>OY728129.1:1544908248-1549871998 GCA_963277665.1 Viscum album
AATACAGAACTGAAACTGTCAAATGAGCAGCTCAGAAATGACTTAAAAAAATTCACAAATGGAAAGGATGTTTTAACTCAAATGCTAGGAAAGCAAGTTGCACCTAGATATGCTACTGGTTTGGGATACCAACCTGGATAGAGACAGTTCACTAGAACCCGATTTATTCCTAAGTCTGAAAAAAATTCTGCTAGTTCCAGTTTTGGAAATCTGTATGCTTCAACTGGTTATTCACATGGTTATAGACCAAATAAAGTTTATCTTTCAAAATCTGTTGTTTCTGTTAATTGTATGGGATCCATAAAACAAATCTGGGTACCTAAAGCCCTGATTGCTAACCTATCTGGACCCAAGAAAATCTGGGTACCAAAGTCATTTCCTGTTTAAATCTGTTTTATAGGAGACCTGCTTGAAGAGCTGTCACAAGAAGATATGGTATTTAGACAGTGGGTGCTCAAGACACATGTCTGGAGATTATTCTTGCTTCAAGAGCTTAATAAAGGTTGATGGAGGTCATGTCACCTTTGGTGATAACTCTAAGGGAAAAATCATCAGCCTAGGCCAGATTGGTAACACTGAATCAGTATTAATTTCTAAAGTTTTATTCGTTGATGGACTTAAATATAACTTGCTTAGCATATCTCAATTATGTGACGATGGTTTCAATGTCAAGTTTGAAAATGATTCGTGTGATGTTTTTAACTCCAAAAATTCTTTAGTGTTTTCTGCTCTAAGGAATGAAAATGTTTATGCTGTTGATTTAAATTCTTTAGCCAAACAAAATATTTCTTGTTTGAATGCTTTTCATAAAGAATCTTGGCTATGGCAGAGAAGATTAGGACACTGCAGCATTCACTCACTTAGAAAACTGGCTAGGAAAAACTTAGTTAGAGACTTACCTAAGTTAGAATTCCCAAATGACAAAGTGTGTAATCCCTATCAAAAAGGAAAACAACACAAAGTTTCTTTTAAATCAAAGAAAGAAGTCTCAACTTCTCAACCACTTGAGTTGGTTCACATGGATTTGTTTGGACCATCAAGAGTTTCTAGTTTAAATGGGAAGCTTTATGTCTATGTCCTTGTAGATGACTTTTCTAGATATACTTGGGTATACTTTCTAGCTCACAAAAGTGAAGCTTGTCCTTTATTAAATATTCCAAGTCTGTAGAGAACCTTAGTGGACTTAAGATTAAAACCCTAAGAAGTGATCATGGTCGTGAGTTTGAAAATCATGAGTTTGAATATTACTGCTCACACAATGGCTATAGTCACAATTTCTCTGCCCCTAGGACACCCCAACAAAATGGTGTAGTAGAAAGGAGAAACCGAACCCTTCAAGAAATAGCTAGAACCATGCTCAATGAATATGAACTGCCTATTTACTTTTGGGCTGAAGCTGTTAATACAACTTGTTATGTTATCAATAGAGTCTTGATCAGACCTGTTCTTAAGAAAACCCCTTATGAGTTGTGGAACAATAAAAATCCTAAGGTTAATTACTTTAGAGTTTTTGGTTGCAAAGTCTTTATACTTAATACTAAAGATAATCTGGATAAGTTTGCTCCCAAAAGTGATGAAGGAATTTTTCTGGGTTACTCTATTTCAAGTAAAGCTTATAGAGTTTTCAATAAGAAAACCAAGTGTGTGGAAGAATCTATTCACATCAAATTCGATGAAACTGATCCACATGAGCCTAAAACCCATCTTGAGAATCTTGAAGAAGATTTGTCTATTCTGGACCTTAATGATAAATCTAAAGAACCTGTTATAAAAACATCCAGTTCTGGACTTTTTCCAGAATCTGCTTCTGTTGAACCCGAACCTATAGATGAACCTGAAGTTTCTAGTCCAACCTTTACCAAATCGACTAAGATTCTAAAGAATCATCCTTTAGATGTTGTTGTTAGTAATCTTGATAGAGGAACACAAACTAGAGATTCTCTAAGGAACCAGGTTGAACATCAAGCTTTTCTGTCACAGCTAGAACCCAAAAATATCAATGATGCTATCAATGATGAATTCTGGGTAATAGCCATGCAAGAAGAGTTGAATCAATTTGAAAGAAACAAAGTCTGTGAATTAGTTGACGGACCCAAGGACACCCTGACAATAGGCACAAAATGGGTTTTTAGAAATAAAGTTGATGAATCAGGAAACATAGTTAGAAACAAAGCTAGACTAGTTGCACAGGGATATAGTCAAGAAGAGGGTATAGACTATGGAGAAACTTTTGCACCTGTATCTCGACTAGAAGCTATTAGGATCTTACTTGCATATGCATCACATCTGAATTTGAAGTTATATCAAATGGATGTCAAAAGTGCATTTCTAAATGGTTTTATAATTGAAGATATTTTTGTGGAACAACCACCTGGATTTACAAACCCTCATTTTCCAAATCAAGTTTTTAAACTTTATAAAGCTTTATATGGTTTAAAACAAGCTCCAAGAGCTTGGTATGATAGACTCAGCAATTTTCTTATTTCAAAAGGTTTTACTAAAGTGATTGCTGATCCAACTCTTTTTATTAAAATAATTTCTAAAGATGTTTTAGTTGTACAAATCTATGTTGAAGATATTATATTTGGATCTTCTAAACACTCTCTATGTACTGATTTTTCAAAAAATATGCAAAATGAATTTGAAATGAGCTTAATGGGAGAGCTTAAGTATTTTCTTGGTTTTCAAATTTTTCAAACTAGAGATGGAATTATTCTAAATCAAAGTAAATATAAAAAAGATCTTTTAAAACGTTTTGGATTGGATAGTATTAAGGAAAATGATACACCTATGAGTACTACCTATAAGTTGGATACAGATGAAGCTGGGAAACCAGTGGATCAAACCAATTACAGAGGTATGATTGGGAGCTTACTTTATCTTACTGCTAGTCGACCAGACATTATGTTCAGTGTATGTATGTGTGCTATATTTCAAGCTAATCCTAAAGAATCACACTTACTGGCTGTTAAAAGGATTTTTAAATATCTTAAGCATACTGTAAATTTAGGTTTTTTTTATCTAAAAGGACAATCATTTGACCTCACTAGATATTCAGATGCTGACTTTGCTGGATGTAAGTTAGAAAGGAAGAGCACATCTGGAACATGTCATTTACTTGGAAGATCCCTAGTGTCATGGTGTAGTAAGAAACAGAACTCAGTTGCATTGTCTACTGCCGAAGCAGAGTATATAGCTGCTGGTAGTTGCTGTGCACAAATTCTGTGGATGAAACACACTTTATTGGACTATGGATTTGAGTTTAAACATGTTTCAATCAACTGTAACAACACTAGTGCAATAAACATATCTAAGAACCCTGTATCTCACTCTAGAACCAAACACATAGATGTAAGACACCATTTTCTGAGAGATCATTATCAAAAAGGTGATATTACTCTTGAATTTATTGGCACTAAACATCAATTGGCCAATATTTTCACTAAACCTTTAAGTTCTGATAGGTTAAGTTACATTAGGCACGAGCTGGGGATGTTTAATTCTCACCTATGTTGAAATTCTCACCGATGCTGAAATTCTCACCGATGTTGAAATTCTCACTGATGCTGAAATTCTCACCGATGCTGAAATTCTCACCGATGTTGAAATTATCACCAATGTTGAAATTATCACCGATGTTGAAATTCTCACCGATGCTGAAATTCTCACCGATGCTAAAATTCTCACCGATGTTGAAATTCTCACCGATGCTGAAATTCTCACCGATGCTGAAATTCTCACCGATGTTTATTTATCACCGATGTTGAAATTCTCACCGATGTTGAAATTCTCACCGATGCTGAAATTCTCACCGATGCTGAAATTCTCACCGATGCTGAAATTCTCACCGATGCTGAAATTCTCACCGATGCTGAAATTCTCACCGATGGTGAAATTCTCACCGATGTTGAAATTCTCACCGATGCTGAAATTCTCACCGATGCTGAAATTCTCACCGATGCTGAAATTCTCACCGATGCTGAAATTCTCACCGATGCTGAAATTCTCACCAATGTTGAAATTCTCACCGATGTTGAAATTCTCACCGATGCTGAAATTCTCACCGATGATCAATTCTCACCGATGCAATGTTTTAAAACTTCTGTCTGCCGCCAAGAATATGAATCGTTTTATTTTTATGTTATTTTACTTTATTCATTTATTTATGATTCCTACATGATAAAACTAAGCCTAAACTGCTTCTCACTCCACTGGACCCAAAACCTTTCACCTTCGAATCTTAGCTCCCTATTCGACTGAGAACCCTAAATCCGCGATGGCAAAAACCAAGATTCCTGCCAGCATAGATGACAGTGTAGAGCCTAAAACAAAGAAGCAGAAAGTGCAGCAAGAAGCTAGTGGAAGTAATGTCAGAACTAGGTCGGGAAAGCGACCAATAAACCCTCATTTGCAGAATAGAGATATTGTGATTGAAAAGGAGCTATGCGTAGATTGGTTGCTACCAAGCAAGTCGTTGGTGCTTGCAATTCTGGAAGATCAGAGATGGGTAGATTGTTTTTCAAATAACAAAGGTCCCTACTACCCGAAGTTAGTGAAACAGTTCTACAAATTCGTAAGCTTCGAGAAGTCTGAAAATGAGAATCGGGTAAGTTCTTTTTTAAATGGAAAAGAAATGTCGTTTTCTTCAGTAGAGTGGGTTGAATGTTTAAAAGTCCCACATGAAGGTGTATCCGGGTATGTCTCAAGGGAAATTCCACCTACCAGTAACATCTTTGACTATGAGACCGCATTAAAAGAACTAACAGGTAATGGAAGTCAAAGGCAAGTGGTTGCTACTGAATTGGATGGAGAGAACAGATTGCTTTTCAAATTTGTTCAACATGTTTTGATACCGAGGAGAGGAGATTTTTCTAATCTGAGATATCAAGATATTTATCTTCTACATCTGTTAAGACATGGTGTGAAATTTAATCTGTGCAGACTGCTGTTGAGTCAAATGGAAGACATGATTAGGCCAAAATCAAAGACTAATGCTTTATTCTTTGCCAAAATGATCTCTGTAATGATAAAAGTGAAAGGGATAGCTGAGTCTCAAGATGAGACAGTTGTAGTTAAGAATAACTTCTGTATCACTACTACAGTTTGTAAGTACATGAAAATCAATTGGAACCCATGGAAAGGAGAATGGGTCAGTGATGACTAGAAGTTGTATGATAAATTTAATCCTGTGGATTATCCTTCAAGGCCAAAGGATAAAAGAGATCCAGGTTTAGGACCTGATGAAAAGGAACCCGAGTACAGTGATGAGTCAGAAGAAGAAGAAGAAGAAGAAGAGGAAGAAACTCCTATGGATATTGGAGGAGATCCAGACTTGCCCCCAAGTCCTGTTACTGAGTTTGTATACTCAAGAAAAGGAAAATTAGAGGAAGTGTTATCTATTCATGAGGAAGACCGGCCAGTTCCTCACCAAGAAGGAGAAAAAGAGAATGTATCTGAATCGTCTGATTCTGCTAGGCTGAGTCTGAGTCCATTGATTGGAAACTCAGTTGTGCCTACTGATGAAGTAGAAAAAGAAAGAGAAGAAGTTGTACCTTTTTCAGAAAATCTCTTTACTGCTGTTGACATGGAAGTTGATGTGGAAGATTCTGATGAAGAAAGACCAGCAGAGAATGTAGCTGTTGTACATAAGAATGCACCCATTGAGGGGGAGCATCATTCCAATCTTGGAAATGTTACAGTGACTGTTGAGGTTGAAGACTGGGTAGAAGACCCAGGTTTTATAGTCTGTGGTTTGGATTATCCTGATTCGGATAATGAAGTATCGTTGAATAGACCAAAGATCAGCTATGACATCAATTATGAGTTATTACCTGATGATGTGGTCCGAGTACATGATTTAGATGTGCTGAAAGAAAATCTCAAAGTCAGTTTTGTAGAAGAAGTAAAGACAATGGAATCTTGTTTAGTATCCTCGATTCAATCAGTCATGAATGATTCTGTAGTCAGTTTAGCTTCTGCAAGAGTATCTACTACAATTGCTCCTACTGATTTTGTTACAAAGTCTGATCTCGAATCCCTAAAGCATGAGCTGAAAGAATCCTTCAGTGCCTCAGTTGTTGAGATGAAGCACTGTTTTAGTGAAGAAATGAAGTTGTTAGAACAATCTTTTGAGCTTTCTCTTGGTTTCAATCTGTCAACTTTTATGGGTGAGCTGATGGAAGCAGTCAAAGAGTGTCAGACCCAATCTTCTAGAATAGAAGCAGATCTTGAAGCCTTAAAGAAGTCTGTTACTGCCTTAGATTCTTACATGAGCTCAAAGCCTCAAGCTGATAAGGATTTAGCCTATGTGAAAAGTGTTGTAAGCCAAATGGTCTCAGTATTTGAAGATTTCAAATCTTCTATAAAGGATCATGTTAAAAATAAGGACTCTCAACTGCAAACTCTGATTAGTGGTTTGACCAAAAGTTTCAAAGAAACTGTATCTTTCTCAGTTGGTCCTCTAGCTTCAAAACCTGCATTTGATTTGAATCAATTACGAGCTATGATGAAGGAGGAGCTTGGTTCTATTTCAACCAATGTCTCTATGGACTCATTAGATCTAAGTCGAGTAGTGCTCTCTATAAGAGATTTAGTCAGGGAAATAGTGAAAATCGTCCACGACCATATGAAAGAGGCCTCTGCCTCTCAGGAGGAAATCAAGAACAAGGTGGATTATTATTTCCAAAGGATTGTTACCAAGCAACAACTCAACCATCATTTCAAGCTGATGTTGGAAAACATGAAGTTACCCCCTGTAACTCAAGCCTTCCGAGAACAAGTGAGCAAGCTAAGGCAGCTGACTCCTGCCTTAGAAAAAGTCATGGAGAAAAAAGATGATTTTATATCTGCTATGGAAAGAGGAGGAGGAATCATTATGGATTTCAGAAATCTGTTTCTACCCTTTTTGCATGTTGATGCCAGACCAATTATTGTCCCTCATGCCTTGCCTACCTCTGCCTCTACTGAGTCTCCGGTCCAGATGACTCCTGCTCAGGCCATCCGAATCCTCACACCTATGATCACTCAACAAACTTCCCAATACAGGCCAGGCATTGTATCAGTGGCTCAGCCTCCTATGATCATTTCTGGGATTCCAAAGCCCTCACCCACATCCTCACCACCTGCATCCTCTTCTGATCCAAAGGGAAAATCTCATGTTGAAGATCAGGATTGATAAAGTGGCCAGGCTGTTTGATAGGAATCGTTTTTTTTTTCTTTCTTTTCTTTTCATTCTGTTCATGTAAGTTTTGTCTGTCTAATACAAATGCTTTTCTTTACACTATCCATGTTTATCAGTTTTCTATGTCTTCTTTCCCACTTTTTGATTATCACAAAGGGGGAGAAAAATATAAATCAAGGGGAAGAAAGGGGGAGACAATATCAAAGGGGAGAAATTTGAGCCTTTGATACTATTTCTTACATTTCCTTCGTTGGTACCAATTCTTTCAAAGCTTATCTCTGATACTATTGTATTTAATACTAACTATGATAATTTTTGATCTATCTCATTCTATTACTATTTCCTCTATTTCCTCTGATACTGCTTTCTTTGAGAAATTCGAATATAAATGTTATATTCTCTTATACTATATTCTCACTATTTTTTTTAGTCATATCATAAGTTGTGATTATCAAAAAGGGGGAGATTGTTGACCTCACCTGGTTTGATAATCCCAATCGTGTATTTATATGTTTTGATAATCCCAATTATGTGTTCATATTTTATGATATTCTCAATTACTATTGATCTACACTTTAATTCTTTCAAATCAGTGATCCAGTTAATAATAATGTTTAAATAATTTCTGATTTATGTTAATCTCGATTATCCTTGTTTATACAAGCTTTGAAACAATTCTAAGTCAATTAGATGTGGTTTGCATAAGAGTTTGAAGAGCTACCGATAGCCAGAGCTACCGATAGCCAGAGCTACCGATAGCCAGAGCTACCGATAGCCAGAGCTACCGATAGACAGAGCTACCGATGGATAGAGAGCTACCGATAAGAGAGCTACCGATGCACAGAGCTACCGATGGATAGAGAGCTACCGATAAGAGCTACCGATAAGAGCCACCGATAAGAGTTTGAAGAGATACCGATGGAAGATCCTACACCGAGTCAACAGTACACGTCTACAAACAAACGGCTACCTATAATGAACTACGGATTCAAATCCTATATCCTCGACACTATTTGTTTATTTTACTAACGGTTACATTTGTTACTTTTGATGCATTTAATGTTATTAAATGATTTGTGTTGCCATTTCAGGAAACCGTACCAAGTACGATCAAAAAGCATAATCATTCCTTCTTCTCAAAAAAACATAAAAAGAGGACATCGTGTATATATCAAAAAGAAGGGAGAGAGACACGAGACTCAAAGAGATCGAGCACAAAGAACACACTTGCGATCAAGCTCAAAACGTGCCAAGAACAACTAGAGAACTTGCACTCACGATACTACTACTACCAGCCTCTAGAACATAGAGCATGCATCGAGCAATATATTCTAAAGAAGAACTACACAAAACTCTTTATTCTTTGAGCCGATAAGCAAGCTGAACCTGGAAGTTAAGGAAACATATGATACTCTGTTTTGCAGACAAAAACCAGAAGAAGACTCAGAACGAATTCTAATCAACAAAAGGAGTCAAGAGTTGCACGAAGATCACTAGAGCCATTTCTAAACTCTAAATCTTTATCTCTGTGATTTATTTTTTACATTACGAGTAGTGTGTGTCATCTGTTGTATTTTACACACACACTGTCTCCTGAACCTTAACTGGAGGATTTGTAAATCCTCACTCACTATCTTTTCATTCTTTTTCCCACTGTGGATAGTGGTAGAGGTCGTGTGTAACCTGGACAGCTGGTTGCTGTTGTTTTTTTTCCCACGAATAACAGTGGTAGAGGTCTTGGACCTGGACAGTTGTAAACTGTGGAACCCCGATCCAGGGTGTGGATCATCTTTATATAAACTTTTGAGAGGACTAAGTCTCGGCTTGAGACTGAACCTCTTGGTTAACTCCTCTGTGTTTTTTTGGTTAAATTTTATATCCATACCGTACATATTTATTTCATATTCCGTTGCTATTACTTTGAAATATAATTTATCTTCAAAGCTACTTTGATAATTAAACTCACAAGTGTTTATATTTATTATAAACCAGTAATTTAGTTTCAAAAGTTAATTTAATCATAAGATTAAGTCAACTGAGAATTAATCAATCTTTGAGAAACTAATTAAAGCTTTATAATCTGTATAAATTCACTACTGTTTAATTTGTTTTTGAAATTGGGGGATTGTAATAGAAATTGTTTTTAGCAGAAATTTTAATTGGAACTCAATTCACCCCCCTCTTGAGTGCCCACTCCGACCAACATATATAACCGGTAATATTCATTATATGAATTTAAATTAATAGAAATATATATTTAATCTAAAAATTAAATTTAAATAATTTCTCATTAGGCGTTATTTTAATTAATTATAGTAGAGAAACATTATGCATTTTAAAACAGTTACCAAAAAAATGTGTTATTTAATCCTAAAAATAAAATTGTATTAAGTTTTGGTATAAATATGATTAATTGAATTAAATATATATAAATAACACTTATATTAACTTTAAATAAAATTAAAATAATAATTTTACTTTTAAATTAATTCATTTATCAAAATAAATGAAAATTTTACATAAAAACGCTATTTTCACTATACACTAAAAGATCTATATTTTTCAAAAAATCCAAAATGTACACACTAAGTTAATTTTGAAATGATTATATAAAAAATTGAGTTCATTTTATCAAATAAATTTTCTAAATGTTCTATAAAATAATTATAATATTTATAAAAGGAAATAAAAATTATTTTTGAAGAAAACCTATTTTTTATGGACAAAATAACATTATAAAAAATTAATTGATTATTTAATAAAAATTTATAAATATATTTAGGAAATATATATATTTCATAAATTAATTGATTATATTCATACCCAAGAATATAATGACTATGTTATAATGAATTTTTTTAAATAATTATGGTTTGTTTGGTTTCATCGTTGCGTATCACATATGCTATCAAACATAGTTTAAAAAAACTCGAGGCATTACATTATTCCCCCCTTTAATAAATTATGTCCTTGAAATTTAAACATAGGCTCAATTAGAAATGTTTTGACACAAGAAAATATCTTTATTGAAAACACACATCGTAAAAGCATTAATAAAACATCCTCTTAAGAAGTGAGAAAGGGATGTATGAAGGTCATCACATAACTAGGTTTCATAGTATGAGAAAATTAGTGGAAAGTGAGAACATAGATAAGGAATAGAAATATAAAACCAAATAACTAATTGAGTTTGATCGAGAACATGGTCAACATAAAGTCAATGACCTAAAAACCATAAATGTGTGATAGATAAAATGACCATCAATTCATCAGAATATGAAAACATTTTTGATTCATGATTATTTCCCTAGAGTTAAGTAATTCATTTATAATATAAACTAGGAACGTAGTGAAATATTATTTCTTGAAAAGTATAATAAATTTCCACTAAAATTTCATTTTTTTTCTTATGATGAGAACTCAATGTGACTTTTTATACCTAAAGCACTAGAATAAATTCTAATGGATCACATGATACAACAAATAATAAAAATTTATCCCTTATATTTTTACTAAATCTGAAATAGTTATCATAAAGTTACATAATACCTTAACACATTAGTCTCCAAAATTATACAAAAACCCAAAGGTTTAACATAGATCATTCCTTAAATAAATACCCATATATAACACTAATAACCTCAAAATTAAATAGTGTTTTAATCTCAAAGGAAGTCCCATACCATTCTTTTTACACCTCCAAAAATGTAAGAGCACTCATCTCAGATAATCTTAATGGGTATATATTCCTCAACCCAAATAAAGAATCTCCCAAAATATGGTTAATCACATCAAAATAAGAAGATTTGTTCTTGCAATCTATTTCCTTACATATCTATAATCATGATAAACCTTTATTACATAAATCATAAATAGTGGTATCAATTATTTTAAAACTAATAATATCCTTAGTCATTTCAACCCAAAAATCTTTTGGTTTATCCCAACATAAAACACATGGTAATGGTTAGCGATCCCTTAATTATGTGTTTACCAAAATACTACATTATCAATAACTCACTTTTATAGGTTTTTTGGTACCGTTAAATATATATTTTAATTATATATACTACCAATACATAAACACATTAATAATTACACAATAATTATTTCCATATCATAGGTCCTTCCTTAGTTTAGGTTTTAACCCTAATATTGGCGAATTTACTAGGTTCCTCCTATTTCCATCCATTAGATATAATAAAAGAAAAATTATGGATGATTAATTTTAAACTATTAAACACATAAAGGGGGATCCAATGACATTAAAGGGAAAACTTATAAATTACATTTATTTCCTTAACCTATGAATTTCTAGGCTTTAATCTATGTTATCGATGATTTATTTCCTAACATATATACTTATGGGATTTTTTTTATTTCCTTAATAATGGTTCATAATGAGATCATTAATTTACCAAAGCATGTCCCATGGGAGTGTTAAACCAAGTGCGCAGTAAGGCCCATTTTCATGTACCAGGTTACCCCGAGTTAGGCCCAGAACACCTTGTCAGAGTAGTTACTCCTAGGTACATCTGTTCCAGAACCACGTCCACATGTAGTATCTAGACAGGGATGTATTTTCTTGATAAAAAAATTACTATATACTTACCAAAATTTAGGGATGTTTTATTATACCTAGTCTTATCACTAAGGCTTTCACTGGAGTTCTCTAATCCTAATCCCAAAAATAACTAAACTTTTCCTCTGATGCCAACTATGACAACTCTGCTCTTTATTTCATATTAATACTTGATTTATTACATAATAATACACATAATGCAGCCCGAATGATCGATAAGTATAGTTTTTTGGGGAATTAGGTACAATAAATAACAATATAAAATAGGAAATACAACATCTTTATTGAAAACTTCTTTAACATGGTCAAAATAATCTTTTGAACTTAAAACTGCATGGGATAACCTGGGGTCATTCATGAGAAAGGGGTGATCTATAAAGACTATTAAGGGAATAAATATGGAATAAGTGATACATGTTAGATAATAATCATATCAATGATAAATAAAAGGAACATGAATAATAAGGCATGATATAACATGATAATCCTAACATGGAAATGTGGCAACAACTTAAAACATTGAATCGGGAACATAGGTCAAGGATAAACCGCCACAACCTCATGGTGGAAAAAGTACCATAAATGAATCAGGTACACCCCTATCCCAACATGAAGTATCATGATACTAAACATTACCCAATTCATTGTAGTTCTATCTTGGATCACCCATCACAATCATTTCATTTTCATGCTTAAGTGTTCCACAATGATCATATAACATGTATTCCTTCATCGTTATAATTTATTCCATGATCAAGGAATGTGTATTGTATAAATTTATGTCCCATATCAATAAGTATATTTTCATAAAGGTAAATAAACTTGATATAATAATGGGTATGGTATTCACTACACAATTTTTTTATCAAGGAAAATCATGGTGAAATTTTGGAAGCATAACGACATTACTTAAAAATTCATAAAAATGGTTGATGAGAGAGAAAGGGGTCTCTAATTATATGGAAATAAAATTGTAAGTAATAGGTACATGTAAAATCATATCCCAACATTAAAAATTTGTAAATATAAGGCATAAGGTAATGAAGAAACATGAATAGAGAAAAGAATCCTTATGAAATTTTAGCATGGTAATTTGAGTACATAAAGAATCATGGGAGGATTAATGAGAGTTAAAAGAAGATCTCATAATTTATAAATAAAATTGAAATTAAGGGTAATATGTAATATCATATCCCATTATAATAAAATGAAAAGTAAGACATAATATAAAAGGAGTGCTTGATAAAAGAGGAAATTGGAAGATCCCTTACTAAATTTCGACATAGTAACAGATGTACATAAAGGTTATTAGGAGGGATTAATGAGAGTGAATGGGGGATATCATTATTTATACATGAAATATACATTAATGGGGATATTTAAGAACATATAAAAACATATTAAAATGTAAATTAAAAAAACTAACATAAAATAAGTGCTTGATAAAAAGAGGAGTGTGGAAGATCCCTTACAAAAGTTTGGCATAGTAAAAGCTTAGGTAAAGGTCAAAATGTGATAGTATAAATGATAAATAATTCATATAAAATAAATTTTACAGTAATATAATGATTATAAATGAATGAAAATATAAAAAATTTAAATTAAGAATACTAAATTCATAGAAGGTTCTTGAATTGAAAGAAAAAGAGGAAGGTAAAGATCCCTTACAGAATTTCGACATGGTAATGACTAAGGAAAGGGTCCAAATGGGGGAGGATAAATGATCCCTAATTCAAATAATATAATATATATAGTAATTTAATTATTATAAATGAATGAAAATATAACTATTTTAAATTAAAAGAAATAATTTCAAATAAGTTGCTTGAATTGGAAAGGGGGAGGAAGGTCCCTTACTTGAGTGTGTGACCCCAATGGATTGGGAGGGGCTTCTCAAAAGCTTGGGGGAACCATACGAGGAATCTAGAGAGGGGAGGTCATAGTAGTGACATTATCTAAAGAGTTTTAGTGAAGAGAAATGAGATTTTGGGTGGGTTTATATAGGAAAAGAGGTAGATTTCTTTATTATTTTGGTTTTGTCTTCTACATAATAAAATATCCAAAATCACAAACCATCTCATGGTTTTTACCCATGGTTTCTGACAAATGGGAGTGGTTTTCATTATTTTATAAGGACAAGGTCCTAAATTAATAAAATAATGCTCTTTATTATGTAGAGGTGAGTCACACTCTTAATGAAAGGGTTTTAAAACATTAAAATATATTATATGTTTTGAAGGATTCATAATGGCTTTAAAATATAAATAAAATAAACTTAAAATCAAATTATTTTAAAAGGAAAACATATATTTGGTCATGTATCTCATTTATAATAATTATTACATCACTTTTGGGTTATTTTGATGTCATAATACACAAAGTATATTTATACGGTATTTAATTTTTACCCAAAAAATCGATTATCTCGGAAAATTATGAAAAAATTACCATTGGAAAAATTTAACATTCTAATTATAAAAAAATTATTCATTTTACCAAAATAATTTTATAAATATGTGAATTTTCTATTTTAAAATAATAACTTATATTTATTGAAAATGATGGATTTTTTAAAAATAACAGATTTTGAACCGTTATAAAAATTACATTTGACTTCATAAAAATTATATGATCATTTATATTTAATAAAAAATATTTAATAATAATATTTTATTAAAATATTAGTTCTTTGTAAAAATATTAACTCATCAAAAGGAATTTTTTAATTGAATTTTCATATTACTTAAAAATACAATTTTTGTTTTATCTTATCAAAATATTATTTTATCAAACTGAATACTTAATCATTTATAAAGTAAAAAAAATAAGGAATAAATATAATATTAATTTCATTGAAAAGGGAAAATAAATATTCATAATATTAGGGTTACATTTTTTTAGTCTTTTTAAAATTATTTATACCCTTAATTAACATATTTTCATTTTATCGTGGTAATTAATATTTCCTACATTTACAATTCATATTGTACAAAAATTAAGTTGAAATTATTAACAAATATTAATTATAATGATTCAAAATATGGAATAAATTTTATCAAAATAAATTCACATAGGTGGAAGAATTTCATTTAATATAATACCTATAAATATGATGGAAATAAGTTTTCTTAAAAATGATTTTTTAAGGGAAATATGATTTTAATTTAAATATATAACTCGTAATATTCATTATATGAATTTAAATTCGTAAAAATAGATATGTAATCTAAAATTTTAATTTTAATAATTTTTCATTAGGGGTTATTTTAATTAATTATAGTGGAGAAACATTATGCTTTTTAAAACAGTTATCAGAAAAAATGTGTTATTTAATCCTAAAAATAAACTTGTATTAAGGTTTGGTATAAATATGATTAATTTAATTAAATATATCTAAATAATACTTATATTAACTTTAAATAAAATTAAAATAATAATTTTACTTTTAAATTAATTCATTTATCAAAACAAATGACAATTTTACATAAAAACATTATTTTTCACTATACACTAAAAATCTATATTTTCTGAAAAATCCAAAATTTTCACCCTAAGTTAATTTTGATATGATGATATAAAAAATAGAGTTTATTTTATCAAATAAATTTTCTAAATGTTCTCAAAAATAATTATAATATTTATAAAAAGAAATAAAAATCATTTTTGAAGAAATCGTATTTTTTGATGGAAAAAATGAAATTAATAAAAAATTGATTGATTATTGAATAAGAATTTATCAATATATTTAGGAAATATATATATTTCATGAATTAGTTAATTATATTCATACCCAAGAATATAACGGTTATGTTATAATAGTCTTGTTTAAATAATTATGGTTTGTTTGGTTTTATTGTTTCGTATCACATATTCCATCGAACATAGTTTTCTTTTAACTCAGGGAAATACATATTATACCATATATGATTTACTTATGAAATTTTATTTCCCGTTTATTAATAATTCCATGTTAAAGTCATGTTTTGGGTAACAACTACTTTTTTTCATATATGTTTGATTGATTATTTTTGGTCCTCTTACTTTGATCATGGTTCCATCATCTCCAGAATGTCAACCAGGATATAAATATCATATATATTAATTATATATGTATTTATAGTAATCTATAAAAGATGGATAAGAAAATTAAATACATCTTTCTTAGAGATAGTTGGTCGTATGTATACATAAACGATGTTTCCATTTTCTCGATGTATTGAAATAAATAAATGTAAATGATATATTATCATTTTAGAATCATTTTTATTTCATATATATTACATATGTTCATTAAAACCACCCTTATTACCTTCTATGTAAAGCCTAAACGAATCACATTGCTTCGCAAGTCGGTAGTTTGTCGTAAAAACAAGCGATGTTATCGTATTCCCAAAAAATATAAAGCATGAAGGTATGCGTGATATAATAATTCCAGTATCATAATAATATCATAAATAATATATATAAATAATAAATCCATCATTATGTCTAACTGTGATAGATGGTAATTGAAAAACGAATGACATCGGTTCGCAAGGTTGTAATCCACCGTACACACGAATGATGATTTCGTAACCCATTTGATAGAAGTGAAGATGGTTATAGGTCATTCCATTAATATAAAAACTTCTCGTTATATAGAAGATACTGAGTTTATTATATCAGCATGGTATAATAATGATTGAAGGAGGTGAGGAAGAAATAAAAAAATGGTAGTTGATGATTGTCACATCTTCTTCGGGTATCCTCCTTAGCTTTGCACCAAAATCCATCATAGGTTGGATTTCATTCCAAAATAAGAATTATAGGATGATAAGAGGGAATTTGGTAAGTGATTTGGGATGGTACTGGCCAAACTAAAATTATTTGATGGTGTGAAAAAAGAGAGGAGAAGGGGTGTCCTTTTATAAGTGAGGTGAGTGGCATGCTTGTAATCTTTTTATAAGAAAAATGTGTACCCATATTTTTCTCATGAAACGAGGCTTTAAAATGGACTATTCTCTAGAATATAAAGTATAAGGTCTAAATATGTTCATTCAATGGGTTTTTTATAAGTTTTGGGTCATTTTTTACCTCTATATTTTTAGTTTAACCTGTAGTAAACTCATTTTTACCTTAACCACGGTAAATAATTTTTATTATTTTTACTATTCATTTTGGTAAAAAATTAAGTTGAACTTATTAGATAATATAAATTATGTGTATTCCAAATATAGAATCCATTTTTACAAATTAAAATCACATAAGAGGAAAATTTTATTTTAAAATTAATCTTGCAGGCACGACGAAAAAACATGTTTTTAAAGAAAAAATGTTCAAAGTTTAGAGAGTTTTTATATCGAAATTCAATATGAAATTAATTCCAATGAACTAAATTGAATTAATGGGTGTATAATTGAACTAATGTTACTTTAAAAAGAATTTAAAATATAATTTAAATTTATAAATATATTAAACGAAAATGCAGTTTTCAATTAAAATTCATTATTTTTCACTTTTCATCAAAAAATGAAAATTTTCAAAAAATCCCAAAAATTTACCCTATGCTAATTTTGAAATGATTATTTAAAAAATGAAGTTTATTTTATCAAATTAATTTTCTAAAAGTGTAAAAAATTAATTTTATTAATGTTCACAAAAAGAAATAAAAAACATATTTTGAGAAAATAATATTTTAGAAACATATAAAGACTATACTGAAAATTAAGTGTGCTTTTTATCAATTTGTTTCCTTTATGTAAAAACATTTTAATTAATATTTAAAAAGTGGTTATTATTACTCATATTGATAAGTTTTATGATGGATTATAACAATCATGTTTAAATAACTATATTAATAATATATCATGGTTTTGTTAAAACTTAGTGTCATGTGTAATGTAAGTTAATTCAGTGTTGCGTGGAACTCAAGCTTAACTTGTTATTGCGTGTAATGTAAGCTATTAAAAAATTTTAATTCATTATAAAAAATTAAATTCATAAAAACTCGGGGTGTTACAGACCATTGAGCTCGAACATCGGACTCTCACTCCCACATCATCTCCTGGATCCATCCATGCTGCCACCGAATCCAAACAAGTGGTACCATCTTACCTCGAAGGACATTCTTGCGCTGGTCTATAATCCACACCGGTCATTCCTTGTAAGATGCATCTGAATCCAACTCAACATCTTCATAGTCGATGACATGTGTTTGATCAGTCATATACCTCTGAATATGTGACACATGAAACGCATCATGTGTGCTTAAGTAGTGAGATGGAAAATCGAGATGATATGCACTGTCCTAACCCATTTAATGATTCGTGTGGCCTTTAATTCTGGTGTTTTGCAACATCCTTTTTGGTGTATGCTATGTGTTTTTAAGCTCAAATTATTCTTTAATTAGTTAATTATTTTTAAGTGGTAATTTTATAGTGAAATTGAAATTATTAATAATTATGAGAGCTGTGTCTATTCTTAAGTTTAAAATTTTCCTATTTTTAATTTTTTAATTTATTATTTATTTATTTTACATATGTAATTTCTTTTTTAAATTTTAATTCTTTGTATTTTTGGTCAATCTCTATGTTTTATGTTTTAAATATTTATTTCTTAATTAATTAGCAAGAAGTTTGATTTATTTTTTAATCTTGTACTTTTATGATTTAATTAATTATACTTTTAATTCATTTTTTATTATTTTGTTTTGTTTATTATATCATTGTTTTTATTAATTAATTAATTTTTAAGGTTTTTGAATTTAAATTGTTAATCTTTAATTTTATCATTTTATAATTTTTAATTCACAATTTTAATTTATTTTGATTTAGTTGGTGTTAACTGATTTATTTTTTATTTTTCATGTACAGTCAATGGGTAATGTAAATTTAGCAAAGGCAAGCGACCATGATGAATTTTGCATCGACTACAGGCATAAATCAATTTGGGTGTCAAAATTAACACAGAAAAATCCAATCGACCTTGTGGATTAATTTGCATCGACTTTAAGGAGTATCTATCGTGCCTGCGACATGCATTAAAAAAGTTAACAAAGTAAAAAAAAAATGATTGCAATATGTCAAGAAGCAACCATGAGTTTTATGTCATCTAAAGGAACCTGAAAACTACAAAAGTCAAGTGACTGATGAGTAAACTCGAGTGACCATGCCTTGAAATCGATGGCATGACATTTATTTCCATCTAACTCCAACTGAAAAATTTAAGGGGCAATACGAGTTAAGGACCAAAAAAGCCCATTAATTCTGGTTAAGGACATGAATATTTTTGGATCAAAGTAAAATCTATTTCAACTGAAAAATCATAATATTTTTTATCCTTAAATTGATTTTATCAGATTTTTTGTATCAAAGTGTAATTAGATGTCATTTTGGTCCTCAAATGTCATTTTCCCAAAATTCAATTAACCGCGGATTTGAAGGCTGATTGAGACGGATCTGATAAACCGATGTCGATCTATGGAAGAAGGAAACCCTGCTCAAGATGAGATGAGATCGAGATGAAGAACACTCAAGCTTAGACAAAGAACAGTTCAACGATTCAATAATCAGAGATGAAGTCGATTTACCACCGCCGTTTCAAGTCGGCACCGCATTTTAAAAATGCTTGATGCCGAACCAAAGCTGTGAAGATTTCCGGACGCCGCAGAAGACCTGAGATCCCTAGAAGAGAACTGGGATCTGGTCTTCAAATTATATCTGACCAGTTTTGAGTGGAATATGAAGAAGAAGACTTCTATGGAGCTCGAATCTGAGCCTGAAGAAGCCTCTGTGTCGGATGAATCATGTCTGATGAAGACCACAACTGAGGTCGGGAGCTATTGTCGAAGCCATTGGCCGAAGCCATCGCAGTCTCCGACGATGCTTGAGCGACCACTGGTTGAAGTCGCCGACGCCATCCAAACTCCCACCGTTTGAAACCGATCTGCACCGAATTACGAACAAGGAAGATGAGATCACCTGAGGATCCATGCTTGACCGAAATCCAGATCTGAACGGGTATTTCTTCTATCCTTTTTATTTCTTTCATTCCAATTGTAATCGATACCGAGTTCTTGAATTGAAAATGCCTTGCAGCTAATTCTATTGCATGTGGAATTAGAAACTACTGGTTTTATATTTTTACTTCTTCATGACATTTTTTTTATATTGTTTTGCGCATCTCACAATCTTAATTTCAAAACTTTAGAATTATTCGGTGAGATTGATTCTAACAACATATCTTCAATTAGCTTCACCGTCGAATGATTCTTGGAAGTGGTCAGCTTGAAGAATCATCCTTATGTAAGATTAATCTCTTGGATAGAGAGATTAATCTAATCAATTTTTTTGAGGATGTGTTTTCAATAAAATTTCCATGAAATAAGAAATCATTTTAAACCAAGGTGTTATAATTCCTCTTTCATCTGTTGTGACTGTTACTGTTATTGTCACTTCTTGTTCTCACTTCTAGATCCTTTTATTTCCTCATATTGTTTCAAAATCATTGTTGCATCATTGATTGTTTCTCATAAATAAAAAAATAAAAAAAGATACCATCTATTTCTTTTTTGTGTTTTGATTTCTTAAACTTTTGATCTAAACGATCACAATTTCCCTTCCCTATGGGTTCAACACCCTATAAGTAGGAGTTATAATTAATTAAACTAGCATGTACTCAATGACGTACGTGTTAAGTTTTTGCCACTGTTTTCAGAGAAGTGTTTCGTGCGACCAAATTTGAAAACATAAAAAAAAAATCATTAAAAAAAATTCAAAAAACCCTAAAAACTGTTCTCTATAAAAATATTTGTTCATTGAATCTATTCTGTTTTATTACTATAAGCGGTTTGTGAGGAAATATTTCGGTTACTGCTTGCTGCATGTGCATGAGAACATCTTCCAATTGGATAGATCCATAAATTCTTGAGATATATAAAGAAAAACAAAACTAAAATGGAACTTCTCGGAGAGAGGGAGAGAGAGCTCCTATTAATGATGAGAAAATTTTTCAACAATAACTCATTCTATAAGACAATGAAAGTCCAAGAAAGAGGGCATTTCAACTCCCTCAAGTGTCTAGAAATCCATTGTCCATCAAACTTTCATCTAGAGCCAGAATATATGAGCTTAAACAGTCACTACTAGAAATAAGGGTATTAGCGACCGCTAAAAGCCGTTGCTAAAGCCTTTTAGTGTCCGCTAAATGACGTGCGTTTTTGGCTTGTCGCTAAAGCCTTTAGCGTCCGCCGTTTGGCAGCCACTAAAGATGCACCCCAAAAACCTGCGATTTTCGATCCTGGATGCAGTGGGCGACGCGTGTGACATGATGAGACGAGGGAGGATTGCTACAACTTTGCTTCGCCGGCCATGGCAGATGCACGGCGGCCGGAGTGTGTCCGGGTACGTTAAGGGAGGTCGGGGTGTGGTGAGGGGATGTTGGGGGGAGACCAGAGGGCTACAGGAAGGTAGCCACGGTGTGTATGTGTTGACCATCGGTGACTAGGGCGGGGCTGGGGGCGGCGAGGGGTGGCAGCGGGCGGCGGGTTGTGTTGCAGAGGATTGCTGCGAGGAAGACAAGTAGGAAGGCGGGAAAAATCCCACTGTTTTTCGTTTCAGTATTAGTGATCGCCATTTGGCGGTTGCTAATACACCCTTTAGTGACCGCCAAATGGTGGTCACTAATATCGAAACAAAAAACCAGTGGGATTTTTCCCGCCTTCCCGTCGCCAATACTCCTTCGCTCCAGCTTGCGCAAATGCTCAGAATTATAATAGTGAGTCACATTTCTCTGTCCTTCATTTGAGACTTTATAATAATGTATAGCCCTTACCACTGCAAGGGATCACTGAAAATGAACTAAAGATGAGAGTTTTCCCCTTTTGTCTTAATGGCAATGCTAAAAATTGGTTTTTGAGTATTTACGAGAACATATTTGAAAACTGGGATCAAGTTTACAATCCATTTGTGATGAAATTTTGCCCTCAAAGACTTAAGCGAGATCTTAGAACCAAAATCACAATTTTTTATCAAGAGAATGGAGAAGCCTTTCGCGAGGCTTTGGATAGATTTAGAGACACATTTATGCAATTTCCCAATCACCTCATTTCATATAATGTCCTTATGGATACCTTTTATGAAGGATTATCCTCCTCAGGATAGAATTTGGTGGATCGGTCTGTTGGGAAAATTATAATGACAAAACTGATGAGGAGTTGAGTCATATTTTCAATAATCTTGCTTTTAGTTCTCAAGACAAAAACTCGAGGAAGAGTGAATAGCGGTGGAAATAATACTGGTTCATGGATAGTTGTAAATGCTCAATTGGATGAAATAAAAGATTTATTACAATCTATACTGAACCAAAATGCCAAACATAGTGTTAATAAGATGGACTGTCAAAACCAGAGCCAATACCTTAGATAACAGTACTCTCAATGCAGGATGTTTAGACACACTAAGAACTTTTGTCCAAACTATGACATGTCATCCCAACAATAATAGAATGTTAGCTTTGTGGGATATAGTCCTAGGATACAAGCAAAAGATTATCCTTGTTCAAATAATTACAATCAAGGATATATGAACCATCCCAATATCTCATAGGAGTAAGGAATGCTTAGAAAACTTGCTGCCCCAGGTTATTAAAATTAGCCTAGACAACAATTCCAAAATCAGTAAAGGGATGATCTATCCAATTCCCAATGGAATTTTGAGGGTTATATTCTTACTGGGTTTAATCAGATGTTAAAAATATTTTACTCAAAAGAGGGTAAATTTTATTCTCAAAAAGCATAACATGATTCTGATAAAGTTGAAGTTGAAGCTAAAATGTACAATCTAGAATTGCAAATGGGTCAATTAGCAAGAGACATGACATCTATAAATAGGGGTAAACTGCCTAGCACAATAAAATTGAACCCTAGGGAAAATTTTAGCGATGAGGTTATAAGGAGTGGTTTAAAAACTCAAAAAAAAGTTGGAAAAGAATTTAGGATGACTCAAACAAAAATTATGAAAGAAACTGGAAGTAAAAAATTAGATAAAACTAAATATTGAAATGAAGGAAACAACCTGATAAATGAAGAAGATCTCACTGTTCTACTTGGAAATAAAGTTAAAAATGATTTGAAAAATAAGAAGAATAAAGGGAAGGAGAATATTGTTGAAGAATTTGAGGAATGCCACCTAGTCTTAAGAACTATGCCCCACCTATCCTTTTCCATAAAAAATTAAAACCCAAGAATAATAAAAAGGTTGAACTACTGCAGTTCCTTGGGATTTTAACCAAGCTCCATGTGAATATTCCTTTCATTCGAGACTTTATTTAGATTTCTTCATATCTGAAATCACTAATGGAAATTGATTCAAACAAAAATACTCTTGAAGAATTTTCCACATACAAACTCAATGAAGAGTGTAATTCTATCATTCAAAAGAAAATCCCTTTGAAACTTAAATATCCAGGGAGTTTTGTCGGTCCATTCACCTTAAGGAATAGTGGTAAATTTAATTGTTTGTGTGATCTAGGTGATAATATAAATATTCTACCTTTCCCACTTTTTCAACAGTTGATATTGGGTGACTTGAAACCCACTATTTCCATTCTATAGTTGACTATCCATTCATTCACACATCCCATAAGAAGAGTAGACGATTTGTTGGTTGGAGTTGGAAAACTGTTTCTATCAGTTTACTTTCTTATTTTAGACATGGAAAGTGACTAGGAGGTTCCCATCATTTTGGGTGAGCCTTTCTGGGCCACTAGAAGAGATGTTATTGATGTGTCTAAGGTCTAGTTAATCTTTATGTTTGGTGAGTAACATGAGGAGTTCAATGTTTTTAAAAATGTCAAGAAACCATTATTTATTGAAAAATGTTCTTGAGTGGATTTATTAGAAGCTGAAAATACTCTTGTTCATTCGAAAGAATTTGGGATAAAATCATTTTTTAATGAAATTCACATGGTAGTTGAAAATTTTGTTTCGAACCCCGTTAAGTCTCATCAGAGTGAGAGTTTGGAAAAATTTCAAGAACTTGATAGAAATTCTGTTCTTGTTATAAAGCGTGGTGTTGAAGATGAATTATTTGTGTTTGAACTTAAAGAATTTTTGAGAGAACATGAGATTTATTTCAGTTCTTCAAACAATGTTGAAAAATTTGATAAGGTTGAGGGAGATTTGTTAGAACAAATTGATTATTTTTATTTGATAAATATCTTTAAATATGATTTGGAAATTTATAAGAGTGGGATGCCCACTTTGGACAACAGTGAAAGAAAATATAAAACTTGTTCTAAAATTCGAAATCTTTCCAGTTTTCAAACTCATTTTAAAAAATATGATGAATATATTGGACCTCCCAGGACCAGGATTCTGCCATCAAGTGACTAGGCACCCAATTTGGAGTTAAAACCGCTCCCAACACTCCTGAAATACTCATTTTTATATAACAATTCAACACTTCTATTTATTATTTCTATTGATCTAAAAGCAAGATCAAGAAGAAAAACTATTTGGTGTTTTGAAGAAATTTAAAACTTCAATAGGTTGGTCTATAGTCGACATCAAAGGGATTATCCCTTCATTCTACACGAATATGATTCCTATGGAACCAGACCACAAACCGAGAGTAGAGTGTCAAAGGAGACTAGAACCAAACATAAAAGAAGTTGTGAAAGAAGAGGTAGTTAAATGACCAGATGATGGGATTATCTATCCCATTTTAGATAGTGCTTGGGCTAGTCCAGTCCAAGTAGTCCCAAAGAAAGAAGAATTCACTGTATTAACCAATGAAAAAAATGAACAAATTCATGTCAGAAAGGAAACCACATGAAGCGTTTTTTATATATTATAGGAATATCAATTCATCCACTAGGAATGATCATTTATCTATGTCATTATTAGATCAAATACTTGAGAGGATTAATGTGAATGAGTTATTTTGTTTTCTAGACGGTTATTTCAGCTACAATCAGACCCCTTTATCCCCAGAAGATCAAGAGAAAACTACTTTCACATGTCCATTTGAGACATTTTCTTATTTGCAAACACCCTTTGGATTATGTGGAGCGTCGACTATCTTTTAAAGATTTATGATGAAAATATTTGTAGACATGATTTAGATGATTATTGAAGTGTTTATGGATGATTTCTCCATTGTTGGGATCACTTTTGGGAGCAGTTTACAAAATATGTAATTGGTTTCAGAGAGATGCTTAGAGACCAACTTAGTTCTAAACTGGTAGAAATATCAGTTTATGCTCATAGAAGGAATTTTTCTAGATAATAAAGTGTTTAGGAGGGGAATTGAGGTAGAAAATTACAAGATTGAAGTGATCCAAAAATTAACCCCTCGTGAAAATGTTAAGGGAGTTAAATTTTTTTAGGGCATGCTTATTTTTACTGAAGGTTTATTTAAAAAAAAGCTCTTGTGTTCACTGCTGAAAAAATATGCACCCTTCCTATTCGATGATAATTTTATAGAATCTTTTAATTTGATTAAGGAAAAAAGCACTTCGTCGCCCATCATCACATTACCTGATTGGAAATCTCCTATTAAGATTATGTATGATATGAGTGATGTAGATGTTGGAGCTTGCAAGAACCCAAATATTCATTTCAGGTATGAATCTTGTTTTTAGGTGTTTTTGAGAAAATGGGAGAATCTGGAAATTTCAGGAGTACACGTTGTGTACTTAGAAGTACACGCTATGTATTCAGTTGTCGCGGGTAGCCATGTACTGGCCGTGTAACGGTCAAGTACATGGCCGTGTGGGGTGACCTGGAGACCGCCTAAAGCGGAGGCTGGTTAAGGCATGTACACGACATGTACATTAAAAGAACACGCCATGTACTTTTTTTTGTTAAATCAGACTGGGGTTGCGTCTAATTGCCAGAAACACCTTCTTCTAGCCCCGTCTCGTCCAGGAGCGACGAGAGTCGCCGAATCTTCTCTAAGTTCCTGATCCGTCGTCCGTTCTCTGAATCGAACTCTGGTGGGTGCGTTGGAATCGCCTCGATGAGTTCTTCCTTCTTCTAGAGTTTCTCCTCCTGTTTTCTCTTCTCTTATGAGATATTCGAGGTTGAACGTTTTTGATGTTTTTGTAGATCTACGACGTTCTAGGTCGACTCAAAGGTTGATGCTCAACTATATCGATCGTACAACGTCGAGGTAGGTGGTTTGTGCCTTTCCGTAGTTTTCTTTGAATTATATGTGCAAAAAGTGCCCAATACCCTAGTTTAGGGTATTGCGTGTTGAGGAAATTAAACCATGTTGTTTGCCTGCTATGCTTTGTTTGCTTGAGAAAGGGTTTTTGATTATGAATAGGGTTTTTTACCTTGCTATGGATGCGTTTTCCCATGTCTGTTTGATATTGGCCTTTGGGTCTAAAACTGCCTGTTATGCTGTTTTGTTTTCCATGCCTAGTGTTGTTAGGATGTAGTTGATATTATATAACATGCTTGTGATATGCATTATAGTTGTTTAGCCAAGTAGTATTTGAGATTTACTTTGGTTGTTGGATATCGTTTGTGCTCGAATACATTACACAGAGCTGTGAGAACCTAGTGCAGTTAGTCCATAGGGGGAATTGACGTTGAGGGTTTCCCCAGAGTGTCTGTTATACTTTTCATGTTGTGAGACCATAAGGGGGATTGACGGTGAGTGCTCCCTCAACGTGTCTATAATATACCGTTACGAGACCACAATGAGAATTGACGTTGAGTGCTTCCTCAGAGAGTATGTAGTTTACCGTTAAAAGACTACAGGAGGAATTGACAGTGAGTGCTTCCTCAGAGAGTCTTTGTTTGCATGTGACCAAAGGGGTTAGACCGTGTGAGCTTTCCCAAAGGGTCGTTATATCTTTATTGATTTAAATGATAAGTTGAACTAGAGTGGTTATACCGTGAGAACTTTCCTAGAGGGTTGCTTGTGAATGATTGGTTGAATAATTAATAAATGTAAATGAATGTATTTTGAAATTGTAGGATTGGTTACTTTTGAGTATTTCTTTGTTTATTACTTGATTTTGCATATTGTCTGCTATGTACATGTTCACTGATAGTTAGACACAGATCTTTGTGTGGTTGCCTACTGAGATTCGTCTCACCCTGTTTGGGTAATGCTTTTGGGCCCAAACAGATTATATTGTTACAGGTATAGATAAGGGAAAACACCCTTCTACTTCAGGTTCTTGATTGCTGTGGTGATGGAGAGCACGAGACAAAGCTGAGACTTGCGATGCTGCTGAAGTTTATTTGTTTTCTTGTACTTTGGTTTAGTGCTGTATTTTCAATATTGTGACTTTTTGGCTGCTTTTCTAGACATATGTGATATGCATCATTTATATATGTACTTCAGTTGTTTATTTACTTTCAGTCTTCCGATGTTTACTTATTGTACGATATTACTGCTTCCACCGCTGTTATCTGTTGCATATTATTGTTATTTCGCTGTGTTACTCTGCCAATGAGGGCATAGTTTCTCCACCATTACACCGAAGACCCTCGATGCTAGTCGGCAACCTCTGACATTCAGGGAAATACGCTTGAGGCCATGTGACCAACCAGGTACGAGGAAACTTTAGGCGACACCCGGAACCGGGACGTTACAAAGTGATATCAGAGGGAGGTTTATTTCTACATAAGGGCGAATGAGATGTCCAAGCGACCAGAGCAGGATCTGAGCATCGCGAGTTGGGAGGAGTTACAACCCAGATTGCTAGTTTGTATCTGGATGACCAGGGGACTTCACATATGGACTTTTCTACAGTGATGGATCGTTTCAGAGATGTCTTTCCAGATGACTTTTCAGGTTTACCTTCGGAGTGAGAGGTAGATTTCTCTATTGAGCTTGTGCTAGAAGCAACATCGGTGTCCATTCCTCCTTATAGGATGACTACACCAGAGTTACAGGAACTCAAGAAGCAGTTGGAAGAGTTGCAGAGAAAGAGTTTCATCCGACCCAATACTTCTCCTTGGGGTTCGCCTGTCTTGTTTGCAAAGAAGGCATACGATACCCTCAAACTTTGTATGGATTATCGAAAGTTGAACCAGTTGACGGTCAAAAATCGATATCCCTTGCCGATGATTGATGATCTCTTTGATCTGCTTCGAGGATCCCAGATGTTCTCGAAGATCGACTTGAGGTCCGGTTATCATTAGTTTCACGTTAAACCTTCTGATATACCTCTTACAGCCTTTCAGAGTAGGTATGGTCTATGCGAGTATGTGGTTATGCCGTTCGGTCTCATGAATGCGCCTGCAGTTTTTATGACACTGATGAACCGAGTGTTCAATCCATACTTGGACTCCTTTGTGGTTGTTTTCATGGATGATATCTTGGTGTACTCTTACACTCGACACGACCATGCCACACATCTTGAGATCGTTTTGAGTACACTGGGAAAACATCAATTATATGCTAAGCTCTCAAAATGCCACTTTTGGATGGACCAGATTCACTTCTTGGGTCATGTTATCTCATAGACAAGAGTATCAATAGACCCAAAGAAAGTGAGAGCATCAGTTTCCTTGTAGCACCCAAAGAACGTCTTTGTGGTACAAAGTTTTCTAGGGATGGTTGGTTACTACAAACGTTTTATACAGGATTTTTCACGTTTAGCAACGCCACTAACGGACCTGACTAAGAAGGGTGCAAAGTACTTGTGAACAGACTTATGCAGTTCAGCCTTTCAGGAGCTTAAAGGGAGATTGACTTCAGCACCAATACTAGTTTTTTCAGAGTCGGGAAAGAGCTATACTTTTTACTGTAATGCATCAGGTATCGGGCTGGGAGCAGTGCTTATGCAGGGGGAAGGAGTCATTGCGTACAGGTCTCGGCAGTTGAGGCCACATGAGAGGAATTACCCAACACACGATCTTGAGTTGGCTGCAGTTGTTCATGCTTTACGCTGTTGGAGACATTATGTGTCGGGAGAAAATATTGTGGTTTTCACCGACCACAAAATTCTCAGGTATATCTTCACTCAGCGCGATCTGAATTTGAGACAGCGAAGGTGGGTTGAGTACGTTCAGTCTTTTGACTTTGAGCTTGTCTACATGCCTGAGAAAGGCAACGCAGTGGCTGATGCGTTCAGCAGGAGGACTCAGATACAGACAGTTCAGAAGGCCAGTAGTGAGTGACAGCTTATGAATTTATTCTCTGAGATGCATTTGGAGGTGCACGATAGACAGGGGCAGACGTTTCTTTCTTCTGTAGTTGTTACCTCCACTATACTTGATCGAGTGCGAATGAGGCAACTATCGGATTCTAAAGGCCTAGTTCTACGGGATAATGTGTTCGGAGAGGACCCTATTCCTGGATGGACCATAGGTGAGGATGAGATCTTGCGCCTCCATGGGCACGTATGGGTGTCAGCAGACAAACACGATGAGTTGATGCAGGATTTTCATTCTTCAGTTTGGGTAGTTCATCCTGATGTCACCAAGATGTATTGAGATCTACACCGTTAGTATTGGTGGCCCGATATAAAAAGAGATGTTGCTGGTTTTGTCATGAGGCGTTCCGCCTGTCAGAAGGTGAAGACATATCATCAACGACCAGCAGATCTTTTGCAATAGTTACCCATTCCCGAGTGGAAGTGGAATGATGTCCCGATGGATTTCGTGACAGGGTTACCGAGATCTCCTCGAGGGAATGATGCAGCTTGGGTTGTCATTGACAGACTCACGAAGGTTGCACACTTCTTGCCGATCAAGGAGACCTTCAGTGTTGATGAACTGAGAAGGTTGTACATTAGAGAGATTGTACATTTACATGGGGTTCCACACTCCATCGTTTCAAACAGGGACGCTCGTTTTACTTCTCGAGTCTGGCAGAGACTATAGAGGGCTTTGGGTACACAGGTGCTTCTGAGTACAACTTACCATCTCCAGACAGATGGCTAGTCCAAGCGTACGATTCTGGTGCTGAAGGACATGCTTCGAGCATGCGTCCTAGATTTTGGAGGTTCTTGGGAGAAGCACATACCTATGGTGGAGTTTGCCTGCAATAATAGTTTTCAAGCGACTATTCAGATTATGAGGCTTTGTACGGTTGGCCATGCCGATCACCCCTATGTTGGCTGGAGGCAATAGAGACAGCTATGCTGGGACCTCGTCTTGTCCAGGAGACCACATAGTAGGTGGGGTTGATTCAAAAAAGGATGACTAATGCACAGTCACGACAGAAGTCTTATGCTGATAAACAGAGATTACATCTGGAGTTCGAGGTCAGAGATCAGGTTTTCCTATGTGTCACACCGAGGTTGGGACACAGGAGGATTATGAGACAGTGTAAGCTTTCACCGAGATACGTTGGGCCGTTTGAGGTTTTGGAGAGTCGGGCCAGTTGCCTATCGTTTGTAGTTACCTCAGAGGTATCAGACTATGCATGATGTCTTCCACGTTTTTCAGCTACAAAGTTATTTCTCAGATCTGTCTCATGTTTTTCAACCTAAGGAGGTTGAGTTGGAGGTGGACGCATCGTTCGAGGAGCATCCTATCCGGATTGTTGATCACAACGCGAAGGTTCTTTATGGCCGGTCTGTTTCTCTGGTATGGGTGTCGTGGCAGCACATGCGAGTACATAACGAGACTTGGGAGAGGGAGGTCGATGTGCGATCGCAGTGGACGAAGCTGTTTGATGATTCTTCTTCCGCGTCACCTCGTTAGGGAAATTCGGGGATGAATTTTTTTAAGGGGGGAAGTTTGTAAGAACCCAGATCTTCATTTCAGGTATGGATCTTGTTTTTGGGTGTTTTTGAGAAAAGGGGAGAATCTGGAAATTTCAGGAGTACACGCTGTGTACTTAGAAGTACACGTCGTGTACTTAGAAGTACACGTCGTGTATTCGGTTGCCACAGGTGCCGTGTACTGGCTGTGTAACGGTCTAGTACATGACCGTGTGGGGTGACCTGGAGACCGTCTAAAGCGGAGGTCAGTTAAGGCATGTATACGACATGTACATTAAAAGAACACACCATGTACTTTTATTTTTTTGTTAAATCGGATCGGGGTCGCGTCTAATTGCCAGAAACACTTTCTTCTAGTCCCGTCTCATCTAGGAGCGACGAGAGTCTCCGAATCTTCTCTGAGTCCCCGATCTGTCGTCCGTTCTCCGAATTGAACTTTGGCGGGTGCGTTTGAATTGCCTCAGTGAGTTCTTCCTTCTTTTAGAGCTTCTCATCTCGTTTTCTCTTCTCTCATGAGATATTTGAGATTGATCGTTTTTGACGTTTTTATAGATCTATGACGTTTTAGGTCGATTCAAAGGTTGTGGTTCAACTATATCGATTGTACAACGTCGAGATAGGTGGTTTGCGCCTTTCAGTAGTTTTCTATGGATTATATGTGCAAAAAGTGCCCAATACCCTAGTTTAGGGTATTGCGTGTTGAAGAAATTTAACCCTGTTGTTTTTCTGCTATGCTTTGTTTGCTTGAGAAAGGGATTTTGATTATGAATAGGGTTTTTACCTTGCTATGGATGTGTTTTTCCATGTTTGTTTGATATTGGCCGTTGGGTCTAGAACTGCCTGTTAGGCTGTTTTGTTTTCCATGCCTAGTTCTGTTAGGATGGAGTTGATATTATACGACATGCTTGTGATATGTATTGTAGCTGTTTAGCCAAGTAGTATTTGAGATTTACTTTGGCTGTTGGATATTGTTTGTGCTCGAATATATTACACAGGGCTGTGAGAACCTGATGTAGTTAGACCATATGGGGAATTGACGTTGAGGGCTTCCCCAGAGTGTCTGTTATACTTTTCACGTTGCGAGACCATAGGGGGGATTGACGGTGAGTGCTCCCTCAGAGTGTTTATAGTATACCGCTACGAGACCACATGAGGAATTGACGTTGAGTGCTTCCTCAAAGAGTCTGTAGTTTATCGTTAAAATACTACATGAGGAATTGACGGTGAGTGCTTCCTCAAAGGCACATGAGCTTTAGCCCGATTGGTAAGGACTCCGTAAGTGCATCCGGGAGACCCGGGATCAAATCCAGGCGGAGACGTTATTTCCGGGTTACTGTTGCAGTACTGTAGTAGGTACTGTAGCGAGAACTGTGCAGGACTGTAGCAGGTACTATAGAGGGAACTGCAACAAGTACTGTTTGACACTGTAGCAGCCGGGAATATGCCCCTGTTTGGGCCTTTGGGCCACCAATTTGGTCCCCGAGTCCTTTAAGGCCTTCGGGCCACCTTGGCCTTCAGGTCAGTAAGGCCTTCGGGCCACCTCAAGGCCTTCGGGCCACCTTAAGTGCTGATGCAAACCAGACGACCTACAAAGAACAAGCTCTACAAGAAGGATGAACAATGAGCTTTTACCACCGCAGAAGCTAAACGGATTGCAAGAATGAGAGGGTATGACACCTGCCATCGGGACAAGCCTGTGCATGCACGTGAATGCCTAGCCGAACAGCCATGCGAATGTGGAGAGTTGATTTCACGATGAAGATGCTGGGGAGGAGCAGTTCCAAGTAGTTAGTCTGAGTTGTATGTAATGTTTGAAGCTTACAGGCAAATAAATTCTTCTAAGGCCTACGAGCCATGTAATACTTACGCCTACGAGCCTTGTAAGGGTTCCACCTCACCCCTTGAAAGGTGGATTATCAAAATCAATAAAAAATTAAGGCCTTCGGGCCATTAGAGGAGTGCTTCCTCAGAGAGTTTTTGTTTTCATGTGACCAAAGGGGTTAGACTGTGTGAGATTTCCTAGAGGGTCGTTATATCTTTATTGATTTAAATGATAAGTTGAAGCAGAGGGGTTAAACTGTAAGAACTTTCCCAGAGGGTTGCTTGTGAATGATTGGTTGAATAATTAATAAATGTAAATGAATGTAGTTTGAAACTGTATTATTGGTTACTTTTGAGTACTTGTTTATTAATTCATTTTGCATATTGCCTGTTATGTATATATTCACTGACAGTTAGAAACATATCTTTAGGTGGTTGCCTACTGGGATTCGTCTCACACCCTATTTGGGTCATGCTTTTGGGCCCAAACAGATTATATTGTTGTAGGTATAGATAAGGGAAAACACCCTTCTGCTTCAGGTACTTGATTGTTGTGGAGCTGGAGAGCATGAGACCAAGTTGAGGCTCGCGATGCTGCTGGAGTTTATTTGTTTTCTTATACTTTGTTTTAGTACCGTATTTTCACCATTGTGACTTGTTTGGCTGCTTTCCTAGACATATGTGACATGCATCATTTATTTATGTGCTCTAGTAGTTTATTTACTTGCAGACTTCTGCTGTTTACTTATTGTATGATAATACTGCTTCTGCCACTGTTATCTGTTGTATATTATTGTTATTTCGCTGTGTTACCCTGTCAATGAGGGCATAGTTTTTCCACCATCACACCCAAGACCCTTGCTGCTAGTCGGTAGCCTCTGACATTTAGGGAAATGCACTTGAGCCCATGTGACCAACCGGGTACGGGACAGCTTTGAGCGGCACCCGGAACTGGGACGTTACATAGCTGTTCTAGGATAGAGGAAAGATAGGAGATTACATGTGGTGTATTATGTTATTAGGCTACTGGATGATTGTCAAAGGAAATAAACCACTAGTGGGAAAGAGTTTTTGACTGTTGTGCTTGCTCTAAAAAAGTTTAGGCAGTACCTTTTATGTTCCAAACTCACAGTCTTTACGGAACACACTGACTTGAAGTGTTTTCTATCAAAGAAATAGGCCATACCTAGACTCATTAGGTGGATAATTTTGTTACAGGAGCTTGATTTGGATACCAAAGACAATAAAGGTGTTGAGAATGTTATTTCAAATCATCTATATAGGTTTTCTAGTACTCATTGTGAATATGTCATGAAGATCAATTTTTTTCCTGATGAGAAGTTACTCTCTCTGTTAAGAAGTCTTCTTGGTATGTGGATTTTGCTTATTTCTTAGTAGCAATTGTCATTCCTAAATGCTTTTCAAAAAATAAAAGGAATAATTTTTATCTCTAATATTAAGTACTATATGTGGGATGATACTTTACTATTTAAGTGGTGTGATGATGAAATTCTGAGGAGGTGTGTGCCAGCGGAAGAAATGTTTCCTATTTGGGACAATTGTCTCTCGTCACCTTGGAGAGGTTATCATGGAGGTGAAAGGAAAACCCAAAATGTCTTTCAAGCTAGATTTTATTAGCCTACATTAATTAAGGATTCTATGAGTTTTTTAGGGCAGTGGTAAACGTCAGATGTTATGAAATGTGGGAAGGAAGCAGGCGGTACCTCAGAAAGGTTTTTTTTTGAGATTGAGCTTTTTGATATACACGGATTGGATTTTATGGGGCCATTCCCATCTTTACATGAGATTGAGTATATTCTCGTTGTTGTTGACTATGTTTCCAAGTGGGTTAAGGCAGTGCAACCTCAAAAAAATCAAGCTAACCTTCCTAGGAACGTGTCTACCAGATCGTCTTCGAAGATGTCTAGGAAGGTGGACCTTATTAAGATGTTCAATCAGGATAAGTCTCAATCTGAATGGGAGCTTGCTAGTGACTCTGATTATGGTAATGATTTGTCATATTATGATATTTAGACCTGGTGGTTGGTGGATGATGCCTTCTTTTGTTTGTTTGATCTCGTCCGCCTTATCTGTACTTTTTATTTCTTCTTAATAAATGGTTAGAAGCTTTACTTCTGACTGGACTTGCTGGGTAAGGTTTGAGGTGCCAAAAGATTTCATTGCTGATAATGGAACCCATTTTAAAATTTTAAAATTTAAATCATTTATGGAGAATTATGGTTGTGTCGATAGAACATGAACTACTTAACATCCAAAATTGAGTGGATAGATTGAAATTTCAAATAGGGAGCTCACTATAGAAAAATTGAATATTTGCGATGGGGAAGGGTCCGGTCACAAATAGTCCGTCAGGAGGGACTATTTGCGACGAGACCCTCTCCCCATTGCAAAAGGTTTGGTGCAGCTGGCACGCCAAACCACGAGAAAGGTATTTGCGACAGGCATAAGAACTCGTCGCAAATACCCGACGACATTTTTTAGTATTTGCGATGAAATTTATCCCCTGTCGCAAATACCTTTTTAACCGTCAATTCTAAATAATAGGGGGTTAGTATTTGCGACGAGAATCTCGTCACAAATAAACATGTCACAACTAATCTAACCTATATATAACCCCATTCGTTTTCCCTCTCATTCCACTCATTTCTCTCCTCTCCCTCTCTACTTAAATTTTCTCTCTCAATATTTTTAGAAGTTAAAATTTTTAAACCAGATCAATATTCGCGGCGTAAATCCTCCCAAAGATTCAGTTTTAAGGTATTTATCTATTTTTTTTATTTTTTATTCAATTCATTTTATTTGATATTAGTTATAATTATTTTAAATTAGATGCATTTAAAATAAATTAGAATTAGATCGATTTATTTTGCATTTTTTTTACAAATACGTGTGATTAATATTAATTAATAGTTATATTAATTATTATTAATTAGTAGTCATCAGTATTAATTAGAAAAATTATTAACGATTATTAATAATTAGTCATAATTAGTAATAATTAGCGATAATTACTAAAAATTAGCGTTAATAAGTAGTAAATTGAAATACATATTTATAAATATTAATAAATAGTAATAATTAGAAGTAAATAGTAATAATTAGAAGTAATTAGTAATAATTTGGAATAATTAGTGATAATTAGTAATAATTATGATTAATTAGTAATAATAGGATTAACTAATAATAATTAGGATTAATTAATAATAAAATAGGAATAAATATTAATAATTAGTAATAAATAGTAATAAATAGTAATAACTAGTAATAAATAAGAATAATTAGTAATAATTAGGAATAATTAGTAATAATTTGTAATAATTATGAATAATTAGTAATAATTAGAAGTAAATAGTAATAATTAGAAGTAATTAGTAAAAATTTGGAATAATTAGTGATAATTAGTAATAATTATGATTAATTAGCAATAATTAGGATAAACTAATAATAATTAGGATTAATTAATAATAAAATAGGAATAAATAGTAATAAATAGTAATAATTAGTAATAAATAGTAATAAATAATAATAATTAGTAATAAATAGGAATAATTAGTAAAAATTAGGAATAATTAGTAATAATTAGTAATAATTATGAATAATTAGTAATAATTAGGAATAATTAGGAATAATTAGTAATAATTAGTAATAATTAGGAATAATTAGTAATAACTAGGAATAACTAGGAATAAATAGGAATAATTAGTAATATTTAGGAATAATTAAAAATAATTAGTAATAATTAGGAATAATTAGTAATAATTAGTAATAATTAGTAATAATTAGTAATAATTTGGAATAATTATGAATGGTTAGCAGTAATTAGGAATAATTAGCAATAATTAAGATTAATTAATAGTAATTAGGATTAATTAGTAGTAATTAAAAATAATTAGCAGTAATTAGTAATAAGTAGGAATAATTTGTAATAAATAAGAATAATTACTAATAAATAGGAATAGTTAGTAACAATTAGGAATAATTTGTAATAATCAGGAATAATGAGTAATAATTAGTAATAATCAGGAATAATTAGTAATAATCAGGAATAATTAGTAATTGGCAGGAATAATTAATAATAACCAGGAATAAATAGTAATAATTTGGAATAAATTGTAATAATTAGGAATAATTAGTAATAATTAGTAATAAATAGTAATAATTAGGAATAAATAGTAATAATTATGAATAAATAGGAATAAATAAGAATAAATAGGAATAATTAGTAAAAAATAGGAATAATTAGTAATAATTAGGAATAATTAGGAATAATTAGTAATAATTAGGAATAATTAGTAATAATTAAGAATAATTAGGAATAATTAGGAATAATTAGGATTAAATAGGAATAATTAGGATTAATTAGCAGTAATTATGATTAATTAGCATCAATTTTTAATAATTAGCAATAATTATTTATAATTAGGAAAGATTACTAATAATTAGTAATAATTAGGAATAATTAGTAATATTTAGGAAAAATTAGAAATAATTAGGAATAATTTGGAATAATTAGGAATAATTAGTAATAATTAGGAATAATTTGTAATAATTAGGAATAATTAGGAATAATTAGCAATAATTAGGAATAATTAGCAAGAATTAGCAATAATTAGGATTAATTAGAAATAATTAGGATTAATTAGCAATAATTAGGAATAATTAGCAATAATTAGAAGTAATTAGGATTAATTAGAAGTAATTAGGATTAATTAGTAGTAATTAGGATTAATTATCATTAATTAGGAATAATTAGCAGTAATTATTAATAATTAGCCGTAATTATTAATAATTAGTAGCAATTAGTAATAAATAGGAGTAATTATTAATAAATAGGAGTAATTAGTAATAATTAGGAGTAATTAGTAATAATTAGGAGTAATTAAGAATAATTTGTAATGATTAAGAATAATTAGGAATAAATAGTAATAATTAGGAAGAAATAGTAATAACTAGGGATAAATAGTAATAATTAAGAATAATTAGTAATAATTAGGAATAATTAGTAATAATTAGGAATAATTAGGAATAATTAGAAATACTTAGGAATAATTAGTAATAATTAGCAAGAACTAGGAAAAATTAGGAAAAATTACTATTAATTAGGATTAATTAGTAATAATTGATAATAATTCACAATAATTCACAATAATTTGCAATAATTCCTAATAAATTGGCACAGTTTCTAGTGGATTGACGACATTCCTTTTGCTCGATGACTCATTCCCTTGTAACTTTCTCTCACTGCAATCATTGTGAAAAATCTGCTCCAACGTACAGATATACATTTTCATATTCACTAGAATTGATATGCGTACGTCAGAGTAGATTTTTCATACTGATTTCAGTGAGAGAAAGTTATTAGGAGATGAGAAGTCGGGCAAGAGTCTCTTCTTCCCAATGACTCATCTTCTTGTAACTTTTTTCGATTGAAATCACTATGAAAAATATGCTCCGACATTCGAATATCCATTTTCATATACATGAGTGTGGAGAGCAGCGCGACAAGGCCTCCCTTCTCTTCATTATCATGAATACGAAAATGGATATTCATACGTCAGAGTAGATTTTTTATAGTGATTTTAGTTGGAGAAAGTTGCCAGGAGATGAGCCGTCAGGTAAAAGAGCTGTCGTCAATCCGCTGGAAATTGTTCCACTCATAATTATTGGTAATTAGTATAAATTAGCTGTAAATACTATTAATTAGAGGTAATTAGTATAAAATATTATAAATTAGTGTAGATTAGTGAAGATTAGTATAAATTTTAAAACAAATACTATAAATAACTACGAAATAATAGAAATTATTATAAATTGTTAGAAAAATGAATTTAAATTTTTCTTTTTTTGGATAGTGTTTGTTAAATATCAAATTACTAAAAAACTTATTTTTTATATTTTTTTAGAGAAATATGGAACAAGGAAGTTGACAACAGTCATTATTAGATGATTACGCTTGGATAAATCAGCGTAGGAATCCAAACATTTTTTTTGTTTAAATCCTGTATATATTGAGGGCGTTGAAGCTTTCTTATCATTTGTATCATCAAAACCATAATTCGTTTTAGAAGGGAAAATTAAATGCCCTTGTAAAAAATGTGCTCTAAGAATGTTGGACACATTTGACGTTGGAGGCAAACTATTGCGTTTTGTTTTTCTACTAGATTATATATTTTGGTATCAACTGGTGAACACAGTTCCAGAGAAAATTCTAATAATTTGGTTCTGGAGCCATCACGATTTTAAAATTTAGTACATAATGTGGCAGATCTGTCAGTTCGACAAACTAAGACTCATGATGATATTGATTTAACTTCCGAGTTGGAACCATCTCAATTTTATGAGTTATTGAGGCCCGCTGAGGAAGACTTATATCCCGAATGCAAGATAAACAAATTTTAAGTGGTTTCAAAATTCATGGCTATTAAATTAGATAATGGAATATCAAATAGCTATTTTGATATGATATTCTCTTTTGTTAAAACACTGTTATTTGAAAGAAATGTGTTGCCTAAAAATTTCTATGAGTGCAAGATGCTGGTTCGTAATTTGGGTCTTGGTTATTAGAAGATTCATACATGTTCAAATGATTGCATTTTATATGATTGTGAAAATGATTCATTAGAAAGTTGTCTCACATGCGGACAATCGAGGTATAAAGAGGCTCAACTAGGAAAGTCTGGATTGATTCCTGTAAAATAGTTGAGATACTTCCCACTTACACCAAGATTGCAACGTTTATTTATGTTTCAGAACACGACATTGATGTCATGACCCAAAACCAATATTTCAACTTCTAAAAGCCTAAATCATCCCTCTGATGGTGATTCATGGATTTTTTTTGACAAAGTGCATTCGTATTTTTCTTTTGAATCCCGAAACGTGCGATTGAGTTTTTCTACTGACGGTTTTTGTCTATTTGGTTCTTATTATAGTCAGTATTCATGTTGGCCCATCTTTATAACTCTATATAATTTACCTCATTTGATGTTGATGAAGGAGCCATACATTATTTTAACCTTATTAATTCCAGGACATCCAAAAAAGAATATTGATGTTTATTTGAAACTAATGATTGATGAGTTAAATTTATTGTAGAGTAATGTTGTTGGTACATATGATGTCGTTATGAAACAGAATTTTCTACTGAAAGCTGCATTGATGTGGACAATTAGTGACTTTCCAGCATATGACATGTTATCTGGCTAGAGTACACATGGTCCAAAATCATGTTCATACTGTATGAGAGACAACAAAACGTTTATGCTTGTTAATGGAAAAAACCTTATTTTTTTCAACTGTCATCATAGATTCCTTCCAACTGATCATCCTTTTCGGAAGAACAAATATCATTTCAGAAAAGATACAATTGAAAGAGATGAACCTCCAATAATGATCTCAGGTACAAAGGTAAAATCAATTATCTCTTCATTACCTCCCATCACATTTAGCCCGAATGAACCGAAAGCCTTCTTTTTATTTTATTATGGATAATACCCCTTTTAAGGGTTGAAGGGGAACCCGTACATAACCCGTAGGACCAAGGCACAAGGCCCGATTGACCCGCAATATATGACCCGAATGACCCGCATGCCCAACCCACTAGAACTGCCCTTCCCTAGATTCTGCGTCATTGATCACCTAGCTCCCCACCTTGCATTGCCGATCGACTAGCATTGCCTCGTACAAAGCTGCACGGTGCCTGGTCCCGATGACAGCTGCCATACCCTCTCATTCTTTCAATTCGGTTAGCTCTGCTTCTGGTGGCTGCTACTCTTGTTGCTCTGATCCTCTTCTAGGACATGTTCTGTGTAAACTAAGCTACTCCATGGTCTCTGTGGCCTGAAGGCCCTGTGGCCCGAAGGCCTTTGATGACCCGAAGGCCCTTGAGACCCGTAGGCCCAAATCAGATGAATAGTTCTGGCTGCTACAGTAACTACTACAGTAACTCCCATCACATTTAAACCAACAATAAGCCAACAGAAAATTGATGGCTTTTGAAAAGAACACAATTGGATAAAACAGAGGATTTTTTTGGGATCTATCATATTGGTCTGATTTTTTGGTCCGTCACATGTTGGATGTCATGCATATTGAGAAGAAATATTTTGATAATTTATTTCATACAGTTTTGGATACACCAGGTAAGACTAAAGATAATGTAAAGGTACAATTAGATCTTGCCCAAATTTATAGGCGACCAAAACTTGAACTGTTTGAAAATATCAAATCACAAAATTTAATGAATCTAAAATAAGCTTATACACTATCCAAAGAAAATCTATTATTATTTTGTTAGTGGATTGTAGATTTTAGAATTCAGATGGTTATACTTCCAATTTGGGAAAATGTGGTAGAAATGATCATATTACCGGATTAAAAAGTCACGACTGTCATGTAATAATGGAAATACTTCTACCAATTGTATTAATAGGTTTGTTGAATTCAATGATTTGAGATGTGATAACAGACATCATATTTTTTCTGAAACATTTTTGTGGTGACAACCGACTATAATGCACTAAGCAGACTGTAAGAAGATGTTGTTTTAATTTTATATAAACTGGAAAAAATCTTCCCACTGACTTTTTTTTGACTCAATGAAACATTTGATATTACATTTTACATATGAAGTAAAATGTGGAGGTCTGGTATAGTTCTGATGGATTTACCCATTCAATAGTTGCATGTAGAAATTGAAAAAAAAGTACGTAACAAAGTAACGGTTGAAGGCACAATTGCAGAAATTTTTTTGCAAGGGGAATTTTTTTTTGCTTTCATTATTTTGAATCCAAATATCCCTCAAAACATAACCGCATGGGATGTAATGAGGGAAATGTTAACGATGAAATGAGAAATCAATTATCAGTTTTTAATCAGCCCGAACTTGGCTTCGGTGGAGTTCATGAACGATGACTTTCAGATGATGAATATCACAAAGCTCATACATATGTTCTGCTCAACTGTGAATAAATAACACCATTTTTACTGTGAGTGATCCTATCACTTATTCTATAATCTTTGTTACAGTAAATTGATCTTATTTTATTTGTAGGTTATATGATAATCATATCAAGAAACAACTTCCACAAATTACAGCAGCTACTTTTGATGAAAGTCGGCAAAATAATTTTTCCTACTGGTTTCAAAAATTGGTAACATAAATTATTTATGGTTTAACATATAAAATATATTTATTACCTGTTATATTAATAATTGTTTTACAAATTTTTAGGTATCTCAACATGCTGATAAAATTGATAATCGATTGTGTGTATTGAGTAACCCACCATCCAAAATGGTTAAATCTTATAATGCATATGTCATGAATGGTTTTCGATTTCATACACGTGCTTATGAGGAATCAAAAAATAATGAATAGTGGTGTCTTCTTGAGAGGATCTCATCATAGAGAAACTGAAGTTGACTTTTATGACATGCTGAAAGAAATTATTGAATTGCGTTATCTGTGACAGAATTACATAACGATGTTTAAATGTCAATGGTTGGATATTGAGAGAGACTTACGTGTTCATCTGACCTATAGAATCATTAATATTAAATATAAAAGTCTTATTGCAGTAAATGAACCATTTTTATTGGCTCATTAGACATATCAAATTTATTATGCCAATTACTGTACTATTTCAAAAGAGTTGGGTGATTGGTGGAGCATAATAAAAATTAAATCTCGGGAAAATAAGTTTACTTAAAGTGAACGTGGTTCCGCTGAAGTGCAATGAATTGAAAATTTTCAAGAGTGCTCCAAATCCATCTTTTTGACGAAGAGACGAATATTGATGATGACACCCCACTGTTAATGGTCGATGGTGACAATGATGTTAATGATGTTACAAATGAATTTGAAATGAAAATAGATGGTGAAATTGAAACTCATATAGAAATTGATGATGCTGAGGAGGAATATAAAGATATTGGCATTGTCAGATATGAAGATGAGGATGCAGATAAAGATTGACACAGTTAAATATTGGTTATAATCATATATAATATATATCTATATATAATAGTTGTTTTTAACTTTTTTCTAACAATGATTTCATGTTTTAGATGGACTCCGATCTATTTCATCAGTTTCAGGAGGCTGATCTGTCTTTGGATGAGCATGATGTTGGATCATCTGACCCTCTAATTGCTGGCAGTTCGGGGAGGACCCGGAGGGGGCATGGTCTTGCCCAATTGATGATTCCTGACCCTATCATGGAGTAACGTTCACATCTTGACTTCGATCCACGCATGCAGAGATATGTTTACCTGTGTATTTTAGTTAGTTTTCATTAATTTGTTTACATACTAATTGTTTGATTATTTATTCTTTTTTTCACAGTTTTCACATATAGCTATTGGACATGAGAGCACTATATTGCGCAATTATTTTTCTGAAGCATGACTCACATGGGATGAGATTCCCGTTGATATTAAGCACTACATGTTTGATCACTGACTGATACGCAAATAAATAATATTTATTTTTAAATTTATTTAATTAATAACTTGATATTATAATTTATTTGTAGGGTTTATTGTATCCCATCAATGAGAGCATGCAGGTCGCTCTCTAGAAGACATGAGGGGTGTATTCATGAGCATTGCCTTCATTTTTTACACAATTTGAGAAGGAAAGCAATGATGAAAGCAAGAGTGACATAGTTTGACGAGTCTTGTCGCACCCACTAACCTAATTACATTTCATCTCAGGTTTGGGATGAATTATGCTCAAATTGGTTGGGTGGACGTTTTCAGAGGAGATTATCGGTAGGTCGACAAAACCGAGGGAGATAGGAGGTGACACATCGAGTCGGTAGTCGTACATCCAGTACGCACAAGAAACATATGGTAAATACTTTTTTTAAATAATTTATATAACTTTAAATATAAAGGTTTATTTTATATTCAAGTAGGTAGTCGAAAAACTCGTTGTTGTAGAGTTCAACGTTTATAGGATGATGTACAACGATCTGGTCACTGAAGATATTAGAGGTGATCTTTGAAGTTAGATTGTGGTTAATATAATTTATTTTTGAGTTTTCAAATTAACTGCAAATAATATTTTAACTATTTTAATTTTAAATTTCAATTGAAGGAGTCATATGAGGTCGCGACGTCTCAGTTACAGACTGAGATTTAGGCCGAGACTGTGGGTCAAACCAGTACCCACCAATTTGATGAGGCATTATGGATGCAAATGACCCAGTATGCCTTCGAGAAAGATCGAGTTATTAGTATCAGCTCTTGATTGATACCAGAGAGTTATTATGGTACCACTGCGATGTCGGCATCCAACTCAAGAGGACCTCGTGGAGAGTTATCATCATCTTTTGAACAGTATCAGGAGTAGCTACGAGCTTAGAGTGAGGTCATAGAGAGTATGCGTAAGGAGCAGGAGAAGACGTGTCAATGACAGCAACAAGAGATGCTCCGATGGCAGCAACAACAACAACATGATGAGATGCGTCAATGACAGTAGCAACATCATGAGCAGATGAAGTACATGTGACGTCTGACTCATAGTTTAGGGATGAAGTTCCCTCCACCATCTCCTCCAGCTCCTCCAGAGGACCCCCCTCAATGATATATTTGTTTTTTTATGATAAAATATTTGAATGCATTTTTTGTAATATTAACTATTTACAAAATGAGGGTTCAAGGTCTTGCCCCGGCCTTTTACCGATAATCGGTGGAAGTGCCTCTGGTCCCTCACCGCTCCCCCTAAGGTGAAATTTTTTTGGTAGCAGGTCTGTGCTGGGGTTCTTCCAACCCATGACTTTCTGGTGCAGCGACATTTGGCGGAGGACGACACTTGTCCTTTGTGCCTCCATGATGTGGAATCCCCTCTGCATGCAATTCTTTCCTGTAAGAGGGTGGAAGGGGTTTAGAAGGCTTGGAGGCCGGATTTTGGTACTTTCTTTGATCCTTCAATTGGGTTGGTCCCAAACCTTACTAAATGAGTGTCTTCTCTGGAATCAAGAGTGGTAGGGCTGATTTGTACAATTGCTTGGTTGGTGTGGACTAGACGAAATGAATGCATTTTCCAGATGAAGGTGACCCATGATGACCTCTGGGTGGATCGAGCTTTGGAGTGGATGAATGGTTGGAAGAAAAGCGATGCAGGGTATTCTTTGAGCCACACTCGACGAGCGGCTCCCTCTTGGTCTCCCCCCCTGAGGGTTTCTTCAAGATTAATACTGATGCTGCCGTCTCTGCTAATTCAAGGGTTGGTATTGGGCTCATTGCTCATAACAGTTTGGGCCAGATTGTGGAAGCTCAGAGTAGGACAATGCCTAACTCATGGAGCCCTGTGGTGGCAGATGCCTCAGCCATCCTCCAGGGGCTTCTCTTTGCCCATTCAAAATCTTGGCCTAAGATTCTGGTGGAATCCGACTGCCTCGAAGTGGTGAACGCTCTCTCAACAAAAGATGAGGATTCCCAGCCTTATGGCCTCATCCTGAGGAAGATCTGGTCCCTGACCGATGGATTTGATGCATGCAAATTTTCTTTCATCAAAAGAGATGGTAATTCAATGGCTCATCGTTGGGCTCGTTTTGGGAAACATTGGGGTAATCATTGTTGGGTGAACTCGTTCCCTGATTGGATTTGTAATCCCGACTTCTTTGATTAGTAATTTATCTTTTCCTTCAAAAAAAATATAGCGTGTTTTTATATTTTTGTGAATATTTCATTTTTTATTATTTATTTAATTTTTATTATTTTATTACTTTATTTAATTTTTTCATTATTTTTATTGTTTTATTGTTTTATTGTTTTATTATTTTTTATTACTTTGTTTTTTATTATTTTTTATATTTTTACGAATACCGAGGTTTTAATTATTTTATATTTTTTTTATTTTACTAATTTTAATGTTATTATTTCATTAATAATAATAATAATATTATTATTATATTGATAATATTATTGTATTAATAATAATATTATATTAATAATATTATTTTATTATTTTACTAATATTAATATTATTATTTCATTAATATTAATAATATTAATATTATTTTATTATTATTATTATATTAATATTATTTATATTATTAATATTAGTATTATTAATATTATCTTCCAATATTACTTTATTATTATTTTATAATATTATCTTATTTTTATTAATAATATTATTTTATTTTTATAAGATATTTGTGACGGGCCGTCGCAAATGCGCTTTTTAAATAATCTTGGGAAAACTATTTGCGATAGGACCACGTCCCATCATAAATAGTTTGTTTTTGCGGTGACCCATTGTAAAAAGTCCCATTTTCAGTAGTGGATTAAATATATTTTAGTGAAAACTATCTCTAATTCTAGAAATGATTGGTCCTTGAAATTAGATGAAGCATCATGGGACTATATAACTACATTCAAAACCCCAATTGGAATGTCTCTATATAGGACATTGTTTTGGAAAACGTTTCATTTACCTGTTGATTCGAAACACAAGTCATATTGGGTTGTAAAGGATTTGAACTTTGATTTTAATACTGAAGGTTCTGGGCGCAACGAAAGCGTGGTTGGTACGACACCCAATTTTGATTTTTACCATGATCAATGATTATTCCGGGATCAATACGACGATGAATGTCGGTCTCCACAAAATATAATCAAAGATTTAGATAAAGAAGAAAGAGGCCTGAAACCTTTAGAGAGGATCTTGCACATCATGTTTATAATTAATTTAATTAATTTCATAAAGAAAAATAATACTTGAATCTTTGGTATTTTTCTTCGTTGATGATGTTGATCGTCCGGAATGACCCTTCCATATTATCTCGTTGCGCTTGTAAAGATCCAAACTAGAATCCCTCTAGCGGTGATCCACGCGTGCTCTGATTACCTCTGATCGACACGACTCGTTCTCCGGGTGCGAGTGCGGCGAAATGAGTGTCTTATGCCGGTCGTTTTTGATCGCTTGTTCTTTGGCCTTGAAGAACGTATCTCGTTCTTGAGAGGGGAGAGATGAGGATTCAAGAGAGAAATTGTCTGGCTCGACAATTCTCAATTCACAAGACGTGTGGTGTGGTGAATGACACAATAGACCTACTTGCCTACTTATATACATGGAATTTCAGTTACAATATTTAATTGCATAGCAACAATTAAATACATTAATGAACTTGGAGAAAACCCATGCTCATAATAATAATACCGCGTTATTATTCATGGTGCACCAACTTGCGCAAAACGGAATTATAAAATAAAATTCCGCATCACAAAATAATAGCAGCGTCATTATTATTTTAACTTGTACCAACTAGTTAAATAATTATTTACCATCTTGCAAATAATTATTTTACTACTGGACCAACCTTGGTCCACTCGAACTCCACTTCTATTTATTGAACACCCGAATAAATAAATAAATAAATTATACTCTTAAATAAATATTTTATTTACAAACTAGTAAATAAATATTTATTAAATGTTCAATAAAATAAATAAATAAATTTAATTTAATTTATGCGATCATTTTAACTTGAATAAAATTATTCTACGGTCTTGAGAATAATATTTATTTCATTAATTAAATTAATAGAATTTAACCGAGACCACCAAAAACACTTAGTGTGTGACCCTCTAGGATTCTTTTTCATTGGCATTAGGCGGGCTTGACTAAAGTCCAAGAGTACTGTCTAGCAATGAGTCAAGGCATCCAAGATAAAGAACATAAAGTCGCAACAAAGACATCCACATACGAATGCTGATTGTGTAATATAATCTCTTTGTCGCAATATCTCATCAACCAGGTTTGATGATAGTGTTATCAACTTTTATGCTTGATACATCGTTCTTTGACTACCTGAATTAAACTCATCGTTACATCATGAACATGGAATTTCGCGCGATGGTTCTATTTCAATCAAAGGGCCGAGATATCAACTTTCATAAATGGAAGGGACAAATCCTTCCTCGACTTATCCATTAATAATATGTCATTTGTGACGCATCCAACGTACCCTACTTCCTGCCAACTGTCTGCGTGACGGTTTTCGTCAGTAAATCAAAGTGCGCGAGTCATGACATGTATTAATGATAATCTTAAAGTCTAAGGATCATTACACACACTAGCATATAGAAATATATGATGACACCAAAACATGCGGAATTTCTACTAGCGGGTCTATTCTCATAATCTTCTATCTTGGAGATTACCAAGTGCGAACTTCATAAGAGGAAGTCTCATCTGCTTACGAGTACTCGCACCTGACAGTCTGCATGCTATGTGTTTGATCATATTATGTCATCCAACCACAAAACTATATTTAAGAATATTGTTATAGCATTTCAAGGCTCTCATCATAGCGGGGAACTGCCATGACCTTATCAATGTAACAAATACTCTAGGACATTATTACATCATAGTCATGCAGAACAATGAACAATATGTAATAATAAATTAAATATCCATGTAATCAAAGTAAAACCAGTTGGTTCTTGGACACCAACTCTTACAAACTCCCACTTGGACTAGAGCCAATTGCCTACGACTTTCAGTCCATTAGACCTCACATGATAATCATGTTTCTGCTGAGTGAAGACTTTAGTCAAGGGGTTCGCCATGTTATCTTCTGTGGAAATACTGCTCACTGCAACTTCACCTCTCTGAGAAAAATCCCTCAAGAGATGAAACTTCCGAAGTATGTGCTTCGTCCGCTGATGTGACCTTAGCTCTTTTGCGAGAGCCACCACTGCAGTATTATCACAGTACAATGTGATGTGATCTTTACTGCTAGGTATCACATCTAGCTCCTGGATGAAGCTTCGCATCCAAACTGCTTCTTTAGCTGCCTCAGAAGCTGCGATATACTCAGACTCTACTATAGAATCTGCGACCACACTCTTCTTTGAGCTCTTCCAGCTCACTGCACCTCTATTCAAAGTGAAGAGGTATCCCGTTTGCGACTTCATGTCATCTTGATCAGTTTGGAAACTAGCTTCTGCATATCCTCTGATGACTAGTTCCTCATCTACTCCATAAACTAGGAACATATCCTTAATATGCCTCAGATAATTTAGGATAGTCTTGACTTCCATCCAACGGTGGTCACCTGGGTCATCTTGCTATCTGCCTACCACACTCAATGCAAAGGCGACATCCAACCTAGTACATAGCATGACATACATGACTGACCCAATCGCTGATGTGTATGGAGTCCTTGCCATTATCTTTCTTTCCTATGTGTATGAGGACACCTTTTCTTGGAAAGATGAATTCCATGTGACGCTGACAACAATCCCTTCTTGGATTGTTCCATACTGAATCTCTTCAGTATTTTATCAATGTATGTACTTTGAATTAGGCCCAGTAATCTCTTGGATCTATCACGATGGATCTTGATCCCAAGAATATACGCTGCCTCGCCAAAGTCTTTCATGGAGAAGCATTGATTCAACCTTGCCTTAACAGACTATAAGACTGATATCTCATTTCCAATAAGTAATATAACATCAACATATACTATTAGATAAACGACTGCATTTCTACTAAACCATTTGTAGACACAAGGCTCACATTCATTCTTGATAAAACCAAATTCTTTTATGGCTTCATCAAAAAGAATGTTTCATGACCTGGATGCTTGCATGCTTGCTTTAATCCATAAATGGATTTCTGTAACTTGCATACCTTATTGACATCCTTTGGAGTCACAAACCCTTCAGGTTGTGTCACGTAGACATCTTCCCGAAGGTTCCCGTTAAGGAATGTTGTTTTAACATCCATTTTCCAAATATCATACTCATGGTAAGCCGCAATGACAAGTTGAATTCTGATGGATTTCAGCATTGCAACTGGTGAAAAGGTTTCATCATAGTCAATTCCTTAATGCTGTTTAAACCCTTTTGCAACCAGTCGTGCCTTATAGGTACAGACTTGTCCTTCCATGTCCAGTTTCGTATTGAATACCCATTTGCAACCAACAACCTTTACATCAACTGGATGATCTACCAAAATCTAGATTTGGTTTTGGTACATGGAATCCATTTCAGAATTCATGGCTTCTTACCACTTGGCAATGTCTGTGCCAGTTACTGCTTCCTTGTAGGTTAGAGGATCATTATTATCAACTAATAATGAGTCACCGTCCTCAGTAACTAGAAAACTGTACCATTCCTTTTCTCTAACCTCTCTTGTATTCCTACGCAGTACTTGTGTCTCTGGAATAGATTCTTCTTCCACAGGGCTTTGTGGAATCTGTTCCTGTACCAAATCTTGTGTACCTTGAGCCTCGACTTTATCGAAGTCTATCTTGATCTCACTATCTCTTTTGGAGATGTGTGTTGGAGTTGGTGACCTAGAACCAACTACTTTGTGCTTTATTCATTAATAAAAGCCTTATCACATCTTGTTTGTTCTTCTGCGTGACAATGCATGTGATAATGTTCTAAGGACAACTGTTGCATTAAAGGGGCATAGTGGATCCCTGCTATGATGAGAATCCGGAAGTGCCATAACACTGTTCTTGAATATCTACTATATATACTAATCCTGACATTCTAACTGCCACGTGTCAAACTCCCATGCTTCCACATCGTTCTTCCCTTACGTGTCATTTCTACATATCTCCACGACACCCCTCTCCCGCACGGTACCAATCTCTTCTTCTGCCTCCTTCTCCCACTCGCGTTGGGACCTTCACTCCCCTCAAACCCTCGCCTTCGCCGTCCTGGATTTCATGGTCAATTTGCACACAATCAATCTATTTCTCCGACGACGTCCGTCAACCGGTTTCTACTTTACCGTCCTCTCTTTTCCTTCTCCTGTTTGCGGTCGGGATTGAGTTCGTCGTGACCTAGGGTTCCCGTGAAATCCCAATGCTTGGGTCATCCTCTTCCTAGTTTCCCTATATTCTATCGACCTCCAACTCGATCTTCCTCCTTATCATGGTTTCACCATACCTCTGCATCGGGTTCATTATCCCACTCGGATTTTCGTTCGCATCTTCTCCGACAACCCATTCGAATCACTCCCAATATCCTGTCATCATCTTCCCGTTCGCCATCTATATATCACCGATTGTCTCTCCACACCCACTGAACCCCTCCCATTCCATTCCTGTGCTTCCACGAAACCATAACCTCAGTCGCTCCTCACTTCCCCCGCCTCCACCTCCGCCACCAGTTGCTTCGCCTCTACCTGCCACACCTCCGCAACTGCCTCCCCAAATCTACCTGCTTTGCCTCCGCCTCCACCTCCATCATCATCTTCCTGTTTGCAGGTTTTTGATTGAGGAGGATGGGGCCTCAATTCGTCAACAGACGCAATATCTTTGTTACAGTCTCCCACCATTCTCCATTACGTTCAGTCAATTTCTTCACGCAGACCATAGGTGATTGTTCTTACTTTTTCGTCAACATGTTTTGCTGCAATATTGTGATCCTATACACTTGACTTTGGTATTGCTGCTAGAAATCAAGGCAATCTGAAAGTTTATAAATCTCAATGAAATTTAGAGGTTATGTTTTTCACCTTTTCAACGCTATTCTGGTCAGAATTCATGTATGATTATCTCAAAGCTTTTCTGGTCAAATTATGGGACATGGCAATACCTACGGTATGTAAGAACATATTGGTTCTTGAATACCATGAATTTCATAGTTTCTGATTGATTTTAACTTGAACTACAATTTCATTTTATATTACATTACACTGCCATTTATATTGAATGTTATATTGCAATTTATATTAGTTCATGTTGTACTAAAATTGATGTTTACATTCCTATTTTTATAGCTGTTTCAATGTAACTTCATATTGCAGTTTATATTGAAGTTTATGTTGAATTTTCATGTACTGAGATTGCATTTCCCTTGTAAATTATATTATCATGCATGTTGTTTCCTTATGCAGAATACAATTTCCTTATGCAAGCATGCATTATCATGCATGCTCATATGTGAGTTTGCTGGTGGTATTTTTGCAGGATACATGTATGTTTTCATGCACATAAACACATAGAAACTCAGAATCAGTTTTCTATACTCTAGAATATTACTTCTGATTTCTTTTGAACTTATTTTTTTTTCTATACTGCTTGCAGGAAAAATATAGACTTAAGAAGTAGAAGAAATATGTACCCAAATTACTCTTGAAGGTGCCCTTCTTCTCGACAGTAACATGTTGGCATGTTCATTTCATCCATTGTACCATAATACAACATGTACGGTGAGAGGTCTTACTGTTCAACATACTGAATTAGTTCATGTTTATGTTCAAGAGGAACTATAATCAACACTCAATAGAAACAAGATGTGGTGGTTCATACTTTGAAGACCACACCCACTATTGGACGAGGGTTGACCTACTGGAACTGTCTAGGTGTGGACAGGTTAACTACAACACCTGTTCGGGGTTTTAAACCCAAAAATTATTGTACCTATTATTTTCATTTTTTTACTTTGGTTATTTTACTATTTAATGAAAATTTGTTTTTGTGTTTTATGGGTAGGAAAAAAGCTGGACAGAACCCCACGCACCCGATGAAGATCAAATCATATTGTTATTGGAAGTAAAAACCAACATCCAGGTCTGTGTTTCTACTTTGTTTTCGATGTTTTTGATGTTTTCTACCTTTCTCTTTAAAGTTTATGTGAGACATTTCCCATTTAATGTACAAATTTCTCTAAACGACATTTAATTTGCAGGCTTCAGGTCACTGTTTTCCAAGATGTGATTTAGCGCCCTTTATAATGGAAAGTTGGGAGACTATTATCAAAAATATCTCATTGGTTGGTGCAATCCACTACTTTTGTTGTTCCACTTTAGAAAACTAATAAAAAAACTCTTATTGCACTTTACATTTATAATAAGTGCTTCCATACAATATTTTCTGAATTTCTAATTCAATATGTGTGTTTTTAAAATTTATTTAAATGGTTTTCTTCTGGATAAGGTTCCCATGAAGATGGGAGATGGGTCGTGGTGTTAGGATAGTCGGGAGTGGACGGTTGTAAGCAGGGGGCACCAGTACGTAGTATTGAAGCGTACCGAAAAGTTCTCCAACAACTAGAGGTCGATGATGCTTTTTTCTTTTAGTAACCTAATGACAGTAGTTACAATGATAATGTAGTCATTCCACTCCATTCAGTGGATTCAGAACCTTGACCTCAACAAATGATCCCCAAATCAATTACCAAATAATCAATTGTTGGATTATTTTATAAATTTTCAATTTTTGATTCTAACATGTCCCCTCATGAGCATATATGAAACTATCACATATAATATGATTGGCTGCAAAACCAACTCGAGCTGCCAAATCTGATACTAGCATCTTCTTTTTATTCTATTAAGCATATGTTGTTGTGTTTCTGCATTACAAATAATATAGCCTCAGAATTATGGAATCAAGTAGAGGAGCCATAGTTGGACGTGTGTTATTGCAGGTACTGTCTTTCTTTATGTGACTGTGGAAGATAAATAAGTAACAGAGGGATTTCTTCAATGAAATTAAAAGTTATGTTCCTTATTTTCCCATCCTGTTTATTAATTTTTTTTATTTTATTCCCAACCAGGAAATTAACAAGAATTTCGTGGACTGCTCTACATGTGATTCCTCCAAAAATTCAATTTCTAGTGACATGAATTTCATACAGAAACTGGTGATGAAATCTGATGCAATGTATATAATTGTTGTGGAAAAGGTAACTTCATTATTCAGATGTGACATGCAAAAACATTGCTATAGGGTTTTCCTTATATATTTCGCATAAAATCCCTTCTTTTTAATACATGGTACTAATTTTTAAACTTCTTACATTTTAATTTATCAAAAAACATATACCACATTATTGTAATGTGCATTTTACACTTGTATTATAGGAACATGACAACACTGGATGAATATTCCTCCAATTCAAATGCACACAAATATTTGGGTTGTCCGAAGTTTCTATCTTTCTCTAAGACAACTCTCACTACCATGTTGTCCTATATACTGATAACATTCTAGATTCTTCAGTTTTGGTTGCTTCTGATGTGCACTCGTCTCTCAAGCCTGAAAAAGTAGTCTTCCATGCCATCACTGACAATAAAACATATGTTGGCATGCATTCATGGTTTAGACAGGACAATGTTACCCCTACAACTATTGAAGTTAAAGGAATTCACCAGTTTGACTACTTAACAATAGATAATGTTCCGGTGCTTGAAGCTGTAGAGATTTGTAATGGCATCAAGAATTACTTCTATGGGAACCACATTCCCGGGGTCAACCTAAGCGATACTACTCCACGAGTCTTTGCATTGAGATCACAATCTACCTTTAGTTTTTGTCTGTTTCTGTGCATGATTAGAAAGTGTTTCTTGAATGTGTGTAACATTCCATAGTGAAGAACAAATATCATATAAAGATAGATAAAATCATTGAAATTTAGTTATGTAGTTATATTTAAGGAACATTGTTATATAATATATGATTTCACATATACTGTTTATCTAATTTAACAGAAATTATATTTTCGATTTAAATAGTTTATGACTTTAAATGGACTATTAAAATATAAATATAACATATATATAGTATTTCCAGTGTAAATTATTTCTTTAATGATTTTTTTGTTCATTCTTTGAAGGTATGTTCACCTGCATACACCAAAGCTCCTATGCTCAAGCTTGATCTTACTGAGAAGGGGCTTGACATCCATTCCAGGAGGTTTGATTTATTGGTTGATGACATCAATGTGAAAGTGGCGAATATCGAATTAGATGGAGACTTTACTATGTCAAGTGTAGAGGAGATCCACAAAGCTCTATGAGTTCCTTCCTTATCTTCCCAAGTTCTCTATTGAAGCCTGTATTTTGTTTATCCTGTACATATTTATTAATGAACTTACTGAAGCTCTATCGCATGTTGTATTATGGAAGATATCATTTGGTTATGCATAAGGCTTCACTTATAGTATGAAATCTGCATGTGTGTAAGGGAGGGTTTGGATTTTTTTAAGAAATTATGGGGGTTTTGGATGTTTTGTGCAAGAGATCAGTTGTAGAATGAATTATAATCTATCTGGGCTTCAAAAAAAACGTGGAGTATACCATGATGGAGGTGTTTTAGTACTGTTGGAATGGTGAGTTGGTTTTTTTAGAGATTCATATTTTTTCAACAGGTTCATATTCTGTTCTAATTCATTCATATTTTTTTTCAAATAGGTCCATATTTTATTCTATAAAGGTATACTAATTCTATTCATGATTACTGTTCTATTTCCCTCTTTGAGTATGTACTATGTTATTGTTTTCAATGTAGATATCTGCTTTTCAGTACATATGTATTTCATGTTCACGCCATTGGCACTCATTGAAACTTCTATTCCAGGCCCCGAATGTAGAACATTAACGTGGCAGGTCGGAAATGGAATCGATGACAGGCCCCATGTACGTCTAAGATTTCCCTTCATGTTCTCCATGAATTGTTTTTACCCCGACAAGGTATTCTTCTCAATCTTCACCTCATCGCATCAAGTTTTCACTTCCAATATGCCTTCATGCATAAGTGATCATGAGAATTGTTTCATTTTGAGTCGGGTCATTGAAAAGTGACAAGTAATTCAATAATGTTGGGGCTAGCATTCTGGTTTTTTGGTTGGCTTCTTTAAATTTTGTTGAACCGCTATTAAAAGTAATATTTAACATGTGATTTATTAATAAACTATTTGACCCACTTTTCCCACCCACTTCATGACTCAATGTTTTTATACAGGATGAAGGAAGATTTATAATCCAACCCATCAAACCTCCAAGAAATGAATTTCAGGAAGGATAAATTCAAGAAAAAAACAGACAAATATGACTAAAGGTTTGTCTTGCAGTACTTGTCTAATTTGGAAACACATTTTCTGCAATCTGTAAGTTTCAAATGTCCTGTTATAAAACATTTCTCCGCTGTTATGTCTACTTATACTGTAGTTTACTAATAAACTGTAATGAAATTATAAAATCATAAAATCAATATTCTTGATGGGAAGATTATATACATTGAGACAGATAATCCATGTTCTGATGTAATGTTAGTTTACAATAGTTTTCCCACATTATGATTTCTCAAATTTTTCTCCAGTTGAACAGATTTACCATTCTAGGATTTGACACTTTTTTTTCTCAGTAAAACAAATTTCCCAATTTATGAGTTTTCAAGTTTGCTTCCATTAAAACATATTTCTGCATGTTGATTTGTTTGTTCTCTTTGAATAAACTTCCCTTGGATGGGATGAAATCATGACAACGTTCCAGGTGAAAATAAATCCTATGAGATGCACCAAACATTCTTCTGCATATATATTTCCATTAAAGTGTTCATCTGTTAACAAGTCATTATCCAATGAATCATCATTTTGATCTTCATTGAACATATTAATAACTTCATTTCATTACTTAATATCACTGCTTTTATTTTCAGATTACAACACTCCTGCAGTGAAGGTCTTGAACTGGGAGCTGGTCATGAATGCTCATACAAAGAGCCAGTGGTTTAAATAGCAGCCCGAAGTGTAATGCAGCCCATCATGCAGATGCTGCATTTCTGTGCTCATTTAATGCTTTGTATTACATTTTTATTGATTCTTTGGATGGTTTGTGCGAGGGACAAAACTCAATAGCTGAGCATTGAAGTATTCATTGAAGTGGATTTGAGAAATGCATTACAGTGGATTTATCTTACTAAAAGGTAACAAGTTGAAGATTATTGGTGGAATGGAGCCTTTACTGTAGTAATTCCTTGTGTTAGTGTTCTGGTTTAGTCCAGTTCTGGTTTAGTCCATAGAATGTTGTTGATTCATAATAAGTAGTTCGGAAGTTGTTAATCTTTGAAATAGCGATAGATTACTTTATTTTCATTCTTTTTTTAGATGCTTCTCTGTACTTTATGAAATCTTATTTCTATCTTGAGTAATCTTCTATACAAAAATAGATGTTTAATGAGTGGTCATTATACTCTAAGAATTGAATGTTATACTGATAATTCCCCTCCCCTTGTGCATCCTCCTCATCAGCCTCCACCTCCTCAGCATTGGACTTCGACTTTGCCTCCACCTCTGCCACCTCTGCCTCTGCCTCCACCACTCCTCCAATATAGTTCTAAGGCCACCATTCATCACTTCATTTACATCTTTAACTCATTTATTTTTTTCCCTTCCAATTCTATCGTCCTATCCAATCATAAAGTGACCTTTACGTATGACGATGACATATTAAAAATATGAACTCCCTACTACAATACCTTTTAAAGACACCACATCGAATTCTTAATGATACGTCATGTTTTTCTGTATCTTTTTACATCATGTTATTTCCTTTTCTTTCATTTTCATATATATGTTCAAATACATGTTATTATTTTTCATTTCTTTTCATTATTATCTATCACTAAAGTTGCAAGTTTATCATATTTTAAGTAATTTTCATTATTAACTACTCAAATTATTAAGACTTTTGAAAATTAGATTTGAATTATAGCGCCGTGCGTATGCACGAGCGATGTACTAGTATGTTCTATAGCCGGATGATGTTATTTGAGGGACACAAATAATACAGGTCATTAGGGGTGAGGACTCATAAAACTTTGAGGCACCTTCTCATGGTGTGCGCCCTTGGTAATATCCAGGAGGATATTATGAGAACGAGACCCGCCAGTAGGAAATCCACATTTCATAGTGTCATTGGACGTTTCTATCTGCGGACGTGCGTATTGGTCCTTAGAATTTAAGATTATTATTAATGGGTATTACAACTCACGCACTTAGATGTATTGACGAAAACTGTGACGACACACTGTTCGCAGCGAGGTAGGATACGTTGGGTGCGTCATGAGTAATACTGCATTAATAGATAATACGAGAAAGGATTTGTCCCTTCTGTTCCATAACATAAGTAGATATCTCAGGCTCTTTGATGGAATTGATATAGCCTAAATAAATCCATGGCTATGGTAAGGTATGAGCGAGTTCAATTCTGGGAAGTCAAAGAAAGAATAATCGAGCACATGGGTTGATGACACTAGCATGCAACCCGCTTGATTAGAGATATCGAAACAAAGGGATTATATTACAAGGTAAGCATTCGTAGGAGGTGGCACGTCATTGCGGCGTTAACTTCTTTCTCTATGGGTGACTTGGCGTGTTGCTAGACGCTAACCTTGGACTTTAGGCAGGCTCCGCCTAATGCCACTGAGAAAGAGGCCTAGAGGGTTACACACTAAGTGTGTCCATGTATCTCAGTTAAATATTAATTTAACAAGTTAAATAAATATTATTCCCAACTGTGGTTTAATAATTATTTAAGGATGCCTGATCGCATTTATTTTGACACTAGTTATTCGAGAGAATATATTGTGGGCGAAATAATATATTTATTAGCGAGTAATGCAGTTAAATTTATTTAAAAAATAAATAGCCATTACTCAAGGTCTAATAAATGTGGTGGAGAAAAATGGAAAATAAAATTACACGCCGTGTATATTAAATATACTTGCCGTGTAGTTTTATGAAAAACAAGTACACGCCGTGTATTAATTATTACACGCCGTGTAGTTTTCCAGTCGGGATTTTGAGGATATAATATTGTTTTATTAAATGATATTAATTATAATCAGCATGGGCGCATGTCAAGGAATTAATAATTCTACATGGGGTTTCAATAAGAGTTAATGAAATAAATAAAACACGTAAAGCGTTTATTTATTGTCATAACTCTATTAACCTCAAACCCGATTATAAATATCCTCACAACCCCAACACTTTGAAGATCCATTGTTGTGCACAACGGATTTGGAAATACTCTCAAGCCAAGAGAGAATTCCCTTTCCACCAAGAACACCCTCAAGTTATGAGAGTGAGATCCTCCACCAGATCAAGGTGGTCGAAGACAGACATCGCAAGCGAAGGTTCTTCCGCGCTAGCACTCGGATATCCCTTCGGTGACGTCCAGATATACGTGGAGCACATGTGGATCACCGCTAAAGGAATCCTACACTTGGATTCTACGACGCAACAACGGATCACATGATCGTGACCGGAGACATCGACGAAGAAAGAATTCCACCGAGGTAATTCTTGTGAATTAATTAAATTAATTATAACCAACATATGACGATCCTATCTCAATGGTTCTGGGACTCTTCTTTTCTTTTTCGTTATTCATTCCATTCTGAAGATCTGGCATTTTATATCGTGACAGATATCGGATTGAACGTTGTTTAACGCTAAAATTAAAGTTGGGCTAACCCACCAACGCGCTTCCGCTGCTCCTAGAACCTACAAGTGGTATCAAAGGGTCATATCGTTGGTTATAATTATTTAGTTTTTCATTGGTGATTTACGCATTTATTAATTTAGTTATTTCAATTCATGTTTAATCGTTCTGAAAATATGAATCTCGAGATCTGTTCCTCATCCCTTGTTTCTCGTTCACCTCACAGAAACAAATGTTTCTTTTAATTTTGATTAAAATAAAATAGAGGAACTCATCCGGAGGAGCCAAACGTTTCTGGCCATACAACACCAGAATACTCGGCCTGTATTCAGAAGTACACGCCGTGTAGTCTAGGTTCAATGTATTGACTGATCCGCCAAATCAGGCCATGTATTGGATTCTTTCTAAGAATTTAAGACACTGTGTGTTGACCAGAAACAGGTGGCACACAGTATCTGGATTACATGCCGTGTGGTCCAATGAACACAGCGTGTAGTCCCTTCGGGTTAGGGTTAGGCCGTGTACCCCGTACACGGCTTGCCCGGCTGGAAACTGTGTAACTCAGAAACTACACGGCGTGTGTCCCACAGAACACGCCGTGTACTCTGAAAATTTCCGAAGTACATTAACACGCCCTGTCCCCGGGCGTGTACTTCGGATGGATGGTGAAGAAAAGTACACGCCGTGTAGTCGGAACTACAAGCCGTGTACTCACCCAAATTACGAAGATTTATTAAAATTTATTATTATATTATACAAACCCTTGAGACGTGTACCATGGTGTAGTCGTAAAGCTGAGGCACAACACGTGATAGGTTTTTTATATATATGTGTTTAATTTAACATCTGCGTAATGAACGAGAATTCACCGGGTTGCCTCCAAGGTACAAGTTACGTACAAGGATAATTTTAAATGAATTTATTTGTTTAAAATTATGATGGATGAGAATCTTAAGGAAGTTCAGAAAAGAGTTTAAGATAAAAGGATTGATTAATTAAAGATAATTAATTAATTAGAGCTTGATTTATCTTAAACAAGAACGATTAAAGAATTGAATGCTAGTTTTATTTTTGCGTAAATATAGTTGCATGTATGGATGATCATGAGATAGACCGAGAGCTTTGTATGTGAATGGTTTCTTTTAATTTATTTATTTAAATTAAATATGTTGGCCTGCGAGCCATCTCTTCATTAATATGTAGGGTCTGTGCGCCCAAAGATTCTTTTATGTAAAAACCCCTTTTACCCCTCACCTGCGTGTGAGATAAATGCATATGTAATGGATGGAGATCCCAAGCTAGTGGAGGTAGCTCAAGTCATGAGCCAAGGTGAAACCAATCCAAGGAGATACAAATGTGGACAGGTGGAAAGCTGTAAACACGAACCCGAAAGGTTCAAGGAGTTTCTCCTCTAGGTATTGGGTTAGTTTATCAACCGCTAGATAAACTAACCAATAGAAAAAGCTCATGATCATACCATTTATTTTATTTCTGTCAGTTTCATGGTTTATTTATTGTGGGTGTGTTGTCACGATCACACAATTAATTAATTAAACGAGCATGCAAGATGGAACTAAAATAAAACCGGCTTATACGTAAATATTATCTTAGACAAGGTTAATCTCTTAAGTATATCCCACTTAATATTAACAAGCATGTAATCAAAGATAATAAAATGTAAATTTACGTATAAGGATAAAATCCCTCAAAAGAAATATTAAGTCGGTATAGTCTTCCGTAATCTTGGTTAGAATCGATCCATAGTTCAAAGTGCTTGACCAACCCTAGTTGGGGTGCTTTCAATTATCAGGGAATTCTAATTCAAGGTTTTGGGTTGACTTGACTTGGTTCACATCAAGGGTTGACTGCCACAGCAGGACTTGGTGTGACCAAGAGGCAAAGGTTGGGGAAATCCAAAATAAAAGGATTTCAGGATTGGGGAGTGCACTCAGCAGATCAAGGAGCTGCGAGTTAATGCAGTTGGCATTTGGAATGCCTACCTAAAACCCTTGAAGTTTCTTGACCAACCCTAGTTGGGGTAATGCGAAGGGCAATATGAATCTTTTCCACTAGAATATTCAGGCAACAGAATATTCCGAAATCAATGGTGAGGGCTATTGGATTTCGATAAAATAGTGGGAGACTAATAAGTATTAATTTATTTATTTGTCTCAGTTTTGTAATAATGTACTAAAACTTTACTCATCTTAATTTGTAGAAATGACAAGAAAATGACTTCAAACATATCATTGTGAACCATACTCGAGAAGGAAAACCTTCTCACCGGCACCAATTTCCAAGAGTGGTAGAGGCGTTTACGTGTTATCCTTCGCCACGAAAGGAAATTGTATGTGCTGGAAGAGCCTATTCCAGTTGCACCTGGGAAAGAGGCCAGTGATGAGGAATTATCTCTCTATATGAAACACATGGATGATGCCACAGATGTCCAGTGTTTCATGCTATCATCCATGTCCAATGAGCTCTTGAAGCAACATGAAAACATGGACACGTATAACATGATGTCTCACCTTAAGTATCTCTACCAAGAGAAGGCGAGATAGGAGAGGTATGAGATCTACAATGCTTTTTTTACAACTAAGCTTGGAGAGTCTGCGCCAGCTAGGCCTCATGTAGTCAAGCTTATTGGCTACATTGAACGCCTGGACATCTTAGGGATTAAATTCTCAGATGAGTTGCGTACAAATCTCATCCTATCATCACTGCCCAAGACCTTCTCTAGCTTCATTGTCAACTATAATATGAGCGTCAATGAGAAGAGTCTATCGGAGTTTCTGACCTTGATTCGCTAGGTAGATAAGGACATGGGGTGTGACAAACCCGCAGTCCTTATGGTGAACAAGAAAAGGAAGGACAAGGCAAAGGAGCCAAAGACTTATAAACGGTCTGAAGCCCCCGAGCACCATCCCTCCAAGAAGGGGAAGATCTAGAGGTAGGGAAAGGAATGGGAGGCAGTGTGTTTTGCATGTGGCAAGCAGGGCCATTGGAAGAGGAATTGCACCCATAAGCATGGGGATGCTAAAGGTGCGTTTGTTATCGAGTGAAATCTTTCTATTTCTACACATTGGGTATTAGATACAGCTTGTGGGGCTCACATCTATATTCAAATGTAGGAACCAAGTAGATTTAGAAAGATCGCCAGAGGAGAGATGGATCTTTGAGCTACCAATGGCGCAAGGCTGGCTGCATTGGCTATTGGCGACTATCACCTCTCATTTCCAACTGTCATGATTTTGGTTTTACAAAACTGTTATTTTGTGCCTAGTGTTACCAAGAACATAATTTCTGTATCTTGTTTGGATATGGATGGATTTGTTTTCAAGTTTGGAAATAAGGGTTGTCTCTTTTATAAGAACAACGTATGTTATGGTATGACACATTTAAATAATGGTTTGTATGTATTAAATTATGAAAACCAAGTGTTGGAAATCAATAACGAAACAAACTCACATGACTCATACATCACCCAGTTGTGGCATCGCCGTCTTGGTCATGTAAATGAGAAGTGCTTGACAAAGCTTTGCCAAAATGGCTATTTAGACTCTACTGAGCTAAAACCACTTGATAGATGTCACGCTTGTTTACAAGGTAAAATGACCAAGCCACCTTTCAGTGGATAGAGTGAAAGGGCCACAGAGCTTCTAGGATTGGCACACATGGATATATGTGGACCATTTCCAGTAGAAGCTGTTGGATTTGTGTTGCCCTGATCCGGTTGGGCCAAATGCTTGTGGCCCGCAACTGTCGTGGGTCGAGCTCCGCGGTGAGCTCGTTGGGGGTTGCAGGGGGAAATGCGGCCCTGCTCTAGGGGTCCGGGGGCCGAAGGTCGCCGGCCCAATTTTTTTTGGCACTGTAGCATCTCTGACTACTGTAGCGGAGCTGACCGACCGACACCGACAGGCACTATAGCAGTGCAGACTTTGGGGTCAATTGGACTATAACACTTTTGACTTCCATCCGACAGCCACTGTAGCGCTTTTCACAAAGCTAGCCGCCGATCACTGTAGCGACACAGAATTACTATTCGGAATAGTGGACCGTCTTCTTCATATATAGCCCATTTCAGGCTAGGGTTTTCTACTAAAAAAACCCTCTGTAATTTGTGCTCCCGAATAGTGAAATATTCTGCCTCTCCCGTGGACGTAGGGATTATTCCCGAACCACGTAAATCACTGTGTCCTTTGCTTTCTTTCTTTCGTTTTTATCGTTTCTGTCGTTGTGTCTTCCGACGATTCTGCAAAAACTGATATCAGAGGAGGTTCATAATTCTCCAATGATAGATATGGATGAAGGCAAAGTGAAGATCGATCACTTCGATGGAACTGATTTCAGTTTCTGGAGGATGCAGATCAAGGATTATCTTTATCATAAAAAGATGCACTTGCCACTTCTAGGTGTGAAGCCAGCGGACATGGAGAAGTCGGAGTGGGAGCTACTGGACTGATAGGTTCTGGGTGTTGTGCGCCTAATGTTGGCCGAAAACATGGCGTTTAACATCAGAGAGGAGAAGACGACGGTGGACCTGATGAAAGCCCTCACAAATATGTACGAGAAGCCTTCTGCGGCAAACAAGGTGCATTTGATACGACGATTGTTCAACCTGAAAATGGTTGAAGGGAGACCTGTTGCAGATCATATCAACGAATTCAATACCATCATAATTCAGTTGTCATCGGTGTATATTGATCTTGTTGATGAGGTATGTGCTATGGTTTTACTATCTTCATTACCAGAGAGTTGGGAAGAAACTGTAACAGCTATGAGCAGCACTTTGGGAAATACGAAGATGACTCTAAAAGATATACGAGACCTAAGCATTAGTGATGATGTTCGAAGAAGAGAATCAGGCAGATTCTCTGGTTCTTCTTTGAACGTTGAAGGAAGAGGAAGGTACCCATAGCGGGACAATCGCAGAGGACGATCGAAGTCAAGAGGAAAGAGCAGAGACAAGGCAAAGGGGCCTGGTCCTACCTGCTGGACATGCGGGAAGAAAGGACATGTCAAGAAGGAGTGCAGAGATAACCGTAAGGGACCTGAAACCAGTGGAGCAAACACTACAGCTGAAGGAACTGATGACGTGTTGCTGCTGAGCATGGACAACCCGATGGAGTCTTGGATTTTAGACTCTGGGGAGTCTTTCCATTCTACATCAGAGAAGGGTTTCCTGAACAATTTTGTTTCTGGAAATTTTGGCAAGGTGTATCTTGCTGATGACGAGCCATTGTAGATTTTGGGTAAAGGAGATGCACAGATCAAGACCAACAATGGGAGCTTACTGGTTCTGAAAAAACGTGAGGTACATCCCTGGTTTAAGAAGAAATCTCATTTCTGTGGGACAGCTTGATGATGCGGGGTTGAGTACCACGTTCACTGTTGATGCATGGAAGATCACCAAAGGATCTATGGTTATAGCTCGGGGAGAAAAGAATGACACCCTGTACAACATGACAGAAACTTTCATGGACATGGCTACATCACTGGAAGCTGTCGGAGGTTCTCAACTGTGGCACTACAGACTCGGTCACATGATTAAAAAGGGGATGAAGGTGCTGGAAACAAAAGGGTTGCTACCAGAGTTGAAGTCAGTGGAAGTAGGCTTATGTGAAGACTGCATCTTTGGAAAGCAGAAGAAGGTGTCCTTTTCAAAAGGAGGCAGAACACCGAAGGCTGGAAAGACGGACCTAGTACATACAGATGTTTGGGGGCCTGCACCAGTACCATCCCTCGAAGGGTCACAATATTATGTGACATTCATCAATGACTCAACAAGGAAGGTATGGGTTTACTTTCTGAAGAATAAATCTGATGTGTTTAATATGTTTCAAAAGTGGAAAGCCATGGTGGAAAACGAGTCAGGAGCAAAGCTGAAATGTTTGAGGTCTGACAATGGTGGAGAGTATGGCAGTCATGAGTTCAGAGAATTTTGTTCTGAAAATGGAATTCGGTGAGAGAAGAAAATACCAGGAACACCATAACAGAATGGTGTGGCAGAGAGAATGAATCGGACACTGAATGAATGTGCAAGGAGCATGAGGCTGCACTCAAGGTTGCCCAAAACCTTCTGGGATGATGCAGTGAACATGGCAGCGTATTTGATCAATATAAGTCCATCTGTGCCAATGGGAGAACGCCTACCCGAGGAGCTCTGGTCTGGTAAGGAGGTAAAACTCTCACATTTAAGAGTCTTTGGCAGTTTAGCTTATGTACACATTGATGCTAACTCAAGGGAAAAGCTTGATGCTAAGTCCAAGCCATGTTTCTTTATTGGCTATGGTGCTGATGAGTTTGGTTACTGGTTTTGGGATGATCACAAGAAGATGGTCATCAGGAGCCAAAACGTGGTATTCAATGAAGGTGTCGTGTACAAAGGTCGTCATGAAGCTGAAGCTGAAAATGGGAACATTGAATCCAAGTGAAAAGATCAAGTGGAGCTTGAAGTTGTGTCTGAGCTTGAGAGATCCGAACCGGTGGAACCTACTACTCCAGTGGAGTTGAGGAGATCATCAAGGGTGAGAAGGCATGTGAAAAGGTATTCACCATCATTGCACTATTTATTATTGACTGGCGGTGGATAACCAGAATGCTTTGAAGAAGCAATGCAGTTGAAGGAGTCGAGCAAGTGGGAGCTGGCTATGAAGGAGGAGATTTCCTCATTGCATGAGAACAACACTTGGGAGTTGACACCTCTGCCAAGAGGAAAGAAATCATTGCAGAATAAGTGGGTCTACCGGGTCAAGGAAGAACATGATGGCAAGAGGAGGTTCAAGGCAAGGCTGGTGGTGAAAGGATTTCAAAATAAGGAGGGAGTAGATTTCACTGAAATCTTCTCACCTATAGTGAAGCTTACCACCATCCGGGTGGTTCTCAGCATTGTGGCATCAGAAGACTTGCATCTTGAGTAGCTTGATGTCAAGACTGCTTTCCTTCATGGAGATCTAGAGGAGGAAATCTACATGTAGCAACCAGAGGTATATGTAGTTTCTGGAAAGGAAGACCTGGTGTGCAAACTCCAAAAGAGCTTATATGGATTGAAGCAGACACCCAGGCAATGGAACAAGAAGTTTGATTCATTTATGTATAAAAATGAATATAAACGATGTGTCATAGATCAATGTTGCTACATCAAGTCTTTCGGTGATGAATACATTATATTGCTTCTGTATGTGGATGACATTCTCATTGCAGGATCATGTATGCAGAGGATTAATGAGCTGAAAGGGTAGTTAGCTGAGGAGTTTGAAATGAAGGATCTTGGAGAAGCTGGAAAAATTTTGGGAATGAAGATCAAGAGAGACCGCACAGCTGGAATATTAATGTTGTCACAGACTGATTACATTGGGAAGGTTCTGAGAAGATTCAGCATGCTGGAAGCAAAGACAGTCTCTATTCCCCTAGCGAGCCACTTCAAACAATCAAAGCAGCAATCACCGAAGACGACAGAAGAGGTGGAGTACATGGCAAAAGTTCCATACGCATCAGCTGTTGGAAGCCTGATGTATGCCATGGTCTGTACTCGACCTGACATCGCTCATGCAGTGGGAGTTGTGAGCAGATATATGGCTAACCCTGGAAAGCAACATTGGGAAGCTGTGAAGTGGATACTAAGGTATTTGAAGGGCAGTAAGGAGGTATCTCTGTGCTTTGGGAAAGGAAATTCATTGCAGGGGTATCTGGATGCTGACCTTGGAGGTGATGTCGACAGCAGGAGGAGTACCACGGGTTATGTCTTTACCTATGGAGGAACTGTGGTAAGTTGGATATCACAATTGCAGAAGGTGGTGGCTTTATCCACCATAGAGGCAGAATACATTGCTGTAACAGAAGCTGGGAAAGAGATGGTTTGGCTGAAGAACTTCATGGATGAATTGGGAAGAAAGAGAGAGGAGAATTTATTACACTGTGACAGTCAGAGTGCTATACATCTTTCCAAGAACCCAGTGTTTCATGCCCGGATGAAGCACATTCAGTTGAAGTACCATTTCATCAGAGGTTTGATACAGGATGGGTTGCTAACTTTGCAGAAGATATGTGGAACCAACAATCCGGCAGACATGTTGACAAAGCCTATTGTGATACAGAAGTTGAGGCACTGTTGTGCCTATATTGGTCTCCACTGATGAATGGAGGACGATAGGTAGAATAATGGAGGACATGATGAGAGAACAAGAGGAAAACAGTTTGTATTTCATGAATCTGTGAATGGAAATCACGCCACTGGCGAGTAAAGAAGATGGAGAACTTAGATTAAGTAAGTTTTCTTCATCAGTTGCATCAAAGAAGAGGAAATCAGTTTGTATTTCAGGAGTAAGATCCAGTCATAATTTTCCTTAACCTGGGCCTCCTTTTCAAGATTAAGCTCCAGTCCAAATTCTCATTAATTTGGGCCTCCTTTTTAGGAGTAATCCCCAGTCCAAATTCTCATTAATTTGGGCATCCTCCTTAGGAGTGAGCCCCAAGTCCTCATTAATTTGGGAATCCTCCTTAGGAGTAAGCCCCAAGTCCCCTAATATAGGCATCTTTCTTAGGAGTAATCCCCAGTCTTAAAGTTCCCAAATATGGGCATCCTCCTCAGGAGTAAGCCCCAACCATAATTCTCTTAACCTGGGCCTTCTTTTTAGGATTAAGCCCCAGTCTCAAATATGGGCATCCTCCTTAGGAGTAAGCCCCAAGTCCCTCAATTTTAAAATCCCTTTAACCTGGGCCTCCTTTTTAGGAGAAAGCCGCAGTCTTAATTTCTCTTGACTAGTCATAATTCCTTTTGATCTGGGCTTCCTTCTCAGGAGTAAAACCCAATCATAAGTCCCCTCCTAACTTGGGAATCTTCCTTAGGAGTAAGCCCCAAGATTAGAGTATCCAAATCTCCATGAAGCACATATACCTTTATGGACCCTGTTCCTGGATTTCTTCCCTGAAGTAAATCTTAATCTTCATCTGTTTGGGAAGTCATACATACATAAGCCCCACATCCTTGTATCTTTCGTAGCACAATTGTCTAGTGCTATCAATACCTCTTGTTTCTCACACCTAGCATGACTCACGTGAGCTTAGAGTGTAAAAGTAATCATGATATATTTCTTTGAGCCATAAATCTTGCATAAACATCATACTCCATTACTCGAATTACATGGGTTCTGATTCCTTCTCTAAATAAGGATACATAGGTAGCCCATCTGCGGGTGCAATCCCAACTCTGAAATGATCTATGTCCTTCTGAATGACAATAAACTTCAAGTGCCCCGCTGAGTGGCTTTAAAACCAGCATGGTTATCATAATAACCAATAGACTTTTATATAATTTATTAAAGGATACCATTGACTAAGAATCTCTAAACAAACACATATGATTATCTATTGATGAAGAACCTCGAATACATATAAAATATTCCCTAAATTTCATACATATTTATCATTGATTGTCAGATCTAAAGGAAAGCTCATTTTAATACTTGGTAATGTAATAAGGATTCACGAACATAACTTAAATCTATAAAGAGAGTCCCATAGTAGACAATAATTCCCCTCAAAAAAGGTGTGATGAGTGTGACCTCCCATCCTCTCGACCAATGCAAATTCCTAAGCCTCATCAGCGCATAACTAATGATCACCTGCCTTTGAAAAGTAGGTCCAAATGAATATGGAATCATTGGATGTTTCCGGTTCTATGAACAAACCCGTTAGAAACCGCTTGGAATGTTTGAACCTTAAATCAACAAGTTCATTCCCAATTCCAGAGGGAAACAAAGCTAGAGGTGGATATTCTTACTTCATTACTTTTACTGATGATTTGAGTAGATACAGATTTGTCTACTTAATGTGGTATAAGTCAGAATCCTTAGAGAAATTTAAGGAATTCAAGAATGAAGTAGAGAATCAGCTTGGTAAGAAGATAAAGAAACTTCGATCGGATTGAGGTGGAGAATATCTGAACCAAGAGTTCATTGATATTCTACGGAAGTCTGTGATTATATCTCAGCTCACTCCTCCTTATACACCATAGTGTAACGGTGTTAGTGAAAGGAGGAACCGCACCTTGTTGGACACGGTGAGGTCGATGATGAGTCATGCAGATCTTCCATTATCCTTTTGGGGATATGCATTAAAAACTGTAACATACACATTAAACTGAGTACCAACTAAGGCAGCAAATGGAATTCCCTCCGAGTTATGGAATGGAAAGAAACTAATTTTGTCACATACACGTGTATGGGGATGCGAGTCATTTGTTAAGTCCTTCTCAGGAAACAAACTAGCACCACAGGGCACGAAGTGTATCTTTATAGGATATCCTAAGGAAACAGAAGGATATTACCTATATAACCCTCAGGACAAGAAAGTGACTATCACCAGACAAACCGTCTTTCTTTAGAGGGAGCACATCCTCAAAAAGGATAGTGGGAGAAAGATTGACTTTGACGAAGTTGATGCTCAAGATACACATGAGTTGGTACAGGAACAAGTTCCACAGGTCCCCATGGAAGAGGTTCCAGAAACACAAGTACTATGTAAGAGCTCAAGAGAGGTAAGGGAACCAGAGAGATTTGGTTTCCTAGTCACCGAGGATGGTGAATCATTATTGTTGGACAATGATGAGCCTCTATCCTACAAGGAAGTAGAAGAAAGCTCAGAAGTTGCAAGATGGCTAGAAGTTATGAATTTTGAGATGGATTCCATGTATCAGAACCAAGTTTGGGTTCTGGTTGATGAGACAGTTGATGTAAATCCTGTTGGATACAAATGATTATTAAAGAGAAAACTGGACATGGAAGGTCAAGTTAGCACCTATAAAGCAAGGCTAGTGTCTAAAGGATTCAGACAGCATCAAGGAATTGACTATGATGAAACCTTCTCGCCAGTTTCCATGTTTAAATCCATAAGAATCATACTTGCCATAGTAGCTTACCATGACCATGAGATTTGGAAAATGGATGTCAAAATAGTCTTCTTTAACGAGAACCTTCAGGAAGATGTCTATATGACACAACCAGAAGGGTTTGTGACACCAGGTGAAGCCAAACAGGTTTGCAAGTTGCAGAAATCCATTTATGGATTGAAGAAAGCATCCAGGTCATGGAACATTCAATTTGATGGAGCCATAACAGAATTTGGTTTTATTAAGAATGAATGTGAGCCATGTGTTTATAAGCGGTTTAATGGGAATGCGATCGTTATCCTAGTAGTATATGTTGACGACATATTACTTATTGGAAATGATGTACCAGTCTTACAGTCAGTTAAGGACTAGTTGAACAAGTGTTTCTCCATGAAGGACTTAGGAGAAATAGCCTACATTCTAGGGATCAAGATCATTCGTGATAGATACAAGAGGCTTCTTGGACTAAGTCAGGGTACATACATTGACCAGATACTAAAGAGATTTAGTATGGAACAATCCAAGAGGGGATTGGTTCCAGTGTCACATGGACTACATATTTCTAAGAAAATGTGTCCTTAGACACAACAAGAGAAAGATAGAATGAGTAAGATACCATATGATTTGGCTATAGGATCCATCATGTATACCATGTTATGTACCAGGCTTGATGTTGCCTATACACTGAGCATGGTAGGCAGATATCAAGCAGATCCAGGAGAACAACATTGGACTGCTGTTAAGACTATGCTTAAGTATCTGAGAAGAACTAAGGATATGTTCCTGGTGTATGGAGGAGACGAGGAGCTTGTCATCAGAGGGTATGCTGATGCTGGTTTTCAGACAGATCAGAACGATTTGAAGTCACAATCTGGATATGTTTTCTGTATCAATGGAGGAGCTGTGAGCTGGAAGAGTTCAAAGAAACCAGTTGTCGCCGATTCTACAGCGGAGTCTGAGTATATAGCGGCTTCTGATGCAGCCAAGGAAGCTATCTGGATTCGAAACTTTGTCTAGGAGCTTGATGTGGTGCCTAGCAGTAAAGATCCCATTACATTGTATTGTGATAATACTGCAGTGGTGGATCTTGTAAAAGAACCAAGGTCACATCAACGGACAAAGCACATACTCCGGAAGTATCAACTCTTGAGGGATTTCTAACAGAGGGGTTAAGTTGCAGTGAGCAGAGTGTCCACGAAAGAGAATGTGGCATACCCCATGACAAAAGTCCTATCTCAGTAGAAGCATGAATATCATGTGAGAGCTATCGGGTTAAAGGTTGTTAGCAGTTTTCTCTAGTCCAAGTGGGAGTCTATTGAAGTTGGTGACCTAGAACCAACTACTTTGTACTTTATTCATTAATAAAAGCCTTATCACATTTTGTTTGTTCTTCTGCGTGACAATTCATGTGATAATTTCCTAAGGAAAACTATTGCATTAAAGGGTCATAGAGGATCCCTACTATGATGAGAACCCGGAAGTGCCATAACACTGTTATTGAATATATGTTCTATAGCCGGATGATGTTATTTGAGGGACACAAATAATAAAGGTCATTAGGGGTGAGGACTCATAAAACTTTGAGGCACATTCTCATGGTGTGTGCCCTTGGTAATATCCAGGAGGATATTATGAGAACGAGACCCGCCAGTAGGAAATCCACATTTCATAGTGTCATTGGATGTTCCTATCTATGGACGTGTGTATTGGTCCTTAGACTTTAAGATTATTATTAATGGGTATTACAACTCACGCACTTAGATGTATTGACGAAAACTGTGAAGACACACTGTTCGCAGCGAGGTAGGATACGTTGGGTGCATCACGAGTAATACTGCATTAATAGATAATGCGAGAAAGGATTTGTCCCTTCTGTTCCATAACAAAAGTATATATCTTAGGCCCTTTTATGGAATTTATATAGCCTAAATAAATCCATGGCCATGGTAAGGTATGAGCGAGTTCAATTCCGGGAAGTCAAAGAAAGAATAATCGAGCACATGGGTTGATGTCACTAGCATACAACCCGCTTGATTAGAGATATCGAGACAAAGGGATTATATTACACGGTAAGCGTTCGTAGGAGGTGACACGTCATTGTGGAGTTAACTTTTTTCTTTATGGGTGCCTTGGCGTGTTGCTAGACGCTAACCTTGGACTTTAGGCAGGCTCCACCTAATGCCACTAAGAAAGAGGCCTAGAGGGTCACACACTAAGTGTGTCCATTCCTGACTGTGGTTTAATAATTATTTAAGGATGCCTGATCGCATTTTTTTCGACACTATTTATTCGAGAGAATATATTGTGGGTGAAATAATATATTTATTAGCGAGTAATGCAGTTAAATTTATTTAAGAAATAAATAGCCATTACTCAAGGTCTAATAAATTTAGTGGAGAAAAATGGAAAATAAAAGTACATGCCGTGTATATTAAATATACACACCGTGTGGTTTTATGGAAAACAAGTACATGCCGTGTATTAATTATTACACGTCGTGTAGTTTTCCAGTCGGGATTTTGAGGATATAATATTGTTTTATTAAATGATATTAATTATAATCAGCATGGGTGCATGTAAAGGAATTAATAATTCGACATGGGGTTTCAATAAGAGTTAATGAAATAAATAAAATGCGTAACACATTTATTTATTGTCATAACTCTATTAACCTCAAACCCGATTATAAATATCCTCACAACCCCAACACTTTGAGGAGCCATTGTTGTGCACAACGGATTTGGAAATACTCTCAAGCCAAGAGAGAATTCCATTTCCACCAAGAACGCCCTCAAGTTACGAGAACGAGATCCTCCACCGGATCAAAGCGGTCGAAGGCAGACATCACAAGCTAAGGTTCTTCCGTGCTAGCACCTGGAGATCCCTTAGGATATGTCCAGAGATACGTGGAGCACGTGTGAATCACCGCTAGAGGAATCCTATACTTGGATTCTACGACGCAACAATGGATCACATTATCGTGACCAGAGACATCGACGAAGAAAGAATTCCACCGAGGTAATTCTTGTGAATTAGTTAAATTAATTATAACCAACATATGATGATCCTATCTCAATGGTTTCGAGACTCTTCTTTTCGTTCTTGCCACTATAACTTTTTTGCATGAGGGGTTGTATAGGTAATATCCCCTTGTTTCCTTGGGGTATCCTATAAAGGTACACTTTGTGCCTCAGGGTGTGAGTTTGTTACCTGGAGAGACCTTAACAAACGCTTTGCTACCCCACCCATGTAAATTCGATAACATGGCTTTTCTTTCACTTCAGAACTCGTATGGAATACCATTTATCAATTTTTTTGGTACTTGGTTTTGTATGTGTGCCTCTGTTTGTAACACATACCCCCAAAAGGATAATGGAAGACTTGCATGACTCATCATTGTTCTCACCATGTCCAACAAGGTGCGGTTCCTCCTTTTTCTTACACCATTCCATTGAGGTGTGTAAGGAGGAGTGAGTTGGGATAGGATCCCAAACCCTAGTAAGTAATCAATGGAGTCCTGATTAAGATATTCCCCACCCCGGTCTGAGCGGAGTTTTTTAATCTTCTTACCAATCTGGTTCTCAAACTCATTCTTGTATTCCTTGAATTTATCAAATGAATACGACTTATACCTCATTAAGTTGATATATCCATATCTACTATAATCATCAGTCAAAGTTATGATGTTTGAGTACCCACCACTTGCTTCAACTGGAAATGGTCCACACACATCGGTATGAACCAATTCAAGAAGCTCTTTAGCCCTTTCACCTTTCCCACCAAATGGGGATTTGGTCATTTTACCTTGTAAACATGCATGACATACGCCAAATGGTTTTAGTTCAAAAGAATTTAAATATCTATCTTGATGTAACTTTGTCAAGAGTTTCACATTTACATGACCTATCCGGTGATGCCAAAGTTGGGTGTGGTATGAGTCATGTGAAGTGTATTTGTCACCGATTGCCATTACTTGGTTTTTGTAATCCAACACTTAAAGACTATTGTATAAATGTGCCCTATCAAAAAAAATGCTATCTTTATAAAAAAATCAACATTCATTTCCAAACATGAAAACAAATACATCTATATCTAGTCTGGATACAAAAATTATGTTTTTGGTTATATAAGGAACATAAAAACAACCATTTAACACCAAGATCATCCCAGTTGGAAACGTGAGGTGGTAGTCCCTGACAGCTACAACAGCAAGTCTGGCTCCGTTGGCTGCTCGTAGATCTACCTCCCCTCGACCAGTCTTCCTGAATCTACTTGGTTCTTGTATTTGGATACATATGTGAGCACCACAGGCTATATCTAATACCCAATTTGTAGAAACATATATATTTCATTCAATAACAAACACACCTGGAGCTTCCCCTTGCTTCTTAGGTTGGGTGCAGTTCTTCTTCCAGTGACCATTCTTGCCACATGCGAAACAAATAGCCTCATGTTCCCTTGCCTCCCATTTGATCTTCCCTTTCTTGGAAGGACGTGAAGAAACTTTGGGCTTAAATCTTTTCACTTTCCCTTTCCTCTTATTAACCATAAGGATATAAGGATTTTTACGCTTCATATCTTTTTCCACTTGGTAAATGAGGATAATAAGATCAGATAGAGACTTCTCAAAGTTTTTCATATTGAAATTGAGAACAAAGTTAGAGAAACTTTGAGGGAGTGATGAGAGAATGAGATCGGTTCCCAGTTCTTCGAGGAGTTTAAACCCTAGAACCTTCAGGCGCTCAATGTAGCAAATGAGCTTGACTACATGAGGCCCAGCTGGGGCACCTTCTCCAAGCTTACTCTGAAAGAGTGCCTTAGAGATCTCAAACCTTTCATATCTTTCTCTCTCCTGGTAAAGACCACGGAGGTGCTCGAGCATGCTATAAGCATCCATGTTTTCATGAGACTTCATGAGCTCGCTAGACATTGATGATAACATCAAACATCAAACTTCGACCACATCGTTCATATGTTTCTCATAGACAAGGAAATCCTCATCACTCGCCTCTTTGGTAGGCGGATCAGGTAATGCTAACTCCAGCACGTAAGACTTCCGTTAATGGTGTAGGATAACCTGAAGGCGTATAAACCATTCCTGGAAGTTACTGCCGGTGAGGATGTTGTCTTTATCCATAATTGATCGCAGTGATAGTGTGGTTGACGAGCTTTTCATTTTTATTCTACAGTTAAAAGGGCAGATCATTAGTACTTTCTTGATTACATTTTATGAGAAATAATAAATTTTATTAAGTCTCCCACTATTTTATCAAGTCCCAATGACCCTCACCATTGAACTCGGAATGTCTAGTTGTCATGAAATTCTAGTGGAAAGGATCCATATTTCCCTTCGCATAACCCCAATAAGGGTTGGTCAAGATATTAGAAGGTATTTAGGTAGGCAAGTCTTTTCCAACTGCGGGCTTGCATCTACTTGATCTGTTGAGTGGACTCCCCAATCTTGAAATCATGACTTTGGATTTCCTCAACTATTGCCTCCAATATTACACCAAGTCTAACAAAGGATACTCCTCTTGATGCAATATGGTTAAGTCAACCCGAAACCTTTCATAAGGGAAACCTGTATAAAAGTAAGTTTCCCAACAAGGGTTGGTCAAACACATAGTTTTATTGAGTTTTGCCTTTAACCAAGTAACAAAATGCTTGGCCTGACTTAATATTTTATTTGAGGGGTTTTTATCTCTTATGCACGAATTGTTTATTATCACATGCTTGTTAATATTAAGTGGAACTTACTTAAGTGATTAACCATGTCTTGATAATATTTATGCATAAGTCTGGTTTATTTTAGTTCAATCTTGCATGCTTGTTTAATTCATTAATTATGTGATCGAAACAACACACCCATAATGATAAACCATGTAAATGAAAAAAATAAATTAAAGTAAATGACATGATCATGAGCTTTTCAAATGGTTATTTTATCTGGCGGTTGATAAACTAACCTTGTCCTAGTGGGGAAACACTTTGAACCTTTTGGGTTCGTGTTTACAGCTTCCACCTATCCACCTCTGTATCTTCTGGGATTGGTTTCATCTCGGATCCAGGTTGAACTGCCTCCACTAGCTTGAGAGTTCCATACATTACATATGCCCTTTTTTTAAACTCACATGTAGGTGGGGGGTAAATGGGGGGTTTACATAAAAGAAAACTTGGGCATGTAGACCCAACATATTAATGAGGAGAAGGTTCGCAGACCAACAAATTTAATTCAAATAAATAAATTAAAAGAAACCATCCACCTACAAAGGTCTTGGTCTAACTCATGATCATCCATACATGCAACAATATTTACACAAAAATAAAACTAGCATTCAATTCTTTAATCATTTTTGTTTAAGATAAATCATGCTCGAATCAATTAATTATCATCTTTAATTAATCAATCATTTTATCTTAAATCTTTTTTTTGAATTTCCTTGAGATTATCATCCATAATAATTTTAAACAAATAAATTCATTTAAATTTATCTTTGTACGTAACTTGTACCTTGGAGTCAACCCGGTGAATTCCTATTCATAACTACCCAATGAGTATAAATAAACATTTCGAAGATGTTAAATTAAACACACATATATATATAAAACACCTATCACGTGTTGTTCCTCAACTTTACGCCCGCACGATGGTACACGTCTCAAGGGTTTGTATAATATAATAATAAATTTTAATAAATCTGTGTAATTTGGATGAGTACACGACGTGTAGTTCCAACTACACGTCGTGTACTATTATTCACAGTCCATCCGAAGTATATGCTTGGGGAAACGACGTGTGAGTGTACTTTATAAATCTTCGGAGTACAAGACGTGTCCATTTGGCCACACTCCATGTAGTTCCTCGTTATACGGTCTCTAGCTGGTCTAGCCATGTATGAGGTACATGGTCTAACCCTAACCCGAAGGGACTACACGCGGTGTCCATTTGGTCCACATGGCCTGTAATATGGAAACTGCGTGCCACCTGCTCCTAGTCAACACACGAAGTTATTTAAGAATTAGAAAGACTGAAACACACGGCTTGGTTTCACAGACCGGTCTAATGCATTGAATCTTGACTACACAACGTGTACTGCCGAATACACACTGTGTGTTCTGGTGTTGTATGACTAGGAAGCTTTGACACCTCCAGATGAGATCCTCTATTTTATTTTAATCAAAATTAAAAGAAAATATCATTTCTGTAAGGTGAAAGAGAAATGAGAGAGGATGAATAGATCTCAAGATTCATATTTGCAGAATAATTAACTTGAATTGAAACAACTAAATTATTAAATACGTAATTCATCAACGAAATATTTAAATAATTATAAAATATTATGTAACCTCCCTCTGATACCACTTGAAGGTTCCGGGCACAGTGTAAGCGTGGTTGGTACGACACCTGATTTTGATTTTTATCATGATCAATGATTATTCCGGGATCAATACGATGATGAATGCCAGTCTCCACAAAATATAATCAAAGTTTTAGATAAAGAAGAAAGAGGCCCGAAACCTTTAGAGAGGATCTTGCACATCATGTTTATAATTAATTTAATTAATTTCATAAAGAAAAATAATACCTGTATCTTTGGTATTTTTCTTCATTGATGATATTGATCGTCCAGAATGACCCTTCTGGATTATCTCGTTGCGCTTGTAAGGATCCAAACTAGAATCCCTCTAGCGGTGATCCACGCGTGTTCTGATGGCCTCTGATCGACACCGCTCGTTCTCCAGGTGCTAGCGCGACAAAGCGAGTGTCTTGTGTCGGTCATTCTTGATCGCTTGTTCTTCGGTCTTGAAGAAAGTCTCTCGTTCTTGAGAGGGGATAGAAGAGGATTCGAGAGAGAAATCGTTTGGCTCAACAATTCTCAATTCACCAGGCGTGTGGTGTGGTGTATGACACAATATGCCTACATGTCTATTTATATACATGGAATTTCAGTTACAATATTTAATTGTATAGTAAAAATTAAATACATTCATGAAATTAGAGAAAATCCATGAATTTAATAATAATACCGTGTCATTATTTATGGTGCGCTAACTTGCGCAAAACAGAATTATAAATTCTGCATCACAAAATAATAGCAACGCCATTATTATTTTAACTTATTCCAACTAGTTAAATAATTATTTTCCATATTGCAAATAATTAGTTTACTACCAGACCGACCTTGGTCCGCTCGAACTCCACCTCCATTTATTGAACACCCGAATAAATAAACAACTAAATTATTCTCTTAAATAAATATTTTATTTACAAACTAGTAAATAAATAATTATTAAATGTTCAATAAAATAAATAAATATATTTTATTTAATTTATGCGATCATTTTATTTTGAATAAAATTATTCCACGGTCTTGAGAATGATATTTATTTCATTAGTTAAATTCAAATAGAATTTAACCGAGACCACAAAAAACACTTAGTGTGTGACCCTCTAGGATTCTTTCTTATTGGCATCAGGTGAGCCTGCCTAAAGTCCAAGAGTACTATCTAGCAACGGGTCAAGGAACCCAAGATAAAAAACGTAAAGTCACAAAAACGACATCCACATATGAATGCTCACTGTGTAATATAATCCCTTTGTCGCAGTATCTCATCAAGCAGGTTTCGTGATAGTGTCATCAACTTTTATGATTGATACGTCATTCTTTGACTACCTGAAATAAACTCACCGTTACACCATGTCAATGAAATTTCATATGACAGTTTTATTTCAATCAACAGGCTGAGATATCAACTTTCATAAATGGAAGAGACAAATCTTTCCTAAACTTATCCATTAATAACATGCCACTCGTGATGCACCCAACGTACCTTACTTCCCGCCAACTATTTGCGTGACAGTTTTCGTCATTAAATCAAAGTGCGGGAGTCATGACATGTATTAATGATAATATTAAAGTATAAGGATCATTACACACGCTCTCATATATAAATATCCAATGACACCAAAAAATGCGGAATTCCTACTAGCGGGTCTGTTCTCATAATCTTTTATCTTGGAGATTACCAAGTGCGAACTTTATGAGAGGATGTCTCATTTGCTTACGAGTACTCACACCTGATGGTCTGCATGATATGTGTCTGATCATAGTATGTTATTCAACTGTATAACTATATTTAAGAATATCGTTATAGCATTTCAAGGTTCTCATCATAGCGGGGAACTTCCATGACCTTTTCAATGTAATAAATAATCTAAGATATTATTACATCATAGTCATGTAGAATAATGAACAATATGTAATAATACATTAAATATCCATGTAATCAAAGTAAAACTAGTTGGTTCTAGGGCACCAACTCTTACAAATACTGTTGAATAAAGGAGGTTATTTGAGATAAGTGAGCTGGATGAGATTAGGAGAGAGTCCTATGATAATGCTAGGATGTATAAAGAGAGGGCCAAGGTTTTTCATGACCCTATAATTCAAAATAGATAATTCAAATCTGTTTAAAAGTTTCTTTTATTTAATTCCAAACTTAATCTCTTTTTAGGAAAATTGAAATCTAAGTGGCATGAACCTTTCACTATTCTTAGAGTGCTTAAAAATAGAACTGTTAAAATCATTGGAGAAGAAAATAAACCAATGATAGTTAATGGTTAGATAATAAAAAATTATTTTGAAGGGTATCCAAAGGGTTTTACTACCATATTTGTGCTTGAAAATTAAGTTTCTATGGAATTCTTACAGAAGAATTTAAATTCAGCGCTTCATGGGAGTCAAGCCATGGTCTTTCTTATGGGTTTAATTTTGTTTTGTTAGGAATAAAGTGATGTTGTGCTATATCTATTAATCTATTTTTCATAATGGATTTGATTATTGGTCTTCTTATCCCATTTCATAAGGAATGCTGGGGTGTGGTGCCAGAAGAAGAGAAGAGATCCCAATTTTTTTAAATAGAAATATAATTCTCATACTAAAACCATACTAGAGAAATCATCCCTAAAATGAACCTCTGGTTATATCTTATTTATGTTTAATTATTGAAATATAATGCTTATCTGTTTAACTTTTAGGTACTGATAGTTGAATAACCAGAGGTTATTTCACTCATAGTTTATTAGGAAGATATTTTTTTAGTATAAGTTCAAAGGAAAAATATTTTTAAACTAGGTGAGTGTTGGTTTTATTTTTTTCATTTTTATTCTGATTTTTATTTATTTTCTATTGTTCTATAGTTAAAAATTGAGAATCATTGATTTTAAATATGTTCATAGTGTAAAATGTAGTGTGGGGGATGATTCCCCTGACTGTTTTAAGTGAATATGCATGTATTTGATGGGTGATTAGCATATTATTTTATTTACTATTGAGAATCCAATTATAAAAAATTTCTAAACTTTAAGAAACCCTCTTTACTATGTACTAAATGATTATCATGCTACTATTTTGAATTTTTTTAGAAATATTTTTAATATGAATTATAGATAATTAATGTACATTTTTAATATTTTTATAAAATAATTTCTATAGAAAACATGTTTTTGAACTGTATCATAACCCTTGAAAATCAATTTGAATTGTTGAATTGAAAACATTTTTAAACTTAATAATTTAATTTTTTTCTCTCACCTTTGAACTCAACTTTGATAAAAAAAATTGAGTTTTATGTGTGGGGGATGGGCTCTTCTTTAATGATCTAACTATGATTTAATGTAAAACCCATAAAAACCATTTAATTTTTCAAATTGTGAGTTTTTCATGCTTCAACTTTCTTATTCAATCGTTTAAATTTTTCTAATTTTCTAGATTTGTATTGCCACTTTGTGGAGGTTAACTTATTTTTCTTTCTTATAGATTTAATTGGGTTCATAAATTTCTTTCCTTCTTGATTTTTTTTGTATTTGGTCAATTTTTGGGAGTTAAATTTATTTTCATCATTGGTTTTTAATCTTTTTTCTGAGTACTAAACTTTTATGTTATGCATTTACATGATATTTGAAATTAAAATCCCAATCCAAGTTTTACTTTTCATCTCTTTATTATTTTATTATTTAAGTTGGTGGATGAGTTATTTATGCTACTTGCAATTATCAAATCCACTCATCCAATCAGAGTGTCTAATTATTATTCCTTTTAATTATGTGTGTCTATTCACTTGAAGGTAAGGAGAATTTTTGAAGTCTTAGTTAAACGGGAAGTGAGGATTGATTAAAAATTTTCAAAATTTTCAATCTTAATCATTTTTATAAAACTAAAACCGACTTTTGACCAACCTCTTGTTTCAATAAAAGTAATTCCATATTCATACTTGAAAGAGTTCATGTGAAAAAATATTTTTGAAAATCGATTATTTTTGGAAACTCACCTTTTCACTCTTTAGAATACCTTTTCTTCTACTAAATTTGTAAAAGCGACTACTTGAGGACAATCAATGCTCAAATGCGGGGGAATTTGACATGGCCTTTAATTCAGGTGTTTTTTCACATCATTTTTGGTTCATTCCTTGCGTTTCTAAGCTTAAATTATTTAATTATAGTTATGTGGTTATTTTATTATAAAATTGTAATTATTAATAATTATAAAAGTTATAAATATTTTTAAGTTTAAATTATCATATTTTTAATTTTTTAATTTATTATTTATTTATTTTATTTCATTAATTTACTTTTAAAATTTTAATTATTTTTATTTTTGGTTAATCTTTTTGTTTTCTGTTTTAAATATTTACTTATTAATTAATTATCAAGTAGTTTAATATAAATTTAAATCTCGTATTTTTATTATTTAATTAATTATAATTATAATTTAATTTTTATTAAGTGTTTTTTCTTATTATATATTTATTTAATTAATCATAATTATAATTTACTTTTTATTATTTGGTTTTGCTTATTAGATATGGGTGTTAAAATTGACAAAGGAAAATTTAATTGACCGTACAACTTAATTTTCATAGACCGCAAGGAGGAGTATCTACCATGCCTTTGATGTGCATTTAAAAAATTGGCAAAGTGAAAAACATTGACCGCAAGGCACCAGGAAGTGACCGCAGGTTTTATTAATTCCATGGGAAACTAGAAAACTAATAAAGGAAAGATACCATATGAGTAAAACTTGAGTGAATATGACTTAAATATCAACCGCATGACACCCATTTTCATCAAATACAACTGAAAAATTAAATCAACCGCTAATTTGAAGGATGATCGGGATGAATCTAATGAACCAACAACAATCTATGGAATAAGGAAACCCTATTCAAAATGAGATGATATCAAGATTAATAACGATTGAGGTTGTACGAAGAATAGTTTGAATATTCAATAGAGATCATGGATGAAGTTGATTCATCGTCGCCGTTTGAAACTGACACCACATTTCAAAGAATCTCGATGTTGAACCAAAGTTGTGAAGATTTTCAGATGTTGTTGAAGAACCAAGATCACTAAAGGAGAACTGGTATATGGTTTTAAAGTTGATATGACTGATTTCTAGTGGAATGTGAAGAATATGAATTTTAAGGTGCTTGAATCTGATCCCAAAGAATCCATTGAGTCAAGATGAAATGAACCTGTCGATGCCACCCTTGATTGATAAAGATGTTGTGTGAGACCCAAGCTTCTTGAAGAAGCTTGTGTATGGGGCTATGTGAAATTCTAAGATCAAGGAAGGTTTGATCTGGTTGATTTAAGGAAGAAAATTCTTGAAGAATCATGTCTGTTGAAGATCACAACTGAGGTTGGGATCCACCATTGAAGACATCAGTTGAAGGTACTACAATCACTAATGCTACTTGGGCCACCACTGGTTGAAGTTTTCAAAATCGTCCGAACTCTTTCCATTTGAAGATGATCTATGTTGAAGTGAAAAAAGGAATAAAATATCACATGAGGTTCTATTATTGACCAAAATCTTGATCCCATATTGAGGATGACTGGTGAGACTGAGATTGAGTGTGGGTTTTTCATGTTGCTAAAGCTTTGCATCGATCTTGAATTTGAGGCCGACAAAAAAAATGTTAATCCATTGATGTTGAAGAACACCTGAAAATCCACAAGCTGATGTTGAAGTCAACACTTCATATTACCAAAAATGATGAAAAAATATATAGGATATTTACTGAATAAGAACACCTAAAGTCCGAAAGACACTTGGTGAGATTAGAAATGAGGTTTCGACATTTTGATGATTAAGAAAAACGCAGACTTGAGAAATTGAGGCTGAACAAAATCAAGTGTACTGTAATGAGAATATGATCTTTTATGAATCTCTATTGAATAAGGATGACCATTTTCACACCAAATACGATTCCAATGAAGAATGATCCAGATTTGAGTGTTTCCAATTGATTAGTGAACATGAATCTTGGTAGAGTTGACACAAAGATTGTTGATGTTTGAATTTTTATTCGGTGGTTTGAATTCTATTGGATCATTTTAGGTTGGAGTAAGATGATTTTGATGACGACTAAGTGGGTTGGGTTCGATTCACTAAACATGTCAATTGGAGAGATGGAAGAAATTATGTGAAGTTGAAGAAATTAAATTTTAGTCATGAACGACTAAGGTAAAGCTTGATTTTAAAAAAGAGTTTTAAGAAACCATGACATGTGAAATGGATATTAGAACGAAGGATGCACTAAGATATAGTCGTATACAAATGAAATTTAAATGAACAACACATGGTACTATCGTAGTTTTTATAAGGGCACTGCATTATCCACATGTAGGTTACAAAATAAAGTGACTAATGACACGTGGTCTGTGAAAAAGTGAAGACTGAGTAATATCAGTGCAAAGTGTGTGTGTTCAAACTAAAAAATAATTGAAAATAAATTATTAGGTTATAGAATAAATAGGATACTAGGGGATACTTTTTCTGAATGAAAATTATCTTTTGAGAGATTTTTTTACTGGAGATCTCAAACAAGAGTGAGGAGAATAATGATGATGAAAGCCCTCGTCATGATAAATTTTAGAAGGAATATTTATTCTCTCCTTTTATTTATTTAATTCTAATTATAATCAAAACTATTTTCTTGAATTGAAAATGATTCGTGGATAATATTATTTCTTGTGGAATTAGAAACTACTTGTTTTATATTGTTACTTCTTCATGATGTCCTCCCACTTCTACATGGGAACTAGAAGTGGTTGCAATAAACCACAAGGATGATTATGATCAACATTTAACCCTTGGAAGGTAAGGCATCAGGACACAAAACCTATGATGTCCCTCCTTATTCCTGGATACTATTACCGTCTCTTGAAGTCATGGTACATCTTTATCTCACCAGGATATACCTACCATCTCAAGGTGTTGAAGTCTCTCATATTCTCCTCTCTTATTAAATAAGGTACTACCATTATCCTATGAAAAAGGATCATATTTTCATTGTCTAATGACCATCCAGATATTGGGTTACCTCCATCTAGCTGTTCCCTCATCACAACACACTCTAATTTTGACTCTTGTCTATCCTTTACCCAATCCACAAGGGAAGATCTGACCACTAAGGGAGAACGATTCCCAGATCCATAACCCTTGGAATAATCCATCCTCTAGTCATCCAATAGGCTCATCAAATGACTCTACTCCTATAAAGGCCACTCACCAAGCTACTCCTCAACCTACATCTTATTACTAAGTGCATCCACAATGATGTTACCATTCCCTGGTTCACAATCCATCTCAATGTCTAATTTCTGCATATACTCAACCTAGTTCCTCTATCTCATATTCAAGTCCCTCTATTTAAAGATATACTAGAGAATATTATGGTAATTTTAGACTCTAAATATTACACTAAAAATATAGTGTCTCCAAAACTTAAGAGAATGGACCATGGCTACATACTCCAGGTCACAAGTAGGGTAGTTCCATTCATGGGGTTATAGTTGACGTTACCCATAAACTAATACATAATCCCCCTGTATCAATACCACTCCCTTAGCAACACCTAATTCATTATAGTATTCTGTACATCCAATCCTAGGCTTGGGAAGTGTCAATAATAGAGCTATATTCAACCTCCTTTTTAGATAAAATAAATCCTATTCACACTAGGTCCATCCAATGGAACATTACCCCTTTCCCCATTAGTAAAATCATGGGTGCTGGAAATCGAGATAATTATGAGATGAACCAATGGTAGTATCCTACAAATTACAAGAATATATTGATCTCAAAAACATTTTAGGAACACATCCGGGGCATCAATACCTCCACTTTCCATGGGTCTATGAATATAACTTTCTCAAACAACACCTGACCTTTTAACTTTACCTCCTAAATCTAGAAGTCACATTTTGACAACTTGGCATAAATATGATGTTCTCAAATCATACTCAAGATTATCTTGAGGTGTATATAATGATTCTCTAATGTTGATGAGTAAATAAGGATTTTTTCAATGAACACCATGGTTAATAAGTCCAAATATGGGTGGAATATATTTCTTATTAGGGTGATGAACACTGTTAGTATGTTCTTTAGTCTGAATGTAATCAACAAGTAATCGTAAATCCCAGGACTATTCTGAAATGATTTATTCAGAATGCCATCCTCTCTAAATCACAACTATTGGGGTCTTGATCGATGATCAATCTTAGAGAAACATTAGAATCCCCATAATTGATCAAAAATATCGTTGATCTTGGGAAAAAAGTATCAATTCTTCACTATCATATGGTTTAGATTCTGTTAATCAATGCAGAGATGAAGACTATTGTCCATATTAATGGAAAATAACACAAGTGTAACCCATGGTGAAGACTCAGCCTAATAAAGGATTTTTTTCTCCATGTCTTTGATCTGCACCTTGAGATCTTTCATCTTGCCTGCTGTTATACGATATGGGGATATCAAAATGGGTTGTGAACCCAGCATGATCTCAATCTAAAATTCAACTCCTTTATCAGGATACAGTCTTGTGAATTCATCTGGAAATACATCTTGATAAATATCCATAACTAGAGGAAGAGTTGGGGGGATATTATAGATCCTATCAAAAGAGCCAAGACCACCATCTATGACATGATTTTCCCAAGCTGATTCAAGTGTTTTCCTACTCTAACATTTCATGATTACCACTCTTTGGTTATCAAGAAATTATCTTCCGTCATCAAATTAAATGACATCCATATCCAATAGAAATCAATGTGAGATTGAAATTTGGTTAGCTAGTACATGTTGAGAATCAAAACAAAGGGCATCATCCCTAGAATAATGAACTCTGATAGATTTAAATTGCTAGTGATTACTATAGGATACTTTAAAAATCACTAGATATAGTCCACCTTTCGTACAAAAAAATGTAGTAAGGGAGACTAAATTAGAGGATAACTTAACTGGTAGCTCATGTATAGAAACTACTTGTGTAGATATAAAATAATTGGAAGTGACAATATCAAATAATGCAGTATATAGGGTATACGTGATCAAAACCATACCTAAAATAGAAGATGGTTGATCACCACTATATTTTAGAGTTTGGTCCATAACATAGATAGGGGTTACCCCATCTCCATGAGCCTATCCCTGAGTTGCACGATTAGTCTGATTCCACTACTGAGAACCCTAAAAAGATCCATAGGTTGAAGATCAATCTCGTCTTGCACCCTTGACTTACCCAATTCTCAATGCTCTATCATATAACTAATATAGATGTCATGTACTTTCATACTGATGACATTGACATGGGGTGCTATGTAGTCCCTTCTATAGTTTTCGAACATCCTATAGTTATAGCATTTTGGATCATCTCTAGAAGGAGCTGAAGAATCTAGACTTAGCTCCATATTCATACTGCTACTCTATTATATATCTCTAATATTCATCTTTTTTACATTAGAAGAGGTACTGATGTAAGTAGTAGGAGGTCCACCTAATCGATCCCTAAAAGGTATGTGAAGACCAACTACCTGACCCTCCTCCATGATCTTATTGATGGTTAGGGACTTTTGTATCACTAATAGGTATGAGCTCGGTCAAAGCATCAAAACTTATATCTAATGTTAGGTTAAAAAATTATCTCAATCATACTGGCCTTTTGAGCCTCATTATCAACCATAAATGAGAGTCCCTCACATTGTCCAGTCTGACCCATGACTTCCCACCAATGTTTGGTGGGTCCTTGCAGTATAAACGCTTCCAGCTTTACCTCCCTATCTATTAGAATCTCAATGAATTCAAAGATAACATCAATGATGTAATCTCAATACTCATTATCCCATGGTCCAAAAACTCCCTAAAATACTAGATAAAGAAATCCTTGTCATAGTCAACCATGGATCTCAGTGGTGGATGGAATGGGCCCACTACCTGCACCACTGGGACAGGTGAGAGAACATGCTCTGGAGCACCCTCCAACATAGTTGGAGGTCCCACTAAAGGTTTGTGAGGTGAAATATTATGTAATCAATATGGAAAATTAGGAATATAAATAGATATTATCTAGTCTATGGGATCACACAAGGTTCTTCTAAGAGTCAAACCATAACCCAAGGTATACCCCTCATAACACTAACTTGGTCTCCATCTCTACACATTATCCATAATCATCATATATATATATATATATATTTACTAACATAAAAACATTATCTACTCAACTAATTAATTCCAATATAGATATATCATAAAAATATTGCAACACATAAATATCACACAAAGAGAAAATATACCAAATAGATAATAATAATCAAGGAATTTAATTAAATAACTATATTATAGTATAACAACAATTATATATATGTCATGCGAACCTATGTTCTTAGTAAAAATTCATAAATGCACTGAAAGTCTCAAAAAAATAGTAACAACAATCCCATCCATGAAAACTTAGAGGTCCATTAAACATGTGATGACCATGAACATGGTAAGTCCCCTACCCAAGTGCATCACGACTATCTCCTGTCTATCATGTCCTAAGTTAGTCTAAAAATAAAAGAAGAAAATTGGTCCTATGATACCAATTTGTAACACCTTGACCTGAACCACTAAGTCTGAGTTGGAGGGTCACATGACCTCATACGCGCCTCCTCATACGTAAGGGGATTCCAACAATTAGTGAAGGTCTGGGTCCGTTAGTGGGGAGACTATACCCTCAATATCATTTCATGGAACAAATAATAATAAACAATATAATAAATATATAATCAAAATGAAAAAAAAAATCTAAAAATGGAATACATGTCATACAAATAAACAAGATCCCAAAGTGGAAATCCAAACAAAAGTACTAAGTGCAGATAAATAAATTAATGAAGTAGAGGTCCTCTAGAGTCTGTCCCAGAATGATAGCAGCTCCATACTCTTTTACTCATTCATCCACCATGGGTCCCTTCTCCTTCACCAAATTTCTAGTCATAAAATCAACAATCACCCCGCAATTCCTGAGTAATGTGCGAGTACAATACTCAGTGGTACACTACCAATGCATCCTTAACCAAGTGTGATCAATTATAAAAAGAGTATAACATAAATATAATAAATTCATAATAAGTATAAACTATATATAATCCAAACATAGAGGTCATGTGCTAACTAAGCTACCACATACCCTCGGTTGTACCTGCTTCAGCTCCGTGATGAAAGGATGATGCAAAGATGTTGGAAGTAACAAACTAGATGCTTGTATAGTGAATCTATTGCTTTAAAATCTCATGTAATCATGTATACATGCGACTTGGTCTAGGCCTCATGTACAACATTCTACTCAAAATTCCACTAGGCAATGAGTGCCTGATATGTGACACAAAACTCGCAGTTCAAATAGGCATTGAGTAGCCTAATACTGTGTCAAGTGTGTCACCAATATATAATTCCATGGTGTCGTCATATCTCTACCCTGTTCTTAGGACTTTTATTTCCATCCTCACAAGTCAAGTGAAATCTCCCTCTAAGGGATAAAAAAGTAATGAAGGTCCACTTATTCTGAGCACCAAGAAAGATACCTCTAAAGAAAGGTAAAATATTTACAAGGTAGATCAAACATAATAAATAAATTAACATGAGAATAAAGTACCAACACATAATAGCATGTGACCATAATAAAACATGAAAAAATCTACCTCAGTATCACTCATGGAATAAATTATATCAATGTGTCTCAGGGTATAAAAAATGTCACGAACCATCCTGGGTACCCTGGTAACCTGATAACTGATCCGACCCTGACATGACCCGAAGGGCATTTCTGATCCCACAGGGTGGCGATTAGCACCTGGAATCATACAATATACAAGTGTGAACAATTTTTCCACAAAAATATGAAAGCGAGATATAAAAGACAGTATGCATATCAAAAGGAAAACTACACTAGGATTAAAAGTACCAGAACAAAAAGAGTCATAAAAGCCAAAGTACTACAACCCAAAGTACTAAACAAGAAAATATCCACAAGGTCCCTAAGGACACAACTCACCATGTATAAAGCTCAATAGTTGGATCCATCTCCAAGAGATCCCTTCCATTCAATCAAGAATGGAAGGAGAATGTCTACAAACATCTGAAGGGAAAAAAATAGGGTGCGTGCCTAAGCTCAATAGGATACCACCAAGGATTCCATAACAGATTCCAAATATAGATTATCCAAAAAATAGTTCAATTTTTAAAATAAATAGGTTTGGAAATTCAAAATCACATTTAAACAAAACATGCTAAATAGTTTCGATATGATGGAAAATTCATTTAAATCACATGCTTTACTTTAAAAGATATGGAATATTTCTAAAACAATGTCTTAAGTAAAACATTTATATAAAATAATTTATATCAATTTAGAAGGAATGTAAAGTAGTTCAAAAAAACATTGGCATACATTAACATCTTAAATATAAATAAACAAGAGAGAAACATGGTCATCTGACAAAAGTTATGATAGTATTAACTAGCTATAGTATTCCACACTCTCTATGTGAACTCAGAAAAATGTGTATACACATGTCCCTATGACACTAGCCAAAGGAGACTCATTACCAACCCATCAGAGATGTGACCAACTACAAGTATGTTTTAGAACACTGTCATAGCATAGAGTGTATCCAAATAACCCACTAACCACCTAAGGCTTGCATGCACTCTTACATCATGGATGAAATATTTTAAGACTTCTTAAACTATGATCAATCCCATTCTTACATTTTAAAAATGCCAATTTATTTCCATTTAAAACCAAAACAAGTTTTATTCAAAAACATGCCTTTTTACAAGATAAAACCACTGGGTTTCTATCAAACAATTTAATCCATTTTTATGAGTTTAAAATCCATTCAAAACTAATTCCATCCCTTTTTGAAATTAATTTCCACAATTAAATCCAACAATTTAATTGAAAACATTTCCATCAAATACATAATTTAAATTCAACAATCTAAAATATCCAATTTCCATAAACCCACCCCAATTCAATGGAATTTGGGGTTTTCCAAATTTCCGTGTCAAAACCATTTCAAATCCTCTAATTCATTGGAATTGAGTTTTTATAAAATCAATTGAAATCCTGATTAAGAAATTGAATTTAAATCATCAATTTAAATAAATAAAGCAATTCGATGGTAATCAATTTGGAAAATCGGGACAAAACCACCTACCTATTTTCCGAAGAACGACACTCGCAATGAAACCCATAAATGAGAATGAAGGTGTAGAAGACCTTGAAACTCTACCTAGTAGCAAGATCCAACACCACGAGACATGGATCCATCAATCCCAAGATGATCCATTGAAAACCCAAGAGAATAGGAAGATAAAAACTTGAATAATGAGGGGGAAACAATTACTCAGGAATTGTATCGTAAGAAGAATGAAGATCCCAAGTCGTTTAGTTCGATTTGAAAGGGGTTGAGTCTCTAAAAAATACACTAGATTTTCTCTAGGCCGAGATCCATGAAGTTTGAAATGAAAAGAACCGAGTGAAACAGCCAAATGCATGACTTTAAGATGGGCGCGGGCTGAGTCATGATGTGTACCTTGGGGTCACAACGTGTAAGCCATACTATATAATTATGACAAAAAACCCATCACCTTGGGTTAAAAATTTGATATTGATCACCTAAATGATGTGTACTTAAAGTACACGCCATGTTCCAACTCACGACATGACCTTCCCATTCACGACCTAAAACCAACTCCAAATACACGGTGTGTACTTTAGGTACACGATGTGTACCTATCCTGAAACCTATAGTAAACCCCATAAAGCTGTTTTTAAGTATTTTTGACTGAATGAGGACTTATAATAAGTGGAAAATTACCTATTCTAGGTAATAGAATGTTACAAACTCCCCACCGTAAAAACTTTCTGTCCCCAAAAAGCCTATGAATAATCTTTCATGCCAAAGAGATGAGGCCATTTATCTCTCATCAATGCCTCCCTCTGCCATGTCTCATGAGAATCAGAACCATGCTTCCATAGAACATAATCCAAAGATATCATCCTCCCATGAAGTACCTTGGTCTTAGAATCAACTATCCTGACTGGATGATCAGTCAAAGATAAATCAGGCTCGATCTCAAGATCACTCCAACCCAAAATGTAATATGGATCAGATATATACTTTCTCAACTATGATACATGGAACATGTTATGTATCGATGTTAGGTGCGGTGGAAGTTCCAAGCGGTATGAAACTTTCCCCACCTGCTCAACAAACTCAAAAGGTCCAACAAAACGTGGAGCAAACTTCCCTTGCCTCCCAAATCGTCGATGAACCAACTGGGGTGAAACTTTCAAGGACACCTAGTCACCAAATGAGAAATCCAAAGGTCTACAACATCAATCAACATAAGACTTATATCGGCTCTGTTCTATTAACATCCTCTGATGAATTAACTGAATCTTTGCTGTCTTCTCCTGCACCAAGCTTGGTCCAACCAAAGAACTTTTACTGATCTCTGACCTACACAATAGAGATTAAAAAGGTCAACCATACAAGGCCTTAAAAGTCGCATTCTAATTGCAGACTAGTAACTATTGTTATAAGAGAACTCAACCAGCCCTAGTGGTCATCCCAAGCCCCGCTAAAGTCGAGAGCACATGCATGAAGAATATCTTCAAGAATCTGTATAGATCTTTCTGTCCGGACATCCGATTGCGGATGGTAGGCTGTGCTCAAATGGAATTGAGATCCCAGTGCCTCCTGAAGGCCTCTCCAAAAGTGAGAAGTGAACCGGGGATCCCTATCAGATATTATAGCAGATGGAACTCAATGAACACAAACAATCTGTTTCACGTAGATATTTCCTAACTCCTCTACTTTGGTCGTATCATGAATGGGTATAAAGTGATCCAACATGGTCAGCCTATCGATCATTAACCATATTGAATTATTATTTCTTTGGGTATGAGGAAACCCAACCACAAAGTCCATAGAGATCTCATCCCATTTCCATGTAGGGACTGGAAGCGGTTGAAGCAAACCCATGGTTTTTGGTGCTCAACTTTCACCTGTTGGCACATATAGCAACGAGAGGAAAATTCAGAAATGTATCATCTCATACATAGCCACTAGAACCACCACTTCATGTAATAGAACATATTAGTGGTTCCTAGGTGTACATCCCACTAAGAATTATTACAATCATCCATCACTACCTTTCTTGCCGCTAACGACACAATGAAGTGATTCTGATAGCATAGAACACCTTCTTTGGAGAAAGAACACTATTAAACTATCTCCCCACTATAAAGGGATTATATAATTCTATGAAACAAATCATAAATATATTTTTCATGAAGAAGAATCTAGAGAAGAGTAGACGTCAACTTCACACTGGATAAAGAAACATCAGCCCCTTCCTACTGAACTCCAATATGAAACTGTGCAAAGAGAGCCATCAAATTCCACTCTTCTGAAGTTTATTTGACTATTTGGGTTGGAAGTTTCCTGCTCAAAGAATCAGCAATGGAATTCCCTTTCCATAGGGTATAGGCAATGTCAAATTTGAAAGACTGTAGGTACTTCACCCAATGCCTCTGCCAAAGATTCAAATATTTTTAGGAGAAGATATAACTCAGGATTTTTTGGTATGAATACACCGTAAACCTTTCACCAAAAAGGTAATGTCACCAAATTTTAAGCACATGCATCACAACTGCAATTTATAGATCATGGGTAGGATAATTCTTCTCATGTGGCCTAAGATGACGAGATCCATATGCTAATACACAATCACCCTGCATAAGAATGCAACCCAATCTAGAACCCGCTACATCAAAAAATACAACATAGCCCTTCCCGACTTCTGGAAGAGTTAAAACTGGTGTAGTAGTCAAAAAACGTTTCAAATCAACAAAAGAACTCTGAAATTTATCATCCCACACAAAATTTACCCCCTTCCAAGTCAGATCTGTCATTGGAGAAGCCAACTTCGAGAAGTTCTTCACAAACCTTCGGTAATATCCATCTAAGACCAAGAAGTTTTGGATCTCAAAGACATTTTGTGGTTTCTCCCACGTCATAACAACCTTCACCCTCTCAGGATCAAATGATACACCCTATTTATACACCACATGTCCGAAGAATTTCACTTCTTGAATCCAAAAATCACACTTTGAAAGCTTTCTATAAAGGCGGTGATTTCTTAGTAGGCTCAGAAATGTTCTCAGATGTTGCACATGATCCTCCTCAGACTTGTAGTAGACAAGAATGTCATCCACAAAGACTACCAAAAATGTATCCAAATACTCATGGAAAATCTTGTTCATTAAATCCATGAAAACTTCAGGATCCTTTGTCAAACCAAATGACATAAAAGGGTACTCAAAGTGCCTGTACCTGCTCTAAAAGGTGTTTTTTAAATGTTATATTCTTTTATACTCAATTGATGGTAACTAGATCAAAGATCAATATTTGAAAACCACTTAATCCCTTTCAGATGATCAATCATATCATCAATCCGTGGAAATTGATATTTTTTATTTATCATAACATGATTGAGCTTTCGATAATCAACACATAAGCAAAGAGAACCATTATCCTTTTTAGAAAAGAGAACCGGTGCTGCCCAAGGTGGAACACTTGGACGAGTAATGCCTTTCTCAAAAAGGTCTTCCAACTGAGACTTCAACTCTTTCATCTCAGATGGTGCAATTCATTAAGAGGGGAGATAGACCGATTGAGTGTCATGCATTAAGTCAATATAAAACTCAACCTTTCTCACCAGTGGAGAACAGAGAAATCCGAAGGGAACACATCGAAAAACTCGACGAAAACTGGAGGAAGATCACCACCAATTGGATCTCATTCCAAGTCAAATGAAAACAATGATATCACGTTCCCCAATTCTAGATAATATGGTATGGCCCTGCTCAACCTTGGGTCCCATTCTCCTTGAAAAACAAGGGGCACACCACTGGGTGTAGTAAAGTAGACCTATCAAATATATAAATCAATTTAGGATTTGTTGGAAATGATCCAATCCATACCAAATATCACATCAAGAGATTTCATATCAAGAACAAGAAAACTCCAAGCTAGCTCAACATTAGATAGAGAGAAGACACATGAAGGAATATGGAGGCCCTACTCTCTCTTCATACCAAGGGGTGTAATAATATCCATTTCACAAGATAGTTTCTCTATAGTAAGATTAAGTAGGTTAATAATACGGGTTGAAATAAAAGAGTGATATGCACCAGTATCAAAAAGAGTAGTCGCTAATGATGAAGTAATGACAATGGTACCTCTCACAGTAGCTGGACCCATGTCTGCTTCCTCAGGAGACTCTTTCACTACATGAAGAAGCTTCGTTCTGGATGCCTGTGGTTAGAACCATTTTTTATGTGAAGCATTTGATTGACCCATAATGTTAAGAGGAGCTGATGATCCTGTCCCACTATATGGGGTAGATAAGTGATGGAAGAACCTCTATATGTGTCTTGAATGTCTACAGGAGCTATAGTTATTTAGTGTCTTAGTGAAAACCCTACTAGAATGTCATGTCTTACCACACTAGTAGAAAGACAAAGAAATTCCTCTTGGATCTGTAGGAGGTCTGGAATGAATCTGCCATCGTGAACTTCCATGAGGATCATCACGCAGCCATTTTCCTTTAAAGGAACCAATGATTCCACTAGGAGAAATAGGAAATCCCGTCAACCCTGAATTTCCATCCAAGTCCATCTCAACCATTATTTCCCTATCCATCAAATCAACATAAGTGGACAACTTCAACAAGAAAACCTGAGAAAGAATATCTAATCGAAGTCCCAACTCAAACCGTCGATCCTTTATCCTATCATTAGATCCAATCCCAGGATAAAACTGCACCAGTTCAGAAAAGAAATTTGAATACTTAGTCATGGTTTTGTCAGTCTTCTCAAGCTTGAAAAACTCTATAGCCTTATCCAACACCATAAACACTGGATAGAACTAATTTGTGAAAAGAACCTTGAAGTTTTTCCACTACAATCCCTCATGTTTCTCTGCTATGACCATAATGTCCCACCATATCCTACTAGGTCCCTCCAGCACGAAGATGGAACACTTCATCTTGATCACTTCTGGTGTCTCTAAGAACTTAAACAAACATTCTATCTTTCCCAACCATTCCTCAGCAAGTTGAGGATCGGTGTAGCCTTTAAATATTGGTGGATTCTTGTGAAGGAACTCTTGAGAATGATTCTGATGAACATACCCCTAAGGATTCACAGTTGGAGCCTGAGCAGGAACCGGAGGTGGTGCCTGTCCTAGAGCTTGGACAATGCATACAATTACCTCAACCAGATTCGGGTTGACAATAGGATTTTCTTACTGAGGTTCAGCAACAACCTTTTCCTGTATTTTATTTTTAGTCTCCTCGGAGGCATGATGGTACACAACATCAGAAGATAAAAGGATAACATTACATTAACACTCAAACTGAGTAGAAATAGAAAATATTCTCAACAGAAGGGACAAACAAGATTTGGATTTCAACCTATCTAAATCTATATAGGGAAAAGACTAGAGCTAATCCACAAGACATATTTCCTTAACCACCTCTATTGACTTAAGGTTTATTGCGGTGAGAGCTGGCCAAACACTCAATCTCTACTACCTCCTAAGTCCTGAAAATATTTAAAAAAAATGCATACCGACTTCAAGAAAAAAGAATATCAATAGCCTCCTCTGATACCAATTTATCATGAATCATCCCGGGTACCCTAGAAACCCGATAACTGAGCCGACCCCGACATGACCCAAAGGGTGTTCCCGATCCCCATGGGCTGGTGACTAGCACCTGGCATTGTACAACATACAAGTGGGAATGATGTTCCACCAGAATGCGGAAGTGAGAGATAAAAGACAACATGCATATCAAAAAAGGAAAACTCCATTGGGAGTAAAAGTACCAGAACACAAAGAGGCATAAAATACAAAGTACTACATCCCAAATTAATAAATAGGAAAACAACCCTAAGGTCCCTAAGGACACAACTCACTATGTCCAAATCTCAATAGCTAGATCCACCTCCAAGAGATCCCTTCCCTTTGCTCAAGCCTGGAAGGAGAATGCCTACAAATACCCAAAGAAAAAAGTAGGGTGTGATCCTAAGCCCAGTAGGATACCACGAAGGATTCCATAACAGATACCAAATATAGATTATCTAAAAAAATCATTCAATTTTCAAAATAAATAGGTTTGGAAATTCAAAAGCATATTTAAACAAAACATAATAAATAGTTTTGATATGATGGAAAATTTATTTAAAGAAAAAGATTTACTTTATAAGAGATGGAATATTTCTAAAACAATGGCTTAAGTAAATCATTTATATAAAATAGTTTATATCAATTCAACAGGAATGTAAATCAGTTCCAACAAACATTGTTATACATTTATATATCAAATATAAATAAACAAGTGAGAAACATGGCCATCTAGTAAAAGGTATGATAGTATTAACAAACTATAGGATTCTTCACTCTATATGTGAAATAAGAAAAATGTGTATATACACGTCTCTGTAACACTGGCCAAAGGAGACTCGTCACCAACCCATTAGGGATGTGACCCACAAAAAGTATGTTTTAGAACGTTGGTGTAGCATAGAGTGTATCCAAATAACTCACCAACTACCCAAGGCTTGTATGCGCTCTTACATGATGGGTGAACTATTTTAAGACTGCTTAAAATACGATCAATCTCATTCTTCCATTTCAAAAATGCCAATTTCTTTCCATTTAAAACCAAAATAGTTTTTATTCAGAAACATTCTTTTCTTCACAAGATAAAACCATTGGGTTTCTATCAAATAATGTAATCCATTTTCATGAGTTTTAAATCCATTAAAAACTAATTCCATCATTTTTTAAATTAATTCCCACAATTAAATTCAAAAATTTAATTGAAAACATTTCCATAAAATCCATAATTTAAATTCAACAGTTTAAATCAACAAATTTCCATAAACCCCACCCAATTCAATGGAATTAGAGGTTTTATAATTTTTCATGCCAAAACCATTTCAAATCCTCCAATTCATTGGAATTGGGATTTTATCAAAGAAATTTAAATCATGATTAAGCAATTGAATTTAAATCAGTAATTGAAATAAATCAATAAATTCGATGGTAATCAATTTGGAAAATCAGGATGAAACCACCTACCACTTTTCCGAATAAAGACACTTGTAACAACGCCCATGAATGAGAATGAAGGTGTAGAATACCTCGAAACTCTACCTAGTAGCAAGATCCAACACCACAAGACATGGATCCATCAATCCCAAGATGATCCATTGAAAACCCAAGAGGATAAGAAGAGAGAAACTTGAATAATGAGGGGGAAAAATTACCTAGGAATTGCACCGCAAGAAGAATGAAGATCCCAAGCCGTTTGGTTTGATCTGGAAAGAGTTGGGTCTCTAAAAAACGCAACAGATTTTATCTAGGTTGAGATCCATGAAGTATGGAATGAAAAGGACTGAGTGAAATATCCAAACACATGACTTTAATATGGGAACATGCCGAGTTACGAGTTGTACCTTGGGGTCACGATGTGTAATCCACGATGGATAAGTACGCCAAAATACCCGTTGCCTCATGTTACAAATTTGATATTGATCACTTGCAAGACATGTAATTAAGGTACGTGGTGTGTACCAACTCACATCGTGACCTTCCCATTCAAGACCTGAAACCAGCTCCAAGTACACGTCGTGTACTTTAAGTACACGATGTGTGCCTATCCTGAAACCTATAGTAAACCCCCAAAAACTGTTTTTAAGGATTTTTTACCGAATGGGGACTTAGAAAAAGTAGAAATTTACCTGTTCAAGGTAATGGATTTTTACACAAAAACACCCACATGTGATCACAATCAATCATGGCAATAAATTATTCCAACAAATACATTATAATATATAAATATGTGTTAAAAAATACCCGAAAGGTAAGGAAATTCCTACATAAAATCCATCAATGTGAGTGAAAACCTCTATAGCCAAGATAACCTCCTCCTAGGCCTTATCATCGTAGTTGTTGACACATCAATGCTTAAGGTTTTTCAAGGATTCCTAGAACCAAACTCGCCATTTTATTTCAAATATAAATAAATAGAACATGCAATGATACTTTCTCTCTCCTATATAATTTTCAAATTATCATTTTAGTCCAACACATGTTCTAACAGTCTTCTACTAAAGAATAATTATAAAACCACGCTTGATAATATATATATATATAGATAAATCTGAGAGCATACATGGTATTTATTTATAATTATCCTTTTATAAAACAATATAAATATCATTTTATTTTTTTATTAAATTATCCTTTAATAATTCAATATCTGAATGAAAATTTCTTTTTTTATTTCAAAAACACTTTTTAAAGGAAAAGTGAGAAACCACAGAACAATAATACAACCACCAAACACCAAAACAGAAACAAACCCAGAACAAACCACCGAGTCTGCCCCACCCTAGAAAGTATATCATGACCCCAAGCCTTCACCAAAACACAACTCTTCGGCAAGCAGTCTCGTGCAGAGTTTCACAGGCACGGAACCGATGGCGAAGCTATACCCTCTCAAGCATCCAGTTCCAAAAGGCCAGTGGCGGTGAAGGATTCATGCTCTGATCCCCTTATAGAGCGGACCCAAGTAGAATGCTGGAAATTAAACAACACAACCAAACAAATAGCACAAAGATCCAAACGCAACAAGGAATTCCCAAACATTCCTTTCAAACCAACCACCCTACCACCAACTTAAACATAATGATTGTAAGAAAACTGGACCTCACCTGATTCTGTATCCCTGAATAATTTCCATGATAAGGATGAATCCTACAGATTAGGTACCTCCATCAATATCCTCTTAAACCCATACGATAGCTGGTCCCAGACCTGGATGTACTCCACAACGCTGAACTTCCATTTATTGAAACCTCTTACCAGGATTAGGTCCTGATTGTCAATCCATGCATATTGTTCCTCATTGAGCGACATCTATAGAGACCTTCCCATCATCTTAGTCGCTTATTCCTCTGATTCATTGATCAACAGGACCTATTCGGTCCTTTCCTCTTCAGAGGTTAGAATTAGAACCAAGGGGTCACCTTGATCTCCTACCTTCTGGTGGCTATGGGTCCCCGAAACCATCCTCTTAGCAGTTTCATTCTTTACCGATCAAGTCTCCAAAGGTGGAGGTAGAGAGGAGTAATCCTTCCTCCCCCTCCTCCTCATGAGGCCCCTGTTGCTCTTCCGGTTGGGCTCATCATCAGCCGAGTGCCCGTGATCGGTCCCCTTGGTCATCTCCATGTCAGGCCTTGCTCCCTCTCCTGGAGCATTAGGTTCCGAACTCATATCAGCTTCTAAGAGGCTATCAAACCTGTTGCACAAAAGCACTGGGTTCTGAAATAGAGCCAGTCCACCTTTCTTCCCACTGGGTGGAGCTGCTTCCACCATTTCCATCCCCTTCCTCCCCTTATCTTCATCCCTGCTGCCCGACCTTGGCTCCTCATCCGCTAAAACAATCGTAGCCTCCTTATCTTCATCCAGCTTCTGATCCCTATTCCCTCTAACCATACAAGCAGCTTCCATATCCACCAAATGGCCATCCTTCGGCGGTCCAGAAAGATCCTTCCTTAGTCTAGAGAACACCTCCGACACCATCGGGTTGATTTGGGTCGATCCCTTCCTCATCCGATCATCGCCAAACGTCTCCTTAGACACTGCACTACAAACCTTTGAACCAACTCCTTTTTGTTTTTCCTCCTCTGTTCGTGACCATTGCGGCCCCTGATCTCTCCCAACAACACCGTTGTACGATTGGACTGAACCATACTTCTCCCCTCCAGCTGCGGTCTTGCCATTGTCATCCTCCTCCATCCCTCCCTTGGCCTGAGAACCTCATCGGCAAGCTTCGAGTGAATGACCCGGTTTGTTGCACACAAAGCATAAATCTCCGCCCTTCCCCCTACCCTTCGCTCTTGCTAACCCCTGATTGTATACATCTATAGGATGACCCAGGAGTTTGAAGGAAGAGCAAAAATCGGTCCAGTTTTCATACACCACTCGCTGTTTACATCGATACTCTTTTCCAATTGAAACCCATACAAAATCAAATAGAGGCCTGGATGGATCCACTTCCACACAGACCTGTGGATTTACCGGATGGAAAACAGCCTCTGTATGACTATCAGAGCATAAAAATCAACCGACTAAGTTGCCAATCATCTTTATAATTGAAGGATTTTGAAACGGTAAAGGTAGATTTGGAAAACTTACCCAAACTGTCATGGAAGGAGGATCACAATTCATGTGGAAATCAAAAGACCACCTAAAAAAATCAAAAACCATCACAGCTCTAGGGGGTGATAGACTAGGCTCAGATGAGGTCCTCCTCACATGAGAAACAAATCATAATATGGTGATTATCGAATAGCCCCACGGTAGCTCTCTCTTGAATATCCCATGTGCGAAAAATGAACCTGTCGAAGGAATTGACTGAGGGCCTCCTTTGCCTGAACCGAGTCACCAGGGTGAGAGACAGAAGAGTGGTGGATTCTGCAAACTTCGAAGAATAAATTTGGAGATTCTGATGGCCGTCAATGAGATCCACTACTTTAGGGCTAAGCGAAACCTTCGGAAATGGGGGCAAAAAACCGAGGTTGGAGAAAGGTCGAAAAGCGGGCTCCAAAACCCTACCCGACGTTGGGGGCCCCTCCCCCATCGGGGGAGGAGGGACCACCGCAACAACCGTCGTCATCACTGAGCGATGATGACCATCAGAAGGAAGCCCGAGACTCTGAGACCATTTCCCAATTTCAATATCTTGATCTCTTGATAATTCATTTTAATTATCATTTTATAATTTCACATAATTATCTTTTGATATTTTTTTTATAAATCATAATTTGATAATTTGATGTAATTATATTTAAATAATTATTGATAATTATTATTTTGAAAATCAATGTAATTATCTTGTGACAATTCTTGATAATTATCCTTTGATAATCTATCACAATTATCTTTCGATATATTTTTATGAATTACCTTTGATAATTCAAATTAATTATCATTTGATAAATATTTATAATTATCTTTTGATAATTTTTTATAATTATCTTTTGATAATATTTATTATTTTCTTTCGATAATCTCATGCAATTATCCTTTGATAATATTTTAAATAATTTTCCTTTAATAATTTAGGATTTATCGTTGCATATTAAATTCAACCAATTTTACATAATTTTAAGAAGGAAAAAGTAATAATTTAATAAAAAAATAAAACAAACATATTTAACCTATATGATCCATGCATTGAGAATAAGAACTATGTGTTGTGGAAGAAGAATATGGAAATTAGAATTTAACCAGACCGTCAGAGCTTCACTAATCACACACAATAGATTCCTAGGTTATCTTGAGCTCAACATGTTCAACAAACAAGGAAGACATAATGGTTTGACTATTTTAGAACCATATCCATTTACATTTGGAATTTCTAAAATCCTAAATCAAAATCCTGATTTAATTTACATTTCATTTGAAACTTGAATGTGGAGTTTTTATTATCACCCTATTAAGGTGTTACAAATATAAATGGGTCAAAAAATGAGTGATTACATGGATTTTGATTCAAATCTGTGTGAAGAAAGGAATGCACCAACATGGAGGAAGAATATAGTTAAAATAAAAATAAAAATAGAAGAAAAAATAAAAGAAAAAGGGTAAAAAAATGTTACCCTTACACACATGACTATGCTTAAACCAAACAACTGATACACACAAAGGTTATATCAATATATGATTAAAAAATGTATCCTATATTTAATGGTGGTATCATATTTTCGATCAGAATAACTATTCGAGATATATTCCATTATTCTAGAAAAATTACACACACATGAAATAATATATTTAATATTTTTATTATATCAAAACCAAGGCTCTACAGCCCCCAGAATCTCACACTAACTCTGCGCCTAACTCCAAAAATATTTTTTTAATATTAAAAAGTGTTAAAAGAAAAATTCAGAGTTATTACATTAACAAGGATGATACCGTTATGTAAATACATAAAAACACAAGTATTGAAAAATTATATTTTCACATAAAAATTATTGCAATTTATTAACAAAAGAGGGTTCAATGATCAATTAAATCTGGGAATATTAAAACCGGATAATGTGATTACTGGAAAAACAAAATTCTTAGTATAATGGGAGTAAGAGTTTATAACCTCATAAAAGTACTAGAACAACTAACTCAAGTTATAAACAATAACAATAAATATGTTGAATGCCAAGAGATAAAATTATAGTTGATTCCTTTATGTGTCAGAGACCTATAACTTTTAGTGAGTCTTATAATACCACAATTTTCAAACAATAGATTAACTTCATTCAGAATATATTCTATGTCTTTCAATGATCTGAGTAATAGAAGTTCATTATGACTATTTATTACCTTGATGGATAATCTAATCAGTGGGGGAAACTAAATAAAAATATAATTCCCATGAATCCATACAATTTGTGCAATGGGATGAATTCAAGTGGTTATTTATCAATAAATATTTCCAACACACTCAACATATTAAAGCGGAGAGGAAGTTCCTTACACTTAAGAAAAAGGAAGAAAAATCTATTATATCTTATGAGGTAAACCTCACAAGGATTGCATGATATGCCTTTGGTTTCATAATTAGCACCAAAAGTAAAATTGATTGCTTCTTTAGTGGGAAAAAGTTGAGTCTATAAAGATATTTATAAGTTTAGTACTTTATCAACTATGAAAAAGTTTCTATATGTTACCTCAAAGTTGAGATGGAAATTGGTGATTCTCAATGCTATCATGGGATTGTAGATAAAAAATGGAGAATGAGGTTTAAATCTAGGGGATTATTAGATAAAACTCACAGCGGTTAGAAAGTCCAACATACCACATGTCAATAGCGTGGAAAGAAGTATCCTCGAAACTATATCAAGTGGACAAGGAAAATTTTCATGTATGGAATGGAGGGGTATAAATCTAGCACATATATAAGCGGGATGAAGTGTCCCACTAATATGATCTAAGAAAATAATGTCTGAATCAATACTCAATGAATTATCTAATGTTTAAACTATAAGGATTATGGACACTATGAAAATAAATGCACTAAGACAAGGGTTTTCAAAGATAATAGACAACATTAACCCAGAATTCCATGAGAAAAAGGATGAGATTAAACTATTAATAATGTGAAGGTGGATCAAGACAATGATTGTGTGACAAGTATGATAGTTATTCATTATAGAATATCAAACATACTATTTGATACTGGTTCTACGAACTTTTTCATTTCATGAAATTTTAGGAGAGCTGTTTAAACACCACTACAAAACATGGAGATTCAGTTATCAGTGAAAACTACTAATGGAGAGATTTTTGCATATAAAGTATATATCTATTCCCCAATTTATATTAATGGGATGAATCTACAAAAAAAACTTTTCATAATCCCTTTAGTGTAATTTGATGTTATACTGGGAATGGATTGGTTGTCTCTATATAGAGACCACATCAATTTTTAAGAGAAGGAATTCACCTTCTATATCCCAAGTTACCCACTAATTTTATAAAACCATAAGGGGATGTTGAATTACTTTGAAATATTCTTTAGAAGCATGGATATTGTTTCATTATAAGAAATAATGTCTGTCTCAAATGAGTTAATTTAAGGATAGGGCTATAAGTAATTGACCTTAAACATTATATAATATTGAGTTTTAAGTCAAGAATTAATTATCTCACATTTTAAGATCTTTACGGTTTGTAATTTTAGAGGATTAGGACACCACAAATAAAAAAAATAAATATTACATTATGAAGTGGACACTTCTACTTAGTATCAATATTTCCCACACAAAACCACACATCCATGGTTTATAATGTAACCACACATCCTTGGTTTATAACGGAACCACCCTTCCTTGGTTTATTATGAAACCAACCGCTCTTGGTTTATAATAGAACCACTCATCCTTGGTTTATAATATAACTAACCTTCATCATAAATAATTCCTAACCAACATAGCATAATCATAACACCTAAACTATTTAAATTTTCAATATTACATTTATAAAAATATTCTTTGTAGCCATAAGAAAACATTTCTGGATATTGAAATATACATTCTATTTAAAACCAATTTTGAATATACAAAAAATAAATAAATAAAATAGGGGTTTTAATTGAAGAAAACTTGAAATCTTGTAAAATAACCCAAGAATTATATAAATGTTATTATAGTAGAAAAAACTATTGACTTTATATACGTTAAAATAGAAAATTCCTTTTGTCTTTTTATCAAAATGCCCCATATAAAATATTTAATAGGATTCTAATAGAAAGGATTTGAAATAATGTCAAAAGTGACATAAAATTTTATTTATGATTCATTAATGTCCATATAAATACATAAACAAACTAATTTTAAGAATATGGACTTTTAATAAAAATATTTAGAAAAATAAACCTTTTAAAAAATTTAAAATTAGGTCTAAGTTAAAGAGTCCCTTACCTCGACTCTGACTTGTCAGATATATTCATTTTATTCCTAAATAATAAACTTATGTTAATTATTTAATTAATTTAGAACATTTTTAATGTTTATTATTCCATTTATTTTATTTATTACCATGTTATATACAATTACTTAATCAATTAAGTTCACGTCAGATGTTTTAATGATATTTGGCTCATATGTCCAAAATGACTTTAGTAGGTTGACTATGGTTAATGATGTAATTGTCACATTATATCCATAATAATAATAATGAAATAATTATAATTTTAATACATCAATTATTCTTTTAAAACTAACTATGAAATATGGTTATGAAAAACTAACTACATTATAGTCATGGAGACGATAGGTCGTATGTTACTCATGATTAACTTTTCCATTTTTCAATGATCATCATGGAAAGAAGTTAAGTTTTATTTTATATTTAAACAATTATTATTATATCATACATATAATATGTTTTCTTTAAATATAATTATATATAGTATCCATGTGATGTGGTTATAAAAAATGAATAACATCGCTTCGTTGAGTTAGTAATCCACACATATGCAGGAATGATGCTATAATTTTTAAATGGATGTAAATGTAAGAATATAGATGATATATTATCTTTATAGAATGGTAATTATGTCTTGAATATTATATATATATATATTAAATATATAATTATAACCATCTATGATAGGTGGTGATGGGAAACAAATTACATCAGTTCGCGAGTTGGTAGTCCGCCATACACACATATATTAGTTTTTTTTAATTTGATGGAAGAGGAGATGAATATAGGTTATTACATTATAATAAAAACATATTAGTATATTCAATATATGGTTGTTATTATTTCAAAAAATTTAAATAATATTTAAAGAAGGTAGAAGAACAAAATAAAACTAAAACACTTAGTTAAACACTATACCTCTTCTTTAGACAACTTTCTCTTATTTACACTTTAAACCCTATCAGGTTGGTATTATGCCCAAAAAAGACCTATGTAATATGGGTCAAAATAAAATCACATAATAATATTTGGAAAAGTATAGATTTGGTTTTTACACTTATTTATTTGTTTTAACCCGTGTTAACCCTTTTGGACAATTACTGTGATAATTTTTATTATTATATAGGGGTCAATAAAGTTACTATAAAAGGAAAATTGGTCCATAAATAGACCATAGTTGATATTTTTAAATATATACTAATCAATTGGCAGAAGAAAATAATTTTATGAATTTTAAATCATTTTATGAAATTTTATTTATTATAAAATAACATTAATTTCATTTTTAGAACTATTAATTTAATTTGACTTTGAAAAAAAACATGAAAACAATGGAATTTGAATATAATCCATTAAAACCTCTCTAATTTTTTATTTTTTTCCAAAAAAATTGTGAGATACAATAATTCATTCAAATTATATTACTTTTAACATGCTTAAAATCATTTATTTAATTTTTCTATTAATTGAATAAGTATTATGTTGGCATAGGATGAGCATTTAAGGTAATTATTTCACTAATAAAAATTATAAATAAATTAACATGATAAAAAATAACATTTCTTTCAAATAACACTTTTATAACTGAATATATCCTTTGTTTATCCACATGTCAAAAAATTAGGGATAATAAAAAAAAGAAAATGACCTTTTTGACTTTTCTTTACATAAAATAATACATTGGTCAAAATCAAAGAAATATGGAACCAAGTTTCTATATGTTTGAAAAATGGATGTAAATGACCAAACTGAAATCATCCAATATTATAAAGGAAAGTGTTAGCTTCATTTTTAGTTCTTATGATATTATTTTTAACCCTAATTAATTGATTTACTCTTACTGCGGTGACAATTAAGTAGAATAAATTAATTTAATATCAAAAAACAAAATTTATTGAAAAAAAGTTTTACAAAGAAATGCCTTTTGAAGTATAAAAATGTGTTTATACAAAATTTAAATATAAAATTTATTATAAAGACTATAACTTGATTATGTTTAATAAAAACTAAATAATGAAATTTTAAAACTAATACAAAAATAAAATTTTACTATGTAAGAACTTTAAAATAAAATATAGTTTCCAATAAAAATCATTATTTTTCATAATTCATTGAGAAAAAAATATTTGTAGAAAAATATTAAACAACCACTCTAAGCTAATTTTAATATATTTATTTAAAAAATAAATTTAATTTTATAAAATAAATTTTCTAAAAGTTCTAGATATTAATTATAATATTTTCTCAAAAAAATGTATAAAAAACATTTTTTAAGAATAAAATGAATTTACTAAAAATTGAGTTCTTATTTCATAAGAATTAATCAATTTTTTTATTGTATAGAGCCGATAAAAAGATCATAATGTGGTTAATACAATTCATAACCACCAATTTAGTGGCTATGTTATAAATTTAATATTTAAATAATAATATTTCTTGGTTTGTTTAAGCTCGGTTTTGTGTGTCGTATACACCATTGAGCATAGTTTTATTTTTAAAATATTGAGGTCTTACATTCTCCCCACTTTAATAAATTTCTTCCTTAAAATATGAACTTGAAATTTATAACATTTTTTTTGAAATTTGAAAATACCTTTTTTGAAATCACACATCGTAAAAAGGGTTAATAAAACTTTTTCTTGAAAAGAGAGAATGAGAAGTACAATGGTTTTCTAGAATAACACATACTAGTTTTCCAAATAGGAGAATTGAAAATATGGGCATGGAGGAAAAATTAATTTCCATGATTATGATCGAGAGTGATAGAGAACATTCACCACAATAAAGTGAATGATCATGAGAATGTTAATGGCAAAAAAATCATAAACCAAAGAGGTGTGACAAGATCATCAATTCCTCATAAATAAAGGTTATATGATAATGTGTTTCATTTCAATATCATTTTCCAAGATTTTAGGAATTCCTTTACTATTTAAACTAAGAACATAAGGGAATTATACTTACTTGAAAAGTATAATTTCAACATTTAATCAATTTCCACCACAATTTCATCTTTTTCTTCAAATAACGAGTATTCAAGAGAATTTTTCTAAACCCATAACATTAAAATAAACTTTTAACAGATCACATAATCCAAAAAAGGATAACAAATATTCTTCATATCTTAATAAAATATTGAAAACAAAAAGTTTCAGCATAAGAAAATTCTCAAAATGAATAAAACTTTATATGAATAATTATAACATTTATCTCCAAAATTCAACAATACCTTTAATGGTTCAATGTAGACCTATCCATTAATAACTATCCTAAAAATTCATCAAAATATTATTAACTAAGATTAAAACCTAAATATTATAATGAATTTATCACACATTATTCCAAGAAAAATTTAACACTTATTTACAAATAAAGGAAATCACTCTTAAATTAACATACCAAAAAAATACAATTTCTGAGGAATGCTGATCATGTCCATAAATAAACCAAATCACCATAAATCCCAATTAAAATCATATATAATTCTAGAAGATATTTCAACCATTATTCTTCAAATAAAATCCCATATTATCCAAGAATATTTAAATTTATCTAAATCTTATAATCTTCCCAAACATACTGAACTTCTTCCAAAATAATATTAGTCAATAAATCACTTTTCAACCTCATGTTTATCTATATGGTAAAACATGTGTTACCAAATTTTTATAACCCATAATCAACTCAATATAAAAGATCATATAAAAATTAAATGTTATCAATACCATTAAAATTATTGATAAAAAATTTAAAGGAATTTTTCATCAAATACTACTTTATGTTAAACCTAATGGTTACATATACCTCAACCTAATAAATCATCTCCAAAATTTTTATTAATCTCATTAAAATAGCATCACTTAAAACAAAAATATTTGTGTCTAAGTGTAACACCCGAGACTTTTATGTTATATAAATCATCAAAGGAATCTTTTTCTACATAACACTTTCTTGGCTTGCTTTACACGAAATCGTGACCTTCCTCGATAGCTTGCGTCGTACGCAATGCCGAGTTTCACTAAACAACGATATGCTATTAAAATAAAACTAGCCGTTATGAATAGTAAAAACCACTTTTTAAAATTTTATAAATTTTATTTTTCAAAATGGACTTCATTTTTGGATTCGGAATATCGAAATTAGCCTAGGGTGAAATTTTGGTATTTTTCTGAAAACTTTCAATTTTTGATGAATAGTGAAACCACTAAGTGGTAGGTTAAAAACTGAATTTTGCATAAAACTTAATTTTACCGCTTCTGTGAATGGAATTTCGAAAATACGACAGACACGGTTAATATCAAGGACTAAAATGTGGTTCAATGAGATGAAAATAATTTTTGGTGAATAGTAACTTTTTACTTTTTTTACCACGATTAATAGTAAATAGGGTAACTAAGGGTAAATATGATATTACTATTACCCTAACACATGCCCTAATTCTATTGGATAAGTGTAATTCGACCAAAAACAACCTTATGAATATAATATGACCATTTAGGTCCACTTGGATTAGATTATGACATTTAATATTATTTTATTTAATGAATAGTTAAAATAGTTAAAATCAAAGTTTAATAACTAAAACATTTTTAATATGGGGTTATACATAAGATAAATTAGACTATAAATATTCATTAGAAAGATAAAAAGATTTCCTACATAATGATATTTTATTTATAATTTTTAGACTTTAAATAAATTAATTTATTTATGACACAACGATGATGCAGTAATTACCCTTTTAAGGAAATGTTAACATAATTGATGTTATAAATGCTCAAATAAATGTAATTTGAGACTTTTTATGAATTACAATAATTTTCTAGGATACTATGATATATTAGTGTTGATTTAATCAACTTTTTTCGAACATATAATTCTGTTACGACTTTCACAAAAATCATATATCAAATAGTGTCAAAATTGACACAAAATAGTTTTTAAATCAAATATTATATTATTAATTGTTATTTTATTCCTAAAAATATAAGGTTCGACCAAATGACTTATATAAGGATATATATATTAATAATAAACAACTTGGGGTTCTTTTGTCATGTTATAGTAAGTGTATTAACCATATAGTGTAAGAAAACAAAAAGTCACGGTAAAAGTTAAATTATTTAACTTAGAGTTAAATCTAATTGATAAGGTTAAAATAATAACCTAAACTTGTCTAAATCTTATTGGTTGATAGGATTTCGACCCATCCCCACTTTACCTTCGAAATAAGACCATTTGGAACCATTATAAACTGATTTTGACTTTAATATAAAATAATATTTTGAGGTATTCCTAAGGTGCCCCTCTCCTCCCTTATAAAAGGGCACCTCCTCCCCCTACTACTCACACCAATTTGAGCACTAAAGATCGTCCAACCCCTGCCATTTTCTCCTCTCCACTTCCCTAGAATAATCCTAGAGGTCCTGGTCTTCTTCAAAGACCAATATTAGTTCCCTAAGTGGAGGATTCAAAGAGGCGTTCCAAAGAAGAGGTAATATCCATTACCGATCTTTTCAATTTATTTCTTCTTCAACTTCTTCTTCTTTAGTTATTTCATGATAAAGTAATAACATCAGTATTAATTACATACTGATATGTTATTATAAATATGAAACAACCCTAATTCACCTTCTATCCATCCTACGGAAAAATGAAATCACCGCGCGTGCGTACGTACGGAATACCGTCTCCACGCCGTGGTGTAATCTATTTTCCACCATCACCTTACAAGGATGGGTATAATGGTGTAATGAGTAACTATTTATGATTATTATAAAGTAATATTGATACTGAAATAATATATATATACTCCAATACAATTCCACGATCATAGGAACGATATCATCACTCGTGCGTACGTACGGAATACCGTCTCCACGATGTGATGCGACTCGTTCTACATAATCATCATTACATAGTAATTATATAAATGAATTGAATGAATAAATATGATATATGTTACACTAATACCATTATGGATATAAGGTATCTATAACCTTAAAAGAAGAATAAGAATTTATTCGGCAAAACACGCATAAGAACAAAAGGCAATAATGACCCGAGTAACAAGTAACAATGAAATATTACTAACAAGAAGATAAGAATATGACCATATATGATATCATATCAATATGTATGATTCTGGAAAAAGTCAATAACATTATTTAAACCATTATACAGGAGCTTCGGAAACGTACAAAGCAAATCGGACCTAAGGTAAGAGAAAATATCACAATCTCATTTTTATCCGAGATTGTTTTTACTTTGGCATTTACTGGGGTGTATTTTATCATCCACATCCATGTTCCATCAATATGTAATATTGTTTCCATCCACTTACAATAGTTTAAATCCAATTTTACCCTTCGGTGAGTTTTTAGTAAAGAATATGAAAGGAATCTTTTGTCGTTTTTCGTACGAGGCACTTTTTGACTTTTCCGACAAAAGTACGAAGAATGTTTTTTTAACTTATACGGCATGAATGGATTTTTAAAACTTTATTTCCAAGAAGATTACTTTACAAGTTTTCAAGTTTATTTTTAATCAACTTATTTTAGTTTATAATTGTATGACATGTTAAGAAAAGAAAAGTGTTTTTTTGAAGTAGAAATGATATTTTCCTCAAGAATGGAGTTCAAATGTTTTATCAAAATTATTTTCCATCTAAGATAATATAGGGTTCTGTTTTTATCCCTATTATTACATTGATTTGATTATGTTTTGAGGGAATTATTTTTATGAAGTCATTTACCTTACTTGATTTGTTTTATGATGTCATGATGTTTCAAGAATCCCATTTTTGTTATATGTGTTATGCGATGATGTATGATTTATGATTATGTGGCACACATAAGAAAGGATTCATTATAAGATGGGTGGGACCTATATCTCCCTCCAATGCATTGGTTAAAGATTTTATATATCATGAGATAGACATGGCTGGAACGGTAGGTTATACCGGTTCAGTGAAACAGGACTGGAACGAGGGTGACTCGGTTCAGAAAGGGACTTTGTCCACTAAGATAGTCTTGGAAATGAGTCATGACTAACAAGAAATGATTTTACATGATTATGTGTGCATGCCGCAAAGTTTCAAGTTTCATGTTATGATTATGGGGATCTCATTTTCACTTCTATGATTTATTCCATGTTAAGATATTATGATCTCTTTTGCAGGTTATGATTTTCAAAAAGATATGATATGATTTTTATTTCCTTTATTTTCCCTTGCTGAGCATTTGAGATCACCCTTTTATGTTTTCTTTTCCCCAGGTCAGGAAGATGGATATTAAGTAGAATATGCTAAAAGGGACCCTAGATATGATGAAATAAATGGGAGACACTGTAGAAGATTTATGAACTAATTGTTTATGTTTCCCAGTTTCTAAAGACACTATACCTATACGGTCCTTTGTGGTTTTGTCATATGTTGTAATAAGTGTAATTCAATTTTGAAGTATTAACAATGTATGTAAAGTATGGGTCGTTATACTAAGAATTTAAAATTATGATCAAACTTAAACTCATAAACCCATGGTAGTTTCTATAACTCTTAAGTTAATCTCACATGAATACATATATAGTTCAAAAAAATAATAAAATCCTTATATGTCTCATTATTTTTATAACTAAAGCACCATTGATAAAAATACTTGTATAATATAATTCTCAAATCCCAATTAATAAATACTTAAATCCTTTAACTTTAATTATTAGTATAACATTGGTCCTTCCTTGGTTTAGGAGGTAACCTTTATAATAGGGCATTGACTCGAATAATTACCAGGTTCTCCACATTTAAGACAATGAACTATAAATAGATATCGAGGGTGGAATTTATTTCTCTCCATTGAACTACTCATTTTTACTTGATAATTCATTTATCTATACCCTTCTTTTACACACATCATGTTCCTTTGATACATTCTCCTAGGTGTCTCTTTACACATTTCTAACATGAAGGAAATTGAGCATTCTTTCCACCATGGCCTCCTCCACCTGAGATCTCAGTGGACTCCATCCTTCTCTTCTTTGGTGAGTTTGAGAGTTGGTTAAGGTATAGGTAATTCATTATATAATGTGATAAATGATTATTAATAATAATGGTATCTTTCACTTTAGTCATAATCCCATTTTGTTTCTTAGAATAACCACATTATCCATCACATCCAGCCTTGAAATTATTCCTCATAGTTCCATCAATTGACTAAAACCAAAAATCACGGTGTAGGAAACAATAATCACAATCATAAAAAATAATTTATATGTTTTATAAATAATGAAAAATTATTTTAAATCTATGACACCTTATGTTTATTCTAGGTCATCCATGATAATAATCTATTCAAATAATTTATAATGGTCCATAAGGAAAATTTGAATTAATTCAAGCATATCCCCAAAGAGTGTCAAACTAGGTGTACAATAATGGTAAAGTTACCATGCACCAGAATGATGACCGATATATACTCGACCAATTATTTTCAAGGTTATTACCCCTAGATGCATTTGTGCTAAAACCACACTAACTTGTAGTATCTAAATAGGGATGTATTGATAGGAAAACCACATAATATATATCTTAAAAAATATTTATGATGTTAACCTATATTTAGGATTTCCCTAAGGCTTTCACAAATGGTATCTATTAATAATATCTAAATTCATATAAACCTTTCATATAATACCAACTATAAGGATTCGACCTTAAACATGACATAATACTGAGTTTTAAGTCAATAAATAATTCTCTTAAATTTGAGGTTCTTTATAGTTTAGATTTTTATAGTATTAAGACATCAACCATACATAAATAAATATCACATTACAAAGTTTAAAATTCTACTTAGTATCTATTTTTTTCCAAAAAACAAAACTTTTAAGGCTTAAAAAGTTTTATTTTCAGGACACAACTTCGTAGTTTTCATCTTGAGCTCATCATTGTCTATACTCATCCTTAAAAGCTTATAGAAAAATTTTTAAAATGCTTTATGAGCATAAAAATATTAGTCAAGGAAATATAAAAATAAATAAATAAACCTATTAGTATATTAATACTTATAAAAATTTAATTTTTTCAAATTAAAGTTTGGTCTCAAAATAAAAATTTTATTACTCATGAAATCAACTTCTATACCCAAATATTTTCATAAAACATTTCATTATGAATCTTGAAGTAAAAATAAAACCCATAATGGTTTCATTGAAATAATTATAAACTCATGAATTTTTTTTCATAAATATATACTTTTCACACTTAATAAGTATAAAATTATTTTATTTAAACAAATTTTTATTAGCTTACTTTGTAAAATCACAAGGTTTCTGTAAAACCATTACAAGCATAAATAAATCATGTTGGTAACTTGGGAAATCATTTAACTTCCATAATAATTATCTGGAAAATATAATCATTAACCAATTCAATGTAAGGATATAATGGACCCACCCATCCATGGATTATAATATAACCACTCATTCTTTATTTATAACAGAACTACCCATTCTTGGTTTATAACTAAACCACTCGTCCTTGGTTTATAATAGAACCACCTGTGCTTGGTTTATAATAGAACCACCCGTCATTAGTTTATAAAAGAACCAAATATCATCATAAAAAATTACCAAGAACCATAAAATGAATATAACACATAAAATATCACAACTTTTAACATTACATTCATAAAAATATATTTTTCACCAACAAGAAAATATTTTAGGATATTGAAATATCCATTCCATTAAAAACTATTTTTGAAGATAATAACAATAAAAAAAGAAGTATTTTCATTGAATAAAACTCAAAATCATGTAAAATAATCCAAGTATCAAATAAAAGTTATGGTGGCAGGAAATAACATTGACACCGTTTATGTTAAAATAGATCATTCTTTTTGTCTTTTTGTCAAAAAATTCTATATAAAATATTTAAAAATATTCCTTTAAAAACCCTTGGAAAGAAAGTACAATGTGATATAAAATTTCACTTATAATATATTTATTTCCGTTTAAATACATCAATAAAATAATTTTAAGAATATGGATATGGAATAAAAATATTTAGAAAAATAAACCATTAAAACTTTTAAATGAGGTTTATTTTAAATAATCCCTCACTTTGAGTCTGAATCATCACATAAATTCTTTTTCTTCATGAATAATAAAAATATAAAAATTATTTTCTTTCTTAAAAAACATTTTCATGTTTATTATTATATTTTTTTATTTATTACCTTGTCATATATAATTACATAATCAATTAAGTTCAGGTCATATGTTTTGATGATATTCGACTCATATGTACAAAATGTCTTCAACAAGTTGACTATGCTCAATAAGGTAATTATTTTATCATATATTGAATAATAATCATGAAATAATTATCATTTTTATACATCAATTATAATTTTAAAACCAACCATAAAACATAGTTACAAAATATGAATAATGTTACAATTATAGAGATGGTAGATCATACGTATGCATAGGTAATGTTTACATTTTTCAATGATCATGATGGAAAGAAGGTAAGTGTTATTTTATATTTAAATAATGATGATTATATCATAAATATAATATCCTTTATTTAAATACAATTATATATTTTTTACAAGTTACGTGGTTACAAAAAATGAATCACATCGCTTTATAGAGGTGGTAATCCACACGTAAAAACGAACAATGTTATCATTTTTCAATGGATGGAAAGGTAAGAAGATAAATGATATATTATATTTAAATAATTATAATTATATAATGAATATAATATATATACATTAAATCTATAATTATAACCCTATGTGAGAGGTGGTGATGGAAAATAAATTATATCAGTTCGAAACGTGGTAGTCCGCCGTACACACATATATCAGTTTTGTTTCCCATTTTGTGGAAGAGGATATGAATATCGATTATGGAATTAACTTAAAAGAATATTAGTATATTTAAGATACTGGTGATATTATTTCATCATGTTTTAAGAATATTTTAATGAGGTATAAAAATTAACAAAACTAAAATATTGGTTAATGACTATACCACTTCTTGAGAGAATTTTCTTTTCTTTATAACTTAAACCCACAAAGGTTTGTATTATGATAAAAAATACCTATATAATATTAGGTTGGATATTATGAAGGTATTTGATTAGGTATTGGATGATATAAAATTATTTTAAAGTGTTAATAAAAGAGAAGAGGTGGTTCCCTTTTATAAGTGAGGGGAGAGACACTCTTGGAATTACTTAAAATATTAAATTAATATAAATTAATTTTCATGAAAAAATAGATAAAAGCTAATATAATTAAAATATAGGATTATTATGGGTCTATATCATATCATAAAATAAATTTTGGACAATTTTATATTAGATTTTACCTGTATCTCTTAGTTTTAACCCACCTTAACACTTTTTAAAAATTACTATGATAATGATATTTTTACTTTTCAGGGGTTAATATACTTATTATAAAAGGAAAATTGATACATTAATAGATAATAAATTATATTTTTAAACATATACCATTAAATAGTCTAAATATATGACGTTTAGTAATTCTAAATCATTTAATAAAATATTATTTTTTATAAAATGACATTAATGTCATTTTTGGTACTATTCATTTAATTTGACATAGGAAAAAACATGAAAACAATGGAATTTGAATATAACACATCCAAAAATCTATAATATGTTATTGTTATCTAAAAAAAGTTATATTAAATAATAAATCATTCAAATTATATTACTTTTAACATTTTTAAAATCATTCATTTTATTTTTCAATTAATTGAATAAATATTGTGTCAGCATTGTGTGAGAATTTAAGGAAATTATTTGATAAATAAAAATTATAAATGAATTACAATGATAAAAAATCATATTAATTTTAAATAAACATTTTATAACTGGATATGGCCTCTGTTTATCCCTATGTCAAAAATTTATAGATAATAAAACAAAGAAAATGACATTTTTGACATTTATTTAAATAAAATTATATAATGGTAAAAATTAAAGAAATATGGCACCAATTTTACATATTTTTGAAAATTTTATGGACATGGATAAAATAGAATCATCTAATAGGATAAAGTAAAGTTTTAGTATAATTTTTTAGTCCTTATCATTTTATTTTTTACCATAATTACCCAATTTACTATTACCATTGTGATAATTATTAACTATTTTTATAATTGATAATGACCAAAAAGGGGTATATTTAAAAAATCTAGACCTCATGATTAAAAATATGTAATCCAATTTTTATGATTCAATTTATATAATTGGTAAAAATTAATTTAATATTAAAACAAAAAACGGAATGAAAAACAAAATTTCATAGAGATGGCTTTATAAGTATAAAAATATGTTTTTACAAAATTCAAGTATAAAATTAATTCAAATGACTATAATAAATGTTTTTAATCAAAATTAATTAATTAAATTTTAAAAAATAATCTAAAATAATGGTTTACTATGTAAATACATGAAAATAAAATACAGTTTAAATTAGTATTTTCACCATTTATTAAAATACAATATTTTTAGAAAAATCCTAAAAATTCATGCTAAGATAATTTTATTGTTATGATTTAAAAAATGAATTGATATTTATCAAATATATTTTATTAAATTTTGAGAAATTAATTATAATATTTTCTCCCAAAAGAAAATAAAAATCATTTTTTGGAGAAAAATTATTTTTTTGAAGAATAAAATGACTTTACTTAAAATTGAGTACTTATTTACTAAGAATTAATCAATAAATTTTATCTGTTTAATATTATTCATACCCTCCACTTTAAAATATAAGTTATAATATTCGTACATAAATAATAATATTCCTTGGTTTGTTGAAGCTCAATGTTGCGTGTCATATATTCCATCGAATATAATTTTATTTTAAAAATTTTAGGGTGTTACTAGGACCAATCTTGAATAAATTCCCATTGTAAGGGATTATAATGATGTATTTATTAAATAATTTCCTAGTATTAATCATGACCAAGAAGTTGGGTTATTAATTGAACTTATATCATGATCTCTCCCAATTTCCAAGACTCTATATAGAATGGACCCATTAAACTAGGTGAACTGAAGAAGAAATTATAAGAAAATCTGGACACATATTTCATATGCCTGTGCGCTTAAATTTGGGATTAACCAGACCTATTAGTCAATAAGAATGATGAGATTATGCATTTATATATTGATTATTGTGAACACAAAAAGATCATGATAAAGAACAATTTTCCTTTACCATGGATTGATGAATTGATCGATAAGTTACACAGATATTAATACTTATATAAAATGATCCTTTAGCCCAGATATTATTTGTTAAAGGTGAATAAAGATGATATTTCCATAATCACATTTCATATAAGGTATGATCTCTATGAGTTCATAGTCATTCCATTTGGACTCATGATTTACAAAGTGATCTTCATGGACTTAATAATTAGAGTCTTTAGAGATTACCTCGATAATTTTTTGGTAGTCTTTATAGATGATATTCTTATATAACCTAAAATAAAGTAGGAGAATAAAGAGAATTTGAATTTGATGAATAATGTGTTATATGAAAAGCATAAAAAATGTGGGTTTTGGATAGAGAAAGTATCATTCATGGGGAATATTATCACAATTAAAGGGATATTTGTAGACCCTTTGAAGACTAAAGTTGGTGAGGAATGGACTATACCATAATTAATTTTATAAAAATCCATAGTTTCATTAGATTATCTCGCTACTATCAGTGATTTTTGAATAAAATATCAATATTTTAAAACCCACTAACCAAATAATATCGAAAGGGGGTAAGCATGTTTGGATAGATTAATGTGAAGAGATATTCATGGGGCTAAAGAATAGGCTAACCACTACATTTTTACTCACACTACCCACAAGTAGGGAATGATTTATAAATCATAGTGATGCCTCAAAGAATGGTTTTAGATGTATAACCATGCATAATTATAAAGTGATATCCTATTCCTGAAGAAAATTTAAGGTGCATGAATAGAATTATCTGATTCATGATCTTGAGTTACCAACAATAATGTTCACATATAAGAATTAGTGACATTATATTTATGGAGAGAAGAGTAATATCTATACAGACTACAAGAGCTAAAATTTATATTCACACAGAAGGAGATCAATATATGACAATGAATATGGTTTTAGCTAATCAAGGATTATGATTTCTCAATCAACTACCATTCAGGGAAGGAAAACCAAGCAGAAGATGATCTAAGTATAAAATATCATACAACCTTATCTATGATGATGACTGAGAAGGATCCAATATTCTTGGACATGAAAATTATGGACATTGAAATAATAAAGGAAGGAATATCATCCTACATTTCTCAAATTATTTCTCCAACATTACTATTGGAGAAGATTAAGAAATATTAAAGAGATGGTGTGGAGATACAGAAGAATGTTCATGATGAAAGAAAGGGAAAATCCTTTAATTTCAACATTGACGATGAACGAGTCATGGGATTTTGGGAGCGATGAGTTCCATCATATCTATAGATAAATTAGAAGAAACTAAATTATTTTCATAGCTAATAATTTTACATCTACCCAGAAAACATAAAGACATATAATGATCTCTAAAAACACTATTGGCTAGGATTGTGAAATATACATCAATGTGACCGATGTGTCAGTATGTGAATGCTGAGAGAAAAATATCAAAATGGATGATGTAACCATTTACCACAACAACATGAAAGTAGGAAAACATCGTTATGTATTTTGTCACGGGTCTTCTAAAGACATTGAAGGAAACAATGGTATATAGGTTTTGGTGGATTTTATTATAAATAATAATCATGTCATTACCATTTGAGAAGAATTTTCACTTGATGAAATTACAAGGATATAAATTAGAGAAGTGGTAAGACAACATGAAACAACACTATAAATTGTATATTATTGAGATATGAGGTCCACCTCAATGTTTTGGATGATCCTTCAACATGTTGTAAACACATAGTTGAACATCAGTATGACCAATCACTCCCAAACTAATAGCCAATCTGGATGATATATCTAGAAAATTGAGGGTATATTGATAGCATGTTTTATAGACTTTAATGGAGTCTAATACCAAAATATTCCTTTGATCTAGTTATCTTATAAAAATATTTTCTACTCAAGTATCCAAATAGACACATAAAAATCCCTCTATTTGAAGAGATGTCGAACACCCATGTGCTGGGAGGAAGTAGGTGAATGAAAGTTTCTAAGACCTGATATGGTTGATGAAATGGTATAAAATGTCAAGACCATTAAATAACACAACAAAGATGCACCGAGTATAATAAATAGTTATTCTGATAACCATCAATGAGACCTAGAGTTTGGGGTTGATGATAAATTGTTCCTATGTATATCTCTGTGGAAGAGAGTCATGATATTTTGGAAGAAGTGAAAGCCAAGTTTAAGATATATTGTCCCATTTTAGATTCTTAATCACATAAAATATGTGGCATATCGAATAACTCTTCCTACAAACTAGTATAATATATATTATGTGTTTCATGTATCCCTCTTGGGGATGTACATACCAAAGCCCTCACATGTAATGAATTCATTGGAGATATATTGGGTGATTTATCTCTCTTGTGGGGAGTAGCTAGTGAAGATCTTAGACCACATAGAAAAAGTTAGACAAAATAATACAACTCACCTTGTCAAATTATTTTAGATAAACCAAATATATAAAGAGGCATCATGGAATCCTAAAGAGACCATGAAACAAAAGTAACCTCATTTTTTTCACTTTAGTGTATAAAATAAAATTTTGATGCATAAATTTCTTAAGGGGGGAAGAATGTAATGACTTGCGATATTATTGATTATTTCTTCTTAATAAATATTATGTTGAGTATATTATGTTACATGTAATACTGGAATAAACCAAAAACCAAAAACCTTTAATAAAATTAAATTATTAAAGGAAACTATTATAACTATTAAACTAATGGAAATAGGTAATAATAACTTATTTTTGAATTTGAGTATTTATATTATATTTATAATTTTAATTATACCAAATTAACTATATTTTTGTATTTATTGTATTGATATTATCTTAAGATGAATTTTATGTATTTTTATGAAAGAATCATTTTTAGGTGAATAGTAAAAAATACCGATTTTGTAAAAAACTATCACTTTTATAATACAAGAATGAATTAAAATTTTAAGAAAGAATTTTTATATAAAAAATATATTTAATATGTATTATAAATCATTTAAAAATAATATGTTGAATTTATAAATCATATGTCTAACATTTTTGAAACTCAAGTAATATTTCACACTAAAGCTGGTTTTACGCGCTTATAATAAACAATAGACTTCATCAATTTTAGAAATTTAATATAAAAAAAAATTTATTTCCAAATTTATTTCATTATTTAAATATTATTTAATAATTTAAATTTTATTTTTAGTCATATATATAATATTATTAATATTGAAGTAAAATTACTACGATAATAGTGAAGTGATTATTTTAAATGAATTGTTTTATTAATATCATGTAATTTTATCTAATAAATCAAATTTATATAATTTAAATGATAAATATAATATTATTTTTAAACTATAATATAATAATATTGACACTCATTAAATTAGTAGTCAATAATAAATAATATTAAGAATACATAATGGTTAAAATTAATTTTTATACAAAAACCATTTTTTATATTTTATATATTTAAAATTAAAATATCATTTCCTCATATTTAGAAATTGAATTAGAATAAGTGGAGATTAAATATATATTCAAAACATCAAAACCTTTTAATATATGCCTACTTTTATTTTATAAATAAAATATAAATTACTTAGTTAAATAGTTTGTTACAAAGGTAAAAATCAAAAAGTTAAAAAGAAAAAACCTATGGTGAAAGACTTGATTTATGATTAAAACATGCGTGGAAAGTCTTTGTTGAGGTTTTATAGACCCAATATCACAAAAAACTCTATTATTATGATATTTTGTATTTATTTACCATGGAATAATATAATGATATCATGGAAGTGCAAAGGGTATTCCCAAAAGTTCACTTTTCTTCACTTATAAAAGGGGATCACTTATACCCCTCCTTAGTTACACTTAACATTATATTTACCATTGAAAATATACCCCAAATACATCTCCTATAATTATTTTTCTCATTATTAATCCCTTGGTCTCTATAAGATAGCTTAAGTCCATCACTTATAAGGAGATCTCTAAAAGAATATCAAGTATGCAACGTAAGTATAACTTTTTTTTTAATCTTTTATCCTTAATATTCCTATTCAGAATATATTATATACATAATAATATAATGGAATACATATAATTATTATAATATTATTTTATTATATTAATTTAATAACCAAAAAATATTAATCTTTATCCACTATAAAAATGAGAATTGTCGTTAGTGCATTGGGCGGACTATCGTCTCCAAAAACTCACATCTCCTATTTTTAATCACCTCTATTAATGGATAATCATAAGGATGTAATTGAAGAATAAATATGATATATATAATATAAATATAATTTTTAAAATTTTAAATTATTATTTACCCTCACCCCCTCAAATTTGTTATGAATTAGAAACATTAATTGTACGTATCTGCGAACTAACACCACAAAGAGCAATGAATTTAATTTTTCATCACCACCCATAATGGAAATATTTAAAAATATATTTAATATATAAAAAATAATTTCATAACACTATTAATATTTTGGATATTATGAATCTATTTTAAAACAATTTCTCCCATGGTCAATATATATAAGGACTTATACGAAAATTGACTGAACAACCTCAAGTAACTGATGTAGGAAAAAAATATGATCAATAAATAACTTATAAAAGTTAAAGGAAATTTAAATGTGAAATATTTTTAAATAATGTTCTTATTTAATTATCTAATAAAATTAATTTTGTTATTCTAGAAGTTAATCACAAGCACATTGCACATTCATGAATAAGGTAAGGGATCTTCCGTACCACCCTTATTACCTTTGAGTTACACATTATCTTTCTTTTTATCATTTTATTATGAAGTATTCTTCTCAATATATTATTATATTTTTGTATATATTTACCTTATATATACCTAATTAAATATATTTTTCATTTCTATGGTTATATATGTTTTTAATTCCCTTTGAAATTTTCAACCCAATTTAAGGGAACTCTTCTCTTTCTTATCTATTGTATAACATCACCACATTAATTTTTTTTTAAACATGAATATATTCTTAAAAAAATGTTATTTTATAGATTATATTCTTGGATCAGTTTTTATTCTATGGAAAAAATAATATATTTCCTTCTTTAAATAGATCATTTATTTATTTCATAAAATCTCTACCAAAGTTGTTCATTTTTATTATTTATTTTCTAGATATTTATCATGAATTTTCAATAATGGGACTCCATGTTTAAGAACTATTTCATTTATCAATTATTAATGTCCAAAAAAAATTAATTCCTACAACTTTTATGAAAACTTATGATTTAACCTTTAATTTTGCATTGAATCAGAATTATGAAACCCATTTATTTCTCGTGAGTTTTATCATGATTATGATTTATGAATATTTTATTTTCCTCATGTAGAATTTATATATATTATTTTAATTATATGAAAGGTATACCTAGAATTATATACCCCTCCATTACATTTCTTAAATATTTATATCTCATGATATGTTATGTAAAGTATAAGGAAGTGACCTTATTCAACCATGGTATTTTTTCCACTTTTTTTATGGGAATGGGGAGTGAACCAAATACACCATGATATTTTATCCACATTATGATGATGGTCTTGGGAGTGACCCTTTAGTTAGGTTTATAATGTCATATATTATTTTTTTACCACATATTCCACGATTACATGATATTATGATATCATTTACTTATTCTAATTTTCCATGCTTATGATTGCCCTATTTATAATACCATATTATAAATCTAGACAATCATGTTAAGTTTTTTTCCATTTTTATCCTCTTATTGGTCTTTCTAGATCTCCTTTTTCATGATTTATTTTACACAGGTTATCCTATTCCAATTTAGAATATCTATGAGAGTTTGAATCACTATGTGGAGTTTCATTTTTTTTATTTTTATATTTAAAAATTAGTATTTTTGTATATTATTTTCTAGAGACATAATACCACTAGATCCTTAATTTTTATTTATTAGAAAATAATTTTAGTAAGTATGAAATAATGTGTTCTTAATGATTTAATTTCTATAGTTGGTATCATAGGAAGGTCTAGTTATATTGGTATGAGAAATAATTAGTAAAAACCATAGGAAAAATCCTAAGTATAGATGAACATCCTAACATTTTTCTAAAGTAAATATTGTGTGTTTTTACTTAAAATTGCACCCCTATCTAGATACTGAAAACTGAATTCATTTTTAAAACAGATTCAACTAAGGGTATTAACCCTAAAAGGGACATATTGGGTATTAACTAAATCATCACCTAGTGCACAATTAGTGGGCCTAAGACTACACACATGGATATACACCCCTGATGGATGTTATTTGGTTAATTAAAATCCCCTTTACAAACCATTATAAAGTATTTGAACATATTATTTTATGTAACTCAATTAGGTTAGAGAACCTAATAAGAAAATGACCATGGATAACGTTGATTGAAACCCAGAGATTCATATGTTAGTTTCTGAATATTGTGTATGAGATAATTCTGCTATGTTTATGGTTTACCTTGTATATATCTATTAATTAAATTATTACCATTCCTAACAATGTTTTATTTTAGAAAATGGATATATGTGGGAGGAATCATGTAAATGACGTGTGAATTAGGAAATGTGATTAATTACCTAATGAAATGCCTAACATGATGTAAGTATGACCTGTGAACCTCATGGAAGTACTATCACAAATGAATGACCTTATCAATAATAACATGAATCGCATAGAACTCCCTCTAAGGGAGAAATTTACAGTTGAGTCCTTTATATATCAAAGAACTCAAAATTTTAGTGTATATTATAATACCATAATCATAGAACAATGGATTAAATCTATTAAGAATATATTCTCTGTTCTTCAATGTTGTGATCAAGTGAAGGTCATTCTGCCTATTTATCGCCTTATGAGAGAAGATAATCGGTAGTGGACACTGATAATGAATATAAATCCCATGGAATACATGTAATATATGGAGTGGGATGAATTCAAGAGGTTATTTATCAATAAATATCTCCTTCATACACTTCATCTTAAAGTGTATAGAGAGTTCCTTATACCTAAGAAAAATAAATAAAAATATATTGGTTATTATAAGAAGAACATTATAAGGCTTGCACGATATGCATATGGTTTTATCATTAACACCAAAATTAAAATTGAAAACTTCTTTAGTGGGATAAAGTCTAGTTTATAAAGATTTTTAAGAATTAAAGGATTTTATAGATATAAAGATGTTTTCTAATGTTCCCTAAAAGTTGAGATAGAAATGGGTGATTCTCACCAGTATCATGGGGCTTGGTATAAGAAGAACAAAATGGAGTTTAAATATTTAGGATCACTAGATAAAACTAATGGTGGTAAGAAGGACCATTATTACCCATCTCAAAGGTTTAGAAAGATTCATCCTCGAAGTTGTATCAAGAGGACCAAGAAATGTTTCAAATATGGAAAAGAGGGGCATCAAGCCAATGAATATATAAGAGAGATAAAGAGGCCCACTAATATGACTAGAGAAAAAAATGTCCAGATCAATCCTCAACCTATTTTACAATTCTTAAAATAAAAGAAACATAGAGACTATGAACACTAATAAACTAAGCTAATGGTTATCGAAGATAACCAACATCAAAAACCCCTAAGGCCAAGAGAGAAATGGAGGGTTTATTCTATTATATATATAGAGGTTGATCAATAAGTAAATGTGGTGGAAGGTATGATAATTATTCATTCAATAATAGAAAAAATACTATTTGATTCTGGTTCTATTCACTCTTTTATATCATAAAGGTTTAGTATAACTATTCAAACACTACTAAAAAAGATGGAGGTTAAGTTATTAGTGAAAACTACTAATGGAGGGATTTTTTCATATCAAGTACATAAATATTACTTTGTTGATATCTATGGGATGAATCTACCCGTAATCCTTGTTATAATCTCTTTAGTGTAATTTTATTATATAGAGGTAATGGACTGGTTGACTCTATATAGATCCCATATCAACTTCTAGTAGAAGGAAATCAACTTCCATATCTAGAGTTAGCCTTTGATTATATACAAGTATAAAGAGAAGGGTTAATCTACCTTGAAATATTCTTTTGAGCATGGATATTATTTCCTTATAAGCTAACATATCAACCTTAAATAATTGAATTCAAGGAGAGGAACACTCTTGGATTCATTCCCATTGTAAGGGATTATACTAATGTATTCCCTAAAGAATTGTGTGGTCCTCCTCTAGAAAAAGAGGTTAAGATATCTATTGATTTCATACATGGATCTATGAAAATTTATGAGACTCTATATAGGATGGACCCAATTGAACTAGATTAACTAAAGAATCAATTACAAGAACATATGGACATGATATTCATGCTCTCTAGTGATTCACTATGATGTGTACTAGTTTTCATTTTCAAAAAGAAGTATAGGTCCATGCATTTGTATATCGATTATCACAAACTCAATAAGATAAAAATAAATAATAAGTATCATATTCCATGGATTGATGACTTGTTAAATCAGTTACATGAAGCACAATACTTCTCAAATGTGGAACTTTGGTTGGGATATCGTCATTTAAAGGTTAATAAAGAGTATATTCCCCATGTTTACTTTTGTATATCGTATGGGAATTATGAGTTCATAGTCATGGAATTTAACTCCCAAATTATCCAATTATATTCATGGATAAATTATTTATAGATTACCTTGATAAATTTTTGGAATAGTTTATAGATGATATTATTATATAATCTAAAATAAATGAGGAACACATTGATCATTTGAATATTATACTGGAGACTTTGAGAAAGGATAAGTTATTTGAAAAATATAGTAAATGAAAGTTCTGGATGGAAAATGTATCATTATCATGTCATATTATAATATTTAAAGGGATATATGTGGATCATTGAAAGACTAAAGTGGTTGAGGAATGACCTAGACCAACATCTATTATAGAAATCTGTTGTTTCCTTGGATTAACAGAATATTATCAGTGATTTATGAGGAACTTCTCAATATTTTTAAACCCACTAACCAAACTAACTTGGAAGGGAGTGAAGTATGTCTAGAAATATAATTGTGAAGAGATATTCATGGAGATGAATAAGAGGATAACCACTACACATGTACTCACACTACCCATAATTGAGGAAAGATTTATAATTTATAGTAATGCCTCAAAGAAACTCTTAGGCTATGTACTCATACAGAATGATGAAGTGATAACCTATGAATCTATATAATTGAGTGTGCATGAATTGAATTATTCAATGAATGAAATTGATTCGGTCACAGTAATCATCACATTAATGATTTGGAGACATTAGTTCTATGAAGAGAAGTGTGATATATATATGGGCTAGAAAATCCTAAAATATATATTCACATAGAAAAATATCAACATAAACCAATGAAGATGGTTAAATCTGATCAAGAATTATGATTTCTAAAACCAATACCATGCAGGGAAGGAAAAAAAGTGGAATATTATCTAAGTAGAAAGTATCATATAACCTTATCTATGATGAGGATTGAGAAGGATTTAATCTTCTTAGATATGAAACAGATGGACATGGGAATATTAAAAGGAAGGAACATCATCCCACCTTTTCAAATGATTACTCAACCATAACTATTATAGAATATTAAGAATTCTTAAAGAGATGATAAAGATATAAATAATTAGGTTGATGCTGTTATAAAGGTAAAATCCTTTAAGTTCAATATCGATGGTGAAGGATTTGTGATATTTGGAAAAAAAATCATTCCCTCTTATCTGGGGATCAAAAAGGAGATATATAGTGATGCTAATAGCTATACATTAACCATTCACCTAGGAAAAAATATGTAGAGATATTTTAGAACACTATTGGTGGGATAATGTGATAAATTAGAATGCGGAATATACATCAATGTTCATGGTGTGTTAATAGGTGAAGGATGAGAGTAAAATATCAGAAAGGATTATGGAAAAATTTCCCATTCATATATAGAAATAGTAAAATGTTACTATGTATTTTTTCATGGGTCTTCCAAAGATATTAAAATAGAGAAATTCAATATGGGTTTTGGTGAACCGTATTACATAGGATGCTAACATGATTTCAATTTTAGTGGACTTCTCACTTAATCAAAATTTTAAGGATATATAATAGAAAATTGGTAAGGATACATGGAAAAAAATAAACAATTGTATATTATTGAGATATGTGGTTCACATAAATATTCTGGAAGATCCTTTGGTATGATTTAAACACAAATTTTAACTTCAGTATGACTTATCACCTACAAAATGATGGCCAATCTAAACAAACTATTCAAAAAAATTGAGGTTATGTTGATATATAACTCTATAAAATTTAAGGTAGGCTGGGACCAACATCATCATTTGGTAGAGTTATCTTATAAAAACACTTTCCACTTTAGATTCCAAATGGAACCATAAAAACCCCTCTATAGGAAGATTTGTATAACAACTATGTGCTGGAATGAAGTAGTTGAATGAAATTTTCTAGGAGTTGAGATAGGATAAGATTTCGTAAAAAGGAAAATATTATTCAAAAACATATTAAAAAAGTGTATATTTTACCAAAAATTTATGCTAATAACCATCGATGAGACCTGGAGTTTCAGGTTAATGGTTAAGTATTCCTTTATATATCTTTGTAGAAGAGAGTCATGATATTTAAGAAAAAGTGGATGCTATGTCTAAGATATAATGGCCCCTTTGAGATTCTTTATCACATCATAGATGTGTTATATATACCATAAATCCCTCTTAACCTATATAAAGTGTTCTACAAATCCCTTTTGAGAATGTACACACCTGATCCCTTACATGTACTGAATTCAGAGGTGGTACAATTGGGGAATCAACTCTCTTATGAGGGGCATCTAATGAAGATCATGAACCATAGAGATAATGTTTTTCACAATAAGAATACTCACCTTGTCAAATTAATTTAGAGAAAATATATTTATGAAGTGGAAACATGGGAATCTGAAGAGATCGTGAAACAAAAATACCCTCATTTGTTTTTACCTTTGTATAAGAAATAAAATTTCGAGGGTAAAATTTCTTAAGGGGGAGAATATTACAACCCAAGATATTAGTGATTATTTACCATTAATAAATATTATTTTGATTATCTTATGTCACATGAAATATTGGTCTAAACTAAATACCATGAAACTTTAACAATCTTTAATTATTAAAGATGACCATTATTGTCATTAATCTAGAGGGAATCACTAGCAGTAACTACCTTTTGAATTCCTATATTTATAATACATTTAAACTTTTAATTTTACAAAATTAATTTTATTTTTGGATTTATTTTTTCAATATTAGATTAATATGATTTTTTGAGTTTTTTCTAAAACAATCGATTTTTAGGTGAATAGTAAAAAAAATATCGATTTTGTTAAAAACTATCAATTTTATAATAAGATAATAAATTAAAATTGTAAGAAACTCTTTTGATAAAAAAATTCAATAATTAATTGAAATAATTTAAAAATACTATTTTGATGATATAAACACTTTTTTATCTTTTTTAAAACTCAAGTAATATTTCCCATGAGAAACTATTTTTATGCCCTTATAATAAAAATTATACTTTATCACTTATAGAAATTAGATATAGAAAAATTTATTTCATATTTAATTTAAAATTTTCATTATTATTTTACATATTCAATTTATTTTTTTGGTCTAAATATTGTATTTTTATAATTAAAGTTAATTATCGCAATAATATTAAAATAATTTTTTAAAATGAATTGTTTTATTAATATCATGTAATTTTTATATAATAAATAAAATTGATCAAATTTAAATGATGAAAATAATATTATGTTTACACCAATATATAAATCTATCAACACTCATTCAATTGGAAATGAATACTAAATAATATTAAAAACACATAATGGTTAAAATTCATTTTTCAAAAAAAAATGTTTTTATATATTATATATTTTAATTTAAAAGTTTATTTAATCATAATTAGAAATTGAATTAGACTAAATGGAGGTTAAATTTTGGTTTAAGGAAAAAATCAAATGTTTAAATGTAAAATCATATGGTAAAAAACATGAGTCATGTTTAAAACATGTGTGGAAAGTATCTATTGATTATTTCATGACCCAAATAACTATAGGTTTCGGGTGCAGCGGAAGTGCGGTTGGGCTGACACCCAACTTTAATTTTTACCATGATCAATGATTATTCTGGGATCAATATGACAATAAACACTAGTCTCCACAGAATAGAATCAAATATTTGGATAAATAATGAAGAGGCCTGAAACCTTTAGAGAGGATCTTTCACATCATGTTTATAATTAATTTTATTAATTTTATAAAGAAAATAATACCCGGATCTTCGGTATTTTCTTCATTGATGATATTGATCATCTGGAACGACCCTTCTAAATTATCTCATTATTCTTGCAAGGATCCAATCTAGAATACCTCTAGTGGTAATCCATATGTGATCTGATGGCCTCCAATCGACACCACTCATTGTTTGAGTGCAAGCACAAATAATCAAGTATCTTTTGTTGGTCTTTCTTGATCGTTTGTTCTTTGGCCTTGAAGAACTTCTCTCATTCTTGAGATGGGAGGGAAGAAGATTCAAAAGAAAAAATGTTTAGCTCAACAATTCTAAATTCACTGGGTGTGCGGTTCAGTACCTGGTAACATAGACTTACGTGTCTATTTATTGACATAGGACTTCAATTACAATATTTAATTGTGTAACAACAATTAAATACATTCATAACCCTTGAGAAAAATCATGATATGAATAAAAATACCGCATAATTATTTATGGTGTGCCAATTTACGAAAAACTAAATTATAAATAAAATTCCATGTCACAAAATAATAGCAGCATTATTTTAAGTTTTTGCCAACTAATTAAATAATTATTTATCGTCTTGAAAATAATTATTTTACTACTAGACCAGATGTGGTCTGCTCAAACTCCAATTCCATTTATTGAACACCTGAATAAATAAATAAATATTTTATTCTATTAAATAAATATTTTATTTACAAACTAGTAAATAAATATTTATTAAATGTTCAAATAAATAAATAAATATGTTTTACCCACAATCTGAGGAATAAAAATTTATTTAATTTATGCAATCATTTTAACTTGAATAAAACTATTCCACTGTCTTGAGAATAATATTTATTAATTATATTCAAATAGAATTTAATTGAGTCTATCAGAAAAACTTAGTGTGTGACCCTCAAGTATTCTTTCTTGTTGGAATTAGGTTGGGTTGCCTAAAGTCCAAGCGTACTGTCTAGCAACGGTTCAAGGAACCCAATAGAAAGAACTTGAAGTCGCAACAATGATATCCACATATAAATACTCACTGTGTAATATAATCCCTTTACCACAATATCTTATCAAGAAGGTTTCATGATAGTGTCATCAACTTTTATGCTTGATACGTCATTCTTTGAATACCTAAAATAAACTCGTCGTTACACCCTAGCCATGGAATTTAACGCAACGTTTCTATTTAAATCAAATGGATGAGATATCAAATTCTATAAATAGAATGGATAGATCCTTCCTCGACTTATCCATTAATATCATGCCACTCGTGACACGTCCAACGTACCATACTTATCACCAACTATCTGCATGACGGTTTTTGTTAGTAAATGAAAGTTCATGAGTCGTAACACATATTAATGATAATCTTAAAGTCTAAGGATCATTACACACACTCGTAGATATAAATATCTGATGACACCAAAACATGTGGAATTCCTACTGGTGGGTCTATTATCATAATCTCTTGTCTTGGAGATTACCATGTGCGAACTTCATGAGAGAAAGTCTCATCTACTCACAATTACTCTAACCTGATGGTCTACATGCTATGTGTCCCATCATAGTATGTCATCAAACTGTATAAGTATATTTAAGAATATTGTTATAGCATTTCAAGGTTCTCATCATAGCGAGGAACTGCCATGACCTTATCAATACAACAAATAATCTAGGACATTATTACATCACAATCATGCATAACAATGAAAAATATGTAATAATATATTTAATATTTAAATACATTAAATATCCATGTAATCAAAGTACAAACAGTTGGTTCTAGGACACCAACTCTAACAAACTCCCACTTAGACTAGAGCCAACTGCCTATGAATTTTAGTCCGCTATACCTCACATAATGATAATGTTTCTCCTGAGTCAAGGCTTTATTAAAGGGATCCTCCACGTTTTCTTATGTGGAAATAATTCTCACTGAAACTTCAACTCTTTAAGAAAAATCTCTCAATAGATGATACTTCCAAAGTATGTTCTTTGTCTGCTGATGTGACATTGATTCTTTTGTGAGATCCACCGCTGTAGTATTATCATAGTACAGTGTGATGGGATATTTACTGCTTGGTATCATATCCAGCTCCTAGATGAAGCTTCGCATCCAAAATTCTTCTTTATCTACCCCAGAAGCTGTGATATATTCAGAATCTACTATAGAATCAGCAACCACACTCTGCTTTGAGCACTTCCAGCTTAATGCACCTCCATTTAAAGTGAAGATGTATCCTGTTTGCAAATTCATGTCATATTGATCTGTTTTGATACTTGTATCTACATATCCTCTAATGACTAGTTCCTCATCTCCTCTATAAACTAGGAATATATCCTTATTACACCTCAAATACTTTAGTATGGTCTTGACTACCATCTAATCGTGGTCACCTGGGTCATCTTTATATCTTCCTACTGCACTCAATGCGTAGGCAACATCCATCCTAGTACATAGCATGTCATACATGAATGACACAATCACTGATTCATATAGATTCTTTGCCATTATATTTCTTTCCTCAGGTGTCTATGGACACATTTTCTTGGAAAGATGAATGCCATGGGACATTGGCAACAATCCCCTCTGGGATTGTTTCTTACTGAATCTCTTCAGTATATTATCAATATATGTACATTGACTTAGGACCATTAATCCCTTGGATCTATCACAATGGATCTTGATCCCAAGAATATATGCTGCCTTTTCCAAGTCCTTCATGGATAAACATTTATTCAACCATGCCTTAACAGACATTAAGACTGGTATCTTATTTCTAATAAGTAATATGTCATCAACATATACTATTTGGAAAACGACTTCATTCCCACTAAACCATTTGTAGAAACAGGGCTCACATTCATTCTTGATAAAACCAAATTTCGTTATGGCTTCATCAAAATGACTGTTCCATGAACTGGATGCTTGTTTAAATCCATAAATGGATTTCTACAACTTTCATACCTTATTGACGTCCTTTGGAGTCAAAAACCCTTTAGGTTGTGTCATGTAGAAATCTTCCTGAAGGTTCCCATTAACGAAGGATATTTTTACATCCATTTCCCAAATATCATAGCCATGTTAACCAGCAATGGACAAGAGAATTTTGATGGATTTTAGCATTGTAACTGGTGAAAAGGTTTCGTCGTAGTCAATTCCTTGATGCTGTTTGAACCCTTTTGCAACCAGTCGTGCCTTATAGGTACTTACTTGTCCTTCCATGTCTAGTTTCTTCTTGAATACCCATTTGTAACCAAAAGGCTTTACATCAACTGGAGGATTTACAAAAATCCAAACTTGGTTTTGGTACATGGAATCCATTTTAGAATTAATAGCTTCTTTCCACTTGGTAATATCTGTTCCACTAACTTCTTCCTTATAGGTTAGAGGATAATTTTTATCAACTAATAATGAGTCACCATCCTTGGTAACTATAAAACCGTACCATTCCAGTTCTCTAACCTCTCTTACACTCCTACACAGTTCTTGTGTCTCTAGAATAGTTCTTTCTTCCATGAGGATTTTTAGAATCTGCTCCTGTACCAACTCTTGTGTGCCTTGAGCCTCAACTTCATTGAAGAATATCTCACTCCCACTATATCTTTTGGAGATGTGATCCCTCTCAAGGAAAATGGTCTATCTATCCATTATAAAATTTTTTATGAGGGGTTGTATAGGTAATATTCCCTTGTTTCCTTGGGGTATCCTATAAAGGCACACTTCGTGCCTCAGGGTGCAAGTTTGTTACCTGAAGAGGCCTTAAAAAACACATCACTTCCACACACATGTAAATTAGATAACATGGCTTTCATTCTACTCCAGAACATGTATGGAATACCATTTATTGATTTAGTTGGTACTTGGTTTAGTATGTGCGACGCTGTTTGTAACGCATATACCTAAAAGGATAATGGATAACTCACATGACTCACCCTTGATCTCAACATGTTCAACAGGGTGCAGTTCCTCATTTCACACACACCATTCCACTATGGCGTGTAAGGAGGATTGATTTGGGATAGGATCCCAAACTTCTATAAGTAATAAATGAAGTCTTCATTATGATATTCTCTACCTCGGTCTGAGTGGAGATTCTTAATCTTCTTACCAAGATCGTTCTTAAATTCATTCATGTATTCTTTGAACTTATCAAAAGAATCTGACTTATACCTTATTAAGTAGATATATCCATATATACTAAAATAATTAGTAAAAGTTATGAAGTATGAGTACCTTCCCCTTGCTTCAACTAGAAATGGTCCATATACATCGATATGAACCAATTCAAGAAGTTCTTTATCCCTTTAAACTTTCCCACTAAATAGGGATTTGGTCATTTTGCCTTGTAAACATGCATGACATATGCCAAGTGGTTTCAATTTGAAAGAATCTAAATATCCATCTTGATGTAACTTTATCAAGCATTTCTCATTTACATGACCTAGTTGGTGATTCCAGAGTTGGGTGTGGTATGAGTCATGTGAAGTATCTTTGTTATCAATTGCCATTACTTGGTTTTTGTAATCCAACACGTAAAGACCGTTGTATAAATGTTCCCTACCAAAACAAATTCTATCTTTGTAAAAGAAGAAACATTCATTTCCAAACTTGAAAAAAATACATATGTATCTAATCTGGATACAAAAATAATGCTTTTAGTACCATATGAAACATAATAACAACCCTTTAACACCAAGATCATCCCAGTTGGCAATGTGAGGTGGTAGTCCTCGACAACTAAAACAACAAGTATGGATCCATTGGTTGTTCAAAGATCGACCTCCCCTTGGTCAATCTTCTTAAATCTACTTGGTTCTTGTATTTGGATATATATGTGAGCACCACAAGTTGAATCTAATACCCAATTTTTAGAAACAGATAGATTTCATTCAATAGAAAACTCACCTGAAGCTTCCCCTTTCTTATTAGGATTAGTGCAGTTCTTCCAGTGCCCTTTCTTGCCACATGCGAAACAAACAACCTCCTGTTCCCTTGCTACCCCTTTTATATTGCTTTTATTTGAAGGTCGTGAAGAAGCTTTGGGCTTAAATACCTTTTCCATCCCTTTCCTCTTATTCACCAAAAGGACAAAAGACTTTTCACACTTCATATCTTTTTCCACTTGGAGAATGAGGATAAGAAGACCAGATAGAGACTTCTCAATGTTGTTCATGTTGAAATTGACAACAAAGTTGGAGAATCTCTGAGGAAGCGATGTGAGAATGAGATCGATGCCCAGTTATTTGGGGATTTTAAACCCAAGAACCTCCAGACTCTCAATTTAACCAATGAGTTTGACTACATGAGGCTCAGCTGGGGAACCCTCTCCAAGATTACTCTGAAAGAGTGCCTCAGATATCTTAAACCTTTTCTGTCTTTCTCTCTCTTGGTAAATACCACAAAGGTTCTCAAGCATGCTATAAGAATCCATGTTTTCATGAGACTTCATGAGATAACTAGAAATTAATGATATAATCAAACATTGAACATTGACCGCATCATTCATATATTTCTCATAGACCAAGAAATCCTCATCACTCTCCTCTTTGGTAGGAAGATCAGGTTATACTAACTCCAATATGTAAGACTTCTGTTCATGGCGTAGGATAACCCAGAGGCATATAAACCATTCTTGGAAGTTACTTCTAGTGAGGATTTTGTCTTTATCCAGAATTGATCATAGGGATAGTGTGGTTGACGAGCTTGTCATTTTTATTCTACAATTTAAAGAGTAGATCATTAGTACTTTCTTGATTACATTTTATGAGAAATAATAAATTAATTTTATTAAGTCTCCCACTATTTTATAAAGTCCCAATATCCCTCACCATTAACCTTAGAATGTCTATTTTCCATGAAATTCTAGTGTTAAGGACCCATATTACTCTTCTCATAACCCCAACAAGGGTTGGTCAAGCTATTTGGAGGTATTTAGGTAGGCAGGTCTTTTCCAACTATGGGTTTACAATTCCTTGATCTGTTGAGTGGACTCCCCAATCCTGAAATCCCGACTTTGGATTTCCTTAACTCTTGTCTCCAATATTACACCAAGTCTAGCAAGGGCTACTTCTCTTTATGTAATATGATTAAGTCAACCTAAAAAATTTCATAAGGGATTCATATATAAAAGTAAGTTTCCCAACAAGGGTTGTTCAAACACATAATTTTATTGAGTTTTTCCCTTAATCAAGTAATAGAAGGTTTGGTCTGACTTAATATTTTATTTGAGGGATTTATATCTTATACATTAATTAATTATTATCATTATCACATGATTGTTAATATTAAGTGGAACTTACTTATGTGATTAACCATGCATTGATAATATTTACGCATAAGTTCTGGTTTATTTTAGTCCTATCTTTCATGCTTGTTTAATTCATAAATTATGTGATCATGACAACACATCTATAATGATAAACTATGAAACTAACAAAAATAAAATAAATAAAATGGCATGATCATGATATTTTCTAATGGTTAGTTTATCTAGTGGTTGATAAAATAACCATGACCTAGGGTAGAAACACCTTGAACCATTTAGTTTTGTGTTTACAGCTTTCCACCTATCCATATTTGTATCTCATAGGATTGGTTTCATCTCGGATCTAGCTTGAACTACCTCCAATAGCTTGGGAGTTCTATCAATTACATGTGCTTTTAAACTCACACACAGGTGAGGGGTAAAATGAGGTTTTACATAAAAGAAACCTTGGGCACACATGCCTTACATATTAATGAGTAGAAGGCTTGCAGGCCAACAAATTAAATTAAAATAAATTAATTAAAATAAACCATTCACATACAAAGGTCATGGTATAGATCATGATCATCTATACATGCAACGATATTTACGAATAAATAAAACTAAAATTCAATTCTTTAATCGTTCTTATTTAAGATAAATCACAATCGAATCATTTAATTATCATCTTTAATTAATCAATCCTTTTAACTTAAAACCTTTAATGAATTTCCTTGAGATTCTCATCCATCATAATTTTAAATAAATAAATTCATTTAAAATTATCTTTGTACGTAACTTGTACCATGGAGGTAACTCGGTGAATTCCTATTCATAACTACCAAATGAATAGAAATGAACATTATACATATGTTAAATTAAACAAACATATATAAAAAACCTATCACATGTTGTGCCTCAGCTTTACGCCCACACCATGGTATACGTCTTAAGGGTTTGTATAATATAATAATAAATTTTAATAAATCTTCGTAATTTGGATGAGTACACGACGTGTAGTTCCAACTACATAGAATGTACTATTGTTCACCATCCATCCGAAGTACACGCCCGGGGATATGGTGTGTGAGTGTAATTTATAAATATTTGGAGTATATGACGTGTCCAGTGGGATAAGCACCGTGTAGTATTCGCGTTACACGGTCTCCAGTCGGGCAAGCCGTGTATGAGGTACAAGGTCCAACCCTAACCCGAAGGGACTACACGTCGTGTCCAGTGGGCCACAAAGTGTGTAATCTAGAAACTGTATGCCACTTATTCCTTTTCAACACATAGATTCATTAAGAATTAGAAAAACTCCAATGATATGACTTGTCTTGGAAGACTAGACATGGTGCATTGAACCTTGACTACACAGTGTGTAATGACGAATACATATCGTGTGTTCTGGTGTTGTATGTATAGGAACCTTTGGCACCTCTGGATGAGATACTCTGTTTAATTTTAATCAAAATTAAAAGAAATAATCATTTATGTAAGGTGAATGAGAAACAAAAGAGGATAAACAAATATTGAGATTCAGATTTGTAGAACTATTAACCTGAATTGAAACAACTAAATTATTAAATACGTAAACCATCAATAAAATATTTAAATAATTATAAACTATGATGTAACCCCTTTGATACCACTTGTCGGTTCCGAGCATAATGGAAGCGTGGTTGGTCCAAATCCCAAATTTAATTTTTACCATGATCAATGATTATTCTGGGATTAATACAACAATGTATACTAGTCTCCATGGAATATAATCAAAGATTTAGATAAAGAAGGAAGAGGCCCAAAAACATTAGAGTGGATCTTTCACATCTTGTTTATAATTAATTTAATTAGTTTTATAAAGAAAAGAATACATGGATCTTCAATATTTTCTTTGTTGATGATGTTGATTGTCTGGAATGACCATTTTGAATTATCTCATTATGCTTGCAAGGATCCAAACTAGAATCCCTCTAATTGCGATCCACATGTTCTCCGATGGCCTCTGATCGACACCACCCATTCTTCGGGTGCTAGCACAGGGAAGCGAGTGTCTTATGTCAGCCATTCTTGATCACTTGTTATTTGGACATGAAGAACATCTCTCATTCATGAGAGGGGAGGGGAAGAGGGTTTGAGAGAGAAATTGTTTAGCTCAACAATTATCAATTCACTAGGTGTATGGTTCGATGCACAAAACAGTAGACGTATGGGTCTATTTATTGACATAGGGCTTCAGTTACAATATTTAATCATGTAACAACAATTAAATACATTCATAACCTTAGAGAAAACTTATGATATTAATAATAATACCGCGTCATTATTTATGGTGTGTCAACTTGTGCAAAACAGAATTATAAGTAAAATTCCGCGTCACAAAATAATAGCAGCGTCATTTTAATTTGTGCCAACTAGTAAAATAATTATTTATCATCTTTCAAATAATTATTTTACTACCAGATTGACCTTGGTCCGCTCGAGCTCCAATTCCATTTATTGAACACCTAAATAAATAAATAAATAATTTATTCTCTTAAATAAATATTTTATTTACAAACTAGTAAATAAATATTTATTAAATGTTCAATAAAATAAATAAATATATTTTATCCACAATCCAGTGAATAAATATTTATTTAATTTATGAAATAATTTTAACTTGAATAAAATTATTCTATTGTCTTGAGAATAATATTTATTAATTAAATTCAAATATAATTTATTTGAGGCCACCAGAAAAACTTAGTGTGTGACCCTTGAAAGGCGCTGTCGTGGGCGTTTTCAAACGATGTTCAGTTTCAGGTTACTTAGGTACAACAAAGTGGCTGACCAATGTCGCCTCTCAAAGGAGGAAGTAAATTTGAAAACTTATTAAAGGTGTTTTAAAAATAACATAAAAGGGAATAATAAAACTACTTGAAAAGATTTGGGGGGTTTTTTACTGTTCATAAAACTAGAATAAGTTTGATGGAAGAAGATTGTATAATATTTTTGTTTTTATTTTTGAAATGAAGTTCGATTAAAAAGACACAACAAGAAGATTTTTTTAGACAATATTTAAAATACATATTCGATCAAACTCTACCTCTTCATTTAATTATTAATCATTATCATTTAAATTAATATCTACTTAATTATGATCCCCTAATTTGTTAACCCCCAAACCCTATGATAATTAACTTTGCCTCAAATATGAAGAGAGTTAAAACCTATTCTATCTTAGGACCATGCAATCACATCACCCTGCTTTGATTAATGTTTTAAGGATGGCTTATGGTCAATGGTAAATTAAGGAACATGTCCATTCTGGAAAATGATGATGAATTGAGCTTAGAGATTATATTTTAACTCTAAAAAAGATATCATGACTCTTAAAAAAACTCAATTCATGGATCATATTAAGTGAATTACAGTAGATCAATGATTCAAAATAATTAAATTAAGAGGGTAGAAGATAGATCGATCGCTAATAGAACTACTCTTCTATGGGCGGTGTGGTCATCGTGGAGACGTTTTCCATGAGAAAAGGATTGAAAGGGAAGAACCCAATATCATATCCACTCTTGATTACAACCCAAATAGGATTATTAAAGAAGAATATAATTCAAAAAAACAAAATAAAAGATAATAAATAAAAGAATAACAAATAAGTTTATTACATAAATGAAAACATTACAACATGAAGAAGAGAAGAAGGCTTCGATGAGGGGATCCTTACTTCAAGAGCTACGCCTCTTACAATGGTTGGATAATTTGGGTGAAACCAATTTTCCTCTGACTTAAATCTTCTAATTCAATTCCCAACCCTTAAAAATTAGAAAAATACATACTTATAGAGTGGAGGGGAGGCTTGGTTAAAAGTGGTTTCAAGTGTGAATGAGAAGATTCTGCCAAATATTTTAATCCCAGTTGCACCACATTCTTGACCACCAACATGCTTGAATTAATTATCCTTTAAGAAGTATAATATGTGTGAAATTAGTTTTTAGATACCCTATCAAAAGTTTTGGTCAATCGATGCATGAATGTAGAAGATATGGCCCAAACACTAAAGTGATATCCAATCTCACGTGTCCAGACCACCATTGACTTAATGGACCATTTACTCCATCCATATGCACTCTTTAGATCTCGTGTCCTAAATAAAAGTTGTAAAAAATTAAATGAGTAACATTGTTACAAAATTTTAATTTCAAATAATTCATATTAAAATATTTATGTGCGAAATACTATAGTGAATTTTAAAAGGGTAAAACTAGAATTTTCAGAAAATTTTCAAATGAATGATCTAATCCCAAATATTTCATAAATTAACATATTTATCACAATGTGAGGAAATTATGTAATTTATTATCAATAAAATATTCAACAAAATAGTGTTTTATCAACTCCCCCACACTTACTCTTTTGCACTCCTGGGCAAAACCTCATATCATGTATTCCAAAAAATTGTGACAAGTAAACATCAATATCAAATCAAAACAAAATTTAAAACACATATCCTTGAGATCCAACAATTCCACACCAAGAAACAAAAGATATCATTACTTTTAAAAAACCATTATTTCAAGTTCTCCATTTATATCATTCAATATATTTCTACTTCATTTATCCTCCTATCCACAAAAGAGTTACCTCACTTAAATTTTCTCTTATCACACAAATGTAAATTTTTTAACAATGTCTTTCTCATCCAAAATCATACAAGGGTCACCATAGGATTGATAAGTTCCTACATCACAATACAATGTGAGTCAAGGATATATGTTTATCATGAGGACTTTTCTGGGTTTTTCTGCGGCTTTCAGTTGGTAGGATTTAGATGTAAAAAATTTTGAGGCTGAATGAGGAGGGCTTGACTATTTTTAAAGAAAATTTTTATTAATATAATTTTCACTTAAATATGGCCTCCTCCTCAATACCCATAGAATAAATTCATGTTCATCATCATGAATAATAAAGGAATGTGCACACCATTCAATATTTCAGCAGTAAAAAATTCTATCTTCTCAAACATGATTTTCTTAAAAGCTCCAAATAGGCACAACTTTTCCCTCTATTAGAATCTCTAAAAAGGCACAACTTCACTAATCATGAAAGCTTTATAAAAGGCATAGATTTCAATATAATTATTTTCTTCATCAGTAAACACATCTCTTCAGAATTTAACTTCCCACCCAAAGTATCATAGAATGTGGTAGAAAAACACAAGACATATTCCCCCACACTTAAGTTCAACTAGATTATGCAATTTCACATCAAGATTTGGTTGGATAGGGAAAATTAGCTTGTAATGTGGCTAACCTAATAGGCTATTCATGGATTCTAAGGTCTTAAAGGATTAAATGTTCAAGGTAGGACATTATAAAAAGGATTATTTGAAATAGGGGCTTTAATACCAAACAGATGCCTCAATCATTTAAACATAAGTACCTTAAACCCTCAAGTTTTGACAGGAATAAATCAAATTTTGGTTAAATCAAGCATGGTTGGGTTCTCTCAAGAAATGAGGTAAATGTAAATAATATGAAAATAATGGTTCAGAAGCTTCACAGGAAATTTATTTCAAATATAAAGACAGTGAGATGTGACATGAGATTCAAAATTCAGAGTACTTTTAATGAAATTAATAAAGATTTGAACTTGAAAAAAAGTTATTTTCAGCTTTCATTTAAGCTCAGTTTCATGGGATAAAATTGTTCACTTATTAATATGAATTTTAAAATGGTAATGAGAATCATTTCAGCTCAAAAGTTTCAAAAACACACAAAAAAATTGAAAAATAAACACACGAAATTTGAAAAACACACATTTTTTTTTTGAAAATCCTTGAAAAACTGGAAAACAATTGAAATTACTAAACTAAAAGGTCCCCCCCCCACACACTTAAAATATTTCATTGTCCTCAATGTGAACCCATGAGATGATATATGCACATGAATTGTATAATTTTAAATAGAACAAAAAATAAATAAGTGAAAGGGTTAGGAACAACCAGACATGCTTAAGTGATGATGGGGTCATGCAGTGTGATGAAATCCACTACATCTGTAGGAAGTACCTCAATGTATTTCTTCAAAAGTTTCCCATTGAACATAAAGCTCCTTCCAGTTTCCTCTTGTGTGATATCCACTGAACCATAAGGAAAAACATTAGTCACAACATAAGGACATAACCATCTGGAATGAAACTTACCAGGCATCAGCTTCAGTCATGAACTGTAGAGAAGGACTTTCTCTCCAACATGAAACTCCATTTGTTGGATCATATTGTCATGAGATACTTTGGATCTTTCCTTTTAGAGACTTGAGTTCTCATATGAAGATAATCAAATCTCCTTAAGCTCTTGAATTTTCAGCTTCCATTGAATTCCAGCTTGGGCCAAATCCATGCTGCATTTCTTTATAGCCCAATAAGACCAATGCTCAACCTCCATGGGGAGATGACATGATTTCCCAAAAAAAATCTAGAATTGGGACATACCAATGGGTGTCTTGTATACTGTCCTATAAGCTCATAGAGCATCATCCAAGTTCTTGCTCCAATCCTTCCTAACTGGTTACACGATTTTCTCCAAAATTTCTTTCAACTCACGATTTGAAACTTCGGCCTGGCCATTTTTTTGGGGTGGTATGGTATTGATGTTTTGTGTTTCACCCCATACTTCTCAAGGAGGGAAGAAAAATTCATATTGAAAAAGTGTGTCCCTTGGTCACTAATGATGGACTTTCGTACTCCAAACCTACAAAAAAATATGCGTCTTGACAAAGTCCATTACAACATGAGAATCATCAGTCCTAGTGGCCTTAGCCTCCACCCATTTACTCACATAATCAACAACAACCAAAATATACAAAAACCCAAATGAACTAAAAAAATGACCCATAAAATCGATGCCCCATACATCAAAAATATCATAGAATAATATGGTTTGTTGGGGAATCTCGTGTATCCTAGAAATATTACCAGTGTGCTAGCAACATGAGAACAACTTACAAAACACATGAGAATCATGGAATGAACTAGGCCAATAAAACCCAGAGTCCAAAACTTTCCTAGCTATCCGTTGGGGTCCAAAGTGTCTACCACAAGCAAGTGTATAACAGAATTGCAGAACAGAATCAAACTCATGATCAGGAACACACCTCCTAATAACTTGGTCACTACACCTGTGCCATAAGTAGGGATCATCCCCCACATAAAATCTAAACTAACTCTTTAACTTTTGGACTTGATTTTTCTTTAAATTTGTAGGAATTTTAGAGGCCACAAGGCAGTTCACTAAATCAGTATACCAAGGATGCGTACCTGATATGGAATAAAGATGATCACCAGGGAAAGTGTCCCAAATTGGTACCTAGTACAACGTGTCATCCTCTAGTGCGCGAGTAAGCCTACTAATATGGTCAGTCACCAAGTTTTCTGACCCCTACTTGTCCTTCATCTCAATATCAAATTCCCGAAGAAGGAGCATCCATCAGATAAGTATGGTCTTTTCATCTAGCTTCTTCAAGAGGTACCTCAGAGCTACATGGTCAGAATAAACAACTACTTTAGAGCCAAATAAATATGAATGGAATTTATCTAAAGAAAATATGACAGAAAGAAACTCATTTTCTGTGGTTGTGTAATTTTATTGGGATGAATCCAGTGTCCTTGATGCATATGAAATCACATTTGAACATCCCTCCACCCTCTGAGATAATATAGCCCCAAATACGAAGTTGTAGGCATCACACATAAGCTCAAAAGGAAGCTCCCACTGTGGGGGTTGTATGATAGGTGGAGTGGTCAGACACTTCCTTAGATAATCAAAGGAAGTCCTGAAAAAATCATCAAACACAAAATAAAAATCCTTTTGAAGTAATCATTACATAGGAAGATCAATCTTACTAAAATCTTTTATGAAGCGCTGATAAAATCTTACATGACCTAGGAAAGATCTAACATCACGCACACATGAAGGATAGGGTAAGGATGAAATGATATATACCTTAGATCTATCAACCTCTATCCCATGTTTTGACACTACATAACCTAAGACAATCCCATGCTCTAACATGAAATGAAAATTTTCAAAGTTTAAGACTATATTCTTCTCAATACAATGATTCAAAACCTTTCCCAAACTAGAGATACAATCACCAAAAGAAGACCCATACACTATAAAATCATCCATGAATACCTCCATGCAGGTCTCAATAAAATCATAAAAAATACCCACCATGCATCTCTGGAAGGTACCTGGGGAATTAGAATGTCCAAATGGCATCCTTCGGTAGGAAAACTTACTAAATAGATAAGTGAATGTTGTCTTATCATGATCTTTCGGAGCAATAGGAACCTGAAAATATCCAGAAAATCTATCCAAGAAAAATTAGTGTGTTTTCCCAGTTATTCTCTCAAGCATATGATCAATAAATAAGAGGGGGAAATGGTCTTTACGAGTGGACTGATTTAGTTTCCTATAATCAATACACACACGCCAATTGTTTTGCACCCTCATTAAAACTAACCCATCTTTCTCATTTTTAACAACTGTAACACCACTTTTCTTAGGTACAACCTGAATAGGACTTACCCACTGAGAATCTAAAATGGGATAAATTATACCTTCCTCGAGCAATTTTTCAACTTCTTTTTTAAAAAATTCCAAAAGAGTTGGATTCAGTCTCCATTGTGGATGCCTAACCGGTTTAGCCCTATCCTCCAAATGAATCTTATGCATGAAAATGGAGGGGATAATACCTGATATGTTAGCCAAGGTCCACCTAATTTCCCTGATGTCTCCCTCAAAAGATTCAAAAGTTTTTCTTCATGTTCAAAAGGGATTTTGTTAGAAATGATAACATGTAATTTCTCACCACTCAAGAAGTATGCGTATTTTAGATTTAGTGGAAATGGCTTGAGCTCCAATAAAGGGGGGTGGTGTATGGATGGAGACATTGAAGGAACTGAAATATGTTCACAAAGAGCATCAATATTAGAATAGAAATCATCACAATCAGAGAATAAAACATCAAATCCATCAACATACTCAACATCCATGTCATAATCAAAGTTCACTTGATCAAAATAAGAATATGAATCCATTTCAAAATAAAATCTAAGAGATACTTGTTCATTATAAACGAGTGTGGAAGTGCTCTTAGACATAAAACTATAACCAATACTCATAATCTCCCTAATCATATGACAATCAAATTCCATAGGGTTTTTATTTGGTGGTTCAAAATGGGAGATAACAAAAGCAGAATGGTCCTCTGAGGGGTACTTCATGGAGTCCATAACATTAAATATCACAACATCATCCCCAAAATCCATGGAAAGTGTACCCTCATTGAAATTTATGATCGTTTTTTCAGTTTTGAGGAAGGTTCTACCAAAGATAATGGGAGCATGAGAACTTACCTGATCATACTCCATGTTAAGAATGTAGAAATCTGCTAAAACGATCATGTCTCTTACCCAAAAAAGTACATCCTTAAGGAATCCTGCGGGATATGCTAGAGCTATATTCTCCAACTTCACCACTACTCTCGTCAGCTTCAACTCATCAATCTGTAAAGAAGAGAATATAGAGTGAGTCATCACATTTATGGAAGCTCCCAAATCACAAAGAGAATTAGAAAAGTGCAACTCCCATATGGTTCATGAGATAGTGAATGTCCTTGGATCCTTTCACTTTGTTGGCATTGCTAGAGTTGGTGTAATTAGTGATGACACATTCATTCCAATATTGATCCTTTTATTTCCCTTGATCCCTCTTCGATTGGTATAAAGTTCTTTTAAGAATTTCTCATACCTTGGGATTTTCTTGATGGCTTCAAGTAGAGGGATTTTTATCTCCACATGCTTGAATTTGTCCAAAACTTCTTTTTTGCATCGCCTCTTCAACCATATTCTTGTTTTGTACAAATTTTTTTGGAAATGGAAGGGGTTTAGGAGGAACATCATCAATATTTTTATGACCTTTATCTTTCTCCTTGGATTGCTCATCGGTTGGTGTGGAATGGATCTTCTTCAGAGTTTAGGTGAATCCCGGTGGAACAATAGGTGCAAATGTATCGGTTTTTTTCTTCCCACTTTTCAATGTGATGGTACTGACATTCCCTTTGGGATTTGGAGTAGGTTGGGAAGGTAGATTTCCAGAATTCTTACTTACCAATTCATGGAGGGTGATGGAAATCTAGCTCATTTGAGTCTTCAACTCCCTCAGCTCCAAACCTTGACTCTTCAGCTCATTATGTTGATTAAGAACAATTTTCTTCAAAAGGTTGTTAGTGTTAGAATCTACCTTTGGTTGAGAGTTCCCTTGTTGTTGACTTGTTAATGCTTGAGCTTCAAATTACCTTTGGGGTTGTTGGAAACCCTATTGGTAGGGTGGAGGCTGTTGGAAATTTTGTTGAAAAGGGGACCTTTATTGTTGTCTAGATACATACCTCATGTCTGATTGATCCTTCCACCCTTGGTTGTATGCTGGTGCAAAGGAATCAAACTTCTTTTGGGGATATGTCTATTGTTGCTGTTGATATGGTCTCCTTGGGAATACTGCTGCGCAATCCACAGTCTCTTGTAGTTACGGGCAACAGTCAGTTGGGTGACTTGTCTCAGTGAAAATGCCACAAAGCCTTAAAGTAGGGGGTTGGGATGTCTTTTATTCCAAATTAATTTATCTCACCATAGTGGTCAATTCTTCCAACTTAGTACCATTCAAATGATTTTCAAGAGATGAAGGACTTACCTGATGTACTCCCTTGACATGTGGTGTACCTCGATCACCAAATTGTTGGGAGTTTTGTGCCATATTGTCAATCAATGCACGTGTAGCTACTGGTGTATTGTTCACTAATGCCCCTCTAGCTGCATCATCAACCATGCTTCTCTCCATAGGTGTGAGTCCTTCATAGAAGTATTGGATGATGAGTTTCTCACTGATTTGGTGATGTGGGTAGCTTGTGTACAACTTCTTGAATCACTCCCAGTACTCATACATTAACTCCCATTATGCTTTCTTAATCCTTGATATCTCCTTAATAATGTAAGTGTTCCATGATTCTGGAAAAAATCTCGGCAAGAAAAGACGTTTCAAATCATTACAATAAGTTACATCTTCAGGTTGTAAGTAATACATTCAGTCTTTTGCAGCTCCATCAAGTGAAAATGAGAATGCTCTTAATTTTATTTGATCTTCAGATACATTTCTTGGTTTCAGGGTTGAGAAAACCACATTAAATTATTTAAGGTGTTTATTGGGATCCTCACCAGATAATCTATGAAACTTTGGAAGAAGTTGAATTAACCCAGATTTCAATTCAAAGTCTAATTTTAGATTTGGTTATGCAATACAATTTGGTTGATAGTTAATGTCTGGTTCAACCAACTATCGAATAGTTCTATTAAGTTCATTTACATTATTTTTATCCATTGATTCTTGTTTTATGGTTGAATTTGAATTGCTTCCAATTTCAATATTCTGAGAGTGGAGGAATTCTCTAACTGGTTGAATGTTGAAACTTCCCGTAGACTGAGAATGTCTGATTCGTGCCCTAAGGTTGTGTTCAATCTTAAGGTCAAGATCTAAGATATATTCAGGATTAGTTCATGTCATAAATCAATAAAAGAAAAAAAAAGAAATGTAGAAAAGTGGACCATAATAAAAAGAAAATAAGTTTGACTTGGTCTGATAAAAATAAAAGAAGAGAGTAAGAGAAGAGGAAACAAACCTGAGAAAGGGGAAAGAAGAAAGAAAGAGGAGAAGAAAAGAATTAAATGAAAAATAAAATAAATAACTCTAATTTTTTGAATAAATTACTTGCCTCCCTGGAAACAACGCCAATTTTAAAGGCGTTGTCATGGGTGCTTTCAAACGATGTTCAGTTTCGGGTTACTTAGGTGCAGTAAAGTGGCTGACCATGGTCGTCTCTCAAAGGAGGAAGTAAATTTGATAACTTATTAAAGGTATTTTAAAAATAACATAAAAGGGTATAATAAAACTACTTGAAAGGATGTGTGGTTTTTTTTACTATTCATAAAACTAGAATAATTTTCATGGAACAAAATTGTATAATATTTTTGTTTTTATTTTTGAAATGAAGTTCGATTAAAAAGACACAACAAGAAGATGTTTTTTAGACAATATTTAAAAGAAGTAATTGATCTAACTCTACATATTCATTTACTTATTAATTATTACCATTTAAATTAATATCCACTTAATTATGATCCCCTAATTGTTTAACCCCCAAACCCTACAAGAATTAACTATACCATAAATATGAAGAGAATTAAACCCTAGGCTATCTTCGGAACATGCAATTGTTGCACCCTGCTTTGATTGATGTTCTAAGGATAGATTATGGTCAATGGTAAATTAATGCACATTTCCATTCTAGAAAATGAGGATAAATTGAGCTTAGGGATTATATTTTAACTCTACAAATTTATCCCATGTGGTCTTGTTTTACCGATTAAGTTTGCGCTCTCACAATTTACACAATACTTGACCTCGCGTGCTTTTGTGTTAATTGTTCAATTCCTTGATTAGTTTATTATAATTATAAAACTAAATTCATGGATCATATTAATTGAATTAAAATATCTCAATGATTCAAAATAATTAAATGAAGAGGGTAGAAGATAGATCAATCACTAATAGAACCACTCTTCCATGAGCGGTGTGGTCATCGTGGAGACGTTTTGCATGGGCAATGGATTGATAGGGTAGAACCCAATCTCGTCTCCACTATTGATTCCAACCCAAATAAGATGAGTAAAGAATAGTATAATTGGAAAAAATAGAAGAAAATAGAATAAAAAAAATAAGAACAAAGAATTTTATTACACAAATGAAAATATTACAACATGAAGAAGAGAAGAAGGATTTGATGAGGGGATCCTAGCTTCCAGAGCTACCCCTCTTACAATGATTGGAGAATTTGGGTGAAACCAATTTTATTATACATTAAATCTTATAATTCACGTCCCAACACTTAAAAATGAGAAAAATACATATTTATTGAGTGTAGGGGAGGCTAGGTTAAAAGTGGTTTCAAGTGTGAATGAGAAGATTCTTCCAAATATTTTAATTTCGTTTTCACCGCCTTTTTGACCACTAAAACCCGTGAATTATCTATCCTTCCAGAAGGATAATATGTGCGAAATTCGTTTTTGGATCTTCTCTCAAAATTTTCGCTCAATACATGCACCTATGTAGAATTTATGACCCAAACACTAAAGTGATGTCCAATCTCGCGTGACCAGACCACCATTGACTTAATGGCCCATTTAATCCATCCAAATTCACTTTTTAACTCTATTGTCATGAATATAAGTTGTAGAAAATTAAATGATTAACACCGTTACAAAATCTTAAGTTCAAATAAATCATATTAAAATATTTATGTGCGAAATATTACAGTGCATTTTAAAAGGGTAAAACTGAAATTTTCATCAAATTTTCAAATGAATGATCTAATCCCAAATATTTCATAAATGAACATATTTAAAACAATTTAAGGAAATTATTTCATTTATTATCATTAATATATTAAAAAAAATAGTGTTTTATCAACCCTATATGATTCTTTCTCATTGACATTAGGTGTGATTGTCTAAAGTCCAGGAGTACTATATAGCAATGGGTCAAGGCACCCAAGAGAAAGAACTTAAAGTCTCAAAAAAAAAATCCACATACGAACACTCACTATTTAATATAACCCCTTTGCCTCAATATCTCATTACACAGGTTTCATGATAGTGTCATCAACTTATCCACTAATAATATGCCAGTTGTGACACACCCAACGTACCCTACTTCCCCCAACTGTTGGTGTGATGGTTTTCATTAGTAAATCAATGTGTGCAAGTCGTGAAACATATTAATGATAATATTAAAGTATAAGGATCATTATACACACCTGTAGAAAGAAATATATGATGACACCAAATTATGAGGAATTCCTACTGGAGGGTCTCTTCTCATAATCTTCTATCTTGTAGATTACCAAGTGCGAACTTCATGAGAGGATGTCTTATCTACTTACGAGTACTCACACTTGACAATCTGCATGTTATGTGTCCCATCATAGTATGTCATCCAACCATAGAACTATATTTAAGAATATTGTTATATCATTTCTAGGTTGTCATCATAGAGATTAACTACCATGACCTTATCAATGAAACAAATAATCTAAGACATTATTACATCACAGTCATGTAGAACAATGAAAAATATGTAATAAGATGTTTAATATTTAAATACATTAAATATACATTTAATAAAATTACAAACAGTTGGTTCTAGGACACAAACTCTAACAAAATCCCACTTGGACTAGTGCCAACTGCCTACGAATTTCAGTTCGCAAGACCTCACATGATGATCATGTTTCTTCTGAGTCAAGGCTTAAGTCAATGGGTCTTCCATGTTTTTTTCTATAGAAATAGTGCTCACTGAAACTTCACCTCTCTTAGAAAAATACCTTAAGAGATGATACATCCAAATTATGCGCTTCATCCGCTGATGTGACCTTGACTCTTTTGTGAGAGCCACCCCTACAGTATTATCACAGTACAGTGTGATGAGATCTTTTCTGCCTGGTATCACATCTAGCTCCTAGAGGAATATTTACATCCAAACTTATTCTTTAGCTACCTCAGAAGCTATGATATATTCAGACTCTACTATAGAATATGCAACCACACTCTTCTTTGAGATCTTCCAACTCACTGCACCTCCATTCAAAGTGAAGATGTATCCTATTTGTGACTTCATGTCATCTTGATCAGTATGGAAACTAGCATCTGCATATCCTCTGATGACTAGTTCCTCATATCCTCCATAAACCAGGAACATATCCTTAGTACACCTCATATAATTTAGGATAGTCTTGACTACCATCCAATAATGGTCACCTAGGTCATCTTGATATCTGCCTACCACACTCAATGCGTATGCGACATCTATCCTAGGACATAGCATGGAATACATGACTGACCCAATCACTGATGCATATGGATTCCTTTCCATTATCTTTCTTTCCTCATGTGTGTGAGGACACATTTTCTTGGAAAGATGAATCCCATGTGATGTTGACAATAATCCCATCTTGGATTGTTCCATACTAAATCACTTTTATATCTTATGAATGTATGTACTTTGACTTAGGCCTAGAAATCTATTTGATCTATCACGATGGATCTTGATCCCAAGAATATATGCTGTCTTGCCCAATTCCTTCATGTAGAAGCATTGATTCAACCATTCCTTAACATACTATAAGACTGGTATCTCGTTTCTAATTAGTAATATGTCGTCAACATATACTATTAGGAAAACGACTACACTCCCACTGAATCGTTTGTAGACACAAGGCTCACATTCATTCTTGATAAAACCAAATTTCGTTATGAATTCATCAAAATGAATTTTCTATGACCTAGATGCTTGATTTAATCTATAAATGGATTTATGAAACTTTCATACCTTATTGGCATCCTTTGGAGTCATAAACCATTCAGGTTGTGTCATGTAGACATCTTCCTAAAGGTTCTTGTTAAGGAAGGCTATTTTGATATCCATTTTACAAATCTCATAGTCATGGTAAGTGGAAATGGACAATAGAATTATGATGGATTTAAACATTGAAACTGGTGAAAAGGTTTTTTCATAGTCAATGGCTTGATTCTGTTTGAACCCTTTTGCAACCAGTCATTCCTTATAGGTACTAACTTTTCCTTCCATGTCCTGTTTCTTCTTGAATACCCATTTTCAACCAATAGGCTTTACATTAATTGGAGGATCTACCAAAATCCATACTTGGTTTTGGTACATGGAATCCATTTCATAATTCATGGCTTCTTTCCACTTGGAAAAATTTGTGCCACTTACTGCTTCATTGTAGGTTAGAGGATCATTATTATCAACTAATAATGAGTCACCAGCCTCAGTAACTATAAAACTATACCGTTCTGGTTCTCTAACCTCTCTTGTACTCCTAGTAAGTTATTGTGTCTCTAGAAAAATTCTTTATTCCATTTGGATTAGTGAAATCTTCTTCTATACCAACTCTTGTGTACCTTGAGCCTCAACTTTATCGAAGTATATATGGATCCCACCATCTCTTTCAGAGATGTGATCCCTCTCAAGTAATATAGAGTGTCTAGACACTATAAGTTTTGTTTTCTAAGGGGTTGTATAGGTAACATTACCTTGTTTCCTTGGGGTATCCTATAGAGGTACACTTTGTGCCTCATGGTTCTAGTTTCTAACTTGAAGAGGCCTTAACAAATGCATCGCTTCCTCACACATGTAAATTCGATATCATGACTTTCTTTCCACTCCAAAACTCGTATGGAATACCATTTATCGATTTAGTTGGTACTTGGTTTAGAATGTGCACCGTTGTTTGTGAAAAATATCCCCAAAAGGATAATAGAAGACTCTCATGACTCATCATTGATCTCACCATGTCCAATAGGGTGCAGTTACTCCTTTCATACACACAATTCCACTGGGGCTTGTAAGGAGGAGTGAGTTTGGATAGGATCCCAAAATCCAATAAGTAATCAATGAAGTCTTGATTAAGATATTATCTACCTCGGTCTAAGTGGAGTTTCCTAATCTTCTTACCAATCTAGTTCTCAACTTTATTCTTGTATTCTTTGAACTTATCCAAATAATCTGACTTATACCTCATTAAGTAGATATATAGATATCTACTAAAATCATCAATAAAAGTTATTAAGTATGATTACCCTCCATTTCTTCAACTGGTAATGGTCCACATACATTGGCATGAACCAATTTAATAAGTTCTTTATCCCTTTAACCTTTCCCACTAAATCGGGATTTGGTCATTTTTCCTTGTAAACATGCATGACATACGCTAAGTGGTTTTAGTTTGAAAGTATCTAAATATCCATGTTGATGTAAATTTGTCAAGAATTTATTGTTTACATAACCTAGATGGTGGTGCCAAATTTGGGTGTGGTATGAGTCATGTGAAGTATTTTTGTTATATATTTCCCTTAATTAGTTTGTGTAATCCAACATGTAAAGACTGTTGTATAAATGTGCCCTACCAAAACAAATGATATCTTTATAAAAGAAGAAACATTCATTTACAAACTTGAAAACAAATCCATTTTTATCTAATCTAGAAACAGAAATAATGTTTTTAGTAACAGATGACACATAATAACAACCCATTAACCACAAGATCATCCCAGTTGAAAACGTGAGGTCGTAGTCCCCGACAGCTACAACAGCAAGTCTGGATCCGTTGGTTACTCACGGATTCACCTCCCCTCGGTCAATCTTTTCTAATATAATTGGTTCCTATATTTGGATACATATGTGAGAACCAAAAGCTATATCTAATACCCAATTTTTAGAAATAGATATATTTCATTTGATAACAAATACACCTGAAGCTTCCCCTTGCTTCTTAGTCTGGACAGACTTCTTCTTCTAGTGTCCTTTCTTACCACATGCGAAACAAAAAGCCTCATGTTCCCTTGCCTCCCCTTTGATCTTTTATTTCTTGTAATGTTGTGAAGAAGATTTAGTCTTAAATCTATTTTACTTCTCTTTCCTCTTATTCACCATAAGGACAGAAGGATTTTTTTCACTTCATATCTTTGTCCACTTGGATAATAAGGATAAGAAGATCAGATAGTGACTTCTCAATTTTGTTCATGTTTAAATTGACAACAATGTTGGATAAGATCTGAGGGAGTAATGCGAGAATGATATCGATGCCCAATTCTTCAGGGAGTTCAAACCCTAGAACCTCCAGGAACTCAATGTAGCCAATGAGCTTGACTACACGAGGCCTAGATAGGAAACCCTCTCCAAGCTTACTCTGAAAGAGTGCCTTAGAGATCTCAAACCTTTCCTATATTTCTCTCTCTTGGTAAAAACCAAGGAGGTGCTTGAGCATGCTATAAATATCTATGTTTTCATGATAATTCATGATCTCACTAGACATTTATGACAACATCAAACATTGAAAATCGACTGCATTGTTAATATGTTCCTCATAGACTAGGAAATCCTCATCACTTTCCTCTTTGGAAGGCTAATCAGGTAATGCTGACTCCAACACATAAGACTTCTGTTCACGGCATATGATAACCTGGAGGCGTCTAAACCATTCCTGGAAGTTACTGGTGATGATGATGTTGCCTTTATCCAGAATTGATCATAGGGATAGTGTGGTTTACGACCTTGTCATTTTTATTCTACAATTAAAAGAGTATATCATTAGCACTTTCTTGATTACATTTTATGATAAATAATAAATTAATTTTATTAAGTCTCCCACTTTTTTATCAAGTCCCAATATCCCTCACCATTGAACTTAGAATGTCCAGTTTCCATGATATTCTAGTGGAAAAGATCCATATTCCCCTTCGCATAACCCCAACAAGGGTTGGTCAAACTATTTTAAGGTATTTAGGTAGGCAGGTATTTGCCAACTGTGGGCTTAAAATTCCTTGATCTGTTGAGTGGACTCCCCAATCCTAAAATCTTGACTTTTGATTTCCTTAACTCTTGCCTCCAATATTACACCAAGTCTAGCAAGGGATACTCTTGATGTAATATGGTTAAGTCAACCCAAAAACATTTCATAAGGTCTTCCTGTATAAAAGTAAGTGTCCCAACAAGGGTTGGTCAAATAAATTGTTTTATTCAGTTTTTCCCTTAATCAAGTAATGGAAGGCTTGGTCTGACTTAATATTATATTTAAGGGATTTATCTCTTATGTGGTAATTTCTTATTATCATTATCACATGCTTGTTAATATTAAGTGGAACTTACTTAAGTGATTAACCATGTCTTGTTAATATTTTCATGCAAGTCTTGGTTTATTTTAGTTTTATCTTGCATGCTTGTTTAATTCATTAATTATGTGATCACGAAAACACATCCATAATGATAAACCATGAAACTAAATAAAATAAAATAAATAAAATGTAACGATCATTATATTTTCTAATAGTTATATTATCTAGGGGTTGATAAACTAACCAAAACCTAGGGGAGCAACACCTTGAACCTTTTAGGTTTGTGTTTACAGCTTTCCACCTATCCATCTCTGTATCTCCTGGTATTGGTTTCATCTTGGCTCCAGCTTGAACCACCTACACTATCTTGGGAGTTCCATCCATTACATATGCCTTTAAACTCACATGTAGGTGAGGGGTAATATGAGGTTTTACATAAAAGAAACCTTGGGCACGCATGCCCTACATATTAATGAGGAGAAGGCTCGCAGGTCGACAAATTTAATTTAAATAAATAAATTAAAAGAAACCAATCACATAAAAAGGTCATGGTATAGTTCATGATCATCCATACATGTAATGATATTTACGCATAAATAAAACTATAATTCAATTCTTTAATCATTCTTGTTTAAGATAAATCACACTCGAATAAATTAATTATCATATTTAATTAATAAATCATTTTTTCTTAAACCCTTTTATGAATTTCCTTGATATTCTCATCCATCATAATTTTAAAAAATAAATTCATTTAAAATTATCTTTGTACATAACTTGTACATTGGAGGCAACCTGGAGAATTCCTATTCATAACTACCTTATGAGTAGAATGTAAAGACCCAAAAATTCCGTGGAATTTTTTTTCTTAAATACTTGGGAATTTTACGAGTCTGTGAAAATTTACGGTGCTTGATTCAGAGGCCCGGTGCGCCCGGCATATATTTATGAAGTTTTTTTCAAGTACGTTCAGAAAACAGACGAGCGGGATTTTATAAATTTTGGACCGGTGCTTGGAATTGAAATATGAGGGCACCATTGAACTCGTAGCGCTGATATTCACTTAAGAAGGCTTTCGTCTCGACAACAGATGGTCGAGAATGGAAGTTAGTTTTTGGAGTTTTTAAGAATAAAGTTAAATAAAAATAAGTGTAGCATATTTTTATTTTGGCGGTTAAAATCTCCAAGGGGAGGTTGGAGGTGGGGGCCACCACACCCTAACCTCCCATGGGAGGTTATGGTGGTGGGTCCCACCTGAGCATAACCTCCCTTGGGAGGATAATTAATGTGGGGACCACCCGAGCTTCTTAACTCTTTGAACTCCCCTCATTAAAGTGCCACTCCACTTGAATTAATTAACAGAACATTAATTAATTAATTTTTTTGAAATATTTTGAATTCATGACAACAATTAAATAATAGACAAATCTATTATTTCATTTTGGTTGGCATCTATTCATTTGGGAAGCTTTGGAAGAACTTGGAAAAACTTGGAGAAGAACTCTCCAACGAAGAACGCGAAGAACGCCATCTTCGACTTTGTCACCTCTAGACGCTCATCCGCCAACAACGGATATCCTCTTCTTTTTCCGACGTGCGAGCTTAAGTTGCGAGAGCGTGATGAACGCAGTGAATGAAGAATCGATGCCCGCCTTTCCGCAACTTCGTCAACGATCATCAAATACGAGGTAGGGGCATTTTAGTTGTTTTGTTCCCGTTCTACGTCATTCAATTTATGGATTGAGAATTTCTAAATGATATCAACATAACGTGTAGGGCTCGGACCACACGAACACGACTCGACCCCCCCACCATTTTTCTTCCCTTGATCACGATGGCGGTGGCGCAACAATACCATAGCCGATAGACAGCGGCGGAGCAACGCGACCGGCGTCGGGCCGGCCGCGAAGAAACTGGCGGCGCGAGGCCATCAGATCGCTGGAAGAGCGCGGCGTCATCGTGCCACTCGGAGGAGGAGAGACGCGGCCAGGGTGGGCCGTGACGGAGGGGTGCAGTGTCATCGCGTCATGCGATGGTGTAGACTCACGGTCAGGGCGGGCTACGGTGGAGGAGCGCGCCGCCGTCGCGTCGCGCGGTGGTGCAGAATCGCGGCCAGAGCGGGCCGTGGTTGTGGTGTGGAGTAGCTAGCCGCTTGACCAGTCGGGAGGGGCGGGACCCCGCTGGGTCCTGCGTGAGTTGGACTGGCGCCACCTGGCACCGGTTCGGTTCCACCCGAACGGTTAAACCGTTCGGGAGCCAGGGCGTGCGCGCCTCCCCCCTGGGTGCAGCTAGGGCAGGCCATTGGGCCACCAGCCAGCCAGGACATGCGGGCCGCTAGCCAGCCGGGCCATGCGGGCCGCTAGGTCGGGCCGCCCACTTAGGCTGGTCCGCCCACTCGGGCCGGGCTGCCCACTCGGGTCAGGCCGCCCCCACGGGATGGCCGGACCTGCGTACCGGGTAGGACCCGCGCACCGGGTTGGACCCCAGTTCAGACTTGGGTCGGGTCGGGTTGGTCCGACTGTGTCAGGCTGGATCCGGACCCATTTGACCCGATTACACCTTTTGCCCATATCTCGGGCTACAGGTGTCTGATCGATGAACCGTCTGCTACAGCCGGAATATTAGAGAGATAAAGTTCTTTTGGCATACCCTACATGAGGTTTGGACACAGTTGGGGTATAGTCGGGTTGGTTTAAACCTAAAATCTAATCGGGCCCCTGGAACGGAAATGCCAATAACTCACAGACCAGGCGTCTGATTGACGCACCGTCTGTTGCATTGAGACCCCTATGACGAGACAAACCTTTGAGATACTTCTACTTGGGACTTTGTAAAAGTTGGAGTAACGACCAGTAGCTCGTGGAGCGTATCCTCCCAGAGACGAGCGAGCGGAGTACGAAGACCTAGTAGCTAGCTGAGACTTGATGACTACTGATATTTCGACACGGAGTATTTCGACTTGCCCAGTGGGAACCACCTCTATGTGACGCGACAGACCCACAGTGGGGAGCGCCTCTGTGTGACGTGGCAGACCCACAATACTCGACAGGAGGAGTACCTCAGCAGACTACGAGGGGGAGCACCTCTGTGTGACACGGAAGACCCACAGTGGGGAGAGCCTCTGTGTGATGCAACAGACCCACGATACTCGACAGGAGGAGTACCACAACAGTCCAGGATAGTGGGAAGCACCTCTGTGTGACGCAGTAGGCCCACAATACTCTATAGAGGAGGATTACACCAGCAGCCGAGGTTTCGACAGTTTGACTAGGAGTGTTACATGTTACCACCCCTAAAATAAAATCCTATCTTTGAGATGAGTCAATGCTTTTGAGTTTTCCTCATGATTGAGATGGGTTACTAGATAACTTAGGTATATATATGGTCATATACCTAAGTAATGGTTATTCATTGATTTCATACCTTATGGTTTCACTACTAGAATAATAAGCTTTAAAGCCCCCCTAACACGGGCGATCTCCAAAGGCGGTCGCTGGGTTTTGCAAAAAAAAAATCGGGGAGGCTTCGGCGCCCCCCCCCCTCTCACACCGCCCTCTCTCCTCGCGAAACCCTATCGTGCCCCCTCTCCCTCACCTCCCTCCCTCGTCGCCCTCCTCCCTCCACCTTCACTGCCCTCCACCCCTCACTGCCCTCGTCGCCCTCTTCCCTCCACCCTCGTCGGCCTCCGCCCTTCGCCCACCCTCCACCCTCTACCCCCTCCGCCCTCCATCCCCTCTGGCCTCTGGGCTCTACCCTCCAGCCTCCACCCTCTAGCCGATCTCCACCCTCCGGCCTCCACCCTCTGTCCCCTCGGACAACCCCCCTCCCCCTTAGACAGCCCCCACACCCCGGATAGCCCCCCCCCCCCCCCCCCGCACCCCGGACATCCCTCCCGCCCCTTGGACATCCCCTCGCCCCCCGGACAGCCCCCCCACACCCCAAAAAACCCTTCCCACACAGCCTCTACTCCTCCCCTCGTCGCTGTCGCCCTCCGACTCCCTGTTTTCCTCAGTCCCCTCCCTCGTCTTCCCACCCTCGCTGCACTGCCGCCACCTCACTGCCTCCTCTCCTCCGGCTCACTGCCACCACCGCTGCCCATCCCCTCCCTCGCCGCACCGCCTCTGGCTCCATCTCCCCTCCACTGCCTCTCCTCTCCCTCGCAGCACCGCCTTCGGCCCCTCCCTTCTAGGTTTGTAGTGCAATCATGTATGACATGAGATTTTACTTACATTCCATTATATTTTCTCTTGTTTATTATTCAGTGATATAATTTGATTATTCTATCAATGGTCTACAAACAATTGATTAGTATTTATTTTAAATATATTTTATATGAAAATGCATATGTACTAATTCTCGTGTAAATTTTTGTTATACAGATATTATTATGGATGAGAGTTGGATTGATCTTCCAAATTGAACGTCTAGAGAATATTTCAATGTCATTATACAATTTATTGACTTCACTAGCGGATTTGAAAGTGACTATATTAGTTTTCCATGTAGAAAATGTGCTAATAGATATCAATTCACACGAGATACTGTGAGGGAACACCTATTCTTTAATGGATTTCTGAAAAATTATAAGAGTTGGACTCATCATGGAGAAGAATATGTTTGTTGTGAAAATTCGAATGCAGTTCATATGGATGTTGATGCAAGGATGAATGATCCAATGCATGAAATGCTTATTAAAATGGTACGTGGAATGGATCCAGAAGGCATTGACATCCAGAATCTTGAGACCGGTGAGATAAATATTCGCTCTGGTTCAGATCGTGATTCGAGGAGGTTTTATGAAGAACTTGATGATGCAAAAACAGAATTATATCTTGGATGTACTGTAACACCCCAAGGTTTTGAAAATAAATATAGAATACAATTTTTCCTCTTCTATGTTTTGAATTTCAAGAAATGGTCATCTAGATTTGTGTTCAATAAGTCATTTGGAGTCTGATAGAACTAAATTTATTTTTAGTGAATAGTAACATACCCTTATGAATAGTAATATGACCCTAATGAATAGTAAATTTTATTATTGTTTTATTCTCTTAAGGATAGAAGATAATAACATCTTGGTTAATTTTTCATTTTGATAAAGAAGTAGTTGTAGAATTAGAACTGTTAATTTTTGAATTAAGTATGCTTTTATTTAAAAGATAAATTAATAATATTTAAAAAATTATTTTTTAAAAATGGACTTAACTTTTGAATTCTACACGTCGAAAAATGGTAGGGGTGAATTTTTGGTATTTTTCAAAAATTCTTGAATTTTTGATGAATAGTGAAATACGGTAAAATACCGTATATTCAATTTATCAGTTAAATACACTATTTATGACATCATAAGTGATGTAAGCCCACTTGGTTCAAACTCACATGCCATTATTACTATTAAGGGTCACATGAAACAATACTATTGGTTGTATTGATGGAAATAATAAAATAATGAAATTAAATATTCAAAAATTACTCCTCTCCTCCACTATAAAACCCCCCCACCACTACCTCTTTCAATCACTCATCTCAAGCCTTGTGCATTCTCAAAATTCTGGCTAAATACCCTCCCAACCTCCTCTACTACATCGAGAAATATTTGGTCTCATTAAAAGACCAAAACCTATCCCTTAAGGAGGTTCTCAAGGAAGTTTGGTTCAAGAGGTAAATTCCTCTTTTCAATTCTTTGTCTTTCCTTTCAAGTTCTTTTGTTTCCTTTTTCTATTACCTCTATTTATCCAAATTTTTTTATGACTCCGGTACCTTATATGTACTGGAATTTTCTCATAATAGTGGAATAATTTATCATCATCTTCCCCTTTTTACCTTCTTTTATACTAGTAGCAAGAACACCATCCGAGATGTGTCAATTTTACACATTCAAGGACGATGGACTTTCGATTTCTTTTATCATTCTAAATTCTGGTCATGAAACCATTATTGTTATGGTTGAAACATATTATTATATATAATATAACCTATTTAATATTTTATAATCCCTTTGTTCAAATGGTATTATGTTATAAATAAAAATGAGTTCGTTGTAATCAAAACCCACAAATTAACCAAAACAATTTTCTTTAAAGTTCTATATGATAATTCATCCTCGTTCCATGTAACCAAGTTATATAAATGAAAAATAACACCTATTTATGTTCATAAATAATATATAATTTCAATTCTGGAGATTTAAATCCATTCCACTTCATTACTTAAAAGCAAGTGAACCGAATATGAAAATAAAGGAAATTAACACTCTAGAACGACGAAATTCAATACAATAACTTATCAATAAAGACATAAATGAACTAACCAGAATTATGGTAAACTAAATACATGTCTAATAGGTTATTAAATAATTTATTAACAAGTACAATTTCATATTCCAGGATCTTAAGTACAAGAGAGGAATACATTTGGAGTTAAGGTAAGGGTTTCTTCATCTCACTTCCATTTTCGGGAGATTTTCCATATTCACTACTAATACTTTTGTATGGTGTATGTATACTGACCATTGATTTCACATATCATGAATATATTTATCTTCATGTTATTAAATCTCTAATTTTTTTATTATTAATTTTTGGGGATGAATTGTTTGATTACAAAGTGGTAAGGGTTTTTCCACCCGAACTTCCACTTTCATTCGGGATACTTTCATTGTCTAATTACCTTGATGTAATTCTTATGTATTGTTATGTACTCATAATATGTTCTGTTTTAGTATCATATATATCTTTAAAAACCATATTCCTTCCTTATTTTATGGATAGTTACACTTTTTAAAAGGAACTTTCAAAATTGTTTCAAAAATACAAGCCTGATTCAAGGGAATTTCTCGAATTCTTACCTATTTGCAAGGGCACTCTATAATCTATTTTTTGGAAAAAATTATCTTTATAAAATCACTCATTTTATTATGAAAATACTATCTTACTTAACTTATGTTTTTATACAAATAATTTTCCAAAAGAACTCTTCTTTTCAAAATAAAAGAGTATTTATCTTCAAAATTGCTTAATAATTTTATAAGAGTGTTAACATCTAATTCAACACTCTTGTTGATTCCATGGTATTATTGGGTTTAATAATTTATAAATTCATCTACCATATTTTATTTAGTGGTTTATGACTAACTATATTGTAGTTGATCTATCCTAAAACCATTCACCATATTATTCTGAATGGTTAGTGTTTTATGTTTAATGATTGGGAAAAGATAGTTACATTTCATATGATAATTTCAATATGAATGTATTTGTTGTTTATGTTTATCCCTGCTCATATGAGGAATGCATTGGACTTATTATGTGATAGGTGGGGCCTTCTATATCCCCTCGATTCATCGGTAGGTCTCATGAGACAACTAGACATGAAATTGGTCGAGGCCTTCCCCAATGTGACATAGATTTTGGCCGAGGCCTTAATCATTAGACGTCTTGGACGAGGCCTTGAAAAAATATTTCAAAATGTCCGACATTATGCATTCCATCATTGTTAGTTCATCTATTGATATTTCATGTGGTTATTCAACTAATAGAATACCCATTATTATGTTTTATTATGGAATTATTTACTCAGTTCATTTTCCTGCCATAATGTGTTCATATTTATTATTAAAGACATGTGTTTTCAATAATTCACCATATCTAATGTTTATATTATCTTTTGTTGTATTACTTACTCTTACTGAGTGTTTGAGCTCACCCTTTCTTATGTTTCATTTTCTCAGGGAAAGAAGAATTCTATTATGAATGACATGCATAAATAACCTAGGAGTTATGGAAGTTTTCTAAGGAGTTTCAATGTTGTTTTTCATTTCAAGTTGTAATGATGAACTTATGTATGTATCTTGTTTCCAATAATACTAAACTACTTGGTCCTTTAGGATTTGTATTCCTTATTTGTATGCCAATGTAATCAAATAAGGCACCAGCTCCAGGCAACTGGGGTCGGGTCCTTACAGTTGGTATCAGAGGAAAGTTTAGTAGAATTCTTGGAAACTAGATTTAGAAAATGTAGAATTAGGGAAGATTCCTTAAGTTAGTCTTTTAGGATATACATACAATAATATCCTGGTATTTTGGTAAGGAATAGATTATGTGGATCTTTCAAGTAATACATCTCTGTCTGGATACGAGCAGGTAGAGGCGGCAAATGGGAACCGATGCATGAAAATGGGCCTTGCTGCACTCTTGGTCATGACACTCCCGGGGGATATGCTTAGGATAATTCAAATTTTCTTTACAAGCCATTATGAAGGATTGAAATGTTAAATATTCCTCAAAGAAACCATATTTGTGAATATGGGATTAGTCATGCATAGGATTTCAATTTTTCTGAGTATTTTTAAGTTAAGATTATACATTATGATTCATAACCTAATCTAGTGTATTCCATTATCTAGATATAGCGCCTAGTGGATGGAATTGAAATCACACGAATGCACGTGTCCCCTATAGGGATTTTCCTTTGACGCAAGATAATTATGTTGGATTTGGTGTTGTGACTGGTGCTGAGAAACACATAACTATACTGGGAAAACTTACTCAGGTTATGAATAATAACCTTGCCTGTATAGAGCATCCGGATCCACCATGTGGAGGATCCATGCTAGATCACTTTATGCGACAATAGCCTCTATCATTCAACGGGACTACAAAACCATTTGTAGCAGAGTAGTGGATATGTTCCCTTGAGAAGATATTTCTCGCCTTGGGATGTAATGAAAAAGATAAGGTTGTCATGGTAGTCTATCGTCTATTGGGAGATGCAGATCAGTGGTGGTCCTTAATCCAAAACACAAAGGAGGAGGAAGAGATAAAAGAGATGGAATGGAGGGATTTTAAAGAAATCTTCTTAGAAAAATATTTCCCTTGTGAGCAATGAGCAGATATGGAAAGACAATTCTTGAATCTGAGGCATAAGGAAGATGAAAATGTTGCAAGGTACAAAGCTAACTTCACAAGATTAGCAAGACATGTTGTGGACTACATATGAAATCCAAGGAGAAAAATTGATCAATTCTTTGATGGCCTAAATCCATTCCTCCAGCGGGAACTGGTCTCCCAAAGTTTTTCATCATATGAGGATATAGTTTCATGTGTTATCAAGACAGAAAAAGAATTCTCTAAGTCTTATGACTATAAGTGAAAACAAGAAAAGAAGAGGGCTGCTGAAAACCTAGGTAAAGAAAATAAGGAAATGGGGAAGAAGGGAAGAGTTGAATTTCCACCATGTGACAACTGTGGAAGGAAACACCTTGGTTCATGTTTAAAAGGAAAAGGAGTATGCTACAAATGTGGTCAGAAAGGCCATCTTGTTGGTGATTGAAAAGGGAATAAGGAAGCCAATGATGTTCAATGCTATAATTTTTAGGAGATGGGACATTATGCTAATGATTGTCTAAAGCATCAAGGAAATATGCAACCGAAAAGGCCAAGGGATTAGGGACAAGCTTATGCAATCACAACTGCAGAGGTGGAAGTTTCTAATGATGTGGTGGCAGGTACTTTAATCATTTCCTCAAATTTAGACAATACTTTATTTGATTTTGGATCATCTCATTCATTTATATCTTCCCAGTTTTCCAAGAAAATTCAATATGTCCAATTTAATTTAATAAAAGAGTTATCAGTAAAAACTCTTAGTGGATGTATCTTTGCAACAAAGGCATGTCGATTAGTCCCCCTCTATGCATCAAAATGTGCTCTAGTTTCTAACCTTATCATCATACCAATGACTGAATTTGATATAATTCTCGGTATGGATTGACTGTCAAATTATGATGCAAAGATTTATTGTAAGAAGAAGGAAGTTACAATTTTTGAAAATGGTGTAGAATTCCTTTTCTTTAGAGCAGAATCGTCACCACCTGATTCTTATCTAGATCCACCCCCAGTAGCTCAACTAAATTCAATTATTGGGGTGGAAGAGAATGAAATAACTGTGGGTGAGGAAAGGAATGTTCAAATAGAGGATGTACCTATTGTTAAGAAATATTTTGATGTGTTTCCAGAAGATTTACCTGGACATCCTCCAGAACGAGAAATTGAGTTTTCCATTGATTTAGTTCCTGGTTCAAGGCCCATATCGAATACCCCTTATAGAATGGACACTGTGGAATTAGTGGAACTAAAGAAACAACTATAGGAATTGAGTAATAAGGGATTTATTCACCCTAGTGTTTTTCCATGGGGATCCCCTATACTTTTTGTTAAGAAGAAAGATGGATCTATGAGGTTATCTATCGACTACAGAGAGATCAATACTATAACAATAAAGAACAAGTATCCTCTACCTCATATTGATGATTTATTTGACCAACTGCATAGAGATCAATACTTTCCAAAGATTGAACTTCGATCTGGATATCATCATTTGTGTGTGAAGAAGGAAGAAATTCTGAAAACAGCATTTTGAACCAGGTACGAGCATTACGAGTTTACAGTGATGCCTTTTGGATTGACTAATGCACCCTCTGTCTTCATGGATCTAATGAACAAAGTTTTCAAGGAATATCTCGATTATTTTGTAGTGGTATTTATTGATGATGTCTTGGTATACTCCAAAATCCACGAAGATCATGAAAGTCACTTGCGAATTATCCTGAATACTCTTAGAAGACATAAATTATATGGGAAGTTTAGCAAGTGTGAATTCTGGCATCAGGATATTTCTTTTCTTGGACATATTGTCTCTAAGGATGGAATCCTAGTTGATCCTGCAAAGACAAAGGCAATCCAAGATTGGCCCACACCAACAAACATAACTAAGGTATGCAGTTTTATTGGCTTAACAGGTTATTATCGGAATTTCATTCATAATTTTTCCTGACTGGCTAACCCACTAACGAAGCTCACACGTAAAGGGGTTAAATTTGTTTGGAAAAAAGATTGTGAAGAATGTTTCAAATAACTAAAGAGAAGATTATTCAATTCTCCTATATTGACTCTACCATCGGGGAATGACGAGTTTGTTATTTGTAGTGATGCTTCAAAGAAAGGACTTGGTTGTGTCCCTATGCAAAATGATAGGGTTATTGCTTATGAATCACGAAAGCTAAAAATTCATGAGTAAAACTATCCTACTCATGATCTTGAGTTAGCTGCTGTAATCTTTTCTTTGAAGAAATGAAGACATTATCTCTATGGTGAAAAATGTGAGATTTATACTGATCACAAGAGTTCGAAGTATATTTTCTCACAAAAAGAACTCAACATGAGGCAAAGGAGATGGATTGAACTACTAAAGGATTATGATTGCATGATACACTACCACCCAGGGAAGGAAAATAAGGTGGAATATGCTTTGAGTAGAAAGGATCATGGAGTTTTGAACAAGATGAGAGTTGAAAGGGATCCTATTTTCATAGATCTAGTAAAGATGGATATGGGAATAACCATGGAAGGTGAAACATCAATGCTTTTTCAAATAGTTTCCAAACCATCTTTACTAGAAAGGATACAAAATTCTCAGGTTGATGATGGGGAGTTTCAAAAGAAGATTAAAGCTGTGAATGATGGGAGATTGAGTGACTTGATATATGAAGATGGAATTTTGAAATTTGGGAAGATACTTTGTGTTCCTGATATACCTGATCTAAAAAGTGAATTATTGGATGAAGCTCATAGTTCCAATTTCTCTATACACCCTGGTAGCACTAATATGTATAGAGATTTGAAGGAACATTTTTGGTGGGACAACATGAAGAGGGAGATTGCTGATTTTGTGTCAAGATGTATGGTTTGTCAACAAGTGGCAGTTGGAAGGAAACAACCTGGAGGAGTATTGTAACCTCTTCCCATGCCTGAGTGGAAATGGGATAATATCACGATAGAATTTGTCATGGGACTACCAAAGACTCCTAGAAGGAACTATGCAATATGGGTCATTGTTGATCGACTTACCAAGTCATCACATTTTCTTGTTATAAGGGAAGATCTACCACTTGAACGTCTAGCAAGACTATATATTAATGAAGTTGTGAGACTTCATGGAGTACCCCAATCGATTGTTTCTGATCGTGATCCATGTTTTACATCAAGATTATGGAAAAGTATTCATAAGGACCTAGATACTGATCTTCGTTTGAGCACTGCCTACCACCCACAAACTGATGGAAAATCAGAACGAACTATTCAAACATTAGAAGACATGTTGAGGTCTTGTTCACTTGATTTTCAAGGCATGTGGGATTAGTATTTACCTCTCGTGGAATTTTCCTACAACAATAGCTTCCATTCAAGTATTCATATGGAACCCTATGAAGTATTATATGGGAGGAGATGTCGTACACCAACTTGTTGGGACGATGTTGGTGAAAGAAAGCTCGTGGGCCTAGAAATTGTTGAAGAAACAATGGAAAATGTGAAGATTATCCAGAACCATATCAAAATAGCTCAAAGTAGGCAGAAGAGCTATGCTAACAACTGAAGGAAGGATTTGGAATTTCAGGTAGGATATCATGTTTTCTTGAAGGTATCTCCATGGAAGGGAGTTATACGTTTTGGTAAGAAAGGTAAATTAAGTCCCAGGTACATCTGACCTTTTGAAATTTTGGACTGAATTGGAGTTGTAGCTTACCATTTTACAATGCCTCCAAGTCTCTCCAAGGTTCATAATGTGTTCCACGTGTCAATGTTAAGAAAGTACATGCCAGACCCAACACATATACTCACTTATGAAGAAGTGGAACTTGAGCCCGATCTATCTTACTATGAAGAGCCTATCAAGATTCTTGATACTAGAGAACAAGTATTGAGAAATCGTACGACTCGTCTGGTGAAGGTTCTATGGAGGAACCATAAGATGGAGGAAGCAACATGGGAGCCTGAGGAGTTTATGTTAAAGACATACCTGAATCTTTTTAGGTAATATTCTGTGAATTTCGAGGACGAAATTTTTGTGAGGAGGAGAGAATGTAACACCCCAAGGTTTTGAAAATAAATATAGAATACAATTTTTCCTCTTCTATGTTTTGAATTTCAAGAAATGGTCATCTAGAGTTGTGTACAGTAAGTCATTTGGAGTCTGATAGAACTAACTTGATTTTTTAGTGAATAGTAACATACCCTTATGAATAGTAATATGAATAGTAATATGACCCTAATGAATAGTAAATTTTATTATTGTTTGATTTTCTTAAGGCTAGAAGATAATAACATCTTGGTTAATTTTTCATTGTGATAAAGAAGTAGTTGTAGAATTAGAACTGTTAATTTTTGAATTAAGTATGTTTTTATTTAAAAGATAAATTAATAATATTTAGAAAATTATTTTTCAAAAATGGACTTCACTTTTAAATTCTACACGTCGAAAAATGGCAGAGGTGAATTTTTGGGATTTTTCTAGAATTTTTGATGAATAGTGAAATATGGTAAAATACCGTATATTCAATTTATCAGTTAAATACACTATTTATGAAATCATACGTGATGTAAGCCCACTTGTTTCGAACTCACATGTCATTATTACTATTTGGGGTCACATGAAACAATACTATTGGTTGTCTTTATGGAAATAATAAAATAATGAAATTAAATATTCAAAAATTACTCCTCTCCTCCACTATAAAAACCCCCCACCACTACCTCTTTCAATCACTCCTCTCAAGCCTTGTGCCTTCTCCAAATTCTGACCAAATACCCTCCCAACCTCCTCTCCCATGTCCAGAAAGATTTGGCCTCATTAAAATACCAAAACCTCTCCCTTAAGGAGGTTCTCATGGAAGTTTGGTTCAAGAGGTAAATTCCTCTTTTCAATTCTTTGTATTTCCTTTCAAGTTCATTTGTTTCCTTTTTTCTATTACCTCTCTTTATCCAAATTTTGTGATGACTCCAGTACCTTATATGTATTGGAATATTCTCATAATATTGGAATAAGTTATCATCATATTCCCCTTTTTACCTTCTTTTATACTAGTAGCAAGAACACCATCTGAGATGTGTCAATTTTACACATTCAAGGACGATGGACTTTCAATTTCTTTTATCATTCTAAATTATGTTCTTGAAAAACTTATTGTTATGTTTGAACCAGATTATTATATATAATATAACCTATTTAAGATTCTGTAATCCCTTTGTTCAAATGGTATTAGGTTATAAATAAAAATGAGTTCGTTGTAATCAAAACCCACAAATTAACCAAAACAATTATCATTAAAGTTCTATATGATAATTCATCCTCGTTCCATGTAACCAAGTTATATAAATAAAAAATAAAACCTTTTTATGTTCATAAGTAATATATAATTTCAATTATAGAGATTTACATCCATTCCACTTCATTACTTAAAAGCAAGTGAACCGAATATGAAAATAAAGGAAACAGACACTCCAGAACGATGAAATTCAATACAATAACTTATCAATAAAGACATAAATGAACTAACCAGAATTATAGTAAACTAAATACATTTCTAATAGGTTCTGAAATAAGTTATTAAAAAGTAAAATTTTATATTCCAGGAGCTTAAGTACAAGATAGGAACACATTTGGAGTTAAGGTAAGGTTTTCTTCATCTCACTTCCATTTTCGTGAGATTTTCCATATTCACTACTAATACTTTTGTATGGTGTATGTATACTGACCATTAATTTCACATATCATGAATATATTTATCTTAATTTTATTAAATCTATAATTTTTGTATTATTAATTTTTGGGGCATACGAATCGTTTGATTACAAAGTTGTAAGGGTTTTTCCACCCGAACTTCCACTTTCATTCGGGATACTTTCATTGTCTAATTACCTCGATGTAATTATTATGTATTGTTATGTACTCATCATATGTTCTGTGTGAGTATCATATATATGTTTAAAAACCATAGTCCTTCTTTATTTTATGGATAGTTACACATTTTAATAGAAACTTTCAAAATTGTTTCGAAAATACAAGCCCGATTCAAGGGAATTTATCAAATTCTTACCTATTTTCAAGGGCACTCTATAATCTATTTTTTGGAAACAATTATATTTATAAAATTAATCATTTTATTATGAAAATACTATCTTACTTAACTTCTTATTTTATACAAATAATTTTCCAAAAGAACTCTTATTTTCAAATTAAAAGAGTATTTATCTTCAAAATTACTTAATAATTTTATAAGAGTGTTAACATCTAATTCAACACTCTTGTTGATTACATTGTATTATTGGGTTTAATAATTTATGAAGTAATCTACCATATTTGATTTAGTGGTTTATGACTAACTTTATTGTGGTTGATCTATCCTAAAACCATTCACCATATTATTTCGAATGGTTAGTGTTTTATGTTTAATGATTGGGGAAAGATAGTTACATTTCATATGATAGTTTCAATATGAATGTATTTGTTGTTTATGTTTATCCCCACTCATATGAGGAATGCATTGGACTTATTATGTGATGGGTGGGGCCCGCTATATCCCCTCGATGCATCAGTATGTCTCATGAGACAACTAGACATGGAATTGGCCGATGCCATTCCCAATGTGACATAGATTTTGGCCGAGGCCTTAATCATTAGACGTCTTGGCCGAGGCCTTAACAAAATGTTTCAGAATGTCCATCATTATTCATTCCATCATTATGAGTTCAGTTATTAATATTTCATGTGGTTATTTGACTAGTAGAATACCCATCATTATGTTTTATTATGACATTATTTACTCAGTTCATTTTCCTACCATAATGTGTTCATATTTATTATTAAAGACATGTGTTTTCAATAATTCACCATGTATAATGTTTATATTATCTTATGTTGTATTTCTTACTCTTACTGAGCGTTTGAGATCACCCTTTCTTATGTTTCATTTTCTCAGGGCAAGAAGAATTCTATTATGAATGACATGCTGAAATAACCTAGGAGTTATGGAAGTTTTCTAAGGAGTTTCAATGTTGTTTTTCATTTCAAGTTGTAATGATGAACTTATGTATGTATCTTGTTTCCAATAATACTAAACTACTCGGTCATTCGGGATTCGTATTCCTTATTTGTATTCCAATGTAATCAAATAAGGAACCAGCTCCGGGAAATTGGGGTCGGGTCCTTACATGTACTTCTTACAATAAATTGTCATTTATCATGGAATTGTTGCATTTTAAGACTTTCAATCAGTGGTTAGACACATCATTCGACATGCTGTTGGTGTTATTGAAAAAGGTTCGTCCTGTCGACGCTAAGATTCATGATTCATATTACTATGCTCGTAAGTTGGTAGAGAACTTAGGTTTTACATATGAGACCATAGATGCATGCGAAAACAACTGTATGTTTTTTAGAAAGGAAACTGCCCATTTGGATATTTTTATGGTTTGTGGAGCTTCCAGGTGGAAAGATAACAGGGGAAATTAGACTCATCAAAGTCAGTTTGCGATACAGGGGAAACCGATTGTCGTAAAGCAAATGCGTTACTTTCCCCTAAAACTTAGGTTGAAAATATTTTTTATGTCATCTAAAGTTTCTATTTTAATGATATAGCATGCAGAAAGAGTTCATGAAAGTGATATGTTAACCCACCCTACAGACTGTCATGCATGGAAGGATTTTGATAAGAGACATCCTGACATTACTAAAGATGTTCGTAATGTCCGATTGGGGTTGGCAGCAGATGGTTTCAATCCATTCAAGTCTATGGTTGGTGCAACTCATAGCACATGGTACGTGGTGTTGGTTCCGTATAATCTTCCTTCGTGGCTTTGTATGAAGAAAAAATTTATATTACTTTCCACTCTTATTGATGGACCTAGAATTCCGGGGGATAAGATTGATGTTTACCTTTAGCCATTGATTGATGAGTTGATTGAATTTTGGGGCGATGGTGTGATGAATTATGACTGTGAAATGAATGAAATGTTCAAACTGAAGGTTGCTTTATTGTGGACAATCAATGACTTCCCATATTATGAAAATTTATCAGGCTGGATTACGAAAGTGGAATTTTCTTTCCCTTGTTGTAATAAAAGTAAAAAATCTGTATGGATTAAAAATTCTAAAAAATGGGCATATATGGGTCACAGAAGTTTTCTTCCCCCTCATCACAGGTTTAGAAAGGATAGAGTGACATTTGATAGTTCTAGAGAGTTCATCCCAGCACCAAATATCATGATAGGAGTAGAACTATTATCGCAGATTGAGGAAGAAAACATCTGCATGGTATATGAAATTCAGGATTTGGTGGCTCATCCAGTACGTAATATTCGTACTATGGGTAGGCAGCGCAGTCACAATTGGAAAAAGAAAAGTATTTTTTATAGTCTTCTGTATTGGAAAAATAACATGCTATGGAATAATTTTTATGTCATGCACATTGAAAAAAATGTTTGTGATAACATATTGTGGACCATTTTAGGTGTCAGTGGAAAATCATAGGACCATGTTAATGCACATCGTGATTTGGAAGAAATGGGTTTAAGGAAACTGTTGCATTTACAGTTAGCTGAGGGAAACAAGGCATATATGCATGTGGCACAGTATACGATGACTACAAAGGAGAAAGAGACATTTCTTTCCATTTTGAAGATGCTCAAGGTGCCTGATGGTTACTCTTCTAATATTTCAAAGTATGTGAATCTAACGAGTAGGACATTGCAAGGGTTGAAAAGTCATGACAATCACATACTACTTTAGTAATTGATTCCAATCACAATTTGTGATTTTTTATTCCCCAATGTTGTTCAATCGTTGATTGAGATGACTAATTTTTATAGACAACTTTGTTTAAGAAATCAACTAATGAGTGATTTAAAAAGTTTGTAGGACCGAATTGTACTTACACTTTGTCACTTTGAGAAACTATTTCCCCCCTCATTTTTCTATGTTATGGCCCACTTGACAGTGCACCTAACTGATGAAGTAATGGATGATGGTCCAGTGCAATTCAGGTGGATGTATCCTATTGAGCAATATTTGAGTTCATTGAAATAATTTGTATGCAACAGAGCTCGTCCAGAGGCATCAATAGCCGATGGTTATTTGATGGATGAGTGTACTACTTTTTTTGCAGAATATCTTATGGATGTTGAAACAAAATTAGAGAAGCCCTCTCGGTTTCATGATGGTCCAGTTGGAGAAGGAACCATATTTGATATAGATAACATCGAGTGGATACAAGCGCATCGATATATCTTGTTCAATACTCCATCAGTTGCACCATTAATGCAGTAAGTGTCTTATCACTTTTATTGTTTAACTTTTACATTTTTTTTGAATAAGTTGATCATTTAAACATCGCGTTATCATTTGCAGGAAACACATTAATGATACAAAATAAGAGATATATCATGCGACTGAGTATCAAATTCAACAATCTCATTATGCATCATTTCATAATTGGTTCAAGGATTATGTATGTATAAATTGATTTTCATTATGAGTGAAGTATTATACTAATTTATTTCTGCAGAAATCATTATTGAATTCTATGAATTAAGTAGGTTCATAAGATGAGTGAGTTAGGGGACCCTATGCTAATTAAAGAATTTATCCAATTGGATGAGGGTCCATCTATAGCGGCTCGTCGTTATAAAGCTATAGATGCTAATGGTTTTCGATTTTGTATTAAAGATGTTGAAGACAAATGAGAAACACAAAACAGTGGAATCAGTTGTCTATTCGTCGATTTTGGTTATTACTATGGTCAATTGATAGACATCATTGAAGTTGTATACACGCACGGGTTAAAGTACATATTGTTAAAGTGTAATTGGGTTGATCCAGTGCATGGATGTAAAGTCGATCAATATCAGTTTTTATTGGTGAATTTTATCAATATTTTATACAAAAACGAATGAGTTAATAATGAACCTTTTATTTTGACATCACAAGAAGAAAAATTATTCTTCACTACTTTGCCTTCGAATCCAAGTTGGCAAGTTGTTGTCAAAATGTCCCGGTGAGGAGTGTTTTTAGTTGAACAAGATGAACCTGAGACTGTTCTTTTTGTTTCCCAAAAGCTTGAACAACATACCATAGTTCAACGTGAAGAAGATATGTATTGGGTCAGAGCGGTTGTTGAAGGAGAAACGGTCTATTTTCATTCTTAATAAAAGGTATAATTGTTTTCCCGCTATTCAGTATTGAATGTCCTAGGATATCATAAATTATTTAACCATTTTATAAATCCTTGTAAGTTTTAATCCTCGCTTTTGGAATTTTATTAATTTATAAATATTTAGTTTGATTTCTCTTTTGGTATCTTCATGATACTATCGGTATATATTCCCATTGATTTATTCTTCATTTGGTTCATGTGCTGCTTGAATTTTTATTAATTCAATCTGAAATTTGGCTATGCATTGATTGGTTTTTTACATAATTTTTATATCTGTTTTTTTAATTTTCTGATTTTTTATAATTCATTCACAACTAATTATTCAATCCCTTTTTGTTTGATTAACAACTGTACAAGTTTGTTTTTTTAAAAAATAATCTAATTTATCTTTTGGACACTTTGGATAGTCCTCATACTAATGTTTTTTTTTGACTGCAGGCATGTCAGGGGAAGATGCAGTAGATCCACATCATCCATTTGAACCATCTATGTCTTAGGGTCGAGGTATGTTTGAATGTCATTGTCTCTATTTTTTTATGTAATTGATAAACACACACATATATATATTTATAACAACTGTCAAATTATATATTAAATTGTTTTCAACAGGATCAGACTCGACTGCTTCTTCCTCTCGCAAGAGAGGCCCTGGTCATGGAATTTTATCATGGAATTCTGACATGACGTTTGATGTTTCCTTTGATGAGGTATTTCATCCTGTGGGACTGAATTCCCCTGTATTTATTCGTCAACTGGGTCATATCATATGTGACCCACATCGATTTCCATTGATTACATGGGACCAGGCTTCTATCCCTCAGGACACATTAGATCATCTTTGGAGGGAGGTTCGGGTAAGAAGACCATTTTACTTTCTTCCCTATGTATAAACAATACTAACATATGTGATTTTTTCTTTAATAGCATAATTTGAAAGTATGCCCCAATGATTTTTGGCCTGTGTGTATGAGAAAATGTCGTAATATGTGGAAATATTATAAAGGCAAAGTCACGAGGGACCATTAGGTACCAAATGTGGGTGCCCCAGACATTCTGGAGAAGGTACCGAGAGGTGTCCTCCCAGCTCAGTGGCGTGACTTAGTTTCATATTGGTATACTGAGCGTGTTGCGGTTTGTATATTTATTTTGGTATATATATTTTCAAGAATGTGTGATTTGTTTGAAATTTGAATTATTTAATATAGGATGTTTCAACACGCCATTATGAGAATCGAGCGTTGCAGGGACCACCTCACAGGCTCGGGACTTGTCTTGTATCTCAGATCCGACATGAGGTATTTATTATTCATTTTTGAATTTATTAATTAATATGGTTACGTGTTTATATTCTATTCATATACAGTTACGGGAGTAAGGTGCACCGACTGATAAAATGTCAGTGTGGATGAGGACTCATGATCGAAATGATGCAGAGGCTATAGTATTGATAGTAAGTGTCTGTACTTATTTCCAATACTTAAATAAATCTATATATTAACATATATATGTATATATATTTAAATATTTCACATGTTCAATTTGAAGCTGAGTTAGAAAAACTGCCAGAGGACCAGCGACAGCTTCCCATGTGAAGGGATGAGATTATTCATCGCATTATTGGTCAGGACGGGCATAGATATAGTTTGACCTATGGAATAGGGATTCCTCGTTCTGTAGTATCACATGCTGCAGTTTTCAGTCCTATTTTTGCTCAGATGACACAGCAGTTGTCAGATTTTGAGGCACGACTGCGTCCTTCTGAGGAGGTAAATGCGCAGTTGACGCTGAGGTTAGAGCATTTTGGGAATATGTGCATCCAGGTGATGGTGTAAGGGATCATATGACGCATGTTTATACCATATTTATTTATTTAATTTATAATATTTTTGTTATGAAAATATTCATAATTTTTATTTGTTTTAGGCCCATGGCCCATCAGATGGAGGTACCAGTCATGACCATGCATGACCCATCATATTCATGAGGTGTGTTTTTTTTTCTATTGGTGGGGTTGTTATTGATGTTTAAGTTGGGTTTGTTGTGAGTTTTTTTTGAGATTTAGGGGTATCATGTGTGTTTTGGCCTGATGCAATGTTTGTGTGCACAAATTGAGAATTAACCTTAAAACTGATTAATGATTTGGATATTTTTAGTTCATTTAATTCTTTAATGTTTTCAATTGCATGTTCTGTAATAGTATTGAAAAAACCATGTGATTCCTAATATAAACCATGAAACTTGTTTTTGGTAACTGAGCTCAAGTTCACTATTTGTAGGCCCCTGACAGCCCCCGCACCCCAGACAGCCCCTCCCCGCCCCCGGACACCCCCCCGCAACCCGGACAGCCCCCCTGCACCCCGGACAGCCCCCCCCCCCCCCCCGCCCCACCCCCGCACAACCCTCCCCACCCCCCGGACAGCCCCCCGCGTAGCCCCCCTGCACCCCGTACAACATTTCCAGAGTCATTTTCTAATCCTAATCTATATTATTCTTCATAGCCATATCAATTTCCATAGCACACATGTTTACCCATCACACAATAAAATATAACCACCACCAATCCAAAACTATGAACTGAGAATATTTCCACTTATAAAGTCCTAACTGAAATATCCTCATTTATGTGACACCCTTAGTTTGAGGTATTTTACTATTTTATTTTTTATTTTTAAGTTATGAGATGGTTTAGATTAATTTTGAGAGTTTCTAGATATGTTTTGAGAGTTTTGGAAGGATTTATAAGGGGGCTCAGTTGGAGAATGAATTTATTTCTCTAGGCTTCAAAATTGTGATGGCGATAGCTGTTGTAGAGGTTGTGGTCTAGGTCATAATATTCCACTTATAAAGTCCTCACTGCAATATCCGCATTTCCGGAGTCACAAAACACCGAAACAGCATCTAACGGTCGAATTCAGAGAAAAAGTGCTCAGAATGACTTGTAATCACAAAAAAAACAATAGGAATATTATTCATGACATGTAGGAGGAGACGACATGCCCATCGAACATGCGGTGTGCACGATACGTCCGAATATGTCGTTTTCAGCAGTTTGACGCGCTCTAAAAGGGCGCGTTGGGTGGTCGAAACCAGCCGAATGACTGTGGAATGCCATGAAATCATACGACAACAACCTTGGTGTGAATTGTAAAATGCTTGGGCAAACAACACGTCAATTGGGGGTGTCGTTTGACCGCGGTTACCGGAAACGCATTTCTGAAGTCATAAAACACCAAAACGGCGTCTAACAGTCGAATTCAGAGAAAACGTGCTCAGAATGACTTGAAATCACACGAAAACAATAGGAATATTATTCGTGACATGTAGGAGGAGATGACAAGCCCATCGGACGTGTAGTGTGCATGGTACGTCTGAATATGCCATTTTCACCAGTTCGGCGCGCTCTAAAAGGGCGTGTTGGGTGGTCAAAACCAGTCAAACGACCTCGTAATGCCATGAAATCGTACGAAAAAAACTATGGTGTGAATTTTAAAATGTTTGGGCATACGACACTTCAATCGGGGGTGTCTTTTGACCGTGGTGATCATAAACGCATTTCTGGAGTCATAAAACACTGAAACGACGTCTAATGAACGAATTCAGAGAAAACGTGCTCAGAATGACTTGAAATCACACGAAAATAGTAGGGATATTATTCATGACATGTAAGAGGATATGGAATGCCAATTAGACATGCGGTGTGCATGGTACGTCCGAATATGTCGTTTTCAGCTGTTCGACGCACTCTAAAAGGGCGCGTTGGGTGGTCAAAACCAGCCGAACGACCTCATAATTCCATGAAATTGTACAAAAACAACTGTGGTATGAATTGTGAAATGTTTGGATAGACAGAACATCAATTGGGGGTGTCATTTGACCACGGTGACTGGAAACGCATTTCTAGAGTCACAAAACATTGAAACAGTGTCTAACAGTCGAATTTAGAGAAAACGTGATCAGAATGAATTGAAATCATATGAAAACAATATAAATATTATTCTTGACATGTAGGAGGATATGGCACACCAATCAGACGTGCGGTATGCACGGTACGTCCGAATATGCCATTTTCAGCAGTTTGGCGCGCTCTAAAAGGGCGCATTGGGTGGTCAAAACCAAACAAACCACCTCGGAATGCCATGAAATCATACAAAAACAACCATGGTGTGAATTTTAAAATGGTCGAGTAGATGGAACATCAATCGGGGGTGTCGTTTGACCACGGTGACTGGAAACGCATTTCTGGAGTCATAAAACACCGAAACGGCGTCTAACGGTCGAATTCAGAGAAAACATGCTCAGAATGACTTGAAATCACATGAAAAAATTGGAATATTATTCGTTACATGTATGAGGAGATGAAATACCCATTGGACGTGTGGTGTGCGTGGTACGTCTGAATATTTCGTTTTCAGCAGTTCGACGTGCTCTAAAAGGGCGCGTTGGGTGGTCAAAACCAGCCGAACGACCTCAGAATGCCATGAAATCATATGACAACAATAGTGGTGTGAACTGAGAAATGTTTAGGTAGAATGCACATCAATCAGGGGTTTCGTTTGACCGTAGTGACCAGAAACACATTTCTGGAGTCATAAAACACTGAAACAGCGTCTAACGGTTGCATTCATAGAAAATGTGATCATAATGACTTGAAAACACACGAAAACAATTGTAATATTATTCGTGACATTTAGGAGGTGATGATACACCAATCGGAAGTGCGGTGTGCACGGTAAGTCCGAATATGTCGTTTTCAGCAGTTCGGTGCGCTCTAAAGGGCACGTTGGGTGGTCAAAACCAGCCGAAAACCTTGGAATTCCATGAAATCATATGACAATAACCATGGTGTGAATTTTAAAATTATAGGGAAGATGACTTGTCAATCGGGGGTGTAGTTTGACCGCGGTGACCAAAAACGCATTTTCGGAGTCATAAAACACCGAAACGGTGTCTAACGGTCGAATTTAGAGAAAATGTGCTCAAAATGACTTGAAATCACATGAAAAAATAGGAATATTATTCTTGACATGTAGGAGGAGACGACACGACCATCAGACATGCGGTGTGTGCGGTACATCCGAATATACCGTTTTCAACAGTTCAGCGTGCTCTAAAATGGCGCGTTGGGCGGTCAAAACCAGCCGAACGACCTCATAATGCCATGAAATCATATGAAAACAACCTTGGTGTGAATTGTGAAATGGTCGGGTAGAGGACATGTCAATCGGGAGTTTATTTTGACTGCGGTGACTGGAAACGCATTTCCGGAGTCATAAAACACCGAAACGGCGTCTAACGGTCGAATTCAGAGAAAACGTGATCAGAATGACTTGAAATCACACGAAAACAATAGGAATATTATTTGTGACATGTAGTAGGAGACAGCTCGCCCATCGGATGTGCGATGTGTGTGGTACGTCCGAATATGCCGTTTTCAGCAGTTCGACACACTCTAAAAGGGCGCGTTGGGTGGTCAAAACCAGTCGAACGACCTCGGAATGCCATTAAATCATAAGAAAACAACCGTAGTGTGAATTTTGAAATATTCGGGTAGACGACACATCAATCAGAGGTGTTGTTTGACCGTGGTGACCGGAAATGCATTTCCAGAGTCATAAAACACCGAAATGGCATGCCCACAGTACTATATAGAGGAGGAGTACACCAACAGCTGAGGTTTTGACAGTTTGACTGAGAGTGTTACATGTTACCACCCCTAGAATAAAATTCTGGTTTTGAGCTGAGTCAATTAATTTTGATTTTTCCTTATAATTGAGATGGTTTACTAGATAACTTAGGTATATGTATGGGTATATACCTAAGTAATGGTTATTCATTAATTTCATACCTTGTGGTTTATCCTTGTTGGATTTTGTGAGACCTTGAGGTTCTCGAGGTCCCTACGAAGTATCGTTATAATCACCCCTACACAGGCTATTCCCGCACCTTGTTGTGTTGGTTGCAGACGACGAACAACGCTGATTGAGGGACTGGACGGTACCTGGAGGTGGACCACTCGGCGTGACGGTGCATGGAGCGGACAAACGGATGTGGAGTGCTGAGGAGTCCATCTGTACCTACCCTTCAGGTAGGAACCCTGTAGGACAACCCAATAGCTGCTTTACTTCATCTTTCAGTTGTACATGTAGTTTTCCATTTCGTTGTACTTTACTCTTGGGCTTGTATTTCTGGCCTCTTTACTTTCAGCACTCTCTTTTGTATACAGTTTTACTTAGTGTTTTATTCTAGTTGCGTACTTTGTTGTGTGTGTTTTAGTTTATAAAGGCAATGCCTTCCCAGTTTAGGGAATTATGCCTTTGGTGCTAGTCGTTAGCCCTTGGCCTATGGAAGACGGGCTTGGGGTAGTCACAATACGGACCCCAGGGGATGGGTCGTGACAAATTGGTATCAGAGGAGTCAGTTCTACCACAAAACTTAGGACTCTGATATTTCTTTTCTATGAAGAAATAGTGTTAAGGGTACTAAGTGTGGTTTTCAGTTCAGGGAGCCCAGTGTTGGTGAGGGCGGCTGACGTATCCATACACCAGGACCCTGACTTCTCATTTCCGACTCAGTGCATGAAAACACTGATTGCATGTGTGTTTTCAAAAGTTTTTCTTTAAGTCAAATCAACCAGGTCAGCTCACCAGGTATAATCTTTTGACCGTGTTGCATCTATTTCTTTTAGGATGCCTCCCCATAGAGCCCCGAGAGTCACACACTCTGACAGCCCACTGAGCGATGAGGCCTCAATGATGGGCCCCTTACCAGCAGAGGCACCAGCGGTACCACTTCCCATTGGTCCACCGATGCCACCAGCCCCAGTATAAAATAATGCACACAGCTTGAGCGTGTTTTATGAGTTCCAGCGCCAGAGGCCACCCAGGTTACGGGGAGAGACAGACCCATAGGCGGCTGTGGATTTCCTGGAGGCTATGGTGAGAGTCTTCAAGCTAGTAGGGACACCAGCAGACCTTATGGTGATTCTTGTTGTGAGTCTCCTTCAGACAACAGCAGGCATATGGTGGAGCCTAATGCTCCAGGTTCATGATGAGGTGACACTACTCTGGACAGACTTCTAGAGCCTATTCCGGGTGGAGTTTGACCCAACCACCCTTTGTGCGATGTGGATACCAGAGCTACTACATCTATAGTAGGGTAGCATGACTATAGCTCAGTAATCAGTGAGGTTCACCGACCTATCGCGCTACACCACAGATATGGTGTGGGACCCATTCTTCAGGGCCCAAACCTTCGAGAAGGGGCTCAGGCGAGAGATCAGAGCATTGACGATCTCCCTCAGCATCCTGATGCAGGTAGGGGTGTTAGAGAGAGCCATCCTAGTGGAGAATTTCCTGGATGAGCAGTCAACAGCAGCGAGATCCACTACTAGTTGACATGTAGTGGAGTCTTCTACAGCTGGCAGTAGAAAGATGATGTAGAGGTCCAAGAGGACCAAACCCATGGGTGGATGACCACAGGAATCAGGATCTGTTGTGCAGGGCACCCGGGGTAGTGACATATATGCCAGGAGCAGACCGTGTTACTCATGCGGTGGGCAGGGTCACATGGCTCGTGACAGTCCGACCTGCCGTTCAGATGATCAGAAGACAGTTGAGGGACCTCCCAGGCAGAGGAAGAGGTTTGATCTAGGCGGTTTGCAGGGCATAGGCGGATGTGGCAGAGAAGATGGTCGAGTAGCTGGTGGTGGACGATGTTACGAGGTGCTACCGCCACCACCACCAGGAGGACCACCCCGACCGCAGTGAGCTGGCGGATAGGGGAGAGCTCAGCTTCAGGAAGCTGAGGCATACGACCACAGCGCTCCAGAGATGATTTGAGGTACGATCTGTGTCTACTCCACCTTAGCTGCAGTTCTTATAGACACAGGTTCCAGTCACTCTTTCATTTCCATTGACCTCGTTCAGAGCTCGAATATTCTGACGGAGCCGTTGGCTTGATCCTTACAGCTAGAGACTCCTACGGGAGTAGACTCAACGGTTACGCACCGGTGCCGGCAATGTGAGATTACTCTAGGAGACGAGAGCTTCGGTTGGGATCTCCTCATAGTAGCGTCGATGCCTTACGACGTTATCTTGGGTGTGAACTAGTTATCTACAGTCCATGCCCAAATTGATTATATTAGGTGAAAAGTGCGGTGTCTGCACACATATGGGACCAGTTTCACGTTCACTGGTGAGAAGGGAACCTTTTCAGCATAAGACGGACTTACTCAGAGGAGGGTACAACTGATTACTAACTAGTTGGATTGCCTTACCCTCAAAGTAGTTGATGTGGAGAGTCTGAATTATCCTGTAGTGGTGGACCAATATGCAGATGTTTTCCCTAATGATGTTTCAGGACTACCTCCTCATAGATAGGTGGAATTATACATTGAACTATACCCCGGGAAGACACTGATATCTACTCCAGCATATCGGATGGCTCCTGTTGAGCTTCACGAGCTGTGGGTACATCTAGAGGACTTGCAGGGAAATGGATTCATTCGGCCCATTATTTCTCCCTGAGCAACACTGATTCTGTTCGTCAAGAAGGAAGATGGGAGCTTGAGGATCTGTGTCGACTACCATTTCCTGAACCAGGTGACCGTAAAGAACAAGTACCCACTCCCGAGGATTGATGACCTCTTTGATTATCTGAAGGGAGCACGTTGGTTCTCGAAGATAGACCTCAGATCAGGCCATCAACAGCTCATAGTTCGAGATGAGGATGTGCAGAAGACAACCTTCAGGTGTTAGTGCGACCCCTACAAGTTCTTGGTTATTCCATTTAGTGTAACCAATGCTCGAGTAGTGTTCATGGGTCTCATGAATAGAATCTTCCAGCCATACCTCGATCGCTTTGTCGTAGTCTTCATCGATGACATTTTGATATACTCGACTACTAAGGAGCAGCATGCCTACCATTTGCAGGTAGTACTGGACACACTCTGAGAGAACCAGATTTATGGTTAGCTCTCGAAGTGCCAGTTCTAGATTCAAGAGGTTCACTTCTTAGGACATGTCATCTCGGAGGCTGGCGTTGCAGTAGATCCAGTGAAGATTGAGGCGGTACTTGCTTGGGAGCCACCCAGGAGTGTGACAAAGGTATGGAGTTTCCTGAGCTTGGATGGATACTACTGAAGATTCGTTCTAGAATTCTCCAGAGTTACAACGCCACTATCAGCCTTGACGAAGAAGGGGAAATCCTTCATGGGGTTGGAGAGATTCCAGTAGAGCTTTCAGGAGCTAAGGCAGACGCTGACTAGTGCCCCTGTCTTGAGACTTCCAGAAGAAGGCGTAGGGTACGTAGTCTACTACGATGCATCAGGGACTGGACTCGGGTGTGTTCTAATACATGAGCGAGCTGTGATCGCATATGGTTCTCGGCAGCTAAGACAGAACGAGCAAAACTACGCTACCCATGACCCGGAGTTAGAAGCAGCGGTCTTTGCCTTGAAGATGTGGAGACACTATCTTATGGGCGAACATTTTACCATGTACTCTAATCACAAAATTCTCAGGTATATCTTCTCTCATAAGGACCTAAACCTAAGAAGGTGGCGTTGGATTGAGTTCCTTCAGGACTATGACTTCGAGATAGTCTATACTCCTGGGAAGGGGAACGTTGTAGTAGATGCACACAGCAGGAGGACTGGTATTCAACTACTAGGAGAGGTGACAGAGCAGTTGGATGCCTTATAGTTATCCTTTGTGGATAGAGATGGAGCATCCTATCTACAGCCTCTTACATTCACTCCCCCACTTATTCAGCGAGTCAGGGAGGCACAACATGGAGATGTTGACTGCGAGACGTGACGTGCTCAGATATCCACAGGTCAGGAACCTGATGGATTTTCTAAAGTTGGGGAGCACGTCATCCTCTTCAGAGGACATACTATGGTACCAGTGTCACTTTAGGAGGAAGTGTTGAGGGAGTTCCACACATCTCCTCTAGCGGTACATCTAGGTGTGGCGAATATGTATCAGGACCTCCGACGACAACTCTGATAGCCATGTATGAAGAAGGTAGTAGCTGAGTTTGTCTCATGATGCCTCACTTGTCAGCAAGTGAAGGTGAAGCACCAGGTGCCAGCAGGCTTAGTTTAGCCCTTAGAGGTCCCAGAGTGGAAGTGGGATGGGATATCCCTGGAATTCATGACGGGTCTTCCACGTACATCCAGGAGTCACGATTCGATTTGGGTGATCATCGATCGACTCACCAAGTTGTCCCACTTCCTACTAATCAGAGAGCAGGGCTCAATAGAGAGCCTGGGACGCCTCTATGTACAATAGATTATGCATTTTCATGGAGTACCTACTTCTATAGTCTCTGACCATGATGCAAGGTTTACTTCCCGGCTATGGAAGGGGTTGGAGGAGGCTTTCGAGACGCAGCTACGTCTGAGCACCGCCTTCCATCCTCAGACAAATCGTCAAACTGAGAGGACCATTCATACCCTCGAGGACATGCTATGTACATGAGTCCTCGACTTTGGTCGCAGTTGGGAGGATCACTTACCTTTTTTAGAGTTTTCCTACTACAACAGTTGTCACTCCACCATCGGTATGACACCTTTTGAGGCCTTGTATGGTCGACCTTGCAGATCGCCACTGTGCTGGACAGACTCTGGAGAGTCAGCACTAGTGGGGCCGGAGATGGTACGGGCTACCATAGAGAAGGTGAAGATCATCCAGGAGCGGATGGCGACTGCACAGAGCAGACAGAAGTCGTATGCTGATAGGAGACGGAGACCTCTAGAGTTCGAGGATGGTGACCGTGTCTTCCTACGGGTCTCACCTCGATGAGGTCTACGAAGATTTGGCCGAGGAGGAAAGTTATCTCCGAGGTTCATCGGACCTTTCCTGGTCCTCAGTAGAGTAGGAGAGGTAGCTTACCGCCTAGCTCTTCCACCTCAGTTGCACCGGGTTCATGACGTCTTCCACGTATCTCAGTTGAGGAGATATGTGCACGACCCTTCTCACATCATCGACCATGGGGAGATAGACATCGATGATGGGGAAAATTTTATGGAGGTTTCAGTAGATATTTAGGATCTACAAGAGAAGGTCCTATTTGGACGGTCGATACCTCTGGTGCGCATTCACTGGCAGTACGAGAACCTCCAGGAGATCACATGAGAGCGGGAGGCTGAGATGCGTGCTCAGTACCCCCATTTGTTCCCTTGGTTCGAGTTATAGCTTACGGGGACGTAAAACCCTGATATGGGGAGAATTTAAAGACCTGGAAATTCTGTGGATTTTTTTTCTTAAATACATGGGAATTTTATGCATCCATGAAAATTTACAGTGCTTGATTTCGAGGCCCGGTGTTCCCGGAATCAATTTCTGAAGTTTTGTTCGGGTACGTTCAGAAAATGTACGAGTGGTATTTTATAACTTTTGGACCGGTGCTCAGAATTGAAATCTGAGGGCACCATTGAACTCGTAGAACCGGTATTCTCTTAAGAAGTATTTTTCCTCGACGACAGATGGTCGAGAATGGAAGTTAGTTTTTGGAGTTTTTAAGAATAAAGTTAAATAAAAATAAGTGTAGCTTATTTTTATTTTGGCGGTTAAAATCTCCAAGGGGGGGTTGGAGGTAGGGGCCACCACAACCTAACCTCCCATGGGAGGTTATGGTTGTGGGGCCCATCCGAGCATAACCTCCCTTGGGAGGATAATTAAGGTGGGGACCACCCGAGCTTCTTAACTCCTTGAACTCCCCATAAGTGGGGGAAAACTCTTGAACTCCCCTCATTAAAGTTCCAATTCACTTGAATTAATTAAGGGAACATTAATTAATTATTTTTTTTTGAAGTCTTTTGAATTCATGCCAATAATTAAATAATATGAAAATCTATTATATCATTTTGGGTGGCATCTATTAATTTGGGGAGCTTTGGAAGAACTTGGAAGATCTTGGAGAAGAACTCTCCAACGAAGAACGCGAAGAACTCCATCTTCGACTTCGTCACCTTCGGACGATCATCCACTAACAATGGATATCTTCTTCTTTTTTCAACACACGATCTTAAGTTGTAAGAGCCTGACGAACACGGCGAACGACGAATTGACGCCTACCTTTCTGCAACTTCGTCAATGATCATCAAATACGAGGTAGGGGGATTTGAGTGGTTTTGTTCCCGTTCTACATCGTTCAATTTATGGATTGAGAATTGTCGAATGATATCAACATAATGTGGAGGGCTCGGACCACACGAACATGGACCGACCCTCCCCCTCTGTTTTTCTTCCCTTGACCACGATGGAAGTGGCGCAACAATACCACAACCGACGGACAATGGCGGAGCAATGCGACCGGCATCAGGCCAACCACGAAGAAACCGGCGGTGCAAGGCCGCCCTCATGCCGAAAGAGCGCGAAGTCATCGCGCCGCGTGGAGGAGGAGAGTCGTGGCCAGGGCGGGCCACGGCGGAGGGGCGCGACATTGCCACACTGCGTGGTGGTGCAGAACTGCAGCCAAGGCAGGCTGCAGCAGAGGGGTATAGCGTCGCCACGCCACGTTGGTGGTGTGGAGGGGAAGGCCGCTCGGCCAACCGGGAGGAGCAGGACCCCGCTAGGTCCCGCATGAGAAGGACTGGCACCACCTGGTGCTGGTTCGGTTCAACCGTTCGGGAGCCAGGGGGCGCACACCTCCCCCCTGGGCGCAGCTAGGGCAGGCCGCTGGGCCGCCAGCCAACCGGACCACACGGGCCGCCAGCCAGCTCGGCCGATGGGCCACCATCCATCCAGGCCACGCAGGCCGCCAGCCCACCAGCCCGCCGGGCCGCCAGCCTGTCGGGCCACGTGGGCTGCCCACTCAGGCCGGGCCACCCCCACGGGACGGTCGGACCCTCGGGCCAAGTCGGACCCGCGGACCGTGTCGGACCCCAGTCCAGACTCATGTCGGGTCGAGTCGGTCCGACTAAGTCAGACTGGACCCAGACCCATTTGACCAGATTACACCTTTTCACCCATATCTCGGGCTACAGGTGTCCGATCAACGAACCGTCTACGGCGGTGGGAAGATTAGAGTGAGATGGTTCTTTTGGAATACCCCACTTGAGGTTTGTACATAGTTGGGGTACGGTCGGGTTAGTTTTAAACTAAAATCCAACCGGGCCCCTGGAACCGAAATGCCAATAACTCACAGACCGGGCGTCCGATTGACACACCGTCTATTGTGTTGAGACCCCTATGATGTGGCAGACCTTTGAGATACTTCTACTTGGGACTTCGTGACAGTTAGAGTATCGACCAGTATCTCATGGAGAGTATCCTCCCAGAGACGAGCGAGCAGAGTATGGAGACCTAGTAGCTGGCTAAGACCTGACGACTGCTGACCTTTCGACACGGAGTGTTTTGACTAGCCCAGTGGGAAGCACCTCCATGTGACGTGGCAGACCCACAGTGGGGAGTTCCTATGTTTGACGCGACAGACCCATGGTACTCAATAGGAGGAGTACCTCATTAGGCTATGATGGGGAGCGCCTCTGTGTGACGTGGCAGACCCACAGTGGGGAGAGCCTCTGTGTGACGCAGCAGACCCATGGTACTCGACAGGAGGAGTACCACAGCAGTCCAGAATAGTGGGAAGCACCTCTATGTGACGCGGCAGGCCCACATCACTCTATAGAGGAGGAGTACACCATCAGATGAGGTTTTGACAGTTTGAATGGGAGTGTTACAAGTTACCACCCCTAGAATAAAATCCTAGTTTTCAGCTGAGTCAATGAATTTTGATTTTTTCTCATAATTGAGATGGGTTACTAGATAACTTCGGTATATGTATGGGCTTATAACTAAGTAATGGTTATTCATTGATTTCATACCTTTTGGTTTATCCTTGTTGGATTTTGTGAGACCTTGAGGGTTTCGGGGTCCCTACTGAGTATTGTTATACTCACCCCTGCACGGGCTATGCCTGCACCTCATTGTGTTGGTTGAAGATGATGAACAGCGCTCACCGAGGAAGAGGGTAGTAGGACTGGATGGTACCCGGAGGTGGACCACTCGACGTGATGGTGTACTGAGTGGGCGGATGGATGTGGAGTGCTGAGGAGTCCATCTGTACCTACCCTTCAGGTAGGAACCCCGAAGGATGACCCAGTAGCTAATTTACTTCATCTTTTAGTTGTACTTGTACTTTTTTGTTTCCTTGTACTTTACTCTTGGGCTTGTATTTCCGACCCCTTTACTTTTAGCACTCTCTTTTGTATATAGTTTTACTTAGTGTTTTACTTCTAGTTGCGTACTCTATTGTGTTTGTTTCAGTTTATAAAGGCGATGCCTTCCCAGTTTAGGGAATTACGCCTTTGTTGCTAGTCTCTAGCCCCTAGCCTATAGAAGGCAGGCTTGGGGTAGTCACGATATGGGCCCCAGGGGATGGGTCGTGAAATTATGAGTAGAAATGAACATTACATAGATGTTAAGTTAAACAGACATATATAAAACACCTATCATGTGTTGTGCCTCATCTTTACGCCCTACACTATAGTACACGTCTCAAGGGTTTGTATAATATAATAATAAATTTTAATAAATTTTCATAATTTGGATGAGTACACGATGTGTAGTTCCAACTACATAGTGTGTACTATTATTCACCATCCATCCTAAATACATGCTCGGGGATACGGTGTGTGAGTGTACTTCAGAAATCTTCAGAGTACACAGTGTGTCCAGTGGTCCAAACGCCATGTAGTATCCACATTACATGGTCTCCAGCTGAGCAAGCTGTGTATGGGTTACACGGTCTAACCCTAACCCGAAGGGACTACACACCATGTCCAGTGGTCCACATGACTTGTAATCCAAAAACCATGTGCCACCCATTCCTTGTCAACACACATAGTCATTAAGACTTAGAAACACTCCAATGACATGACATGGCTTGGCGGACCAGAACTGGTTCATTGAACCTAGACTACACAACATATACTGCTGAATATATTCCGTGTGTTCTGGTGTTGTACAACTAGGAACCTTTGGAACCTTCGGATGAGATCCTCTGTTTTATTTTAATCAAAATTAAAAGAAAAGATCATTTCTCTAAGGTAAATGAGAAACAAAAGAGGAGGAACAAATCTCAAGATTCAGATTTGCAGAACGATTAACTTGAATTGAAACAACTAAATTATTAAATACGTAAATCATCAATAAAATATTTAAATAATTATAAACTATGATGTAACCCCTCTGATACCACTTAGAGGTTCTAGGCACAATGGAAGAACGGTTGGTCCAGGTTACAAATTTAATTTTTACCATGATCAATGATTATTCTGAGATCAATACGATGATGAATGCTAGTCTCCACGGAATAGAATCAAAGATTTAGATAAATAAGAAAACATCCCAAAAATTTTAGAGAGGATCTTTCACATCATGTATATAATTAATTTAATTAATTTTATAAAGAAAATAATACCTGGATCTTCGGTATTTTCTTTGTTGATGATGTTGATCATCCGGAATTACCCTTACAAATTATCTTGTTGCGCTTATGAGGACCAAATTAGAATCCCTCTAGTTGTGATCCACAAGTGCTATGATGGCCTATGATCAACACCACTCGTTCTCCGGGTTCTAGCACAGTGAAGAGAGTGTCTTGTGTCGGCCATTCTTGATCTCTTGTTATTTGGGCTTGAAGAACGTCTCTTGTTTTTGATAGGGGAGGGAAGAGGATTCAAGATAGAAATTGTTTAGCTCAACAATTCTCAATTCACTGGGTGTGCGGTTCAGTACATGGAACCATAGATGTGTGTGTCTATTTATTGAAATAGGGGTTCCGTTACAATATTTAATTGCATAACAGTAATTAAATACATTCATAATCTTAGATAAAACTCATGCTATTAATAATAATACCACGTCATTATTTATGGTGCGCCAACTTGCACAAAATTTAATTATAAATAAAATTTCGCCTCACAAAATAATGGCAGCGTTATTTTAATTTGTGCCAAGTAGTTAAATAATTATTTATCATATTGAAAATAATTATTTTACAACCGGATCGGCCATGGTCCACTTGAACTCCATTTCTATTTATTTAAAACCCGAATAAATAAATAAATAATTTATTCTCTTAAATAAATATTTTATTTACAAACTAGTAAACAAATATTTATTAAATGTTCAATAAAATAAATAAATATGTTTTACCCACAATCTAGTGAATAAATATTTATTTAATTTATGCATTGATTTTAACTTGAATAAAATTATTCCACTATCTTGAGAATAATATTTATTAATTAAATTCAAATATAATTTAACCGAGACCACCAGAAACACTTAGTGTATGACCCTCTAGGATTATTTCTCATTGGCATTAGGTGGGCTTGCCTAAGGTCAAAGATTACTATCTAGAAATGGGTCAAGGCACCCAAGAGAAAGAACTTAAAGTCGCAACAACAAAATTCACAAAATAACTTTCACTATGTAATATAATCCCTTTGTAGAAATATATCATCAAGTAGGTTTCATGATAGTTTCATCAACTTTTATGCTTGATACGTCGTTCTTTAACTACCTGAAATAAACTCATTGTTACACCATGGCCATGTAATTTCATGCGACGGTTCTATTTCAATCAAAGGTCCAAGATATCAACTTCCATAAATGGAAGGGAAAAATCCTTCCTTGACTTATCCATTAATAACATGCCACTCATGACACACCCTACATACCCTACTTCCCGTCAACTGTCTGCATGATAGTTTTCTTCAGTAAATCAAAGTGTGCGAGTCATGAAACATATTAATGATAATATTAAAGTATAAGGATAATTACACACAATCTCATATAGAAATATGTGATGACACCAAAATGTGTGGAATTTCTACTGGCGGGTCTATTCTCATAATCTTATATCTTGGAGATTACCAAGTGTGAACTTCCTAAGAGGATGCCTCATCTGCTTACGAGTACTCCCACATGATGGTCTGCATGTTTTGTGTCCCATAATAATATATCATCCAACCATAGAACAATATTTAAGAATATTGTTATAGCATTTCAAGGTTCTCACCATAGCGAGGAACTGCCATGACCTTCTCAATGCAACAAATAATCTAGAACATTATTACAACACAGTAATGAAGAATAATGAACAATATGTAATAAGATGTTTAATATTTAAATACATTAAATATCTATGTAATAAAAGTAAAAATAGTTGGTTCTATGACACCAAATATAACAATCACCCCACACTCCATTATTATGATTTTTTGGAGTCATTAACCCAAGAATAGTGTAATGATATCAAGGAAGTTGAAAGTTTATTCCCAAAAATTTCCTTTTCTTCACTTATAAATGGGGATAAAATACACACCTCTATTGTTAAATTTACCATTAAATTTAAGGTTGAATATTTTCCCAAAATACCTTTATTAGAATTATTTTTCTCATCCTTAATCCCATAATCTCTATAAGATAGCACAAGGCCTTCACTTTTAAGTAGACCTGTAAGAAAATATACGCTCTCTAATGTAAGTATTATATTCTTCATATTTTTCCCCTTAATATTCCTCTTAAAAATATTTTATAACCATAAAAGTATAATGTAAAAGTATAATTATTGTACTTAGATTCTATTATATTAATTAAATAACTATTATTTAGTCCCCATCATATTCTAAGAAAAACAAAATCATCGTTAGTGTGTTGTGTAAACCACCACCTCCACAAAGTGACATATTCTATTTTTCATGGATGTTTAAAAGGATTAAATGGATGTATAAATATGATAAATATAACTTAAATATGATTATTAAATTTCAAAATAATCATCTACCCTCATCCCCTCTCATTCATTGAGAAATGGAAACATTAATCAGGCATATATGCAGACTACTGACTCCATGAGCAATGAATTTCATTTTTCATCACCACCCCACATGGATGTATTTAAAAATATATTTAATATATAAAAATTATTTAAATAAATCTATTAATATTCTATATTTTATGATACATTTTTTCAAAGCTTTTTACCATGATTAATACACATGAGAATTTATTGAAAAATTGACTGAACGACCATAAGTAACCGACATAGGCTAGGAAACTATATTATAAATAAATTACATATGATAATTAAAGGACCTTAAAATATGAAATATAGTTGAATAAATTTTTTAAGTAAGTATTTAATAAACTTAATTTTATTATTCAATATGTTAAGTGTAGTGCAGATCATATTCAGAAATTAGGTAAGTGATCTTTTGTATTTCCCATGTTACCTTTGAGTTACATGTTCTTGATATTTTATCCATTTTTATAAAATATTATTCTCATGAAATTATTATATATATTTTATTATATATCCATTAAATATACCTATTTAAACATACTTTTCATTTTTGGGGTTATACATGTTCTTAATTCCCTTAAAAAATTCCTACTTTTAAGTAAACCCATTTCCTTCTCACAGGTTTTGATCATTCTTATCATTTATATATGATTTTTTCCTCATATGGCACACATATAATTGATTTTAATTATGAGATGGGTGTTCCTGGAATAATCTATCCCTCCAATGTATTGGTTAAAGCTTTAAATCTCATGATATGTTATTTTAGGGATCAATGAGTGAACTTAATCCACCACAGGACTTTATCCACTATGTTTATGGGAATGGGGAGTAAACCCATTGTACCATGGAAATTTTTCCACTTTAAAATGTTAGTATTGGGAGTTACTATTTACTTATGTTTATTATATGAAATATTATTTTTTTTCCCACATATTCTATGATTTCATGATCTTACGATTCCACTTACTTATTTTATGTTTTCTTTCTTAGGATCACCCTCTTTATGATATTATATTATGCCTCTTAACTATCATGTAATTCTTTATTTCCATGTTTATTCCTTTAATGAGATTTCTATCTCACTATTTGATTTATTTATTTTCCCTAAGGTATCCTATATAGTTTTATAAAAAATATGGGAGCTAGGATCACCATGTGGAGTTTTAAATAAAGATATTATTTTTATATTTAAGATGATATATTTATGTATCCAATCATCCAAATACACTATTCCTCTAGATCCTTAGTTTATATTTGCTATAAAACTATGTTAATAAGTATGAAATAATGTGTTTTTAAGTATTGGGTAATTATAAGGTTATTTAATTCAAGGATTAATCATAACATTCAACATAAAAAAGAATATGCAGTGGTGGGTGAATACTATAAATTCTGGATAGATTTTGGTATATTAGTCTAGTCTTTAAAACTATCAAAAAACTAGTCTCCACCACCAAACATGGTCAAGAAGATACAATGGAGTAGGTAGAGAACATTCAACTTGAATGAACAACATTTTTAATCAATTGTACAACTAGACCATGTAATATTGTTTCACAGTCTATTTATGTGACACCTAAAGTAAGGTTTAACTTAAATAACTTATATAAACCTCTTTTGGAAGGTAATTTGGGTTTTTACTATTTTTTAGGAACTATTTAAATTTTTATTTTAATTTAGTGTTTCCCTAAATGGTTGATGTTTCTCCTCCCTTTCAATTTATTTTTGAGCTTTAATGATAGGAAGACTACACTTTCACTTGTTTAATCTATTTTTGCAGGTCAAAAGATAAATGAACCATGTGAAAAGGAAGAGATAAGATATAAAGATAAAATAACTAAAAAATTCAAGGATCATAAATTCTAATCAAATAATCTAGTGATCAAGGAAATTAATCTACAGTAATAGGGGATAATTTATATTTCTCTTTTTTAGTTTTGAGCCATTATTATATAGAACATAATTTTAATTTTAATTTCACCCCTTAACTTAGTTGAAAATTTGGTACAATGTTCAGTTTAACTACAAGGGAGTAATCCTTAGATAATATACATTTATATTTTTACCTTTTTAGCAAACATAGGATAAATCATCACTTAGGATATATATTTATACATGTTAGAAAATTTTGGATCCATCAATCCTATAATGGAAAATATATAGATGGATATTTATGGAAGTCACCTTATTATAAAAATTTTGAATTATATTGAAGATATTTAGAATATGATTTTAATCCATGAATATGATTCTTAGAAGTGTGCATTTATTATACCAATTGATAATGTTTATATAATGAATTGATTGTCCAATATTTTGATTCCTATTCTTGAGAGGGTTTAGATCTATACTTTTCTTTTTTCTTTCTAATAAACTATTTATTAAGATAACATGGGATGTGAATTACCAATAGAACATTATTTCTTTTATTATCAAATAATTATAATTTTTAACTATTTTAAAATTATTGAGACAATAAATTGATATATTTCTTCTTATTTGACCCTAAAATTCACCCTACATCTGATATTTTGTGAAACAATTAGAGAAAATATAATACCTTGATAGGACACTACATCAAAATACAATGTATCCTTCTTACCCTTTCTTCTTTATTTATAATTTCACGGCAATTCATTTGATCTTTAAAAGGGGATTTGGGAATTTTCATGGAGAAGCTGAAATTATTTTGTTGAAATAAAGAATGGTGTTCGGTTCACTTGATTAATTAGATTCATGGTTCAAAAAATTTATTTGATTGAGATTACACTAATTACTCTATAGTTCAAAAAATTTATAGAAATAAAAAAATGAAAGATGAAAAATCAATTATGTGAGATATATAATATTGATCAATAACTTGTAACACCTTCCCCTTTATTATACTAAAATTTACAATTTGTGACGATTGAATATTAATGATGGGGAATGATGTGATAGATAATTTTTCTTAGAAATTCATGATACTTTATTCTTTCCCATATTTCTATGAAATATAATGATAAGAAAAATATTTAGAGAAAAAATATTATTTTTTAAAGTTTTTCATGTCTAAATTTAGACCTTATTTGTGAAGAGGAAAAGGAAGTGGGAACACTGTATTTTTAAGAGTAATTGAAGGGGATAAATGTTTTATTGATCTTTACTTGAATATAATGCATTATAATTTAGGAATATTACATTAATTTTTCATCCTTTGAATTTATTTTTTCACATCATTATCCAACCACAATTATTTGTATAGATATTAAAACCTAAATAAAAATTTATCAAGATTTTTTTTGTTTAATTTATAAATGGATATGGGGATAAAATTCTATCTAATGGATACATGATATTGAGCATAAATCTATATCAAATTATCTTTAGCGATGAGAGAAATTTAACTTCAGTGAGGTAAATCCTAATTGACATGAACATGAATGAAGAGGTGAGTAATGTGACTCGAAGAGGAAAGATGTATTAGATTTAAAAAATTAAATTAATAATGATTTTAAACTCAATTTTATATATTTTTTTTATTTTAAAAAACTTAATTTTAACTTTTTAGGAGCATTATATTTCAAAAACTTCTATTTTATTTTTTGGGTCCTCTGTGATAAGATGTTGAGGTTTTTATTAAGTTTGATAAAAGATTTATCTATAGAGGGTTTTATGAGTCTAATCAATATGAACATTTTCCTCATTGATTCTATTAATTTAATTTCCATTTGTATATTATTTTATTATTTTAAATATTTTATGGAATAAAAAAAATAGTTTTAATGGATTTTATGGTGTTTTTGGGGATTTTTAGGGGAAAATAAAGATATATAAAAAATACAATGATTTTGGAAAATATTTGAATTTATAAAGAGATGATAAAAAATAATCAATTAATAGAAAGAACCTAAATATATTTGTCCAATACATGTGAGATAGTTATCGACCAAAGTGCCATCTATAGGAGGATTGAAGGGGAGTTTCAAGAGAACAGGATCCTAGTGTGGATCTATGTTTGGCATGTGTGTGTGCATGAGGTAGAGGAATTCCAAACATGGGATGATGCTAGGAAAGATGAGCGTTATGGGGAGGGGTTGGTTCTTATCATCAAGAAACATTTATCCACATCTCAGATAATTAATGGGGGAATATCCCTATCAAAACTATGATGTCATATGACCTCCACTTAGGGTACTATTTATCTCATATAAGACTTATGTTCACCAGCTTGAAAAAACATTTCCTTAGCACTGTTCATAATCCTCCCACACCACTAGTGTATTATCCTAAAAACACCATCTATAACCATGTTTCACAATAAAATCTCTATAATCTATGATGAAGGATATTGAGTTGAGTTTTTGCAAAGGCCCACTAAACTGATGCCTACGATCCAACAATGTGAAAATGTGTATTCCCAAACATGCATGGATGGAGTTTTCACCACAATCGACTCTTAAACCATTATCTACTACATGATAGGGGATCATAGTTTTCAATAGGATGAACTATAAATAATTGGTAATTTTCACCTTTCATGGATACCTATAGAAGATGATAATGACCTGTATAATGTAAATGGAATGTATGTAAAGGTCATGGTAGCTACATAATGGTTGATCATATACACAAGTTTCCTAGAAAGCTATTTCTAGGTGATTTGAAAAAATATATAAAGTTAAACTTAGTTTTTATAAAGGCCATAGGTCTATTTTTCTCATTATATAAAAGTAATTCTAATTAGGACCAAGATGTTTGGAGATGTTTTATAAAGAAGTTTAAGGAAGAATAATTTCTCAAAGTGTGTTTCCTTTTCAAACAAAAATCAACTTAATTTATTACACTTTACCTAAATGGTGATCAAATGAATCTTATCACCTTGATTATATCATATAGAGTCCAAAGACTCAAGTTAATTATAAGATCACTACCTACCAGATGTGATTGGATGTGGTTTTAGTGTTAAATACTTTTCTATGTTCACTCTCCAGTGTATTAGACAAAATTCTTGGTTAATTTGAAATCAGATGATTATTTTTTATTCCTATTTTCAAAAAAAAACAATATTAATGAAGGTTCTCATGATTCAAGATTAATTCATAAGGGGGAAACTTTCCACATATTGAGTTTCATCAGATCAAGTGAATTGGAGGAAACTTTTACGATGTCATTGGGAAAAATATTTATGTACAAAGTCTATTTGATGGTCTTATACAAAGATAAATATGTTTAAAGAATAAGTCTCTAAGTCATCAAAAAAATCCTAAATTTGATGTGATCATATATAAGTAAAAAATAGAATAATCAAAGGTTTTCACTAAATAATCATAGATATATAAATGTAATGATACAAAGTTGATCATTAAATATTTAAAAAATCATGAATAAAGATCACAATTATCACCAATTCATAATGATGTTTGATGAATATCATTGACACAAGTTATTAAGTAATGCTTCTACTTTTTAAAGTTTTGAATATGGTTAGTGGAATAAAGTTTTTGAGTAGGTCAAAAAAAATTTGAGCATGATTTTGGAATTTTATTTATGTACCTCATCCTTAATTCTTCGAGGAATATCATACATATATATAGGGTTTAAATTTTTATGAGTGTGTATATTTATTATTTATAGGTGGTAGAAGTGATAACTATGTGGAGATTTAATCAAATTAAAATATTAAAGTGGAATACTTCTAATGAATATAAAAAAAGTCTTCATATCAATTAGTATTAGATGAATTGTGTGAAGAAGCAATCATATGAAAATGTTGAAGAGGAAGTAGACAAACTTGTTGAATAGGTAGTAGAAGCACAATATAAAGTGGTGATTATTCAAACCGAGTCTATAAACTAGATATACGTAATCATATGAACAAGGTACCTAACCGAGTCTCATAGTATTGTGTATACTAGAAGGAGAAAATATTGGATGGATAATTTCCTACAAAATTCCAGGAAGTGGTTAATTCTCACTATTATATAAGAAAGTAAATAATAAATTAGAAGAATATCAAGTGTGGAGAAATTTCAAGCAACACCGTGATAACATAATGGAACCTATTGTTAAAGGTTATTAAAATTCTTACAAAACACTGTTATATCATTTATCCATGTAAGGAACACAAGAACTATCGATTGACTATAGTTCTATACAAGTGAAAGGATATTCTATACTTTATGTAACCACTAAAGGTATTATTTTATAGTGGTTTGTGTGGCCTTGTATTACTTATAAACCTTTCTATGGATTAGATACTCTTTTTGAGTACTGAACCTTTTAAATACTTGTGTTCCAATGTTTTATTATTATTTTAATGTTTTTAACCAGATTCATATCTCTCTAATAGGGGGAGATGAAAATTTTAAAAGAAGATATCATAGATTCACCCCTCCTCTTAAGGATAACATAGATCCTGATTGGTTATTTAATTGGTTTGAGAGGGAAGGTTTCCTTTATTGACTTTATGCTGAAGTTAAAAGAAAAATAAGGTTGATATAGATATTCAAGAACTCCTTTAATGGTAAGGGTATTCCTGTTTTCAATGGTAAGAACTATCATATATGAAAAGATAGAATGTTACGTTATATTATGTCCATTGCTTATGAAGTTATTGAGGCTACTAATAATGGGTTCCCTCCTAATTATAAGTGTTTTTTCATAATATAAACTGATAAGAATAAACTAGATAATGATGGGTGAGATACAAATTCCACACTTTCCTTACTCTCTGAATGTGAATTTATTAGAGTCAAATGAGTTGAAATGACTAAAGTCATATGGGATAAGTTGAAGAACATTTATAAAATAAATATAAAAGTTAATCAATGTTATAAATATAGATATTGAAATTAAGAGATTATATTATGAATGATAATTAATTTATTGGTGTCTTATTTACAAGGGTGAATGAAATTTTATACACCATAATATTTCTTGGTGAGAAGTGGAATATTTGACCACTATTAAAAAGGTTTTATGAATTATTCCTAATAAATTTGATGTCAAAGTTTCATCTTTAGAAGATAAAAATCCTAAGACTATTTATCTAGATGATATGCATAACATTCTAATTGTTAATGAAATGAGAAGAGAAAAGGTTATGAAGAACAAAGAAAAGCATGATCAAGAAATTTCTTTTAAATCTGTAAATAAAGGAATGTATAGTAAGGTTTTCAAGGAAGAATCCAGTGAATTTGACACTGGATAATAGTTTGGTAATATTTTTTATGAATTTATTTCTTCTTTAAGGGTGAAAATAGGAAAAAGAAAGTAATAAAGGAAAATTACCTTTGAAGTTCTTTCATTATAGAGCTATTGTAAATTTTACTAAAACTTTTACATGACATAAAGAAGATGAATATAGTGATAAATTGGATGGAATTATGAGAATATCTCTAAAAATTATGGAAAATAAATCCATGTCCCATATAAAGGTAAAGGACAAGAATTTTTATAAATACAAAAAGATAAACTTTTTGTCTAAGTACAAGGAAGATGATGATCGTGAAGAGGAAGCTAAAAACTCCAGTGATGATGCTACTAAGAAATTGGTTATTAAAAAGTAAATATTAAAAAGTTTATCAGTTATTTACTAAATATACATAAATAAGAATAATATAATCAGTTGGATTTTTTTCTTAATAGAGATATGAAATAATGTATTTTAAATATTTTTAGACTTGAAAAAGATAATAAGAAGTTCAAGAAAGAAAGTATTTCAGTAAACAATCAAGAATATTTTCTTGAATAAATATCAAAGTTAATAAAATATATTGATAATATAAATAATTTTCTTGATGATGAGAATAACCTCAACATAATGATTGAAGAAAAATTAAAGGTAAAGGATAAATAACTTGATCTTATTCAATAAAAACTTATTGTGGCTAATTGAAGATAAAACACTTACAAAATTCAGTTTAAAAAGTTGGTGGTTGTTTTAATATGATTAAAACTTATAAGTATCAATAAAAAACATTCATAAAGCCTAAAAACATTGTTTAATATAGTCTAGTGAAAAAGGAAGTAGATAATATCATGTATGCATCCAAAACAACCAGAGTTGAAAATCCTAAAATTTATAAGGTTTCAAGGTCTTAACCAAAATATGAAACTACTATAAATCTTGATATGGTTAAGAATAAATCTAAACAAAAAATAATTTATCGAGTGTTTTCCAAAACATTGTCACACAACATTGTGCCAAGATGGATGGTAAAAAAGATAATGACAAGCATTTACAAAATTCTGAATAGTATGTATGTTATAGAGGAAAATATTATTTCTATATGTATTTTTGGTACTGTAGATGATTTGGGAATAGAGATAAGGTGTGATGGTTTAATCATAAATGTTAAAATGAATCTAGGAGAAACTAGAGGCATATTTTCAGGGGGGGTTAAGGCAATAAAAAAGACAACCTAAGAAAGTTAGTATGATGAATAAAAATAGATTCCAACCCTTAGAAACTATTTTTTAAATATAATATTGTCCTATGATTCTTAAAAAAAATTATTTCATGTCATGTTATCGATGAAAAAAAGATTAATTCCACAAACCTCAATATCCACATGAAAATTAAGAAAATTTAATAGAAAAAGACTTACTTGTTAAAAATTATCTGAAAGCTATAAAAGGGGAATAACCTTGGATATTAGATATTGGGTGTTATTAAAAGAATAATTGTGATTTATAGTTATTAAATATTGTGAATGATTACAAGGAAGGTACAATAAATTTTTTAAATAATGATTCCCTCCGAATTAAAGGCATTGGATTCTTTATCATTGGGGAATAAATGATAAAATCAAAAAGAGCCTTGTTTGTTGATGGGACAAAACACAATTTATTGAGTGTTTCAAAAATTTATGATGAAGGTAGATTTTATTTTTTAGGATTGATGGTTTCATTTGTGAATGTCTTTAATATGGGAAAGTTGTTAAAATAGGGAAGAAAACAAAGGAAAACTTTTTTCAAGATAATTATTTGTAGAATTAATGCTATCTAATCATGATAGAAGAAAATATGCTTTAACATAAATTGTTGGGAATATGTGTTAGAGAAATATGAGTAATCTAAAAAATAGAGAATTTTTTTGTGATATTCATAATATGAAAAGAAGAAGATATTGGTTCTATTATAAATTCTATAAAGGGGAGACTACAAACTCAGTAAATAATAAAGTTGAGATACATTCAACTTGTCCCTTGCAGCTGATACATTATGAAATATATGGGACCATGAGAAAAAAACAATAAATAGAGATAATAACTTTATATCCTTTATTAATAATTTTACTCATATCGCATTTATTATTTTTTTAAAATATAAATTAGAGGCTCTCAAAATGGTTAAGAGTTTCTAGAGAACCATAGAAAAGAATTGTGGATATTCTATGAAGAAGAGTCAAACTTATAATGGTAATGAATATTCAAATGATAAGTTTTGATATTATATTTAAAATCATGACATTCAACATGAGTCTAGTGAAACATATACACCATAACAAAACAATGTTTCTAAAATAATAAATAGAATATTGGTTGAGATGGTCTAAACTATATTGATTGAATATGATACTTCTCAATTTTACTGGAGGGAATATATTAGATTTTTAATAAAAATTCATAATTGATGTTTTTATAGGAAAAACATTGATATGAATCATTATGAGATGTATTAAAAAGAAACACCAAGTTTTATATGCCTAAGGGAGTTTTTAATTCATGCATTGTCAAAGTTAAGGGTGATAATATTGGGAAGTATTTTCAAAGAGGCATTGATGGAATAATTCATGTTTGTCCTCCAAATTGTAGAGGATAAATTTTCTATAATAAAGAAACAAGAAATATTGTTGAATCTTTAGATATGAAAGTTATTGAGTAATCTGATAAGATATATTTAGAGACAATAGTTTATATAGAAGAAATAAAATATTGTGTGGTTGTAGAAAATCAACATGAAAAAGACCATGAACAAATTAATATTGAATTCATAAAAAATGATGATTCCAACTCAGTTATCTCAAGTGATGAGAAAATATTATGTTTATATCATATTATGCTAAATAATAAAGTGTAATTCCAAAAGATCATTGGAGATCAATGAAAATAGGTTCATATAATAATAAATTTGATTTTAGTATCATATATATCCTTATATTCTTTGGTTGATCCAAAAGATATTGATGAAGCTTTGGAGAATCAAGAGTGGATTAATGTCTTGAATGAATATTTGGATCAAATTTAGAATAATGATACTTGAGAACTTTTATCCAAATCAAACAATAAGAATTTTATTGGTATAAAGTGGTTGTTCTAAAACAAGTTAAATGAATGATGTGAAGTGATAAGAATCAATGAACAATTTTTTTGGAAAAATTAATTTTTAATTGAAGGAATTGATTTTGATGAGACCTTTAACCCAATATCAAGGCTTGAAACTATAAAACTATTTCTTTTTATTACCACAAAACAAAGATAAAAAATATTATATATGGATGTCAAGTCAAATATTATTAATGGATAACAATATAAAGAAACTTTTATTGAAAAAACATGTGGATTTGTGCTTGTTTAAGACGACTTTTGTGTGTGAATGTTGAAAATATACTTGTATAGATTAAATAAATATTTGAGAGATTAGTTTTCTAAATTTGATACCTTTTAAGGAATTTTAATTTAAGGGGGATTAATAGTTGGTATTAACCTATACATAAGATAAAATAAATAGTTTTAACTTAATATAATTGTTTATGTTGACGACATTATATTAATAGGGAATGATGAAAAAGAATGTAAAAAGTTTTTTGAGGTGATGGATATGCTGATTAGAATATCCATGATAAGTGAAATGAAATACTTTCTTGGAATATAAATTTATCCAAAGAAGAAGTTTATTTTCCTATATTAATATAATTATACTAAATAACTTTTTAAGAAATTAGGCATGTAAGTAGGTTGATCCTAAAGAGTTTATAATGTTAGTTGGAATCTTGTTATATCTAATGTATTAATAACTAGATATAATGTATGTTGTTAAATTGTGTGTCATATATCAAAGTGTTTTAAAATAATTTGATCTTATGTCTAGAAAAAGAATTTATAGATATATCAAAGGCATAATTTATTTAGGAATAAAATATAATTGCTCAGGAATGATTAATCTCTCTGATTGTGTTGATGATATAAGATAAAAGTTTGGTGGAGTTTTATTTTTGGGATAAATTGGAATAGATAGGAAAAAAATTATGAAACTCTCAACACCATAGAAGCTGAGTATATAGTTTGTAATAAATATATAACATAACTTATGTCTATGAAGACATATTTGGAATATTTGTTAATTTATTTGGAGTTACCCTTCTCTTGGGATGTGATAATAAAAGTGCTATAAATCTTACTAAAATTATTATGTAACATTATCATTGCAAGTAAATTGATATCAAATATCACTTCATCAATTAGAATTTAGAGAGGAATGAACTAAACTCGGAGTTTGTTCCTAAAATAGATCAAGTTGCTATTATCTTCACAAAATCATTAATGAAGGAAACATTTCAAAAACCGAGGTTGATAATGGGTGTTCAACCATCCTCTATTTAATGCTATGGTATGTGAATCTTTCCCCTTTACCATATTCTATTTGAATAGTGTTTTCATAGGGGGAGAAAATTCATAACATAATTTTATCCATTGGTATGTTCTTACATTTTTTAAAGAAGAGAATATATTTATAAATATTTTTTAAAATGGGTAGGATATGATTTTTACATTTGTGAAATATTTAAATAGTTTTTTGAAGTGGATAAAGGAAACTTTTTTCTTTTAGGTTAAAGTTGTTTTGATAGTTAAAGTCTATTTTTTTTAATAAAAGTTTCTTATTGAGTGAAAGGAAAGTTTCTTAAATTACTATTTATAGATAACATGTTGTTGTTGTTCAATGATTCTTGTTTCCTACACTAATTTTTCTAATGTAGGATTAGAATTATGGAATAAGTAATCCATTTCTTGAGTTTCAAAATATCAATGATTTGTTTTTCTTGGTTTATAACAAAATCCAAAGGCTGAGATTGTTCAGATCATGAAGTTTTGAGATAATTTAAGATTAAATTGAAAGAAAAATGGTTTCTCAATGTGATTAATTATGTTTTCTAACATAAATAGACTTTTTTTCAATTTCCCTCAAAGGTGATCAATTTTTTTATATTAAGTATATTAGATGGAGCCCAATGTATTGGGTTCATTAGATGGATTTTACCATTCTTTTGTGATCAACCAGAGATTTAGCATTGAATTCTTATCCATGTTAAATTTGGAGTGTATCTTATAATATATTTTGTGAATTTTAACTTAGATAACTATTTTATTTTCCTATGTTCAAAAAATCATGAGTATTTAAGTATATCATGATTCAATATTGAGTAAAAAAAGGGAGAAAAATATTCATGTGTACAAAGTTCAGGCTATGAAGATTCATGGAGTTCACTAGAAATATGTTTTCATCCAAAGGTGAATCTATAAAAATATTATTATAAAAAGTTATAAGAAGTATGCTGGATGGATATTACTAATTTTATTCCTTTTTATAAAGTCCTATCAGTTATATGTTTATAATGTATGTCATTCTATGTAATTTTAAATAAGTGTGAAATAATATTCTCCATGAAAATTCAACTGATTAAGAATATAAAATATACTTTTTCACAATAAACCAATTTTTTTAATGGTTTTAATTCAGTTTTATAGTATTTGAATAGAATAAAATGTGAAGGATCAATAGATAGGTAATCCTAGGGTCATTATATTGAGTGAACTGGACAATCCTTATACAATTTTATCCAGAATATGATTTTTTTTCTTACATATGAATTCTATTGGATAATCTAATACCATGTTTAAGATGTGAAAAAAGAACACTCCAAGTCATAAGATAAAATAATTTATTTCATGTTATTAGATTGAGTAAATTGTATGAGGTTCATCGGTAAGAGGTTTCTATGTGAAGGGAATGATCAAAGGATTTTTATGCATGTTATCAGAGGGATAAAGTGTCCAAAAAAATAATTATAAGAGGATCCTATGAAGTTGTTAAGGAGAAATGTTTAGAGTTTCATCGATTGGTAGTGATGTACCAGATAAAAGGATTGAAGAGCTTTATAAAATATTTATAAAGAAATAAAACATTTAAAAAATCATGGATAAAGATCATGATTCCCACTGATTCAGAAGGAAGTTTTATGAAGATCATTAACATAAGTTCTTAATGGAAGCTCTTAATTATTAGGAGGTTTTAATAAGGTCAATGAAATGAAGCCTTCAAGTGGGTCACAGAAAGTTTTGAGCGGTATTTTTAAATTTTATTTTTGTGGATCATCATTAATTCTTAGAGGAACATCACCTATATAATGGGGTAAATTTGTGATGAGTGTGTGTACTAATTATTGATATCTGGGTAAAGTGATGCTGAATTGAAGAATAAATTAGATAAATAAATTTGGATGTAATTGGTCTGAAAAATAATTGAAAAAGTCTTCCCACCAGTTGGTATATATAGTGTGTAGAAGTAATCAGATGAATAGGTTGAAGAGGACATATATGAACTTGTTGAAGAGGTAGTAGAAGAAATATAGGAAGAGGTGATCAGTCAAATATAGGCGATTAACTAGATGAAAGTAATTGAATGAACTAGGTAATATACTGAGTCTCATTGGACTGTGTATACTGGATAGAAAAAATATTAGATGAATAGTTCCCTATATAAGTGTAGGAATATGTTCTTTCTTGCTATCATGAAAGAAAGTGAAGAAGATCTTACAAGAAGATAAATTATGGAGAAATTTTAAGTAACATGGTGAAAAATTACTAGATCCTTATGAGAAGGTTATTACATTAGTTTTCAAACATTTTCATATTATTTATCTATGTGAGGATTACATTCACTATCAATTGAATATTGTTCTATACAAGTTAACAGATATTCTATTCTTATTATAATCACCTAAAGGATTATTTTCTACAGTTTTATGTGGTGTTTGAGTACTTCCATACCATTCTAAGGACTATCTAGTCTTATTGAGTAGTAAACCTTGTAAATATATGTTTTCCTATAGTTGTTATTGTTTTCTTGTTTTCCAGCAGTGTCATATCGATCAAACAAGAGAGGGAAGTTATTTATTTAGTACAAAACATAAAAAAAAGATAACCAATTCACCCACTCCCACTATTAGTGATCATTAATATCTTGATTGTTTATTTAAATTATTAAAAACAATAGATCAGAGGTTTCCCATGATCCATCTTCCACTTGGAAGGTTTATCATTCCATATCCATGTGTAGTTCCAAATAAGACAAATATGATTCACATAAAAGTAGTAAGTTACAACTTAGGGATGGAACTATGCTATGGAGGTCTTGAAAATTATAGTGGGTAAAAATTATTATAAGAGAATCTCTATGAATTAATGATTTAGCTACATCATATCATGGAGTTTCATAGAAGATGGGAGTTCAAAAAAATAGTAGTTATTTATGAGATATTGTGAGATTCCAAAAGAATATTTTATCCAGTATTTTTTTGGATATTTTTTCAGTAGAGAGTTACACTATAAAAGTTCCTCTTGCACCATAGGGGTCCTCATAGATGCAATGATGAGGGAGAAAATTTTAATTTTAATTAATATGGTTGTTCCTTAGTGATATTTTCTATTACAAAAAAATAAATAAATCAATAAAATGATAATTTATGAAGTTCTAATCTTTTTAGAGATTTAGTGTAATATTTTCCTAGAGGACTTGACACAATTTTGAAGGAATATTACAGATTAATATACCCTATGGAAATATGTAAGAATAAAATAATAAATAAATATCAAAATAAGAGATCAACCACTTAGATTTTGGAGAAGTGAGAGTGTATCATCCACAAGAGAATATGTGTAGATAGGTTTTATTTGTTTTCTTTCTATTTTACATCATATAACTTTGGAATTTATATGTTGTCTATTAATACTAATTAAATTATGTTTCTAATTATTTATAAACACTTTTATTTTAGTTTAGTTCACTATTATCTTTTTATATGATTCTTAGATCATTCATGGTTAGCAAACAATCAATCAATAGTAGCTGATGTCATAAAAGAGGGTGGTTCTACTTTAATGTGATGTGTATGTCATGATTAACATTATTCATTTCATGAGAGTTCTTAAAATTAATTTTATTACATTTATATTAATTGAAATCAAATCACCTATTTTCCTAGAAAGATAAATTATTATTAAAAGTGAATCCTAATGTGATAAAGGGGAATGGGAAGTGTGTGCAAACATAACTCCACCTCTCATTATTAAGATTTAGATTAATACTTCTCTGCTTGTTAGGATACCTTAATAAAAATAATCTATGAGAATAGATAGTTTTAGCTTGTTTTTTATGGTGTAACTAGATACCCATAAAAATTATATTGTATACTTATTTGGATTAATCTCATGCGTGAAGTTTATTTTTTTCTAATGAAAAACCATCCCTCGATATTAGTTCCCATATCTTCACAATTACTTCCCTAGTTTAGGTATAGTTAATTATAGTTTATGTTTAGTTATTTTAGTAAAATTATTATTAATATATAAAAATAATATTATAGAACTTAATTATGATTCCTTTTTATCTATGGGATCACCTATATACTTTAAATACACTCTGATTTTAGGGTTAGTGTTGTTTTGTTAAAATTATAAATTCTAAAATTTGTTTGCCTCAAGGAATTAAGGATGACCTATGGTTAGTCATATATCAACACATTAATTTTTGAAATACATGATATTAATTATTAATATATTTTATGAATATGGTTTTGAAAGAATTAATTAAAAATTAATGATCAATTATATTTAGTTAATTGTTATTGGTAAATTACCCAAAAAATGTTTTCCATGGATTATATTCTTGAAAACCATACCCATACATTACATAAAATGAATAGGGTAGTTTATAAATAATTAAAACAAAATGATTATATTAAATTGAATATTCTTGGAATGAGTAAAACTGTATCAATGAATGATGATCAACATCATCATTATAAAAATTGTACAGAACAATCAACATCAGTAACATCCAATGATGAAAATAAAAAATAATATATATATATATATATAAATGATTATAATTTAAGAGTATAAAAGTTAATAGTTATGAATAATGTTCTGAAATCATTTATTAAGAGATTTAAGTATTTTAAAAATAATCATAATTCACTTGTGTAGAATTCAGGAGTAAAAGATAGTGTTTCTTATCTCAATTTTCCATTCATTGAGACATTTTCCATATTCACTACATGTTTTATTTTTTGTGGAATATATAATGACCATAAATTAAATTTTACTATAATTATCATTAAATTTAAGGTATTTAAAAATACTTTAAGGATCTCTATTTAAATGTAATTTTATTCAAAAGTTTCCAAAGATATAAGGGTTTATTTAGCAACCTAATTTTGAAATAGAGAATTTTTATATTTAAAATCCTGCCTAGGGAAATTATGTATTATTATCTATAAAAATTATATAGGTATATCAATTATGGTTATTCATGTGTATTAAAAGGGTTTATACAATTTTACCCTTCATTGATTCACAATTAAACCGAAAATATTCTTGTAAGTGGAGATAACCTTATCTCTTATTTTTAGTCAGGTTTTTTCTCCCCCATATCCATGTTATTTTTTTATGGATGTAATTATATATAATTCTATTATTACATGAGATATTTTCAATATAATTTACTTTATTTACAAAAGGAGTCTCTTTCTATATTTTTTAGTGTGGTTGTTTTCTACAAGCTTTGACTCTCTTTTCAAAAGTGTGAAAATGATCTTACCTTTTTAATGCTTACTACATGGATGCCTTTTCCCAATTTTATAATTTTTTTAAAAATTATGATTTACTTAAAATATTTGATGTATTTATAAAGTAATATCTATTCTAATTGATTTATGAATTTTTAATTTTATAATAAATGTTATCAAAATAAAAGGATATTTATTTTTGTCATTTTTCAAATTAATTTGAATCAATTTTATAAAATAAATTTTCATCTATGTGAAAATAATTTTATATTTAATATTATTCAAGATGGATGTTCTTTAATGATATCATTTCTATTTTTGGATGGATAATGATCAGATTTCATCATACCAGTTTCTTTCACATGGTTTACTTGAGAAATGATAGAATTCTGTATGGTTTGATGTTCATGTAACACACATATGTATATATTTTAATAGTTTTATAGGGTTTAATGGTATTAAATATTTCAATAATCAACCCAGGTTGACCCCATGATGGGCACATGGCCCAATCCACGATAAGGATCAAGAGGTGTTCCCGATCATACTAGGACACCAACCTATGCCAAGCATAAAAAATAACTTTATTGGGAATGATTTCTCAATTGTACATCAGAAAAATAAATAAAAATTGAATAAAAGAACATAAAAAATTAGTGTAAAATAAATAAAACTAGATATACCATCATGCGACCTCGTGGGTCACCACTGACCACAAAACCACACTCGCTCCATGAGCGATATAGAGTTGGGAGAACCTAATACTGAAATCATAATATATCCATGATCATCGAGATTCTCAATAGGGATTCCCAAGGATAACAACACTTTATTCCTTACCTTTAAAGATAAATCCAAATCATGGTAGTTTTAAAATAAGACATAAAAAAGTATGGTTTTTATTCTTTTTAAAAACAAAAAACAAGATATAATTATAAGAAAAACCACTTCATATTTCAATTTTAGGAAAAATGTTTTAAAGGAATGATATAAATTCCAATAAAATATTTATAAAATAAAACAATGCTAAATAGGTGTCTCATTATGAAAAGAATAGTAGTGATGCCACTTAATAGAGATACTAAAAATTAGAGGAAACCATCTTATATGTAAAACATGTGACATTAGATCTTAGGTGCTGGCCAAGACAGCTAATCACTAAGATATAAATACTCACATAATCAATCTCGACTGATACTGGGTATCTTCAAACATGTCCCAAACACTTAGTTACACCCTCCCTAGTTCGATCGAGAGGCACATCCCATGTTCAATTAGGTTATCTACTGAGGGCCACTAGTTAGTGAATAATCTCAACTAGTATATCATGTGTAACTAAATATCCACCTAACTAACTAAGGATTACCATTATGAATAAATATAGATGATTTTTATCGAGCTATCATATATATAGGTATCACATTATTTACAAAAATACCATTCACCTTCTCACCTATGATCTCCCAACTTAAGCGTAACCCCTATCCAAGTAACACAAACCAAGAACAAGTCTCTTCAACAGGCACATATAAAAAATCACACATAATACATTCATCACATTTCCAATTCAAGGTTAATTCATCAAGAAGGGTTTTACATTTATATAAAACATTTCAAAGTTCCAACTGGTAATAAACACTTTAAAATAATCACTTTCACTTTAAAAAACACCTTTCATAACTATATTGAGTTCCAAAACCATATTTAAATTTTACAACATATACACCTAGATTTATATGTAGGCACCCTTCATACCAATGAACATATTCCACTCTACATGAGTGAATATGTTCAAATAGAGTATATATATCTATATTTATATCTATATATGTATATTTATTTAATCCATATCCACAAATCCAAAAGATTCGGAATCCCCTTATTGGTTACTAGAAGAACCAAACCCATTCCATTAGTCCCTTTTAAAAACTAGTATAAAGGCCAAAAGACCTTTGGGTATCACCCCTTTTATGATATAAATAATTTGGAAACCCAATTGAACATTTATGATTATACACCAATAAATAAATGATTAAAACATACTTAAAGAAAAGGAAACCATATTGTAAGCTTAGGGGAACACTTAAAAAACAAGTGATAATCCATTTAAAATAACCACAACTATATACATAGTATATAAGTTTAATATTACAAGGAAAACACACGTTAATATCACTAAGAAATTATAAATCTAAAATTTAAGGCTGGACATAGGGACCTTACATCAAATCATGTCAATTTTGATGATGGAAACTCAAATCTACCTCAAAGAAGTCCACATAATCAAGAGAGAAAAATAAGAACCCTAGAAGACCAAAACCCCCAGTTTATAATAAAAAGAACATGAACCCTAGGTCATCAGTACCAAGGGATAAGAGGATCTCAAGATAAAATATAAGAATAATAAAGGAGGAGTTTACCTTGAATATTCAACTCAAAACCTTGAAGGAACCTATATGACTCATTATAGAGGAAGGAGGAACTAATGAGATAGATGTGGGAGGAGATGCGTGAGTAGAAAGGGTTGAATGGTTAAATAAATGGGGGTTTTGTGTTAAAAATAAAAAGAGGAAAAAATGGTAAAACGCCATTTTTAAATAACATGGACAAGACACACGACCTTCCAGACCATGTTAAAATGGTGTGGTGGCCTCCCCCGCAAGTATAGAGGCCCTATGGTATGTTAGGGGAGGCCACACACTAATGTGCCTAACCATGTGGGCTACCCAGTGCTTTTTTCTAGGCCATGTGATTTTCAAGGGGATGGTTAATGGTTTCCCCAAAGCATGAGCCAACTATGTTCCACCCTCCTACCTTCCAAAAAATTGAACTATAGGAAAAAATAATTAAATAATCAGTGGAAAAAATAATGGAAAAAAATAAATGAAACATTAGATTAATTTTGGGTTCGGGGTGATATTTCTCCCCACCATGACACTTTATACCCCCAAAAAAGTCCAAATGATTCGATTAACTGAGAGATGAATAGAAGACATAACACCTCCCAAAACAAAACCTCTTACACCAAAACACTAAAAATAGAAAACTCACTTTCCTTCAAAAGCCCATAATTTTGAAATCCAAAAAATATGGTAATGCCATCCTCAAAAGACCATCTTAACATCCTGAAAAGTAGATAATGATCCATAATGGACTTGAACTACTGAACAAAAGGACCAAGAGTGAGATAATCACCTTTAAAACACCACTTAACAAGGGAAAACCCAACCCTTACCATAAAAATCAAGATAGGAGTTCATCATGGTCTATTCAGTATCATTTTGAGCATCCATCACATGACCCAGACCCAGACTAGTCAAACTACTACTGTTGGGTTCAAAAGGGGTGGAAACAAGGAGTATCCCTATAAAGGAATCTTAGAATATGATTTCACCACAAGATCATTATATTATGGAATACCCACTATATTAGGACTTTTTCCAAACTTTAATTCTTCAAACAATGAAAAAAATTATGAGTTATTAGACAGAGAATAAGAAACCCATCCACTCTATGATGAAAAGATTTAGATTCTTCCAAAAGGAACTTCTATTAAGAGAGAATCGCAAAATGGTATAAACAATATTTTCATCCTCACAAAGAAAGTCCATTGAGTTTAATTCCCTAAATAGAAAAAAATTATAATAAGGAAACTTTAAATGGATCCCACATCAACCCCATGCTTCTCCAAATGGGATGGGGGTCCTTTAAAAACATGGATATATATCCACATTATTTTTATCAACACCCTAAAAAAACTATTGAAAATGACACAGAGTCTAAAGGTATGATAGGTCATTGGTGCTTCATGGTAGGAGGAATCCTTATGCCCTAACTTCCCACATTGATGGCACACCTGAAGATTTCTCTTCAGTGAGAATAAAAATGATGGCCACTTCATACTACTTAAAAATATTCTAGGAAAAAATTTATCACATTTCCCCTAATTGGAACCACCACCAGTACTATTAGGGATGGGTGAAATATCAACCACCCTTGTCTCCCTAGCTAAACCTGATTTGTCCTGGATAGCCAGCCTCACCACTTATTTATAAGTTTTGGAGAATGAAGACAGTTCTTGGAAGAGTTTTGGTGGGAGAACCTTTTTAAATAAGCTATCCTTAAATGATTCATATCCAGAATTTTCTAATTTATATAACCCCATATTGGTGAAAATCTTATAAAACTCCAATAATTTTGAATTACCTTGATTGATATGATACAATTTCATGCCCTTTGGTACCTTTATGATTTTATGGAAATAATGCCATATGAACAAGGCCTTGGATATTTCCCCCAAATGGCATCAATGTGATTTATACTGAATAAAAGACTTCCACCACTTCCATCCTAGGCCTTTTAGCATAAAGGTCATGAACTTGAGCTTAAGAGGCTCAGGGAGCTCAATACAAACAAATGTATTCTCAATGATTCAAAAATAATCCTTTGATTTCCCTAGTTATTACTATTTGAATAAATTAGGAGGGTTTTAATCCCAAAACCACTAAATGGATTCTTGATTTTGATGACCACTAGGCTTCACATCCACAACAGATGAACTAAATATTTGAGAAGATACTTGGTCAGCCAAGAAAATGTGGTGGAAAATCCACCCACAGATCCTCTTCAAGATTCCTGAGATATTAGTGGGGACATAATCTAAATCAATAAGAATGAAACCAAATCAAAATATATACTAACTCACTACTATATATCACAATCACAAAACAAAAAACCAAACTCAAAACAACACTCTAAGAAAAATTAAACATAACAAAAACCAAAATCCTAGAAAGGAAACATAAAAAAACTCCCACCTATAAAAATATCACAATACCCCTTTCAAAACTGTTTCCAAAAAGATAAATAATCATAAAAGTTTGGGTAATTTACAATGGTATTACATGGAACCTCACATATATAAATTCTCATTCTATCTCAAGAACACATCCACACATACTAATAAACATCTACTTACCACATAAATATATCAACATATGTGAGCATTTATAGGAATACCAAGGGTTAATAAAAAGATATAATCACTTTACACACAACAATTTAAGATACCCCATATAATTTTAATTTTATCTCTTATCATTAAAACAAAAAAAATTCAAATTCCCTATTCATTTTTCCAATTCTCATCTTATAAAACATTTAAAATTAGAAAACAATTACCATTTCATTTTCAAATAACTCAAAGAATATATTTTAAAAATATAATTTTGATAAAATAAAAAATATTTTTAATATAAAAGGGAAACACCCCAAAACCATCTTAAACCCACACCAAGCATAAAAAAGTAAATTCAACACTCGATATATCAAAATTCAAAAAACTTATAAAAAAACATCTACTATACAGGATTTGGCCACACATTCTAGAATATCGTGAAAAAATTGTGTTAGCACACTAAAAGTCAAGAATGGTAGTTTCATGGTATATGAATGGTTTTATAGATGATGTATAGTAACCATATAACCTTTAAATACATCAAAAAATACACTCTAAGCTTTGGAGATTCTAAAAAAACCCATAAATTCTCAAAACCAAACACAAAAAATAAAAAAAACATTAAAATATCCAAGTGACAAGATATGATTTTGAGGAACAACCATCCCAAACCACCCTAGAAATATGATCATCTTTCTGAATAGAAAATAACCATGTACCTACCCATAATTGACTACATGAACTCCAAAAATCATAGATATGAACTACTAGACATCAAAAATAAAAAGGGACAACCTGGATATGATACCATTTTATTATGAACCAACCTAGGTCGACCCCAAACTGGGCATATAGTCTAATATGTGACAATTCCCAAGAGGCGTTCCCAATCCTCCAAGGATGGAAAATAGTTCCAGGAATAGAAAATGAATCAATTGGGAAAATATTTTCCTATTAAAATTAGAAAAATAAATAAAAATAGAATAAAAAAATATACACTGATAGTGGAAAATAAATAAAAATATACATAACTCCATGTGACCTCATGAGTAACCACCAACCAAAAAACCACACTCACTTCATGAGTGATCCATAGCTGGGATAACCGGAAACTGAATATGCAAATATAGGTGGGGGATCAAGATGCTCATTAAGGATTAATGAGGATAACAACTCCCTATGCCTTACCTTTAAAGAGAAATCCAAATTATTTTAGTTTTAAAGTAGGACATATAAAATGTGTATTTTCATTATTTTCAAAAAAAAAGATGTTTTTCTATGAAAAAACATTTCCCATTATAATTTTAGAAAAATAGTTACAGAGGAATGAGAGAAAATTCAAAGTAATTTTTATAAAGTAACCAGTTCTAAATGGGTGTCTCGGTATGAAAAAAATAATAGTGATGTAACTTTATAATGATACATGAATATAGAGTAAAGTAGCATACATGTAAAATAGGTGTCATGGGATCTCAAGTGTTAGTTGAGAAGGCATAGGAATATGATATAAATACTCATATATTCAATCTATAACAGTATTGGGTATCATAAAACACTTCCCAAACTCTTAGAAACATCCTCACTTGTTCAACCGAGGGTAAAATCCCATTGAAAGTTAGGTTATCTAATAATGGCCATTAGTCAATGCATAGTCCCAACTAGTGAAACATGTGTAACTAGGGAACCCACCTAATTACCCAATGATTCCTATGATAAATAAATAGTGGAAAGGTTTATCAAGATATCATATACATACATATCAAATTATTTAAACAAAATCCCATCCACCTTCTCACCTCCGTTATCCCACCTTAAGTGCAACCCATTTACAAGTCTCACAAACTAAGCACAAGCCTCTTCACCAGTAAAATATCAAAAATCACACTTTTAACAAATATAAAAAATTTCTAATAAAAGGGAAATGCCTTAAGAGGGTTTTTCCATTACCATAAAACATTTTAAAGTTCCAATCAGGCCTCAACACTTGAAAATAAAAACATTGGCTTTAGAAATTACTTTTTCCCCAATATTTTGAGTTCTAAAACCACATTTCACTCATACAGCATATACACCTAGATTTATATATAAGCACCCTTTATCCCAATGTATATATTCCACTCAGAATGAGTGAATATATAAAAAGAGATTACTTATATATATATATATATATGTATATCTATGTAATCCATGTCCACCAAGACAAAAGACTGAGAATATCCTTAGATTTTCCTAGAAAAACCAAACCCATTCCATTAGTTCCTTTTAAAAACTAGTTAAAAGACCAAAACACCTTTGGGTATCACCACTTTTTATGATAGAAACCATTTTAGAAACCAATTAAACATTTAGGATGCTACAATATTAAAAAAATTCTTGAAAGCATGATCAAACCAAAGAAACCCTTAGTCACAACTTAGGGGAACACTTATAAAACAAGTTAAAATCCACTTCTATATAACAAAACCATTTAAATAGAATAAAAAATTCATATAATAAGGGAATAAAATTTAAAAAATACCAATAAATCATATATCTTATATGAAAGTATTGGACATAGGGACCCTACCACAAATCATGTCACCTTTGATGATAGAAACTAAAATATCCCTTAAATATGTATATAGAAGAAAGAGAGGCCAATAAAAATCATATAATACCAACCCCCCCCCCCCAATTAAGAATCAAAATAAAATCTACCCTAGGTTATCAGAATCACAGGAGAGGAGGCACTCAAGAGTAAATGGAAGAAGAAAGAAGGTGAAGGGATAAGCAGGATCTTACCATGAATATACAACTCAAAAACTTAAAAGAACCTTGATGATTCAACAAAGAGGATGGAGGAACAAAGTGGAGAGAGATCAGAGGATATCCATGAGAAGAAATGGTTGAATGGAGGAATAAATGGGGGTTTTGGGTTAAAAATTGAAGGAGAAAAAATGGTAAAATAATAATTTTAAATAACCTAGGCATGCCTCATGGTCTTTTGCAATGTGAAAAAACCATGAATTTTACTCTATCATCCAAGGATTTCGGTCTCACAGTTTATTGTACGGAGGCCACATGCATGTGTGCCTAACCGTATGATCTTCCCAGTGATTCCTCCTAGGACACATGGTTTAAAGGCGACTGGTGTACAATTTTCCCGAACTCTGAACTAACTGTGTGCCACCCTCATACCCCCCAAAAACTAAAAACTCAAGATAAAAATACCTAGATAATCCGCATTACAAAATAAAGGCAAAAAAGAAATGAAACTTTAGAGTAGTGTTGGGTTAGAGTGTGATAATATAACCCTCTAATGCATTAGGTAAAGAATTATCTCATGATATGATTGGGAATAGGAAGTGATACCAAACCCTTATTGGACTCTGTAAACTATGTGATTATGGTATTTTTAGTGAGCCTCAATAAAAGGATTTATTTTCTATGATTATATATATTTCACATTCTTATGCCTAATTTATTATTGCATGGTTCATGATTATTGAATCATGTTTCTATACTATTATTTCTAATGTATTATGTTATGAATAAATTCATATTCTATGAACCATGATTTGTGATCTATTTTTTATTGAATATGATTCTCTTATGTTATGTCCATGCACCTTGATTATGACCTCATAGAAACAATTTTATTATAATAACACTACTCTTTATTACACACATAAATATGATTTATTACATAAAATTCCACTTAAAGAAACTTTTAGGATCTAGAGGTATAGTGTATTGGGAAATTAGGAACATTAAAAAACAAATTAGAACATAAAACACAACATCTTTATTGAAAACTTCTTTTACATGACCACAATATTCCTTCATACTTAGCATTGCATGGGATAACCTGAGGACATACATAAGAAAAGGGTGAGCTATAAAGCCTAGTAATGGAGTAAACAAGGCATGATATGAAGAATCTATTACATGTTAGGCAATAGGAATATCAATGTTTCACAAGAGAAACAAGAACATAAAGGCATGATATATCATGATTATCATAACATGGAAATGTGGCAACAACATTTAACATGATATTAGCATGAGCCAAGGATCATTGCACATGGAGCCTGAGTAAACCCTCATTGAACTTGAATTAGCATGAATAAACCCTCATTTTACTTGAATTATCATGAGTAAACCCACATCTCACATGAATTATCACGATACTATTCTTTACCCAATGCATTGGAGCGCTATCAGGGTGCACCCTTCTTAATCATTTCATTTCATGCATAAGTGTGCCACGTAGATTATACAACATGGATTCATCAAACATAATAATTTATTCCATGATAAAGGAATGTGGAATTAATAAATAAAACTTTATAATAAATAAGTAAATGTGTATAAAGGTGAATACTCTTGATAGATAAATGGGCATGGTATTCACTACATAATGACTTTGGCTTGGAGAATTGAAGTGTAATTTCAGCAGTATAATGACGTGACATAAGAATTAATAAAAAATGGTTAATGAGAGATAAAGATGTATCTCATCATATTTATATGAAATGGACAGTAATGGGGTCATATATATACATTTCCCAACATATTTAATGGAATTTAGATGCATAATATAAAAGAATTTCTTGAATGTAAATGAGAAGAGAGAAATTCCTTACTGAATTTCAGCATGGTAACAAGTGTGAATGAGAGGAATTAATGATAGAGAAAGAGGTATATAATCATTCAAAAATAAGTATATAAGTATGGGGGAGGTGATAAATCATATCCCAGTATTTTTAATTGAAAAAAAGGGTATAATAATATAAATAAATTTAAACAAAATAAGAAAAGAAGAAATCCCTTACTTGGAAGTGTGATCCCAAAGGCTTGGGAGAGGATTGAGATAGGATTATAGGGAGATTGGGGCACCTTGATAGGATTCAAGATATATGAGGTCAGGGGTTGGTTGAGATCCAAAGTTTTTTAGTAAATATGAAGTGGAAGCTTCAGTGGGTTTATATAGGAAAAGAGAGGGAATTCTTTACTATTTAGGTTTTGGACACTACACATTAAACTAATGAAAACCAAAAACCATCCTCTGGTTTTTTCCTACGATTTTTGCCAATGGGGAGTGGGAAATATTGTTTTGTAAGTCCAATGGAATAAATTCTTAAAATATTATGCTTTCTTATGTGGAGGTGAGTCACACTCTCAAGGAAATCATTTTAAAAACCTAAAATATTTTATAAGTCTTTGAGGGTCCACTAAGGCACCATAAAATTAACCCAAAAAATATAAAATCACATTATTTTAAATGTAAAACATATGTTGGTAGAGCATTCCATTTATAGTATTTTATTACATCACTATTGGGTCATTATGATGTCAAAAAACACATTATATATTTAAACTATACTTAATTTTTACTCCAAAATTCGACTGTCTCATAAAATTATGCAAAATTCACCAATTGATAATTTAAAAATCCTAATTTCAGAAATAATATTCATTTTATCTAAATAATTTTCTTAATATTTGAATTTTTACTTTTAAAATAAAATGAACATTTATCGAAAATTCATGGGTTTTGACAAAAACATCTTTCAAACCTTAATAAAAATTACAATTTTATTCATATAAATTTTATGATAATTTTATAAAAAATTTAGTAATAATATTTAATTTAAAAATCCATTAAATCATCAAAATAGATTTCTTAATTTAATATTAACTAAAAATACTATTTGTGCTTTAAAAACTATTTACAAAGTAACAATAAAAAAAAGAATGTATATTCTTTATTCTATAAAAAAAATAATGCACATAATCATAGTGCTAGGGTCTTGTTACATAACCCCTTATAACACACGCATAATACCAAAGGGTAAGGTGTGCGATGGTGACAGATTCTTGGGCTGGCTCAGATAACGTCGTTTGGGTGGTAATCTATATTAACTTATACTTCTCCTGTAGGTAGTTCTGTTCAAGCTTAACGTGTTGAATCTCAGCTTGGGTTTAGTCAAGAGCGAATCCTAGTGATGCTAAATCCTTTCCGAGCTCTGAAAAATGGGTTTCTTATGGAGCAATTCTACTGGATAAGGCCATCACTTCCTTTATCTGAGTAAATTGGATTTGTTAAAGCACTATATTTATACTAATAATGAGATCACTATTTAACATCTATATTAGGAACAATAACAATTCTTAACTGTATTTTAAAATAAAAAAACATAAAACTAAGGAAGTGAAGATGGTTTTATAATCATTTTACATAATAATACATTTAAGAAGATGAAGAGGAATTTTTATTAGTAAAATTTTTGGTCGTTACATTCTTACCCCCTTAAGAAATTTTTCCCTCAAAATTTCCTTTTTCCACACTAAAACAGATGAGGGTAACTCTACTTCATCACTTCCTCCTATTCCCACGCTGCTTCTTCAAACTTGTGGTTTCGCCATAACACCTTGACAAGGGGAATTGTCTTATTTTATAGAAACTTTTCCCTATGATCTAAGATATTCACTAGATTCTCTTTATAGGAGAGGTCATTCTCCAATGGTACCACCTCTGTATTGAGTACATTCAATGGGTCAAGAATGTACTTCCTCAAGAGTGATACATAGAATACATCATGTACTTTAGACAAGTTCAGTGGGAGTGATAGTCGATAGGCCACTGATCCAATGCGATCAAGGATCTCAAAAGGGTCTATGTAACTTGGATTAAGCTTTCCCTTCTTCCCAAATCTTATAACTCTCTTCTATGGTGATATGCAGAGAAATACCATGTCCACAACATCAAACTCTAGGTATCACTGATGATTATCAGGATAGCTCTTTTGTTGACTCTAAGTAGCTTTAATGTGTTGTTGGATGGTCTTAACCTTCTCCACCATTTCTTCAACCATTTCTGGACCTAGTAGTTTTCATTCCCCAACTTCATCCCAACATGTTGGTGTTCTATATCTCTTACCATAAAGCGCTTCATAAGGATCCATTTAGAAGCTTGAGTGGAAACTGTTGTTGTAAGAGAACTCAACCAGCAGAAGATATTGATCCTATCCTCCTTTAAATTCCATTTAAGATTCTCTCAACATTTCCTCAAGTGTTTGGATAGTCCTCTTAGGTTGTCCATTAGTTTGAGGATGATAAGTCGTACTGAAGTTTAGCTCAGTATTCAGAGCATGTTGAATAATCTTATAGAACTTAGAGGTGAATCTTGGATCTCGATCGGATACAATTGATAGTGTCACTCTATGTAGCCTTACCACTTATCTTATATATATACATGCTAGTTTATCTAATGAGAAATCCTATCTAATTGCAATGAAGTGTGCAATCTTTATATGAAGATCCATGAAAACCCAAATATTATTATTTCCTTTCGATGTATTTGAATGTTCGGTGACAAATTCCATGGTGATGTTCTCCCATTTCCATGTTGGTATGGGTATGGTTGCACCATCCCATTAGACTTATGCCTCTCATCCTTCACCTGCTGAAATACCAGACACTTTTATGTACACTCATTGATCTCCTTCTTCATGTTATCCCACCAATATTTCTCTCATAGATCTCGATACATCTTTGTGTTTCATAAGTGAATGGAGAAGTTCAAACTATGTGCATCATCCAAAAGTTCTTTCTTTAGATCCGAATTTGATGGAATATATAGTCTTTACCCAAATATCACAATTACTTCTTCATTAACATTGAACTCCGAGGATTTCCCCTTTTTGATAGTTTCCACTTTCTTCTAAATTCCCACATCATCCTTTTGATCACCCTTTAACCTTTATAAAAGAGATGGTTGAGCAATCATTTGTGAAAGGATTGATGATGTTCCATTCTTTATGATTACCATTTATATCTTCATCAAATCTAAGAAGATTGGATCCTTTTAAATTATCATCAATGATAGAATCACTAGGTCCTTTCTACTTAAAGCATCAACCACCTTGTTCACTTTCCCAGGGTGGTAATGGATTGATCAGTCATAGTATTTGATCAGCTCTAACCATCTTCATTTGCGCATGTTCAACTCTTTTTGTATGAATATATATTTGAGGCTTTTGTGATCTGTGTATATTTCACACTTCTCCCCAAAGAGGTGATGTCACCAAATTTTTAAAGTGAAGATTATTGCAGTCAACTCTTGATCATGTGTTGAATAGTTTTTCTCATGAAATTTTAATTTCCTTGAAGCATAAGAAATGACTTTGTAATTTTTCATCAACACACAGCCCATGCCTTTCTTCAAAGCATCATAGAATACCCAAAAAAGTTCTCCACTTGTGGGTAGTGTGAGAAAGTGCACAGTGATAAGCCTCCTTTTTAACTCCATGAATTTATCTTCGCATTCATAACTTCAAGAAAACTTGACCCCCTTTCGAGTTATCCTGGTAAGAGGGTGTGAAAATCGTGAGATTTTATCACAAATTGGGGATAATATCTAGCTAACACCAAGAAGCTACAGATATCTGTCACTGATTTTGGTCTCGACCATCCCTCTATTTCAGTTGTCTTGGAGGGATTCACAGATATCCCACTTCTTGTGATGATATGACCCAATAATGATACTTCCTTCAACCTAAACTCACACTTTATATACTTTTCATAGGGATTATCCTTTCTCAAGGTCTCTAGTATAGTGATTAGATGCTCCTCATGCTCCTCCTTGGTTTTGGAGTATATAAGAATATCATTTATAAAAAAAACATCAAAAATTTGTTGAGGTAATCTCTAAAGACTATATTCTTCAAGTCCATGAATATTGTTGGAGTATTAGTGAGTCTAAAAGGAATTACTATAAATTTATAGTGCCTATACCTTGTATGAAAAGTATTCTTGGGGATATTCTCCTTCTTCACCCTTACTTAGTAATATCCTGATCAAAAATCCACCTTGGAGAAGTATGTTTCTCCACGTAGCTGATCAAACAAGTCATTAATTTGGTGAAGAGGATACTTGTTATTTATCATGATTTTGTTGAGATCACGATAATCAATGCAAAGGTGCATTGAACCATCCTTGTTCTTGAAAAAGATGACTGGTGAACCCCATGGTGAATCACTTGGGCGTATAAACCCTTTATCTAGATTCTCCTATAGTTTTTTCTTCAGATCCTTAAGATCCACAACAGCCATTCTATACAGATTCTAGGATATTGGAAATGTCCCAGCTAGAATATAAATTGATAATTCAACATCTCTTCTAGGAGGAAGACCAAGAAATTCCTCAGGAAATACTTCAATGAATTCCCTCACAATAGGCATGTATTCAAGGATGATTACTTCATTAGACTCAATCATTTTTACAAGATATGCATTCTCATAGGGCATTGATATCTATGCTTAAGATGATGATACTAAATAAGATTAATCCTCCTCCTTACACTTGTACAGAATCAGGGGTCGATTTTCTATATGGAGAGTGATTTCTCTCTCATGGAAACTTATGTTGGATCTATATAGGGAAAGCCAATCCATGCCAAGAATTGCATCAAATTCCACCTAAGGGAGTATGATGAGATTATTTGAGAAGTTAAAACCACAAGTTTTGATAGGGGAAGAGTTATATTCATGTTTTCAATGATTTCCCCATTTATCATTCTCACCGACATCTCTACTTCTATGATTTGTGGTGGTGTTGGGATTATTCTACTAAAAAATTAAGATATAATAGAATGAATTGAACCGAAATAAAAAAGAAAGTTCTCTATTATTGAATGAATAACTAGCATACTTGTCACCACTTTTTTTCGGGGTTCACCTTGGAGGTAGTGATGGAAAAATCTCACCCTTACTACCTTAGAGGTTGTTGGTTGCCTCTGAAAACTATTGTCTTAGGGAACTGGTTTGCAAAGTTCCGTGGTTCTTTGCAGTTGAAGCAATGAACAATGCATTGAGGGTCGAATAGAGAGTTACTCTCCTCTATTGCAGTAGTGGGTTTTTCTTGTTGGCAGTTAATATCCAGGTGCCCTTATCTTCCACACCTAAAGCATTTCCTCATCCCCTTCAGGCAATTTATGGGGTACTTCTTTCCACAGCTTTGGAAAGTGGGGTGCTGTAATTTCTTAGCACCATTAGATTTATCCATTAGACTGAAATAATTAAAGTCTACATTACACTTATTATCCCCCTGATGCCCCTGATATTCACTGATCTCCATTACAAATTTGAGGGCACATCGTAAAATTTACTCATAGCTATCGAAGTCACAGATAGTAAGGGATTTCCATTGGTTAGGTTTTAGCCCACCAAAGAAGCAATCAAGCTTGCATTTGGGGGTAACGAAAAAGATGACGACATATCATTCAAGCCTTTTAAAGTTTGTCCCATACGCTCTGATGGATTCTCCATCTCTTTTCTTTAGGTAAAAGAATTCCCTTTCCATCTTAAGTAGGAGGGTGGAAGGAAAATATTTATCGAGAAACATTTTCCAAAAATCCTTCAATTCCAACACCTTTATCTCCTTCTTAAGATTTTTATTTTTGATCAATGTCCACCATTAATAAGCTTCACCCTCTATATGGTAAGCATCCAGAAGTAAATTCTCTTGTTCATAACATTGAAGGATGGAGAATATCTTCTTAATGAATTTGATCCATTGTTTGGTGATTGAGGGATCAAATGATCCATTAAAAGTAGGAGTCCTTTGTCTCATGAATCTCTCAATTGCAGGTTGTTATTTGGGGGGTGGGTGGTTGAAAGTTCCTCTTTACCCATGTTTCTATTCAAAACTTGAGTTAACTAATAGAGTATCATAACAAAGTTTTTGTTTCCCACTCCCATCAGATTGGGAATCTCATTAGAACAATCATAACATTGATATTCACATTGCTTGTTAGCCCGAGTGCTCCTATTACCAGCCATTGACCGGGATAAAAGGAAATTTAGGGGTAATTCATAAAGGGAAATCCAATGAAAAAATTATAAATGATAAATTATAGTTATTTCCTTAACTTATCTATATTATCCGTGATCTAATTCCCAACATATATTCTTAGGGTAATTTTTTTAATTCCCTTAATAATGGTTCATACTATGATTATTCATTTACAAAAGCATATCCCCTAGGAGTGTTGTAATAAATAGTGAAGCAAGGCCCATTTTAGTGCACTGGTTCTCGTTCGAGTGTAGCTCAAAGAGGTGTTTTCGGGTTTTACCCCTAGATATATTTGTGCCAGAGCCGACTCTACCTGCTCTTATCCAGACAAGGATGTATTTTTTTGATAAACCTATTACTTAATACTCACCAAAAGTTAGGAATGTTTTTATTATACTTAGTCTTATACATAAGGATTTCACTAGCATTTTCTAATACTAATCCCCAAAATAACTAAACTTATATTCTGATACCAATTATAACAACCCTGCTCGTTATTACACACATAAACATGATTTATTACATAAACTTGCACTTAAGAAAAATCTGAGGATCGATATGTCTAGTGTGTTGAGAAATTAGAAACATTAAACAACAACATAGAACATAAAACACAACATCTTCATCGAAAACTTCTTTTACATTACCACAACACTCTTTTGTACTTAGCATTGCATGGGATAACCCGGGGACATGCATAATAAAAGGGTGAGCTATAAATCCTAGTAATGGAGTAAACAAGGCATAACATAAAGAATATAGTACATTTCAGGAAATATTCATATCAATGGATCACAAGAGAAACATGGACATAAAGGCATGATATATCATGATTATCATTACATGAAAATATGGCAACAACATTTAACATGATATTAGCATGAGCTAAGGCTCATTGCACATGGAGCATGATTAAACCCTCATTTAACTTGAATTAGCATGAGAAAAACCTCATTGAACTTGAATTATCATGCATAAAACCTCATTCAACATGGAATATCATGATACTATTCTTTACCTAATGCATTAGAGTGCTATTAGGGCGCACCCTTCTTAATCATTTCATTTCATGCATAAATGTGCCACATAGATCATAAAATATGGATTAATTAAACAACATCATATATTCCATGATAAAGGAATATGGAATTCCTAAATGAAACTCTATAATTAATAAGTAAATGTGAATAAAGGTGAATACCCTTGATAGAGAAATGGGAATGGTATTCACTACACAATGACTTTGGCTTGGATAATTGTGGTGCAATTTTGGCAGTATAACGGCGTGACATAAGAATTCATAAAAATGGTTGATGAGAGATAAAATAATATATAATCATTTTTACATTAAATTTATAGTAAGGTGGTTATATATATACATGTCCCAATATATGTAATAGAATTTAGATTCATAATATAAAATAATTTCTTGAATTTAAATGAGAAGAGAGAAATTCCTTAAGAAATTTTGGCATGGTAATGGGTGTGAATTAGAGGCATTAATGAGAGAGAAGAGGTATATAATCATTAAAAAATAAGTAAGAAAGTGTGGGAGAGGTTATAAATCATACCCAAAAATTTTTAATTGAAAAAAAGGATATAACAATATAAATAAAATTGGACAAAAATGAGAAAGGAAGGAATCCCATACTTGGAAGTGTGATCCCAAATTCTTGGGAGAGGATTGAGAGAGGCTTATAGGGATCTTGGGGTGCCTTGGAATTATTATTGAGAGATGAGGATAGGTTTTGGTCGAGATACAAAGGTTTTGAGTGAATAGGAAGTGGGATCTTGGTGGATTTATATAGGAAAAGAGAGGGAATTCTTTATTATTTAGGTTTTGGACACTACACATTAAACTAATCAAAACCACAAACCATACCATGGTTTTTTTCCATGGTTTTTTTCCAAAGGGGGGTGGTAAAAATTATTTCATAAGGCCAATGGATGAAATTATTAAAATATTAGTCTTTCTTAGGTGGAGGTGAGTCACACTTTCATGGAAATCATTTTAAAAATCTAGAATATTTTATAAGTCTTAGAGGGTCCACTAAGGCACCATAAATTAATAAAAAAATATAAAATCACATTATTTTAAAGGTAAAACATATTTTTTCAGAAAGTCACATTTATAGTATTTTATCACATCACTATTCAGTCATTATGATGTCATAAAACATATCATATATTTAAACGGTACTTAATTTTTACCCAAATATTCGAATGTCTTAGAAAAATATGAAAAATTCATCATTGGATAATTTCAACATACTGATTCCAAAAATAATATTCATTTTATCTAAATAATTTTCTAAATATTTGAATTTTTACTTTGAAAATAAAAACCGACATTTATTGAAAATTTATGTGGTTTGACAGAAACAACTTTCAAACCTTAATAAAAATTATAATTGATTCATAAAAATTATAAGATCATTTTAAAAAGTAATTTTGTAATAATATTTTATTAAAATATTATTTTATTTAAAAATCCATTATATCATAAAAATAGATTTCTTAATTGAATATTAACTAAAAATAATATTTGCGCTTTAAAGACTATTTACAAAGTAACAATAATAAAATGAATGTTTATTGTTTATTCTATACAAAAATAATGCACATAATCATAGTTCTAGTGTCTTGTTACATAAACCCTTATAACACCTGAATAAGACCAAAGGGTAAGGTGTGCGATGGTGACAGACTCTTGGGGTGTCTCAAATAACATTGCTTGGGTGGTAATCTCTATTAACTTACATTTCTCCCGTAGGCGGTTTCGTTCAAGCTTATCATGTTGAAGCTCATCTTGGGATTGGTCAAGAGCGAAGCCCAGTGATTCTACCTTCTTTTCAAGCTTCAAAAAATGGGCTTTATATGGAGAAATTCTACTAGATAAGGCTATTGCTTCTTTGTTTGAGTAAATTGGATTTGTTACAGCAATATATTTATACTAATCATGTGATCTCTATTCAACGAATATATTAGCAATGATAAAAATTATTAACGGTATTTTAAAATACAAAAACACAAAACCAAGGAAGTGCATACATTTTATATAACCATTTTACATAATAATAAATTTAATCATATCAAGAGGAATTTTCATTATTAAAAGTTTGGGTCGTTACATTTATCATATGAAATCTTATAATCATTGATTTATATCTATTATGTTTACCCTTACAGAGTATCAAAGCTCACCATATCTTATGTTTCCTTTCCCAAGGTTATGAATGAGAGTATTATGTATGATATTTCTAAATGTGTACCATGGGAGAGTAAAATTTGTGGTAGATTTATAAAATATTGTAAAATATTGTAAAATAAGTTGGATATGTATCTAATATTCAATGAATTTAAACATTTTGATTTTGGGATATGATTTATAGAGAGATGTAATTAATACTCTTGTAAAATGATGTAATATGTGCATATTTTTTTCTTGGGTCACCATAATCATTTTCTATGATGTTGATATATTATAGGGGTTTTCTTATTCTTCTTAGAAACATAGGTTCCCTCTCCTAGATGTTGTTTACATCTCTCTTTGATACTCAAGATATTCATTTGGAAATCAGTATCAGGTTATAAATGTTCATTAGTTCTTTTTTCATTCTTCTATAACATATATTTTATTCCTAAATTGAATAAAATCAATATAATTTCTGTATTTGAAATATGAACATCTATATTAAATTATGAAAAAATTATATAATCATTAAAAATAATTCAAAATTATCTGTAATACTTGTTAATTCAATAGTCCATGTGATATTAATAAATATTTCAATAATATATTCTCTAAAAAAATACTTAGGAATTTAATTCCTCCATAACTTTATGGAAAAATATAGAAAACATCATGGTACCTCATCCTATATCATGAAGTTAGTGAATCCTCACTTTCATTATGAACATCATGGATACAACATGTAATATCCAGTCATATTATTGATATAATCTTCCATATTATCTCAACATTTTACCAAGACTTCACAACTCAAAAGCAAGATGTGAAGCACTCCTCATGATATTTTCATCATCACTCACCATGGTGAGTTATACTCTCCATGACATTGTTATGTGTCATTTAAAATAACTAGATTCATTTAGTATCTAATCCTAAGAATGATTTAAGGTGTGGTCATCTTCTCCATGGTGTGAATACCATATTCTTAGATTGAATCAAAACCTTGTTGAGTATTTTTTTCATTTTATTAATTTATGAACAATTTCAGCATCAATTAATTTAATATCATGATGTGTCTTCTGAAACAACTAACTTACAAAAATTTTCAACCCATCAAATTATACTAAGGGAATAAATATAAACTCTTATATAAGCTGTATTCAATATTACATATCTCATTGAGTTCATGTTTACTTCACTGATTTTTCAATCTCTACTGTAGTAGGTTACTTTTCCATTATGATACATATTATATGACTAATAAAATTTTTAAGTTTCTTCTTAGAGTTTGTATTACACAAGAGTAAATCTACCCTTACACATTACGGATTTGATATTTTTTCTCTATGAACTTACTGATGACTCTTATATAGTATTCACTCTTATACATCTAAGGGATCCCCAAGACTTAGCTTCATACATATCCTTTAGCTCGGAGTTACTATTATGTATTGAGAAATTGAATCATGAATATTTACATGACTTTGTTAATTATTTAGTTCCATAACAAATTTACATTCACACATCATGAGACTTTTTCAAATTTTAAACTTCATGAAAAAAATTTATGAACCATTAATGAACTACTCAGATTCTCTTTGAACCATCTCAGGGTACCTCCAATCATTTAAAAATGAATGCTAAACTCGTTGAATGAATTTGTAAATTATCAGATTATTTCTAAATCACTTTAATATTATTTCAAAATCCACATGAAATTTAAATACTCAAATTTTAGTATTTTAATAAAGATTAATTGCTTATTTAGTTACATCTTCAGTCTTAGTCAACTCTAGAAATCATATAAGAGATATTCATTATTAAATTTATTGAGTTTTATGCTAAGTAATCCATGGATGGTTCCTCAAACTTCTTTTATCTAGATTTTATTCTTTTAATCACATATCAAATATATCTATTCAAGCTCTCTATTATAGTATATAGGTTATCCTAGAGCTTCCTATAACTATCTTAATCAACCTCTATTAATCTATTATATTTTAGATAGTGCTATCATAAAATACAAGCCTTATCATTTTAATTTGGATATTCTTCCATCACCCAACATTATACCCTAAAAATTTTAGGATCTGGTCTAAAACAGTCCTAAGAAAATATTATAAAAATGAACAAGTAGTTTAAGATTTAAAATGGATTATTACAAATATGGATAATTATCACACCACACATATTTGTATCCACCATTGAAACACAACAGTCATGAGTCCTAAAGGACCGAATCATGTTCATCTCTATAACTGAATTCTTTGAAAAAATATACACCACTTGATTTTCCTCTCTATATTCATGTTATATGACCAAATTGATCTGAGTGGTATTGTTAAGAAAATCAATCCAATTAGGTATGATTTTTTAAGGAATGTTATTTATTTTTTTAAAAATATTTGACACCAATTTTAGATTCAAACTCAATCCATAAGGAGATACACTTATATTGGAAACCATACTAGATTACAAGAACCATATCCCATAATTATACTTCATAGGACACTCCAATTCTAGTATAATTATAAAAGCACCCTTTAAAAAATACACAATGTGTTCGGAAGACTCCTCCATAACACGAGGGCCTTGGAATGATGGAGGATGCACCATCAATGTTGAACATAACTCATGAGTTGATTGGGGGGATCCGGTGTATATACTTGAGCACCCTGGGCTGCCTTGGCCTACCTATCACACCTAATATCCCTATAGTAATTATATTATTTAAGTTGTTATACATACCTCATGTTTTCACATTTCATGTTGTGTAAACGTTCATATGCACTGCAGGAATTCCCATATATGTGGAGGTCTAATTCTCATAAAAATTCTTGTCATTTTTCACAGTATAAGTAGCTGAGAATATAGATTCCACTAATACCCAAAGGATGTTCTAGACCTGGTCACTATAGACAACATTTATGATCCTCTTCATGAGATCATCCACTTTCATATTAGTTTCAATTTCCATCCCAAACATATATCCTGTATAGGTCTATAGGCTCAAAAAATCACTTTCTAAAAAGAGGTGTTGTAAATCTTCCTCTTTCTTTAGTCATAGGTGATAGGATTACACAAGTTTTTTTCCAAACCTTTTAAGTTGATCATGTGTGGGAAGCTTGTTTTTTTATATCATCCAGAGAAGAAAACATATGGAGGGTTTGATGAATTGTACCTTGATTTTCATCAGCCGTGATATTAGTCTATTGAAGCCCCTAAATTATAGTTTTTAATACTCATTGATATTGAATTGTCCATTATTTTTGTGCTTCTATATAAGAGTGTCACAATTCATAATGGTGTAATTATGAATATCCAGAACAATTTGAGTTGGAATCATATTATCAGAGCTATGATATTGTGATACTAAAGTATAAATGGACATGTGTAATAACTCATGGGATCCATTAACCATGTTCTGTAGAGAAATTCTCAACAATACAATGGTCCATTAGTTGAGTGTTGTGCTCCTCCTTATCATCCACTATGTATCATGAATTATTCCATTAAATGAGTTCTTTATATATTCCCAAAAGACTATTCAAGATTGTATTTTTATCAATTCAACAATCTCCCTTTGAATCTTTTAAAAAAAATCTTAGTAAGTATCATTAGAAATCAAATTCCATGTGAATTTTTATATAATACCATCATTAAAAATCCTATGGTCTTTAATTCCAAGGCCTCCCTTTTTAGTGGTTTTAATGCATTCCTTCCATGAAAAAGTTATCAACTTATTTTCTTAGACCGACCTAGTCCATATGAAATTTCTGACCATGCCTTGAAGTTCCTTAATGATACCTCTAGGACACCTGTAAATAGAGAATGAGTATAAAAACATTAATGTGATCATAGAGTTTATAAGGAACACCCTTCCATCTAGGGACATGGACTTTCCTTTCCACCTAGTCATTTGATTGAAAATTACAGAGTTTATTCCCTTCAGATACTATCTCCCCACCTTTCCCTGAAATAAGGGGACAACAAGATAATTGAAAGGAATAAATACCCTTTTTACTCCAAAAATTTTAGTTATACTATTTTCTTTTCCAACTGGTATGCCATCACCAAAAACATTGGAGGATTTATCCAAACTTATGGCCTATCCATCCACCTCTTCAAAATTTACAAAGAGAGATTTAATGGAGGATATGGTATTTCTTTAAGCCTACCCAAGTAAAAGAATTTCATTACCACACAAAGGAGTATAATCATTCCTTTCAGCTTTGATTTTTTATAAAATACAATATGAGTAAGTTAATTGATACACCTACTAAAATAATATTCAGTAATGGAAAATAGAAGTCTTTAAAGTGTATTTCCTTACCTTACACCCCTCATGCATTGAAATAATTATATGGGGGGTCCATTAATAAGAATGTAAAATCTTACAGATTTAAGTATGATGTTAATAAGATTGATAAATTCATTTCAAAAATGATAAATTTTGTGGAGATAAAAAATAAAGCTCAATTTTAGTGTATTAAAGGCCTTGGAGACATCAATTTTGAGAGAAAAGTTGTATTATTTCATTTTTCTCTTCATTATATTTACAATTTCTGAGGATGTAAAGAGGAAATTATGAATTTTCCTTTTGGATATGAATCCAAATTGATTTGGAGTGATTTAATTCTTAACAATCCCCTATCACGTTCATGATGATATTGATAATGAGTTTGGGAATCGTGTTCCCAATGGAAACTGGCCTAATGTATGTGATATCAAGTGAATTATCCTTATTGGGTATCAAGGAAATGAAGCTTAAATTTATCCCATACATTATTGAGTAATTATTGAATAATTCCTTCATTGTGTGGGTAATATCATTTGGAAATTTTCCTAATAAAACATAATTTTTTTAGTAAATCTATCTTGACCAGGAGTACTCTCCATATTGAGAGAGAAGAGATATTATTTGATTTCTTATTTGGGTGGATCCATGATAAGAGTTTGGTTTTGATACTCCTCAATGCATGGAATTATGTTATCAACCATTTGTTGTGTGTTGACCAACCCATTATCAGAATAAAGTCCCTTGAAATGATCCAAAACTTCCTAAGATATCTCATTTTTAGTAGCGTGTAGGCAAGAATTTATATTGATGGCCTTGTTTCTAGAATTTTCTCTCTTCGATTTGTGTAATCTATAAAATAACTCTGAATTAATATCTCTATCCTTTAACTATTTAACATTAAAATAAAATTTTCAAGGCTTTCCTTGACCATTAAAAGATCATACATCTTGTGGTGAGCTTGTATTTATTCTTTAGATGGAGTATTCTGATGTTGATCCCTATTTTGGCTCCAATCTAGATAGTCTTTAGCATCCTTAATTTCAAAATCAATCTTTGAGAACGATTTCATACTCCTTTCACTATGTAACTCCTTAGTATATTTTAATTTCACATCTATCCTTTGAAATGGATAGCCAATAGGCTCAATCTTCCAAGCCCCCAACATAGTTTCCCTATATACAAGAGTCATAAGCCATCCATTATTAAATCTAAATGAATTAGGATTTGACCTTTCCATATGTGTGGAGACTTCTATAAGGATGGGTTTGTGATCTAAGTATTTTTTGGGGAGGATGAATCATGAGACCCCATTTTCATCACTCCTATAATCCACTTGAACAAATAATCTGTCATGTTTACTTACCTATATTCCATTCAAAGTGTATCTACTCCCTATGAAGTCAACTCCTATAATTGGGACCTCAACAATACTGCACTGATCAATGCGAGAAGAGAACTCCAGGGAGTAAATTCAGTTGATTATACATCTAGTTTTCTCTTCAGGCTTCAAAATAGTGTTGAAGTCCCCAAGAATCGCCCATTTATGATTCGTGTTTTTAGAAGTTGTCTCAATTTTCTTCCATAATTCCATTATACTAATATATGATATAGAAGCATTCATAAATGAAATTGATATATCAAAGCCTGATATGCTATATAAGACTGAAATAATTTGAGGTTTCTTACTATAAGTAATAACATGAATGCTTTCATGCTTTATAACCCATCGGTGAACTATCCTGGAGTCATGTAGATTTTGTGAGACAAACTTATATCCAAGAGAGTCCCATTTGAAGGAATTATAGCTATCAAAGAGAAATTTTTGTTCTTCAATACCAACAAAAATGGTTTTGTGGGACATGATCAAATTCTTAAGGGCTTTTTCTATTATGGAGTTCCCTAGACCTTAAAAATTATAATAAACCAGCTTCATTATTTGAGGGATTTTCCCCTTATATGAGGCCATAATTGTTGTTCCATATTCATATATCCTTTTCCTATTATACTTTTTTTATTTCATCCATTTGTATTTCTATTCATTACTAAGTCCTTTATGTTTTTAACTAATAGGAATTTCTCATTATTGTCTTCAGTTGATGAAATCTTAGTCTTCTCATGGAGTTGTGTGTCTTTAGCTTCATGAAACCAAAATATACCAATCAAATGGGTGAACTTATTCACTAACTATTCATGTTCACTATGTTTTTCCATTGATGTATTCCCCATAGAATCCTTATAGGTAGGAACCTGTGAGAAGTCCCCCTCCAAGTCACTATTTACAGCATGCAGATACTATTCTTGTCCATCCTTTACAGACAATATTGGGAATTTGTGTAAATTTGAATCATGGTTTGGGGTCACAATCACCCCTACCTCCAAATCACTATCCTATAAAATAATGTGTGTGACAGCCCCATAGGGTGTTGTCAGTTCCCTACGGTGCTATGCAAAAAATAAAATTTATAAAACTCAGACAATCCTAACTCAAAGTGTAGTATATAGAAAGTCTGAGTGTCAAACCATAGAGATGATCAATATGTTCTAAATTATTTATCAAATAGAAATAGAAATTGTTTGATTTGTTTGGAAAGAAATAAACCAAAATAGTAATGGTTGGGATGAAATTTAATAGGGGAGACATTCCAGGTTTAGTGATGTTCAGGGTCATGTTCTAGGGATTCAATTGAGTATGGGTTTATTCATGTTTAGTTTTGGAATTGGGTTAGATAGGATCCTTGGTCTTGGTATCCCACCCTACTCCTATGATTGGACCATTGGAATGGTCATCTAATAGATTCAATCACAGTGATAGGTGACCCAAAACCATGTTTAAACATAACCGACTTAGATTTCATAATGGTCATATGAAAGCTAAAGTGATTAATCGATACAAATAAAATAGAACTCCTTAATTCAAAAGAAATAGTCATGAAATTTTAAAAAATGAGAATATTAGAATTGATAAATAGTGTTCAAAACAATCCAAAACATGAATAAAATAAATAAAATAATCCCTAAGCAGCACTCCCCCTACAAATCACAACACCCAGCACTATGGGACTACTCAATCATGGTGGGAGCGAGAAACATTAGTACCTAAGGTAGAATGGAATTGAAGAATGGCTCTAGATCAACACCCGTGGTCTGGAGAATGTCAATTGATGTTCCTTGGCTGCTTCTGCCTCATTCAGTCTTGGAAAGGTTGTCCAGACCGATATTTATTGGCTTTTTCTCGTCGAAACCCATGGCCCGTGTCGCCTGATTTTTCTCTGTGTGTCAACCCTTACACAACATATACATGGGGTACATGACGTGTACCTTAGATCCAGTTTTTCCTATGTCACATTGAATCTGTGGAAACTTTGTATGCTGGTTTGACTATCATCATGTCATTTACTGGTGGTTCATGATGTGTACTTGGATTTCATGCCGCGTTACATCATCACCACTTGTCCCACATAGATTTTATTTACGTTAAATGGTCACAATGTGTACTTGTGGTACACGACATGTAGTTAAATTTTTGTTTAGTTTCCATCTCTTCTTTATCTTCAAAAATCTTGTGTCGCACCGTGAGTGAATCTCGCGGCGTGAAGGGTCGTTCAACTCATTTTCCTCTCATTTTCATTCCTTTTTCACAAATCCTTTATTTCATACAACAAAACATCAAAAAAATAAATACATTCCAAAATTTTCAAGATTATTCATTAAATTAAAAAATAAATATATTAAACTACTCAAAAATATATGCATGAAAAACACATATTAGTGTGATTTAGAAAAATTCCCCTCAACCTATCCAATGAGCACCTATAGACTCCCCTTCCCATAACCCTTATCCTTATAATACCATGGGGGTCCCCTAAACTATATGAAAAAGTTTACAAAGATAATTCCTATACATTCTATTCATGGTATGATATCTTAATTGCAACTGACTCCATAAAATGACTCTAGGGGTATAATTTTGTCATGAACCACCCAAATTGAGTGCCAAGATGGCCACTTGAAGTGAGATCTTTTGAGAACACCTATAGAGTAACATCCCCCACCACATTATAATGGGACATGGGTGCCTCATTTGGTTATTTATCCTATGGGGTGTGTGATTTTCTCTCCACATGCACAATCCCTTAAGTGGACATTTCTCTATTAATTAGGTAGACATTGTCCACTTTTATAGAGGTGCCTTGAATATTGAGTGAACCGCTTACAATAAGGCCTTTATCCTTGAGGATTATCACATCCACACCAACTTTATTAGAGTAAGATAGAAGTACCTTAGAGTTATATACCCCATGAACCAATATCCCATAAGGTGGTATGAGCTATCCATAAGTACAGTGACCTTCCACAAGAGTGTGTTTAGGCTTATCACATGCATTTGAAGGGTAAACCCGTTTTCACTGAGATTCAGGAACTATAATTTCTTTCCCATTCCCCTTTATATAAACAAAAAAATAATTCACCTTTAACTTACAAAAGATGAATTCTTTATCTCCTTTACACTGTAAGTTTATATGGCTAAAAAACATGCAACACATGCAAAATTTAGGCCTCCTATCATATTGGATCTCAAGGTCAATGCTACCATATTTAATTTTTAGCACCACCCCCTCCACCAAGGTGAACGACATATCAACCTCTACAAAGATCCTATCATAATTCCCAAAACTTTTATTGTAAGTTTTTTATCCATCCTGATTTCATTTCTATTGGAGGATGTGATGTCCCAAAGAATCCATAGATTCCAGTAAATCCAATTAAGTCAACATATGTAGATCCATACCTAAGTATATGTATTACTAACATTATCAGGATAAAAATTTATATCCCATTCACAAATTATTATCAATCTAGGATTCAAAGATACCAACCCCTTACCCCATGCCCTTCTCTTGTAATCATCAGATGGGAAAACCACATGGAAATATCCACACCCCATAGCATCATTCTCTAGCCATAAAAGCCCCATATTTATGCATTTCTCCAAGTGAGGTCATATAATTTCTATTTTATTTCTCCCTTAGAGACTACAACTCATGAGATAATAGAATACATGACTAAAATTACCCATTATGAAACCACATCATGTATTATTAATACATTATCTATTTTTTCTTTCTTGATAACCCTTCTAGGAGGGGTTATATCAAAGTCCGCAAAAGAGAGGGAGGCAAAAAAATTCACTACCTCTATAAAATTATTCCATAGAGAAACAATGACATAAATATATCTTTCCACAAAACTAGGTTTTTCCATGAGATGAGAGAGATATTTATTCCCAACGTGATCATATTTATTTGGACCTCTTTTATTTTTACTCTTGTCATCTTCATATTCACCTGATTTGGGTTCTCCCCTTTCTCCTCTTACTTCTCCATCCACACCCAACATTAGAATTTATTGATTTTATTACTATTTGAAATATTAGCAATGAATAAACCCAATTAAATTCATTATCACAATACAATTATCCCCTTTTATTACATTAAAATTAAAACTAATGCCAAAATTAAATCACTTTAAAACGATCTTACCAAGAAAAATATTTTAATGTAAATCTATTTTGGAAAATAAGACAAATTGTTTAAAAAATATTCTATTTTAATCAATATAATCTTTATCTTTAAACGTGTTGAACTTATGGAACCATGAAATAAACACCACTAAGAACCTCTATTAAACTAAATTAATTTTACCTTGTGAACTGTACAACCTCAAACCATCAACCTGATCAAAATGATTCCAACACACGAATAAAACTGATAATAAATTAATTATAATAATTGAAAAAAAATATGGTTTTATAATATATAATTAATATATTAAATTCAACTATTCATTGTATTAGAAGAGTATCAAAAACAGTGTTGACACTCAAGATAAAGTGACACTCAAACTTTCCTTCTTCCAATGGATTATGCTCTCCCTCTATCAACATCATTATGATATGTTTTATTTATGATATTTATAACTCCATTTAAATAATTTAATATAGTGATATTAATGTTTATATTGTTTTTATCTAATTAATTCCTGAAATCATACCTTCCATTGTATATTAGGGAAACCATTGAATTTCTTATTACTCTCCTCAATTATTCATATTATGTTTACTTCACCTTAATTATTATTTTCGTATCCTATAATATTCCATTATAATATTATTATGACTATTTAATTTCCAATATTATACAGTCCTTTTTAGTTTGGGTATCTACATGTTTTACTATTTTACTATGCCTTATGAAATTATTATACAACCCAACCCTTTCTCATGGGTTTATTTCATGTTTATATTTTATGAAAGCTAATTTTTTATAAATCACACATATACATGAAAATTTAGGATTTTATGGGTGATCCTGGAATCATATACCCCCTATAGATTAGATAATTCTTACATATAAAGAGATAATATATCTAATGTGTGGGTAATGAGCGTAGCACATTGTCACGGCCTATCCTCCGGGGACCGTGCCATGACTACCCCAAGCTAGCCTTCCATAGGCCAAGGGCTGGCGACTAGTACCAGAAAGAAATAACCCTAAAATTGGGAAGGCATTGCCTTTTTAACCTATAAACTCAGACAATCCAATCACACAGAAAGATACAAGAACAAAGTAACTATATAGTAAAAGAGTGAGTACAGTAAGTAAAGGGGCCAGAATACAAGCTCAACTGGAAAGTACAAGTAAAACTAAAAACAACTCCCGTGAACACCCGCCAAGGATCCTACCTGAAGGGTAGGTTCAACTCTCTAATTTTCGTCAATACGGTACGCCTTTTCTAAGTTCCACCTCCGTACAGCCTTCAGTCTTGGTACCCTTGACCATGATCAACATTGTTCATCGTCTGCACAAGACACAACAAGGTGCAGGCATAGCCCGTGTAGGGGTGAGTATAACGATACTCAGTAGGGACATCGAGACCCCCGAAGGTCTCTTAGAATCCACAAAGGATAAACCACAAAGCAATACCATAATCTCAAAGCATGAATACAATAGTCAAACCTACTTAGGTATATGCCCATACATATACCTAAGTTATCAAGTATACCCATCTCATTCACAAGGAAACACAAGGCCAAACTCTTTATCCAAAAGGAAAATTGTTCTGTGAAGGAAATAATACCATGAAGGTAACACCACAAAGGTAAGTACCACAAAGGTAATGCCACACAGAAGAATACCTCAAAGGTATCAACATGAAGGTAAAGACTCAAATCATTGAATAATACCACAAAGGTATCACCACACACAAGTGTACCACAAAGGTATAGAATCATCTCATAGAAGAATACCACAAAGGTATCACCACACACAAGTGTACCACAAAGGTATAGACTCATCTCACACCAGGTATAACTTAAGTTTGGAAGTAGAGATGATTTTTTGTATTGATAGATCATCTTACTTTGTTGAGAAGCTCTGCTGTTGACCCACAAAAAATCAAAGATGACCCACACAAGATCTGAATATGGCCCACACAGGATCTGGAGATGACCCACACGGGATCTGAAGATGACCCACACAGGATCCGTTGATGCTGACCCACACACGATTCGAAGATGACCCACATAGGATCTGAAAGCTTCTCAAGTATAGTCAGCCACAGGGTTCTTACACTAAGCACGCTTTATTATGGGAGGTTCCACTCCTAAAGACATAATTTAATACTTTATATACCAAAAATTCTCACAAAAAAGTATCACAAAGGTCTGTCATGTCATAAGGGACCCAACGCGATAGACGGTGCGTCAATCAGACGCTCGGTCTGTAAGTTATTAGCGTTTCTGTTCCGAGGCCCCGGTTGGATTCAGGTTTGATCCAACCTAGATGTACTAAAATTTTATCCATAACTCAAGTAGAGTATACCAAAAGGACCATCTCTATCCAAGGATTCCTGCACTATAGACAGTTCGTCAAACGGACGCCCGATTCTCAAGATATGGTCAAAAAGGCATATCTGGGGTCCAGATGGGCCGGGGTCCGGTCCGACTCAACCTGGGCTGACCTGACCCACGGCTAGGGTAGCCCGCCATGGAGGGACCCACCCTAGCCAACACCCAAGGGGACACCCTCCTCGGATTTCGGATCGGCCCAATGGCCGTTCGGTTTTGGCCAACCCGGCGGTGCCATGTGGCGTCGCCTACTGGCATGCGGGACATGCCAGAGCGGGTCCTGCTTGGTATGATGCGGCCGGATTTGGTGTTAGTTGGCACCCCTTCCAATGGCGCGACAATGCCAATGTCCTCCCATAGACGACTGGTTGCTGGCTGCCCTGGTATGCCTCTGCGGCTCGACAACTGCGGCCTCCTCCTCTATCGACGGTGAGAACGTGTGCCACCCTGACTTCAAGTGGCTGGCCAGCGTGCCGATAGCTGTCCACCTTCATCACGACCAATGGTCTGTGGCCTACTCCGGTGGTGTAGTTGCACCGCTGCCACCTTCATGGTCGGCCGGTGTACCGGCCGACTCCTTGTACCCTGGAGGTGCCAGTAGTTGGCACTGGTCGTCGGTGCTGTCGTGCAGGCAGGCTTCTGCTCGACCTGGAGATTCACCCATGAAGAACACATCAAATGAAGAAGTTGTGGAGGGATCGGGCCATGTTCATTTGGCCCACACCCTCCACATTAAATCTATAGTAGGAGGTTCAAGGAGAATGAATCAACGTAAAACCATGAAGAACAATCATAAAAAATCCCTACCTCGATCATTCATTGGAGACAGAGTTAGGAAGAATACGAAGACGGTGAAGGAGATGCTTATGTTCATCCCTCCCGCAATATAGATCCTATTTGAGCTCGATTTTCAGTTCCTCATTCTTGATCCGAAGGTTTTTTCTTCGTTGGAGGAGGTTCTCCCACCAAGAGTTCTCCAAAGGCTCTCCCAAATCCCTTCTTTTCCAATGATTCCCCAACCACAAGAGGTGAGGAGCCAACTTAATTAAGTTTAAGAATTAATTACTTGATCATTTAATGTTGGAACATCAATTGGGGGGATTCCAAGAGTTACAAGGGTTTTAAGTTCAGGTGGTCCCCACCACCAAATTTAAATTAGAGGTTTCAATTAAATAAAATAAAATTTATTGTTTCGTTTTATTATTTTTCTTTTAACTCTCCCACAAAAAACTGAAAAAACCAACTTCCACCCTCGACCTTCTACAGTCAAAGTGAAGGCTCCCTTAAGAGAATATCAGTACTGCGTGTTCAATGGTGTCCTCAGATTTCAATTCCGAGCACTGGTTCAAATGTTACAAAACACCACTCATGCTTTTACTGAACGTACCTAAAAAAGTTTATAAATTCATTCTAGGAACACCAGGCCTCAGAATCATGCACCATCAATTTTCAAGGACTCGTAATATTTCCATATATTTTAAAAAAATACATAGAAAGATCCAGGTCTTTACATTCTCCCCACCTTAGGGATTTGCATCCTCAAAAGCCACAACACAAAATAGGGAAACAAGTGGGAGTACTGAGCATGAATCTGAGCCTCCCGCTCCCATGTGCTCTCCTGGATGTTCCCATGCTGCCAGCGTACATACCAGAGAGTTATCGATCGCCCATGAAAGAATCTCTTTTATCGATCCTCAATCTCTACTGGAACCTCTGAAAATGTCGCCCCATCATTGATGTCCATCTCTCCTCAGTCAATGATGTGCGAAGGATCATGATCATACCTCTTTAGATGGGATATGTGAAAAACGTCGTGCACCCATTGCAACTGAGGGGGAAGAGCTAAAAGATATTCCACCTCGCTAACTCTGCTGAGGAACTGAAAGGGTCTGATGAACCTCAGAGATAACTTGCCGCCCTGGCCAAATCTCCACAAACCTCGTTGAGGTGAGACCCATAGAAAGACATGGTCACCATCCTCGAAATCCAGAGGTCTCTATCTCCTGTTAGCATAATACTTCTGCCTAATCTGTGCAGTATTCATCCTCTCTTGGATGATCTGTACCTTCTTCATGGTAGTTCGTACCATCCCTAGTCCCATGAGTGCTAAATCCTCGGGGTCAGTCCAACACAGATGTGATCTACAAGGTCGACTGTACAATTCCTCGAATGGTTCCATACTGATAGTGGAGTGATAACTATTTTTGTATGCGAACTTCACCAAGGGAAAGTGATCCTCCCAACTGCAGCCGAAATCAAGGATGCAAGCATGCAACATGTTCTCAAGGGTCAAAATGGTCTGCTCTATCTGACTATCTGTCTGAGGATGGAAGGTGGTGCTCTATCAAAGTTGTGTCCCAAATGCCTCATGCAACCCCTTCCATAGCTGGGAATTAAAACATGCATCACGATTAGAGACAATTGTTGAGGCACTCTATGAATCCGTACAATCTCATATATATAGAGGCGTCCCAAAATCTCTACTAATCCTTGCTATCTAATAGGTAGGAAGTGGGACGACTTGGTGAGTTTTTTAATGATCAACCAGATAGAATCATGACCCCTAGACATGTGTGGAATTTCTGTCATGAATTCCATGTAAATTCCATCCCACTTCCACTCTGGCACATCTAGTGGCTGAACTAAGCCTACTGGAACCTGATGTTTTGCCTTCACTTGCTAACAAGTGAGGCATCGTGAGACAAACTCTGCCACTACTTTCTTCATTATTGGCCACCAGTACTGATGTCGGAGGTCTTGGAACAACTTCGCCACTCCTAGATGTACCTCTAGAGGATACGCATAGAACTCTCTCAACACTTCCTCCCATAGCGCCATCGGTACCATAGTACACCCTCTGAAGAGGATGAAATGATCCCCACCTTCAGAAAATCCATCAGGTGCCTGTCCTGTGGATATCTGAGCACATCGAGCCTCATAGTCTGTGTCCCCAAGCTGCACCTCACTGACTCACTGAAGGACTGGGGGAGTGACTATCAGAGACTGAATACAAGCTGATCCATCTCAATCCACGTAGGATATTTGCAAAGCGGCTAGCTGTTTTGTCGCCTCACTCAGCAACTGTATACCAGATCTCCTGCAGAGTGCATCTACTGCTACATTTTGTTTCCTAAGAGTATAGACTATCTCGAAGTCATATTCTTGGAGGAACTCAATCCAACACCACTATCTCAGGTTCAGGTCCTTCTGAGAGAAGATATACCTGAGACTATTGTGATTAGACTAGACTGTAAAACACTCTCCCATCAAGTAATGTCACCACATCATCAAGGAAAAGACCACTATTACTAACTCCATGTCATGGGTAGTGTAGTTTTTCCCATGTTTTCTCAGTTGTCAAGAACCATAAGAGATCACTGCTCACTCTTGCATCAGGACACATCTAATCCTGGTCTCTAATTCATTGCAGTAGACTACGTACCCAACACCCCCCTCTGGTAACCTCAAGATGGGGGAACTTTTCAGTCTCTGCCTCAGCTCCTGGAAACTCTGCTGGCATCTCTCTGACCACACGAAGGGTTTTCCCTTCTTCTTCAACACTGATAAGGGTGTCGTAACTATAGAAAAGTTAGACACAAAACTCTGGTAGAAACCGGACAAACCCAGGAAACTCTGTGCCTCCATCACACTTCTGGGTGGCTCCCAAGCATTCACAACCTCAATCTTCACTGGATCCAATGCAACTCCTGCCTCCAAGATGATGTGTCCCAAGAAGTGAACCTCTCAGATTTAGAACTGGCACTCCGAGAGCTTACCATAAAGCTGGTGCTCTCAGAGTGTGTACAGAACTATCTGTAGGTGAGAGGAATTATCCTTCTCTGTACCTGAGTATATCAAGATGTCGTCGATGAATACTATAACAAAACGACCGAGGTATGGCTGAAAGATCCTATTTATGAGTCCCATGAACACTGATGGGGTATTGTTTATGCCGAATGGAATAACCAAGAACTCATAATGGCCATACCAACATCTCAAGTCCGTCTTCTACACATCCTCATATCATACCCTGAGTTGGTGATAGCCTGATCTGAGGTCTATCTTCAAAAACCACTGTGCTCCCTTCAGCTGGTCAAAAATATAATAAATTCTCTATAGTGGGTACTTGTTCTTCAAGGTTACCTAGTTCAGGTGCCGATAACCCACACATAGCCTCAAAATCCCATCTTCCTTTTTGGAGAAAAAATTAGGGCTGCCCAAGGAGAAACACTGGACCGAATGAACCCCTTGCTCTGCAAGTCCTCCACCTGTACTCGCAGCTCTCGAAGCTCTGTGGGAGCCATAGGATATGCTGGTGTAGATATCGGTGTCATCCTAGGGTACAAAACTATATAAAAGTCCACTTATCTATGAGGAGGTAGACTCGAAACCTCATCTGGGAAAACATCAGCATACTGGTCCACCACTACAGGATAGCTTAGAATCTCAACATCAACCGCTCTGAGGGCAAGGATAGCCAACTGATGTGTGATCGGTTGCACCCTCCTCTAGGTAAGTCCATCCTATGCTGTAAAGGTTCCCTTCTCACTAGTGAAGGGAAACCTGGTCCCATCCTCATGGAAACACCGTACTTTGTGCCTAATACAGTTTATCTAAGCATGAACTATAGATAACCAATCCATACCCAAGATGATGTCATAAGGACTCGACGCCGCTACTAGAAGATCCCAACTGAAGATCTCACCTTCAAGAGTAAGCTCACACTGCCGGATCTAGTGTGTAATCATCGAACCATCTCCCGTGTCTTTAGTCATAAGGATCAAGACCATGACTCTACAGAAATCTCTGAGCTCCGGACGAGGGTCGTGGTGATGAAAGAGTGACTGGAACCTGTGTCTATAAGTATTGTAGATAAGGTGGAGTAGACCTAGATCGTACCTCGTATCATATCAAAAGTTCCATGGTTATAGGCCTCAAATTTCTGGAGCTAATCTCGTCTCTGTTCACCTTCTCTATGTGGTCGGGGTGGACCACCAGGAGGTGGTGGCAGTAGAACCTCGAATCGCCACCCACCACCTGTTGCACGAACAACTCCTCTGCCACGTCCGCCTCCTACCTGCGGACCTCCTCGATCAAATCTTCACCTATACCCAGGCGGTCCTTCGACCATATATTGGTCATCTGTATGGTGGGTCAGGCAGTCGCGAGCCATGTGACCCTGCCTGCCGCATGAGTAACATTGTCTGTCCCTTTCTTGTCCTACTTTGTCTCAAAATCCCTGCACAACCGACCCTATATCCTGTGGTCGTCCACCTTTAGGTATGGTTCTCTTGGACCTATGCGTCATTTATCTGCTACCAGCTATAGATGACTCTACTATGTGACATCCGGTAGTGGGTCTCGCTGCCTGTGAATGACGAGAAAGAAAGATCTCCACTAAGATTGCTCGCTCTAACACCCCTGCCTGCATCGGGATGCTAAGAGAAATAATCAAAGCTCTAATATCCTGTTTGAGCCCCCAATTGATGGTCCAGGCCCTAAATAAAGGGTCTCGCACCATGTCAGTGGAGTAGCATGAGAGGTCGGTGAACCTCACCGAATACTGATCCACGTTCATGTTTCCCTACTACAAGTAGAGAATCTCCTGTATACGCATAGATCATAAAGTCACTGGGATGAACTCTGCCTTGAAAAGGATATTGAAGTCCACCCAGATGAGAGTGACCTCATCGTGAACCTGGATCATCAAGCTCCACCATCTGCCCACTGATTCCTAAAGAATACTGGAGGCAAGGATCACCATGAGATCAGATGGGGTCCCTACCAGTTGAAAAACTCTAACCACAGCCTCCAACCATTCCTCAGCCACCTGTGGTTCCATCTCACCCTGGAACCTCAGTGGCCTCTGGTGTAACAAATCTTGTAATGCTCTCAAGCAGCATTCACCCTTTGCTGCTAGGGATGGTGGCATCGACTGCCCAATAGGCAGTGTTGGTACCGGTACACCACCTGACGGTACAACTTCCGTAAGGGGCCCCTACATCGAAGCCTCGTTGCTCGGTGGGCTGTCATCGCATACTCTACCTGGAACCCTGGATGGCTGTTTGCATGGAGACATCCTGCAAAGAAAAAGGTGTGCCATTTTCAATAATTTATACCTGGTGAGCTCACTCAAAAATATCACAAACAAAAAATTTCAAAAACACACACGCAATTAGTGTTTTTGTGCACTGAGTCGGAAATTAGAATTCAGGGTCCCGGTGTATGGATATGTCGGCTGCTGCACCAACACTAGAATCCCTGAACTGAAAACCACACTCATTACACTTAACACTATTTCTGAATCAAAAGATCAGAGTCCAAGTTCTCTGGTAGAAACGACTCCTCTGATACCAATTTGTCACGACTCGTTCCCCGGGGCCTGTGCCATGACTGCCCCAAGCCCACCTGCCATAGGCCAGGGGATGACGACTAGCACCAGAAAGGTATAACCCTAAAACTGGGAATCCATTGCCTTTTTAACAATTAAACTCACACAATCCAAGCACACAATAAGATACAAGCACAAGGTAACTATATTGTAAAAGAGTGAGTACAGTAAGTAAAGGGGCCAAAATACAAGACCAACTGAAAAGTATAAGTAAGACTGAAAACATCTCATGTGAACACCCACCAAGGATCCTACCTGAAGGGTAGGTACTGCTCTCGAACGGTCATCAATGTAGTAGACCTCACCTAAGGTCCACCTTCATTCAACCTCTAGTTCTAGTACCCTCAAACTTGATCATCACTGTCCATAATCTTCACAAGACACAGTAAGGTGTGGGTGTAGCCTGTGCAGGGGTGAGTATAACGATACTCAGTAGGGACCCCGTGACCCCCGAAGGTCTCTCAGAATCGAAAAAGAATAAACCAAAAAGCAATACCATAATCATAAAGCTCAAATACAATAGTCAAACCTACTTAGGTATATGGACATACATATACCTAAGTTATCAAGTATACCCATCTCATTCATGAGAAAACACAAGGTCCAACTCTTTATCCAAAAGCACAACTGTTCCATGACGGAAATAATACCATGAAGGTAATACCAAAAAGGTAAGTACCACAAAGGTAACACCACATACAAGAATACCACAAAGGTATCACCACAAAGGTAAAGACTCATCTTGTTGAAGAATTACACAAATATATCACCACACACAAGTGTACCAAAAAGGTATAGACTTAGATCATAGAAGAATACCATAAAGGTATCACCACACAGAAGTGTACCACAAAGGTATAAACTCAGCTCACACCAGGTATAACTTAAGTACAAAAGTATAGATGATTAGATGTATTTCTAAATCATCTAACTTCATTGAGAAGCTCTACTGTAGACCCACACAGGATCGAAGATGGCCCACACAGAATCTGAAGATGACCCACATAGGATCTGGAGATGACCCACAAAGGATATAAAGATGACCCACATAGGATCTATAGATGCTGACCCACACAGGATCCGAAGATGACCCACACAAGATCTGAAAACTCCTCAAGTACAACCAACCATAGGGTTCCCGCACTAAGAACACATGATTCCGGGAGGTTCCACTCCTCAAACCATCGATCGATACTTTAGATACCACTAAGTCCCATGAAGAAGTATCACGAAGGTCCGTCATGTCATAAGGGACCCAACAGGACAGACATATCATCAATTGGACACCTGGTCTGTTAGTTATTAGTGTTTCTATTCCGAGTTCCCAGTTGGATTCAGATTCGATCAAAACTAGCCATACTCCAACTTTATCCAAAACTCAATTGGAGTATACCAAAAGGATCGTCTCAATCCAAGGATTTTGTCTCCATAGACGGTTCATAAAACGGATGTCCAGTTCTCAAGATATGGTCAAAAAGGCGTATTTGGGGTCCAGATGGTCCTGGGTCCGGTCTGACCCGGTCCGGGTTTGGCCCGTATTGGCTGGGTCATGGAGGGCCCAGCCCGTAGAGCTTCGGTTCGTCCCAGACCATGAAGGGGGAAGCCCAACCCACTGGGTGTGACCCATTGGGGCGACCCACTGGGTGGCCCACGGGGCAACCTGCTTGGTGGCCCACAGTGCGGCCCGCAACCATGGTAGCCCACCATGGCGGGGCCTGCCCTAGCCGACACCTGGGAGAGGTTCCCCCTAGATTCCTAAACAACCTAATGGCCATTTGGTTTTGGCCAACCCGACGACACCATGTGGCGCCGCCTTCTTGCATACTGGACCCACTAGAGTGGGTCCTGCTTAGTGTGACGCGGCCAACTGGGGTGTCGGTCGACGCCCCTTCTAGCAGTGCGAAAACGCTGCTATCCTCCAGTGTCCGGTCGGTTGTTGGCCGCCCTTGTGCGTCGCTTCATCTCAACAGTCGCGTCCTCCTCCTCTACCTACGGCGCGAACGTGCGCCACCCAGCCTCCACACGGCCAGCCGGCGTGCTGGCCTCAGTCCATCTATGCCGCAACCAATGGGCTACAGCCTCCTCTAGCAATGCGGTTACGCCTCCACCACCTTTGTAGTTGGCCGGTGTGTCGGTCGCCTTCTTGCACCTTTCTAGTGCCAGTGCCAGTCACCGGCACCAGTTGCTGGTACCAGTGCGCCGGCGGGCTTTCGCTCGACCCAGAGATTCTCCCGTAAAGAACATTTCAAACAAAGAAGTTACAAAGGGATCAGGTCGTGTTTTTTTCCCACACGCTCCATGTTAAATCTATAGCTAGAGGTTCAAGGAGATTGAATCAACATAAAAACATGAAGAACAATCATAAAAAATCCCTACCTCAATCGTTCATTGGAGACGGCGTGAGGAAGAAGTTGAAGATGATTAAGGAGACATCGGCGTTCGTCACTCCCGATAGATGCTTCCAATCCGAGCTTGAGCGTCAGTTCCTCGTTATTGATCTAGAGGTTTGTTATTCGTTGAACGAGGTTCTTCCACCTAGAGTTCTCCAAAAGACCTCCCAAATCCCTTCTTTTCCAATGATTCCCCAAACACAAGAGGTGAAGAGCCAACTTAATTAAGTTTAAGAATTAATTACTTGATCATTTAATGTTGGCACATCAATTAGGGGGATTCCAAGAGTTAAAAGGGTTTCAAGGTCAGGTGATCCCCCCCACCAAATTCAAATGAGTGGTTTCAAGTAAATAAAATAAAATCTATTGTTTTATTTTTTTATTTTTCTTTTAACACTCCCACGAAAAACCGAAAAAACCAACTTCCACCCTCGACCTACTGTGGTCGAGGTGAAGGCTCCCTTAAGCGAATATCAGTGCTGCGAGTTCAACGATGTCGTCGGATTTAAATTCCGAGCTCCGGTTCAAAAGTTACAAAATGCAACTTGTGTGTTTACTGAACGTACCTAAAAAAAGTTTAGAAATTCATTTCAGGCACACCAGGCCTCAGAATCATGCACCATCAATTTTCACGGACTCATAATATTTCCATATAATTAAAAAAAATACATGGGAGAATCCGGGTCTTTACACACATTATGTTATGTTGTCTTAGTATTGAGGCTCAAATTATGTGATGAATAACATATATTATGTTTGTTCCACATTATTATAATTAAAATGACTTATATATTTTACAATATCATTAATTCAATTCCAAGATCCTATGTGATTATTAAAAATACTATACTTTTATGGACTCATATCCTTCTTATTGAAACTTATATCTCATATATATGTTTATTGTCCAATTACCTGTGTTTTTAGATTACAAATTTCTTTAATGTATATCAGTAGGATATCCCATGTGAAAATAGAAGTTTTATGTTATCTGAGATCATATTATAAAGATAAAAATAAAAGTTGTTTTTATTAAATTTAAAGATGTTTTCTTATATATGTAATCTCTCAAAGACACTAAACCTATATATTTCTAGGTATGATTATAGATATTTATATTAAAATGATGTATTATTATCTTCTTGAGTTGTCGGTCATTATATCATTTATTCCATGTGTGTTGGATTTTGATACATGGATGGATCAAAAGAAATATTTTCCAAATAATTTTTATTACTAATAAATATGGAAGAAAATGGTTAATAATGAACATCATAATCATTATTGATTTCAATTTAATATCCTAGAGATGTATCCTTATTTCTACACAAATAAATAATTCAATGTGGAGAGAATTTTCTTAAATAATATGTTATTTTCCCATGTTTAATCTCATTATAAATATACAAATAACTACCTTATATATAGTGTGAAATATTCATATTCCTTATATTTCACCATTCAAACAAGAACTGTCTATATTCTATTCCTATCCTCCCATATATAGCTTCAATATGGGCCAATTTATCATAGAATAAGATATTTGTTGGATTTATTAATATTGATTATATAGATGTAACATTTAAAAAAAGGTTTATAATATACCTTTTTGCTGATTTTAATTCAGGAAAAATACCCTCCACCCATAAATGATTTTTAAAGTGAAAGAGACTCTATAAAATAAGTAATTATTAAAAGCATTATTAATATTTTTTCTGCTAATAACCATATATATTATCTAAATCCTTCCCATCATAGGAATGATCTGAATACCGTAACACTGTGAGTATATGAAGGATTCAAATATGTAAGAGTTGTTATTAATGTCTATAATATTTAAAAAATATAACAGAATAAGGGATTAAAATGAGAAATGTACAAAAAAATCATCAATTATTCAATTATGGTATCAAAGAATCAATGGATTTTTTTTGATATCTGGATATATATTCTTTGAATAATACATTTGGTTAGAACCACGTGATTTTTAATATGAAAAATTAGAAAACTCATTTTTTAGGCCTGATGGAACTCTATATTTCCAATCCCTACTATACTGGGTTATTGAATGTTCACATTCATTAAAAAGTGATAATTTTTTCCTTAACCCTTATAGTAAAAATTCCAAAATCATTTTAATTTGAGAGATAAATGTCATAATTATATTGTGTTTTATCCCAAAAAGATTATGTTAATTACTTATAAAGATAAGAATTCATAAAGGTGAGGTTTGGTACTAGATATCCTGGAAAGAAAAGGTTATTTCTAGTCCAATTATCATTTTTTAATACAAATTTTTTCCTTTACCAATAAACAACCTCGAGTATGTAAATCAGGAAAAATTAATAAAATACTTTTCAAGATAGGGGTGGAAATTGATACTCATATATTTTTTAATATATTAGTTAGCTAAAACAAGTCTTTAATACCCCTATTAGAATCATATGAGTGTATCATTTAAATAAATATATTGAATGTGACATTGATATAATCCTATTATATTACCCCATTTCTCTAACTCATTGGGATATGAAACTATTTGTATAAATAGTGTAATATTGGGTAAAATATTCTTACTTCATCACATGTTCATACATGAGAGTTCCTATGAATTGGTCAACATTTAATGTATGCACTAATAATATTATTGGAGTTTCAAGGTGTTACTAATATGTGAAACATAACAAAAGTAAGTAAAATATTAACACTCCTTTATAGATTCACTAATGAGCCTCAAAAATAAAAATTTGGATATTATTATATTCTAAAAATGCTACTAAGGTAGTGAAACACATTTGGAAGTGATTCATAAGACTCCAAAGGTTCTTAATTTGAAAAATTATTTGAAATAATGGGCTCTTAAGGTGGATAAATTATCTTCGTACATGATTTTTTCCTTTAAAGTCTATCACATTATGTCCATGCCCGGGTCATATTTTCTAGAAATTATTTCATTGAGTTTATGGATTAATAATATTTATATCTCAATATTTATATTATAATGAAACTTTAATTTTAATTAATTAAATAATGATAATTTAATCAAACATCTCAAATAAGTTAAACTCTAATATTATTTGTGCTTGTGATATGAATAAACATATTTTTTAAATGGGATTGTCACCTTATATTTTATATTCTAAAGTAATATTTTCTTATGTGTCACCATATAGATTATTTATAAAGTTTTTAGTGATTATAAATCTCATTATTAATCATAATCTAAAATTAATATCTAGCAACACATCATTATTATCCAAATTTTAAAGGATCATTATGTGATCTAATACAACACATGACCACTATAAATATTCTTTTATATTATAGTTAATATAAATCATTGAATAATATAAAACTAGTATATTTTATCTCATTTTCAAAATTCTAAAGCAAACTGAAACATATAAAATAACCTTTTAGGTAATTATCTTAGCATGGTGATGTATATAGTCAAAACTCAATTGAGTCCCCTGATGTTATAATCCCTTTATATTTATTGAAAAATATCATATAATTTAATAAAATATTAATGTTATCTTAGTATAATAATTAATAAACTTGAATTAATTCTAATTATTATATGAAATTATATTAGATTCAAAATAAGAAATCATAAAATTAAGGAATCTTTGAAAAATTGATGATAGAGGAACCATTGTCAATGTTCACTCAAATAACACCAATAAAAAATTTTATAATCTATGTACTTAATTTTATATCGGTTAACCTGTATACAAGTTCTATAACATGTAACCATGAGTGAAAATTTATATTTCTACTCATTCTAATCTTAACATGCCATAAAAAATAATCATGATTATTATGGGTCAAGGATATCATGATAATTATTATATTTTATGGTGTAATTATTAATTAATCTCTCATTTTTACACAATAAATATATAAAATGTTAAATTAATTGATTTAATATACATGACATGGAAAAAATTATCCCTTATCTAACAACACTTCACTAAAATTAATGTAAAAATAGAGAAACTGACCTTCTCATAATATATTAGAATAATTCCTTGCACTTATTAGTTTATATAAATTTATCTCCTTTCATGTTAGTATAATTAATGGGAAAAGTATTATGATTTACTTGAAAATATATTGATAATAAAAATATGTCCTTAGAAACTATAAATCTATTTTATCATTCTTGGTATTTTTTGTTACTCTATTTTTTTGGTTTTCAATGGATCAACTAAAATACCTTCACTACTATCTATATTCCCTAAAAAAATACCTTCTTAAAACACATTATCATATTCTAAATTTGGTATATATTTTTTCTTCTTCTTAATCTTTTAGGAATAAACCTTTGGTAAGATCCATTCTTCTTTCAAATTTCATAATAATTGGGAATATCATTTATAAATATTTCTATAATCCTTTTGAGCTAAAACATAAAGTCTCTACTGATATTCCCATCCAATTATGAGCACTAGGGAATTGAAAATATATCATAAACAAAGAGTTCAAGGAATTTTGAAGATGTATTCCTATGATATGAAATATATTTAAAAACTATAAGATGAAGAAAAGGAGAATCTCACAATGTGGTACGTAACATTTTTGATAATGTGATACATTTTTTATGTTATGTAACATTTTTTATGATACCTATCATTTAGTATTATATGTACCAATATTGATGATACATAATATTTTGGATGATATGCATGATATTTGATGATACATAAGATATTTGATATTTAATATTTTCAAATCATATATATGATATTACAAAATATACATAGAATTTATATTTTATCTCAGTCTAAAATAAAGTAAAGGAAAAAACCAACCAAGTGATACGTATGATATTTTGAGGATACAAAATATATTCCAAGGGAATACCAACTGGGATTTATCAATGGGAAATGATCCATTAGAATATTTAATGTCATTAAAAATTACACAATATATCACTGCTGAATATGTGATATATATATTTTGTTTGGTTTATAAGTTTATGAACAATTAAATAATTCTATATTTCTAAATGTTATGATTTTGAGATTTTATTCAATTTATAAACATCATGATATTTAAATACTAATTTATTATTCAAGAAAATAGTTTCAATGATGAATAATGAAGAGTAGGAATTTGTTATGTGTCATTAAAATGAAGATCATTACTTAAAGCAGTTTGAGGATGAATAATAAGCCAAAGTTTGTTTGGTAAGATGAGATACAATTACACCACATAGAGAAGTACACACTGTAGTACATATTGAAGAGAGTATTGAAAGAGGGTATAATTTCAAAGTGTTATATCATGAAATATAACATAGATATGTAATAATATTATATGTTATTTCATGCCACAATAAGAGACTCCATCATGTAACCATGCAAAAAAATATCCTGCACAATGAGAAATTCCTTCACCACACATAGACGAGGAATTATGTCATTGTGGATTTTATGGTAATAGAATATTGTGATAATTATATATATCATGAGAATATTAAATACTATGTCTAATGAAGATAATAAATGTATTTGGTCTAAATGAGTTTTAAAGAATAATAAATATAGAGAATTGATGTTTTGAGATTGAAGGGTATTATATTCAATGTATGAAAACAATATCTAAATGAGATGCAGAGTATATAGAAATAGAACAAGGGGAAAATATTTTATCAATAGGGATAAACCTTTCATTTAAATCACAAAATGTATTTTATGTTTTAGTTCTTGTGAAATATCTAACACTGTGTGTGAAATATAATTCCTATCCGGTGAATAAGAAGAAGAGACAATGAACAGAATTCTTCTACTAAAGATCTTATAGGTTAAAGAAGAGGAATCAAGAATACTATAATATGGAATATCTTAACAAATGAAATGAAGTTATAGGATAACCTAGAGATTTTTATGAAATATGAAGTTTTTTTATTTATTACATAATATTAAAGGAGATAATAACTATCTTTTCAATATAAAAATCATTCTTAAGTATTGATCATACTTAGAGGATCCAACCAAATCTTATTTTTTTGAGTAAGAACTTGTTGGTGATAAATTCTAGAAAATATAAATTTGGTACTTGTATGTATCATATTTGGTGAAGAGATAATAAGTTCAAGGATATACAATTTATTAAACACAATCCTAATAATGAAATAGGAGTCTTGTGTGTGTGGGATGATAACCTCCATCCACTAAAGAAGTAGTCATACATATTAGTGGTGAACCCTATTATCAAATTCATATATTATTTTTTATTTTTCTTTCCTATTTATCATTTAAAGCATAAAACTTGAAGGAAAATAGGGAAAAGTATATTGAGATCCATTCAAAAAATTGTTTCTTAGGTAAGAAAGAGGAAAAGGATTAAATTGGTAGAAATTAGATCACCCATATTCAATCTTTTCTCTCATTGTGGTGCATCAATCCTCTTGGAACAATATTATCTGGTGTTTAAACTAAAATAAATTATTTGGGTGACCTTAAGATCTTCTTTAAGAAATTTTATCTTAAATTCACATAAGTGATGTATCCTCCTCAGAGTAAATCATTAAACCCCCTTGATCATAGAACCAAATTAACTGAATAATTATCATATTTTTATACGAAAAAATTTCAAAATATTCCCAAATTTTTCAATAAATAAATTGAATAAAAGTGAAAAATTATATAAAATATACAAAAAACGATTTTAGGAGAGGATACACTCCAAAAAACATAATAAAGTGATTAAAATTTTCCTTCTCTAGGATCTTATTCAATATATCAATGAATTACTATTCTATTGAAATGTAATCCAAATTGAGTTCACTAGAATCTACCTTCTCTTTAATGAAATAGAATTTTATTTCAATATATTTTAACATTGAATGGTTCAATAGATTCTTTGAAAATATTATCACACTTTGGTTGTAACACCCAATAACCAATAAATATGAAACTTTTACTCACATATCATTAAGGTGTGATTTTATCCAAATAATTTGGGTTATACCTTATAAAAATACATTTTAATCATCTTCTCTAGTGTTAAGAGTGATTAAAGTTTTCTTTCCAAAGTATTAAGAGGTAAATATACTTCAAATAAAGATTTCCCATCTTGATGTGAACTTTCCATCTTTAATAACATCTACTCAATATGTAGTCATAAATCTATAAATATGAATAGATTTTTCTTTATCACACATCAATATATATGAAAGTGTTCAAATTACATAATGTAATATTAGATTTACAGAAACAAAATGTGACTCCTTTGGATTTATTTGGAATCATTCACATAATTTGATGTGTATATTGTAGTGTCTTAGATTTTCCTTGCATTATTTTTAGATATTTTTTGGATGTTTTTTAAGACTAGGCACTGAGATGGCATGTGATTCCAAGGATCAGTATTCCCAAAATAAATGTTTGAAATATATTAAATATATTAAATATCATGCATTCACAGTTTTCCTAAAAAAGTAGAATAAATTTTACAAGGGTTTCTGGGTTAGAAAAATGAGGGAACTATTGAGTTTAGAATGTGATGTTTACCATAGGCACTACATAAACTTAGTTAGTGTGGGTCATTTTTGGAAAATACATTGTGAGTAAAAATGGTTAAAAATAATAAAAATAAATTAAATTATTTGTTGACAATGCAACGACCTAATTTCCCTCTTTAAATATGCACTTATGGAAAATTCATAGGGTTATCTGTATAAACCTATGAATTGATGATATCCATTGGAGAGTGTGGAATGAGATTCCATTTGGGGGTGATGACCGGATCAAGGATTGATGACTAGAATAAGACATAATCGAAGTATCTCACCAATGACTATGAATCCATATCATTCTTCATCATCGATTGATCCAAATTGAGGTAGGTAGGTTGTTTGATTTGGTTCATTTCCTCGTTTTTTATTTCAACAATGAAAATGAATCAATAGACCAATATATTGATCCATGAATCATGAATATTTGTAAGATGGTTTTATTTTGGGGTGATTTTTGGGTGGCTTACTTTGAATTGATGATTTCATTATTTTTATTCTCATGATAACGAGTCAAGATCAACATAGACATCGATCGAGGCTCATTCATGTCATTTGTTCTTGTCCTTTTCTCCTATAGTTCTTTATTCACTATGAGAATTATTCATTTTGATTGGGTTTTGACACATCCTAATCAATCAATCATTGAACATACATTTCTTTGAATAATGATCTGATATTGTTGATTTAGGATTGACACGACATAACGGTGGTGCAAGGATGGAGACGACAACAAGTTAGATGATGTAGATAGCTTATTTTTGTTTTATTCAGAATGAAAAAAATTATGATGAACCCATTTTATGAGTAGATCGAAGGACTGAATGTTTTGATAGTTTATGGATAGGTTCACCGAGGGCTGATTCATGATTTTTTTGGGAGAGACGTGGCTAGATTGGAGACCAAACCAGTGTTGAAGATGCATGAATCATGGATATGTGATTCTGGAAAATCTTGATCCACAAGGCATGTAATCTTGGATTAAATATATTGTGGGTACCTCCTGGATGTGGATAAGGTTTTGGAGAAACATAAGTATCACACAGTGTGTGACTATGTCACACGGTATGTGACCTCTCCTCAAAGACTAAGTGTGTTCCTTGAAAGGTACATGAACATGGGTTAAAGTACACGGTTTGTAGTACACCATGTACTTCCCCACATGTACATGACCTAGACCAAGTACATGGGCTAAGCTGTGTACTGGTACACATGCACATGTACATGGGTGAGTGCCATGTACTGGCACACATGTATACTACACAGACAGCCTACACACCATGTACTTCTACACGGACATGGGAAAGAGACGTGGTCCATTTACATAGGAATGAATTTGAGTCAAGGTATATGGTGTGTAACTTGTACTACATTCCATGTAATTTATTACATATGGTTTAAATCCCTTGTTCTCCATGTCTTGGGAAAGTTTTGTTGGGGTGAATTCCCCTTATCCTTTATATGAGGGTTAGTATGGAATTGTCTCATAATCCAAAGACTATGATCCCTTCAGCAAGAATCCCTGGAAAGAGTCATTGGAATCCCTTAAAGAGGCCCAGGGTGAGATTATCTATTCATATTCATGCTCATGGTGGAGTTCTTGGTATATTTGTGACCAACACTACGTGGTGCCGATCCTCCACTTAGTGGGTTAATCTAGATTGTGTTGTTGGTATCACCCCATGGCCTTGGCAGTGATCCTCATATATGTATAATATTATCTTCATACCTTTAGTGTGTACTTATAATGAAGTTACTCGATGAACACTACCTCTCTAATGGACTTCATCAGTGTTATGATACTCGAGAGTGTGTTATCTTGGATGAGTGTTTTGTGGAATCTTCGAGCTTGAATCCTAGGTTGGTATATTATGGTTATGACTTACCTCTAGACTATGTGTCTTTATTGAGTATATCTAGACATTCTTGTTATATGTGATATAGAAATATACCTATATAGAGATGAATTTATTTTCCTTCATTTTATACTTTGTGGTTTTGGGGTACCCTATTGAGTATTGTTATACTCACCCCTGCACGGGCTTTTCCCGTACATGTCATGTATTGTGCAGATGATCAAACTTTTGACAAAGTCCTTGATGGACCAGGACAAGAAGGTGTATAGTGAGAATGGACAAAACGATGTGTGTTCCTATAGTATTCTGACAGCTATCCCAATAATTAATTTTAGGTTGTAGTTTTTTTAGACTCTTTGTGGTGAGATTTTATTTGGACTTGTTTACTTTCTTTTATTTCCTATCGTACTCTGGTTGTGGAATTTAGATATATGCATGCATGGTTGTTTAGTTATTTTTACACTTCAACATTGTATAGGCTTGGAGATGTTTGTGTGTATACAGGTACTTAGGCTAAGGCCTCTCATGTCAGTGATATGCCTACTCGGCACTAGTCTCTAGACCCTGGCCTATTAGAGGCAAGCTTGGTGATTCATGGCATAGGCCCCTCTGAAATGGGTTGTGATAGAGTGGTATAAAAGTAGGTCAATTATATATTAGGACCAGAGTCTATGACATTGTTTTATGGAAACAATGTTAAGTGTTTTGAGTTCAAATATCAATCTAGGGACTCTAGTGTTGGTGCGGTGGCTGACATATCCATACATCGAGACTCTGGTCACCTTCTTTACAACTTGGTATATGAGAACACTGGTTTCATTTAAAACAATGATACATGCATCATATAACAATGTGTTGTGATTTCCATGTTCTTATTGATTTAGTTCTCCAGATATACTCATTGAACTTGGTACATCTAGTTCACTTTCATGATTCCTTCATGGAATATGCCAGCTAAGATTAAACACAATCACAAGGATGATCCCCTCAGTGATCAAGAGTTGATATAGGGACCAATTCCCAAGATGTTACCTCCAGGTGGTTCACCAACTATACCACCACCTTCCAAGTAGCATGTGGAACCCACAATACTAGTTGATGAGGTACACAAGATGAGCATGATTTACAATATTCATTAGTAGAGACCCCTTATGTTTTAAGGCGAGCCTGACCCACAGGAAGCTGAGGACTGGCTTGAGGCGGTGACCTGAGTTTTATTTCTGGTCAGGACACCATCATATTAGATGGTGGTCCTAGCAGTGGGCCTTCTTCATGGATCAATAGGGAAATGGTTGGGATTCGTAACCCAGTCTTCTGATGTGGGGACTCTTTTATAGTTAGAGTTCAAGTGACTTTTCAGATAGGAGTTATCACTAGCTACACTGATGGAAGTACCTACCCAAGAGATATTGTAGCTCTAGCAAGGCATTATGAAAGTAGCTGAGTATTCATCAAGGTTTACTAACCTCTCCAGGTACTTAATGGATATAATTGGCAACTAGTTCATTAGCGATCAAACTTTTGAGTGAGTTCTGTATAGAGACATATGATCTAGTGTTATCCCTAAATGAATTTATACATATTATGGGGTTCTAGAGAAATATTTGGTGATCAAAAGTTTCTTGGCTGAGTAGATACAACCAGTGATTATTGGCAGTGGAAAAGAAAGAGCAGAGACATTGAAAATAGGGAGTCGACATCAGTCACAGGGACTTGAACATGTGATAAATTTTAGGAGGAGGTCCCAAAATAGAATATTTTCATTTTAGGGATCACATGGTGGCTCCAGTCATCCCATGGAGATGCGTTGATACTCATGTGATGGTAGGATACATCTTGCATAAGATTTTTCAACTTGTCATACAACTAATAGAGAGAGCGTTGATGGGACAATGTGGTAGATTTAGTGGCATTAGAAGACAGTTTTCATGGTAAAGGACATGGTTGAGGATATGGGAGAGAAGGAGGAGGTCATTGATGTTTTTAATTGTTACCACCACCACACTCAGGTGATCTACTCCAGACTGAGGGAGCCGAAGGACAGGGGCAGGGACAACTACAGGTGATCAAACCTATGTTCCAAAGGCTCTAAAAATGATTTGAGTTATGATTTTTGTCTTTTATATCTTAATTGATGTACTAATAGACATAGGTTCTAGTCATTCCTTTCTCCACACATACCTTGTATGAGACATAGAGATTCAGGTTGAACCCTTGACTTAACCCTTACACTTGGAGACTCCTACTGGACAAGTCTCAGTGATCACAAACTTATGCCAAAAATGTGAACATACTATTAGAGGAGAGAGTTTCTATTGGGATATCTTGTTAGCAACATCAAGTTCTTATTATGTCATTCTTGGTATGGATTTTTTATCTATAGTTCATGCCTAGATTGACTATTTTAGGAGAAATATGTGGTGTATCCACAGTGAAGAAACCATGCTTTCCTTTTTTCATTGAAAATGAAACCCATGTAGTGTATGATGAGATCATTTATAGGTGGTTATATCCAATTACTTGTCATTTGGCTATCATAAGACTTGGTGTAATGGAACTTATCAGTTCCTAGTATCTTGTAGTGGTGGAAGAGTACAAGGATTTATTCCTTGAGGATATTCCAAGTTTACCTCCCTAAAGAGAGATATACTTCTTCATTGATCTACACCTAGGGAAGATACCAATATCTTCATCAGCATATCGGATGGTTGTTGTAGATCCTTGTGAGCTTAGTGTGTTTTGGAGGAATTTAAGAGGAAAATCTTTGTTAGAACCAATGTTTCACCTTGAGAATCCCCGGTTTTGTTTTCCAATAAGGCATATGGGAGCTTGAGGTTGTGTGTGGACTACAGGTGATTGAACAAGGTGACTATGAAGAACACCTATCCACTTATGAGAATCACTAACCTATTTGATCATTTGATAGGGGGAACGATGGTTCTCATAGGTAGACCTTAGGTTAGGATATTATCCGTTTTAAGTACGAGATGAGGATATAACAAAGAAAACATCAAGATGTTGTTATGGTCACTATGATTACTTGTTTTACACTTTGGAATGATTAATTCTATATCAATGTTCATGGGAATCATGAAATGGATATTTTAGCCTTTCTTAGACCATTTTTTGGTAGTATTCATCGATGATATCCTTTTGTAGTTGGTGTCTAAGGAGGAGAAAATGAGACACTTAAGGATGGTTCTGGATGTACTCCAAAAGTAGCAACTTTTTGGAAATATCTCAAAGAGCAAGTTATGGATTCAGGAGGTCCACTTTCTAGGACATGTTATCTTAGTGGATGGAGTGGAAGTGGACTCAGCTAAGGTCGAGGAAGTGTTATCTTATGAGCCACCCAAGAGCACGATTGAAGTGTATATATTCCTTGGGTTGGAAGGATATTACGGAATATTCATACATGATTTCTCAAGGATATCATAACCCATGATATCATTGAACTAAAAGGGTAATCCATTTGTATGGGCAAAGAGGTTACTGCAGGATTTTTATTAGTTGAGTAAGACATTGAAAAGCACTCTTATCTTTAGATTTCTGGAGGAGGGTGTTGAGTATGTAGTGTTCTGTGATGCATTAGGAATAGGGCTTGGTTGTGTTCTGATACAGAGGCAAGCAGTGATTTCCTATGTTTCAAATTAGTTGATACCACATGAGAAAAACTATGATACCCAGAATATTTAGTTATAGTAAGTATTCTTCACATTAAAAATGTGGTGACACTACCTCATGAGAAAGATTTTTATCATATACTTCGATCATAAGAGTCTTAAGTATATCTTTTCTCAAAAGGATATTATCTTGAGAAAGAGGAAAATGATATAATTCCTCCATGATTATGACTTTGAAATTTTCTATACTTCTAGAAAAGAGGAATGTAGTAGCAAATTATCTCATCAGGAGATCATGTTTACTATTTCGGAATGAGGCATCTAAGTAGTTTTCCTCATTAAAGTTATCCTTTGTGGATGGAGATAGAGCAGATTACCTTAATTTGATGGTTGTCACCCCTCTACTCTTGCTGTGAGTCAGGGATGGACAACTTGGGGATACCGACTATGATACCCTATATATTTAGATATCTACTAGACATGCTCTTATTAGATTTTCTAAAGTCGGTAAGCATGTCATCATTTTCAAAGTACCCATGATGGTACTAGTGACGTTGTAGAAGGAGGTTTTGAGAGAGTTTCATACGTCTCCTTTGGTGGTACATCAAGGTGTTTGAAAGATGTGCTAGGACCTCTAATGTCAGATTTGGTGGAAAGGGATGAAGAAGGGAGTTGTAGAGTTTGTCTCTCGATGACTTACTTTTAGCAAGTAAAGGCTGAGCACCTAGTCTGAGTGGGGTTATCCCAACCCCTTTAGGTACAATAATGGAAGTGGGATAGGATATCCATGGACTTCATGGTAGGACTACCACATATGTCTAGGGGACATGAATACATTTGGGTTATCTTAGACTGACTCACCAAGTCATCCCAGTTCTTGGATATCTAAGAAGAAGAGTTCAGTAGAGAGATTGGGACACTACTACATTCTAGATATAGTCTGAATCCATGGAGTTAAATCGACAATTATTTTAAACCATGATTCTAGATTCACATCCCAGTTGTGGAAGGGATTAAAGGATGTGTTTGGGACCCAGTTATTTTTTAGCATAGCGTTTTACCCCCAAAATAATGGCATGACTGAGTGGACCATTCTGGTTCTAGAGGATTTTCTACGAGATTTCATGCTGTAATTTGGCCATAGTTTGGATGGTCACATACCATTTGAGGCTTAGTATGGGCGACCCTGTAGGTCACCACTTTGTTGGATTGACCTAGAAGATTCATCATTTATGGGCCCAAAGTTTGTTTGAGAAACTACCTAGAAGGTAAAGATCATCCATGAGTGGATGAAGACTGCAGAGAGCCATCATAATTATTATGAAGACAAGTTATGGAGGCTTTTGGAGTTTGATGAAGGAGACTATGTGTTTCTATGAGTTTCAACTTGATATGGATTATAGATATTTGGCTAGGCTGATGATATATATTTGAGGTTCACTATCCCTTTCTAGATACTACGTATAGTTAGTGAGGTTGTGTACCACTTAGCTTGACCATTGCAGTTATACTGAGTACACAACATCTTCCACGTGTTGCATCCAAGGAGGTACGTGCATAAACCATCACATGTTATCGACTAGGGAGAGATGAAAATCAATGATGGAGAAACTTTTGATGAGTACCTAAAAGACATAGAGGATTGGTAGGAGAGTATTCTTAATGGGAGAGATATTCTTCTAGTGCATGTCTGATGGAAGCATAAGAATTTTCAAGAGAGCACATGGGAGCGAGAGGCACAAATTCATGTTCAGTACCCATATCTTTTTGTGTATCCCTTGTTTTGGTTTTTTGGAGATGAAAATCCCCAAGGTGGGTATAATATAGTGTCTCCAATTTTCTATTTATTATTTTTGGATATTATAGGGATTTTTTTGAGACCAATCACTCAGATGGTGTGGGATTTTGAGGCCCAGTTTGCTTAAAATAAATGTTTGAAATATATTTAATAGCACACATGCGCAATTTTCATGAAAAAGTGAAATTAATTCTATATGGGTGTTCGGATAATAAATTTTAGGGTCTGTTGAGTTTAGAATGTGAGATTTACCCTAGGTTTTACTTAACCTTAGTTGGCGTGGGTCATTTGTGTAAAAGACATCATGGGGGAAAATGGATAAAATAATTAAAATAAATTATTTTATTTATTAAGGATGTAGAGACCTAATTTTCCTCATTAAATACACACCTAAGGAAAATTATTAGGATTATCCACATAAACCTATGAATTAACGAGATCTATTGGAGAGAATGGAATGATATTCCATTGGCGGGTGATGATTGGATCAAGTATTAACAACCATAATAGAACGAAACCAAAGGATATTTCCAAAAAATATGATGTTATACCATTCTTCAGCAGCGATTGATCTGAAACGTGGTAGGGTGGTTGTTTTATTAGTTTCCTTACCCTATTTTGATTACCATGATGAACAAAAATCAATTGACTAATAGATCAATCCATCGATCATGCGTATTTGCAAGATGAGTTTCTTGTGGGGAGATTCTTGGGATAATTACTTTGAACGGATGATTTATTCATTTTTATTCTCACAAAAATGAATCAAGATTGACATGAACCTCGATTGAGATTCATTCCTCTCATTTTTTCTTGTGCTATTCTCCCTCTATTCTTCATTCAACATGGGCGTTCTTTGTTTGTCCCAAGGCTTAACACATCCCGATCAATCGATCATTGCACATCCATTTATTGGAACAATGATCTGATATCATAGATATGGGATTGGAACAACACGATGGTGGTGTGACAATAGAGAATAAAGTGAATCAAATGATGTAGATACCTGATTTTCATGTTCTTCAGTGCACAATGAAGAATGACGATGATCCCATTTTATGAACAGATCGAAGGCATGAAAGTTTTTGATCAGTGATGGCTAGGTTTATTGGGACCTGATTCATGATTTTCTTGGTGATGCATGGCTGGATTAGAGGCTCTGGAACTAGAGAAGATGCATGGATCTAGGATTATAGAAAATCTTGATCCCCATGGAATGTAGTACGATATTCCATGACATGTGGGTCCCTTCTAAAAGGGGCTACAGATTTGGAGAAACTTAATTATCACACAGCATGTGACTAGGTCACAGAGTGTGATAACTCTCATCAAAGACTCAACGTATACCTTAGAGGGTACACAGACATGGGTTGAAGTACATGGTTTGGATCACACCATGTAATCCCCCAAACGAACATGGAATGGACCAAAAACATGATCTAATCCATGTACTAGTACATGAGAACATGTACACGTGTGATAGCCATGTAATGGCACAGAAGTAGACTACATTGGAATCCTATACGACGTGTACTTCTATATGGACATGGGAAAGAGACACGACCCATTTAAATGGGCTGGACCTAGGGTTAAGGGACACAATGTGTAACCCCTAATACACACCATGTACTTTATTATACATGGTTTAGAGCCCTTGCTCTCCATGTATTGGGAAAGTTTTGTTAGGGTGTTTACCCCTTATCCTTTCCTTGAGGGTTAACATGCAATCATCTCCCACTCCTAGTATTATGATCCCTTCAAAAGTAATTCTAGGATAGACTTATTGGAATCCCTCTGGGAGACCCGAATTGAGATCCTATATTTATCTTCATTCCCTAGGTGGATTTCTTGGGATCTTTGTGACCAAAAATATGAAGGCCCTGATCCTATACTTAGTGGGTTAATCCAGATTGGGTTATTGGTATCACCCCATGTCCTTAGCAGTGATCCTTATCTATATATTGTATTCTCTTTATATCTTCAACATGCACTTATAATGACAATAACTGATGAGAACTACCTATTTGATAGACTTTATCAGTGTTATCAAACTTAAGAGTGTGTTATCCTAGACAAGTGCTTTGTAGAATCTTCGAGCTAGAATCCTAGGCTGGTATATTATGGTTATGAATTACCTCAAAACTGTGTTTCTTTATTGATTATATCTAGATATTCTTATTATATGTGTTGTAGACATATAATTGTGATGAGATGAATGTTTTTTACTTTTTTGTTTGTTTTGTGGTTTCGGGGTGTCCTACCGAGTATTGTTATACTCACCCCTACATGGGATTTTCCCACACATGTCATTTCTTGTGCAGACAATTGAACTTTTGACAAATTCCTTAGAATACTAGGACTTGATGGTTCTTAGTGAGACCATACTGATCAATGTGTGTTCCTATAGTATTCTAACAGTATTCTCAGTACTAAATTTTAGGTTGAACTTTCATTCCCAAACCTTTGTGGTGGGCTTCTATTTAGCTCTATTTACTTTCCTTTACTTCATTTAATACTATAGTTGTGGGATTTATATGTATTCATGTATGGTTGTTTAGTTTTTTTTTTACTTTTTAGTATTATATAGGCTTAAAGATGTGTGCATGTGTACATATACTTAGGCTAAGACCACCCATTTAAGTGATATGCCTAATTGGTGCTAGTATACAACACCTAGCCTATTGGAGGTGGTCTTGAGGAGTCACGACACCGACCCCTCTAGGATAGGTCATGACATATATAGTTTTTGTTCTCGATTTCAAAAAATATAATTTTTTTTAACAAAACTTATAAAATAAATTTTATCACAGAAACCCTTTCCATCATCATCTTGGAAATCATATTCCCATTGAATTAGGAGTAAATGACCCAATTGAATATTCAATTCTAAACTTCATGATAAAATCATAAGAACATTATTTTCATGATAAAAATATATAATTTATGGTATACATAACTTGAAACGCCATGAAAAATTCAATCACTCTTATCATTGATATCACAAAGTGTTTCTTTATTTGGATAAGATAAATTTTAAATTAATTAACCTTTTTTCCAAAAAAAAGTAATTCCATAAACAAACATTATCAGTATTATTAATATAGTTTTGTTTACTTTAACATAAATGTTGTTTTCCACCATTAATTTACTAAAAACACACACTTCAAGTAATTTTATAAAATTAAATATCATGCTCGGTGTTCTTTTTAATCCCACAATGTGATTTCATGAGCTTTCACACTCAGTTTCCATTGCTATCACAAATATATCCCTCTCATTGTTTATTATACTCCCTCTCATCATGTTTTCCATTTGTAATAAATATTTTATATACATTTTGAAAATATTTTAATCCATTTGAGAATAAATTAGATAAACTAATTCATATCACACCGACTCATCCAATTGGAACACACATTTCATCATAATCATTACCCTAAATTTTAGAATATCTTTATAAAAATGAAATTTATTCTTTATTACTTAACCTTTCTTAGTTTTTATTCTGAAATAACCATTACATTGATATTTAATTATTTTCCTTGGGACATGATACTATCTCCAATGTTTCATTTTTCTAAATTTTAATTAATTCGACTTTTATAGAAGTATTCTAATCCTTATACTATAATGATTATTCAATGTTTTTAGATTTTCCTCAGAATATAATTTTGTAATATTAGAATTTATAAAAAAAAAAATTTTGGGGTCAATAATATATATTTATAATGAAGTTTTTAGGCTCCACATTATTTCAATTCTATTTATTAAAATCCGCTTTGACCCATGCATTTCCCATTACTTTAGATCTTTCACTTGGCTTATTTTTCATACAAATAAACTACACCAAATGATGTAGTACTCTAAATATTTGTGTATTCTCCCCAAATATATTCAATATCATTATAAAAAATTATTTTCATTGAGAATTATGTTTCTATATGATAAAAATTGCATACCCATAAAAATATTCTTAACATTTTGTTGCAACACCAATAATATCTCTTATCATGTGTATAATAAAAAGAAATCCCTTCATCAGTACATTCATCAAACTTCATCAAACTTCATACTTTTATTTTTTACAATGAAATGAATAAAAAATAAATTCCAATTATCAAATTATGATTTGTTTTCAAACCATTGATCATAATGATTAATTACTAAATTTAGATAAAATAATTAATTTTTAATATATATAGTCATTATTGTGGCATTTATCCACAAATACAATGATGTTCCATGATTAAATAACATAGTTATTCCAATTTAAAAAAATATATTATTTTCTATTAAACTAATCCAATTTGTTGAGATGTGTATGGATAACTATATTCAAGTCTTATTGAGTGTTTTCACTACATTCTTTGATCTTCTTATTTGTGAACTCGAATCCTTTATTGGATCAAATCCTCTTGATAAAATATTTTATTCTATTCTCAAAATCACTTTAATAAATTTTAAACTTCTATATATATTTTTATTTACATTATATAAAAGAAATATATTATTTTAAGTAAAATCACCAAAAAATGTTATAAAATAATTATCTTAATTGGTCGATTTTAGACTCATAGGGCCACATTTATAAGAATATATGATTTTAAGTGGGATTCATGTATTAATCTCCATCTATTAGTGATTTTTTTACAAATCCATTTTATGAAAAACGAAATAAGATTTTATTCTTTGTATATTGAGATTAGGAATATTCCTCATAAAATCACAATATTTAATTATTATCATGTTATGTTGACCCAAGTAATCAAGTCTTTGATGTTATAATACACACTACCACAAAATAGGGCAAGGGAAGCACTACCCTTTAGCAGCGCTAAATAGAAAGCACTGATAAAGGGGTATTCCTTTATCAGCGCTAGCTAAAATCGCTGATAAATGTTACCTTTATCAGTGTTAAAATAAGCGCTGATAAAGGTGTACCCTTTATCAGCGCTTTTTTTAGCGCTGATAAAAGGTAACATTTATCAGCACTTTTTTTAGCGCTAATAAAGGTATCTCTTTATCAGCGCTAAAAAAGTGCTGATAAAGGTATTTTTTATCAGCGCTTTTATTTTAGAACTGATAAATCATAACTTTATCAGTGATTTTAATGAGCACTAATAAAGGTTCCATCGGTTTTTATTTAATAACCCTAACAGGCCCTCCTCGCTCGCACACGGTAAAGCTTTTGCGGAAGCTGAACCAGGCCCCTCGTCCGCCGTGACCTCTCCTCCTCCTCATCCTCCTCCTCATCCTCCTCCTCCTCGTCCTCCTCCTCCTCCGTCGTTGCCACTGCCTTCGTCCCTGCTACTATGACTATCACTGCCTCTACCGTCGTCGCCGCTACCTCCGCCCCCGCTGCCACGACCGTCGCTTCCTCTGCCGTCGCCGCTGCCTCTGCCTCTACCGCTGCCTCTGCCGCCGCCGCTGCCATTGTTGATATTCATTTTCAGGTAATTTTTTTTCTACCACTTAAATTGAACGTGTGATTTGGTTTTTTATTATGTAATCAGTTATGAAACACTTGGTGAAACCCTACTTGGTTTTTAGGACACTTTCAATTTTTTTCCATTCAGAGGATGTTGATTTTATTTATATAGGTCTGCAAAAAGGGAATGTTCTAAGTGGAGGTTGTGGTTGTTATTGATCCATTTTTCTTGTATTGATTCTTCCTTTGGGATATTATTATTTTTTCTGAATACTTTGATAATGTTTTGTTTTGGGTATTGTTATGCCTATTTGGTTTTTAGAAAATTCACCCAATTGTGTGTTGGGAATATTTACTTGTATCTTCTACCTTTCGATATTTTTTTGGAAAATTCATTCCCACTATTATATTTTATGGTGCCAAGTGCTATTCAGTATCCAATGCATATTAGGGACACCCACAAGGAATTGTTAGTTCCAACTCAGGTATATAGGAACAAGGGTATCAGAGCTATTTTGTGACAAATTTGTAATAGAGGTGTAAGTTCAGCATCTTACATTAAAGTCGGTACACAATTTTGGATATCTTGTGGGGGCGTATGAGGTAATTTTTAGCAACTATTTATACAGGTTTCATCATAATGATCCTTAATTGACTAGGGTGGTTTGAGAAAGGAAACTATAGAAATAATATGATATAATTTTATAAATTTCCATTATTTTTTACTTTGATAGATTAATAATCCAAATCTGGTTTTGTTATGTAATGTGATTTATTTTACCATTTCTCTAGTCTAAGTTGTTAATATGAGTAATATTTTGATGTCACCAATGATTTGTCTAATGTTGTTTTGCGTTATTCCTCTAAGAAGACCCATGAATATTCTCTATGAATAATATTTTGATGTCACAAAATGGGATAATAATCATATGGACCATCATCTTATTGATATTATTGTCTGTGTTGTCTAAACATAGGTATAATCAACTTCACGCATTCACAATGAGTCACCAATTTTGGAACATTGAAGGGATGAATCTTGGAATATTTCCTATGAGTTACTCTTCCAAAAGACACTATTTACATGACTATAATGATCCTCAAATTAATGTGTATTTTTGTAGAATGTTAAATCTTTTGTATGAGTACTTGTAGATTCAAGATTTTCTTAAGGTGAAATTTTCCCCCTTCATGTTAGAAGGCCCTAACAGTAGATGGTGGGATTCGGTTATTATGAAAAAGTAGCATGCGGTATTTGAGTGGTAGGATCATAGATTTATTTTCAAAAGAAAAAAACCCTTCAAAAATTTTTAGTGATTGAAAAGGATATGGATATTTGGAAATTCGAACAGGATAATAGGACCATTATGATTTATGTCAACCATTTTTCTAATCTTTTGTAGTTTTCACCTATAATTGGGTCCAATGAGAAGATGAATATTTGATGGTTTAATATGTGTATTCGATATGATTTTTTTTCTTAGGTTTTATTAGTGAATCTATCTTTTTATGATGATGTGATGAATAGGATGTTGATGGTTGAGCTTGACTGGACTAGTATGTCAGGGTTGATGGGAGTTTATTTTTATCCCATTGGTTGTTTTGTGAGTTCCTTTAATGTTAATGTAATGGTTTACGCTTGATTCCCTTTAATGATGTTATTTCTTGCAAGAGTGTGAGTAGACCTTGAAACTCGTTCTTTATATATGATCTAATGGTTAGTTTATATCCCCTTGTAAACTATTCTTGATATTCCATATTATTCCTTTATATAGCGTATATTTTTTATGCTATTGAATTACCTGTAGAACATGAATGGGTCAAGAATCCATCAGATATAGGATGAGGTGGGAGAATTTCATGCAAGGTTGATGTGTTATATAATGATGTCAAACAATTTGGTTGGGACATTCCATCATCTAAGGATAACAACCACTATCAGAGTGGGATTGTGGTGTTCTTAATAATGACCATCATTAGGATAGGGCATGTCGTGAAAGGTGTGATAACAGAGGACTGATCAGGGATTACTCATTTTGGATATAGTATCTATAATAAACTTGAGGATTATACCTATTAAGAAGGACTTATTGGTCAGGGCTTACCCATTGTATGTTCATCTTTTATATTTTAAAAGTGTGTTGAACTCGTTCTATCAAAGGTGGGTTCTATAATTTCTTGTTATCTTAAGGTGTGTTTAACCATGCTGTGGGTTGATTTCAGTTTTAGTGGGTTCTTGTGGTTTGTGGGATGTGTTAAATGGTGTACTCGATTTTATATTATTTTATTCTCATGGGTTTCCCCTATTTTATGTTTTCTTTTTAGTTGGAAATATCCTCTGTTGTGCACCTCTCCTCTGCCATGAACGCACCTATGTCGTGTGATTAACGACACCATCGCGGTGAGTTTTATCCTGTTACTCATTGGTTTCCTCTTTTTCGCATGTTATTACTATTTGATATTTATGGTTATAATGTGAAATGTATGAGCTAAACGCCCCGCTGAAAATCGTGGTCGTTGGTGGTCCTTGTTTGTGCACTAAATGAATTGAATGTTGGTTGGTTCTTGTTGAACATTGGAATGTAAAAATTGTTAATTTACGTATACTTGACTTATGAATGAACACCCCAGGATGATAAAACTTCTGTGATAACCCCTCAATTAACAAACAAAATTGAATAATGGATGCTTTGTAAAATATAAAATTATGATTGTTTGGTTTGTATGGTGTTGCGATTGTGATCACGATTGTGTTTTTGTATGGTGTTGCGGTTGTTGGCATGATTTATATGCCATTTGTTTTCCATGTTGTAGTTCTTCCAACATTGAATATCAATCCAAACTTTACCCATTTCAATGGAACCACCACTTTGTTACTAGTGCAATTCCACTGAATCCTAGAAAACCACTTCTAGAGGACTTTATGAGACACTTTAAAATACATGGTATGTAGTCTTGTTAAATGGAACATGCTTCACCATACATGGATTTCATATAGATTTTAATACCACACAACATTTATCTCCAAAATTTACACCACATGACTAATCTTCTGACTCAAACTTGGAATAAGTTTCATTTTAAATGTTACATGTCATGTGAACCTAGGTCACACACAATGTATCTCCAAGACATATACTTCAGCATGAAACCATGTACATTCCATGAAATAATGGTAGAACCATATGACATGTGTTTTTCTTCACTCAAACCATGTATAGATTCCATAGAAACTTGATGTGTATAGACTATACACCCCTAGTGGTCATGTAAGGACTACATACCATGTATTCCACAAAAAATGTGATGCATAGCTGGTGAGGTGACTCAATATGTATCTAAAGTACATGCCTTTAGCTCAATGTTTTCTATATGTCATGTATTTTCAAAGGAATCATTCAGTCTTTGTAAGACTAACTTGGAATAAATTTGATATATGTCAGATTAAATTAGGTATCTTATCCATACACGATGTTCACCCTACTAGACACACCATGTATATGGATTTCACATGAGTTTAGAGGCATTTGTACCATGATTTGTTTTTATAAAACCCAAATAATGCTACCTGATTAATTAAAACATAATATTAGGAAATTTAGAGATAGAATCCATAAAGACAATGAATATGAATAAAGAATGGATGAATGTAAATCGGTTGACAAAAGAGTATGAAGATGGCGTGAAAGAGTTTATCAAGTTTGCAGAAGATCATGCATGTGACCCTTCTCAAATCCTTTGTCCGTGTTTATGCTGTTGTTATTCAAGACAAATTAGTCCAGAGGAGTTGTATGAACACCTGATTTGTCATGGAATAGATCGAAGTTATACATGTTGGAATAAACATGGGGGAAAAATGAATGTAGGTAGTGACTCAGATAACACGACATTTTATAGATCATCTAATATGATTACAAGCATGAACAGTGAAGATGGTCGTATGGAGGGTGTGATTACAGATGTGAATGATGATGAAGATCGTATTGAGGAAATGACAAGGACAGTTGAAGATGAACTTCTTGATTGCCCAAAATTGTTTGAGAAGTTAAAGAGTTGTGCAAAAACTCCAGTGTATGCTGGTTGCACTAAATATACAGCATTGTCAGCCATATTGAAGCTGTATAATTTGAAAGCAGGCAACGGGTGGAGTGACGCCAATTTTACAGAACTACTTTCTCTCCTGAATGACATGCTCCCAGAAGATAATGAACTCCCAAGCCGAACATACGATGCCAAATGAATGCTACGATCGATGGGTATGATCTCTGAAAGAATACATGCCTTCCCGAATGACTGTATATTGTTTCTCAAGGACCATAAATCACTTAAAGAATTCCCAAAGTGTGGTGGTTCTCGATACAAGAAAAACAATTCTAGTCCTATGAAAATTTTATGGTACATTCCAATCATTCCAAGGTTTAGGCACCTATATGGAAGTGAGGAGACTGCAGGACAATTGACATGGCATACAGATACAAATAATTAAAGATGGGAAACTACGTCACCCAACAGACTCTCCTCAGTGGAATAGAATTGATCACAAGTATCCTGAATTTGGGAACGATCCGAGAAACCTTCGTCTGGCATTATCAATAGATGGGGTGAATCCTTTTGGTTTTCAAAGAAGCAGTCACAGTACATGGCTGATTATGTTGGTAAACTATAACTTACCACCGTAGTTATGCATGAAATGAAAATACATCATGTTATCTATGCTTATATTAGGACCAAAACAACCGGGTAATGATATTAATGTTTATTTGGTCCCATTGATCGAGGATTTGAAAATATTGTGGGATTTAGGTGTTACATTGTATGATGCTTACAAAAATGAATATTTAACTTTGAAAGCCATATTGTACGGGACGATAAATGACTTTCCTGCTTATGGAAATTTTTCAGGATATAGCATTAAAGGAACTTAAGGGTGTCCCATTTACGAACAAGGTACACAGTCAATTAGGTTGAAACATTCATCTAAAACCTTGTTTCTAGGACATCGCAGATTTCTACCCCAACGACATAAGTATAGTTCTTGGAAGACATCATTTGACGGAAGTTTAGAAGAACATACAACACCGTCTCCACTAACAGGTGATCAATTGTTTGAGAAAGTAAAATATTTGGACACTACTTTTGGTAAGCCATTTTTGAAGAACCTTATGAAAACTGGTTGGAAAAAGAGATCAGTTTTTTTTGAATTATCATACTAGAATTGTCTGTATGTCAGAAATTTTCTTGATGTTATGAATGTTGAAAAAAATGTATGTGATAGTGTCATCTGCATGTTGCTAAATGCACCCAGCAAAACAAAGGATGGAATTAAGGCTAGATTGGACATGGTTGAGATGGGAATACGAGAAGAGTTAGCACTAGTGAAGGGTAAAAAACAAACATTTATTCCTCCTGCTGCTTACACTCTTTCTAGGCAGGAGAGATATTAGTTTTGCAACTTATTGAATGATGTAAAGGTTCCAGAGGGGTATTCATCAAATATCATGAACATCGTGTCAATGGGCAATTTAAAATTAAAGGGTCTGAAATCACATGATGTTGACACTCCTTTCGTCACAGAGTCTAAATATTGGAAAAGGGGAATATCTGAGCTCAAAGTGATTCAATATTTGAAAAAATATCAAAAATTGAAAAAGGAATGAATAAGAAGAACATTTCACAAGGGTCACGCAAGTACACCTACGCGCTGAAGTTGGTCATGCAAGTGACTTGCGCGCCCTAGGTGATAAGCGCCCGGGGTCTTCTCCAGCCTATAAATACCCCTGGTGGGCCCCCTATTTCAAGAGGATTTTTTTCTAGAATTTAGATTTAGAGCTCTGAATACCCAAGTCTCTTATTCAGGTCTTCTGAACACTTATAAGGTAACTCTTTACCTAGAATGTAAGGTCTAAACAAGAGGAGTAAGGTTTAAGTGTTAGAATTCACTAACACTTGCGCGCCTAAGGTGTTTTACCCTTAAGGGAAATGAACATACTTGCGCGCCGCCCTACTTCCTCAACAAAACTTGCACGCCTCTCTTCTGGAAGTACCTCAGGATAATTCTAAAGTCATTGGTCAAGGATCGCCCAAGTATTATCATCCTGGTTTACAAACGCGCAAGTACCCATGTGTCGCGCAGGTATACCTGCGCGACCAGGACTTGTGCGCCCATGTAGTACCTGCACGCCTACTAGGACTTGAGAGCCCCTGCCTTTTTGGGTTCCCTTCTTGCCCATTTCACCCCTCTTATGTCATTCCACCTCTCTTATTCAAGATTCAGTCTTCAAGACACTCTTCAAAGCCATTTTTGGCATGATTTCTTGATTTGAATTCCTTATCTGAAAGGAATTCTGTGGAATATCTCTCAAAACCTAGTGATTTACACATCTTTATGTCACTAAAGATTGAGATTTCATTCATTCAACCTCATCCTTTAAGATGAGAGAACTCATAAATCTTGGCCTCCTTTTCAGGAATAAGCCCCAATCATAATTCTTAACCTAGGCCTCCTTTTCAGGAATAATCCCCAGTCATAATTCTCAAATATGGGCATCCTCTTTAGGAGTAAGCCCCAAGTCCCTTAATTTTTCAAGTCCCTTAACCTGGGCCTCCTTCTCAGGAGTAAGCCCCAGTCTTATTTTCTCTTAACCATTCATAATTTACCTTTGATCTGGGGTTCCTTCTCAGGAGTAAAACCCAATTATAAGTCCTCTCTTAATTTGGGCCTCCTTTTTAGGAGTAAGCCCCAAGTTAGAGTATTCAAATCTCCATGAAGCACATATAACTTTTTAGACTCTGTTCCTGGATTTCTTCCCTGAAGTAAATCCTAATCTTCATTTATCTGGGCAGTCATACATACATAAGCCCCAAATTATTTCTTATGATTGCATCTTTCATGGAAAAATTGTCTGGTTTTACTAATACCTCTTGTTTCTCACACCGAGAATGACTCACGTGAGCTTAGAGTGTAAAAGTAATTATGACATCTTTCTTTGATCCATCAATCATAAACATCATACTCCCTTATTCGAACTACGTGGGTTCTGATTCCTTTTCCAAAACAAAGGATACTTAGGTTGCCCATCAATGGGTACGATCCCAATTCTTAAATAATTCATGTCCTCCTGAATGACAAAAAACTTCAAGTGCCCCACTGAGTGGCTTTAAAACCAGTATGGTCATCATAATGACCAAGATAATTTTTATGTATTTTAAGGATACCATCAACTAAGAATCTCTAACAAATACAGATGATTCTTCATTGATGAAGAACCTAGAATACATATAAAAGATTCTCTAAATTTCCTACATATAAATCATTGATTGTCAGATCTAAAGGAAAGCTCATTTTATACTTGGTAATGTAATAAGGATTCACGAACATAACTTAAATCTATAAAGAGAGTCCCAGAGTAGACAATAATTCCCCTCAAAAAGGTGTGATGAGTCCGACCTCCCATCCTCTCGACCAATGAAAATTCATAAGCCTCATCAGTCCACAAACTAATGAGCGCCTACCTTTGGAAAGTAGGTCCAAATGGATGTGGAATCATTGGATGTTTCTGGTTCTACGAACAAACCCGTTAGAAACCGATTGGAATGTTTGAACCTTCAATTAAGGAGGTCATCCCCAAATTCTGAGGGAAACAAAAAATGGGGAACCCGGCGTGAATCTTTAACCAAGTTAAAATGATGTTTTACCTATTTGTTAGGCCCCTATTTAAAACTCAATGAGAGGGACAACAAAAACAATCGTTGAAATATGTTCTCATACAAAAGATGTAGTGGCTGAATTTATCTTGATTATGTCTGTTATATCTAAGGCACTCTTTTCCAAGATCTTCTGCATTTCTAAGAATGGATGCTCTCATGTTTACACCTGGGAATACTGCTGCTGCAAATGTCACTGCTGCTACTCCTGGTAGATCGTCATCCGCTCTAAGGATGACATCACCTACTCAGCGTCTTCAACACTGGGTATCAAATGCACTGGTTAAGGAGTAGCGTTAACACGGTACCATCCCAACTCTAGAGGCTGCCCGACAAGCCCTCCAAGTGAATAACTCACACTGGTCATCCGAACAACGATGACCAGTGATCAAGAAGCAGGCGGTGCTAACCACCGTCTCCAACCGTTTCGGGTCGTTATCCCCGGAATGCAATCACCATTCACTCCCATATTCTGGGGAGGTGAATGAGAAGGTCCCTCAGGGCCTTAATTCAAGGAAGCAGAAGTCCTTCCCGAGGGCTCCCATCAACAATCGTCGCCAGACTCGTGCGGCAGTGCGCCCTCAACATGATGAGGGTGTCAACTCCAGGCGTTCGGCTCAGGTTCCTCGAACCCAAGCAGGCAAGACGAATCGCCATAGGCGAAATCCGGTTAACAGTGAGCAGGTTCTCATCTCTACCATATCTGGAAAAGTCCACCAACATAACTTGGTGGAAAGCAACGAGCGGGCACACACACCTGCCCGTTTTAATTCCGTTTTCCAATAGACTCGTCTGGTAGCATCACGCCAATCCCGCCAGGCAATTCCGGTGGAGTACTATAGGCAGGAACATACACCTGTTTATACATCATCATATAGTCAGCATGCTCATCTGACTACATATGATGGAGCTCGTCAACCACATTCGGAGAAGTGCAATTAGCATGCACATACACCTGCTAGTATTAATCAATCCTACCAACAGTCTCACTTGGTAGCATTCAGAGAAGTTAGTCGGAAAGCGCCGACAACAAACAAGAGGCAGACTCAACTTTCTTCCCCCACACTTGAGTACTGTCAGGATTCACTGATAGGAAAAGGAGGACAGGAGCAGGCACATACACCTACTCCAATCACGGAATGGACATATATCCCTGTTCTGGTAGCTGAAGTCACCAAACATATTCTATCAATGGTGAAAGAGCAGAAGAAAATCCCTACTCATATTCTGGATGCCTGCTAGGATATTATAACAAATTCAGCAGGATCTCAGGGAAAGACACATAAATCTATCCCTACCAGTGGAGTAACACATCAACAATTCACTCCGGAACAGACACACACATCTGTTCCAATCCAAGAGGGTTGTGGGGCATACTCCCCCATATCATACGGACAACCAAGTCAAGAAAATACACCTGATTTGAGTAGAGATCGTCAGCATAACCTGGCCATCTCTCCTGATCAGGCACACACACCTACTCAGAGCATCCACTTTCGTCAACAAGTAGTTTCCAAGGCGAGTAAGAAGGCATCTAAGAAGAAGACCTACCCAGCACAGTCAAAAGATCAAGAGCCAATCTGTAACAAGGTCTTGCTCGATGCTGGAGTTCTTGAAGCCCTCAGACAATTATCTGTTGGAATCCAAGATTCTACTACCTCATTTCCCAATAGTGGGAACATTAATTCTGAAGGTCTTAAACAAACACTTCCTCATGAAGGCTTGCTTCATGACAATTCGGTCGATCTCGAAGTTTCATCTTCATATGAGAGCTACAATAACCCTCTGTGCGGCCAGAAGACCAAGGATCAAGAGATCTTATCTTTTGTTGTAACCCACCATGGTGGTCCTCCCCATGATAATGAATTTCGCTGCGAAAGTCCTCTTCGCAGTAGTGATGCACATTGCCCGGAAAATGCTCCAGTGGACAATGTAGTGCCGAGAAAGCCCTCTTATCTTGAGTCACTTGCAAATGCGAAACCAGTCATGTCTGATGCTTCATCGCTAGCAGGTGAAATACTTTCTCAATCAGAAGGTAGCTCAGGATTTAGGTCATTCTCTGAACCACCCCTAAGTCATGCATCTTCTAGTTTAATCAGTGATTTCTCTACCAATATTGTTGAATCTGATGAAGTAATAAGTAAGCACCAGCTCTGGTCAAATCAGGTAGAAGAATCTTCATTTAATGATAAAGAGGAAATGCTGAACATGAGAAAACAACTGGAAAAAAGGTGAAGTACCAGTCATGTTTTGGCCTCTGGCTGACTCTCAGTATGACATTCCAAAGATGTTGACAGAAGAGGGAATTCATGATATTCGTCTCAACATATGGAAAACTCTTTTCCAGTTGAAGAAGAAAGTATTATCTTATGATGAATATGAAAATCATCTTAAGATAATAGAAGGGTTACAACGTCATATTTATTTGGCATCTCAATTAGTCTCTCGATATCCGAAGGCTGAAAAGCAGCAGAGATCCCTTCAACGTTCATTCCTTGGCGCACTAAGAAGATTGTGTCAGTTAATTACCAATGCCCCATCTGGTATTCATGTCAGAGGATGGGGTGTTCATGGAGCACTACATTTCATTGTGCTCTCTAGTCAGCAAATCCCACCGAAAATGGTCTCATGTAATGTTATTGCCCATGGCCGGCCAAATTCAATGGGCTTTGTTTATAATCAAAAGCTTGCCCAAGAACAGGCTTCAACTAGTTCCTCTCAAAATCAAGCATACAGAGAACAATTTGTTGAATTACTCTTGCATCAAGTAAATGAGAATATTGAACAAGCCTCTCTTATGGAGCAAGCACATCATCAAGTGACAGAAGTGTCGAAAATCATCCAACGGTCTTTTGAACCGGGTTATAAAATTGGATACATGTTAATGCATCCAGCTAATTTCCAGACTAAGGTTCGCAAGATCAGTAGAGCTTTTAAGAAAGTCTCAGACATAACATGTCAAGAGCCACCCCAGCTTTCCAGACTGGGGAATCTTTTAAACCAACCCTCGGAATCAACAAATAGGATTCGAGGAGTTGAGCAGGAACAGCAGGAACAGCCCCAGTCCACCAGACTGGGGACTTTTTCAAATCATCAATCCACTCCTCAGAGAAATTCGGTCTTTTCTTGATTGGGGAAGAATCCTCAAGAGGAACGAAGATCCAAATTATCAAGAGATTCTCTCCAAATTATAGTTCGTCAAGAAGTTCCTGAGGGGTCGAATCAACAAAAGGCAATGTCTCATCAAAGACATGGAAGAAGAAAATATCACAGAAATGCTGATAGAAGGGATGTGATACGTTATGCATCAATCAATGTCATCAATTCCATTGTTGTTGATCCACCAGATGAGGCTCACTCAGGGGACTCAGATGAAGAGGTTCCTTCTCAAGAAGATGTACACATCGACACAAATGAAGAATGTGTGCGTACACGAAATCAAAGGATTACTCAGAACCTAGGTAATCCTTCAAGTAACCAATTTCCCCCTCTCCGAAAAGGATCCAAAAAAGGGAGTGGAGAGAATCAGGTTACATATCCTTCCTCTGGAGAAGGCCAATCTCTCTCACTAGAGCAAAGGATTGCACAATAGGAGGAAGAAATGAAGGAATTAAGGAGGTTGAATGCAGAACTACTTCAGGGTAGTCTTCTTCTTAAGCGTGCTGGAGTCAGTCAGCCAAGGGAATTTGTTGCAGCTACTGAGATAGATCAAGAATATCCTTCTATATCAGTACACCCTCACAGTTCTAATCCTACGGGTTAAGTACAACAAAAGTTGGCAGTGCTACCATCAATTGCAGCACCAACCACCACATCTATCCAAGCTCCAGTCATTGCACCTACCCAAGTCCAAGTTCAACCGGATGTTTCTAAAAAGTTAATAACTACCATTGAGTCATTAACAGCTCAGTTAGAAACTATGGAAGGGAAACATGTGCAGGTTCAACCAGAAAATAAAGTTTACCCTAAATGGGTAGATTCAATCTCTCCTCCATCCAGTTTTGGAAACCCTGTATTCCCTATTTTCAATGGATTAGGCGACCCTGAACAGCATTTTACGCATTACGTGTCTTGTTGTGATCCTATGATGGGAACTCCGGAGCAGCAAGAAGTAGTAAAACTCAGATGCTTCTTAAGGACCTTGAAAGGACCAGCCTTTGTCTGGTATACAATCTTGCAATCCCAGTCAATTACCGAATGGGAGGATCTTCACCAAAAATTTCTTCTTCAGTTCAGCTCAACTTTGCCAAAGACAACAGTTTTCGATCTTACAAACTATAAGAAAATAGAGAATGAAAGGTTCACAGATTTCATTGCTCGCTGGAAGGGATTAACATATTCCCTAAGCTTAGCACTCCCTCAAGAGGAATTGTTGTCAATCTGTGTGAAAAATTTGTGTGACGAATTACACACGTCGTTGATCCCTGTGAAATACACAGGAGGGTTTCGAGACCTTACTTAAATCACTCAGTAGATTGAATATTCCCTTATACAGGCTAAGGCTAAATCTCGTGTAATTCCATCAGCTTTAGGAAGGATAATGGGTAAAGTAGAAACTGCTACAGTTATGCTTAAACACGCATTTGTACCTGTTTCTACTTCAAAACCTTCATCTTCTCGAAGGGCTCCACCTCCTGAGTGCCAACAACAAAGGTTGTTTCATCCAGATGATCAAAGAGATCAAATATGAAAACAATTTGAGGATCTGAAGAGCAAAACATACTCTTTCCAAAATGAACAAGTTCCTGGTTACTTCATTTCAGCTCTGGAAAATAATCTGGTTCAATTTCCAAGGCCTAAGAGGTCAAACAAGGAAGGAGATGAAGACCTTCCCAATTATTTCCCTTTTCATCAAATATTGGGGCATCCCATCCAGGAGTGTTTTGTCTTCAAAGACCTCCTTCAAAAGATGGTTGACTCGGGACAAGTCAAACTGAAAGGTTCTTCATCTCAGGTAGCATGTGTTACTGCTACAGTTCCAGAGGAGGAAGGTGAATGGCAAGAAGTCAAAAGAAAAAATGCACAAAAGTATGATGATTAGATGGTCATAAAGACAATCAACCAAACTCATGCTATTTTGAAAACACAATTAAAGAAACCTATTGTGTCTTCTGCCATGAATGTTGTGGAAAAACCCTCTTCATCAGAGGGAAAGTCCTCAAAGAAATGACATGATTCAAAGAAAGAAAAAGAATCAGAAGAAGATGAGTATGTGTCAAAGCCTAAGTTTTCTTTGACTCTGGCAGACTTCATTCCATCTACTTCAAAGCCATGGGCACCGCCCCACCAAACAGCACAGCCTAAACAGGCTAATCAGGAAGAGTCTTCATCAGACGAAGAGTTAATCTTCGGTTCTGTTAATATGATTCAATTAACAGATCCATATTCCAGTCGCAGTTTCTATTTTGATGAGCCTGAATTCCCTGTATCAAACAGGGGAATCAGAGGAAGTTCCAGAGGCTCAGGATACAGGGGAATACGTGGATCTTTCAGAAGCCACTATTCCAATTCTACCCCTACTAGAACTGTGTACGCAGCAGAAACTCATGGTAGAGCCCTTCAGCAAGCTCAGCAAGAACAAGCACGTTCTTCTACCAATAGAAAATTCAGTCCTGGAACAGTTATTTTGTAAGACCGGTTGAAGGTTTCATCTTTTTCCTCTCAGCAAGTAAATGGATCTAATTGGTCTAATCTTCCAAAACTAGGAATATTTCCAACTCCTATCCCAATACAAGATGCATCAACTTCCAAAGCATCTACTTCCAAGGTACCTGCTAAACCACATATTCCTATTGGGAAATGCAGACCTCTGGATCAAAAGTATGATGTATTGAAACACTTGGCCCAAGTACCATCCAAGTTATCAATTTTGGATGCTTTAAATATGTCAAAAGATTTTCGGGAAGCACTCATCGAGGCTTTGTCAAGTCCTCAGGAGTTTGAAACTGAAATTGCTACAGCTGAAGTCTATCACATAGAGAATAATCCTGCAAAATTCCATGAAATAATATCTTTTACTGATGAAGATGAATATGATGTTGTTCATGGGCATATTAGACCTTTGTACTTATCTGGCAAGGTCAATGACGTAGACGTCTGGAGATCTCTCATTGACAATGCTTCAGGAGTCAACCTCATGCCCATTCGTACACTTTGTCGATTGAGCCTCACGGAATCTGATTTATATCCTTCTACCATGATGTTACAAGGATAAGACAAAAATGAACAAGAACCACTGGGTGAAGTTACACTCAAAAATCAGTTTGGAGATCTTGTATCCAATTTGGATTGTATGGTTGTTGATCAAGACTCAGCTTTCAACATCTTGCTTGGAAGACCCTGGCTACATCAACATGTGGTTATCCCTTCATCATACCATCAATGTCTCAAATATTGTTTCGATGGTCAAGTTGGGACATTGTATGGTGATAAGGCCCTGTTCAAGACATGTGAGTCTCAATACATTGAGGCGGAATTCTATCACATGAAGGGAAGGGAGAAATCCACAACAGAGGAGATTACCAAAGTTAATACTCCATATGGTTTGGAGAAGATTCTAGTAAATCCATTTACACATGTGAGTACAGATTATGTGTTGCCTATCTGTCAAATTTACAAGATAGACCCAAATCAAAATACTCTTATGGAAAGATCCATAATGTCAATTACGGCAATAGAGCCAGACAACATGGGAGAAATTGGTAACCCACCAAGTAGTGATGAAAGCACAAATGGTGACATCTTCATTTCATCTTCTGAAATCCAACAAGTCTATACTTTTCCAATTAGGCCAGAAGAAGTTATAGAAACATCAGAGGTGAACAATGATGTCGATTCTCAATCCATCATCTCCTCTTTATTACCCAAAAAAGACCCTTCATCATCAATCGGGTCGGAAATGGAAGCTTTTTCTTCAAGATGTGCAAATTTTGACATCTCTTCTGATCATGAAAATTCTACTTTATCATCTACTATGAAAGTAGAAATGGAAGAAATAACACATGATTAAGAAGAAGAGGAAGATCTCAGAGATGCTCCTCCAACATTTGAAGAGGGTATCTCTACCACTGTGGATGAACTCATAGAAATAAATCTGGGTACAAAAGAAGATCCACGCCCCACTTTAATCAGTGCGGCCATGACTCTTGAAGAGCAAGAGATGTATATTTCTTTTCTAAAGCAAAATAGAGATATATTTTCTTGTAACTATACAGAAATGCCCGGGCTTGATCCTGATGTTGCTACTCATCATTTGGGTTTACCAGAAGAACATCGAGGATTTAAGCAAGCCGCGAGAAGAACACACCCAACTTATGCTTCCAAAATTGAGGCTGAAGTGGATAAGCTTATCAAAGCTAACTTAATCAGAGAAGTTCAATATCTCAAGTGGTTGGATAATATTTTCCATGTAAAGAAGAAGAACGGACAAATTAGAGTTTGCATCAATTTCAGATATATTAATCGGCATTGTCCTAAGGATGATTTCCCAGTTCCGATTACAGAACTTTTAATTAATGAAATAGTTGGCTATGAAGAACTTTCCTTCATCGATGGATATTCCGGATATAATTATATTCGAATGGCCCTATAAGAAGAGGAATCCACAGCCTTCAGAGCCCCTCATGGTGTGTTTTGCTACCGGGTAATGCCCTTTGGCTTAAAGAATGCAGGTGCAACATATCAGTGTGTCATGCATCGTATCTTCAAACCCTTCTTAGGGAAGTTTTTTGAATGCTATGTAGACGATTTGGTGGTTAAATCCAAACAATTTTCTAATCACTTGGATGATTTGGAAGTCATATTCCGCAAGCTTCGACAACATAATTTGAAGATGAACCCCTTAAAATGTGATTTTGGGGTAACCTCAGGAAAATTTCTCGGCTTTGTTGGACACCATCGTGGTATTGAATTCAATCTTGAGAAGACCAAGTCAATCCTTGGTATGTCACCTCCTCGAAATTTGAAATAATTAAGAGGACTTCAAGGACACTTAGCCTATATTCGGCGTTTCATCACCAATTTGGCAGGAAAAAGATTACCCTTCACCAAATTGATGAAGAAGGGAGTCACTTACCAATAGACCGAAGAATGTCAAGAAGCATTCGATATTCTCAAGAAATACCTCTTGAGTCCACTGGTACTCATTCCACCTGTTGAAGGAAGACCACTTATCCTCTACGTGACAGCTCTAGAGCAATCATTGGGTGCTTTTCTTGCTCAAAAGAATGATGCTGGGAATGAAAACAGCTTCTACTATCTCAGTCGAACTATGCTTGAAGCAGAAACCTGGTATTAAAGTATTGAGAAGTGCTACCTGGAATTAATCTTTGTAGTTCAGAAGTTGAGACACTACCTACAACTTCACGAGGTATAATTGGTATCTTGCAATAACCCGCTCAAATTCATCCTTAGTCGTCCAATGCTTGCAGGACGTCTGGCAAGGTGGGCAGTTATTTTGCAGCAATTCGACATTCAGTATGTGTCTCAAAAGGCGATAAAGGGCCAAGCTCTGGTTGATTTCCTGGCTGAACACCCTTCAGTGGAAGAAACATCTTCAGATATTGAACTCCCTGATGAGGAAGTATTCTCTATTCAAGAAAGTCCTAAGGTATGGGAACTGTATTTTGATGGTGCTTCCAGAAGTCCAACAGGGAGGAAAATGGAAAATCCTAAATTCAACAAAGTTGTCTTAGGAATTGTGCTCATTTCTCCAGAAAAGGTAGTGTTACCTTATTCCTTATTATTGTGGGAAGGTGGTACCAATAATGAAGCAGAATACCAAGCTCTCATCGCAGGCTTGGAATTAGTGCTTCAAGCACAAGTGAATCATTTAAAAGTGAAAGGTGATTCAGACCTGGTAATCAAACAAGTCAATGGGGATTATGCCATCAGAAAAGAAGAACTAATCCCTTTGTATGATTACATCAGAGAGTTAATGGTGGAATCCCCTTTGGAACCGACATTTTCTTATGTCCCAAGATCACAAAATGCTCAAGCTGATTCACTGGCTAATATAGCCACAGCTCTGGCAGATCCAAATCGGGATGAGACAACCATCAGTATTGCCCACCGTCGTGCAATTTCACCTTATGTTCGAATCAGAACAGAGGAAATTAATGAAATTAGTACCATTCCTGAACCGTATGGTCATACTACAGGATGGATGTCACCTATCAGGTAATATCTTCAAAATGGAACACTTCCACCTGATAGAGACGAGAAAGAACAAATCCGGCAACTTGTGGTCAATTTTACTCTTTATGATAGCCCAGATCACCTAGAGAAAATTCTCTACAAATGTAGTTTTGATGGAATTCTCTTCAGATGCATTGATGGGGAAGAGACAATGGCTATCATGAAAGAAGTGCATGTAGGAGTCTTTGGTGCCCACCAGTTTGGACATAGGCTGTCTGATCAGATTCAAAGGCTTGGATACTTTTGGCCTTTAATGATACAAGATTGTGTTGATTTCACAAAGAAGTGTCATTCATGAAAAGTAAATTCCAACTTCATTCATCAACCTCTAGAGTTGCTTCATACAGCTAAATACTCATGGCCATTTTCCACATGGGGAATAGATGTGGTGGGACCTTACCCTTTGGCTACGGCCAAGTAGTTTAAGTATATTCTTACTACTACTGACTTCTTTTCCAAATGGGCAGAGGCAATACCTCTCAAGGTAGTCAGTTCTAAATGCGTTGTTAGCTTCATCAAGTCTAAAATCATTACCATATTTGGTGTCCCTCATACCATATTGACGGACAATGGCACCAACTTCTGTTCATCCGAGGTGAAGAAGTTGTATCAAGAATACAACATCAAATCCAACCATTCATCTCGGTATTATACAGCGGCCAATGGCCAGATAGAAGCCTTCAACAAGACTCTTTCAAATATACTGCAAAAGATGGTGGATAAAGATAAGAAGTCATGTCCTGATAAACTCTTTCATGCTTTATGGGCTTATCAGACTACCACCCGCACTGCAACGCGATCAACTCCATATTCATTGGTATATAGAATAGAAGCAGTATTTCCAATTGAAGTTCAACTACCCTCGCTCATAGTTTCCATTTGTGATCAATCATCTATAGATGAACAATCTCAAAAGCGATTGAATGAATTGGAATGGTTATATGAGAAAAGATTGTTTACTTTGCACCACTTGTAAGTCTATCAGAATCGAATAGCACGAGATTTTAACAAAAAAGTTCGTCTTCGTTCATTCACTCAGGGAGAATTGGTATTAGTTCTCAGAACTCCAATGATACCAGGAAAGAAACCTCTCAAGCTTGAGCCAAAATGGGAAGGACCTTACTCAATACATAGGGTCTACTCCAATGGAGATTATTCTTTAATCTCAATGGATGAAGAACTCATCACTACTCCAACCAATGCCAGATTTTTGGAGAAGTATTTTGTATAAACACAAAATATATCACCAATGGTCTGGTATGACCTTAAACTGCATCACCGTCTAGCGAGATGTCAAACTGCATCACCAATGGTCCGGTATGACCTTAAACTACATCGCCGTCTAGCGAGACGTTAAAATGCATCACCAATGGTCTGGTATGACCTTAAACTGCACCACCGTCCAGCAAGATGTTAAACTTCATTATCCAGGGTCCATACATATGACCATAAACTATTTGTATTAATTTCATCCCACACGACGTTAAACTATGGGGGAAAAAAATTTCCCTAATTTGTCCTCACTGCATGATATTAAACTGCATAGTCCCCCTTATGTCCAGCAGGACATTAAACTGCACCATCCACGGTCCATGCATATGACCTTAAACTATTCGTACTTTCATCCAACATGACGCTAAACTATATCGTCCCTTTTTCATCCAACATGAGGTTAAACTGTGAAAACGTCCCTTACGTCCAGCATGACGTTAAGCGACATCATTAATGGTCTATACATATGACCTTAAACTATTTGTGTTACTTTCGTCCAACATGACGTTAAACTATGAAAAAAGTCCATAATACATCCAACATGATGTTAAATGGTGTACTCTTTTGTCCTTACCGCATGACATTAAACTACACAGTCTTCTTTTTGTCCAACATGACATTAAACTGTGTTGTCTCCATCATCCTAACTACATGATTCTAAACTGTATAGAAAGTCCTTTGATACGTCCTACATGAAATTAAACTGTACTTTGTCTCTGCTACATGACACTAAACTATGCAGCACCAATAGTCCTAACTGCAAGACTTTAAACTGCATAGTCCCTTTATATGTCCTACATGACATTAAACTGTGCATCGTTAAGGTTGTTATTACCTCTTGTTTCTCACACCGAGTATGACTCACGTGAGCCTAGAGCAAAATTTAACCATAACACTCTCTCTGGGCTACTAACCATGTGTAAGCCCCAACAACATCATTTTTTAGTTCATTGTCCCCAAGAACAACTTGATCATTAATTCATTCTTTAATTGAACTATGCAGACTTTGATCCTTGCCTTCCAGGCTGGGTATGTAGGCAACCTCCCAAGGTTCAAGCCCAAAACCAATCTCTTCACATCGGTTCACCTCCATCTCATACGATGTTGATTCGTGAAACCGCCCCTAGAATCAATATCTTTACATTGGTTCACTTTCGTCCTTATTATACGACGTTAAACTATACAACACTTTTGTCCAGTATGAAAATAAACTACAATATTCTTTGATACCCTCACCTGAGAGGGAACCATTATTTACATTGATTTTTCAATCATGTTTCATTTCAAAGACTACGTGCATACATGACAATTCCCAAACCTTTTATCTTGGGTTAAACCATCATTGTACTAAAGTCCCCTTTCACCCTTCACATGTATGAACCAAATTTGTACATAGGGTATTTCTAGAACTATGTGGGCTTGATTCCCATCCTTATGGGATACGTAGGAACGTTCGAGTGTCCCTCGAATCCATCCCCAAGTCTTTTGGGCCTAACCCCAAATTCCACTTCCAGTCCCTTGGCTGAAAAGTCCCCATGAAAACACACACTGTGTATTTCTTACAATGGTCCAAGATCTATGACCCTAAACTAAGATCTCTAATCCTTTTGTCCCACACGACGTTAAACTGTAGTTTAAGAACTACATATGGCTTGATTTCCATCCTTATGGGATACGTAGTAAAGTCCAACATTTCAATTCAGGACCCATCCACAACATGATTATGGTTAACATTGATATGTGTATCTCTGTATACATTGGACAATACCCATATTTATGTGTCATAATCCTAACCTTAAATATTTTCATATCTTCATAAACCTTTTCTTGACTTTTAATCACAAAAATGTCAAATTTTTTAGAGTTCTTTTACCTGACTATGCAGTACGTGCCCTTAGGCGACCTTACATAAACAGTCTCCATAATAGATTTGTTAACCAAAAGATACTATTATCTAACTATGTAGCCAATGCCCTTAGGTGGACTTGCATAATTCAACCCCCTAATGGGTTTGTCGGTTACTGGTAACTTAATTCTTGGGAAGAAAGCCTCTTTTGTCCTTATTGGTCTTAAATGACAGTATGTAGGGATCCGCAAAAATAACTATCCTTAACATATTTGTCTCATATCCTTTTTCATGATCTGAAAGTATTAAAGTATATAGTTTATATTCTCCTTCCCTACATTTGGGTCAGACCTTCGTAGGAGTGATATCCATCCAGTTCTTCGATAATCTTGTTTGGAAATATCTTCTCCATATTCAAGTACCTCTTTCCATACAGCAAACTCTATACTTCAGAAAATTTGAATCTCCATAAACTTTCACTGGATTTTTAGCACTAGGAAAGTAAATTTCTGAGAGTTCTTTTTCCTGACTATGCAGTACGTGCCCTTCGGCGACCTTGCATAAACAGTCTACATAATAGACTTGTTAGCCAAAAGATGCTATTTATTTGACTATGCAGCCAATTCCCTTAGGTGGCCCTGCATAATTCAACCCCCTAACAGGTTTGTTAAATAATGGTAACTTTATTCTTGGAAACTACTTCTTCTAATGGATTTTAGCTCTTTTTCATATCATTCCTCATATTCAAATATTCTTAAGCAATAGTTTACATTTTTTTCCTCATACTTGAGTATGGTAATATGTTTTCGGATAAATTGTCAAAGAATTGAGTCAATTCAAATTCATTCGGTCAAAGCTATTTTGACCTTAAACATAGCCTCTTTATGTCTGATATTCATGACTTTAAACTACCAATAATCACAAAGACCCCTGGTTTCTCCTTTTTCCTCAAAGTCAAATCCTCTTTTCTCTCTGAATCCAACTCTGAGGGGGGACTTTTGTTGACGCTCCTTTCTTCATAGAGTCTAAAGATTGGAAAAGGGGAATATTTGATCTCAAAGTGATTCAAACTTTGGAAAAATATCAAAAATTGACAAAGGAATGAATAAGATGAACATTGCACAAGGGTCGTGCAAGTTCTACAATGGTCACGCAAGTACACATGCGTGCCGCAATGGTCGCGCAAGTACACCTGCGTGCCGAAGTTGGTCATGCAAGTGACTTGTGTGCCCTAGGTGATAACCACCCGGGGTCTTCTCCAGCCTATAAATACCCCCGGTGGGCCCCCCATTTCAAGAGGATTTTTTTCCAAAATTTAGATTTAGATCTTTGAACGCCCAAGTCTCTTCTTCAGGTATTCCGAACACTTATAAGGTAATTCTTTACCTAGAATGGAAGGTCTAAACAAGAGGAGTAAGGTCTAAGTGTTAGAATTCACTAACACTTGCATGCCTAAGGTGTTTTACCCTTAAGGGAAATGAACATACTTGCGCGTCGCCCTACTTCCTCACCAAAACTTGCACTCCTCTCTTCTGGAAGTACCTCAGGATAATTCTAAAGGCATTCGTTAAGGATCGCCCAAGTATTATCATGCTGGTTTACAAACGTGCAAGTACCCATGTGTCGCGCAGGTATACCTACGCGACCAGGACTTGCGCGCCCACGCAGTACCTGCGCACCTACCGGGACTTGCACGCCCCTGCCTTTTTGGGTGCCCTTCTTTCCCATTTCACCCCTCTTATGTCATTCCACCTCTCCTATTCAAGATTAAGTCTTCAAGACACTCTTCAAATCCATTTATGGCATGATTTATTGATTTGACTTCTTTATCTGAAAGGAATTCTGTGGAATATCTCTCAAAACTGAGTGATTTACACATCTTTATGTCACTAAAGATTGAGATTTCATTCATTCAACCTCATCCTTTAAGATGAGAGAACTCACAGATCTGGGCCTCCTTTTTAGGAATAAGCCCCAATCATAATTCTTAACCTGGGCCTCCTTTTCAGGAATAATCCCCAGTCATAATTCTCAAATATGGGCATCCTCTTTAGGAGTAAGCCCCAAGTCCCTTAATTTTTCAAGTCCCTTAACCTGGGCCTCCTTCTCAGGAGTAAGCCCCAGTCTTATTTTCTCTTAACCAGTCCTAATTTACCTTTGATCTGGGATTCCTTATCAGGAGTAAAACCCAATCATAAGTCCTCTCTTAATTTGGGCCTCCTTTTTAGGAGTAAGCCCCAAGTTAGAGTATTCAAATCTCCATGAAGCACATATACCTTTATGGACCCTGTTCCTGGATTTCTTCCCTGAAGTAAATCCTAATCTTCATTTATCTGGGCAGTCATACATACATAAGCCCCACATTATTTCTTATGATTGCATCTTTCATGGCTCAATTGTCTGGTTTTACTAATACCTCTTGTTTCTCACACCGAGCATGACTCACGTGATCTTAGAGTGTAAAAGTAATTATGACATATTTCTTTGATCCATCAATCATAAACATCATACTCCCTTATTTGAACTACGTGGGTTCTGATTCTTTTTCCAAAACAAAGGATACGTAGGTAGCCCATCAATGAGTACGATCCCAATTCTGAAATAATCCATGTCCTCCTGAATTACAATAAACTTCAAGTACCCCACTGAGTGTCTTTAAAACCATTATGGTCATCATAATGACCAAGAGACTTTTTATGTATTTTAAGGATACCATCAACTAAGAATCTCTAACAAATACAGATGATTCTTCATCGATGAAGAACCTCGAATACATATAAAAGATTCTCTAAATTTACTACATATAAATCATTGATTTTCATATCTAAAGGAAAGCTCATTTTATACTTGGTAATGTAATAAGGATTCATGAACATAACTTAAATCTATAAAGAGAGTCCCGGAGTAGACAATAATTCCCCTAAAAAAGGTGTGATGAGTCCGAACTCCCATCCTCTCGATCAATGTAAATTCCTAAGCCTCATCAGTCCACAAACTAATGAGTGCATACCTTTGGAAAGTAGGTCCAAATGGATGAGGAATCATTGTATGTTTCTGGTTCTACGAAAAAAACCTGTTAGAAACCGATTGGAATGTTTGAACCTTCAATTTAGGAGGTCATCCCCAAATTCCGAGAGAAACACATGACTGCCATGTTTTGATGCAAGATCTAATTCCTATAGCTTTACGTTGCATTTTTCCCAAGAATTTCCGCCATACATTAATGAATCTTTATTTCTTCTTCAAATATATATGCAGCAAAGTTATAGACCCGACGAAATTTCCAACTATGGAAAGAGAAATTGTCGTTATATTATGTGAATTGGAAATGTTCTTCCCGCTTACATTTTTTGATATGATGGTTCATTTGATGGTTCATTTGGTGAGAGATATTCGACTATGTGGTCCTATACATTATAGATAGATGTACCCCATTGAACGGTATATGAAGATTTTGAATGGGTGTGTCAAAAACTGAAGTTGGCCAGAGGTTTGTATTGCGGAGCAATATATTGTTGAGGAAGCCGTTGAATTTTGTATCGAATACCTATCTAGTGTGGAAATCGTTGGCCTACCGAAATCTCTTCACACTGAGCATCTTTAGGGTGAAGGAATTTCTGGAAAAGAGGTTGTCACAATCAATATTACAGATCGGGAGCAGGCCCACCTTTACGTTTTTCATAACAGTTTCGACGTTGGACCATATGTTCAAACCCACAGAGAAATTATTATGCATTTGAATCCTTATAGGGATGAAAAATGGATATCAGATACACATAATCGAAAGTTTATAGGATGGTTTCGAGACCATATTTTTAAGCAGTTAGATGAAAATTGAGAGTCAAATTCATAATGACTTTGATGGCTAGCCGGAGGAGCAAGTGTGTACGTATTATCTTACAATGCTTATGTAGTTAATGGTTATACATTCTATACTAATGAAAATGATGAAGACAGTACCATGTAGAATAGTGGGTTTACACTTGTGGATGAGGCAATGCATGTTTTCGGTGCTAAGGACAAAAATCCAATTTATGCGAATATGTCATACTTTGGCATCATCAAACGAATATGGGAGTTGGATTATAAGAAATTCAAAGTGAAAATTTTTCAATGAAAGTGGGTTGATAACAAGAGTGATGTTAAAATAGATGAATTAGGATTTTTGAAAGTTGATTTCAGTAAGGAAGGGAATAAAGACGAACCATTTATAATGACATCACAGGCAGTACATGAATTTTATGTTCCAGACCCTGCAAACCGAAATTGGTCAATTGTTCTGTTATCGACCAAAACAACTGAAGGGTCATATGAAAGTTCAACAGAGGTTGACCCTTTTATAGGGACTTCACAATCATTTCGTAGTGGTCCCAATGTAGATGGCATTTTGTATGTCAGAGGAGACCATAATGAAGAGATTTACATAGTCGATAGAGGAGTCAAATCTCTTCGGCCTTTAAAGAAAAAAAGAGAGTACAATAATCAGGTTATTTGTTTATTGTAATATACATTGTGTTACGTTATGTTATTATCTCTTCACTACTATTTTTATGTAATCTAAATTAAATATTAAACCACTCCTGCAGATAATGACTTTTTCACCTACTGATGCGCCCAATCCCGAGGCACAAAAGGTCTCTCAACCAGCAACTGGTGGTCCCAATGTAGAGAAACAACAAGTTTCTCAACCAGATGCTGGTGGTACCACTGAAGAGAAACAATGGGTTTCTCAACCAGATACTGGTGGTCCCAGTGCAGAGCAACAACAGGTTTCTCAACCTGTTGTTGCTGGTCCCAGTGCTAAGGTACAACAGGTTTCTCAACCTGTTGCTGCTGGTCCCAGTGCCGATGTTAGCGCTCCGAGGGAACATATTGATTCTACTTCTGAGGAAATGGTAGGAAATGAAACCCTAAAAGTTCAAAAAAAACAAGAGAATCATAGTTTGACAGTGTTAGCCAAAATCTTTAAGGCAAAAGCAAAAGGCATCAAATTTGGGGTGGGATGGAATAATCGAGTCCAACATGTTAACCCCAATAGAGCCATCTTTAGTAGCTACATTGGAATCATCACTCGGAAATGCGTGCCAATTGATGTATAGTCGTGGCACCATGTTGTCACCGAGTTGAAGACACTAATGTGGGAAGAGATTACGGTAACATTATGATATCATTTTTTTAATTTGTTAAAATAAAATAAAATACCAAAACATTGACTTACTCTTCATCATCCATTGAAGAGTAAATTTATAGTAGATGACTTTCATGAGGAATATGTATTAAGAGTTGTGGGAAGGATTCATAGAGGTTTCCGTACAATTTTAACGAAATATCATCTTAAAGATGCATAAGGGAAAATCAAGCCGCACCCACCTCCTCTTTACGCGCACCTGATATCCCAAGGAGCATAAGATGCGTTTAGCAACCATCATGGGGAGAAGAATTTTCAGGTACATTGTGTGGGGTAATACATTTTTTGATGTTTTCTTGTATTCATCACTTTGATTGAAAGTTTTTTATTTATGAAACAACAATTGAGTGCTGAAAATAAAAAACGCACAACAGAACTAGCGTACCCTTACTGTAAAGCAAGGATGGGGTACGCTGCACTTGAGAAAAAATTGGTACGTCTTTTAAATCTATTGTACTACTTGTATGTGACATAAAACAACACCATAACCATGTTTCTCTGTTTATATACAGATTGATGAATCGAAATCGAAAGTTGTATCCATCCCATGCCATGTACTATGGAAGGAGGCTCATGTAAATAAATAGGGGATACTGATATATGAAAACACACAAAAAGTGTGGGAAACATGTGTAAGTATGACATAATATAAATTTTATTTTCTTTAAATCGCTATTACATTACTATAACTACTTATTTTTCTATATTTTCAATCTGACATAGTCACAAGAATCAACAATAACCACACCAGATGCAGACATACTTTTAGAAGCCTTGAAGCATCCAGAACCGTATGGTCGCGTTAGAGGTGCGGGTTTTGGGGTGACATCCCGAACATATTTTCAAAAACAAAAACAAGCGGAGGATCAAAATGAAAAAATGGAAAATCTGTAAGAACAATTATCTATTTTTCAAGAAGAATTACAATACCAGAGAGAGATGATAGTAAAATTTATGGGGGAGAGGAAAAGAGAAGAAACAACTCAACAACAACCCGTGTGTGACGATCCCGCCCCACCCCCCACCAGCTTTGAGGTGAGCCATTCCCCTAAAAAACCTGACTTAGATGAGGTAATCAATGTTTTAATAATTGTTTCTGTGAAATGTGATTTACATAGACACTGATACCTTTCCTGTACTAATATTCTATAGGGTGAAAATGACTGTGATTTATATCTATCAACTCCCACTTATCGCCTTGTAGCGAGGGCTACGGTGTTCAATACGAAAAACGACCTGATACACAACAAACAGATTCCAAAAGATCGTCTCAGAGTATCAATTAACGTAGCTAATGAGCTGATTGCAGAGCTACCTGTTCCAAATGATGATGACGACATTCATACGGTTGAACAATCTGTTGGAACATTCATCGCATGGCCGACAGTTCTTGTAAAAAACATGTCGACAAAAAGGTATCCATTTCTGATTTATTTTTCAAGATGGACCTTTAACATTTAATGAAAAAAGGTCTGAACCGATGAATGTTATTACAGAAAGACAAAGACTGTGGGGTGAAATGAAATATTAGCTCAAAACTATCTCAAGGATCAACCAACCAATTGAAATGGTCTACTGAGAGCACCTTCACCCTGCACGTTCTATATCCACGGTTAATATCATTGTAGGCTCATGTGGATACAAAGTTGAAATACGACAATACTCACATAGTTGATTTTGAAAAAAATATGTATGGAGAGGAAACATCAGATTTCATTAGTGCTGAAAATGTAAATGAACTCCTCAAGTATGAATGGTTGGTCACCTCAGTTGTAAATGTATACACGAGGTATGTTTTCATGATTTGATTTTACAAAAGCTGATATACTCTGATTATTATGACTAAATACATTTTATATTTTTCGCAGGCGTATATATGAAAAAAAATTGAAGGGATTTCCCCATGAACAAAAATTTGGACTCGTTAGTCCTCACACCACCTCTTCATAAGATGAAATAGATTCTGATAAAGAGGCTGCAATAATGTCATCCCTGCTCAAATCGTTTGAAAACAAAATTACGGATGACAGAATCTTTTTAATACCAATGATGCAGGGGTAAAACTCTACAATTTAATCATATCAACTATATTTTCATTTCTTTCTTTACTTATTCCTTTTTGTATTTTTAGGAACTATTGGATGCTGATTGCAGTCAATTTGGATACTCCAAAGATTTATTTTATGGATTCAATGCATGGATATCCAACAAACCAACCACGCATGATGGTGTTTGTTAATTTGTAATACACTAGATGCAACATTTTAAAACTAAAAATCTAGTTATATAATTTATATTATCTTTTAATGAGGATTCTGTTATGATAGGGTGGTGCATCAATATCGTCTAATGCATGGAATGAATCCAGGGCCTAAGGATAAGAACGCCTACACGATCTACAACTAGAAAAGTATCATGGTATATATAATAACACTGCACTATCCAAACACATATCAAAACAAATTATTTATTGTTGTTGATGTTTCTATAGTGTCCAAAACAAACAAACGGAAAGGATTGTGGTTATTTTTTTTGTAAATTTATGAAAGAGATCGTATTTTATCAACAAACTAGCATCCCTGACGAGGTATTTTCAAAAATAATTATGAGTTCATTTAAAATATTTATTAATCCTTTGTGTATTTATATTTTTTCAGTACTATCATGACTATCGCAAAAACTCATATTCAGAAGATGATATAGATGTGTTTAGAAACGAATGGGCAGAATACCTGATGAAAGATTGTACACAAATTGGATAAAGATGAATTCCTACTACTTATGTTATCTATATATGATCATTGATTATCCTCCAACCTTCTTTGGTGAATAACCTTGGATGATAAAGAAATGACATATTAGATCAGATTGAGATACAATGAACACAATGACTTCCTTCAATCATTAGATAGCATGATTTTTGATGAAAAATGATCCAATATCCAAGTAGGAATCTTAAATTTTATGTTTACACCCTTGTTGATTAAATAGTTTGAGCAGATTGATCCCTTCTATGGATATATACCAATTGTGGATTGAGAATGCTTCGATGTATTGAAATCTTAATTTATTACTCAATGTTTTATATCCCCAGATTCATATTATTGATCTTTGAATAAATCAATATTGAAGTAAGGCATGATGGTGTGCAATGCGTATAGGGTGAACGACGAAACCACCGAGGATCAACAAAATCCATTTTCCAACAAACAATGGATGGAAACAACAAATATGGTCTATATCCACCATTTTCAGTTAGATATAGGGCCTAAATATAAATATTACTGAAATTAAAGTATAGGGATCATATTCAACATGCAGAGATAGTATTTGAGAATCTGGAGAAAACCCGACTACACGTTGTGTACAAGGATGAACACACGGTGTGTAGCCCAGTGTGTGTGGTGGATAGGGTTTCAGGAAATCATAATTATGGAGTTTCATGTAGTTCTCCAACACATCGTGTACCCCTTTCCTAGTATTCCAACACATTTGGTGAATCACATTGATGGTATCCCATTAGGAAGTACATGACCGCATACCCAAGTACATGGACACAACCAGTAGCACATGACCAGCAGCACATGACCTGGTCCCAGTTAGTTTGGACATGCCATTTATTCCACATGTACAACATGTACTGCTACATGTAATTAGGTCCATGTAGCCCCATGGACATGGTCCATAGGTGGAGTGGTACCAGACACTGTTTGGTTCCTCTCACATGTCATGTACCCCTTGGTTCATTTTTAAGAAATTTCAATGTTCTGTATCTCATTTGTTTGAACTTGTATTTGAGCACATGTGTTGTTGTTTGACTTGCACAATTATTTCTAGGTAGATTCATGTGATAATGGGTATCGTTGAGGGAATTTTGGAACTATTGGCTACTCTTTTTCCTTGAATGAGCTGTAAGATGGATATCCCCTTACCCATTGTTGTCAAAGGCGCGCGGCACAATAAGGCGCAAAGGCCGCTTGGGGATGTGTGCGCCTTTAACAATACTGCTCTTACCATCTCATTTGGGATTATTCTAACTAAGTGTATATATATATATATATTATCTGTATCCATATATTGTATTTGGTTACTCTCTTACCATTGGAGGTGAAGATGTGTGGGGTATTCCACTGCCTTTTCAGAATCTGGCTGTTATTCGCAAGCTAGGTAATCTCGTAGGAAGGTATTTATGTTCTAATTCTCAAACGGAAGCTATGTGTCACCCAGTTAATCCCCAGGTTTGTGAGGAATTGGATGCTTCCTGGATACCTTTTGATCATGTATGGATTACAATTGGAGAAGAGTATAGGTGCAAATAGCAGGTGGTTTATGAGGACTGGATAGATTATTGTTCTATTTGTCACTGCTTGGGTCATTCAGTGGTGGTTTGCAATAAGGGAGGGCCCTGGAAGGCTTGCTGTTCAGATCCCCAGGTGTCTACTCGAAGGGTAGGAGGTTCTTTGGGAAGGGTTTCAGAGGTTGGTGCGGGGGCGGGTCCAGGACAGGAGCAAACGGGACCTGAAGGTGTGGGTAAGGAGCATCACCTCCCGGTGGTGGAATGAAAACTGGTTGAGGACTGTATAATGAAGGTTATGGCTGGTCTTGGCTCTATTTGAGGAGAAGGAGATGTCCTGAGTAAGGTGTTGGGGGTTGGTGCGAGGGTGGTACCTGTTCTAGAGGAAGAAAGACTAGAAGGAAGTGGCAGGGAGGCTCAACCTACAGTGGTGGCTGATCAGAGGGAGGAGGTCAGTAGAGAGTTGGTCGAGGATGGCCAGGGAACTGTGGCGATTTTTGGCAGGGTGAATGCCTTGGAAGGGCCAGTGCTGGTTGCTGAAGGGGATCGCTTCGAGGAACACAGTGAGGGGGAGGTGACTCCAGTTCAACCTGAGATAGGGGGGGCTAGAGGTATGGATATATCGGCCAGGACTTTTATCCCTTTAAGCAACAAGTTTGAACCATCATAAATCATTTATTATGATCGAGGTGGTTCACTTCCTAAATATCTCAGGGAGTTTCTTCCCCTGTGAGATGATCTCCTAATAGGGATACCCATATCACTCCGTACTTACATAGGGCTTGTCTACTTAGATAGACACAATAGAAATAAAGTACATTAAACTCCTACATAGTGTAAAAACCCTATTTGAGCACCTGTTGATGGAAGGGGAGGATGAAGATCAAACAAGGGATTCTTTACATAGTGAACCCCTTTATCCCCATATTCTAGGGTATGAGCCAACCAAAGATGACAGAAAACGTGCAGCCCAAAGGAAGAAGCTAGAAAAACAGGAGGGAAAAGAACTTATCTTGACAAGTTTGAGATATGTACCTCCCATTTCTATTAATTCCTCTATGCCTGCTTGTATCCTCCAACCTGAAACGTCAACACCAGAGCCCGGAGAAACCATTGAGGTATCAAATTTGATAAACATTACCCTGGACATGAGAGAGGCATTTTACTACGATGAATTACAAGAAGAAGTCCTACAATGGGTGTTTTCTCAAGAAGAATAGGTTTCTATGATCCGGACACTCCCTAGTATGTCATAAGGCAGCACCATTCAACCTGTAATGTCAAGAGAAAGTCTGGATAACTGGGAGATCAATCCTATTCCTATGAGGAAGAAGGAGCCATTGGACTAAAGCAAGAACTTAGTATTGGGTCTTGTTGAGTTGTCACCTTCCAACAAAACCTGAATATTTTGAGCATCAGAAGGATCCTTTTTTACTTTTTGATTCTGGTTGCTTTCCTTTTAAAGGAGACAATATGCTTTCAGTGGTTATTATATGATAATCATTTTTTGAATTGCACGTTGAGCGAAGGGATCCCCCTAGGGAGCCCGAATGGGGAATCATTTACTTCTCTATTCTAGTGAGAGTGAGGGAGGACCCTTGTGACAGATAGATTTAACAACACTTTCCTTCTGATCTAGGCCCAACCTTGTGTGTATTTTTCTACCTAGAAGAGATCAACAACAGCAACCTATCATCCTCCCTCTGGTCACCTTCTCTTTTATAGTTCCCGAAGGTCTCTCTTATACATTGAAAATATAATTTTTTATATCCTCATTAGGTTAGGTAGTTTTTACATCCTGTAAGAAGATTAGATAGGCTTCTCTCCTTCAGACCCTCCTATGGTTGGTCTACAATCAGGTGCTGAAGGACCTCTTCCTTCTATAAGGAGTAGGCCTTACAAAAGGCATAAATGGAGTCATTTTCTAGATGGGTATCCCGATTGAGTATATTTACAAGGAGTCTCTTCCAGAGGGAAATATCAATATAAGTACGAGCATTATATCTGAGTCCATAACTATTTGTTTACCAGAAGAGGTATTTCCCCTATGATCCCAACTGAGCTCCCCAAGTCCTCCCTCTCATGTCGCTAGTCAGGAATAAAGTGAGGTGAATCATGTATATGTGCTAAGTGTTTCCCTTTCTATTATCTAGGTATCTGGCTATGGAGGTCTTTCCCTACCCACCGATCTGAGTACTGAAACGATTGTGTAAGAGTCCTGGTGCTTCTTTCTCTATGCTATCTTTTATAGGCATTCATTAGTGCATTTCCTTTGTAGGACTTCTCCCCTAGTATCCACCACTCTTTTTATACAATCTCTTTTGGAATAGAATCTGTTTTTTAATCTAATAGGATGTACATACCCCAAGATTAGCTAAAAGAAGGATGAAACCATCGTCTAGGTATAACTAGATTGAGTCCTCTTCTACTATCTAGGCATCCCGGTAGTTTGCTAGCAATCTGAGTAAATAAGGGTCTCGTTTCATGAGTGTTTTTCATTTCTTATATAGACTAACATGAGTGCATATATCTTGGAAATGTTCTTGGGTCCCCTATGTGTCATCATAGCCTGGAATCCTCATGAAAGTCCCCACAATCCACAAACTATCCCACAAATATTTACCTACCCAGGTCATCACATCACAATGGGGAAGGAACTCTCGCTCTATAGTCATCTCTCCTAGACCTATGAACTAATGAAAATAAATGTTATAACAGGTAACAATTGACATTTTATTAATGTATTCTTTCATATTAATGTTTAATTTATTTCATTATTATATTACTAACATAATATTTGTTTTCTTATATAGGTGAAATCTTTTTCCTGAGTTCGAATGCTTTGTTCGGAAACCGCCACCATGGACGACAATTTTTTAGAGCGGATGGATGCAAAAAGGATGAAACATCAATGTTTTTAACTGTTTGTTGGATAATTGTGATTGTAACCAGATTAAACATTGTTTGAAATATATATAGCAGTGTGTTGTTTTGTATTCATGATTTCAAGTAAATGTATGTAGCATTTTTGTTCTTCTGTGCTTTGTGTGTGAGTGTTGTTTGTGCTGTGTGCAGGTGTTGTCATGTGTGCAGGTTCTGTGCAGGTTCTGTGCAGGTTTTGGTTTTGCACAAGATCTTTGACCTTTATCAGCGCTAGTTAAGCGCTGATAAATGGATAATATATCAGCGCTATTTTGAGTGCTGATAAAGGTAGTGTTTATCAACGCTCAAAATAGCGCTGATAAAGGTAGTGTTTATCAGCACTATTTTTAGTGCTGATATATTATACATTTATCAGCGCCGATAAAGGGGACCCCTCTTTATCTTCGCCGAGATTAACAACACTTTTTTAGCGCTGTTAAAGACGGTTTTTAGCGCTATTATAAGCCCTATTTGTAGTAGTGACATGAGATTATTTTATACTTAAGAAATATATTTTGTCTCATCACTGATTTGTGAAATATTACCACTTGTTAGTTTCCCCCTCATAATGATAGTATCATATTTCTATCTTCTATTGATGCATCTAGGTTTCTCAAAAATCAATTCACTTCCATTTTAATAAAATTGAGATACATTCAATATTTTTGGCCTCAATCCATAAAAAATGAGAGCACCACCTCTCTAATTTTAGTGCATCAATTTCCTTTAAATTAAATGAGATATCATTCCTAAAGGTAACATCACCCATATCATATATCTTAATTCCTTTAAGAATATTTTTATTTTCATCCATATGTGATGAGAAACCACAATCTAAGATCTTTTTATTTTCATGCTTTAATTATTTAAATGCAACTTAAAATTACATTTCTTGTTCTTTATTTATTCTCTTCTTATGGTATTTAGTGTGTGATTTATGTAAATTATTATACTATAATTTTGAGAGAATCATTGGCAGTATTACTTTGTTTTTAAAATCTTTTGGAAGTATCCCCTGAGTCTTTGAAACTATTTCTTACATTCACCTCATGCTTGGGATGATGAGTTTGTTTCTTTCTATATATTTTTATTGTATCCCCCTAAATTCATTTCACCTAAATTGATGGGAGAATGATATATGATATTAATAAATTCATATATTTTTTCCAAACACATCACAACATTGACATCTTCCATCAAATTTGAATATTCTAATATTCTTAAAGGAGTATTGACCAATTTAGTATCATTACCTTTTTGTCAATCGCGAAGTCCCCTAATTTTTCACACATTTTCTTATATAGTAATTTTTCTCTTGTCTATAGATTTTTCCATGAGATGAGACTCCAATTACTTACTTTTTTACACATAATTATTATTATGATTTTCAATATATTCACCATATATAATAAGGCATGTTGTATCCTTTCTTGGATAGATAATAACTAAATTCACCTTATTTTTTCCACTACCTTTACTTCCACTAATTCATTGCATATATAAAGTGTTTATATGTATAATACTAAAAAATACATCAAAATTCATAGAATCATTAATAATTTACAACCATTATTTAGATGATACTCACACTACTATAACATAATTATAAAAATCGAAATAAATTTTAATAAGAATTTTTTTAGCTTTGTATAGATTTTATTCAAGAGAGTGAACCCCTTCTTAGTTCATGAACCAGTGAGAGGTCATATAATAAATAATCTTATCTCTGTTAATATGAATGACATTTAGATCAACAGCCTTATTCAAGAATTATCTTTATTTCTCAAAATCCATCTCTAGGGCTTCCCCTCGTCACTACCTCCTTCCTCCTCAGGTCGGATAGACTTCCCTCCTCATGCTTGGCGAGATACTGGTGACGGTTCCCCTGTCAAATTGGTGTTATGAGACTTTGTGGGATCGACCGTCTCGGCACTTCACACAGTAGTTGGCCTATTTATTTCTCAATTCCTCCTTCACTGGATTGGTATTCACTTGGCGGCGCGGTGATGGTCTAGAAGCCAAGATCCCGCGTCCGCAGTCTGTGGGTAGCTGCCTCAACTTCGGTTGTGTGCATTGGATGGTTCGTCGTGATCTCTGCGAGCGGCTTGGTTGGCGGCAACGAGATATTCTGGTTTTTGGTGGGGTCTTCGTTCGGCGTGCTATGGCGTTTGGGTAGGCTTCAATTTGGTGATGGTTTTTTTTGATATTCACTTTTTGACTTTTCATTTTGGTTCTGGATGAGATTTGGTTGTTCGAGTTTTGGATCTGGGTTCATGATTTGTAGTTCGTTCTGCTCTGGCGTGGTTTCCTGTTGACTAGTTGTGTTGTTCTTACGAAAATGACTATGGGTGCGATGGTTCATCTCTCAATGGCTATGCTATTCATGAGTGATTCTTCATCTCGTTTTTTGGTGAATTTTCTCTCTTTGGACGTGTTATGTTCATGTTTTTATTTTTGTTGATTCAATTGTTGGTTTTGGGTCAATATGTGTATATTTCTTTGGATGGGATTCTAATGTTCGTGAGTTGGATTTGGATGAATCTACAATGCATAAAGATTTTAGATTTACGATTTGAAATAGTGGTGGTTCCTGGATTCTACGTGGGTTGGTTTTGTTGAATTTGGGCGTGTTTGCAACCAACACACTACATGGATCTGCTTCAAATGAGGTTCAAAGCAAGAAGATTTCACCTAAGCATGCCATTTAGATTTGGATGTTCGAGAGGGTATGGATCTTCCCTAGGTATAGGCTCGTGGAACCTTGCATGGGACAACTTGTTGAGTGGTCATGCGATGGTGAAGGCTTGTCATTACGATGTTGTTGTTGGGGAGGGGCAGATCTTGTAGTCTTGACCATCTTATTTCATAGTTTTATTTTCTTGTATTGTTTAGATCTTGTGGTTTCTCACTTCTTCCTCAAAAGTGTTTTGATAATAAAAAAAAGTTAATTTTTAGTCAGTCAAAATCCATTTTTTGAGTTCTTTTTTTAACACATACTCCTTCATCTATTATTCATTATCATCATATTCATTGTTTTCTTCTTCACTAAAGGGTTTATAATATTGCTTAAAATTATATATAAAAGTATAATCACCTTCTAACTATAAATTATTCTCTTACAATTCAATATAATCCTTAATAGACAACTCTTCCCTTTTAGAAAAATATTATTCTTCAATGGTGTAGAAACATTCCCATTATATTTATAAAAATTTCCTACATTAAGATCATTAACCACCTTTTTAAAAACAATTTCATTCATTATTCTACATGTCAACATCAATGTTGGGTCTCTCATCATATCTTATACTGTCAAGTTTTCATTCAATTGTTTTATCATGAAATCATAAATATCATGATCCTAAAGAACAAAAATATTTACATAAAATTTAACCATAGGAACTCAAATTAATTTCTATACAATGGTTTAATATTTAAGAGTTTTTCTATATCCACAAATAGTTCTATAATATTAATCACCCACGTCAAAAAGTACTATATAGATTCATTTTCATCTTTACTTATATCTTTAAAATGAGAATAGTATTTTTGAATTTAGGACTCTTTAATCCTCTTATAAACTTTTTTAATAGAATGAAGTATATCATATATGTATTTAGTAATTTTAGAACCCATCATCGTTGTTATTTATTCTTTTAAATATATTGAAGTGATGAATTGTGAGCACTTTTATCAACTTTAATGTTCTTATAATCTATTAATCTATAGGAAAAACGTTATCTAGGATTCATAACTCCATTAGTAAAAAAAATATTACATCTAATCCCTAATATATCAAGTATTCAATAATTTTATTTGTCTATAAATAATATCCATTTTTAAGCATAAGTATTCCTTTAGTGCTAAAAAAATAATGTGATCTATTAAAAATACTTCAATTAAAATAGGTATGAACTATATCAAACTAAACTCAAGATACCCAGGAAAAAACATAGTACTTAAAACCAATTAATTTTCTTAGGAAGGTATGTGTAGTGCTAAGAGGGTAGGGAATGAATTATTTCTCACAAAACATTTCCTTCAGACTTCTTTTTCTCTCATTACCTGTTAGTTCTTAGGATCAACATTTCACCTTTTAGAATAAAGATATAATATGAAACAAAGAAAAAAAATGCATGGTCATGAGTGGTTTTAAATGGTTTTTTGACTCTTCATGATTGAAAATTCTATGGTGATTAGAAAGTTTTATCCCACATCACATGGTCTTTATCTTTCTATCAAAGAATAATACTAAGGACAAGGGGATTTCCTTAGATCATTTAAAATGATTTATTTTTAACAATAACCATTTCTCCTAAATTATATAAGATCAAAATTATTATACAATATGAAAAATGATTAATAAAGAAAAAAAATTAATTAAATATAATCTTCTTCCTTCCTTTACACTTTTCTTTGATTCACTATAGAAGTATGCACATTTTCACTACTAACAATTTGCTTTTCTCTCTCAAGAAAACTCTTTATAAAAGCTGGCTTCCTATATCACTCATTTATTAAGTGAATCTCTAAATATTTATAGAGATTAAAAAACTAGAACATGTTATCATAAACCAAGGGATATTATTCAGCCAAAACAATATCCAAAAATCTTGGATCATATCTTCTCAAGTAACTTTAAAATCAACATACTATATATTCGAAAATATACACATTTCTCAAAATATCCCTAGAGTATTTTCTAAAACCATTTTTTTTCTGTATCCAGTTAAAAAACCATGATATTAATACATGACATGTTAATTTACTCATGGATTGTACAGTAAATAACTTCTAATATCCAAAAAATATCAAGACATGTTCTGGGATACCATGATGTGTTTTCTTGAATTTTATTCTATGTTCGTGCTCCATTTCCTTCTTCAAACCATGATAATAATCCATTACATTTCAATATATTCAATGATGTTTTTTTTAATTCTATGAAAAAAGTATTCATTATACTGGTTAGTTTTTGTTCTATATGGACTACTTCAATCTCTATGACCTTACTAGGTATCTAGAAATCAACAATTAAAACCAAAAAATTCAATATGATGTGTTATAATTCAAAGTTTGATAGTCACCTTAATAATATTCAATTTTTGTAATAAAAAATTTATTTGATTCTCTTTATAAATAGTTGTGATGTAAATCAATTCCACCATGATATGTTTTTCTATTTTACATGAAACAATAATTTCTTTTCAACCTATATTAATTTGTTGATACTAAAAAAATCCATCATCATGTTGGAAATAAATACAATATAAGATAAAGTTCATAACTCTAAAATTATCTTCTCATTATGCTATTTCATAGTACTCTCCCAAAGTGAGAGTTACCTAAGCACCACATTACTGATAAAGTCATGCCTTTGAGAGAACTCTATCTATTGATGTGAAGAACACAACTATATTAAACATGTCGCATTACAACTCATGAAAATCATTAATATTATCAATGGGTTTCTATCTATTTAGAAAATATATAAACACTATATCTAAATAAAGTGTTTATAAGGATCAAATAACACCTATTCAATTTATTGGAAGATAATGAAACCTAAAAAATAAGATCACTAAGATTTGAAACTAAAATCATGTATGAATATAAAAGAACATGTACCTTGCATTGATGATAACCTTAGATAGTACCTTAAATCATATTCCTAATGAAGACCCATTTGAAGTAACCACCAAGTATCTTAATTCATGGTGTGTCTATGGAAAGATAGAATCACTTGGGAATGACCATTATTTCAAATCCAATATACTGATATCTATCAAGGAAAAGGATGAAGGAGGAATAGAGATTTATGTTATTTGGTAAGATACTTTGGTGAGCTCAAACCACTGTCTCAATGGCTATTTCCTTCTTAAATATCCCTTATGGAGGATCCCTGAGTGCCTATGAATATACTCATATGTTATGAAACATATGATTAAATGAAATGTGGTTAAAATTATTATAATGAATTTGATTGATCGCATTCTACCCAATTTTTAATAAAATGAAATGTTACAATTAATGACAAACCAAATGGAAGATTCTTAAATGTTAACAATTGAAAATTGGGTTTCAATTCATTAAACATAAGATTACATTTGTTTCACACATTATTTTCAACCCATTACAATATAAGTATTTAATACAATATGACAAAGCAAACTTGTAAGATTATGATATCTATATATCATAAGAAATGATATACCCAAAAGGCATAAAATATTCCTTTGCATAATGGAAATCATACAATATGACATCACTTGTAAAATTTTATATGATATAGACTAGAATAAACCATACTTATAAATAATTTAGGGTATATATCTATTAACAGATTGGTCAGAATAGATGGAGTCATAATAAATTTAGTGTCTAAACAATATTTGGATTATGAACTATGGGATATCTTAATCTCATAATTTAAGTAAATTACATGAATAACTAGGATCAATCATAATGTATCATTGAGCACTAAAAATCTAACCAAATAAATGATAAATTCATGTAAAATTATTTTTATTATAATGTCACAGTTTCAGTTGTTCTACCTTATCCAGAACTCCATGTAAACTTAGGTTCACATCTTTATTCGCTAATGGTTTTCTGATAATATAAAGTGTAAACCTATACAATGGGGAGGCTATAAACATGGAATCATAGAAACCAAATAATGATAATTATAGGAAAGTTGAAAACATATAATATAGTATAAAATGGAATTATAATCGATATCCAACCATAAAAAACAATTTATCACATTCTATATTGATTGAAATAGATTTTAACCTATACATTAGTCATACATGCATTAAAATTTTCTCATTGTATCAATCATATACAAGGAGAGATATAAAAAATAAAAAAAATAAAAAAATGGAAAATTCATAGCTAACTAGGCCCTCAACCTCAACTTAAAACCATATAACATCCCTACCAAGCTACTCTAACTGAATAACCTTTCATTAGATGGCTTCCCTATCTTGTATATTAACCATGATGTCTGTACGTCCACCGAGGTTCACATACATGGTGTGAGTGGATAATATTGGATGATGCAAATAATATTTTTCAAGATATCAACATCATGATTTTTTTAATATTAGTCATGATTAAAGAAAAAAAAGAATCTAATTATGAATAATGAATAAGAAATAATGGTATTCCACCACGAAGAATTGAACCTATCGATAATGAAAAATAAAATAAATAATTTATATCAGAGATGGATAATCTTTTGGATTATGAATAAGATAGTTATAATATTTTATAGTTTAGCTTTTAATTAAGTGTGTTTTGTGGGAATTCTTCATTCTATCAAGTCATAACATTATAAAAAACACTATAATGAGTTGAGGGAACCATTTTTGCTACAGATGATGATTATATCTCGAAATATCATTTTTTGTACACAACAAGCATGATAACGAGGATTAAAATCTTATAAAATGTATGCAAGTTTTGAAGAATATAAATCACAACACTCTTGGAGGAATAAATAAATAATTTTTACTTAATTAAATGTGAATATATTTGAAGAAATAAATGAGAAGATATCATATGTTATATTCATGGAAGAGTTGATCAATAGAGAAAAAGAATAATAATTGAATAAGAAATATTGTGAATAAGTGTTGAAAGATAATGACCACTCTACTAAAATATTGGAAATTTCTATATTCAAATATAGGAATTATGGAATAATTATCCATGTGATATTTTTACTGGTTATTTATACACATAATATGAGAATGATAATTATGCTGTGAGAGACCAATGAAACTATTTTGAATAAATTATATCATCAAATAAAATGAAAGAATCCTAACACTATTGTTTTTGAATATCCTATGTGTTGAAGAAGAATAAGAATAATACCAGAGAGAGAGATCCTGACCATGATATTATTTAATATTAGGTGTTTATGTTTTATAAGAAACAATGAGATATCTTTGAGGATTTTTACTTAAGAGAAATCCTTATATATTTATCTAGACACAAATATAGCCACTCAAGATTATTGAGTAGGAGGAAACCTTGAAGATTAATTCATTTTAGGAATTAGATTATATTTTTTGAGTTTCAAAAAAGACATATGAATACATTACTGATAAAAATTCATGAGGATATATTTATATATGATATTTTAGGTAAGACTAGTTGATACCAATTCCAATAAAGAGAGTTGGTTTGTGTTTGGATATATCTCAATTGATTCCAGGACAAAACAATTCAAGGTCACCCCAATGACCTTGGTTGAATATGGATATAATAAGATATATTCTAGGTGTGTGTGGGATAATAACCACCATACACTGAGTATAAGCTCAATTTTTTTTTTTGATTCAACATTATAAATCCGAGTTTTATTTATTGTTTACATTATTATTTATTATTTTATGCATTTAAATCACATGATAGAAAAAATATAGAAACCCATTCACTAAAAATTTCGAGTGGTAAAAAGAAAAAGGATTTAATTGAATGAAAAATTATGAACACATATTCACCCCATTCATTTTTGACCACATTTCTTGGTGATTGTAACAATTGGTATCATATATATAGTTCCACCATTGTTTGGATTCTCTATAATTTAATATTTTGATATTTTTAATGTTTTTTGAGTTATCTTCTGAAGTAATCAAAAAGGCGAGACTTGGATAAGATATATTCCTTGTTTATTGAAATTTTACTTCTAATAAGGATCTGAATAATATATGTAATAAGAAAGTAATAATAATGAAGAAAACATTCCTCTTATACAATAGTATAAAAAGATAGATTAAAATTTCTTTAATCTTGAATATATCAAACATATAATGGATTTTTAAGTTTTAATGGTTAAATACACATTAAATATTATAGAAAAAAATTCTACCAAATAATTTTAGTAGGTTTTCACCCACATTGAAGAGGATTCTGAAATAATTGAAAAGGATCTGGCGCAAAAGGAGTTGGTGTGTAAAGATATCACAAAATAAATTAATCCCTAAATTATATGGACTTAGAGTTAGAATATGGATGGTCTAGAATTTAAAATTATTAGATATATATAATATATGATAATGATGAAACTATTAAAAGGATTCAGGAGAACATCTATGAATTGGGAGAAAAACAATCCTTTCATTATTATCAATAATGCACAATTAGAAGTAAAAGAAAAGAACATAAAAGAGCCTAAATTGTTTTTCAAGAGAAGTTAAAAATGCATGAATGTAACAACCCGAAATTTTGAATAAATCTTGTTTCCTAATTTTATGTGTTATTTTATTTTATTTTTATACTCAACAAAAATGTTTCATTTGATAACATGAGTATAATTAAAATGATACTGTTGGTTTTTGACTGTTATATAACCATTGGTCAATATGACCACTGGAAACTAAACGTTTTGATTATTGTCTCTAAATACAAGTAATCTTGGTTAATTAATATAGAAAGAAGATTTGATGGCCTCACCCAGTAGTCTTGGACCAATCGAAGCCCATCTAATAGAACTTGGGAAGGAGGTAGCACCACTGGGCTTTGCTCTGGACCAAACACAAGCTAAACTTCATCGTATAAAGCTAGAACGGGATCGCCTTCGTGAGAAGTTCAAACTGATAGAAATTACTACTCGTGCGATGTTGGCCGAGCCTCCCTCAGATTCTCTCACCTTAGCACACTTTACACTTAGGTCCTATGCTGGTGTGATAAGGGGCTATGTAAGGAGACCGTAACTGCCTTGTGTAATCCTTTGTTTTAAATAAAAATTGGGATTTCTTCATATGATGAAGTTTATGAATTTTCAAATGACCGGATAAATATAGTATGCATATTTTTGATGAATTTTAGAAAAAGGATATTTTAAAAAATGGTTGTGTAAACCTTAAATAATTAAAAATGTGTAATGATTATCGAAAAATGGTCTTCTACAATTATGTTCAGTACGAAATTTAGAGTCTAATAAGATCAACTTAATTTTTGATGAATAGTAAATTATGAATAGTGATTTTATGATTAGGATTAGTAATGTGTCCAAATGGATTAGTAATCTCACCTAAAGAAAGTATTAATATAATCTAGGCACCTTGATAAGTAATGTGATTCAATAAAATGGTTAAATAACGGTTTCATAAATTATTATTCAAGTATTAGTTTTTTCAGGTGAATAGTGTTTTTAATTAAAAATTTAATTAAAAATATTTAGATAATTATTTTTATAAAACGGATTTCATTTTTGAACTCAGAGCACCGATATTATGCTATGGTAATTTTTAGGGTTTTTTCTGAAAAAAATGAATTTTTGGTGAATAGTGTTTTTATTTAAAAATTAAATTAAAAATATTTAGAAAATTATTTTTATAAAATGGAGTTCATATTTATAATCATAGCATTGATATTTGGTTAAGGTGAAATTTTGGGATTATTCTGAGAAAGTTGAATTTTTGATGAATAGTGAAAATACAGTTTTTAAGTTACGGGTGTTTAATGACATCATTAAATGATGTATTAGGTTTGTAATCAATATGTTTGAATTATGAATAGTGAGATAAGGTATGAGGTGTCCCAAGTGGCCAATACCATGGGCAAATACCATGGGCAAGCCCATGGTTTTGCCAAAACCACTAATGAGGTGTCCCTTTGCCATTAATGCCTTGTCCCCTCACTTTCCCTATAAATACCAAGCCATCCTCTCATCCATTCGACTCCCCACTCTCCCCCAACGAAGTTATGGTCTCATTACCTCCCAAGGAGTCCTCCCATGGTTCCCCCAAGCCCTCAATGTCCCAACCTTTGAGTTTTAAGAGTTATGTTTTAAGGTAAGGGATCCGACCTCTCTCTTTCATTTCAAGTAATCTTTTTTATGTCATTCCTTTTATGATCCATGTTCTTATGTTGGAGGATGTTATTTTATACTCCTCTTACTGACCTTTTCATGTTCATATAATGAGAGATCCCCTCTTTCTCTCATTATTTCGTTTTATGAAGTTTTAAGTGGCGCCGTTAGGCTGCCAAAATTTTTGTAACGGATTCTTTCTCCCTTCTCATTTTTCAAGATCTATTTTCATGTCAATTCTTTCAAGTTCCTTTTTGTTATGTTGGGGTATGATCTCTATATCTATCATACTAGACTCTTATGTTCATATTGTGAGAGACCCCATTTTATCTCTTCAATTCAGTATTTTGAAGTTTTAAGTGGCGCCGTTAGGCTGCCGAATTTTTAAGTGGTTCTTCACCCCTCTCGTTTTGAAGTTCTACTTTCATGTCAATTCTTTCAAGTTCCTTTTTGTTATGTTGGGGTATGATCTCTATATCTATCATACTGTACTCTTATGTTCATATGATTAGAGACCCCATTTGATCTCTTCAATTCAGTATTTTTTAGTTTTAAGTGGCGCCGTTAGGCTGCCGAATTTTTAAGTGGTTCTTCACCCCTCTCGTTTTGAAGTTCTACTTTCATGTCAATTCTTTCAAGTTCATTTTTTTATGTTGGGGAATTATCTCTATATCTATTATACTTAACTCTTATGTTCACATGATGAGAGACCCTATTTGATCTTTTCAAATCATTTTTGTTGAAGTTTAAGTAACGTCGTTAGGCTGCCGAACTTTCATAAGAGAAATCTAATTTTTGTCTTCCTTCCATGTTTTTCATTTCAAATGGTATGTACTTGAAATTTCATTACCATGATCATGTATCCTTCTTATTCTGTCCATCTAATATTTTATGGGTCATTTATGAATGTTTGAACCATTTTACCTCTCTTTTTAATGTCTTCTAAAACCTCGTAACATAGCCGTTATGCTGCAGAATTTCCGTCTCAAAATGTCTCTCTCTTTTTCTAAAGTTATTTTATATTATTAAGTGAATACTCAAAGCTCTTTCTTCTAAAGGGGTATTCACATATATACCAAAATGTTCTATTTTAAATTCTGGGATTTACATACATGAGACCCACCTTCCCTTTCTGTGGGTTTTAAAGTGACGTAAAGATCATGTCTTTAAAGTAGTTTTTAAAACGTTATGATTAGGAAATGAAACCCATTTATTTTATTCTATATGGGTTATTTATGAAATGTTTGATGATTATATATGTGGCTCACATGATAATAAATGAAAATTTAAGGGTGCTCCCTGATAGCGCTCCAATGCATTGGGTAATGATGTAACCACTAGAGATTATAATTTTCACGATACCTTGGTGAATAACCTTGGTAATTTTCAAATGACACCTTGGGAATGGACCTTGGTGATATGTTCATGATTGTCTATGTTAAATAATGTAGCCACATTTTCAAGTTATGAAAAATGTTATTTTTATTATGATATGCCTTCTTATTTCATTCTCATGCCTTAAAGTTCTTTTTCATGACCTTATTGAAGTATCTCAAGTTCACATGTAAAATGTTTCTCTTGTTTTCCTTACTGGGATTTTTGCTCACCCTTTCTTTTGATGTATGCTCCCAGGTTATGTGATGCAGTAATGAACCTAGGATGAACATGAGGAGAATCCTTTCAAGTGTTTTAGAAGAATGTTTTATGTTTTCATCTTTAAAGTTCCTGGTTTCCAAGACACTAAACCTTAAAGATCCTCGGTTTTGTAAAATGTAATGAAAGTTCATGTGATAAAGAGGCAGGATGCTATAGTTGGTATCAAAGGATGGTTTAGTTATTTGTGGAAATTAGGATATGAAAACTTTAGGAAGAAGCCTATAGAAAAGTTTATATATAGGAAATCTTCCTGGTATTTTGGTGAGTATTGAGTAATGGGTTTCCAAGAAAATACATCCCTGTCTGGATACGAGAAGGTAGAGGTGGCTCTGGCACAAATGTACATAGGGGTAAAACCCGAAAACACCGCTTTGAGCTAGACTCAAACGGGAACTGGTACACGACAACGGGCCTTGCTGCACTCTTGGTTACGACACTCCCGGGGGATATGCTTTGGTAAATTAATAAGCTTAGTATGAACCATTGTTAAAGGAACAAAGATAAAATAAAATAAAGATTCACATAAGAATATATGATCATGGATAACCTAGATTGGAACCTAGGGGATCAAAAGTTAGGATATACTTTTATTCTACATGTTTATCCTTTTATGATTAAAGTTTACTTTTCATGATTATTAGCTAAGTAAATAAGCCCCTAATTATAGTTTCTTTTCTTAGTTAATGGCGGGAAATGGAAGAACATGTCCCAAAAACCAATGTGATAGGAAATGCGACGATTGTCGTATTAATATGACAGAGGTGATTAGGGGATTAAAAGATGATTATTATTTTGGAATATGTTCACTATTTTAGGGACCCTATATGATCGAGGTAAATAGATTACTACGGTATTTTCATTGAGGAGTAAGGTTGGCTTATATTTTGAAGAATTGATGAATTTATGGTGGACTTATAGTAATTTAGGTTACTTATGGGAATGATTAACCTATCTTGGGTAAAATATGTTTAGTTTAGATAATTTTGTTATAAGATGTTAGGAGTGGTTGATGTTGTTTGGAGATTAACAATGAAGTTTATTTTGGAAGACTATGTTATCAAATCCTTTTTGTATTTGGGTTTCAATCTTAGTTTGGTTTATTTTGAGGAATTTTAAGGACCGTTATTTATGGGATGGTCTATGATGAACTTTGGGTATTACCATGTAACATTGAAGATTTAAAATTAGTTTCCATTCCTATGGGATTCTTCCTTTTTGAAGAGTTGTTTAACCTTACCCTTTCTGTTTTTGGGATAATGTTTAAAGATAGAAGAAATAGATAGTTAATCTTTTGTGGATTATGTGATTCTCTAGAAGATGATTCTTGTGTTTTGATGAGACCAAGTAGTTTTGAATTCTCATCGTTTGGGAGAAAATATTAGTTTTGGTAGAAACTTATTAAAGGGTGAAACTCTGCATGAAGGTAGATATATTTCCTTATGTTTTTGTTCTATGTTGTAAATGAATTCCTCAAAATTATGAAAAGGAATGTAAAAAAAAAACGTTGTTGGTTTACATTTCCTACTAGGTAATCAAAGATCGTTTACACACATCATAAGTTTGGGATTTTCTTATGGTTAACTTTCTCCTAATCATGTTCTCTGTCACTCTCCCTCAGAACTTGACCCTTTGTTTTCTCCTTCATGTCCATGTTTTCCTACATAGAATCCTAGTGTGGGATAACTCGGGTGACCTTCGTACTTCCCTTTCTTTCTTTTAAAGTAATAGTTTTACTGACTCCTTTTCCGATGTGGGACTTTCAATGAAATTTCAAAACCTAATTTTAAAAAATTGCGAGGACGCAATTTCTTAAGGGGGGAAGATTGTAACAACCCGAAATTTTGAATAAATCTTGTTTCCTAATTTTATGTGTTATTTTATTTTATTTTTATACTCAACAAAAATGTTTCATTTGATAACATGAGTATAATTAAAATGATACTATTGGTTTTTGACTGTTATATGACCATTGGTCAATATGACCACTGGAAACTAAACATTTTGATTATTGTCTCTAAATACAAGTAATATTGGTTAATTAATATAGAAAGAAGATTCGATGGCCTCACCCAGTAGTCTTAGACCAATCGAAGCCCATCTAACAGAACTTGGGAAGGAGGTAGCATCACTGGGCTTTGCTCTGGACCAAACCCAAGCTGAACTTCATCGTATAAAGCTAGAACGGGATCGCCTTCCCGAGAAGTTCAAACTGATAGAAATTACTACTCGTGCGATGTTGGCCGAGCCTCCCTCAGATTCTCTCACCTTAGCGCACCTTACACTTAGGTCCTATGCTGGTGTGATAAGGGGCTATGTAAGGAGACCGTAACTGTCTTGTGTAATCCTTTGTTTTAAATAAAAATTGGGATTTCTTCATATGATGAAGTTTATGGATTTTCAAATGACCGGATAAATATAGTATGCATATTTTTGATGAATTTTAGAAAAAGGATATTTTAAAAAATGGTTGTGTAAACCTTAAATAATTAAAAATGTGTAATGATTATCGAAAAATGGTCTTCTACAATTATGTTCAGTACGAAATTTAGAGTCTAATAAGATCAACTTAATTTTTGATGAATAGTAAATTATGAATAGTGATTTTATGATTAGGATTAGTAATGTGTCCAAATGGATTAGTAATCTCACTTAAAGAAAGTATTAATATAATCTAGGCACCTTGATTAAGTAATGTGATTCAATAAAATGGTTAAATAACGGTTTCATAAATTATTATTCAAGTATTAGTTTTTTCGGGTGAATAGTGTTTTTTAATTAAAAATTTAATTAAAAATATTTAGATAATTATTTTTATAAAACAGATTTCATTTTTGAACTCAGAGCACCGATATTATGCTGTGGTAATTTTTGGGGTTTTTTCTGAAAAAAATGAATTTTCGGTGAATAATGTTTTTATTTAAAAATTAAATTAAAAATATTTAGAAAATTATTTTTATAAAATGGAGTTAATATTTATAATTAGAGCATTGATATTTGGTTAAGGTGAAATTTTGGGATTATTCTGAGAAAGTTGAATTTTCGATGAATAGTGAAAATACAGTTTTTAAGTTACGGGTGTTTAATGACATCATTAAATGATGTATTAAGTTTGTAATCAATATGTTCGAATTATGAATAGTGAGATAAGGTATGAGGTGTTCCAAGTGGCCAATACCATGGGCAAGCCCATGGTTTTGCCAAAACCACTAATGAGGTGTCCCTTTGCCATTAATGTCTTGTCCCCTCACTTTCCCTATAAATACCAAGCCATCCTCTCATCCATTCGACTCCCCACTCTCCCCCAATGAAGTTCTGGTCTCATTAACTCCCAAGGAGTCCTCCCATGGTGCCCCCAATCCCTCAAGGTCCCAACCTTTGAGTTTTAAGAGTTATGTTTTAAGGTAAGAGATCCGACCTCTCTCTTTCATTTCAAGTAATCTTTTTTTTATGTCATTCCTTTTATGCTCCATGTTCTTATGTTGGAGGATGTTCTTTTATACTCCTCTTACTGCCCTTTTCATGTTCATATAATGAGATATCCCCTCTTTCTCTCATTATTTCGTTTTATGAAGTTTTAAGTGGCGCCGTTAGGCTGCCGGAATTTTTGTAACGGATTCTTTCTCCCTTCTCATTTTTCAAGATCTATTTTCATGTCAATTCTTTCAAGTTCCTTTTTGCTATGTTGGGGTATGATATCTATATCTATCATACTAGACTTTTATGTTCATATGATGAGAGACCCCATTTTATCTCTTCAATTCAGTATTTTGAAGTTTTAAGTGGCGCCGTTAGGCTGCCGAATTTTTAAGTGGTTCTTCACCCCTCTCGTTTTGAAGTTATACTTTCATGTCAATTCTTTCAAGTTCCTTTTTGTTATGTTGAGGTATGATCTCTATATCTATCATACTGGACTATTATGTTCATATTATGAGAGAACCCATTTGATCTCTTCAATTCAGTATTTTTTAGTTTTAAGTGGCGCCGTTAGGCTGCCGAATTTTTAAGTGGTTCTTCACCCCTCTCGTTTTGAAGTTCTACTTTCATGTCAATTCTTTCAAGTTCCTTTTTGTTATGTTGGGGAATTATCTCTATATCTATCATACTGAACTCTTATGTTCACATGATGAGAGACCCTATTTGATCTTTTCAAATCATTTTTGTTGAAGTTTAAGTAATGTCGTTAGGCTGCCAAACTTTCATAAGAGAAATCTAATTTTTGTCTTCCTTCCATGTTTTTCATTTCAAATGGTATGTCCTTTAAATTTCATTACCATGATCATGTATCCTTCTTATTCTGTCCATATAATATTTTATGGGTAATTTATGAATGTTTGACCCATTTTACCTCTCTTTTTAATGTCTTCTAAAACCTTGTAACATAGCCGTTATGCTGCAGAATTTCCGTCTCAAAATGTCTCTCTCTTTTTCTAAAGTTCTTTTATATTATTAAGTGAATACTCAAAGATCTTTATTCTAAAGGGTTATTCACATATATACCAAAATGTTCTATTTTAAATTCTGGGATTTACATACATGAGACCCACCTTCCCTTTCTGTGGGTTTTTGAAGTGACGTAAAGATCATGTCTTTAAATCAGTTTTTAAAACGTTATGATTATGAAATGAAACCCATTTATTTTATGCTATATGGGTTATTTATGAAATGTTTGATGATGATATATGTGGCTCACATGATAATAAAGGCAAATTTAAGGGTGCGCCCTGATAGCGCTTCAATGCATTGGGTAATGATGTAACCACTAGAGATTATAATTTTCACGATACCTTGGTGAATAACCTTGGTAATTTTCAAATGACACCTTGGGGATGGACCTTGGTGATATGTTCATGATTGTATATGTTAAATGATGTAGCCACATTTTCAAGTTATGAAAAATGTTATTTTTATTATGATATGCCTCCTTATTTCATTCTCATGCCTTAAAGTTCTTTTTCATGACCTTATTGAAGTATCTCAAGTTCACATGTAAAATGTTTCTCTTGTTTTCCTTACTGGGATTTTTGCTCACCATTTCTTTTGATGTATACTCCCAGGTTATGTGATGCAGTAATGAACCTAGGATGAACATTAGGAGAATCCTTTAAAGTGTTTTAGAAGAATGTTTTATGTTTTCATGTTTAAAGTTCCTGGTTTCCAAGACACTAAACCTTAAAGATCCTCGGTTTTGTAAAATGTAATGAAAGTTTATGTGATAAAGAGGCGGGATGCTATAATGAAGAACATTATAAGAATTTTGAGAAGATAATAAATTATTTTTAAGATAGAATAAATTCATTGTAGTATGAGAAACATATACTTCATATAATGATTCATGAATTGAATGTCAAATTGAAAAATCTAGAAGATTTTCAACCTTAGTCATCATAAGAATAAAAAATAATAGCTATTTCCACACATAATTATAAATTGGAACATTTTTTATAATACCTATATCTTTTGAAAAGAATATTTTAGCTTTATATGGCTATAAATCAATTTCAAGATCAAAGAAAAATATATCCTTTCTTCTAGAAAACATGTTTTATAGTAGTGACATTTTATGCGATATTGCATGTCATAAAGACAAATATGGACAAAGACATGTTGAGAAAAATCATTAGAATCCCATTAATAACTAAATGGTTCATGGAAGAATATATTTAAGAAAATTTCCCTCAAAATAATCCAATTTAAGGACAACGTTAAACAAAAATAACAAGAAACAAAATTTGTTGAGACTACTTTTCAATAGAGAAAACTATGGTATAATGACCACTATTTATGATGTGAAAGATTAGTTCATAAAGATATAAGATATTGTAATTATATTTTAACTCATGGAAGAAAAATAATTCCCATGTCATGGTGGAGAAACCATGAGTTTATACAAAGAACACATGAGAGAGGTAAGAATCTATCTATCTCAAATAGATTTGATGGTATTGAAAATAATTTTGGTATTATCATCAAAGTGGTCATTATAGACATGCATTTTGGTCGAAATAAACTAATAATATTCATTTTTTATAAAATATGACCATAAGAACTAAGTAAAAAATAATTTGATAGAATAATTTAAGATTCCCTTAGGTTACAAGAAAATGAAATCAATTTAAAAGAAACCTGAGAAGACAAATAAGGATGCTACACTAAGAAGAAGTTGTTTATATTATTAGATAATAAGTCACACTATACATTGTTTCAATATAGTCATGTGTTTTAGTTTTTATGGAGGAAATATAGAGTATTAATAGAGAGAATAAATATATAGGATAAATAAGAGGATTATATTAGAAGAAGATATCTGTGAAGAATAATTTATATCTCATAAGTTGTTTCTAATTTTTTTTATATAAAGTGTCCTGAAAAATATTTTGGAAGAACTAAGAAATATGAGAATGTTTCTAGGGAATATTTTTTTACAACTCTATTGGAAATGGAAATAATTATGGAAAAAGTAAAATATAATGGAAGTTCTATAGCGAATCCTATAATTCTATATGATGAAAAATAAAATTTATTGATAGGTTGTAAAAAAATGATAACTCAAGAGATATTAAAGAGTTATATGAAAGGTGGAAGAAGAATATACAAAATTAAAAATATTGTTTTATCATTTTCTCAACCCAAGTAGATATTATAGATAAGAAAATCCACCACCAAGAGAATCATGGTCATTGATTACTGTTGTGAAGAAGAATATTCCCCACATGGATATTACTCAAAGGATTAATAATTTCATGTTTCCCATAGAATAAAATATCTTGATATAATAGAAAGAAAACATGAACATATCTCTATAAAATTTATGAAAATAAAGGAACATATTGGTTGAGAAGTAACTCTTAACATTATCTCTCTCACTAAGGAGTATTGGAGAAAAACCTTATTCCCATATATATGGTATTTATTTTTCTTCCAAAGGGAATTAAAAGTGATTAATGAATGGGAATAAATGGAATATTATGTGATGTAATTACATTATAACTAAATTTCATGTTATTTCTTCTATGTTATCCAAAAATTGTTATCTTAATGCTTTTTATGAAGAGATCAGTATTGATTAATGGAAAAATGTGTACCGTTTGAGAGGGAGAAGAATTTAGAGAGCTTCTAGAAGTAAATATTTTATGAAAATAAAGAAATTGGGGAAATATATTAGAAAGTTTCATTTATTAGGTATGTGAATATATTTTATAATCATTATTTTAAAGGAATAAATTCAAATTTTACATAGAGAAAGTTATATTGATAAATTATAAGATATATAAGAATACAATTTGAAATTTGTGGCCTTGATTTCATGTGTTGGGAAGTTAATTAGTCACTCTTATTTTCTACACAAAGCATAAGTCCCATATAATTTTTTTTATTATCTATAGAATTAATAATTTGGTATCATCCATTGTATTTGTTGTCAATAAGTGGGAGATGATGGAATTGTAAAAATAAAATTTGACTAGTATTCTCTTTATTGATATTTACAATAATTCCAATGGGGGGATTGTTGATCCCATTAGTTAAGTGTTGTATTTATTTTAAATAAATTATGATGTCAATATATATTTATAAGAGAATATTGAAATGAGTTTGGAGTACACAATCACATGTGAATAGAAGTTGAATAGTAAGAACACAAGAAAATATATCTATATATGTTGAATATTGGATAAAGATTGATAAAAATCTATAATATTAATGTTTTTATGTGCCTTCATGTTATAATTATCATACTAAAGAAATATTAATAATTAAAGGAATATGTGATGATTTCATTACAGAAATTATTAGACATCCATTCACATGTGGAAAAGGTTGATGAAATTTATGAGGATATACTTGGATTATAATTCTTATTGTATAATATATCTTTATGGAGGGTTGATAATAGCATTAAATTATTCAAGAGGTTATATATTATTTTTCGTAGATGAGAATCTATGAATATATGTTGATATGGATAGGGATGAATTATGGATGTTTTGGAGGTGAATAATTTTGAATAATTTGAGTTAAACTGGTGGTTTAGGTTTATTTATTTTTTAAATCACATAGGAATAAAATTGAAAATCAATATATATGTAGGATTAAAATAGACTATGCATGAGATTAAATCTATTTTCATTAAGCTAAATAATATTAAAATCATGGAAACAGTTCTATAGATGATTAATATGATGTTGTGGCTCTCATATTAGAAAAAATTGGTGCTATGTTAGATTTATTTTTAGATTTATCAAATTAAAATCCTGGATTCATAGCCTGTGGATGAATAAATCCAACACTGTGTCATATTTAATCTATAAAAGCTAAAATATGTCAAGATAAAACCATGGTATCACAATCTATGCATGGTTAAATTAATATGGAATAATGAATTATATTATATAATATTAAGAGATATATGAGGTTAAATAGTTTTTGAAATAGAAGATAAGTATGAGAAAATTATTTTGAAGGTTAATTTGTGTCAAATTAATAGAATGTATAAAATTTCCATTTTATAGTATCCATGAGCCCATATAAGATTAACAAAGACTCTCCAAAGAACGACTTCAAAAGATATCAGTGTTATTGATATGAATGAATGAATATGAAGATATAAATCATATAAAATAATAACTATGATTTATTAAAGGGAATGTAAGATTAATCATAAATTATAGAGGAGTAATCTATTTAAAGAAATGAGAACTTTCTAGAAGTAGTTTTCGAAGGACGATAAAACTAGATTATTCTTATATCATTCTACAAGCTATAAACAATATGATTATTTGAGGCATAATCTTGATTCAAGAAAAAACAATTAGTTGATAAATAATTAAGAATATTTAATTGGATTTTGCAAAACCATAATATTTTATATGTATTTCCTTTGAAATTAACTTGAAGTATTTGATATCTTCCCTTACACACAATCCCAAGTCTATATGAATCACGATATACTAAATTTTTATAACCCAACCATTAAATTGGTAGGTATGAATGGTAATGAACACTTTATAAAAACATGTTTAAAATTTTTAGATGATTAAAATTTATTTATTAATCCAAAATAAATAATTACTCAATTTTCAGTTAATTCATTTTATGCTTCAAAAATATATTTTTATCAAAAAAGGGGTTTATAATGTTTTTTCATGAAAAAATATGGTTAATTTATAAATTTTTTAGAAATTTTATTTTTTGATATGATTTTAATTTTTTAAATTAGAATTTCTATATTATCTTAGGTTTAATTTTTATAGATTTTTAGGAAAGATTTATTTTTTAGTTAATACTGAAAAATATCATTTTTTTATAAAAATAATAATTTATTTTAATGTAAAAGAACCATTTGTCGGAGTTGGTGGCCTAGAACCAAATACTTTGTACTTTATTCATTAATAAATACCTTATCACATCTTGATTGTTCTTCTGCGTGACAATGCAGGTGATAATTTCCTAAGGACAACTGTTGCATTAAAGAGTCATAACATATCCCTGCTATGATGAGAACCCGGAAGTGCCATAACACTATTCTTGAATATATGTTCTATGGCCGGATGATGTTATTTTAGGGACATAAATAATACATGCCATTTGGGGTGAGGACTCATAAAACTTTGAGGCATCTTCTCATGGTGTGAGCCCTTGGTAATATCCAGGAGGATATTATGAGAATGAGACCCGCCAGTAGGAAATCCACATTTCATAGTGTCATTGGATGTTCCTATCTGCGGACATGTGTATTGGTCCTTAGACTTTAAGATTATTATTAATGGGTATTACAACTCGCACACTTAGATGCATTGACGAAAACTATGATGACACATTTTTCGCAGTGAGGTAGGATACGTTGGATGCGTCACGAGTAATACTACATTAATAGATAATGCAAGAAAGGATTTGTCCCTTATGTTCCATAACGGAAGTAGATATATCAGGCCCTTTTATGGAATTGATATAGCCTAAATAAATCCATGGCCATGGTAAGGTTTGAGCGAGTTCAATTTCGGAAAGTCAAATAAAGAATAATCGAGCACATGGATTGATGGCACTAGCATGCAACCCACTTGATTCGAGATATCATGAAAAAGGGATTGTATTACACGGTAAATGTTCGTAGGAGGGAACACGTCAATGCGGCGTTAAATTATTTATCTATGGGTGCCTTGGCGTGTTTCTAGACGCTAACCTTGGACTTTAGGCAGGCTCCGCCTGATGCCACTGAGAAAGGGGCCTAGAGGGTCACACACTAAGTGCGTCCATGTATCTCAGTTAAATATTAATTTAAAAAGTTAAATAAATATTATTTTTGAATATGGTTTAATAATTATTTAAGGATTCCTGATTACATTTATTTCGACACTAGTTATTCGAGAGAATATATTGTGAATGAAATAAGATATATTTATTAGCGAGTAATGCAGTTACATTTATTTAAGAAATAAATAGCCATTACTCAAGGTCTAATAAATATGGTAGAGGAAATAAAGGAAAATGGAAAAAATAAAAGTGCACGCCATGTATATTAAATATACACGCCATGTAGTTTTATGGAAAATGATTACATGTCGTGTATTAATGATTACACGCCGTGTAGTTTTTCCAGTCGGGATTTTGAGGAATTAATATCATTTTATTAAATGATATTTATTATAATCAGCGTGGGCGCATGTCGAGGAATTAATCATTCAACATGGGGTTTTTCAATGAGAGTTAATGAAATAAATAAAATGTGTAACACATTTATTTATTATCATAACTCTATAACCTCAAACCTGATTATAAATATCCTCACAACCCAAACACTTTTCCCCAATCATTGTGCACAACAATTCTGGAGAATTCTTTCAAGGCCAAAAGAACTCCTTCCTCCAAGAATGCTCTCAAGACCGAGAGATCAAGGCGATCAAAGGCAGACATCGCAAGCGAAGGTTCTTCCATGCTAGCACCCGGAGATCCCTTCGGCGATGTCCAGAGATACATGACACACATGTGGATCACCGCTAGAGGAATCCTACACTTGGATTCTACGGCGCAACGATGGATCATAGGATCGTGACTGAAGACATCAATGAAGAAATAATTCCACCAAGGTAATTCTTGTGAATTAATTAAATTAATTATAACCAACATATTATGATCCTATCTCTATGGTTCTGGAATTCCATCTTAAGTTTTTCATTCCTCATTCTATTCTGAAGATTCAACGTTTTACATCGTTACGGATCTCAGATTGAACATTGTTTAACGTTAAAATTAAAGTTGGGCAAACCCACAAACGTGCTTCCACTATGCCCAGAACCTACAAGTGGTATCAGAGGGGTCATATCGTTGATTATAATTATTTAGTTTTTCATTGGTGATTTACGCATTTAATAATTTAGTTGTTTCAATTCAAGTTAATCGTTCTTTAAATCTGAATCTCGAGATTTGTTCCTCCTCTATCGTTTCTCATTCACCATACAAAAATGACCTTTTATTTTAATTTTTGATTAAAATAAAATATAGGATCTCATCTGGAGGAGCCAAACGTTCCTGACTGTACAACACGAGAATACACGGTGTGTATTCGGAAGTACACGCCGTGTAGTCTAGGTTCATGCATTGGACTGGTCTGCCAAATCAGGCCGTGTATTGATCCTATCTAAGTCATTTATGACACCGTGTGTTGACCAGGAATAAGTGACACACGGTTTTCATATTACACGTTGTGTGGTCCAACAGAACACGACGTGCAGTCCCTTCAGGTTAGGGTTGGACCGTGTACCCTGTACACGGTTTGCCTAGCTAGAAACCGTGTAATGCGGAAACTACACGACGTGTGTCCCACTGAAAATGCCGTGTACTCCAAAAATTTCTGAAGTACATTAACACGCCATGTCCCTGGGCATGTACTTCGGATGGATGATGAAGAAAGTACATGTCGTGTAGTCAGAAATACACGCTGTGTACTCACCCAAATTACGCAGATTTATTAAAATTTATTATTATATTATACAAACCCTTAAGACGTGTACCATAGTACATGCGTAAAGCTGAGGCACAACACGTGATAGGTGTTTTATATATGTGTGTTTAATTTAACATCTGCGTAATAAATGGGAATTCACCGGGTTTCCTCCAAGGTACAAGTTACGTACAAGGATAATTTTAAATGAATTTATTTGTTTAAAATTATGATGGATGAGAATCTCAAGGAAATTCGGAAAAAGAATTTAAGATAAAAGGATTGATTAATTAAAGATAATTAATTGATTCGAGCATGATTTATATTAAGCAAGAACGATTAAAGAATTGAATGCTAGTTTTATTTACGCGTAAATGTTGTTACATGTGTGTATGAGCATGAGCTAGACCAAGACCTTTATATGTGGATGGTTTATTTTAATTAATTTATTTAAATTAAATTTGTTAGCCTGTGAGCCTTCTCCTCATTAATATATAGGGCCTGCACTCCCAAAGATTCTTTATGTCAGTTGCATGGTTTATTTATTGTGGGTGTGTTGTCACGATCACACAATTAATGAATTAAACAAGCATGCAAGATGGAACTAAAATAAGATTGGATTATGCGTAAATATTATCTTGACATGGTTAATCACTTAAGTATATCCCACTTAATATTAACAAGCATGTAATCAAATATAATAAAATGGAAATTTAAGTATAAGGATAAAATCCCTCAAAGAAATATTAAGTCGGTATAGCCTTCCATAATCTTGGTTAGAATCGAACCATAGTTCAAAGTGCTTGACCAACCCTAGTTGGGGTGCTTTCAATTATCAGGGAATTATAATTCAAGGTTTTGGGTTGACTTGACTTGGTTCGCATCAAGAGTTGACTTCCACAATAGGACTTGGTGTGACCAAGATGAAAAGGTTGAGGAAATCCAAAATAAAAGGATTTATGGATTGGAGAGTCCACTCAGTGGATCAAGGAGCTGCGAGTTAATGTAGTTGGTATTTAGAATGCCTACCTAAAACCCTTCAAGTTTCTTGACTAATCCTAGTTGGGGTAATGCGAAGGGAAATATGTATCCTTGCCACTAGAATATTCAGGAAACATAATATTCTGAAGTCAATGGTGATGGCTATTGGATTTCGATAAAATAGTGGGAGACTAGTAAGTATTAATTTATTTATTTGTCTTATTTTTTTTAATAAAGTACTAAACAATTTCTCATCTTAATTTGTAGAAATGTCAAGAAAAATGACTTCAAACATATCATTACGAACCATAATAGAGAAGGAAAACCTTCTTACCGGCACCAATTTCCAAGAGTGGCAGAGGCGTTTACACGTCATCCTTCGCCATAAAAGGAAATTGTATTTACTGGAAGAGCCTATTCCAGTTGTTCCTGGAAAGGAGGCCAGTGATGAGGAAATATCTCTCTACATGAAACACATAGACGATGCCACAAATATCCAGTGTTTCATGCTATCGTCCATGTCTAATTAGCTCTTGAAGCAACATGAAAACATGGACGCGTATAGCATGATGTCTCACCTTAAGGATCTCTACCAAGAGAAGGTGAGATAGGAGAGATATGAGATCTCCAACGCTTTGTTTACAACTAAGCTTGGAGAGTCTTCGCCATCTGGGCCTCGTGTAGTCTAGCTCATTTGCTACATTGAACACCTGGACATCTTAGGGATTAAGTTCCCGAATGAGTTGCGTACAGATCTCATCTTATCATCATTTCCCAAGGCATTATCAAGCTTTATTTTCAACTATAATATGAGAAATAATGAGAAGAGTCTATCGAAACTTCTGACCTTAATTCTCCAGGTAGATAAGGAAATGGGACGTGACAAACCTGTAGTCCATATGTTGAATAAGAAAAGAAAGGACAAGGCAAAGGGGCCGAAGACTTATAAACGGTCTGAAGCCCCCGAGCACTGTCCTTCCAAGAAGAGGAAGATCCAGAGGCAGGGCAAGGAATGGGAGGTAATATGTTTTCATGTGGAAAGCAAGGCCATAGGAAGAGGAACTGCACCCAGAAGCGTGGGGATGCTAAAGGTGCGTTCATTATTGAGTTTAATATTTCTATTTCTACACATTGGGTATTAGATACAGCTTTTGGGGCTCACATATGTATTCAAATGCAGGAACCAAGTAGATTTAGAAATATTTCCAGAGGAGAGGTGGATCTTTGAGCTACCAATGGCGCAAGGCTGACTACGTTGTCTATTGGCGATTACAACCTCTCATTGCTAAATGGGATGATTTTGGTTTTACACAACTGTTATTATGTGCCTAGTGTTACCAAGAACATAATTTCTATATCTTGTTTGGATATAGATGGACTTATTTTCAAGTTTGGAAATAAGGGTTGTCTCTTTTATAAAAACAACGTATGTTATGGTATGTCACATTTAAATAATGGTTTGTATGTATTAAATTATGAAAACCAAGTGTTGGAAATCGATAATGAAACAAACTCACATGACTCATACATCACCCAGTTGTGGCATCACCATCTCGGTCATGTAAACGAGAAGCACTTGACAAAGCTCTGCCAAGATGGATATTTAGACTCTACTGAGCTAAAACCACTGGATAGATGTCACACTTGTTTACAAGGAAAAATGACCAAGCTGCCTTTTGGTGGATAGGGTGAAAGGTCCATAGAGCTTCTAGGATTGGTACACACGGATGTGTGTGAACCATTTCCAGTAGAAGCTAGAGGTGGATATTCTTACTTCATTACTTTTAATGATGATTTGAGTAGATATGGATATGTATACTTAATGAGGTATAAGTCAGAGGACTTAGAGAAATTTAAGTAATTAAAGAATGAAGTAGAGAATCAGCTTGGTAAGAAGATAAAGAAACTTCAATCGGATCTAGGTGGAGAATATCTGAACCAAGAGTTCATCGATCTTCTACGGGAGTCTAGGATTCTATCTCAGCTCACTCCACCTTATACATCATAGTTGAATGGTGTTAGTTAAAGGAGGAACCACACCTTGTTGTACATGGTGAGGTCGATGATGAGTCATGCAGATCTTCCATTATTATTTTGGGGATATTCATTACAAACTGCATCATACACATTAAACTGAGTACCAACTAAGGCGGAAAATGGAATTCCATCTGAGTTATGGAATGAAATGAAACCCACTTTGTTGCACACACGTGTATGGGGATGCAAGGCATTTGTTAAGGCATTCTCAGGAAACAAACTAGCACCCCGGGGCACGAGGTGTATCTTTATAGGATTTCCCAAGGAAACGAAAGTATATTACCTATATAACCCTTTAGAAAAGAAAGTGACTGTCGCCAGACAAGCCGTATTTCTTGAGAGGGATCACATCCTCAATAAGGATAGTGGGAGCAAGATTGACTTTGATAAAGTTGATGCTCAAGATACAAAGAAGTTGGTACAGAAACAAGTTCCATAGGTCCCCATGGAAGAGGTTCCAGAAACACAAGTACTGAATAGAAGCTCAAGAGAGGTAAGGGAACCAGAGAGATTTGGTTTCCTAGTCACCGAGGATGGTGAATCATTATTGTTGGATAATGATGAACCTATCTCCTATAAGGAAGCAATAGAAAGCTCATAAGCTGCAAGATGGCTAGAAGCTATGAATTCTGAGATGGATTCCATGTATCAGAACCAAGTCTGGGTTCTGGTCGATAAGCCAGTTGATGTAAAGCCTGTTGGATGCAAATGGGTATTCAAGAGAAAACTGGACATGGAAGGTCAAGTTAGCACCTATAAAGCAAGGCTAGTGGCTAAAGGATTCAGACAGCATCAAGGAATTGACTATGATGAAACCTTCTCGCCATTTTCCATGTTTAAATCCATAAGAATCATACTTTCAATAGCAGCTTACCATGACTACGAGATTTGTAAAATGGATGTCAAAACTACATTCATTAATGGGAACCTTCAAGAAGATGTCTATATGACACAACCAGAAGGTCTTGTGACACCAGGTGAAGCCAAACGGGTTTAAAAGTGGAAGAAATCCATTTATGGATTAAAGAAAGCATCCAGGTCATGGAACATTCGATTTGATGAAGCCATAAAGGAATTTGGTTTCATTAAGAACGAATGTGAGCCCTGTGTTTATAAGCGGTTTAGTGGGAATGCGATCGTTATCCTAGTAGTATATGTTGATGACATATTGCTTATTGAAAATGATGTACCAATCTTATAGTCAATTAAGGACTGGTTGAACAAGTGTTTCTCCATGAAGGACTTGGGTGAAGCAAACTACATTATAGGGATCAAGATCATTCGTGATAGATCCAAGAGGCTGATTGGACTAAGTCAGGGTACATACATTGACCAGATACTAAATAGATTTAGTACGGAACAATCCAAGAGGGGATTAGTTCCAGTGTCACATGGCCTACATCTTTCTAAGAAAATGTGTCTACAAACACAATAGGAGAAAGATAGAATGAGTAAGATCCCATACGCTTCGGCTATAGGATCCATCATGTATGCCATGTTATGTACCAGGCTTGATGTTACCTATGCACTGATCATGGTAGGCAGATATCAAGCAGATCCAAGAGAATAGTATTGGACTGTTGTTAAGACTATCCTTAAGTATCTGAGAAGAACTAAGGATATGTTCCTGGTGTATGGAGGAGATGAGGATCTTGTCATCAGAGGGTATGCTGATTATGGTTTTCAGACAGATCAGAACGATCTGAAGTCACAATCTGGATATGTTTTCTGTCTCAATGGAGGAGCTGTGAGCTGGAAGAGTTCAAAGCAGCTAGTTTTTGCCGATTCTACAGTGGAGTATGAATATATAGCGGCTCCTGATACAGCCAAGGAAGCCGTATGGATTCGAAACTTTGTCCAGGATCTTGATGTGGTTCTTAGCAGTAAAGATCCTATCACTTTGTATTGTGATAATACTACAGCGGTGGCTCTTGCAAAAGAACCAAGGTCACATCAACAGACAAATCACATAATTCGTAAGTATCACCTCTTGAGGGATTTCTATCAGAGGGGTGAAGTTACAGTGAGCAGAGTGTCCAAAGAAGAGAACGTGGCAGACTCCATGACCAAAGGCCTATCTCAGTAGAAGCATGAATATCATGTGATAGCTAGCATGTTAAAGGTTGTTAGCAGTTGGTTCTAGTCCAAGTGGAAGTCTGTTGGAGTTGGTGGCCTAGAACCAACTAATTTTTACTTTATTCATTAATAAATACCTTATCACATCTTGATTGTTCTTCTACGTGACAATGCATGTGATAATGTCCTAAGGACAACTGTTGCATTAAAGGGTCATAGCGGATCCCTGCTATGATGAGAACCCGAAAGTGCCATAACACTGTTCTTGAATATATGTTCTATGGCCGGATGATGTTATTTGAGGGACACAAATAATACAGGCCATTAGGGGTGAGGACTCATAAAAGTTTGAGGCACCTTCTCATGGTGTGAGCCCTTGGTAATATCCAGGAGGATATTATGAGAAACGAGACCCACCAGTAGGAAATCCACATTTCATAGTGTCATTGGATGTTCCTATCTGTGGATGTGTGTATTGGTCCTTAGACTTTAAGATTATTATTAATGGGTATTACAACTCATACACTTTGATGCATTAATGAAAACTGTGATGACACACTATTCGCAGTGAGGTAGGATACGTTGGGTGCGTCACGAGTAATACTACATTAACAGATAATGCGAGAAAGGATTTGTCCCTTCTATTCCATAATGAAAGTAGATATCTCAGGCCCTTTGATGGAATTGATATAGCCTAAATAAATCCATGGCCATGGTAAGGTATGGGCGAGTTCAATTCCAAAAAGTCAAAGAAAGAATAATTGAGCACATGGGTTAATGGCACTAGCATGCAACCCACTTGATTTGAGATATCGTGACAAAGGGATTATATTACACGGTAAATGTTCGTAGGAGGTGACACATAATTGCGGTGTTAAATTCTTTCTCTATGGGTTCCTTGGCCTGTTTCTAGACGCTAACCTTGGACTTTAGGCAGGCTCTGCCTAATGCCACTGAGAAATAGGCCTAGAGGATCACACACTAAGTGTGTCCATGTATCTCAGTTAAATATTAATTTAACAAGTTAAATAAATATTATTCCCGACTGTGGTTTAATAATTATTTAAGGATTCCTGATTTCATTTATTTTGACACTAGTTATTCGAGAGAATATATTGTGGATGAAATAATATATATTTATTAGCGAGTAATGACGTTACATTTATTTAAGAAATAAATACCCATTACTCAAGGTCTAATAAATGTGGTGGAAGAAATAAAGGAAAATGGAAAAAATAAAAGTACACGATGTGTATATTAAATATACATGCCGTGTAGTTTTATGGAAAATGAGTACATGCCGTGTATTAATGATTAAATGCAGTGTAGTTTTTCCAGTTGGGATTTTGAGGAATTAATATCATTTTATTAAATGATATTTATTATAATCAGTGTGGGAGCATGTCAAGGAATTAATCATTCGACATGGGGGTTTTCAATGAGAGTTAATGAAATAAATAAAACGTGTAACACATTTATTTATTGTCATAACTCTATAACATCAAACCCAATTATAAATATCCCCACAACCCCAACACTTTTCCCCAATGGTTGTGCACAACAATTCTGGAGAATTCTTTCAAGGCCAAAAGAACTCCTTCCTCCAAGAACACTGTAACATCCCAAGTAAGTAATGAATAATAGATATTTTTATCTATGTCTATTAATGATTAAGATAGTATTATAGAGGCTTAAAATGAAAATAAATACAATCTTATGCATGGAATACACTAATATTCTTAAAAGATTGTTTTACTGCCTTTTAATGGCAAACCATTTTTGAATCTATATTTTGACAATTTTATAAACTATGTTTTTCAAAATAAACTTATTCTTTATTATTGGGACATCAAAATTTACCTTGTGTGAATTTTTGGTATTTTTCTGACAATGTTCATTTTTTAATGAATAGTGAAAAATACTGCATTTTACATCAAAACTGCTTTTTAATCTAATTTATTTATATGATTAGATTATGTTTTGAATTGGTTTTGAAGTGAAATTAGAATATATTTTTACCATTTTATCCAATGGTGGTCATTGGAATCAATTTCACTTTGAAATTAGACTTAAACTGGTGTCAATCTTTTGATACTTATTGTTTTGTAAAAACACGCTATTTTCTCTGGCAGCGGGAATTAATTATTAAATTAATTAATGTGACTTATATGATTTGAATTTTGTAAAATAGACTTAATTTTTGAATTCGGAATATCAAATATAGCTTAGGGTGAATTTTTGGTAATTTTCTGAAAAACTTCAATTTTTGATAAATAGTGAAACCACTAAGTGGTAATCAAGAAAACTGATTTTTCAGTTAAATGAAAGTTTACCACTAATGTGTATTGAATTTTGAAAATCCGACATACATGGTTGTCATTAAGAAGTAAAATGTGGTTCAATGGGATTAAAATAATTTTTTGGTGAATAGTAACTTATTAAGTTTTTAATCGCGATTAGTGGTAATTAGTGTAGTTTAAGTTATAAATAATGATTTAATAATAGGAAATGACCTAGACACATGTCCCAACCTTATTGGTTGTGTCATGGTCGACCAAGAAAAGCCATGGGTCAACTTGGGGACCCCATGGAGACATTTTGGTTGGGAAATGACATAAATAACTTTTTATTTAATGTAAAAGTAAAAATGACACAAACATAATATGTTTTACGAAAACAATTTTTACATGGGGTTATAAAGATTAGATTTTTGATTATAAATAGTCATTGGAAAGATAAAAATATTTCCTACATCATAGTATTTTTTTTATGATTTTTAGACATTAAATAAATTAAATTATTTATGACATAATAATGATGCAGCGATGACATCATTATTTGACGATTTAAATAAAATGGAAAGATAATGTAAAATATATGAACTACACATGGAAAAAACCAATTGGATTAGTGGATTTCGAACCCTTATCACCTTATCCACGAATTATATCAATGTGGGACCTTTTGAAACCGAAACACATTTTCAAATAAAGTAATATTTCTTTACTTTCCAAAAGTGCCCCTCCTCTCCTCTTATAAAAGGCCCCCACCTCTACCTCATTTCACACACTTATCAAGCCTTTGGCTCGGCCAACCCCTGCCCATTTTCTCTCTCCACATCCCTCTCCTCATCCTAGAGGATTCCCTTTGGGCATAATCCTTTCAAAGGAAGACTTTAGGCTCAAATCAAAAGGAGTTACACTTTTTAAGGTAATTCATTCTCTCATGTTCATTTGTTTTATTTTGCTTCTCCAACCCCCTAAACTCTTTTTATTTACTTCCTTTGTAACAAAACCAGTATCTTAAATATACTAGGATGTTTTTATAAGATTTATTTGAGCTACACTCTCACACAACTACATCAAATGGTTAAACAACATACGGTTTCCGTGGATGGAGAAATTCTGCCTCCCGAAACGATGATTGTTCAATACTCATTTAACACCTTCAAAGGTGGCAATTATGATGTCACTATTTTTATATATGATATATAATATGTTTATGTTTTCCTTAAGCTTCTGTTTTTTTCATTTTGGGCACACCTTTATGGTTTCCATTATGGGTAAACACGATATCTTCATTTTAGGAAGTGCGGACTACCGCCCCCTAAAAGTGATTTGATTCGTTAATACCATATGTGGGACATATAAAGGATGGAACTATGATATTATATATGATATTATACTGGAATTATAATATAACTTTATATCATTATGATTCCATTCTATAAAATACGATATATAAATGAAAGTAGCGTTCATGCGTACGTACGGCTTACCGTCTCCATGAACGGTGCATTTCATTTCTTACCTCTAAATGATTATGTAATATTATAAATTCATGTATGTAATGGATATATATGACATATATGATATCTACATCATGAATACCATTCTGGATATAATGAACCTTTGACCAAATTAACAACATGTAAGTGTAATAAGTCTATTTTTGACTTAAGAACCAAATACCGACAAAATGAACATTATTAACATAACCGATTACATGATGTTCATAACATGGTATCAAAGGAATAATGAACTTGAAAAATATTCATAAGCAAGTAGATATTAACTCAAGTTTATTATTCAGGAGATTAAAGAACGGTCAGGTCAAGTCGGATACGAGGTATGGGAATTCGTCTCAATCTCCTTTCGTTGAGGCATATTTTATTTTATACACAACTTTTTTTAATACGGTGTATAAACCCCTTTGACTTTTACGTTTATTCAAAAGGAATCTTTTTTATACGAAGCATTTATTAAACGACAAAAGGGAATGTTTTTGTCGTACGTATGCGGCGACAACGACTTCTCCGCCGTCGTGACCGTTATTTGAGTTTCGGCTTCCTCTACAAGCCATAACTTCTTTTTAAAAGAAAAATAAATACCATATTTTACTTTTCTTTTATTTTGGTATTGAAAATGGTTTTCATAATGTTTTTATATCAATGTGTTGTATTGATATCTCGTGATTGAAATGTGGAAATTTTATGTTTCCTTTATGCATGTTTTATGTGATATGATTATGTTATGGGTCTTGGGCATTATTATGAAGACGGGTGGTTCCGTGATAAACTAAGGGCGGGTGAGCCCGTTATAGCTCTCCAATGCATTGGGTAACGCGAAGGAGTGAAACGTTAAGGTTTCTCCGAAGAGATTTTAGGGAATATACTGTGATGGGTATTCCAAACGTAACCAAGAGGGTTACTCCCTACGTAAGAATGTTATGAATGCCTCAAGTTACCTTTATGCCTTATGATTTCTATGATTTATTCATGATTTTATGAGGTATGTTAAAGTGCCTATGTTTTATGGGTAAAGTATGATTGCATTCTTATGTATATATGAACTCATGTTTCCTTTCCATGTTTTTTTTATAACCCATACTGAGTTTTTATGCTCATCCCAAGTTTTTGAAATGTTTTTCACAGGTCAAGGGAAAGGTACATGATAAGATGATAGAGTCAAGGATGTGTCAAGAAATAATCCATGTTTTATTTTAAATGTGTTTCCATTTATGGGAATGAAGAATACTATCTTTATGTAACCACTTTGTTTATATGTGGAATGTAATGAAAGTTTTATGATCTAATTCTCTAAAACTCTAAACCCGAAAAGATCCTCAATGTCTAATCTTGTAATAACTCAAGATTAAGTAAGGTTTAAGGCTGGGGCCTTATAAATGCTCTCAAGATCGAGAGATCAAGGAAATCAAAGGCGGAAATCGCAAGCAAAGGTTCTTCCGTGCTAGAACCCGGAGATCCCTTCGACGACATCCAGAGATACGTAGCACACATGTGGATCACCGCTAAAGGAATCCTATACTTGGATTCTACGACGCAATGACAGATCACAAGATCGTGACCGGAGACATCAACGAAGAAATAATTCCACCAAGGTAATTATTGTGAATTAATTAAATTAATTATAACCAACATATGATGAACCTATCTCTATGGTTCTGGGATTCCCTCTTAAGTTTTTTATTCCTCATTCTATTTCTAAGATTTGGCATTTTATATCGCGACGGATCTCAGATTGAACATTGTTTAATATTAAAATTAAAGTTGGGCAAACCCATCAACGCGCTTCTGCTGCACCCGAAACCTATACCATTATGTTTTGAATTTGATCTCAAAGTAACACAATTAAACTTTAAGTATAAATAATCTAATTAATTACATAATAATCATCATTATTACTTCTTTTGATATAAGTTTATTTTTGGTCTCAATGTTATTTTAAAAAAAACTGTTTTTTATGCACACAATGTGTTTTTATATTAATAAATTAAATTAATATCTATTTATTAATGGTTTTAATGAAATTTATAGATTATATATTCAATATAATATTTTAACATTCATTTTATTGTTTTTACAAGGTAATTAATGGAAGTAAAATAAGTGTTATGCTTAAAAAATAAATTTTCTTAAATGGGGTTTCATTGATGTTTATTCTCAAATATAAAATTAAAAACATCCACTTAATGTAATTTAATTTGATAAGATAGTTTTTTATTTGTTATTATAAAAATTAATATAATTTAATTGGTAAAATACATGTTTGGTTTTAGTGAATAGTAAAAATAGTAAAATTTTGTTAACATAGTTAAGGTGAAATCAGGTTTATTGGGGGGGGGGGGTAAACCAAGACATAAGGGTATTATTACCACAAAAACCTATAAATTTCTAATCAGTATAATTATTAAAACCTTATATCATTTTAACTTTAAATAAATTTCCTTTTGTATCCCATTTATGAGGAATGTGACCTTATATCATTGAAATATTGTAATAAATTATATGTATGGCCTTCCTCTCACTTATAAAAGAGAATATATTTTTATCAATTATTAACAAAATTTTATCCTTGTATATCATAAAATACACACTCCATAACCTTCATATATTCCTCACCTTATCATAGAGATTCTAGTTTTCTCTTAATACCAATCCTTCCAGGCTTACGGTGTAAGCCAAAGGAGGCTGCTTAAAGAAGAGGTATAGATCTTAACCATGCCCCTTCAATTTTATTCCTTCTTTTAATACATCTAAAAATATTTTATCCATAAAAAATGATTAATCTAGAATAATAAACATAATGAGATGTTATTATTATGATGACATAACTATTTACCACCTCTTCACCATCAAATGGGAGATGAAAGTATCTCTCATGCGTATGTGTGGACTATCGCCTCCATACAACGATACGATTCATTTTCCAAAACCATATTTAATGATTTTTTTTATTATAATAGATTTGATTTACATATATTAGATAATAATTATTCTATAAAATAGAATTAATAATTACCTTTCTTTCATTCAATCCATTGAAAAATAGAAACATCACTGGTGCATATATACGGACTAACATCTCCACGTAATGGTGGAATTAATTTTTAATCAAAAATTATTATGAATGGTTATAAAAATGTATATAATGAAAATATATTATATTTATATCATTATTAGAATTATATAGATGAAGGAACCCTGATCAAATTTCAAGGACCATAACCACCAAAACAAAACATACATGATAAATGAAGATGTTGACACCCATAATGACGATGATAAGAATGATTATTAATAAATGATTTATAAGATGTTATAAGTAAACCATTTATTATATTATAGGTATTATTATATTTCAGGTATATATGTATAAAAAATTTAAATTTATTATACATGATTTTAAAGTGCTTATGAAGAAAGACAAACTTGAGGCAAGGGTATTATGTGACAATTTCTTTTTTAACCAGATTGTTCGTGATTAAATATAACAATGACGAAATTATATGATATATATATTACATGTTTTATGAGTTTTTTATACTTTTATTATTTTTAGATATTAAATTTATTCCTTTAATTTTTACCTCTTTATTTACTCAAGAGACGAAAATAATGTTTTAAGGAAAATTTACTTTGTTTTTTTATTTGGTTAGGAAACTTTTCTTCCATGTACATATTTTATTTAAAATGTTTTGAAGAATGATTTAAATATTTTAAAAATAATATTTTAATTAAAATTTTAACTATATTTGAATATATTTACCAAGGTTTAAAAGGAATCCTCTTATCGTTTTCCAAACTTGGTACTGTTGACTTTTATAGAAAATGTGAAATGAATTTTTTTTCTTAATGTTCACCACATGAAAATATTTCCCTAACATCATGAATACTCTTTTATTTAAATCATAATTTATAAATTCCTTTTTTATGATAAAATAAAATGTTTTCCTTAATATTTTTTATTTTTATTGATTTTAAATAAGTGATTTGAAAATGAAAAGAGGTATTTTCCTCCAGAAATGTTATAGAAGTATTTTAAAGGTATTCACATATATAACAAAATACATTAATGTTACTAATGATATACATGGGATATGATCCAATGTTACTGTATTTATTCTTTATCTGGATGTTTTATGGTTATGATGATTAAATTTTTATGGAACTCATATCCTTTTCATGGGTTATGAAATGATGATATAGTTGTTTTTTTGATTTTGTGGAATGCATATGTATAGTTTTTATTATACGTTGAGTGGTCCTAAAATTATATAGCCCTATAATTCATTATGTAAAGAATGATATCTCATGAGATAATAAGGATTGGAATAGGGAGTGAACTCGGTTTATTGAGGATATTTTTCCAATAATATAGTATTGGGAGTGAACCTTGACTAAGGAAATAATGGAATGAGGAGTGATCCCAATCCACTATGATAGTCTTGGAAGTGAGTCTTAACTAGATAATTGATTTTATATACTAATGTGTATGAAAAAAACTTCTTGTTATGATATGTTCTCATAGATCATGATTGATTATTGATGATTCTTCCCTCTTACATCTTAGGCCTTTTGATTGATAAAACTTTGTTTCATGTTTTATGATTATAACATATGAATTGATGGGTATGATTTTTTTTTGTTTTTATGATCATATTACCATATCCTTATGATTATATTATGGATACTTATGATCATTGATTTATGTATCATATTTTTACCCTTACTGAGTATCTAACCTCCCCATTTCTTATTCTTCACTTCCCTAGGTTATGATAAATAGTTTTAAGTATGTTATGAATGATAATGGTACTAATTTTGAAGAACTTAATGGGAAATGATGTAGTTTATTTATGTACTAGTTGTTTATGTATCCTTGTTTCAAAACACACTAATCCTATTTAGTTTTGGCATGTATTGTATTAATATATAATGAAGTTTATGCTAACAATATGTAGTATTTATGAATGTAATGTTTGGGTTGCTATCAGTAGTAATAGAAAAAGGTTTAGTTACTTTTGGAAACAAGGGTGAGGAGACTTTAGTGAGAAACCTTTGGATAATCCTAGGTATAAGAAAAAATACTAAGTTATGGTAAATGATTTAGTGTCATTTTTCTAAGAAAATATATCCCTTTACAGATACTATATGTGGACACAATTTTGGTATAAATGCATCTAGTGGTAATAATCCCAAAAAGAGTTGGTCAAGTATATCTCAACCATCATTTTTGTGTACAGTGAATGGGACCTTACTTCAATCCTGGTTTGACACTCCTGAAGGATATTATTAGGTTTATTCACACATTATTTAAGATAAATTATAAAGTATTTGAATAGATATTGAGCATGGATGTACTAGGTTAAACCTATGGTGTCATAGATTGAAAATATGGTACCATGATTGAAATAATATGAATTATTTTCATGATTATATAATTTTCCACTATGATTATTATTTCTTATACTACGACTTTTGGTTTTAGCAAATGGATGGAACTAGAAGAAACCATGTTAACACTAAATTTTATGGAAAATGAAATGATTTTCCTCTAGAGTAATAAAATATTATGGGATATGGAATAAAACATATTGTTTTTATGTTTATGAAGCTTTCTCAAAAAATGAATCTCGTTGAGCATCAAAATGAGAAAATAATGGAACAATGTGTTATTAATTACTTTATAAGTAAATTTACACCTTATTTTAGTGTGTTTGTCGATCCACCAATTTTTGAGTAATGGATTAGTACCACTAAAAAGATATTTTATGTTCTCCATTTATTGAAACATGAAATGTATATCTTATCTATTTATCATTTGGAAGATAAATCAGATCAATGGTGGAATCTTATCAATGATAAAAGTTAGTGAGAAGAAATTGAATCCATGGAGTGGGATGATTTTAGATTTTATTTTTCAATAATTAATTTCAGAGTATTCTTTATATGATGAATAAGAAGAAATTACTTGAGATTAAGCATAAGGATGATGAAACTATTGGTACCTATGAATATTTTTCAATAATTTTGAGGTATGATTATAGTATTATTATTAAGTTGGATTGTAATATTGATTAATCCTTCAATGGATTAAAACTAAGTACCTCAAGGTTGTTATCCATAAGAGAATTCAACATCCACGAAGATATGGTTTGATGTGCTATCAATGCAAGAATGGAGATTGGAGTCACATATCCATATCATGGTTTCTTTAAGCAAATAAATATGAAATTCAAAGGAAGTAATAATAATAAAATACATGGAGGAAAAAATATGAGTTTTATTTTATGCTAGAAGTGTAGAAATAAGCATAGAGGAAATTGTATTAAATGGACTGGTATATATTTTAAGGGAAAATAAGGCCATCAGACAATCAAATGATGAATTAATGGTAATAAGTTATCTAATGATGAAAATATAGATATATATTTTCAAAATATACCAAAAAAATATAATGATGTAATTTAAAGGAGTATGGAAATTATGGTAACCAATGTTTGAATATAAGCATTAATGATGATGATCAACATCAGTAACCCTTTAAGCCTATAAATAAAGGGGAATCTCATGCGATCACTATTGTCAGTGTGGGGTGTGATAATAAATTGGTGAAAGGTATACTTACCATTCACACTAGAACTGCTAATGTATTATTTTATTATGGTTCTACCCACTCTTTTTTATCTGAAGAATTTTATAAAGGTATCTTATTTACACCTCAATTATTAGATATTGAAATATTACCAGAAACTTATAATGTCATGATGATTACATATCAAGTATATGAATCTTCTTTAATTGATGTTTGTGGGAATAATATTATTAAAAATATTTTTATTCTTCCAATAGTTTAATTTTATTTTATTTTGAGCATGAACTGGATTTCTTTAAATAAATTTCATATCAATTATCATGGAAGGGAAGTCACATTTCATATCGCAAACAAATCAATTATTTTATATTAGTGTGTGGATAAATATAAACTACTAATTGAAACTACATCTATTTCATTGGTATTGATTCCTATTAAAAGTGTTTTTTTATCTTAGATGGTTAGGGAGAAACTCAAATATATTCCTATTATGCTAGTATTGATTTATGTATTTTTGGAAAAGTTTCCTAGTCTTCCTTCAAAATTTAATGTCTTGTTTTTAAAAGAACTCATATATGATGCTACACCTATTTCAAAAAATCCATATAGAATGACCCGGATTGAGTTATAAGAATTGAAGAAGAAACTCTAAGAGAATCTTGATAAGGGATTCATTTGGACAAGTGAGTCACCATGGGGCGCACCTATACTTTTTGTTAAAAAGAATGATGGATCAATGCGACTCTACATTGATTATTAGGAACATGAAAATATCACAATCAAGAATAAGTATCATGTGCCCTATATTGATGATTTGTTTAATCATTTATGAGGAGATCAATATTTTTCCAAGATTTATCTTTGATTTGGATACTATCAGTTGAGGGTAAAAAGTTAATACATACCCAATATATCCTTCCATTAAAGGTATATACACTATTAATTTATAGCGATTCTATTTTTTCTTACTAATTCCCCCCACTATATTCATAGATTTAATGAATATAGTATTTATATATTTCCTTGATTAGTTTGTGGTAGTATTTATAGATGATATTATTATATATTCCAAGAGAAATGATGACTAGGAATATTAATTAAGGATTTTACTGAAGATCCCAAAGAAGCACAATTTTTATGAAAAAATTTCCCAGTGTGAATTCTAGCTATATAATATTTATTTTTTGGGACATATAATATCAATAGAGGGTATATTTATGGATAATAAAAGGTTTAAGTTATTGAAAATTGGCCAAAAAATCACTATGAAATAGATCCATAATTTTCTTGTATTGGATGAATATTATTGTCACTTTTTAAAGGATTTATCAGGACTATATAATCTAATCTTCAAGTTAACTTAGAAGGGAGTTAAGTTAGTTTAGAATGATGAATATGAAGAAAATTTTAAGGAATTAAATGTAAGGTGAGTAAGTACACAAGTGATATACCATAAAAGGGTATTTGGTGTGTTCTTATGAAGAATAATATTGTGATAACTTATGCCACATGGAGATTGAAGGTTCATGAGAAAACTTATTTGACTCATGATTTGAAGTTAATAGTGATAATCATTGCATTATTTTTATAGAATAATTATATTTAATAATAAATTTTTGATATATATAATAATATTAAAAGTTTAAAGTACATATTCACACAAAAATAGTTGAATATGTGGCATAGAATATAGTTGAATTTTATTAATGATTATGACTTCTAAATATATTACCACCCTTGGAAATAGAATAAGGTGGATGGTTCTTTGATTCAAAAGGATCATTACATATTATCTATGATGAGGTTCAAAAAATATCCAATATATATATATTTTCAAAGTATGGACCTTTAAATCTTGAAGGAATCGTAGAAATCATATCTTTATCAAATGAGTATTCAACTATATATCTTTGTGAATATTAAAGTGGCAGAAAATAAATATGTAGAGGTAAAAAAGAAGGAGATATATATTCTTGAGTCTAAACTTGATTGTTATGAAATTATGATGTTCAGGAATAATTTATTTATCCTTTAAATACCATACTTGAATAAAGAACTATTGGAAGAAGCTCATATCTCATCATTTTATATTTATCTTGGAAGTACGAAGATGTATTGATATCTGAAAGAGTACTTCTTTTGGGACAACATGAAGAGATATATTTAAGAGTATATATATCAATGATTGGTAGGTAATAATGTTAATAATAATATATATAACCCTATGAGGATGTTATAACCATTACCTACATCATCATGTAAATGAACAAACATCACCGTTGATTTCAGTGCCGGACTCCCAAAAACATCTAAAGGTCATAATGAAATTTGAGTTGTATTCGATCATATTATAATGTATACACACTTCATTGATATTATATAATATTTATCTCTTGATCATATTTATATGATATATATTAAATAAGTGTTAAGGTTTTATGGAGTACCATATTATATTATATCTGATTGGTATCTGAGGTTTACATATGAGATCTAGAAAATTATTTACAACGTTTTTGATACAAAGTTGTGTTTTAGTACTACCTATAATCCTAATATGGATATTTATTCTAGGAGAATATTTAAAAACCTATAGGATATATTGTGATCTTATTCTTTGTATTTCAATTGTTGTTGGGATCAAAACCACCCTCTAGCTGATTTCTCTTACAACAATAGCATTCAATAAAGTATTCAGATGGATTCTTATGAATACCTCTATAGAAATAGGTGTGTAACTTTGAAATAATGGGATGATTTTATAGAAAAAAAATATATTTTAACATGATCTATATTAGGAAATGGAAGTTAAGGTTATAGCTATTCAACAACACATCAATCGTGTTTAGAGTAGACAGAGGAGGTATGCTAACAATTGTCATTGAGATATGAAATTCAATGTTTATAAGAGGTTTTACTATAATTTTCTATATATAATAAGGTTATGTGATTCAAAATCAAGGGAAAGATAAGCCCTATTTATATTGTTACTATTTATATTCTTTATTGAGAAGGTACTATAGCTAATCACTTGGTACTCCCACCAAAACTCTCTCATTTTCATGATGTGTTCCACGAATCTCTCCGGAGGAAGTTCATACATTATCCTTCACATGTACTAAAATTTTATATTTTACCAATATATAATTATATTTACTATGACTAGAAACTATTAAAAATATAGAATTATAGATTAAAATCTCTATAGAACAAGACTACTTACTTTGTTAAAGTTGTTTAGAGGAATCCGAAATCTGTTGAACCTACATTAGATCCCTAGGACGTGATAAAGAAAATATATCCTCATTTATTTATTGGAGTGAAGGATTTTCAGTGATGAAATTCATTTTTTGGGGGTATAATGTAACACTCCAATATTTTATATGTATTTTTTTGAAATAAACCTAAATTATTCGATAGATTTAATTACAAGCAACCCCAAGTCTATATGAATTACTATATAGTAAACCACTCTAGCATAAATATTAAATTGGAAGGTATGCATGGTAATAACCAATTTATAAAAATATTTAAAAATGTTTTAAATAATTTAAATTTATTTATTATTTTATAATATATAAGTTCTCAATTTTTAGTAATGTCATTTTATTCTTCAAAAATACATTTTCTACAAAAATGTGTTTTATCATATTTTTAAAAATGAAAATTATAATTAATTTATAAAATTTTTAGAAATTATATTTTTTAAAATTAATATAATTTTTAAAACCAACATATCTACATTATATTAAGGTTAATTTTTTGGATTTTCTAAAATGATTTACTTTTTAGTGAATACTGAAAATTACCAATTTATTTGTAAAAAGGGTCATTTTGTTTCTAGTAAAATTACTATTATGTTTTGAATATGATATTAATTTAACATAAGTATACATTAATTATAAATAATCTAGTTAATTATATAATAATCCTCATTATTCTTGATTTCGGTAAAAGTTTATTTTTAGGTTAAAACACATTTTAAAAAAACCTTTTTATGCACACAATGAGTTTTATTATAATAAATTAAATTAATATATATTTATTAATTTCTATAATGAAATTTATATATTATATATTCAATATAATATTTTAACATTCACTATATAGTTTTTACAAGGGAAGGAATGGCATTAAATTATGTTTTATTTTTAATAATTCATTTGTCTAAAATGGGGTTGCATTGTGATTTGTATAATTATTTAAAATTAGATCCTGAAGAATATATAAATATAATATTGTTAAAAATATTAATTTTTTAATAATAATAATTTATATAATTTAATAGTTTCAAATTAATTTTTGGTCATAGGTAAAAGTAAAAACAGTAAATGTTTACAATGATTAAGGTTAAAATGGGTTTACTGGGGGGGGGGTTACACCAACAGATATGGGTAGTATTGACACCAAAAACTATAAAATTATTATTTATTTAAGTTATTTAAACCTTATATTATCCAACATTAAAATTATTGTCTATTTAGGGTCACTTTACCATGAAAGTTACCTTATATCATTGAAATATTTTAATAAATTCCATGAGTGTCCCTCTTCTAACATAGATATGGGAAGCTATTATCATCCCTTATTCACATAATTTGAGCCTTATAGATCAGAAAATACATACACCAAAACCTTAATATATTCCCTAACATTATCCTATAGCTTCTAGTATTCTTATAATACCAATCCTTTAGGGCATAATGAGTAAGCCATAGGAGGCACCTCAAAGAAGAGGTATTGATCTTTTCCAAGCGCTTTCAATTTTATTTCTTCTTAAACTTCATGTATAATTATTTTATACATAAAAAATGATTAATATGGTATCATGAATTTACGAATATTTCATTATGATGATTTAATGACCATTTACAACCTCTTCTCTTGAAATTATCGCTTATGCGTATGTGTGGACTACTGCATCCATGTAGCGATATGATTCATTTTAAAAAACCATCATTCATGGTTCATTATTATGTTATATTTATTATATATATATATATATATTATATTTATTATATAATAATTATTTTATAAATTTGAATTAATTTATACCATATTTTTGTTCTATCCACTGAAAAATGGAAACACCACTCATGAGTAAGTATGGACTACCATCTCCATGTAGTGATATAATTCATTTTTTATCATTAATTTATTATGATAATAAATATTTATATAATAAATATATATGATATTTATATAATGATTAAAATTATGGATAACAATGAACCATGTTCAATGTGGAAGGACCATAACCGCTAAACAAAAACACACATGGATAACGAAGCAATTAATTTTAAAAATGATGATGATAATGAAATATTATTATTGAATGGGTGATAAGATATTTTAATAAAACCTTTTATTTTTTAAATATTTTAATATTGTTCCAGAATATAATTATAATGAATTTATATTTATTATATATGAGGTTAGATCAATTATGAAGCAAGACGGACTTGAGTTAAGAGTTTTATGTTACAATCTCATTTTTACCAGGTTTGTTTATGATTAAATTTTATGATGATAAAATTATATGATATATCTCTCACATGTCTTGTTAATTTTATTCAAATATATTATTTTATATATATTTAATTATTTCCTTTCATTTTTTATATCTTTATATACTCAAGATACTTAAAGAATGTTTTAATAAAAACCGACCTTGTTTTTCTCTTCGGTCGAAAATATTTTCTACTATGACCATATGTTCATTAAAATGTTTTCAAGAAAATGTTTAATATTATCAAATTATTATTTAAATTATTTTTTCATAAATATTTTTCTATATTTACCAATATTTTAAAATAATATTCTTATCATTTTTTATACATAGTACTTTTGACATTTACTAAAAACGTGAAAAAGAATTTTTGTTTTAACATAGACCCCATGAACAAATTTATTAGAATTCATTAATTCTATTTTATTTTAATAATCATTTATATTTTTCCTTATATATTTCACAATAAAATATTTTCTTTAATTTTTTGAAATTTTTTAGATATTAAATTAGTGATTTCAAAATTAAAATGAGTATTTTCTTCCAAAAATGTCCCAATGGTGTTTTAGTGTTATTATCATATATAACAATGTCATTTGACATTTATTATGATTTATTGGGTATATTAACCAATGTTATAATCTTTATAATTTATATGGATGGTTTATGATTTTATAGTGAATTTTTTATGAAATAATTATCCTTTCCATGGGTTATGATATGATGATATGATGAATTCTTTAGGATCTTATAGTGGAAATATATATTATTTTCATTATTTAATGAGTGGGATCATAATTATATATCCCTACCATATATTTTTAAAATAGTGATATCTCATGAGGTAAGAAAGAATGGAATGGGTAGGTAATCTAATTCAATAAGCTATTTTTTCCAATAAGATGGATTTGGGAGTGAACCTTGACTAATGAAATGATAGACTGGGGAGTTATCACAATCCACTATGATAGTATTTGAAGTGATATTTGACTAGAGAAATTATTTTTTATGCTTATGTGTATGTCAAAAAGTTATGCTTATGATATGTTCTTATGGATCATGATTTATTATTGATGATTCCAGACACTTATATATTATGTATTTTGATGTATAAAACTTTATGTCATGTTTCATGATTATGATCTATGAATTGATATATATGGTTTTATAATGTCAAGATCACATTATCATACACTTATTTGCATTATATTCTCACTTATTATCATTAATTAATATCTATTTTGTTTACCTTTACTAATAATTTGATCTAAACCTTTATTATGTTTCCATTCCCTAGGTTATAAGGAAAGATTTTATGTGTGATTTTTCGAAAAAGGGTGCTAGTTGTGAAGAACATAATGGGAAATGATGTAGATCTATTATTTTCTAGTTATTAATTAATTTATGTTTCTAAAGATACTAAACCATTATAGTTTTAGTTTGGATAGTACTGATATGTTATTAATTTTACAATAATAACATGTAGTATTTTTTTTATGAAAATGTTGGGTTAATATAATTATATCCTAAAAAAGATAAGTACTGAGAAATAATTAATCAAATAAGGAACTTCTATTTTAGATGGATAATGACTTCAATTGTGATGAAAATAATAATTTCATGATTGAGTTAATCTTGGTATTAAGTAATTTTTATGGGAAAGATTCATGCTTTAGTGGTATGTCATGAAAGTTAGGCACATCAATGGAATGAGTTGGAATAATTCTTCGTACTGCAGATAAAGATACAATGATGTAATATTATTTTGGTTCATTATATCCATTCCAACAAGGATTTAAATATTATGGATTTTTTTAAGTTTTGAATAAGATAAATCTGAAGTTTCATGGAGTATTAAATAATGAATTCCAGTTGAGTTAAATGAGAATAAATGTGTATATATAGATACGAATAGATAATCTATGATATTTATGGAAGAGTTAACCAATAGATAAAAATAATTATAATAAATGTATAAATATTTATGTTATTATTTGTGAAAGGTGAATATCATGCTACTAAATCCATGTATATTTCTATATTGAAGTATTTTATTTATGAATTATTTTTATATACGATATTTTATTAGATATGAATATAATGAATAAGATAATGAAAATTAAATTATGATAAACTGGAAATAATATTCATATTAACTACTATCATCAAAGAAAAGGAGAGAATCCCAACAATACTATTATTTAATTTCATATGTGTTGAATAAGAATAAAAAGAGAAGAGAGAGAGAGATATCAACTTTGTTACTATTTATTATCATTTTTCCATGTTTGATAAAAAATCATGATACATCTCTGGTGATTATTGTATAAGTGGTAGCATTAAATATTTCTTCATACATAGAAACAACCATTCAATATTATTGAGTCAGTTGTATCATTTATAATTTATACATTTTTGGAATAATATTATATTTTTATGTCCATAGAAGACTCATAATTTCATTACTTATCATATATTAAGAGGATCTAGCCTAATCTAGTATTTTAGGTTGTATTGGTTGGTACTTGATAATAAGAAGAGAGTAAGGTTGTTCTTTCCTATAGCCTAATTGTTTATAAGAAAAAATGATTCAATTCCACACCATTTCCATTGGTTGAGTATTTATAATAATAGGTTATCCATGGGGGGTGACAAGCACTATACACTGAGGACTAGATCATACATAGTGAGAGAACCTCATAAATCCTTATGTTCCACATTGTTTAATTTATTGTTTATAATTTCATACATTTAAACCATGTGAGAAAAATGTAAAAAAAATTCACTCATCAAATATGTATAGAGATTAGAAGAAAATGTTTTAATTTAAAGAAAAATTATCAACACCGACCCCCCTGTGCTCTTAGTGTTGATCACATCGACAAGTCATCCCCAAACCACCAAGAGAGAGACTGGCATCGAAATCATGGGAGAAGTGTAACATATCTAATAAAATGGAAATAAACTAGACAATGACTATAATGAATGTAAACCTTAGAAACCTAAATTCTTAATATTACCCTTGGGAATAGTCATAAAATGTACAAGATATATCAAAATAATAGAAGGGGTGTAACATAGCCTACTTCTATAGGGAGTGCATATGAATCATAGATGGGTGTCATGTTTTTAGGATCCTCAGGAGAGAAACACACATGGGGTTCCATGAAACACTAAGAGGTCCCCTGCTATACAAATATTTTATGGAAGAGTTAGAAAAAAAATCATATACCTTACCCTACCCATCTATTATAAGTTGATGCATCTCTCACACACATATCCTAACATAATATAAATGAACCTTAGTTATCCATCATCACATCCCATGAATTTTATTATCTATTTCACCTTATTTATAGATCATACTTTCTAGTAATAGATATTAACACATAATAATCATTCCTTGGATGATCATACATCTCATTTTACATAACTCATAATTCCCTTGACTTGAATATCTAGTCAGACTAAGTCGATGATCTATTAGACTATCCCATCCTTGGTAGTTTATCTCACCCAATTAATTTTTATTAACGAAACATTATTAAATTTATATTGGTTAATTCCAATGTGAACTATGATATATTTTGACACATTTTTATCCCTTTCAAACACTAATCCTATTATATTAACCAATCCTCAGAAATACACATGATATCATGAGTTATTTGAAGACCAACACTAAATTAACCACCATGGTGACGATCCTTAGTCCTTAGAATATACTTATTCCATTTTTAACACTCAAAATACAATAAATAATTTTGTTCCATTTATCACATCGACCGATCTTGATGAAAATTCAAACATATCTGTTAGGTTCCAATATAAAAAATTTATAATTTATTTGAATCTTGAATGCTAATTATGGTCACATCCCAAAAAATTAGTTATTATTTTCATGAAAAAATGGTGTTTATACAATTATAAAACTGAATTATTAAATATGGAAAAATTATTTCAATCTTATATGACTATAGGTATATGTTTTTGATATTTTTTACTCTCTTAATTCCTAATAAGGTCACCATAACTAGAAAAATAAATCTTGAAAATGACAATTGAAAAAAAAACAAAAAATTAATTACATAATAGTTTAGGTTCCATTTAACTCTTTCATTGAAATAACTGCTCAAGTGTCTCTAATATAATTCCATCGAAGGCCCCTCCAAAGTACCTTAACAATATGAACCCATATACCTTCTTTGAAGGATTAATTAATTAATTATAAAACAATTATAACTAATTACCACAATTAGTTCAATTCATCAAAAATGGGTAATTCTACCAAGATGATACAAAAAATCAAAACTTCCATGTAATCACTAATGGTTCATAGTATACTAATAAATGGATATTATCATATTATAGTTATATATTGGTAAAATAGGAAGGATGATTGGAACCTTTGTGAATCAATGAACCATAAAATATCAATCCAAAATCAATCAAGGGGATACAAGGGGATGAAGGAGAGGATCTAAGGGGAAATATCATTCCATTCAATTATTCTCGAAAAAAATGGAGTTCAATGGATTAAATAATTTGTCTTTAAAAAAATCTCAAAATAGACCCATAATAAAGTGAAATTAAGGTCCACCATAGGATTCTTAGTGTAACGAACCTTTAATAAACTGAGACAATGGGGTCCTGGTGGAGTAACATAGGACTCCCTCTATGATGAGTTGTGGTACTACATCAAAACCCAGTTTCATAGAATTTTAAGAGACTTCCACAAATACCCTAGTAGTCTCTTTTATATCCCACTAATCACATATATTTATGAAACACTAGAATTTTCATTTTTTCCATTATACCAATTCTTCCACATATAAAATATCTATTTAAATATCCCAAACATGTAAAAATCCTAACTAATCCAATATGAATTCTAAAAAATAAATTTTTTGAATATTCTGGTTCATTAAGACCTGAAATAGTTTTTGATACCACCAACAATTAAATTCATCATACATTAAAAACTACCCACTATAAAGATTCTGGTCCATAAGATTCATCATTTTGTATCTTTTATGAACACCTCTATCTTATCATATCCATTCTCCACCTCCTATTTTTTATTTCCCATTGAATAATTTTTTTTATTTCCAAAACAGATAATAAATAATATTTATTTTATTAGAAATCCTCTAATATTGGTTTATAATTCACATCGATTATTCCTGAAATGGAGCACCCACATATAATTCCACCTAATTACACACAATCACATGTGAATATTTTTCATCAATAATCTATTATACTAACAAAAAATCCTTACCAATCCATACATTGTGGTGCTAAAAAACTCCATCCCTTCATAGAAATGTAATCATCATAAAGACATCAAAATAAATACCCAATCACTAATATTTAACTCCTATGATTAAAATCATTATTCTTTATAATATCTCTAGCTACTCTATTATACACACTGGTGTTACTAATCATCCACACCAAACTCATAGTCTCACGCTTGAAACATAGTATATTGGATTGTTCCCCAATTTGGGGAGTCTACCACCATATTCTCCCAATGAGTAACAATATTATCTAAACCCATGTTATACTTAAATAGTATATAAAAATCTAAATTAATTAATTATTATGCACACTAATGCTTTCTGAACATCACTAAATTCTAATTCCAATAAATTCTTTCTATGGTATAAAAAATAATTCACCAACTACCTTCCTGTATCCATTATGATACTTCAGTTACCTACTAACCAAGTTTTCTATACAAGTTATCCCTGAAAGTCTCTATAAATTATACAACACAATGGTTAAATACCATGTGACATATAGGGTGAATGAAACCATAGTATTACTATTACCATTATCCCATTAATACTAAAAGGAGAAAATTCTATTATTTTCTAAAATTTACCCTGTATGAATGCATATATACTAGTCTCATCAATATAAACCCCCAAACCTTACTATTGTTCCAAAAGATAAATCACACCCCATTATTCCTCATTATTCCCAATACCCTATGTAAACATTAAAGGGAACTTCCAAGACTAATCCTCCAAACATCCAACATGTTACCTATAAACTTTTCATACAATGTGAAGAATTTATGTCAAGCCTCTAATAATTGTTCCTAAGTATCTTCCAAATAATTAAGGCTTATATCATAATTTATAATAAACATGTCCCTATAATTATTCTTGAAAAACTCTCTAGACACCATAATGAACCTTAAATGAGTCATCCTTTCATCTTTACCATCTTATTTGATTGAAAAATTTAAATTTAATTTTTTATTAAAAGAGTGAAAAAACATTAAATAAAATTTTATAGAGGCCTAAAATGATATATTCCAAGGAAATAATCAAAGTAAATAAGCTTAAAAACACGGGGTATGAAGCCTAGTGAATAAACGACTTATTACTTATCTGATAGTCTAATATCACACATAATTCTTACCCTTGTAATTCAAAACAACCTACATGGATTTTATTTCGATATAAAAACATACCATGTTTATCATGAATTATACATTTTTTATCCCATATTAACTATCCTAACATCATATAAGTATTTTCAATATTTATATATAAGTCATATTTAATCTTTATCACCATCACTTGTCATATTGATAACCCAATAACTAGAGTCCGGAAGTTCCATAACCTACCTAATGAAAATGGTATTTTTTTGGTGAATTATCAGTCAAATAAATATATATATTCCTACCCAACCCTTCATGATTGAATATATCTCATATATCACTCAATAACATGAATCTACTTGATTTATTCTCATTTCCCAATGATCCAACCATTACACTTCTCTAAGTATTAATCATCTAGTTATATCATTCCCTTTGATGCCAACTCAATGGTATTTTAACTTAAACATACCTTAATTCATGAGTAATTTCTACATTAGAACCTTTTTAGTGAAGTATCATTTCTATTACAACCATGATCATATATCATTTACATAAAATTACTTACTTTTTCAGTTCACAAGGAACAACATTTCTCAAAATGACTATTCATCCCATACATCTTTCAGACTATACCTTTTTACCTACCATGACTTACTTAAATTTATAACCACATGACACTACTAAAATTCTTAAAAGGATATTACAAAGTTGTACCTCCACCTATAAATTCATACTCTCATTTCCAATTGATACACAATATTTAACTTTCCAACTAATAATGGGAAAATGATGAGTTAAATCATCCCATATCATAGCCCGCAATATTTAGTTTTTTTCACCTCAAATCTCACATAAGTAAACTATCTCTTGAATACATGGAAATGGAAACAAAAATAATAATAATACATACCATCATATACACTAGTTGGTATATGATCTCAAACCATGCGACTAAGACTTTGACTCCTACTACCATACTTGTTATCATTAGATCAATAGGTTCACTTACCTAATTATGTTGGATCGAAATCAAAATAATCCAAACCATTATAAAAATTAATCATATATCATAAATGACTATCTATAATTTCATTTTGAGATATAAACTAGGCATATCACATGAATTACTCTTCACAATCCAGGGTTTCTATAATTTAAAGATTCCAATTTCTATACCAATCCATCTCCTAGTAACATAATGAATGTGATAATCTATACCTAAGGAATTATACAACATAATAATTCATTTAATGGTTTTCATCACACCACATGTGCATACCACCAATCATCAAGTGGTAACATATAGAAAAACCATCAATTTTGGTCCGAGATAACTGATGCACCCCTAATAAATTAACCAATATTACAAAGGGTAATTTATTATTGATGTTTTAATCAACCAAAATAATTTTAAAAATAACTCCTTACACAAGTCCTTTTTTAAAATCATTTAAAAAAATCATTTTTCCAAAATTTTATTCTGAGTTACAAAAATTCATTCACATATCATGTGATTATAAGAGTCAATAAAGATACATGTCGATATTTCCTCTTTCCATACTAATCTAAGAGTAAAAAAATAAACACGTAAACATCATAAATTCATAAATAATAACATTATGGTAAATAAAAAACCAAAACAAAACATGATCCATAGAACACCACAATATTTTATATGTTTTTACTTTGATATAAACTTCAAGTATTCAATATCTTTCTTTATAAACATCCCTAAGTCTAAATAGACAGTTATATAGTAAACCATTATATCCAAGATGTTTAATTAAAATATATGAATATTAATGACCAAATTATGAAAAATATTTATTAGTTTTTTTATTACTAAAAATTTATTTTTTAATTCATATTAAATAAATATTTAATTTTTAGTAAATTCATTTTATGATTTAAAAATAAATTTTCTTAAAAAATGATTTTTATTGATATTTTCACATGAAATTTATAATAATTTATAAAATATTAATACTTTTTATTTTAGGAAATTAATATAATTTTTTAAAACTACATTTCAATATTAGATAAGGGTGAATTTTTAGGATTTCTTTTAAAATGATTTATTTTTCTTTGAATAGTGAAAAATACCTATTAAAAAAGTAATTTGTTTTCAAGTAAATTTCCCACTATGTATTAAATTTGATCATAAATCAAATTAACTATTATTTAATTATAGATAATCTAATTAATTAACCAAGAACCATCATTATACAAGATTTTTTCCAAAGTTAATTTTTGTTCTTTAAAACACATTTTAAAAAAACTATATTTATTCACGTAATGTTTGTTTATCTTAATACATTGAATTATTTTCTAATTATTAATGGTTTTAATAAAATTTATATATATTATATATTTAGTCACATTATTTAACATGATTTTTTTTAAAATTAGTGTAATATAAGTAATTTTGTTTTATGCTTAATGATTCATTTTTCAAAATAAGTTTTCATTGATTGTTGCACACTTATTTAAAATTAAATTCAAAAAATAATAGAAATTTAATATTATAAAATAGATTCAATATTTTTAAATAGAATAATTAATATAATATAATAGGTTCAAATTAATTTTGTTCCATCATGAATAGTAAAAATAGTAAAATATCATTACCATGGTTACGGTTGGGATGATTAAACCCTAATATAAGAGAAGTATTTCCATAAAAAATATAAAAAACTTATTTTATAAAGATATTTAAACCATATATTATATTAAATTAAAATATCTAGCCATTTAGTCCCACTTTCCCATGAAAGTTATCTTAAATAATTGAAATCCTTTTAGAAATTCCATGCGTATCCCTCACATCACTTATAAAAGAGAAAATCTTCACCTCCATTATTCATGCTATTTGATATATATATATTATAAAATAGAAACTCAAAAGACTTACTATATCCCTTCCATTCTTCCTATAAATTCCAATATTTTTCTAAGACTAATACTCCAAGGATTATGGAGTAAGTTAATAGTGGTATCTCAAAGAAGAGGTATATATCTCAACCAAACTCTTTCAATTTTATTTCTTCTTATAATTCATATAAAATTATTTTATCCATAAATAAATGATGAATAAATTATAATAAATATAAATATATATGTTATTATGAAGATTAAATAAACATTTACTACCTCTTCTCAATCTAATCAGAGATAAAAGTATTGCTCATTCGTACGTGTTGGATACTACCTCCACGCAGTGATACAACTCATTTTCCACCAACATCATTAATTGTTAGTTACTATAAAATAATTAATGTTTAAATATTATATTTATTCAAAAATAATTATTATTTAAATATTAATTATTATTTACATTTATTTTGTTCCATCTATTGAAAAAATGGAAGCGTCACCTATCCATACTTACAGACTGTAGTCTCCACAAAGTGACGCAATTCATTTTTCATCACTACTTTATATTAATAGTTAAAATATGTATATAATGAATATATATGATATTTTTATCATGATTAAGATTATTTATATGAAGGAACCATAGTTAAAGTTAAAGGACCAAAACTGTCGAACCAAGACATATATGAAAAATGAAGCAGTTAACACATGAAATGGTGATTATAATGAAAGATATTTAATGAACTGGTGATAAGATATTATAAGTAAACCATGTATGGTATTATAGTCATGATTATGGTTCTATTATATAAGTACAATAAATTTAAATTTATTATAAATAAGGCTAGAGTGGTTACAAATCAAGATAAACTTAAGGTAAATGTTTTATATTAAAATATCATTTTTATCATGATTGTTTAAACTTAAATTTTTTGATGATGAAATCGTATGATCTCTATCTCCCAAATCATTTGTATTTTTTTTCTTCTTTTTATATTTCATGTTTTCATTTAATTTTTCTCTATTTAAGTACTCAAGATACCAGAATAATATTTTAAGGAAAACTGACCATGTTCTTCCCTTTAGTCAGGAATCTTTTCTTTCATGTCCATATTTTTATTTAAAATGTTTCCAAGAATGTTTTTAATATTTTTTAAATACTATTTAAAATTATTTTTGAACTATATTTTAATTTCATTACCAAGTGTAAAATGGACCCTAGTATCATTTTCCTAGAAAGGTATTTTTTGTCTGTGCATGTTCATATTTCCTTTAATTTGATTTCATGTAATTTTATTTGATTACTTTTCCTATGTATTTTGATGATATCTTAATTTATGTTATTTTAATTTTTTTGATTCTTATCATGTTGGAAAGATAAGATATTCTTCTATATTTTATTAGTTAATGAGAAAGTTTTAAAATTCTTATCTATTTCTCTAAAAATTCAATGAAGTTGCTACTATGGTTTTAGAAACTCTACATTTCACTGTTTTAAAAGAATTCTGTATTTATTTTACTGCAACTTATAAAGTTATCCGATTTACATGAAACTTGATTATATAGAAATATAAAATTATTATCTTGATTTTATTAGTTTACATCAAAGTCTAAAAATATATTTTGAATGGAATTTTAATTATTTGAAGTTATGCTATACAGTTTTGTAGTACAAGTTTTTCTAGAATTATTTTGATTCTGTTTTTTAATTATTTTGGGATCTGTAGATGTCGGTTTTAATTTATTTTTTTGATGGAAAGATAATAAGTTTTTATACAAATCATTAGTTTTGACCAAAGTCTGAATCTACTGTTAAGAGCCCTTAAAAATTTGTTAAAGTTTTTCAAAATATTCTGTCCATATTTCTCACAAAAGCATGGTTCATTTTAATCTCACAAAAGTATGGTTCACTTTTATCTCACAAAAGTATGGTTCATTTTTATCTCAAAAAAGTATGGTTCATTTTTATCTCACAAAAGTATGGTTCATTTTTATCTCACAAAAGTATAGTTCATTTTTATCTCACAAAAGTATGGTTCATTTTTATCTCACAAAAGTATGGTTCATTCTTTATCTCACAAAAGTATGGTACATTGTTTATCTCACAAAAGTATGATTTAATATTCATACCTTACATTACTTTACTATTCATACCATACGTTACGTTACTATTCATACCCTACGTTACGTTATTGTTCATTTCACAAGGTAAGGTTTGGCAACCACACGTTACTGTTCACTCTGAAGTTTTTGTTCACTCTGAAGTTACTGTTCACTCTGAAGTTACTATTCACTCCAAAGTTACTGTTCACTCCGAAGTTATTTTTCACTCCGAAGTTACTATTCACTTCGAAGTTACTGTTCATTCTGAAGTTACTGTTCATTCCGTGCAATTTTTCAAAAAATGTTTTTCTGCAAATAGATGGATTAGTTTTTAACGATTTTTTTTGTGAAAAATTATCATTAAATATAAGGATCATAATCAAAGAGTTTTTAATATTTATGGTATTATATTTAGAGAGAAAAATTAATAATTTTTTTCAACGTATTTTACAAATAAATTTGGACGTTTCAAGATTGTTTAAATGTTTAAATTTAATTTCAGAATCTGCTGCTAGTTTTCAGGAACTTTTTTGACTACATCTAAAACATTTTAAATGGATTTAAAATTATTTTTTGAATAATTCAATGTTTTTATTATTCTGGAGATTTTATTGGAAGACTTATTCAAAATATTTTGAATTCTTTTATTAGATATTTATTCTACGGGAATAAAGAAGCAACAGTGCTTCTATTTTCAGGGAGATATTTATGGGAGCTCTTGACTCAATTAATTTTGAATATGAAAAGGAAGTGGAGATGTTGCACCTATTATATATTTTTATTCTCTATATATATCATTCTCTCTTGCAGAAAAAAATACAATAAAAAGAGAAAGTTCTGTGAACTTTGAACCTTCTGTACATTTGCAACGTCCTGTGACACTCTGCTTCACCACCTGGTCGTTCTCTCAAGTGCTGAATTAATTCTGCTTCGACTACAATTACATTGATGATACATGATGATCTAAACCTCAAGAACCAGTACATGTTCTTTAAATTTTATCTTCTCTTTCATCTGGTTTTGAGTCTGTAAAACTACTTCCCATCTCTCATACACACTCTATTTTTCTGTTTATACTTTTGCACACAAAAGCATTATTTGTTATTATTTTTCCTCAGGTTGTGACTACCAGATTCTAAAGTTAGGATCTTAGGGTGTGACTCCCTATATCTAAAGTCAAGACTAATTGGGTTGTGACTCGCGGTATCTAAAGTCAGGTTGTAAGGGTTGTGACTCCCCACACAAAAGTCAGTTTCGTGGTTATCCCTCCACTAGAAAAGGATTTTTTTAATTGGGTTATGATTCCCCTTTAAAAATCATTTTTAGTGCACCCGTATCTCTCATCCAGTAGAGAGGTATAAGAGTAGATTAGGTCCACTTTGGACTGAACTACTTTAAAAACATGTTTGCGTTATTTACTTTTTATGCTGCTTATTAACCTTAATAATTAACTCTGATAATTAATTTATTTAATCGATTCATTTGATTAATTTTTTTAATCTGGTCTATTCATCCCCCTCTAAACGATCTACCATTACCCCGTCTGACCTAACAATTGGTATCAGAGGGAAACTTTCTTAAGAATAGTTTTTCTCTATCTTTATATTTCTTTACACCAAATTTCAGCATCGTTGGTTATTTCTTAAGGAATTTATACAACCATTTTTTTGTTTTCTTTTATATTTTATTGTGCTAACCAATTCTTAAACATCACAGTCTAAGGATAAAGATATTATAAGATGGTAGGATTGAACCCGAATGATGCTTGGATTCCTCAGAAGCCACCACATTTTGATGGCAATGATTATGGATACTGGAGATCCCGAATGGAGGCATACCTAAAACAGTTGATCATTGAGCACTGATCTATCATGTAAAAACAATACGTACTACCTTAAGTTGATCCAGATACTCTTACAGGAATTGATACTTCTAGATATGACTTAAATTACAAAGTCTTTAATATTTTATATTATTCTATTAACAGAAGTATTTTTAGTCATGTGTCTGCATGCACGAAAGCTCATGATATTTGGAAGATTTTACAAGTTACTCACCTTGGCTATGACAAATTGATCCGAACCAAGCTTGGAATGCTTCGTGATGAGTATCAAGACTTCAAGATGGGTTAAGATGAAACTGTAAACCAAATGTTCCATAGATTCACATGCATTGTGAATGGAATGGATTCACTTGGAGAAGCTCTGGAAAATATTATACTTGTTGAAAGAGTCCTACGAGAATTACTAAAGAAATGGAATGAAAGGAAGGTTTCCATTGATGAAAGCAAGAAATTCAAAGAGTATACACTTGATGAATTGATTGGATCACTAATCCAATATGAACTGGAACTGAAGAACATAGCTGATGAGGAGACAACAAAAAGAAAAGGTGTAACTTTTAAGTCTATAAATGTTATTTCTAATAATTCTTCTGATTATGATCTATAGAATATTGAAAAGGAATACATGGCTTATATTGTAACTAGAGTCTACAAAAGAATGAAAAAGAAAGGTTCCAAAAACCAATTTAGTAGAAACCCACAAAAAGAAAAATATAATGGAGATAAGAAAGGTGATACAAATTATAATGTTTCAGATGTAACTTGTTATGAGTCCATGAATAAAGGTCATATCAGACCCAATTTCCCTAAACTAAAGAATAAAGAAAAATAAAAAAAAGAAGGATAAAAAGGCATTGAAAACCAGCTAGAGTTGTACTAAAGAATCTGATTCTAGTGAACAATCTGGAAATGAAAAATAATCTTCTAACTTGTGTTTCATGGAATCACTAGATAAGGTTTGTAATTTGAGTTATTATTCTGAATGTTATGATTCTGAATATGAATCTGAAAACCCTAATGTTTTTGAATTAAATAAAGAAATTGAAATATTAAGAAAAGCTATTTTCATAGCTACTAATTTATATAATAAACCTAAAGAAGATGATGAAAAACTTATTTATGAAAATAAATTAATTTTTCAAGAAAATAAAAATTTAACAAACTCTACGACTGCTTCTCATTCAACAGTTTATGATAATTTGAAAACTGCTCAAGAGTTGAATGAGAAATTTAAAAAAGAAGTTGAATTTCTTAAACAAAATTTATCTGCTTTTATTCAAGGTCGTGAAAAATTTCATGAGATGATGTCTTTGACTAAAACTGATAAAAAATATATGGTTTTGGTTATAATAAAAGATTACCTCAAATGTATAAAACCAGTTTTGTTAAAAGTAAAAATGGTTGTACTTCAACTGTTACTTGTTTTAAATGTGGCATGAATGATCACTATGATAATAACTGCTCACTTATATTTAAACAATCTTTGGGATTTACAAAAACTAATATTTCAAAATCCTTGTTATCAAGAGTACCTTAAAATACATGTTTAAATTCTGTATGGGTACCTAAATTTTTTATTACTGATCCTATTGGACCTAAAGTATCTTGGGTACCCAAATTGTCAATTAATTGATTTCTGTAGGAAAAATGACTTAGATGTCTTAAGAATGACATATGGTACATAGATAGTGGATGATCTAGAAATATAACTAGATACCCATCAAATTTTACCTCATACAACACATGTGATGGAGGCACTATTACTTTTGGAGACAATTCCAAAGGCAAAGTAAAAGTTTTTGGTAAAGTTGGTATTTCAAATTCTATATTTATTTCTAAAGTTTTATATATTGAAGGTTTAAAACATAATTTAATTAGTATATCACAATTATGTGATGATGGAATGAAAGTTAAATTTCGAAATGATAAATTTTTAGTTTTTAAAGATGTTTCTTTATTATTTTATGATAATAGAAAAGATAATAATTATACTATTGATTTTTCTAAACTAATTGTTCAACATGTAAAGTGTTTGAATGTAGTATAGAATGACTGCATCCTTTGGCACCGACATTTAGGACATGTTAATTTCATATTGTTTCATAATCTCTCAAAGCATGAGAATTTTTTACAGCTTCTTTCTTTGAAGAAAGAGTAACTTCATGTTTGTGACGCCTGCATAAAAGGGAATCAACACAAAATTTCTTTTAGACCTATCAATCAAATAAGTACTATTAAGCATTTATATTTAGTAAATCTTGATTTATTTGGTCCAACTCAAATTTATAGCCTTGGTGGAAAGAAATATACTTTAGTTATTATTGATGATTATAGTAGATTTACTTGGGTATATTTTCTATCTCATAAAAATGATACTTTATCTAAATTCACTAATTTCTGTAAATTAGTTAAAAATGAAAAAGGTTGTATGATTATTTTTATTTGTTGTAATAAAGGAGGTGAATTTCATAATATAGATTTTGAAAAATTTTGTGAAAAGAATGGATATTTTTATAATTTCTCTGCTCTTAGAACACCACAACAAAATGGTGATGTAGAATAAAAAAAATAGAATTCTTATTGAAATGGATCGAACTATGTTAAGTGAATATAATCTGCCTAGATATTTTTAGGCTAAGGCTATTTTTGCTGCATGTTATATTTCAAATAGAATTCTTATTAGACCTTTGCTAAAGAAATCTTATTATGAATTATTCAAAAATAAAAAGCCTAAAGTTGGTTATTTTAGAGTTTTTGGCTGTAAAGTTTTTATTTTAAATTCAAAGGATAATTTAGATAAATTTGATGCTAAAAGTGATGAAAGTATTTTTCATAGTTATTCTAATAATAGTAAATCTTATAGAGTTTATAATAAAAGAACGATGGTTATTGAAGAATCTGTTCATGTTATGTTTGATGAAAATAGTGTTAAAATAAATTCTGATTCTAATGTTATTGATGATGAGTTCAGAGATTTTAATTTTGGTGAAGATATTCCTCAAGATAATAATGAATTAATTGAGGGGGAGCATAATCCTTCTCAACCTGATCCAAGATCATGGAAGATTCACAAATATCATCATGCTGAAAATATAATTTGCAATGTTGATTCTGGTGTCAAAACTAGAAATTCTATTATAAATTATTGTGCCAATTCTACTTTTATTTCTGATTTTCTTCCTGTTAATATTAATGATGATTTAAAATATGAAAACTAGATTGTTTCTATGCAAGATAAATTAAATTAGTTTGTTAGAAATAATGTTTGTACTTTATTAGAATTTTATGAAGATAAGCAGGTAATTGGAACTAAGTGGATCTTTAGAAACAAGATGGATGAATCTGGACAGATTGTCAAAAATAAAGCAAGACTTTTTGCTCAAGGATACTCTCAAGAAGAAGGTATAGACTTTGAAGATTCATTTTCATCTGTTTCTAGGTTAGAGGTAATTAGAATTTTGTTATCTTTTGCATGTTTTCAAGGTTTTAAATTATATCAAATGGATATAAAAAGTGATTTCTTAAATGGTTTTATTACTGAAGAAGTTTATGTTTCTCAACCCCCTCTTTTCGAAAATGAAAAATTTCCCAACCATATTTTTAAATTATCTAAAGCTTTATACGGTCTCAAACAAGAACCCCATTCTTTGAATGAAAGAATTTATTTATTTTTATTAAAAGACGGTTTCAAGAAAGGAAATGTTGATCCCACTCTTTTTATTAAAAGATATTCTGGTGATATTTTAATTGTTCAGATCTATGTTGATGATATAGTTTTTGGATCATCTAGTGAAATACTTTGTATTGATTTTTCTTTATTTATGTCTTCTGAATTTGACATGAGTTTAATGGGATAATTAAAGTTCTTTCTTGGACTTCAAATTTCTCAAAGGAAAGATGGAATTTTTCTTAATCAATCTAAGTATGCTAAAAATTTAGTTAAACAATTTGGTCTTGATTCCTCTAAATCCACGAAAACTTCTATGGTTACTAATTGTAAATTAGATAGTTATGCTTATGGTAAATCAGTTGATTTTATAGTTTATAGAGGTATGATAGGTCGATTTTTATATTTAACTGTATCCAGACCTGATATCATTTTTAGTGTTTGTTTATATACTAGATTTTAAGTTGATCCTAAAGAAAGTCATATTAAATCTATAAAAAGAATAATTAGATATGTTAAAGTAACTGTTGATTCTGGTTTATTTTATCCAAAATATAACTGTTTTGATTTAACATCTTATTATGATTCTAATTTTGGAGGCTGTAGAATTGACCGAAAAAGAACATCAGGTATGTGTCATTTTTTGGGAAAATGTTTAATTTCCCGATCATCTAAGAAACAATTATCTTTTGCTTTATCTACTGTAGAAGCTGAGTATATCTATGCTACTAGTATTTGTGCTCAAAGTTTATGGATTAGGAAAACATTATGTGATTTTGGTGTTTATCTTGATAAACTACCTATTTATTGTGATAATACATCTTCAATTCTATTTATAAAAACCCCTTATAACATTCTAGAACAAAACATATTGATCTTATATTTCATTTTATTCGAGATCATGTGAATAAGGGTGATATTGTTTTAGAATTTATACCTTCTGAAAATCAGATTGCAGATATTTTTACAAAGCCTTTAGACTCTGCTCAGTTTTAGAAAATTAAATTTTCTCTTGGTATGTTGGAATTTTAAATTTTATTTGCTGCATTTGTTTAGGGGGAGCATGTTTTCACTTTTTGTTTATTTACAAAAAGGGGGAGAAGTTTTGGAGAGTTTGGAGAGAAGGTTTGGGGAGAAATAATTTGGATTTAATTATTTTAAAAATTCATTTATGGTTTAAATTTTTTGGTTTTTTAATAAAAAAAAGGGGGAGATTGTTTGTGCATGTACATATTTCCTTTAATTTGATTTCATGTGATTTTTTTTGATTAATTTTCCTCTGTATTTTGATGATATCTTAATTTATGTTATTTTAATTTTTTTTGATTCTTATCACATTGGAAAGATAGTATATTCTTCTATATTTTATTAGTTAATGAGAAAGTTTTAAAATTCTTATCTATTTCTCTAAAAATTCAATGAAGTTGCTACTATGGTTTAAGAAACTCTAAATTTCACTATTTTAAAAGAATTCTGTATTTATTTTTACTGAAACTTATAAAGTTATCCGATTTACATGAAAATTGATTTTATAGAAATATAAAATTATTATCTTGATTTTATTAGTTTACATCAAAGTCTAAAAATATCTTTTGAATGGAATTTTAATTATTTGAAGTTATGTTATACTGTTTTGTAGTAATAGTTTTTCTAGAATAGTTTTTCTTATGTTTTTTAATTATTTTGGGATATGTAGATGTTGGTTTTAATTGATTTTTTTTCTAGAAATATAATAAGTTTTTCTACAAATCATTAGTTTTGACCAAAGTCTAAATCTACTTTTAAGAGCCCTTAGAAATTTGTTTAAGTTTGTCAAAATATTCTTTCCAGATTTCTCACAAAAGTATGGTTCATTTTTATCTCACAAAAGTATGGTTCATTTTTATCTCACAAAATTATGGTTCATTTTTATCTCACAAAATTATGGTTCATTTTTATTTCACAAAAGTATGGTTCATTTTTATCTCACAAAAGTATGGTTCATTTTTATCTCACAAAAGTATGGTTCATTTTTATCTCACAAAAGTATGGTTCATTATTTATCTCACAAAATTATGGTACATTGTTTATCTCAAAAAAGTATGGTTTAATGTTCATACCTTATGTTACTTTACTGTTCATACCATACGTTACTGTTCATACCATACGTTACGTTACTATTCATACCCTACGTTACGTTATTGTTCATTTCACAAGGTAAGGTTTGGAAACCACACGTTACTGTTCACTCCAAAGTTACTGTTCACTCTGAAGTTACTTTTCACTCCGAAGTTACTATTCACTTCGAAGTTACTGTTCATTCCAAAGTTACTGTTCATTTCGTGCAATTTTTTTAAAATTGATTTTATGCAAATATATGGATTATTTTTTAACAATTTTTTTGTGAAAAATTATCATTAAATATTAGGATCATAATCAAATAGTTTTTAATATTTTTGGTGATATATTTAGAGAGAAAAATTAATAAAGTTTTTCAATGTCTTTTACATATAAATTTGGATGTTTCAAGATTGTTTAAATGTTTGAATTTAATTTTAGAATCTGCTGCTAGTTTTCTGGAACTGTTTTGACTACGTTTAAATCATTTTAAATGGATTTAAAATTTTGTTTTGAATCATTAAATGATTTTATTATTCTGGAGATTTTATTGGAAGACTTATTCAAAATATTTTGAATTCCTTTATTAGATATTTATTCTATGGGAATAAAGAAGCAATAGTGCTGCTATTTTCATGGAGATATTTATGGGAGCTCTTGACTCAATTAATTTTGAATATCCAAAGGAAGCATAGATGCTGAAACTGCTATATATTTTTATTCTCTATATATATCATTCTATCTTTCATAAAAAAATACAATAAAAAGAGAAAGTGTTGTGAACTTTGAACCTGTTGTGCATTTGCAACGTCCTGTGACACTCTGCTTCACCAACTGCTCGTTCTCTCAAGTGCTGAATTAATTCTAATTTGACTATAATTACGTTGATGAGACGTGCTGATCTAAAACTAAAGAACCAGTACCTGTGCTTTAAATTTTATCTTCTCTTTCATCTGGTTCTGAGTCTGTAATACTACTTCCCATCTCTTACACACACTCTATTTTTCTGTTTATTCTTTTGCACACAAAAGCATTATTTGTTATTCTTTTTACTCAGGTTGTGACTCCCAGATTCTAAAGACATGATCTTAGGGTTGTGACTCCCTATATCTAAAGTCAAGACTAATTGGGTTGTGACTCCCGGTATCTAAAGTCAGGTTGTAAGTGTTGTGACTCCCCACACAAAAGTCAGTGTCATGGTTATCCTTCCACTAGAAAAGGATTTTGTAATTAGGTTATTATTTCCCTTTAAAGATAATTTTTAGTGCACACATATCTCTCACTGAGTAGAGAGGTATAAGAGTAGAGTAGGTCTACTTTGGACTGAAATACTTTAAAAACATCTTTGTGTTATTTACTTTTTCCACTGCTTATTAACCTTAATAATTAACTTTGATAATTAATTTATTTAATTGATTCATTTGATTAAATTTTTTTAATCTGGTCTATTCAACCCCCTCTAGACCATCTTCCATTACCCTATCCAACCTAACATTTTTGACTTTTTACCAAAAATGTGAAATGAATTTTAATTTTAACATATACTGCACGAATGACTTTCCCTTCCATTATGAATACTCTTTTCCTTAAAAATTCATGTATAAGTTTTCTTTTTTTTTTTTCTTTTCAATGAGAAATTTTCCTTAATATTCTTAAAATATTAATATTATAAATAATTATTTTCAAATAAAAAGTTTATTTTTCTCAACAAATGTTCTAGTGATCTTTTAAAGGAATTTTTATCTATAATAACAACCACTAATGTTTTTTATGATTTACTTGGGATACGATCCAAAGTTACAATATTTTTTATTATCTAAATGGTTTATGATTTTTATTATGAAATTTTTATGAAACCAATATTTTTTCTATGTGTTAATATATGACGATATGATGAATGTTTTTTGATCTTTTAATATACATATATATGGATTTCATTATGTGATAGTTGTTTCAATTACAAAACATAGATGGGTTGTTTTATTATAAATCAAGGTAGGGTGGGTCTATTTTATCCCTCCAATTAATTGGTTAAATAAGAATATATTGTGAGATAATGAGGACTATAATGGGGAGTGAACTAATTTTAGTAAGGGACTTTTTCTCATTGGATAGTATTGGGAGTGAACATTGACTAAGAAAATGATAGAATAAAAAGTAAACCCAATCCACTATGATAGTATTGGTAGTGATACTTGACTAATGAAATGATTTTATATGATTATGTTCATTCAATAAGCTTATGTATTATACTTATAATATTTCTCATGGATCATGATTGATTATTAATTATTCCACACTCTTATGTACTATGTCATTTGTTTGACAAAACCTTACACTATGTGTCATGATTAATGATCATTGAATGATTTGTTGCTATTATTTTAAGTCTTAATCACCTTCTCATATAATTATGATTATATTATGCTCACTTATGGTCATTGATTGATATCTCTTATATTTAACCCTACCTAGTATCTAAGCTCACCCTTTTTTATGTTTCCATTTCCTAGGTTATGAAGAAATATTTTAAGTATTATATGTCTTAGAAGGGTTTTAGTTGTGAATAAATAAATCAAAAATGATGTAGATGTTTATGTATCCATGTTTCCAAAGATAAACAAACCTCTATGATACTATGATATTTATTATCTTGAAATGCATTTAATATTCATCTAAAATGATATAATAATTATATATGAAATGTATGGGTCACTATAATTGATATGAGAGGTAATTTTTAGTATCTTTTGGAAACAAGGATGAGGAAACATTAGTGATAACCCTTAGTATAATCCTAATTATAAGAGAATATCCTATTTTATGGAAATAATGGAGTATGGTTTTATTAATAAAATAAATCAATGTTGGGATACTATAGGTGGACGTGGTTTTGAAATAGATGAATCCAGGGGTAATAACCCCAAAAATAGTTGGTTGGGTATATCTCCGACATAATTTAAGTTCATGGTGAATGGGTCCTTACTTTAAACATTTTTTGAAACTATTATGGTATTTTCATAGGTTATTTTTCATTTTCTTTAGGTAACATTATGAATGATTTGAATATATATTGGATATGAATGATCAAGGTTAAATCTAAGGTGTTATAGTCTAAAAAGAATGTGTCATGATATAAATATCCTATAAATTATTTTCATGATTATAAAATTTACCACTATGATTATTATTTCTCATCCTATGCTTTCTAATTTTAGTTAATGGTTGGAACCCAAAAAAATCATGTTAAAGAAGAATGTAAAGGAAAATTAAATGATTTTCCTCTTGATCAACTGATTATGATAGGATCTAGAATGCAACACCTTATGAGAATGAATAATCAGTTATCATGATAAATAATTAACAACATAAATATATGTTAGTTTCCTAAAACTTTAAATAAGAGGAAAATGTAATTTTATGGAATTTCATGCAAAAATAATCATGTAGAAAAGAAAGTTAAATTTCCTTCACATCGAGAATGTGGGTTGAAACACCCTGGAGAATGTCTCAAAGGAAGGGGAATATGTTTTCTTTGGGAAAATAAAGGGAATAGAGTAATTAGATTTAAATTAATTTGATGTATTTTATGTGGTGAACTTGGGAATTATTTGATTTAATTCCACATTCCAATGGCTAACTCCTAGACCAAGGAAGGGTCTATTCTATGTCAATCACTGAAGTGGATCAAGATAGGTAAGGTAAACATATCTTACAATCTTGATATAGGGATGTCATGTTAAAGATTTTAATAATGTGACCTATAAAAATATTTGGAATCTTCTTATAGTGTAATTTGAAGTGATTTTGAGAATTGATATCTCTATTTACCTAGAACCCTTATAAATTTATAGAATAAGAAAATTACATTTGATATCCTGAACCAACCTATGATTTTCTATCAGTGTGAGGATAAATGTGAACTTAAAATATAAATTACATCCATTACATGGGTCTTTATTCCTATTTAATATGGTTATATATATCAGATTGTTGGGGGGAAACTCATGTTCAAATATATACCTATTTTATGAGAGTTTTTTGATGTATTTCTTGAATTTTTTTCTTTTCTTCTTATAAATCATGATGTTTAGATTTAAATATTACTCATACCCAGTGATATAACTATTTCAAATACTCAATATAATCTTGATAAGGGATTCATTCATCAAAGTGCATCACTATAGGGAACACCTGTAATTTTTGTTAAGAAGAATGATGGATCAATACATCTCTGCATTGATGACCAGGAACGTGAAAATACCATAAATAAGAATAAGTATGATTTATCCATTATTTATTCTTTATTTGATCAATTAAAAGAATATTAATATTTTTCCAAGATTGATCTTTTATCTGGATACTATTAATTGAGGGTAAAAATAAATATATACCCAATATGAATCCCCATTTGAGGTATGTACACTATGAATTTATATTGATTACATTGGTTTAATAATTCACTATCTATATTTAAGTATTTAATGGATATAATATTTATATATTAACTCAATTAGTTTTTTTCTTTATTTATAGAATATATTATTATATATTCAACTATTATAAAAGAGCATGAAGATCACTTATGGATTGTACTGTAGACTATAAGGAAGGATAAGTTGTATGAAAAATTTACTAAGTGTGAATTTTTTCTACAAAAAGTTTCATTTTTAGCTATATAATCTCAAGAGAGAGTATATCAGTGGATCTATCAAAGACATAAATTATTGAACATTGGCCTAGAACAACCACTATTAATGAAATCTGTAGTTTTCATAGATTTTCTAGATATTATCGATGATTTTTGAAGTATTTATCATAAATATCTAATCCAATAACCAAGTTAACTCAGAAGGAATTTATGTCCCTTTGAACTGATGAGTGTGAAGAAAATTTCAAGGAACTGAAGAGAAGGTTAATCAGTAAACCTGTGATCCCAGTACCATTCAGTAGAGAAGTGTTTGTTATTTACTGTTATGTATCAAAGAAAGGGATGATACGTGTTCACATTTACAATGATATGGTGATAGTTTATTTCTCACTCCAATTGATGATTCATGAGAAAAATTATCTGACTCGTGATTTTTATTTGGAAATGAAAATATTTGAATTAAAGATATGGTTGCATTATCTTTAAGGGGAAAGGTGTGAAATATATAATAACCATGGAAGTTTTAAATATATATTCACCTATAATGAGATGAATATTTACCAAACAAGGTTATGGGATTTGATTAAATATTATGACTACTCAATACACAACCACCCTTAGAAACAGAACAAGGTGGATAATGCTTTGAGTCGAAAGGATCATTCTAGCTTAAATATGATGAGGATCACAAAGGATAAAATATTAATGTATTTGAAAAGGTTGGAACATTAAATCTTGAAGATAGGGGGGGAATTTTATCTTTCTCAAATTAGTGTTCAACCATCTATCCATGTAAAGATTTAAGGGGCACAAAAAGAGGATGTGAAGTTGAAAAAGAATGTGAGAAATGTTTCAGAGTTCAACCTTGAATGTGGTGGAATGAAAAGGTTCTATAACCATGTATGTGTCTCATCAATATTGTCCTATAGAGGGAAAAATTGGAAGAATCACATAGCTCATCACTATCTATTCATTTTGAAAGTATGAATATGTATAAAGATATGAAAGAGTATTTTTAGTGGGGTAACATGAAGAGGGATATTACAGAGTGTTAATATCAGTGATTACTATGTCAAAAGTTAAGGATGATAGGCATAAGTATAAGGGAATATTAATACCATTACCCATAAAAAATGATAATGGGAAAAATTACCATTAATATGGAATACAGAAAAATATATAAAGGCCCTAATAATTTTTTGGTTTTATTTGATCACCTTATGAAGTTAGTGAACTTAATTTATATCATAGAATATTTCTCCCTTTACCATATTTATAGGATACACATTAAAGAATTGGTAAGGTTACATTGGGTATCCTATTCTATTTTATGTGAACAAGACCATAGGTTTAATTTTATGTTTTGGAGAAGTCTTCAGCAGGATCCAGATAGGAATTTGTGTTTCTGTAATTCTTATGTTCCTTAGACATATGGCCAGTATTAAAACACTCAAGGATATGATGAGTTCATGTTATCTATATTTTAAAGGTGGTAAGAATCAACAACTTTCTATAGTCAAGTTTTCTTACAATAATAACAATCACTCGATCATTTAGATGGCTCCTTATAAAAAACTTTATGGAAGTAAGTGTAGAAATATTACATTATAGGATGAAGTTGTAGAAATAAATCTATTGGGACACTATATATCTTAGGAAATTATTTATAAGGTTATATCTAATCAACAACACATTAAGACAGATCAGAGTAGATAGAAGATTTATACTGATAATCATAGGTGAGATTTAGAATTTTAAATTGGTGATGAGGGTTTTCTATGATTTTATATATGGAATAAGTTTATCATATTTGAAAAAGGGAAAAATTTTCCCTAGTTATTTTATTGAATTTTAGATTCATGATAGATTATGGATTTTAACTTATTGATTGGCACTCCCACCAAACCTCTCTCAGGCTCACGATGTGTTTCATGTATCTCTACCGAGGAAGTATATACATGATTCTTCAAATAATGATCTAGGTTGTACCACTAAATAATGATCTTTATTATAAAAACATGTGGTATTAATCTTGTATCATTGATGTAATATTCTAAAAAACAAGACTACCCCACTTGGTTAAATTTATTTTAAGGATTCATAAATTTAAAGAATCTATAAGGAAACCTGACGGTGCGATGAAGTAGAGTTATCCTAATTTTTTGAACTAGAGTGATGGAATTTTGAGGTAGAAATTATTCTTAAGTGTGGTAGAATGTAAAAACATAATATCTTATTAGTATTTCCTTTGAACTAAACTTTAAGTATTCGAGAACTTTATTCACATTCAACCCCAATTCAAAATATACCATGATATAGTAAACCATTATAACCATAACATTAAATTGGAATGTATGAATAGTAATAACCACTTTATAAAAAATATGTATAAATATTTTTTTAATAATGAAAATGTATTGATTTTTTCATAAGAAATAAGTACTCAATTTTCAATAAATTAATTTTACGCTTCAAAAAAACTTTCCATAAAAAACGGTTTTTATCATATTTTTGAACGTGAAATTTATAAATAATTTATACAATTTTAGAAATTTTATTTGAGTAAATTAATATAATTTTTTATATTAGTAGGTTAATATTATTATAGTGTGATTTTTTAGGATATTTCTGAAAAAGTTTTATTTTTCAGTCAATAGTGAAGATTACCGATTTTTGTAAAAATTATCATTTATTTTCAAGTAAATACACCATTTTATTTATAATTTTATCTTAAATTTAAATAAATATTATTTAATTATAAATACTCTAATTAATTATTTTTTAATATTAATTATACTTTATTTTGGTATAAGTTTTTTTTGGATTAAAAACACATTTATTTTAAACAAATTATGCTAAAAATATGTTTTTTTAATAAATTAAATTAATATATATTTATGATTATAATGAAATTTATATATTATATATTAAATAATATATTTTAACATTTATATTATGATTTTTATATGGAAATAAATATAAGTAAATTATGTTTTATTCTTAAAGTTTCATTCTTTTAGAATAGTTTTTCATTATGGGTTGCACACTTATTTAAAATTAAATTATATGACTAAAATAAATTTAATATGATAAAATAGATTAAATATTTGGAATCATCATAATTAATACAATATAATAGTTTTAACTTAATTTTTTTCATAGTGGATTAAAATTTTGTTAGCATAGATAAGGTTAAAATGGGTTTTCCAGGGGTTAAACCATGAGATAAGTGTAGGATTTCCATAAAAACCAATAAAATAATTAATTTTTGAAAATATATCAACCTTATATTATTATAACTTATAATACCTATCCTTTTTGATCCACTTTCCCGTGAAGGTAACTTTAAATCATTGAAATCCTTTTATAAATTCAATGTGTGTCCCACCCCACAATTATAAAAGAGAACCTATTTTGATCCCTTATTAAAACAATTTTAGAATTATATATTATAAAATAATTAAGATAAATACTTCCAATAATCATTTCCTTCATCATAGATCTTATGGTTAACTCTTAAGACCAATCCTTCAAGGTTTAATGGGGGATCTCAAAGAAGAGGTATATATCTTAATGAACCTCATTCAATTTTATTTCTTATTATACATCCTATAAATGTGTTGTATCCATTAAAACATGATGAATATAGTATAATAAATATAATTAGATTTTATTATGATTATTTAATAGCCATTTACTACCTCCTATAAATCCAATGATATATTAATGTATCACTCATGCATATATGTGTATTACCACCTACACGTAGCGATATGACTCATTATCCACTACCATCATTCATGGTTGGAAATTATGATTTATTTAATGTTTATATATGATATTTATGTTATAAAAACAATTATTTAAATATGACTCAATATTTACATTTATTTATTTCCATCCATCGAATAATGGAAATGTCACTCCTGTAAATGTACGAACTACTCTCCACGTTGTGATGTAATTCATTTTTAATCACTACCTTATATGAATTATTATAAATATGAATTTAATGAATATAATTGATATTTATATCATTTTTAACATTATGGAGATAATATAACCATGATCAATGTTCAAGTAATAGAACCACTGAACCAAAACATATATGAAAAAATGAAGCAGTTAACACCAGAAATGATGACGATAATGAAAGACTGTTAATAAATGGGTGATAAGATGTTATAAATAAACCAAATTCAGTATTATATGTATTATTATGTATTATTTATATAATTAAAATAAATTTAAATTTATTATATAGGTTTTTAGGGTTCTTATGAGGAAATACAGACTTTAGGTATGAGTTTTATGTTACATTCTCATTTTTAACATGATTGTTTATGCTTAAAATTCCAGATGATGAAATTATATGATGTATATCTAAAAAATATAATTTATTTTATTATACTATGATCTTTTGTAGATATTTCATGTTTTACTTTATTTTTATTCTCAATAAGTAATCAATAAGCCATTTTTTTTAAGAAAAACCTACCTTGTTTTCGCCTTCGGTCGGGAATATTTTGTTCTATGTCCATAATTTTATTTAAAATACTTTTAAGATTATTTTTCATATTCTATAAATGTTATGTAAAATAATTTTTAACTATATTTTAATTTCCTTAACCAATATTTTAAAGGATAATTCTTCCCATTTTCTAGATGATATACTTTTTACTTTTTATCAAAAATGTGAAAGGATTTTTTATTTTAATATACAATGTATGAATGGATTTCCACACCATTATGAATATTTTTTCCTTAAAGATTCCTTTATATGTTTTATTTTTTATTTTCAATAAAAAATTATTAGTTTTTTTAAAATTTTAGATTCTTAATAAATGTTTTCAAATATATAAGGAATTCCCCTAAAGAAAGGTTAAAGTAATCTTTTAAAGGCATTATAATCTATAACAACATCCATTATTGTTTCTTGTGATTTAATGAGGATACTATTGAATGTTAGAATATTTATTATTTATTTGACTGGTTTATTATTTTTATTATAAAATTTTTATGAAACTTATATCCTTTGCATGGGGTATAATATAATGATATTATTAATATTGTATAATCTTTTGGTGAACATATGTATAGTTTTCATTATGTGATAGGTGGTTCTATTATAAGCCAAGGATGGGTAGTTATGTTACCAAGGAGGTGGTTACATTCTAAACCTACAATAAATTTGGTAAATAAGGATGTCTCGTGAGATAATATAGATTATAATGGGGAGTGAACTCAGTTCAGTAAGAGAATATTTCAAATAATATAGTCTTGGGAGTGAACTTTGACTAAGGAAATGATAGTATATGGACTGAACTCCGTCTACTATAATAGTTTTGGATATGATCCTATAATAAGAAAATGATTTTATATGCATATGTACATGCCAAAAACTTTTGTCTTGTTCTTATGATATGTTCTCATAGCCCATGATTGATTATTGGTGATTCCATACTCTTATGAATAATGTCATTTGTTTGAAAAAACCTTATTCCATATTTCATGATTAATTATATTTTTCCAATTTGGTATGATAATTGTAATTATTGATCATGTTATAATACTCTTATTCTTAACTTATGCTCACTCATGACCATCGATTGATATCTCTTATGTTTACCCTTACAAATCATCTAAGCTCACCCTTTCTTATGTTTCCATTCCTTAGGTTACGAAGAAATATTTTTAGTATGATGTCTAATAAGGGTCCTATTTGAGAAGAACTTAATTGGAAATGATATTTATATTTTATGTATTAGTTTTTTATATATCCATGTTTCCAAATACATTAACGATATATATACCTTAGTCATGTATTATTGTAAAATGTATTAAATATTCATATAAAATGATATAATATTTATGTAGAAAAAGTACAGGTAGATATAATCCACCACCCCAACAACTCAAAATTCTACTTTGAATGTTGGGGGAAGGCATAAATAAATATCTCATTTCACATTCCAACTATCTCTATTTATATACCTAACAAAAATAATTAATTTAACCAAATCATGACCGAATACCATTTATAACATCCCTAAATTAGTTTATTTGTATTATTTAGAATACCATAGGAACTTAGGTGCACCTCCTTGTAAATTATAGGTTTATAATTAGTGGTGAGGATTTAATACATATAATATAGAGATTATACCATTGGTATCATTACCATACAAAAATTGTAAATTGAAGAAACCATAAAACATACAATAATGTAGAATATGACATTTTGTTATAAATATAACCATAAAATAAAATATTACTGATAAATGAAAGGATATTTTGACTAAATCATATAGTAATAAATCATAAAATAGATTACCTATAGTGGGATTATCAAATACATAAAAAAATATTTTAAAAGAAAAAATTAAAAATACCAGAAACTCCATAGCTAACAAGGTTCAATAATAACTCAATTTCCTGTCATCATACACCTTCCCTACCCTATATTCTAAAATATTATACCTTTAAATCCATTGCGGAATACAGGTAGGGTGTAAGTAAAAAAATAATTAGGCTACCACTAACAAGTAATCTAAAATATATTTTAATGTATACATGTGAGTGATTATATAAAATAGTATAAAAACATTTAATTTTTTTTACAATACACAATTTATTTTATCATTTTATAACCATAACCCTAAGACACTCGATCATACCTTCATTGTAAAATGTTTTTGATGCATCACTATTATAGAAAAATCCAAACCAAAGTTGTGAAATGATATCAAACATGGTCCACTAAGAAATATATAAGCACCAAAATCATAAGAGTGGAGTAACATTGCATATACTATGGGAATAAACCCTAAAACGGGTAACACAATATGAACCTTAGTCCATTATAATTTAATATTGACATGTAGAATTAGTTTCCATAGTTACAAGCTAAATCTAATTCTTGGAAGAGATATAACACAACCTACCTCTATTGGAAGTGCATTAAAATCATTAGAGGTCCATAACATAATCATACCCATTTGTGTAGAACCACATTATAATTTCTATGGTAGACCAAGCATACCCCTATAATCCAAAAAATCATTGAAATAAAAATGTAACAATATAAGCCTCTATATAGCACACAACATATCCATTTCTATACTCCATCACATCTTTCATATCTCACATATTAGAATACCATACCTTAGTCATGAATAACCACCATCACACCCCATGTGTTTTACAATATATTACTCCATGTGAATAAATTATACTTATAAAGAGTATATTGTTATACTATATGATAATACCTATATTTATCATAAGGTTATTTGTCTATAACCCATCATTAATAGGACTAGATTCTTCTGTCATACTAGGAGTTAAATTAACTAAACCATCTCTTCCTTAGTAGGTCATCTTTCCTAATCACTTAGAGACACACTCGATATTCATACATTCCTTTTGGTCACCATAAAAGTAACCATTGGTCCCATAAGACTCATTTTTATCCATTTTACACACTAAAACCAATAGAAAAACCATTCACTAGGTGTCAACACCATGGTATGACCTAAGTGGACTACCTCACATAATCATACATAACATCACAAATCCTCTTATTACCTATATGATGGAAAAAATACTAATTTACCTCCATGGTAAAACTCCTTGTTTATTAGACTATAATAATTTATTTCTATCCATTAAACCTACAAGGTGGACCTAATTCTGATTCATCCACCACATCAACCACTTTTAGTAGAAACATATATGTTTCTCGGAGGGACAACCCTAAAACCCTCAATATTTAATTTATGTTTGAAAACATATTTGGGTTCCATGCCACACAATTTATTAATTCTCAAAAAAATAAAATCATCATACAACCCTAAAACCAAATTCTTGAAAATAAAACACCCCTTTCAGTTTAATATTTCTCTAGCTACACATCTATATTATTCTATAATCTCTTAGTTCTTGGTCTAGTCCTGCAAACTCAATACCTCATACTCATATTCCATAGTACAAATAAAATACACAATGTGAGGTGTAATATATTATAAACCACATGAAACTTTCATTGAGTTGACCAATCAAGTGTTGCTCTTCCAATTCCATCAAAGCCTTCTTTAAAGATCCTTAAACATGCATTACCTTATCTCAACCCAAAAGGATTAATTATTTAATTATAAATTAACTATAATTTATTATCAAAATTAATTTAACATGTAATAAAATGGAAACTCTCATGAGATAGTGTAACAATGAAAAATTCATATGAAATAAATCATGAACTATTCACAATTGACTTAATGTTCCCCTAGGATAAAAATCATTAAATTTAGAAACCAAATCGACCACTAACAAAATTATAACTTCAATAAATTATGAATAATACCCATATGATGATATAACTACAAAAATATGATATCCAATGGTGTGAACTTATTGTATCCATGGCTATTTTAGACATCACATGAAAAATATCCATCTTTTGAAAAAATTGTATCATGATTTAATGAAATTTGACATCAAACCCCTAGCTAAGAATCACCTAAATTAGAGATAAATCATGAATAAGTGGAGATAGAGTGGAAAAGATAAAGATAACTCAAATAAATGAACCACAAATTTGGGAACAAACACGTTTGGAATAGAATCTAAGGGATGTATTAGAGGAAAAAAGAAGAAATATAACCTCTCATTTGATCATTTTAGACAAGATAGATTGGACGAGGTTTTAAAATTTAACCCTTAAAAAGTAAAAAAGGCCTTCTTTATAAAGGGTGTTAGATATAAAACTAGACTCTATTTATACCCCTAATGATAATTCAATAATACATGAAGGTCTTGATGGGTTATCAGTAGAATCAAGGTGTCATGGGTATTCATACTTCACTATTTCCCAGTACATTTGACTATTAGTAGGTTAACATTAAGATTTTGGTGGGAATTATTAAATAACCTGACATATTATACATTTAAATAACACATGTATTTTCATTTTGGGTCACCTGTACCCATCCTTCCACCTATAAATCCTAAAATAATACATCAAAAACTTGTCTAAAACCACATTACTTTGATTCTAATTCCATGGATTCAAATTTACTTAGGTATTAATCCATTGGGACTTAAATTTCATTTGATCCCACCGACATATGAAAGCTTGGGTCATTATATGTAATTATAATCCTAATATATTTGAGATATTTAATGTCTGCATGTAATGAAATTAAACTATATCTATCTTTAAATAGTTTATATAAGAAATACAAGGTGATATACTATGATAAATAAAACTTTTATCCAAGAAATATTACATCTAATTATCAAAATTATTAGTTTAAATTATGAATTTATATATTCTATTGTTTATATAGAATGATATTCAAGGATAAATATAATAAATAAATTCACTTTTAATTCAAAGGGAGTCCCTATAATATCCATTTAAAATATATATATGTGGTCTTTTACTATAAGTACATTATAAATCCTTTCCCCTTATTTCTCATAATTATTTGGATGAGAAATAAATATCCATACTTTTATAATAGTTTTTATATATAACATGATAATATTGTGTAATACATTTATTTCTCCTTTATATATTTTTATATTAAACTTTTTTTTATATAATATGTCATAGGTTACTAATTTTGTTCTAAAAATGAATATTGGATCTATAAGAAGAAATTAAATCTATAACCAAAATAAGATCAAATTACATTTGTAAAATAAGGGAAAAAATTCTATTGACAGTTTCATATAGATTTTAGTGGGGGTGAATTTTCATATTTGGATGAAGATTATTGCAGAATTATGTTTTTTAACTAATTACTTGTCCCATAAATGTTCAAGAAAAGAATTTATGTGCAAGATATATTTGTACAATAAAAAATAATGTTTACACATAAAAAAAAAGGTATATTTCATTATTAATAAATTGAATAAAATACTTGTGAAAACATTAATTGGGGTTTTACAACTCAGTGGTAATGATAAAAGATGCATGAGATTTTCATCAAGGATTTGGTGGTTAATTATGTTGATTATTATCTTTCATCATATTCATGGTGCCTTGATTCACATAATGAATAAATATATTATAATTAAAGTATATTGTTATGGAATAATCATTTTAAAATTATTTTTACACTATTATAGGATCTTAGTATGACCATTTAGTTTTCCTTCATTCATTCCATGACGAAACTCTTGAACATGAAGCATATTTTTCAAATATTTAAAAATTAACAGTGTATCCCATAAATAAATAGTTTTCCTTAATGTAATTCATTACAAGGTTTTGGATATTTTCCACCAATATCTAAATTAAAATGAAATAATTTTTGTTTAGTTAATAAAAATAGGGTAATGATTTCCATCTAAACAACACATTCCTATTAGGGCCCAAATAAATAAAAAAAATTCATATGTTACATGAAATTTAAATAATAAAAAAACCTATAGAAGATAAAATAAATTCCCACCATAAAAAAATCAAAGAATCAAAATAAATTTAAAAATAATAATAATATCCAATATTAAGTCAAATAGTAGTGAAACCAAACACAATTTGAATGCATGCATGCCAAAAAAAATTCAAAGAAATAATACATGAATTGAACTATGAAAAATAACCCAAGATATCTCATGAGAGTAAAACTAAATATAGTAGATAACATGAATTTTTTTCTCAATATTTACTAATGTAATGAACCCACCCAACAGGGAATTCCTGGACTATGGAAAGCCAGGTTTACATAACCCCAATCCTGCCTCTATATGCTAGGATATATCATCAAGCATCGAGAAGGAATAACATAAAATAGGAGGACTTTAATTAATATACCTTTACACATATACCCAACCATCTCCATGAAAAACCAAGGAAGAATAATAAAAAGAGATGTAATATATATAGTAAAACCATGAATGAAATTACCTAAAGGGAATATATCAAAGTATGACAGAAGAAAACCAACATATAAAGGGGAAAAATACACCACCAACTAGAAACGAAGTCCCAACCTAACAACAACTAGAAGAAAGGAAAGCTAAGAGAACCTTACTTCTTATCTCCAATCCTGACGATCGTATGTGGTATATAAACCCGAGTATCCCTATTATCCATAAAACTAGCTTCAAATATGTCTATCATCTATATAAGACATGTAAAATTTAGGAAAATTCCATACATGGGTGAGTATATACATACCCAGTATAACTCCCTAAAAATTGAAGGGGGTGCATTGGAATGATAATATATAAGTATCCATTTCAACCCAATATAAGAGAGAAATGAATCCCAGCAACATATATATAATCATAAAGAAACCCAAATGATATAGAAAGGGGATTTCCATATCACATATCATCCTAGGGTGATAATTCTTTCTAGAGTTCCAAAGGTCCATAACTGATTCCCAACATCTCATGTGTCTACCTGAAGAACTCATGAAGATGACCCACACCTCGCCACTAATCTATAGAAAGAGAGATAATAATCTCCAAGAGAGGAACTGGATCCTAAAACAATAGGGGGATTTCACTCATTAGATGTATGGAGGACCCTCACCCTGGTGCGATAGGGGGATTCTACTCATTATATAGGTAGAGGAACCACACCCTGGTGGTTCAGGAAGAAACCATTTAGTAGATGGATATAAGACTCACACCCTGTTTTGATAGGGGGATTTCACTCAAAAATGGATGATCCACACCCTAGTACGATTGGGGGGGGGGGGTTCCACTCTATAGATTTTGATAGAGAACTCACAGAATAGCATGTTAAAGTGGTTCCACTCAGTGGGTAGAGGACCTGTTCCCTTGAACATTGGGGGGGGGGTGAAGTTGGTATGTATCAATAGAGTATCTGCACCCTAGTATGATAAGGTGATTCCTAATAAATACCTAGAGGACTAACACCCTAGTATGATATGGGTTCCACTCAAACTAGTGTGTGGATTATGGGGGACCTGCACTCTGGTATGATAGGGGGTTTCCAACCCTAACCTCTCTCTGAGGAACCCACCTGATCACTACCTTAATCAAGAATTTCTTAAGGAAGTTTCATGATTAGAACCTTCCATGTCATATATCAAGATCTACTATGAAGGATACCATCATTTTCTACATGGAAAATATCTTAGGATGGACTTCTTGTGGGAAAAAATTAATGTTCAGATGAAAGAGGTATGTAAGATGAAAGTTTTTCATAGGAGTACATGATGTGTGGTCCTACTTTGCTGCCTGGCCATGTTCTTCTATAGACATGGATTAGAGGGCATTTCATCATACACAGTGTGTAAGGTGGACCACATGTCATGTATCAGAAACCTAAGGCCTGCCTGTGTACTCTTGTCCATGCCTATGTTTGTTAGGCTATGCCCGTGTACCTAGTCGTGTACCTAGATATTCCTAGGTACCAACCCACACCCATGTACTCCCAAATTACATTGTGTGTCCTCTCGTATGGGGTCCTAGTTGTGTACAATTAGAAAATGTCTTATCCACCCGATAAGGGTGACACAATGTATGGTCCCACCACACGGTGTGTGATATTTATATTCCCTAAAACCCAAGTCCCCACAACTGAGTGGGGGGCTATATGGAATTTTTTTTAATACACTTCATGTAGTTGTATTTTCCACAAAAATTATAGATCTTCATGTATTATTTAGATCTAGAATCCCTACTATGAATTGTTCTTTTTGACCATCTGAAATTAGAGTAAACCACCTTCAACCATCGATCCCTAGCCTTTGATGGACAAAAAATGGAATATGGTGATTCCCTCAAAGCCTACAACATCATGCATATAATTTTTGGTCACCTGTCCCTTGATCCCGTAATGGGTGTAAACTATAATCAATGAGCCTTACCTCAATTATGGATCAATCATTGGTGAAGAAAACATTTTTTAGTGATTTAGAAGACCCTCTGTGTCCACTACCTCTCGATCTACCTCGATTAGATCATATTTCAGCATTCGATTTTGATTCGCCAATGATGAACACCCTGCACCTCCTCTTGAATATCCTTGGGTTATGTGGATAACCCTATAGAATTGTTATAACATCAATTATATATAGTATGTTAGGTTAAGGGTATTAAAAAAATAAATTAAATATATTTTTTTAATTAATCCACATAATGTACCCACTAATGACTATCTTATACAAATGTACAACACTGAATAAATTTTGGTCACTCATAGGGTTAACCCACATTATAGATTTAACCATTGTCTCGAATTTTTGATCCAAGGGTCCTCTTAGAATATAACCCATTATTTATTAAAAACTAGGCACACATGATATTAATATATTTAATATTTTTATAACATCAATTCCATGATCACCGTGTCTCAGAATCTAAAACTATCTTAGCACCTAGATTTGAAAATATTTTTTTAATATATTTCAAAGTCTTATATGGGAAAAAGGTTTACTACATTCTCTCCCCTTCAAGTACTTTAATCCTTGAAAATCATAATCTGAACAAAGAGGTTGGGATAATGAGCCTTATTTTGGATCTCCCACTCCCAAGAGTTTTTCTGCATTCTCTGATGGTTCAAAAATACACAAACTAAGGGAATAGTCCATCTTTATAGGATCCTCTCCTACTGATCCTCGATCGACACCAACTACTCCTGGAAGGTGGCACCATCCTCAATTTCAGGATTACCCCATCCAATAATGTGTGTATGATAATGAACATGTATCCTCAGCCGTGACACATGGATGATGCCATACACCCTCTCTAACGGTGGGGGTAAGGCTAGGTTGTAAGAAACCTCACCAACCCTTCATAGGATCTTGAACATCCTGATAAACCTTAAAGATAAATTTCATATTCTTCCAAACATATACAATACTCTTCATGGGGGAGACTCTTAGGTTAAAATGGTCTCCCTAATAAAACTACAAGGTCCTATTATATCAATATGTGTAAGATTTATATTGGATATATGCAGTCCTCATCCACTCACAGATCACCTAGATCTTCTCTTTCACCACCCACACAATCTCTATCCCAAATAGAGATGCATCAAAAATATAATTCCAGCATAAGGTTTACCGAAAAGGTCTCTTGTATAGGTCCTAAAAAGGTTCCATGATGATCATAGGTTGATAGCTATTATTACAAGAAAACTCCACCAATAGCAAGTGACCATGTCTGCTCCAGTATAAGTCCATAACAAAATCCCTCAGTGTATCATCCAACACTAGGATAATGTGCTTGGTTTTCCTATCTGTATATGGGTGGAACACTGTAATCATCCTCAACTGGGTCCTAGATTCCCCTTGTAGGCCTCTCCACAACTATGATATAAACCACACATCATAGTCAGAAACAATATCTGAGGGTAACCCATGGATCCAAATGATATCCCATGCATATAACTTTCCCAGACTCACCACCAAACTCTTCTCCTTGATGGAAAAGAAGTGAGATGAATTCATGAATCAATCAGAAATCACCCATATAACATCATGGTCTCTCACTATCCATGGATGACCTGTCACAATTTCTATGGTATTCTATCACATTTCCACTTTGGGATCTCAAGAGGTTGTGTTAAACCTGTCAGAACATGGTGATCAGCCTTCACCTACTAACATGCAAGACACCCAAAGATGAACTCAACAACACTCTACCTCCTACCAACACACCAAAACTACCATAGAAGGTCCCTATTAATCTTACATACACCTTTATGTACAACTAAAGGAGGCATGTGAAACTATCTCATCACCTCCTCTCACATCATGATCAAAACCACCATCTATCCCTAAAAAAGTAGGATGTTCTCCCCTCCTTCAGAAAATACATATGGTGAATCTACTAAAGATACTTGATCACTATAAACCTCAAAGACGATGTATCCAAACTAATCCTCCCCCACACAATGAATAAGAATAGGAGAAAAAACCATCAGTTGGAGATAATATACACTCCTCTCCCACATCATTTTTTTCTAAAAATAATCCAACTACTGAGATGACACCTTAACCAATCAAGATCAGGAATTCATGCTAATAACAGTTTCCACCATGATTCCCTTCCCAAGAGTATAGACTGTCTCGAAGTCATAGTCTTTCAAGAACCTCAACCAGTTCCTCTGTTATTTATTCATATCTCTTTATGTGAAGATATAACTGATACTCCTATGGTCTGATTAAACAATAAGGTTCTATATTAGAATATATTTCCTCCACATATTCATAGAGAATACTATTTCTACTAACTCTAGGTATTAAGTGACATATTTTTTCTCATGGGGTCAAAACTTCCTTGACCCATATGGAATCAATGACCTCCTCTTCATTAATATGAAGTCGATCCCTAATAGAGAGGTATAAAAACAATCTATGTACTACACACCCTCATCTGTTAGTCTCAACATAGTTTCACTGGTCAACCTCAACCTCAAATACTCGAAGGATCTCTGACACTACTAGGTCCAGGAAAATAGATTCCATATTTGCATCAGTTTGGTCAAAGGGGTTTCAATCCTGGAGAAGTATGCCTTGAACCTCCAATAGTAACCTAGAAAGATAAGAAAATTCCACACCCATGACACGCTCTTGGGTGGATCCTAATAAATAACTAAATTAATTATTTTAGAATCAATAGGGGCCTATATACCCTAAGAGGGGGGGGGGTGAATCAGGGTATGGATATTATTTTATAAATTCTTCCTGCCCCACTAGATCTTGAAAACTTTATCACAAGGGTCACTTTATTTTCACTTGTGTGCTTATTATGATAACTTCTTTTCTTATTTGTCTGATGATGATGATTTGGATGAAATGCAAGGAATCAAGCTGATATACACAAATATTTTTACTTGGTTCACCCTCACTAGGCTACGTCCAATGAGCATACAATAATGATGTGCCATTGTACCAAATCCACTAAAGATCACAACCAATAATGCTTGGTCTAGATCACTTATATGCCCAGGCTCACTGACTTTATAATTTTTTAGGGTTAGGTAACTACTTTCCCAAGGGTTACTCCTTATTTATCTCTCTTTGGATCACTTCTGGTAGAAAGCATGACCTACTTCCTCTTCCCCTGTTCACTGCACTTGGAAAGGATCCACTCATAGTTTATGGAATTTTAGGCCCCTTAATTATCACTAATGAATGAATCCTCCACTGTATGTAGACGATCTATTCAAATCCAAATTTCATCCACTGATGAAAACCCCTTTGCCCCTGACCACTAGGCAATAACCTTTGGGAAATACCTTTGCAAAGCACCCTACTTCGTGAAGCTCCCAATTTCGCGAAGCTCAAACAAGACTTCATGAAGTACCTGCCTCTTCGTGAAGCACACACCTTCATAGAGATCAATTCTTCATAGAGCTCAAGCCTTAACAAAGATAAATCCTTCTAAAAGCATAGGCCGTTGTAGAGGTCAAGCTTTCTCAAGGAGACTTTCTTCAAGAAGCTCACTGAGCCAACGCGGAACACACCTCTTTCGCAGAGCTAGATTAGCCGCCGCGAAGATCCTGTGTTTCGCGAAGCACACTGCCTCCATGAACCTCCTTCAATATTTGAGAGAAACAACTTTTTCTTAGAAAACTATACTTCTCTTGAGGGGGCTGAGGCCTATTTATAGGCGATTACACCCAACCCTCGAACCTTCTGCGTGAAGTCAGCTCCACGTCAGCTCAAATTACAATGCTCTAAAATTTTTGATGAAATTATCTCTATATCGTGAATCACCACGAAAATATTTAGATCACAGAGCTCATCATAATCATGGATCATTTCATTAATTCCTTCATGCTGCCACCGAAAATCTTTAACACAACTCTCTTCACCTCTACTGTTTGAAAATATTGTCGTAATCGCGAAGAACACCATCAACATTATTCATGTCTACATGAAATACAATCCATGAATCCTATCTTCATGAAACTCAAGAATTTTCAATATTTGATGAGATCCTCATGGAAATCCATATTTCATGATGCTTGCCAAACTCAAAATTCCGGACCCCAAAAGTTTGGAAAACATTGGAAAACATCACCAACTTGTATCACCTCTTTTTGTACCACCTCCAGATTTTCCATTCCTATGTCACAGTTCTTTTTCAACATGGATTGTCAACAACATATCTGGAACTCGACAATTCACCATGAAAAAATGCATTTTCAACGAACACAACCAACCCAAAAATGCTGCAATGTTACCTTGAGATATTTTTCCCAACAATATCCCCCTTTGGGTTTGTTGATAACTCTTATCAAAACCATTCCCTACACTTTGATACTTCATTGAAGCACCTTCCATCATCTACCATCCTTCGCCTCTTTCTATTTAGATTGTAACCAAATATTCACTCACCACATACTCTAAGACCACATGATAAAATCTCGGCATGAGAAACAAGAGTTAATGAAAATTTTATCAATGAATCACTTCATTTCTGACACCAATCGTTGATTCCAACCTGATACCAATTGCCAAACTAACACCAATTACTGATCACTGGAAACCTTCTAACACCATTCCAATGACACTCTTATACTTTTATCACTATCCTAATCTATCGTGATATCTATTAATTGATCGATCACTTCTATTATCATCAGATTTAATACTCTCCCATATCTCATTGATCTCCCCCTTTATCGCTACTCCACCTGTCAGCTTCTCCATGTGTCTTTGACTAAGACATTTTCTCCCTTCCTTAGCCATAGTTTCTCCCTCTTGAGGAGTCACGATTTCTCCCCCTTTGTTAATGAACCCAAAGGTCACTCCTCTATGGTCTGAGACATTGGAAAGAACACATATTAGTACAGTAGATAAAAACACACCATACCTCAAGGAGGGGGGTCCCATATCTACACCTTTTCAAGTGTGTGGAGTTGAATGAACTCCCAGATCCAGTCGATGCCTCTCAAAATATTCCTTAGGTAAGGCCTTCGTCAGAATGTCTGCAACCTATAGTTCTGTAGGTACATACTCCAACTTCAAGATTCCCTGCTCGACCTTCTCCTTGATAAAATGATACTTTATCTCAATATTCTTTGTCATTGAGTGATAAACGATATTTTTGCTAAGATTTATATCAATTGAGTTATCACAATGGATTCTGATAAGAGACTTCACTTCAACTCCCATATCATCAAGCTGCTTCTTCATCCACAATAACTGTGTTCCTACTTGAGTGGCGGCAATATACTCAGCTTCTATGGTGATTAATGAAATGAAATATTTCTTCTTGTTTAGCCATGAATTACACAAACCACTAAGATAGAAATCACCTCCTGATGTTGATTTCCTGTCATCCGCTGAACCGGCCCAATCTGCATCGGTATATCCCAACCGCTCTTACTGAGACTTGTCATTATACATCAAGATGAAATCTAAAGTTCCTTTGATATACGAAAGTATTCTTTTCACTGAAATAATGTGGATTTACTTGGGATTACTTTGATATATTGCTACTTGTCATGTGGTGAATATAATGTCAGGCCTTGTCGCGGTCAAGTACAACAAACTTCAAATGATTTTCCTATATTCTGTGACATTAACTGCATTTCCATCCCCATCTGTGGACAGTTTCATCTGGGTTGCAACCAAAGTTTTCATATCCTTAGAATTTTCTATTCCAAATCTTCTCAGAACCACCTTGGAATATTTGGATCGATAAATTAATGTTCCATTCCTTCCTTGTGTCACCTGTAAACCAATGAAAAAATGTCAGTTCTCCAATCATTTACATTTCGAACTCACTTTTTAGGAATTTAGAAAACTATCAGCACTGAGCTTCATCTGATCCACCAAATATTATGTCATCAACATAAACCAACACCATCATTCTTTGATTACTATTTTTGTTGAAATAGAGATTATAATCAACTCCCCCACATTGGAAACCAAGCTTTTTCAAGTACTGATCAAGCCTTGAGTACCATGCTCTTAGTGCTTATTTCAGCCCATAAAACGCCTTCTTTAGTCGAAAAACCTTGTTCTCATCCTCATGAATGAGAAAAACATCTGGATACTCGATATAAACTTCTTCCTCTAGAACCCCATTTAATAATTCCAATTTGAAATCCATCTAGAACACTTTGAACTTTAGTTTCACTAAAATGGCTAGGAATAATCTGATTGTCTCCAGCCTTGCAACTGGTAAAAATGTTTCATAATCATCTATTCCCTATATCTGAGAATATAATTTTAACACTAGCCATTCTTTGTTTCAAATCATTGTTCCATATTCATTCATCTTGTTTCCATAGACCTATTTAGTCCTGATGAAATTCTTATCTGTTGGACTCGAAACAATCTTCTATGTCTGATTCTTCTCAATCTGATCTAGCTCTTCATTCATATCCTGAAGCCATTTTTCATCTTCATCTGAATTAGTAAAGCATTTAGGCTCTACCTCAGATAGGAAATATGTATGCTGCTGTGATTTCATTCTTCTTGTCTGAACTAAAGATGATTGATCACCAATGATATTCTGCCTGTCAATTTTATCTCGACTCCTTGTCTTCATCACAAATTTAGACATGAATTCTTATTTTTCATCATTTATATCTTCTTATGAATCAAAATCTTCCACTTTTACTCCCCCCTGAGTCTCTCGTATCTGATTAGGATATAGAGATCTCCCCCTATGATGTGCAACTCTTCATGTTGTTGGGACCAATGTTTTGACCCACAATCATTCTCCTTCTCCTTCATCATTTATTCTCATGTGGCACTTTGTAATGAGATACCAACAATACTTGTATCATGTATCCATATAACATTAACTCCTTTCATGAGATTTTTTCATATTTATTCTTTATCTCTAGTAACTAATCTAAATTAGTTGACATTATAGATCACATCACATCACTACTTTGCATCTTTTGATGCCACTTCCCCTTGGATCGTATCTCCCCAAAAACCTAAAAAACTTGAACATAAGTTAGTATTATTAAAACTCATATGGAGAGGGGATCTTATGGAATCCTCAAGACGAGGATTGTGGCTGATCCTGATGGGTCAACCCATTGATTATTTATTGCATATCATCACACTCTTTCCTTGCCTGCTCCAACTGGCTGGCCAACTTCAACTGTTCTGGCCATATGACTAAGCATTCATTACCGACATGCTGTGTATTTTTCTGATGTGTAGATTCTACAAACTTGGAATTTTTCATAATTTGGGGTTTAATCCCACCGGTACACATTTCCCTCTTTGATGTTCTACCAATATTCCACTTCCCTTGATTCCTTCTCTCAGTAGGAATCTCTCTACTTGTCATCTTCCCTTGCTTCTTCCACCATTGCAGGGATCTTCCTCTTTCCTTCATTTCCTACTATGGCACATGACATGTGAATTTTTCAATGCATTCTTTGTTCATCATTCTTTTATCAGATATATGATTCACCACACTGTTTTCACTGGTGGTGAGTCCTCCACTAAACATGTATTCTTCTTACTCATAGATGGAGTAGATCTCCCCTTAATCTTCCAGGTTTGTTCACATTCTCTCCATGAGAGTTTTTTTGAATGTGACAGAAGAGGTGACTGATACATTTTTTTTATCTACTTGTGATTCCACTAAGGTAGAAAACCTAGTTTTCAACCTACAACTTTTTTTTTTCTAGTGTAAGATTTCTCATTATACACCACTGAAGTCGAGAATTTCCTTTCGATTTCCTTTTCCTTTCCAGCTTTCTTCCTATTGAAATTTCTTTCCAAATTCCCATAATTAGAACATATAAGAAATTTTCCATCAAAGTAATACCTCATTTAATCATTTATATATCGATATGTTGATGCAGCTTGAGTTCGTCATTTGACATTGAGCTCCCGAGCTCCCTGACATATACTCATGGTGTTTCCCATTATTCCATAGTAATAACATCTAATGAATTCTTTCCTCTGAGAGACTCTTCTTTTTGATTTCTCATGACACATCTTATTATTATCGAATTTAGTAATGTTTCTATTTTCATAGCCTAAAATGTATTCTTTTTTCCTTTGAACATAATATTGATGTATGACCATGAATCCAAAATAATAGCACATGTTATCATTGCTTCCTATAAAAGCCCTTTTAGGTCTATCTCCCACACCTAAAAGGGTTTTCTTATCTTTGTAGATTTTCACTACTCTTTTCCTATCATACATAAGAGTGAGATCATCATATCCAATTCCATATTTTCCCAAAATGGATGGCCTTTGGGATGATACAATCCTTTAATGCTTCTCCTCTAATGTAGCATATTTGGATTTCATTTCATCATCACCTGATGAAGGATAATCAAACAGTAAGTGCAAGGCATCCTTAAACTTGGGCTTGTTTTTGGAATTTGATTTCTCCATTTCATTCTTGACTAATTCTATTTCTTCTTCCAACTTTTTATTCTTTATATACCTTGATTCAAGTTAGGTATTGAGTCCTCTCTTGAGAATCTTCCCTCTACTCATCTCATCTTCCAATTCACGTGTCATCTTATCCACCATGTCACTTTTCTCATTTAATTTCAATTTTTCTTGAGCAACAGAATTAGAAAAACATGAATTCTCTTATTGTAGCATTTGATTATTCTGAACTAGTTTAGAAAGCTATGTATCAAGATCATCATTTATGGATTTTAAATTCTAAATTTCATCAATGTTTAGATTCTTTCCCTTAACATTATCTTTGATTTTTTCTCTCTTTATAGACAAATTTTGTAGTTCTTCAGTTTAGAAATCATTTTTCTCCCTTATATCAGTAGCCACATCAATAAGCCTTTGATTTAATCCTCTTATCTTGTTGACCTCAATTTCCAGTACCTATATTTTAATATCTTTACATTTAATTTCTTTATCCAATTTCTGATCCAATTCCTTTGTCACATGGAAAACTGTCACTTTTTGACTTATTTGAATTTCTTCATCATAAATAGTTCCAACATCACTTGGAATATCAGGTACTTCACTCATTTCTACATCATTATGGAGTGAATCTATCTTTTCCCTATCTGATTCATCCAAGTCTTCCTTCATCAAGCTATTTGATTCCTTTAATTGAATCACACTTTTTCCATAAACACTTCCGCACTGAGGAATACCACCTAGATTTTTCTTCTTCTGTGAAGTACTTCCCTTTGCCATGGAATACTAAGATAAGAGAAGACTAAAACTTTAACTCAAGAAATCCGCTGAACCAAGTCAGAGCAATCAAATATGTTAAAAGAAACCTTTTCTCTAATACCAATTGTTAGGACCAATAAGGGCCTATATACCTTGAGAGGGGTTGAATTAGGGTATGGATATTATTTTCTAAATTTATCCTTCCCCACTAGATCTTGACCTCTTTATCACAAGGGTAACTTTGTTTTCACTTGTGTGTTTATTATGATCACTTATTTTCTTCTTTATTTGATGATGATGCATTGGATGTAATGCAAGGAAGAAAGCAGAAAAACACAAATAATTTTACTGGGTTCATGCTCACTGGGCTACGTCCAAGGAGCATACAACGACAATGTGCCATTGTACGAAATCCACTAAATCTCACTACAAATAATGTTTGGGATATATCACTTCTAAGCTCAAGCACACTGCCATTATAATGTTTTAGGGTCAGCTCACAGATTTCGCAAGGGTCGCTCTCTATTTCTCTCTCTCTAGCTCACTGTTAGTAGAAAGGATAACCTTCTTCCTATTCCTCTGCTCACTACACATGGAAAGGATCCACTCACAGTTTATGGACTTGTAGGTATCTTCATTATCACTATTGAATGCATCCTCTATTGTATGTAGATGCTCTATTGAAATCCAAATTTCATCCACAGATGAAAACCCCTTTTCCCCTGAACACTGGGAAACAACCTTTGGGAAATACCTTTGCAGAGCAACCTACTTCATGAAGCTCCAAATTTCGCAAATCTCAAACAAGCCTTTGCGAAGTCCCTGCCTCTTTGTGAAGAACACACCTTCTCAGAGCTCACTGATTCGCAGAGCTCAAGCATTCACAAAGCTCAAGCCTTCACAAAGCTTAATCCATCACATAACTCAAGTCATCACAAAGAGACTTCCTTCGTGAATCTCACTTAGCCAATGCAAGACACACCTCTTTCGTGAAGATATATTAGCCTCCTCAAAGATCATGTATTTCGTGAATAACACTACACCCACAAACCTCCTTCGCAAATTTAGAGCAAAACAATTTTCTTAGAAAACTATCTACTTATCTCGAGGGGGTTGAGGTCTATTTATAGGCAATTCCACTGACCCTAAAACCTTCCATGCGAAGTTAGCACCATATCATCTCAAATCACGAAGCACCAAAATTTTTGCTAAAATTATCTCTATATCGTGAAGCACCATGGAAATTTTTAGCTCGTGGAGCTCATCATAATTTCAGAGCGTTCCATCAATTCTTCGTGTTTCCACGAAAAAGCTTCACCACAATGCTCTTCACCTATAAAATTCACGAAGCTCGTCTTAATCGTGAAGAACAACTTCAACATTCTTTATGTCTTCGCAAAATAAAATCCCTGAAGCCTATATTCACAAAACTCAATCCTTTTCTATATTTTGATGAGATCTTCAAGGAAATCCATATTTCATGATGCTCACCAAACTCCAAATTTTGGACCCCAAAAGTTTGGCAAACACTGGAAAACAATGCCACCTTGTATCTTCTCTTTTTTTACCACCTCTAGATCTTCCATTCAATTTTCAAGGTTCTTTGTCAACATGGATTGTCAACAACATCTCTAGAACTCGACAATTCACCATGAAAACCTACATTGTCAACAAACACAACCAACCCAAAAATGGTGCAATGTTACCGTGAGGGATTTTTTCCCAAAATATTTTTTGTGGGTCCAAAGATAATCCATAATTCAATATGACATGCCCTAGAAAGTGAACCTTATAGATCCAGAATTGAAAATTCAAGAGGTTTCAATAAATTTGGTGCTCCTAGAGTAAGTCTAGGACCATCCTAAAGTTCTCTACATAACCCTCCTATGACATAGATTATATGAGCATCTCATTAACGAATAAAACCAAAATTTGGTCCAAATATGGATGAAATATTTGGTTGATAAAATCCATAAACATAGTGGGGGTATTCATCACCCTAAAATAAATCACTAGGAAATCATAGTGTCTATAATGAAATTAGAATGTTGTATTTGGAATATATGCCTCATGAAACTTCCACTAGTGGTTTATGAACCTGAGATCAATATTAAAGAACCAAATCACACCTAAAAATTAATCAAAGAGTTCATTAATACTAAAAAGGGTACTTTTTCTTTATCATTTTTTAGTTTAGGAAATGAAAATCAATACAAATATATAAGTTCTTATCCACTTTTTTCATGAAAAATCCATAGCTTCCCAGGGGGACACAATAGGTCTGATAAAATCCATACCTAAAGGTCCTCCAACTACACCCTTAGATCCTAGATCTCTCTAAGAGATATATTATATGTTATAAAAAAATATTATTTTAGTTTCAAGGTAAAATATGATGCTAAAATATATCTCCTAACTGAGAGGTAGTACCAAAACATCCTTGTAGAGTATTTTTATAAACTTATCCACTACTGAAGGAATAAAGATGTCTCAAGAGCTATCTATACCCCAGGATAAAATCTACAACTGATGGGTGATGGTTTGTAGACTCCTACATGAAAATCCTTCTCACTCATCCATGACATCTCTCTCATCTACAAAGGATAATATCATCCCATCTATATGAAGGAATCTAACCTTCCTGCGATGAAAGTCAATATGGGCTCAAGCTGTGGACAACTAGTTTATACTCAAGATGACATCAAAAGGTTTTTTCATTACAACAAAGAGTTATCACATGAAACTATTTATAATAAAAAAATAGATCACATCTCTAGTAGATAATTAATATCAATGAATCACACCCAATTAGAACCTCATGGAAAAGATACTATGCTAAGGTATTAATAAGGAGATCTAGCTCTCACAGTAGGGATTCAGAAATGAAATAGTGGATCTCACATGTTTCTAAAATTACTATATAAAGTGTAGAATAGTCACAGAGTATACCTTATATCATCGCATGAGATTCTAGGTCATAAGAATCTATGGGATACAACTACCCAAGACCCCATCATCTAGCCCCTTGAGCCTGGCATGCCCTACCTGGTGGTAGTAGTGGAAGTAGCACATAAATCTATCCTACACCAATGGTTCCTCATATTAGAGATCCATCCACTATGTTTCCAACACCACCTCTCTAGGGTTCTCCCTGGACATACCTGGGATAACCCTATATCATGACACTACCTCTGCCATGGTTTTCTATCTTCTACCTATCTCCCCTCCTCAGCACACCAGGTCAATAAATCACGTTCCATGTGACCACACCTATCACATGAATATTGTAACACTCCGAGCTTCCACGATACGCTTCTCTTTCAATAATGCAATAACATGCATTGTACGCAAGTTCGAGATTCTAACACACCGCGACTAATCAAAATAGCCCTTATGAATAGTAATACCCAATTTTTGAAATTATATATATTTTATATTTCAAAATGGACTTCATTTTTGGATTCGGAATGTTGAAATTAGCCTATGTTGAATTTTTTGTAATTTTCTGAGAACTTCCAAATTTTTATGAATAGTGAAAAATACTTAAAACAACTTTTTTAATCAAAATAATTTATAGTGATAAATTATACCATTGAGTGGTTTTAAAAGTATAATTAGAATATATTTTTACCATTTTATCCAATGGTGTTCACTATAATTAATTTCACTTTGAAATTGGACATAAACAATTGTCAATCTTTTGATATATATTGTTTCTTAAAAACACGCTATTTGTTGTGACAACGGGAATTAATTATAAAATTAACTAATGCAACTTATATGTTTGGAATTTTGTAAAATATACATCATTTTTGAATTTGGAATATCAATTATAGCTTAGGGTGAAATTTTGGCACTATTCTGAAAAACTTCAATTTTTAATGAATAGTGAAACCACTAAGTGGTAGTTAAATAACTGATTTTTTTCATTTAAATGAAATATTACCACTTCTGTGATTTGATTTTCAAAAATCTGACATACATGGTTGTAATTAGGAAGTAAAATGTGGTTCAATGGGATTAAAATAATTTTTTGGTGAATAGTAACTTTTAAGTTTAATTAATCGTGATTAAAGGTAATTAGTGAAATTTAAGGTAAAATGATATTATAAAAATATGAAATGACCTTGACACTTGTCCTACCCCTATTGGATGTGTCATGGCCGACCAAGACAATCCATGGGTCAACTTGAGGACCCCATGGATCCACTTTTCTAGGAAAATGACATAAATAACTTTTATTTAAAGTTAAAATAAAAATGTCAAGAACATAAGTTGTTTTACTAAAACAATTTTTAAATGGTGTTATACAAGTAATATTTTTGACTATAAATATTAATTAGAAAGCTAAAAATATTTTCTACATCATGATAATTTTTTATAATTTTTAGACATTAAATAAATTAAATTATTTATGACACCATGATGATGCAGTGATTGCCTCATTAATTAACGATTTTAATAAAATGGAAGGATAATATAAAATCTAAGCATTAAACTTTTCCAAAGCATATTGGATGAGTATATTTAGAACCCTTATCACCTTATCCTCGAATTATATAAGTGTGGGACCTTTAGAATCTGAAAATCATTGTATAATAAAGTAACATTTTATTACTTTCCAAGAGTGCCCCTCCTCTCCACTTATAAAAGGCCCCCAACTCTACCACCTTACTCACACTTTCAAAGCCTTTTGGCTCGGCCAAACTCTGCCCAAATAATCTCCCAACTTTACTCCTTTACTCCTAGAAGCCTCACTTTGGGCATAATTCTTCCCAAGGAAGCCTTTGGCTCAAATCAAAAGAGTTACCCGATTTTAAGGTAATGTCTTCGCTTATGTTATTTTGTTTTATTTTGCTTATCCAACCCCCTAAAATATTTTTATTCATTTATTTTGTAACAAAACCAGTATCCTCAATATACTAGGATGTTTTTATAAGAAGTATTCGAGCTACACTTACACACACTCACATCTAATGGTTAAAGAACATACTGTTTCTGTGGATGGCGAATTTCTGCCTCACGAAACGATGATTGTTCAACACTCATATAACACCTTCAAAGGTGGCCATTAAGATGTAACTCTATTTATACATGATATATAATATGTTTATGTTTTACTTAAGGTTCTTTATTTTTCATTTATTTCATACCTTTATTGTTTCCATTATGGGTAAATGCGATATTTTCATTTTAGGAAGTGCGGACTACCGCCCCCTCAAAGTGATTTGAATCGTTAAATACCATATGTGGGATGTATAAAGGATGGAGTAAATGATATTATATATGATATTATACTGGAATTATAATATACCTTTATATCATTATGATTTCATTAAATACGAAATAGAAATGAAAGTAGCGTTCATGCGTACGTACGGCTTACCGTCTCCATGAACGGTGCATTTCATTTCTCACCTCTAAACGTTATAGAATATTATAAATGCATGTATATACTGGATATATATGAGATATATGATATCTATATCATGAATATAATACTGGATATAATGGATATATCACCACATGAACAACTTGTAATTATAAGAATTTTATTTTTGACTCAAGTACCAAAGATCGACAAAACGACCGTTATTAACTTAAATAATTACATAATGTTCATAACATGGTAATAAGTGATATAAAAGGAATAAAAAACTTGAAAAAGGTTCTTAATAAATTATAAATTAACTCTAGTTTATTATTCAGGAGGTTAAAGAATGGTCGAGTCAAGACAAGACGTAAGGTAAGGGAACTTCTTAACCCAATTTATATTCTTTGGGTTAATCTCCTACTTTCAAATTATGTCATGATATTATTATTTCCTATCTTGTATTTTTACTTTATTTATGTGTATTAATAGTGAATACACATAATAGATGTACTTTATTTAAAAAAAATGATCTTTGTAAGGGTCTTCGTCTCAATCTCCTTTCATTGAGGAATATTTTGTTTTATACACAACTTTCTTTTATACGGTGTATAAACCCCTTTGAATTTGACTTTTATTCAAAAAGGAATATTTTTTTACAAATTGTTTTACTAAACGACAAAAGTAATGTTTTTGTCTTACATATGCGGCGACAATGACTTCTCCGCCGCCGTGTCCCTTATTTGTGTTTCGGCTTCCTCTACAAGCCATAACTTTTTTTAAATGAAAAACAAATACCATGTTTTACTTTTATTTTATTTTGGTATTGAAAATGGTATGTATCAACGTTGTTTATGAGTTTTAATATACGAAAACTCAGTGAAAATGTATATGTATTTAACGCAAGCTTAAAAGTGTTTTCAGAAAACATGACTCTCGAGTGTGGTAGACAGGAAGGGATTGGGCGTGGACCCATCATGGCCTGTAATTAGTCGAGCAGTCTCAGAATTAGTTATTTTGTTTTCAGAAGCTTGCATAATGTTTTCAGAAAAACACTGGAGTGTATTTGAGCAATTTTAAAAGTAAGTATCTTCTAAAAAAATTGCATCGGCAGGTCTCATGAGACAAACTAGTGTCTTGGCACGAGGGCTTGACAAAATCTTATTTGTGGTCTTGGCACGAGGCCTTGGCTACGTGGTTATGACAGTATGGCATTATGTATTCCATCATTATGAAAGTGTTTATTGATATTGCATGTGATTATTCGACCAGTAGAATATCCATGTGAATAAGTAAATGGCATTATTTCATTTTACTTTTGCCATATTATGTTGAATTTCAAGTTTAAAAGGCTTTTGTTTTAGTTATACATTGCCTTAAATGTTTATGTTTATTTATGAAAGAATCCTATATATTGTTATCCTTACTGAGCATCTGAGCTCACCCCTTTCAATGTTTTAATATTTTCCAGGATGTGAAGAAGTATTTTATGAATGACCTGCAGGGATAGTCTGAAGAGGATATGAGTGTGGACTATGGAGACTTTGTTATTGTAGTTTTTCACTTTATGATGTAATGTAACATTTATGAATGTATCTAGTGTTTCCAAGGCTACTAAACTAATCGGTCTTTCGAGACTTTATATTTTGTGATCATGCCAATGTTACGCAATAATGCACCGACTCTGGGTAACTGGGGTCAGGGCGTTACAGTTGGTATTTGAGGCAGTTTAGTACTAACCTTTGAAGCTAGATTTAGATAAACTCTGATTAGAGCACATAGCCCAAAGATAGACATTGAGGATTAGTATAGAAGAACTTCCTAGAATTTTGTTATTATAGAGATGTTGTGAGTTTTCCGAGCAATACATCCCTGTCTGGATACGAGCAGGTAGAGGCGGATCTGGCACAGATGTACCTAGGGGTAAAACCCGAAAACACCGCTTTGAGCTAGACTCGAATAGGAACTGGTGCACGACAACGGGCCTTGCTGCACTCTTGGTTACGACACTCCCGGGGGATATGCTTAGGATAATTCTTGTTTTCTTTACAATACACTATGAAGGGTTATGATTATATAATTCCTCAAAGAAAACATTTTTATGATTATGGATTATATCCATAAACCGTTCAATTTACATTAAGTATTTTACAAGTTTGGAATTATTCATTGCAATTCATAAACTAACCTAGCTTATGCCATTGTATAGAAATGGTGCCCAGTGGAATGAATGTGAACTCCAGCAATACGTATGATCCAAAGCGTAAGAAGGATCATATCTTTCACGGTATTAAGCCAACATTTCGAAGGGAAATAATCTCCCATTTGTTCTCAACATATGAATAAATAGTATCATGTGTTAATAAGATAAGTAAATAATTCTCCGAGTCTTATGGCTTTGAAGGGAAGAAAGAGAAGAAAATGATGGAAGAGAGAATGATGGGAAAAGGGACGTGGGAAAAGAAGAATTTTCCAATATGTGATAACTGTGGGAAGAAACACCTTGGAACTTTCCTGAAGGGAATGAGAGTTTTTTATAAGTGTGGAGAAAAAGGACACCAAGTGCGTGACTGCAAGGGTAAGAAAAAGGTTTCAAATATACAATGCTTCATCTGCAAGGAGTGGGGACACTACGCAAACCAATGTCCAAATCATTAGATTATGCCCCAAATGATGTTATTGGATAATAATCATGTTATGATACTACCACAGATGAGGAGGAATGATTATAGTTCTTATGTTGTTATTAAATAATTTTGTCATTTGAGTGTTGTATCAATGATGTACTGGTTATAATAATTATGGAGTATATAAGGATTGTACTGCAGTACTATTTCATCAAGGACTTGAGATTGAGTGGAACCAAGAAAAGTGACTCCACAGTAGGTTAAATTTTTGGAAAATATATGGTTGAGAGAAAGATAAACCATAATATGGTTCTAATACCGAGATAGTGATTTTGGAATAATACATGATTTATTTAGATAAATTATATTGGATATTCTTAACTTCCTTGAAACTGATTAATGATTTGTATGCATTTTTGGATAGAAGGAGTATATCTAGTATTATACAAGGAATAAGGGATCATGAATGTAATCAATAAGGATTTATGGTAATTCAGTATGTTGCAGTGTTTTAAAAGAATACACGATGAAGGTGTTCACATGTTGTTACGGGGAAAAAAGGATCTTCATTATGTTTACCTTCCTTATAAAATTTGGACTGTGAGTTGGGAAGAAGTATTTTGGATAACTATAAAGGTTGGAATGGATTAAGTTGATATTTGGATATTATTTTTTAAGGTTAAAACATTTCTGAAGATTATTTTTGGAATATTATAATACTATAGTATTAGGAAAAGGAAAACCTGCAGGGTTGGGCGATAACCTGTCGCTTCGGACAAAGCTGCAAAAATCGAACCCACAACCATATTGCGACAGGCCTTTATGACCTACCACTAGCCTACAGGAAGTCCCTGGTTATTACAAAATAGTTTTCGTAATATAAATGGTATGTGTTAATATTTTGAACCATGTACGATTAGGATAAATATAATATTTTTGAGCTCTATTATCTTTTTGAGTGAAAGATGAGTTTGTGGTAGAAATTAGTTGAAGGTTGAAACTCTACTTGTCAAGCATAAATATATATATATACCTATATCTTATTCTATGAATTAATTAATTCTTAAACTTTAGTAAAGGGATATTAAAACAAAAAAAATGTGTTATCCTAATACCTTATGTCTTGTTGAACTGATGATATTTTAAATCAACATAGATTGAAGGCTTTGTGGCTCTCAATTTTACACTTGTTTGTGATTGATGACCTCAATCACTCCCTACAAATATTTACGTTTTTCCTCCAATTATATGTCTCTAATTTCCACCAATGTTCTCCTTATCAAGATCATAATTTGGTGGTGAGTTTTTCATTTCCATTTCCCTCTTATTAAGGCTAAATTTTATTAACCTTATTTCCGATGTGGGTTTTCCACAAAGGTATTTTCTATTTTCAACCTTTTATTTTCAAAGAAAATTTTCAAATTGTGAGGATGTAATTTATTGAAGGAGGGGAGAATGTAACACCCCAAGCTTCCACGATACGCTTCTCTTTCAATAATTCAATAGCTTGCATTGTACGCAAGTTCGAGATTCTAACACACCGCGACTAATCAAATTAGCCCTTATGAACAGTAATAACCACTTTTTGAAATTATATATATTTTCTATTTCAAAATGGACTTCATTTTTGGATTCGGAATGTTGAAATTAGCCTATGTTGAATTTTTTGTAATTTTCTGAGAACTTCCAAATTTTTATGAATAGTGAAAAATACTTAAAACAACTTTTTTAATCAAAATAATTTATAGTGATAAATTATACTATTGAGTGGTTTTAAAAGTATAATTAGAATATATTTTTACCATTTTATCCAATTGTGTTCATTAGAATTAATTTCACTTTGAAATTGGACATAAACAATTGTCAATCTTTTGATATATATTGTTTCTTAAAAACACGCTATTTGTTGTGACAGCGGGAATTAATTATAAAATTAATTAATGCAACTTATATGTTTGGAATTTTGTAAAATAGACATCATTTTTGAATTTGGAATATCAATTATAGCTTAGGGTGAAATTTTGGCACTATTCTGAAAAACTTCAATTTTTGATGAATAGTGAAACCACTAAGTGGTAGTTAAATAACTGATTTTTTTCATTTAAAAGAAATATTACCACATCTGTGATTTGATTTTCAAAAATCCGACATACATGGTTGTCATTAGGAGGTAAAATGTGGTTTAATGGGATTAAAATAATTTTTTGGTGAATAGTAACTTTTAAGTTTAATTAATCGCGATTAAAGGTAATTAGTGAAATTTAAGGTAAAAATGATATTATAAAAATATGAAATGACCTTGACACTTGTCCTACCCCTATTAGATGTGTCATGTCCAACCAATACAATCCATGGGTCAACTTGGGGACCCCATGGAGCCACTTTTCTAGGAAAATGACATAAATAACTTTTATTTAAAGTTAAAATAAAAATGTCAAAAACATAAGTTCTTTTACTAAAAAAATTTTTAAATGGTTTTATACAAGTCATATTTTTGACTATAAATATTAATTATAAAGATAAAAACATTACCTACATCATGATAATTTTTTTATAATTTTTAGACATTAAATAAATTAAATTATCTATGACACCATGATGATGCAGCGATTGCCTCATTAATTAACGATTTTAATAAAATGGAAGGATAATGTAAAATCTAAGCATTACACTTGTCCAAAGCCTATTGGATGAGTAGATTTCGAACCCTTATCACTTTATCCTCGAATTATATAAGTGTGGGACCTTTAGAATCCGAAAAGCATTGTATAATAAAGTAACATTTCATTACTTTCCAAGAGTGCCCCTCCTCTCCACTTATAAAAGGCCCCCAACTCTACCACCTTACTCACACTTTCAAAGCCTTTTGTCTCAGCCAACCTCTGACCAAATACTCTCCCAACTTCCCTCCCTTACTCCTAGAATCCTCAATTTGGGCAGAATTATTCCCAAGGAAGCCTTTATCTCAAATCAAAAGAGTTACCCGATTTTAAGGTAATGTCTTCGCTTATGTTATTTTGTATTATTTTGCTTATCCAACCCCCTAAAATCTTTTTATTAATTTCTTTTGTAACAACACTAGTATCCTCAATATACTAGGATGTTGTTATAAGAAGTATTTGAGCTACACTTACACACACCTACATCTAATGGTTAAAGAACATATTGTTTCTGTGGATGGCGAATTTCTGCCTCACGAAATGATGATTGTTCAACACTCATATAACACCTTCAACGGTGGCCATTAAGATGTCACTATATTTATACATGATATATAATATGTTTATGTTTTGCTTAAGGTTCTGTATTTTTCATTTATGGCATACCTTTATTGTTTCCATTATGGGTAAACGCGATATTTTCATTTTAGGAAGTGCGGACTACCACCCCCTCAAAGTGATTTGAATCGTTAAATACCATATGTGGGATGTATAAAGGATGGAGTAAATGATATTATATATGATATTATACTGGAATTATAATATACCTTTATATCATTATTATTTCATTAAATACGAAATAGAAATGAAAGTAGCGTTCATGCGTACGTACGGCTTACCGTCTCCATGAACGGTGCATTTCATTTCTTACCTCTAAACGTTATGGAATATTATAAATGCATGTATATACTGGATATATCACCACATGAACAACTTGTAATTATAAGAATTTTATTTTTGACTCAAGTACCAAAGATCGACAAAACGACCGTTATTAACTTAAATAATTACATAATGTTCATAACATGGTAATAAGTGATATAAAAGGAATAAAAAACTTGAAAAAGGTTCTTAAGCAAATATAAATTAACTCTAGTTTATTATTCAGGAGGTTAAAGAACGGTCGAGTCAAGACAGGGCGTAAGGTAAGGGAACTTCTTAACCCAATTTCTATTCTTTGGGTTAATCTCCTACTTTCAAATTATGTCATGATATTATTATGTCCTATCTTGTATTTGTAATTTATTTATGTTTATTAATAGTGAATACACAAAATAGATGTACTTTATTTAAAAAAAATGATCTTTGTAAGGGTCTTCGTCTCAATCTCCTTTCATTGAGGCATGTTTTGTTTTATACACAACTTTCTTTTATACGGTGTATAAACCCCTTTGACTTTGAATTTTATTCAAAAAGGAATATTTTTTTACAAATAGTTTTACTAAACGAAAAAAGGAATGTTTTTGTCTTACGTATGCGGCGACAACGACTTCTCCGTCGCCATGTCCCTTATTTGTGTTTCATCTTCCTCTACAAGCCATAACTTTTTTTAAATGAAAAACAAATACCATGTTTTACTTTTATTCTATTTTGGTATTGAAAATGGTATGTATCAAACGTTTTTTACAAGTTTTAATAAACGAAAACCCAGTGCAAATGTATATGTATTTAACGAAAGCTTAAAAGTGTTTTCAGAAAACATGACTCTCGAGTGTGGTAGACAGGAAGGGATTGGGCGTGGACCCATCATGGCCTGTAATTAGTCGAGCAGTCTCAGAATTAGTTATTTTGTTTTCAGAAGCTTGCATAATGTTTTCAGAAAAACACTGGAGTGTATTTGAGCAATTTTAAAATTAAGTATCTTCTAAAAAATTGCATCAACAGGTCTCATGAGACAAACTAGTGTCTTGGCACGAGGCCTTGACAAAATCTTATTTGTGGTCTTGGCACGAGGCCTTGGCTATGTGGTTATGATATTCTGGCATTATGCATTCCATCATTATGAAAGTGGTTATTGATATTGCATGTGATTATTCTACTAGTAGAATATCCATGTGAATAAGTAAATGGAATTATTTTATTTTACTTTTGCCATATTATGTTGAATTTCAAGTTTAAAAGGGTTTTGTTTTAGTTATACATTGCCTTAAATGTTTATGTTTATTTATGAAAGCTTCCGCTATATTGTTATCCTTACTGAGCATCTGAGCTCACCCCTTTCAATGTTTTAATATTTTACAGGATGTGAAGAAGTATTTTATGAATGACCTGCAGGGATAGTCAGAAGAGGATATGAGTGTGGACTATGGAGACTTTGTTATTGTAGTTTTTCACTTTATGATGTAATTTAACATTTATTAATGTATCTAGTGTTTCCAAGGCTACTAAACTAATCGGTCTTTCGAGACTTGATCTTTTGTGATCATGTCAATGTTACACAATAATAAACCGACTCTGGGTAACTGGGGTCGGGGCGTTACAAATATCAACACCCAACTTTTAATTGACCTATTACTCTACACAAACCTTATGTTTCATGTCCATGTGACTGAGATTATCCTTGAGGATCTCCCATATGTTGAGATCCTGAAGATTGACATATGATAGCCACTACAGATGACCCTCCCTCATGAAACCTACTACTAGAGCCAACTACATGGAATACCTTAAATTAAAATCTATTTATTACCAATTACTTATATAAAAATCCATGGAAAATACTGGATACCATCACAACCATATGATCATTTGTGGTCTAAACAATCTTGAAGACTCATATCACTAACTCAATCCAATCCTACACTGCCAATGGATCCGACTCACCACAGAACCTCAGTAGCCTCTGGTGCTAGAACTCACATATAATTCTAAGACTATGCACATAATTAGTATATAATACTAGTACCAACTACTACTTGATAGGTAGGTCCACTTCTCCCTACCCTCCTAGAAGAAACACACCATAAGATGGCCCCAAAACTGAGGCCGCATCAAAGATCATATCATCATCGTGATTCCGAATCAGTAACCTTGATAACTATCTTTATAGAGGAATATTGAAGGTGATCAAGACATACCACATTTATATAAGAAAATATATATGGGGATCTTAATCAATAAGTATAATTAAAGGATATCCTATATTATGCATAAACCATTTTCCCCTAAAACCAATGTCTTAGTTTTCTGAGTTGACAAGAAGGTTGTCAGAGTCCTATGTATAAGTAAGCTACCTCACTAACACTAGGTTTCATGTCCTAAAAGATTCACTTGAGATACTTAAAACAATTTCCATAATTCATAAAGAAATCCCCACTATAGGTCAAACTCCAACTCCAACCTGAGGATGAACTACCTCTGATACCACTCTGTAACAACCTGACCCATTGGGGTCTGCTTGGCCGAAAGAAGACCAAGCCAACACAACCCCAAGACCAAATCCATAGTATAGGGGTTGCAGATATTTTTTGAGAATGAATAACATAAAATTATAGGCCATTAACTAATGTACATGTACACACAAATCCAAAAATATCCATGAAATAGTGCAGAGGAATAATAAAAAGCCTGTAACTTCTAGGGTAAAACCATGCACACAATAAAATCTAGGGAATACATAATAGTATGATAGAATAAAACAAATGTGTAAAGGATAAAAATACATGACCATCCCGAAATAAATTCCTAACTTAAAAACAACTAGAATAAAGGAAAAGATGAGAGATCCTAACTCCTGATATCCAAGACCGACCACCATACACAATCTATGCACTGGAGCATCCCTATGCTCCACAAAAATCACTAATGATATATCTTTCATCTTAAATAAGATATGAAATGTGCAGAAAAATTCCATATAAGGGTGAGTATATTCATACATGTTAGGATTCCCTAAAAACCGAAGGGGGATCCATAGAAAGATATGATAAAATTAGTCATCTCAACCAAAAGAAAGAGGAAAGTGAATCACACACACACACACACACATATATATGTATGTATGTATGTATATATGTATATGCTTATAAGTAATCCTAGACTAGAGAGAAATGTGATCTTCATATCACAGTCCAGCCCAGGATGATTAGTCCGCCTATAGCTCTATAGGCCCCCATCAATTACTAACACCTTACATATCCATCTGAAGAATTAATGAGGTGGTCCCGTACCTCTTCCTATATCCATAAACCTAGGATTCACAATATCTAATAGAGTAATAACACCCTAGTATGATAGGGGGATTCCAATCAGCAGATTTATAGAGGACTCACACCTTGGTGTGATAGGGGGATGCCACTAGGCAGAGGACCAACACCCTAGTGTTTTAGGGGGATTCTACTCAATAGATGGATATTGGATTAATTCCCTAGTACTATAGGTTGATTTCACTCAAACATGGGGGAAATACACCCAAGTAATATAGGGGTTTACACTTGGTAGGTATTGATAGAGGACCCATGCCCTATCACATCAGAGGGGTGACACTCAGTGGGTAGAGGACCCACACCCTTGTACACCAGGGGGGAGGGGGGTGGGGGGTGGGGGTCCACTCAAATAAGTGGAATGAGTATGGGGGACCCACACCATGGTATTATAGGTAGTTTCCAACCCCAGACTCTCTCTGATGATCCCAAATAATCACTGGGAATATTCTACACTGTATCTCAAAATCTACTTTTAAGGATACAATCACATTATACGTGGAACATTTCTTAGGATATGATAGTCATGGGACAAAATCTGAGTAAATATGAAGGAAATATGTGTAACTTCATGACTTTTCAGTGAACTATGTTTTTTTAGTTTTTGTGAAACCCAAAAACTACACCTAAGGGAGGGTTGATTTTCTTTTGAGAAGAAAATAATAGGTGGTCTAGAACCTTGATTCAGACCAAATAAATAGCATGTATTTGAATGTACATCATGTATTTAAATACACAACATGAAATGTTCTAGCTAGGCCCCTTGTGTGTCATGAATTTGTTTTTCCCTAGGAGTGAGAAACCCGAGCATTAAATGACGTATAATGTATTTACACTCCGTGTAATTATTTTTCCAGAGGGAAAGGACCTAATATTTTCACAATGTGTAATTCACTTACATGCCATGTAAATTCAAGGTTTGGTTTAAAAAAAAAGGGAGTATCCATTTATTTTTAACATAGTTTATTCTTCCTTCTTTTATATAGAAGGAGCAGTGTGTGAGGATATCTACCCATTATTTACTATGGTTCCACTAGATATCCTTTATTTGAGCTATGTTCTCTTGATCTTTGGGTGCATTGGATCCAAAATGATAAGATATATACTACTCTCCCTTCCTTTTGTTGTTTATCTTCCCTTATTCTATGCGATTTTGGTACTAGATCATATACCCTATTTTTAGGGGTTTTGTACACCTTATTGTTTTCTTAAATTATAGATTAAATTAAAGGATAATAATGGATTAGTGGTCCTCTAGAAAACTAAGGTCGGAGGTCTAGTCATTTTTTCTAAAGGATCATTTCATTTTATTTATGCACTGATGTGCCGCACACCAGATCTACTAAGCGACGACTCCTAAACTTTTAATAAATTAAATAAATTGATATTCCATGCTAAATAAGGTCCTAGATATTGGTGAATAAACATCATTGGTGGATCAACATGATGTGAGACACACCCATGGGTGTTCCCTTCCTTAAATCCATTAATGAATTTTACCCTAAATTGTTAAATCTACTTTTTAGGTGTGTTTTACAAGTAATAAAATGTATATGAACATGAAATTATTAGATGAAAGATGTTTGTACAGGAGTTTGAATCCTATGAATATTCCATAGTTTGAATTACTTAAATAAAATGATTTTGAAAACTTGTTAGCAATGCTTTGAGGGTATAGTATGAGTAATTACTATCCATAACATTCTATTCAGTTGAGATGAGAGAAATACAAGGGTCCTGACATAAAGACTCTTTGGAAGGTATCATATTGCATCATAATTTGAAATGGGAATGATTAATTTTACACTAGGAGAAATACTTTGATCTTTTTATAGATTCCCTTTGTCGGGCTCACTAGGAAGATTACTTACTTACCCATGAGTGATACCGGTTCCCTAGGGGAGATACCTTGGATTGGCCCAGTGGGTGATATGGTTACACCATCCATGGGTGATACTTGGTCCCCTATATTAGATACCAAGGATATGATCACAGGTTCATGCATTAAACCACTATGAGATAAATACTTGGGATACCTTTATATATTAAATTGGATAGAATCTTACATTTTTGGGTATTTTTAGTGCTCCTAATGTGATAATCGGGTTCCTTCTTATGGTTCACCTTGGAAAATCCCAAGATGTAAGGTTATTAAATTCTAGAGATGCATTATATAAAAATTCTTGATTATATATTCTATTAAATTAAAGGACACTTCCACCAATCCAAATAACATGATTGGGTTTAGTCCATACATGATACAATCCATGTTACATGCTCAATTATTCTTCCTTGCATGTACACTGGAGAACCTCTATATACACATATTATATCTGTATAGGTTTCCTTCCTTCTAGACATATCCATATTAGTCCCATGGAGGTAGTGTTGGTCAGATATCTCATAGGGAACTTGGACTTTTATATATATATATATATATATCCTTGAATTTATTATTTAACTTGAAAATGCTCATTTTATATGCATAGACCGGATTATTCTAGATGCCATTGGTGATGGAATACTGATTATATATCACACCCTACTCAGGACACCTTTGATACCTATGTCGAATTCATGGTCGTAGGTATAGATAAAGGGAAGCAGCCAACTTTCGATAATTTATTTTCATTACAAGGATGGAGTGCAGGAGCAGAGGACCGATTATATGCTCGTGATGCTAGTAGTTGAAAATTTTGGTCTTTTTCATTTTTGTTTAACATGTGTTATATTCATATTTACTCTATATCTCGTATACCTCATTTTTTTATAGCTACATGAAATGGCCATCATCATCATTTTTTTATCTATTTATGATTCATCTTCCATCTTTTGATTTATTTTAGAAAATTTATTGTTATAAATCCTCGGTTTCTTTTTTTATTTTTTCTTCTATTGTTTCCCATTTATTATTTATTTTTGTGTTACACTCTAACTCATAAGGTAATAGTATACCATTGAAAAACCTTAGGCCATCACTACTAGTAGGAATCCTCTATCATATGGTGAGGCACTCTTGAGTTCATGTGTCTAGACATCACGAGGAATCATTTAGTGTCTTTTGGGGTGGGATAATACAAAGTGGTATCCGAACTTCTTTTACTTTTTTCTTTCTATTTTGGTATTATACAAGTGACCAAGATGTAAAGTAATTTGGTAATGAGGTTATTCCTAGGAGTATCCAAACCATGTATAGGGGAAACCCAAATTACCTATGATGGGTTATTGTTGTTATCAGTTTGTTCCTATTAAAGTTGTACTGAATTCATTGCTGGATGACACACATGTTTTGTGAAATTATTATTATTTTTATCATTATTATTATGGATTTACTTTTTCCTTGGCCTAGTATGTAAAGGAGGTATGATCTCATTCCAAAATATAGGAACTTAGAACTTATATTCCATGCATTTTTTCATGCCAAGTTCAATTTCTGCATGCATTTCCCACTACATATACTTAGTTCTTGGATTCTTATATAAAAAAATGTACTAATGTTTCTTGGAGGGATAAAATAATTAGATTAATTAATTTTTTTTCATCAATCTATACAAATTTTTCCTATATAGATTGATGATGGAACCTTAATTAACCAATTCTTCTATGTTTGAGCCATGAACCATTGGTTATATGGACCGAAACGTTAGTTGATTTGATTACGTGGATAACAATAGTAATTTATGAATCATGTACTTCTATAATTCTAGAATAGTGATTCATCTAATCAAATTGTTATGCATGACCTGTTATATCCTGATACCAAATGTAAAGGTTAGGTCACAATTACTTGACACACCAATTTCAATTTATAAATAGTATGTTATTTTATAAATTGGGAATGGTTAATCAAATAACTAGACTGTGATATATATATATATATATATATTAAAATGAGTACGAATTCCAATAAATTTAAAATTTAAATGAAATGGTTGCCACTAAATGGGGATTCTAATTGCAGAGTAAAGAGCGTTTTCCTTTATACCTTGAAATTGACACTCCATATAACTGAACCTCTATTGTGTGATCTTATATCCTAACCCTAACCCTATCTCATGATCTGCCTATTTTCCAACCTCTATAAAACATTCCCAAAAACACGATCCTTGACATTGAACTCTATAGTTCATCTGCAGCGATTGACATAAGATTTCTGATAAGACTATGTTGTAGCCATCTGCTTATGAATCAACTGGACTTTCTTAGAAGCCTCCTACATGAGATGCGGTCCCAGTAATGATACCTCACCTGCCTTAAACAAAACATGGGAGATCTAAATGGCATACCGTATAAAGCCTCATAAGGTTCCATCTGTATAGTCACTTGATAACTGTTATTATAGGTGAACTCAACCAGGGGAATGTGCCTCTCTAAAGAGCCCCCAAAATATGGGACGCATGCTTGCAACATGTCCTCTCGCACTTGTATCATATGATTTGACTGGCCATCAATCTGAGGGTGGTATGCTAGGATCATAAGCACCTGTGTACCCAAAAAACTATAAAATGTCTACTAGAAACAAGACATAAAGAGGGCATCCCTATCCGAAATGATAGTGCGTGGGACCCCATGAATTTGTACCACCTCCAAGATGTATAGCCTCCCAATCTCATCAACACTTAAGGTATCTTTGATCAAAAATAAGTGAGTGACCTTCATAATCATATCAACAAAAACCCATAAAGAATCGTTACCTTGAGGTGACCTCATTAAACTTGTCATGAAATCCATCACGACATCATCCCATTTCCACTATGGAATAGGTAATTGCTGTAAAATCCTAATTGGTCATTGATGATCTGCCTTCACCTGCTAACAGGTGGAACACCTCATAAAAAACCCAGCTATCTCTCTCTTCATACCCGACAACCAGTACTGACAACGCAAGTCATGGTACATTTTGGTGACTCTGGTGTGCACTACCCAAGTTGAATTACAAAAATCCTATATCAACTCCTCACGTATATCAAGTAGAACCCAAACACGTCCATGGATACAGAAGATATTATCCTCACCAACCTTCTAACCAGGATAATGTTTCTCACCTTTCGCACACTCCTATATAACTAGGCATTCAAAATCTGATAGCTACCTCATCCTTACTCTGTCCAGTAGAGTAGAGGTCACAAAAAAGGGTGATAGAAAAGTTTTCCCTAGTATATCATGCACCTCCAAATGCATCTAAGAGAACAACTCCATAAGCTTCCGCTCACTACTAGCCTATTTCACTACCTGTATCTCAGTCATCCTGCTCAGTGCATTGGCCACTGAATTTCCTTTACCAGGAGTATAGGCAAGATCAAAGTCGAAGGACTATAGTTACTCTACCCACCTTTAGTAACTCATATTCAGATCATTCATCCTAAAGATATACTTGAGACTTTTTTGGTTTGTTTAAACCATAAAAAGCTCTATGAGTAAGTAATGTATCCAACAATGTAAAGCATGAATGGAAACAACTAACTCTAAATCATACGAAGGGTAATTCCTCTCATGTGGACTTAGATAACAAGAACTATACACCACGACTCGATCCCCCAACACCCACAATGCCTCAACCCAATACCTGAAGTGTCATAGTAATCTGTGTAACTATTTCCCTACTCAGGTAGTATCGAGACTGGTGCTGATGTAAACCTCCCTTTCATCCCCTGAAAGGCTATCTCATAAGAATCTAACCAAACTAAATTTACAACCTTCTTAGTCAAGCCCGTACATGATGCTACTAATCGTGAGAAGTCTTGTATAAAATGTTCGTAGTAACCATCTATCCCTAAGAAAACCCGTGTGTCAAAAATGTTCTTGGGATGTTCCCAAGAAACTAGGACTCTCACATTCTCTGGGTCTACTAATACTCTTGTATCTTAGATTATGTGGCACAGGAAGTGAATCTAATCCATCCAATATTGGCATTTTGTGATCTTAGTATATAACTTGAGCTCTATTAGTATAAGGACCTAGCCTTGAAACCTTACATAATATTGAATTAAATGAATAATTCACATTGAGGACATTTTCAGGTTTAGAGTTTTAGATAATTAGGCCATAACTATTACATTACATCTCAAAAATTACGAAGTAGACACTTTTACTAAGTATCAATTTTTTTCATAAAATAAAAAATCTTGAAAAAAAGAGTCATGCCTAGTTCCATGTTTTAGACAGTATACCTTTTCCTTGATCCCATCCTTGACCCTATTTATCTTTAAGTCTTATGAAAAACATTTCAAAACTTGGGATGAGCATAAAAATCTCAGCAAGGGTTATAAAATAAATAAAGAAAACATTATTCCGTTAATACATACCAATAATAAGACTTTTAAAATACCTCATGAAATCATAAGATTTATAAATAACACATAGAAATCAAAAATCATAATGGTAACTTTTGGCATCCATGACATACTTATGTTGTAGAATTAACAACTACGTAGATAGTTACATTTGGAATACCCATCATAGTATATTCTCTAAATCTATTAGAAGAAACATTATCTTTTACCTCAATCACATTACCAAATGAATTGGAGAGCTATATTGGGCTCACCCTCCTTAGGTTTATCATGGAACCACCAGTATACATAAAAAATGCCCAAGAACTGTAACACATAAAACAAGTATAAATGAAAGATAACATTTCCACATTGCAATAAAAATATATCATTTCAAGATATTAAAATAATCAATGCTTTATAAAAACCATTTTCAATTCAAAAATATGTAAAAGGGTATATGGTATCTATTTTCCTTTAAAAAAACACTACGACTTATTAAAGAAGCCAAAGATCAAATAATACTCGTGGCGGCAGAAAGGTTGTTGTCACCACGTACTTTAAAAAGAAACATTCTTTTTTGATGTTTAGTAAAACAATACTTATAGAAAAGATTAATTTTGAATAAAAGTAAAATTTAATGGTGTTTATACACTATATAAATAAAGTCGTGTATAAAACAAAATATGCATCAATGAAAGGAGATTGAGACGAAGTCCCTTACCTCGTGTCCGACTTGATCTGTTCGTTCTTTAATATTATAAATAATAAACTAAAGTTAATTTATACTTTCTTAAGAAAATTTTTAAAGTTTATTATTCTTTTCATATTACTTATTACCATGTTATAAACATTATGTAATCATTTAAGTTAATAATGGTCATTTTGTCGATATTTGGCACTTGAGTCAAAAATGAACTTCTTATAATTACAAGTTGTTCACGTGGTCAAAAGTAAATTATCTACAGAATTATTTTCATGATTTAGATATCATATATATCATATATATCAAGTATATATATTAATTTATAATACTATATAACATTTGGAGATAATAAATGAAATGCACCATTCATGGAGATGGTAAGCCGTATGTACACATGAATGCTACTTTCATTTATATTTCATACTTTAATGGAATGAAAACTTAATGATACATAGATATATTATAAATATAGTATAAAATAATATATATATAATTTTATTAACTCAATCCTTTATACATTCCACATATGGTATGAATGAGTCATATCAGTTTGAGGGGGCGGTAGTCTGTACTTCCTCAAATGAAATTATTGCGTCTACCTATTATGGAAACCATAAAGGTATGATATAAATGAAAAATAAATAATCATAGAGACAATATAAATATAATATATATCACATATAAATACACTGAATTCATAATGTCCACCATAAGTGGTGGTAGGAGAAGATTGAACAATCATCGTTTCGTGAGGCAGTAGTTCGACGTCTACAGAAACAATATGTTCTTTACCCATTAGACGGAGGTGTGTGTAAGTGTAGTTAGAATCCTTCTCATAAAAAAACTTAGTGTATTGAGGGTAATGGTTTTTTTATAAAATAAATTAATAAAGAGTTTAGGGGGTTGTAGAAGTAAAATAAAATAAAAGAACTTAAGAGAAGATGTTACCTTTATATCGGGTAACTCCCGTTGGTTTGAACCAAAAGGATTTATTGAAGTTACTTATGTATAAGGTAAGGATTATATGTGGAAGATATGGATATTTAGAGATTATTTGGATAGAGGTTGGATGAGACAAGGGGATTGAGAGGTGTGAGTAATGGGTTAGAGGTGAGGGCATTTTATAAGGGGTCGAGGGGCTCTTTAGGAAAGTTTAAAAATATTATTTTATTATATAATGATTTTAGATTTCTAAAGGTCCGAAACTTATTAAAGTAAAAGATAAGATTAATCTTGTTCAAAATAAAATCATCCAATAATAATTGTACAGGTTTAGGATATTTTTTTAATATTTATAATCTTATTTATTTAAATCATTCATTAATGAGGTAAACACTGTATCGTTATTGTGTCATAAATAATTTTATTTATTTGATGTCTAAAAATTATAAAAAAATACCATGATGTAGGAAATATTTTTATATTTAAAATGAATAATTATAGTCTAAGAGATAACTTATTTAACCCCACATAAGAATTTATTTACTAAAAGATATATGTTTATATCATTTTTGTCATTACTTTAAATTAATTAATATAAAGTGTCATTATCACTCTAAAGTGGCTACATGGGATCCCAAAATCGATCCAAGGATGACCATGGTCTCAAATTTATCAACCAATAGGATTATGATACATGTTAGGTTAATTTAATATTATTATAATATTATTTTTACCTTGATTTACCCTATTTACCTTCAACCGCGATAAATAAAAGTCAAAAGTTACAATTAACCAAAAATTATTTTCATCTTATTGAACCAAATTTTACTTACTGATAACAACCATGTTTGTTTGATTTTTTAAATTCAATTCACATAAGTGGTAAAATTTAATTTAAATGAAGAATTCGGTTTTTTAACAACTACTGAGTGTTTTCACTATTCGTCAACAATTGAAGGTTTTCAGAAAAATACAAAAAATTAAGCCTAAGCTATATTTGATATTCCGAATTCAAAAATGAGGTCTATTTTACCAAATTTAAAACATATAAGTTTCATTAATTAATTTAAAATTAATTCCCGTTGTCAAAACAGAAAGCGTGTTTTTAAGAAATAATAACAATCAAAAGATTGACACTTGTTTATGTCTAATTTCAAAGTGAAATTACTTCCAATGACCAAAATTGGATTACATGGTAAAAATATAATATAATTACACTTTAAAACCCATTAAAAATATAATTTAACCATATAAATAAATTAGATTAAAAGGCAGTTTTGAATTAAAATACAATATTTTTCACTATTCATTAAAAAATGATTTTTATCAGAAAAACACCAAAAATTTACCCAAAGTAAATTTTGATGTCCTGATTCTAAATAAGAATTTTATTTTTTCAAATAGAACATATAAAAGTGACCAAAACTATATTTAAATAGGTTTCATTATCAAAACGTGGTAAATTGACCTTTTAATGAATATTATAGTATTTATGCTCAAAATTAAATTCATTCACATTTTAAGCCTCTAACTTTTATTGGATAAATATAAAAACATTTAAAAAACATGTATAATAATATTTTTGTCTGTTATATTCATTCCCGCCAATACAATGGCTAGGCATTAATTACCATTGAAAATAATATTATATTATTATTTTTCAGTATGACTCAACATTGTGTGAAACATTAGACTTCGGAGAAACCCATTGTTGCGTGTCAGGTACACTATCAGATATAGCATCCCCTTTAAAGAAAAATTAATATTTAATTCACAAATATGAAAATAAATATGAAAATATCTTATTCTTTATTTACCTAGGTTGTTACATCCTTCCCCTTTGTTAGAAATTAAGTTCTCGCAATTTTATTCACTTATCAAATAAATGGGGGTATTTATACCTCATAGCATTTTCAGATTCCCATGTTTCCTCTTCAACCATATGTTTTTTACACAAAACCTTTACCTGATGAATTACCTTATTTTGCAACACTTTCTCTCTTTGGTCATGAATCTGGACTGGTTATTCCTCATAAGAGAGATTCTCTTCCAACTAAACTACCTCTGGGCTCCAAACATGATATGGAACCAGCATTTACTATCTCAACATTGAAACATGGAAAACATTGTGTACCTAGGATAAACATGAAGGTAAAGCCACTCTGTAGGCAACTGGTCCAACTTTCTCCAGAATTTCATAGGGTCCAATGAACCTCAGACTCAACTTTCTCTTATTAATAAAACACATCACACTTTTCCATGGAGAAACTTTGAGAAAGACATGATCACCTACCTCAAATGAAAGATCCTTCCTCCAGTTATCCACATAACTTTTCTTCCTGCTCTGAGCTATTCTCATTTGCTTCTGAATCAATTGAAATTTTTCTTCCATCTCTTCTACCAATTCTGGTCCCATCAACTTCCTTTCGGCTACTTCATCCAAAAAAGCTGGAGTTTGACACCGCTTCCCATATAATGCCTCAAATGGAGCCATATATATACTGGAATGAAGACTTTTATTATAAAAAAATTCAACCAAATAAATATTTTGGTCCCAAATTCCCTGGTAATTCATTGAGAAAGCACGTAACATATCCTCCAAGGTCTGAATTGTTCGTTCTGATTGCCCATCTGATTGAGGATGAGAAGATGTAATAAAATTTAATTTAGTACCCAACGATTTATGAAGGCCTTTTTAAAAGTTAAAAGTAAACCTGGGATCACGATCAGATACAATGGAGAGGGGAACTCCATGCAACCTAACTATCTCTTTAACATACAATCAAGAAAGTTGATCTAGAGAAAAAATATATCGAATAGGAAGGAAATGAACTGATTTAGTGAATCGATCAGCAATAACCTAGATTGTATTATTACCTCGAGATGCCTTAGGTAATCTCATAACAAAGTCCATTGATATATTTTCCCATTTGCACTCTAGAACCGGTAAAGACTGAATCATCCCTTTAAGTAACTGTCTCTCTGATTTAACCTGTTGACAAGTCAAACACTTCACAGTAAAGTCAGCAATATCTATTTTCATTCTATCCCATCGGTAATACTCCTGAAGATCTCTATACATCTTAGTACTACATGGATGAACTGAAAACAGAGAACTATGACTTTCACATAATAACTCTTTCTTTAACTGTGAATCACAAGACACACATAATATCTTCCTAAACCTCAAAACACAATCATTATCAATGTTAAAATAAGGAAACTTACCCTTTTGAACCAACTCTACCTTTTTCTGCAATTAATTGTCTTCCTTATGATCTTGCTTAATTATATCTGGTAGAGATGATTTCATTGAAATCTAAAACAAAATAGAGGAATTTCCTACACCCAAAACTTCTATACCAAAGTGAATTAAGTCTTTAATCAAAGGATCTTGTTTCAAACAAAAAAAGGTTAATGTATCATTAATTTTTTGACTCAAAGCATCAACCACTTTATTTTCCTTTCCTGGATGGTAATGAATTGTGAAATCATAATCCTTGATTAATTCCAGCCATCTCCTCTGTCTCATGTTCAATTTTTTTTGAGTGAATATATAATTAAAAAATTTGTGATTAGTATATATTTCACACATTACTCCATACAAATGATGCCTCCAAATTTTTAAAGCAAAAATAACAACAACTAATTCCAAATCATGTGTAGGGTAATTTAACTCATGAGGTTTCAACTGACGTGAAGCATAAGCAATTACCTGATCATTCTGCATAAGGACACAACCAAGTCCTTTCAATGAAGCATCACTGTAGATAATAAACTCACTATTTCTGGAAGGTAATTACAAAACTGGAGAATTCACCAATCTTCTTTTCAATTCCTAAAAACAATCATCACATTCTTTTGTCCAAATAAACTTAAAACCTTTTCAAGTTAACTTAGTTAGTTGGATAGATAACCGTGCCAAATTTTCAACAAACCTCTGGTAATAACTGACCAAACCAAGAAAACTATGAATCTCGGTTATATTTTTGGGTCTTGGCCATTATTTAACAACCTTTGTTTTAGCAGGATCAATAATTATGACATTTTTTGAAACAATGTGACCAATGAGTGAAATTTGTGGTAACCAAAACTCACACTTCCTGAATTTCCCATACAATTTCTTTTCTTTTAAGGTTTTCAAGACAAACCTTAAATGACTTTCAGGTTTTTATTTACTTTTGAAATAAACCAAAATATCATCAATAAAAATGACCAAAAACATATCAAAAAACTCATGAAAAATTATATTCATAAGATCCATGAATAAAGCAGGTGCAATGGTTAATCCAAAAGGCATAACCCCAAATTCATAATGGCCATATCTACTAAAAAACATGGTCTTTGGAATGTATGCTTCTTTTACTTTCAACTGATGGTACCTGGACCTCCTGTAAATCTTCGAAAAATACGGAACTCCCTGGAGATAATCAAAAAAATCATCAATATGAGGCAAAGGATACTTGTTCTTAACATTGATGTTATTCAATGCTCTATAATCTATGAAAAGTCTCATAGAACCATCTTTCTTTAAAAAAAAGGAGCACCCTATGGTGATGTGCTAGGTATAATGAAACCTTTATCTAATAAATTCTAAAATTTCTTATTTAACACTAAAAGTTCAATTTGAGCCATTAAATAAGGGGGTTTTGAAATTGGATTAGCATTAGGTACTAAGTCAATAGTAAATTCAACTTCCTGATCGGGTATAATACCAGGAAAATCATAAAAAAAACATCAAGGTACTCATTTACCGCTGGCACATCATTAATCTGAACAGTTCCTTTATTTTCAACAATATGTTCAAGGTAACATTTATTTCCATCTTTAACTGGTTTTTCAACTTCTTGATATGTTATCAAAAGTAAGGTTTCATTCATGTACACAAATTGAAATTCTTTCTGGAAAGAAACCTCTTTAGCTTTGGAGTTAATCTTATCATGATAGAAATAAAGATAATCCATTCCCAAAATAACATAAAACTATACTAGAGAAAAAACAATAAGGTTTACAGGTAGATTCTTTCCACACACAAGGACAAGAAGGATCTTATAATTTTTTTTTTCTCAACATTTCCCCTAGTATTTTTACCATAAGTTTAGGATTCATATCTTGAGATGTAATTCCCAATTTACTAGAAAACTTCTCAGAAATGAATGAATGTGTAGAACCAAAATCAAACAACACATTGGCATAATCTGAAAAAACAAATAGTGTACCTGATACTACTTAATTTTATGGACCAACATCTGATGAAGTAGTTTCAAAGGATTTCACCACCTCTTTCTGCTTGTATTCGGGCTGCTTTCCCTTAGTTGAGTTCTTCATTGGACACTCATTTACATAATGACCCATTTCATTGCACTTAAAAAATTTTACTGATTGTAAATCATATTTTGTCTTACCATTAACCTGATCTTTTTCAGTGAAATTATGAGCCTTATGCCCTATTTTACCACATTATTACCACTTACTAGAATTCAAAAGACATTCCTCAGTAAGATTTTTACCAAAATTTTCACAAACTGTAAACATAATTTTCTTACAATCAGACATTTATGAAGAGTTCTTCCCTTTTATCTTCCACCTCGACCTCTTATTCTGTTGTTTGTCAAAGAACACCTAATCGTTGGAAAACTCCATTTCTTCCTTCTCCACACAGTGAATAAGTTTTTCATAACTTTTGAACACATGAGAAGAAAAATCCCATTGACAATTTGGCTTTAATTCGGAGTAAAAACAATTGATTTTACTATCAAGATCTCATAAGAAATTTGGAGCATACATTTTCTAGTCGAGTGAATTTTTCTTCATAAGCAACCACTGAGTCATCCTCTTGTCTCAATTCCATGAATTTTTTTCCATCTTAAGATGAGCCACCGTAGGAAAATATTTCTAAAGAAACATACCATTGAATTCATCCCAATCAAGAGCAACAATCTCCTCACTATCCCTAATATTTTTTACCATGGACCACCACTAATCGGCTTCACCTTCAAAATGGTAAACAAAAATACTAACCTTTTGATGTTATGAACACCCCATGACATCAAAAATATTCTCTAATGCTTTAATCAACCCTTTAGCTAGCACGAGGTCAGATGATCCTCTGAATGATGGGGGATTTTTCTTTATGAAAAGCTCCACTACTGACATGTTCCTCTATGGTTGATCTGGATGATCTCATGCATGGATACCACCACCATTTATATCCTAAGTCAATTATGCCATCACTGCAACAAACAGTTCAGCTCTGATTCTGACTATCTTAGGTTTCTAATTTGGAAGTTTTTCTTCCTCCGAATGTTGTCCCATCATAACTGGCCTTCTTCCTCTGCAAAAAAACCATTCTGAACAGAAAAATATCTTAGGTGAAACAACATGGTAATATGAAAATTCTATATCATTTCAATCTTACCATACATTAAAAATAATTTATAGGTATTAATATAACAATATCCCAACTTCTAAGGTTGTCTAATCCAACCTATGATACAGACTAGAAGGAACCAGCCTTGAAAAATAACATAATCTTGAATTAAATGAATAATTCACATTGAGGATAATTTCAGGTTTATATTTTTAGAGAATTAGGCCATAACTATTAAATTACATCTCAAAAATTACAAAGTAGACACTTCTACTCAGTTTCCATTTTTTTAATAAAATAAGAACTCTTGAAAAAAAAGAGTCATGTCTAGTTCCATGTTTTATACAACATGTGTTTTCCTTGATCCCATCTTTGACCCTATTCATCTTTAAGTCCTATGAAAAACATTTCAAAACATGGGATGAGCATAAAAAGCTCAGTAAGGGTTATAAAATAAAGAAAGAAAACATTATTCCATCAATACATACCAAGCATAATCTCTTTAACATACCTCATGAAATCATAAGATTTATGAATAATACATAGAAATCATAAATCATAAAGGCAACTTTTGGCATCTATAACATACTTACATTGTAGCATTCATAGCTACGTAGGGAGTTACATTTGAAATACCCATCATAGTATATTCCCTAAATCTATTAGGAGAAACATTATCGTTTACCTCCATTATGTTACCCAATGCATTGGAGAGCTATCTTGGGCTCACCCACCCTAGTTTTATCATAGAACCACTTATATATGTAAACAATTCCCAAGAACCATAACACATAAAACAAGCATAAAGGAAAGATAAAATTTCAAAATTACAATCACAATATATATTTTCAAGATATTGTAAAAATAAATGTTTTCTCAAAACCATTTTCAATACCAAAATATATAAAAGGTTATATGGTATTTATTTTCCTTAAAAAAACACTACGGCTTATTAAGGAATCCAAAGATCAAATACTACTCGTGGTAGTGGAAAGATCATTTTAACTGTGTACGATAAAAAGAAACATTCCTTTTTGTCATTTAGTAAAACACTATGTTGATAAAATATTCCTTTTGAATAAAAGTAAAAGTTAAAGGTGTTTATACACAGTATAAAAGAAAGTCGTGTATAAAACAAAATATGTCTCAATGAAAGGAGATTGAGACGAAGTCCCTTACCTCATGTCCGAATTGACCCATTCATTATTTAATCTCCTGAATAATAAACTAAAATTAATTTCTAATTGCTTAAGAACCTTTTTCAAGTTTATTATTCCTTTTATATCACTTATTATCATGTTATAAACATTATGTAATCATTTAAGTTAATAATGGTCATTTTGTCGATATTTGGTACTTGAGTAAAAAATGAACTCCTTATAATTACAAGTTGTTCATGTGGTCAAAAGTCCATTATCTACAAAAATATATTAATGAATTAGATATCATATATATCGTATATATCTAGTATATATATGTATTTATAATAGTACATACCATTTGAAGATAAGAAATGAAATGCACTGTTCATGGAGACGGTGAACCGTACGTACGCATGAACACTACTTTCATTTCTATTTTGAATTTTAATGGAATGAAAACTTAATGATACATAGGTATATGATAAATCCAGTATAATATTATATACATAATTTCAGTAACTCCATCCTTTATATGTTCCATGTATGGTATGAACGAGTCATGTCACTTTGAGGGGGCGGTAGTCCCCACTTCCTCAAATGAAATTGCCGCGTTTACCCATTATGGAAACCATAAAAGTATGATATAAATGAAAAATATAGAAGAATATAGATAATATAAATCTAATATATATCACATATAAATATAGTTCCATCATAATATCCACCATAAGAGGTTGTAGGAGAAGATTGAACAATTATCATTTCGTGAGGCGGTAGTTTGCCCTCCACAGAAATAGTATGTTCCTTACCCATTACACAGAGATGTGTGTAAGTTTAGTTAGAATAATTCTCATAAAACAACCTAGTATATTTAGTATAATTTTTTTATTATAAAATAATGTAATAAAAAGAGTTTAGGGTGTTGTATAAGTAAAATAAAAGAACAGATCTTAAGAGAAGACGTTACCTTAAAATCGAGTAACTCTCTTTGGTTTGAACCAAAAGGATTTATTGAAGTGTCTTATGCCTAAGTTAATGCTTCTAGGTGGAATATAGGGATATTTAGAGCCTATTTGGATAGTGGATGAACTATTTAAGGGGCTTGATAGGTGCGAGTAATGGGTTAGAGGTGATAGATTTTTATAAGGTGGAGGTTGGTCTCTTTATGAAAGTTTGAAAATATTATTTTATTATCTAAATATTTTCGGTTTCTAAAGGTCTAAAATGTATTAAATTATAAGATAAGATGGATCTTGTTATAAATAAAATCATAAAATAATAATTGGACAGGTTTTGGATATTGTTTTATTCTTTATAATCTTATTTATTTAAATCATTCATTAATGAGGTAAACACTACATCATTATTGTGTCATAAATAATTTTATTTATATGATGTCTAAAAATTATAAAACAAATACCATGATATAGGAAATTTTTTTAGATTTTAAATTAATATTTATAGTGTAATAGATAGATTATATAACCCTATTTAATAATTTATTTACTAAAAGATATATGTTTATGTCATTTTTGTCATTACTTTAAATTAATTAATATAAAGTGTCATTATCACTCTTAAGTGGCTCCATGGGGTCCCAAAATCTACCCAAGGATTCCCATGGTTGGAAATGTATCAACCAATAGGATTAGGACACATTTTAAGGTAATTTAATATTATTATAATATTATTTCTACCTTGAATTACCCTATTTACCTTCAACTGCAGTAAATAAAAGTCAAAAGTTACTATTCAACAGAAATTATTTTCATCTTATTGAAACAAATTTTACTTATTGATAACAACCATGTATGTTGGATTTTTGAAATTCAATTCACAGAAGTAATAAAATTTTATTTAAATGAAGAAGTTGGTTTTTAACTACTACTCAGTGTTTTTACTATTTATCAAAAATTGAAGGTTTTCAAAAAAATACCAAAAATTCAGCCTAAGCTATATTTGATATTTGGAATTCAAAAATGATGTTTATTTTATCAAATTTAAAACATATAATTTGCATTAATTAATTTAAAATTAATTCCCATTGTCAAAACAAAATGCGTGTTTTTAAGAAATAATAACTATCAAAAGATTGACACTTGTTTATGTCAAATTTCAAAGTGAAATTATTTATAATGACCAAAATTGGATTAACTGGTAAAAATATAATATAATTTCACTTTAAAACCAATTAAAAATATAATCTAACCATATAAATTAATTAGATTAAAATTCAGTTTTGAATTAAAATACATTATTTTTCACTATTCATTAAAAAATGAATTTTATCAGAAGAATTCCAAAAATTTACCGGAAGTAAATTTTCATGTCCCGATTCTAAAAAAGAATTTTATTTTGGCCAATAGAACATATAAAAGTGACCAAAACTATATTTAAAGAGGGTTCTCCATTAAAAATAGTAAATCAATCTTTTAATGAATATTAGAGTATTTATGCTTAAAATCAGATTCATTCACATTTTAAGCCTCTAAATTTTATTAGATAGATGTAAAAACACTTAACAAAAATTTATAATCATATTGTAGTTAGTTGTATTCATTCCCACCAATAAAATGGCTAGGCGCTAACTACCATTTAAAATAATATTATATTATTATTTTTCAGTATGACTCAGTATTGTGTGAAACATTAGACATTGGAGAAACCCATTGTTGCATGTCAGTTATTCCATTAAACATAGTGTCCCCTTTAAAGTAAAATTAATATTTAATTCAAAAATATGAAAATAAATATGAAAATGTCTTATTCATTATTTACCTGGGATTTTACAATTGGTGTATTCAAAATAATCTCAAGATGATTGGCATGGTCATATTGATTGTGAGAATACACCAAGATATTCTCCATGAAAACCACCAAAAAATAATCCAAGTAAGGATGAGAAACTCAGTTAATCAGTGCCATGAAAACCACTAGCACATTCATGAGACCAAACAAAATAACTAGATACTCTTGTAGACCATACATGCTATGAAAGTCTGTATGATGTATGTCTATAGGTTGAACATGAACCTGATGATATCCTAACCTCATGTAGATCGTTGAAAAAAATTGATCTCCTTGAAGCTAATAAAACATTTCATCTATCCATGGAAAGGGATATCCATTTTTATCTATTAGATGTTTCAGTTTTTGATATTCCACACATTTCCTAGGGGCACCATTGGACTTTTTTTGTAAAAAGTATTGGAAAAATCCACAAAGAAGTACTAGGTTTGACAAACCCATTCACCTCAAAATCCTGTAGCTGCCTCTTGAGCTCCTAAAAATCCATCGTAGACATCATGTAAGGAGGAATTGATACCAGTGAAACTCCTAGAACAAGATAGATGGAGAAATATACCTCTCTCTTAGGAGGTAAACCAGAAAAGTATCAGGAAATATGTCCCTAAAGTACTCAAACACTGGACGAAAGTCCACCTGAATCACTCCCTGATCATCTAGAAACAAACTAGAAATTTTGGATGTCATCCTGTCTACCCCACAATGCTCCGGTCCAGCTCAGATTTCTTGGACTTCCCATTCACCCTTGTGAAGAAACATCACACCCTCTAGTGATGTAAAATTTACCCTCTGTTGATAGAAATCAACACACTCTCGGTAATCTACTATCCAATCCATCAATATAATGATGCCAAACCCTATCATCTCAAGGACATAAAAAATCCAAAATAAGTGACACCCACAAACCTCAAGGGGAAAATCTATAAATTGGTGCACCTCACCTATTTTAATTTCCAATAGTGTATCTAGCATTATAACACCCTCATAATGCAAACAAACTATCCCAAGTATTTTAACCACCCATGCAGATAGAAAACTATGGGATGCACTTGTATTGAGAAGAGAAGATGCAATAATAGAATCTACTAAGATTGTAACTCTCTCCATAGAAAGTTTGGGATCTTTCTCTTATTAGTTATGTTGCACTGTATAAGTCTGGCCTATACCAATGCCTTGTGACACTACCTGACTACCCTGAGCTGATCCACCCTACTGTCTAGGTGTAACCAGTGTTTGGAAGCCTCTGTTATGACCACCACTTCCTTGGCCTGACCAGCCTGCACTGATCCAGCTCCTAGCATAATGAATATATGAAGAACCTACTCCTGATCCTAATGTCAGATCTAACCCTATACCACTCACAGCTTGAGGTAAGGTCCTACAAAACTGCTACATGTTCCCCATCTTGCTACAAGCTCGACACTCGATTGGGTTACAGTCACATTGATTCTTCATGTGGCCTCACCTACTTCACTAGTGAAAAAAAACCAAGATAACTAAACCCACAACCATACTAGAACTCATGTCATATGAAGCCTCAAAATGGTGCTTCCTTTCTTAATACATAGATTAAATGGGTCGAGAAACAACACTCCTCTATTTTGTACCCCCAACTTCCCACAAGACCAGCTCTATGATCAGGGCCAACTTCACAATCTTAGTGATAAGAGTCAAACTTAACACATTGACCAGAGATCTTACAACATGTCTGAGACCTTCCTATAATCATCTCTCCCTTGACAGCTCATTAGTAAAATACATTGGTGCAAAACACTGCAGCTCTGTTAAGCGTAGTGAGTATTCCATAACTGTCATCACACCCTGCTCCGGACGCATGAACTCACTGTCCCGCTTAGTTCGTAGAGTCACGAGGTAAAATTAGTCATAGAAGTGGGTTTGGAATTCATCTCAACCCATATTCAATATCCCATAATCCTAGTTCAAAACATCACACCAACACTTTACTTCCCCACATAGCATATAAGTCATGAGATTGAACCTTCTCCTAGGAGGCATCTCCAGATGATAAAAAATTGATAACGTGGTCTCTAGACATATCTCAGTAGCTTGTGGTCTACCATACCCTGAAAACATGAGATTATTCTCCTAATGGAACACCTATGTTAGCTCATCCATAGTTAAGGCTGGCTGCGGTGCTCCTTGGAACTTCTGCATATAGAGAAAGAAGCACTTGTGGAACTATGCCTCAACACCTATGTCAGGAACAACCTCCAGTGCCATAGATGGAACTAAAGGAGGATCAACTGATATCTTATGGTGAAACGTCTCTAAAGTATGGTCATTGCCTCCCTTGCGGCGTACCACTGGATGTCATCATGGTGGATTATCTCTATAATTCGAAATACACACCTCAGAAAGGAACACCATCAATGCGCACAACTTAAAAGCACAGGACATGTTAAAACCCTCCTATAGACCAAGTCAAAACCCAACCTTCTCATAAAACGTGGACTGTATAAGTAATAACCATTGAAACACTAGAAAATATGCCACTTTACCACTAAAAATCCGAGACTAGGTCAAGTCTCTATCCATCAGTTTGAGTTTCCATTTTCATCTCACATTCAGTTATCCAGGAAAATCTCTCAAGAGTTTACTAATTCTGAATCTATGAGCGCCCATAACACCTCATGAACCCAAAACATAGTTCTTGCTCAAACCATACATATATCAAGTTCATTTATCATTTTAATTTCATTGGTTTTTTTTTCAATTCATAATGACCCATAATCCTTATGAATTTAAAGATAATGTCACTCCTTTATCCACTACACCCAAACTAATACAACAGTATGCAAAACTATCACATAAACTACCACAACAACATGAAATAAATAATTCATCCTAAATGGCATGAAAAAATGCATGGCATGTGATTTACAACAAGTTATTACATGATGCATGAGATGAAATACCCTCATCTCATCAGGTTTCTACTAAAATAGAACCCACAATTTCATCAATAGTAATAGAATAAATCATGCACATAACCCAATGATGTAATCAAAAGAATTTGAACCATAAAAATCTATAAAATTGAAATCTATTCGAGAGAAGATGGATTTTACCTATACAAAGGTTAGCTGCTACTGAGCACATCTTATTACCAAATTCCATTTTCTTCATATCCTTGTTTATTGTCACTAAGCAGTAAGGCAAAAAAATTCCTCTAATACCAATTTGTAATGTACCAGACCCAGATGCCACTCAATAGTTCTCCATGCCCAGTTGGCCACAAGGAATTAAGCACATCTCCCCCTACGCTAGAGGCTACCGACTACCAGTGAGGGCCTAGGTGAGTTAGTGGGGAGACTATTCCCTCATTACCAGAGTATCACATCAGAAATATCAAACAAGTAGTGGAAGCAGGTACGATAAGCAGAAAACAAGAAAAATAAACAAGAAAAGAATACATAAATAGTTCAAAGATGTCACATATACAACGATTCATATGATACATGTATCTAGAAAGTAGATAGAACAAGTGAAAGGTGATACAATACAATACAAGTATCAAAATAACGAAAAGAGAAAAATGTCCTAGCAGCATCGCAAGCCTCAGCTTTGTCCAATGATCTCCTACTTTGAAACCACGGTCAACAACCTGTACCAGTTAACTTACCCATATCATCACCTAAAACCATATAATCTATTTGGGTCCCCAAGGATTCCCAAATATGGTGTGAGATAAACATCCCAATAGGTAACCATCTAGGGTCTATACAGTTCTAAACACAATATATAATGGGATAACATCTGTAAGTAAAGTGGTAATGTAGAAGTGAATTCCCATAAAATGAGTCTACTGTAATAAGTAAAAACCAAACAACCCCTCAAGGATACCTATGGAAAACATCATCTCCTAACCAAGTAGCTATAAGAAAAGTAACCAAGTCACACGACCATGAAATACTCCCATCCATATCAAGTAACCCATGATGATCTCACACATCCTTATATATCAAGTAACCCACGACCACGCCGTATAATGAAATGTAGACCCAAGGGCTAGATCCAAGGTGTCATGTACCAGGGTTTCCATGAAATAAATCTAAACCACAAAGAGACAGATCCAATAAACTTGTCCACGACATCCACATCAAGTCCCATAGACATCCTAGTTGAATCCCAATCTAGGTACTAGTTGGAGTCCTAGGAGTATGTATACCGACATGTCCTATATGAGTCCAAGAAAGCTAGATACATGTGGTAGAAAGGACCGAGGTATCCTATGAAATAAATACCCAAGGGGAAGATTCAACTGAATGCATCCAATACCACATTTCAGATCCATGGAGGGCAGTCCATGGCATCTATCAAACCATTCATTCAATTCATTCAATATAATCCTTTCATTTCCATGTAAGTATACCTACTCACATAACTGATTATTATAATCCATGAGTAAACCCACTCATGAATTCCATTTATCATTTACAAAACATATGGGACTAACCTCCCATATTTCCCATTCAAACATCCCATTAATCAATTCATATAGGTATACCCAACCATGTCACTACACTCACAAATAAACATGTCATGTGAGCATACCCTCTCACATATCACTATTTCCCAACACACCCCATGGGTTGTTAAAAGATACCAACAAGTATACCCACTTGTTCATCCTCTTTCATTCAATACAATTTACCAAAATAAACACAGAATAACATAGAAACATGGAGTAAGGAGGTAGTATATCTCCTAAGAAATCTATTCAACTCATTAAAGCATTAACGAGGTTCCTCTAAATAGGAATGCACAAGCACAAACCCCCTTAGTGTTTTAAATAGGAATAAACATGTTATTTTCTTTAGTCATACCCCATGGGTGACTGTGAATCTAGAAATGGGTTCCAAAGAACCTAAACAGAACCTACGAGCATCCTCACTAGGTTTGACTAAGCCTACTATAGGTTGCTTGCTCAAAAAAAAGGCTGGTATAGAATGTCTGACAGGCAGTGAAAATACCGAATGCTCTAAAAGCATCATAAAATCCAAAGAAAATAATAGACCACCTACATTAGCTCGGTAGTAGATTTCCTATCCAATATCAAGTCATGATTCACCTCGATTTATGAGAAATTTGAAGAACAGACGAAGAATGAGAAATTAGGGCATATAAGCCTAAATACAAATTGCACATTCATTGTTCTGAAGATCAAGAATGGATAAAGTGGAATAAATTACATACCAATATGGTTCCCACATGACTGACGATGTAATAATTAGAGTCTAAAAGGATTTTAGATCTAAAAAACCATTCTAGTGGTTTAGGCTTCAAACAATAGAGAAAAATATTTTGTGTAGAAAAAATAAGAGGTTAATGACTTTATTTTTTGAAAACCCCGACAGTAAATTACATGAAGTGTAATCCCATAACATGATGTGTAATGCCTGGTATTCCATTTCTAAATAAAAACTCATAAAAGTCATGAAGGGTCCTGGCCAGACCATTACACCTCGTGACCTAGGATTACACGATGTGTATCCCCCATTCACGGCATGTAATCAGCCTCAGTCATCATTCAATAAATTTTCCCCTTCTTTAACAAGTAAAACCAAACCAACCCATGACCCGACTTATGGTATAAGACAAAAAATAAAGTAAATAACATTTAACCCAAAAAGAAAAGATCTATACCTCAAGAAAAACCCAGGATTATATATCTGTCTTAGTTCTAAGAGGGTAGTATTGGTTGGGTGTTCCATGAGGAACTCAGACTAATATATATATATATATTTATTTATTTATTTATGAATTTATTGGGTACATGAACACAACTCATTTTATATGCACAGATTGGATTGTTCTATACACCATTGGTGTTGGATAATGAGTATATCTCACACCCTACTTGGTTTGACCTTGGTACCTAAGAATAATTCATTTTTACATGTATAAATAAAGGGAATCAGAAAACATTTGATGATTTATTTTCATTACTAGGATAAAGTATGAGAGTAGAGGACCGAGCCTATTCTTGTGATGCTAGTAGTGTAAGATTTTAGGATTTTTTATTTTTTTAGCATGTGGTATATTCCTGTTTCTATTGTATTTGGTGTACCTCCTTTTTTATAGCTACATGACATGAACATCATCATCATTTCTTTATCTATTTATGATTTAGCTTCAAACCTGTTTATTTGTTTTGGTTGATTTATTATTCTTGTTCCACTACTTCTTGTTTATTATTTATTCTACTGTATCTCATTTTTTATTTACCACTGTGTTACACTCTGACTCATGAGGGAATAGTCTTCCCACAGACACACCCTAGGCCCTTCCTGCTAGTTAGAAACCACTACTATATGGGGAGGTGCACTTTTGTTCATGTTACCAACCATATCGGGGAATCTCCTAATGAATTTTGGGGTGGGATGCTATAATATACAAGGTGGAAGTTTCTCATATGGGCACATGATATGTATGGAGTCCACACGATATGTGGAACCACTCTGCTTCTTGGACACATTCTCCTCTGGACATGACTCAGAGGCCATATCACCATACACTACATCTAAGGGCTCCCACATGACATGTATTATCCACCCATGTCTTTCATGTCTACTCTAGTCCATGCTTGTATTTGTCAGGCTATACTCCTGTATCTAACCCCATTCCTGGTTGTGCTTGGGTATCGTCCCTTGCTCGTGTAATCCAAGAGTACATGGCATATCCTCTTACATTGGGTCCTTACCATGTGTAGCTGAAACAAAACTTATCACCCAGCGAGGGTCACCCAATTTGTGGTACCACCACATGAAATGTGATCATTATCTTCCCCAAAACCCTATCTTCTATAGTTGGTTGGGGATACATGGAATACATTCTTCGACTATACGCAGTGTAGTCGATTTTTTTGCATAAAGTCTAGATCTTTATAAATTTTCCATATCTAACCTCCCTGCTACAAATTGCACTTTTTAACCACCCTAAATCGGAGGAAAACACCTTTGTCAATTTATTCCTATCCTCTAATGATTAGAAATTAGAATATGGTGATTCCTTTAAAGTCCAAAATTTTATGAGTCACATCTCCAACCACCTGTCACTCGATCACATCAACCCTCCAGATCCTAGATCCACATATTATCACCAACATCCCACATCATTACCATAAAAAATGGTTCACTTTCTTTAAAATTTATAGATAGAATAATATTTCATTAATAAGTAAATATCATTGGAAATGTATGATGGAAAAAATAAAAATAAATTCAAAACAATTAAACTAACCCATTAATAGTTTAAAAAAAGATTGAAAAAACCATATTTAAATTCTTATTTTCTCTTATGATACCCCCAATTAGTATATTTACTTATATAATTATTACAAATTAGGATTCCTATTTCTATAATTTTTTTCAAAAATCCACACCTAAAATTTTAGAAGTATATAGTGTATTAGAGTTCTTCTATCTCAATTAAATATAAATATTTATTATTTTGGATTTCATGATGATTCAACTTAACAAAAACTCATCAACTCTAAATGAAGAGAAAAAATTTAATTAAAAAGATTCAAATTCAACCCTAATAAATCGAGAAATCCTAAAAGAAATTCATACATCATCTTAACTAATGATCCTATATATGTATATTACCTAAAAATGATATTTATCCATGTGGGAAACTTCCCCTTAAATCCTAGAACATATCCCTAAAATCCCAATATTCCATTTAAGTAAAATCTCCATAATAAAAAACTAAAAATATAAGAGGAATGGGATATTAAAGGAATGAATATATATATCACCTAGTTTTCATGTAAGAAACCCTTTATTTGCAAATTTTAAGTATGTAAAGTGTATGGGTGAAGTTTTTGAGGGGTTGAAATAATTTTCAAATGTCTTTGGTACTTTTATGAAAGTGCATTATTTGAGTATGGTAAGTGGAAACCGTGAAACTCCTACTAGAAACCTTTCAAGGTAAAACATTGGATTCTGGGTAGGCACATGGTTTGATGCATAGTTTGGATAAACCATGAAACCACCTAGGGGGAACCAATAAAAGTGAGATAAAGAGATTTTTCCCAGTTTGTTCATGGTTTGATTAATTGTATAGGCCAACCGTGTGAGGTGATTCTTGAGGTAGTGGTTGGTTCACAGTTAGCACATGAACTTTCTTACCGTGTGAATAATCATTCCCAGGTTAATGTTTAGATCCTAAAAAGTGGATATAGCTTATGATTATCTCTAAACCACTTATTTTCACCATTTTCAACACTAATATGTTTTGTCTTCCTCCCAAAGGCTTTGGAGTCTTTCCCCATCAACCCAGGAGTGATCCAAATGAAATTCTTGGTGTGTTGAAGCATGTTTCCCTTGGTAAGTCTTTGTTTTTGGTAGTTTTCATATTTTTTATTAGATATACATTCCTTACCTCTCTTTAAATCCTAGATTTAGTCCATTGGGGATATATCTATTATGGTTAATTCCAATAATTATGATATATGGAGGTGTTGATGTTAGGGAACAAGATCTCAGGCATATTTTGGGATATTGAACCTAGATTTGTTAGTGTTTTCAAGATGTTCTTCATTTTCTCCTTAATTATCATAGTATGCTGCTTCACTCTTGATTCCTCTTCTTAGAACATGAAGGATTCATTTAAAATTTATTGTTTTATAGATTTTTTTTGTGAAATTGTGGTGAAATGATTTATGGAAAACCTCTTTTGTGACGGTTTGTGGAATTGTGTAAATTGGGTGTTTTAGTGGAAAGTGGAAGTGATAACATGATTTTAGAATGATTATTTTAAAAAAAAATTTAGGTTTTGATGCATTGAAAAGTTTGTTAAATATAAGGATGGTTTTATTTAAATGGTTTTGTAAATATGGTTTTTCCATGTGGTTTGATTAATTGATTAAGCGCGTGTTGAATGGGATGAATATTTGTTGTGAAGTACCATCATCAAAGTGATAGTTTATGGATGTTAATTTACACCATCAATGGTAACAACAAGATTTTGAGGTTGAGTGTGTGTTTTTGTGTGGTTATGTGAAATGTAATGGGTTATTACAATCTAGAAATTTGGAAATGGTTAAATGACTTGCGTGGGTTACATTCTTTGGAAATCAATTTTGTGTTGGGAAAAATATTTTTCTATAGATATTTTTTTATATTCAGATATAAAATATTTTCAATTGTTTTATATAAATTGTTTTATATAAATGTTATTACTTGTTATATCTTAGAGGAATGAGTAAGTAATTCATTTGGGGAAATCCTATTGAGTTTCATTACTCACCTTACCTCGACACTTTGTTGATTTTAACAATATTGTTCATCAGGATACATGTAAAGGAAATGTATCACACTTTTTTAGTGGTACATCATGATACTTGAGATGTATTTTGGAGTTGGATCATGGAACATACTGAGAGAAATAGAGTTATGTATTGGAGTCCTTGATTTTTTTGTTTTTTCTTCCTCTGTTTACCTTGATGATTAGTAGTCTTTTACTATGGTACTCTATTGCGGGTTGGTTTTTCTATCAAGGATATTACATTGAGTTGTTTTAAATTGTTATCATGAATCATATAGTGGTATTTTTTAATTTCATGTTTAGTTGGGTGATTTTATTTCTTAAAGGGAAAATCATATCCAAATTGTATTCAATCCCTTTCTATTTGTTTGCAGCCTTTGGCGCTATGATGATATCTGTTAAGGCCAAGTAAAAATCCAACCTCTACTCAAGCCAATGAGAAGAATCAGGATATTACAAGTTTTATCAATTTTTTCAATCCTTGTTGAATAGTTGTGTTAGTATTAGAGATAACAATAATTTTGGTTAGTCTTGGAGTTGGGATGATAGAAAGGAGTATGATTGTCGGGACCTGAAACGTAGAGCATAAAAAGGCATAACTAACATTTTTATGCTAAACTTCAAGTTACCAAGGAGTTGGATACATAAGTGTTTTGGAGATACTTATAGGAATTTTAATATCATTTTCATGGGTTTATCCAATGATAAGAGCATTAAATGCATTTTATAAATGACTTCCCACTAGGAGTGTATATTTTATTTTGAGTAAAGATTTAAGATTTGGAGTAAAAGTGATGATATTTGAAAAGTGTAGAATTTATTTTCAAATGTGAGATTTTAGAAAAGGCATGATATGTGTATTTTGAAAATGGATTGATTTTAAAAATTATGGTGTAATTTTCAAAAATGGTTTAATTTGGAAAATATTCAACTTTGGGAAAAAAAAATTCATGATATATATAATGTGGTAGAATTTGAAATTGTTAAGCCTTAAATTTATAAAGTGTAAGACTTATGGAGTTTTTATGTTTATAGAAAATGGAACTTGAGAGGTGTTGTAGAAACCAACTAGAGGAAGATACTGAGAACATGGTTTCACCTAGGCCATAGGTGAACCAATAATTGGTTCAGAGTATAGTTCAATCTTTTCAGGATGTGGATAGAGGGAACATGAGGGATTAACCAAGGAAAGTGGATCATTTCATCTAGTACCAGAAGCATAATCCACCCATATTTTGGGGTGATTCTGAACCAGAGAAGATTGAGGTGTGGATAAATAAGATGAATCGAATCTTATATTTCATTGGCACACCAGTAGAGTTGAAATTAAATATGGAAACATATATGGTGGAGGATCTTGCAAGCCAATAGTGGGATTTAGAATTTCATGCTAAATTAGACTAAGGACTTTCAAGGAATGATTTTAAATAATTGGTCAACATAAAATTCTATCCTCATACATTTAGGATTTCAATAATGAGATACTTATTCATCTTGAAGTAGGAGATCCTCTTAGTGATAGAGTATGTGGAAAAATTTATGAATTTAGTCTTCTTTGCACCAAAAGGTTCTACTAGTGCATCATTGAAGGCACACATTTTTGAATTGGGGATGAGGTAAGATATTCACTCAAATATTTTTGTGATTTTTATAACAGATTATAAAAAGATGGTCAATAGAGTAATATTGGAAGAAAGGTACATCTTAGGATATATGTGTAAAGGGATCATGTTGATACCTACAAGAAATGGTGGGAACTATAATGCTGGGAGAAAGTGTAAGAGGGAAACCTACATACAAGGTAGTGTAATGTCTTAGAATTAGGTGAATGGAACAATAAATCATCCTACAAGTCTCAAGAGAATCTCAGGATGTTTCTAACGTGGTTTTGTGGACCACATGAAGTGAGAGTGTATGACACCACCAAGATCATGCCAAAATTTCAACCAGATGGGGAATATATAGTTATTTTGTCGTAGTACTCCAAGGTCAGGTGTTCAAGACACTTATCATATACCGCAAACATCATATGATTTTATGGGAAAAGCGTAGATGAATAATTATCATTATAAGAATTGATCTGTCCATGGTGATTCTTGGGATACCATGACTCCTCAAAAAAAACATCAACAGGAAAATAAATAAATAAGTTAAGCAAGTAAGATATTATATAGAACTGAGTAAGTTATGATGGATGATCAATATAGACCATAAATGGTTAAAGGTATGATTCTTTTGAATTCTAACCTTATATAAGATTTTTTTGATATGGGTGCATCCCATTCTATTATTTCTTCTCGTGTTGTTGATTTGCTGGGTTTAAATGTTGAGATTATTCCTTCAAGGATAAAACTTAAAAATCATCTTTGTCAATGAGAATGTCGAGCCTTTATGTGTAAAACATTTTATATAACTGTTGATAGAGATGATTTGATATGGGATTTATCTGTGCTTGATATGGATGTCTATGATATAATCCTAGGTATGGATTGGTTGAAGAAATTCATGGATCAAACTCAATTTTATACCGTATGGGTTAGTTTTATGATTGATAATGACATCGAGAAACTATTTGGAGGATTTTAGAATATAAAGGCAGGTGCAACGAGCTTATTGTCACCAGAAAGTGAAACATGCTCGTTGGAACTAGCAGTTTTCCATCATTGGTTGATCATTTTCCATATGTTTTTTCAAAAAATTTCTTAGGGTTTCCATCCATAAGAGAACACGAGTTTATGATTTATCTCTCATTAGGAATCAGTCTTTTTTCCATTCCACAATATCATATGGCACTAATAGAATTAAGGGAACTAAAAGTGAAATTTTAAGAGATAGAAAGCAAAGGTTACATTCATCATATCATGTCTCTATGGGTATAATTGATATTGTTTGTCAAAAAGTGGATGAAACTATTCACTTGTGTGTGGATTTTCATAAGATTAACCAAGTTTTGATAAATAATAGATATCCAATTCCACACATTGATGATATTTTAGATCAATTGATAGGATCCAAATGGTTCTCTAATATTTAATTGAGATAGGGATATCACCAATTGCGGGTTTAAAAGGAGGATATCCCAAATAAATTTTTTAGAAGTAGATATGACCATTACGAGTATGTGGTTATGAATTTTGGTCTTACAAATGCACCCAATGTCTTTATGTAATTGATGAATCATATATTTAAAATATATATAGATTCTTTTATAGTAATTTATGTCGATGAATGATTTGTGTATTGGAGGTCAAAAAATGATCATGAACAGTAATTGGAAACAATATTTTGAAACAATGTTGAGAATATTTTAGGATCATCGTCTATATTCCAAACTACCAAAGTGCTATTTTTCGATACAATAAGTATGTTTCCTTGTCCATGTAATATTATAAAGAGGTGTTTAGGTGGATCAAGAAAATATAGAGGTTGCCATCTCTTGGAAACCACTAAATAATGTATTATAGATTCATAGTTTCTTTAGTCTGGTTAGTTATTACTGACACTTTATTCATGATTTTTCATTAATATCCTCACCTATGATAGATTTGAAAAGGAATAATGTTCCATTCCAATAGAATTATGAATATGAAAATACTTTTCAAGAGATTAATACACACCTTAAAATAACACCAATCGTGATATTTCTAGAATTTGGATCGGGGTATGTGGTGTATTGTGATGCATCAGGATCTAGTTTTGGATGTTTTCTAATACAAGGAGATCATGTTGTTTATTATGTCTCAAGATAGTTATAATTTTATGATAATAACTACTCAACACATGATTTGGAGTTACCTTTCATAGTCCATGCTTTAAAGACTTTTTATTATTACCTATTTGGTGAGAAAATCATAGAATTTATGGATCAAAATATCTTGAAACATATTTTCTCACAAATATATTTGAATCTAAGATGAAGAATATGGATGAGGTATCTCAAAAATGTTTTAATTGGAATTGATGTATACACTGAGTAAGGTAAATTTTGAGGAAGATGTGTTGAGGATAAATTCATATGCTTAGTTGGGAAAGGAAGCTTCAGATGAGTGGTAATTGATGTAGGTCTAGTCGACATGCACTTAGAATGTGAAGACCGAGGTGATTTTTTTCTTCAGTTTTTTCTGTTCTGGATTTTGTTGAGACAATTAAAGAGGCATATAAATCCAAATATTAATATGTCATGAAAAGTTCAAAACTCAATGGTGGGGAGACAATTGGGGGATGGAAGTTGGATGAGACTTTAGTATTGTGGTTTAAAAATCAGATGGTCATGCGTATGGATTGTTAGGAACAAATTCTTTATGATTACCACCATTCAATATAGGTTGTTCATCCTAGAATAAAAAAGAAGTATAAGGAATTGAAATCACAGTTTTGGTGGGTCATTATGAAAATAAAGGTGGATGCGTTTGTTCGAAGATGCTTAACATGTTAGTAGGTTAAGGAAGAGCATCTGCAACCAGAAGTTATGTTGTAGTATTTGACTATTCCTATTTTGAAATGGGAGAAGATATCCATAGATTTTATAATAGGTATCCCAAGAATGGGTTGGGAACACAATTCCATATGGATGATAGTGGATCAGATCACAAATTGAACCCATTTAATCCCTATTTTTGAATCTAATATAGTGGAGAACTTTTAAAAAATCTATATTTGATAAGTAGAAAAGAGGCATGGAATAAAAGTTTCGATATTTTTGGATAGAGACCCAAGTTTTACGTATAATTTCTAGAAATACTTATAGAAATATCTTAGGGCTCAGTTTAATATGAGTATGGAATAGCATCCTCATATGGGCAGAGAATCTGAACATATGATACAAACATTGGAAGACATGTTGAAGGACTGTGTAATGGATTTTGGTGGTTCATGGTTGGAGAACATGATGTTAGTGGAGTTATCATATAATAAATGTTATCAAGGATCAATACATATGGCTCATTTTAAAGCATTGTATGGGAATCCTTGTCATTGTCCACATTGTTGAGTGAAAATAGGTGAGACTTCACTAGTTAAGCTGACCCTTTTCCAAGATACAATGAAGAAGATTCAGTTGATCAAAAAATAGATGGACATGACTCAAATTCATCAAATATAATATGTGGATAGAAATCTATTACCATTTTCATTCAAGATGTGTGATCATATGTTTTTTAGGATCTCTACAACCCTTGTACATCTTCATTCTGGTAATTAGGGAAAGTTATATCCTCATTACATAGGCTCTTTTGAGATACATGAATAGTTTGGTGAGGTGGCATGTCACTTGACATTGAAACCCTAGTTTAGTGCTATGCATAATGTGTTCCATGTATCTTAGTTGAAAATGTATCAATCTGATCCTAACCATGTGATTTGTTGGGATCACTTTTACCGAGAGCCAAATGATTTGTTGGTACATGTACCGGTATAGATTTTGGATAGGAAAGATAAATCATGTGCGGTAAAAGCATCAGTATAGTGCAGGTTTTTTGGAAACATGTTCAGATTCAAGAAGAGACTTAGGAACAAGAGAAAAATATGATTGAGAAATGGCCAGAACTCTTTCAGGTAAATACTACATTTATACTTTCTAGGGATGGAAAGACCAATGGTGGGGAGAATGTAACACCCCTAGTTTCAAGTTTTTAACCCTTTATTTATGATTTTTAAGTATGTAATGTTTTTGGATGAAGTTTGGGAAGGTTTTTAATACTTATGGAATGTTTTTGGGAATTTTATAAAAGTCCACAATTTTATAATGATTAGTGGAAACAGTGTAACTCCTATAAGAAACCGTGAAAGGTGAAATAAGGTCTTATAGGTAGGTTAATGGTTAGGTGCATGGTTTGGCCGAACCATGCAACCACCTAGGATAAAACATAAAAATCATCATAGAGAATTTTTTCATGGTCAGTGCGTTATTTTTATAACTATGCGGGCCAACCGTGTGAGTTTATCATTGAGGTAGAGGCTAGCACATGGTTAGCACACAGTTTGCCTAACCATGTGACTAACCATGCATGGGTTAATTTTTAGATCCTAAAAAACTGTATCTAGATAAGGATTAGCTATAAACCCCTCATTTTGCTACATTTTGACCTTAAGATGTTTTTTTCTTCCACCCAAAGGCTGTGTAGTCTTTACCCATCGATCCAGGAGTGATACAATGGCAATTTTTTGTGCGTTGAAGCTTATTTCCCTTGACAAGTCTTCATTTGTGGTAGTTTTTTGTAGTTTTTCTTATTTATACTTTCCTTTCCTCTCTATAAATCCTATATCTAGTAAATTTGGGATTGATATATGATGGTTAATTCCAATAATTATGAGGTAAAATGGTGTAAATGTTAGGGAATGCGATCTATGGTGGGTTTTTGAGATTTAACAAGGTTTTGTAGGTGTTTTTGTACCATTCTTTGTTTTCTCCATAATTCCCATAGTATACGGATTCACTCTCAACTCCTATTATTATAACTTGAATTATTGATTTCAAATTTATTTTTTTCTAGAAATTTATTTCAAAATTTTTATTGAATTCTTGATGGAAACCCTTCTTTGTGATAGTTTATGGAATTGTGAAAATTGGGTGTTTTTGTGAAAAGTGTAAGTGATAACATGATTTTAAAATGTTTATTTTTGAATGGTTATTTTTTTTTGATGCATGTAAAAGTTTTTTACAATAAAAGGATGGTTTTATTGAAATGTTTTGGAAAATATGGTTTTCTAATGTTTTTGGATTAATTGATTAATCATGAGTTGAGTGAGATGGATATTGGTCGTGAAGTACCGCCATAAAAGGGATGGGTTATGAACCTGAAGTTCCACCATCAATGGTAACAAAAATCTTGTTTGATTGAGTGTGGGGGGGGGGTATGTGAAATATAATGAGTTATTCCATCCTAGAAATTTGTAAATGGTTAAATAACTTATTTGGGTTACATTCCTTGGAAATTGGGTCTGTGTTGAGAAAACTGTTTTTCTATGGCTATTGTTTTATATTCTGATATAAATTGTTTTTAATCATTTTATATAAATTTTCTATATAAATTTTCTAACTTGTTTCATCTTAGTTTCATGAGTAGGGAATTCATTTGGGAAGATCCTAATGAGTTTCATTACAAGCCCCTTTTTTGGCACTATGGTTGGTTTGCAGACATTTCTTATCAAGATACAGGTAAACGAAAGTTATCACACTTATTTAGTGGTGATTCATGATACTTGGGTGGTATTGTGGAGTTGGAGTATGGAGCATTCTGGTAGTTATGGAGTTATGTACTAGATTCCCTAAGTTTGATAGTTTTCTTTTCCGCTATGTAATTTAATGATTAGTAGTCTTAAACCGTGGTACTATGTTATAGTTTGGTTTTGATACTAATGTTATTACATTGAGTTGTTTTACATTATTATCATGGATAATGTAGTGGTATTTTTGTTATGTCATGTTTTATTGGGTGGTTTTATTTCTTAAAGGGAAGATAATACCCTAATTGTATTGAATCCCTTGGAATTTATCAACAACCCTTGGCACGATGGGGATATTACTTAAGGGCATGTAGTAATTCTGCCTTAACTCAAGCTAATGAGGATGGGTGGTATGTTACAATATAAATTTTAGTAATTAACAAAATAATTTGTAAAGAAAATATTGGAATCGAAGGAAACTTGAAGTAAGGATGATTATTCATGTCCATGGGAGGAGACATATATATGAGAGTGGGTAATATTGAGTGAACCCAAGTTTGTACATGAATAGGGGAGAGAGTGGGGATACATTTTTCTTTATAAAACTATAATAATTTTAAAAAATATTAATAAAATATTAATAAAATAATAAATGAAAATGAAAACAATTGAACATATTCAATTTTTATTATGTTTTATTACCTTTAATTATAATTTTCCATAAATTCAAATTATATTATTTTTTTTGGTTAACTCACCATTGTAACACCCCTCCCCTAACTCATTGGCTTGAGGAGGTGGCGAGGGATACTTGGCCTTAGGCGACGTTCCCAAGACACCAAAGGCTGGCAATAAATGGTGAGGGATTCAAGATCAAGTTGGGGAACGATTTTCCCTTAAGACAAAACCAACCAAACCATCCACTAACAGCCACTATATGATGCATGTAAATTCAATTACCCAACCATGCATTCCCAAAAGACAACCAAGTTGTTCCAGATCATAACTCAAAACCAATACAACCAACCATATCATAGTATAATCAGAAACTAAATAACAAACACTACAATCCATGACACCACCACAGCTCCACACCAAGTTCCAAGATCCAAGCTCCACCGAGACATCACAATGCTCCACTAAAGGAGGGAGATGCCTTACCTTTTCCCACGTCACGATATACAACATCTGCAAAAACACCAATGTTCCAAAGTAGGGGGTGAGTACTAAAACTCAGTAGGATTTCCCCAAATGACTTCCCTACACACGCCACTAGGATAAATCTATTAGCACATTTATATAAAACAATTTATATAAAAGAAAACACAAGTGAAACCCTTTTCATAAGCCAAACAGGACCTTAACAGGCCATCACATACAAACCACGCAACAAAGAGAAAGCCAACCAATAAGTCACAACCATTCCAACATTTTCCCATTAGCATGATAATTCCATCTTGCAAATCATTACACAACAAAACAACCATAATAGTGGCACTTCCGTCCAACCCGTTTCATCCATTTACAACTAGTGGCTCTTCCCGTCCACTTATCATTAATGGTGGCCCTTCCGTCCACTATCCATACCCCTTTATTATATTGGTACTTCCCGCCCACTTCCACACAAAAATTCAACCAATTGCAACCAAGCATATAATTCATCATGGTCATAACAACATCATGTAATCAACTAATTCCATTACATGTCAATTCACTTCAAAAATTCACCCATTTATTGAAAACCCTTTTTCCATGCCAAACGACATTTCAATAAAACAACAATTTTATTGAAAACCATTTCCATCAATCATTTTCACAAATCAACCATGGCATCCCATTTTAAAATCCCCATTTTAAAATCCGTAACAATAAAATTTTACCCCAAAACCCTCTTTTCCCGCAAAAACCCCAAATTGGATTTCCAACCAAATTTGCACATCAACATACAATTAATTTCAATCACAAAAAATTAATTGTAACATGTAACCACTATCTCTAACCAAGTGGAGTCGAGAGAGAAGCCACCTACCTTTAGGGTTCCCGAGAAAACGACCCACAAGCCACCACACCTCAAAACCGACAAACACACCACCAAAACCTCTCTAGATCCTTTTCCCTAACATTCACAAGCCTTAATATTAACATCCAAGGAAACCCCAACCCTATATCTACACACAACAAGTGTAGATCTAGAAAACCAATAAAGAGAGGGATGTAGATCTAGAGGAAAACACAAGAGAAACAAGAGGAGAGACTTACCCAGGAGAAATCACCTTGAATCCACCTTGAAACCCCTTCGAATCGCTTCCAAAATATGTGGGAGAGCCCCTCCAACCCTTGAGAACCCAAAATCCTGAGTGAGGCTCAATTTGGTGGAAGAGAGGAGTTAAATGAGGCAATCCCGAGTGAGCTCGGGTTTTATAACCCTAATTTTAAGTGGTCGCACGGTTAACCCGCACGGTTTGGCAAACCGTGTGCTAAACGTGCACACACCACTACCTCGAGAGCCAAGGTCTGCATGGTTTCCTCACACGGTTTGGAAAACCGTGCATAGGCCACGCGAGGCCTACTATCTCAAGAACAAGGGTCTACACGGTTTCCTGGGAAACCTACACGGTTCCCACTAACCGTGCTCAAACCATGAACCCCTTTAAAAGCCTCCAAACTCATCCAAAACCATTCCAAACTCTCCCAACCTCTTCCCAACTCATTCCATGCACTTTAAATACATAAAAAATGCATAAACAAAGTATACATACCTCAAACCGGGGGTGCTACATTCTCCCCACCATTGGACTTTCCATCCTCGGAAAGTAGTGAACCCGCCCTATGCCGAAAGAGCTCGGGACACTGCTCGACCATCTCTTTCTCCCACTCCCAAGTCTCCTCTTGAACCTAAACATGTTACCAAAAAACACGAACTAAACCGATTCTTTTACCACGCAAGACTTTCTCTTGCCTATCCACAACCCGCACTGGCACGTGCACCAACGAAGCATCCAGTTCTAGATCAACATGATCCCAACGAATCACATGGTTACTATCCGACTGATACTTTTTCAACTGTGACACATGAAACACATTGTGCACCGCACTGAACCATGGTGGAAAAGCCAAACGATAAGACACCTCACCAATGCACTCCAGAATCTCAAAAGGCCCAATATACCTCAGAGATAACTTTCCCTGCTTCCCAAACCGACGATGTCCCAACCTAGGAGAGATCCTCAAGAACACATGACCACTCACCTCAAACGACAACGGTCTTCGATGATGATCTGCATACGACTTCTGATGACTCTAATCCATCTCCATTGTCTTCCTAATCAACATGATCTTCTCCGTAATCTCCTAGACAAGGCTCGGTCCAACCATCAAAGACTCACCCGTTTCCACCCAACACAGTGGAGAATGACACGGCCTCCCATACAATGCTTCAAATGGAACCATCTGTATGGATTCCTGATAACTGTTATTGTACGAGAACTCAACCAACGACAAGTGCTCCTCCCATGATCCACAAAAATCCATAACACAAGCCTGCAATATATCCTCCAGAGTTTGTATCGTCCTCTCGGATTGACCATCCATCTGAGGGTGATACGTCGTGCTCATATCAGCTGCGTCCCAAGGTCTTGCTGCAAGGATTTCCAGAAACAAGACATAAATCTTGGATCTCTATCTCATACAATTGAAACTGGAAAACCATGACTCTTTACCACCTCCCGGATATAGATTTTGGACAGATCCTCCATCGTATGAGATTCACGAATCAGGATGAAATGGGCCGACTTCGTTAGCTGATCCACTATCACCCAAATGGTATCGTGCTTCTTGACCGTTCTTGGGAGACCTATGGAAAAATCCATCGCTGTCTGCTCCCACTTCCAAACAGGGATTGGTAAAGACTGCAACATTCCTTCTGGCCTCCGATGCTCTGCCTTGACCTGCTGACAAGTCAAGCATCTCGAAACAAACTCAGCCACACTTCTTTTCATACCAGTCCACCAGAACTGCACTTTCAACGCTTGATACATTTTCTAGATTCTAGGATGAACATCCCACCTAGAATGATGATACACCCTGAGAAGATCCTCCTGACAAGAAACTGGTACAACCATCCGATTCTGAAAACACAAAACTGAATCTCCATTCAGTTGCCAACCCTCAATGGTTTCCCCACCCTTGAGTCTCGACCCCATGGTCACACACTCAGAATCAGATATTTGTGCCTCTCTAACCAGGAAAACCAAGTCAGGAATCAACAAAACTAGAAAGAAGACCGCTTTATCATCCTGGTCCTCACATTCCAACCACATATCAGCTATAACTGACATCAACTTCCACTGGTCTGATGCCTGTTTTACCACATGAGCATATGGCTTTCTACTTAATGCATCTGCCACCAAATTTCCCTTACCTAGTGTGTACATTAAGTCAAAATCAAACATCTGGAGATATTCCATCCATCTCCTTTGCCTTAAGTTCAAATACCTTTGTGAGAAAATATTCTTCAATCTCTTATGATCTGTATATACTATGAATTTTTCACCTAAGAGATAATGACACCACACTTTCAAAGCATGGACCACAGCTTCCAACTCCAAATCATGAGTTGGGTAGTTCTTCTCATGCACTCTCAAATGTCGTGATCCATACGCAACCACATGATTCCCTTGCATGAGAATGAATCCCAAGCCTAATCCCGATGCATCATAATACACCACATACCCTCTTCCTGGTTCTGGAAAAACCAAGATTGGTGCTGATGTAAGACGACCCTTTAGCTCTTCGAAACACTGCTGACACAGTTCATTCCACTAGAATGGAACATTATTTCTTATCAATGATATCATCGGTGAAGCCAAACATGAAAAAACATGAACAAAACGCCGATAATACCCTACTAGACCAAGGAAACTCCGTATCTCAAACACATTCTTTGGCAGTTGCCATGATACAACAGCCTCTATCTTTTCTAGATCCACTGAAACGCCCCTTTCAAAAATCACATGGCCAAGAAAATGAACTTCCTGTATCCAAAATTCACACTTTGACAACTTGGTATACAATCAATGATCCCTCAAGATCCCCAGCACTGTCTCCAAGTGATGCTCATGCTCCACCGTTGTCTTTGAATACACCAGAATATCATCCACAAACACCACCACGAATGAATCCAAATATCTCTAAAATATCTGATTCATCAATGCCATAAACACCGTTGGTGCATTCGTTAGACCAAATGGAATAACCATATATTCATAATGGCCATAACTATTTCTGAATGCTGTTTTAGGAATATCTTCCTTCCTTACCTGCAATTGATGATATCCCGACCGGAGGTCGATCTTGGAGAACCATTGGGCTCCCCTCAACTGGTCGAACAAATCATCAATTCATGGAAGTGTATATCTGTTCTGTATCGTGACTTGGTTAAGTCTACAATAATCAACACATAACCTCAAGGTTCCATCTGGCTTTTTCACAAACAACACTGGCGCTTCCCACAGAGACATGCTAGGCCGGATAAAACCTTTATTTTCTAGCTCTTCCAACTGGACTTTCAATTCCTGCAATTCAGCTGGTGTCATATGATAAGATGGAAGTGAGATAGGACTGGTCCCCGGAAGTAGATCAATCGTAAACTCCACTTCTCTCACAGGAGGTAACCCATAGAAATATTCAAGAAAACATCCATGATCTGACCCACCAATGCTGGAGGAACACTCTTCTCAACACTCTCTACCGATTCCAACGACAACACTGCCAACTGATACGATAACATACCCACTTCTGGTACCAAAAAACTTGTTGCACCCTGCCTTTCATGCTTCTCTCCTCTAAAGAGATGTCTAAAACTATCGTGTGTCGTAAAAGCCACTATCTGTGCACCACAGTCGATGTGGGCCTTAAAATCCACCAGCCAATCCATTCCCAGGATTACATCATACCCATCCATCTCAAGCATTGAGAAATTCCACACTATCGCAACCTCGCCCACAACGATACAACATTGTCTACACAAGAAGGCTCGACACTCTCTTTGACCCAGAGGAGTTTAATGTTTCAAAATGGAGGGCATCATTTCTACCCTTAAGCCCAGCAAATCAACCACATGTGCAACAATAAAAGAGTGTGAAGCACCCGTATCAAACAACACTTGCATCAAGGTAGAATTTAAAAGAATAGTACCTCGCACCGTGGATGGTCCCGACTAATCATCCATCAAAAACTGCTCAGCTCCAAATACATGTTTTCTTGCCACACTCTGTTATTTATTTCCCTACTAAGGCATCGTGGTATTTCGAGAATCACCATGACCCACTTTACTTTGCTGTCGAGGGGTATGCTGCTTCCCTCGTCCCGTCAAAGCATACGACGTCTGCAATCCCTGAGGAGTGTCACGCGCACCCGACCTTGGATAATTCTAACAATAACGCTGCAGATGACCCATCAGCTTACAATTATGACATGGTCGAGGTTGTGTCGTACAATCCTGCTTGATGTGGCCTATAGAACCACACTGAAAACATCCCAGCTTTCTCTGGGGCTTTGGAGGAAGATTCACCGATCCTACCGTCGGATTATATGTCATATTCCCGCCCTGAGAATAAGTGTCCCTCTTACGCTTGAACCCAGCTTTAGAGTTCCCACTATTCCCCATGGGTACCACCATACTTCCCCCGCCCGGAGTACCCAACAAATCCCGCTCGGCCACCAAGGCTCTATTTACCATCTCCGTGTAATCATCTATACACAGGACCACTATATTTGAACATATTTCTTGCCTCAAACCCGCTTCAAATATCCTTTCCTTCAACGATGTGCTACCCGCCACCTCGGGTGAAAACTGTACTAAGTTCATAAACTTAGCTGCATACTCCATCACGGACATTAGCTCTTGCTTCAAACTAAAGAAATCAGTCGTACTCTGAATTCTAAACGTATGTGGGTAGAATTTTTTGTTAAACAATTCCTCAAAGCCTTCCCATGTCATATCCTAGTCCATTCCCGCTTGGGTTACCAACTCCCACCACCAAAGGGCAAGATCTTCCAACATATACATGGCCAACTTCACTTTCATCTCTATCGGCATTCCCAAGAACTCAAAGATCTTGATAATTTTATTCAACCATGCTTCTGCACTTTTCGGCTCGGAATCACCCCTGAAGATGGGTGGATTCTGCCTTTGAAACTAAACCACTTGATCCACATGCCTTGGTTCATCCCCTTTATTTCCACTTCCCATAGCTTGGAAATCTTGCACTATACTTTTCACTAGTTGCTGGTTCACCTGAGGCTCAGGTGCAACCACATTCTCAGCAGCCTCCTCCAGTCGGTCTCTACAACGCCTACCCGGTGCCATTTCTATAAACCGAAAACAAACAACCATGAGTCTCACTTCTGTAGACATCACGAAATCCCATTTCAAATCACATTACACAACACTATCACAACAAGGCTTTCCACCATTTCACATTTTTCCACATGTGCCAAGTTTCACCATTTTTAAAACCAAACCGTTTTCAAAATACAAATTTATTCCCATTACAATTTCACATATTCTTATCACATCATAAATCATTATACCCCAATGAAATATGCCTCCTAGAGGGAAGTCATTTCTACCATGCATGCTGTGCTCATCTCGCTGGCTACACCCACGACAATGAGATATCTTATGCCTATAAGTGTCTCCAAAACACTTATGTACCCAACTCCCTGGTAACTTGAATTTCAGCATAAAAGGGTTAGATACGTCCCTTTATGCTATACATTTCAAGTTCCGACAATCCAACACCTTGCTACCAACCCGACTCAAGGAGTATACCACTACAAATGTCAACACCAAATCCAAGAATCAACTCCAAAGGACCGAACAAACTGATACCACTTGTAACACCCCTCCCCTACCTCATTGGCTTGAAAAGGCGGTAATGGATACTTGGCCTTAGGTGACATTCCCAAGATTCTAAAGGCTGGAAATAAATGCCAAGGTCTTTAAGATCAAGTTGGGGAATGATTTTCCCTTAAGACAAAACCAACCAAGCCATCAACTAACAACCACTATATGATGCATGTCAATTCAATTACCCAACCATGCATTCCCAAAAGACAACCAAGTTGTTCCACATCACAACTCAAAACCAATACAACCAACCATATCAGAGTGCAAGCGGAAACTAAACAAAAAACACTATAAGCCATAAAACCACCACAGCTCCACACCAAGCTCCAAGCTCCAAGCTCCACCGAGACATCACAATGATCCACTAAAGGAGGGAGATGCCTTACCTTTTCCCACGTCACGATATAAAACATCTGCAAAGACACCAACATGCCAAAGCAGGGAGTGAGTACTAAAACTCAGTAGGATTTCCCCAAATGACTTCCCTACATACACCACTAGGATAAAACCATTAGCACATTTATATAAAACAGTTTACATAAAAGAAAACACAAGTGCAACCATTTTCATAAGCCAAATAGGCCCTTAACAGGCCATCACATCCAAACCATGCAACCAAGGGAAAGCCAACCAACAAGTCACAACCATTCCAAAATTTTCCCATTAGCATGACAATTCCATCTTGCAAAGCAGTACACAACAAAACAACCATAACGGTGGCACTTCCGTCCAACCCGTTTCATCCATTTACAACTAGTGGCTCTTCCTGTCCACTTATCATTGATGGTGGCCCTTCCATACACTATCCATACCCCTTTATTATAGTGGTACTTTCCTCCCACTTCCATTCAACAATTCAACCAATCGCAACCAAGCATATAATTTATCATGGTCACAACAACATCATGTAATCAACCAATTCCATTACATGTCAATTCACTTTAACAATTCACCCATTTTTTGAAAACCCTTTTTCCATGCCAAACGACATTTGAATAAAACAACCCTTTTATTGAAAACTATTTCCATCAATCATTTTCACAAATCAACCATGGCATCCCATTTTAAAATCCGCAACAATAGCATTTCACCCCAAAACCCTCTTTTTCCCCAAAAACACCAAATTGGATTTCCAACCAAATTCACACATCAACATACAATTAATTTCAATAACAACAAATTAATTGTAACATGTAACCACTAGCTCTAACCAAGTGGAGTTGAGAGAGAAGCCAACTACCTTTAGGGTTCCCGAGAAGACGACCCACAAGCCACCACACCTCAAAACCGGCGAACGCACCAACAAAACCTCTCTAGATCTCTTTCCCTAACATTCACAAGCCTTAATATTAACATCAAAGGCAACCCCAAACCTAGATCTACACACAAAAAGTGTATATATAGAAAACCAAGAAAGAGAGGGATGTAGATCTAGAGGAAAACACAATAGAAACAAGAGGAGAGACTTACCTGGGAGAAATCAACCTTGAATCCACCTTGAAACCCCTTCGAATCACTTCCAAAACATGTGTGAGAGCCCCTACAAACCTTGAGAACCCAAAATCCCGAGTGAGGCTTGAGTTGGAGGAAGAGATGAGTGAAATGAGGCAATCCCAAGTGAGCCCGGGTTTTATAACCCTAATTTTAAGTGGCCGCACGGTTTGGAAAACCGTGCGCTAAATGTGCGCACGCCACTGCCTCGAGAGCCAGGGTCCACACGGTTTCCTCGCACTGTTTGGAAAACCGTGCATAGGATGTGCGAGGCCTACTGTCTCAAGAACAAGGGTCCGTACGGTTTGCTGGGAAACCCGCACGGTTCCCACTAACCATGCTCAAACCGTGCACCCCTTTAAAAGCCTCCAAACTCATCCAAAACCATTCCAAACTCTCCCAACCTCTTCCCAACTCATTCCATGCACTTTAAATACATAAAAAATACATAAAAAAGTCTACATACCTCAAATAGGGGGTGCTACAACCATGAACTTCCCCATTCCGTTTGATAAATTATTCGAGTAAAAAACTAATTAATTTTACCTAATTTATTATATAATTAATAACCAATTGATTAATTATTCACTCATTGATAATCCAATAACCTTTACCCAACATATTAAATTATTTAATTAAATAGTCTCAAATAAAAGTGTTTTCCCAGTCTAGATTGACTTGACACCTTGAAATGATGAATACTATCCCAACAAATTATATAAATAAATCACTATAGTTAAATAATCTTAGATATAACTAACTAATTATTCATTTGATCTTATTAGATAATAAACTAATAAACTATTAAAAATAAAAAATTCACACTAAAAATCAAGATCCAATATTATTAATTAAATTAAATTTTGATTTATTAAATTAAATAATTATTGAACTTTACAATCATAGTACCCTTAGGTCAAACTCTAAACACTCACAATCATCAGGTTCTTTCAATATAACAATACAAGTAAACATATAGTTCCTTTAATTTTGTTCACTTAAAAATACAAAGATACCTAGACATGTCATATTAGTTGGGTGTTTTGAATATGTCACCAAGTGAGATGAAAACTATGCTTCTATGATAGAATTATATCAACCCAATGATTATGAGAAAGTAATATGCTTCACATGATTTCCTAATGATATAATTAATGATAAGGGTTTATATATATTTTTCCCTTCCATATATATCTTTACATCCCACTCTACCCAATTTAGAGGATTAAGAGGAAATATTACCCAAAAGGTCCAATAATAATACATGTGTGTCTAAAGCCAATAAATTTAAATTTAATAATAGTAAGGATAAGAATATATATTAAATATTCAATATATGTCTATGAATAAATATTTGGTATTGTATATATTATTATCCATCTATGAGAAAACTGTCATAATGAATACAAATATTATCCCTCTTCTTAAAGTATTTATATAAATTATCATATGATTCCACACCTTAAGTGAATTTAAAAAACAACCCCCATAAAGAGGAGGTATTATCAATATTATAACATTATAAGAAAATAAAACTTTCTATGAAGGTCCCAATATCAACCTATATGAATCCATTATACATTATCATCAGCTTGTATTAGTTCAAATAGTTATAGAAAATTTTATATAAATCAATCATTTTTATAACATATATATAAAATGATTAAATTTACTAATTTCCACTCCATAATCAGATATAAAATATCATAATAGGCATAAAATCCTATCATATAATAAAAAATAGAAATAAAATTTATTTTAGCTAAAAAAATTCTCAATAATGATCTAAGAACATATAAATCCTTTGATAAAAATATCTCAAAATTTATCCCAACCAAATGTAAAAACCGTGATTTTGAATATGAACGACCAAATTAATGAATTATATAGAGAAGAAAACATAAAATTAATATTCTATTTATAGGCTTTAGAAACACATGTATGATTAAAAATTTTACATCTATGTGAGAAGGTATTGTAACAAAGTATAAACATTCCACACATTTTATGAATTTCTTAAAAATACCAATTTAATTACTCAAAAATTATGATAGGACATTACATTACATGACTAACCCAATAATCTTATATAATAACTTAATAGATATTTTTTTAAAGCATGGAGTTATTATTATAAAATGTTTTATTAGAACCAAATTAAAACACATGCTTGATTAATTAAAGTATGAGGTGAGGGGATGATCAACTGCCTTTTGAATGTAAAAATAAACATTTTTCTTTATTAATAAAATATTTATTTAGCTCAATTGTTTTCCAACATTCTCCCTCAAAATATGGTTTTTAATGAAATAATTCATCAAAGAACACCACCATTGCTGGAAGAAAATTGTATGAGAAGAAAGAAGTGTAAAGTGAAGAGAAAATATGGGGCAGGTGAAATTAATAGAGAGAGAGAGAGTCATTGAGACATTTCAAGAAGAGGTAAATCATGAGGGGAAGATCCACTATTTACAATAAATAAAATATAGGTAAGTGAGGAGAAACACCCACTTTTACATCCTTTTATTTTCTTATAGATTTATTTTTCATATATAATTAGGTCATACAATTTATTATTATTATTTTATTTAATAATCATGTTGAGTATTATCCAATATTTTATAAAATTTTCAATGGTCTCAGTCATTAAACCCATGATCACTAAGAGTAAATACCCTATAGATTTACAATTTCATGAAACTTAGAACATATCTTTAATAAATTATATTCCAAAAGTACAACAGTATATTAATAACAACGAATTCCTAGGTGATTTAATGATTTTATAGTTTTCTTTGGTGATTTAATGGATTTTATTATAGATCTTACTCTATCGAAACTTCTCATTTTTCATTGGAAATAGTTCCAGATTGATGTTGGGAAGTAAATTTTGTCGAGTAATGGTAATCCTCAAAAATAATATACCCCTAACTTTAATCATTTCTCATATTAAGGATAAGATTAAAATTTATGATATTATAGTTATTATTTCATTGGGGTTCATTGCTAGATAACTCATAAACCTTGAAAAGTATATATTTAAGAATGGTGATTAGGTAAACTAGTGCACTAGTGTTATTCATTGAATGCTGTTTCATTTTTTAGATAATGATTAATCATAATAAATGGAAAATTTAAAACTTACTTTGAAGAGTACGAAACAAGATTCTTCTCAGGGATTCCATCCTTCCTACTACTAATTCTTTTAATTTTTACAAACTCTATTTTTCACCCCTTAGTAATAATTAACTATTAATTTCTAATAAATATATGCTTATTTGTGTGTGTGTGAATGTATGTATTTAAATATATACTTATTTATGTATGTATCCATGCATGTATGCTTCTATGGATGTATGTACTTAAACATAGGAACACACATAAATAAATACATACACATACATATATATTTTATGTGATAATAGTTTATTAAGTTTTTTTGTTTTTAATGGTCAAATACCCCTTACCCACTTGATAATTTATTTTATGTTTGAACTTATACATGTTTTTACATAAGTAATTCATTACAAACGAAATATTTTTTCATTAAAATAAATTAAAATATTATATTTTAAAGCATAATTACACTTGAATTTAATTGGAGATTTAATTTTTTAAAATCTTTATTAAAAATATGAACACTTTATCATCAATGATAACATTTCACAAATACAAATAGATACCTCATAGAAAACTTAATCCACATTAATTCATTTATTTATATAAATATAGAATTAATTTACCAATACATAATAAATTTATTACAATATATAATAAGTTAATAACATTATCACTACAAAATAAAATATTCATTACTGAAATAAAATTAGAAACAATTACATTCTATTACAAAATTATCAATATTTTTATTTAGTAAAATAAGACATTATCACATGTATTTAATTAAAATTTTATTAAACTTATAGTAAAATTCCATTATAAGTATACTCTCAGACATGAACCATACATAATGAAATTTCCAAAAATATTATTTAATTTATCATATAGTTAGAACTTATTTCATAATATAAAAAATTAAATAAAATATTTTGAAATATATCATCTCTAGGATTTTTCAACATAATTAATTATTCATGAAACTTAGTTATTCTTAACATATAGATATCATTTTCTCATGAAACTTATTATTTATACCACCACTATTATTATCTAAATTAAACCAATTGGAAATTCATATTCCTATTTCTACATAATTTTTATTAAGGTATATGGTATCTATGACCTAATTTTTCTATACAACACTACATCACCAATCAAAGAAGAAATAAAAATGTTGTAATATCATCCATCCCTTTAGTGGATTCTCTTCATTTGTATTTTTATATGTGATATTTTTTTAATTTCACAATTGATTAACTTTCAATACACTTTATTGGTATTATATTTATAATCACTTAAATACTAAAAATAAAAATTAATCTCCCATTTTACTAAAATATTCAAAATTAAAATCCCAAAAATTACATAGATTATCATTTAGGAAGAATACTACCAAATGTTCTTGATCCAACATGATTAAAAGTCTATAGATATCAATCCTTAAAAAAACTCAAGGGTTTTAATGATAAATATTTTTTTATTGCTTGTCTCATAATAGAAACTATAAGCCATACTACCTTGAAATCAAATTCACATGAATCATATTCAATATGTTAACATATGAAGTAGTTATCATTTTAGATTGATGAAAATTAGCCCCATTTGAGATTTTTGGATGATTAAAATATGAGTTAAGGAGGACTATAGAGGTTTAAATAATATGTATTAATTCATATATTGTGTACGATTTATCAAAAACTATGAAATTAACTTTTAAGGGTAATATATTTTTTTGATTAATTTTTACCAATAATAAACAAAATTTTAAGGGTCCATTGTCCCAGTTTTCATATATGTATGATATATTCATGGTTTTATAAAATAATTTATAATTTTACCAAAAATATTATAATTTATTTTTAAACCAATTTTTAAAATAAAAAATCCAAATTAATTTATTCCCAACCACATTTCATTTAAGCTAAGAAAAATCCATTTATATTTATTTAGGAACTGCTATAATTATTTAATCTAGAAAATTCCAATTAAAAGGATTTTAAATCAACCACACTCAATCAAACATAATCCATAAAATAATTTTCTTCTACTATATCATATATGAGACTCATTATTTAATTTAAAACACTACAGGGATCACATTAATTTTCCTTTGAATTATTTATTTAATAAATAATAATTTAAGACCTCAGAAATCAATATGGGTTTGAGTACCAAATAAAAGGAACACCCATGTAATTTGAATGTCAATTATTATTATGTTATCCAAACATATTTATAGACACTTCCACTTAGTATCCACTTTTTCAAAAATCAATACATTTAAAATGAAACATGTTTTGTTTTACGGGAAAATCATCTTGTTTTTTAACTTGGATTCATCATTTTTTATAATAATTATTAAACTATATGAATAATATTTAAAAATTTGTGATGGTCCCAAAAATATTAGTTGGGGACATATAAAATAATAAAATGAAACTTGTTAGTCTATTTCAATACCATGAGATCTTATAAGATATTTTCCCATAACATAATAGAATTGGAGAAAAAACAATCATTTACATACACATGAAATCATCTTTAATACCCAAAGTTTTTTTATAAAAAACATTATAATAAAACATAAAGGTAAAATTATAATCATGAGTATTTCTAAAAAATAACATGAGAACCGATGAAACCATCTCTTAAAAACATACAATTTTACCATTAATGAAAATAATCATTCCATTAAAAAAATATCAAAATATTACTTATAAAGTCAAAATATTTCCACTGAAACTAATTATAAAGAATATAAAATAAATTTAGTTGACTTGGTATATCATGTTAATTGTACCCTTACACAAACCCTTAAAATAACCCTTATAAATCGAATTACCTACTCATAATTAAAACATAATTATCTATAGAACGTAATCATTACCCACTGTATGATAGAAATATATTAATATAAATAATCATTAAAAATAGGTTAGAATTTCTATAATATACAATAAGTAGAAAACAATTTATGACTTTCATCATCAAACTTATAAAAACTGAACCCATAAGCCAAACATTTTCAGATATCGATATATCCATTTTCTTTAAAATCCGATTCTCAAAACTAAAATACATAAAAAAATATGTAGGGTTTTTATTTAAAGAAAATACTGTATCATATAAATCAATAAAAACATAAAATAATGGGTATGTTGGTGGGAAATTTTTTTGTTTCATATATGTTAAAATAAAACATTACTTTTTCATTTTTTTAAATCAAGTCTAAATATCTTCTATAAAATACATAAAAGGATTCCTTTTGAAAACCATTGAAAGAAAACAAAAACGGGAAATAAAATTTCCACTATAATTTATTTATTTCAATATAAATACATCTATAAAATTATTTTATGAATATGGACATGTAGAAAAAATATTTTAAAATTAAGTCTTTAAAACATTTAAAATGGGGGTTAAATGTAAATCGTCCTTTACTTTGAGTCTGAATTATCATGTATGTTATTTATCTTCCTAAATAATAAACTTATGTTAATTATTTACTATTTAAATAACCTATTTCATGTTTATTATTAATTTTATTTCACATATATCCATGTTATACTTAATTACACAATTGATTAAGTTCATTTCATATTTTTCAAGACATTCAGCTTATATATCAGAAATGACTTGGGTAGACAGGATATGGTAAAAGGGATCATTTTAACATAATATATTTAATATTAAACTTGAAATTATTATTATTTCTATTCATTAAATTCAATTTATATCCTTACATGAAAGACATACATGAAAAACAATCTATATCTCTTCATGAAGGTGATATTCCACACAAACGCATGAATGGAATTATCATTTCTCAATTGATAGAAAGATAAGAACATAGATAATGTATTACCTTTAATAAATGATAATTATTTCATTAATATCATATATATTAATTAATACATCATAATAACCATCATTATGAGGTGGTGATGAAAAATAAAAAACATCACTTCCTAGAGGTGATAATCCACACGTACGCACGAGCGATGTTTTCATTTCCCATAATAGAGAAGGTGTTGAAAAAGGGTTATACCATAATCATAATAACATTTAAGTATATTTAATATACTAATTTTATTATTTCATAATTGTTAAATAATATTTTAAGGTGCTAGGATAAGATATAAACCTAAAATTGGTTTGTTAGGACTTATACCTTCTCTACAGATAACCTCTTTTTCTAAAAACTTATTCCCTCTAGGTATGATCTTTTGGTGAGAACAGAACCTTGAGTAAATGTGGAGGGGTACTAGGTAGAGACCTAGGTAGAGTGGTTAAACTAGAATACTAAAAATGAGTAAGGAAGGAAGATGATGATATTACATTTTTATAAGTGAAGGGAGAGGCACCCTTGGAAAAACTTAAAGTATTAAAATAATATAAATTAATTTTCATGTTAAATTGGAAATTTTTTTAAATATTTCGAATATAGAGTAAGGATGAATATAAATAATCCAACATAATAAAATTTTCATACTTTTTAGTGATGTTTTAACCCTTATCTCTTAGTTTTAACCCCGTGTTAACATTTTTGACGATTACCACGATATCAATTTTTTTTACCATATAAGAGTCAATAAATTTACTATATTACAAAAAGTTACACATAAGTGGGAAATAGTTTATATGATCAACCTTATCTCATTAACTTGTTTGAATATTAGTTTTTTAGGAATTTTAATTCATTAAATGAAATATTATTTAAAATAATATACTGTTAAATTCAATTTCAATAGTATTAATATTGTTTGAATTTAATGACATAAAAATAATAATGTAATATAAAGTAGATCAATATGAAATAATAATTTTTTTAGAATCATCCAGCGTATCTACCAATAAATTTATAGTTATATTGAATATGTCGATAATGGAGAATGATGATGAAAATTATGGAGGGACATTAGAAAGTCAATTGGATGAGGATTTTTTCCTTTTATTTTCTCAGATAAAATGAAATATACATATAATATATTTTCAGGGACTTTTTGTTGGAACATGAATAGGTTAAGTAAAGGATTTTTGAATTATCTCTAGAATAGAAGGGAAAGTTAAAGGGGATTAAGAGACCACTAGGCCTAGATAAAGAGAGCCTCCTTTGGTTATCCCCACACTTAGATTGGATGATTATGAAAGTGTATGGTTATTATTTTTTCATTTAATAATATATTTTATCTCATGAAATTTATTCTCAGATCCTTTGATGATCGGTTTTTTCTGCATCCAACCCTTGATGATAAAGACTTGTCTTTGAAATACTGTTATATCATAGGTTTGGTAATTAGTGAAGACCATTGAAATAATTTTTCTAGGTTTATTTCTTATCTATATCTCTATGTATGATGTTTCATCTTTACAGATGTTTTGGAATAGATATCTCTTTATTATGTGTCAAATGTATTCATAGTTGTTCACACTAAACCCCTAAAAGTTATTTATCTAGATTAATAATAAATTTATATAGAATAAAAAAAATAATGAAATTAAAATATAAAATTTTAACACATCAAAAAAATTTATATGTATTAATAAAATTCATGGAACATAAAAATTCGTCCACATTTTATTACTTTTAATGTTTTTAAAGATCATTTAATTGATTTTTCTATTACTTGAATGAGAATTATTTAAGAATTTTTAAAGAACTTATGTTAGTTTTTTTATAAATAAAAATTATAATTAAATTACCATGTAAAAAAATCCATTTATCTTTTAAATAACCATTTATAACCAAATATATACTCTCTTTATCCTTATAAGATAATATTAGAGATATTAAAATAAATAGATCGGCATTTTGTTTTTATTTGTTACTTAAAATCATATTAAGTTTATTATGAAATGAAATTGGTAGTAAATTTCCATAATTTAGAACATTGTATGGTTATGATTTAAATAAATATATACAATAATATAAATATAAGTGAAAATGATATTTTAATCCTTATCTCAGTGTTTTAACCCAGTCTTACCCATTTTACTCGTACCGAGGTGATATATATTATCTATCATTATGATTAAAAATTATTAAAAAAAAATATTTACCAAATTTGAACCTTATATTTCCAAATATGGAATTAATTTTTCAGAATTAAATTTTTAGAAGAGTCAAAAATTAATTTAACATAAAAATGAAATATGCAATGAAATACAGGTTTTACAATAATGCATTTCTAAGATAAAAAATGAACATATGCCAAAATAAAGTGTAATGATTATACCTATGTAATTAATTAAATTATATCTTAATAAAACATGGTTATTCTATTTTAAGTTAAAATTTAAAGAATAATGTGACTTTTCAATGTAAATAAATTACAGTTTTAGAAAAAACATTTTTTACTATTCATTGAAAAATCAATATTTTTTGGAAAATAAAAAATATATATAATCTTAATCTAATTTTAAATTAATTAATTTTAAATTTAAGTTAATTTTTCTAAATTTAAAATTTAAAATTTAGATATTAGTGTTTTAAATATAAACATATAATATATGAAAATAAATTTTTTAGGAATAAAACTATTTCCTTTTTGATTAAAAAATTACTTAATATTATTATAATGAATACAAATCTATAAAATCCAATTCATGAATAATTATAACGAATGAAATTATTTTGTAATAAACATTACCTAGATTTTTAAATTTTTCCACATTATGGAAATTTTATCTTTTCAATTTTATTCATTACTTAAAATAATGGGGATATGTTTCCTTTATGACATTTTCTAATTACTATGTTGCTTCTTCAATCATATGAATTTTATAAAAAGTCTTAACCCTATGAATAAAATTATTATGAAATATCTTATCTATTTGTTCAATAATATAAACATGATGTTCCTTGTAAGAAAGGTTCCCGTACATATAGCTAATTCATGAATAATATTATGAGATGCATATAGTACAAACATCTTTAATAGTGAAATATGAAACACATCGAGTACTTGGGATAATATTGGAGGAGAGGAAACTTTATAGGAAACTGATCCAATCCTATTTAGGACTTCATACGGTTTAATGGACAATGGAATTAAATTTCTATTATTACCAAAACGCCTCAAATGGCCCAAAAGCCTTCATTTTTTATTGATTTTGATAATACACCTTTCAACGGGTGAGGTGGAACCCTTACAAGGCCCGTAGGCATAAGTATTACATGGCCCGTAGGCCTTAGAAGAATTCATTGCCCGTAGGCTTCAAACATTACATACAACCCAGACTAACTATTTGGAACTGCTCCTCCTTAGTATCTTCATCATGAAATCAGCTTTCCACCTTCACATGGATGTTCAGATAGGATTTCCCGTGCTTGCACAGGCTTTTCCTAATGGTAGGTGCTATACCCTCTCTTTCTTGCAATCTGTTTAGCTTCTGCTATGGTGAAATATCCTTTCTCCTCCTCCTTCTGAAGCTTGTTCCTTGTAGGTTGTCTGGTTTACATCAGCACTAAAGGTGGCCCGAAGGCCTTACTGACCCGAAGGCCTAGGTGGACCGAAGGCCTTAAAGGACTCGGGGACCAAATTAGTGGCCTGAAGGTCCAATTGGTTTCATCTACATATTTGAATAAAAACTATTTTTAATAGAGAAATAAACTATTGAAATATGTTGATCCCAAAATCCTTAGTAATACAATAAAAAAATCTTAAAGAATATACTCTAATGTTTGAATATTTATATATAACTTTTCATCATATTGGGCATGAAAATTTGTACAAATATTTAATCCGGTATCTAATGAATTATGAAGGTGTGACTTCTCAAACCTGGTCCAATCATAAGTGACTAAAACCGGTTGGAAATATGGCATCAAGAAAACCTCCCTATACACCAGAGCTTTATAACTAGCAGTGAGGGTATATGGTGATACAATGAAAGACTATACACTTTTTTTAGAGTGGAGAACAATAGTGAAAATAATAAACAATTAATAAGAAAAAGATAATAAAAAAGTAGAAAAATTAAATCATCCAGATAGATATAAATAGAAAATTCAATGCATTGTATCATATACAAATGGATGATATCATGATTCTATAAAAAATGGAGTATAAAGAGAATAGGGAAACATGTGTTCAATAGTTTATGTTATAAAACAATTTAAAAAAAGTCAAAAAACTAAACTCAAACTAGATCATGAGCATTATATTGGTCCTCTTCTCTAATTCTCCATCCAAGTATATAAAATCAATCATCCATAGTTGGGTGATTCCCCTTACCCTACCTAAATTCATATAGTATGTTCAAGTACCAATTGGAAACCCGAACAAGGTGTGAGTAAAAATCAGTCGGCCACCACCAATTTTTTTTAATAATAATAAGCTACGAATATATAATATATTAGTGTACTTGTAATAATAAAAAATAATTATAAAAAATAAAAAATACACTTATCAGCTCAGATCCCCATGGGTTCTAGTCTAGTACTACCTCCTTCAGCTTAAGAAAGAATGTCTCTGAATATTGTTTATTATAAAATATAGTCTCAGGATCCTAGGTACATAACGAAGGCATCCCTATATGATGATATTCTTATAAGGGATCAATAAATACCATGGTGAGTATGACTTATTAGTCAAATGTAAACCAGGCCATTCACATATCTAATACATTGACTAAATCCATGTGTGTTCTTTGACTTAGAAGACCCATCAATGATTTAATGCTTACCTAAGCCCATCCAAGGTATTCCATGTAGGGAATCCATGTATCACTCAAGGATTATATTATTTCATTTTACCAATGAGCCCATCTGAAATGTTCTGTATAGGAACCTACGTATCACCCATGTCATAATATAATCTCATTTTCCCTACAAACCCATCCAAGTTATTGGATATAAGGAATATAGGTATCACCCCTAACATAATATAATATGATCTACCCTGTGATCCTTTCAAAGGTATTCCATGTAAGGAATGAAGGTACAACCCAAGGAAAATCATAATATAATTTACAGTTCATTCAATTCAATATATCCAATGAACCCATCCACGGAATTCTGAATTGGAACCCAAGTATCACCCATAACATAGTAAAAGTGGTTAAAGGGCCATGTTAGTGTCCATACCATTCATCAATTCATTTAATTCAAATTGACCATTCCATTTATAGAATATGAGAAAAGACCATTTCAAGTGGTTTAGTTACATAAACAAGGAAATATGGTCAAGGAATATAATCCACACACCCTAAGGGTATTTTTAATCTGAGGTAGAAAAAAAACTAATGATGCAATTTGGGGTACAAGATATAACTAATTAAGGTGATGAAAAATTATTTAATTAGATTCATATTTAATAGGTGAATCATGTATTTCCTAATACACAACACAATGTTTCATGATTTAGACATAAAAACCTTTAAGTAGAGGTAATAAACCACCTAACTTATACCAATAGATGAATCCTCATAGATATGAGCTTCAGATTTTAGATAGAATGGGAGAAAATAAAAAACCAAAAAAGGCACTAAAAATAGGGCATATTATCTTGCATGGATCTTATATATAATCCTCTGAGTAAAAATATATTAAGACACAAAATCAGCTTCTAACCTATTCATAACTGACTGAAATGAAATTTTATTTAAAGAAAACAAGAAATCTAGAGTACAAGAATAAGAAAATGAGTCTAAGGGGGGTCTGAAAAAAATGAAATATAAGAGAATTAATAATAATAATATTCATACCCCCCATGGGTATAGAGCTTATGATGGAGAAAAAATGATAGAGTTGAGCTGAGAAACTCTATAAGAAAAGAAATTTGCTGCTCTATTTCCCTCACGACAAGTGTGAGATACTATGCACCTTCCATGGATCATTCTTTTTCACTTACAAACTTGGTAAGATAGACTCCAAGGAGAGGAGATTCTATCAAACATTGCTTTATATACAATATAATAATCAGTTTCAAAACTAGCAAAAAAATGTTTTTTGATCTGAAGCATAGTGAGCATTACATTGGCATTCACTTGAAAAGAATCTCCCATCCCATATGGCGCTGAGAAAGAAAAAATGGAAGATCCTCGATGATAAAAAACAATACCAACTCCCATTATCATTCCCATGTTGTAAGAACCATCAATGTTTGGTTTGAATCCTGAGTTGGGAGGAGACCAATTAATCCAGTGGACAAGAGGTAGAATGTGGGAGGAGGAAGAGGGATTTCCTATTGTGGAGATGAATTTGAGAGAGGGAGATTCTTGGCATTGGTTAAGTGATTACAGCAACTCTAGGAGAGTACATATAGTTTTTTAAATAATGACCATGGGGGAACTTATAGATCCATCAAAGTGGGATCTGTTTCTAGCCTACCAAATGCACCAGAAGCCTGTCACCAAGATAAGAACTCGAGATTTTTGTTCGATACTATAATCTCTAAACCAATGAAACCAATTATTCAAGAAAATATTTCCATTTCATACTTACACTTCTAATCCAGTAAATTCACCCAAGTAAATCCACACCTTTTTAGACCATTGGATCTCAAATAAAATATTTCATGATGAATCCATGCAAGGAACAGAGCAGCAACATCATTTAGACGAAATCTGAATCCCCAAGCGATTAATATGATCATTAGTGGGAACCAAGTTGTTATTGAATTGAAATACGAGGAAGGAAAAATTTACCGGTATCATATTATTCTAAATCAGTTCCCCATAGACATTTGATTCCTTTGAATATTATAACATATTTTGGGCATCTTTAACTAAGAATTTTCCTAACATCGATCTAGAAAAAACACACTGATCAGGGTCTGATGAAAGCTCAATGAGATTGAAAATGAAATGATAATATGGGTTGAGAGTATCTTGGATGATGTCAAGAAACATATATGCTTACTTAAAGTACACATCAATAATAGGGCATCAAGGAAACTCGATTTAAGAACCTGCCTAGTTTTCGTGCCAGTAGTAAATCAAACTGCATCCCCCAATCCAACACATCTGGTGATCTACAACTAGGATGAACTGAAGAATATCATGACATAGAGGATAAGGTATCCCTCATTTATTTTCTTCATCAAGATCATACTTGGAGCTGGAAAACTTACCACATAATGAGCGATGTTCAATAGATTCCCATGTGATCATGGTGTGCATAGACTACACTGTGTCGGAGATATCAACCATGTTAATTTCACCCTCTTTCAAAGGTCTGGTTATCCTTGACCACACTACCTGATAATGTTTACCCACAAATTGAGCATCCCATAGGAACACAAAATAATTATTTTGATGTAGTCAATGATAGATTTTGGCACCTTAATGGAGGAAAGATTATTCATGGGAATAAAAGAGATAACATGGTTTATCAGTGTAATTCTACCTATAAAAGAATTATAGAGACTCTTCCAATCGGTAATTAAGAAGGATATCTTTTCAAAAAAATTACCAAAATGATGAATTTTTATCCTTGTTAAAGAGTTTGGGACACCCAAATACTCCATGGGGAAGTTTTTCTTAAGAATGACCATGGAGAAATCAATAGAGGAGATCGTGATACTCGCACACTTTTATCCTCCCTCACATAGTTAAACTAAATGTGATATTCACTTTTGGGTTGTATGGGTGAGCCGCATGGTTAATATTAAATATGCTCTAACCATGCACCACTGCATGTTTCTCCAAAAACTCTAACTCCAAGACCCGAGTTGTGCTCGAATACACTAAAAACCTCCATGTCCTCATTAGAAATTCACATATAGATAAAAAATATATTTATACTAAAAATAATAGGATAAAACCCATATAAAAATCTAGAGATATTACATCCTCCCATCCTTAAACCTACTCATCCCTAAGTTTTCATTCCGTGGGTGTTTGAGCATTAATTGATAACAATTATAGCAACTAATTATGTATATTATACTCTCACTCCTAGGTCTCATCTTTTACATGGATGTGCTATTATTGAACCCAAACTAAAGAAAATGCCTCAATTGAAATATTTAACGATGTAATCAACTATACTTACTAGACACTCCCCAAAAGAAGAATCAGTATCCAACTCAACATCTTTAGGAAATGAAGCATGGGATTGGCCAGAGTGATAAAAATGAAGATACAAAACATGGAAGATGTAATTCATGGAACAATACCTTTTAGTAATAACTATATGACAACCTACTAACTTGAATCTCTTCAATGTCTCAAAAGGTCCAAAAAAATAGGTTCTATCTCCCCTTATCTCTTAATCCATTCATAAACCAATCTTAGAGAAACACCCAAGAAAACCTTATCTCCCACCTCAAAAATAAAAGTTCAATGGTGAAAATATACATAAGACTTACTACCTAAATGAGCCATAGCAATACACTTTCTATTCAACTATACGTACTTCAATTTATCCTGAATGAGATGTGGTCCTAGTACTACTACCTCCCTACATCTAACTAGTATAAAGGTGAATGGAATGACCTACCATATAGGGTCTCATAAGTATCCATCTATATAGCATCTTAGGAGATATTATTATAAGATAACTCAACCATAGGTAAGTGTTTTTTCCAAGAAACAAAAAAATCAAGGACACATGCTCGAAGCATAGCCTCAAGAACCTATATGGTATGCTTGAAATGACTTTCGATCTGAGGGTGGTATGATATACTCAGAAATACCAATGAACCCAAAGCTCTTTGCAACCCTTTCTAGAATCTAGAAGTAAACTGTGAATCCCTATAGGACATGATGGTACATAACCCCCTATAAAGCTATATAATCACTCATACTTGAAGACCTCAAAGTTCATCCACTAAGAAAGTCTCCCCAATAGCTATGAAATTAGTGACCATAGTTCGTATATCCACAACCACCTATACGATGCCACAACCCTGAGGTGATTTTATTAATCGCATCATAATATCCATAGTGATGTCATCCCACTTCCACTTAGGAATGGGTAATGGCTATAAAATCCATGGAGGTCACTGGTGTTTCTCCTTCACCTATCGATAGGTGGAACACTGATTATTAAGGAATATAATCTAATTTTTCATACTAGGACACCAATATTTGTGGCATAAGTCATGATACATATTGGAAAGTATGTGGTGCAATTCCCATTTTGAGGCATGATATTCTCACATAATCTCTTCTTGAATTTATATAGGTAGTCAAAAATTTCAAAAATGAAATAATGAAGGTATTCAACCCATTTGTCTATATTAGGTTAAAATAACACTATTTGAATCTTTATATGAGACTTTTATGGTTTTTTTATACTATGAACCTCTCTCCCAGCAAATAATGCCTCAAGAAATACTAGGCAGGAAGAACTGCAACTAGTTTGAGATCATATGACAAGTTATTATTATCATGAGGCCTAAACCAATGATACCAATACACAATGACTAGATCCTATTTCATTAAAATTTCCCTTATCACAATTTTTGATATGCCATAGTAAACTATATAGATTCATCCTAGCTCTGGTAGAATGAGGATGGGAACTAAGGTCAACTTACCTTCTGGCTCCTGAAGTTCCTTCTAACAAGCTTTAAACCATATGAATTTGATTCCATTATTGGTATTTCCATTAATAGGTTCTTCAAGGAATGAGAAATATTTAATAAAGTTCCAATAGAAACTAGCAAGACCCAAGAAAATATTAATACCAAAAATGTTTCTGGGATTATCCTAGGAAACTACACCTCTCACCTTCTATAGATCCACATATAACTCTACTTAAGATATAATGTGACCCAATAAGTGCACTTTATTAGTCCATAAGAATTATTTTGTGAGATTAACATATATTTTATGTTCTATTAGTGTATTAAATATGATTTAAAAGTATATATAATGATCATGTTGAGTTTTGGAAATATCTAAGAGATTGTCTATGAAAATCACCAAAAAGGAGTAGAAATATGGGTGAAAAAACATATTCCTAAAGTCCATAAAGACTTCCAGTGCATTCGTGATACCAAACAAAATTACCAAGTACTCATAAAGGATATATCTATTTAAAAAATATATACGTGATATATCTGAAGTCCTAACTAATTCATCATGATATCCCAACATTAAATCAATCTTTTAGAGAACTCAATCTTTTCATATATGATTAAAGATATAATCTATATGAGGTAGTATATACTATTTTTTAATTTTAAGATAATTAAAATATTGGTAATCTACAAACAACCTATAGATCTCATCCACCTTCTTGAAAAAGAGGATAGGTGATCCCCAAGGAGGGGTATTGGTTCATTTAAAACCTTTGGCTTCTAGGTTCTCTAACTATCTATTAAGTTCTTGAAACTCGTTAGGATATATACCATTAGGAGGAATATATACCGGTATTACTCCTAGAAGAAAATAAATAGTGAAATCCACCTCTCTATCAGTAGTTAGTTTATAAAAGTAAATAAGAAATACATCTTTATAATGATCCACCACTAGAGGGAATTCTGAATGACATGTTCCATGATCATCAAGAAGAATAAAAAAAATCTAGTCCAATACTTATCCCTAACCATGATGCTCAGGTCTGTCATGAGTTTCTTGGAAATTCCATTCTCATTTATAAATGTATATGCTACCCTCTAGTGATATAAAGGACACCCCTTGATGGTAAAAATTGATATATACTTGATAGGGAACTAACTAGTCTGTCTCGATAATTATGTTAAAACTCATCATCTCAAGGATGAAAATGTTTCATTTGAAATGATAGCCACCTATCTAAAGAGGGCACTCCTTGAATAAGTGTAAACTCTTTGATTGGACTCCAAATGGAGTATCCAGTGTCATCACACAATAGGATTTTTTGATCTCAAGCCTAAGGATACTCAATAAAACAACATATATGAACAAATGTGAGGCACCAATGTCAAATAAAGCAGATACTAATTTCATGGATATTAAAATCATTTCTAAAATTATAGATGGACCGAAACTATTCTCTTCAGGTCAAGGATATTATATATATATAAATATATAAATAAATATATATATATATCCCAATATCTGTCCCTTTGCTACAACCTAGTTACCCTGAGAATGTCAAAACTACTGGAGCTATATATCAAAAGTATAGCTTCTTTGACCTCATCCACCTCTTTAGATTGAATAAAAAGTAGTACTCCTACTCCCTACCTTATTTGAAGTGTTTGATCCCACTATGTAACCTAGAGCTGGTGAAGACCCTCTCTTAATTACCACTAGAGGAAGGGTTTTTCAAAAAAAATTATTATTACCCATATTTATACAAGATTAATGAACTACTGGTTCCTTAAAACATTTGGGATTCATTTTTCCTAGTCTAGAACATTAATGTAATACCACATAGATAATGGGGGCACACACTTAGTCTTCTACTTCCCTGAAGAAAAAACTCAAGGCAATACTTTCTACCACCAAATGAAAATCCACCCTCTACATAAAATGTACCACCATTACCCATGCCATCATCTTCTCTCAGGTTATACTCAAAGTTGAACACCAGGTTCACTATTTTAGAAATGGGATTAAAAATGAATACATTCATCTGAGATCAGATTCCTTGCCTAATACCATCATAAAATCACCTTACCTTAAAAAATTCATCACCGATAAGAATAGGAATGAATTATTAAAGATCTATTAAACTAGTTAAGTAATCAATAATATATATAGTACCCTAATACAAATGAATAATTCATTTATCTTATTTGTTTCTTAATATCTCTTGGTAGAAGTAATCATAGAAACTACTATCGAGGTCCCTAAAAAATATACCATGATTTTTATTTTCTTGGTTTGGAACATCTCACTGATGCCTAAAATATATGCAAATCATGTAAGTAAAAAGTTTGAACATCATTTATAGAGTATTCTATAGGTGATCAAATATGGGAAATATAGACTCTATCCATGACTCAATAGACTAGGGCTCACCATCCTTAGAGAAATTAGGTGGATGCAACTAATGGATATCCCATACCAGCTCAGGTATAAGTGGTGTTGGCTTTCGTACTCCCTTTATTGATATCACTAACTATATAAAAATCTCTTGATGTTGAACATTAGTTATTAGTACTATATCTATTGATGATACTAATTGAGGTGATGCAAGTGGGACTACAGGCAGGTTAGGTCCCACCACCCTAAGAGCATGGTCATTTCCACCCTCCTGATGCTCGACCCAAGGCTGTCATGGGGGTTTATATCTACAATTACAATAAAATGTCTCAAAATAAGATACATGGAAGATAATACACTAATAAGGAATAAAACAAGTAAAAATCAGCACTATTTTAGAAAAAAAATGACCCAAATATCCACTACTAATGCAAGGTTATTGTTAGGACTCAAATTTTCCATCTGAGGGGATCCATTATATGGAGTGTCAATTAGAAGTTATAGGGGGAAAAATATTTTTTAATTGGAATCCCCATTTAATGGAATCCTTTACATTTATAAAATAATATTTAATAACTTTTATATTTATATAATGGTTATTTAGAAGATTTACCATTCCCAAATTATAAAGTTAGAACATTATAAGTTACAATTGATAGTTCATGTAAATACAAAAATATCATTACATACAATATCAATATCTGAAAAGTCTATATTTTTTTATTTGATTATATGTATCACCATTCATATTTATAGAGGTAAAATTTTATTGATTAAAATTGGAATCTATATAATCAAAATCAATTAACGTTTCAAATCATACAACCACAATTACATAGCTCAAAAATGTGATATTTGGTTAGTTAAAGTTCCACCACCATGATACATGGGAAACACCATTTAGGTTGATAAAAACACTTAAGTAACAAATTATATTAATTTGCCTATAATAAATATGAATAAAATTACTATAATAGTAATCAAGGTACATGTGATATGGAAAATACAATGCACACAATAAATTAAACATGGAATGTAATATACATGAAATAAAAATACTAATATTCCCATAATAATCCTTGAAAAATGATTCCTTACTATAACGGGCCAAGGGAAAAATCCATAATCATAAAAAACATCAGAAAACATGCACAACACCCTACAGTGAAAATAATTGAACTTTAACAAGTGAATACCAAAACATCAAGTCCCATCCTAAGTAACATGGATTTTCTATGTACATGGGTTAACTACTCTTAGGCATAGGCTCATTACCAAATTCCAACACTTAATAATGTACTTTATACTAAACCAATATATTGAGGAAAATAAAAGAAGCATATGATACCAAATTGTGACTTGTTGATCCCAATCTACTCATATGTGACTGAACTTAGTTTTCCACATAGCCATGTGTGTGAGGATAAATGGTGGTAAAATGGGGAGACTATACCCTCTTTATCAGAGTGGATTTTAATGATGATAATAATTAAAAAAGTTATGGAAAAATATCATAGTAAATAATCATAAGTAAATCATCCACATATTTATAAACAGACAAATCAATATCCAATATCATATACAAAATATGATATAATGATTCTCTATAAAAAATGGAATAGGGGAAAAAATACAGCATACATACAATAGTTTATACTATACATAAATATATGAAAGGATTAAAAATAAACTCTAATAGAATCAAAAGCACTAGTTCGATCCTCTTCTCCTATACTTCATCCTAGTATATAAAATCAAGTGTCCATAGCTGGGTGCTTCCCCTTATCCCTACTTTTATCCATGAAGTATGTCCGGGTACTAATTAGTGGCCCATATAGGGTGTGAGTAAAACTCATTAGTCCACCAACAATAGTGTCTAATACTATCTAGTATATGAATAAATAATAGATCATAATGTAGGTAATAATAACAAAATTATTAAACAAATAAATAATCCCCATGTTCGTTCAGGATCCTCATGATATAGAAGTTCAAAACTACTTACTTTATCATAAGCTGTAATGTCTCTAAATATTTTTTATTTTATAACATAGGCTCAAGATCTAAGGAAAATATACAAGGCATCCCTATATTATGATGTTTTTATAAGGGATCAATGAATACAATTGCATGGATGAAATAGTTGTTTAAGGTAAACCAAGGAATTCATATATCTAAGACATTGACTAAATCCAAGTATGTTCTTGGTCATGGAAGATGCATAAATGATTCAGTGGTGTCTAGAGCACATCTAATGTATTCCATGTTAGGAATCAATTTATCACTCAAGGAATTATATAATTTCACTAGACCTATGAGCTTATCTGATGCATTTTTATTGGAACATAGGTATTACCCATCTCATAATATAATCTCATCTACCTTGTGAGTCCTTCTAAGGTTTTCCATATAAAGAATCTTGGTATCACTCATTGAATAATATAATCTCATCTACCTGGTGAGCTTATCTAGGATATTCCATGTAAGGAATCCAGGTATCACCCAGAAGATATCATAATATAATTTATACTTTATTCAATTAAATATGTCTAATAAACCCATACAAGGCATTTCGAACCAGAACATAAGTATCTCCCATGCTGTAATAAATGTGATCAAAAGGATATTTTAGGTTCTGTACCATTAATCAATTAATTTAATTCAAATTAAACTTTTCATTAATATAATACAAGAAAAATCCAATTCAATTTTCTTTACATAAATAAGTAAATATGGTCAAATAATATAAGAAACACCATCTATGGTGTGGTTTTAGTCAATTTAGATAACCAATAATGATTCTATTTGGTGTAAAAGATCTAACTAAGTCAATGTGATGACTACTTAATTAATTAGATTCATATTTAAGAGGAAATGGATGGAAGTTCTAGTGCGTGGAATTATGAGGTATGATATAGACATCGATATTTTTAGGGAAAATTACTAGACCACTTATCTTATACTGGTGGATGACTCATTATTTGATATCATCTTTGATTTTAAAATATAATGGGGGAAAATGAAAAACCATAAAACGGCCTAAAAATAGGGCATATTAGCTCAGATGAAAATAACATCCTAGATGGTGAGATAAACTAAGAAAGGAATCATGTGGAGTCCTAGCCTTACCAAGGGGGATCCCAAAAGATGAAAAACACTTGAAGTAGATGCTAGATAGAGGATTTATCTCAAATCCTAGGAAGAGTTGGATGAGTGCTATCAAGATGTAGGGATGTTGTACATTTAGTGGGGAATAAATGAGGGTTAAAGGGTTAAAGGGTTAAAGGAACAAAGGGAGAAATAATTATTTTACCCTTTTTAAAGGGGTGCACGGTTTGGATGTAAGGTTTTCTAAACCATGCTCCAACCATGAATTCGGAATTACCTAAACACTAGAACATTGTATAGTTCATATTCATGGTTATAAATACCATACACAAACCATGAGTTTGGAAATATCTAAAGCCTGCACCCTGAATGTCTTAGGTGCGTGGTTAACACTAACCATGATCACAACATGTAAATTACACCCATACTTTATTATAGGTTTTACACAGTCACGTGGAATCCATGGCATGGTTAAACTAACTATCCTCTTAATCTTTTGATATGCATAACTGAGAAGAATATTTATTACTAATAGTGTGACAACCATGTGCCTCTTCCTAATTATCCAAAAACTCTAACTCTAAGCCTCAAGCAGAGCCCCAAAACTCCTGGAACTTCAAATGACCTTAATTTTAATTCCCATATTGATTAAAAAATATTTATAATAAAAATAATAGGATATTCACCCCATCAAAAATTCAGGATCTTATAGAAGAAATGTTCAAAAATTAGAGGTGAAACTGGTATCATGGTCAGATAGTATAGAAAGAGAGACCCCATTAAATATGATGATTTATTTAACATAAAGTATATAAAGATGATCCATAGACATATTATCTCTAATCGGAAGAAAATGTAAATATTTTGTTTAGAATTAATAACCCATATAAAATTATTACCTTGGTATTTATTTCAAAATCTAACCACAAAATACATAGATTTATTTTCTCATTTTCATTATAGCATAGAAAAATAATGAATTATTCCCTTAAATAGTTATTGTTCAACTTTAACCTGATAAAAAATCAATCACTTTATAGTAAAATCAACAATTTATTTCTTCAAGTAGGAATCACAAGGTATATATAATATTTTTTTGAATATCAGTACACCATATTCATAAACTTTAAATTTAGGAAGATTACATTTTATAAATAATTATAACATTTCTTGTAAAGAAAAATCCTCTTTCTGATCTTCCTTAATTATTGTTGTAAAATAATACTACATTAAAAACTAAAACAAAACCGAGGAACTCCCTGAACACAAAATTTATAGACCAAAATACATAAACTCATTTTCTAAAGTATCACGTTCAAAAAATAGAATAGTTATTAATTCCCTATCTTCACAACTTAAAAAACCATCCTGTTTATTCTTCCCAGATGGTAATGAATCATACAATAATAATCCTTAATCATTTTTTGGTATCTTCTCTACCTCATGTTAAACTCTTTCTAAGTTAATTTATAATTTATAATTTTATGATCAATATATATTTCACACTTTACTCTATATAAATTATGTATCTATATTTTTATAGAAAAAACCACTATAGATAGTTCAATTTCATGTGTAGGATAATTTATCTCATGAAGATTCAATTAACATGCTGTATAAGCAATTACCTAATCATTTTTCATCAGTATAAAACAAATTTCCTACAAATAATCATCAATATAGATAATAAAATCCTAATTTCTGGATGGATTGGCCAAAACTACAACATTCACTAATATTATTTTTAATTTATGGAATCATTTATAAAATTATTTCATAAAAATTGTTTTAAATCATTTTTGAGTAAACTTAGTTAGTGGGATATATATACAAGTAATATTTTTAAGAAACCATTAGTAGAAACCTACTAATCTAATAAAATTATGAATCTATGTGATTTTTTTGGTCATGGATAATCATAAACCACTTTAATTTTTACTAGATTAACTTTTAGTACATATTTATTTACAATATTTCAAAAGAAAATTAATCTATTGAAACCTGGACTAACATTTACTAATTTTTTTAAATAATTATTTACCTATCATAATTTATAGAACAACCTTCAAATTTCTATCTTGATATTCATATATTTTATAATATATCATTATTTAATTAATTAAAATAGTAAAACGTTTATCCAATAACTAATAGAAAAGTATTTTCATAAGGTCCATAAATATAGTTGGTGAATTTATAAAACCAAAGGGCATAACCACAAACTCATAATTCCCAAATTTAATATGAAACTATGTATTTTAAATTTCATCATCCTTTAATATCAGAACATGTTACTCTGACATAATATCAACCTTTAAAAAATAATGAGCTCCTTGAATATGATCAAACAAGTCATATACAAGAGGGAATGTATAATAATTATTAAAAGTGATGTTATTAAATGATCTATAAACAATTAAAATACCCATGGAACCATATTTATTATTAATAAAAAAACAAGTGCACTCTATGTTTAAGTTATATAATGATTGAAACCATTAATGAGAAACTCTTGTAACTACATTTTCAATTATAAATGTTATACAAGATCAATTAGATAAATTGTAACATCCCAAGTAAGTAATTAATAATAGATATTTTTATCTATGTCTATTTATGAATTATATAGTGTTTAGAGGCTTAAAATGAGAATAAATCCAATCTTAAGCATGAAATACACTAATATTTTTAAAAGATTGTTTTACTGCCTTTTGATGTCAAACCATTTTTTAAATCTATATTTTGACAATTCTATAAGCTCTATTTGTCAAAATAAACTTATTATTTATGATTGGGACATTGAAATTTACATTGGATAATTTTTTGGTATTTTTCTGACAATGTTCATTTTTTAATGAATAGTGAAAATACTGCATTTTACATCAAAAATGCTTTTTTATCTAATTTAATTATATGGTTATATTATCTTTTTAATTTTTATTAAAGTGTAATTTGAATATATTTTTAACATTTAATCCAATGGTGGTCATTAGGATTAATTTCACTTTGGAATTGGGCATAAACTAATGCCAAACATTTCATAGATATTGTTTCAAAAAAACCCGCTATTTGTTTTGACAACGAGAATTATTTTTAAATTAATTATTGCAATTTATATGTTTGGAATTTGGTAAAATGGATTCCATATTTGGAATCAGAAGGTCCAAATTATGTAATTAATACTCTTTTGTTTTTGGACATTATGAATAGTAACGACGATAATTATCTTTAATTATCTTGATTAATGAGTAATCGGGTAGTTAAGGATAATAAAATAATATCATAATAATAAAAAATGACATGAACATGTGTCCTAATTCTAATTTTTGTCTCATTTCCGACCATGGTATGCCTTGTGCCAATCTTGAGGACCCCATGGAATCACTTTTGTGGGAAAGTGACTTTTTGTCTTTTTATTTTTAAAGAAAGTAAATATAACAAAGAATGTATCACCTGAGTAAAACAATTTTAATTTTGTCTACATAGATGATATTTTGGACTATAAATATTCATTGGAAAGGTAAAAATATTTCCTAGATCATAGGAGTTTTTTCATAATTTTTAGACATTAAATAAATTAAATTATTTATGACATCATGATGATGCAACGATTACCTCATTATTTAGCGATTTAAATAAAATAAAAAGATAATGTAAAATCTAAGACCTACACTTTTCAAAGACCTATTGGATGAGTATATTTCGAACCCTTATCACCTTATACTCATAATACATCAATTTAGGACCTTTAAAATCCGAAACCCATTTGAAAATAAAGTAACATTTTGTAACTTTCCAAGACTGCCCCTCCTCTCCTCTTATAAAAGGCCCCCACCTATACCTCCTTACCCACACCTCTCAAGCCTTTGTCTTGGCCAACCCCTACTAATTTTGTCTCTCCACATACCTCTATTACTCCTTGAAGCCTCACTTTGGGCAGAAGTCTTCCCAAGGAAGCCTTTGAGCTCAAATCAAAAAGGGTTACCCGTTTTTAAGGTAATGTCTTCACTTGTGTTCTTTTGTATTATTTTGCTTCTCCAACCCCCTAAACTCTTTTTATTAATTTATTTTGTAACAAAAAAAGTATCTTCCATATACTAGTATGTTTTTATAAGAAGTGTTCGAGCTAAACTTACACACACCTACATCTAATGGTTAAATAACATATTGTTTCTGTGGATGGCGAATTGCTGCCTCACGAAACGATGATTGTTCAATATTCTTCTAACACCTTCAAATGTGGCCATTAAGATGTCACTATATTTATATATGATATATAATAAGTTTATATTTTCCTTAAGATTATTTATTTTTCATTTATGGCATACCTTTATGGCCTCCATTATGGGTATACGCGATATCTTCATTTTAGGAAGTGCGGACTATCGCCCCCTCAAAGTGATTTGATTCGTTAATACCATATGTGGTACGTATAAAGGATATATTTAATGATATTATATATGATACCATATTGGAATTAAAATACTATTATGTCTCATTATGTTTTAATTCCATTAAATATGAAATAGAAATGGAAGTAGCGTTCATGCGTACGTACGGCTTACCGTCTCCATGAACGGTGCATTTCATTTCTTACCTCTAAATGTTATGTAATATTATAAATGCATGCATATACTGGATATATATGATATATATGATATCTACATCATGAATACAATTCTGGATATAATGGATATTTTACCACATGAACAACTTGTAATTATAAAGAGTTTATTTTTGACTCAAGTACCAATAATCGTTAAAATGACCGTTATTAACTTAAATAATAACATAGTGTTCATGACATGGTAATAAGTGATATAAAAGGAATAATGAACTTGAAAAAGGTTCTTAATCAAGTAGAAATTAACTCAAGTTTATTATTCCAGAGATTAAAGAACGATCGAGTCAAGTTGGACCCGAGGTAAGGGACTTCGTCTCAATCTCCATTCATTGAGGCATATTTTGTTTTATACACAACCTTCTTTTATACGGTGTATAAACCCCTTTGACTTTTAAGTTTATCCAAAAGGAATATTTTTTATACGAAGCGTTTTACTAAATGACAAAAGGGAATGTTTTTGTTGTACGTATGCGGCGACAACGACTTCTCCGCTGCCGTGACCATTATTTGAGTTTTGGCTTCCTCTACAAGCCATACCTTTTTTTTAAAGAAAAATAAATACCATGTTTTACTTTTCTTTTATTTTGGTATTGAAAATGGTTTTCATAATGTTTTTATATCAATGTGTTGTATTGTTATCTTGTGATTGAAAGGTGAAAATGTTATGTTTCCTTTATGAATGTTTTATATGATACGATTATGTTGTGGTTCTTGGGAATTATTATGAAGACGGGTGGTTCCATGATAAACTAATGGCGGGTGAGCCCGATATAGCTCTCCAATGCATTGGGTAACATGAAGGATTTAAAGGTTAAGGTTTCTCCGAAGAGATTTAGGGAATATACTGTGATGGGTATTCCAAACGTAACCAAGAGGGTTACTCCCTACATAAGAATGTTATGAATGCCACAAGTTACCATTATGTCTTATGATTTCTATGATTTATTCATGACTTGATGAGGTATGTGATTATGTTTTATGAGAAAAGTATGATTTCATGCATGGACTAATGTTTTTAGTTCATATTTTTTTTATAACCCTTACTGAGCTTATTATGCTCATCCTAAGTTTTTGAAATGTTTTTTCACAGGTCAAGGTAATGGTACATGATATGATGATAGTTTCAAGGAAGTGTCAAGAAAGAATCCATGTTTTATTTTAAATATGTTTCCATTGATGGGAAAATGAATACTATCTTTTATGTAACCACTTTGTTTAAATGTGGAATGTAATGCGAGTTTTATGATCTAATTCTCTAAAACTCTAAACCTGAAAAGATCCTCAATGTGTAATCTTGAAATAACTCAAGATTAAGTAAGGTTTAAGGCTGGGGCTTTATAATTGGTATCAGAGGTGGTTTAGATAACTTTAGGAGTTAGAATTCTATTAAATGATTATCCAAATTTTTTTATGGTTAAATTGAAATGATATATCATTTGAAGATTACCATGTTGCTTTATCTAAGACATGTTTGTTCAGAATGGTTTTCTGTAGAGGAAACAGGGAAACAGTGCTAGGAAGACATACAGAAGGAAATAACCTTCCAAATCAGCATCCTGAGATGGTCGGAATTGGAACTGAACAGTTTGTTGCAGTAATGGCGCAGTTGACTCAAGCGATAAATGGTGGTGGTATCCATGCATGAGATCAGCCAGATCAACTGCAGAGGAACATGTCAGTGGTGGAACATTTCATGAGGCAACATCCCCCATCATTCAGAGGATCATCTGACCCCGTGATAGCTTAAGGGTGGATTAAAGCACTGGAGAAGATTTTTGATGTCATGGGGTGTTCAGACAATCAAAAGGTTAGTCTTGCTATTTACCGTTTGGAGGGTGAATCAGATCAGTGGTGGTCAATGGTTAAAAATATCAGGGACGCTGATGAGATTTATATTCTCGACTGGGATGGATTTAAAGTTATGTTTCTTGAGAAGTATTTTCCTAAGGATGTTCGACTTAGGATGGAAAAACAATTCCTGGAATTGAGGCAAGAGGAGGACTCAGTGGCTGCCTATGAAGAAAGGTTCACTCGATTGGCAAGGTATGCTCCATATTTTATCTGAGACCTTGATAGTAAAATCAATCATTTTTACTCAGGATTAAAGCCAAAATATCGAAGGGCATTGGCTTCTCGTGAGTTTAAAAGTTATGAAAATCTTGTTCGATGTGCTGAGAAGGTGGAAATGGAGTTTTCCGATGATCAAGTGTTCTATAACAACCAGCAGAAGAAGAGACCGAGGTGGCATGAGAAAGGAAAGAATTCTTCAAAAAGGTATGACGGTAAGAAAACTAAGTTTCTAGTTTGTGATAAATGTGGTAAAAGGCATGCTGGGGAATGTCTTCTGAATTCTAGAAAGTGCTACCGATGTGGTAAGGTGGGACATAAGGCTCGTGATTGCACTGAAAAAGATCAGGGTGATGGTAAGAACAAATTTGATTTACAGTTAGTGAAATGTTTTAAGTGCAATGAGATGGGTCACTATGCAAACGAGTGTCCGACAAAGAGCTTGAGTGATGGGAAGCAGTTAGACTACAAGTAGAAAGGGGTGGTGAAATCCTTTTCAACTACTTCTGTAGATGTTGGGCCATCAAATGAAGTTGTATCAGGTACTTTGTTTGTTTTTTCAGATTATGCCAGTGTGTTGTTTGATTCGGGGTCTAAACATTCTTTCAACTCTGAAACCTTTTCTAGTAAAATGGGAATACCATCTCAAGAAATGACTCCTGAACTTGTGGTAAAAACACCTGGGGGAAATGTTGAGGCAAAAAGAATTTATAATAATCTTCCTATCCTTATCCGTGGAAAGAACCTACTTGCGAACCTTATTGTTTTACCTCTAGTAGAGTTTGATGTTATCCTAGGTATGGATTGGCTCTCTATTTACCATGATAAGATTGATTGTAGAGCTAAAGAAGTTTCTTTTCAGAAAGACTTTCAGTTTGTGTACAAGAATGAACCCTTACTGTTGATAACATATCAAGAGGCTGAGAAACTTGTAAAAGATGGAAATGAATGTTACCTTGCACACATCGTTGAAAATAAAGGAACTGTTCAGATTAATGATGTGCCAGTGGTAAATGAGTATCCTGAGGTTTTTTCTGATGAGTTTCCTGGAATAATACCAGATCAGAAAGTTGAATTTACTGTTGACTTAGTTCCTGATGCTAAGCCAATTTCAAAACCCCCTTATCGAATAACTCAAATTGAACTTTTAGAGTTGAAGGATCAATTGCAATATTTATTTGAGAAAGTTTTCATTTGACCTAGCACATCACCATGGGGTGATCCTGTTTTATTTGTTAAAAATAAAGATGGTTCTATGAGACTTTGCATTGATTATAGATCCTTGAATAAAATCACTGTTAAGAAAAAATATCCTTTGCCTCATATCGATGATTTGTTTGATCAGCTCCAGGGAGCTCAGTTTTTTTTAAAGATTGACCTGAGATCGGGGTACCATCAGTTGATGGTAAAGGAAGCAGATATTCCGAAGACCGCGTTTCGTACAAGATATGGCCATTATGAATTTGTAGTAATGCCTTTTGGGCTAACCAATGCACCTGCTGTATTCATGGACTTAATGAATATAATTTTCCATGAGTTCTTGGATAAGTTTGTGGTGGTTTTCATTGATGATATTTTGGTGTTTTCTAAAAGTAAATAGGAGCATGAAATATATTTAAGGGTTATTTTTCAAACCTTAAAAGAAAATAAATTGTATGGGAAATTCAGCAAGTGTGAGTTTTGGTTGCAACAAATTTCTTTCCTTGGTCACATTGTTTCTAAAGATGGGATAACTGTTGATCTGGCAAAAACAAAGGTTGTTGAAGAATGGCCAAGACCCACAAATGTAACTGAGATTCGTAGCTTCCTTGGTTTTTCAGGCTATTACTGAAGGTTTGTTAGAAATTTTTCACGGTTATCTAGTCCCAATGACTAAGCTAACTCGGAAGGGTGTTAAGTTTATCTGGACAAAAGAATGTGATGATTGTTTTCAGGAATTGAAAAGAAGATTGGTGAATACTCCAGTTTTGGCACTACCTTCCAAGAATGGTGAGTTTGTTATCTACAGTGATGCTTCATTGAAAGGAATTGGTTGTGTCCTGATGCAGAATGATCAGGTAATTGCTTATGCTTCACGTCAGTTGAAAACTCATGAGGTAAATTACCCTACACCTGATTTGGAATTAGCTAATATTTTTTTTGCTTTAAAAATTTGGAGGCATCATTTGTATGGTGTAAAGTGTGAAATATATACCGATCACAAAAGTTTAAAGTATATTTTCACTCAGAAAGAATTGAACATGAGACAGAGGAGATGGCTAGAATTAATCAAGGATTATGATTGTACAATTCATTACCATCTGGGAAAAGAAAATAAAGTGGTTGATGCTTTGAGTCGAAAAAGTAATGCTTCATTAACAATGTTGCATTTGGAACATGATCCTTTGGTTAAGGATTTGATGAACTTTGGCATAGAAGTTTTTGGTGCAGGATGTTATTCTGTTTTGTTTCAGGTATCAGTAAAATATTCTCTATCAGACAGAATCAAGCAAGCACAAAAGCAAGACAGTGAGTTACAGAAAAAGGTAGAGCTGGTTCAGAAGGGTAAATTGCCTAAATTCAACATTGATAATGAATGTGTTTTGAGATTTATGAAGATATTGTGTGTGCCTTGTGATTCACAGTTGAAGAGAGAGTTGTTATGTGAATCTCATAGTTCTCCGTTTTCAGTTCATACTGGCAGTACTAAGATGTGCAGAGATCTGCAGGAGTATTACTGGTGGGAAGGGATGAAAAGAGATATTGCTGATTTTACTGTGAAGTGTTTGACTTTTCAGCAGGTTAAAGCAGAGCGGCAGTTACCGAAAGGGATGCTTCAGCCATTACTAGTGCCAGAGTGGAAATGGGAGAATATATTCATGGACTTTGTTTTGGGATTGCCGAAGACACCTCAAGGTAATAATGCAATCTGGGTTATTGTTGATCGCTTGACTAAATCTGCTCATTTCCTTGCTATACGAGATACTTTTTCCCTAGATCAACTTTCCCGTTTGTATCTTAAAGAGATAGTCTGGTTACATGGAGTTCCTCTCTCCATTGTATCTGATCGTGATCCCAGGTTTACATCTATCTTTTGGAAAGGCCTTCAGAAGTCGTTGGGTACTGAATTAAATTTTAGTACAGCTTTTCATCCTCAATCAGATGGGCAGTCAAAACGAACAATTCAGACTTTTGAAGATATGCTACGTGCTTGTTCGATAGATTATCAGGGAATTTGATACCAACATCTTTCTTTGGTTGAATTTTCATATAATAACAGTTTTCATTCAAGTATACAAATGACACCATTTGAGGCGTTATATGGGAAGCGGTGTTGAACTCCAGCTTTCTGGGATGAAGTGGGTGAAAGGAAGATGATGGGACCAAAATTGGTAGAAGAGTTGGAAGAAAAAGTTCAGCTGATATAGAAACACATGAGAATAGCTCAGAGCAGGCAGAAGAGTTATGCGGACAATAGGAGGAAGGATCTCTCTTTTGAGGTAGGTGATCATGTTTTTCTCAAAGTTTCACCACGGAAAAGTGTGATGCGATTTGGTAAGAAAGGAAAGCTGAGTCCAAGGTTCATTGGACCATATGAAATTCTAGAGAGAGTTGGATCAATTTCTTACCGAGTGGATTTACCTCCGAGTTTATCTCAGGTACACAATGTTTTTCATGTTTCAATGTTAAGGAAGTACATGCGAGATCCATCTCATTTTTGAGTCCAGAGGTAGTTCAGTTGTAAGAGAATATATCTTATGAGGAACAACCAGTCCATATTCTTGACCACAGGGAGCAAGTTTTGCGGAATAAGGTGATTCACCAGGTAAAGGTCTTGTGGAAAAATCATATGGTTGAAGAGGAAACATGGGAATCTAAAAATGCTATGAGGGATAAATACCCCCACTTATTCGTTAAGTAAATAAATTGCGGGGACGCAATTTTCTAAAGGGGGGAAGGATGTAACATCCCAAGTAAGTAATGAATAATATATATTTTTATCTATGTCTATTTATGAATTATATAGTGTTTAGAGGCTTAAAATGATAATAAATCCAATCTTAAGCATGGAATACACTAATATTTTTAAAAGATTGTTTTACTGCCTTTTGATGTCAAACCATTTTTTAAATATATATTTTTACAATTATATAAGATATATTTGTCAAAATAAACTTATTATTTATGATTGGGACATTGAAATTTACATTGGATAATTTTTTGGTATTTTTCTGACAATGTTCATTTTTTAATGAATAGTGAAAATACTGCATTTTATATCAAAACTGATTTTTCATCTAATTTAATTGTATGGTTAGATTATCTTTTTAATTGGTCTTAAAGTTTAATTTGAATATATTTTTACCATTTAATACAATGGTGTTCATTAGGATTAATTTCACTTTGGAATTGGGTATAAACTAATGCCAAACATTTCATAGATATTGTTTCAAAAAAACCCGCTATTTGTTTTGACAACGGGAATTATTTTTAACTTAATTATTGCAATTTATATATTTGGAATTTGGTAAAATGGATTCCATATTTGGAATCATAAGGTCCAAATTCTGTAATTAAGACTCTTTTGTTTTTGGACATTATGAATAGTAATGACGGTAATTATCTTTAATTATCTTGATTAATGAGTAATCATGTAGTTAAGGATAATAAAATAATATGATAATAAAACAAAATGACACCAAAATGTGTCCTAATTCTAATTTTTGTCTCATGGCCGACCATGGGATTCCTTGTTCCAATCTTGGGGACCCCATGGAATCACTTTTGTGGGAAAGTTACTTTTTATCTTTTTATTTTTAAAGAAAGTAAATATAACAAAGAATGTATCACCTGAGTAAAACATTTTTGATTTTGTCTACATAGATGATATTTTGGACTATAAATATTCATTGTAAAGTTAAAATGATTTCCTACATCATAGTATTTTTTTCATAATTTTTAGACATTAAATAAATTAAATTATTTATGACATCATGATGATGCAGCGATTACCTCATTATTTAACGATTTAAATAAAATAAAAAGATAATGTAAAATATAAGACCTACACTTGTAAAAGACCTATTGGATGAGTATATTTCGAACCCTTATCACCTTATCCTCAGAATACATCAATGTGGGACCTTTAAAATCTGAAAACCATTTGAAAATAAAGTAACATTTTGTAACTTTCCAAGAGTGCCCCTCCTCTCCTCTTATAAAAAACCCCCACCTCTACCTCCTTACCCACACTTCTCAAGCCTTTGGATCGGCCAAAACCTGATCATTTTGTCTCTCCACATCCCTTTATTACTCCTTGAATCCTCACTTTGGGCATAAGTCTTCCCAAGGAAGCCTTTGAGCTCAAATCAAAAAGGGTTACCCATTTTTAAGGTAATGTCTTCACTTGTGTTCTTTTGTTTTATTTTGCTTCTCCAACCCCCTAAACTCTTTTTATTCATTTATTTTGTAACAACACCAGTATCTTCCATATACTAGTATGTTTTTATAAGAATTATTTGAGCTACACTTACACACACCTACATCTAATGGTTAAAGAACATACTGTTTTCGTGGATGGTGAATTTCTGCCTCACGAAACGATGATTGTTCAATATTCTTCTAACACCTTCAAAGGTAGACATTAAGATGTCACTATATTTATATATGATATATAATAAGTTTATGTTTTCCTTAAGATTCTGTATTTTTCATTTATGGCATACCTTTATGACTTCCATTATGGGTATACGCGATATCTTCATTTTAGGAAGTGCAGACTACCACCCCCTCAAAGTGATTTGATTCGTTAATACCATATGTGGTATATATAAAGGATATATTTAATGATATTATATATGATACCGTACTGGAATTAAAATACTATTATGTATCATTATGTTTTAATTCCATTAAATATGAAATAGAAATGGAAGTAGCGTTCATGCGTACATACGGCTTACCGTCTCCATGAACGGTGCATTTCATTTCTTACCTCTAAATGTTATGTAATATTATAAATGCATGCATATACTGGATATATATGATATATATGATATCTACATAATGAATACAATTCTGGATATAATGGATATTTTACCACATGAACAACTTGTAATTATAAAGAGTTTATTTTTGACTCAAGTACCAATGATCGTTAAAACGACCGTTATTAACTTAAATAATAACATAGTGTTCATGAAATGGTAATAAGTGATATAAAAGGAATAATTAACTTGAAAAAGGTTCTTAAGCAAGTATAAATTAACTCAAGTTTATTATTCAGGAGATTAAAGAATGATCGAGTCAAGTCGGACCCGAGGTAAGGGACTTCGTCTCAATCTCCATTCATTGAGGCATATTTTGTTTTATACACAACCTTCTTTTATACGGTGTATAAACCCCTTTTACTTTTACGTTTATCCAAAAGGAATATTTTTTATTCTAAGCATTTTACTAAATAACAAAAGGGAATATTTTTGTCGTACGTATGCGGCGACAACGACTTCCCCTCCGTCGTGACCATTATTTGAGTTTCGGCTTCCTCTACAAGCCATACCTTTTTTTTTAAAAAGAAAAATAAATACCATGTTTTACTTTTCTTTTATTTTGGTATTGAAAATGGTTTTCATAATGTTTTTATATCAATGTGTTGTATTGATATCTTGTGATTGAAAGGTGAAAATGTTATGATTCCTTTATGCATGTTTTATGTGATACTATTATGTTGTGGTTCTTGGGCATTATTATGAAGACGGGTGGTTCCGTGATAAACTAAGGGTGGGTGAGCCCGATATAGCTCTCCAATGCATTGGGTAACACGAAGGAGTTAAACGTTAAAGTTTCTCCGAAGAGATTTAGGGAATATACTGTGATGGGTATTCCAAACGTAACCAAGCGGGTTACTCCCTAGGTAAGAATGTTATGAATGCCACAAGTTACCTTTATGTCTTATGATTTCTATGATTTATTCATGACTTGATGATGTATGTGATTATGTTTTATGATCAAAGTATGATTTCATGCATGGACTAATGTTTTTAGTTTATATTTTTTTTATAACCCTTACTGAGCTTATTATGCTCATCCCAAGTTTTTGAAATGTTTTTTCACAAGTCAAGGGAATGGTACATGATATGATGATAGTGTCAAGGAAGTGTCAAGAAAGAATCCAGTTTTTATTTTAAATATGTTTCCGTTGATGGGAAAATTTAATACTATATTTTATGTAACCACTTTGTTTAAATGTGGAATGTAATGCAAGTTTTATGATCTAATTAACTCTAAACCTGAAAAGATCCCCAATGTGTAATCTTGAAATAACTCAAGATTAAGTAAGGTTTAAGGCTGCGGCCTTATATAAATTGGTTTTGAAATTGACTTATCATATATAAATAAATAAATATTAAAATAAATATCCTAATATGGTATAATTATAGGAAATTAATTATAAAATAATCTAGATATTCATTTACTATGGGAATATCACAAATTTGAATAGTTTCCTTTTTATCTATAATATGTACATGAAAACATTCATTTCCATCATTAATCAATATTGAATCTTCTTAATATGTTATCACTGGTATGAATTCATTATCATTTAAAAATAAAAACTCATTCTAAAAAATAGGTTCTTTAGCTCAATAATATATCATAACATGATAAACAGAAAGAAAATCCTTATAATAACATTAAAATCTACAAGGGTCAATACTATAAGTTTTTTAGGTATAACCCGTCCATAGATGATAAAAAAACATTATTATAATTTATTTTTCACTTAATAATTCACCCATTTGTCTTTACCAATTTTTATGTATTCATTTCTGGAGGATAAATTTCTAATTTATCAAAAACATTCATAGAAATGAAAGAATATTTCTACCCAAAATCAAACTAGACATTGGAATAATCTGAATAAAAACTAATGTACCTGACACCACATCACAAGATGTCCCAACATATATAGAAGTAAATGTAAATGTGTTTCCAAACCTTTCTTATTTTAATATTGAATAATTACATCCTTTATTCAAATATTTGGACAATTACTCTCCGTATGAACCATATCATTACAATTAAAGCATCTTAATATGGGAGTATCATTATTTTTATGATCATTATATTTATATTAAAGGGTCTCATTTCCACACTATCCATATCAAAAACATTTCTATGATTTTATAATTTATTCACCAAGTTGATTTTTACTATATTTATCACAAGATTGAAACTTTATTTTCTTACCTTTGGATTTCTTTAATGGGTGCTTCCCAATTACCAACTATCTAGAAATATTTTTCTTTTGTTTTTGTTTTCATGGAGTACATAATAATTAAAAAACTAAATTTCTACCTTCTCAACATAGAGAATAAGTTTCCCATAAATTTTTAATTCTATGATGATAAAATTATCTTTCATTATCTTGGATTAAATATAAAGAAAAATGATTAATTTTACTATCGATATCCTCAATAAAATATAGTGTGTACCTTGATAAATATTTTGAGATTTATCTATGCTCGGTTATAGAATATTCTTACTTATACCTGAATTCCAAATAAATATTCTCTATTATAAGTCGAAAATCATTAGGAAAATTCTCCTCAAGTAATGTATACATTCTTAAATCCATACATTTCTAAGGAATCAATATCTTCTCTTAGTATAATAATTTTAAATATTGACCACCACTGATCAGATTCACCATTAAAATGGTAAGTGGAAAGTGTTACCTTTCAATGTTATGAAAAAATCATAACAAAAAGTATCTTTTCCATGGATTTAAATATTTCATTAGTTATCACAGGGTAAGATAATATACTGAATGATGGCAGGTTTGATTTCATGAAATGATCTAGAATAGACATGTTACTCTATGTTTAACATAGTTCACATCTTTAATGGATACCATCAATGTTTATATCCTACATTAACTGATCCGTCATTGGAAAAAACTTATTTTTTTCAATTTTATAAATTCAAGGTTTTTTATTTAGAAGGATATATTCCTCTTGGTGCCTTTCTACTCCAAAATTATTATTTCCCCAATAGAGAACCATTCTGAATAGATGTAGTATAGATGAAACAAAATTTTAATATTTAAATGATGTATTATTTTAAACCTAAATTAAAATATTTTTAAGGTCCTTTTTTACATTATCCTAACCTTTAAAATTATCCAAATATTTCCTTTGATTTCAAATATAATTACACAACCTTAAAATTTTTAATAATCATGCTTTTTTTTGTTTATAATTCATTTTATTACATTTTGTGGATCTTTAAAGTTTATAATTTAAGATATTTAGGTAATAACTCTTATATAATAAACTCATACATTAAAAAGGGGACACTTCCACTCAGTATCTATTTTTTTAACAAAATAATACTTTTTAAATGAAACGTGTTTTATTTTCATGAAAAATATTTATGATTTTGAACTTAACTTTATCGTTGTTCCTACTCATCCTTATACCTTCTTAAAAACATTTTAAATCAAGTGATGAGAGAAAAAATCTTAGTAAGGGACCTATAAAAATATGAAATGAAACCTATTAGATTATTTCAAAACCATGATACCATATGTGAGAGTTTTCCATTAACATAATAAAATTTGAGCATAAATAATAATTTATTTACACATGAAAATTAACTTTACTACTCAATGTTTTTTATATAACACTTTATAAGAAAATATAAAGTAAAAATCATAATCCTAAGGGTTTCTTAAAAAAAATCTAAGAAGTTTTGAAAGCATCTCTTAAAAACATTCCTTTTTACCCATAAAGGGAATAATCATTCCTCTAATCGAAATATCATTAACTTAACTTATGGAATAAAAATACTTCCATGAAAACTCACTAGAAATCATAGATAATTAATGTATGTTCTTTTAGATATCATCTTTATATAACCCTTACAATAAACCTTAAAGTAACCCTTATAAATGGAATCACCTTCTTGGTTAATTCCAACATATTTCCTTAGATAACATGAGCATTACCTAATGAATTGGAGAGAAATACCCAACTCAAACATCATTATATGAAATGTAAAAGGACCATAAAATAAATTAAACACATTAAATGTCACATTTTTATAATAAAACTCATAAAAATATACTTTTTAACCCATAATCAAAAAAATTTAGGATATTGATATATCCATTTCATTTAAAACCCAATTTTCAAAGTTAAATACCCAGAATAAATAGAAGTATGGATTTTATTTAATGAAAACATTGTAGATTATAAAGTAATTCAAACATAAAATAATTTTTTTTGGGTGTGTTGAGAGGTTTTCTACATAGTATACATTAAAATAGAACATTCCTCTTGGCTTTGGTTTATTAATTCAAAACATCTAATATAGAATACATAAATAGATTCCTTATGAAATACATTTAAAGAAATTAAAAAGATAAATAAAATTAACTTTATAATTTATATATTTAAATATAAATACATCCATAAAATAATTTTAAGAATATGTATGTGGATGAAAAATATTTAGAAGTTAAATATTTGAAACATTTAAATTGAGGTTTTAAGGTAATGTGTCCCTTACATCAAGTCTGAATTGCCATATATAATTTTTATCCTTATAAATAATAAAATTATAATAATTATTTACATTTTAGTAATAATTTTCAAGTTTATTATTACTTTTAGTTTTCTTATATCCATGTTATAATTAATTAATTTATTTATTAAGTTCATTTCCAACATTTTGAGAATATTCAGTTTATAATCCAGATATAGATTGGGTAGGTTGACTATGGTCAAATGGATAATTGTTACATTATCTCCATAGTATTAATGTCACACCCTGAAATTTTATACTCCCCTAATTTATCCATTTATTATACTTGGGTATTTTAGTACAGTTTCATGTTTGATTCCCAGTCAAATTTTTTGGTTTTTAGAGTTTTTAAGTGGGTTTTACAAGTGGTGGACAGGCAGTGCACAGTTAGTAGAAACTATGCGGATCCGTTGTGTGGAAGGTATAGGTTTGGATAGAACCTACCAAATTTCTAGGGCATGACTGTTCATTATATCCCATGTAATATTACACCCGTCCTCCCATGGGAAAAGGCATATGCACGATTACCGCACGATTTGGAAAATTGTGCGGTCATTCCAGGTCATTAAAAATACTAACCCTAAAATACCTCTATCTCATTTTTATCCCAAACCTAGTATTCCCCTCATTCTTCTGACCCGGTCACACCAAGGGGGCGTTAGAGACCCTCCTTTTCTTCTAAACGTTTTGGGAATTCTCCTCCTTCAGTTCTAAGTCAAGAGCCCCCCTATTTTTGTCATTTTTCTTTATCTTTCTCTCTTTACCTTCCCTTTTCTAGGTTTTATTTGTGGGTTCTCTCTCTTGGCCAAACCCTAGGGTTAGCGTTGGCTAATTTTTGTATGATTTATCGATGGATAGGGTATGCAGATCATCCATGAGGCTTGGTTCTTCATCTTCTTGGAGTTCTATTCCATCCGCTCATGGTTGAGGTGGGTCTTTCTGACTTTTTCCTCTATGACACACTCTATGGACACTTGTATGTTTTAAATTAATTTTTAATTTCATTCAAACCTCTAATATACCAATATATTGATTTAAATGGTGATTTTGTGTTGTCATAATTTACTAAAAAAAATGGTTTTAAGTATATTTGTGTGAAATTTCTATGTCTATGGAACCTAAGGAAAATTTTAAAATGGTTTTGTCCTTTTAATGTGAAATTGGGGTTTTTTAATAAATTTTTAGCCTTAGTTGTGTTGTGATGTTATTTTTTTTTGTGGATTTGGTTTGGTTCGAATAATTTGGTAATGATATATCTTGATTATTACATTAAAATGTTTGGGAAGGTTTTTATAGTTTCAATGTGATGGTGTGTGTTCTATAAGTAATGTGGGTGGTTGGATATGGTTTTAAGGAAAATGGTGATTTTATGAGAATTGGTTTCAAGTGTCTTGTTGAGTGTTAGGTGTTCCATTGGATGTTAGAATATCCATGTGTGCCCTAGGTTCACACATTTATGTGCCATAAAAATATGATGGTTCTTTAAATTGGTATTTTTCATTAAACTATGGTTTCCTAAATGACACTTGTTTTATAAATTATATGGGTTTCTTTATATGATTTCTAAAATCTTCTTAAAAAGTAGTTCCAAAATGGGTATTCTATTTGAAAATATTGAGTGAAAATGAAATATTACATTGTTTTGGGAAAATAAACCTTTTAAATTGATTTTGGAGAATGCATTTAAGGTGTAAAATGTTTGCGGTACGATTTGGAACTTAAATATTAAAAGTTATTTTTGTGTTAATTTTTGGAAAATAGTGTGTTTTAGTAAATTTATGTGCCTGATTGGAAACCTGAAGTGTTTTATGAAATGGTTTAAAAGCTTTAATGGTGTGGTGGGATGATTGGAACCTTGGTGATGTGATGTGTTTAGTTATATGTATATATATAGGGCACCTCTATAGGGGGGATTTCCCTTGTTGGGTAATCATATATTACTGTTTGTGTTTGGGGTAGTCAAGTGAGATGACAACAGGTAAGATGAGGCATGCATGCATTGGCCTCTTACTTACATAGTATTATTACCACCATGGGTTCATGGGTGTCTTTTAGATGATTGATTGGAGACAACTTACCAACCCCAATTAGATAGGTCGGTATCCTTCGATAGTTGTAGATAGACTATAAGAGTTGTTCCATTGGCGAGGCGAGGATAGAGTTTCCAGTTGGATATTAACTTAGGGTATTCACTATATGCCGACATGTGGTTCTGAACTGAGTATGTCCGAGGGTATTCTAGGGTTGTTTAGGATTTCCCATGGTTGTTATTTATATTTCTTGTTTACTTTATGCTGTAATAGTTTCCAGCTTTTACTATTTATCTATTTCTTTTTAGAACAACCCTGATATTCCTTGTTATGGATTTTAATTATAAAATAGAAACAAGTTTTGGAAAATGATATGTGGAACGTGTAAGATGTCAAAATGGGAAATATATGATTTTTTATTAAAATTTGAAAACCCAATTTTTATACATTTATTTAAAATTAGTTTTAATAGACTTTTTTGGGAAAGGAAACACTTGGATTCTGGGGTGATTGCCAACTTAGTTGTCGAGCTCACACCCTACTTGTACGTTTCGGTATCGGTAGACCCGAGCAATTTTGGAGGTATGGATTTTTTTTATGTTTCTAGGTTCAGGTGATCGTTTTTGGAGTAGGGTTGGTCATGTGATTGGTGGTTACCAAGAGGTCACACGAAGATCGTGGTAGTGTGGTTTTGCTTTCAATTTTTCATTTGGTCTCCACCTTCTTAGTTGTATTTTGTGTCTGGTTTAGCTGCTTATTTATTTATGCTCAGTTGTTGGATTTTTTAGTGTGTTTGATTCATTTTATTTTGATCCTGGTATTTATCTTTTGGTATAAAACCATTTCCAACTGTGTTGTATTTGATTCCAAACACTATTTTCTAGCCCGTAGTGATCAGGAATGCCCTTCGGGCCATGTCGCGGATAGGGTCGGGCACCGGGTCAGATGGAGACCTGGCTTGGTTCATGAAGAAATGGCATCAGAGGAGGTTCTTTATTATTTGGGGTGTTTGGTAGTTGAAGATTAGAATTTTCGGGACTTGGGAGGTAGGTGCAGGAAGAGCATCGTGAACTATTGCTTTCACTGATGCTAGAGTTACCAGGGGTAGTCTGAGATTTGATTCCTCTACTTTTGTTTTGTATTGAGGGATAAAAATGGAGAATAGATTTTGTCTTATTGTGATATCACATAGAGTAGTGCCCCATGTGGAGTCCACATTCCTGGTTAAAGGTCCTCTTAGTGTGATTCCTTACTTGGGACATGACTCACTACCATGTCACCAGGATAGGCATTGACACTAGTTCCTCATTCTGATAGCTCATTGTTGGTTGTTTTTCATCTTTGTTTTGGTTTTTTTAATTGTATGTTGAAAATGAAAGTGGATTTTGAAATAAAAATACATTTAAAATAACGTGATTTCTATCAAATGGTTTTAAATTTGTGAGGTGGGTTTGAAAATTTGTAGTGTTTTGAATTAAAAATTTGAAAAATGCTTGGTTTTTATGAGGAAAGGAATTAGGCAACCCTTGGTATTCCTTATGGAGGATCAAATTTGTGTGGGTATGTATGGAAAGGGCATGGGGAAATTATTTGTGAAAAATGTGGATAGAAATGGATGGACACACATATGATGATTTATAGGATTCCATGGGTGGGTTTCTGAAACAGAAAGGGTTTGGAAATTTATTTCCTTAGAAAATTGGGTTTTATTATTTGGAAATTTCCTTAGAATAAGGTTGTTTTGAAAATTTAAAAGAAAATGGTGGTTTTTTAAAAAAGGGATGTTCTGGTGGTGTTTTTATGCGCTTCATTTTGATGTTGGATTTGGTTTCTGATTTTCATATTGACCAAGAAATTCCACCCAGAAAGGTACCCAAAGTTTCTAATGAGTCATGCTGGGTTCTCAGTTCTTCTCAAGCGTTTCCTAGTTTCTATGGTGATTGTGGTCCATTATACGTTGTGGAGTTCCTTGAGTAAGTCGATTGTGATTTCAAGTCATTGGGAACTCTTGAGGCTGTTAGAGTCCATGTAGCACATAGGTTTCTTGAGGTTCTAGACTTGGACCAGTGGGAGTCTATTTCCCTATCATTGATGCAAGTTGAGATGATGTGAGAAGTTTTTCAGACTAATTTCTTCCAAAGGTTCATACCGTAGGAGGTGAAGTAGCAGAAGGTGGTAGAGTTGCAGGATGTTCGATAGGGCCATCAGTCAATGAAGTCTTACATCAACCATTTTAAAGAGATGGTTCACTTTTCATTAGAGGTTGAATTATATTATTAGTTTAAAACCACTATTTTTTTACTGGGATATTTATATAGAGATTCAATAAAAATATATAGCATCCGGTGAAACCTATTTTGAGAAGTGGGTGAATGATGCACACAAGGATGAGCTGGTTTTTGGGGTGCAATCAGTGGTGGTTGGTTCTCATGAAGGTTACCCATATGAAGAGGAGTGTATTTCGGAGAACCTATTTTCAAGTAGTATCCATTGTTAGTCCGAGTTCCTCATTTCTCAGACCATTTTATTGTATGTTTTTTTGTGGCCAGTTTGGACAATCAGATTCATTTTGTCACAATCCTCCCAAGACATGCCATCATTGTGGACGTTTGGGTCATCTAGATATGTTTTTCAGGAATCATTGTCTAAAGAATAAGACTTGATCAGAGGATGTGCTTCCTGACTGTGAGGATGGAGATGCTTCAGCCATCAGTGCCCAAACCACAGGTCTCGGGGTGAAGCTCACAAACAGTCAAGAGTTACCTGGGGTACGAGAAGCCCCAACCTAGGTTGTTGTCTTCTAATATTTATTCTTCTAATTGTTTTATGTTTAGATATTATTGAAATAGTGTGGTAAACATATTCTACTAAAAACTAAATGGATTTTTTTACTACAAATGTGATCCATATGAATTGTTTTTAAGGTGTTTTTGGCTCTTATTTGGGGTTGGTTTTGGCAATGGGGGTGCTCAATTGGTGATAAATGAACTTTAGTTTTGTGGAGGTAATGAATGGAGTTTCTGGTTTTGGGTTGAGTCACCTTTTATGGATTTTCCCTAGTGTTGGGAGTCTTAGATTGGGGAGATAAATGCTTAGTTTTAGTGGTGTTGTTGTTCACCCTTGTTAGGAGATTTTTTGGTCCTTATAGAAAGTTTCCCTGATCTGGAATCTCGGTATGACTGGTTGTTTAGTTGATTGTTTTCTCATTTAATCATTATGGGGGAGCTTCTTTTCTCATTCTAAGTTATTTGGATATGTTCATGTTGGGAGTTCCTATGTTTCCCCTCTAGAATGGTGTGTTTATATCTTTGAAGTTTTTGTGGTAGTGGAATTCTTGTGGCGGGGAGAACCATCCCATGTTCTCCAATCAATCTTTGACCTTGGTTTCTTCTTGAATCGGTCAGGTGCGACCTTTGGAGAGTAATGTCATCTCGGGATTCACAGACTTCCTCAGTTTTGTCTGGGCATGAATTCAAGTTTTGATTAACTATCGGCTCGGTGACTTTATGAAGGCATAAAGTGTCCATGGTGGGGAGAATTTTCACACCCCAAACTTAGATACTCTCCTATTTTATCATTTTATTAGTCTTGGGTCTTTTAGTCTAGGTTTAAGTTTGAGGCTCAGTCTATATTTTTGGTTTTTGGAGTTTTCGAGTGGTTTTTTCCAGTGGCCCATGAGTACCGCATGGTTAGTAGAAACCGTGCAGCCTGGTCGTTTAGTAAGTCCAGGTTCAGATAGAACATATGAAATGGATAGCACACCGCTATGAGGAAGATCCCAGGTAATTGTGCACTAGTCCTCTTGTGGATAGAGGCATCTGAATGGTTACCATACAGTTTGTAAAATTATGCGGTCATGCCAGGTCATTAAAAGTCCTAACCCTAAAATCCCTCTCTCATTTTTAGCACCAATTGAGGATTCTAATCCTTCCTCCAACCTAGGCACACCAGGGGTCCTTGGAGACTCTCCTCATTTGATTCTAAATGTCCAGGGTTTCTCCTCCTTTAGATATAAGGTTAGAGCCCTCCCTTTTTGGTCATTTCCCTTCTCTTTCTCCCTTTCTCTTCCCTTTTATATGGTTTCTTTGTGGGGTATCCCTCTTAGCCTAACCCTATGGTTAAGGTTGGATAATTTTATGGTTATTTATTTATATCTAGAGTTTGTGGATCATCTATGAGTCTTGGTTATTCCTCTCCTTGGAGTTCTATTCCATCCGCACATGGCTGAGGAAGGTGTTTCCAAATGTTTCCTTTCGGACACACTCCATGGGAAATTTTATGTTTTAAATTAATTTATAAATATCATTCTCACATATAATATACCTATTTATTGATTTAAATGGTGATTTTTTGTTCTTTTAATTTACTAAAAATAGGTTTATAATGATATTTTTTTGAAATATCTTGGTCCATGGCACCTAGGGTGGTTTTTGAAATGGACTTGTCCTTTCAAAGTGAAATTGGGGGTTTTTAAGAAATTTTTAGCCTCAGTTATGTTGTGATGTTATTGTTTTTTGTGAATTTGTTTTTGTGTTAATAATTTGGTAATGATATAACTTGATTATTTTATTAAAATGTTTTGGAAGGTTTTTTTTGGTATCAATGTGATGTTTTGTTTTCTCTAAGTAAAGTGGGTGGTTGGATATGGTTTAAAAGAAAATGTTGATTTTATGAGAATGATTTTCAAGTGTCTTCATGAGTGTTAGGTATTCCATTGTTTGTTCACTCAAATTAAGATGGTTCTTTAAATTGGTATTTTTCTTAAAAATTAGGTTTCCTAAACGGCTCTTGTTTTCTAAATTTTATTGGTTCCTTGATGTGATTTCTAAAAGTGGCTTAAAAAGGAGTTTTAAAATGTGTATGAAGTTTGGAAATATTTAGTAAAAATTAAATCTTGCATTGTTTGGAAAAAATGGACAATTTTAATTGATTTTGGAGAATGAATTTGGGGCGTAAAATGTTTAAGATGTAATTACCCAACCCCAGTGTAAGAACTCGGTTCTTCTCTTTGAGGTACGGGCTTCTTCTTTTCTCTTTTCATTAAGTGTTATTAATAAAATATGGAAAATGGGGAAAAATCCTAAATTTTAAAACTACACGTTGTGTACTTTTTCCACACGCCATGTACTTCTGGCCACGTTGGGATGAGTACACAGGGTGTGTAGCCTTGTCAGTGGCAAGGGGTGTAGGAACCGACTATACACCGTGTAGTGGTCCTGTACACACCGTGTAGTCATTCGGTAGGCCAAAACAGTAAGGCGGTGGAGTAGCCGCCAGCTGGCCGGCAGTACACATCGTGTACTTAGGAGTACATGCCATGTAATCATGTCGACTAATGAACAGTGTGGCAGTGTCGCCAGAGGAACAGTTAAATGAAAGGAGTACACACCGTGTACTTGGAAGTACATGCCATTTACTTTGTTTTTTCGGCTTAAAACAGGCAGTAGACTCCTCATTTGGTAGAGGAGGCATTTGAGCCGTTTTGGAGCCAAAGGAGGAGGCCGAACCTTTGAAGATCCGCCAGGTGTTCATCTAGTATCCGTTTCCACCTCGGACGATCCCATTGGAACCGCACGGGTAAGGGCTTCCATATCCTTGGATACTTATTACCAATTCTTCTCCTAAAAGGAGTTATTTGGGTTTGAACAGCTCGTCTTCTTCGTCAGATCTACGCCGTTCTTGGGCATTTATGGAGTTGGTGTTCGGGTATAACGTTCGTTGACGTTTAATGTAGTGGCTTTGTGTTAATTTTTCCAACTGCCATGTGTTTTGTGCGTTTTTGTGCCACGAACCCATGTTAGGGTGTCGTGTGGCTGAGGCCATTGATATATTTAATTCCTAGAATTGCAAAGGTGATTAAATTGTGATAATAAAATGCTGGTTGGTATCATTGCTTGGATCCGGAACCACCCCGGGGGTGTGTTCCACTGTTTAGCCAATTGGACAGGATACCCAAGGGTATGCCTTTAAAGTAGTAATTGTAGAATTTCCTTGAGAGGAATTTCTTGTTTACTGCTTGTTTATATGTTGGGCATGTCCCGGTTACCTGTTTAGCCTGAGGGTGTTGTTGTGATTAGCCCGTGGGCACTTCACTGTTTAGCCTGAGGGATGTGGTTATTTCATCTTGAGGGAAACTTCTTCCGGGCCTGAGGGAAATAGACTCTGTGCCTGAGGGCGACACTACCTACGCCTGAGGGCAAAATTCTATTATGACTGAGGGTAATTACCTGCGGGTTGGGTTCTGCTTACCTGAGGGTAAGGTTTTGCTTGTTTGAGGACGTGGACTATTTACTTAGAAATGCACTGTGGTGATTTCTAATATTTAATAGATTAAATGAATAATAAAATGGAAATATAACTGGTAGTTAGTTACTTTTGAGTACTGCTTACTTTATTGCATTTTATTACTGCACATTGTTGTTGCATGCTTACACGCAGTTGAGAACGGGCCTTTGGTGGGTGCCTACTGAGATATATTTCTCACACCCTATTTGGGTCATGCTTTTCAGCCCAAACAGATTACGTTTCTACTCGTGTGGATATGGGCAAGAGTCCATATACAGGTACTTGACTGTTACTGAGGAGTTGGAGGGCATGGGACCGAGCCTATGCTCGCGATGCCACTACCAGCTGTTTTGCTTTTCTATACTTGTACTCTGTATTGTTTTGTACTGCTATGTAACATGTTCTGGCTATTTTCTTAGAACTTAAGACATGTTGCACCATTTTCTATATACTGTTGGCTATATACACTGCTATTTTTTATTTCAGTTGTGTATGATTTACTGCTTCTTCTGTTTGTTGTATGTTTTATTTTGTATTCTGCTGCGCTACACTTTGACAAAAGAGGGCATAGTTTCACCACTATCAGACCTGGGTCCTCGCTGCTAGTCGGCAGCCTCTAGCGTTTGGGGAGATGCGCTTGAGGTCACGTGGCGAAACGGGTTCGGGGCACCTATTGAGTGGCACCTGGAACCGGGACGTTACAAAGTGGTATCAGAGCCGTTCTTTTCTTTGACTTACTATTTGGAGTCTTAGTTAGGGATAGGACGAACAGTAGTTGGTAATAAGCTGTGCCCGGGTGTAGCTAACCCGTGTATAGTGAAAATCCAGTCTACCTCGTATTTTTCAATTTTACTGATTTTTTCAATTTACCGTTGATTCGTTTTCACCATTGGGTGACACACTTGGATTGTTCTATTTATATTTTATCTATGGGTTCTATTTAGTTGCAACCCGAGGAGATGAGGGTATGCCATCTCATGCATAATGTAGGCACATGATAGAAATCACATGCCATGCATAGTTCCATGCCATGTAGGTGCATTAGAAATAGCATGCTGTTGTGATAGCTTCATGATAAATACCTGCTGTTTGATAGGGTATTTTGTGTAAGTCTGTTTATAGAATGGATGCCAAACTTTGGTTTTTGGGGAGTATGGGCCCCCATTGACCGCAATTTGGTGGGTCATAGAATATTTATTAGTTATAATATAGATAAGATGTCAAACTTTGATTCGTGGGGAGTATGGGCCCTCACGGGTCGGAATTTGACACTTAGGTGTTGGTTTTGGGTATTTTTTGGGTTCTAGAGAAGTTTCTGAGACATACTATCTGGAAACCCAGTATACACGCCGTGTATTATTTTTACACACGCTGTGTATGGCCTTCTATTCGGGAAGAAAAATGAACTTTTTAAGTACACGCCGTTTACTCTGAGTACACGCCGTGTAGTCTCTTCCTGTGTCACAAACCATGTGGGTGGCGACATGGGGTAGGGAAAGGCTTGGGTAAAACACATCGTGTATAGAATGTACACGCTGTGTAGTGTTGACCCGGAGTTCGGCCGTGTAACTCACAACATGGGTCGGTGAACTCCTGTATAGAACACGCCGTGTCAATGATGAACATGCCGTGTAGTGTGACTTGGGGACTCAGCCGTGTAACTAACAACACGGGTCAGTGTCACCGTTCCTTGAACACACCGTGTACCTTTGGGGACACGCCGTGTAGTCTTGTCTAAGGATAGACCATGTGGACTTAGCCATGTAACTGGGAAACGACATTGTTGACACGCCGTGTGCGGGTGTAACCCGCTGTGTAGTGTCAAGCTGAGTAATTGGCCATGTCACAGATGACACGGGCAGTTGGAAATAACACCATACACGCCGTGTATATGAAATACACGCTGTGTAGTTTTTGTTCAAATGAGATCCGTGTGGCTTCGCCATGCAGAAGGACCCGAGCAGGGGAATGGAAGTCAAGTACACGCCGTGTAGTTAGTATACACACCGTGTAGTCTTTTTTTGAAAATTTTGAATGCCTTATTCCTCCTATTCCCTTAGGGTTTCTACATCTTTGGTCTTTGATAATCTTGTTCTAAGGCGTGTTTTTGACCTTGTAGTGTCATTCCGCCTAGAAGATCGTGCGTTGTTCACCAGGAGAGCGGCAACGAGAATACTCTGGAGATAGTGGGCCATGGGCTACCAGTTGATCCTCCAGCAGAGCCAGATGCGGCACCAGCTACTATACCAGACACAGGCACAAATGCGCAGTTCCGTGAAGGCTTATTGTGGTTCATGCAGACCTTTCAGGGAGCACCGCAGGTTGCCACATCTATGGCCAAGCTGAAACGTATCTTTCAGCAGTAGCATCTGCCTACGTTTTCAGGGGATGATGGACCATAGGCTGTGGAGTCTTGTATGGGGTCGATGCAGACTATTTTTGAGCATCTTGAGATGCCTCCAGGGTGCAGGGTCAAGCTCGTGACATATATGCTGCATGATTCCGCCAAGAGGTGGTGGGATGTCACCACCCAGTTAGAGAATCACAGGGACATGGCGTGGGAAGATTTTCAGGCAGTCTTCTATGACTTCTTCTTTCCAGAGACACTGAGGGCAGATAGACCTCGAGAGTTCATGAATCTGTAGCAGGGCGCTATGTCAGTGATGGACTATTCTGCTCGTTTTACGTAGCTTCAACGCTTTTCACCTGTGCTGGTGGGTGATGAGATGTTGCGAGCCAGACGTTTTGAGGATGGTCTTCGGTATGACTTCTGAGCACTGGTGAATTTCTTCAAGTTGCCTACTGTACACGCTATTATGAACCAGACACTGATTACAGAGAGGAACCTGCAGGAATCTAGTGGTGTGGGCCAGGGTGGTTCAACACCAGTTACTGGTACTATTTCTACTGGCAGGAAGAAGAGACAGATGGACTTCTCTCAGGGTGGCAGTACCAACCAGGAAGCTTATTCAGGTGGTCCGGTCAGGTGCTAACAGTGTGGTAGAGAGGTGCACAAGAGACCGCAGTGTCCATGAGACCCAGTGGAGTTCCGAGCTTGCGGCAAGATAGGTCATCTACAGTGCTTTTGTAGGGAGTTTCCACCAATGGCTAGTGAGAGGGGTTCTGTACAGACTCCGCATGCGGGAGCAGGACCAGTGGCTTCTTACCAGTCGGGGAACTGGAATACGTCAGGGTGTGCAGGCAGAGATGTTGGCCGTGGTCATGGTAGCCAGACACCAGGATCTCAGAGGTAGCAGGGCGGACAACTCAGGGTAGCCAGGCTGTGTCGTAGGGCTGCAGCACTGGGCAGACATATGCAGTGCAACAGACCCAGCAGGAGCAAGATCCCAGACCTTCTACAGTAAGAGGTACTATTTTAGTAGATTTTGTATTATCTTCAGTACTTTTCAATATGGGTGCTACACATAGTTTTATATCTGTTCCCATTGTAGAGATCCTTGGGCTCTGTGTTTCTACTTCTTTCGATATCATGACGCTAAACACTTCATTGGGTACTGGGACGACTAGTGTGCATCAGTGCAAGGAGTGCCCCCTTGAGGTTGGTGGGTGTCACTTCCTTTGGGACCTCTATGTCCTAGATATGACGAGCTATGACGTCATTCTCGGGATGGACTGGTTGGTTCCCTTTCGAGCCTTTGTAGACTACTATCGTCATAGGGTGAGTTTCACGTCACCAGAGGGAAGAGAGTTTTTATACAAGGGAGAATGGGATGTTCATGCGAGTCGAGAAGGACTAGAGCATCGTGGGCAATGTGGAGTCACAACCCAGATTGCGAGCTTATATCTGGATGACCAGGGGACTTGTCAGGTGGATTTACCTCCTGTTGTTGATCGTTTCAGGGATGTCTTCTCGGAAAACTTTTCAGGTCTACCTCCGGTGCGTGAGGTGGATTTCTATGTTGATCTCATGCCAGGCGCAGCACCGGTGTCCATTCCTCCTTATAGTATGGCCACACCTGAGTTGCAGGAGCTCAAGAGGCAGTTATAGGAGTTACAGGCGAAGGGTTTTATCCGAACCAGTACTTCTCCTTGGGGTTCGCCGGTTCTTTTTGCGAAGAAGACGGATGGTACCCTCAGAATTTGCGTGGATTATCGGAAGATGAACCAGTTGACGGTTAAGAACCGATATCCCTTACCGAGGATTGATGATCTTTTTGATCAGCTTCGTAAAGCACGAGTGTTCTCAAAGATTGATTTGAGATCAGGATATCATCAACTACACGTGAGACCATATGATATAACTCTCATGGCTTTCAGGAGTAGGTATGGCCTATATGAGTATACGGTTATGCCGTTCGGACTCACAAACGCGCCAGCAGTTTTCATGTCTCTAATGAATTGTGTGTTTCATCCGTATCTTGATTTTTTTGGTAGTATTCATGGACGACATCTTGTTGTAATCTCACACTCGACACGACCATGCCACCCATCTTGAGATCGTATTGAATACACTGAGGGAGCATCAGATATATGCTAAGATCTCAAAGTTCCACTTTTGGATGGACCAGATTCACTTCCTTGGACATATCATCTCTGAGGCAGAAGTTTCAGTAGACCCAAATAAGGTGAGAGCAGTGGTTTCCTAGGAGCATCCTAAGAACGTGTTCGAGATACGGAGTTTCTTAGGGATGTATGGATACTACAAATGCTTCATACAGGACTTCTCTAGCTTAGTAGCACCGTTGACAGGTCTGACTAAGAAGGGTGTGAAGTTCCTTTGGTCTGAAGCTTGCGAGGAAGCTTTTCAAGACCTGAAGGGAAGGTTGACATAAGAACCGATCCTGATACTCCCAGAGCTGGGGAAGAGCTATACAGTTTACTGTAATGCATCAGTTATTGGGCTGGGAGCAGTGTTGATGTAGGGAGATCGAGTTGTTGCGTACGGGTCTCGGTAGTTGAGGTCACATGAGAGGAATTACCCGACGCATGATCTCGAGTTAGCTGCAGTTGTACATGCATTGCGTTGTTGGATACATTATCTATTGGGGGATCATTTTGTGGTTTTTACCGACCAAAAAAGCCTCAAGTATATCTTTACTCAACATGAATTGAATCTAAGGCAGAGGAGGTGGGTTGAATACCTACAGTCCTTCGATTTTGAGCTTTCCTATACGCCTGGTAAAGGTAATGCAGTAGCTGATGCACTGAGCAGGAAGACTCAGATACAAGCAGTGCAAAAGGCCAGCGGTGAGTGGAATCTCATGGCCTTGTTCTCTGAGATGCATCTGAAGGTGCACGACAGTCAGGGGAAGACTTATCTTTCATCTTTAGTTGTGACTTCTACCCTCCTAGATAGAGTAAGGATGAGACAACTATCTGATTCAGAAGGCCTAGTTCTACGGGAGTCGGTGGCAAGTGGGGACCCTTCTCCTGGGTGGACGATAGGCGATTATGAGGTTTTGGGTTTCCATGGACGTGTGTGGGTTCCAGGGGATATATGCGAGGATCTAATGCGAGAGTTTCATGATTCAGCTTGGGCAGTTCATCTCGGGGTTACCAAGATATACCGTGACTTGAGATGTCAGTATTGGTGGCCGGGTATGAAGAGAGATGTAGGTGGTTTTGTTACGAGGTGTGCCACCTGTCAGTAGGTGAAGGCGGAGCATTAGAGACCAGCTGGGCTGTTACAGTAGTTACCCATTCTGGAGTGGAAATGAGATGATGTCACGATGGATTTCATGATTGGATTGCTGAGGTCACCTTGTGTCAATGATTCCATGTGGGTTTTTGTGGACAGACTCACGAAGGTAGCTCACTTCTTGTCGATCAAGGAGACCTTCGGTGTTGATGAGCTTGGAAGGCTGTATATCCGAGAGATCGTACGTCTTCATGGGGTCCCTCATTCTATCGTTTCTGATAGGGACGCCCTCTTTACGTCTCATTTCTGGAAGAGTTTTCAGAGGGCACTGGGTACATAGGTGCTTCTGAGCACAACATACCACACTCAGACCGATGGCCAGTCAGAGCGTATGATACAGGTGATAGAGGAAATGTTGTGTGCATGCGTCCTAGACTTTGGGGGCTCTTGGGAGAAGCATATAACCCTAGTTGAGTTTTCCTATAACAATAGTTTTCAGGTAACTATTGAGATGGAACCATACGAGGCTTTATATGGTAGGCCATACCAATCACCTTTGTGCTGGTTAGAGGTAGGTGAGGCAGCTTTACTAGGGCCACAGCTCATGCAAGAGACGTCTGAGCAGGTCCAATTGATTCAGAAGCGGATGGATACTGCGCAGTCTTGTCAGAAATCTTATGCTGATCGCCGCAGACAAACTTTGAAGTTCATGGTCGGGGATCAGGTTTTCTTGCGTGTTTCGCCGAGGTTGGGACACAAGCGGATTAGGAGACAGATTAAACTTTCACCGCGGTATGTGGGGCCATTTGAGATTCTGGAGAGAGTCGGGCTAGTTGCTTATCAGTTGCGGTTACCGCAGCGGTACCGATCCATGCATGAAGTCTTCTACATATCTCAGTTGTGTCGCTATCCTTCAGACCCATCTCACATCTTTCAGCCTGAGGAGGTTGAGTTGGAGGCAGATGCGTCCTTTGAGGAGCATCTGATCCGTATCGTTGATAGGACCACGAAGGTTCTCCGAGGCCGGTCAGTTCCTCTCATATGAGTGCTATGGAAGTATGGCCGGGTGCAAGACGAGACTTGGGAGCGGGAGGCCGATGTACGTGCTCAGTGGCTGGATTTGTTCACGGCTATATCTTCTCCACCCTTGGAAGGACAATTCGGGGACGAATTGCTATAAGGGGGGAAGTTTGTAAGAACTCGGTTCTTCTCTTTGTGGTACGGGCTTCTTCTTTTCTCTTTTCCTTAAGTGTTTTTAATAAAATATGGAAAATAGAGAAAAATCCTAAATTTTAAAACTACACGCCATGTACTTTTTCCACACCTCGTTTACTTCTGTCCATGTTGGGATGAGTACACAGGGCGTATAGCCTTGTCGGTGGCAATGGGTGTAGGAACCGACTACACACCGTGTAGCGGTCCTGTACACGCCGTGTAGTCAGTCGACATGCCAAAACAGTAAGGTGGTGGAGTAGCCGCCAGCTGGGTGGTAGTACACACCGTGTACTCAGGAGTACATGCCGTGTAATCATGTCGACAGATGAACAGTGTGGCGGTGCCGCTAGAGGAACAGTTAAATGAAAGGAGTACACGCCGTGTACTTGGAAGTACACGCCGTGTACTTTGTTTTTTCAGCTTAAAACAGGCAGTAGCCTCCTCATTTGGTAGAGGAGGCATTTGAGCCATTGTAGAGCCAAAGGAGGAGGCCAAACCTTTGAAGATCCGCCGGGTGTTCATCTGGAATCGGTTTCCGCCTCGGACGATCCCGTTGGAACCGCACGGGTAAGGGCTTCCATCTCCTTGGCTTCTTCTTACCAATTCTTCTCCTAACATGAGTTATTTGGGTTTGAACAGTTTGTCTTCTTCGTCATATCTACATCGTTCTTGGGCATTTCTGGAGTCGGCGTTCGGGTATAACATTCGTTGACGTTTAAGGTAGGTGGATTTATGTTAATTTTTCCAACTTTCGTGTGTTTTGTGCATTTTTGTGCCATGAACCCATGTTGGGGTGTCGTGTGGCTGAGGCCGTTGATATATTTAATTCCTAGAATTGCATAGGTGATTAAATTGTGATAATAAAATGCTGGTTGAGATCGTTTCTTGGATCTGGAACCACCCCGGGGGTGTGTTACACTGTTTAGCCGTTTGGCCAGGATACCCGAGGGTATGACTTTAAAGTAGTAATTGTAGAATTTCCTTGAGAGGAATTGCTTTTTTACTACTTGTTTATATGTTGGGCATGGCCCGGTTACCTGTTTAGCCTAAGGGAGTTATTGTGATTAGCCTGTGGGCAATGCACTGTTTAGCCTGAGGGCTGTAGTTATTTCGGCCTGAGGGAAACTTCTTCCGAGCCAGAGGGCAATAGACTCTGTGCCTGAGGGTGACACTACCTATGCCTGAGGGCAAAATTCTGTTACGCCTGAGGGAAATTACCTGCGGGTTGGGTTTTACTTACCTGAGGGTAAGGTTTTGCTTGTCTGAGGACGTGGACTGTTTACTTAGAAATGCACTGTGGTGATTTCTAATATTTAATAGACTAAATGAATAATAAAATGGCAATATAACTGGCAATTAGTTACTTTTGAGTAATACATACTTTATTGCATTTTACTACTGCACACTGTTGTTTCATTCTTACACACAGTTGGGAACGGGCCTTTGGTGGGTGCCTACTGAGATATATTTCTCACACCCTGTTTGGGTCATGATTTTCGGCCCAAATAGATTATATTTCTTCAGGTGTGGATAGGGGAAAGAGTCCCTATACAGGTACTTGACTATTGTTGAGGAGTAGGAGGGCATGGGACCAAGACTAGGCTCGCGATGCCACTACCAGCTATTTTTCTTTTCTGTACTTGTACTCTGTATTGTATTGTACTGCTATGTAACATGTTCTGGATGTTTTCTTAGAACTTAATACATGTTGCACCATTTTCTATGTACTTTTGGATATATACACTACTATTGTTTATTTCAGTTGTGTATGATTTACTGCTTCCGCTGTTTGTTGTATGTTTTATTTTGTATTCTGTTGCACTAAACTTTGACAAAAGAGTGCATAGTTTCCCCACTATCAGACCTGGGCCCTCGCTGCTAGTCGTCAGCCTCTGACATTTGGGGAGATGCGCTTGAGGTCATGTGGCGAACTGGGTTCGGGGAACCCGTTGAGTGGCACCCAGAACCAGGACCTTACACCCAGTTACCCATAGTTGGTGAATTATTTTAATACATTTGCATGATTACAAGGAATAAAGTTACAAAACACCGATCAATTTAGCAGTCTTGGAAAATAGATTACATACATGAACGTTACATTACACATTAGAAAATAAAACACAACATAAATGATCCTTTGAGAACACCATTAATACCCTAGATTAAACCTACTTATCAAACATAATACACACCTTAGAATCTTGGGAAAATAAAACATAAGAAAGGCTTGAGCTCAGATGCTCTGTACGGATAACAATATAGTGGAAACTTTCACAAATAAGCATAAAAATTTAAGGAAATTTATAGAAATAAAACAAAAGCATTTTAAACTTAAACTTAGGCATAATATGGAAAATATAAATCAAATAAATCCATTTTCTTATTCACATGGATATTCTACTAGTCGAATAATCACATGTAATATCAATACACAATTTCATAATGATGGAATGCATAATTCCAGACTTCATAATCACATAGTCAGGGCCTTGTGCCAAAAATACAAATAATATTTTGTCAAGGACTTGTTCCAATACACTATTTTGTCTCATGAGACCTACCGATGCCTAGAGAATCTATAGCGGACTCCACCTATCACTTACTAAGTCCAATGCATTCCTCATATGAAAATGTTTAAACATAACATAACCATTAGTATTAAAACTAGCATATGAAATGTGAATAATTTATCCATAAACCATGAATGGTATAAAAATAAAACATCCATAGTAAAAAATATCACAAAACATTCAATAAAATATGGAAGATTTTTATCATAATAAATCAACCTCAATCAAGAATAATATCCAGTAAAGGATGTTGACATAGTTGAAAATGATCGGTAAAACTATTTGAGAGAAATGTCCCTTTTTCATGAAATCATTTTAAAAGTCATGCAATTTATAAAGGAAGTCATTTAAAAGATATTTTTGAATCAAAGTATCCTATACCACTTTGAAACTTTTGAAAGGAATTAACATTTTAAAACATTCATGTCCATATAAATAAATCCTTAAAATCATTTTGAAAACATGTACATTAATGCGAAAGGTTTAGAATAATAAATCATTAAAACATTTAAAATGATTTTTTTGTTAAAACGTCCCTTAAAAAGAATCATTTTGAAACTCTTTTATCAAAATGTGTACATGAATAATAAATATGTCCCAGTAAAAACTTACAAATAAAAAATCTCAGATAATAATGAGATTGAGGAATTAACCCTGCCTTGCACTTTCCTTTGGTCGGGGGTATGTTTATCCTCTTGTATAATGACCATAGTATGTTATTAAATTATAACATAGCCATATTCATATTTAATATATGATTCATGATTCATTTATTACATTATACTACCCATTTAATAATGATTTCCATGTTAAATTAACATTTCGGGTAATAATCGCTTTCTTTATCATACGTGTTTTAACTTGTTATCCTTGATCGTATCATTTAGATCACAATTTAAATACTCCAAGAATATAAATTTTGATTTACATATCATATATATTTAGAATATAAATATTTATAATATATATATATGAAATGGAAGGCATCGTTTATGGAGACGGTAGGCCGTACGTACGCATAACCGCTATTTTCGTTTTCAAACCATATTGAACGAAAGTAAGTGAATAAGATATAAGTAAGTATATATATATATATATAGTAAAATTATTATGCCATATATTACATACTTATTAATAATATATATTTTTATAATCATCGTTGAATGGTGAATGTGGAAATGAATCTCATCGCGTCGTGGGGACGGTAATCCGTACGTATGCACAGGTGAAAATATCATTATATTGATAGTGAAATTGTATATAATTGAATGATATATAATATATAAAGAATAATTAACAAGTTATATTTATTATTTACATCAGTTATACTCATTATTATACCCATCTAAATAATTAACTGTTTGAATAACAACTACACCACGACGTGGAGACGGTAAGCCGTACGTACGCACATATGGTGACTTTGTCATTTATAGGATGAGTAAAATAACAAATATGGTTGTACCATATTTATAATAACATCACATTATTTATAAGTTACTGGAGTTATTATTTTGGTATGGAAACAACAAATAGAGAGGAAGTGTAAGAAGAAAAGAACTTGAAAGAGGGTGGTGAAATTATTACCTCTTCTTCGGGTGTTTCCTTTTGAGTTGATCAAAAGGGATCCTTAGGTTGGATTTCTGATCAAATTAAGGCCTCTAGATAGAATTTAGGAAAGTTGGGAGTAGATTTGGGTAGGGTTTTTCTGATATAAATGGCTTTTGAGGTGTGATTTTAAGATTAGGGGAAGTACCCTTTTATAAGAGAGGTGAGGGTCACTTTAGGAAAAGCTTGAAATATTATTTTATAATAAAATCATTTTCAGTTTCTAATGGTTCAAAAATAAATTATTTAGAGTATAAGGTGGATATTTATTGAAAACATCTCAACTAATAGGTTTTATACATGTTTAGGTTACCATTTTAACGTTATCTTTTAGATTTAACTCTTAGTTAAATTGTTTAACTTTTACCGTGTCTTCTTGTATTCTTACACTATATGGTTAATAAACATAATATAAACTTCCAAGATAACCAAAAGTGGTTCATGAATGAAATATAAAATATTATATAATCCCTTTGGACGAACCTTAAATTTTTAGGAAAATTATATGAACCAATAATATTGTATTTGTTTCAATAATTAATTTATGTCAATTTTGACACTATTTGATATTTTGTTTTTGTAGAAGTTATAACAACCTTATCACTTCGAAAAAAAAATTATCTAATAAACCCTAACATGTAATATTAACCTATAAAACTAGTGTAATTCATCAGAAGTCTCAATTTACATTTATTTAGATATTTATAATATCAATTATTTTAATATTTCATTAATAAGGTAATTACTGCATCATCATTTTGTCATAAATAAATTAAATTATTTAATGTCTAAAAATTATAAATAAAATACCATTATATAAGAAATCTCTTTATATTTCTAATTAATTTTTATAGTTGAATTTATAATGTGTGTAACCTTATATTAAAAATGTTTTAGTTATTAAACTTTGAATTTGACACTTTTAACTCTTCTTTAAATAAAATAATAATAAATGTCCTAATCTAATCCAATTGGACAAAAAAGCATCATATTTTATTAATAAGGTTGTTTTTGGTATAATTACACTTATGCAATAGAATTATGACATGTTTTAGGGTAACTATAATATCATTTTTACCCTTAATTACCCTATTTACTTTTAACTGTGGTAAATAAAAGTCAAAAGTTACTATTCACCAAAAATTATTTTCATCTTATTGAACCAAATTTTATTTACTGATGTCTACCATGTCTCTAGTATTTTTAAAATTCAACTCACAAAAGTGGTAAAATTAAGTTTTATGCAAATTTGCAAATGTACCTAGAGGTGGGTAAAAGAGGTTAAAAAGTTCAATAAAATTTTATACATCTAATTTTATTATAAAATGACTCCAATAAATTACATTGAACTTATATAGGTACAATATATCTATTTTGACTTAAAATAAATTTAAATAAAATAAATAATTATTTAAATAAAAATTCAGTTTTAAATAATAACACAGTGTTTTTCAGTATTCATCAAAAATTGAATGTTTTTAGAAAAATACCAAAAATTCATCTTAAGATAATTTTGATATTCCAAAATTTAAAAATTAATTCTATTTTAACAAATTAAAAACATATAATTTGTATTTATTAATTTAAAATTAATTCCTGTTGTCAAAAACAAAAAGCGTGTTTAAAAAAAAAGTAAAAACTATCAAAAGATTGACATGTGTTTATGTCAAATTTAAATGTGAAATTACTTATAATGAACTAAATTGTATTAAATGATAAAAATATAATCTAATTATACTTCAAAACCTTTCAAATTTATAATTTAACACTATAAATTATTTCGATTAAAAAAGTTGTTTTCAATTAAAACATAGTATTTTTTCACTATTCATCAAAATATTAAAGTTATCAGAAAAGTACCAAAAATTTATCCAAACTAAATTTTATGTCCTTATTCAAAAGAAGAATTTAATTTCATTAAATTGAATTTATAAAAGTGTAAAATATTGGTTTTAAAAAGGGTTCTCCATTAAATGGCTGTAAAATTTCATTTTTTAAAAAATACTTGTTTTATCTGAAAAAATAAATTTGTTCTTATATTATGTCTAATAAAGACATAATATAGATGTTAAAATTATATATATTATATAAGATTCAAAATTCAGTTAATACTATTCATAATCTCTTTTTGAATGGCTAATTTGGTAAGTTGTGATGCGCTCAAACTCGGTGTTAAGTGTAGGGCAAGCTATTAAATTACTTTAACTAGATAACGTACTAGGAAATATTAGGGTGTTAAATTCTCCCCTACTTCAAAAAATTGCATCCTCACAATTTGAAATTGTTCTTCGAAAATAAAAGGTAAAAAAAATAGAAAATACCTTTGTGGAAAACCCACATAGGAAATTGGGTTAATAAAATTTAATCTTAATAAGAGGGAAAGGTAAATGAAAAAGTCACCACCAAATTATGTTCTAGATTAGGATAACATTAGTGGAAATTAGAGACACTTAATTAGAGGAAAAATTTAAATATTTATATGGAGTGATTGAGGTCATCAATCACAAAAAAGTGTACAATTGAGGGCCTCAAATCCATCAATCTATGATGATTTAAAATATCGTTAGTTAAACAAAACATAAGGTATTAGGATAACAAATTTTTGGATTTAAGATCTCGTCCCTAAAGTTTAAGAATTAATTTATTCAAAGAATAAAGGAAAAAAAATATACTTGACAAGTAGAGTTTCATCTTTCAACTAATTCCTACCACAAACTTATATTTCACTCCAAAAGATAAAAGAATTCAAAAATATTCTATTTATCCTAATCATATAGGGTTCCAGAAATAATGAATTTATAATTCATTTGTTATAATATTTAAAAAAACTATATTACACAAACCAGGAAATCGCGTATGCCAATTGTAGGTGATTCATCCTTGTCACCCTTTGGTTGCGGGTTCACATCTTGCGGCCTTGCCGGACGCGACGGGTTGTCACCCGACCTCCGGGTTGTCCTTTTTATGGAAATCCAAATATAATCTCAAGAAATCATTTAACCTTAACAATAATATTCAATGTCAAACTTAATCTATTCATACCTTTAAACTTATACAAATTACTTCTGTCCAAACTCAAAGTCCAAAATTTATAAGGAAGGTAAACACAATAAAGATCCTTTTCTTATGTAATAACATGTGAATACCTTCATCATGCATTATTTTAAAACATTATAACACCCTTAAATACCAGAAAATCTTATTTATTACATTCAAGCTCACTTATTTATTATAGAATACTGGATATTCTTCTTCTATCCAAAAATGTTGTAAACTCCAACAATGATGGAATATAGAAATCATTAATCAATTTCAAGGTAGTCAAGAATATCCAATATAATTTATCCAAATAAATCATATATTATTTCAAAATCACTACCTCAGTATCAGAACCATATTATGGTTTATCTTTCCCTCAACCATATATTTTCAAAAACATTTAATCCACTATTGAGTCACTTTTCTTGGTTCCACACAATCTCAAGTCCTTAATAAATTAGTACTGCAATACAATCCATTTATACTCTATAATTATCATAACATATACATCAATAATACAATACTCAAATGACACAATAATTTAATAACAACATAAGAAATCTAATCATTACCCTTCATCTTTGGTAGTATCATAACTTGATTATTATCCCATAACATCATTTGGGGTATACTCTGATGATTTGGACATTACTTCACGTAGTGTCCCAAATCCCTGCAGATAAAGAATTGTACATTTGAAACCATTTTCTTACCTTTTCAATCACATACCTGGTGTCCTTTTTCTACACACTTATAACAAACTCCCATTCCCTTCAAGCATTTACCAAGGTGATTCTTTCCACAGTTATCACATATGGGAAAATATTTGTTTCCCCTCTTCCATTTATCCATCTTTCTCTCTTCCATCATTTTCTTCTCTTGCTTCCATTCAAATCCATAGGACTCAGAGAATTCATTACTTATCTTATTAACACATGATACCATTTCTTTATATGATGAGAATATATGGGAGACTATTTCTATTCTAAATTTTGGATTAATACCATAAAATATATGATCCTTCTTAATCTTTGGATCATGCGTATTGTTGGAGTTCCCATTCCTTCTACTAGGAAATATTTCTAAACAATGGCACACACTAGGTTAGTTTATGAATCACAATGCATAATTCCAAACTCATTAAATACCTAACGTAAATTGAAAGGATTATGCATATAATATATAATAATAAAATGTTTTTTCGAGGGATTATTTAATCCTAAATTCTTCATAATGGATTGTAATTAAAATTTGAATTATCTTAAGAATATCCCCTATGAGTGTTGTAACCAATAGTGCAACTAGTCTAGTTTTCATGCACCAGTTCCCGTTTGAGTCTAGATCAAAGCAGTGTTTTCAGGTTTTACCCCTAGGTACATCTGTGCCAAAGCTGCCTCTACCTGATCGTATCCAGATAGGGATGTATTTCTTGGAAAACTCACCAAATCCCTAAAATACCAAAATTCTAGGAAGTTCTTCTATACTAATCCTCAAATTCTATCTTAGGGTAATGTCCTCTAATCAGAGTTTTTATAAATCAATTTCCAAGGTTGTTGATAAAATTCCTCTAATACCAACTGTAACGCCTCGAACCCAATTACCCAAAGTCGGTGCATTATTTTAATACATTGGTATGATTACAAGGAATTAAGGACCGAAGGACCGATCAGTTTAGCAGTCTTGGAAAATAGATTTTATACATGAACGTTACATTACACATTAGAAAATTAAACACAACATAAATGATCCTTTGAGAACACCATTAATCCCCTATATTAACCCCACTTATCAAACATAATACACTTCTTATAATTCTGGGAAAATAAAACATAAGAAAGGGGTGAGCTCCAATGCTCAGTAAGGATAACAATATAGAGGAAACTTTCACAAATAAGCATAAACATTTAAGGCGATTTATAAAACTAAAAAAAGACTTTTAAACTTAAGCTTCAGCATAATATGGAAAATATAAATCAAATAATGTCATTAACTTATTCACATGGATATTCTACTAGTCTAATAATCACATGCAATATCAATAGCCAATTTCATAATGATGGAACGCGTAATTCCAGACTTCATAACTACATAGTGAAGGCCTTGTGCCAAGACTAAAAATAAGATTTTGTCAAGGCCTTGTTCCAAGACACTAGTTTGTCTCATTAGACCTATCGATGCATCGATGAGATATAGCGGGCTCTACCTGTCACTTACTAAGTCCAATGCATTCCTCATATGAAAGGGTTTAAACATAACATAAACATTCGTATTAAAACTAGCATACAAAATTTCAAGACTTTATCTATAAACCATGAATGGTATAAAAATAACACATCCACATTCAAAAATATCACAAAACCTTCAATACAATATGGAATATTTTTATCATAATAAATCAACCTCGATCAAGAATAATATCCAGTAAAGGATGTTGACATAGTTGAAAATGATCAGTAAAACTCTTTGAGAGAAATTTCTATTTTTCATGAAACCATTTTAAATGTCACACAATTTATAAAGGAAGTAATTTAAAATATATTTTTGAATCAAAGTTTCCCATACCACATTGAAACTTTTTAAAGGAATTAACATTTTAAAACACTCAAGTCCATATAAATAAATTCTTAAACTCATTTTGAAAACATGGACATTATTGAGAAAGGTTTAGAAAAATAAATCTTTAAAACACTTAAAATTATTTTTTAGTTAAAGAGTCCCATAAAAATAATCCTTTTGAAAACTCTTTTATGAAACATGTACATGGATAATAAATATGTCCCAGTAAAAACTTACACATAAACAATCTCGGATAATAACGAGATTGAGGAATTAACCCTTACCTTGCACTTTCCTTAGGTTGGGGGTACATTTAACCTCCTATATAATGACCATAGTATATCATTAAATTATACCATAACCATATTGGTAGTTATTATATCATTAATTATTCATTTATGACTTTATACTACCCATTTAATAATGATTTTAATGTTAAATTTACATTTTGGGTAATAATCGCTTTCTTTATCGTACGTGTTTTAACTTGTTATTCTTGATCGTATCATTTAGTTCATGATTTAAATACTTACAGAATATAAACCATGATTTATATATCATATATATTTGTTATATAAATATTTATAATAGATAGATATATGAAATGGAAGGCACCGTTTATGGAGACGGTAGACCGTACGTACGTATAAACGCTGTTTCGTTTTCATATCGTATTGAAGGGAAGTAAATGAATAAGATATATATATATATATATATATATATATATCTAAATTATCATTAATCTGGTATATATTACATACTTATTAATAATATATATTTTTATGATCATCGTTGAATGGTGAACGTGGAAATGAATCTCATCGCGTCATGAAGACGGTAATCCATACGTACACCCGAGCGACATTATCATTATATTGATGGTAAAATTGTGTGTAATTGGATGGAATATCATATATAAATAATAATTAACATGTTATATTTATTATTTACACCAGTTATACTCATTATTATACCCATAAAATAATGAAGTGTTTGAACAACAAACTACACCACGACGTGGAGACGGTAAGCCATACGTACACACGTATGATGAATTTATCATTTATAGGACAGATAGAATAAAAAATATGGTTGTACCATATTTATAATAACATAAAAGTATTTATAAGGTACTAGAGTTATTATTTTGGTATGGAAACAACAAATAGATTGGAAGTGTAAGAAGAAAAGAACTTGAAAGAGGGTGACAAAATTATTACCTCTTCTTCGGATGTTTCCTTTTGAGTTGATCAAAAGGGATATTTAGGTTGGATTTATGATCAAAGTAAGGCCTCTAGGTCAAAGATACGAAATTTTGGAGGAGATTTGGTCAGGTTTTGGCCGATCCAAATGGATTTGGATGTGTGATTTTAAGATAATGGGAAGTACCTTTTTATAAGAGAGGTGAGGGTCACTTTAGGAAAAGCTTTAAATATTATTTTATAATGAAATCATGTTTGGTTTCTAAAGGCTCAAAAATAAATTATTTTGAGTATAAGGTGGGGATGGGTCTAAAACCTCTCAACAAATAGGTTTTAGACAAGTTTAGGTTACCATTTCAACTTTATCATTTAGATTTAACTCTTCATTAAATAGTTTAACTTTTACCGTGTCTTCTTGTATTCTTACACAATATGGTTAATAAACATACTCTAAACTTCCAAGAGAATATAAAGTGGTTCATTAATGACATATATAATATTATTTAAGCCCATTTGGCCAAACCTTATAATTATAGGAATATTATATCAACCAATAATATAGTATTTGTTTTAAAAATTAATTTATGTCAATTTTGAGACTATTTGGTATTTTGTTTTTGTGAAAGTCGTTACAACCTTATCAATTCAAAAACAAATTATCTAATCAACCCTAACTTGTAATATTAACCTATAAAATTAGTTTAATTCATCATAAGTCTCAATTTACATTTATTTGTATATTTATAATATCAATTATTTGAATATTTCATTAATAAATAAATTACTGCATCATCATTGTGTCATAAATAAATTAAATTATTTAATGTATAAAAATTATAAATAAAATACCATTATGTAGGAAATCTATTTATATTTCTAATTAATATTTATAGTATAATTTATATCGTGTGTAACCTTATATTAAAAATGGTTTAGTTATTAAACTTTGAATTTAACGCTTTTAACTCTTCTTTAAATAAAATAATAATAAATGTCCTAATATAATCCAATTGGACCAAAGTGGATCATATTTTATTAATAAGGTTGTTTTTGGTCTAATTACACTTATCCAATAGAATTAGAACATGTGTTTGGGTAATTATAATATCATTTTTACCCTCAATTACCCTATTTACTTTTAATCGTGGTAAATAAGTCAAAAGTTACTATTCACCCAAAATTATTTTCATCTTATTGAACAAAATTTTACTTAATGATGTCATCCGGGTCTCTCGGATTTTTGAAATTCAACTCGCAGAAGTGGTAAAATTAAGTTTTATGCAAATTTGCAAATGTACCTAGAAGGTGGGTGAAAGAGGTTAAAAAGTTCAATAAACTTTTATACATCTAATTTGATTATAAAATGACTCCAAATAATTAAATTGAACTTATATAGGTATTATATATCTATTTTTACTTAAAATAAATTTAAATAAAATAAATAATTATTTAAATAAAAAGTCAGTTTTAAATAATAACGTAGTGTTTTTCACTATTCATCAAAAATTGAAAGTTTTCAGAAAAATACCAAAAATTCACCCTAAGATAATTTTGATATTTGGAATTAAAAAATGAATTCTATTCTACCAAATTAAAAACATAGAAGTTGAATTTATTAATTTAAAATTAATTCCTGTTGTCAAAACCAAAAAGTGGGTTTTTTTAAAAAGTAAAAACTATCAAAATATTGACATGTGTTTATGTCAAATTTAAATGTGAAATTACTTATAATAACCTACATTATATTAAATGATAAAAATATAATGTAATTATAATTCAAGACCTTTAAAATTCATAATTTAACACTATAAATTATTTCGATTAAAAAAGTTGTTTTCAATTAAAACATAGTATTTTTCGCTATTCGTCAAAATATGAAAGTTATCCGAAAAGTACAAATAATTTATCCAAACTAAATTTTTATGTCCTGTTTCTAAAGAAGAATTTAATTTCATTAAATTGAATATATAAAAGTTTCAAATATTGGATTTAAAAAGGGTTCTCCATTAAAAGGTGGTAAAAATTACATTTTTTGAAAAATACTTCTTTTATATGAAAAAATGATTTTGTTCTTATATAATGTCTAAGAAACACATAGTATGGATGTTAAAATTATATAGAGTATATAAGATTCAAAATGCAGTTAATACTATTCATAACCGATTTTTGAACGACTAATTTGGTAAGTTGTGGTGCGCTCAAACTCAGTGTTGCGTGTAGCACAAGCTATTGAATTACTTTAATGAGATAACGTAATATGAAATATTATGGTGTTACATAAGGGGCTGTTTTCACTTCAAACATAAAAGTGATGTTTGTGTTAATTTTTTGTAAGAGAGTGTGTTTTAGAAAACATGTGTGCCCGATTGTAAATGTAAAGTGATTTATGAAATAGTTTGAAATAATTAATGGTGTGGCATCTTGATTAGAACCTTGATGATGTGAAATATTTAGTTATTTGTATATATATATATATATAGGGAAACTCTATAGGAGGGATTTACCTTAACATGTAATCGTATATTGGTGTCCATGTTTGGGGTAGGCAAGTGAGATAATGATAGGAAAGATGAGTCACACATGCATTCACCTCCTACTTACATAGTATTATTACCACCATGGGTTCCTGGGTGCCTTTTAGATGATCAAGTGATGGTAGCTTATCAGCCCCAATTAGAAGAGTTGATACCCTCTTGGAGTTGTAGATAGACCATGAGGTTTGTGCCACTGGTGAGGCTAGGATAGAGTAGCCAGTTGGTTATTGACTTAGGGGATTCATCATACGCCGACATGTGGTTTCGAACTGAGTACCTCTAGGGGTATTATAGGGATGTTTAGGATCACCCATGGTTGTTATTTATATTACTTGTTTACTTTATGATGTACTAGTTTCCATTGTTCACTATTTATCTGTTTATTTTTAGCACAACCCTGGTATTCTTTATTATGGATTTTGATAATAAAAGGGAAACTAATTTGGGAAAATGATATGTGGCATGTGTGGGATTTTAAAACAAGGGATCTATAATTTATTATTAAAATGTGAAAACCCTATTTTTATATTTGTATTTCAAACTAGTGTTAATAAACTATTTTATGAAAGGAAACACTTGGATTCTATGGTGATTGCATATTGAGATGACGAGCTCACACCCTACTTGTACCTTTTGGTGTCGGTAGACCCGACTTATTTTGCAGGTCTAAATTTTGTTCATTTTTCTTGGACCAGGTTCTCATTGTTCGAGTAGGGTTACTCTTGTGGTTGGTGGTGACCAAGTGGTCACAAAGAAATCATGGTATCATGGTTTTGTTTTTAGTTTTGCATTTGGTATCCACATGTTTATTTTCATTTTGTATCCAGTTCAATTTATTATTTATTTATGATAAGTTGTTGGATTTTGTATTGTGTTTGGTTCATTATATGTTAATATTGATATTTATCTTTTGAGATGAAACCATTCCCAACTATGTTGTATTTGATGCCTGACACTAGTTTCCAGCCCTTTGGGGTTGGGAATTCCCTTTGAGCCATGTCACGGACTGGGTTGGGCGTTGGGTTGTATGGAAACGTGGATTTTTTTGTAACCATTAATCATGTTTTTTTTCATTTATAAAGAATAAATACAATTTCAGAACCACCCATGAAAGGTGTACATGAAAAATGAGTCACATCAATTCATGGAGGTGGTAGTCCACACGTACGCACAAATGACGTTATCACTTTTAAATGAAAGTAAAGGTAGGAAAATAGGTTTTATATTATCTATATATAATGATAATTATGTCATTAATATCATATATATTAGTTAAATCACTCATAATAACCAATATTGTTAGCTAGCGATGAAAAATGAAACACATTTCTTCGTATAAGTTGTATTCCCCAAGTATGCATGAGTGGTATTTTTATTTCCCATATGGAAATGGAGATAAAAATGTTTTTTTAACATAATCATAAAAAATCAAGTATATGTATTTGAAAAATATTTTTATTTAATAATATTTAAAGAGTATTTTAAGGAAGTAAAAGAAGAAATAATGTTAAAATAAGTCAGTGGGGACTTATACTTTATCCTTGAATAACCTATTTGACTTAAAAATTAATCCTTTTAGGTTTTTATTTTACTGATACCATCACCACTAGGTAGTGGTTTAGGATATTAGGGGGAAAATTGGTCTGGGGGTTTTAAACTATAATTCTCAAAAGGTGTGAGGGAGAAAGGATATGAAATTCCCTTTTATAAGTGAGGGGGATGCCCTTGGAAATTCTTAATGAAATAAATTAGTATAATTAATCTTAAATATAAATAATAAATATTGAAATATGTTTAAATATTTGATTTTTATGAGTCCAAATAATCTCATGCAATAAAATTTGGACAGTTTTAGGTGATGTTTTCATTCTTATCTCTTAGTTTTAACCCCTATTAACCCTATTGGCGATAACCTCGATATCAAAATATTCTACTCTATAAGAGTAATGAAAGTTATAATAAAAGGAAAATTGATCCAAAAGTTGAATATGGTAGATATTATAGGCCATATAATAATAAATTTTCTGATGATAATATTTTTATGATTTTTAAATCATTAATTAAATTATTATATAACATAATATACCATTATATTTATTTTTGGAACAATTCACATTATTTAACCATAGTTACATCATGATAGTAATAAAATTTTAATATCAAATTTTAATATATCAATAATTTGTTATATATGTCTAAGAAGTCATTAAACCCGATAATTCACCCAAATTGTGTTACCATTTAGGATTTTAGAAACCATTTACTTGGTTTTTTGATTACTTGAACATGGACTGTATCGACATTGCATAATCACTTAAGGTTATTATTCCTTCACTAAAAATTTAAATTAAATTTACATGATAAAAAATTTATTCATATTTTAAATAACCATTTATAACTGAACATAATTTTTTTATTTCTATCAAAAAATATTTGAGATATTAAATTAATAGAGTGACATTTTGTTTTTATTCTATACTTAAAATCATATTAAGGTCCTTATTAAAGGAATGTGGCAAGAAATTACCAAATTTTAGAACCTTGTATGGTTATTACAAAAATAAAATTATAAAAATAAAAAAAAAATTAGGGAGATTTTTAGGACTTGTCTCATTATTTTAACTTTTTTTACTCTTTCTACCCTTACTATAGTGAAAATTATTTACATAAGTTACTATTTATAATGACTAAAAATAAAAGGGACCTATTTACAAAATATGAATATCTTAATTCAAAATATGGAATCAATTTTTCTTTGTTGAGTTTATATAAGTGGCATAAATTAATTTAAGATAAAAAAACACAATGAAAGATACTTTTTAAAAAATTCATTTTTAATCCGAAAAATGAACTGATACCAAAATCAGATATAATATTGATAAATATGTAGTTAATTAGGTTATTTATAATTTTAGGATACTTATGATAAATTATGTTCAAAATCAAATAAAAATTTTAATTTTCAATGAAAATAAATTAATATTTTACAAAAAATCAATATTTTTCACCATTAACTGAAAAATAAATATTTTCATTAAAATCCCAAAATTATAGCATAAAATAATTTTGACTGGATTGTTTTAAAAATTAATTTCAATTTTTGAAATTAAAATTTGGAAATTTAGATATTAATATTTTAAATAAAAACATATAGTAGATGTAGTTAAATTTATTATGAAAAAAACTATTTCATTTTTTTTGTTTAAAAATTACTTAATATTTTTATAATGAATATAACTCTATAAAATATAATTCATGAATATTTATAAATAATTAAATTTATATATTATAAAAATTACTTACTTTGTAATAAATTTAGTTATGAAGACAATGTGGTTTTTATAGAATAGAGAAATCATGATTGAACATGGATGTCATGTCTATTTTGTTGATGCATTTTTAGTAGACATTGGATTAAACAAAAAAAAATGTTCATATTTTTCAGACATTTAAATTTCATTATATAAACCTTAACATTAAAGGATATGATAAAATGGAATTTAATAACACATTTTATATTGAAATTCTTATTAAATATGTTTATAATTTATGTAGAATTGATGACAATGGTACAATACAAAATCCATTTTAAGGATCTTTTATATATAATTATAAAATTATGAGGTTATAAATTTAAAAACAAAAATATTGGGCACAACTTTTAACACGATTAGACACTATTGGGACCCATCCTTAGGTAGAAAATAGAACATGAGAGTAAAACACCAAGCCTAACTTCAGTTTTCAGGGGTTGATAACTAGTGTCAAGGGTACAATTACTCAAATAGAAGGAATACACATTAAAAAGATAAAAACATATCAACACTACATATGAAATCATATAATATAAAATCGATATAAATATAAAACAATATTCTTAAATATCATGAAAACAAACTAGTTTATAACAAATCTTGAAAGTGTACCCTAAAAAATGTAAATTCATCTATAATACAACTCAATGGGTTTCCATGAATCCAAGATAATATTTTATGATACATTTCACAGTCTAATCCTAGAGACCTATAAAAAATTATATAAATTAGAGGAAAGTATAAATAAAAAATACATAATTAATCATATAGTAATTATTTTAATTAAAGAAAATATTGCATTACATACATTCCCAAGACATTTCAGTTTTAGATTTTAAGAGGATTAGGAAAAAGAAATAACTAAAAAAACCATGTTTTTTGAATCAAAATGACATGTTTCCCACTATATAAGAAACATATGAACCCACAATAAGTCTTCAAAATATCTTAAAAATTTTCCACACAACCTATCCTATTAGAAATATCTCATATAATACTTTTCACCATAACATAGATAAATTGAAACATAATAAGGGGTTATCTCAAACACTTAGTAAGGGTATGAATAAGGGATACCAATAAAATATTATAAGCAGGAATAATTAAAACACATGGTTATGAGAATATAGGTAGGAAACTTTAATATAAATGATAGAATTCATATCAAATAAATAGGATGATCATATTCATGGAGTTATGACATATGGATATAATATCTTATGATCTTGGAATAATGGAATATGTGGAAACAACATAAGACTTGACACAATAATCATAAGTCAAGTGTCACTACCAAGACTATCACAATGAATAAAATCTTATGGTGGATTAGGTTCAGTCTATATTCCATTAAAAAAAGTGGATAAAGTCACATAGTGTATTTTTTCCAATACCTAGTCCCATAAATAACATCTCCTGAGATATAAAGCTTTACCCAATGCATTTAAGGGATATATAATTTATGGCCCACCCATCACATAATATAGTTTGCTTAGGCTAACCACCCATGAACCATACATGGTATCTAATGATATTGAAACATTACCCAATTAATTTTAGGGTTATATAATTCTATACCAAGAAAATTACAAGATATATATTCATATATGTCCCACATGAGGAACATAATAAATACATATAACATAATCATGATAAAACCCATGAGAAATATGTTGGTTTCATAATATTAACTCAAAGAATAACTAAAGGATACATCATAAGTATTCCCAAGAGAAGAATGAATTAAATAATATTTTAATGTTCATATTTTAATAAATAAATATAGGTCCCAAACCTTAAGTTATAATATAGGAAAATTCATGATAAGGATCAAGGATAAGTAAAAATAAACCGCATTGGTGACACTATTAAAAATTAGAATAGTATATTTTAAATAATTAAATAGATTATAATTTAAATTTAGACTAGGATTAAACTAGGTTGTTTTTTTAATAAAAAATGTGATTTTTAAAAGCTATTCATAGTTAAAAACATTTATGAAGGTGACACTTATCGTAAAATATGAAATAAGAAGGTTGTATTTTGTTTTGTTTTAAAAAACCATTTTTGAAACCCCACATCATAAAAAGGATTAAAACACTTTCTATTGATAAGAGGAAAAGTTAAAAATTGTGGTCAAATGAGATAACATGTATTTAAGTTTCCAATTTAAAAAATAGAACATTGATGAGAGGGTAAATTATGAATAAAGGGGATAAATCATTTTTTAAGAGGATATGAATTATACTTTACATGGTTTAATATTAAATAAGGAATATAAATCATTAATAAGGAATATATAAATCAAAATTGATCTTTATAGATACAAATATGGTATACTTTAAAAAATTAAAGATGGATCTCAAGGAGAAACATCATATCTTAAAAAAGTAGATTGGGTTATGAGAAACCATTATATTATAGAGAAGATATATATCATATCCCATATAAAAAATTTAATTAATGTAAGTGATGTTTTTAGGATAAAAACTAATTTATGATATTATAATTCGAGGGGTATAAGTTACAACATACAGATGAGTATTTTTTCTTAATATCAAAGAATGCCTCAAAGAAGGATGATTGAGAAGGAAACCTTTACAATTGGGATAACACTTGATTCAAATAATATTTTAATAAAAGAAAATTATTTGAATTATTATATTCCATTAATTACAAATAAATAAATTATATAACATTCATGAGATTCTAAATCAATATTAAACCATATAAAAAAGAAACATAGTGTATAAAATGTAACATGACTCAAATAATTAGAAATGTGACTAAGAAGAACCTTACCTTAATTTAGGTTTGGTCAAAATTCAGTCTAATTTTCACATATTAAACCTTTAACAAAATTAATTTGTAAGTATTCTCTATATGTGTATTAGTTAGTTATTATTTATTTTCAATATCTGGTGTTTGTAATCTTGATCATTTTTAACTATTTTTATAATAGAGGTGTTTTTATTTATTTTCTCCCATAATAAATTATTCCATGAAAATTAAAGGTTCTATAATTTATTCTTTATAATTATTTATAATGTTATAATTTAATTCTAGTTGGGTTCTTTCTATGATCTATGAATGTTATATCGGTGATGCGTAAATTTTAGTGTTTTTTAATAAATGATCATAGGTATCTTAATTAATGTTTTTAATATCAATTTTTCCATTAAAAACCAAAAATAAAGTCATTATATACTCATTTGGGTAATATATTACCAGTTTCTAAGTTCTCATATTTATCTATGACATTATGTAACTGTATTGTTTTGGTGGTCAAACCGAGTCAAACCAAAACATACCAAAATTTAATGGATTTATAAAGTGGTGAAGTTTTAATATCACTGTACCTAGAGAATAATGACCATAATTAGTAAATAAGTGTGATATATTAAAAAAATTAAATAATAAGCAGGATTATATAATTTATATAAATCCATTACTTTGAATAAAATATTTTTTTTTCTTATAGTGGGTTTGTTTTAAAATAGTTAATTTTATAAAAATTGTTTATTTTTAATATTACTATTTGGTTATTAATTTTTTAAAACTAAACCTTACTCAATATAATAAAATAATATTTATCCATTAAAAAAATCACAAATTCATCCATTAAATGTGTTAATGAAAAAAATAATACATCATTCTATAGAGGTGATAATATGAACACAAACATATATGATACTTTCATTTTCCAAAGAAAATGAGAGAGGAATAATATGGTTTATTATTTAAGTGTATTAAATAAGTTATATTTTATAATTATCATATTTTAAATAAATTTTTTAAACAATCTATGTTAGTAAGTGATGGAAAACAAACACGTTACTTTGTGGATCTAGTAGTTAGCGCGCACACACACACGATTCACATTTCCATTTTTCTTGATAAAAAAAAGTAAAGTTGGATAATGATCATACCATCATTATAATAACATGATAGTATACTAATTATACTTATGATATAATTTTAATATGGTTTAATGTAATTTTATAAAGAATAATAGAATATAAATAAATAGAAAGAAGATGGAAGGGTTTGAAATTTATACCACATATCTTAGATTATCTCCTTTCCAAAGGGACTGGTCTCATGAGGGATGGTATATTGGGAAGAAGAAAACCTATTAAGGACGGATAATAATTTATATTAGAGGTTTGGTTAGTTATTTGGATGAAATAAAGGGGCACCAGTTTGAGGGGAGGTGAAGAGATAAGTGTACCCTTTATATGTTAAAAGTGATTAAATTTTTGATAATAAACAAAAATTCAAAAATGGGAAGTAAATCTCAAGGAAAGTAGCTTCAAAAATGATAAATAAAAGAGAGGTGGAGATATAAAATTTATAAAGGCTTCAACCACCCATTTCCTCACATTTTTATACATATTTTCATCTCATTTCCATTATATTCTTTACCTTTTCCATTTTAGCTATTACCATGGTAACTAGTCCTTACTTAAGGTAACTTATGATTTATGCCCAAAAATATAATTTTACATATTACAAAATTTATAAATCATAATTCAAAATCTTAAATACTTTTCATTTGGTTAAATTTTAAAAAGTGATAAAAATTAATTTAAAAATAATAAATGCATAATGTACTAAAAACAATTTTTGTAAAAATATAACTTATGTTCTAAAATTTAAAATATGGGTTTTTAAATTAAAAAAACAATTGTAAAATTATATAGTCACATATAAAACACATATTTTTTCTTAGAAAATGGTTTCATGAATTTTTCATTCATATTTATATACTAATAGTGTCGTAAAAGTCAGGTTGTTTATAAAAATGTTATTTCCCACTATTCACCTAAAAAAATCTTTTTAGAAAAAACAAATTATTCAGTTTAAACTAATATGTAAATTATAAATCTTTTTTTTAAATTAAATTTATTTAATTTTCTATTTTACCTTTTAAATAAAATTATAAAATACCTTAGTAAACTTTTAATATTGAAAAATAACATTTTAGAAAACTATTTGTTATTATTCAAAATTTCAATAGAACACTAAAAAATATAGAATTAATCAATAAATATTATATTTTATTAAAATCATAATTTAATAATAATATACTTTTTTTTAATAACAAGTACTTTAAATAAAAATATAGATTCATAAAAACAATAAATAATTAATTAAATTTATATAAAGTAACTTAGATTTATATATTATTATATTTTCTAATTTAGTTACTCCTATTCATATTTTCTAATTCAATTTCTTGGTTCTAGTGGTATAAAAAAGGATTTTTTTTTTAATTTATTGTTTCGTGTGTAGAAATCTATATAAAGTATTTGACTTAATCAGAGAAAAAATATATTAAAATCTCAATTTATTATATTAACCCACCTATTAAATTAATTTCATCACAATAATTATAAAACTTAGATGATGAGAGTAATTTCCAGGGAGAGCTGCTAATTAACTACATGCTAGTAGTTGATAATTGGTTGGTTTAGGATATAAATTGATATTTCCTTATATGGAACTTGATATGGGCCTTTTGTAAAAAGAGATAGTCTATTACTAATATAATCCTAATAAGTAAATAAGAGATAATTCTAAAATAATTAAAATAAAAAACCTCAAAGAATATCCTTATACTATATATATAATAATTAAACAACCAAACATTTTTATTTATAATTCAAAATATAATATTTTAAAACTTATAAGAAAAAATATGTATGAAAATTCAGTGTATCAATGACATTGTTCTTTAATAAAATTCATTTAATAGGATTCTCCATTTTCCTATTGTCTAAGTGATTTTTAATACCTATTTTCCTCGTTATCCCTTGGATTAGGGCATTTATTTTTATAATGTAAAACTTCCTTTCAATTTAAGAAACCAATTTCTGTAGCTTATATATTTTCCTCATAGTTTTTAATTTGATGGCCTTAATCTCCAATATTTTAGCATCTACCAATCCATATAAGTACATTTCTCCCATGATTCTGTCCAAAAATTTTACATTTATGGAATTTAACCTTTTTTATTTCATTATCATTGTAACACAAACTTCCATGAGACTCCAACCTTCTTTTATTTAATGTGTTTGGGGTTTATTCAATTCTAACACTATTAATCATATTTCTCAATAGATGGTTTAGAATTACCATAATTTTATCACTCCATAACCCTTTCCAATGGGATTCTCATTGGCGTAATCTTTTCATTGTAAATCACACAATTTTTTTTTCTTGTTCCATGCTTTACTAAAACCAAAAGGGGTTAACATGAGCAAAATAAAATTACCATCATCTCATTATTATCATAAATAATATCTGGAAAATACTACCATTAGATGTCCTACTATTTTATATTATCGTGTTAACTTAGTTTTCTCTGATCTCTACCTATATCACACTTTGTTCAACCTATAACATTATTGATTTGACCTAGGTTAATTTAAGTTGAGTTTTTTGATACTTCTTAACCAAATAATTTAAAATAACTTACGATTAAATCCTTCATAGTGGTACATAAAGAGAACACGATTAAAAAAATAATTTCCACTTGGAGTGTTAATATTGGTGTACATTTAGGCCTATTTTTCATGCATCATTTGATGATTTATTTAGCACCCAATCAACCCTTATTTGGGTTATTTCATATAGTAGCATCTATTCTAGAGTCTGCATCCACATTTAGTATCTAGATAGGGACTTCATTTCTAGGAAAACCACATACTCAAATGTTTCCAAAATTTCATATTTTTATCATATACTTAGACTTATCCCTATAGATTTAATTAATGTTATCTCATTCCAATAATAAAAATTTTCAATATCACATCAAATAACCTACTATTTTATTTATACCTTTTAAATTATGATCAATATTATATTATCGACCCTTAAATTATCCTCAAAAATATCCTGACCTCTAAATTTATCTAAACCCTAACTAAATACCAACTATTATATCCCATACCTAACCATATGGTAATTAGATGAATTAGATAAAAATGTTTCATTTTATACATTCACAATACCTTTTATGTTTATTATTTTAGAGGACTAAGACAAAATAATAAATAACCAAATATTTTTTATTTATATCAAATGTATATTTATTCCACTATATAAGAAACCTATTAATCCATATGAAGTCTTCTATATCTCAACAAAATTCTCCACAAAATCTATCATGTTATAAATATCAATTGTAATAATTTTCATTATAAACTATGGAAACAAAAAAAATTAACTGGGGGTGTTCCCAAAAACATAGTATGGGTAAACATAAGTGATAATAATAAAAGATCATAAGTTGTAATAAGATAAATATATACGTATCAAATTTTAAGTAAGTAACTTGAAAAAGAATTATAGGATTAAAATCTAATAAATATGATGGTCAGAAGCATAGAAACATGAAATAAGGAAATGTTGTCATAAGATCTTGAAATCATGGAAAATTTGGCAACAACATAAGTCATGACATCATAAGCCTAAATCAAGGACCACTTCAAAGAATATCACAGTGCATAAAGTCCCATAGTGCATTGAGTTAACTCCGCATTTCTATAAATAGAGTGTATAATGTCTTATAGTGTATTAGGTTAAATACCTAATCCCATACATAAAATATCATAAGATATAAAGCTTTACACAATGTATTGGAGTGCTATATAATTTCGATCCCACCCATCACATAACATAGCGAGCTTAGGCTAACCACATTTTCACCATACATGGTATATCACGAGATGAAAATATTATCCAATGCATTATATAGCTACATAATTATGGGATAACCCATCATATAATGAAAATTATAATATATACAACAATATGTATACCTCATGATGAAAAGAATACATATATAAAGATTAAGTGTGGTAAAAATCCTACGAAATAAGTGGGTTTCATAATATTTCCTCAATGAATAACCAAAGGCAATATCACATGGATTCCTAAGAAAAGAATTCATTAAGTAATTTTATAATGATATTATTTTAATAAATAAATATACATACTAAAAATTTTGTTTTAATGTGGAAAAATTCCTAAGAAGTATCAAGGAGAAGTAAAAATAAACCACATAGGTGACACTTTTTGAAACAGGCATAGGATCCTTTGAAGAAGGAAATGGATTATAATTTCACTTTAGGCCAAAATTGAACTATGATGGGTTTTTTTTTAAACATTTAGGGTTTCTAAAATCCATACTTATTAAAAAATTATTTATAGTTATAACACTTGTCATGAAATAAGAAATAGGAAGTTCCCCTTTATATATATATTAAAAATAACATTGATGAAGTCCAAATAAGAAAAAATGATGAAAAAAATTTATTTTAAAAAGAGGATATGGTAAATATGAAGGTCAAAAGAGATAAAACATATTTAGTTTTCTAATTATATGGGAGAACAATGGTGGGGATAAAAATTACGTATATGGATGGTAAACAATCGTTTAAAAGGATTTAAATTATTTTTTAATATAGCTGTATTTTGAAGAAGTAATAAAACTAAAAATTAAGGGATATTTGAATCAATATTAATATATTATGATATAAATAGGGTATACCATATAAAATGAAAGATAAAACCCATGGTGAAACATTATTACTCATGAAATAAAATTGAGTAATGAAAAAACCCTTATATTTTAGGGAAAATTTCATTCATAGACCAAAATAAGGAACACATGAATGAAATTAATATTTATAAGTTAAAAAATGATTTATGATAATATAATTAAATGGGGTAGTATATAAACTATAAAAATGAATATTTTTTATAATATAAAATCCTGACTCAAAGAATGGTGATTGAGATAGAAACCCCTTCAAATGGGATGACACTTTAGTAAAAGGCTATTTGAAGAAAAGAAATTTATTTTTATTATAATATCCCATGAATTTAAATGAATAAATTATAAAAAAATTAATAGGATAGTAAACTAATAGAACACAAAACATAATGAAAACATGGTGCATAAAATGTAACATGTCTCAACGAATCAGAATTAAGGCCATAAAAATTCTTACCTTAATTACTACTTAGTCAACCTGAACTCTAAAATATTATATAAAAAATGTAATTATCTGAAATTTAAGAACCTTTTAATATCTTTAACCTTTTATAAAATTTATTTATAAATATTCTCTATATGTATATTATTTAGTTATTATCTATTTTCAAAATTGGGATTGTGTAATAATGATCATAATGAACTAGTTTCATGATAATGGTGTCATTTTTTATTAAATTAAAAAATTAACCATTCATATAAGTTTAAAAGTACTATAATTTTGTATGTATAATTTTTTATAAATTTATAATTTAATTCCATGGTAGTTTTGGCCACGATCTCTGAAGGTGATATCATTGATGAGAAATTTTCAGTTATTTTTAACAAATGAATGGTGGTATATTAATTAATTATTTCAATATCAATGTTACCATTATATAAAGAATAGTTTTATTAATTACTAATTTTATCATATATTATATGTATTCATGTTTTCATAGTAATCCATGAAAGTATTTTATAGTATTTGTTTATGTGGGTGGTCAAATGATCCCAAACGAAAATGTACCATAATTTAATAAATGGTTATGAAGTGGTTAAGTTATAATATGACTATACCAAAAGAATAATGATCTTAAATAGTGTTTATGTGTGTTATTTTTTAAAATTTGAAACACTTATAATGAGAAAATAATTTATATAAATGCACTAATTAGAATAAAAATATCATTTTCTTCTTATTGTGCTTGTTTTAAGATGACTAAATTTACAATGATTGTTTATTATTAATAACATTAACAGGTTATTAAATTTTTATTAGGGTAAAAATAATATAGACATAAAATTTATATTTATCCTTTAACCCAAATCATTAATCTATCAATGAAATGTGGTAATGAAAAATAGAACACATCATTCCATAGAGATGGTAATCCGCATATACATATGGATGATGCTTTCGTTCTTTATAGAATGAGATAGAAGTGTAATATGGATTATCATTTAAGATTAAAAAATAAGTTATATTTATAAAAATTATATTTTAAATTTCCATTTTAGACTATCCATGTTTAGAAGTTAAGGAAACTGAACATTTTACTTTGTATAGACGGTAGTTCACACGTACACACGATTCACATATTTGTTTTCCTCAATGTAAAAGATGTATCATTCTCATAACATCATTATAATAACATAAAAAAATACATATTATAATTATTTTTTCATATTAAGATGGTTTATTGAAATTTTATGATGAATAAGAACACATAAAGAAATATAAACGAGGAAGAAGTGTTTAAAATTTTATTCCCCACTTCTAGGATTATCTCTATTGCAAAGAGATTAAGCCCTTGAGGGATGGTATTTTTAGAATATATGATCCTATTGATGGTGTATTGTAATTTTTAGAATATTTTTGGGTATAGGTTATGATAAAATTTTGGGGGTTTTGGTGTGCGGGGAAGTAGGGAGAGGTGTGACCCTTTTATAAGTGAAAAAGGATAACACTTTTATAAATACCAAAAACGTTTCAATAATGGGAAGTCACTCTCAAGGAAATTGGATCCTAATTTTAAAAGTAATATATATGGAAGAGATAATGTTGATATATAACTCAACCACCCATTAAAACACATGTTTTATACATGTTCTCAACACATTACCAATAGATTGTTCACTTTAGGCATTTTAGCTTTTACATTGGTAACACGTTTTTACCTAAGGTAACCTATCATTTATTCTAAAAATGGTCCTTATTAAATATTTTTTTTCATAATGATTAATTTTTTTAAATAATTTTAATCTTATAAATTTATAAATTTAATAAAAATTAATTCTAAAATACTAAATGTATAATATTTTAAAAATATTTTTTTGAAAAAAAATTCAAAAGTTTGAAAATGTCAAATATGGGATTTTTAATTAAAAATAACATTTTAAAATTATTAATTGAATTATAAAATACATATTTAGTCTTATAAAAAGGTTTCATGAATGTAAAATCCATACTTATATACTAATAATGTCATAAAATTCATCTTATTTATAAAAACAGTATTTTTCAAATTTCACCTAAAAATCAATCTTTTTAAGAAAAACCAAAAAATTCATATTAAACTAATATTTAAATTCTAAATCAAAAAATGAATTATGTTTTTTCAAATTTATTTTCTGTAACATTCTATTTTAACTTTTAAATAAAATCATAATATACAATGAGAAATTATTTTTATTGAAAAATAAATTTTCAAAATAATAATTTTTATTATTCATAATTTCTATAAAACACTAATAAAGATAGAATTAACAAATAAATATTATATTTTTACTAAAATCATCATTTAACAACAAAATTATACTTTTTTAATAAAAAGTATAACTCAAAAAAAGTAATATTCTTAAGAAGAGTAATGAATGAAATAAATTTGTATAAAATAACAATTATATATAAATATATATGTATATATATATACATTATTATATTTTTTAATTTTTTTAATCATATTCATTACTTATAATTAGAGCAATAGGTTTTATCAATATAAACATATCTTGGTTTTTTAGTTCAGCGTTGCATATGGAGAATGAAACCAAACATATTTAACTTAATAAGAGGGAAACATATATTAGAATCTCGAGTACTTACAATAAACATACCAAGTTGGATCCTTCTATAAGCCATCAAGTATGAATGTGAATAAAGAATATTACTACATATAAAAATAAAATATATTAAATAAGTTAATAAATAACCCTATGGTAGCTCCAAAATACTATGTCTACCCCATTACTCACATCAATCATATTATCTTGAAATAAAAAAATATCAAGATTTATACTATAATATAATATTATAGTCTCTGATAAAAACTTATAATCATCCATCTACCATAGTAATTTCATTTTTTTATTGTAATAATAATATAAAAATGACTATATCTTAAATAACCTTACACATATTACCATCATATTATGCAAAACAGAAAAACTATAAATATATAACAACCATAAAATTATAACCAAAAGAATAAACTAATGACTATAAGATGACCTAAATTTATTATAAATATATATTTAGTTATAATAGATTATTAAAGATTAAAATATATAAAAAATAAACCCCCAAAACCTATATTTTTAGTGTCTTTGGAGACTACATACATAAATTTTAACGACCCTAACATTTATAAATAAAATTTCCCTTGGATTTTAATTAAATTTATTATTATGTAACATGATTATAGAAAGAAAAACACATGAGAATTGGTTTTATTATACTCTATCATATTAAATTGGCTATTAATCATCATTAACTTTGATAATATATTCATTGAACAATGATCATATGATTAGTATAAATATAGGGGTTTAACAAATCTAATTGACTCAGAAAAAGGGAGTTGTGACCTCAACCAGTAGGATCATACCATATTAATCCAATTTATTAGAGCTTTAGAGAGAGATAGAATCATTGGGGTTTCCCTTGACTAATCCCAAGCTAAGATCCAACAACTTATGAATGAATGAAATAGTTTATGGGAAACATTTAAGCTCATCGAGTTCACAACCCAATCCATGTACGTTGAACCACCCCATGTAAGTATCATTATTTCAAACATTAACCTTAAGAAGTTTTATGGAATATTAAAGGGATGCATATCAATACCATAGTAATGTTATTATTTATATTGTATTTTCAATAAAATAATGTTTATATTTTCTTCTTATAGTTACATTATAAATGATTTTGATTTGTATACAATAAAATAAAAATTGTACTTTAGGGTAATATTCAAATTTAAATCAGGCATTTATTTTGATAAATTAATGTATTTTTTGAAATAAATAATATTTTAGTAAAATATTATTCTTAACTGATGTTTATTAAACATAAATGATCCTATAATTTTTATGAAGTCAAATTTAGTTTTTATAAGGGTTCAAAAAACAGTTATTGTTAAAAAACCCATCATTTTTCAATAGATGTCGATTATTATTTTAAAATTAAAAATTCATATTTTTAAAAAATTATTTTAATAAAATGAATATTATTTTATGAATATAATTCTTAAATTATCCAATGGTGGTTTTTTCATAATTTTCTCAGATAATCAAATTTTCAGGTAAAAATTATTTACTACAAAAATATACATTGTATATGATGACATCATAATGACCAAAAAGTGATTTAATAAATACAATAAAGCAAATAAAAGAAAAAATATGTGTTTTAAATTTATAATTTTGTTATTTTAAGTTTATATTATTAATTTTATAAAGACTTTATGAATCCTCCAAAACCCTTAATATATTTTACGGTATTTAAATCATCATTTTAAGTGTACAACTTACTTCCACATAATAAAGGGAATTATTTTATAAATATCAACCCTTATACTTAAAAAATAATTAAAAAAATCCCATTACATGGAAATCATGGGACAAAACCCTAGAAAGGTTAGTGGTTTTGGTTATTTTATTATTTTGAGTCCAAAACCTATGTTTGAGAAATGATAAGGAATTACCCACTCATTTATTATATAAATTCACCAAACCTCCCATTTATATTCAATCAAAATCAATAAATAATGTACTCACTCTGACCTCCCTTCTATAGAGTCCTCCCAAGGTTATTCAAAGATCTTGAGAAGTTATTCCCAAGCATTTGGAGCCACAATCTCAAGGTAAGGGATCCTCTCCTAATCTTTATTCTAGTTTCTTTAGTATCTTATGGATTTATTTCCAATTAATAATTTTGGAATATATAGTTACATATTCCTATATTTGGAAATTTGATTTCAAAATCATTTGAGGCCCATTTCTCTCTCATCAAACCATTTTATGAATTTTTATGTGATGATGTTATGCTACAAAAATCTCACCATGATTTTCCATGACAAAATATTTGTGTAGTGAATACCATAACCATTTAATATCATGGGTGTTTACATTTATACACTTATAATTATTTGAATAGGGGATTACATGTATTTGTTCTACACTTCTTGATCATGTAATAAAATATAATGATGAATGAATATATTTTATATGATCGATGTGGCACACTAAAGCGTGAGAATGAAACCAAAGTGATGGGTGAGAACAAAATTACATAGTGTTCCAATGAATTAGGTAATGTTTAGTCTCTTGAGACATAATGTTGGTATATGGAGTAAACCTAATTACTTTATGAGGCTTTTTCCATCACGACGTCTTGGAATTTATCCTTGACTTATGTTTGTGGTGTAGTATTTTATGTTGTTCCCACATTTCCCATGTTGTCTTTGTGTTATCATGATATATCATACCTTATTGTTCATATTTATGATTCTCACCCCTTTAATTACCCATTGATATTCCTATTATCTAACATGCATTAAATTATTCATAATATGCCATTTTTATTCCATTAATGGGATTTATAAGTCACAAATTTCTCATGTATTTCCCTAGGTTATCCCATGTAGGTTTAAGTGAGAGCATGTTAAGGAAGTTTCCAATAAAGATGATGTTTTGCCGATTTTAAATTGTTATGTAATGTACCTAATTCCTAAATACACAAGACTTATCGACCTTATGGGTTGTATTAATTATATCTTTATATAATAAACCATGTATTAATTTGAAATAAAGAGTAGAGATATTATAGTTGGTATCAAAGAAAAATTTTAGTTATTTTTTGGATTATGATTAGAAATATCTAGTGAAATCCTTATAGATAAGACTAGGTTTAAGAAAACAAACCTACTTTTTTATGTATATTAAAAGTGTTTTATCAAGAAAATACATCCCTATCTTTATAATACAAGTGGATTTGGTTCTAGAACAGATATATATAGAGGTAAAACCGAAAACATCGCGTTGAGCTAGACTATACCATGAACTGGTGCATGAAAATTGTCTTTGTTGTACACCTGGTTTGGGACTCCCAAGGGATATACTTTGTTAAATTCATAATCTCATTACAAACCATTATTAAGGGAAAAAAATCACATAATAGTAAATGATAAGAAATAGATCTTGGACAACATAGATTAAAGCCTATAAATTCATAAGTTAATCAAATACATGTAATTTATATGTTATATATTTAATGTAATTGGATTCACTCATATGTATTTATTATTTTAAATTTAATTATCCTTAATATTCCATTTATTATGTACAATTTATGGAAATATGAGGAATAAAGTAAAAAAATCAATGCGACCTGCAATGTGATGACTTCCCCAATGAGATGCCCAACCTGATGGGAGCAGGAATCACAAACTTTGTGATCATAATCTATTAGATGAATCAGGTTTTGAATAGAAACCTAGATCAGGAGAAGTTACCAAATCCCCCTAAGAAAGAATAATATAAAATTGAGAGATTTATGTAATAAAGGCCCCCTAACTTTCATTGGATCATCTGATCCCTTAATCACAAGACATTGGATCACCTATATTGAGAAGATCTTCTCTATACTTCAATGTTTTGATAAATAGAAGGTTCTATTGATTATTTATCCTATAAAGGTAGAAAATGATCAGTGGTGGAAATTTAATAGGAATATAAATCCCGAGGAAGATATTGAAGCGATGGGGTTGAAGTAATTCCATGAAATGTTTCTCGAAAAATATTTTCCTCGCACTCTCTGAATTAAAATGAAAAGGGATTTCCTTTCCCTCAAGAAAAAATATAACCAGTCTATTAGGGTGTATGAGAAAAACTTCACAATACTTTCATGATAATCCTTTGACTTTGTTTTCACCCCTGAATGCATGGTTAAATGCTTCTATGGTGGTCTAAAACCTAGTCTATGAAAATCCCTAACAATCTTAGACTTTGATATCTATGAGGAAATTATATGATGTGAACTCAAAGTTGAGATGAAGATTAGCGAATATCATGGGTATCATGGAGATAAGAAGCATAAAGTAGAGTTTAATTATGGTTGTTTGATGGAAAAAATATAATTATTCCATGAAATATCAACATACCACTTATCAAATGTGTAGAAAGAAGAAGCCCAAAAATTTCCTAAGGGGGATGGAGAAATTCTTTAGGTACAGGAAGGAAACCTAGCTATAGAATGGTGATAGGAGAAACCAAAAAATGTGTTAGAGTAAAGGAATGCTTCAATCAACCCTAATCATGTTTTTCATTTCTTCAACTACAAGGAGTCAGGGAACTTTATACACCAATAAAATAATCCAGGGGTTTTTATATACAACCAACAACCTTTAAGGAAAAGAAGGGAAAGATTTTTCCATCACAAACATTGAGGCATATCCCCATTATGAAGTTATGATAGGTACACTAGTTATTAATTAAATAATAGAGTACATAATTTTGATTCTAGTTCTATTTATTCCTTCATATCATGAATGTTTAGTAGAACCATTCAAACCCCACCACAAATCATGGAAGTAGATTTGTTGATGAAAAAGTAAAATGGGGTAATATTTGCATCCCAGGTGTATAACTCCTTCAATGTCAAAATTTATAGTATGAAATTCCCAGAAAACCTTTTCATACACCTTTAGTGGTATTTGATATAGTTATGGGTATAGATTAGTTTTACCTATATAGATATAACATAAATTTCTGTAACAAGGAAATCACTCTCTGTATTGTGAATAATCCTTCAATTCTATACAAATGCAGCGAGGAGGATGAATCTTCTTTAGCACCAAAATATTAATCATGGATATTTTTTCCAATGAGAAAGTGTATATAGATTAAATTATTGAGTCGATAAAAAATATCTTCTTTGAAGACCGGACCATTTTGAGGGAATAGGCTGATGTGTTTCCTATGGAATTGCATGATCTTCCTCCTAAATGAGAGGTAGAATTTTCAAACGATCTTATACCTAGAGCATTTCCATTATAAAAAAATTCATATAGAATGGATGTTGTGGAACTTGGGGTTATGAAGAAACTTCTATATAAAAATATAGAGGAAGGATTCATACTCCCATGTTCTTTACACTGGAGTGCACCGGTACTCTTCGTCAAGAAGAAGGATGAGTCAATGCATCTTTAAATTGATTATTGTGAGCTCAATAAGATCATGATAAAGAAAAAGTACCATCTTCCATGGATTTATAAATTGTTTGATCAGATACATAGAGCACAATACTTCTCAATAGTGGATCTTTAGTCTCGATATTACCATATTAGGGTGAAGAAGGATATCTCAAAGACTACTTTTTGTACGAGGTACATGCACTATGAGTTCATAGTAATTCCATTCTAACAGACTAATGATCCATCAATCTTCATGGACTTGATGAATAGATTATTTAGGGATTACCTAAAAAAATGTGTGGTAGTGTTTATAGATGATATTATTATATTATCCAAAACCAAGGAGGAGTATGAGGAGCATCTGATCATTATGATAAAGACCTTATGAAAGGAGAAGATTTATTCTGGGTATAGAAAATGTGAGTTCTGGTTGAAGGAAGTCTCATTTTTGGGGAATATAATCACAAGAAAAGATATATATATGGACCCTTAATAGATAGAAGTAATTAAAGTATGGACGAGTCCAACATATATGAAATATATCAGTAGTTTCCCAATATTATCTAGGCATTAGTGTCAATTTGTGAGAAATTTCTCATGATTTTTAAACCCTATAACCAAGATAACTTGGAATGGAGTCAAGTTTTATTAGAATGATGAATGTGAAGAGATCATGAATGAGCCTAAAAAGAGGCTTATCACTAAAAATTTTATCAAACTACCCAAAATTAGAGAAATTTTCCTAGTATTCAATGATTCTTTGAAGAAGGGATTGGGATATGTGATAATGAAGAATGAAAAACTCATAACCTATGGTTCAAGGTAGTTGAAAGTTTACAAATAGAACTACAGAACGCATGATATATTGTTAGATTCAGTGATCTTCGATTTGAAAATATAGTGAAATTATCTCTTTAGAGAGAAGTGTGAAATATATATGGATAAAAAAAATCCTCAAGTATATATTGACACAGAAAGATATGAATATACACCAACAAAGATGTTTAGAGGTGATCAAGGACTATGATTTCTCAATTCACTACCATCTTGAAAAAATCAAATAAATTGGTAGAAACTCTAAGTATAAATGATCTAGTAACTCTACCATTGATGATAATTGAGAGGGATCTCATATTCTTAGGTTTTTAAAGGATGGAAATGGTAATCATAAAGGAAAGAACATCATTAATTCTCTCACAAATGATTACTCAACCATCCCTTCAAGAAAAGATAAAGGATGATCAAAGGGATTATTTAAGAATTAAAAAGAAAGTGGAATCTATAATAAAAGGTAAATCCTTAGAGTTGAATGTTAATGAATAAAGAGTTGTAAGATTTAGGTCATGACTATGTGTACCATCAAATCCTAAGTTAAAGGAATTATTAGAGGATGAACATAGTTTCACCTTCTCTATTCATTCTGGAAGTACAAAGATGCATCAAGATCTTTGAGAGCACTATTTGTGGGACAATATGATGAATAAGATAGTGGAATATACATAAATATTTCTTGTATGTCAGAAAATGAAATAGTAATGTAAAAAATTAAAGGGGATGATGAAACTATTATCCATAACTATATAAAAATGGAAAAAAATTACCATGGACTTTGTCACTTGTCTTCGAAATATATCAAGAGGAAATAATTCTATATGGGTTATGGTTGATCATCTTTCAAAGACTGCACAATTCATTGAAATTCAATAGTAATTATCACTCAATAAAATTAAAAAGATATATATTAAGGATGTTTTGAGGTTTTATGGAACACCACTATCGATTATATCTGATCGAGATCCAAGATTTACCTCTATGTTCTAGAAGATTCTCTAACAAGCTCCAAATAATTAGTTGAAATTCATCATGGCTTATCAACCTCAAATTGATTTCTAGTATGAGTAAACTATCCAGAAACCTGAGGAAATATTAAAATCAAACTTAATTGAATTCAAAGGAGGAAGGGATCAACATCTTTCTTTGGTCGACTTCTCATATAATAATAGCCACCACTCAAGCATCCAAATCACTCCCTATGAAGACCTTTATAGGAATAGGTGAAGAACACCTACATGATGGGATGACATTGGGTAACTCAAATTGATATGTTCTAAAATGTTTGAGGAAATAGTGGAAAAGGATAAGAAAATTCAGTAGCACAACAAGGTTGCTCAGAGTCAACAAATGATCTGTGCTGATAATTGTCGACTATATTTAGAGTTTGATTTTAGAAACATGGTATTCCTACAGATATCTACATGGATGCAATTAATAAGATTTTGAAAGAAGGGAATGATTATTCCAAGATACATGGGTCCCTTTGAGATCCTTGATCACATCAGAGCTGTGGAATATCATGTAACACACCCACCTAAACTATCTCAAGTACAAGATATATTCCATGAACCCCTCTTGAGAAAGTAAATAGAATACCACTCACATGTACCCAATCCATAGTTGTCATCATTGGAGAATGATATCTCATATAAAGTGAATCTGGTGAAGATCATAGATCATAGAGAAAAGTTTCTATGAAATAAGATAATGCACATGTTCATATTGTTGTGGAGGAACCCCAAGTTTGAATACGCAACATGGGAACTAGAGAAAGTGATGAAATAAAATTACACACATCTTTTTTTACTATGAAAAATGAAAATTTTGAGGGAGAAATTTCTTATGGGGGATGATTGTAGCGACCCTAACAGTTATAAATAAAATTCCTCTTGTGTTTTAATTAAATGTATTATTTTGTAATATGGTTATAGAAAACACATGATTTTATTTGGTTTTATTATACCATATTGGATTAAATTGACTGTTAATAATTTTTAAAATTGATAGTATAACCATTCACTAGTGATTATATGATTAGTATTGATATATGGTTTTAACAAATCCAATTGACTCAGACATAGGAAGTGATGAAATCAACTAGTTGGCGTGTATCCTATGAAGACCATATATCAAAGTTCTGAGAGAGATATCATCATTAGGATTTTCCCTTGACCAAGCTCAAGCTAAGATCCAACAACTTAAGCCTGATCAAAACTATTTATGAGAGAAGTTCAAGATCATCAAGATCGTGGCCTATACAATGTATGCCAAACAACCCCATGAAAGTATCACCATCATGCACCATACCCATAAGGAATTTTTTAGTGCATTAAAGGGATATTTTTTAAGACCATAGTAATGTTAATACATATATTCTATTTTAAATAGAATAATTTTTATATTTATTCTTATTGTGACTTTATAAATTATTTTTTTTATACAATAAAGCAAAAAGTGTATTTTTAGGTAATATTAAAATTCAAATAAGGAATTTATTTTAATGAAATAATGGATTTTATTGAAAAAAATAATATTTTAATAAAATATTATTATTAAATTATTTTATTTAATATAAATGATCTTATAATTTTTATAAGGGTTAAAAAACTGTTATTATCAAAAAATACGGCATTTCTCAATAAATGGAGAATATTATATTAAAAGAAAAAATGATAAAATTTAAAAATTTATTTTTTAAAAGTGAATATTATTTTTTGATTAATAATGTAAAAATTATCCAACAAAGTTTTTTTTCATAATTTTCTAAGATAGGTGAATTTTTGGGTAAAAATCAAATACTGTATAAATATACAGTTTGTATTATGACATCATAATGACCCAAAAGTGATGTACTAAATACTATAAAGGGAATTAGAGATCAAATATATGTTTTACCTTTAAAATAATTTTATTTTAAGTTTATTTGATAAATTTTATAAAGCTTTTATGAATCCTCCCAAACCATTAATATATTTTGAGGTTTTAAAATCAATTATTTAAGAGTATGACCCACTTGCACATAAGCAAGGGTATTGTTTTATTATGTTTAGATATTTTCCTTATAAAATAATTAAAATCACTCCCATTTGATAGAAAACATGGGAAAAACATATAGTACGGTTTTTTATTTTTTTATTTTTTTATATAGTGTCCAAAACATGTGTTTTAGAAATGATAAAGAATTTTCCACTAATTTACTATATAAACCAAACCAAGATCCAAATTATCTTCACTAAAAATACTTGGATCAAATCCTTAATCTTCTCTCCCATCTCTATAGTCCCCCCAAGGTGCCACCAAGCTCTCAGGATGCCCCCCCCAAGCATTTGGAATCTCACTATCAAGGTAAGGGATTCTCACATTCTTTTCATTATTCAAGTTTGTTTATTATTTTATGCCTTATATTTCAATTAATAATATTGGGATATGCATATCATTGTACCTATTAATTTCCATTTTATTTCAAAATTATGATAGACCCCTTTCTATCTTATCAACTCATTTTATGATTTTTTAAGTGATGTCGTTATGCTATTGAAATTTCACTTTGATTTTCCATTCCAAAACAATTGTGTAGTGAATACCATAACCATTTCCTATCAAGGGTGTTCAAAATTATACACTTATTATTATTTGAAATTTGTATTAAATTTATTTATTCCACACTCATTTCTTATGTAATAAAATATTATGATGAGGGAATCCATGTTGTTTGATCTATATGGAACTATAACACCCCGACCCCTCTAGGCTGGAGTCGGTGCCTTACTTATGATATTGGCATGGTTAGAAGGAATGAAAATCCTAAAGTAACGATCAGTTTAGTAGTCTTGAAGAAACTAGATACATAGATTTAACACAAAATACATTGGATAAGGTTACAAGATACAATACATAATGATAAATAAAAACTGAATCCACGAGCACTCAATAAATGACCTCCTCTTCAAAACCTATTGAAGGTAAACAATGAAAGGGGTGAGATCAAATGCTCAATAAGGGTTAAAAATAGCGGAAGTATAAGTACAATAATAAGTGAATCATAATCAATCTGACATAATCAAAATGATATAGTGAATAAATAAAAAACTAATGCCATTAATAAACTGAGAATGAAACTGCATCCATAGATTTTTTCATAGTGAAAACCTCATGGATAATAATAATAACTAACAATTAATAAATATAATGATTATTAATTGGATGTCATGTATCTGGCACATGAACCATGATACCGTAAAAACGGTTTAGTTCTAGGGGTAGAAACCTGTCTGATTTTTGGAAACAAACTCAAAGGGTCTATCACAAAACTGTTTTGTCTAATGAGACCTATCGATGCATAAAGGGGCAATAGTGGGCCCCACCCACCTCTAAATCCAAGAATTCTTTATAAATAGAATCAATACAAGAGAAATATGTATTTACATTATCCGTATAGAATAGAGGATATAGATTCATCAATATTTCAGCAATCAAAACAACATTCAAAATAAATACAGTATGTAAAATGGTATACGGCTTAGACAATAATAATATCCATGATATGAGAATATGGACATTTAAATGGAACATAATTTCAATTTAAAAGTGATCTCAAATGGGCATTAGGTACATCACATAAGAAAGAGTAGGTGCACAATTACTAAGCAAGTCACAATGAAGTGAAAATTGAGACAAAGCTCGTTACCATGTTGTATTCAATTGAGTCATATGACAAAGAGTTAATAACCACCAAAAGAGTCATAGAATACAATGAATATAATGAGAACCATGATAAAATATGTCAAATGTTAGTACACCTATACCATATATAAAAAATAAGAGGTGAACAATGGAGATCCCACAGAATTGAAGGTGAGATGAGAAAACCTCTTATAAATATTTTGGCATGGTAACGAGTGTTCTTGAGAGGGCTTAATGAGTGATAAAAGGTTATCCCATGATTTATATATCATTAGGTTAGTATGGTTTAGATGAGAAAACATACCCCATCATTATAAATTACAAACAAAAGCACACAAAATAAGGTGTATTCTTGAATAAAAGTGTGAGAGAGAATCGGTTACAAAGATTGTGTCATAAGAGTGACGATAAATCAATGAAGTATTTATGTGTGACAAATAAAAATCCAAAACAATATAATTGGATATACAGTATAAAACAAGAATAGGTCATTCACACATATTCTTGGAACAATGTAACCAATGAAATAGATGTTTAACTCAAATAATGAAAATTGAGTTAAGCAATCTCTTACCTTACGCTCAAACGCGTTCTTGTTTGTTCTTAACAACCTGAATAATCAAATTTAGCTTCATTAATTTATAAGTACAGAACTTCATAAACATTTAATCGATACGGTATAACCTTATTAAGTTCATTAATGACCTTTTTTATGGGTTTAAGAGATTCAATTTTATTGTTTTGGAAGCATTTTCTTACTTGGTTTTAAATGACCAGTTCACTTATATTCAAGTTCGAATAAATATATAAGATGGATGTGGTTGTCCAAAAATGATGTTATATTATTTTAGTGAACATCCAGAAGATTACATGGTTTTAAATTTAATTTTTTTACTTCGAGTGAAGTCGAATTATTATATATATAACCTTAGTGACAACCGTTTTGGCAAAAAGGTGGGTTTGATTACAATGAACATGTTTTACTTTATAACTTATTACCATTTGTACAAAATGATTACAGAACTAAAAATAAGATATATTATATATATAGCAATCTGGTTCAACCATAACATGAATGGTTTCATGACCATAATTAAATATTATAACAGAAATCGATAAACCGTTGTCCTTGAATGTGCTAAATTAGCACATCTCAAACGGTGCTTTCATTTCTTTCAAATAAATGTTGGGGAAAGGAGAGGAGGTAATGAAATATATCATTAGCATGAAAACATTCCAGTACATGTATGTTACTGGATTTTTCATACCATTATGGTGAAGGGAGGTGAGAAAAGAAACAAAAATAAAAGGACTTAAAAGAAAAGAAGGGATTTGAAAGTGAAATTTACCTCTTGAGACTTCCTCATTTGATAACCTCTTAAGGGGAGAGGTTTTGGTCTTTTTATGAGATCAAAGATTGCTGGACGTGGGGGAGGAGGTTGGGAAGTGATTTGGGCAGAATATTGGCAAGGCACAAGGCTTGAGTGGTGTAAGAGGAAGAGGGGGTGAGGGGTGCTTTATATAGTGGAGGGGAGAAGAGTTTTCTTAATATTATAATCATTAATTTATTATTTCCTCTCAAGACAACCAATAGTGAGTATTCCATGACCAAGAATAGTAATATATGAATGTGAATCCGAATCAATTATGCTTACATCACCATATCATCATCGATGACTCAATTAATCCATTTATTTAGCATTTATTGTGAATTATCGGATTTTACTATTCATCAAAAATTTAAATATTTCAGAAAAATTCCAAAAATTCACCCTAACCATTTTAGACGTGTAGAATCAAAAAATGAAGTCCATTTTTCAAAAATAATTTTCTAAATATGATCAATTAAATATTTAATTAAATCATTATTTAATTGAAATATATAAACACTTAGAATATTCATCTTCATCTTTAGGATGTCTAAATTCATTTATACACTCAAGGGTATGGATACCATTCATAAGAGTCATATTAATATTCATAAGAGTAAGTTACTATTCCTAAGGGTAGGTTACTGTTCATAAGGGTAGGTTACTATTCACCAAAAATTATGTTAATTCTATCAGACTCTAAATATCATCTTGAACACAACCGTGTATATCAGATTTTTAAAATTCAAATCACAGAGCTGGTAAATTTAATTTTAGTGGCTAAGTTATGGCTACCTCCATGTTTTGTTCCATATGGGCTTAGTGATTTAGGAAATATAAGCTACCTAATGAATACAGTGTATTTAAGAGAAACATACCATAAAATGTTTGGGGTGCTATAGGAACACTTAAGTATGAGAATGGAAGGAAAGTGATGGGTAAGTCTGTAATTATATAGTGATTCAACGAATTGGATAATGTTTAGCATCACAAGAAATCATATTAGGACAAGGATTAAACCTGATTCATTTATGGGACTTTTTTCATCATGATTTATTGGTATTTATCCTTGACCTATGTTTATGATGTAGTGTTTTAAGTTGTTGCCACATTTCTCATGTTGCCTTTATGTTATCATGCTACATCATGTATCAATGTTCATGTTTATGATTCTCACTCCTTTTATTCCTCATTGATACACCTTTTATCTAACTTGTATTAACCTATTCATGTTATTCTATGTTTATTCCCTTATAGGGATTTATATCTCACACCTTTCTTATACATGTATCAAGGTTATCCCATGAAGTTTTAAGCATGAGCATGTTTAGTATGTTTTCTATAAAGATGATGTTTTTAGTCTTTTAAATTGTTATGTAATGATCCTTATTCCAAAATACACTAGAATTATCTATATTCTAGGTTTTATTAAGTTCACCCCTATATAATAAATCATGTATTAAAGTAAAATAAATAGGATATTTATTATATAAATAACTTGTTTTACAACCTGCGAACACTCCTCCATAATTGAAACACTTGAACTTGTTCTAGACAAAACAAAAGTTACACTCTTCTTCATAAACCAGGTAACAAAAACATAATAATGGAAAATCTCAAAATACTATTTATGGGTAAAACATATGATATATCAATCGAGGATCATAAGTGAGTATAAGATGAAAATATGGGTATAAAACATAATCAAGGTATATAAATTTAATATAAAGAAATAATACACTATTAAAAAAGAATCATAAACATGAATATAACATTAGGGTTTTGGAATAACTTGGGGGAATATATCATATTAATATAGAATAATGAGACAATAATCATGGTATTCGACAGTAATAAAATATTCAACTAAAATATTTTTCAAACTTCGGGGAATTGGGAATATGGAAAGTGGAAGATTCCTAAAGAATGTAACTGTGCAGAAAATATTAAAGAGTAAAAAATATTTCATTCATATTTCTGAAAATAATTTAAATTTAATACAAATCATCCTTAAAAAATCAATGAACTCAAGATAAGGATATTAATCAAATAAAATAATGAATACATACATGGAGGAAAAAATATTTTCAATAAAAAATAATAGATTAGGATAATACCACTTACAATCATCATTTTTTGTTAATTGTGAATCAATGAGATAAAAATAGTAATAAGACATGTAAAACCAAAAAATAACCAGAGAAGGAGAAAATAATGAAAAACATACAATTTCCCCTAATGAAAATTTAGAGAAATAGAATCTCAATTTGAAATAGAGATTTGAAAAAGAACCCCTTACCTTTACTCTCAAATCCCACAAATGCACCTTGATGACTTGTTTAATTAATATATACATTTTAGAATCTTATTTCATAACATTAATCATTTCTATTATCTTTTAAACTATTTAATTATATTCATTATATATATATATATATATATTAGCTATAGTTTAATTTCATCATTAGATATTGAATGTCTTGATTGTTCTGTAAGCATTATTGTATAAAGACACAACAAAAAAAATTTGATTAGTAGTACTTTTTTCATTAGTGATATTTTAAAAAGCATCTAATTTATTTAAATATGTTTATGAAAATCATCACTAAATGATGTGTCGCTAATTTAGAAATTTTTATAAAGGTTTTGAATTTAGAGATGTTTGTAAATGTCACTAAATATGAACACCCCATTTAATGATATTTTTTAGAAAATATAGTAAATAGAAACCATTAAATTAGCGACATATATAAATATAGACATTTAGAGAGACCTCATTTAACAATGATTCTTTAGAAACATCTATAAATGAAACCTCATTTAATGATGTTTTAAAAAAATTCATTATTTTTTTAATTTATTTACTGATTAATTTTATTTGTATTATAAAAAGAAATAATATTTTTTTAAAATTAAAAATTTTGTTTTTTTTTTGTAAATTTATAATTATTTTAAAAAAATAAAAAAATAAAAAAATAAAAAATACCATACTCCCCTCCCCTCCCATTCCTTGTGCTGTTGATCCCACAAATTATCGTCTCCATTTCAGGTGGTGAGCTCAACGATCTGGTTCACTGGAACTAGGAAAAAATCCAGGTGGAATTTTAACTATTCACCATAAAAGTGAAAAATTTTCACCTAGAATTTTTCCTGGTTTCAGTGGACTAGATTATCCAGTTCACCAGCTAAATTGGAGACAATTTCGGTCCTGCAGACCCACACTCATTCGTTCCCTCCCATTCTTCCACCTCCCATTCCAGGCGCACTCCCCATGTTCCCTTCCATTCCTGATGCTGACCCCCCATGTTACCATCCCATTCCCTCCCCTCCCATTCCTGCACTGCTAACCCCACAATTCCTCCCACACATTCCCTCCATCCAATGATGTTTCAAAATAGGTTCCTCCATCATGGCCATGGTCCACACTCGCAAAATGACCAAATCCTAAGGCTATGATAATATTAATCCATCACGGTCACTGTGAGCCCCAAGATAAATGAAATATGACTAAGGATTTGAACCAACAAATTATTGGGTTACACACAAAGACTAGACCAACTAAACTATATAGATGATTAATATAAAATTGCATTATGCTAAATAAATATATATAGATAAATATTCCAGTATATAAAAAATTAATATATATATATATATATATATTTGTTTGAGTTTATATTTTATGTTTTATGTTAATATATATTATCCCCCCTTTTTTCTGAATAAACCACTTTTTGGACAAGTGGGAACCTCACATTCATATTCAAAAACAACAAAACATCCCAAAAAAAGAATTCACACTTCAAACATATGACAATAAAAAATAATAGCCTCGATCACATCGAAAAAACAAATCATCGAACCACAAACCCCCTTTGAAGATTCAAAATTCAAATTGAAACTTTCAAACAGAGAACTATTGCACCACCTCGGTAAGCAGAACCTCAAACCTTGTGAGAAGTAGGAACCTTAAACCGTGAAAGCAACAGGAACACCCTTCTCTTCACCACCACAACACAGTTACAGGTTGTGGGCTAGAATCAGTACCTCTAGGACAGAATCAAAATCGCCCTTGCTGTACCTCAATGTCGGAAGAAGTTCGCACACACTAGTAAAAACACATAACACCACTGACGCCGATGCCAAAGAAGAACCGAAATCATCTTGGACAAAATCAATAAAAATCTCTAACCCGCACTGAACAAACCCAAAAAATGGAGAAGAAAACCACATTCATGCCTCCTGGAACACCCACCCACTCATACAAACACATACCAAAGCCACCACGGAATCCATATCACCCAACCGACCTGGAAAGGATCAAGGAACCTGGAATCCAGAGTAGTATGAGAGTATAAAAGATCTTCATAGTGAGCCACGATGAAGGCAGTGGCATCAATCCCACAGAGAATAGCATCATCGAACTAGAATAGCAGAAAATCAGACGCAACACAATTGGATGACCAAACCAAATAGTGAAACTACCGACGAGAACAAACACCGCTAACAAGAAAGAGAACCAAAAAAAGAAAAATAGAACTGGGGATGAAACCCTGAATAACGATGGGGATAAACCCTGAGAGGAAGAATCACAACTGCCTAACCGTATTTCCCAAAACCTTTGTGTAACCATCGATCCAACTCCGACCTGGAAAGGAGAGGTGAAACCCTGGGTCAGAGCGGGTTTGGGCGGCAGGAGATGAAACAGATTGAAGAAAATGACCGACTTCGATGGCGTCAGAAACCCTCCATCCACCGCACCGCAAATCCCAAAGACTTGATGAAAACACCACCCCAACTCCGACCAGGAGATGAGAGAGCAACTTGCGGATAGAGCAGGGTACGATTACAGAGGGCATCAACAACACATACCTTCATCGGAAGAGGAAAAAAACCACGGAGAAATCCCACAACGGCGAGCACCAGAGGAGAGGACAAGGCCGGGAATGGAAGGGAGAAGCCAGGAGCTATGGACGAGGTCGAGAATGAAGGGGAGAATCTGAGAAAGTGCTCGGAAACCCTAGAGGGGAGGAGAATCCGAGCGCAAAGAGCGCTCTCCGCAGAGAGCACTCTATTTGTCCTCTTTTCCTTTACCACATAGTATTTTATGTTCTTTATGTTTTTTGTTAATATATATTATATACGTTTAAATTTTACATATATGTTTAAATTATATTATATATATCCCTGTTTATATTATATATATATATATATATTTATATTTTATGGTTATATATATGTTTATATTATATATATATATGTTTATATTATATATATACATGTTTATATTATATATATACATGTTTATATTTTATTTATATGTATATATACATGTGTCTGCGTGTGTGTGTTTATATATATGTGTGTGTATAAAATTATATGTGTGTGTATATATAATTATAATTATAATTATATATAATTAGCCACATTTTAAAACACTGGTAAAAATATCACTGAGATAACCATGTTTTCTTAAAAACATGACTAAATTTAAAATCTATGTGTTTTTATATATAAATACATATATGTATGTATTTATATATTTATATATATCTATGTGTGTATTTGTTTAGATATATATAAATATATATATATTTTATACATATGTTTATATGTATGTGTCTATGTTTATATATATCAATATATATATATATATATATATATATATATATATATCTAGATATATGTGTGTGTTTATATATGTTTATATATATATGTGTCTGTAGTTAAAAAATTAATAATATATATGTGTGTGTGTGTGTGTGTGTGTGTTTATATATTATATATTATATTTTATATTTTATATTTTATGTCCATATATGTATATATATAAGTTTATACTATAGTATATATATGTTTATATATGTTTATATTTTACGTATATGTTTATGTTATATATATATATTTGTTTATATATTATATTATATATATATGTTTGTATTTTATGTTTATATATATTTTTATATTATATATATATATTATGTTTATATTTTATATTTATATTGTATGTTTATATTTTAGGTCTATATATATGTTTATAATATTTATATGTTTATATTTTATATATATCATATGTTTATATATATATATATATATATATGTTTATATATGTGTTTATATATATGTTTATGTGTGTGTGTGTGTCTAAATATATGTGTGTATATATTTAATTTTAATTATATATATATATATATATATAATTATGCATGTTTTAAAACATAGGTCAAAATGTCACTAAAATAGAAAAGATTTCTTAAAACGTGACTAAATTTAAAATATATATGTCTTTTTATATAGAAATATATATATATATATATATATATATATATGGGTGTGTGTTTATATATATATATAAATATATTTTTTTATACATGTGTCATATATATGTATGTGTTTATATATATTAATATATATATATATATATGTCAAATATATATTTATGTCGATGTGGGAAAATGATATATATATATATATAACGATGATTCCTGAAAAAAAAATGGTTAATTTAGTGGTTTTTTTACGAAATATCGCTAAAATAAAGACATTTTCAGGAAAACGTCACTAAATTAGCGAAGTTTTGTATAGAGCATCCTTAAATCAGTGGTGTTTCCCGAAAATGTCATACAATTTGGAATGTTTTCAGGAAACATCATTAAAATATTGATGTTTTTCATGAAACGTGGCTAAATTAGCAACGTTTCTTGAAAATCATTGCTAAAAACGTTGTGAAATTACAGTTTTTTTGTAGTGTAACGTCGACACTCATCATTTAATGAAAATTAAATCATTCTCATAATAGTAAATATAGTAGAATAAATATTTTTAAATGGTTTATATAGTCCTTATTTTACATTAGATAGATGACATGGGCATGGTTTGTAAAAGAAGAAATTCATGATACAATTTTTTTCATTAATTTTACCAATAAAAGTGTGTTACGTAATAATGATCATTCATTTTTGGGTCACCCTTATAGAACCATAACCATAAAATAATTTTTTTCATAATATCATATAATACCATCATTTAATTTTTTTATACTCGTCATTTATGAAAATTATGAAGATAATATAAAAACATTCATGTTGGTTTTTGAACTAACCCCAACAAAAACATGTTATACTAATGAAAAATTAAGATTATATATTTATATTTTAGTAATATCAATATTATTGATTAATAATGATGTTAAAATAAGATCATTATAATAGTTAATGATATTTTAGAATAGTGGATATGATAGGTTATTTGATAAGATGAATAATTACATGGTACATACTTTGATGAATTTACTACTCAAAATGGAGTCCTTCATAATGAATAATTTAGGCCTCCTCTTGGGAAAAGAATCTACAATATGTGTTTTCTGAATTTATGAGAGTGTATATGGTATGGTATTCAAGAGAATTCATAAGAATAGTTTTGGTTTCAATTTTGTATAGGAGAGCTCCTTTTATAGGTGGCAATGACAGACATTTCATTGGAAACATGAGTTAGGTGAAGGGAAAACATGGAATCACATGGGAGTTATTTGAGTTATGTAAGGAAATATTGATTTGAATTATTTTATTTACTCTAACATAACAAAGTAATTCTTGAATTTCTATGTATCGATTAATTGTTCAAATTTTTTGTGATGTTAATTCATCATATTTTCCCTATTTTTTCAATTTAATTATTTAGCACATTAATTATTTTTTATAAATAATACAATACAACCCCTCTAAACTAAATTTTTAAATACTATTCCAAATTTTGATCAATTTAATCACATGAAATTTGTATAATAAATCCATTATTTAAATAAAACCACATAATATATAGAAAAATTAATTTTTTCCAAAAAGAAACTTTTTAAACACTAAGTGTTCTTATTCTTATTTTATATCAATTACTAACCATTACATGGGTTTTCACATAATTATTTATACATATAAAACATATACTTTATTAATACCACAATTTAACAATTATCTATTTAGCTTCTTAAAAAAATGTATAACATATAAAGAATACATTTTTAAAAAAATTATCTTTTTTAAAAATCAAATGATTTTATTAACATTTATATCAAATTAATAATAATTAAATGAATATTTTTATATAAAAAATATATTTCATTAAATTTCAAAATCCAAACACATGAAATCCAAAATTTAAATAAAAATACACAATAATTTAGAAGTTTTTTTCTTAAATAAAAAGAATTTCGATATTGTGAATGATGATATTATATTTTTTTAACATTCCCTAATCATTTAATAGGGGTAAAATCTTTATTATACATGTGAAATATATTATTTAAAATAAATTATTCCCTTTTTTACAAATTTATTATATTCTTATTATTACTTTTTCAATATACCGATTTTTTATATACATTCTTAACTATCATTCCATTCCATTCCATTCGATTCTATTTTTTTAAAAAATTTTGTCAAAAAAGGCGAGGACCAAAGCATCCGCACAAAGAGAGAGAAAAAAAAGAAAAAAAAAGAAAAGAACCAGACAAGATAAAAGGAAAAAGAAAAAGGATAAAAGAAAGAAAAACATAGGCTACGGGGGCCTGAAGTAATGGAGGCCGAGAGCATCCCCTCTGATGATATTAATCCCTGTTGCTTTCAGACTGAGAGAGGTATGAAAGAAAATGTCCTCCAGGCCTGGTGAGACTATAGAAGCCAGGTAGTCCGCAGCTTTATTGCCCTCCCACCAGGTATGAGAAACTCTAGTTATAGTACCCAAGAGACCCCGACACCTCCGGATAATGTACTCGATAGACCAAGGAACGCTCCCGATTCCCTGAATGGCATTTGAGAGTATCAGGGAATCCGTTTCCACTTTCGTTAGAACCACTCCCCTTTTGATGCATTCCTGGAGGCTAACCATCATACTCTTCGCCTCTGCAAGGAGCGGAGTGCCTGGGCCAAACCAAATGAAGAAAAGCAAACAATACTGAACCATTATGATCACGAACGAGTCCCCCTCCTCTGATGTCACCCGCAAGACAGGATCCATCAGTGTTAAGCTTGAAGCCGTGATTCGGGGGAAGCCAGCGGACCCAGTGACCAGTACTCGGAGCAGAGGCCGGAGGAGGATGATGAACCGAGGGAAGAAGGCGCTGTAGAGTGGGTGCCTCCCTCCAGGAACTGAGCACAACAACCATATCCAGAAGCAGGTTCCTGACTCGGAAGATGATGGAGTGAGCTGAGGAGGAACCTCCTTCATGCAAAAATGCGTTACGAGCATGCCACAAACTCCAACAACCAGCGTTAAACACCAGAGTACGCGCTCTTCTCTCCGGTCCCGCATCACCCGAACCATGAAACCATCGATTAAGGAAGGGTTGATCTTCCATGGATGGAATATCAAAACCCGTGAAAGCACCAAAGAAGGACCAAACCTCGCGCGCCCGGTCGCTATCAAAAAACAAGTGCTCCGAGGTCTTCTCCTTATGCCGCTTACAACAAGCACACTTGGAAGCCATACTCACCCCGCATCTTCTGATATTCTCGTTTGTAGGAAGTCCTCTGTGTCAGACTCTCCAAGAAATGAAATTAAATTTAGTGGGAATGGCGTTATCCCATAGTGTGTCAGTCCAAGGGACCTCCGCTGTCTTCATGGCAGAAACCCGACGATAATCTTTGGAGGTGAAGTTACCATACGACGAAGGGGTGAACACACACCGATCTGGGGCCGAGGACAGATCAATGAGGTTAAACATCTCCTCCTGGTTCTTGTTAAGGACAACACCAATGAAAGGAGGGAAGTTTCTGGCCTCCTGGAAGGAAATATTGGTAACAGGGCATCCCGGGAAACCAAGGGACTCCCCACACCAATTGTCATGCCAAAAGGATATGTCACCAGTACCGATGATCCAGCGGGAATGAGGTCTGAGAAATTTCACCAGGGGATGAAGCACACACCATAAAGGGGATGCCTGCACAGCTCCTCCCTCCCCATTACTGAGATAACATTCATGCATGTTCGAGCCCCATAACGTGCGTTTTTTTAGGACTTCCCATGCCATTTTAGCATGCATGCAAGAGAGGGAATCCCAGACGTTACGGACGCTGATGCCACCCTCCTTGATCGGCCACGCCATGCTCTGCCAAGAAACTTAGTGTCGTCACCCCTCATTCTTAGGATCCCAAATGAATCCGGCAAAGATCCTATCCATGGAACGAATAACACCCTTGGGAACCTTAATGGCGGAAAGAGCATGAATCGGGGTGGCCGTGAGGACACTGTTAACCGGGGCTATTCTTCCTCCGAAGGACATGAAACGGTTCTTCCAGTTGAGAACTTTCTCCGTGATTTTTTAGACGATGGAATCAAAGTCCCGAATACGCAGTTGCTTAGACGAGATTGGGGCTCCAAGATATAGCAAGGGAAGGTTGCCTTTCTGCATGCCCAGGATGCTCCCCACCTTGATGATACACCTTTCGGGATATGTATGTGAGATATAAAAGCGACTCTTACTTCTGTTAATGATATGTCCGCTCATACGACAATACTCCTCTAATGCTCTGTTTAGGCCTCACACTGACCTATTGGATGCATTGATGAAGAAGATGGAGTCGTCTACGAACATGAGATGGGAAAATGGAGGGAAGAACATCCTTCGTCTAAAGGGCATGATCATATTCCTTTTAAGGTTCCTATGCATGAGGCGGCTGAGTATGTCCTGGGTGATGATGAATAGGCTTGGCGAGATGGGATCACCTTGGCGAAGCCCACAGACTGCCTTAAAGAAACCAAACTTTTTCCCCATGAAGGAAATAGACATCCATGCTGAACTATAGCAACAAAATATTAAATCAATATTCCAGTGCGAGAGACCCATACCTTTTAGAACTTTGATCAAGAAACTCCACTCCACCCGGTCGTAGGCCTTGCTCATATCCACCTTCACCGCCATATTGGAACCACATGCTTTGACGTTGAGATCCCTTATCATTTCCTATGCCAAGCCGATCGACCCCTGGATAGATCGTCCTTTGATGAAGCCATGTTGTTCCATGGAGATGCACTTGGGAAGGAAGATGGACAACCGATTATTTATAATACCTTCAAGAATTTTGTACGACACATTGCACATACTGATCGGGCGATACTGCTCCAAGGAGGAGGGAGACTTGGATTTCGGGATGAGGACCACTGTAGTAGCACAGGCCACTCTAGGAAGAGGACCGCCCCTGAAGTAATCTTGTATGGCTCCAATAACGTCTCCTTTCACAATGTCCCACGCTGCTCTATAGAAACCTCCCGGGAAACCATCGGGACCAGCCGCACTATCTAGGTTCAGGGCCATCATGGCATCACGAATTTCCCCCTCTCGAGGAATAGCCCTCAGAGACTCATTGTCACCTGCCGAGAAGGAAGGGTGTATGTAGTCGAGGAGGCCCAAGTCTCCCCCTGTAAACCCACTTGGCTCGGTATTACCAAGACCAGCCAGCATGCTATGAAAGTGGGAATATGCCAGAGCCCCAACTGTTTCCCTGTCATCGGAGAAAGATCCATTTCCCAGCTCTATGTTCGGCTTAACCCTCCTTGTCCTTTCCTTAATACAAGCATGGAAAAAAGCAGTGTTCCTATCCCCCTCTTTGAGCCACTGAATCCGGGCCTCCTCCCTGGCCTCACGTTCTTCTCTTAAAAGCAGATCCGCAATAAGCTTCTTCTTGCTGGCAAGCTCCTCAAAAGCATGGTCATTCTACTCCTCCTGAAGGCATCTTCCCAGATGATCCACCTCATTCATAGCCTCTTCAAGGGTACTGTCAGACACTATAGAATCCCTAGACCAGGATTGAAGACTTTGTTTAAGACGTCTCAGTTTGTTGTGGAGCGCAAACCACGTGTGACCCTGGACTGGGAGTGCCCAAGAGTCTCAAACCAAGTCATTGAAGCTTTCATTATTCGTCCAGTGCTGAAAGAACCTGAAGCTGTTAAGGTGGTCCTGATCAGGCGATAATGAAATAAGGAGCGGGGAGTGATCCGACAGTCCACGCGTCAAGTGCATAACCCGGGTGTTCACAAACGCTGAGATAGCAGACAGGTTGTCCAGACAGCGGTCCAGGCGACTCCAAGATCTCCAGGGACCCCGCTGGTTGTTGCACCACGTGAAGCGATCACCTGAGAAGCCCAGGTCCATGAGCCCCTTGCTCGCCGTGAAATGGGAGAAAGCGAGGCCTGCCTTCCTATTAAAAGGGACTCTGCCCCGGCGTTCCTCGGGGTCCATGACTACGTTGAAATCCCCACCCACGAACCAAGGGAGGGTACCCGGATCAAAGGAGTTAAGATCACTCCACAAAACCTCCCTAAGATGGGGGTCACAGCTTCCATATATGAAGGACACGAAGAAGGAGTGGGGTTCGATGGTAACCTTCACTGTGATACACTGATCCCCAACCTGGGAGAGTGAAACCAAAGCGCCGCGCCGCCAGAGAATCCAAATGTGTTTATTGTGCGGTTCACCGTGCATGTACCCATGCATTTTAAGTTTCCTGGAAAACTCGGGTAGTTTATTCGGATGTTGCTTGTGCTTAAGGATGGCCACCACAGAAACCTTGTGTTTGACACACTCAGAGGACAGGAAGTCTTGTTTAACTCGAGCACCCATACCACGGGCATTCCAAACGAGAAGACGCGTCATTGAAAACTGATGGCTCTGGGACTGGCCCCAGATTGCATGGCCTGGAGAAAATGAGAAGAAGGGATTCCTGTGAGTTTCCTGAGTTGGTACCGAGTGCGAACTCCGGAGCCCGAAGAAGGAGGAGGGAGGAGAGAGGGAACACTAGAATGGATCGGGGCTTCTGAAGCACCGACTTTTCATGAACTGGAGGAACACCGCACCTGGTCTGCCATCACCCCCGGGAGGACGTCTGTTGTAGGAATAGGGGGGGATCTAGGGGAGGAGGGAAGCTCGACGATGTTGAAACCCACATGAACCACCGCATGAGAGAATTCTGCCTTCCAAGATCCACAAGACCCCCGCGCCGACGAAGGCCAGGGAGGTAAACCCAAGGGGAGCTCTATCGAAGAAGGGAGGCTGCTACCAAGGAGACTGGGGACGCCCCGCGGGACGAACGACACCAGAGCCAGCTCCTGCCCTCTACCAGACTCCACAGAAGGAGAGGATCCACCTTCCCTGACCTGAGAGGGAGACGTCACAGGCGACACGAGGGGCGAGGAATCTGCATGCAGCTCAGACTAGGCGTCGGGGGAGGGAGCACCACAGGGAGCAGGCCGGGGGGACGGAGGGCGCCGCCCGACCAGACGAGAGCGGCGACACATCTGGAGGGAGTTCCCCTGTAGGAGACAATGGGGACAGAAGCTCGGGAACACCGGGTAGCAAACCGCCTGTGACCAGCAAAAGGAGTCCTGCACCCGAAGGTCGATCAACTCCGGTACTGGTAGGGAGAGGTCCAGTTCAACGCAGATCCGAGCCACAGACGCCTCCGCACAACCACTAGTCCAGGGATCCGTGCACAGGAAACCCCCTAGAGAATCACCGATAGCTTTGAGGAAACCGACATTCTGGAAGGGAAGAGGGAGCCCTGGAAGGTGAACCCAAATCACTACGCGGGAACTCTCCTTGCCCTGATGCGCATCCAAAGACCATCTGGATAGACTAAAGCGCCACCGACCCCAAGAACGAGGCGCATGACACCACGCCTGAAGAAAGTCCACCGAAGACGCGAGAACCACAAGAAAGGACTTCCGATGAAGAACTGAAACCCGCGCCGGGATCTGAAGCCCCCAAGAGTCCATGAAGCGTTGGAAGGTAGAGAGCGGGGGTACAGCTCCCCCGAAATGGGCCACAAGGGTAAGATCCAGACAGGCCGAGGCTTCCGCAAATGCCGCAACCGGAAGATCCAAAGAGACCCGAGAGCCCTCGCGAGACGAGAGGAACTGACCCAGGGATACCGGCAGAAAACACGGGCCTGTGGGGGAGGGGTCCCCGTAGAGCGCATCGCGAAAAGAAGGCCGAGCCAGGGGCGGGGCGGTGACCGGCGGGGGAGAGGACGAAGCCGGAGAGGGAGAGGTCGTCACCTGAGGGCTGCCAGAACCAGAACCTACGAGCACCAGAGCCATGCCAGGCGGCGCCGTACAGGCTGGAGGGGCCGCAACGGTCGGAAAAATTTGAACTCAAGGAGGCGCGTGAGGCGCGTTATTTTCGCCAGTCATTCTTTCCAATAGTCATATATTGTTCAAAAACCCCATTTTCAGTACTATATATATATACATATATATCTCTATACACACTTATATAAAATTTCTTCATCTTACACTTTTATTTGTTTCTCAAAATATCCATTATATTTTTAGTTTTTTCTGTCTTTCCAGTGATATGATTTGTGGTATGATCTTCAAGTCAAACTATGAGGACATTGATTTCACATTCATTGTATTTTTATTTTCTTGTAGTTTTATTTCACTTTAAATTTTCATAAGTATGTTTTATATTTCATTCATATATTGAAACAATGTTTATATTTTATTGTAATGTTTTATATTAAAAAAACTCATTTTTCATTTTTGTTCAGTTTTGTGTGTAAGTAATGTTATTCAATATATTAAAGAATTTAAAACATGGAGTGTTATAAACTAAGGCAGTTATAATATGACTGAAACTCTAAAAATTATATCTATACTATTTATAATAAAAAATCGTCATCATAAAATTCCTCATTATCAAGAATAAAAATTGTAATCAATCATGTTTAGATGTTTGATATAGTCATGTTATTTCTAAAATAATGAAATTACAGTCCACCGTACTAAATCAACCTCACACACATATCCAGGTAAATAGTCAATTAAATTTTTTATTAATAGGTGATGATGCCTAAGAATAGTCTCAAGAAGGTATAAAATAATTATATCCCAGGACATCCCCATGGACATCATCTTTATAATCATGGAAAATGAAACTAGTGTTAGAGAGGTTTATTCATATTTTATTTAGATGTATTGAAATCATTAGCTATATTAACCTAATTCCATGTATATAAAATCTAAAAATCATACCCAATAAAAATTCGAAATTTCCTCATTAGATAATAAATTAACTATCGAGTATCCAAAAGATATATTCTGATGTTTATAACCAAGTCATATTACCTTTCCACAATAGTCAACTTCTAGTTGTATAACATATTTAAAGTGAGACCAATAATCATAGTTTGGCCTTAAACTGTTTGAGAATATAATACACTATAATAGGAATTGTAGTCCTACAAAATAGATCCATGAGATTCTTAGATAATTCAACATCTTATCATATTTCAATAAAGACAAGCACTATAAGTATTTAAATTATGCTCAGACAGAGGTGTTCTATAACCCACTCAATGACATTGATGAATCTAAAGGTCATCAACTCTAACTAAGGATTGGAAAGAAGGTAAATTATTAGAATTAGGGTAGAGATTAACTTTAATAAAGAAGTTGATCTCTACATCTAGAAAAAAAAATTAAAACATTTAGTATAACGAGTGATGCTTGATTATCATGGTGACACGATATTGTACTAGTGTACAAAATAATCAAGCAACCAACTTCAATTGACATACTATAAACATGAGTTTCATATCATGTTAACTAACTATAGTATAATTATATCTTAGATATTAACCCTTTAATTTAAATACATTACTCAAAACATATAATATCACTATTCACATAATCACATGTTTGTATAGAACTCATACTATACTACCTACCACTTATAATAACTTCAACATAGGATCTAGGGAATACTAATATAAGAAAAAAAAAATGATAATAAATATAAGAATCCTGATATTATAATATCCTATACATAAAATTTTCCATTGAAAATACTTAATTATTATATAAATGGATTCTAATAGGTTTCTCTTTTAAAATCCACAATTTCATACCCACACATAAATATATTATTCTATTAATAACATTAGATATGTATTCTAAGGGGTATAGAGAGATTTAGAATCGATATAAAAAAGATGAAATTACATCCATGCTACCTAGAACACCCTTGTGTTATGTAATAAAGGAATTCATATATTCATAGTGAGAGAAAAAACAACTACAAAAATTTGGAGCATCATCATGGTACATTAGAACAAACCATGCAGATATTACATTATCCATACAAAACACATTATAAGGGGTTTTTCTACAATTTATAAGTGGTATGATAACCATTAAATATAGTATATCCTCATTCAATCTAGAACTACCCCATACCAGTTAATATATCTATTCTTAATAAAATTTATCCACCCAAATAACTTATGAAAAGTATAATGACCCCACATTTTACAAGTTATGCTAGCATGCTCAATATTTTATCAGGATATTTGCACCCAATAATCATTATATGTCAAATTCATGATTTTGGTGAATAAAATACCACCATACCTATATTGTAACATCATAATTAAATTAAAACTATAATTTAATTACAATTGTATATTTGAAAAACTATTAATTTTTATCCGAATTCTCGTAATTTAAAAAACCCCTTCCTAAATAATCATGAAAAATAAAAAATCTAATATAAAAATAAAGACCATATTTCTAATTTAACTTCATATATATTTTGTAATTACATCACTACTATTCCCTAGAAAAAAAACATTTTTATGAATTCATCCATTCCTCAATGACTTCATTCACTGGACATGAAGTATCCTGCCATCATTCAAACATAATAAAAATTAATTTTCTTTATCATATTATTTCTATAATACCAGTTTAATAATTCAAATATCTTGGATGAATGAACAATATATACCCAATGGTGATATTTTGTTTCATTAAATCATAGTCAATATTTTATCCCCAAAATAATATAGTATATAAATCATATATTTGTCTCATAAGGAGGTTGTAGAATAAGTTAAAAATTGTAACTTTTATTAATTTTTTTCTATATATGATATACAGATTAGGGATTAAAATAACGTTTTAAAAAGGTTAAAATAAAACAAAAAATATATATTATAATAAAATTTAGGCTAAAAATTTGAAATCAGAATTAGAACTGATTGGAAAGGATATATTTAAGACATTAATAATGGACATTCTTTAACCCTTAAGAAACTACCTTTATCATTTTCTTAAAATATAACCATATTGAATTTCTCAATACTCACCCAGTAACCTACATTTATGAATTAAAACAATATTGGAAACCATATTGATACGTTATTTGTGTATTGATTCCCTTAGAAAAGTGATTTAATTACCCAAAGTCATTAGAGAAACCAATAACTGACTAATCCTATTTTTTAAAATTGGATACCTCATTTAAGAAGTTTAATTTGTAAGAAAAATTTATTTACTTTAATAAGTTGAATAAAAATCCATCAAAATTTAAAATGATTTATATTTAGGAAGTAAAATTAATGAATTCACTCAAAATTATAGTTTCCAATGAAATTAGAAAGTATTATAATGAAATGTAAAACTCAAAATGGAAGAGTCTTCGAATCTCCACTACCCATTTATACTTGTGAGTTTATTAAAAAATCATGTATTATCACCATTAAAAGTCCTCTTATCCAGCCATTACCCTAAGATAAATCCACCCCCATGTGCATCTGCAACCTCTCTATCCCTTTAATGAAAGTAGATAGAAATATTTATAAATAAGTGTTAAAGAATATTTTCCCTCTAATTCTCTCTATTGAATTTGGGAGACTTTTCTTCCCTCATGAATGATGAATATAAAATATTATTCAAATATAATGTTTTTCTACTAAATATCGTTTTCTCTCATAAAATATGAGTTCTATTAGACATGTATACTAACAACTAGAGTATTAAATTCTGTCCAAGTTTATCATTCATTTCCCACTGATTTTGCACATCCAATGACTAACTTAATGATTGAATATTTATATTATATTTTATATAAATATTTACTTATATTAATATTTATTCTCAAATTCTTTTTATCTCATTTGGATTTATGTATCTAATGTTATACCCCTTTTAATAAAGGTTGGTGAACTCTATCTACCCAAATGTTATTCTATTTTCATGCTTTATTTGGTCATAATATGGTTTATTCCATACATGGACCAGTGGAATAAAATTAATCCTACTAAAAATAACATCCTACAAAAGGTTTTTTTTAATATTGATAATATTATAAAATTTTATGATATAAATAAAAAATTATAAAAAATTCTTAGAAAACAAGAATTTTAACATTTTTATAATAATCCCCAAAAAGTCACTAAAAACAAAATATAAATCAATTTAACATAATATGATAAAGTTATTGGAATTAAATCACTAAAATTCATTGAAATTTCAATGAAAATATTAGCTTTATCAAATCCCATATACTTAAGACTTATACTCTTTGATAAGTAGGCATAAAAAGAAATACTAAAGTAAATTCAAAGCACAAAACCATGAGGTCCACTAATTCAAAACCAAGGAACTCAAAATTATCATGTTTCCTAAATAAACAATATTCTAAATTTTTCATTTTTTTCCATTAAATACATTCCAACTTCATTTATCCTTACATTAAAAAAAACACATACCTCACTGAGATTTTTCCCCCATCACACAAATTATAATTTTTTTAGAAATGTTTTTATTATTGATAACATATGAAAGGGTCTCCATTGACTTGATAATTTCCTAAATATTCCCCTAAATGAGTCTAGGAATTATTACAATTATGTGGAATTTTCAGTTTTTTTCATAGTTTTATGGATGGTAGGTTTCAAATTTCTAAAATATCTATGGATAAATAAGGTAGTTTTTATTTGTTTTAATAAAAAAATGAATGATTTCAATTTTCTATCAAGAATAGTCTTCTATATACTCTCATTGGGAGTAAAATGACACCAAATGCCATTAAATCCTCCACAATAGTTCAAAACATTGATATTTAGATATAAAATTTTAATTTAATCAATTTCCTTTAATATAATTGAATACTTGTTTTTTATATTTTCAAAATTTTCACAAATTTATTTTTAAAGGGAAAGAGAGTTCATTGAATTTCAAGTAATTTTTTGACTTACTATCCATTCTATTGAATTATAAAACTCCCTTTTATCTCCTTAACATTATTTTTTCTTCATTTTTCCATAGTACATTTCACATATAATCTTCATTTAATTATATTATTTTCATAAATTATTTTCAAAACAGATTCAGAAAATTATTGTTTTAAAACATCTTTTCAGATAAAAAAAATAAACTTCTCAGCCTTAAATATTCCTTTAATTATAGTCTAAATTGAAATATATACCTAAATGACCACAATACTCTACACTTTAGCTCAACTAGATCATATAATTTTTACTTATAGATAATATTTGGATTAGGATTATGTTATTGTAATGTGTCTTTATAATAGGTTGTTCATAGATTTATAAGGGTTAAAAAGGATAAAATATAAAGGGAAGGGACAAGTAAAAAGTTTTAATAAAAATTGGGGCATTTTAATTAAAATTATTTCTTTAGTAATCTGAACACATATTCCTTAAACATTCATGTTTTAACAGAAAAAAATAAACTTATAGTAATTTAAGAATTTTTTGGTTCACTAAAAAACAATATTATAGTTAAGATGATATCAAAATGGATTATAATATTCATAGGAATGTGTTATAAATTTGGATAGTGATTTATGATATTGTATTTAAATTTAAATATATATTTACATCGATTCTCCAAAACATTGAATCGAGGACATAGTCCATTTTAACATTCATTTATGTTCATTTCTATTGTAAAATTATTTTATTCATTGGCATTGAATTAAAAAATTAAAAAGATAATAATTCCATGATATCATGTTTCAAATAATAACATTAAATTGAAAAACAAATATTATAGGAATATAAAAATGAATATTTAAATGAAAATAGAAAATCCTAATCAAGAAAAGGATGTTGCCCCATACTTATTTTGTGAAATTACCTCATTGTAAAATAGTTATTAAAACAAATAAAAATATATAATCATAGAAAGATACAAAAATAGTGAGATAGAAGGAAATAACGTGGGTTATTGAGTAGTATCCTTGAGTAATACTTATACCTGCTACCACTTTAATACAGAAAAAAGAAAAAAAAACTTTAACATTTTTATAAAAAACAAAATAAATTAAAATAATGAAAAGAGGGGAAACTAATCTTGGTTTGAACCCCACAAGTCGGTTCCACACTAATTTTTTCCATAAATATAAAGTGACAGTGTTCTATCCCCATTATTAATGAGTAAAAGGGTTCTTTCTTAAAAACCACAAAAATAAATCTTCTCTAGTCTTATTCAAATTTCACAACTGGTAGAACCTCTAAAAAATATATTTATTTATACTCCATTCCATGAAATTATGGTTCTAATAGGGTAGTAAAGATTCAAATATAATATAAGGTAACCTTTACCATAGTTGATATTTAAGAGGGATATCCACTGATTGCTGGAAAACTCTATGAAAACAAGGCCAATTAATGTGGATATTTTTTTTCTCAAAATCCAAATCAATATATTTGTCCCTAAATATTGGAATATAGTGGCACCGAGGTTGTATCACAAAGATATTTCCAACTATTTTCAGAACTACGACATTACTTAATTTTTTTTTGAAAAGTTAAAAAAACTAGAGATTAAAAGAAGTTTTAAAAAAGTAAAATTCCAAATAAAATATATTATATTATAGATAAATTATGAATTAAAAAAAATAACTAATTATAAATAAATAATTTGAGATGATAGTAGTGGATAAGATTTAACCCTTTAGAAACTACTTTTATTCATGTATAAAAATATGTCCAATTTTAATTAATCATTGATCACTCAATGAACTCAATATGAACACCAAATATTACTTAAAACCATATTTAGAACTCAATATCGGTATTTTTCCACTTATAAAAGTGAGTATATTATCCAAATATCTATTAGAAACCAAACCTGATTGAACCTGATGTGCTCCAAAGTGATACCTCACATATGTTGTTTAAATTTAAAGAAAAACCATTTTACATTCATAATTTAAAACATAATCCGAAAATAATTTTTGAGAAAGTTTATTTCAAAAATAAAACCATTAAATTCATTCAATTTTTATGTTTTTTTAAAAATTAAAAAGTATTATAATTATGTGTAAAAGTAAATTGTGAATAGTCCTCAGATCTCCACTATCCATTGCCACTTGGGAGTTTATCCCATCAAGGATATATTATCTACATGTGAAATCCTCTTATCCAACCATTATAATCTAACATTAAACTATCTTATATAGTCTTTACATATCTAGTCCTTGAATAGAAGTGAGGACTCATATTCATAAAGAATAATTCAAGTAGATTTTACAACCAATTCTACCTAACAATTTTGAGTTCATTTTTTTATTACTAGATGGAAAAATCATGAGTGGTCATGAAATAGAAAATTTTCCAATTAATTATTTCTTTCTTTTGCAAAATTTTACTTCCATTGGACTTGTTTATAAACAATTAATTTTTAAATACTAAATTAAATGTTTTTCCAAAATGGCTATTAAGTTTCTCTAATTTCATTCATCAAATGGCTATTGAATGATATAATATTACTATAATATTTTATATTGATACGTGCTTCCAATTTATCTTTAATTTATAATGGGTATCAAATCATTTGTGTTTATGTAGCTCTATTTATTCCCAAATTAATAAATGTTTGTCAATTAATTCTTCCCAAAGGTTTTCCAATTTTCATGATTTGTTGGGGCCTCATTTAGATCGATTCATAACTAGATATAGTTGTATAAAATGATGGAAAATAAATATAGAATCCTAAAAAAGAATTTTTCAATTTTCATTTCTCTAGAAAAACATATGACAAAAATAATAAAATAGATAGCACGTAAAAATCACAAATTTATCTATTTTTAAAACAATTGTAGAAACGTCCCAAAAAATATAAATTTTTTCCATTTCACTAAATAATAAAAAATAATGGGGATTAAATAATTTAAATTCAAGTAAAATTTAAGGAAAATATTCTTTCTCTCACAACCATATATAAATAATCAAAATTTTAAACTTTTGGATATCATATCTATTAATTTTATAATTTAAAATGAATAATATTACTATAATAAATAAAAATATTATATATTTATACTATTGACCAATAAAGAAAATGTATTGAGTTTTTTGCCTTCAATTTTATGATGAATCACCACCCTTTTATTACAATTATTTTTCCACATCTCCCACCATTTAACATTACACCAAAGATCTCAAGAATACCAAAAGGAGAGGATAATTTTTATATTATAAAAAATAGGTATTAGTATGCTATCATCATTGTAAAATATATCAATATTCATCATTAGATTCTATATATAACTACTCATTTATAACATGACGATCCATCTTCAGTTTCCTCTAATAGTAGTAATGACCTTTATAAAAAACCCTCTTCATGAAGCACACACCTATAACTTTGATGAATTGAGTATTCATATATGGAATCCTCTAATTTCCCATTATAATTGTAATAACTTTAGTTTTTGTTAATTTTTTCTAATTAATTTAATCTTTTTGATATTTTTCATTTTACGCAACACTTAATATACTTTTTTTATATTAATGCACTATTTTTGGATTGCATTATATGAAACACATAGTTGATAATGTACTATAAAAAACACTTATATTATATTATCATACAATCAAAACTATTTTTTTCTTATATTACACAAAATACTGGGTCCCTTCAGTAGATTGTGTTACTTGTAAGGTTGAGTTTTTACCGAACTACCATATATTATTAATATGATCACTAAAATATTATTTTAGCTACCACCTAACCATTGGAATGAAAGTTATGAGTAATATTAACTATGTTGAAAAAATATTATTTACATAAGTATATATAATTAATCATTTGGTTATCAATTACTAAAAGTGAATGTAAGAACAATTTGAAAATAAATAAATTACTTTTCTATAAAAACTATTTTTATATATAATCACAATTTTACCTCAATAAATAAAACAACCCATTTTTAACTAATGTTATACATAAAATTTAAATATTATATATATTAAATCAATATTTTTTTATACTCATCCAATATATTTTACAGGTATAAGGTAATAATAAATCGAATTTTAGGAAAAAAATGTATTTTTTTAAAAGGTAATTTTACATTTTTTTAATGGAGAATTCATTTTAAATATAATTTTTGAAACTTTTATATTTATTATTTGATAAAATAATCTTATTTTTTAAAATATTAACATAAAAATCATATTAGGGTAAATTTTTGGTATTTTTTCTTTGAAGTTTCAATTTTTTGATAAATAGTGAATAACAGTGAATTTTAATTCAAAACCGATATTTCATCTAATTTATTTATATAGTTAAATTATATTTTAGTTTGGTTTTAGGGTATAATTAGTTCAATTATTCATAAATTAATCCAAGTTATACGATTTTAATGAATTTCACATTGAAATTAGATATAAAAACATTTGAAACTTTGGAATTTTTTTTACTTTAAAAACCCGATTGTGGTCATGTATACAAGATTAAATTTAAATTAATTTCGACCACTTATAAGATTATAATTTGGAAAAATGGAATCTATATTTTTAATAATAATAATTTATCACTTATTATAATTTCAAATTACTTTTCAACCAAAAACATTAGTGGAAGTGATTAAAATTAATTATAGTGATTAAGAAAAAAATTAGCTTAACAAAGGACTAAACCTTAAACCGAAGGGCCAAAATGACCTATAAAATTTTAAAAAATACATTGGATAGAAATATTTCCACCATATCATATATTTTATATAATTTTTTTCATTATTTAATCCATGTTTAATTTAAAAAACATGGGTGAAATGCCATTTTCAAACATTTACATGAATGTCACTCCTCCTCCTCTATAAAAGGGCAGTCATCCCTCTAACTTATTTAAACATATAAAGACCCTTTATTCCCCAAAAATCCTATCCAATTTTATCAAAACATTAAAAAATTCCTTTTATAATAATACATTTTGGTCGAAATTGACCCAAGGAAACCCTTTGGTGAAAACAAAAAGGATTTAACTAAAGAATAGGTAACAACCTTCTTCAAGCTCCTTTGTTTTATTTTCATTCTACATCATATAAATTATTATTTTTCCTTGATTATATTACAACATAAGTATCCTAAATATATTTTTATATTTTTATTCTATGTTTTAAACCTACACTTACACACACTTTCATCTAATGGGTAACAAACTTACTGTTCCTGTGTTTGGAAAACTACTGCCTCATGAAACAATGTTGTTCATTTTTCCTTTACCGCCTCTAATGGTTGGGAATTATGATGGAAAATATGTTTTTATATGATATATATTATGTATTTATGATATGTTAATTATTATATAACACATAACTTCCTTATTTCCATTTTTTGTAAAAACAATAATTTTGTTTGGGGAAGTATGGACTACTACCTTCTCAAAGCGATGTGATTTGTTTACAATCTACATAGAATGTTTTAAGGATATGTTTTCAAAAGTTTTTTTAGAGAAATTTTTTGAAATTATTTTGAATATTATTTTATAAATTTTCAATTTATTTTCAAATAAAAATGTTTTTTAATTTTTTTAAGTTTCTTTATATGTTTTCATGGTTATTTTCAAGGAAAATGCTCTTCAAAATGTTTTATATTTTAAAAAGAATTTTTTTATAGCATAACAATTATTTTACTCAATGAATGTTTTAAATTATTTTTCATGATTTGTTTTTATGTTTAAAAATTATTTTCAAGGAAAATTATTTTGAAAATATTATATGTTTTAAAAGGTGATTTTTAAAGAAAAGTTATGTTTCAAGTGATCTTTCAAAATCCTTCTCCATATAGGATGGCATCCTTGACACTCACGAGGGACATTCTTTGGGAATTAAAAAACTATTTATGAACTATCATGATGGATTTAAATATTTTTTTGTATATGAATGACCCTGGATAAACATAAGTTCTCATATATTAAATAAGTACATTTCATGATTTAGACATCCTATAAGTGATTATTAATGATTATGTGGTTTCCATTATGATAAATGTTTATCACACTAGGCTTTCTAGTTATATTCAATTTAAGGGATAAAAAGAATTTTTTTAACATTAAATGTTTTTGATGGGGAGATATGATCCTTATGGAAATCGATTTCCTAAGTGAAAATCTAATGAAGAGAATCAGGAAGATGGTATGAGAATTGTTTATACTACTGAAGATAAACAAACCGTGAATGACATGTGAATGATATGGGATGTTCTTCCAATATAGTTTAAATTAAATGTAAGAATAATGATTAAATTTTGGTTTAGAAACATTAAAAAATTATTAATATTTAATATTCTATGAAAGGGTTACGATGGAATAAAACGATGAAACTTAAGAAATAGTTTAAGAATAAAGATGGATGAATAAAGTATTTATATTTTTTAATTTATAGATAATGTTATACGAGTCATGAAATATGTAAGTATTTTCAGTATGAGTTTTTAATTAAAGACTTAAAAGGATTTTTTAAATGGTTATTATTAAAAAGAAATGTGATTTAATTGAAAGGTGATATTTTGATTAAGGGAAGGTAACCCTTAACATGTTCCCGAGGATGAAAAAATGATATTTTATATAGATAAATAGATGATGATATGGATAAAGTAAATTTGATAGTATTTATGTCCTTATACCTGATTAAGTATTTTTTTTAAAAAAATTATTTCATGTTATAATGGATTAAGTTTATAACTTCTTGGATTTAAGGATTATATCCAGTAATCATTGGAATAAGAAAGCATGGATGTTTTTGAAAAGGATTTACAGTAATTAAGGTTATTACCATTTTCAAGAGAATATAGGATGAGAGTATTCACATGTTTGGAAAGTGAAAACCAAGAGATAATTTATTATATATGAGGGATAAATGATAATATGATTTAGTGACCTTCAATATAATTTTTTGGATTTTCATATTTTAGAAGCGTTACGATTTTAACCATTCATGTAATGGATTAAGTTAAACATCAGATGAGGTTTTAGAGATTAATGAATTATCAAACCATATAAAGATTTATGAAAAATTGGATAACCTATTATAACCTTTTTTTGATAAGGATATAACCATTCATTCTAGTTATAATCACCATGATCTATTGGTGATTGAGGAATGAAAAATTCACATTCCTTTTTGGAGAAAGTGGTTAATTGGAAATTGATCAAGGAACCAAAAAGAGTGAGATTGTACTGAATAAAGTAAGTATATCTTCTCATGAAAATTATTCAACTCTAGGAAAATGATCTTGAAACTAAAAAGGTTATCCTAGCACTTTCTTTTCGAATGAATCAAATGGCCCCTTAGATCATCGTATATTTGTGGCACTGTGATTGTTATATTTATTTTTACCTTGTTCTATATCACTCTCCATTAGAAAAATATGGTTAGATTTCTCTTCCATGTACATTTTTTCACTTGCCACCAATGTTTTCCCATGTGGAAACCTATTTATTAATTACTTTGGGTAACCATCATGTTTCCAAAATTCCCTTTTTAAAGGAAGATTTAGTATTCATTTTTACGATGCGGGTTCATATGAAAGAAACATTCAATTATTAAACCTTTAATAATCCAAATTATTTTTGAGGAAGAAAATAATTTTAATGGATTTATAATGTAACACCCCAAGTGTTTGTCATTTGTTTCGAATTATTCTAATATTTTTTATATTTTTCATTCCACACAGCATTGAATATAGTTTTGTATATTATAGCACTAAATTTGGCTTGTGTTACTTATGAAACTAAATTAATCATCCACTACATATAAGAATTATATTATCTGGAGGGACACACAACACTATTTTTTTCCTTTAATTACACACAATACCAATTCCCTTCGATAGGTTGCAGTACACGCAAGATCGTGTTTTTTATGAATTACAATATACTCTTAATATGATTATTAAAATATTATTACAGCTACCACCTAGCCATTGGAATGGATGTTATGAATATGATTATCTAAATTTTGGAAATATAGTTAACAAATATATATAAAATGAATACTTTGGATATCAATTATTATAAGTGACTATATTAACTATTTGAAAATAAATAAATAATTTTTCTAAGAAAACTATTTTTCTATGTACAATAACAATTTTATCTCAATAAATTAAACAAAAAACTTTTTAATAATATTTTTTAAAAAAATATTATATATTAAATCAGTATTTTTTATACTTATATAATATATTTTATAGGTATAAAGTAAGAATAAATCCAATTTTATGAATAAAAAAATATATTTTTCTAAAAGGTAATTTTTTTGCCTTTTAATGGAGAAACCATTTTTAAATATTATTTTTGACACTTACATAATTTTTATTTTAAAAAATAAACTTTGTTTTTGAAATAATAACATAAAATTAGATTAGGATGAATCTTTTGTATTTTTATAAGAAGTTTTATTTTTTATGAATGGTGAATAACACCGAATTTTAATTTAAAACTGATTTTTCATCTAATTTATTTATATTTTTAGATGATATTTTATTTTAGTTTTAGGGTTTAATTAGATAAAATTTACATCAATTAATTAAATTTAGGTCATTATATTGAAATTTTGCATTGAAATTGGATATAAAATATTTCAATCTTTTGAACATTTTTACTTTAAAAACTCGCTTTGTCGTCCCGTATACGAGATGAAATTTAATTTAATTTAAGAAAATTCTATAATTAGAATTTATAAAAATGTATTATATGTTTTTAATAATCATAATTTATAATGTCTAATAATGTTAACTTAGTTTTTTACCAAAAGGAATAGGGAAAGTGAGTAAATTTAATTATAATGATTAAGAGGAAAATTAGATTAAAAATGACCAAACCTTAAATTTAAGAGCCAAGATAACTTATAAAATTTTAAAAAATAAATTTTATTACCATATTCAGACCCTATCCTCTATTTTATAGATTTTTTATTATTATTGGATACACGTTTCATAAGAAAAGTGTGGGTGGAATTCCCTTTTAAAAAATCTACTGAATACCACTCCTCCTCTATTATAAAAAGGAACTCAACCATCCTACTTATTAACACATCTAAATCCATTTGGATCAACCAAAATATACTCAAATAATATCATAAAATCAATAAATTCATCATATAAGCCTCTATTTGAGCATAAACCAATCTAAGTAAGCCCTTTGGTGCAAACCAAAAAAAGTTACCCAAAGAAATGGTAATATCCTTTCTCAAGATCCTTTGTTTTATTTTCTTTATACACTAACTCAATTACTGTTATTCCATGGTTTTATAAAAACACAAGTATCCTAAATATACTTATATGTAGTTATTATAAGTCTTAGAACTATGGTTACAGAAACATCTATCTAATGGGTAAGGAACTTACCATTCTTATGTATGATGAACTACCGCCTCACAGAACGATGTTGTTAATTTTTCCTTTACCACATATATTAGTTGGAAATTATGATGTAAAATATATTTTTATATGATATATAGGATATATTTATTATTATGTAATTATTATATAATTAATACCTTCATTCTGTCCATTTTGTGTAAATATAATAATTTCGTTTGGGGAACTATGGATTACTGCATCCTCAAAGCAACGTGATTCATTCACAGTATACATGGAGTGTATTAAAGACAAGTTTAGTAAAATTATATGATATATATATTACATAATAACGACACTATAATTATATATTATATATACATACATACATACATGTCATTTACTTTCTTTCTTTCAATATGAGAATAAAACGAAAACAATGTTCATGCGTAGGTACGATCTAACGTCTCCATGAACGGTGTATTCCATCTCAAATTTCTATATTATATATATTTTTATAAATAAATATATAATGAATATATAATATATTTATATAATTCTTAATTTTTTAAATAAGTAAATCGTGATCTATGTTTTAGGAATCAAGAATAATAAGGAAAAACATATATGAAAACAAATAGGATATTCCCTAAAAAATAAAATTAACATGGAGTTGTTAAAAAATGAGAAATATAAATTCATATCCAAAAAATATATGGTATTATATAAAATAATATGGTTTTATGGAAGATGTATAATAAAATTATATTTTTTATACATGACATTTGAACATGTATGAAGAAAGTCAAAGTTTAAGGTAAGGGAATTTCATCTCAAATTTTATTTCTGTGAGATACAAGCCTTATTCACTACTCATTTATTTTGCGTGGTGTATATACTTACCATATATGTATTATATTAATATAATACTTAAATTTATGTTTATTTACATATCCAGTTGGTGATATATATTTCACGGGGTTTATTTTTCAAAAGTTACCAAATCGGTAATGTAATTTTTTCTTAATTTACATTCTTTGAGACACATGATATATTATGCACCTATATTTTTCAATGAGGGGTATATAATACATTTTAAATTTTATATCACTAATATCCTTATTTTTATGATATTTTAAGCTTCATTTAATGTTATTATTTCCATTTTATTATTATTCAAAGTGTCACGAACCAACCCGGGTCGACTCTGAACCGGTCACCCAAGCCGGTACGCGACATGGCCCAAAAAGCATTCCCAATCCTCCAAGGCTGGCGACAATCACTAGGGCATCAAAAGAGAGAAAGATGAAATGATTTATCCCAATGAAAATAAATAAAGTAGCAAAAAGAAAATAGAATAACACAATGTAAATAAACAACACGAAAAGAAAGAACGACCAACAAAAAACAAATAACCTGACCACGACCAAAACTCCTCGCAACCCTGAGAGTCACTCACCAAACCACAACCAACTCTCACCCATGGCGATCAAGCTCGAGTCAACCTGCAATAGAAACTAAAAACAGGAAAACACTATAGGAGTGAGTATTAAAACTCAGTAGGTAGGTCAGACTAATTCTATTTGTAATGCATATACCATTAAATAAAGAATTTATCAATTCTAGGTTTGAACTAAATTATACAAAATATTGGTTTTCACACACACTTTCATTTCTAAAACAAGTAACAGTCCATTTCCCTTTTTAATATAAAAACAAGTTTAGTGTTTGAAAGAAATAGGTGTATTGCATTTTAAAAAAATGTTGCAAACAATTTAGAAATCCAAATTTTAGTTGTTAGTCAAAAGGAAAACTACACAAAACACACAAAACAAACTAAGGGTAATGGAAAAAGTGGCACACATGGGATATAAACCGAACTAGACCTCTCAACCGTCCGCCACATACAAATAAACACTCAATAAAAACATGGGTCGAACCTAGGAGCTTGTGAACAATCCAGAACATACTATACATGTGACTCATCAAGAAGGCATGCTTACTCTCGATGAAGTTATAATTCCATAACGCCTGGAGTTGCGCTACATGGCCTAACCGAGGGGCCCAATCCTCTAGAATAGTGTTATCTGAACTAAGGGACACTAGCTAGTGTGTAATCTAAACTAGTGCAGCAATCATTCTCAGAAGATTCACTTACTCTGCCAGGTTCCCATGTCAACACATATAATAAACAAGAAATGGGTGAGTCAACAAAGTCAATCAAGTAGTACAAAAATCACACACAAATCATGAAATCAACATACACAAAGTATCACATCTGAGTCACCCCAAATAGAGTTTTCCAAAATAAATTATTTTATTAAAGTTCCAAACGGGCCTTCACCAATTTTAAGGAAAGTCCTCATTTCTCGAGTGAACCAAAACACTTGTTTGCGCTTCAAAATAAATCATTTATCAATAAACCAAAACTACATTTAAAATTCTGTGAATTATGTTTAAAGTCCAAATAGGCATTCTTTCACTACTGGGTGTCCGCTCATCAAGAAAATATTTCAAGTGTCTTATATAAAATAAACGGATCTTTTTACATCGAGTGGTCAATAAAAATTTATCATCTAATACTATTTTCTATTTATTAAAGTTTATAAAATATCAAGAAATTAATAAATTCAAAATTTAATGGCAAGTGCAGTGGGAGACTTACCTCGACTTTCAGCTCGAACATGGTGACACGACACGCCTCGCATAGACGTACAATTACATGCAAGCTGATGACCGGGGTGTCGTGGAGTCACCTCACCAACATGCTGTAAGAAATGCACAACAACTAAAAACACATAACCACTGACTTAAAACAATTCAAACGGACAATGACTGCAAAATAATCACCTTAGTATGTTTTCAAAACACTACTCACACCATCAATAAAATTTATTAAACCCCTTTAAAATTCATAAGGTGTTTACAAAAAACTGACCAACGTCAAAATAATTCACAAATCATTTTAAAGAGCCACCACACCATTTCAAGGAAACTCTAAGAGTGAAAAACCAGAAAAAAGCACACGACACGATGAAATTAACATTTAAAAGCACGTGTGCCTATACACTTTTTCCAAAACCAAATTCGCAGCATCTATGTTATTTAATAAATCATTTAAAATTTTAGAAAACAATTTTGAAAATCGTACCGCGACTTTAAACACACGAAACCAACCTAAACCTATTAAAAAAAATACTTTTATGATCAAATTCACACCAAAACATTTCTAAAATGAAATTCTCAACCCTTTTACATTTCAATAACCCAACTACGCGATTTAATAAAACACTATTTGATGGCGCAAAGTGGATTTCACAAAGACCGCACCATACCATATATAAACATACCACTTCAAAAATTAAACACATAAGAAACTCTCTTAAAATTATTTTCACAGCACAAAAAAAACATTTAATAAATTAGATAGACACCTAATAGAACATTTACATGGTGTGAAACAAAGTTTTATCACAAAAATACACTAAAAAGATTCTATTTAAAATTCAACACACACACTAAGACAAAATTTAACCCTAAATAACAAACCTAATGAGGATAACACCAAAAATATCAACATACTACCAAAAGGGGGGTTGCAGGTCTGCTGAACCAGGGGGTGCGTCAGTGTTGTGTGGGAAGGGTGTTGCAGAAGGTGTGCAGAATGGAAGGGGAGTTGGGTGCGGCAGGTCGGGGAGAAGGTTGAGCAAGTAGGGTAGACGACCGATGGAGTTCTAGAGGGTGGCGGGTTGTGAGGTGATGTCGCAGGGCAGGGAGGCCGAAACAAGGCAGGAGCGCTGCAAGGGAGGCTGGGAAGGGAGCCGGTGCTGCGGAAGCTAGGGCGGGGGGCGCTGGGCAGCGAATCAGGAGGGGGAAGTGTCGTGCAAGGAGGTCAGTGGGGGGGGAGGTGCCATTGATGAAAAGAGGACTGCCTCAGAAGGGTTTTCGCCAGACAAAAAGGGGATGCAGAAAGAGGACAGGGAGGAAGATAGGGGTGCAGACATGGGGTGCGATATTGTGTGGTGTTACGGCTTAAGGAGGGGTGTCCTATGAAGTGTGTGCCAGGAAAGAGGGAGGGAAGGGGGTCGAGTCGCGCAAGGTGGAAGGAACCTGGTTGAAGGGGGGTCGCGTTGCAAGAGGAGCTGGGAAAGAGGAAGCTTATGCAGAAGAGTGCAGGGGCGTCATGCGGGGAGTGTGCAGTATATGCAGGAGGTGCTGGGAGGTTGGTATGTTGGCAAGATGAAGGGAGAAGGAGGGTTCCATGGGCGCTACGACACTGCAGCAGGGAGAAGGAAGGAAAGGTGGCGGCGGAAAAAAATAGGGTTATAGGGGGGGTTGTTCTCAACGGGGAGAGAAAAAGAGGAGAGGGAGAGTGAAAATAAAATAAAAAGAAAGAAAGAAATGAAAATAAAAAGAGGGGTAAAAGAACTAAATAAAATGACATAATAAAACTAAATAAAAATAAAATGATAATAAAATTAATAACAAAAATATTAATAATACACCCAATAATAATAAAACATCTTTAGTAATAAAAATAATAATAATAAGTACCCTTCTTAATGATAATAATAATAATTTTAATAATTATTTTTAACTCATTTAATTTATTTTTATTTGACCGACTCAAACTCCGAAACTACACGATACTCAGGATGACCGCACGGCTTCCGCTAGCCATGCGGTGCATGTGCACTGGCCTAAAATAATAATAATAATAATAATAATAATAATAATAATAATAATAATAATAATACCTTAACCAAAATAATAATAATGGTAGTAAATCTTTATTAATCATAATACTAATAGGAATAATAATAATCATACTGAAGAGAATGTAAATAATAGAAATACTCATTTCGTTTTAATAATAATAATTAGAATTATTAGCAATTATGAAAATGTTAACTAACGTAATAAATTACAAAATTTATTCATATTAATTTTTCGAAAACAGGTGGATCATGCTGATAACAGGGCAAGGCCACGTGGGGTTTCTGAAACAAACTCTGCTCGTGCGTCCAGCGATGTCATCTTAAAAACGTGCACTTTTTTCGAAACTCAAAAAAATATCATTTGGAATTTAACCTGAACCTCAGAATTTTTTTTAAAATCCTGATAAAATAATAATATAAAATAATAGATATGTTGGGGTGTGACAATTCTCCCCACTATAACGCTTTCTGCCCTCAGAAAGCCACAACAAGATCAAGAACCAAAGATAAAACTCATCAAGTGTCACCCACCTACGAAAGTTTAAGCGCCTCTAGTTGATCGATCCAAACTGACACCGAAAATCCATGACACACAACTCATCCTTTAAAACATAATCACCTTAATCGTCATCAAGAAGAACCCAAACCATCTATTTCAACTAAGGAATAAAAGAACTTAAAATACCCCCAATAATTATTCTTATAATCTTACTCCAACGAAACCATTGGCTGTACTCCAATATCAATGTTTACTCGAGAGGACGAACTCAAGATTAAGTGGTTCCACACGAGACCACCTTCCACCAAACGATACATGAAAAGAAACTCTGATACTGACACGGGGGGCCCGAACGGACTCCACACCATAGGAAAAAACCCAAACTGAATTCAACGAGACCCACGATGGGTCTCCAAACCATAAGGACTGACAAAATTAACCGAACTTGAAATCTTTAAACACAGACCAGAAACCCCACCACAAGGGTAGGGGAGGGAAGGGACCGGCCAATCGAACATCAAAACTACCTTCAACACTACCTCAATGATGTCACACCCTTAGAAGGACACAAACCATGTCACACCAAAGATCAGGATTAAACCAAGACCCTTCTTCACCACTGGGGTTCTTCTAACTACGTGCCAGCTTCACTCCGGGGCCTATGGATGAAGCATCGATGATTGAAGCATCTCTTTCCTTGCAGTCAGGATTCATAAATTCCCAAACATAACACACAAACTAAAATTTCACAAAACACACTTCTAATAAAATAAAATTTCAAAGAGGTTCGATAATAACCATTATTACAACTGAAGGGAAAAAAAGAAACACCACAAAATTCCACAATTGACAACCACTACATCCAGGGAACACTACAAATAGAAAACCTCAAATGGATCCCCAAACATCTCCCTACTCCTGCTGATGGGATGAGGTGACCTTTGACGATCCAAGTCTAGCTTCAACGCGCTTCTTGGAAACACCGCAGCAGAATCGCTGCAAGTGACCCCAATGTCCACAGGTGTGGCAGGGTCTCAGAGCACTCGGACACGTCGGGCTCTTGTGACCCTGCCTACCACACTGGTGACAGATCATGGCATTGCACTGTGGAGAAGAGTACTGAAGGTATGAAGACCTCTTTATTCATCTACCAGCACCACCAGCATTAGGTTGCTTCTTATTCTTCTTATCACCATCCTTTGAACTACTTCCCAAAGCTAGAGGATTCACCACCTCAAGTCCTCCTGCTAACCCAGCTTTATCCAAAAAGACTTTCCCCACAACATCCAAGAAGGTAGTTTGGTTGAGCTCTTCCACTTTCAATCGCAGCTCAGGTCAGAGTCCAGACTCAAATTGTCAAGCCTTCCCAGGATAATTTTCAACAAACCATTGATCATACGAAACTAGGTCTATGAAATATCGATAGAATTCTAGTACCGATTCAACGCCCTACTGAAGACAACACAAATCCATCCTCTTCCTCAACTTTTTCAATATAGAGAAGTGTTGTTGGATGAATGATGACTTGAAAAACTCACATGTTACATCTTCCCAAGGCTTATTCTGAGACACAGACTTCCACCATTTCCAAGTTGGGCCTTGAAGCATAAAGGTATCCAACTTCACCGTTAACGACTCAGGAAGCCCAATGAAACTGAACTTCCTCTCAATCTTCTGCAACCACTTTTCTGCCTCAATAGGCTCTGCTTGTCCATAAAAGAGAATAGGGTTCAACTTCTGAAACTCCAGATCATAGTCTATGGGCTGATCAACTAGAGGATTTTCTAGGGGCGCACCACCCGAAGCTGCACCTTGGGCATCCATCAAACTATCATGGGGGTGAACACTAAGGAACAAGGAAACAAAGAACATAATCAAAAAATGGTCATTGCCATTTCAATTTCAAATTTTTACAATCTCCTAAATAAAACTTTACAAAACAACTTTTTTTAACACATTTAATTTATTTTTATTTGACCAACTCAAACTCTGCAACTGCACGGTACTCAGGCTAACTGCATGAATTCTGCTAGCCGTGCGGTGCACGTGAACCAACCTAAAATAATAATAATAATAATAATAATAATAATAATAATAATAATAATAATAATACCACAATTACAATAATAATAATGGTAATAAATCTTTATTAATCATAACACTAATCAGAATAATAATAATCATACTGATGAGCATGTAAATAATAGAAATACTCATTTCATTTTAATAATAATAATTAGAATTATTTGAAACTATGAAAATGTTAACTAACGCAATAAATTACAAAATTTATTCATATTAATGTTTTGAAAACATTTGGATCATGCCGATAACTGGGAAAGTCCATACAGGGTTTCCAAAATGCACTTTGCTTGTGCGTCCAACGACGTCAACTTAAAAATGCACAATTTTGTCAAAACTCAAAAAAAATCTCGTTTGGGATTTAACCTGAACCTCAGATTTTTTTTTTAAAATCTAGATAAAATAATAGATATGTCGAGGTGTGACACAAAGTTACCAAAGTGTTTACAGTTTATAGCTATAATCGTATCATTTATGAAGATTGTTTATGATTATCCTTCTATTGATGAAATATTATGGTCAAACTATAAATAAATCCCATTAATTTTATTACCCTATGTATATTTTTGATATATCCAAGTAATGGTACAATTTTTTATCTCTTTGGTACTTAAGATAATTGATAAAATGTTTTTATAAAAATCCTACTTTATTTATCCTTTCAGTCAGAAATGTGTGGTCTTTAAAAATTGTGTTTTCTAAAAAACTTTTCAATTTTTTTAAAATTATCATATGATTTTAAAGGAATTTTTCATATTTTATTACCTTTTTACAAAACTATTTTAAAAATAATATTCTTGTCATTTTTCGATCAAGGCACTTTTCTAAACTTTTAATGAGAAAAAGGAATGTTTGGAATTTATGGACTTACCCACTGCCGTCAAGACCAAAATTTCCATGATGATACCTTTGTAAGTTTACAAGGTTAATTTTATAAAGGATTTTTTTCTAATATTCTATAATTTTTTTTTATTTTAAATTATTTTTCAAATAAGTAGGGTTTTCAAAAATTGCTTTATGTTTAGAATGTGTTTTAAGTTGTTTACAAGATTCCTTTATATGTTTTCAAAAGGTCATTTTTAGAGAATAGTATTTCAATGATTTCGAAGTTTATTTTATAAGCTTTAAATTTAGTTTCAAAGAAAAAGGGTTTCAATTTTTTTTCAATATTCTTTATAAGTTTTCAAGGTTATTTTCAAGGAAAATGGTATTAAAAATGTTTTATGTTTTAAAATGAATTTGTTTTCAAAGAATAAAGAATATTTCACTCAAAAATGTTTTAAATGAATTTTCATGATTCCTTTTTATGTTTTCAAATTGTTTTCAAGGAAAATAAATTTGAAAATTCTATATGTTTAAAAAAGTAATTTTCATAGAAAATTTATGATCTAAGTGATATTTCAAAATCCTTCTCCATCTAAGTTGAAATACTTGGTTTATGATTTATTTGGGATATGATTAAAGGATAAAATTAATATTATTTCTCTGAATGGTCCATGTTTTCATGGATTTATGTTTATGAAAAGTGTTATCTTCAATAGGTTTTACCATGATTAATGCTTATGAAACCTGCTTCCTTCGATGGGTTATTCTAGTATGAAATTATTATGGAACCTATATATTTTTCATAGGTTAGGATATGATTAAATTTTTAAGATGCCCATTTTATTTCATGGGTTATAATATGATGTTTAGGAAAACCATATCGTTTTATTGGCCATGATATGGTGGAATTTTTATTATCTTATGGCACATGTATGTATGTTTTCATTAGGTGATGGGTGGGTCCTATATCTCCTTCCAATGCATTGGGTAATGATAAGTGGTAAATTAGATAAAAGGCTACACATTTATTACTTGAAGCCCAAAAATAAGAGGGTATAATAGTTTTATCCCAAGACCGAAAACAAGAGGGTACATGGGTTGTTAACCCAAGACTGAAATAGGTAAACGAGTTGTATCCCAAGCCTAACATGCTATTAAGGTTTTTTTAGGTATCCTTGACATATATTTTTATAAGGTTGCATATATTCCAAAAAATTTATATCTTATTACTCTGTTATGATTTCATGGATTATTCTCTTGATTCCATTATGATTCATGTCTTATGATCTGCTAATATTTATGCAATGAATCATGCAGATAATATTTTATATACAGGGTATGATCTTATAATGATATTATCACGTTCTCATACCCCTATGTTCATGATTATGCTTATATATATCCCTTGTTACCTTTACACTAAATATGAGATCACCCATTTTTATATTTCCTTTCCCCAGGATATGAAGATATATATTATGTATGATGTGCTTAAGAAGGGTTCTATTCAGGGAAAACCTAGTGGAAGTTAATGTATCTCACTTATGTACCAATGTTTATGTTTCCATGTTTCCAAAGGTATTAAAAAAATATGATCATTGGTCATCTGTGTTTATAATTTAATATGTATTCTATAAAGATAATTTAATGTTAATATATGTTAATCTTAGGCCATCATAAAACCAATGGTAACTTATAATAATATTACTTTAATTATATAAAAAATATAAATTGAACATAAATATAAAATAAATAAAATTCATTAATTCTAAATACACTAAAATATTTAACCATTATATATTCTTATAAAAACCATAACCTATTGTGCACACTATATTTTAAGATTTTAATTACACTCAGTTTCTTATTTTAATCTCTAAAATATAAAAAAATACAAGTACACATGTTTTATTTTTGTATTAGTCATGTTTATAAAATAGGATGATGAATTTGACCACATTTTTTTAGAAACATGTATAAATTTAGTATGGATAAAAATAACCATGTTTTAAAGTCAATTTACCAATGATTTTTCAAATCATAGGTAATTGAAAATTCATTAACTATGTTTTATAGAAATATAAGTATTTTTTATATTTTAAAAATAGTTGAGTTCATTATATTTTAAAATGAGGATAAAATTATATATATATATATATATAAGGAAGATAGGATTACTGCCCAAAAACAACACACACATAGGCACCCTAGTGGGCCAAGCATTATCCCTGCAAACAAAGAATGAAAAAACCCACTGGACTTATATGATTACATGGAGTGGAATGAAGGGCCATGTTATAGTTTGATCAAAATCCTAGATGATGGTGGTTTAAATGATCTTTTTTATGAGATACCCCAAAGTGTTGAAATAAAATACAACATCATGACAAATCAATAGTTTTTTATTAAGCTACCCCAGTTAGTAATAATCACATTGTTTCTTTTATATGAATGTAGTGCTACCCCCTACCAAGAATGTTGGTCACCCCTCCATCCCACAATAGTAATTCATGTGGGAGGTGGGTGGGTTGATAGGTTAAAAAATCCCATCTCCCTTTCAAGCTTCCAACCCAGTGACACTTTTGTGGTGACCCAATTCATCACTTAATAAGAAGCACTAAACTTTCGAACTAGTTCCATTATGCTATTCATCATGTGGAAGGTTTCCCCTCCATGTTACATAATATGTTCATGTGGGAAAAGGGAGGATGAGTGTCACAAATTTTCTCATCACTCTTTCAATCCACCCACTCAACAATGCTTATATGATGCTGCACTACACCAATAGCCTATCTCCTTACACAATCTTCCTTTTCCCACTATACAACCAGTTGCCTAGTTTTGTACATTCCCATAGTTTACGAAAATATTTTTTTAACATAAATGGCCTAATAAATCCCCACTCAAATGGAGATATATGAATTTGAGATTTTATATAAGGTAGAATTATGGTGTTACTTTACTGCTTAGGAAAATGAATATATTTATATATATATATATATTACATAAAAACATTCAATTTTTATTTAATTTAACTATGTTTAAAAACACAGTTAAATGTATGTATGATATGTTTTTTTATCATTTTATATATTTATATTTATGTGTGAGTGTTTTTATATTTATATTAATATAATAACGTATATTTAAATATATAGACAATACTATAAAGATATATATGAATATATAAATCTATGTATGTATATATGCATTTATTTCTATATTTTTAATTATTACTATGAATCATTTATTTAGTTATTATTAAATAATTATAATTATGTTTTAACTATTATGGGTTTTTGTTTATATTTATGTATATATATATATATGTCTGAGAGTTTGAATATAATTTTTCTTTAATATTATGCAATTCTATTATATATGTATTATATTTATATATTAACCAGTTATGTTATTTTAAATATTATATAATAACATTATATATAAATATATTGTTATAGATGAAGGAACATACACACATATGTATTATTTGAAATAATATTTATATTAACATTTAAATTCATTACATAACATTACAGTGTTAAAGTTTATAATGTGAGTGTGTGTGCTAAAATAAATATTATGAAATATATTTATACACACACACACATTAAATAAGTTTTAATTTATTATTTAATTTAGTTATGTTAAAAAAAATGGTTAAAATAATAAATATCAACACATTAAAAAGTTGATGAAAACATGTATAAATTAGCAACATTTTAAATAAAACATGACTAAATTAAAAACTAGGCATGTTTTAAAATGAATATAAAAATCTACTTTGTTAAGAAAATATGACAAAATAAAAAATTGCTCACATTTTATGAAACATGGTTAAAAATGAAGTTATTTTCTAGTTTTTTTTTTGTAATGATAAAATTATTTTCTCCATTGTATGAAAATAACCAAAATACTCTTTATAATTATAGAAATTCCAAGATTGTAATTTTTAGGTCTCTGTAATACATAATTGTTTATAAATTTTCAACCTAAAAAAATTTAATCATAACACTTACAAAAGAAAAAATAGAACCAACTCAAGAAAAAATAATCATATAGAGACATTATCTTTGTTTTATAAACAAATTTTTTTACAAGGAAAGTAATTTAAAATAACTATGAGTTTTTCTCATAAAAAATCAAAATAGATCAAAAAAAAAGTTATGCATCTAACTTGAATATAAAAAAAATTTATATTACGTGTAAAAGAGTATTCATATAATGAAAATTAATTTCTAGATTTAAATTAAAAAATCAAGGGAAATAAAAAAAATATTGCATAAAAATAATGGTTAGTGTTGAATCTTGTTTAAAAAATAATCAATAAAACATGAGTGGCCCAAGGTGACAGAAAAATAAATGGGATAAATTTAAATAAGTCTCAATAATTCAGATGAGAAATAAATTTAAATTTTCTATAATATATCACTTTCACAAAAAATTTCTATTTTAATGCTTCAAAACCAAAACAAAAGACTCAAAAATAAAGGAGAATGGTTACTATCATAATCATTGAAATTGATGTTATGGGATCCATAATGATAGATCTATAATCACGATTTTGACCAGACTATGATAGTATGTACCATATTTCCATGGTTTGAAGACTATGAACATAGGATCACAACTAAATTAATGGTTTTTCACTAATTGTTAAATTTTAAAACCTGTGGCCATATCTATCCAATAATAATGTAGAAATATAAATGGGGTTTTCATTATCAACCTACATTCCATTACACATGATATATAATCACTAGACTAAGGGATATTTTGTATAAATATATGTGTGTTTGTGTAGTTCTTAAAATAATTTATAAATATGAAATGTCTAATATCATAATTAATATGATAAAATAAAATAAAAGAAAATGACCTATCATCATTATTTTCCAAAAATATGGCTATAGGTTCTGTTATAGTCATAATTTTCATAGAACATGATTAATGGTCTTGCCTACAATCACTATTTTTCAAAACTGTGACTATAGACCATTTATAACCACATACATTAAGGATTTTCAAAACCCTGATTGAACATTTAACTTATATTCATTGTTTAAATGAGTTATTCCCATAGGTCAAACTCGTGGCTAAAAATGATGGTTGTTGGTAAGTTTTATAATAGTTTATTTATGAATGATATCAAAAATATACAACTTAAAAAATAAAATACATGGTTATAAGACTTATTTTTTTCAATAACCTAGGTTATTAAATTAGAATAATGTTTTTAAAATTTAAACAATGTTTGAATTTACTGTATGAAATTAATTTTTTCAATGTACCTGTAAAGATCTCATTAATATATATCTTATTAACACACAATTAATAGATATCAACAATGTATCTAAACAAATAAAGGGGAATGAAAATATTACATAACCTAATAATGAAAACATGGTTCTTAGATATGGATTGGATGACAATCATAATATATATTCATATATAAATCTGATAGTGAATGTTTATTAATAATAGATAAAGTATATAAAATGAATTAAATTCATTAATATGTGAAATACATTTTACTTCAGTAGTGGATTCTACAACCAAATACCACACATTAACTTATAGGGGATTGGTCCCTCACATGTGATAAAAAATTTTAAAAAGATATTTTACTATCGACATTGGCCAACATTCTATATCAATACAACCTACAACACGAGACCACTAATTAATATTTTTACCATTGAATAAATCTTGAATAAATGGGACTATAAATACATTAGTATCTATATTTTAGATACACCAAATTATGTTTCTAGAGATCACTCCTAAATCATCTAAAATTTAATGCATATTAGGATAAATACTACCTCGAAGAGTAAAAAATATAAAATATTCTAGTAATTAATTTTTAATTATTTTTTCTGGCATAAATTTACTCATATTTATATGTTAGATATTTTTTTATGAAATATTGTGAAATTATAGTTAGTAAAGTCACTTATAGAATTTAGGTTTTCAATTAAAATACTTCTCATATTTTGGTAACATAAGTATCTTGAAAAAATATAGTATATTATTTATTTTTTATATATATTTCCATTAAAAAGGTTGTATTTTCATAGATTAAGTAATTTATGTTTAAATTTACTTTTTTATCTGTAATTTGTTTTTCAATTATTCAAAATGAATCCTTTATATTCATGAAAAACTATGCATATAATTAAAATATTTTTTTGCTGAACATACTTCTACAGGGAAAGTATTTCTTGATGTAGGGGTGGTCTGGGATACATGTGAGTACTATATTCGAGACCACACCTTCTTGATGAATTTTTGTATGAATGTTTTTTCTCATACAATACCTTCTTTAAAAATTTTTCAAGGAATACACTTCCCTGGATAATGAATTCTGTTATACACCATATAAAAACCACCCTTCATGTCGCTCTCTCCCCATCCATATGTCTCTCTTATCATTACCTCCATCAATTTACAAAGTATCGGTGTTGTCCAATACCTACTCAAAAAATATATCCATCTTTTGAGATCCCCACTTCTATGTGTCTTTGTGAATTCCAATCCATGAGTCACGATCTTTCAAAAACTTTCACAAATCCCTATTTTCTACAATATTCCACAAGTCCCGCAACATTTATGAGCCATCTTTTCCATGATTTGGGAGCTATTGATCTTCCCTAAGAGACACACCTCTAATGAGATTCATCCCTCAACCAGTGGTATATATTTATTTTCTTTTATTTTTTGGTATCATTTATTATCCTCAATTAATATTTATGATCATTTTTGTATCTTTTTTTATTAATTTTGTTGCATTGGATATGTTTTTAAATCTGAGTATGTTATAAATATTTGTCTTTTTTAGATTTTTTTGTAGTTTAATTATATGAAAACAATGTAAAAGTTTTTAATTCGTTTTTATAATTTTTATGAATTTTAATTTTAATTTTTGATTAATTACAATAATTAGGGAATTTTTAAAATTTTTATTGTATTTTATTTTTTTAAATATTTAATATTTTTTTGGTTGTTTTAATATATATATATACAATTAAAAATAAGTGAATAATTATTTAATATTTTAATATAGTTGAAATAATTTTTTTCACATAAAATTATTTTTTTAATAAAAATATTATTGAAAATATTTTAATTTTATATTTTATAATATATTAGTTTTTTATAAAATTAAATTAAATTGTAAATTTAATTTAAATATTAATGACTAATTGTTTTTATTTATACATAAATTTTAGTTGTTAAATATTTCATTGTGTAATATATATTCATGAAATATGTCTACAATAAATATATATAGAAAAGAATATTTCTGGTTAACAAGTAAACAAATAGTTTTATTATATAGATTGTATTATAAGTATATTTTTTTATTCTCAATTTATTGTTATTTTAATTTTAATATGCTTAAATGTTTTATAATAGTATTTTGGTAATAGTTTTTTTAGCAGTTTTTTGTTGGGTAATTATTTTCTTATTTAATAGTTTTTTAATAATTTTATTATATGAAATTTTATTAAAATATTACATTGAGACAATATTTAATGTACATAAAATTTATACATGATTATTCAATTAAATAATGATAAGAAATTTCATAGTTAAAAAAATAATAGTTGTTGATCTGATGTTAAATTGGATTTGGGTGTTGAAACTACCACAAGTGTTATTTTATCAGTGGCCACAGGGAATTTGTCACTAAATAGTTTAGTTGAACTTGAAAAAAAAATTTACTTAATTACAATAGATAAAATATCAATTATAAAATGTAACAATGGAATCAGTAAAATATGTAGAATGTGGAGAATTATTTTCCTGTATCGTTTTATGAATTCTTTCTATTATTGTAGAGGGGCCCATGATATCTCTCCAATTTGGTTTATCTGAAATTTAATGGTTGTCTAAAACTACGAAAAACATTAGCAGGTGGTTAATTATTTTGTAACTAATGGATGATATAAAATAAAATCATGTCAGTTGAATGATTGGGAACTAAACAAGCAGTGTATACGTTGGATACAAAAGAAAAAGTATATATTGAACAAAAATATATTGTAAAATGGATAAATAGATAACATCAATATTTTAATATCAAAAATTTATATAAATACGATATCATGAATATTGTAAATGAAAATGCAGTAATATAACTATTTTTTACTAATTAGTGAAAATTTAATCGAAATAATATTATTAAATTATAATTATAATAGGAAACATATTTTATATTGATAATATGTATATGTAAAGTTAGTATTTTATTTTATTTTATGAAATATTAGTGTATATATTTTTAGATGCCCCAAACCCAAACTCCTATATCTACTACAAAAAATGTAGTATTTTCGAACAATATTGATACTAACTTAAGTGACCCAAACATAACCATCCATAATTACATTATCAAATAACAAATAGTGATTTAATTACATACCCAAGTTATTTTTGGTTTATATATTTAGATAATTAGGAAAATTCATTAAATAAAAAAACTCATATCTTTCCATTTAAATAAATATTTTCCCCACTAAAACATTGAAACCTTATTTTAAGAGAAGTCTTCAATATCTGCCACAAAATTCTACACAATTGATACCTATCTAGACATATCATACATAATAATCTACTTTATAACTAGGGGAAATAGAAACATATAAAGGATGATCTCAAATGTTGTGTAAGGTTAAACATGTGATTACAATTGAATATTATAAGTGATCATAAGAAAAACATGTGGGTATGATAAAAAAATCAGTGTATAAGAACACACCATAAGGAAACCATACTCAATAAAGAGTTAATTATAACATTTTTATTTTGGTATAAATAATTTGATATAATAGGATCATGGAATCATAATAATGTGGAAACAATATAAAACATGTAAAGATTAGAATAAATCAAGTGTCACAACCAATAAAACATAACACAGGGGAGGGAGTACCATAATGGATTGGGTTTAGTATCTTGTTCCTTAAATATCATATCACAAGTTATAAAACCTTACCCAATACATTGGATGACTATATAATTCTAGGAACACCCTTCAGATTAAAAATATGTACATAAATATGTGTCCCACATAAGAAAAATTAATAATTTCATTAAAGTACAATTATCCCATGAATGAAATGGGTCTCATGATGATTTCCAAAAAACATGATCATATTTCACTCAGAGAAATATTATTGATAGAATTATTATAGAATATTATTAATGAATCATTAGAATTATTAGATTATGTTGACAAGGTTGAAAAATAATTTTATAAAAAGATGGGTTACTAAAAAATTTTAAATGGTATCACATAATAAGAGATCAAGAATTAGTCCATTTGATACTGAAAGTTCAATATCCAAAAAGAAAATATGTTTATATAATTGAGTAGGTAATTCATGAAATATAACAAAATAAAATTATATATTATTAAGATTTTGATTTGAAAATTAAATATAAATAATTTTTTATAATATCTTGTAACATGACTGTAAAAAAATACAAGTCAGTTTTAAAATAAATTTTTATGGGGAACAAAGAAGACAATGCAAAAATAAATTTTAAAGCAATAAAAAGTGTTGAAACTATGAAAAGAAATGATGTTAAAGGAAAGAAATGTTGTGTTCAAGATTAAAATATATATAAGTGGGATAAAATACCATTATTTGTTCCTCTAAAACATTTACCCATATTTTAAAATTAAAAAACTCATAAAAAGCATGAATATAAGTTACATTTTAAATTCAAAAAAATTGAAGTGAAACCCTCATTATGAAAAATGGATATAAAATTGGTAATAAGAATTCATTTGGTAAAGGTTAAAAATGATATTCATTTCACACCTTTGTAAGGAATGTTATAAATTACGCATGTGAATATGTTTACATTGATTTCTTTTAAAATTCTTAGATAAAGTAAAATATTATGGAAACTGACATTGCCGATCATTTAATTATAGAAAACATTATTGAAACAACATAAATAATATATACATGGGGGAAAAAGTTTCACAACTATAAAGAAAAGACAAGGCCAGTTTCACCGATGATAAATATTTTTGTCGAATTGGTAACCAAAAAATAACCAAATAAGAAGTAAATAAATGAGTTTTTTTGAGAAAAAACACATAGTTTCCACCGATAGGAACTTTGTGGTAAATAATTTTAATAACAAAGTGATATTGGAAATTAAATCCTTATATCTTTTAAAGAATTTGGATCAAAGGATAGTGAGAGTGAGAACATAAAATTGAAATATAAATACAACGAATAATGATATAATCATGACATGATAATTCAAAGAGGATATATATATATATAATATAAAAACATAGGTGCATATTACAAAACCTATCTCAAATAATGAAATTTGATATAGGAAACCCCATATGTACAAAACAATTTTTGAAGTAAGAATCCTTTAGAAATGCGTTTATGAGGAAAAAATAAAAGTTAATTAAAAAAAATATGGAATACTATATAATACAACATAAGGGTGAAAGAAACCAAACTTATAAGGATTAAGTTCAAGAATAAAGGTTAATATTCAATGAAAAAAATTATGTTAACAAAAACCATTACAACATAGGTAATATATAAATCAAAGAAAAATGAAAATAGGGAGTTTAAATGAATGTAAAATCCAAAAGAATAATTTTTTTTATGATATATAAAGTCAATATAGTAGTATTTACACTATATAAATTTTAATTCATGCATAATAAGAAACTTGTATCAAGAAATTGAAATTGAGGCAATGAACATCACCGTGGATTCCCAATTAATTGAATGAAATATAAACTCCTATATAATAATTTAAGATTCATTAATTATTTATTTTAGAATATTTTTCATGTATTTTTCAATTTTAAGTTTCATTTAAATTCATACTTATTAATTTACTGCATATTGTTTTCTCACATCAGCAACTTTGGGACCTTTGATCTATTTATTCGAAATTGTTTCTAAATTTTTAACAATGTAACAGGTGAAATAATATAGTTTCATAATATAGAGAATTATATATATTGTGTATTAATATTTCTAAAAGAACAAAATTTATACATGTCAGTAGATTTTACATAATATATTTAAATTATGAAAGATATATTTGTATGCTCATTTTTTGGACGGTTAAAATAACTATGACCATTTATTGTTAATATCACTTATATAATAGAAGATTTATCCATCCATAATCTAAACCATTCATATATAAAATATTCATTTATTAAATAATATTTAGAACCATCCATGTATAACAGTGATAAAAAATGAAATATGTTGTACTTTGTGGTAGTGACCTGATAATAACACACACAACATTTTAATTTCTTGAATGGATGAGGGTAAGGTAGATAATTGTTATTCCATAAAAATAATAATATTTAAGTACAATAATTATACTAATTTCATTATATTAGTGTGGTTATAATATATTCTTATGAGGTATAAACATATTAAAATTAATAGAAATCAAATGGAGTGAATATGAGTTCTTACCTTAATACTTGGGATAACTCATTTGAAAATTGGATTGAGATTTTGAAAGGTGTGTTTTGATGACACCAAAACCTATAAGAAATGTATAAAAATTATGGGAAATTGTTTTGTTATAAAATTTTCAAGTTAATAAGCATTAGGTGTGAGTATAAGTGGTAATGAAAAGTGGTCCTTTTATACGTGAGAGGGGTGACATATGTGTATATGTTATTTTCATGATATTAAAAGGGGTTCCATATTCAATGAAATATTATAAAAAACTTATAATCAGTAAGGATAAAATATTTTAAGCTATTTCAAGTAATATTATACCCATTTTGAGAATAAGTTTTGTGATGTTTGTAAATTTTCCACTTGATTTATCACCTTTACATCATTTTATCCGTTATCATGGCTGTTAACTTTTACCATAGTAACTTATTATTAAGCCATAAAATAAAATTTACCTTATTAAATAATATTTTATTTTGATTATTACAAACATTATTAACATCTTATTGAATTCAATTTCAAAATTTGATACAAATTAACATTAATATAATAATGCATAATATAATAAAAATAATTTTTAGAAGAATAATTTTTAGCATAAAGATACTTTTTTAGGATAAATATTTCAATTAGCATTAATAAACATGTTATTTATTAGTTTATGATTTTAAGTAACAGATTTATGAAATTCTATATCAATGAAAAAAATGAAAGGAATATTTGGATTACTTAATTAAAGGATGAGGACCAAAAATAGGTTTTTGTCAGAATAAAATATATCTTACGTTAAAAAAAAAGAAAAACAAAGGTTTTTAAATTTAGAATTTTATTTTAAAATACATTATTCTAGTCCATAAAGACATATTTTTTATCTAATGGTTTTACCATGAACCCCTATGGGAACCCCTCTAGGCTTGGTAGTGATGAAAATGCGTGACCCCCCTGAGTCCTACCTCTAGCAGTACCTAAGTTGGTGACTAGGACAAGGGGTAAAAAACACTAAACTAGAATAAATTACCCTCTATATATGAATATATAGAGAGATAATATAAAAAACCACCCAAATACCTTCAAAAAATATAAAATTAACAGAACCATAATAATTTTTTGTCCCAATAAAACTAATAAATTCACCAACATATGTACCAAAAGAAAACTAGGGCAACGACTCCACATCAACTCAGATGTCCATCATTTTTATATCCATATCAGTCCCTGTAACCCTCTTGGAAACATGAGAATATATATATATATATATATATATGTATGGTGATCATAACATGTATATTCAATAGGATCATACCCAAGGTCTCCTGGGAAAATATAAAAGGAGAAACTAATACAGTAGTGAACAAACAACCAAACCAACAAGATTCGAAAAAGATCATCTATCTATCCAAATCTCACCATAGATCACTCACAAAATAAAAGAATAAATTATTAAGATAATAACACTATTTAAATGATAAAGTGCATCACATCCACCTCCCCCATATAGTTTCCACTCTCACACCTCAATATCGGACTTCTTCTAATCCATCCCTTTTATGTCATCTCATCACCAAATATCAAGATGTCTATGAGGTAGGTTAGGTTGAAACCCTACTTACCAAAAGCCTATAACAGGTCCCAACATCCCATGTTATAATCAATGTCATCATGAATATATCTATTTCCACAACTGTATATCACACATTTATCTGTAACATCAAAACCATGTTAGTAGGGTTTCGTGAAGAGGAGGTAGTCATCGTCCATTACCCACCATATAGATATCGAGGAAAAAACCCCTAGAACATCTAGGTGTTAGTGTATGGTACTCAATATTAGTGGGGTTCATAAATATTTAACATAAAAATACAAGAATATATACATATATACACTAGAAAACACACAATTCTAACATAATGGTTTCACATTAATAATTCCTCACTTTCTCCTTAACAATAACACCAAACTAAATTTACCACTTGTTTTCACCAAATAGAAGAAACCCACCACCCAAAAAACCACACACAAAACAAAATTTTATTTATTTCAATTATAGTTTCATACAACTTTATGTATTATTACATTAACAACAATTTTTCATTAATTAGGCCATTATTTTTATATTTTATGACAAAATAATCAAGTGAACACCAAATTTAAATTTATAATTAAGTCCACCATATTCATCATTATTCACTTTGTTAAAGTAGTTATCAGATATAAATTCTTATCCACATTTATTACAGAACTACCCACTTCATATTGCATCAGAACCGTAACACTACAATAGGAAATCACTCAAAAGTCCATCATATCTTCCACCACAATTCCATTAACCGCAACACATAACAAATCTGAAACTGTCACCCCCAACATCATAAAATACCAATAAATGCTAAATAACTACAAGTTAAACAATAAAAATACTAGAAGAACACAAAAAGAGATCTTCAAACCACATATTTTTACCAAAATTCATTTAATGTTGGGATTACACATTAAATATTCTAATGCATGGGTATTTTCAAATAGTTATATGGTTACATGCGCAACCAATCATTAGATAAGTATATATATTAATAATTTTATGAGTGGTGGTTTTAAATGAAATATCATGGAAGGTTTATCAATTCACAATAGGGGTTAATAAATTCACATGATCCACAAAATTCATCATAATAATTTATTTTTTTCAGGAGAAAAAAAAATCAATAACAAGGGAATAAAAAACATTAAATTACTCCTCTAAATATTATATTAATTTTAATCTTGTTCATAATATTCAATAGTAAATCTATAATACCCACCCACTGGAAAGTTAAAGCATTCTAACTTCACAAATTTAAAAAGATGAGAGCATATGTATCCACTACTTGGAATAGAAAATACAAAACACACTACACCAAAATAGGGGAAAAGGGGATGTTTTAGATTGTTGAATATCATAATGGTAAGGAATTGATCAATCATATTAATTTTTTTGAGAAGATATGCTCATGAAAGTGAAAATAACTACTACCTCACATGTTATACACTGTTATAGAAAATAGAGAGGGAATCAAGATTTTGAACATGCATGGAATCATGAGAAGGAAGGATATGGGTGGAAGAAGACAAATCTCATTGTTCAAGAAGAAGGTTTTGGTTCATACGGAATTGAAGGAAAAAATCACGAACTCAAATGGATAAAATCACATACTTCTAAGATGAAAAACATGTTTTCACAATGATCACCTAGAAGTTAAGGAATTTAACTTTCATTTTTGTGAATAATAAATTTGATTTCATTTAAAACATGTAATATTACCCATTTAAAACCATAAGGTTTAAAGAATTAAAATGATTGAAAAATCCCCCAAAAAATAAATTTTAAAAACATTTATTTAGGATTTAAATTCCATAGTATTTGTTAAAATAATTTTTTTCACATCATTCAGGAAAATAATGTGTTTTAATTTTCTTTAAAGTTTGTATATTTTTTATTAGATCATGAATAGATTGACCATGAGAATAGATCTTCCATGAGAATGTATCCTCCATGAGAATGGATTGAGTGTGATAAAAAAATATTAACTGGGTGATGGAATGGATTAACCATAAGAAAAAGCTAATTTAACATGAGAATAAACTATAAACTATAAAAAGGAATGGATTGATAGTTATAAAAAACTAATCAAATGTGAGAAAAAACTATTGATCATATAAACAAACTATCAACCATGTGAAGGAATGGATCTATCATGAAAGCATCTATCCACAATATAAATAAATAGTCAGCCTTGTGAATGAATTAATTAACCATGGGAAAAATATGAGTGATTTTGAGAACAAATTATTGACTGTGAAAACAAACTATCAAACACATGAAGTACTAGATTGATCATGAGAGAAAATTGATCGACCATGGGAACCAACTATTGATTTCCATGAAAACTATATAACATGTGAATGAATGAAATTACTAGGAGAACAAAAATGGAAATTTCATAGGTAAGAAACCCCAAACACTCCCTTGTGAACTCTAAGTCTCAGGAAATCATAATTCAAAGGTTTTAGAAACCAGATAATTAAATTTGATACCTCTAAAAAAATTTCAATCCTCAATAATCAAAATAAAACCCAAAATAATAGGGAATGGGGGTCTAGATAGTCATATGTGAGATACCTCTCAAGTATCACATTATTAGAAGAATACAAACACCCATGGGAGGAACAAAACACATAGCTTCATGATATCATCATAAATAAAAGATAGTTGATCTAATATAAAGAATATTTTTAAACAGATAATTTCAACGAAAGGGAGAAAAGTGAATCATTAAAGAAACTTAGGGTATTGAGCATGTATTTGTAAATCATAGCCCCAATTACTCTCCTCTAATCCACTATTCCTCCACAATACATGAACTTGGGGGATAACTCTCTCATGTAACACCTTCTTTGAACGATCATGGATCTCAACCAACAACTCCAAAAAAGTCACATTAGAATCAATTTCTAACTACCCCCAATCCATGAAATGAGAGTCATCATGAACATGACAATGAAGCTGGGATACATAGAGGACATATTGAACTCTTTTTAGCCCTAGTGGGAGTTCCAATCAGTAAGAAACCAAAAAAATGTTCTCCAATACCATAAAAGGACCAATGAACCCGGGGAAAATATTACTCTATTATCCAAACCTCTACTTCCCATAATGATGAGAAACCTCTAAGAATATGTTGTCTCCAACCTCAAACTCTAGGGACTTATTATTATGATATTTACTGGCCTTGTAGTGTTATTTTCTTACCTTTATCCACTATCAAAGAACATATATGTGTTATGTTGTTATTAATAACATATTTGGACCTAGGATTACTATCTCCTGAACCTCAGTCCAGTATAATGGGGAACAAAAGATGCTTCCCATACAACACCTCAGATGGATCCATACCGATTAATGACTGATACTTTTTATTGTAGGGAAACTCTATTAATGGATGATGGTTCATCTTATATCTTAAAAATTCCATAACATTATGCCTCAACATATTATCTTGCATCTAGATGATCTTCTATGTCTACCCAAATATCGATGGCTAGAAAGTAGTGAAAAGAAAAAACTTATAGTCAAAAGTATGCTGTAAATTTCTCTAGGATAAGGTGTATATTGATAATCCGAGCCAGATAAAATTGTTTTAATACCCCGAGGATTCTCAAAATATCATCCACATATCACCTTACTATAGCATCCATAACACTTGACTATATGATCAATAGAAAATGAGATGAATTCATCAGTTTTTCCATGTTTATCCCAATGAAATCACAACCTCCTTGGTCTTGGGGTAACAAAGTGATTAAATCTATTGATTTGTCATACCACTTCCTCTTAAGGACATAAAATGGTTCAAAAAAAACCTCTAGGAACATGGTGCACACCTTTCACTTATTATCAAATCACACACTGTTCTATGAACTCTTTCACTACCACATTATCCGAGGATACAAAATCTACCTTCTCAAGCCATGATACATCTTTAAAAAAAATAGATTCAATAATAATAGTGATTTTTGAAACTCCTAAAGAACCCCCCCATGCATGTACAATGGGAAAGTAGCCTTCCCTAAAATAACATTTGATTTTGACCATCATTATCTGCCCCTCTAGAGTATTACCATGATTGACTTGGTCTTACATCACATCCACATCCGAGTCTCCCCAATATGACTCTTACACCATCCACATCATATAATATTCTACTATTATATGATATAGACAAACTCTATCATTAAATTCCTCTAAATTTATGTGAATCACTACAAGCACATTATCTCTATCCAATAACCCTTAAACTCTTATAAAATAGACTCTTGTTACTTACAAATCAGTGCGTCAATGATTATATTCCCATTTCATGGGGTTTAAGAGATATCAAAATTAAAATCCTAGATAAATTCCATCCACCTCCACAAATACAGGTTGAAATCAATATGATAGAAGATATAACTCAGACTCGTATGGTTAGTGATGGCTATAAAATTCTCACCTATGAGGTAATAACACCAAAACTTTATGGAAAGCACTAATAATACCATCTCCACGTCATGATTGACATTATTATGCTCAAGGAGACAAAAATTCATGTACCTATAATAGATATTTACCCTTTTTTACTTCATGATGGACTCCAATCCTAGAAATAGGAGGTGTCACAAATAAACCTTAACATAACCCATTCACCTAGAAACCGAATCATATGGGTGATGATCAAAATTTCCTTTAGGTAGTTGAAAGATTCCTAAAACTAGTCAACTAAAATATAATCACAGTATTTTTTATCCTTAGAGATTAATAAGGATACAATTTGAGATAAATTTTATTCAAACCTCTAATAATAACATGTGAGATAAAGAAATATTTGTAACTTTACTATTCTATACTATTCTTTCTAATAAAAAACCACCTATAACTTTGCTGGATCCTCTATTCCTCATTGGTAGTTTATTAAATTTCCATGTTAGTTCACTTATCACATCCATAACTCACACCATCACAATTTCCTATAAACATTTTGGTATTAAAGAGTCTAAATAATTATCCCCAAGTAATAAAAATGGTCTTCCCTTAACATTAATTATATGAGAATGTCGTTAATTAAAATGACAATAAACTTGTACAGGAACTCATGAAACATTTATTTCACGAGTCCCATGAATACACCTAGTGGATTCATGAAAATAAATAATATGAAAATGAACTAAAAGTGACTGTAACAGCACTGAAAACCAATCTTCAAAATATTGACCTCCTTCAACCTCACCTAATGATATGATTTCCATAAATCGATCTTAGAAAACCACGTATCTCCCCTTAACTAGTCATATAAATATTCAATTATTAGAAGAGGTCAATGATTCCTGATCACTAACTGATTTGGATTATGATAGTTTATGAATAACCATAGACTGATATTTGTCTTCTCAGAGAAGAAAAATGGAGCTGTTTATGAAGATACACCAGGCATGATAAATCCATTCTTCACGATGTCATTAATTTGGATCCTCAACTCCTGCTACTATAAAAGTTTCATCTAATAAGATACTATTAAAATTAGCATAGGACCAGACCATACATCTATTCCATGCTCAACATAGTGCCGATAGGGTAGTGTAACAACATCCTCAAGGAAAGAATATAAAAAATGTTCAACAACTCTTGGGGTCTCCATCATCTGAGATCATATTGAATCATTCAATAACTTAAACATCTTGTAATGAAAGATACCTACTAGACTACCACCCATAAAAAAACTATTTTCATTAGAAAACACCACACATCATTTTTCCACATTAGAAAAATCAAAATTAATAAAAAATAGTCAACCAATACACATACAAAATACAACCATTCCATAAAAATTATCAAATGTTATGGTTATATCAATAATAAGAAGAAAATACCCACTGAATGATGTTTTACCATCATCATTACACCACCCCATCAAACATAAAATAAGCAATACTTTCATCCAACTAGTGTAAATAACACCAAGTGAACTAGAAAAATATCCACATATAATCATAATGTGAAAACCGGAGTCCATAAAAAAACAACCTTTAGTCCCTCTAATATTGGTACCTACACAACATCCACCATCACTCGTCCAAATACTCCACATCACTAATGAAAACACCCATAACTATGGTCGGTCCTAGGTCTATAAGAATGATAACAATTATGATTCTGACCTTACCAACTCAATATCCTCTCAAATAACGTGAAAATGACCACAACCTATACTGTTGCTGTGGATGGAGAGTTTCATGACCACCCAAACCAAACCAACCTCTATCTATGTTAGGTAAGTGATCCTAGTGAAGAATATATCCTCTATTGGAATAACACACAAATATAAATACAACAGAAGATGTTAGGGAGACATTGACTCAGGTAAAGAATAAACCAGACTTGTGAAATCAACTCCCAGTTTATCAGAACCTTGACTAACCAGATAACTATGATCCTCTATATAAAGCTTTTATCCTTAATAATATATGATGTCATCCCTCTAAATGCACTCCTTATTGTGTGTGAATCTTCTTGATAAATTTTACCTTATTATACAATACTCTATATATAGGATTTTCCATTAAGGTGACCATATGTCTAATCACTAGAGGCAATATCTTCTTAAGACATTGTAATCTAGAATCCTAATATAAAAATAGATTAGGAGAAAAACACAAGAAATCCTAAATCTAGATCTTGATCTATTTAATTTTTAGACTCCACCAGTAGAGGTATATCATCTCATGCCTCTTTTATTCCTTCATTGTTAATGGAAATAACATGAGTTAAAACTTCATATAAAAGTCATACCGAGAAACATACTCCTCCTTCTCTACACTATGGTACAATACCAACCATTTTTATATCACTCTGAACATTTGAATGACTTCCAACAGAACTTAGTACTTAGATCAATCACAAATCAATCTAAATGAAATATTAATCTCCTCTTGGAAATGGGATATCTTTAGACAAGAGACACTCCCTCATACTTTTCCATACCCTGATGTTGTAAATAATGAAAAAATATCTTCCACATCTCATCCTCTTCTGTTGGCTCAATCCTCTGATAAGCGGATAAGTCAAATTGGTAAAACTTTATCTGCTTAACTACATGAAGATGATGACCATGATCTATATCTATAGAAACATTATCAAAAAATAATAATCCCGGTTGCATGGAATTCATTTATATTGAAGAGTTAATTTTATTTTAATTAAAAATACTACTTGTTTGATATTAAATGACCACAAGAATGATGCATTTACCTCTTCTAGGTCTCTACCCCTTAATTATAATTATCTATCATAGGGTGATCTGTTAGCTTCATGTGCTTTATTTGGATCAAAAGGGGTCCTAAATGTAAGTTTCCTAGTGAGTTTCATATTCTACACCACCCACTATATGGGAATAATGGTGTTTACCTACTAGTCTCTTACATACCTCACCAGTGACAAAATCTAAAATCCATCTTTTATCTAAAAAAAACCTTTTATACCACTCTATCATGATACCCTACTGTACTGGTACCCATCATAGGATAGTAGTGAAGATAATATGTAACAAACAATTCAAACCTTTAGTAATCCTTTGGTGGAAAACTATCATCAAGGGTGAAAAACACTGAAATGGGAGGAATTTCCCTCAATATATGAAAGTATTGAGAGAGAAGATAAACATCCACAAACCTTATGTGATATTTTTTAAATAAACCAAACCATCCTATATGTATATGTCATCAAATATAAATAATTTGTCTATAGTAAGTACCAAATGAAAAATAGGCAATGACTCTACAAAGACTCTGATCCTCAAGCTACAAATACCAATATTAGTCCCCATAACTCTTCTAGAAATATTAGAGTAGTCATATATATATTTATTATAAACATAACATTTATAATCAATGGGATCATACCCATGGTCTTCCATGAAAATGGGAAAAGAGCATACTAATTCATTAGTGAAGAAACAATTATATGAACAAGAACCTAGTCATGTCATTTATCTTTGAAACCTCAAAATGGTTTAGTCAACAAATAATACAATATAACAGAAAGATAATTTAAATACATAATTTATAAGGTATCACATATTTTTTTACCTCACCGATTTTCCACTCTCATAACATAAAATAAAATGTCACCTACTACCATCCATTACATTTAATCTCATAATCACACATAAAGTTATCCCTATTGTAGGTCATGTCACAATTATACCTACCCCAGCCTTCTATATGTCCTAACACCCCATGATGGAATCAATGATATCATGATAAAATCTATTTACACTTTCATATTTTCCTAGATCCATCCACAATATCAAAACCAAGGAAATAGGGTATCATGAACATAAAGGAAATAAACCACATTCCATCATCCAATGATTCATGAACCCTGCTATATACCACATCCTCTCATCAATAGACATCACCACAAATTGTGTCATACTCAAGGTCTAGGATATACCACAAACTAAACAATTATTTAATAATACCGTCGAAGGATGAGTAGGTAATTGGGCTCATTCGCCACCTATTCTCACCATATTTATGTTAGGGGAAAACATCCTTTAGAACATCTCGACATCGGTTCATGGTACTCAATATGGGTGGGGTGCATATAGAAGAAACATGAAGATAAAAATATATATATATATATATATATCAAAAATAAACAATGTCCTATCCAAAATGCTTCAAATCAATACATCATAACCATTGCCTTAAAAATAAATGCCACACTAACTTTACCACATGCTACCATCAACTAGATGAAACCCATCTGTATAACAATCACACACAACCCAAAATTTCATTTTATTCAATTAAAGGTTCATAAAAATTATAGTTTTTACATTAATAACCCCCATTCATTAATCATGAATTTTATTTTCATATTTTATGACAAACCACTAAGTCTAACAACTACATTTAAATTTCTATTTATGCATATCCTATTCATACTTATTCATTATGATAAACCAGCCATCAAATATAAATTATAGTTCTATTTTATTAGAAACTATCCCAAACTGTTTTTAATTTTTTATTATGGTTACTAACCTTGTATTCCATCACTACCAAGCTACTATACTTATTAATCACACAAAATCCAGCATATCATCACACCCCCTACTCATAATACACACCACATCCAAAACACTCACCTACAACATTATATAAATCCCAAAAAGTCCACACCACCATAATGAAACAACATACAATTAGAACACAATATAATATCTCCAAACCACATATTTTTCAACAATCTATTTAATAGGGGTCTTGCACATTAAATAGTATTTTCAAGCATTGGTGTTTTCACATAGTTCCAAGTTTACCTGAGATACTAATTATTATCCATATATAAATATTAAGATGTTTATGAGATGTGGTTTTAATAAAAAAGTTAGGTAATTGTGATCAATACAAAATAGTAGGTTAATATATTCACAACAGCCACAACATGCTCATTGCAACGGGTCATATTGGATCCAGAAAAAACAAACCAGAAATAAGGAAATAGATAAACGCATATGATTACTCCCCTTAACATTAAATTAAATTTGGTTCTATTTATTTTTTTCATTAGTCAATCTATACCACCAAACCACTGGAAAATAAAAATTTTCTAGTTTAACATATTAAAAAATAGGATAAAAAGGATCCCCCACCTGGAAAAGAAATTCTAAAACACACTACATCTAAAACTAGGGAAAATACGATGATGTTTTCACCTAGATATCAAGAAGGTAAGGGGATTGATCAATAATATAAAACCAACAAAAATGAGAGGATAAAGAAATTGAAAAATGATTTTTCCACAAATTAAACACACTACTATAGAAAACATAGAGGGAACCATGACATTTAACACTCCAAGAATCACAAACCAGAAGGCTCTAGGTGGAAGAAAAAACTATGAAGGCTCTATAATAATTTTATGGTACTTTCAAACTCAAAAGAAATAAGAAATTATTGGAAAATTGAAAATCCAATACTGTTAAGATTCTATATATGGTTTCCCAAATATATATAAGAATTTATGAAAGTTAAATTTAGTTTTTTTATCTTTGATTCAATATTATTTAAAACACAATGACTAAACCACTTAAGAAAAAATTGTTCAAATAATACAAATAATAATTTTAACCCAACAAAACATATTTTAATACAATTTATTTGAGCTTTAAATCCCATATTTTATGTTAAAATTATTTTTTCATGTAGTATAAAAAAATATGTGTATTAGAAAAACAATAAATTTTTTATAATTGTTCAACAGACCATAAGAAAGGATAAACCATGAGAAGGGATCAAACATGAATAAAAACTATCAATAGTGTGAAGGAATGGATCAACTGTGGGAACAAATTAATCATCCATGAGAATAAACTACTGACCATGTGAAGGAATGAGTCAACCATGATATGAAACTGATCGATTGTGAGAAAAAAATATTAATTGTGTAAACGAAATATCTAGTGTCTAAAAGAATAGATCAACCATGATAAAAAACTTATGATTGTGTGAATTCATAGATGTAACCTATGAAAAACCAACCGACTATGGGCACATAATATCTACCATGTTAATAATCTATTGATCTTGAGAAGGAAAAGATCAAATGTTAGAACAAACTATTCAATCCTCAGAAGAAAATGACAATCTTGTAAATAATATATTAATAGTTTAAAGGAACCAATCAACTGTGAGAACAAACATGGAAATCTCTGGGTGAAGAAGACCCAAAACAACCATTTGAAACCTCCAGGACATGGGAAATTAAAAATAAAATATTTTAGAAATTAAAGAATTATTGGTTTCAAAAAAATTTAAGTCATGGTTTTATCATTATCATTTCATAAAAGTCATGATATTTATAAAAACCGTACTATTTACTATTCACTAAAAAATTAACATCTTTAGAAAATTACCAAAAATTCACTTTATGATAATATTGACATGATTAATCTGAAATAAATGTTAATTTAATCAAATTAATTTTTTTTTACTTTAATAATTTAACTTTTAAATAAAATTTATAAATAATTGGTTGATTACATTCGCCACCATAGAATAAAACATATAGAATAAAATTTTAGGCATATGGAAATAATGTAAGTTAATTATTTATTTACTGCTATTAATTTAGTTCACCAATAATTACTTAAATATCATATATATATTTTATTAATATCATTTTCAAAAAAAAAATGCATATTTTATAAAAAAATATTATAGAATAAATTGTATCTTCACAAATTAATTTGTAACTATTTTTAACTTCAAAAATTATTTATTTTCCTAAAATAAATTATTTACAGTGAAAATATATTTAATATCTAAATAAACATTACTTATATAATAAATATTCCAAAAATTCCGAAATGGTAATGTTATACTCAATTTCATTATAAACTTTTAATTACATTCATATATAATTTATTTCCTTATAAATTTTAAACAATTTAATAAAACATATTTATAATTGATATATATTGTTTTTGGAGTAAAAAAGTTTCCTAAAGCACAAGGTGTTAAATTTTTATCATGTAATTTAATTTCAATTAACAGTGTGACAAAAAATAGCCAACCACTTGTGTGTGTTAATATATCATGGATTTAAAATTGTAAAAGATGAGCATGTGATATCATATATTATTGGTACTATAGGATTAGTAAATATTTTTGGATTGTGATATATTGATGGTAGTTAATAGTAAAATTCATCATTGATTAAAGATTTCTGAGAATTAGTTTACATTATATTCAATTTTAAGATTTCATCATACTTAGGATAATATGTATTACATGCTTTATAATTTGATCTATGAAGATGATTAAAGGATTTATTCTCATACATATTCAGATCTTGGAAGGCTATGTATAAATAAATTAAATGTTGAGATTAAAATAATTTATGATATCACCAAAATAGAACATAATATACTAGATGATAGTGGATTCTCTAAAGAGCATGTGCTTCTATAAGAGTTGGTAATTTGAGGTGGATTAATTAATGAGAATAAAATTAGACCAGAGAAAGGATTTAATATGTTGATTACTATATATATTACTCTAAAATATGTAATTGTTGTCAATCAACCTATGGTTCTAATCAATTATGCCTATGTTGATTATTTTTAGGATGATGAAGTATCTGAAAGAGAACATGAGGAAATTCCCAAGAATGATATAGAAAGGTAATATACATGGTTGGTGAAAATATCATATGATATTACACCAATGGTTGTTTAGTTTTTTTGGGGTATGATGACATTGATAATAATGATTCTAGGTATTTTATATAAAAGAAATGTAGGATGGATTAATGATAGAATTTATAGTAGAAGACAATTTATGATAAAATAAGCATAACATGCTGTTATAAATCAATAAAATGTAATGATACATTATAGTTATCTCATACATGAGTCTATAAGATAGATATTTTCTATAAAATATCAATAGTAAGCTGACACATGAAGGATTTGATTATGAGTTACACTTGTAAAAAATTCAACTTTAAAAAATTCAAAATGTTCTAGAACACAAACCTATTTGAATCTAATGTTGATGTTAGATCATAGACACTAAGTATTGAAATTCATACAGTTCATTATTATTTTTATGATCAGAGTTAACTAGGATGTTCATGTATAGCTAATATAAGAATGCATGAAACATACATTAATGCATGACTCTATATTATTGGTTCATTATGTACATGGGTATGCTGTTATGGGTCCAATGATATATAGTTGGGAGTATATTTAACAAATTCTCTTAGACATACCATTACCAAATCCATTGAGAACTGTTAGAGGAGGTAGGTTATAAATACCCTTATTGGACACCTGTTTCATAACCTTTGATCCAGAAGTAGATGAGGTGACATTATAGAGATATGAATGGGAATAAGTTTTATGATTGATTTCAAGTACATTATTTCCCAATCACTCTAGATCATATATTAGTCTAATGAACCTACCTCTACATGGGGATTTTGAGTGTGTTGGTTAATATAGTTAGGGTTTGGAATGTATTGCCCATATTTATAGATAACTATATAGGGAATCATATAATAAATTGAATGAGATAGGTGGTTGTTGTTTTTTATTAAAGGTGTGGGATTGGACTCAATTCCTTACACATACACCTCAGTTTGTAACTAATTTACTAGTCAACATATTTTGTTCGAGTCCTTTACATTTCATGTATTATAAAAGTTAATTACATTCTTGTGTTTCAATTATATGTTTTGATTAAATAATTTAGGATTTTTTTATTTTAAATGTATAGTTTGAACTACACAAAGACACACACACACATGCCCATTTCCCCATGTATTCAATTTCATATTACTTCCAGATGTTTGATTATCTTACCATTGATGGGGTATGAAAAAATCTATATTTATAAAGTTAGTGTTCTTTGTTTAATAAAATTTCAAAATTTAAATCTCTCCCAGTAAATTTATTAGACGAAATTTGTTGGTGATGTTATTGTATATATCGTAGATTATTATAAAGAGAGGATGAATCACTATATTATTGTGGTTCCATTTATATATTTTCATATTGACAAGTGGAACCATCCTGATTGGGGCATAAGGTTGGCCAGGTATCAAAAACCCATTTTATTTCCACCATGATAGGTTGTAGAGATGCACGATATATGACATATGAGAATGCATGATTAGTATTAGAATGTTATCTATAAGTTATATATATATACATATATATAGATATATATATACATGTAGGATTCAACTGAGTAGTATTGTGTAACATGATATCTTAAAGGATGTCTTCACCATAGCTCTTGAACTATGTACATGTTATGGTATATGTGATTAATTAGATGATTTACCATAAAACTTCTATGTTAATTAAATACTCAATAATTTAAATGTATCACATGTTTCAATTAGTTATTTTTTAATTTTTAATTCTATAATTTAATGTCTATATTTTTAAAACCCTTTTTTCAGGGTGATGAGATCAATCAAGTTTCTTATAAAAACACACATGATACACAAGATTCATTTATTTATGATAAGTTGGATTCAATTATTTATTCAATGCAAAGTGTACTAAATTGTGTCTAGAGAATCTCCTTATAATCTGAACATGCTCCTAAACCTCATCTCATGTCGTTGTAGGTCGTGCCTAATCAGTCAGACATCAATGATGAATGAAATTCACATCGACATCATCTCTATCATTCCTTTTCTTAAACAACTGTAGAAACTATTACACAACAACCGATTGGAACTTCCTTGTGATACATAGAGAAACTTAAGACATTCCCCACACACCCTTCTTCAGAGTGGGCACTGGATACAACCCTGAATGGGTAACCGATTGGGGCACTTGGTATTATATTCCACCCATCAGTTTGACCTTTGATTTTGATATTATGGCCCCTATTCCATATGCAGCTCATGTAGTGACACAATGGATTGAGACATCGATTGAGAATCTATATCAGTGATTTCTGATCCATGATAAAGAAAGTTATAGTTTCATGTCCAAACTCAAGTGGATGGGTAGCTGGTTCCAGTTCTATTTTTAGACTCACAGGTGATGACAATTTATATAGAGCTGTATTTGTGCATACTTCGAAACCTACTAAACAAATTAGTCGATATGAGTGTACTTCCAATGAATCTAGGTGTGGGGCTGGAGGAAACATTCATATGTATCGACATTGATGATGTATTATTTGTACATTTCACTAATATCAAAATGTTAATTATGTATAATAATATTAATTATTAATTATTAAATTATACTACTTATTATGTATAAATGTATATTAACATTATTTCTATAACTAATACTAAAATCAATTATATTTATATATATTATAATATTAAAAACTAAGGGTGCAATGCAAGAACATAATATTATCATATTTTATGATATGAGATATTTTATAAAATAAATTAACAAATATTATATAAAAAATACTATTAACATATATTAAAATATTAACATATATTATTATATATTTTACCATATATTATAAAATATATTTATATTAACATATATTGAAATATTTTATAGTATAATAATATTAACATATATTATTATATATAATAAAAAATTATATTAAAATATAAATATTATATTATAAATAATAATAGATATAACATATATTAATATAATATTATAGTAATTTTCACATATATTATAATATTAAAATAATATATATTAACATATTTTAATGTAATATATATATAATGTTAACATATATTATAATAAAATATATCATAAAATATATTATAATATATATTATAAAATATATTATTATATAATATATTATCACATATTTTATAATAGAATATTATAATAATATTAACAAATAATATTTTTTATAAAATAAATAAATTGAAGCTTACATTTTGTAATTTGAAAAGTATGTTAACATACATTGTACTATCATAAGCTTAGAATATATATTTTAATATATTAATATATATTGACATATATTATAAAAAATATATTATAATATAAAAAATAATATATATATAACATATATTAATATAATATTTTCAATTATTATCTTAATATTATAATATATTTCAATTTATATAATATAATATATATTTGAATATATATGTTTATATATATATATATACATGCATTAACATTAATATAATTTTATATATTAACATATATTAAAATAAAATATAAAATAAAATAAAATAAAATAAAATAAAATAAAATAAAATAAAATAAAATAAAATAAAATAAAATAAAATAAAATATAATATAATAAAATAAAATAAAATAATAGAATAGAATAGAATAAACTAGACTAGAATAGAATAGAATAGAATATAATATAATGTAATATAATATAATATAATACAATACAATAAAATATAATATAATATAATATAATAAAATAGAATAAAATAAAATAAAATAAAATAAAATAAAATAAAATAAAATAAAATAAAATAAAATAAAATAAAATAAAATAAAATAAAATAAAATAAAATAAAATAAAATAAAATAAAATAAAATAAAATAAAATAAAATAAAATAAAATAAAATAAAATAAAATATATATATTATCAAATTTTATTAAAAGCATACATTTTTAAAACACAAGAATATATTAATATATTTTTTAATATAATAAAATGAATATATATTATAGTAAGATTACCATATATATAATACTAATATTAACATACATTATATTATTATAAATTTTTATTATGGATTTAATATTTTAAAAACATAAATTTCATATTGTTATTTTATTAAATAGGATGGTGAGAAATGACATGGATAGTTCCTTTTACAAAATAATTTTGAACAAGAAATTTCCCAAGATAGTGTCTACCCTGCTTCCAAAAAACAATTGTAGATGGGGGAATAATTTCCCAGATTCCCTATTTTGGGAATTTATTTTTATATTTTTCTATATTAGAAAATTTAACCTTAAATCCACCACAAAATAAACCTACCATTCAACATTAGAAGTAATAAAAAAATACACCAAAATGTACATTATAGCTCCTTGTTGTTGTTTTTCATATCATATCTTCTCATGCATAAAAAGATGATTTTATCAGAAAGAAATAGAAAAATAGACAACATAGAATGAATTCTCAACTAGAATAGGTCCCACAAATAATGTTTTACCATGAACCATAGTACCACTGTTGGTCTGTGTCGTTATAGACACTACTAAAAAATCATGCATTTTCAACACTACCACTTATCAATGCTAAAAAAGTTCCAACTAAATGGGTGATTGGTTCACTAAAACAAACTAATTTGTAATTTAGATTACTTGTATATTAACATAAGTAAATATTAATTTAAAATATCTTATCACATATTGATTTTTATTCTACATAACATTGTTGTGATAATGTCCTAGTGTATTTTTAACATTGATAAGGTCATAACATTTTTTATCTATATTGATAATCTTGACATTACATAATGATATTATTAACATAGTTACATGGTCGGATAAAGTACTATAATGGGGAATCAAGAATATCATTTGTCTGATGTCAGTACTCATAAGCGGGTAAGGCTTCTTCTCATGAATTTCTGACATGGTAATCTCCAAGATAAAAGATTATGAGAACAAACCCACCAGTATGAATTCTGTATGTTTTGGTGTCATCCAATATACCTATCTAAGAGCATGTGTAGTGGTCCATAGGCTTTAATATTATCATAAATGCATGTCATGACTCATGCACCTATATTTTCTAATGAAAAATGTGATGACATATGCTCACGGTGAGGTAAGGTATATTGGGTGCATCAAAAATGATATGTTGTTAATGGATAAGTTAATGAATAATTGGTTCATTTCATATTTATGAAAGTTGATATATTTTACCATTTATTAGAATATAAACATTGCATTAAATTTTATGGCCATTGTGTAATGACATGTTAATTTAATAAATTTAAAGAAAGAAATATCGAGCACATATGTTGATGACACAAATGTAAAACCATATTGATGGGATATTTTTTATAAATGAATTATATTAAAAAATGTCCATTCATATGTGGTTGTCATCACCGTGACATCATATTATTTTGCTTAACTACCTTGACCCATTTCTAGAAAACAATCTAGGAATTTAGGAAAGCCCACATAATGTCAATGAGAAAAATCTTAGAGGGTCACTAAGTGTTTATGTTTATCTCAATTAAATTCTATTTTAATTTAATTAATGGAATAAATGTTCTTCCCCAAAACGAGGAATAATTTTACTCATTTATTAATAATTTCATATATTAAATAAATATTTATTCAATTCATTACGAATAAAATATATTTATTTATTTTATCAAATATATATTTACTGTTTTTTGAATTAAATATTTATTTAAGAGAATAATTTTTTTAAGAGAATAAAATATTTTATTCAGGTATTTAATAAATGTTTATGAGTTTAACTGGACCAAGACTATGTTCGATGATGAATATTTATTTTCAAGAAGGTAAATAATATTAATCACCATTCAAGTTAGCTCACATTGTAAAACAATAATAATAATAATAATATTATTATTTTATTACATGGGGTTTTATAATGGTAATTATATTATTTAAGGGCCTATTCACAATTAAATCATATATTTTATTTTAAACCCCAACACTATAAATATATGGTTATTTCTATTGTGTAATATTAATCAAGATATAGAGAATTGTTGCATAGAGTTAATTATCTATGAAAATCATTTTTCTATCTCCCACAAAAGAACAAAAAATTCAAGATATATTCCTTCAAGATCAAAGGATAAGCAATCAACATGAATGATATTGTATAATTTATTTTCTATGCTAGCACCTATAAATAAATTGGAATTTCACAGAGATTAAAGGATGAAATGTGGATCACCACTAGAGGGATTCTATCATTAGATCCTCACATCACAACAATGAAAATATGAAAAGGGAACTTTTGAAGATAAATAACATCATCAAATAAAGGATCCTTAGAAAAGATATTTATTTTCTTCAGATCTAATTAAATTAATTATTTATTTAATATGAAATATACCGCCTTGATGTTTTTGAAAAAAAAATATTAATTTTTTTTAATATATCACCACACCACATGCTTCTCCTATACCCGAAACCTATAAGTGGTATCAGGGGGGTCCCATTTTAAATATATAATTATTTACTTGATTGTTGATCTATATGAAATCATGATTGAATGTTTCATTTCGCGTTGTCTATTATTTAATAGAATTTAAATTACCATGTCATCGATATATTAATCATGTTCATTTAGTGTTTCATTTTATTAAAGGTCTAAGAACTTATGAAGAATTATCAGAGATACAATTGGTAAGTGAATTTGTTTTGTTAGTAAAATTGGGTTACACTGTGTGTAGATGGAGTGCACAATATTTACTTGTGTTCACTACACCTAGATCTATCATGGGATACTTTACAAACTGAGTAGTTACTTACACATTGTGCATTTATCGCACACCATTTGTAAACTAAGCCAAAATTGAACATAGGATGTCATATTATACTGCATGTACCTAGCGTACACACCATGTAGTCTACATGGGTTAGTGGTGTAAACAAAATAATCCTTATGGTCGTTATAGATGAACAAACCTCATGAAACTAAAATCATAGAGAATTTATGATATACATGACATGAATGCGGTGTACATGCTATGTTGTTCATCATTTCCTATATCCGAAATAAACACTGATCCATTCAGTAAGAACATCAAAAACATGAAATAGGGGATACATGGTGTGTAGCTAGATTATATATGTCATGTAGTCCATCTGTGATACACACTTAAAGCCCATGAGTTTATCCCAGGAACATGGAAAGAGTATACATGGTGTTTTGATGGCATGCACATGCCATGTAGTCTGATAGAGTTAACATAATAAATCCTTGAGCATGTTATTTAGATACATGGTAACTAAGGTACATTGTGTGTAAATATATATTAAATGTCATGTATTATCCCAATTAAGGGAATAATTAAATTACATTAAATTTAAAATTAAATAAATAAAACATTATTTTATTAATTGGAATCTATTGTGATTGACAATTTAATAACAGTTTTAAATAATTTTAAATGCTTAATTAATTTATTATAATAAATACATAATTATTAGTTCTACAATTTATTTTCCATGAATACCATAATGATATTTATCAACGAGAGGGTTCAAATAGTCATTAAGATAAAAGGGAATTAATTAATTAATTAATTAATTCAAGTGTGTTTATATTAATAATAAAGGATGAATAAGAAATGAATGTTAACCGATTTTCTTGCATTAACATTTCATTTTTTACCATTCATGATCATGACTATGACCAGTGTTTGTGTTGTCTTAATTTAATTTAATTTATTATATAGATTTTCAATTATTTAATATTAAATTAAATGATGGACTTTATGTCATCCCTCCCTCTACTATTGTGTAGGACATGCATATACAATGTTATTTATATAATCCCACTTTAACTAATACTTTGATTCCATTCACCTTCATGTGGGTAATAAATAATGTAATTATTAGAGTTTCCCAAGATTCGTGGAGGGAGTTAAAGAAAGATACCTAATGATTCCAACCCAAGTGATACCTATACAGATATGTGGAATGGTGTAATGCATTCCAAGACTCACAATAAGCGTTATTTCCCTAATTTTATAGGTTGATTTAATTCCATCCCATTAGATCAACCATTTGATATGACTATGAATTGTTTATTTATTTAATTGATTATTTTTTTCTATGAATTATTTATTTTATAGATGCAAGACCACAATCACATTAATTAATTAATTAATTCAAAAATATAGAATTTAAACTAATGGATTATATGTAAATTTTTTATTCAGCATGGTTAATTAATTAAGTAAATTACACTTAATATTAACATGAAATGTAAAGAATAAAACAAGATAAAATTTATTATTAATAAATTTAAATATCTCTAATTAATATTAAGTCAGAATAATCCTTCTATTATATGATTAGGAATGAAAGCCTTAGAACTACGTGTTTGAAAAACCCTTATTAGGACACTTACTTTTAAAGTGGAGTTCTTAAGAAGGTTTCAATTTGACCTAACCATCTTTCATGAAGAGAAGTATCCCTCGCTAGACTTGATGTAACTTAGAGGAATCTATTGAAAAAAATCCAAGCTAGTATTTTACGATTGGGGAGTCCACTCAACTGATTAAGGATCTGCAAGCTCACAGAGGGAAAAGATCTACCTAACTACCTTTATGTAGCTTGAACAACCCTCATTGGGGTTATGTGAATGTGAATATGGATCCTTTCCACTTAAATTTCATATAAACTGTAAATTATGAGTTCAATGGTGACACTTATTTAGGATTGATATAATATCAGTAAAATTAATAAAAACAATTAATTTCTTATTTCTTATACAATTTGTAATCAAGAAAATATCATCTGTAAATTTTAACTGTTATAGAAAATGGCAATCAATACCAAGAAAATGGTGTAATTATTCTTTAAGTCTGGGATTGTAATTATAAATAAAAATTTATAGATAGGATAAAATTGTTTATGTGATGAATTATTATCATAAACATTTTATTATGTATTGGAATTCAATATTCATGTTCTGCCACCCTAGAATGTGAGTGAAGGTGACAAGGATGCCTACTAGAGTTATCTTGAGGATACTTCCTATGTATGTTGTATTATTCTATAAACTGTGTATGAAGAGTTGATGAAAAAATATAAAGATATGTACGATTACACCATAATATATATTATTCAATCATTTTAGAAATGGAATTAAAGGCTTAAAATAAATAAGATCATCAATGAACTATATCAGTGTAAACTAGATGAAATCAATCTAACTTATGATAATTCTTTCAAAATGATGGGGTATATTGACCAATTAGAAAAATTGGAGTTCCATTTTGATAAGATATTATCCATTAATATAATTTTATTATCCTTAATACAAATAGTATCCTTATTTGGACAAACATAGAAAAATGGAATGGACAATTTTCTATGGAAACTTATTTTCATACTTCATCAAGCAGATTAGGATTAGTTAAAACTAGTTCCATCACCCCTATTGGTAAAATGATTGATATTCAAGGATAAATATCCCATGGATAATCTAAATCCAAAATATTATTTTTTATATCATTTAAAGAAACAAAAAGATTTAAAGGTAGAAGAATGAATACAAGGCTATTTGTTTCTTGTTTGGAAATAACGGAAACTCGAAAATAAATTGGAATTAATTGTATAAGATGATAGTTTCACTAACTTCAAGAATATTTGTCATGTTTCTTTTCTCTTATAATTTACTAAATATAATATTATTACAATATACATTTATTTAAATACATGAAACATGAAAGAATATACAGTTTATAGATTAAAATCGAAAGCAGATGAGAAAGGGTGATTTCTATGTTAGCCAAGGGGAGTTCACTATTTCTATTTCCCAATTGATTCACTTTTTTAATTGATGTTAGCAAAAAATTTATCTCTATGCCTAGGTAGATACCAAAATACATTACTTATATTTTGGATAAATATTATTATGGTACTTTAATATTAAACTAAAAATTGAGTAACTATTGAATCACAAATATCCACTGTAATTAACGATGAATATAAAATATAAAAATATTCTCCAATTATAGAAAGATAATTATTTTTAAAATAAAACTGAAAGTTGTTGAATTTTTTATTTTCATTAATTTATTTTTTGGATCAATTTAGATAATATATTAGATATTCAAATGAAATAACTATCATGTTTTAGATATGGAAACCTTTTTTAATAAAGGTACATCATAAAAATTTTAGATTTAGTTTAACATAGGCATGTGAACTATTATAAAGCTAAAGATACTTAATATACTTGATGATAAATCTTATAAATTATAAGTGAAATAAGTAAACCTACTTTGTAAAAGGAATCTATGATATTTATTTATGGATTATATCTTACCCAAGTAATAATTAATCATATATACAAAGTAAAGGTTATCCCTAACTCACATTTTGTTATATATGTCAACGTCATGATGGTCATAAAATTGATATCAATGATGAGTCATATAAATATTAAAAAGATTCCACTATACTTTTCAAGACATATTTTTTAAATATAAGTGAAAAACGTAACCATGCAACAACTATATTTTCTGATTGATTTCATATCAAAATGTGATATGATAAGAATGAATTATAACTCTGCCACAAATGTTTGTTGAAAAATATTTATTAAAATCTATCCTTAAATTGAAATAAAAAACAAAAGAAAAAGGTTAAAATGAGTTAACTATCCTAAATCCACTAAGGATATTAACGTCTAATCAATATTGTAAATAGTTCCATAAAGTAGACCTATCACTTTAATGATAATGGGAGTAGAATTAACTTCTATGGGTTAATGCTCTGGATGCACATGAGTTGTCATATGAATACGTGAATCCACTAAGATTAGTGGGAGGATTATTTCTACATACACATACATTGTATGAATTTATAAGCATGGAGTTAGTTTATATTCACCATGGTTTAAGATACATGTATTATTAATTTAGAAAAATAATTTCTATAAGTAAGTAGTAAATGTTAATATTCTATTATTGAAAATAATATATAAATTAATGAAATGGACTCTATGTGTCAACATTTTGGGACATGGTGTTTTAAATATTTCTACCAATTGATACTACTGGTGAGTATTTAAGAGAAAATAGACATAAATTGTACAAGATGGTACTAATAATGCATAACTTATTTTTGAATGTTTAATCCATGATAAAACTTATTCACCTCTCATCATAATTAAAATTATTTTTGAATCATACTTGTCAATGAATATATCTAGATCATTATGTTAGGCTATTGATTTTCAAGGAAAACTCATTTAGAGTAATCCTAATAAAATATGTCTATATAATGTGTCCAAAAAGAAAACCCTATGTTATATGTCTAGTTGGAATAAATAAATGGGTCATTGAAATCAATAAATTTAAATAATATATGTAGATTCCATAATTTCATTTATGAAAAAATCATATATAGTGATCATAAAATATTAGTCTTGAAATGAATGAGGGTCACATATATCTAACTGGTTAGTGGGGTAACAGTTATTTCTAAATATAAATATATTGATTTTATATTGAATAAAAATTTTATGTCTTACAAGTTTGTTATAAAAAATGAATTAAATTTATCTAAGAATAACTAAAATTAGATGCCATGTTCTGGGGAATAATATATACAAGATAGATCCATGTTTTTATTAAATTTATTTATAGAACATATATTGACCAATTATTGAGAAATAAATTTTGAAACAATTCATGTAACAACCCAAGATTTCATAGTACGTTATCTCATTAATGTAATTCAATAGTTTGAGCTACACGCAACACCGAGTTTGAGCGCACCACTACTAATGACACTAACCATTCAAAAAGCGGTTATGAATAGTATTAACTGCATTTTGAATCTTATATATTCTATATAATTTTAACATTCTTATTATGTGTTACTTAGACATAGTATAAGAACAAATTCATTTTTCAAAAAAAAAGAAGTATTTTTCAAAAATACAATTGTACCGCCTTTTAATGGAGAACCTTTTTTAAAACTAATATTTCAAACTTTTATATATTCAATTTAATGAAATTAAATTCTTCTTTAGAAGCGGGACATAAAAATTTAGTTTGGATAAATTTTTGGTACTTTTCTGATAACTTTCATATTTTCTTGAATAGTGAAAAATACTATGTTTTAATTGAAACAAAATTTTGTAATCGAAATAATTTATAGAGTTAAATTATGAATTTGAAAAGTTTTTAATTATAATTATGTTATATTTTTATCATTTAATATAATATAGGTAATTATAAGTAATTTCACATTTAAATTTGACATAAACACATGTCAATCTTTTGATAGTTTTTATTTTTTTAAACCATCTTTTTGGTTTTAAAAGCGGGAATTGATTTTAAATTAATATATGAAACTTATATATTTTAAATTTAGTAAAATAGAATTCATTTTTGAATTTGGAATATCAAAATTATCTTAAAGTGAATTTTTGGTATTTTTCTGAAAACTTTATATTTTTGATGAATAGTGAAAAACATTGCGTTATTATTTAAAAGAGACTTTTTATTTTAAATAAATATTTATTTTATATAAATTTAATTTAAGTCAAAATATATATATAATTCCTATATAAGTTCAATGTAATTCATTGGAGTCATTTTATAATAAAATTAGATGTATAAAATTTTATTGAACTTTTTAATCTATTTTACCCACCTCTTAGGAGCATTTGAAAATTTTCATAAAACATAATTTTTCCACTTCTGTGAGTTGAATTTCAAAAATTTGAGAGACACAGTTAAAATCAGTAAGTAAAATGTGGTTCAATAAGATTAAAATAATTTTTGGTGAATTGTAACTTTTGAATTTTATTTTCCACACTTAAAAGTAAATAGGGTAATTAAGGGTACAAATTACATCATAATTACCCTAACACATGTCCTAATTCTATTTTATATGTATAATTAGACCCAAAATACCCTTAGGAATAATATATGACTCCCTTTGGTTCACTTGGATTAGATTAGGACATTTATTATTATTTTATTTAAAGAAGAGTTAAAAGAGTTAAATTCAATGTTTAATAACTAAACCATTTTTAATATAGAGTTATACATAATATAAATTCGACTATAAATATTCATTATAAATATAAATATATTTCCTACATGATGATATTTTATTTATAGTTTTCAGACATTAAATAATTTAATTTAATTATGACACAATGACGACGTAGTAATTACCTTAATAATGAAGTATTAAAATAATTGATATTATAAATATCCAAATAAATGTAATTTGAGACATTTGATGAATTAAACTAATTTTCTAGGTTACTATGAAATGTTTTTATTGAACATATTAATTTCGTTATAATTAATAATGTTTTTAGTACTGTAACAAAAATCATTTATTAAATAATGTCAAAATTGACATAATTGAGTTTTTTAAAACAAATACTATATTATTGGTTGATATAATATTCCAAAAAATCCAAGGTTCAGAAAAAGGGCCTTAATAATATTATATATTTCATTAATTAACCTATTGGGGTTCTCTTGGATGTTTATAGTATGTTTATTATCTATATAATATAAAAATACAAAGAGACATGGTAAATGTAAAACTATTTAACTAAGAGTTAAATCTAAAAGATATGGTTAATACGACGACCTAAAACTATCTAAAACATATTTTTTGAGAGTTTTTTGACCCATCCACACCATATAATTTAAATAATTCATTTTATATCCATTAGAAAATGAAAATTATTTTATTATAAAATAATATTTCAAGCTTTTCCTAAAGTGACCCTCACCTCTCTTATAAAAGGGAACTTCTTCTTCTCTCAAATTAATACCTTCAAAGCCATTTGGATCAGCCAAAACCTGCCCAAATATCCTCCCAACTTTCCTCCCTTCATCCTAGAGGCCTTACTTTGGTCATACATCCAACCTAATGAGTTATTTTCATCAAATCCAAAGGAAGAACCCGAATAAGAGGTAAATATTTCATCATCTCTTTCAAGTCATTTTCTTCTTCCACTCCATTTTTATTTGTTGTTTACATTATAAAATAATAAATTAAGTATCTTATATATACTATGATGTTATTATAAAAATTTTATGACCATATTCATTATTCTATCCATCCTATAAATGACAAATTCACCATATGTGCGTACGTACATATTACTGTCTCTACGTCGTGGTGTAGTTTGTTATTCAAACACATCATTATTTAGATGGGTATAATAATGAGTATAACTAATGTAAATAATAAATATATCATTTTAATGATTCTATATATATGATATACCATCCAATTACATATGATTTCTCCATCAATATAATTATATTGTCGCTCGTGCGTACGTACGGATTACCGTCTCAATGACGTGATGAGACTCATTTCCACATTCACCATTCAATGATGATTATAATATATATATAATTAAAAAGTATTTAATATATGACATACTAATGCTACTGGATATATATATATATATATGTACTTACATATATCTTATTCACTTAGTTCCGTTTAATACAATATGAAAACGGAAACAACGTTTATGCCTACGTACAGCCTACCGTCTCTATAAACGGGTTTTCTATTTCATATATACGTCTATTATACATATTTATATTCTAAATATATATGATTTATAAATCATGTTTTATATTATGGAAGTATTTAAATCCGGACTAAGTTATACAATCAGGAGTAACATGTTAAAACACGTATGATAAAGAAATCGATTATTACCTGAAATGTTAATTTAACATGGAAATTATTATTAAATGGGTAGTATAAAGTCATAAATCAATCAAGTATGATATCATAAATATTAAAATGGTTCTGGTATAATTTAATAACATACTATGGTCTTTATACATTAGGTTAAACGTACCCTCGACTAAATAAAAGTGCAAGGTAAGGGTTAATTCTACAATCTCTTCATTATCCTAGGTTGTTTATACGTAATTATCTACTAGGACCTCTTTATCATCCACATATGTGTTTTATTAAAATTTATTTCAAATTTTTTTACTGTATAACAGAAAATGGTTTAAATTCATTTATACCCTTATTGGACCTTATATGTTATTGAAAGGAATCTTTCTGTCATTTTTCAAATATGGTACTTTATGACTTTTTCGACAAAATTAAAGTAAGAATGTTTTTTTAACTTATACGGAGGGTGTGGATATTTTACACCATTATAACATTGTCAAAGATTCCCTTACAATATTATAAGAATGTTTTCAAAATAAATGTTTTCTTTATAATTATGTGTCTCTTAAATGATTTCAAAATATAAAGAGATATTTCTCTCAAATAGTTTTGATTTCATCTTTCTCAACATCCTTTGAAAATTTTACACTTGTTTGAAGTTGATTTATTATGATACAAATCTTGTATATTGTATTTAAGGTTTTGTGATATGTTTGACTGTGGATGAGTTATTTTTATGGCATTCAAGGTTTATGGTTAAAGTATTGACATTTCATATGCTAGTTTTAATAGGAGTAGTTCCAAGTAGTTAGTCCGAGTTGTATGTAATGTTTGAAGCCTATGGGAAATGAATTCATCTAAGGCCTACGAGCCATGTAATACTTATACCTATAGGCCTTGTAAGGGTTCCACCTCACCCCTTGAAAGGTGGATTATCAAAAATCAATAAAAAGGAAAGGCCTTCAGGCCATTGGAGGTATGCTAGTTTTAATACGAATGTTTATGTTATATTTCAACCTCCTCTTAAGATAAATGTGTTGGAATAGTATGTTCTGGGTTGGGGACTGGTAAAAGTAAGCCCTCTGGGTTGGGGTCCGGTTATAATAGACCCTCTGGGTTAGAGTTTGGTTATAGAGGATCCATGGGTTGGAGTGAAGTTACAGAAGCTCTCCACATTGGAGTCTGGTTACAGAGGATCTCCGGGTTAGAGTCCGGTTACAGAGGCTCTCCGGGTTGAGGTCCGATTACAGTTAGCACCTAGGTCATGGCACGAGGCCTTGATATATAAATTAAAGTCCAGAATTATGCATTCCATCATTATGAAAGTGGATATTGATATTTCATGTGATTATTCGACTAGTAGAATATCCATGCGAATAAGTAAATGGCATTATTTGATTTTATCTTTACCATATTATGCTAAAGTTTAAGTTTAAAAGGATTTTTTTTTAGTATAATAAATTTCCTTAAATGTTTATGCTTATTTATGAAAGTTTCTACTATATTTTTATCCTTATTGAGCATCTGAGATCACCCCCTTCTAAGTTTTATTTTTCCCAGGATGTGAAGAAGAATTTTATGATTGATAAGAAGGGTTATGATAAGGGATTAAGGGAGTTATCAAAGGATCATTTATACTGTGTTTTATTTTCTAATGTGTAATTTAATGTTCATGTATGTAATCTATTTTACAAGACTGCTAAACTGATCGGTCTTTCAGGACTTTATTCCTTGTAATCATGCCAATGAATTAAAATAATGTACTGACTCCCATAACTAGGGTTGAGGCGTTACATTTGGTATTAGAGGAAGTTTATAAATAATCTTGGAAACTAGATTTAGAAAAACACTGATTAGAGAACACTACCCTAAGATTGAATTTTAGGATTAGTATAGAATAAATTTATAGAATTTTGGAACTGTAGAGATTTTATGAGTTTTTCAAGCAATACATCCCTGTCTGGGTACGTGTAGGTAGGGGCGATGTACCTAGGGGTAAAACCCGAAAACACCACTTTGAGCTAGACTCGAATGAGAACTGATGCACGACAATATTCCTTGATGCACTCTTGGTTACGACACTCCTGGGGGATATGCTTAGGATAATTCTCATTTTCTTTACAAACCACTATGAAGGGTTTAAGAGTATATAAATCCTCAAAGAAAACATTTTTATGATTATGGATTATATCCATGAACTGTTCAATTTATGTTAACTATTTTATAAGTTTTTAATTATGCATTGCGATTCATATACTAACCTCGTGTATGTCGTTGTTTAGAAATGGAGCCCAGTAGATGGAATGAGACCTCCAACAATATGCATGATCCAAAGTGTAAGGAGGATCATATCTTTCATGGTGTTAAGACAACTTTTAGAAAGGAAATAGTCTCCCAGGTATTATCATCATATGAAGAAATAATATCATGTGTTAATAAGATAAGTAAATAATTTTCTGAGTCCTATGTCTTTGAAGGGAAGCCAAAGAAAAAAAATATGGTAGAGAGAAAGATGGATAAAGGGAATAAGGGAAAGAAGAATTTTTCCATATGTGATAACTGTGGAAAGAATCACCTTGGTAAATGCTTAAAGGGAATGTGAGTTTGTTATAAGTGTGGAGAAAAAGGACAATATGTACGTGATTTAAAGGGTAAGAAAAAGGTTTCAAATGTATAATGCTTCATCTGCAAGGAGTTGGGACACTACGCGAATCAATATCCAAATAATCAGAGTATATCACAAATGCTGCTATTGTATAATGATCAAGTTATGATACTAACGAAGATGAATAGGAATGATTAAGAGTTCTTATGTTGTTATTAAAGTATTGTGTTATTTGAGTATAGTATTAATGATGTACATGTTATAATAATTATGGAGTATATAAGGATTGTACTGCAGTACTATTTCATTAAGGACTTGAGATTGTGTTGAACCAAGAAAAGTGACTCAATGGAAAGTTAAACTTTTTGGAAAATACATGGTTGAAGAAAAGACAAAACTTTAATATGGTCCTGATACTGAGGTATTGATTTTGGAATAAGAGATGATTGATTTATTATATTACATATTATTGACATCCTTGGAATTGGTTAATGGTTTGTTTATTCCGTCATTGTTGGAGTTTATAACATTTTTTAGATATAAGGAGTATATCCGGTATTTTATAAGGAATAAGGGAGAATGAATGTAATCAATATAGTTATATGATAATTTAGGGTGTTACTGTGTTTTAAAAGAATACATGATGAAGGCACTCACATGTTATTATGTGGCAAAAGAGGATCTTCATTGTGTTTACCTTACTTATAAATTTTGGACTGTAAGTTTGGACAGAAGTATTTTGGATAATTCTAAAGGTTTTAATCGATTAAGTTTGACATTGGATACTATTGTCAAGGTAAAATCATTTCTTGAGATTGTTTTTGGATTGTCATAAAAAGGAAAACTCAGATGTTGGGAGAAAACATGTCGCGTCTGGCAAGGTCGTGAGACTTGAACCCGCAACCAAAGGGTGACAAGGGTGAATCACCTACCACTGGCCTATGTTATTTATTGGTTTTTATAATGTAGTTTTATTTAAATAGTCTAACAAATTAATTATAAATTCATTGTTTTTGGAACCCTATATTATTAGTATAAATAGAATATTTTTGAATTCTATTATCTTCTAGAGTGAAAGATGAGTTACGATAGGAATTAGTTGAAGCATGAAACTCAACTTATCAAGTATATTTTTTTACCTATTATTCTATGAATAAATTAATTCATAAACTGTAGGGAAGGTATATTAAAACCAAAAAATGTGTTATCCTAATTCCTTATGTTTTGTTGAACCGATGATATTTTAAAGCATCATAGATTGACAACTTTGGGGCTGTCAATTTTACACTTGTTTGTGATTGATAACCTCAACCAATACCTATAAATATTTACATTTTACCTCTAATTATGTGTCTCTAATTTTCACCAATTTTCTCCTAATCGATATCATAATTTTGTGGTAAATTTTTCATTCCTTTTCCCTCTTATTAAGAATGAATTTTGTTAACCCAATTTCCAATGTGGGTTTTTCAAAAATGTAATTTTAAATATTTAACCATTTATTTTCTAAGAACAACTTCAAATTGTGAGGATGAAATTTATTGAAGGATGGGAGAATGTAACACCCCATGATTTCATAGTACCTTTTCCCATTAAAGTAATTCAATAAATTACGCTACATGCAACACCGAGTTTGAGCGCACCACAACTTACCACACTAACCTTTCAAAAAGAAGTTATGAATAGTATTAACTAAATTTTGAAACTTATATAATCTATATAATTTTTACATTCACATTATGTGATTATTAGACATAGTATAATAACAAATTCATTTTTTCATATAAAAGCAGTATTTAAAAAAAAATGAAATTTTACCACTTTATAATGGAGAAAATTTTTTAAAACCAATATTTGATACTTTTATATATTCAATTTAATAAAATTAAATTCTTCTTTAGAAGAGAGACATAAAAATTTAGTATGGATAAATTTTTGGTACTTTTCTAATAACTTTCATATTTTGATGAATAGTGAAAAATACTATGTTTTAATTGAAAACTACTTTTTTAATCGAAATACTTTATAGAGTTAAATTTTGAATTTGAATGGTTTTTGAATTATAATTATGTTATATTTTTATCATTTAATACAATTTAGGTCATTATAAATAATTTCACATTTAAATTTTACATAAACACATGTGAATCTTTTAATAGTTTTTAATTTTTAAAAAACCCACTTCTTGGTTTTGACAATGGAAATAGAGTATAAATTAATAAATGAAACTAATATATTTTTAATTTAGTAAAATAGACTTAATTTTTGAATTTAGAATATCAAAATTAGCTTAGAGTAAATTTTTGGAATTTTTTTGAAAACTTTCAATTTTTGAGGGATAGTAAAAAACACTCCGTTATTATTTAAAACCGAATTTTTTATTTTAAATAATCATTTATTTTATTTAAATTTATTTTATGTCAAAATAGATATATAATACATATATATGTTCAATTTAATTCTTTGGAGTCATTTTATAATAAAATTAGATGTATAAAATTTTATTGAACCTTTTAACCTATTTTATCCACATTCTAGGAGCATTTGCAAATTTGTGTAAAACATAATTTTACCATCTCTGTGAGTTAAATTTAAAAAATCCTAGAAACAAATTTAATATCAGTAAGTAAAATGTGGTTCAATAAGATGAAAATAATTTTTGGTGAATAGTAACTTTTGACTTTTATTTACCATGGTTAAAAGTAAATAAGGTAACTAAGTGTAAAAATGATATCATAATTACCATAACACATGTCCTAATTCTATTGGATAAGTATAATTCGACCAAAAACAACCTTAAGAATAAAATATGACCCCCTTTGGTCCACTTGGATTAGATTAGGACATTTATTATTATTTTATTTAAATAAGAGTTAAAAGAGTTAAATTCAATGTTTAATAACTAACCCATTTTTAATATAGAGTTATACATAATATAAATTAGACTATAAATATTCATTATAAATATAAAAATATTTCCTACATGATGATATTTTATTTATAATTTTTAGACATTAAATAATATAATTTATTTTTGACACAATGATGACGTAATAATTACCTTAATAATGAAATATTAAAATAATTGGTATTATAAATATCCAAATAAATGTAATTTTTAGACTTTTGTTGAATTAAAATAATTTTATAGGTTAATATGACATGTTAGGATTTAATATATGAATTTATTTAGAATTAATAAAGTTGTTAGGACTTTAATAGAAATTATTTATTAAATAATATCAAAATTGACACATTTGAGTTTTTATAAAAAATACTATATTATTGGTTGATATATTATTCCTAAAAATATAAGGTTAAAAAAAATGGCATTAATAATATTATATATGTCATTAATGAACCTATTGGGGTTCTCTTATAATTTTATAGTAATTTTATTAACCATATAATATAAAAATACAAAGTGACGTGGTAAATGTCAAACTATTTAACCAAGAGTTAAATCTAAAAGATAAGGTTAATATGATGACCAAAATCTGTCTAAAAACTATTGGTTGAGATGTTTCCGACCCCTCCCCACATTATCCTTTAAATAACTCATTTTGGAGCCCTTATAAACCAAAAATTATTTTATTATAAAATAATATTTCAAGCTTTTCCTAAAGTGACCATCACCTCTCTTATAAAAGGGAACTTCCCCTTCTCTCAAATTCACAGCTTCAAAGCCATTTTTCTTGGCCAAAACGTACACAAATATCCTCCAAACTTTCATACCTTTATCCTAGAGTCCTTACTTTGGTCAGAAAGACAAAATAAGGATCCTTTTTGATCAAATCAAAAGTAAGAACCTGAAGGAGAGGTAAATATTTCATCATCTCTTTCAAGTTATTTTCTTCTTCCACTTCTTCTTTATTTGTTGTTTCTGTTATAAAATAATAACTCCAGTATATTCTATATAATTTTATTTTATTATAAAAATGGTACAACCATATTCATTATTCTATCTATCCTATAAATGACAAAGTCACCATAAGTGCGTACGTACAGATTACCGTCTCCACTTCATGGTGTAATTTGTTATTCAAACACTTCATTATTTGGATGGGTATAATAATGAGTATAACTAAGGTAAATAATAAATATAACATGTTAATTACTCTTTATATATGATATACCATCCAATTACATACGATATCTCCATCAATATAATGATATTGTCGCTCGTGCGTACGTACAGATTACTGTCTCCACGACGCGATGAGATTCATTTCCACGTTCACCATTCAACGATGATTATAAAATATATATAATTAATAAGTTTGTAATATATTACATAATAATGATACAATATATATATATATATATATTTATGTTTACTTACATATATCTTATTCACTTATTTCCATTCAATACGATATGAAAATGGAAACAACGTTTATGCGTACGTACGACCTACTGTCTTCATAAATGGTGTTTTCCATTTCATTTATACGTCTATTATACATATTTATATTCTAAATATATATGATATATAAATCATGTTTCATATTTTGTAAGTATTTAAATCATGATCTATGTGATACAATCAAGAGTAACAAGTTAAAACACGTACGATAAAGAAAGTGATTATTACCTGAAATGTTAATTTAACATGGAAATTATTATTAAATGGGTAGTATAAAGTCATAAATGAATTGTGTATGATATCATAAATATTAATACGATTCTGGTATAATTTAATAACATGCTACGGTCTTTATACAAGAGTTTAAACATACCCTCGACTAAAATAAAGTGCAAGGTAAGGGTTAATTCTACAATCTCTTTATTATCCAAGGTTGTTTATACATAATTATCTATTGGGACCTCTTTATCATCCGCATCCATGTTTTCTTAAAAATTTATTTCAATTTTTTATATATTATTTAATAGATAATGGGTTAAATTCATTTATACCCTTATTTGACCTTATATGTTTTTAAAAGGAATCTTTTTGTCATTTTCCAAATAAGGTACTTTTATGAATTTTTTGACAAAACTAAGGTAAGAATGTTTATTTAACTTATACGGAATGTGTGTCTATTTTCCACCATTATAACATCGTCAAAGCTTCCCTTACAAGTTTATAATAATATTTTCAAAATTAATTTTTTCTTTATAATTATGTGACTCTTAAATGATTTCAAAATAGAAAGAGATATTTCTCTCAAATAGTTTTGATTTCATCTATGTCAATATCCATTGATAAATTTTACACTTGTTTGAAGTGGATTTATTATGATACAAATCTTCCATATTGTATTTAATGTTTTTTGATATGTTTGAATGTGGATGAGTTATTTTTATGCCATTCTTGGTTTCTAGTTATTGTATTGACATTTTGTATGCTAGTTTTAATACTAAAGTTAAGTTATATTTTAACCTCTTCTTAAGATGAATGTGTTGGAATAGTATGTTCTGGGTTGGGGACCAGTAAAATTAGGTTCTCCAGGTTGGGGTCCGGTTATATCAAACACTCCAGATTGGAGTCCGGTTATAGAGGCTATCTGTGTTGGAGTCCAGTTATAGAGGCTATCTGAGTTGGAGTCTGGTTATAGAGGCTCTCCGGGTTGGAGTCCAGTTAGAGAGGCTCTCTGGGTTGGGGTCTGGTTATAGTTAGCCCCTAGGTCCTAGCACAAGTCCTTGAAACAGAAATTAAAGTCCAACATTATGAATTCCATCATTATAAAATTTGATATTGATATTGCATGTGATTATTCGACTAGTATAATATCCATGCGAATATGTAAATGGAATTATTTGATTTTATCTTTTCCATATTATCCTAATGTTTAAGGTTAAAAGGCTTTTTTTTAGTCTAATACATTGCCTTAAATGTTTTTGATTATTTTTGAAATTTTCTACTATATTTTTGTCCTTACTGAGAATCTGATCTCACTCCCTTCTATGTTTTATTTTTCCCAGGATGTGAAGAAGTATTTTTTGATTGATAAGTAGGGTTAAGATAAGGGATTAATGGTGTTCTCAAAGGATCATTTATGTTGTGTTTTATTTTCTAATGTGTAATGTAATGTTCATGTATGTAATCTATTTTCTAAGTCTGTTAAACTGATCGGTCTTTCGGGACTTGATTCTTTATAATCATTCCAACGTATTAAAATAATTCAATGACTCCCATAACTTGGGTCAGGGCATTACAATTCAAGTCTAAATTATTTTTGGTGTAATATTATTCTAGTAGAACATGCATTTTCATAGTAATAGATTATAGAGATTAATATAATTTCTCATGTTTAGGTTATATAAATGTATCTTTCGTTCCATGATATATTATGATTTTTTATATTACTATTGGATGTTGTATAATATGTGAATATCAAATAGATCAAACATATTTTCCAAGAATTTTTGTTAGAACTATCTGATAGTACTTGGAAAAGTACAAATGGATGAGTTACTCATGTCTGGAGAAGTGATAATACTAGAAATTTAGGGAATTGAACACTTGTGTATAATTGTTTCAATTTGATATAGTATCATAGAAAAGGGATATGGTAATATGCAAGAAAGATTTATTACTACTAGTGGTTTCCATATCTACAATATCTGAGTTTGTTGTGGCTTCTGATGAACATAAATAAGTAGTTTAGGAATCTCATATTCTAATTTTGGTTTATAAAAATAGAAATATTTTTATCATTTTCATGATAAACATTAACTATGTACTTAGTCAGGATTTCAAGATTTGACACTATAACAAGAGGTTAACACTCAGTCAAATCACTACTTTAGTAATTTTCTCAAGGTATTAATGTTGTAGTAAATAGATTCACAAAAAAATCATGTGGATTTTCTAATTGTATCCAAAGAAACATGATAGGTGTAGAATATCTCGCCACACTTAGTAGAAGAATGTTTTTTTCATTTGAGAACAAACTAGTCATTAGTAGTTTTCTCTAATGTAATTTGGGATTTGTTAGACTTTGTGATTAAGAATAACCTACTTTCTACTTTAGATTACATGTATATTCAAAGAAGTTAATATTAAATTAAAACATCTTAAAAAATATTAATAATCATTCTTCTTAACATTGAAGTGATAATGTCCCAGAGTATTAGTCACATTGATAAGGTCCTAGAAGTTCTATACTATGATGAGAAACTAGAAATTCCATGATGGTATTCTTAATAAAGTTCTATAGTCTGATAATATACTATGATAGGGAATATATTATAGAGATTATTAGTTGTGAGTACTCATAAGAAGATGATGGTTCTTCTCATAAATATTAGACTAGTAATATATAAGATGATATATTATGAGAATAAACCCACTAATAGTAATTCAACATGTTTTTGTGTCATAAATTATTCATATCAGTGAGTGTGTGTAATGGTCCTTAGAATTTATGATTATCATTAATGTATGTCTTGACTCAGGCACTTAAATTATCTGATAAAAACTGTGACAACATATGTTCCCAATGAGGTAGGATATGTCTGGTGCATCCCAAATGAAATGATATTAATGGATAGGTTAAGGAAGGTTTTGTACCTTCTGTCTTTATGGAAGTTGACATCTTGGACCTATCATTGGAATAGAACCGTTGCATTAAATTCCATGGCCACAGTGTAATGACATGTTTATTTCATATATTCAATGAAAGAAATATCAAGAATATCGGTTGATGAAACATATGTTCAACTTGATTGATGAGATATTATAAAAAATAAATTTTATAACACAGTGGTCATTTGTATTTAGTTTTCATTATTGCAACATTAAGTTTTCACTTTAGTGCCTTGACCCATTACTATATAACAATATTTGAATTTACTCCAGCCCAACTAATGATAAAGAGAAATAATTCTAGAGGTTCACACACAAATTATTTTCATTAATCTCGATTAAATTATATATAAATTTAATTTAGGGAATAAATATTATTCTCAAGAGCGTGGAATAATTTTATTCAAGTTTTATTGATCACATAAATTAAATAAATATTTATTCTATAAATTGGGAATAAAATAAATTTATTTATTTTAAATAATAATTAATAAATATTTAATTAATGGTTTGTGAATAAAATTTTTATTTAATAGAATAAAATATTTTATTCAGTTATTCAATAAATGTTGATGAGTTTGAACAAGCCAAGATTGAATTTGGTGATTAATATTGTTTTACAATATAGTAATTTATCACAACACAAGTTAGGGCACACCATAAAATAATAATAACATTAATTTATCAAATGTGGTTTTATAATGGTTATTATATTTTTATAGACTCATAAACAATTAAATACAACATTTTAAACTAAACCCTTTCTCTATAAATAAATGGTTTTATATATTGTGTAGTGTTAATCGAGATACAGTGAATTTTTTCACACAATGAATTTCAAATTGAATTCCTTTTTCTATGTCCATCTCAAGAACAAGAAACACAATATAGATTCCTTCATGATTAAAGTACAAGTGATCCACATGAACAACACAAGACAATTGATTCACCCCTCTATCACTCAAAATCAATTGGTGTTTCTCGTAGATCAAATGAGAACATGTGGATCACCACTATATGGATTTTACCATTGGATACTCACCTCACAACAAAGGAAATCCAAAAAGGGTCTTTTAGAAGAACAAAAAAAATCTATAATGAAATGATCCTAAGACAAGGTAATTATTTTCTTCATGACTAAATTAATTAATTATAAATTTTAAATGAAAGATCCTTAGTTTGGGTTATAAGAAAAAAATATTAAAAGAAATTTTAATATATCACCCACTATCACACATTTACTATACACCCAGAATATACACTTTTATCTGCACTAAAAAATAACTAATAAAATCACCCCTTTACTAGTGCTTTATTTTATCATTTAAAAAAGGGAGACTTTATCAGTACTTTTTCTTAGCACTGATAAAGGGGGACTTACCAATAATTTTCTTAGCACAGATAAAAGGTTCCCCTCTTACATATATATATAAAATTGAAAATCATATTTTAATATATAAATATAGTTATTTATTTAAATATATAATATATTTTCATAAATATTTCTTATATAACACTAAGTATATATTTGTAGTTAATATATAATATATTTATTGAAACATTGTTTAAAATATAATTAAAAAATTATATAAATTAATAAGTTTCAAAATTGTATTAAGTAATATACACTTATTACCAATTGTGTGATAGGAAAAGTGTAAAAATTAATAATTTATTAAGATAAGATGAATAAAGGTCTTGAACATCAAATGACCATAACTTTTGGTCTGGGTTTTTTTTGGGCTCTATTAAATATCAAATTGAAAAAACAAATATATTTATACTATATTGAATATGTAAATCTATGTCACTATTTTTTAGAGGTTAAAAAGAAAAATAATTTCTCCAAAACCGAGTTTTTGTTGGGACACCCTAAATTTTAAATATTTGAAGGGATTTTAGCTTCATTTAATAGGGTACTCATGTCTTTTTTTGATGTATACTAAATTTATTCACAGGGGTTACACTCATATGGATATTATCATGTTGAAATTTTACTATTTTTTATAAATTAATTTTATTTATAATTAAATATATTCATATATATAAATTTTAATCTATTTTAAAAAAAATATTTAATTGTATTAGAAAATATTAGAACATAATTACATATAAAATATCTTTTTAAATAGATAAACCATCTAGAAATAAATTTTTATTATCTAATTTATTTAAAAAAGAAATATATGAATATTTGTATATATATATATAAATATATATTTACATATATATATAATGTTTCTCTATAAATATGTTTGTGTGTGTGTATTAACAAAAAAAAATATATATTTATGTATATATTCTAATATATTCAATATGATATTCCTATATAATATATATAAATAAATATAAATATTTATATTTATATATATATATAGACTCACATATGTATAAAATATGTATACACACACACACATTCAGATATACATAAGCACAAACATATTAAACAAATTTATTTAAAAATAAATAAATAAGTAAATATATATATATATGTGAATAAATATATGGAAAAAATAATATATCTAAATAGATATAAATAAATAAATATTTCATAAAAAATATAAGAAAATGACTTAGTGAAGTTGTAAGGCATAGGCATGTAGAGGTTCAGGTCACATATTTTAATCTATGAAAGAACATGCAGGTGTAAAAGGTAGTGGGGTGGGTATTGAGGATTGTAATTTTTTTTAAAAATGTTGATAAACCCTAGTTTTATCAGTGATTTTTTATCATTGATAAAGGGGGGATTTATCAGTGATAAAAAATAGAGGAAACCTTTAGCAATAATTATTTTAGCAACAACAAAGGGTGAATTTGTCCTTGTTATTTCTATCATTGATAAAGACATATGTATTTTAAATTTTCTTACAATATCATTGATTTTTGAGTGCTTATACAACCTTTTTTTAGGATGATTAAGGGTGGATCTGTAGTAGTGGGACCAAGACTCCATCGACCAATATACAAAGGCAATACTAGTGACCCACACAAAGGGACCCCAACCCCTGAATCACCCCTAAATGATCAACTTTTATTACCATTGGTGAGTATCCACCCTAAAGACACTAACTAGGGGATCAATAAACCAGTATAAGAACAAAGGGTTTGAGTAAACCAGAATATTGAGAGTGATCTGTGTATAATTCCACTAGTATTGAGCACCACCAAGTCCCCCAACCTTTCACTCACTGTCATGTGGGAGGATGAATCCCTACCTTTAGGGGGTGCCACTTATAATGGTATACCTGGAAGGAGTAGTGTTTTTTCGGTGTAGTGTAAGACACTAATAGAATAATGGATTAGAAAAGAACATTTTATGATGATATGACACAAGGGGAGAGATAGACACAACAATAGAACCATAAAATGTTTTTTAGAAACAAAGGATCCTTTCATCAGCCCTATGTTTTTATTAATAAAAAATATTTCATTAACATAAATAAATAATTAATTTATTAAAATTTTCTCTTTGATAAAGTTTATATAGTTACCCATGCCTTCTACACATTTTATTACATGAAATTTAACAAAAATATCTAAAACAAAAACCTAAAAACTGAGAGGCTAAGTGTATTTGAAAGACTAAATTCATAATAAATTAAAATGATTCCAAAATAAAACAAATTTATTTTAATATCCATAATTAACTCCTAAATCCCTTTTATATCCTAAAACTACATAGCCAGAACCAAAAAATATATAAATAAAGGGGTGATATATAAATACCAGTAAGGGATTAATCTTAACATGAACCATATCATATGATTTTAAAAAAATAATATCATAAAAAGAAAGTTTCATGAATAATCATATGGGAGAATAACATCAATAACATGGAATCATAAGATCTAGGAAATTTTGTAATGTGGTAGCGACATAAAACATGACATAAGCATAAGTCAAGGATAACCACTAAGACAACATCACAAGATGGGAAAAGTACCATCATAGATTAGGCATACTCTCTAATCATATACATATTTTCTCCTGAGATATAGCCATTACCCAATGAATTGGAGAGCTACATGGTCTCGCAAATAATAACATGTACATGATTATGCATGTCACAAATTGAAATCATATGTAAGTTATACACATAATAAATACTCGTAGAAATTAATGTTTTTTATAATCATGTTTATAATATAACCAAATATAATATCACAATGAATTCTATGAAATAAAGGATTAAAAATTTCTTGGGAATTTTTTGGTGATAAGTAATAATAAATCATGAAACAAGATGTCCAAATGAAGTAAATAAGTGAAAAATAGTGAATTGGTAACTTTGGAAATGTACTAATTAAGAAGTATTTCATGGAAACAATTAAAATGTATTTAAAGAAAAAAAATAGAATATTAGTCTCGATAAAACAAAAAATTAACTAAAAAAATTTTCAATAATAAAATTATTAGTTTTATAAATCATTGATGATTTAAAACATTTTATGGAGTGGTACTTGAAATAGGGTAAGAAATAGGGAAGTTCATTTCAATTTGGCTTTCTTAGTGAATAAAATTGAGTGGGTGTAGTAACGATCCATGCCCTCTTAGTCTGTTACTTTGATGTTTTCAGTTGTTGGAGGTGTTCAATGGAGGTTTTGGGAGTTTTCATGGGAGTTAGAGGTGCATCAGAGCTACTATAATAAATATACGCCGTATAAGTGTATTACTTGATGTTAATTTAAGTTTGATGGATTTTTCAATGATAGTTCACAACGTATATATTTTTGAGGTTAAATAATAAAAAAGTTATGTGTTTTTCAGTGAAAATAAACCCTGAGGATTACACAATGTGAAAGGGGATTACATGTCATGTAAACCCCTAATCCAGTAATGTTTTAAAATTCTTTTCCAGCCAAATTTTTATTCATTAATTAACAATTTCTTACTCATCTTGTTTTGGGATAACCCTAGGTTCCATGAGGATTTCTTCAACCCCTCTTCCTACCTATTTGATCTGTTGGTGCCAGTGGTTGTTTGTTGGAAATATGTGGTTGGTTCGTGGTAGGTACCTCTCCCTTGGTTGGTTTTCTTTAGTTTTCTCCCAAGGATTTGCTACGGTGATGTTGTTATGGTATGGGGTGTGTGTTGGGTTGTGTTTTTATGGTATTTGGTTCTGGTGTAGGTTGATCCATGGTTTCTCCTGGCATGGTTTTTGTTTTCAAGCATTCTTCTTTTCCCAGAAGTCAATAATAAGTCATCAAACTTCTTTGAGGTAGGGATTCCATCATTTCTCTTTATTGTGAATCATGAATGAGGGGTTTACTTTTATTTATCTATGGGTTATGGTTATTCCAGCTTAATTAATTATAAATAATTGGTTAATTTAATTGAAAGGGGAAAATGGGGTTTCATTCACATGCTTTTATAGCTTTTATATTATATGTGATATTGTGAATTTTAAGGGCTTGATGCCCAACTGAAAATTGTGGCCATTGGAGGATTTGTTAAAATTAGATATATGTTACATGATTGTTTCTCTGATTATGATTCTTTAGATATGACCCAAAAAATTGATTAACCAATTATATTTGGCTAATGAAAAGGTTTTCCCCATGATTTTGGTTTGTGTGATAACTCTCTTAAAATAAAGTGGAATGTGATACAAAATAGTTTTTAAATTTGTGAGATGATCTTGATGTGTTGTGATGTGTGGTCATGATTGTGGGATAACATTATGTGGTTGGGAAATGTTGGGATGATGGTTCTCATACCATGATTTTTGGGCAGTGAGTTGTTTGTTTGGACGTGATTTTGGGGTAGCAATGTTTTTTTTTGGCTGTGATTTTGGTACGGCGAGGTGGTGGTTGCTTTGTTCAAGATACCAATGTAGTGATGGAATAAATAAATAATTGTTTAAAAATGTTTAGAATGTCTTGGGTTGGTTTAGTTAATGGAATGGAAATGGATAATGGATAATTAAATGGTGAGTTGTGTGGTTAAATGTGGTTGATTCTAAATTATGAAATTAATGGGTATGACTAAATGAAATTGGTTGGAAATTTGAAGGGGGGTTTATGTGTTGATGTTTGGTGTTATGAATTTAGAGTTCACAGAAAAATTGATGGTGTTGTGAGTTAGTTTGTTTGTTTTTGAACACATAGGTTGGGATTGGGTGTTTGATATTATATATATATTCTTGTATATTCTTGTGATTTCTATACGCACTCCCCCACACTGAGCTCTATGTACTAACACCCACATAGTCATGTGAGGGGTGTTTTTCTAACATCCAGTGAGGATTACAGATGTCTAGGTACTTGATCTTCCCTATATCTCTTCTTATAGAGGTAAGTATTGCACATGCTATGATGGAAGGAGGTCTGTTAGTGCAGTAGATGGTGGTTGTGAAGGCCTAAGGGTCTTTAGGTGAGATGTGATAGTCGATGTGTTTGCTGGTGAGATGTGATGGCCCATGTGTTTTTGGGTGAGAAACGAACAATCCTGTGGGGAAACTTCTTGTGGGGTTCATTGATGGCAGGAGGAGGGAATGATGTTAATGTCGCACATGTTCACAATAATCAACTACACTGGTTATGATGGTGGTTGTGTTGTGGACCATGTGTTTTTGGGAATGATGTGTTGTCGCTGTTCTTGTTGGGTGATAAGCCTAGGTGTCTGTGGGTGAGGTGTTTTCTAACCATTCTTGTGGGGAAGTGTTGTATACATAAGTGATGGGAGTGACAGGATGTAGGATGTTGGTTGTGAGAAAGGAATACCAGTGGGAAAATGGTGCAGAGTACCCTTATTATTTTGATTCTTATTATACTATATTAGTTGATTTGCGTTATTTAGTGATTAGGCCTTGATGAGGTTGGGATGGTTAATATACCTTGATAAGTGCTGTTTGGTTCTTCTATTTTCTCAAAAGTGCATTAATATGCTTCTTACACATGTGCATGAGAGACTTTCATTTTTTCTACTGAGTATAATTGTATTCTCACCATATGTATATAAACATGTGTTAAAGTTTCTAGGAGTTTTACATGAACTGTTATGGGCATTACTATCTCGGACCATTGGATAACTGCTATGTCTCTACTTTAGATTTACTTTGGGTATTTACTTTAGAAACTTGTATCAGTATTAGTTCTATTTATACATGCACGTGGGATGGTTTTGGTTTTATTTCATATTGTGACTTGGATTTTTTTGTGGATGATTCATATTATATCCTAATCCTATTTGTATTATAGAGGGTAATGCCTCCCATATATGATATTTTTATACACATGGTGCTATTCTTCAACCTGGGTCCTACTAGAGGCAGGATATGAGGGTTATTATCTCTCTCCCTTTTTTATTCTATATTTGGAAGGAGGGTGTCATGAAATAGTGGCATCAGAGATGATGGTTGAGAGATATGATGAAATTTGGGGTTAATAATAGTGAGGGTTTCAAGGGTTGGTATGGAAATAGTGCCAGTTTCCCTTGGTGTGTGACATAGGCCAGGGAGACTGGCTAGAACACAAGATTTTAGGGCTCCTGTGATCCAGTACATAGACTCTGAGCTTATAGAATGACCATGTGAGATGGACCTCCATATAGGATAGAGACCTAGGAAAGGTACATACATCATAATGACTTGTGTACTTATTTTAATTGGGTTGTTTTGGGAAGGATGAAATTGATAAAAAATGAATTTAATGAGTTCAAATGAATCTTAATGTAATTACATACTACTCAGGGTTAAAAAAATCCTTTTTTCCTTTCATCTATGTCAGACATTCATATTTTTCATGTGGATTAGGTAGATGAGGTTCATTCAGATGATACAGTTGATCACTGTATGGTTGATCCGATTGTAGAGGATGACCAGTGGTAGAGGATGTTATTCTCTTTCTAACGGCATGATTCAGGGATGGAAAAGGGAAATGTTTCATAGGTGGAGATAGAGAGATGGATGGAGGATCTCGAGATCACTTTCAGTTTGATCTGAGACCTGATAGAGTAATGGTTGCCTTTTCCAGTCAGTAATATGTAGGGAGATTCACATTAGTGGTGGAAACGATAGATGGGTGAGTGTAAGGAGGCATGTATTTTGTGGGTAGAATACCGGAAGGAGTTTCAGGGAGAGTTCCTTTCATTGACCACAAAGGTAGTAAAGAGGCATGAGATTCTTTCTCTTTAGCAGGGGATCATGTCAGTGTAGGATATGGGAATCAAGTTAAAATACCTTCTATATTCTTCCAAGATCTTTTTCCAGACGAGGAGTCTCGTGCGATATGTCTTGATGAGGTACTATGTCTTTCTGACTAGTATGTAGTAAATCATTTTATGTTTCAAATTTATCTGGAGGTTCAAAATAAGGAATAGGTGATTGAATGGATGCACTCATAAGGAGTTTTTTCCCAAGAGGGGAACTATCAGGGTTACTCAATGGGCAGGGTTGTTAGTGAAAGGTATCAAGAACCAGGAACTTTAAGGTTTCGATTGGTAGGGAGTCAACCTCAACATCTTCTTTTTGGCCTTCTAGGGCCAGTGGTTTCCATGATTTTACTAAGATATTTTACATGGGTTTTGGTTGCAAGGATCACATCTATTTATAGAAAAAATACCTAGTGGTTCCTGAATTTAGTTTGGTGGAGGTGGAGCGGTTCAGTGGCCACCTTAACAGTAGTTTCTAGTGAGGCCATTTAAACAGAAGGGGTAGATGGTTTCTTCTATTCCAAGGGAATATGGACCAGGAATAAGTCAACCTCCAGATGGTCCTTGTGTTCATGAACTTTTAATCGAGTGTGACAGTGGAGGTGGTTGTCAGAAGAGAGGTATAAAAGCTTATAGTGGTCAGTTGAATGTAGTGGAGGCATCATTTCCAGAAGGTACAGAGATCATCGGATTTATGATATGTTTGTTTAGTACCATTTTTCTGGATTTTTTGATTCAGGATCTCTATAGTCTTTTGTTTCACCTTCCCTAGGCCATGCTTTGGGACTATACATAGATAGGATTCTCGTGAGCTTTTTGTTGACTATGCAAGTCAAAGGCCAAACTAGCTTGTTTAACGTGTGTTGGGGGTGTAAAATGATGGTGGGGCCGCACCGGTCCCGTGGGGATATTTTATTACTACAGACGTAGACATATGATGCCATCCTTGGAATTGGAAGACTATATTCCATATGTTTTGTTATTTAATTCTTCTAGAGGACAGTCTGGTTTTTGGATATACATGGCCAATGAGTAGTTTTTGTTGGAGATCGGGGTTGTCCGATGTACAGTCAGTGTTTGGATGCCTTTTTTTCCTTTTTGGATAAATATTTGGTGAAATAAGTGGACGATGGGATAGTTATGGTCCCAAGGGTCATTGGGGAGTTCCTATATGTTTTTTCCTAGGATGTTACGACGCTACCCCCTTGACGTGATGTTGAGTTCTGGATAAACTTATAGCCTGGTGCTTCTCTGATTTTGATGGATCCTTATCAGATGAAACCTTATGAGTTGTTATAGTTGATGATTCAGATAGATTATCCGATGTAGAAGGGTTATATATGGCCTACTGTGTTGTCATGGGTTCTCTAGTTTTATTAAAAAATAAGGAGGATAATAGTCTGAGGTTGTGTATAGACTAACCGAGGTTGAATCAAGTTATTGTCAAAATCCATTACCCTCTTCCAAGGATAAATGATATTTTTTACCAAATGAGAGGGGTGAGTTTATTATCTAATATCGATCTATATTCTATATATCACCAGTTGAGCATGAAGGAGGGTGATATACTGAAGACATCCTTTAGATAAAAGTATGGGCACATTGAATTTGTAGTCATTGCATTTAGTGTTTTTAATGCAACATGTGTGTTATTGGTGATTATGAATTTCATGTTTCATGAGCTCTTTTATCATTTCGTTATCGTATTCATCGATGATATCTTAATCCACTTGAAGTTATAAGGGGAGCATGCTGAGCATCTTAGAACCATATTTCATGTTCTTTGATGCCACCAAATCTATGGAAAGTTGTACAAGTGTAAGTTCTAGAAACAAAATCTGCATTTTCTTGGTCATGTGGTGTCTCATCAGGGTGTGGATATAAAACTGTCAATGTTTGAATAAGTTTTTTCTTGTGAATCATCCAACAACATGGTATAGGTTAATAGTTTACTTGGTCTCATAGGATATTATCGAAGGTTTATACCCGATTTCTCTTGAGTTGCATCTCCATTGATATATTTGACTAAGAAAGACCATGGTTTTGTGTAGAGTGATTAGTTCTTGATATTGTTTGGTTACCTGATGGGGAAGTTAGTTAGTGTTACAGTTCTTCTGCTTATAGAGGAGGGTGAGTTGTTTGAGGTTTTTTGCGATGATTCCCATATAGGATTGTGATTCATTCTGATACAATAGTAAAAGGTGATCTAATATAGGTCTATTTAGTTATGTCCCCATTAGAGTAACTTTTCCACCCACAATATGGATATAGAAGTAGTTTTTTTCATGATGTTTTGGTGACATTACCACATTGGGGAGCACTTTATAGTCTTTACAAATCACAATATATTTAGGTTTATCTTTTTTCAGTGTGATTTAAACTTGGGACAGATGAGGTGGATGATGTTTCTTCAAGATTATGATTTTGAGAACTTTTATACCTTCTGAAAAATGAATTTTTTGGAAGACACATTGAGTAGGAATTCATAGAAAGGTGTTGTTTGGTAATTTGAGATGCTGGGAGAGAAGTGGAGCAGCTGGAAGCCTTGAACTTGGATGAAATAGTGGATGATGGTAGATATTGTTTGTTTTAGATGATGGTTTAGTCTTATCAAATGTAGTAGTTAGAGGAGTCTTAATGGGGGGACTGAGAGGTAGAGGTGATGCATGATCATGTTGGCCAAGATGATGCTCTTATGGTGTGGTCAAAGGATGGTCAAAACTAGGTTTTGTTTCATTGAAGGTTATTGGTTCCGATTGTAATGTGTGATGAAGTCCTTCATGAGTTTTATAACACACATTTGAAGGTATAACTAGGATTTTTCAAGATGTACTGTGGCTTTAGGGTGCAATTTTGGTGGCTTGGGGTGAAATATGTAGTGGCAGAGTTTGTGGAAAAGTGCTTGGTTTTCCAACAAGTAAAGGACTAGAATCATGTTTTGGGTGGTTTGATGAAACCCTTAAATGTTATTGAGTGGAAATGGGATAAAATACCAATAGATTTCATCATAGGGTTACCCATAGATCAGGGAGATTATGACGCTATCTGGGTTTTCATGGATCAGTTGATGAAATCAACCCACTTCTTAGCGATTAAGGAGTCAGTCATCATGGTTACATTGGATAAGAGGTATGTAGATGAGGTGGTGTAGTTTCATAGAGTTCCTTGGGACATTGTATTGGATAAGTATTTACATTTTACCACACAATTTTGGAGGGTATTGTAACATAATTTTGGAACACAGTTACACCTCATCACTGCCATCCACCCTCAGATAGATGGACTTATGAAACAGACTATCCATACATTGGAGGACATGTTACGATTGAACATATTGAAATTTGGTGGATCTTGTGCACAAAAGATTCCTTTGGTAGAGTTTTCTTATAATAATATCTATCACTCTTCCATTTTCATGGCTCTATTTGGGGATTTTTATGGAAGACTGCGTCGTCCTCTATTTTTCTAGATAGATGTTGGGGAGAAAACCATTCTTTGCCTCGATGTGGTGCAGAGAATGATAGAAAAGGGTAAGCTTGTTCATGAGAGGATTAAATTTTTGCAAGATCGACATAAGTCTTATACTGATAATAGAATGAGGTCCTTGTATTTCATGGTTTGGGACTACGTGTTCTAGAAGGTTTCTCATCGACATGAGATTTGGAGGTTTTGAAAAGGGTGTAAGATTTCTCTTAGGTTTGTTAGGAACATTGATGTGTTAGTGAAAGTTGGACAGATAACATATTAGTTGAGATTTACAACATGGTTAGAAAGGACCAATGATTTTATTCATGTCTCTCATCTTCATTGGTATATTCACCATGAATCCTATGTCATTGACTGAGGAATGTTAGATATAGAGGATGACATGATGTTTGTAGAATGGCCAGTAGAGATCTAGGATCACCAAGAGAAGGCACTATGTGGATGAACCATTTCTTTGGTTTGTGTGTTATGGAGGTATGGTGGCCTATAGAAGAGTAATTGGGAGTGAGATACACAAATTCATTCCCAGTACCTAGAGTTTGTTTTAGTTTTTCTTTGCTATATTTTTCTTGGTGATGTGATGTTTGTATCCTTTTTTATTAAAAGAGTTGTTTTTATTGTTTTGTGATGTGTGTGGTGTGATGTTTGATAAAGTCCTGATGTATAAAAAGTAGAGGACCTGATTCATAATTGAGAAGTTTTAACTATTATGTGATTAAAACCTTATGATTGATCCACTTTTTCCTATAGAGGATAATATCTTGACATGGAAGATGGAATTCTCTTCTTAATGTGCTTGGGACAGTGCAATTTGTTGGTTATAATGGATGCTAGTTTGGGCTGCGTAGAGGTTGATATAGTTGGGTAGTGTTGATGTGGAAATATTTTTTTTGTGATTGGAGGCAAATTGATATTTTTAGCATGTTTTGTGGCTGTTTGGGTTGGCGTGTTTAGCCGGTGGTGGTGTTTTGGGTATGATGATATCCTTGATAGGTATCTCGTGGGATTATTGTTTAGAAATCTTTTATTTTGGGCTTGGTTTGGGATTATTGAGTGTTATAATCATTTTAAATGTATATTATTTAACATTCTATTCCGTCCCAATCTGTTACTTTACCGATTTTGGGGGTTGGAGGTGTTCAGGGGAGGTTTCAAGAGTTTTTTGTGGGAGCTGTAGGTGCAACTGAGTTGTTGTATGAAATATACTTCGTGTAAGTGTATTATATGATGTGAATGTTGATTTCACAACTTGTCTAGTGCTGGTTAATGATGTGATTATTTTTGGGGTCAAATGATAAATAGGCAATGCATTTTTGGTGAAGCTTAACCCTAAGGATTACACGATGTGAAATGAGACTACACATCATGTGAAACCCCAATCTAGTATAGTTTTAAAATTATTTGATGACTAAATTCTCATCCATTTGACCATGAATCCTTCTTCCTATAATTTTGGGAAAACCCTAGGTTCCATGAGGAGTTCTCCAATCCCTCTTCCTCCCTCTTTGATCTATTGGCCTCATTGGTTGTTTTCGGAAAATCCATTATTGATATGTCATTGGTTATTCTCCCTTGGTGTTTTTTCTTCCATTATTCTCCCAGGGATTCACTGCGAAAATTTTGTTATGGTTTGGGTGTGTGTGTTAGGTTGTATTTTTATTCTCTTTGGTTGTAGTGTTGGTTGATTTGTGGTTTCTCATGGTGTAGCTGCGGTTTTTAATCATTCATCTTCGCCCTGCGGTGCATAACAAGTCAGAAGGATTATTTGAGCTATGGATTCCCTCATTTCTCCTTATTGTGTATCATAAAGGGGGGTTTTACTTTTTTTTATCTATGGGTTATGGTAATGCTAGATTAATCAAAGATAATTAATTGGTTAATTGAATTGAAAGAGGAAAATGTGGGTTGATTCACACACTTTTACAAATTTTATATTATCTGTGATATTGTGAATTCTATGAGATTGATGCCCCATTGATAATTGTGGCCATTGAGGGATTTGTTTTCATTGGATATATGTGGTGTGATTTCTTCTTTGATTGTGAATGTTGTTATATCACCCTAAAATGGAAATTGATTAACCATGTATATTTGTCTAATGAAATGGTTTCCCCATGATTTTGGATTGTGTGATAATTCCCCTAAAATAAAGTGGAATGTTATAAAATACCCTTTGTAAATTTTTGAAATTATCTTGATGTATTATGATATATGGTTGTGCTTGTGGGACAATGATGTCTGGTTGGGGAATATGGGGATGATGGTTCATGTGTCGTGCTTTTTGGGTGGCGAGGTGGTTTGTCTGTTTGTGCTTTGGGGGCACTGAGGTGGTTTTTTGACCATGGTTTTGGGGGTGGTGAGGTGGTGGTTTCTTTATTCTAGATGCCCGAGGAGTGATGTAATAAATAAATAATTATTCAATAATGTTTGGAATGGCTTGGGTTAATTTGGTTAATTGAATGGAAATGGTTAATGGATATTTAAAAGGTGGGTTGTGTGGTTAAATGTGGTTCATGATAAAAAATGAAATGAATGGGATGATTAAATGAAATTGGTTGGAAATGAGAAGTAGGGTTTGTGGATTTATGTTTGGTGTGATTAATTTAGTGGCGGGAGTAAAAGTGATAGTGTTTTGTGTTGTTTAGTTTGTTTGTGAACCCATAGGTTGGGTTTGAGTGTTTGATATTATATATATATATTTGTACATTCTTGTGATATCTATATGCACCCCACCCACTCTTTGCTGATCTCTCTTCCTAGTGAGGTATGTATTGCATAGGCTGTGATGGATAAAGGTATGTTAGTGCATTAGATGATGGTTGTGATGGCTCGGGCTTCTTTAGGAGAAATGTGATAGCCTAGGTGTTTGCAGGAGAAATTTGACTACCCAGGTGTTTTTTGGGAAAGACGTGACCATGGTTGTGGGGTGGCAACTGGTGGGGGTTGTACATGGTATGAGGAGGGCCTGAGTTTTATTTCCTAAAATTTCACAATAATCTACTACTCCGGTTATGGTGGTGGATGTATTATAGAATAGGTGTTTTTAGGTGAGATGTGTTATGGCCATGATTATGGGGCAGCGATCCCAAGTGTCTACAACTGTGTTATGTTGTGACTGTGCTTGTGCTTGTTGGGTGGTGTGTTATATAGAAGATAAGGGAGAACAAGGACTTATGATGTTGGGTGTGAGAGTGGCATACTAGTGGGAAAGCGGTGTGGGGTACCCTTATTGATGTGATCTTTATTGTACTATATTACATGGTTTGAATTATTTGGTGAGTGTTCCTTGATGAGGTGGGGATGATTATTATACCTGGACATGTGCTATTTCGTTTTTCTATTTTCTCATAGGTGCATTAGTATTCTTCTTTCACTTGTGCATGAGAGAAATGAGTGTTTCTTACTGATTATGCTTGTATGCTCACCCTGTGTATATAAAACTATTTTCAGGTTTCGAGGAGGATTACATGGACCGTGATGGGAATTAATATCTTGGACCTTTGGATAACTGTTGTGTCACAACATTTACTTTACTTTGTGTATTTACTTTGGAAACTTGTATATGTATTAGTTCTATTTATACATGCATGTGGGACAGTTTTGGATTTCTGTTATATCTTGTCTTGGAGTTTTTTTTGCGGATGATCATTATTTTCTCCCAATCCTATTTCTATTATAGAGGGTAATGCCTCCCATATATGATATTTTCATACCCTTGGTGCTATTTTCCAAACTCAGGCCTTTTGCGGGTCATTATCTCTCTCCCTTCATTGTTGTATCTTTAGAGCGAGGGGGGCATGACAGGTGTAACAAACTAGAATTCTATCATTTAAAATTCCCCCCTTATAAATATTTCATACAGTCTAAACCACATAAAATATCCTTAAGAACACAATAAAAACATTATAAATGAAGAATGAATTTAATAAAAAGTATTTTTAAAAATTAAGGAACCTATACCAATGAATAGTAACTTGACTATTGGAATAGTAATGTGAAAATTAGGAATAATATACTAGCCAAATGAATATTAACTGCACCTATGAAAGTATAAATAAAACTTATGTACCTTATAAAATAAAATGTGATATAATTATATCACATTATATGTTATTGAATGTTTTAAAAATGATAAATTAAGTATTGGTATTTTTTTGAAATAAAAATGTTTAATTTTTATTTTATAATAAATATAATAATTTAAAATAAAATTTATTTTGTTAAAATAGATTCATAAATTAATATTTTGTTGTATTGTGATTATAGTATAATTTTATAAGACCTTAACTAATTTTTCAAAGTCTTATAAAATTAGTGATAATTTTAAAATCAGTATTCTTTGAATAAATTATGATTTTTTTTAAAAAATAATATTTTTATATTTATAAAATTATTTTCATAAAATAATTCCCATTTATGAAATTTATATGGAAAAAATGGTTTGGTTTATTTTTGGTATTTTTTAAAAAAAGTTGATTTTTGGTGATTAGAGAAATAGAATAATTTAAGTTATAAGAAAAATACATGAATTATTAAGTCCTGAATGATTTATGGCTGATGTGAGAAATAATAGTTTGGACTCAAATGCACTATTTATTTTACTTAGTCACAATAATCCACATTATTGATAGCCTTGAGACAAAATAATAAATAATTGAATAAAATAATAAAAAAACCCCTCTCCTCTAATATTAATATGACCCCTTACCACCTCTTCACCTCACACCTTCTAAACCATGGAGCCTGCTAAAATATTACTCAATTACTCTCCCAAGTATCTTCCCCATGTCTAGGAGATTTTGGTGTCAATAAAATACCAAACCCAATTTCTCTAAGGAGGTTCTCAAGGAGAATAAGTTCAAGAGGTAAAATCCTATTTCGTTTACTTTTATTTTATTTTCAATTTTTTTTCTTTTTTATCCTCTCCTCATCTCCCTATCTAGAAGTTACATGATAACTCTAGTATGTTTTATATGCCAGAATTTTATTTTTCTAATGGAATAATCCATCATCATATCTCTCCAGTCTTCCTTTCTTATAAAAATTAAAACATCATCCGTGATATATCAATTTACCACCATCATGGATGATACATTTTCATTTTACTTTACCACATCCAAGGCTAGTAATAAAAAAATTATTATGGTTAAAAAATATTTAAACATGTCTGTTATATCTTCTTTCTTGTATTTTAAATAATACATGTTCATAAAATTAAATAATAAAGAAAAAAAAGTTTAGGATGATCGAAAATTCACCAAAATAAATTAATGTCCATCATTAAATTTTTATCAAATGAGTCATTCTAATATCTAAAAATAAAGTGATATAAGAGACCATTTAAAATTATGTAGGTGCATAAATATCATATAATTCTACTTCTATAGTTTTTATTTCTTTTGAAAAGAAACCCCAAAATTAAACTCAAGGGAATCAATCATAAAATTATGATAGGAACACTCCCAAAACGACAAATTTAAACACCACATATCAACAAAATGGCCATAAATGAACCTAATAAAATTATAATAAATTAAATAAATGTATAATAGGTTCTTAATTAATTAACTAATAGATCTAATTTGATTATCCATGACATTAAGTGCAAGTGTGGAACAATTTCAGACATAAGCTAAGGGATTCTCTCCAAACCCCCATTTTTTCTTTCGGGTTACACTTTCTATCTAATTACCCTATGTAATTCATGGTTCTTATTATTTAATCCTCATACATTATGTGTGTATGTTCCAAATATATGTAACTACCTCAATTATTTTTTTCTTTGATATGAAAATAAATTTGTATATGGTTTCCTTCTAATGATCTCTCAATAAGCAAGCTCGATTAAAGGGAACTTTACCAATTTATTACCCATTTTAATTTACACTACATAATATGTTTTAATCCACTGATTTTTTTCTAAAAACACTCTTTTTATAATTAAAAACTATCTATTTTTATTTCTATTTTTATGTAAACAATTTCTCTTTTTCATCTTTGAAGACATTTTTTTTATTTTCCCTTAAACCACACCAAAGTGGATCTTTTTTAAAGATTAATAAACACTTATTTTATACATTTTCACTTAATTTTGTCATAATTTATCATGATATATGAAAAACATTCCATTATGAATGTCCATGAATGTTTTAAATCCATTATTTCATGAAGTTCATTATGATTTTACCACTATTTATGCCTTATGATATGATTATGATACCCATCTCTTTCCTTGGGTGACTCATATTTTTATCCCTTATTCTTGATTCTTTATGTGGAATACATATACATGAACATGTTATTATGGGTGAACCCAAATATTTCTCCAATTAATTGGGTAATTTTTAGACTCATGAGACATTATGTTGGGATAGTGAGTGAACATGATTCCTTTATGGGACTTTATCTGGAATGTGCAATGGTTTTGGTAGTTAGTATTGACTCATGATTATGTCATGTTGTATATTGTTTCCAAATTCCTATTATTCCATGATTAAATGATCCAATGTTCTATATGTTATGATGCCATCTATTTTTTATTTTGTTGTAATGATCCCATGTTTTATTATTCCTATGTTCACATTCCATGCCTTTTTATGTCATCATGGTATTCCTTCTAACCCATATGCTATCATTTACTAATATGTTTATTCCCTTAATGGTATTTTCATTTCATCCCTTTTGTCTATATATTACTTAGTTTATCCTTTTCATATGTAAGTGATCAAAAGAAGTTAGGATCTCATTATGGATGATTAATATAAATATGTTTTATTCTATTTCCATGTTTTTAGCTTTATGTACCAAATCATCCAAAAATACTACTTTAAGATCATTGATTTGTATTTTATGGTTAATTATGCTTAAAATCATGTTAATTTTTTTTGTAAAGTGATAGTGTTGTTATATTTGGATCTGGAATAGATGTACCTATGAGTAACAACTATGACAAGGTGTGTCAAGCCTGACTCAATGTAACCTGGTACAAAAAAATAAGTTTTTTTGCACACCTAGTTTGAAACTCCTGAGGGATATTATTTAGGGATTCAAGAAATCTTCATGAACCATCATGAATGATTTAAATAAAAATTGGCTATGAATAACCTAAGATAAACCTAATGTATCATATATTAAGAGACATGTCATAACTTTGACATATATTAAATGATTTTTCATTATTATGTTATTATTCAATATAAAAAATGATTATTAGTCTATAATTTTGGTTTTATCTAATGAATGGAACTTAATGGAAACACATTAATAGTGATTGAAATAAAAAATGATATGATTTTACTCCTACGCATCAAAATGCTATGGGAAATGGAATACAAAACCAAATTTCTATGCTTACAAAACTTTCTCAAACTATGAATAATGATGAGATTCCACACAAAAAAAGAAGGCAACAACGTTCTATAGAGTTCTTCATGAAGCAACATCCAACTGCTTTCTGTGGGTATTTTGATCCACTTTTTCTGAACACTGGATCATTACCACTGAAATGATATTCTCTATTCTCTAGTGCTCGGATCTTGTTAAAGTCATTATAAATTTTTTTTGGTTAGAATGGGAAGTATAATAGTGGTGGACTCTAATCAAGAATACAATGAAGCAAGATAAAATTGAATCCATGGACTGGGATGAGTTTAAGATAATATTCTTCAATAATTTCTTTCATCATGTTCTTCATAAATAGATAGAAAAGTTTTGGGACTAAGATGTCGATGAAGGTGATGAAGTTTTCATGAGTTGTCCCTTGTTGTCAAGATTTTTTATGAAGAAAATAAATCACTTCACTTTTTTTTGGAAGTAATCATTTTGAGATTTTGTTTTTTGAAATAATTGATCAGTTTCAGGAAGAATCCGTTTCATAAGAGAATGTGTCATTTTGGAAGTGAATTTTTATTGGTTTCACACTATAACCGATGTGAAACTTGTATTTCAATTGTGACGATGCTTTTATAGTTTGTATTTTATATAAATCATGAGTTTATGTGAGAACATGTTATGCAATCTTGATAAAATAATGGGGGAGTGAAAGATATACTGCCAATCAAAAAAGAATCGTATTCTAATTGTTTTTTAAAACAATCTGAAAAAATCATTTTCAGATTTTTTTGTATCTAGATGGTAGAGAGAAGGAAGTGGTACCAATTGTTTTTAAAAATAATAATATCCAAACTGTATCAATTTTCTTTCAAAACAACTGGATACTGAGTGGATGTAAAATATTTGGTGCCTATTTTTATTCATGTGGTAAGGATGGAAAGGTGGTGCCAATAAAAGTGGTATCGATGGAAATCTGGTGCTGATGTAGGTGGTGCCAAAGGAAAAGGAGGTTTTGATGAAAAGGGTGATGCCGATGGGAAAGATGATGCAGACAGAAAGTGGTTCCGGTCGATGTGGTTCTGATGAAAGAGGTGATGCCGACGGAAGATGAGACGACAATTTTTTTTCAAAACAATCATATTCGGGTAGAAGAAATTGAAAGATATGGTGTCGATTATGAATGAATCATATTCAGATTATAATTGATAGGATCTGGGAAAAAGATAAGTAGTGATACCATTTAAAAAAGAATCATATATTGTTTTCAAATTATATCATATCTAGGCTGATCATTGTTTTCAGATTGTATTTTATAGTACCCAACAATCGTATCTAGAATGATCATTACCAGAATGATTGTACCCAGCAATCGTAAACAGAAAGATTGTAATAAGAATGATCGTACCTAGTAATCATAACTAGAATGATCATAACTAGAATGATCATAACCAGTAATCATAACAGGATTGATCATAACCATAAATGATCGTATCTAGAATGATCGTATTCAGGATGATTGTATCCAGACCATTTGTATACTGAAAAGATCATGCTTTGATTGAGATGAAAAATAAAGAAGCACAAATGAATGGAAAGTTACAATACTTTCCAATTGAAGTCAGATGATGCTAAATCTGATCCTCAATGATTTCAAAGTCAAGAAGGTAGTCATGATACAAGAACTTGTTTTTGAATGTGATGATGTATTTTATCAAGTGGGTGAGGAGAAAAGAAGAGAAAGTGTATATTGATGAATGAATTGTCAAGGGGGAGCCTTTCATTTAAAAGAGTGATTGTATCTCAAGTGGAGAAGTGAATTTCTTCAAACACATTCAATTGGTATGGTATCAAGAAATGTTTTCAAGAAATCAGCATAATAGAATTAGTTTCAAATTATAAGACCCATGTTTTTATGACCAATTTTAATCATATTGACATTGGAAATGGGATTCTGGAAAAGAATTGACAAAGATTGTAGAAGAATCGAGAAGAATAGAGAAGTGTTGAACACGTCATAATTGCTCTGAGATTTCCTGAGAAATTCAGATTTGGGTGAATTTAAGTGAGCGGGAATGTGTTTTGGGATTCCTACCTAAACATGTTTTGGGTCACCTATAAAAGGGAAAAAAGTACAATGTATATGGTGTTGAATCGCACTATTCACTTTAGAAGAGAGAGAAGCTCTGAGTTTCTAGAGTGAAGAAGAGATCAATTCCGTTTGGCTTGAAAATTTCCTTGGGTGGTTCTGATGCATTTTTATTCTTTTTGGATTGACAATTATATTCGGGAATTGAATTGGTAACGATTTTGGTATATAGTTTTCTATCAGAAAAATTAGACTAGGAGATTTATTTTGAAGCAATCAGACTCAGAGGAGTCGGACTCAAAAAATATTAGATTAAGTGTTATATAAAAAGGTTTAGGTAGATATTAAATTTATTTTGGGTAAATAATTTATGAATTATATTACAATTTGAATACATTTGTTGAATTGAAAAGAAGCATAGGTAACATGAGATGTTACAAAACCAATGTATTATATTATTGTGCTAAGCGGATGCACATGAATTGGTTGTATTTTTTCATTGTGCTAACAAGTGTAAGGGTACTTCCTAGTCATTGTAATCCAATGATTTTTTTCTTATTGGATTGTATGGAATTGGATTATTTCCAAACCATACCAAGGACATAACTATTCTTATTTAATAGTGAACCTTGTACATCTATGTGTTCTTATGGATGTGTGTTGAGTTTGTTTTCAGTAGGTAATTGAATTATCTCCTAAGTGGAGAAAATTGTTTCTATTAAAAAGAAACATATAAGAAAATAGTATCACTAATTCACCCCTCCCCCTCTCAGTGATACATTACTCTGACTGGGAACTTTCAAGAGGAATCATAGCCGGGTTCCCTTCACTATTCTTTGCTGATGGAGAATGTGAATTGTTTGAACAGTAAAGGTATTCCTATATTTAATGGAAATAACTATCATATCTAGAAATATAGAATGCTTCTATATCTTATATATATCAGTTATGATATTCTTGAAGCTGCAATAGTTGGGTTTCCTTCCATTGATGATAGTGCCCCACTCACACCTGTTGACAAGAAGTTTCTTAATAATGATGAAAGGGCCAAGAATGATATAATATCATCACTTTCTGAAATTTAATTATTTAGTTTGAAAGGTTCTTCCATAGATAAAGGTATATGGGATAAATTGAAAAACATATACGAAGGAAATACAAAATTGAAGAAGGAAAAGTTATAAATATGGAGATTAAAGTATAAATATTTAAAGATTGGTGAGCATGAATATGTTGAGGAATTCTTTACCAGGGTGAATTAAATTGTGAGTACTATCATATGTCTTGGTGAAAAGATGAAATACTCTATATTTGTTTAATATATCTTGAGAATCATACCTGAAAAAATCGACGAAAAAGTTTCTTCATTAGAAGACAAAGATCCTAAAACATTTTCACTTGATGAATTGAATAACACTCTTATCACCTATGAAATGGGAAGAGAGAATGATATAAAGAAAAAAATGTTGATAGAAAAATTTATTTCAAAGATATGAAGAACAAAGAGTCAAAGAAGATTGTTACTGAAGATAAGGCTGGTGATTATGAATCTGAAAATGAGGTATATAAAAATCCGAATGAAATTATATCCCTGTTTTCTAACAATGTGAAAAGAGGTACAGGGAAATACAATTGGAAACTTCCCATAAAATTTTTTGAATGTGGAGGTGTTGGTCACTTTGTGGCTAATTATACTCAATGAATGAAAGACGAGGATAGAGATATTTAATAGAGAAAGGCGATAAGATCATGGAAGAAAAAGGGAGACAAAGGAAAAGAAAATAAATTCTTCAAATAAAAAAGAAGAAGTTTCTTTTACAAAGATGATAATTAAGAATAAAGTGATGCTGAATTTGAGGAATCCATTTATTATGGTAATGAAAATACATTCTATGCTATAGTGAATGATGAAGAATTCAGAAGAATTAATTCTGAAGAAGAATAAACTCATATTGAAATGTATTTGAATGAAGAGTTGAAAGGATTTCTGAGAAAGATCAGAAGGCTTGAAAAGAAAATAAAAAGTTGGAATATGAATGATCAAAGAACCAAGAATGTTTTTTCTAGTGAGAAAGAAAATCTGGTTAAAGATATTGATGACATGAATAAATATCTTGAAGAAGAAAAGAATCGTAATGATCATTTAGAGGTGAGGTTGAATGTAAAATAAGAAGAGTTGGAACTTGTCCAACAAAAACACTCTAAATATCAATAGAAAAAATATATGTTTCCAAAAATCTATCACTGAAGTTGGTGAATGTTCTCATAATGAGAAACTTGAGAAGGATTAATAAAATATACCTTCAAAGGGTGTAAAAAATAATGAAGTTGTTTCTGAAAAGAATAATATTGGATTATATAAACTCTTATTGAATCCTAAATACAAAAATGTTTTAAAAAATCCTTGATCTGGAAAATTTCCAAATAACTATGATCCTATCAAGGCTGAAAAGAAGAAGAATAATCTAATTGAAAGTGAAAAGAATATTGTTGATAAATGCTTTCACAATTCTGATAATTATGGATGTTTTAGATGCAAGTACTCTTTCTATGGATATTGCTTGTATTGTGGGGGATTTCAGAACACAACAAGTAGGTGTTTATTTAGTCAAAAACATTATTATTATCCCATAGGTTATGAAAGGAAGAGATTGAGGGGGAGGCAATATTTTTAAAGAAAGAAAAATGAGAAGGTAGTCCTAAAGAAATCTACCAAGAATAAAGTGAAGATTGAAAATAGGTTCGAACCCTTGGAAACTATTTGTGAAACATGAGAACAACATGGAAACCATGAAAAATGATGTCTTGTTTGGTTACTGACTCAACAAAAGATTCACAATTTTCAAAAGTCGAAAGTGAATAATGAAATTAATGGAGAAAATTCCCTTTTTTTTTGAAACTACATTAAAATCCATGAAAAGAGAATGAACATGTATCCTTGATAATGGGTATTCTTCTCACAAGACAGAATACATGAAATTTTTGATGGATGTGAAAGATTAAAAAGAAGTCACAATGACATTTTTCAATGATGAATCATTGAAAATCAACGGTGTTGGGTATCCATTATTGGAAATGAAAATATGAAATCTAAGAAAAAATTGTATGTTGATGGGATGAAACACAACCTACTAAGTGTCTCACAATTGTGTGATGAGGTTAATAAGGTTATCTTCAAGAAATATGGATTTTTTGTAAAGAGTGAAGAAGATAGAAATATTGTTACAATAGGCCAATGCACAAAAAGAAAATTCGTTTTAGGTGGGTGATTTCCAAAACTCTTTTTACATGAGCATGGTGGAAGAGAATCAGTTGTGGCATAAAAGGTTTGGACATATGTGTTAAAGAAACATGAGAAAGTTATCTAAAAGATAGTGTTCGAGACATTCCGAATTTTCCATAAAGAAGCGATTGGTGTTACACTATCTGCCAGAAAGGAAACATTACAAATGTTGTGGATAAGAAAGTCGATATTTTTTCAAAACAACCCCTGGAGATGATCCATTCCAATATATGTGGTCAAATGAGAAAACAATAAACACATATGGATAAGTAATTCATTACATTCATTTATGATTTTATTTTCATTACTTGTGTTATGTACATGAAACAAAAATCTTATGATTTAAAAATGTTTAAATGTTTCAGAAGAAAAGATGAGAAATAATGTGAGTATTCTATGAAGAAGTTGAGAACTGATAATAGTGGTGAATACACAAGTGAAGAGTTTGAAGACTATCTTGAGAAGCATAGAATTCGCCACAAGTATAACTCTCCATACACTCCCCCAAAAAAGGGGTTGCTTAAAGAAATAATAGAAGCTTGGTGGAAATCAGAAGAGCCATGTTACTTGTGCATGGCCTTTCTCATTACATTTGGAGGAAAGCCATGAGTACTGCTGTTTATATTCAGAACATTTATGTCTATAGGCCTCAACTAGGTATGCCTCCATTTGAATTGTTTTATGAAAAAACATCAAGTTTGAATCACTTTACAATTTTTGGGAGCCCTTGTATTATAAATAAGAAAGGTGGAAACTATGGTAAGTTTGAGCAGAAAGGTGAGGATGGAATCTTTCTCGACTAAACTCTAGAAAGAACAGGGTATAGTTACTTTGACAAAGAAACAAGAAGAATTATTAATTAAATTGATTTAAAAGTTATTGAAAGCTATGATAAATATAAATATATCCAAGTACATAAAGAAGTTGATCTGGCTGAAGAAGATAATTCTAATAAGGATATAAACAATTGTAATCCTACTAATGGTGAAGAATCAGACTCAAATATTTCCAATTATGAGGAATACAATAGAAAATATTATCCAAGGTTGAGGAAATACGTGTAATCACATAATATAATTGGTGATAAACATCAAAAGGTTCAAGCAAGAAGAACAACCAATTCCATTAAACACACCTTTTTGTATTCAAAAATGGAACCGAATAATGTGAAAGAAGATTTTGAGAATATGGAATGGGTTCAATCCATGAATGAATAATTGGATCAAATTGAAAAGAATAATATACAGGAACTAAAACCCAAACCTGAAATCAAAAACATCATTAGAACAAAATGGGTTTTCTGAAACAAGCTTAATGAAAAATGTGATGTTATAAGAAACAAGCAAGATTGGTTTGTAAAGGGTACTCAGAGACTAAGGGTATTGATTTTTATGAAACCATTGCTCCAATTCAATGACTTAAAATAATTAGAATCATTCTAGTGATTTCCACACAAAGAGGTTGAAACATATTTCAAATGGATGTTAAATCCGCATTCCTAAATGGAAATCTTGAAGAAGAGGTTTATTTTAAACAACCTTTTGGATTTTTTACTGGAAAAGATGAAGGTTATGTGTTTGGATTGAAAAAATAAATGTATACCCTAAAACAAGATCTGGGGGCATGATATTCCAAATTAGATACATGCATAAGAAAGATGAATTTTAACAAATAGAGAGTATATAAAAATCATTACATCTGAGAAATTAAAGAGTATTCCCTCACTGTAATTGTTTATGTTGATTATATTATCATTTCTGGGAATGATGATGGAAGATGTGAAATATTTTCTGAAGAAATAAAGAATGTAATTGAAATGAAAATGAAGGTATAAATGAAATAATTTCTTGGGCTACAAATCCAACAAAAGAAAAAATACATTTTCCTCTCCCAAAAAATGTATGAAAAAGAACTTCTCAAGAGGTTTGGAATAGAATATGAAAAACCTATTTCAAAACCCATTTTAGTAGGAACAAAGATGAGTAAAGAGGGAGATGGAAAATAGGTGGATTAAAAAGAGTATTGAAATCTGATTGGAAGCCTATTGTATTTTACCGCCTCAAGACCTGAAAGTGTTTATATTGTTACCTAATGTGCAATATTTCTGAGTGCACCTAGAGAATCACATATTATTTCTTGAAAAATAATTCTCAAATTCATCAGAGGCACAACAGAATTCAGAATCAGATATTGTAGCTCAAATAGTACTGATATATTTGGTTATTTTGATGCAGATTTGGTAGGAAATATTGATGATAAAAGATCCACATCTAGTGGGGTTTTCAAACTGGGGAATAATTGTGTTAGTTGACATTCAAAGAAAAATAATTCAGTAATTCACAGTACGACCAAATCTGAGTATGTTGCTGCTACTCAGGCCGCAACTCAACTTATATGGATGAAAACACAATTGTAATTTATACTTGTAGAAGTGAATCTACCCTTTCTCTTTGGTTATGACAATCAAAGTACAATCAATCTCACCAGGAATCTAGTGTAATATTCTAGTTCAAAAAAATTGATATCAAATGGAATTTCATCAAAGAGCATGTGGAGAAGAATTAATTGAATATGAAGTATGTTATATCATCGAAACAAGTTAATGATATTTTCACAAAACTTTTATTGAAGGACTCATTCCCAAAAATCAGATTGAACATTGGTGTCCAACCTCTCTTTCTTCAAGTTTGAGGTATGTGTATATGTATCCTATCCCATCTTACCTTTGGATTGGTTTGTCAAGGGGGAGATTTGTTTTTTTTCATAAATCTATTGAACAGAAGAGAGAGTTGTGGGTAATATGTGAATTTAGAATTTTTTAATGTGTGAACTATTCTAACAATTTTTTGGATTGGTTCTAGGAAAATAAATTGAATTTCTTTCCAGGGATAATGAATAAAATAAATAGAAAAGAAATAGGTTATCATGATTACATTTGTTTGGTATAACATAATTTTTCTATTAATTATTATTATTTTCTATAATGAGTTAGCTCACGCTGGCTTATAATTGTTGATATGTAATCCATTTCTTGATGTTACAAAGTTAGGTGATTTATGAAACTTGGTGGAAAAAACATCCAAATGGAGAGATTATTGGGACTAAGCTAATGATGAATGTGATGAAGGTTTCAAGAGTTGTCTCTTGTTTTCAGGATTGGTTATGAAGAAAAGAAATAACTTCATTTTTTTTGAAATAATTGTTTTGAGATTTTGTTTTTTGAAAGAATTTATCAGTTTTAGGAAGAATCGATTTCATTGGACAATGTATCATGTTGGAAGTGAATTGCCATCAGATTCACACTGGAATCGATGTGAAACTTGTGTTTCAAGTGTGATGATACTTTTCTGGTTTGTATTTTATATAAATCATGAGTTGATGTGAGAACTTTTGATGAAATATTGATAAAAGTAAGGTGGAGTGAAAGAGATGTTTCCAATCAGAAAAGAATCATATTTCGATTGTTTTTCAAAACAATTCAAAAATAATAGTATTCATATTTATCGTATCCGGATGGTAGGGAGAAAGAAGTGGTGCCGATTTTTTTTCAAAACAATCATATCTAGATTGTATCAATTGTCTTTCAAAACAACTAGATACTGTGTGGAAGTAAAAGATATGGTGCCGATCTATATTCAGGTGGTACTAATGGAAAGGTGGTGGAGTTTAAAGTGGTATCAATGGAAAGGTGGTGCTGATGATGGTGGTGGCGAAGGAAAAGGAGGTGCTAATAAAAAGGGTGATGCCAATGAGAAAGGTGATGAAAATGGAAAATTGTTCTGGTCAAAGTGGTGTCGATGAAATAGGTGATGCTGATGGAAGATGAGACACCTCTTTTTTTCAAAATAATCGTATTCAGGTAAAAGAAATTTAAAGAGATGGTGTTAATTGAGAGTGGATCATATTCAGATTGTAATTGTTCAGATATGGGTAATAGAGAAGCGGTGATATCATTTAAAAATGAATTTTATATTTTTTTCAAATTATATCCTATCTTCAAAGATCATCATTTTCAGATTTTATTTGATCGTACCCAAAAATCGCAACCAGAATGATCGTAACTAGAATGATGATGCCCAGTAATCATAACCAGAATGATCATACCCAACAATCGTCACCATAATGATCACAACCAGAAATCATAACCAGACTGATCCTAACCAGAAATGATCATATCTAGAATGATCGTATTCAAGATGATTGTATCTAGAACATTTGTATTCAGAAAATATCATGCTTGGTTTGAGATGAAAAAGAAAGAAGCAAGAATGAATGGAAAGTTACAATACTTTCCAATTGAAGGCAGATGATGCTAAATCTAATCCTCAATGATTTCAAAGTCATGACAGTAGTCATGATACAAGAACTTGTATTTGAATGCGATGATGTGTTTTATCAAGTGGGTCAAGATAAAAGAATAAAAAGTGTAGATTAATTAATTAATTGTAAAGGGGGATCCTTTCATTTAAAATATTGATTTTATCTCAAGTAGAGAAGTTTATTTCTTCAAACACATTAAATTGGTATGATATTAATCATTGTTTCAAAGAAATATGAACGAGAGAACTAGTTTCCGATGATCGGACCCTTGCATTTCTCATCAATTGTAACTGTATTGACATTTGAAATGGGAGTCTGGAAAAGAAGAGATAAAGATTGTAGGAGATTTGGGAAGAATCGATAAGTGTTTACAAATTCATAATTACTATGAGATTTTAGGAGAAATTAAGATTTGGGTAAATTTAAGTGTGTGGGAAAGTGTTTTGGGATTCCTACCTAAACTTGTTTTGGGTCACCTATAAATGGGAAAAACGTACATTGTAATTTGTGGTGACTTGGATAGTTCACTTTAGAGGAGAGAGAAGCTCTGGGTTTCTAGAGAGAAGAATAGAACAATTCTGTTCGGATTGAAAATTGTCTTGGGTGGTGTCGATTCATTTGTATTCTTTTTGGCTTGTCAATTATATCTGAGAATTGAAGTGGTTCCGATTATGACCTATTATTTTCTATTAGAAAAATAGTAATGAGAGATTTATTTTGAATGAATTAGACTTAGAGGAATCAGACTCAGAAAATATCAGACTCAGAGTTTCATAAAAAAGTCTAGGTGGTTCTTACCTTTCTTCTGGGTGAGGAATGCATGAATTGTATTAAAATTTGAATACATTTGTCGAATTTAAAAGATTCACATGTAACATGAGTTTTTATAAAACAATTATATTATCTTATTGTGCTAAGATGATGCAAATGAACTTTTTGTATTGTTTCATAGTGCTACTTGAGTATAAGGGTACTTCCTACTCATTGTAATCTAAGGATTGTTTTCTCAGTGGATTGTATGGTACTGTATCATTTCCAAACCATATCAATGATGTAACAATTATTATTGAAAAGTGAACCTAGTAAATATTTGTGTTAATGTGGATGTGTGTTGAGTTTTACTTTAGTAGGGAATTGAAATCCGTATCAAGAGGCGAAGGTTGTTTCAATTAAAAATAAACATAAAAGAAAACAGTATCACTAATTCACCCTTCTCATTCTTAGTGATACATTACTCTAACTGGGAACTTTTAAAAAGGATCTCCTTGAGTTGAATAAGAAGGATGATAAATCTTTCAGTACCTAAATGGATAATTTCACCAGACCTATAATGTATACTTATAGAATTATCATCCAACCAGAAATTAAGGTAAATAGGTTCTTCAATGGATTAATGCCATGTTTCAGAAGGGAATTGTCCCTAAGAGACTTTAGTAGCTATGAAGAGATTTTTCATTATGAAATCAAAGTTTAAATAGAGGTTATAGTTATGTATCAATATAATGGTTTTATTAATAAGAGGAATATGGATTGCAAAGTACAATCTAAAAACCATGGAGATAATAAGATGATCCTTTAATTATGCTCTATGTGTGGAAAGAAATATGGAGGGAATTGTATTAATGGGACTAGTAAATGTTTTAATTTTGGAATGGAAGGAAATCGAGAAACGAAATTATGACGTGATTTGAAAAATTTATATTATGACATGAATAATGAGAAAAATAAATTTAATGCTCCTCCTACACTTAAGTGTTTCAATTATAGGGAGTTTGGGCATTTTTCCAAAAAGTTCCCAAATCTAAAGGTTAACAATGGTGATTAGCACCAATATCGTATGAAGAAAATGGAATAGCTGAAATATTATGAAATAATAATGGAGTAAGTGAACCATGATAATTGGGGAAATTCATAGTGGGGAATTTCCTATGGGATTTAGAAAAAAATAATATCTATAAAAATATTATTTCCCATTATTTAGTGGAACTTGATATAAGTTTATGGATTTATTATCTCTATATTTATGTATTTTGGATTAATGAAATCACATTTATTTTCTATATTTACAAGGATGAACCCAAGCTTCAAATTAAAATGTTTTTAAGGACTAATGGGTGAATTATCTTTTAGAAGATTGCATTATTTAAATAAGTATTTATGGTAATTTATGTAATTACCATGTTTTATGAGAATAATTATGTTTGGAATATGATAACTAAGATATAACTTGTAATATATGGGGGATCAATGTTAAGCTGATTTCATGAAATTATTAGTAATGTTTTAGATTTTCATCTTTCAGAAGGGTTAAAAGTTTACCCATTTATTGAAAGTTTAAGTTAAAATTCGGATGAAGTTTTTAAGATTAATGTATTATCTCACCACATGAGGATTCATGGATATTGGGTGACCAATTATAACCACTTTTTTCTGATGGCAGCTAAAGATGGATGAGATTACTTTTCAAGGATATCATGATTTTTAATGCTTTTGGAATTAAAAAAATCAACCCTTATTTATTAGAATAAGAGATAAAGTGGAAGTTGATCAAGGTACAATAAAGGGTATAGTTTTTTAAAAAACATGTAAGAATATATTTTCCTTAAAATTATTCAAATTTAGGAAAAGAATATTGAAACCAAAAATGTTATCCTAGTAACCTTCTTTCTGATGAATCAAATGTCCCATATATCATCATAGTTTTATAGAATTTTTACTATTAAAATTCTCCTAACCATGTTCTCAATCAATCTCCATCAGAATGTGATGATTTTATTTCTATTCAATGTCCATGTCTTCACATCCCACCTATATTATTAAATGTGGAATGATAGTTGTGAGTGTTATTGGGTAACCATTATAGTTTTGGATTTATTTTTTTAAATAATGTTTTATTGTATATTTTTACAATGTGGGTTTCTAGGAAAGGAATTTTCAAGTATTTAACCTTTTAAAACCTAGATGAATTTTGAGGGAGAAATTTATATTAAGGGGGGGGGGATAGAATGTAACACCCTGAGATTTTGTAATTTTTTTTGAATAAGTAAATTTTAATTGATGTATTTCATTGATATAATTCCTAAATTCCTTTCACATGCCACCAACATGGATTATATTACATTCAACAACGACTTGGCGTACGTAACACACAACACTGAGTTTCTACAAAGCATCTTTTTTAGTTATAATTAGTTAAATGATATAATTATAACCTAGTCATTAAACATAGTAATATGAATAGTAATAACTAATTTTAAAATATTTTTTATAATGGTTTTATATAAACAAATATTATTTATAAGGAAATATATAATTTTTGGTAAATTCCTTATATAATTAAAAGTACTATTTTCTCTAATGAACTGCTTTTCATATCATTTTGTAAAAAATAATAAAATTAATTATTGACAAATATAAAAATTTAATATGATAAGAAAACATTAATTTTAAATTTACAATTTCAAAATTATTTTTTTGTGAAGTTTTGGGGTTTTCCAAGAAACATCGTTTTTAATGAATAGTGAAAAATAATGAATCTTAATTCAAAACTTATTTTTTTTCTAGTTTATTTATAAGGTTAAATTATATTTTTAAATTGTTTTAAGGTTTAATTAGATTAAATTTTTATCAATTAATTCAATTTAGGTCATTAGATCCATTTTCACAAAGAAATTGGATAGAAAATCTTGGAAAGCTTTTGAACATTTTCACATTAAAAACCAGTAGTATCGTCCCATTTGTATGATTAATTTTAAATTAATTTTTTCCACTTATGTAATTGGAATATGAAAAAACGGATTATTTATTTTTAATAAAAATAAATTTTAATTTATAATAGGGTTAAAATGATTTTTTTACAAAAAATATTAGTGAATGAAGTTAAAACTAATTATATTGATTAATGTAAAATTTAGCTTAACAAAGAACTAAACCTTAATCTTAAGGCCCAAAAAACTATAAAATTGTAAAGAAAACATATTATAGCCATATTTCTTCCATTAATAATACATTATTGAGTTGGTATGGTTTTATATGAATGTTTTACTTTAAAAACATGGGTACACCTAACTTGTTTTCAGAAATTCCATGTGTGTCTCTTCCCTTCCCAATAAAAGGCTGCCTCCTATCCCCATTATTCACACATATCATAACACTTAGTATCAGACAAGATCTTCCCAATACACTTCCCAAGATACCTATATTCCTCCTTTAATATAAAATATTAGAATAAATCAATCATTGTAATCCCCTTGGTGAAAACCAAAAGGAGCCACCCAAAGAAGAAGTTAAAAACCTTCTTCAAACTAATTTATATTATTTTCATTATCAAAAACCTCCAATTGTATTATTACATGATTATAAAAAAACAATTATAACAAATAAATTGAGATTTTGTTATTATAATGTTTCTACCTACACTTACACACACTTTCATCTAATGGGTAATGAACATACTGTTTATGTGTACGGTCAACAACTACCTCACGAAGTGATGATTGTTCATTTTTCATTTACCCCCTTTCAGGGATGATAATTATGAAGTACACAATATTTATATGTTATATTTATTATATCTTTAATATTATTTAATTATTTTATAACACATATCTTTATAATTTTCATATTCTGTAAATATGATAATTTCATTTGAGGAAGTGTGCACTACCACCCCTCACAACGATGTGATTTGTTCATACTCTACATGGAAGGTGTTAAATATGGGTTTAGTAAACTTATATGATATATATGATATAATAATTATATTTTAATAATGATATATATAAATATAATTCCTTTACTATCATTATTTAAATATGACAATAAGACAAAATCAACTTTCATGCGTATGTACGGTCTACCGTCTCCATGAATGGTGTATTCCACTTGATAATTATATATTATATAAATTATTATAATAAATATATAATTAATATAAATGATATTTATATCATGGTTTAAATCATTGAAATCATGATATAAGAATAAAGACCAAATATTTAACAAATTAAGACACATGCAAAAAACAAAGCGAATATTACCCGAAGTGAAACCTCAACACATAATTGTTAATAAGTGGGTAATATAAATTCATAATAAAACCATATATGGTATTAGATATAAGAATTTTGTTCTATGAAATACTTATAATAAACTTATATTTATTATACTGTAGGTTTGAACAAGTACAATGAGAGTCAAGACACTAGGTAAGAGGATTTTATCTTACTTTTTATTTCCATAAGATATATACATTATTCACCACTCACTTTTTTGTGTGTAATGTATATAATGACCATGAATGTATTATATTCCTATTATAGATTAATTTATGGGAATTTACAGATCCATTTTATGTTCATTATCTTATAGGATTTATGTTTCCAAATTTACCAAATCGGTAAGATAATTTTGTCTCAATTTTCTTTCTTTGAGACATATATTTTGTTATGAACATATATTATCTTTTAAAGGTGTAATTAGCATGTAATACCATTAATCTCATTGTTTTCATTATATTTTAATCTTTATGTAATTAAATTTTATTAAATGAGAGTATGATCCCATATTAACATGTGTTGAGAGTTTATTGAAATGATCCCATTGTTTATCGAGATTGTTTATGATTATGCTTCCATTGATGAAATATTAAGATACACATCTCCAGAAAATTTATGATATTTATTCTACTTTGTTTACTAAAGATATATTCATGTATGAATACCATTTTCCAATCTTTTGTATTTAATATAACTAATAAAATGTTTTTATGAATGTCCGACATTACCTTTCTCTTCGGCCGGAAAACTATGTTCCTTCAAAGTTATGTTTTCAAAAGGGTTTCCAAAAATATTCTACTATTTTCATATAATCATCAATATAAAATTTTTACCCATATTTTAATTTTAAAATAAAAGGGTTTTTAAAAAGGAATATTCTTGTCATTTTTTACTCAACGCACTTTTTAAAAAATTTTATGAAGCAAAAGGAATGTTCGGCATGTACAGATTTACCCACTATCATGACTGCCATTCCATTGAAGCTTCCCTTACAAGATTAAAAAGTTTCTATTTTCCTAATATTATTAAAACTCGTCTTTTAAAGTATTTTTCAATGAAAAAGGTTTTCGAAAATATTTTCAAACATGTTTTATATGTTATCAAGGAAAATGGTGTTTAAATTTCTTTTCAAGCTCCATTAAAATATATTCAAGGAAAAAGATTTTCAAAATTTTTTCCATATTATTTTATATATTTTAAATGGAAAATGTTTTCAATTTTTTTAATATTCTTTTATAATTTTTCATGTAAAAAGGATTTGAAAAATGTTTTGAGGATCTTATTATATGTTTCAATGTTTTTTCAAAGAAAAAGGTTCTCAAAATGATTTATGTTTTAGAAAGAGTTTTCGAAATAGGAAGGTATATTTTTATGAGGAAAATTTTTAAATGATTTTCCATGATATGATTTCAAATTGGATTCAAAGAAAATTATTTTAAAAATATTGTAAATTTGAAAAAGTGATTTCATAAGTTATCATTCAAAATCATTCCCCTTATAAGATGACATAATTTGTTAACATAAATATTGAATAGGGATGTGATTGAAGGTAAATATTTATATTATTTATATTAATGGTTTATGTTTTTGTAGATTGATGTTTATTAAGACCATTTATCTTTAATGGGTTATACAATGATAATGACTATGAAACCTGCTTCCTTTTGTAGGTTATTCTCAAATAAAATGATTATAAAACCTATATATTTTTCATAGGTTAAGATATGATTACAGTTTTATGAAATACATTTCATTTCATGGGATTTTATAGGATGTTTATGAAACCCATATCTTTTATGGGTCCTGATATGATGAATGTATTATTATTTTTTGGCCCATGTATGAATGATTTTATAATGATATGGGTGGGATCTATATCTACCTCCAATGAATTAGGTAATGATAATTAATATATGAAATAAAATGGTTCATGGGTGGTAGACCAATCTGGAAAATAAGAAGGTATATATCTTATTTCCCAAGCCTCAAAATAGGAATATACCTGGGTTGTAGCCCAATCATAAAGATAAGAAGGTATATAGGCTATGGCCCAAGCCTGAAAGTAAGAGGGTGAATGGGTTGTCTTCCAAGCCTAAAAATAATAGGGTACAAGGGTCGTTAGCCCAAGACTGAAGCATGTACATGGGTTTTATACAAATTATGGCATTTTATGAATTTATTTGTAGAGAGCCTTGACATAATATTTTTTTTTATGCTTATGCGTATGCCAAAAATGTTATGTATTATTCCTAAGTTATTATTTCATGGCCTATACAATTTATTCCATTATGATTAATGTCATATGAAATACCAATATTTATGCCATGATTCATGTTTATGATATTTTATATGTAGTGTATGATATTCTAATGTTATGTTCATGTTCTCATACCCCTTTGTTTATGTTATGTTATGTACATCCTTTATTTAACCTTATGAAGCATTCAAGCTCACTCGTTTCTTATGTTTCCTTTCCTAGGTTATGAAGAAAGGTTTTTAAGTTGAATTACAATGGGGGGGATCTTTATTGGAGACATTGAATATCTTTCACAGAGTTAGAATATTTTTGTTCAATGTTTCCAATGGCACTAAACTAATACGATCATTGGGCGTTTGATTTTTAATGTATTATGTATTATAAAAAAGTGTCGTAATGCCTTTGTACATTAAGACTCAGTTATTATAAGATGATTACATTTTATCCTTTTGATAGGCTATTTACTCACCTATTTGAGATAAAGAAAATACAATTAAATTATTAAGATTCTATAAAGCATAATAAAAATAATAGTTTATTTGTCAGTATACTGAAGAATAATATTTTTTTAAATACTTTGTTGAATAATCTTATTTCCATGGATATGAAATGTCTAGAAGAATATAATGATTAAGAGGATGTGAAGATCCTTTCTCCTATCGAGGGTGAGTTTTATAGGGATTTAAATATCTAACACAGAGCTACAATAATTAGTCATACTAATTATTTTTTGGCAGAGGAAAATATTTGTGAAGATAAAGGTATTAAAAATTTGTTTTTAATGATAAATGAATAGTTTTTATGAATTAGTGGTGGAAGAGTAATACCAGGGGGCTAGATCAGAACTTCTTCCACACCATAGAGAACAAAATGAAGATTCAAAATTCAAATATTATGATATTTCATTAATAAGAAATAAAATAAAATTATTTTATGATCACATTCCTTCACATATTATTGATTATGGGGGAAAATATATACATTTGGTTAACAAAGTTGAAGTTAAATATGATTTTAATGATCTTGATCGAATTTTTCTATTGATGCCTTATTTATGTCCAGCCGTATGAAGGATAAGATAAACAAGTTTAATTAAGAACTTAATGATTAAAATTTGGAATTAAAATCATTGAAATGAAGTTCAATTGAATGGTAAAATATTTGTGAGATGAAATCTCAAAAGGTTTCTAGGTCTGATTTTAATGAACCAGTAGAGATTAAAAAATATCAGCTAGACATGCTAAACAACATTCATTTTGTACAAATAGATGTTTCCTCATTAGTGAAAAAAGAGAGTAATGTTGTTAGATATGGTATGAAGATAATTTCATTTGTTTTAAATATATCAAATGAAAGATTTAAATCATTATATTGCGAAATAGTGTTTTTTTAGAAGAGATGATGAATGATTTGATTACTAAAGTCAAGGAAGTAAATATAGATGGAAAATAGGGTATCCATGAGATTAAATTATCTTTTATTGATCTTGTACATATTTTTTAGGATAAATTTTATTTTTTTAATTAGAATTTAGTGTTAAGTCTTGTAGAATATAAATATAAAATAAGTTTTTTATTGGAATGGGAAGAACAATTAAATAAAAACATTTAACTACAATGATATGGATAGAAGAATAATTTGAAGAATTGTTCTCAACTACTTTACTAATAATATGAATAAACATCTATGTAATAGTATAATGAATAATTTAACACTAATTTTTTTACTAATAAAGTAAAGTAGATTGTATTTAATAAATAATAATGGCCTTAACCCAATTCTGTTTCTACACTCATCATTTCAAAAATATTTTTAGGGATTTTAAGGAATATATTTGCAGACTGTGTAATTAAGGATGACAAGACAGAGTTGTGAATGTTTTACAGATATTATTTAATAAAAGAATATTCAATACTAATTTATTTTTGAAAATATAATATTTTGATATGGTTTAAATTTCAAACAAATCAATTTACGAGAACAAAGACCAGAGATAACTTAAACCAAATCCTCTACAAAGTTATCCTTTTTCAAGTTAGATATTGAGAAATATTTTTTGACCAGCTGTAAACTATCTTGGGATAGATATGGAAACATTTACTATGGAAAAAAATATTTTTCAATTATCTTTGTGCACACATATTCTCATATCAATATTTCATTTTCCACTTCATAGTAGTATGACAGAGAAATAACTATAAAATTATGTGAAAAGATTATGTAGGTAAAGAGGAAGAATTATAAGGAAACTATTAGACCTGAAGCTTCAAGTGATGAGTCTAGAATTAATTTACTTAAAGTATAATCTTTATTATAGGACCTACTAAATCAAACTGTTACACTCAAGATACATCATTTTTGTCACTTTTAGTAATTTATTTTTTGTTTAAACTATTTTGATTCTCTATATAGATATATTATTATTCATTTAATAAAAGTTAGTTAGTAAATTAATATTGATTTTATTGTAATATTTTCGTATATTTACATTTTAGAGTGTTATATTAATGTATTCTACCCAATATTTTATACATTATTTTTGATATCATGAAAAAATGGAAAAATAATGGGAGACACAAAAAATCACATTAAATATTAGTTATACTACAATTATATATTCTAATCTATATTTATTTAATGTATAAAACTTTATATTTAAATTTTATGGGTTTTTTATCATAAAAAAGGTGGATATTATTAGATACTGTAATCACGTTCCAACATATCTATATATATAATAATATTTGATGATCCCAAAATACCATTAGTTTTTTATTGAATCTATTTTGAGTGAATTTTAGGTCATTTTTCAATATTTTAATAATTTTTTTTCAATATTGAATTATTATAATGATTTTATCTTATTTTGAGTTGATGAATTTCTACTGTGTATAATATCCTATATAATGACTTGGAGGATGAAAATTATATTATATTTTTGTGGATATTGGAAATATACCTAAGTCATAAAAAAAACTGTAGATAAAAGTGTATCTTATAATCTAAGAAGAAAAACATTATATATTAGGATTTTAGAATTTTCACTAAGTCAATTATCGTATGAATTTGGAATAAATCTTACTTTTTAAGGTATCTTATGAAATGTAAATATTTTATAAAATTTAAATATCTTTTGAAATGGAAATATATAATAATTTTTTTAATGTATTTAGAAGTTTATATATTACATTATATTCTATATAAAACAAAAACTAGAATATTTTACAAGATTAGAATATCTTACAAAGATTAGTATATATTATGAGATTATAATAACACATCCTAATTTCAATATAACTTTTATAAAGTTGATATTTTCTCTTACAAAGTTTAAGTTTACTCTCCTGAAATCAAATTTAACTATTATTATTTTAACATTAACACTTCATAAGTCAACCCCGACCCTTCTGTAGCCCATATTTTTTCTTATATAGTATGTGTCTCATCAAAATTCCAAAATTACAAATAAGAAGTAGAATATTTAGGACATAAATGACTCTTAATTAGTAGAAAGATGATTCATATAAAATTAAAATATTTAAATTTTAGATATTTAGGTTTTATAAGAGAATATCAATTTTTATTTATTTGTGTTGAACTGGAAAATGATTGAAGGAGTTTTGACTATGTAAAAAACTAATTTATGATTTTGAGGAACCAGGAAGCTTTAAAATGGTTTGATGGTTACCTGCTTTCATGAATATTTTTTTATTTTTTTGTTTAATTTTATCTTTTAATACTATTTATATTCTCTCTCAACCAATAAATAGGGATATACTTGATATACAAGATACTAGATAGATAATGAAATTATATATGATCCAGAAACAAGTTCATGTATTTTTATAACTCTTTATGATTCAAGTTATTCATACTTTGATCCATATAACTAATTCCTTTTGAGAAATAATGAGGGAGGAACAATAATATTGTTTCCTTTAATGAAATTACATATTCTACTATATTCAAAGAATTCCTACTTGAGGTACACTTTGTAGGATTTCATTCTCTCCTGAAGACATTTTATCATATTTTAGTTTCTCAATATTTCAATTATATTTCAATATGTATTCATTTCAACAACATTCACATATTTTGTAAGTACACAATTCTTGTATTGAGTGTGGTGTGAATACTAGGAATTATTATTTTCAAGGGAGATCCTAATAAAAGATAATGAAGTGTCTATAAAAATTAATATTACATACACTCTATTGTGTGATTCCCATAGAAAGGATCAGAATAATAAACAATAATCTCACATCAAATATTGGTGGATTGGGCTAGGGGGGTTCTTATATCCCTAAATCAATATAAAAAATTCTCATATGTCACATTTAAATTTAAATTTTTTCTTTTATAAAACAGATTAATGTATAATAATCACTTAAAATTTTAAGATTATAAATGTTCTTAAATGGCATGAAATTCAGGAACTCAATTCTCCTACCAATTGGGTTTTTGTGAAATAGGGGTGGGTCTAAATTTTGTTCCAATACATGTACTATCCCGGATTAGATAGGTGGACTGATGTTATGGGATATTAATTATAAAATATATTATAATGAGAATTCATATCACAAAAATCAATGTAATGAGCATGATAACACAACCAATCGACCTCTTTCTGCTTGTAATATTTACATTATGAAATTAAACAACCTATAATGATATAGTAGAGATGCGATGAAAGGAATGAAATTGTTGCATGAGTCAATATGGATTTTTCCAGTAAATCATTTGGAAATTTATGAGTGAAACCACTGATGTATGTTCTCCAACCATATCTATTTAGTATATTCGAAATGACACAAAGATAAAAACTGTATATGGGATCCATGTATCCTAGAATAATAGTATAGAAGTGTCTTTATAAATTGATAGGAAAAAATATTTAAATTTTCATTATAATATATTTTTAAAATAATAAAAATAATAATGTTTATTTAAACAAAAATAACATAAAAAAAATTAATGTTTAACAAAAATCATGTGGATATAGAGAGTGGAACATATAATAATAACTATCTATTTAGTGCCTCAATGTATCTGCATAATGTTGATCCTTACTCTACCTGGTAAAAATGTAATATATGGTGTCTATTTAAATTATATTAATAAACTAGTAAAAAAATAAATTTAATAATGAATGTATACCATAATCATTAAGTAATTCCATGTAATAGGCAACATGGTAGTGGTTTGATAACTTTAGGGGCGATGAGTAGGAAAATATCTCATGCCGACATCTATTAGAAAATGAAAAATCTTACAATCTCCTAAAAATGTAATAAAGATTATATTTAAAAGGAATAAATACATACAAATATATGTTTCTTGTTTATATCTATGTATAGTTTCTTATAATCTATTTTTAATAATTTTTCTCTATATTTGGTTACTTTTTTTTCAAGATAATAATAATTATATATTTATTATAGATATGTTTAGTGTATTTTATTTTTTCTTTTTAATAAATAAATAATATTCAAATTCATGTTATATATTGTGTTTCAATTTATGTTATGTATATTACATGGTTCTAGAGTGTTTTAAGGTGACTATAAGAGGATATAGATATTTGGTGATGTTTTAAATTGTTTTTGAACTGTAGTAGTTTTGGTATGAATTCTTTCTATGCCTCAAAATTTGTAATAGTGATTTTGTAAATGGATTGCCAAAATGGAAAAGGGTTGACTACTTTTTAATATTCATCCATAACCTCATTTATGTCATCCAATTAATCTTATTTTAAAAATATGAAAAAGTGTTACTTTATAAGAGTAAAGTTTCACTTCATAAGAGTAATTCAAACTTCATAACGAAGATTCTATGAGTTCAGAATGATGATTCTATATCTTTTTAATGATCATTTTTTACCTTTTTAGGACCATTATCATCTATATTAGAATGATTTTTAATTTTGTTTGAATGACCTCTAGACTTCTTAAGGATGAATTAGACATCATAATGTTAATTTAACCTTACAAAAAGATGTTATCTAATATGTTTTTGAAAATGGAATGGAAGATTTCATAAAATATTTTAATTTATAAACTTTTTTAGTTTTATATGTTATTTGAAATATTCATAATATAATTATTTGATTTTATAATACATTTAATATTTTTTATGATTTTTGTGGTTTTAAAAGATACTTGGTGATTTTGTATGATACCTGGTATTTATATGGTATTTTCCTTCATACGATATTTTGTTAAAAAAAGTGTCATATAAGATATTGTATATCCTATGTATGTTTCTGCACCTATTAAAAAATATGATATTTCTATATAATGAAAGATTTAATATTTATTAAATATAGGATTCTAAATAATTATTTAAATTAAGTGATTATAATATTTTTATTTTACGGTATAAACATAATAAATAGTATGTATGATTCATGAAAAGGGAGAATTTATTTTTATATGTGATGCATATTGTTATAAAATGAATAAAAAGAGTTATAGTAGAAATTGAGGATAAATATTTGGTCAAGATACATCTCTTACTATTTCACTGTGTGTTTTATCTATATAATACCATTTATTGAGATAGAAGAATAAGAAAGTAGTATGAAGAATAATAAAAAGTTGAGATTTGTTAAAAATAGTTGTATATCACCATTTTAATTTGAAAATAGAATTTTTTAGGAAGAAATTGTTGCATCTAGAATAAATAATATTTTTTATGCTGTGAAAATATTATGGACAACAATATGATCTACAAATAAATATTCACAGATCATTGAAAAGAGTAAAATTAAGAGGAGGAAGAAGATAATTTTTCATTTAAAAGTAGAAAAAGTATAAGGATGATTAAACATCATAATGAAAACTTGGTAGAACCCATATTTATAAGAATAATATCATATTATTAAAAATATTTAAATATTATTGTATATTTGTAGGGTCACCAAAACATTTTATGAGACTCATCTATTTTCTTGATTTCAAACATAAGCCCTAATCATTTTTAATCCACATGATGAAAATATTGAACATTTTTAACTTGGGTAAATCAAGAGAATGAAAAGTATTAACCTTTTAGTTTTTAGAGATAAACTTTTTAAAGATGTAGTGGTGATCTCTTTGTGTGTGAAATTTCCTATGTTTTATTGTAATCTACTTAATCACATTAACCAGTAGTTAACTCTTTCATAATAATAAAAATAAAATGGAATTATAATAATTGAACCCCCCTCTTATATATTTCCCAATAATATTCAGGGTCTTTTAAATTGGAATCAGAGCTACAGTTCCCTTTCAATCCAATTGACTATTTGATGTTTGGATACAAATTATTCTACTAGGTTGGGGAAGTTGGTTCTGAATTTTTGTTTTTATTATATAAAACCAAAATTCAATGAAAAATAAGGATGTTCCCACATTTCATGGGATAAAATATTACATTTATAGATATTGGATGTTCCCTATATGTTATCTATTAGTTTGGATGCATTGGATCCTACAATTGAGGGATTTATTCATCCATCAAAAAGTAATTTTATGATATTAACTAATAAGAAGAACATGGAAAAAGGTGGATGTTTGTGAAATGTTATTCCCTTCAAATAAGGTGTTGTTGAAGGTAAAATGTATCAAGACAACCAAGGGGATATGAGATAAATTTGAAAATATCAATAACGGTAATAATTGGATGAAGAAAACCAAAATTTTAGTTTTGAGGTTGATGTATAAATACCTCAAAATGATGTAATATGAAATAATGGATTTATTATTCACAAGTTTCAATAAAAATGTGAGCATATTTAGAGGTTTCAGTGAAAATTTATAGGAGACAATAGTTATTGAGAAAATAATATCCATTCTTCCAGAGATGGTTAATGTTAAAGTTTTATAACTTCAAGAATTTGATCTAGGAACACAACCATTGGTTGAATTCACAAAACCCACATTTCATATGAAATGTAGATGGTAAGTGTTTTCAAGAATAATTACAAGCCTTAAAATGAAATTTATAATATACCCTTAATATTATAGAAATTTAAGAAAAATATTGATGAAGATGAGGCTAGATGTTCTGATTTAAAATAAGATTTGGATGCAAAGTCTAACAAAATTTTCTACCCTATCCTAATAATTATAAGAATTAGAAAGGGATGGTTTAATTTAAAACCGCAATTTATGTGTTTTAGTGTCTATAAATTAAAAATTTAATAGAAAACTTTCCAAAGTTTAAAGAATAAGATGCTAGTGATAATTAAAAAGAGAGGTAAAGGAAATCATCAAATAGGAATTGAATAAAATTTGATAGGTAAATGTTTTATTGAAAGGGGAAGGGTATTGTAAATACCCCTAATTTCCATGTATTTTTTTTAAATATATGGGAATTTTACGAGTCCGCAAAAATTGATGGCGCATGATTCCAAGGCCTGGTGTGCCTGGAATGAATTTCTGAACTTTTTTTCAGGTACATTCAGTAAACGTACAAGCGAGTTTTTGTAACTTTTGAACCGGTGCTCAGAATTGATATCTGAGGGCCCCATTGAACTCGCAACACCAGTTTTCACTTAAGGGGATCTTCACCTCGACCGTAGTGGGTCGAGAGTGAAAGTTAATTTTTTTTATTTTCTTGAAATAATTAAATAAAATAAAAATGTATAAAATTTTTATTTTGGAAACCCGTCAATATGGGTTATGGTGGTGGGGACCACCCGAGCATAAACCTCCCATTTGAATGTTAAGAGGTGGGGACCACCTGAACTAACCACCATTTTTAATTTAGAGGTGGGTACCACCCAAACACTCTTTAATGAGAGAAAGCCTCTCAACTCCTCCAACTTTATTTGCCAATTAAATGAGGTCATTAATGGTGGAAATTTAGTACATTAATTATGCCAACTTTGTTGTTCCAAATTAATTTATTTTGATAAACATAAATTAACAAGTTTCCTATTTCACTTTTTAGTGGAATTGGGAGAGGAGAACTGTCAAAGGATTATTCTCTCCAACGAAGAACGTGCTATCCATCGAAGAACGCTCTCCCCAATGAAGAACACTCTCACCAATGAGGAACGTCATCAACGAATGAACCGATGATTGAGGAAACACTGATGCTAATGATGTCCGTCTATCCCTCCTCGTCAACGTCAATGAATCTCCGAGGTAGGGGTTTAATTATGTGTTATTATTGTTTCCCATATTCTTCCCTTTTAAAATAAAAAACTCGTATCAAATCTCTAACGAGTTGATCCATGGATGATTTCTTTTCGGGTTTGAGAATAATCAATTCTGGGAGGTTTTAGGGTTTGACATTCTTCATTCAAGTTTTTGTTGAGCCACTTACTACCACTCTAACGCAAAGGGTACGATCCAAACAAACATGGACCGACCCCTCCACCATTCTTCTTGAATGGTGAGTTCTTGGCGATGGAAGAAGGCATCTTTGTGCCATGATGAGGAATGGATGCGGCAGCTGGCACATCACCGGCCACGACGAAGGCGATGGCCCCGCGACTCGTTGCTGCCCCGCGGCCTCCGCGGCGCCCCGTGGCCCTACGTGCTGCCCCGTGACCTCGACACCCCGCGTCCCTCCATGCCGCCACGCGACCTCACCACCTCATCGCCCTCCGCGCTGCCCCGAGGCATCACAACCCTGCAGCCTCCGTGGCCTTGCCTCCCCGTGGCCTCCGCGACCCCCACGACCACACGACACCCTCTTCGCCTCCGTAGTCCTCGTGGCATCCACGACCCCCACGGACCTTGCGGCCCCTGTGGCCACACAGAACTCACAGCCTCACCTCCCCATGGCCTCACCGCCCCCCCTGCGGCCTCATGCCGCCCTCACATCCTTCGTGGCCTCGCGCCACCGTCACGGCCTCCGCACTGCCCAGTGCGGCCGGGCTAGGACACACAGCATGGCCGAGCCAAGACTAGTGGGATGGACCAGACCTAGTGGGCTGGGTCGACACGAATTGGGTCAGGTCAGCCCAGGCCGGGTTGGACCTGGTCAGACCAGACCCAAGCCCACTTCGAACTTTTCACTCTATCAGTCTTAACTTTGGCACTGAGCGTCCATTTGATGAACGGTCAGTGGCACTTGAGACGTTGGAGAGAGATGGTCTTTTTGAGTATAACCCACTGGTGATTTGAATAAAGTTGGAGTATGGTCGGGTTGGATCGATAATGAATCCAACCGGGCCCTCGGGACTAACATGACAATAACTCACAGACCGGGCGTTCGATTGATGTATCGACTATTGCATTAAGTACCCTATGGAATGGAGATCCTTTTTGATACTTTTTTGGGGGAATTTTTGGTAGTTGGAGTATCAACCAGTGGCTTTAGGATCAGACCCTTCTGAAGACGAGAAATCTTAGTGCGAGAACCCAGTAGTTGGCTATGATGGGAAGATCGAATAGAAATCCTATATGGGTCAGCACATTGAGATCATGTGTGGGTCATCACCTAGCGATCCTATGTGGTCATCACCAAGTGATCCTGTGTGGGTCAGCAGTAGTGCCTCATAACAAAGTAAGATGACTCAATAGTTACAAATAACCATCTATACTATTGTACCTAAGTTATACCTAGTGTGAGTTGAGTTCATACCTGTTTGGTACTTTCCTTCATGGTAATACCTTGGTGGTATTATTCTGTGTGGCGTACATGTGTGGTACTTACCTTCGTGTTATTCCTTCCTTGTGGAATAGTTGAGCTTTGGGATTTTGGGTTTGACCCTGTGTTTCCTCTTGATTGAGATGGGTATACTTGATAACTTAGGTATATGTATGGGAATATACCTAAGTAGGGTTTTCAATTGATTTCATGCTTTTTGGTTTATCCTTTTTGGATTTTGTGAGACCTTGAGGGTCTTGTGGTCCCTAATGAGTATCGCTATACTCTCCCATGCATGGGCTATGACCGCACTTTGTTGTGTTTGGTACAGAAGACGAACATCGCTGACTGAGGATGAGAGTACCAGGACTGGAGCTAGCTCGGAGGAGGACCTTAGACGAGGCGTACTGCAGAGAAAACTGATCAAGAGATGTACCTACCGTTCAAGTAGGATCCTTGGTGGGTATTCATAGGAGCTGTTCCAGTTTACTTTTACATTCAGTTTCTTGTACATTCCAGTTGGGATTGTATTCTAGCCCCTTTTACTTACTACACTCACTCTGTTTACTATTTAGTTTACTTGAGTTCGTATCTTGTTGTGTGCTTGGTTGTGTGTGCTTATAGGTTATAAAGGCAATACCTTCCCAGTTTTAGGGGAAATGCCTTCAGTTCTAGTCTCCAGGCCCTAGCCTACGGAAGGCGGGCTTGGGGTAATCACGACACAGGCCCAGGGGGATGGGTCAGGACAAATTGGTATTAGAGGAGTTAGTTCTACCACAGAACATAGGAATCTAATCTTTTTAATGAAAATAGTGTCAAGTGTAGTGAGTGTGGTTATCAGTTTAGGGAATCAGTGTTGGTGCGGCGGCCGACGTATCCATACACCAGGACCCTGACTTCTAATTTCTGACTAAGTGCAAAAAAACACTAATTGCGTGTGTGTTTTCAAGAGTCTTATTTGTGAACTCTTTGAGTTAGCTCACTAGGTATAACTTATTAACCATGGCGCACCTATTTATTTTCAAGATTCTTCTATGCGGATAGCTATCTAGGGTTCCGAGAGTTGTACGCACTGATATCCCACCGAGTGATGATGCCTCGGTGTAGGGCCCTTTTCTAGTAGAGGCACCAGCAGAGGCACCAGCGGTACCATTACCTGTTGGGCCACCGATGCCACCAGCCCCAGAAGCAGAGAGTGCATACCTCTTGGGCACATTGCACGAGTTCCAGCACCAGAGGACACCCAGGTTCAGGGGAGAGATAGACCCACAAGTGGCTGAGGATTAGCTGGAGGCTGTGGCGAGCATCTTTCGACTCATAAGAACACCAGTCGATATCATGGTGATCCTTACCGCCATATTTCTACAGACAGCAGTGGGAAGATGGTGGAGCATGATGCTCCAGGTTCATGATGAGGTGACGCTTCTCTGGGCAGACATCAAGAGCCTGTTTTGGGCAGAGTTTGTCCCAGCGACTCTTCGCATAGTGCATATTCAGGAGATACTTCACCTGCATCATGGAAACATGACTGTAGCTTAGTACTCAGAGAGGTTCACAAACCTCTCATGATACTCCACATATGTGGTGTGGGACCTATTATTTTGGGCACAGAACTTTGAGTAGGGTTTCAGGCAGGAGATCAGGGCTTCGATGATGTCACTCTACATCCCGACGCAGGCTGGGGTGTTAGAGAGATCCCTCTTGGTGGAGAGTTTTCTTGCCGAGCAGTCACCTGCAGTAAGACCCACTATCAGTCGTCATGTAGCAGAGTCTTCTGTATCTAGCAGCAGATAGATGTCACAGAGGTCTAAGAGGATCATACATACAGGTGGATGACCGCATGACTCAGGATTGGTTGTGCGGGGCACCCGAGGCAAAACCAGTCAGGCAGGGATCATGCAATGTTACTTATGTGGCGGACAGAGTCACATGGATCATGAGTGTCTGACCCGTCGTATGGATGATCAGAATACGGTCTAAGGACCACCCAGATAGATACATAGGTTTGAATGAGGAGGTTCATAGGGAGAAGGTGGATATAGAAGAGGAGTTGTCCATGTAGCTAGCGGTGGGCAATAATTCGAGATGTTACCGCCACCACAACCAGGAGGTCCACCCCAACCGTAGGGAGCAGGTGAACATGGGACAGATCAACTCTAGGCAGTTGAAGCTAACGATCATGGTGTTCCGGAGATGATATTAGGTACAATATGTGTCTACTCCACCTTAGCTGCAGTACTTATAGACACATGTGCTAGTTATTATTTTATTTCCACGACCCTCATTCAGAGCTCAGAGATTCCGACAGAGCTGTTGGATCAATCCTTATGTCTAGGGACTCTTAAGGGAGCGGATTCGATGATTACACACTGGTGACGGAAATTTGATATTACTCTAGGAGGCGATAGCTTCGGCTGTGATCTCCTAGTAGTGGCATCGAGGCCTTATGATTTCATATTTAGTATGGACTGGTTATGTATAGTGCATGCTCAGATAGATTGTATTAGGCACAAGGTACAGTGTGTCCACACAAATACGACTAGGTTTACCTTCACCGGCGAGAAGGGAGCCTTTGCAGCGCAGGATGGACTTACTTGGAGGAGAGTGCAGCTGATCACTCATCAGTTGGCTAGCCTTACCCTCGGAGAGGTTGATGTGGAGAGTCTGAATTATCCTACTGTGGTGGACTAGTACACGGATGTATTCCCTAATGATGTTCTGGGTCTACCTCCTCGCAAAGGGGTGGACTTCTACATTGACTTGCACCCCGGGACGACACCGATATCCACACCAGCATATCAGATGGATCCTGTGGAGCTTTGTGAGTTGCGGGTATAGCTAGAGGACTCGTAGAGGAAGGGATTCATCCGGCCTAGTGTTTCACCTTGGCCAGCCCCGATTTTGTTTACCAAGAAAGAGGATGGGAGATTGAGACTTTTTTTTGACTATCGATGCCTGAACCAGGTGACCGTGAAGAACAAGTACCCACTTCCAAGGATTGACAACCTCTTTGTTCAGCTGAAGGGAGAACGGTGGTTCTCAAAGATGGACCTCAGATCAGGATATCACCAGCTCAGAGTGTGAGACAAGGATGTGCAGAAGATGACCTTCAAATGTTGGTATGGCAATTACATTTTTTTGGTTATTCCATTTGGTGTGACCAATGCTCCAGCAGTGTTCATGGGACTCATGAACATGATTTTTCAGCCATACCTTGATCACTTTGTAGTAGTCTTCATCGATGACATTTTGATCTACTCGGCTACTAAGGAGGAGCATGCCTATCATTTGTAGGTAGTACTGGACACACTCTGAGAGAACAATCTTTATGGTAAGCTCTCAAAGTGCCAGTTTTGGATCCAAGAGTTTCAATTTCTGGGACATGTCATATAGGAGGCTGGAGTTGCAGTGGATCCAGCAAAGATTGAGGCGATACTTTCTTGGGAACCACCCATGAGTGTGACGAAGGTACAAAGTTTTTTGGGGTTTGATCGGATACTACTGGAGATTTGTGCCAGATTTCTCCAGAGTTGCATCACCACTATCAGCGTTGACGAAGAAGGGGAAACCCTTCGTGTGGTCGGAGAGATGCTAGCGGAATTTTCAGAAGCTGAGGCAGCGACTGACTAGTGCCCCCATTTTGAGGATTCCAAAGGAGGGCGTAGGGTACATAGTCTAATGCGACACATTAGGGACTGGGATTGGATGTGTCATGATGCAAGAGCAAGCAGTGATCACATATGGTTCTTAACAGCTGAGATAACATGAGAAGAACTATGCTACCCATGACCTGGAGTTAGCAGCAGTGGTCTTCGCCTTGAAGATGTGGTGACACTATCTGATGGGAGAACATTTTATAGTCTACTTGGATCACAAGAGTCTCAGGTATATCTTCTCTCATAAGGACCTGAACCTGAGACATTGACATTGGCTTGAGTTCTTCCAGAACCATGAATTCAAGATATTCTATACTCATGAGAAGGGGAACATTGTAGAAGTTGCACTCAGCAGAAGATCTGATATACAACTACTAGGTGAGGCGATAGAGAAGCTGGCCACTTTGCAGATATCCTTTGTGGATCGAGATGGAGAAACTTTCCTTCTGTCTCTTATAGTCACTCCCCCAATTCTTTAGTGAGTCAGGGAGGCACAATGAGAGGACACTGATTGTGAGGCACGAAGTGCTCAGATATCTACAGGATAGGCACTTGATAAATTTTTTGAAGGTGGGGAGCAGGTCATCCTCTTAAGAGAATGTACCATGGTACCAGTGTCACTTCAGGAGGAAGTGTTGAGGGAGTTCCAGACATCCCCTCTAGCGGTACATCCAGGAGTGGTGAAGATGTACCAGGATCTCCAATGATAGCACTGGTGGCCGAGTATGAGAAAGCAGTTGAAGTGTTTTCCTCTCGGTGCCTCACTTGTCAGCAAGTGAAGGCAGAGCATCAGGTACTAGAAGGCTTGGTTCAACCTTTAGAGGTTCCAGAGTGGAAGTGGTATGAGATATCCATGGACTTCGTGATTGGAGTTCTACGTACATCTAGAGGTCATGACTCGATTTGGGTGATTGTCGACCGACTCACCAAGTCGTCCCACTTCCTACTGATCAGAGAGAAGGGTTCAGTAGAGAGTTTGGGACACCTCTATGTGCAGGAGATTGTATGGATATATGGAGTACCCTTGAAAATTTTCTCCCATCGTGATACACGTTTCACATCCTGGCTATGGAAGGGGTTGCAGGAGGCTTTTGGGACACATATTCAGTTGAGCACCACCTTCCATCCTCATATGGTTGGCCAGAATGAGCGGACCATTCATACTCCTGAGGACATACTATATGCTTGCATTCTCAACTCTGGTCATGCTGGGAGGATCAATTAACTTTGGTGGAGTTATCATACAACATCTTTCACTACACCATTGGGATGAAACCTTTTGAGGTGTTATACAAGCGACCATGAAGATCACCTTTTTTCTGGACAGACCCAGGGGAGTCAGCACTAGTGGGACCAGAGATGGTATGTGATACCACATAGATGGTGCAGATCATCCAAGAGTGGATGAAGACTGCACAGAGCGGGTAGAAGTCTTATGTTGACAGGAGATGGAGACCTCTGGAGTTCAAGGATAGAGACCACATCTTTTTATGGGTCTCACCTCGATGAGGTTTGCAGAGATTTGGCCGAGGTGGCAAGTTATATTCGAGGTTCATCAGACCCTTCCAGGTCCTCAATAGAGTTGGCGATGTGGATTACTACTTAGCTCTTCCACCTCAGTTTCACTGGGTGCATGAAATCTTCCATGTATCCCAGCTGAGGAGATACATGCACGAACCTTCTCATGTCATCAACCACGGTGAGCTAGACATCGACGATGGGGATATGTTTTCGGAGGTTCTAGTGGAGATTGAGGATCGATAGGAGTGGGTCCTTCATGGGTGGTCGATACCTATGTTACACATTCGCTGGAAGCATGTGAACCTCTAGGAGAGCACATGGGAGAGGGAGGCTTAGATGTGTGTTCAGTACCCCCAATTGTTCCCTTAGTTTGAGTTGTGGCTTACGGGGATGCAAAGCCCTGAGTTGGGGAGAATGTAAAGACACAAAATTTCCATGTTTTTTTTAAATATATGAGAATTTTACAAGTCTGAAAAAATTGATGGCACATGATTCTGAAGCCCAGTGTGCCTATAATGAATTTATGAACTTTTTTTAGGTACGTTCAGTAAACGTACGGGTGAGTTTTTGTAACTTTTGAACTGGTGCTCGGAATTGAAATATGAGGGCACCGTTGAACTCACAATTCTGATTTTCACTTAAGGGGATCTTCACCTTGACCGTAGTGGGTCGAGAGTGAAAGATAATTTTTGTGCTTTTTATGAAAGAATTCAATAAATAAAAAATGTCTAACATTTTTATTTTAGAAACCCCTCAACATAGGTTGTGGTGGTGGGGACCACCTGAGCCTAAACCTCCCATGTGAATGTTAAGAGGTGGGGACCACCTAAAATAACCCCCATTTTGAATTTTGAGGTAGGGACCACCCAAATTTCTTTAATGATAGAAAACCTCTCAACTCCTCCAACTTTATTTTCCAATTAAATGAGCTAATTAATAGTGCCAACGTAGTACATTTATTATGCCAACTTTGTTGTGCCAATGTAATTTATATTGATAAACTTAAATTAACAAGTTGTCTATTTCAATTTTTGGTGGAATTGGGAGAGGATAACTGTTGGAGGATTATTCTCTCCAACAATGAACATGCTCCCCAATAAAGAACCCTCTCGCCACCGAGGAACATCTTCAACAAACGAATCGAAGATCGAGGAAACGTCGATGCCACTAACATCTGTCTATCCCTCCTAATCGATGTCAATGAACCTTTGAGGTAGAGGTTTAGTTATGTGTGATTATTGTTTCCCATGTTCTTCCCTTCTAAAACAAAAAACACAGATCAACTCTCTAACTATTTGATACACCGATGAATTCTTTTGCGGGTTTGAGAATAATCAATTGCGATAAGTTTTAGGGTTTGACGTTCTTCATTCACATTTTTGTTGAGCCGCTTGCTATCGCTCTAACATGGAGGGTTCGGGCCAAACAAACATGACCTGACCCCTCCACCATTCTTCTTGAATGGTGTGTTCTTCATGATGGAAGAAGGTGGATTTGTGCCACGACGAAGAACGGATGTGGCGGCTGGCACATTGCTGACCATGATGAAGGCAACGACCCCATGGCTCCTCACGGCCCCGAGGCCTCTACGGCACCCTGAGGCTCTTCACGCCACACCGTAGCCCTCCGCGCCGCCCCACAGCCTCGCCGCCTTGTGGCCCTCCACACCGCCCCATGGCCTCACGCCGCCCTCATGGCCTCCGCGGCCCTCACAACCTCCATGACCCACATGACCCTCGCAACCCCCATGACCTCGCCCCCCCCCCCCCTGCATCCTCCGTGGCCTCACGCTGACCTCACGGTCTCCGCACCGCTTAGCGTGGGCTAGGCCTAGCACTTCCGGGCTCGGCCTAGTGGCACGTAATAGACCCAACGGGGCGGGTCGACCCGAATCGGGTTGGGTCGGCCCATACTGGGTCTGACCAGACTTGGGTCCACTTTGAACATTTCACTCTATCGGTCATAACTTTGGCACCGAGCATCCGTTTGATTGACCATAAGTGGAACTGGAAACCTTGGAGCATGATGGTCCCTTTGAGTATACCCCACTAGATATTTGGATATAGTTGGAGTATAGTCAGGTTGGATCGAGAATGAATCCAACAGGGCCCTCAAGACAAAAAGGCTAATAACTCACAGACCGAGCATCCGATTGATGCACCGTCTATTGCATTGAGACCCCTATGACGTGGAGTTGCTTTTTAATAATTATTTGTGGGAATTTGTGGTAGTTGGAGTATTGACTAGTAGCTTGAGGAGTGGACCCTCCCAGAGAAGAGGAATTTTAGTGCGGGAACCCAGTAGCAGACTGTGACGTGAAGTATGAATAGCGATCCTCTGTGGGTCAATACCTAGAAATCCTGTGTGGGTTATCACCTAGCGATCCTATGTGGGTTAGCACCGAGCGATCCTGTGTGGGTCATCCGTAATGCCTCATAACAGAGTAAGATGATTCAGTAGTTACATCTAATCATCTATACTACCATACCTAAGTTATACCTGTGAGATGAGTTCATACCTGTGTGGTACATTCCATCATGGTAATACCTTGGTGGTATTCTTCTATGTGGAATACCTGTGTGGTACTTACCTTTAGGGTATTCCTTCCTTGTAGAACAATTGAGCTTTGGGATTTTGGGTTGGACCCTATGATTCCTCTTGTTTGAGATGGGTATACTTGATAACTTAGGTATATGTATGGGCATATACCTAAATAGGGTTTTCAGTTGAATTAATGCGATTTGGTTTATACATTGTGGATATTGTTAGACCTTGAGGGTCTCAGGGTCCCTACCGAGTATCCTTATACTCTCCCCTGCACGGGCTATGCCCGCACTTCGTTGCGTTTTGTGCAGACGACGGACAATGCAGACTGAGGACGAGAGTACCAGGACTGGAGCTAGCCGGGAGGAGGACCATAGATGAGGAGTACCGTAGACACAACTGATTGAGAGTTGTACCTACCCATCAGGTAGGATTCTTGGTAGGTGTTCACAGGAGATGTTTCAGTTTACTTGTACTTTCAGTTTCTTGTAATTTCCAGTTGGGCTTGTATTCTGGCCCCTTTTACTTACTGCACTCTCTCTGTTTACAGTTCATTTTACTTGAGTTCGTATCTTGCTGTGTGTTTGGTTGCAGGTTCTTACAGGTTATAAATGAAATGCCTTCCCAATTTTAGGGGAAATTCTTTTGGTGCTAGTAACTAGCCCCTAGGATATGGAAGGCGGGCTTGGGGTAGTCATTGCACGGGCCCCGAGAGACGGGTCGTGACAAGTATAAAATTATATAAACTTATAAATATAATTTTATTATATACATTTTAGGAGGATAAAAATACCGATATGATGAAGAATTTGATAGTTCATGTGATGATAAAGAGAAGCAATTTATTTCTAATGTAAATAAGTGAGAATTCATTTTTATGGAATAAGTGATTATGGGAGTGATAATGTAACTAATACTGTGTTCATAATGAAAGTATATCTCAAAGAATGTATTTAAAAAAATCATAAATTTTTAAAATGAGAAATTTTTTCTTCAAAGAATATAAATCATTCATCAATAAATAATGAATTTTTTATTGCTGAAGATAAATCCAATATGTTAAAAGAGAATGGTGAGATCAATAAATTTCATACTAAAGAGAATATAATAAATGTTAACTTGTAATAGAAGTTAAAAGTATAAATAAGTATATTGGGACTATCCAACCAAATTTTTTATCTCTTGAGAAATAACTGGATATGTCAAATCGAATTTTCATAATATGTTCAAGAATTTAGTGAAATATAAAAAAAGAGTTTTAAAAAGTATTGAACAATGAAGTTAAATATCACCAATAAAGAACTGAATCAAAGGTGAATATGATACGAAAGTTGTTGGTGGGAATCCATTACTAAATACTCGAGTAAAGAAAATCAACTATATGAAAATCAAAATTATTATCAGAGATTTGGAAATTTTTGGAATACTGACATGAAATAAAAAAAGCTAATATTTACATTGATTTATTAGAGTATTAAAATATTTCTATAGTAAGGAGGAATATTTTGGGATTATATAATTTTTTTTCAAAAATAATCTAAAATTCATGGTTAAAATAAGAAATAATTAGAGGTCTCAACATCTAGAGAAGAATATATTCATAGAGGGAAGTATGTGTTTTATAGATACTATAGGCTATACAAAGGTTATAGGTGTAAAAAAGATTTTTGTATTTTTTTATTTAATATTTTTTTATATTCCAAGATGGGTTGGGATAATAAATTTGATGGTTTATTAGCTTACAAAGAGAAGAAAAATCTAGAAGTTATTTAAAAAATTTGGGGTAATAGATGAAAATAAATTTCTATGGTTGGAATAAGTTTTTTTAGGGATTTGACTGACTATAATACCCTAATAATTTAATATATATATACATACATCAATTAAATAACTCTAATATATCTTTTTATCTTTTTCTACACACATCACCAAACTAATATGAACCATGATACCTTTTAAAAAAATAATTTTAACTATTTTGAAGTAGACATAGGATTTGTGGGAGTAAATAAGGATAAACATATTATGAAATTTCTATAGAAAGAATAATAATAACATATCATTAATAAAATTAAATTTTTATAGATAAAGTACTAATAAAACATTTAATGCATATGATATAATTTTCATAAAAGTTACCTTTTTATAATATATGCATCTTATTATATTATTATTAAATAATTACTCTATTGAAATGTTTTAATAATATATATTGTAAAATTATTTAACATCCATAAAATATTTTTTACTTGGAAAAGAAAAAAACTTATTTCTGTCTCATAAGATTTGTTTTTTTGTATAAAATAATAATGCAAGTGTTTGTTTTTTTAAAACATTTTATAATTTTTATAAAATACATAAAATTTATCATATTTTAATGATAAAACAAAAATGTTGTTTGAAATTTGAAAAAATAATAATTCAACACTCAATATAATTTAATTTTAAATAACTTTGAGAATGCATAATGATTAAATATTCATTTTTAATAGAAACTATTTTCCTACATACAATGAATTTAATATTTAATTTCCACATATATTTTTATTGGATTAGGTTATATCGATCCCAAATTATGATTTATTGTATCAAAATTTAGGAAAAGGTCTATATTATATTTTTAGGGAAAAAATTATTTCCATTATTAATATTTAATCAAGACTAATAAGTGTTAAAATGGGTAATCTAATGTGCCTCTAATTTTTCTATGTCAATTTGAAGCTTATAACTTTTAGAATACCATCTTTAGAATAAAAATATAATTACTAAATTTTTACTAATATTTCCCCTGCTAACCAGACTTACTCACTAAACCCATCTAACCCCTATGTGATAGCGTTATAAATCCTCTTCTCAGTTATGTTTCCATGAAAATTACCATAATTTTCAAATATAAAAGGATCCCACAACCATCAATTATTATATTCCTCTCCACCAAAAAGAATTTTATCATGATGTACCCTTACCTACCCCTCTATAAATCCCTATTAATGAGAATATATGGTTATAAGGAGTTATCTGATACTTTATGAAGCTACATGGAAAGGTAAGGGATCTCCTCCTCCTCAATTTGATTCTTGTACATATTTTGTGACAATCCATATAAATTTCAATTGATTATGATTTCATGTGTTCATAATGAGTCATTTTTTATCCAAATTATACACTATGTATGATATACTATAATTGTATCTCATTTAACCCATTCCATATTATTTTTGTATATCTGTCAGGCTATTAAAAGCACTCCATCTTATATGCCATATTTTCATGTTCATAATACACAACATTATTTTCATTAAAAGGTATTAATCTAGATATAAAAGTCCTTCATTTATTGAGGACATCAATGTATGAAAACCATATTACTTATTTTTGGGATAAAAATGAAGAAATGTATTCTTATGTTATATGATCTATGTGGCGTAAATATTGATAAAAAATTTAAAGGGTCATCCATGATAGTGCTCTATGGCACTGGATAAAAAATTAATCACCTAAAATGAAATTTTAATGACACCATGGCATCATTTCTTGGTAATTATTTATGATAAATTGGTGATAAACCTTGATAATATGATTTTATGAAATATTATTGACTAAATTTGGTGATATTCTTATGAATTTATCATTTATATGTTGTAGTCACATTTCCATGTTTTTTCCGCATGTAGGTTTGATCATATTTCAAATCATTTTATTATGGTTGTTTTATTCCTATTTTCCTTATGTTCATGTTTTTATATTATGACTCATGTTTTACCCATGATGTCCATTTATTATATGTTTTCCTTTTTTATCCCATACTTTGCATTATGCTCACCCCTTTATTTTGAAACATATCCCTATGGAATATTATATAGTGTGGTGATATAGGTTCAGATAATATAGAAGTATTTAAAGATAGTTAAAGTTTCTATATGTTTTCTGATGCGATCTACATATTCCATGTATTACGTTCCAAGTTACCAATATAATAAACCTATAAAGGTCCTATGAAAATTATAAGTGTAATATTTTTAATGAGGAATTATGTCAGAAAAATATATAAAATTTCATGTTGTTATCATTAGTTTTAAAGAAGGTTTTATATAGCTTTATAGGGTAGGATGTTAGTTGAGGATAATTTGAGGATTGATAATTTTTGTTTGATCATAATTTAAAATTTACAGATCTCCCATTATGTTAGTTGATATAATATTTAATTTTCTGTGGATTAGTATAAGAAAACATTAGTAAAATCTCTTAGAATAAGTCTAAGTATAGGATAATATATTGAAGTTTTGGTAAGGTAGTAATTTTTTTCTCCTAAATTTTTTATCCCTATGTAGTTATTTTCATGTGTATGTGGTTGTGGTAGAAATACAAATAGGGTTAATCACCCTGAAAATAGATTATTGTGTATCAAATCAATATTCACACTAGTGTATGATATGTGGGCATATGACTACCGACCATGTTAGAAACTCATAGGAGACATGATTCAGTTAATCACATTATCTTTTAAAGTCACTAAGATGTATTAATTATGTAAAGGTATTAGGTTAATAAATATGAGACTCACCATATGTAAATTTAGATTGAACTTAGAGTGATTTAGTTTAAACCGATAGCTAATGTAATAATTTTGGTGGGTACAAATTTTTTTGGTTGAATTTAGAATCATAAAACAATTCTATGATTTTGTTAATTGTTAATCAATAATTTTAACTCATTTTGTTTCAAGTAGTAGATGAATCATGAAGGAATCATGTAAAAAATGGATACTACATAAAATATAGATATTGTTGAAATGTGAAACTTTATAAGATAATAATATATAAAAACAATAATTTGTTTATTACAAAATAGTCATTTAGAATTATTATTAACAACATAAATATACTTGAAGTCCCAAACAAACCAAATAAGATAAGGAAAAAGTCTCATATATATTTTGATGATGATGATGAAAAAGAAAAGATAAATTAATTTCTTGTGTGTCAGGAATGTGGGATGAAATCCCCAGGGAACGTCTCAATGGAATTGGATGATACTTTATGTGTGGAAAAGGAGGGAATTAAGAAAAAAGTTGTGGAGGGAAAATGAAGCTAACAATTAACATGATTAAGGGAGAAATATTTTTTTCTATTTGTACCAAAGTTAACATGGTAGATTCTACATTTGAAAATATATCCCTAGTGATGCATATGTATTAGATAAAATTTTATAATTTCATTGGTGAGTTAAAATTAAAATTAAAGGATGTGGTTTATTTAAGGGAAAAAAATGTTGTACCTAATAGTTTACTATATATATATATATATATATTTCTTTTAAGAAAATCAAATGTGTTCATTATAATACTCAATACACATCACCAAAAAAAGAACCATGAAACCTCTTATTAAAGATAATATAATCATTGTAAAGTATTTATAGGATTCGTGGGTGTAAATAAAGGAAAATGTATTATGAAATTTTTACAAAAAGAAAAATAATGGTAATTCATTAAGAAAATTAAATTTGTATGGCTAACTATTTAATCATATTATGTACAATATATTTTTTCCAAATAAATTTTTTTTATATGTTATGAATCATATTATATTATGGTAAAATAATTATTTTTTTGAAAAGTTTTAATTATATATAAAATAAAATAATTTAACATCCATGTAATTGTTTTTACTAGTAAATTAATAAATATATTTTTTTTCTCATTAGAATTTTTTTTAAAAAAATTATTTTATATGTTTGGAAACTATTTAAAAAACATTGTATAATTTCTATAAACTAATTTAAATTGATTTATTTTTATCAATTAAACTGATATGATGTTTAAAATTTCATCTTAATAAATTAAATCTTATTCAAAATAAATGTTAAATATTAGTAGAAATTAATAATTATTAAAACATCATTTTCTACAATTTGTTTTTCAGATAATATAATTTAAATTAAAATATAGTTTCCTTATATTTAGAAAATGTGATATTTTAAATGGAACCAAAATTTAGATTCAACACATCAGAATTTCAAAAAAAGTGAGATCTTATATTTTTATTAATAAATTAATTAGCATGATTAACATTTTGTAAATATCTATAAGTGTTAAAATTGGAAATCTAATGTCTATTTAATTTTAAAAAATCAATTTAAAACTTAAACCGTCTAGAATACATTTTTTATGTTAAAAATTTACAACTACATGTTTCACAATATTTACCCATCTAATTCCCTAAACTCTCAAAAACCACTTTGCCCCAAAGTTATACTATTCTTATCCCTCACCTAACATAAATTTCAATGAAAAATCTATTTTTCTCACTTATAAATTTGATCACTCCCACCCATTATCTAATACCTCTATACTCCCTTACATATATATCTCCAGATCCCTCCATTGGATTTCCTAAGTTCCAAGGAGTATTACCAAGATTTATGAGACTACTTTTAAAGGTATGGTTTTTCATCCTTCTTCACTTGATTTAAATACTTATTTAGTGATATTCCCTTTTATTTTCAATAAATTATGATTTAATTTATAAATAATAATAGTTTTACTATCTAAATGATTAAATATTGATAAGATAGTAACCTTAAATTTCAATAAACCCATTCAATAAAAATTCTTGTAAAATTTTTATGTTACTAAAATAATTCCTTGATCTTCCATACCTTATTTTCCTATTGTGAATTCTTGATCCAATTTTCATTCATGGGTATTCAATAATATATTAAAATAAATAATTCATTTGTATCTTACATGTATTATATCCATTTTTCTTATTCATGGTATTTGAATAATTAAATACATTATTATGTTATATGATCGATGTGGAATAAATAATGGTATAAATAAGAAGGGTACACCCTAATCATGCTCTAATACATTGGATAAATAATTTATCTATAGAGATGATATGTTTATAAAATATTGGAAGAATATATTGGTAATGTTTTATGATTATAGAGTTATTGACCTTGGTTATATTATTTTACAAAACCTTATTTATAAAATTAGTTATATTATTATAAATGTATAATGTATCTTTTATAGCCACATTCCAATGTTATGCTTCATGTATTTACTATAATGTTATGAATAATGTTTTTATGATCATGTTATTCCTCTTTTTCTTAATTTAAATTTCTTATTCTATGCCTCAATATTTACCTATGATGTTAATTAATTATCTATTTTTATTTTTTATCCCTTAATGAGATTTATGATCACCCCTTTATTATGGAAAATTTACTTGGGAAATATTATGTTGTGAGGTGATCTAGTATGGGATAATAAATATGTTTTTATGATAATTATTTTTTTATATATTTTTATGTGATACATGTATTCCATATATTATTTTTCTATTTTCCAAGAAAATAAACCTTATAAGGTCTTGAGGAAATGATATGTGAAATAGTTTTCTCAATGAATTATGTTTAAATTTATGTACGAAAGTGAGGGTTATTAAAATTGGAATCAAAAAACATTTTAGATAACTTTAGAGGTTATAATGGTAGTTTAGGATACTATAAGGGATGATAAGTAGAGTTTGATCAAAACTTAAAAATTATATATAAACTTTTAGTTGAGTTGGGTTAATGTTTAATATTATACTGATTATGATGAGAAAACATTAGTGAAAACCCTAGGGATATATCTAATTGATAATTCTAATTATAGGATAACATTTTAATGTTATAGTAAAGTAGATATTGGTTGGTTCTCCTTGAAATTGCATCCCTATCTGGATACTAGAATGTGGATGTGACTATGGAATATATTCACCTAGGTGTAATCACTATAAAAAATTATGGTTGACTATCAAGTTATAATTTACATTGATGCATGATTCTGGGGTATAATACTAAAAATCTAGCTAGAAAATCACGAGATATATTATTTGGTTATTCAAATTTACTTTTTTAGGCATTATGAAATATTATTTATGTACATGAATTATGTTAAGGAATATGAGAGAACCCAACCTAAGGATATATAGATTGAACTAAGAGTGATTTAAGTTTAACTAAATGATAATGTAATAATTTTGAAGAGTATTCCATTTTTTCTTTAATTTATCATATTAAAATAACTTTTTAATGGTTTTAAATGGAAATCAATGAATTTAACACATTTTTGTTTATTAATGGTTTAATTTTAAAGGAATCACATTAAAAGTGGATGCGACAGATAATGAGGATATTTTATTATTGAGAAACACAATGAGATAAGAACTAAAGTGAGAAATATTTTGATTATTACAAACTAGTCATCAAGATTTATTATTAATAACATGATCATAACAGAACTCCAAAAAGACTAAATAATATAAGGATAATGTTTTGTGCATGATTAGGTTATTAATATGATGAAGAAAATAAGACTCAATTTATGAAATGTTTGGAATGTGGGAAGAAACACCTAAGGTAATGTCTTTAATGAATTGGAAGTTGCTACATGTGTGGAAATTGAGGCCATTAAGAAAAACGTTATGGTGAAAAAATGAACCAATTGGTTAACATGATGATTTTAAAAGATATTTTTTGAGTCCTTTTAAAGATATTATTATTGACACATCATTTCAAAAAACATCCCTGGTTATTTATATATTTTAGATACCCTTAACTAATTTTATTATTCAGAGAAAATTAAAATTACAAGGTCATAATGTTTTTAAGAAGGGGGGATGAAACACCCCTTGATTCTAATATATATATATATATATATCCCTAAAAAATATAAGGTGTTTTTTTAGATTTCTCCATACATGTCATCACATGAAAACAAACCACGTCCCCTTTTATTAAAATAAATATAGCCATTTTAAAGTAGTTGTATGATTTATGAGTCAAAATAAGGGTAGTCATATTATGAAATTTATTTGGAAATAAAAATAATTTTAATGCATTAATAAGTTTAAATTGGTATAGCTAAATGACTAATGAATCATTTTATGTTTCAAATATGTTTTTCCAAAAAAATATCCTTTTTATATGCTATGAATTTTATTATATTATTATTAATAAATTATTTTAATTATTTTTTTATTAATTTATATAATAAAATAAAATAAAATATATCTAATATTTTTTAATTTATTTAATAAATTTATTTATTTTTTATATAAAATTCATATTTATTTATATTTTTTTTATGCATGTCTAAGTTATTTATTTATAAAAACATGGTACTATTTTAATAAAAAAATTACCTGGTATATTTTTAATTTTAACACTAATATGATGTTTGAAATTTCATTCAAATAAATTAACACACATTATAAATTAATGTAAAATAATATTAATAATAGTTTATTATTAAAAATTATAAATATTTTTAATATTTTTCATCATATATTTCCCGTGATAAAATAATTACTAACATTAATATTTAATTAAGATTAATATTATTTGAAATCTGAAATGTAATGTCCCTCAAATTTTACTAAATAAATTTCACACTTAGACCTTCTAGAATACATTTTTTAGTTTAGAAATTAAAAGCAAAATTTATCCTCAAAATTTCCCTTCTTAATTTACAAAACTCACCAAACACACATAACCCCTATGTAGTACCACGACTATCCCTCACCTAACATAACTTTCCTTGAAAAAAAAAATATTAATCACCTATAAAAGGAGCTCACACCCACCCATTATATCACCCCTATGAACCCCAAATGATTTTATCTTGAATTTACCTTCCCTATAAATATCTAAATCCTTAAAAATGAGTGAATAAGTTTATGTGGTGTCATCCCAAGCATTAAAAAGATACTTATCAATTTAAGGTTCCTCCTCCTCCTCCTTTTTATTCATGTACTTATTTCATGATAATCCCCATTATTTTTAATTAATTATGATTTCATGAGTTCATAATATATCCTTTAATTTCAAAATGAATCACTAATGATCAGTGACTATCATTTTCTCTCATTAAAACCAATATATAAACAGTTTTTCATAGTCCTCATGCTCTTTAATTCGTTCCTTGACCTTCAATGCCATATATTCATGTTATGAATTTAGAACCCTATTTTCATTCAAGGGTATTCAACTAGATATAAAAATACTTCATTGATTGGAGACTCATATTTATGGCACCAAAATTCCATGTTCAAGAGATTGAAATCATAAAATACATTATTCTGTTATATGAGCAAAGTGGTTCACATAATGATGGACATATGAAGAGTAAACCTTGATATTATTCCAATGACCTGAGTAAATAATTAATATAGAGATATGACATGTTTATGATACCTTTTTAGAAATCCTTGTTAAATTTTTATGATACCTTGGTGATTAACTTTGGTAATATGCTTTTAAAACACCTTTGTGATGAACTTTGGTGATAAAATTATGAAATTATCATGTTTATGTTGTATCTATATTTACATATGATCATGTTACTAATCATGTAATTTTGATAAATTTATAAATCTTTCCATTATTTATGTTATTATAATACACCACATGTTTTACCCTTGATCTTCATTAAATTTTATGTTTTCATTATTTATACCTTTCGAAGATTTATGCTTTCCCCTTTGTTTTTTAAAATGTAATAAGGAAATATTATATCATGAGGTGATCTAGAATGAGATAATAAATAAGTATTTTAAGGGTGTTTAATTTTTTTATGTTTTAATTTGTGATCAATTTATAAAATTTATTATGTTCCTAGTTTCCATGAAACTAAACCCCCAAAGGCAATGAGGAAATTATTGGTTTAATAATTTCATTAAGGAATTATGTTTAAAAATATATATCAAATTATGGGATGTTATACCAACCAGTTCACATTACAGAATATTGTATCACCATCCTACCAGCCAAACTGAGTATGAGACACAATACTCAAAATCTAAAAATATTAAGGAAAAATTCAAGGATAAAATATTTTTCCTCTAAAGTAGAACTTAAAGTATCAAAAATTGAATTTTCATGGATTATAGATAATAAAGGTTCTTCAAATAAAATAATATATTTTAAAATAGTAAATGTTTGTTGAAAGTGAAATAAATATCTGTTGATTTTTTTAATGGTAGTAAACTTAAAATCAATATATTGCATTCCTTAATTATTGGTAAGGAGTAAACAATTCCTTCAAGACATTATTTTTAATGGTCTAAAAAACAATGTACTAGATGTGTCTCCGCTATATGATGAAAGTAAGGAATTTTTTTTCTTGAATGATGGATTCATGTTAAATATGTTAAAATTTGGATTTGTTTGGAAAATAGGAATGAAAAATGGATACATGTTTCACTATGGTGATACTAAAAATTCATCCTATATATTCTTGAAAGAAGAAAATCAATTATAGCAGTGAAGGCTTGGTATTATTAGAGAATGGAACCCAAGAAAGATTAATTTGGGATAAAATGTTTATGATGTTCCTAGGCTATATAGAGAGGGAAATCATATTTTATCAACTTGTAAAAAGGAATATTATTAATTAACTACACAATAATTCAGATATTCATACATCTCATCCTTTGGATCTCATCAATTTATAAATTTTTGTGCCGATAATTATGTAAAAAAAATAGAGGTGAGTATTTTATTTTCTTTAATGATGAATTTAATAATATTATATGAAATATATTAATCAATTATAAAAAATAATCTAAAATGGTAAAGAGTTCTATAAAAAGTAAGGAAAATGAGTGTGGGTTCTCTGTGAAATTGATCAAGATAGAGAATGTTAAAGGATACAATAACATAATATTTAAAGCATATGATTAGCAACATAGTATTCAATATGATCTCACCACACTAGACACACAATAAAAAAATTGTGTTTCTGAAAGGAAGAACTGAATATGGGTGGATATAGATTGGAAAATGTTGATAAAGAATAATTCTTCATGGTATTTTTGTATATAGCCTATTGGTGCAACACTTATTATTAAAAACTTCTATTTTTATTTATATAATTCTGATATATAATCCTATGAGATATATTATATGATGTCCCCATGTTAAAAATATTCAAGGGTTTTTGTTATCCCATTTATAATAGAAGTTTAATGTGAACATTTTGGGATTTTTTATAAGATATTAGTTGATGGAATCTTTATTGGTTACCCTCTAAATAAAAGAGGAAAACACTATTAAAATAGAAAGGAAAGTAATTTTATTGATGCCCAAAACATAAAATTGATAGAGAATTAATGAAATGATAATATATATAAAGAATATAGATCTATAATTGGTTAAGAATATGCTTTTTTAAATTAGATAAAGTTTCAAAAAAATGATTAATATTCAATTTTTGTATTGGTTAAAGAATACAATTCATTAATTTCAATTCATGAAGACAAACCTCGACCTTATTATCCAATTATAAAAGAGAGATAATCTATCAAAAATTCATTATATATAAAGGAAAACTTGTTTAGACTAGGATAATAATGAGGAATGAGACACATACCTCAATTTTTTCACATATTGAACTAATATATTCATATAAGGATTCGGTTAATCAGGAGTGAGTTGATTACATGAATTAATTGTTTAAATTGATATAGGAGAGTGATACATTAGATTTGATACCCAAGAATAAAAAAAGACAATTATTATAATAAGTTTGTGTTTTAAAACAAATTTAATGATTAATGATAGGTTTTTATAAATTAAGAAGACATATGTGCACAGGGTATTCACAGGTAGAATAAAATGATTTTTATTTTAACTCATTTATAGAATAGATAACATTATGATATTTTTTTACTATTTTATAAAAAAATAAATATAATTTTTTTTCTAAATGGATATCAAATCCTCCTTCCTCAGTGGAGAGTTAAGAGTGGAGGTATATATTGAGAAACTTATTTATTTAACTCATAGTAAAGATTAAATTAATTTTTTCAAGTTAAAAAAGATCTTTATGGGTTAAAACCGTCCCTAAGAGTTTTTTATTCAATGCCAGATTCCATTTTGAAGAATTTGATATTAAATAATGGAAGATCATTCATAAATATATACAATAGAGATAAAAAAGAGGCATAAATCACTATTATTATATATAAATATGATATCATTTCTTCTATAAATGAACAATGATTTTTTAAGAGTTTTCTTTAGAGATGAATATGGTATTAAAAACATTCTAGGAGAAATAAGATATTTTCTATGTTTATTAATTTATCAATAGAAATATCCCATCATTCTATCTGAAGAGATTTATTATTTAAAACATTTGGTAAAGTTTGTAAAAGATTATTTAGATATTCCTTTTACAAAAATTTCAATCGGAAGAAAACTATCAAATGATTAATAGTAAAAAAAAGTTTACATAAGATAATCCATTGAACTAATTAAAATATTTTTATACCTAATATATTTAAGTCCAGACATTGAATATAATGATATATTATGTGAAAGGTATCATATTTCACTAAAAGAATATCATTTCATGATCAGAAATATAATTCTAATGTATATTAAGGGAATAACAAACCATGGTCTCAAGTATGAGAGTAATTGTAATAAAAATATAATTGCATATAAAAATGTGGAATGTGGAATTAATATAGATAATAGTAGGTCTATGTAAGGAATACTTTTGTTTTTGGGATAAATGAGTGTATATTCAAACACATAGAAGTAAGTTTAATTAAATTTTAGTACTATGTAAGTAGAATATCTAGATGGAACTCAATCCACAACCCAATTGATGATGGTAAGGACTTAGTTGGATGATCTAAAATTTGATGTGATGTTATCACTTATCATGAGATATGATAGTTATTTTTTTATAAATTTATCAATAAATGATATTCAATATCCAAGATCGAATCACAATGATATAATGTATCACTTCACCAATTATCTATTAGAAAAAAATATGTTAAATATGGTTTTTGTTGAAAAAAGTATAAAATAGTTGATGTTTTCATTATACCATTTTTTAAGGATACATTTAAAATATTGAGGTTGATGAAGGGAGTTCAACCTAATTCATCAAGAGGCAATTGTATGTTGAATTTGTCCCATATCTCACTTTTTCATGGAATTATTTTTCCCTATCAGAGAGAAAGAAAATATAAATCTATTTTTGTGTGTTCATTTATGTATTATCAAATTTTATTTAAAAATGGGGAGTGAACTATTATTGTGTGAACCCATAAAGAAATTTTTTAACTATGTGAGATATATATCTTATTTATTTGGAGTATATATTTAAATATAATTATTGAAATAGGAAATTTATGAGGTTTGTATATGGCTGTGGGAGTTGTGTGATTTATGAACCATTCTAGGAAACATTTATGAGTATAGATATATGAATTTTTTATATATAGGTTTCAAGGACTGATTTTTTTATATTTAATAATTATTTATTCTTAATTGACCTAAAGTGGTGTTAGGGGCTTCAAAATGTTTTTTTATCTATTGGTATCAAGAGGATCAGGTGATGTGAATTCAAGAAGCATGTAGAAGAGCATGAAAATCCCTATTTTGTAGATAAAATGATATTATTATTTAATATTATTATTTTCTACACTAATTTCACTATAGTAGGATTATAATAAATAAATAATGATTTGTTATTGAGTGTGATAAGTTTAAAAGTGGTTTATTTTCAATTTTTTCCATTAAAATCTAATGGGGGAGATTGTTGAGACCAATAAATATTTAAAAAATTGTTAGGCCTAAGATATCTTATTGGGAGATAATGAGACCTTGCGAGGGATTATTGAGACCTAAGAAGATATTTTTGGGATATAGTATTAAAAAAGTTTTTTTTTATTTTTTCTATAGAAGAGGAATTGAATATTTGGTTTAGATTTTTCTAACGTGTTATCTTTTGTTGTAAATACATAAATCATATTAAAAATAATGTGATATACTTTGTTTCATTTTTGGTGAGGTATATTCCATGGTTTTGGATTAGTTGTATGCGATTGGAAGAGTTATATAGAGTTTTTTGACATTTGAAAATAACTTTTAAGTGGATTAATTTTGATTTGGAATCTGTATAATTCCTCAAAACTTCATAAGAGTAATTTAGGCTATGGAATGATGACATTATAAAGAGTTGAATACTTTTTAGGAGTTTTACATGACTTAATAAGAGTAATATAATGCATCTGATATTGAAAATTTAGAGAATTTAATAATTCTTAAGAGTCATGAAACACTTTTTAAGAGTCATTAAAACATTGTAAGGATGATTATTCGTGTTTGTAATGATGATTATATAACTTTTCAATAACCATTTTTAATATTCTAAGGATCATTAGATACTTCAGAGGGATGTCTATAAACTCCATACAGATGAATTCTAGTCTTTTTATATAAAATTATGATAGTAGTAACATGTAGTTAGTTTTTAACTTATTACACTAAAAGAAGATATAGAGGATATCACCATGTTTGATCGATTAGTTTAGTAGTCTTGGAAAACTAGATACATACAGGATTTCCATATTATATTGGAAATAAAAAACATAACATAAGAAACATTCATTAATCCTAGAAATAATACATATTATCCTTTATAATATTATAGGGATAGGGAAATATAGGATGTGATAAAATTCTCAATAAGGTTTATGTACAATGGAATCTATCATAAGTTATTATGACATAATAAATATGGTAAAGTGTATAATCAAACCAAATGGAATTCAATTAAAATATTTATTTCAATTAACGTCTATAGATCATATCAATATAGAAATCACATAGATAAGGTAAGATGAGTTATTAATAAAATAAATGAAAAATTATATATATTCATAATCAAGGCCTCTCAACCTAGATATCATGTAACTTACCATCAATGCATCTCAACGAGGACATTATTCTTTAAAATGTGTAGGTGTAAACAATATACCAATATAATAGGGAATGCTTACTCAATTGTATCATTATAGGTGTCGTTGTATTGAGGGGATATGTATAACTAGACCCCACCTATCACTTTAATCTCTAATAAATTCCTCATATTTTGAATAATCCATACAATTTATTTTGAAAATGACTTATAGGTGAATAATTATCTATATTTAATCATTAATATAGGACCACAATATTTCTATAGTAATTGAAATAACATACTTAAATAATCATCATTCATATGATACTGTATGTAGAAATTTTATACAACTAAAACATCATCAATTTAATATAAATGATTATGGATTCATATATGATATTTAATATTTGGACATTAAGTATAAAAAAAATGTCCAATTAATAATGGATAGAGTAAGAAAATATGATTACTTTAAAGTGAATGTTCTCAAAATATGTTTTAATATAATATTAGTAAAGTAATACTGAAAATTAATCATAAATTAAAGTATTTAGTATAATCAAGACTTTTAAAAAATAAAATAGAATAAATAATTTAAAAATATAATCCTTGTAACTTCATGTAAGAATGATGTTTTCAATCACTTTTCTAAATTAATTTCACTCCTTTAAAAAGATAAAAACATTTTTGGATATATTTAATAATAAAATTAATAAATATTTAGAAAATTATTATTTTTAAAATAAGTATTTAAACTATTAATGGAAGCATCAAATAAAAAATTAGTCTTGATGATGGGAAATTTCATCCATGTATTGTATGGTAAAACACATATTTCACTCAAACTTTTGGTAAAAAGTACCTTATTTAGAAAAAAATAAAATTTCCATTTAAAACATATTATATAAATTCAATAATGGGTAAAAATAAATTTAATGAATATTTGGAGAATATTAAAAACAAACCTGAAAACATTTTAATGTTGATATTCACATTAATGAAAAAAAATTGGAAGGAAAACATAAAGATAAATTTGTTATATGAAAGTCCCTTACATATAACTTACTTATTGATTATTGATTAAAAAATAAAATAAATTTAATATAAAAATATAAATACCAATATAATCATAGTATACTAAAATAAATGGGGTTAAAATATTAGGGTCATATAATTTTCTCATAGGAAATATGAACATAAATAAACATGAAATAAAATATGATTTTCATAGAAATCCATTACCTCTAGTTTTAATTTCCTCATAAGTGATTTTAAATTCTTTTATAATGGTGTTAAATTTATCATATTCCTATACCATAACCATATAAATTCTTTTAATTTCATATGTTATCAACTTATAACATTTAAACACCATTTTATTATTAATTTTGTAATAAAATATTCATTTCTGATTGTAAACTTTTTGATTTTTCAGACATGTTTTAGTTTGGTAGTTTCAATATTTTCATATTTATCATAATTTATAGACTTTTAAATACTTTTTAAATATAATTTATTTTAATTATATCAGTATTTAATATTTGTCTAAGTGATGTGGTGAGTAAAAAATAGTTACACTCTTATGTGTAGATGGTAGGATATACATAAGCATGCGCAATGTTTTTATTATTATTTGGATGGTAAATAAATAATTAGAATATTTATTTAGAACACCATAATTAAATTTATATATGATATATATATCCTACTGTTTTATTTTGATACATAATTATTAACAACCATAATATGCAGTGATGAAAAATAAAATGCAATGTCTTCACACAGTGGTAGTCACATATATACACGAAAGAAGTTTTAATTTTCCCTTATATAGATAAATTGATGATAAAGGTTTATAACATATAAAAACAAATTTTTATTAAATGGTATATATATATATATATATTATTATATAAAAATGGTAAGGTGAGGTTTTAATAAGGTAGGTGAAGAAATAAAAAAACTCAGGTAAGAACTATACCACTTATCCAGAAACCCTCTTTATGTTTATACCTAAATCCATCTAAGGATGGTATTTTGATCAAAATAGGGGATATATGATGTTTTTAGGGATTATATTAAAGTATTTGGGTAGTTATTGGATAATATAAGAGGTTCTTGATGTGTGGAGTAAAGATGATATGTCTTTTCCTTTAATAATCGAGGGAGAGGACACACTTAAAATATTTCAAAAGAAGAAAATATATTAATATTTTACTAAAAAAATGGATCCAAAATGCATCATCATCAAAGTAGAGGTGAGATAGTGCTGATATATGACTATAAAAATGGATTTATAAAAGTTTTTATTTCATTATAACCCTTATCATTTTAGTTTTATCACTATCATTTTAATTCCTACTGTGGTAACCATATTTTTTAACAAAATTACCAGTCATAATGATCTAAAATAAAAGTGGCCTCATTAAAAAAATTGGAAAGATATCTCCAAATATGGATTCAATTTATTTATTTAATTTAAATATTTGGTAGAAATAAGTTTAAAACTAAACCTGTAAAATCAAATGAAAAATTACTTTGAAGAAGAATCTATTTTTTAAGTATAAAAATCATTTTGTAGAAAAATAATGTATAATTTAAATTATAATGGAATTGTTAGAGTTTATTGAATAAAATTGGAATTATTTTTATTTCAAGTCATACCAAAGTATAATGGAACCCTATAAATAATTTATTAAAATAAAATAACTAAAAACTATTTTTATTCGAACAAAATACTACTTAGATCCGAAAAATGATAAACATAATTTTCTAATTTCATTATAATATTTTTATATGAATTATAATATGTCTTAAATATATATTTGGTATATAAAAATGATTCATAATATTTCAAGATATTTTATATCATTATAATGTCTTAAAAGTGAGATTTATGTAAAATTTTTATTTTCCACTATTAACCTAAAAAATGAACTTTTTTCTGAAAAATAAAAAAATTAATTGTAAGGTATTTTGACAGGAAAATTTTAAAAAATGTAATTCATTTCATAAAATTAAAATTATAAAAATTTATAATTAATGTTTCAATGACATTCTTGAATAAATATATGTGTAATATGTTATTGTTTCCCTAGAAAGAAAATATTACTAGATTTGATTCTCAGGTATTACATTATTCCATTATTTTAAAATTTCATCCATAAATTTACCAAAATTTAACCTAATGAAAAGATGTGGGAAGTTATTCATCATATATTCTTCATGTTCCCACATCAAATACTCAATATTATGATTTCTCTAATGTACATTTATTATCCATGTTGTTTGATTCCTCAACACTTCTTCCATATTGTGAAGAATATAGAAAGGCTCTTCACTGTATGATAAATCAATCCACAAATATATTTCTTCATAGGTTCACACATGTGATGGGTATATCATGTACTTCATTAATAATAAGATATGGAACACATCATTAACATTATAGAGGCTATGTGTAATTTCCAAATGGTAAGCTACAACTACAATTCTATCTAGAATTCCAAAAGGCTTGATGCACTTATGACATAGTTTCATATTATTTCTAAAACTTACAAATCTTATTTATAGAGATACCTGAAATAAAACATGATCTCACACATGAAATTATAAATTCATACTTATATTGTAGACATATCTTTTTTCCTTTATTGATATGCCTTGATATATCAATGAATAGTTCTTACTTTCATCATTGTCTCCTCAACAAGTTCTAGTCCTAAAATATTTATTTCACAAACATTATTGCAATATGTTTTTGTATGACATCATTTCTTGTAAAATTTTTCATATAGTGCCATTTGAATGCTCTAATGGAAGCTATTATTGCATGAAAATTTCACTAATGGTAAATACTGATCACATGTACATTGAAAGTCATGTGATCATGAAAACAACATGCATTTTAATTTCTTAATAGTCGTTTTATATTTTACATTTGTATAAGGAAGATAATAAGTACTCAAATATAGTATAATGTTGAGATCCTTCTCCAAAATTTTATATAATTTTGATGTAATACATGGGTCACAATAAAAAAATTGAAATAATTACCCCATTATATCTCAAATTTTAATTAATTTAGAGCTACACGAGGTACTCAATAGTTTTATCTTAACCTATAGAGATAAAATGTGTTGTCTTGGTAAGGCATTCAATAATAACCCATATGATGTCATTCCTTCCTGAAATATTTGGAAATCCAGTGAAAATTTCCATTTCAATGTCATACAATTTTCACATTAGAATAGGTTAAGGTTCCATTAATCCTTTAGGATGTTTTATCACAACCTTTACATATTGAAAAATCAAGCATCCTAAAACATGGAATGTAATTTACCATTTTATATTTCCCACCAAAAATATTCCTTGAAATCCCAATCTATTTTAAAGAAACCAAGGTCTATAGAGAAATTTTAGTTATGGTATTCATTTATTAATTATCTATTTAGAATATATATGTATGGAAAAAATAGCCTCTTACTAGATTTTAGTTTATAAACCAAACCCTCTTGGTTTTTAACATTAACAACACTAATTATCTTTTATAAACTCTTATCATCAAGTTGAGAACTTCTTTTCCTTTTAATAAGTATAGTTTCACAATAATCTATAAAATTAGTGATGTTTACCCTTAACTAATAAATACCATATAAAAAATTACTATATCCATAGATATAGAATTTATAACAACTTTATATTTTAAAATAAAACTATGTTTGATAGCATATACGACATCCAATATTGATATTAAACAAACCACAAAATATTATTGTTTAAATATGATGAATATAACATAGTTATTAGATGAGATGACAAGAATAATATTAATCAAATTATATATATATATATATATATAATATTTCTATAAAACACATATGTATTGATATATTATGAGGAAACAAGTTCATAATTTTTTGTAATGTCATTTTGTACTTCAAAAATAATTTTTCTTCTAAAATGGAGTTAATTCGATTTTGTATTTGAATATTTTAATTAATTTATTCCAAATTTAAAAATCTTAAATGATAAAAAGATATATGTTTTTAAATTATTATATCAAAATTACCTTTGGAAATTTTTTTTCTGAATTTTTCTCAACAGATTGATTTTTATGTGATTAAAAAAATTAAAATATTATTGTAAAATTATAATTTATTTTCATTAGAAAGTCTCATTATTCTTTTAATTTGATCATAATTTAACAAAATATAATTTATTTATAAATAATATAATTAATTAAGTAAGGATTTTCTTTATACTGGTTTTTGATATAAGTATATTTTTTGGATTAAAAACACAAATTTCTAAAAAATGATTTCATTACATTTTATGAATTTATATTAAAATTTATTTCTAAAAAATTTGAAAATTCAAAATTTAAAAAATTAATTCAATATTGAGGATCATGTGGTTCGAATTATTTAAATAGATAAATTTTATTTATGGTCTTAATAAATAATAATCATGATAAATATTTGTCACCACACTAAGGGTAAATTGAGTAATTAATATTAATAATAATGTGATAATGCTTTAAAAATATATCTAACACATTATTTTTTTAAATTTGTGGATTTTAGTTTGAAAAACCCCTTATAAATTTAAAAATATGAAATTTTGGTTCCATTTTTCTTCGATAAACACCAATATATTATTTTATGAAAATTAAAATTCTAAAATTTCATTATCTTGGTTTCAATTTATCTTATATCTTCACATCTGGTGTAGATGTTTATATGTATGGTTATGAAATATTATTTCAATCTAAATAAATTTATTTTTATGATTTTAATTAATTTTTAATTTTTATTAAAAGTATAATTACCTTAAATACTTACACAATGATGACATAGTGTTTTTATAGGTAGTTAGAAATATAATAGTACATAAGTTTAGAAACATGAAAGATAATTTTTTGGACAAGTTAGGATGTCACATAGATTTTTGGGTTAATAAAAGTGTATAATTTGTGTTCAAAGATTTTATATTTGAATTTAATATATGTCTTAATGTTTTTAAAGTCTAGATATGTGCATAGTTATTAAAATTAATTTAATGGTATTATATGTTAATTTATATATTATTAAATGTGCTTAAAATTTGAAAAATATTGAAATAGAACAAGGGGGATGATATAGAGTCTAAAATTCAATCTCTTGACCATTTTCCATCCAATTTTTTCCTTTTAAGTAAATTTACAACCCTTTAGTTTTGAAAAAGTTTTTCAAATAGTTAATGTTAAAATTAGTTAATAAGGTAGTTAAATGAAATGATAAGTTTTAAAATTAGACAGAAACCTATAAAAATTTTATTGTTTAATTGTATTTACAATAAAATATATCTTATCTTATAAAAGTTTTCCCCTTGGTTCCACTTTCACTTAAAAAATAATTTATTATATTTAAATATTTTAACCAATTTCATGTATGTCACTTCCTTCACTATGAAAGGACACCAACTCTACTTTATTATTCATAGTGGCATGATCCCCCTTTCTTGAAAACCCATGAATAAAATTATTCTCAAAATACATAGTGAAGTTTCCGTAGTTATGGTCTCTCATAAAGCCCTTCCTAAGGGTCCTTAAAATGAAATCCAAAGGGGGTTCCACAATGAAGAGGTTATTTCATTAAAAATATCATTCATTTTAATTTTTTTAAATCCATAAATTATATAAAAAACATTACAAAAATAATAAACTAATTATTCCAAAAATAATAAAACATTATAAATTTAATGTCATAAACTTATTTCTAATCTTTTGTATCCTATGGGGAAAAAATTATCGTTCATACGTATGTGAGGACTAATACTTCTATAAAGAGATGTGTTTATCTTTTCATCTCCACCTCATAAGGCTTGTTATTATTATATATTAAATAAATATATATTATATTAATGAAATAACTATTTTTATGTAAATATAATATATTACTTAACTTCTTACCCTTCCACCCATTAAAAAGTGATAAAGTTTATCATGCTTATGTGGGGAGTAACACCTCTATGAAGTGATGCGATTCATTTTTTACATATTTCATTAATGGTTTATTATAAAATTTTATTTTATCTATAAAAATGATAATTATTTCATTATTGATGAAAATATGGCACCAATGAATACAATCAACCTTATAAAGTTATTTAGTAAATATGAATCAAACATCCTAAAAATACATGACTTGGACATAACAGATTAAGTTATTACATATGACATTGTAATAAATTAAATAAATGGTTAATGATATGTGAATAAACCATTAAAAGGTTCTTTAAAAAGTATATAATTACTATTAATTTATTATATAGGAATTTAATGGGTGTAAATAGAAAGTTTGGACTCAAGGTAAGGGGTTTATTATCTTAATTTTCATTCATTAGGTTATAATTATAATTCATTAACTATGTTATGCCAATATCATTTGTGAAATTAAATATGATTGCATTATGTTTTATTTACACTTTTTTGTGTGATTGTAAATTCTTACACATAATCACATCATTTATTAAATTCTATCTCCAATGATTTGATATCTATAAGGATTATTCATCATAATATTTTTTCTTTGAGACATATCATGCATTGTGAACCTAATCCATTTTATATGGTATATATACTATATATTGTGATATTATATCATGAATTAATCCCTGATCATTATATTTAACATTATTTTTAGGTTCCTTATTTCATGATACATTGATTTTAATTTAATAAAAGTTGTATGGGTTTTCATGGTCTCAATTTCAACTCTTTGATACATAATTCATATTACCGTGATTTATTTTATGTTGTGTAATTTCTATCTAATGAAAATTTTAACATATTATTTCATAGTAATTATGTGCTTTATAAATTAATGTTATGTTACTTCATTAAAAAACTTTTTTATTTAATCCTTACCATAGTTTCAGGGGTTTCTCTTCTCAAACATTCTTCTTTGAGATATGATTTGATTCATTCACCTATATTAATTTATATCTTGTATATATTGAGTCTTTAAATATAATATCATGAATATTTTTTCTCACGTAATTTATATTTATTATTATAATCTTTTATTCTAAGTATTTTTATTTTAAAAGTCAAAAAATGGTTTCTTTTAAAACAAATCCGTAAATGTTTTATAGAAATTAAACAAGAATCTTCCTCCATGTTATTTATCTTATTTAAATAATGTTAATTTCTAAAAAAAATGAATTAATGAATATTTATTTCTTGATTATTTCATTTCTTTTAAAATTTTTAAAAATAAAATTTCTTTATGTTTTCTGCATGAGTCTCTTTTTTACATTCATTATAAAAGTTTGAGAATAAAATTTATTTTTAATGTTTTTTATTTGAATGGATTTTCCCACTATCATAACTATTATTTGATATTAATATTTATTTATAATATTCAATGGATACTTTCAAAGAAAATTATCTTCACAATATTTTGTGAATTTTTATTTTTTATACGTATCGAATGAAAATTGTATTTTACTATGTTTTCCAAGAAGAGTTTTAAATGTTCTTTTGAATAACGTTTTATCTATATAAAAACACTATAATGATTCCTATGTTTTATTGGGGATGCCATATTACGATACCACTAAATATATCTACTTCAATGGTTTATGATTAGTTTTTAAAGATATTTCTAGGGAACCTATTTATTTTTCACTAGTAAATCAAGTTATGATATATTTTTTTAAATTCAAACATCCATGTATTTTTTTTCATGATATGGTAATTTGAAATTATTGATAAAAGTGGGACTGGGGAGTGAAACGAAATAATTAAGGGCCTTTTAGGATATGTTATGGGTTATCCCTTTATATCCATCCAACGCATTTGGTAAAAATATAAATTTATCTTGATGGAATCCACTCTTAACAAATGAAAGATTTAGGTTACTCCTAAGAGATGATGAAGTGAATTAATTATAAGTTACTCATATATGATGATAGAGTATACCAGTTATAGGTTTCTCATAAGAGATATGGTAATTATTCATTTATATAAAATCTATGATGAATTCATTATTATGTAAGATATATATTCATAGGTTTTTAATTATTTATTTTGGTTTTAATGGATCCTCTTCTCAAGGAATGTTTTGAAATAGCTCATGATTATTGAATTATATGACTCTTTTCTTATGTTAATTTTTTATACCATGTATTGTGATTTATTGATGCAAGTTTTATTTGTATGAATTATATTATCTTATACTCATTCACTTTGATTATATCATAATACACTTATTCTTATCTTATGAACCCTCATGAAATTTAATTATTAATGCTTATGCTTACCATTATTGAGCATCTAAGATCACCATTCTTATGTTTTTCATATCCTTAGGTTATAAAGATTAATGTAAAATGAATTATTTCATGAAAGGTTTCATGTGTGAATAATTTTATTGTAAATACATAAGTTCTAATATGAAATAATATAAGATTGGAATAGTGGAAAAAAGTGACCACTTAAAGTCATGGATATTGTTATGTATAAATTTTTCATCATTCTCTAAAACTGTAAACCTAAAAGGTCTTTGAGTCTGTAATTGATTATATATTTATGATTAATGTTTTATATTTTGGATGGGTTAAATTGGGTCATGTTTATTAGCATACAAGAATAAAATATAAGGATTATGTTTTGATCACCAGATCCAGGAGTACGAGTTTAGGGATGTTATAATTGGTATCAGAGAAGGGTTTATATAACATTGGTGATTTGGATGTTTTCATATGAATTTAACATAAGTTTTATGGATACATTCATTAGTATCGAATTTTTAGGTTTATTATAAATTAAAATTCATATCCACCCCTTTTGATGTATTTATGTAACATGATTTTATAGTGATTAATATTATTTTCATATATGTTTTGTTATGTATTAGTACAAGTAACCCTTAAGAGAATAATTTGATTTAACATTAATGATTATTGGGGAAGAAAGCTATTACATTATGAGGATTTAAGATGAATGTTATAAGATAACCTATAAGGTTAATATGTTATTATTGAGGTTATTTGGGATACAATATTAATTATTTACTGAAATATTTAATTTGAAAATTGGGTATTATTTTTGACTTTTGGAAATTAATGTAATATTTTTTCTTATGAAAAAACATTATCTTTTGGCATCATATTAAATTATGATAAATATTTTGGTTTTATAAAATATAAGATTAAATTATTTTAAACCTTTTATATACTACATGGTCAATAAAAAATTTACTATTGTATATAAGGAAATAGATATTCATACTCACCATTCAGAATAAAAGATGAGATAATGTTGGGAACTGGATGAATAAAGTAACCAAAGTATGATATCGAATTCATGGGTTTAAATGAAATCTAATATTTGTATTTCATTATATTCTTTATCTTTATGGTTAATGAAATTTTCAACTTTTAGAAAATGATATTGAAAAAAAATGTTATTATATTTCCTTTATTTCATATGAATTGATGGTTATTTCACACCTCATTGGTTTATGGTTTTATAATTATTTACTTTCTTCGAATCATTCATTTTCTCATGATAAATTTTCTATTTCACTATTAATCATTATTTAGAGTTTAATTTTTTCATCCATTTCTATATTTTCACTCCCCACTAATTTTCTCTAATTTGTAATTATAGTTATGTGTTATTCAAGATTGCATTCATATTTCCCTTTCCCATTTTAAAAATTATTTTTTACTAACACTTTTAACAGTGTGGGCTATCAAAAGAGATATTTTCAAATGTTAAACTCTTTATTACCATTCTTGAGTTAAAATTATGAGGTTTAAATTTATTTTAGAGGGATAATGTAATACCTTGATATTTAAAAATAACACTATTTTTGATAGAGTATACGACAGACAACACCAATTTTAAAAGAATCATGAAATGTTTTTTAAATATATAAAAATAACCTAGATTTTGAATTGGATGAAATTAATAGAAGTAAAAAAAATCATGAAATATATATAAAATTTTCCAAGTCAATATAGATTTAATTATTAATTCTTAAGAAATTGGATCCCAATTTTTAGTAAACTCATTTTATGCTTAAAAAATATGTTTTCCTCAATTTTTTTTTATTTTTTGGAGAGAATATTATAATTAATTTATTCCAAATATATAAATTATATTTTATAAAAAATATCATTTTTAAATCTACACATAAAAATTGTTTTATCGAGAAACTGTTTTATTTTTCTGAAATGATTAATCTTTTAGGGAATAGTGAAAAATACCAATTATTTTAAAATAGAAATTTATTTCCCTTCAAAATAACCATTATTCTTTTAATTGGATACCAAATTACTAAATTCACATTTAGTAAAAAAAAGATAATTAATTTCACAGGAATAAGATTTATTCTTGAATTTAGTTTAAGTTAATTTTTGGGCTTAAAAAAACATTATTCTAAAAATTGTTTTTCATTTAATTTTATGAATTTATATTAAAATTGATTTATAAAAAATAAATAAATTTAATATTTAAATACTGATTCCATATTTATAATTAGGATCTTCAAATATGGTAAAATGGAAAACTTAGTTTATGGTTATAATGAATAATAACCATGATAAATATTTTTCCCCCAGATAAGGGTGAATTAGCTAATTAAGTTTAAAAATAATGTGATAAGAAATTTAAAATATATATAAAACTATCCAAATTTTTATTGGATGGGTTTATTTTTACCACACCTTCATATTTTTCAAAAATTATTTTTTTTAATTTTTATTTTACAAAGACCCTAATATTTTATTAAGTAGAGAAAAATTATTAGATTCCACATTGTTGAGTAAAATTTATCTTATATGTTAACATATTGATATGATGATGTTTTTAATGAATATAAAACTTTATGTTTTACTTAATTAATTTATTTTTATTATGGTGATTTATTTTTAATTTTTAGTGATGGTATAATTACCTTAAATACTAACACATTAGTAACATAATGCTTGTGAAAAAAGTAGAAAAATCAACGTAAATGATTTTAAATACATCAAAAGTATTATTTTTTTGATGAATTATAGTGTGAAATGGATTTTCTGGTAAATTAAAATGGACATTTGATATTGAAATTTTTTATATTCGAGTTCCATACTAGCATTGATATCAATAATTTCAAGATATGGGAATAGTTGTTAAAATAACTTAAATGGTATTTTATGTTAAATAATATATTATTAAATGATTTATAAATCATAAAATTATTTAAATAGAAAAATGATGTTATATGGTCTAAATTTTAATATCTTTACCATTGGTTATACAATTGGTATCTTATAAGTAAATTTATAATCATTTAGTATTGACATTTTTTACCATTGTTAAGTATAAAATTGGTTAACGATGTGATTAAACCCAAAGACCATGTTTTGAGTGGCACATAAACCTAGCCAAATTATATTGGTTTGAAGGGTTTAAACCATAATTTATCTTATATTCTATATTTTATCCACATGGTTCAAATTTTACTTTTTTAAAAAATGAATTATATTTATATCCTTTAAGTAATTCCAAGTGTGTCCTTTCCTTTACTAAAAAGGACACCACCTCTTCTCTATTATTTACACTACCTTGAGCCACTTTGAATAAAAAAACTACAAAAATATATTCTAAAAATTATTATCTATGTTATATAGTTTTTTTCTCTTTATAATATAATCCCTAGAGACCTTTAGAATAAATCAAAAGGATTTTTCTTAAATAGTTGGCAATTGTTTTAACCGATCTATTTAATTTTAGTTATAATTTTCCTTATAAAATTATATCAAAACCTTTAAAGTATAATTAGATCAGAATATAAAATTAAATAAGATGATATTATTCAATGGTATAATCTTATTCATCTCAACTTTCATCATATGGGAAATAAAATCATCATTCGTGCAAACCTGTAGACTACCACCTCTACAAAGTGATGTGTTTCTCTATTCATCACCCCCAAAAATTCTGGTTGTTATGATGGATTTAATAAATATACATGATATTAATAGTATAGTTATGATTCAATAAATATAATACATTTCTTTCCTTATCCCCATTCCACCTATTAATAATGTCACTTATGTGTACATGTTGAATACGACCACCATGAAGTGATGTGATTCATTTTTCACATTCAAATTCCTTGTGTGATTATAAAATTTTATATGATGTATAAAATGATAATTATTTCATGGTTGTTATTTTGTATATTATGGAACAATGACACCATTTTCTAAGGTCAACCTACCAAAACCATTTTTTAATTATGAACTAAATGTCACGACCCCCTCCCCACAAAGTGTACCCCTCCTGGGCCGGAAAAGTGAGAAGGGAGATAATGACCCCCGAGTCCCGCCTCCAGTAGGCCCCGGGTTGGCGACTAGCACCGAGGGTATAATAAACACACGAATGGGAGGCATTACCCTCTAAGAGAACACATGCGGAAGAGAGAGACATAATAAACTACAATCAAATCCAACTTAGACTGAGATATAAAAGGAAACAAAGTACATATATGAAATTTCATGCAAAAGTGCTACAACTGAAAGGGGAAACTAAAAGTACCCAAAAGAAAGTAAAACGACAGCGACCACAAGCCCGAACAGCTCCTCCTCCAACCACAAGCTAGAAGTAACCAGCTTGACCTCAAACCTACTCCAAGTGACCTGAAAAATAGTTTATAAATACATAGGGTGAGTATAACAGTATACTCAGTAGGATTCTCCTCAAGCCTCTCGTGCAAAAGTAAAGAAAGCATGCTAAAGCCCAGTGAACAACAAGTGAAACTAACTCGTTACCTAAATAGGTATACTAAGTTCCCAACCTCACTATGGCTACTCTCGCCAAGTAACGCATACAAGAATATAGCATATAATAAAGAATATCAAGGGTACCCCTCTACTACTTCCCCACTAGTTTGCCGCTTTTCCCCAACGACATACGTCTTGTGAATCTCTCTCCAAAGGCTTGCCCGCAGACACCTGGGCTAAGCTCCACAACCTGCACCACATGCACCACAAAGGCTTTCCCGCAGACACCTGGGCTAAGCACCACACCATCCTCACAACCAAAGTAACCAGGTAGTTTCCGGGATCCACCATAGCTCGTATAACGTGTACCATACGTCAAGTATTATACCTCAAGCCATCACAGCCCATACGCCGAGTAAGGATCCTCAAGCCTTCACAGCCTATACACATTACACCTATAGTAGTCCATAGGATACTATATCCAGAATATATGTGTGTGAAATAACCGCAAGCCATTACAACCCTCTACACACATATATGGGTAAAACTAACCACTGTTCCTACCAGCACAAAGATCTACCAAGAGAAGAGAGCAGGGCCAAAGGGGGTAGTTAGCCATTCAACCTCCCATCAGAGTGTTGGGGAAAACACCCCCCCAGGGATCCGAATCCCAGGGGTGTCAGTTGCCCTTACTGACAGGGTGGAGTAGCGTATAGAAACACAAAATTACAGAATATATATAACTCACAACCACACTATGGGCATTACCTAGTCATAGGCACAACTGCAGCTAACGTCTCTCAGACTCCAGGCTGCTACTTCTAAGACTAGGTATCCTATAAGCACACAACCATTTGAAGAGATTTATTAGATTACTCCATTCTCATTTTATCAGTACCACTGTACGTTAATTAATTCTTTAAACGTTAATTAACCATGAACAATTTACCACATTAAACTAAATTGGCATCACATTCTAAACTGATCCTTTTTAGGATTCGCATCACTATTAAAATCTAGTTTCTCCATCCCCGTGGATTATCACCATTTAAACAAACTTTCATTTCAGAATTACTTTTCCATAATCCCAGGCATTCTAGAAAAACATACTATGCTACTAAACACAAAGGGGCTCAACACGACGAGTAGATATACTAACCGTCGAGTCTTTTCCGCCTATAGCAAGAGCATAGACCCATCCTCCATCGAGAGGCTAAAAACGGAAAGCACGTGGCATATGCGTGTCTTCGCCTCCTTCGGAAAGAGGGTAAGCAAGACCAGCTGCCTTGAGAAGTGGGGAAAAGTAAAGCAGATAAACAACCAAACCAAACCACCAACATCAAACCATCACATTCATCTCATACCATCATCCTTGGTGTCCTCCCCGACACCCACATGCATAAACCGATGCATCTTGCCACACTAGGCGTCATCCGCTGCCACAACCACAAGTCCCCATGCCTCCACATATCACAACAGCCATCCAGGCTCACATCAAATCACAAGCAGCAGGAAATCAAAGATCACAAAATGGGCTCTCGGCCCTTTAACAAGGCATTCAGCCTTCATACAAGATGAGCACTCAGAGCTCCAAACCACAAGGCATTCATCATTACAAGAAAGCGGGTAACTCAGAACCCTTTTGAAATTATCGAACTAATAGTTCTTTAATCCATCTTGAATTAACAGATTCATTAACATGCCTCTTTATCTTTAGCCAATTATTTAACAAATAATTCCAGATTTACGTTCTTTATCAATTTCCATCATGAATGAGCAACTAATTAAAGAAACTCATAGATATCACTCTATCTTGGAAAACATGAGGCAAACCATTATCACGGTACAAAGCAACAACATGCGATCAACCAATTCTTTTAAACCGGTTCAAGTATTTAATTAGGTCAATTTCATTGTGATCCAAAGGGTTAAATAATGCTAATTCTACAGTTGCACATAAAAAATTAGAGAAGCCATGAATCCCCTACCTCGAAGAGTTCTTGACGTCCTTTATCCACACAACAGGTCACATTCCTCTTCTCCTCACAACAGCTGCATCCACCGGAGGATGCCACGGTACGACAGTACCAACCAACCCCAAGAAAACCCATTAGAACCATGGAGATTACATGCTAATATGGAATGAAGAACAAGAGAAGGTGATCCCCGAAGGAACGATGATAAAACATACCTTATATGGAAGAACGATCGACACAACTTGGTTGCATCAAACAGAGCGGAACTGATCCGAGTAACGTTTGATTGTGAAACTCCTACGGGAATGATTGCAAGGTTATAGCGTCTTGTATATGAGAACCAGGAGGAAGAACAATGAATAATGATATCTCGTTCCTTTTAAATATTTAGAGAGGCGACGGTTTACGATCCGATTTATTCTCCATTAAAAACGGGTCGCATTAACCCATGCGGTTTGACCAAGTAAAAACATCCTGACCTTAGGAATAATTAATATAGAATTTATGGCCTTTGAATCGGCCTTAAAGTCCTTAAAATAAGGTTTTAAAAGTATTTTACGTCAAAGAAAACGTCAAATTTACGAAGCTGGAAACACTGTTCACATACTCAAAATTTGGCAAAGTATGGAATCGGTAGCTCTCATGAAGTCTGGAAACACTGTACAAGTCCACCGATAGAACCTCACCGATAGAAACACTGTTCAAGTCTACCGATAAAAGTCCACCGATAGAACCTCACCGATAGAAACACTGTTCAAGTCTACCAATAGAAGTCCACCGATAGAACCTCACCGATAGAAACACTGTTCAAGTATACCGATAGAAGTCCACCGATAAAACCTCACCGATAGAAACACTATTCACTGAACATCACTGATAGAAACACTGTTCAAGTCTACCGATAGAAGTCCACCGATAGAACCTCATCGATAGAAACACTGTTCAAGTCTACCGATAGAACCTCACCGATAGAAACACTGTTCACTGAACCTCACCGATAGAAACACTGTTCAAGTCTACCGATAGAAGTCCACCGATAGAACCTCACCGATAGAAACACTATTCAAGTCTACCGATAGAAGTCCACCGATAGAACCTCACCGATAGAAACACTGTTCACTGAACCTCACTGATAGAAACACTGTTCACTGAACCTCACCGATAGAAACACTGTTCACTTACCGATACTGTTCATAAAACTGGAAACACTATTCCCAGAACTAGAAATTTGGCAATGTGTTAGCCGAGCTACTGCTAGACTGAGGCTATCAGTATACCGAGCTATCAGTACGCCGCGGCTACCGGTAAACCCAGCTACCGGTAGGATGCGGCTACCGGTAGACCGAGCTACTGGTAAGCGGCAGCTACCGGTAGGCAGCAGCTACCGGTAGACCGAGCTACTGGTAAGCAGCAACTACCGGTAGACAGGCTACCGGTAGGCAGCAGCTACCGGTAGACAGCAGCTACCGGTAGACCGAGCTACCGGTAGGCAGCAGCTGGGGGATAAGTCAGCTTGACCTCCCGGAACACCTCCAACACCACATTTTCACAAAGTAATGGACCAGGGAGGTCCGGGCCATTACATTAGATACCTCTCAAAACATTCTCGTCCTCGAGAATTAAAACCCAACTCAGAGGAACAGAGGGGTCCGAACAACCACCCCATAAGATACCTCTCAGGGGAAAACCACCATGAGTTGTTCGAAAGCTGGAACAAAACTACGACATCCGAGAATATGGAAACAAATAATCCATATCCAAACAATTCAATCATAACATCACACAAAAAAAAGTACATAAATAAAACATGAAAGGTCTAACCATAAAGGAAACGTCATTACATGAAAAGAATTAAAAATTAAACAACTCTGGGTACTGAGCACGTATCTGTGAATCACACTCCCAGGTACTCTCCTCCATGCCACCATGTCGCCACAAGACACGAACTAAAGGAATAGAACGCCCACGCAACACCTTCTCCTTGCAGTCTTGGATCTCCACAGGTCGCTCCTCGAAGGTTGTATCATCGTCAATATCGATCTCTCCCCAATCGATAATATGAGATTCATCATGAAGATAACGGCGGAGATGTGATACATGGAAAACATCATGTATCCGACTCATCTGAGGGGGAAGTGCTACTCGATATGCCACAGCTCCAACACGAGCCAACACCTCGAAAGTCCCAACAAACCGGGGAAAAAGATTACTTCCACGACCAAACCTTCGCTGCCCACGGCGGGGAGTCACCTTCAGAAACACATGATCCCCAACATTAAACTCTAAGGGTCTCCTCCTTTGATCAGCATATGATTTCTGACGATCCTGTGCTGTCTTCATCCTCTCACGAATCACCTAAACCATCTCTGTTGTATTCTGCACTAGTTCTGGTCCGAGAATTGCTGACTCTCCGACCCCAGTCCAGCACAACAGAGAACGGCATGGACGGCCATACAAGGCTTCAAATGGCGCCATACCGATGGTAGAGTGGAAACTATTATTGTAAGCAAACTCTACCAAGGTTAAGTGCTTCGTCCATGAACCTCCAAAATCAAGAACACAAGAGCGCAACATGTCTGCAAGAGTCTGGATGGTTTTCTCTGTCTGACCATCCATTTGAGGATGAAAAGCAGTGTTAAGGCACAGTTGAGAGCCAAAGGCATGCTGGAGACCTCTCCACACCCTGGAGGTAAAACGAGGATCTCGATCAGAAATGATCGTCCTAGGTACTCCATGGAGTCTCACCACCTCCTCTAGATACTGCCTCGACAAAACATCCACTGAGCTCGAATCCTTGATCGCTATGAAGTGGGATGATTTTGTTAAACGATCCACTACCACCCATATAGCATCATGTCCTCCCGGAGCTCGAGGTAAACCTGTAACAAAGTCCATTGAGATGTCCTCCCACTTCCAATGAGGAATCTTTGATGGCTGGAGAAGACCACCAGGAGCACGGTGTTCAGCCTTCACCCTCGGACAAACTAAACATCGAGACACAAACTCTACCACTGCACGCTTCAGCCTAGGCCACCAAAACTGACTCCTCAAGGATCAGTACATCTTTGTCAGACCAGGATGTACTGCTAAGGGCGAGATATGGAACTCTCGGAGAACCGTATCACGCATCGCCAAGGGAACAAAAAGCCTTCCATGATACAACACTCGGTGTTGTTCATCCTCCGACCAACCATCAAGGGCCTCACCACATACAACTCTGTCTCTCCAAACTTCCACCTCTAGGTCACCCAACTGAGACTCTTCCACCTTCTACATCAGGGATGACTGCACCGTCATCTGGAAAAGAAAACCTCTACCCCAAACTTCTCCCATATCAAGATGCAAAGCTGATAGCTCTTCCATCACTCTCCAAGAATCACCAGATTCACGCACAACATCATTACGTGACTTTCGGCTTAGTGCATCAGCTACAATGTTCCCTTTTCCAGGTGTATACGATATTTCAAAGTCATATTCCTACAAGAACTCCATCCACCGATGCTGACTCAAGTTCAAGTCACGTTGGGAGAAAACATACCTCAAACTCTTATGATCGGTGAAAACCACAAAGTGCTCACCAATGAGGTAATGTCTCCACAACTTCAGAGCAAACACCACGGCTGCCAATTCAAGATCATAGGTGGCGTAGTTTCATTCATGTGGACGTAACTGCCGAGACCCATAAGAAACAACTGACCTCTGCTGCATGAGAACACATCCTAGCCCCAGATGTGAAGCATCACAGAAAACATCAAACTGGACTCCCTCCGCTGGAAGACAAAGGACTGGAGCACTTACCAACTTCTCCTTTAGATATTCGAAAGATGCCTGACACTGATCAGTCCATATGAACGATTGATCCTTCTTGGTCAAAGTTGTCAGAGGAGTCGCAACTCGGGAGAAATTGGCTACAAACCTCCTATAATAGCCTGCGAGACCAAGGAAACTTCACACCTCTGACACGGTCTTGGGGGCTGGCCAAGACACCACTACTTCTATCTTCGAAGGATCCACAGATACTCCCTATTGGGACACAAAATGTCCCAAGAAACAAACTTCTCGAGCCCAGAACTCACACTTGGACAACTTCCCAAACAACTGATGTTGGCGAAGAACTCCCAAAACGGCTCGTATATGCTCTGGATGCTCTTCTTCAGATGTGGAGTACACAAGGATGTCATCGATGAAAACCACAAAAAACTTGTCCAGGAATTCACGGAACACAGCATTCATCAACCCCATGAAAACAGCTAGAACATTCGTCACGCTGAATGGAATTACAACAAACTCATAATGCCCATGACGACAACGGAAAGCAGTCTTTGGGATATCCTCATCCTTTACACGCATTTGATGATATCCTGACCGCAAGTCGATCTTTGAGAACCAACTTTCACCCTTAAATTGATCAAATAAGTCATCAATCCGTGGAATAGGATAGCGGTTCTTTATTGTCACTTTGTTTAAGCGACGATAATCGACACACAACCTTAAACTGTCGTCGGCCTTCTTCACGAACAAGACTGGTGCACCCCACGGTGACACGCTTGGCTGAACAAAACCACACAACAATAGACCATCAAGCTGAATACGTAGCTCTCGTAACTCAGAAGGGGCCATACTATACGGAGACATAGAGATAGGAGACGCTCCTGGATGTAGCTCGATCCCAAACTCGATCTCTCGTCGAGGGGGTAATGCTACAACCTCTTCAGGAAATACATCAGGGTACTCCTCCACAACCCTAGGAAACGCCAACTGCTCAACCTCTAAAGAACTCAGCATCATCCCAGCCATCATGGATGATAAGGAAAGAACTCGTCTATGACTCATTCGAGGATCTCTCTCACCAACAAACACCACTTCCACTCCATCTTCATCAAAGAAAACGACCTTCTTCCTGTAGCAATCCACAATAGCCTGCACCGAATACAACCAATCCATGCCGAGTATGACATCATATGGTTGTATTCGTAAACATAGGAAATCTCCCCAAGAGCGGTGTTTCCCCAACACTAGATTACAGTCTCTACATACTTCAAACAAGCTAGCTCGACCTCCAACTGGCGTAGTCAACGCCAAGGGAACTGGAAGCCTCTCTACCTCAAGTCCCAAAGCGTGGACAAGGGTAGGGGATATGAAGGAGTGTGTTGCTTTTGAATCAAAAAAGGCATACACCAAGGTAGAAAACAAGCAAAGGTTACCTCGGACGACATCTGGCTCGCCTGGAGCTGGCAACGCTAGAGCATGAAGCTGACCACGACCACCTCCACGGCCTCTCTGACCCTGATGAAGACCACCACCACGGCCTCGCTCTGCTCTCTGAGGACGGGGAGCGTCATGGGGCTGTCCTCTGCCTGCTCCATCTACCCTCTGGTGATCTAAAGCTGGTGCAACCTGCTGCTGCTGCCTCGGCTGGAACTGCCTCAACGGAGGAACCTGGAGTGGAGCGCCTGGTGCACGATGACTGCTCTGAAAATTCGGGCACTCCCGCTGCTGATGACCACAACCACCATAAGAAAAACAAGCGCCTGATCCCTTGGCATAGGTCTGAGAGTTTTTTCCTCCGGAGAAACGAGATGGGAAGGGCTGGGACCTACCCCCAGGTGAACGGAAACTCTTCTGTCCTGAAAACCGGGAACCTCGGACCACACCTCTGCTTCGTGAGGAATCATGACAATTCCCCTCTCGTGACGATCCAGTCCTGGCCAAAGTCCTCTCAACAACCTATTCCCTTTCCAGCACCTCAAGATATGTCTTCAGCATAAATGGGGTGACCTGGCGCTGGATCTCTGGACGCAAAGCCTCCTCGAAATGCCTCTCCCTGGCCTCATCATCTAGTAACAGGTCTGAAGCATATCATAGAAGGTTCCTGAAACGGATTCCAAACTCTTGAATACTGGAGATCCCCTATCGAAGGGTAAGAGGCTCCTGGAGACTGGATGCCTTCACAGTCGAAGAAAGAAACTCGACTCTAAACCTGTCTCGAAACTCCTCCCATGAGATTGCTGACTCCTCACGATCCCCGAGGAACAAGAACCACCACTGCCTCGCTACTCCACACAACATCATCACAACCAAGGACACCCAGTGTTCCTTCCGAGCACGAATCGAACTGAAGCCTATCTCGATCTCCTCCAACCAGTCTTCTGTGACTGCATCTGAAACGGATCCCTCGTACTTCTGTAGACTCTGGCGCTGAAACTCTCGAAGTGTCTTCCTCAAAGTGTCATCGTCGTCAACCTCTACTCGGCAGCGATCTGCTGGAACAGCCTGATGGGCATCTTCTGCGCAAACCTGATGAGGACGTCGACCTGGAGCCATACCTTCAAAATAACAACTGTTAGAGATCCTAAGTCTGGAATATGGAAGACTCAACATTAATTAATTAATTGTTTTGTTTTATTTATTTTAGGTTACCTATCCCAAGGTCTACCCATTCAAACACAAGCGCAAAGAATAATGATGCATGATCCTTTCCTAGATCTCTACCCTGCAACCGGTATCACTTTGTTTAGTAGCCATCGTAAGCTTAAAGCTCCATGCAACAGATCATAGGGGGACCTAAACGCCTATGTCTCTACCGGTCTCCAGTGTTTACCCCACTTTCTAAACATGAATGACACCGTTGCCCTACCATCCCATGCATCCTCACCTGTGCCTAACTCCAAACTCCATCCTATCCCTCAACCTCCCTCTGATACCACTCTGTCACGACCCCCTCCCCACAAAGTGTACCCCTCCTGGGCCGGCAATGTGAGAAGGGAGATAATGACCCCCGAGTCCCGCCTCCGGTAGGCCCCGGGTTGGCGACTAGCACTGAGGGTATAGTAAACGCACGAATGGGAGGCATTACCCTCTAAGAGAACACATGGGGAAGAGAGAGATAGAATAAACTCCAATCAAATCCAACTTAGAACTGAGATATAAAAGGAAACCAAGTACATATATGAAATTTCATACAAAAGTGCTACAACTGAAAGGGGAAACTAAAAGTACCCAAAAGAAAGTAAAACGACAGCGACCACAAGCCCGAACAGCTCCTCCTCCAACCACAAGCTAGAAGTAACCAGCTTGACCTCCAACCAGCTCCAAGTGACCTGAAAAACAGTTTATATATACATAGGGTGAGTATAACAGTATACTCAGTAGGATCCTCCTCAAGCCTCTCGTGCAAAAGTAAAGAAAGCGTGCTAAAGCCCAGTGAACAACAAGTGAAACTAACTCGTTACCTAAACAGGTATACTAAGTTCCCAACCTCACCATGGCTACTCTCGCCAAGTAACGCATACAAGAATATAGAATATAATAAAGAATATCAAGGGTACCCCGCTACTACTTCCCCACTGGTTTGCCGCTTTGCCCCAACGACATACGTCCTGTGCATCTCTCTCCAAAGGCTTTCCTGCAGACACCTGGGCTAAGCTCCACAACCTGCACCACGTGCACCACAAAGGCTTGCCCGCAGACACCTGTGCTAAGCACCACACCATCCTCACAACCAAAGTAACCATGTAGTTTCCGGGAGCCACCATAGCTCGTATAACGTGTACCATACGTCGAGTATTATACCTTAAGCCATCACAGCCCATACGCCGAGTAAGGATCCACAAGCCATCACAGCCTATACACATTACACCTATAGTAGTCCATAGGATACTATATCCAGAATATATGTGTGTGAAATAACCGAAAGCCATTACAACCCTCTACACACATATATGGGTAAAACTAACCACTGTTCCTACCAGCACAAAGATCTACCAAGAGAAGAGAGCGGGGCCAAAGGGGGTAGTCAGGCATTCAACCTCCCATCAGAATGGTGGGGAAAACACCCCCAGGGCTCAGAATCCTAGGGGTGTTAGTTTCCCTTACCGACAGGGTGGAGTAGCGTATAGAAACACAAAAGTACAGAATATATATAACTCAAAACCACACTATGTGCATTACCTAGTCATAGGCACAACTGCAGCTAATGTCTCTCAGACTCCAGGCTGCTACTTGTAAGACTAGGTATCCTATAAGCACACAACCATTTGAAGAGCTTTATTAGATTACTCCATTCTCATTTTATCAGTTCCACTGTACGTTAATTAATTCTTTAAACTTTAATTAACCATGAACAATTTACCACATTAAACTAAATTGTCATCACATTCTAAACTTCTCCTTTTTAGGATTCACATCACTATTAAAATCTAGTTTCTCCATCCCCATGGATTATCACCATTTAAACAAACTTTCATTTCAGAATTACTTTTCCATAATCCCAGGAATTCTAGAAAAACATCCTATGCTACTAAACACAAAGGGGCTCAACAGGAGAGTAGATATACAACCCGTCGAGTCTTTGCCGCCTATAGCAAGAGCATAGACCCATCCTCCATCGAGAGGCTAAACATGGAAAGCACGTGGCATACCCCGCGTGTCTTCGCCTCCTTCGGAAAGAGGGTAAGCAAGACCAGCTTCCTTGAGCAGTGGGGAAAAGTAAAGCAAATAAACAACCAAACCAAACCACCAACATCAAACCATCACATTCATCTCATACCACCATCCTTGGTGTCCTCCCTAACACCCACATGCATAAACCGATGCATCTTGCCACACTAGGCGTCATCCGCTGCCACAACCACAAGTCCCCATGCCTCCACATATCACAACAGCCATCCAGGCTCACATCAAATCAAAAGCAGTAGGAAATCAAAGATCACAAAATGGGCTCTCGGCCCTTTAACAAGGCATTCAGCCTTCATACAAGATGAGCACTCAAAGCTCCAAACCACAAGGCATTCAGCCTTACAAGCAAGCAGGTAACTCAGAACCCTTTTGAAATTATCGAACTAATAGTTCTTTAATCCATCTTGAATTAACAGATTCATTAACATGCCTCTTTATCTTTAGCCAATTATTTAACAAATAATTCCAGCTTTACGTTCTTTATCAATTTCCATCATGAACGAGGAACTAATTAAAGAAAATCATAGATATCACTCTATCTAGGAAAACATGAGGCAAACCGTTATCACGGTACAAAGCAACAACATGCGATCAACCAATTCTTTTAATCCGGTTCAAGTATTTAATTAGGTCAATTTCATTGTGATCCAAAGGGTTAAATCGTGCTAATTATACAGTTGCACATAAACAATTAGAGAAGCCATGAATCCCCTACCTCGAAGAGTTCTTGACGTCCTTTATCCACACAATGGGTCACAATCCTCTTCTCCTCACGACAGCTGCATCCACCGGAGGATTCCATGGTACGACAGTACCGACCAACCCTAAGAAAACCCATTAGAACCATGGAGATTACATGCTAATATGGAAGGAAGAACAAGATAAGGTGATCCCCGAAGGAACGATGATAAAACATACCTTATATGGAAGAACGATCGACACAACTTGGTTGCATCAAACAGAGCGGAACTGATCCGAGTAACGTTTGATTATGAAACTCCTACGGGAATGATTGCAAGGTTCTAGCGTCTCGTAGATGAGAACCCGGAGGAAGAATAACGAAGAATGATATCTCGTTCCTTTTAAATATTTAGAGAGGCGACGATTTACGATCCGATTTATTCTCCATTAAAAACGGGTCGCATTAACCCACGCGGTTTGACCAAGTAAAAACATCCCGACCTTAGGAATAATTAATATAGAATTTATGGCCTTTGAATCGGCCTTAAAGTCCTTAAAATAAGGTTTTAAAAGTATTTTACGTCAAAGAAAACGTCAAATTTATGAAGCTGGAAACACTGTTCACATACTCAAAATTTGGCAAAGTATGGAATCGGTAGATCTCATGAAGTCTGGAAACAATGTACAAGTCCACCGATAGAACCTCACCGATAGAAACACTGTTCAAGTCTACCGATATAAGTCCACCGATAGAACCTCACCGATAGAAACACTGTTCAAGTCTACCGATAGAAGTCCACCGATAGAACCTCACCGATAGAAACACTATTCAAGTCTACCGATAGAACCTCACCGATAGAAACACTGTTCACTGAACATCACCGATAGAAACACTGTTTAAATCTACCGATAGAAGTCCACCGATAGAACCTCACCGATAGAAACACTGTTCAAGTCTACCGATAGAAGTCCACCGATAGAAACACTGTTCACTGAACCTCACCGATAGAAACACTGTTCAAGTCTATCGATAGAAGTCCACCGATAGAACCTCACCGATAGAAACACTGTTCAAGTCTACCGATAGAAGTCAACCGATAGAACCTCACCGATAGAAACATTGTTCACTGAACCTCACCGATAGAAACACTGTTCACTAAACCTCACCGATAGAAACATTGTTCACTTACCGATACTGTTCATAAAACTGGAAACACTATTCCCAGAACTAGAAATTTGGCAAAGTGTTAGCCGAGCTACTGCTAGACTGCGACTATCAGTATACCGAGCTATCAGTACACCGTGCCTACCGGTAAACCCAGCTACCGGTAGGATGCGGCTACCGGTAGACCGAGCTACTAGTAAGCGGCGACTACCGGTAGGCAACAGCTACCGGTAGACCGAGCTACTGGTAAGCAGCAGCTACCGGTAGACCGGCTACCGGTAGACAGCAACTACCGGTAGACCGAGCTACCGGTAGGCAGTAGCTGGGGGATAAGTCACCTTGACCTCCCAGAACACCTCCAACACCACATTTTCACAAAGTAATGGACCAGGGAGGTTCGTGCCATTATAATAAACATGTTAAAGACACATGATGTGGACTTAACTGATTAGACAATTAATTATGAAATTATAATTAATGAATAAAATGGATTAATGATAAGGTAATAAGACCTTAAATTCCTTTTTAAATAAAATTATTAGTATAACTATATTATATAGGAAATTAATGCATGTATATAACATGTATTGAATCAAGGTAATGGGTTTCATAACTCAATTTCCATTTATCGTGGTTTACTTCTAATTCATTTAAAATGTTATAAAAAGAATGTGTGTGAAATGAAATATGATTGAATTATATTATATTTTTTTTTGTATTTTACTATTTATTACACATAATCACATATTTGGTTATATTCTAAATTCAATGAAACAATCTTTTTAATGATTATTTGTCTCAATATTGTTTCTTCAATACATGACTTGTATTATGAAACTACATACTTTAATAGTGTGTATATGTTTCCAATTGAGATATTATATAATTAATTACTCCTTTATCATGATATTTAAAGTTCCTTTTAAGTTCTCTATTTCATGAGATATTTATTCAAATGTTATAAAAGTTACAAGGGTTTTCATGGTCTAAATTTCAATTAATTGGGACCTAATTCATGTTATGCACCATGATTTATTTTGTATAGTGTACTTAATAACCCTTGAATGTGTTTATAACATATTATTTCATGTAAATTATATATTTTATAGTATCGGGTTTTGTTCCTTCATTTAATAGGTTTTTCTTCAAGCATTACCTGAGTTATTAGGGTTTATAAATCTAAATATTATTTATTAGATACATTTTTGGATTGTTGCACCTATATTTATTTATATATGTTATATAATGAATCCTAAAATATGATACTATGAAAAATATTATACTCATGTAATTAGTTTTTTCTCGTTATGTTCTTAAATTCAAAAGGGATTTTGGTTAAAAAATATAGTAGAAGGGTTTTCTTTAAAAACATTGCTTTATTTGTTTAAAATAATTTTAACCAAATAATAGTTTAATATTCTTTATATGTTTCAAGAATGTTATTTTTTAAAAATAAATTTTATTATAAATATATTTTCCATTATCTTTAAAATTTTTTCAAAAATTTTAAATGGAAATTTCATGACATTTTTTTCATGGGCCACATTTGAATCTCTTTACAAAATATTGGAAATATTTTTTTTAATGTTTACAACATAAAGGGATTTTACCACCTTCATAACTATTATTTTATCAAAATAATACCTTATAAGTTTCCATGGTTATTTTAAATTAAATTTTTTTATAATTATTTTTTAGTTTTTAATTTTTTTGAAATATAATGTTATTTTCCTTAATTTTCCAGGAAACATTTTTAACGTTTTTAAGGCATTTTCATATGTGTAAAAATAATATAGAGACACACTGTATTTACTAAAGATATGTTCTTATGATACCATTAACATCCTTTATTATAATTAGTGTTAAGGATTAATTCAACTAGGATCCAACACAATTCATTGATTTGAGTCAACCACATATTATGGAACTGTTTATTTAAATACATTCCAAATGAAAAATATAAATTATTTTTCACTGAGTGATATTAATCCACATACATCATCTTCAACCCCATGCAAGGGCTTCAGTATGTGAAGGATAACTACATATCACACCATCAAAGATCACGTCGAGTTCTCAAATGAAATGAAATAAATCATGTGATATCATACAATTCATGGGAAGTATAAAAAAATTGTCTATATAATACTCTAGTCTTTAAGAAGATGTTTTCCATGACTATAATATCATGGTAGATGAATGAAGATCTACCATAAGGAATTTCTTAATGATTGATAAACTAGGATCTACATATTGGTGAAACCAACCACATGAATAAATAATCTTCCATGCATTAAAAACTCCATGATACCATATAGGACACAATGAGACTTTGTGAGGATAGTCTTTTGCATAAACCATTTTTGTATATGATCTTATGTACATATAAGGGTTTATTTTAATGAGAATTTACCTTCTATGAGTGATTAGTTTCTCTTGAATAATGATCAAGAATGGATCTTTCCCAAAAATAATCTTCCATGAGTAATATCACATATCCTCTTTGAGACAAAAGTATTCTTTTAGTCATTAATATTCTGTGTGTATATAGTGATTTTGTGGGCATGAATCATCCATGATGATGTGTTTCTGCTTCTATAAGGATTTGTATGAATATTCTATGATTTTTTTTCTTCAACATGAACATTCCATCTTCCATGATTTTTTCAAAAATCCTTCATGAAGCATTCATGAGTAATTAATTCACAAATCTTCAATAAATTATTGATTTTTTTGTAAACATAGTCCTTATATGTGTATATAGATTGACCTTTTATAGTTCCATATTTCACAAGAGTTAATAAAGAAAAATCACCTTGAGAAAAATAGTGGATGAAAAATATGATATATTTTCATCAAGGGGAGTTCAAGTTTTATTCTTATGACATGTTCAACCATAATTTTTTTTGGAAGCTCAATGTTATATTTTTCTCTAGTTACGAAGCTTGATTTATGCATGGGTGAGAGTGAATTACTGAGATATTCATGCATTTTAACCTGTATATATCTAAAAATTATTTGAGAAGAAGAAAAGGAATCATTTTATTGTTTATCTTGATCCATTGATTGATAATGAAATACATAAGGAGAAATATCAATAATTTTATGCATATAATTTCTACATTAACTATATCTGCATCAATAAAAAATTCTATGGTTATTTTCAAGCTAAACTGAGAATTAAAATAACCCGAGGCTTTATGGGATTTAAAATTATATTTAGACGAGGATATATATTTTCAGTATTTAAATGATATTATTCAATTAACATGATACTTAAATGAATAATTTCATGATATATGTATCATGACTCATGTTTTATCTGATAGAGGAATTATTATGAGATATTAAACATAAAATAATACCCAAAAGTAATGATTAGATAATTTAGGGTTCCTTGACTACATTTATATAGAATAAAATATGTGTTTTTAATGACCATGGGTTTTCATAAATAATGGAAAAAACACTACAATAATTATTAGGATAATAAAAATGAAATTATTATTATAAATAAATAAATAATATGTATGATATAATGAAAAAATTGATATTGTATGAGTCTCTGCATAAATTGAGATTTTTATGGGGGAACCTAATACTCCAAAGTATTAAAGGAGTAACTAGAGTTGAAGATAAGATTCCTTAAAGGGGAATGACACGAGTTTTCAAATATATAGAGGAATAGAGACCACATCAGATCCATAAGTTATTTTAAGACCAAAAATATTTTCTTACCATACAGTTTTTAAATATCATGGACGTATACATGAAGAAACCTGAACCTACAGGCCCATAAAGAACGATATTCTAAAATAAGGATATATTTCTAATACTAGATCAATAAGAAGAAGATGTATATTTTAATTAGTGTTTTCAACCAGTTGTTTAAGAGTCTTGGGGGTTGGGTTATATAACCAATCAATAAAGAAGAGGAAGTGAATTGATGTGGTATTGTATAACCAATAATGGTAAAAGATTTTCTGGATGGGGTATAGAATTAGGATCAACACAAGGATCATGTAATGGGGTGTATAACCATTTTCTATTTGTTATGTTGAAATATTTAAGATTAATGTAGTGGAAAATCCATGATAATGAATCTAACCAACATGGTAAAGAGTAGGTCATTATAAAAAAACTTATAAATATTGTATTATTATCTATCTTATATTACTAGTACACATGATGTGATATTTATATGTAATATTTAATACATATATGAACTTAACAAGTTTTATATTTTTAAGTGAAAATATAAACAATTTGAAAAAGATACTAGTGATTCACCCCTTAATCATCAAACATAGTGGGAATCTATAAGTGGTATCAGAGCAGAAGTTCCCTCTAAATATACAAGATGTATTGAATGTTGAATATGATAAGGATTTCTTTTAGATAGTTTACCTTATTATAAGTGAATTCAAAATTTATAAATTAAACAGAGATGGAAAACAATTTCCAAAGGATTTTAATTATAATGGAAATAAAAAATTTCCATAAATAGCTCCATGATGAATTAGATGAGAATAAAAAGGAAAATTGATTAATTATCATCAAGTAAATATGTTTCTAATGAAATCAATATTTTTACCTATGTTGGAAAATAATATTCACTAAATTAAAGAAATAATAAAAAATTGGGGATGTATAATATTGAGAAGATAGTGAAATATATCAATCAAAATATGGATGTAAGTGAAGAATAATGAACTAAGACAAAATTGATGTTTATTTTAATATAATATTAGCTAAACAAACATGGAGAGAACTTTAATATTTCCATAGAAGTAAAATATGAGTCCTATCAAGTTGTTGAGAATAAAATTCCAAAAGAACATGGTAAATATTTTGTTTCTAAGATAACAAGTGTTAAAAATATATGAATTTGTTTGGGAAAATAATGATGAGAGTCATTCATTCCCATCAAAAGGCAAGGAGAACATTCCAAAGGTAACACACCCAGTAGAAAAAATTCCTCTTAATTTTTAGATGTACAAGAGCAACATAAAACATAACATTAATGGAATGAACCTATAAAATCAAAACTCCATTAGTTATATTGTTACTATAGAATCTAAGGTAACAGATCCTACTATTGGTAGTTTAATATTTAATGTTTAGGAAGGATGTAAAAACCATAGTGGATATGGTGATAAATTGAGGAAAAAATCATTATAGGAAACAATTAGTGATGATAAATATATCAAATATGTGAACCCAAAGAATATTTGAAAAATAATTTATGTTTATAGAATATGTTGTAAATATGGTCACAAACTCATAATTTTATGAAAATATTACTAGGAGATGTACTTTATTGTGTGAAATTGAAAAAAATCATAAAAAATCATTAAAAGGAGTAAAAGTCATGAAAAGATAAAGGATTTAAGAAGGAATATGAGAATAAAAAGGATATTTAGAAAAACAGAAATAGTGTTTGATTAGTTTTAACCAATCATATAAGACTAAAAAAATTATGAATCACTAATTAGTGTTATTAATAGTTGGAAATAAGTTATTATGGTTTTGGATGTGTCATCCATAAATAATCCTTAAAAGGTTAGATAGAAAAAACAACTCCACTTGAGAAGTCAACGTAATGGAAGAAAATATGTACACTATCTATGAAGGATATAAAAAATAAAGAAAGAAAATCCCATACTTATCTTGGTAAGAATAAGAAATCAACTATGATAGGAAACTTCTGCCATGATTTTTCTTCTAATGAAACTATAGGTCTCCTCTTATTCTCATATTCTTGTTTTTATTTTGTGATAACATGTTAGTAATTGAAGGAGACGTTTTAAGGTTTTCAATTATAAAAAGTAGGAATAAGTTACTAATCTTTTAATCTACTGAAAAACTTGAAATGGAAGAAGAATATTGAATCCCTTAATGGGGAGAATCCCTTAGAAAAATATTTCATATAGTAAGTCTAAAATTCTGGATAAATAAATAAGACTAGAGAAATTTTTTTGACGACCACACATTCATCCATTATACATTTATATATCAAAAATATTTATGAATTGGGAGTTTTAGTTGATAAAAAATTATTTAAATAGGGATTTACCTAACTTACAAAAGAAAAATATTGATATTTTTTTTGAGATTTGTGTAATTTACATGTTTGTTTTAATAGAATCAATTTAATGCATCTTTAATTAAGATATGATAAGATTATGAGAATGATATCACATGAGTGGTATTATTTGGGGAATATAATAAAATTTATTATAACTCTCTTATTTTGTTACACTGGGAATTCTTATATAGACATAGAATAGAATAATCAATGGTTATTTGTTTAGAGTACCAGGTGAGGTCATCCTTTCCTCATATTAGAAAAATGGGGGAGATGATATGAATTCCTTGAATGAAAAAGTATGGGATGAAAATACCCTCACATTTACCATTTAATTTGTTATCAATAAGGGGAAGAATAAAAAATCAACTAAATATAAATATTTATATTGAGGATTTATGGTATTTCCCTAAAATTCAAAGGGGATATTTAAGAGACCAATCATGAATTTTATTTGTTGTTAACAGCTCAATATGTATTTAGTGACAATGATAATGAAAATTCAATAGATTTTATTATTGGTAAATAATATATTTACGTATATAATTTCATTTATATACTATTATATTATATAACAAAGGAATTACAAGGTTGTAATCCCGAAGAACATATCTGGATAATTCCAAAATAAAGTGGAATTAATATCTGATAGTTGGAATACTATTATTCAATACTGATGAAATATATTAATAATTGTTTGGATATTGAACTATGATTATATAATGAATAAACCATCCAATGATGTGTATTATTGGGTAATCATCAAGACTAGAAAAAGTATGAGAAATTTAATTTGAATACCATGAAAAAATATTTTTTTCTGTTAAGAAATTTTATAAGAGGAGGTAAATTTGTTTTATATGAATAATTTAATAACTATTTTGTTAAAAGATTACTAAAAAACTGGATAGCCTCTAGAAATGAAATGGGACAACACAATCTCATATGTGTGAGATGTGCTTTACCAAATGGGAACTTACCAGTATAACTAGATTGAAGTGGTAGAGAGGAGCATAGTGAAGGAAATCTAGTGTATAGGAACAAAAGAAATTACATCCATAGGCACACACACAAATGTGGTGAAGAACCATAACATGGAATCATGGGAGAAGAGACAAAGGTAGCCTTGATAAGACCTAGATACTTGTATCTGGGAAATATAGAATGAATCATGGTTTATCATAAATTATGTGGAGATATTACTTCTATAAGTAAGTGAAAATATCTCCCATTAGTGTTTTAATCACACCTTAACACTAATAATTCAATGAGTTCTTCACAGTTCTTCTATGAAAGTCCCATGAGTAATGAATTCCTAGATCATCTATGAAGCATCAGACTGAGTCTATAAAGCACTAACATTCAGTGTGTATAAGTATCATCATTTTAGATTTCTTTATTTCACATGACTTAATCCAAATCCCTCATCTTGATAAAAAATATTGGAATTTGAATATGTGATACATTCCTCAAATGGGAGTCTAAGTTTCATGAATTTGATATGTATTTTTATACATGATTTGAATAATCTCAAAGATATTTTTTCTCTAGTGATGAACTGATTTATGAATGGATTACATTAAAGTACCTATATATAGAAAAACTTCACTTAGATGTATATAAACCATTTTATAAGAAGAAAATTCATTATTTATAGGTTTATATTTAGATGGTTATTTTCCTTGAAGGATTTATGGAGAGATATCATGCATCTGATTCATTCAATTCCATGCATTAAGAATTTCTGCATAAATAAAAAATGATGTTTTTATTTGAAATTTCCACAGGGAAAGAAAATTACCCATTTATATAGGGAATTTATAATGAGATTTAAATGAGGAGATATATTAGGTATTTAAATTTGAATATGCAATTTAGACAAGCGTTCAATGAATAACATCACAATAAATTTGTCATGATTCACGAAACATTTAAATGAAACAAATTTCTTGGATAATAAGCATCAAATAATATCTAAAATAAACAAGGAGATCATCCATGGTTCCATAACCAAATTAAAACAAAATAAATCACATAATGTCAATGATTATGTTGTTTCTATAATTATGGAATAATTACTATGATAATTATGGGGATAATATTCAGGATATTATTATTATTAATATATTAATATCATATGGGTTATGAGGAATGTATTGAGTGATTATATGATTTTTTATACATTGATATTATTTTTATAGAACATAGTACACCAAAGTATCAAAATAATAAAGTGATTCAATGTTGTGAGCCCCTAAAGGATGTAGAACTGAGTATTTGAAGACTGAAGAGAATCTTATAGGTGTACACTAGAAATACTAATCCTATTCACTTATGTAGGAGGATCATATAAAGGAAGGAGATAATTCTACCATTGGATCAATAAGAAGAATATAGAACTTTTAACTAAGGTTTCTAACAAGTTGTTGAAGAGGCTCAAGGACTGGGGTGTACGACAAGTCATGGAAGTAGAAGAGGAGGGGTACATTTGGGGTGTATAACCAATTCTAGATAAAGATCTTTTGGTTGCGGTATAGAACATGGGTCAACTAGTGGATTTAGTATAAGGGTGTATAATGAGTTATGACCAATACCTTTCCAATCCAGATGAATAATGTTAACAAAATTTCATCATCAATGTTTTTGGGCTGTGTTTATTGATAAGATTGATAAATAAAGATTTATAAGAATTTAAAGGAATTAGATTATATTATTTACTAGAGAAGTACAAAAAATGGATATAACCACACCCTGGTGGTGAATTTGGTGTTTCTGGTGACTAACTTTGTGAAAAGGGGATGACCAAAATGGGTATAGTGGTGATTGAAGTCCTTCGTGGTCAATTATAGGCTTTTTAAGTCAAAACATAAAACATACTTTCACTATTCTGTGGGGAGGAAGTCATGGTCAAGATATGCAGTTGAAGGAGGTGGAAATAGGAAAGATAATAGAGATAATATTTTCATTATCTTTTTTATTTATTTGAATTATTTAAACATTAAAAATTTATCAATTTGATCTTATTTTCCCCAACTTTAGATTTATGGTGTGTTTTGGGCTAAAATGTGAAAATTTATTAATTATAGAATTTTAATAGATTTTTAGCACTTTGATATTTATTTAATAACATTTAAAATATAAATAAAATTGAAGTGATTATTTTATAGGATTTCTATGTTTTTTTCATAAAATTTATATTTTCAACGAAGATCTAATTATAACATCTATGGGACAAAAAAATCAAAAAAATTTAAAAAACATTTCAGAAGACAAAGTGAACCCCACCATAGGAAATAAAGCATAACATGTGATACACAATTACAATTGATTTTTTATAACAATATTTTAAAGAATATTTATAGTATCATTTCAACATTAAACTCAATAGAGTTAAACACTCATTAAGTCAGCCATTGGATTCTCATAATTGAAAGAATATTTGTGGAATTATCTGGAAGAAAAATTCATACTCATTAATTATTACATTAATTACTCTATATGAGTCAAATTAATGTGATAATTAAAGGTATGATAAAAAATTGAATGTTAAAAATCCTATATTAAGAACCATTTGGGTTATTCAAAGATATGGTGTGCCACATAAGAGGAAAATTTTTTAGGACAGATTCTCCATGACAACTTTTCTTCTTTTGTATTATTTTATTTATTTTTTTTCTTTTATTTTTCTTATTTTTATAATACCTTATTCTTCCCCATTCATATCAATTACCCTTACCATGGTGGGTCAAAATATATAAAGACTGGGGAATGAATGATTTTCTATTTTGTAATTCTTGAGTTCTTAGACTTAATTGAATGAAATATCTTTCTCTCTTCTGGAATGTTGTTTTCAATTTCATATAGAATTTTTTTTATCAAGTATGACAATATTGGGTTTTTGATTTTGTTATTTATTTTTTTGGTCAATGATAATTATCACCCTTCACTGGGTTATGGTTTATATACCATGGAATATGCCATGGCATAGAGGTGAAGTACTCAATGATCATCAGTACGTATAAAAGGGGAAGTGGATGTTATTTATTGATTGGGATAAAAAATAATCGATCTGGAATTGGTTAATTCATTTTAGGATATTCATTAAAACTATATTTAATAACTAATTAGAGTAAACCAAATGAAGATCTTGGAAAGTTTTTCTCTCACTGTTGCCATTTTACCAAGGGAGTGAGAGGAAATGATCATCAAATCTCACATTAATCAACTTAGTAGAAGAGGATTGAATTAAATAGAATAATGATAGAATTGAAATTAGAAAAATGACATTGCTTTGATCACCCTTATCATATCATAGTTTTCAATCACTTGATTTTACAATTTAATTTCAATAATTTTTTTAATTGATTTATTTTATTTAATATCATTCAAAAACGGTAAATTTTCCTCTAATTAAAAAGTAAAAACTGTTTTGTGTGAACTCATATTTAGGTGACTACATAGGGTTAATCACTATAATATACTTCGGTAATATAAAATTTTTCCCATGCCCCATAATATCCGTGCGTCAAACACGGTGCCTTTTCTAGGGAGGTAGTGCCACAATCTAATTTTAAATATTTGGCACTTTTTAGATTTAACAAAAAAATATCACACTGTTTTCAAATAATTATTTCTTTAATCTGTGGAATAATTGTCCAATAATAAAACAAAAAATTAATATATTACCCTTTTGAGTGGGGTATGGTGTTTGAGGTATTATTAGATAGGTGATGTTATTTTTGAAATCAACTAATGGGGAGTAGTTATTCAGTGAATTCATATCTGGACTGAGGGGGGACATGATCAAACAAAATTTTAAAGTGAGGAATCAAGAGCTAACTAAGTTCTCCTATTACCATCCAAAATTTTATGAAGTTTCCAAGGTTAAATAATATTCTCCCTTAGTCTTTAATGATTTTTATAAGGAGATAAAAGAAATGGAGGGGCCTGAATACATACCTCTATCTGATACTACTCAACTCTAAGAGGTGTTTTCTACTAATGAAGTGATTGATGCCAAATAGTCTCTGGGATATGATTTTTTCATGAACTAATTATCTAATAATTTTGTTAAAAATGAATCTAGTATCACCGCTATTTTAAAAAAAATATATTTAGATAACACTTTGATTTTCTTAGTGGATGAAGAAGAAAAACATGATTCACTTGATGAGAAACATCTAGATCTCCCTAAACATGTTTAACACTTATTGAAGGGATTTCAAGAGGAGACCAAAGTGGTTTTTTTATAAGGGAAACAAGACAAATTCTACTCAAATAAAAAGTGAATAATTTAATATTGATTCTTCATGGTTTAATTTTTTTCAAAAATAATCACACTCTAACATTAATTTTTATTATAAAATTGATGAAACATACATTGAGAAATCAATAGAAAATAAAGAAGAAGTTGTGAAAGTCGAAACTAATAAAGAGTAGGACTCATTAATTATCCTACCCCTACCATGAATGTTTTATCTCATTCACGTGGGGATGAATTTGGCATATTATATCCATGTTTTACTCATCAAAAAGGAATTAGGTCATACTCGAAAGAAAATTTTTTATTTCTTAATGAGAATAAAAATTCAACCACCATCATATTGGGGATAACCAACTATAAATTCCCTATCTAGAGGTATTCAAATCCAATGTCCCACTTTGGGGATTAAACTAAAATATATCCACATTTTCTAATTTTATTTCAATTTCCTTTTATCCAAATAATTGTTTTATGTTATCTTTTCTACCTTTTCTTGTAGGTTTTCAATTTTCATAACTTAGGAGCATAAATCTTCATTTCACTGATAATAAATCATGTTATACCTCTCTATTCCACTTACTTTATTGTTATGATTCAATTTAAAATATTCTTATATGTTAAATCTATTTGAATTCATTGCAGACACTACATTATTTAAGTGTGGGGGATGAAAACTTTGTAGTTTAGGATTTTCAATTCTCATTTTCATTTTCTAATTTTCAAAAATAAAAAAAAGATATTTTTATATTTTTTGTGTGTTCATGAAACTTGTGAGCTGAGATGATTATAATTTCCATTTTAGAAACCCATTTTATGAGGATTTTAAATTCTCATTTTCAGGCCATAGTTCACAGTCTTTATCTTTGAAATCAATTTCTGGTGAGGATTTTGAACCCTTTTTTCATGTTTTGACCTCATTTATTGAGAGAACTAATCCATACCATCTTTAAGTAGAATTTGATTTATTTCATTCAAAACATGACTGTTTGAGGTACTTTTGTTTGAAATTATTGAGGCATTTATTTGGTTTCAAAGCCCTCCATTTCAAAAGAATCATTTTTATTATGTAACTCCTTATATATTTAATCCTTTTATACATTATAAGCCACATACACACCATTATTTTAGCCAAAATACAAGATAATTTTTTATATCAAAATACTTTTGAAGTGGAACTTTTGATCTAGTTGACATTAAGTTGCTAGGGGGAGAAGTCTTGTGTTGTGATAACTCAATTGGAGATAATTTGGGAGAAAAATAAAGTATTGAAGTGATGATTTTACTCTTGAAAAATTCATTTTATTAAAATCCATTCCTTTCTGAAGATTTCATGATAAAAGAATCTATACCTTTCTTGAGCTTCAAAGTAGAAACAAGTTGTGCTTATCTGGAGCTTTAAAAAGGTTTATGTGACAAAGATGAGGATTTGGAGAATGTATGGGATTCCCTTGAAACATATATTGATATTATTTTTGAACTAATTTTCTGATATGGAGAGTGAATAAGAGACCATACTTGTGTGAAAATAATAATTTTTGAAATTTTTCTTCAAAAAGAGCCAAGCCCTCCTCATTCGGCCTCATAATATTTTCCATCTACACCCTACCAACCAAAAGCCACATAAAAACCCTTAAATGGTCTTAGGAATATTAAAATTTCATGAATCAAATCAGATGGATTATATTAATGGAGAATTTGAAATAATGGTTTTATAGGAGGCATGATATATTTTGTTTCATGTTAAATAATTTTATCGATCTTATTGCTATTAGTTTTAAATTTTCATTGATTTTATTTTAATGCTTACTTATCCAAGATTCCAAGTGATAAGTGTAAGAGAATTGATATAGGTAACATTTTAATAATTTTTTATATGTATTTAAATTATTTAAACCATCCCAATTTATCAATTTGAGATTATTTTTATCATCATTGAATTTATGGCGTGTTTTTTGATAAAATGTGATTTTTTTAATTCTATTATTTTAATATATTTTAATCACTTTTTTATTCTGGGGATAACATTTAAAATATAAATAAAATTGATGTGATTATTTTTTAGGATTCCTAAGAATTTTGTATTAAGATTTCTATTATGGACAAAGATATAATTCGAACAACTAAGGACTGAAAAAATATAGAAATGATAAAATACTTTTGGGAAGGAAGAGTGAACACCACTTTTTAGAAATGAATCATAACTCGAGATACAAAATGAAAATTGAAGTGATTCTAGAGGTATTTGAATTAGGACTCATAGGAACATTTAAAAATTATATTCCATGGAGATATACACCCATTAAGAAAACCATTGGATGATCATCATTTAAGAGAGATTTCTGGAATTCTCAGCTTGAAAAAGTTATAAATATTAATTATTCCCTAACATACTCTATATTAGTCAAATAAATGTAAAATTAGGAATTCAGATATAATATTAAATTTAGATCATCCTATATTGAACCATGGTGTGATTCAAATATATGGTTTTCCAAATAAGTGGAAGCATTCCTAAGATATATTCTGCTAGAAAACTTCTATGCTTTTCATTTCTTTCATTTCATTTTATTAGTTTTGTAATACATTATTATTCCCTATTCATCTCGATTACCCTTACCATGGTGGGGTAATCATTTTAGTGATTGGTGATTTGTTTTTTTCTATTTTGTAATGATTTAGTTATTGGACTTAATAGAATGAAATATATTTTTCGTTTGTGCAACATTGTTTTCAATTTCATAGATCAATTTTTATTATCAATTATAATAGTATTTAGTTTTTGATTATGTTATTGATTTTTTCTTTGTTCAATGATCATTATCTCCCCCTAATAGGCTCTGGTTTTTACATTATGAAATAGAACAACAATTAGTGGTGAAGTAATCTATGATCATTAGTATGTGTGATAGGGTTATGGGATGTTCTTGATTTTTTGGGATAAATAAGACCTTATTGGGTATTGCATAAGTCATTTGAGGATATTCACTGAAAACATCTTTCACAAGGAATGATATTTGATTAAAATTTGAAATTTGAAATTTTTTATCTTACCATCACAATTTGACCAAGGGAGTGAGAGGAAAAGATTTTGGAAACTCACTTTAATCAACTTAATAAAAGTGGATTGAATTTAATAGAACAAGGATAGAAATTCAATTAGAAAACAAACCCGACATGTTCACCCATATCATATCATAGTTTTCATTCACTTGAGTTTCCAATTTCATTTCATTTTCATAATTGATTTATTTCATTTCATTTCATTCAAAACCAAAAAATTAAAAAAACACTACAAATTTCCTCTAATTAAAAATCAACAAACTATTTTTTGTGTGCTCCTATTTGGGAGACTACCTAGGGTTAATCAGTATACTATACATATATAATATAAAAAACTTTTTTTCCATGCCCCAAAGAAGAAATGAATTAAGATACTATTTAATTTCCCTTGACATGGTAGAGATGGGATTCACTTGTGAGAAACTGAGTAATGTACCTCGACTATAACTCTCTCGCATAGCCAAATCGGGTTGTTCATTAGAACTCAAGAACATAACCCTATATTCTAGAGGCTGTTTTCTAGTAATAGAGGTGTAAATAACATAGTGGAGAGACTGTTCCCCACGTAGAGAGTTATAAAAATAGCTGAAATAATATCAGTGTATAAAAAATATCAGAAATAGTACAACACATGAGATATTCCAAATAGTGAACATAACTGATCAAACCAACAATATAAATAATTTTGTATTGAATGTTTGGAATGTATATAATTGGGGAGAAGGGTGTAATATAGGTAAATGAAAAAAAACCTCAATGATGAAACCAAATACCTTTCTCCTAATCCCCACATCAGTCATATATCCAATCCCCAAACTATCCAATATGAAACAATCAACCAAATGGTTCTTTTCCTTTTTCAAAACTTGCATCCATGTAATCTGTTTGGGTACCAAATTGAGGACCAGATAGGGAATTATTAAAACTAAGTCGGTTGACACCACCATTTCTAAACCAAAATAGTCTTATAGTATGTTCATAAAATAAGGTGATAAATAAGGGTATTAATTAATCATTTAATATTATATTACAAATAACCAACATCGACACCAAGATAGAATATCTTTACACATGTAACATCACCATTCCAACCATAATAATAAATCTATGGAATAATTGCATAACTGGGAAATTGCCTATTTCTAATAATTTTAGTATAATCGAGCCTAACTCTCTATAAAAGAAGTTCATAATAACCAGGTCAATCCCTCTATAAAATAATTTAAATATAATAAGGCCAATCACTCTATATAATCATTTTATTATAACTAGATTGAGCCATCTATATAAGTATTTCAACATAATTAGGCCAAGACATATATATAATCATTTCAATATAACTGAGACAAGACCTCTATATAATAATTTCATAATAAGATACAATATAGGTCATAATCGTAATGAAAAAACATAACATCAAAAACTATTGTTGTTGAAATCTTCAAATTACCCTTTTATCATTTAATTATCCTTTCATTCATCAAGTCCCGTCTTAAGTAGCTATCATTCCATTTTACACACCATATCATATCAAAGTACTTCTCGTCATCTAAATAAATAAGAAATCTATTTTCCAAAGAGATCCTATCACGAGAAATCAACTGTGATCCCATGGAATGATAATTTATGTTTCAAGACATATACATTTCATTATCATTCAAGGGTAGACTCACTATATGGGTGGCCATAAGCTATGTCTCAACACTGTTAGAACCGAAGGATTCCATGGAGTCGTGAAAACACATGATCATCATCACCCATCATTCCATTTGTTTACAATCATGTTGATTTAATGTTATCAGATAATATTTCACACACTTGAAAAAAATAAATATACCATAGGAATTTTTTCCATACCACCTACTATTATTCAATTATCAAAGAAGCACCCTTAATAAAGAACATCAATAAATAATGAAGGTGAAGTAGATTAATAAGGAAAACCTATATCTCACAAGAATTATGAAAAAATTACAATACAATGATTGTTAAGAGATCACAACACTATAACATATGATAGTTCAATAAAGGAGAACACTGAAGAGATGGATCTTATCGAAGATCAAATTCTAAACTTAGATGTCCGGGAGGTAAGGAATTTTCTAAAAAGTACTTGGAGTCACCATAGATTTTGATAGATGAGGCTTTACTATGAATGAGGGAAGGGGAAGGTGTGAAGCATGAATAAAAACCATTTTTCCTATGAATTCATGTATTGATCTTCGTTCATGGATTGAATTTAGAATATGATGAAAAATGCATTCCTTTAGTTTTAAAATACACTAAAAAACATTTAATGGCGGGGGGGGGGGGGGATAATTCATGGATTGTAAAAAATTCATGTCTTGGAACCGTTTCTTATATTCTTATAAGAAATGGATTCAAATTTTATATTACATACATGGTGTGAATATGTCATTCCGGTTTCATTCACTATAGATTCCAATTAAAAATCCAGAAAAGCCTTATATCCTACCAGAGCCCGATGATATTACCTTTGAGACCTTATACACATTTATACATGGAATCCACTAATTTAAAAAACATATAACCCTAAACATTAATCCATTTTCCCTTAAAAATATCATTATCCCCAAAAAAAATCTTGAACATTATGTTTTAAAGAAGAGTAAATCCCCAAGTAAATGTGGTTCAACTAAAATTCAAAGAGGGAAATACCTGAAAAAGATGATATTTTACAACCTCCCCACCATATCACATCTCGTCCTTGAGATTCTCCATGGATCATTGTGGGTTATTAGTGAAAAGTATATCCTACATGCTCACATATCAATCTCCCTCTCCTAGGTATCCCCTTCAACATCCCATGCTTCCACTACACTCGCACTAGAGGTATGATATTTCATTGGAGTTACTGATCACTGTGGTCCATAATCTGTATTGGGTGATCCTTAATGGGGGAATCTATAGAAATATTGAAACCATCAATTTCAATCATCTATGAAGGGTCTGTATGGTATCTCTAATGTTATGATATATGAAACATGTCATTCTTGGAACTATATCAATGTGGGAGCACTAATCGGTATGCTACTGGAACGAGTGTCCCCACTATCTCAAATGACCTGACAGGACTAGGCACTATCTTTACTTATTTCCTTATATGATGTTTTCACAATATAGGTGAAACCAAAAGGAAAACATGATGACACAACTCAAACTAAATAGGTCATCTCCACTAGTAAGTATAATATTTATTCCTTCTCTTTACGATAACCAACTACTTACAAATTTTATGAAACTTCTCAGACGTCTCCTACACAAGACTAGTTCAAATAAGCACTAACTCACCTACCTTTAAACAATAAACAAGAAAATAGAGATACATTTTATATAAATTCTTGAAGGTTCACAAATGGATTATTGAATGGATTATATTATTATATATAAAATCTATGAGTTCCATAGTTTTCTCCCACAACCAACCAAAATCCAACACACATGCCCATAACATATTATCAAAATTTATATCGGCCCTTCATATTAGTTTTCAGTCTAAGGATGATAGGTTGTACTCATAAAAACCTGAAATCCTATATCCTTATTAAGACCCCACCATATTTGAGACATGAAATGATAATCTCTATCAGAAATTTTATTCCTCAAAAAATTATGCTATCAAACCATATCACACACATAGATGCTACCTTTATCATCAAAAGTTAATGTATCCATAATGGGAAAGAAGTGGGATACCTTAATTATTCAATAAAAAATCACCCACACTACATCATTATTTTGATATGTCATGGGTAATCCTTTTATGAGGACTATAGTGGAATCATCACATTAACATTCAAGAATGGGAAGAGGTTGTGATAGCCCAATATGCCACTAATGGTTGGACATCACCTAATGAAAGGTGATTATCATTCTTCATTCTTGGCCACCATAAATATCTATGAAAATACTGATACATACTATTCAAAACTAGGTGTAATTTCCATCTAGAAGCATGAAATTCCCTCATCATCTCCTCACATAAGCTCATGGGAACCCATACTCAAACATGAAAAAGAATAAAATTGATTCTTCCAAGAGACCATCATAAGGGTGGATCCCCTCCATATCACTTTTCCATCAAATCTAAATCTTTTGCATCAAATATTTTCATGATCTTGATATCTTCTAAAAGAACAAGTAAAATAGATGTTGAGGTTAGAGATAATCATCCATAAGACTCACAAACATCTTGATTTATATCTAAAAAGAGTGAAATCAACCACCATTAATAAAAATACCCTTGTAATTCCTCTGATACCACTTTATAACATACCCTAATCTAAAACTCTCTCATACGACCAGACCAGGTTGATAACTATACCACAAGAGCACCTCCAGACATGCCAGAGGATATCGACTAGAAATAAGGGTGTAAAGAAACTATTGGGTAGACTATACCCCCACTGTAACTACAATGAAAATAATATATGATTAATGGAGATAGTGGAAAAATAACAATGTATTAGATAAAAAATAGTGTAGGTATTTGATCAAATCGATAATATAAAAAATAATGTAATGACTAGCTAGAATTTAGCTATGTGTCACATTCGGTGTAATAAAGATGAATGTTTAAAAAACTTAAATAATACACCAAAGACCTCATTCACAACCCTCACATCGGTTCCATCACAAAGATCCAACCCATCTAGTAAGGAAAAATATATAACAAGGTCTTTTTCTCTTATCTAAACCTGAATACATTTAATTTTCTCAGCTTCTAAACGATGGCTTCAATAAAGTATGAGAAAAGATCAGTAAGTTTAAGCCACCATTTCTAAATAAAATTAAGATAATATTAATTTCATTAAATATGGTGATAAAAAGGGATATTTATTAATCAATTAATAAAATATAAAAATTAACCTACATTGTAACCATGTCATAATATCTATGAGAATTTAGCATCACCATTAAGATTTTAACCACACATACATGGCATAGACACTTAAGTAGGAAAACCCCCTATAAAATAATTTCTGCATAAGTGGGATAAGACATCTATATAATCATTTCAACATAACTGAGACAAGCCCTATATACATCCATTTCATCAATATCTAGTTGAGCCCTATATATAATCCTTTCTATGAAACTAGGCCAATCCATCTATATTATAATTTCAACATAACCAGGCCTATCCCTCAATATATGTATTTCTGTATAAGATACAAAATAGTCAATAATGGAAAGAAAAGTGAAGCATAATATCATAATCCACAATGGTAAAAATACTAAAATTACCCTTTTATATTTTAATCACCCTTTGATTCATCACGTAATGTATTAATAAATTATAATGTGATTATATAGAACTAGATCATAGCAATGTGTCTCTAGTAATTTCAATAAAAAATTAACCCATATTCAAATGTGATCTTATTATAAAAAATCACATAAGATATCATGTCATGCTAGTTCATGTTTGAAGACATACTACATTATTATTCAAGGGTTGGATCACTCTATGGGTGGCCTCAAGCTAGGTCTCAAAATTATTGGATCCAAAGGTATCCAAGGAGTGGTCGAAGAACATGATCGTCATCACATATTACTCTTTTAGTTAATACTCATGCCATAATGGTGAGATTGTATAGAATCGAAAACACTTAAATAAAAATACCATAGGTCTTTGTTCTATACCAACTACCTTTATCCGATGATCAAAGTAACACCCTCAACATTGAACAAAAATAAATAATAATGGTGAAGGATATCTACAATTTAAACTTAGATCACACATGTAACAATATCAAATCATGATTCAATGGAGGTCAATAGATCAAACTAATATAATAAAGGATAGTAGAAGAAAGGATAAAAAAGTAAAGGAAATCACCCAATATTAAATGATAAACTAAGAAATTTCAGAGGGAATGAATTTCCAAAAAAATCATAGTATCCCTAGGGCATAAGAGATGATTCTACATAATGAATGAGTCAATAATTTTGAATGAAACATGAATAAAAACTTGCATTCATAATGAATTAACTTCATGAACACCATTCAGGACATGAATTTCACATAAATCGAAAAGTTCACCCCCTTTGGTTAAAAATACACTAATTTTAATTTTCATGGAATGAAAAAAATTGGATTCTATAACATTCACATCCTGAAACTCTTTCATAGATTCTTATGAGTGAGAAATCCAAATTATTTATTACATATAAGATAAACATATGTCTTGTAGGTAGTATTCATTACAGATTCTTTTATAAATTCCCAAACTTCCTTCAACTCCACCCAAGGCTGAGTAAAATATCTTTGCATCATTAGAAACAATTATACCTGGAATCCAATAATTAAAATAAAAATACATACTTCAACTATAGGACATTTCATGCCAAAAAAATATATCCATACCCAAATAAATTAGTTATACACTGAGGTAAATATTAATAAAAACCCAAACAAAAATAAGTTTGACAAAAACTAAAATATAGACATACCTAGAAAACATGGGGTTGTACATAGAAGATGTACACTAAAGGAATGGATAATGGTTTGGTGGTATGACTATTCAACTATGAGTAATGGTGAGCCACACTATGATTATTTCAGAATTTATGACATATAGGAGGGATACCTTTGAAAAATATATTCATGTAAGAGGAGATTCTCATGGTGGTAGCCATTTTAATGCCAAATAAATGTGTTTTTTACTCTACTATGTGTTTCAATCCATTTTTGTAGTCCAATTTGAAAATATAATAAAACACATTAACACACACCTCTAGGAATTATAGTGGTTATAAGTTACACTTAATGGATAGTTTTGGTCTATTTTTAAAGGATTTTAATCATTTTATTCATGTGTATGAATGTAATGAAAATTATGTAGAAGTTTTAAAAGTGGGGGATGATCTAGTAATAAGAATAATATTTTTTAAGGAGATAGATATGTAGAAGAATGTTTAAGATTATAAAGGGTAGAATAATTTTGGATTTTTCAAGATCTTATATGGAAGATTGATAATAAAATGATAAATTTTTATAGGAGTATCATTATACCCCTTGAGGATAGAAAATTCATGCATTGAATAGAAAAATAATTCTTAAAGAATATTACAATTATCTCCAAGTGAAGAAGAAAAATATTCTCAAGTGGATAAGTGAGTTACCTAATGTGGGAGAGTAGTAACCCTTGAAAATATTTTTATTAGTGAACTATAAGGTTAAGTGTGATTGTTCCAAACATTTATTTGTAAAATCAATTAGATTTTAATGATTTTAGAGCATAGAAACATTGTTTTGCATACTTCTGGAATGTAACCTTGTGCAGGTGAACCAAGTAAAATACATCATTCCATTTAGTTCCTTTATTTCTCGTTGAGAGAAAATAAATATAAATCGAAGTTTTCTAAAAGTTTATAGAATAACATCCATTATCAAAGAAGGATACTTTTTAACATCAATGACATAATTGACCCAACCTCTATTAGTGAAATCTTTATTAAGGGTCTAACTAGTGTTATCAAAGGTGTTGTTTTTAATTGCCACTCTCACAAGAATTTTAAAAATTGTCAACAAAACAATTATCTTAATATTTTATGGAATTAATTTGAAGTCATGAAAATATGGATGTAACATTATTTCAGATATTTGGGCATAGAAACCAACACAAAAAACAATTATGGAATAACCGTTGTTTTGGAGAGTGAAGACTTTATGGAGAGAGATCATTGAGAATTGGATTTTAATGCCAAATAAATAAATATCTTGAGAAATTATCTTGAAAAAAATATTATCATAAATTAAATTTCACACAAAACCTCTAATATTATGTGTGAAATGATTTTGAATATTTATGGAGGATATTTGAAAGTTTGAGAGGAAAAATTTCAGGTTATAAAGAACCAATATAGAGATTTTATAATGAATTAAAATGAGAAAGTTGTTTCCTTGTTAGATCATATAAATGTTCTTGTTGATGATATGTGACGTATTTGTGAATATCTCCGGGATTATAAGATCATTAATAAGATCATGAGAATACTCCCCCATCATTTCAATAAAATGGTGTTGATTCTAGAAAATATGAAACCAAACTAAATATCACCTAAAATATTTCATAGTACTGTTGTGGTTTATTAGATGAGGGATACAATCAACGAGTCATAAATAATGGTGAGTACCAAATAAGGGGACTTTAATTCCATAAATAATAAAATAATCAGGTATAATATTGACATTGATGAGGTTGATTAGGTTATGTTATTTTTTCCTCTAATATTAAGGTAAGAATTGGAACGTTCAAGGGAAAATGTATTCTTACATTATTCATATATGAAAAGGTGGGATATATTATAACCAAATTTACAAAACACCATAAAGAAGATGAAAATGATTATTGGTTTCCTAAGAAGATGAAAAAAATGTAAAAGTTATAAATAATTCTCAATTGAGGTCCTTTAAAAACAAAACATTTATTTCTAAATAGTTTGATTGTACTGGAGAAAGTGGAGTAGATGAATTTAAAAATTGAGATGATGAATTTTTATGAAATATTATTGAAAATAATTCATGTGATGATGATAGTCACGATGATAATGATATACCATTGGGAAGATATTATCTACAAAAACTTAAGGCAAAAATTGAAGATCATGATAATTGGAGATAAAATTCTTATAAGTTTAATGTAGTGGTGCATGATTTCAATATCTATATGAAAAAAACTAATAGATGAAGTCTAAGATTGAAAAAATCTTACCCTATGTTAATATAAATTATAGAAAGAAATTTGAACTAAAACATAACATTAAATAAAAAAGAAAAATAATTTTTGTTTTGGACAAAACTATCAATGATATTATTAATATAATTTAGGATCATGATGTTAAATTTATTAATTGGTATTATAAGTTTGAATATAAATAATTATTATTGAAAATAGGAAATATAAAAACAAATTGAAAAGCATCATCCTCACGTCAGGCCATAGGAATTTTTGAGGAAGAAAATATTTAAATTTCTCACATTTAGTGGTTCGATGATATTGTAAAATATATGCTAGATCATGTTTCTGAGAAGAATAAATTTTTCATTGTTTTAAATGAAACACATTAAATCCCTAAAAGAAGGTAGACATTCACTACATTGGAAAGTTAAAATATCAAATTTTGAAGGAGAAATCAAATTATTTAAGAGTTAGATTATTGTTCTATATATAGTTAGTTAACACTTACTATAAGTATTATAAATCTAAGAGTTTTTTATAAAGGAATTACAATCCAAATTGGAAAGAATAATTTCTAATTATTATTTTTATTTTTATGGATATTATTTTTATTATAAAGGTTTATATCATAATGAAATATATTTTAAATCAAGAGAGCACAAAGGGAATAAATAATATATTGAATTTGGATATATAAAAAGATAGAATCATTACCTAAATATATGAAAAATCAATACAATTTATCATTTTTTAAATAAGTTGAATTGTTTACCGAGCCTGGTATTGAGAAGGAACATTAATAACCAATATTGGTTATGAAATGGAGTTCAAAGAAAGGAAACATTTCTGAAATTTTATTTAGGTAAATAAAGAATCATAGTTCATGGATTTTGGATTGTGGATAAACATCTCACATGGATAGAAATGAAGGCACAATTATGAGTATCAAGTAAAAAAAAGGTGCTGGATTTCATATTTGGAATAATGAGGGTTTTAAAAAAAATTGGTTTCAAAAAATCCAAAATTAGAGGAAAATATATTAGATGAACTAATTTTCTCTCTGATGAAGTTATATGTCATAATATTCTCAATGTTAGTCATTTATTTGAGTCTATATGTGGAGTGGAGTTAAAAAAATGTATGCACTATTATATCTAATTTTAGATCACTCAATTTGAAAGGAATAATAACCAAGAGAAATATATACTACTTTGAGAGGAAAATTTTTGTATGTTTTCCAAAGAGGATGGAAACTAGATATTACATAAGTGGCATGACTAATTGATCCAAAAATCTATGGAGATTTTGAGAAAGATTAATGAATAATGTGGTATTCCTAATCCCATATATGATCACACTCACATTTGTGATTCATGAAAAAAGGGGAATATTATCTGGACTTCATACAACTCAATGAAGGTGAAGGAAACATGGTTTCTTGATATTGTGCATGCGTATGTTTTTGGGCCGATCTCACCAAAAGAGAGGTAAATAAAATGGTATTTTGTTTTTTTGTTAATGATTTCAATAGGATGGAATGGATTATTCTTATAACACACAAGACTAAGGGGTATAGATGTATCTATATATCTAATAGGATATCAAAAAATAATCTTTGTGTGATTTTTAAACAATTATGAAGTAAAAATGGAACTAAATTTAAAAATCATAATGTTGAGGAATAATTGGAGAAGTGTGGAATTCAATATCTGTTTTCAATGGATAGAATACCCAAAAAATATGGGGAAGTGTAATGAAGAAATTTCACAATAAACAATGTGACTTGGACAATTATTACAGATAAGTCCCATCTAGAAAAGTATATGTATGAAGAAATTCTTGTAGTTGTATACATTTCAAAAAGACAATTTCACTTTTTAAATAAAGGGATAACACAATATGAAATATATTATGAAAGGAAAAAACACTTAAGTTATATTTAGAGTTTGGTATTAAGTGTTTTTTTCAATAAGAAGAAGATCAAAATGTTTCAAGATTAGGGTAATGAAGTAATATGTCTTGGATAACCATCTCAGAGTAAATATGTCCATTTATACAATATGAAGCATGTAAAAATGATTTAAAGAAATTATGATGTGTTGGTTGAAAGTGGGTAAATAACAATGACATATGATAAAATTTCACATGACTACCAAAAATTTTTTCAATGTGAAATTAATGATGAAAAATAATGTTTAGGGGCTGTTTCATGTTATAAAAAGAAATCTAATAATGATTTAGATGGTGAATAAGACACAAAAATTAAATAAGGACCATAAAGAAAAATGAGAAGGGATAAAACCATAGAAGAGTAAAATACTGGTGACTAGACAACCTCTGTTCAAACAAATAGAGTGAATTCTCAGTAGTAGGTATCTTAATTATCTTGGGTGGAAACAAAATCTTTTAAAGAGGCTAGGAATGATTAGTCTATGATCAAGTCTATTAATAAAGATCTTCATCAATTTTAGACGAATGAGAAATGAGAAGTTTCTTTATGAATAAGTAATAAGAATGTTATTATAAAAATATGGGTATTAGAAAATATACTCAATAAATTTGGAAATGTGATTTAGAAAAAAGCATGGCTGGTGTGAAAGAGGCATTACTAAGATAAAGGAATTAATATTAATGAGAAATTTTCAGAAATTTCAAAATAGGAAATGATTCATTAATTCTTAGGCTTGGGTCTAAAAATGGTTCAAAAGATTATGAAATGGAAATAATTTTTTTTAATTGGAATTCATAAAGAGTAAGTGTACATTGTAAGACTAGATGGATTTAATATTGATTAATATGAAGTAAATGTGTGTCTAGTGAATAATGAAGTGTATATATTTTAAGGAACAGAAAAAGAATGGTACTACATGATGGATAAATATCTAAAAAATATTTATTTTCATCATGAATGGATTGATCATAAAATCTATATCATGAAATAGTAGGAGAAGTGGGTAATGGTTCATGTATTTATAGATAAAATATCTTTTGCTGGATTGAATGATAACTAATAAAATCAATATTTAGACCACGTGAGGCGCAAGTGCATGATTTATTTTGTTGGTGAATTATCATTTTTTACCATCTTGCAGGTATTTCAAATAAAGGGTGTAATATTTATCTACCAAAAAAATATTCTGAGGATATTTGAATAAAATTAAATATTAAGGATTATTGTACCATTTAAACTCTTTTAGTGAGAATATTTAAATAGTCAAAAGATTAAGAGGGAAGAAAGGTAAATGTTACTTCTTATAGAAAAATCATTGGATGTTTGATTTATTTGACCTCTAAATGAACATATATTTAAATTTCTATTTTTCATGATTTTCATTTTTATGTTGTTATGCAATAAACATATATGATATCAATTAGATTAATTTTTAGTTGTATACATATTACTATTAACAATATGATATTCTATCATAAAGATTCATAGTATAATTTATTGGGACATAATAATTTAGATTAGGATAGTTCGATAGAAAAAAAAAATAAACCTTATGTGTTGCATTATAACTTTGGAGATGTTGTATATCAAAGTAAATCAAGAAAAATATTTCACATAACTGAGCACTATAGAGTCCGAGTACATATCTGTAACTCAAGCATGCACTCAATCTCTTGGTATGAAACATATGTTAGATGTTGTGGGTGTTAAACTAATTTCTTCTATTATAATCACTTGTATAAAATCATGTATGATAATTATCATAAAAAATATTATTAATAATTCAGAGGATAATCATATCATGATTAAACATCATTGTATAAAAGGAGAAGGTGGAGTTAGGAATTTTTATTTCGGAGTATGTGACAACTAAATATCAAGTAGAAAATAACTTAACAAAGCCACTACCCAAATTGGTTTTTTTTTGAGAAGAATCAATTTGATCATGGAGTTTATCAAAATCCATATAACTAGGTGGAATATGAATAAACACCTCTCTATATGGTTTATTCTATTAGCATGGTATGTTTTTTCACCTATACACATTTGATTCCAAATACTCTTTTGTTAAATTTTTAGAGAAGTGGTATATTTAGATTAATTTATTAAGGAAAATATATATCTATTTAAATTTGATAGGTGTATAAGTGAATGTTGGATATAAAAAATATTTAGAGCATCTTACTATAAAATAATGGGGATATATGTATGGTTGTTGAAAGAGTTCATGTTTTATTCTTTAATTAATTTTTATTCAATTATTGTTTCTCACATGAGCATGGGTCATGTGATCTTAGAATTGGCCAATTGTGGATCATTAGTACACACATGGAAGGTGGTTATATATTTATTTGAAATATTACTCATAGGAACTTTTCACCATTAAATTAAATGGATTTGTACACACATTAAATTAACTATTGGATGCTCAACATTGAAGAGAGATTTCCAGATTTCTGGGCTAGAAAAAGACATACTTATTAATTATTCCATAACATTCTCTATATAATCCAAATAAATGTGAAATTTTAAAGTAATATAAAAAATTTAATTTAGAGAATCATATAATAATGAACCTTGTGGAGATTTGAATATATGGTTTTCCAAATGGGAGAAAACATTTATAAGATAGATTTTGGTGGACAACTTTTCTGATTTTATTTTCTCTCTTCTTTTTCTTAGTTTTGTAAGGAATTATTCTTCCCCATTAATATAGATTACCCTTAACATAGTGGGGTAAATTTTTTAGTTATTGGGTATTTGTTGGTTTTTTATTTTGTAATTCTTGAGTTATTGGAATTGTTTTAATGAAATATATTTTTCTTTTATATGACATTGTTTTCAATTTCATTTAGCAGTTTTTATTATCAACTTTTATAATATTTAGTTTTTGATTATGTTATTATTTTTTTATTTATTAAATGATAAATATGTCCCTATATTAGGTTTTGGTTTATATATTATGGAATTTACAATGGATTAGTGATGAAGTACTCTAGGATCGTTCGTATGTGTGAAAGTGGCAGTGGATGGTCTTGATTGTTTGGGATAAACAAGTCCTTATCAGGTATATCCTATTTAATTTGAGGACATAAAATGAAAATATCTTTCACAAAGTATTATCTAAGATAATAATATTATATTGTTAATATTTTATCTCACCATCACCATTTAACTTAGGGAGTGAGAGGAAACAATCATGGAATCTCACTTTTATCAACGTAGTAGAAAATGATTGAATTAAATAGAACAGGGATAGAATTAAATTGGAAAATACCCAGACCTGATCACCCTTATGATATAATAGTTTTCAATCACTTGATTTTCCATTTTTTTCATTAATTTTTTTAATTTATTTCATTTATTTAATTTTATTCATAACCAAAAAATTAAAAAACACTACATTTCCCCTCCAATTAAAAACAAAAAACATGTTTTGTGTGCACTCATATTTGGGAGACTACCTATGGTTATTCAATATACTATAATTATGTAATATATAATTTTTTTACATACCTCATGACAGGAGTGCATCAAGAGACCGTTTAAATTCAATTGACGTGGTGGATATTATGTTCACTTGTGAGCAACAGAGTAATGTCCCTCTATCAAGAACTCTCTCGCATGGACAAATCAGGTTAGTTAATAGACCTTAAGAGAATATTCCCATTTTCTAGAAGTTTTTTTCTTTAAATATGGTTGTAAATAAAATTTGGGGAGACTATACCATTGGTATAGAGTTATAAAAATAGAAGAAATAATATCAGTGTATAAAAAATATCTGAAATAATGAAATAAAAAAGATATACCAAATAGTAAAGGTAACTGATCAAACCAACAATATAAAAAATAATATAATGATAGTTTGGAACATAGATAAGTGTTAATATGGGTTTAATAAAAATTAAGGAAAAAAATCCTCACAAAATAACCCAAAGACCCTAGTTATAATCCCCACATCAGTCCTATATCCATGCCCCAACCCTTCCAGTATGAAACTATAAACCACAATGTACTTCCTCATTTTCCAAACCTGTATAAATGTTGCCTATTAGGGTACCAAAGATAGGTCTAAATATGGAATGATTAAATCATAGTAGGTCTACATCACCATGTATATACCAAAATAGTCTTAGAGCAAGTTCATGAAATTAGGTGATAAACAAGGGTATTGTTTAATCAATTAATATGATATAATAAATAACCAACTTCAACACCATGATATAATATATCTATGTATGTGGAAGGGCCATGCCAACCATAACCACAAGTATATGGAATAAAAACATAAATGGGAAAATGCCTCTTTATTATAATTTCATCATAATCGAGCCTAACCCTCTACAAAAGAAGTTAATCATTACTTGGTCAATCCCTCTAATTAATCATTTTAGTATAAAAAATAAAATCACTCTATATAAGCATTTTATCAAAACTAGACTGATCCCTCTATTTAATCATTTCAACATAATTGGTTCAATACCTCTATATAATCATTTTAGTATAATAAAAAAAACCTGATATATAATAATTTCAATATAAGATACAATATAAGTCACAATTTTAAGAGAAAAAACAACTTAACATCATAAACTATAGTTGTTGAAATATTTAAATTGTCCTTTTATCTTTAAATTAACCTTTCATTAATCAAGTACTATCATAAGACCTTATCACACCATTTTAAACCCCATATCATATCAATGTATTTGCAGTTATTTCAATAAATAAGGTGGCTATTTTCTAAAGTCATCCTATCACACGCAATCACCTATGATATCAATGAATTCTAATTTATGTTTTAAGAAAAATCCACTTCATTATCATTAAAGGGAAGTCTCACTCTATGAGTGGCCATAATCCATGTCTCCACACTTTTTGAACGAAAGGTATCCAATGAGTGGTGAAAAAACAGAATCATCATCACCCATCATTCCATTAGTTAAAAATCATGTTGATTCAATGCGATCATATAGTATTTCACACACATAAACAAATATAAAAATATAAAAGGGATTTTTTATAGAGCACCTATGACTATTCATTGATCAAGGAATCAACCTCAATATGGAACATCAATAAATAATGATGGTGAAGTAGATTAATAAAGAAAACTTAGATCTCACAAGAATTAAGATAAAATTTCAATTCAGTGTTGGCCAAAAGATCAGACCACTATAATGAATAATAGTGCAAGAAAGGAGAAAATCCAAGAGAATGAACTCATCAAAGAACAAATTCTAGACTTAGACGTTTAGGAGGTAAGGAATTTCCCAAAAAGTTCTTGGAGTCACCCTAGAGTTTGAGAGAGGAGGCAGCATAATGAATGAGGCAAGAGGCAAATATGAAACATTAATAAAAACAAATTATCCCTATGAATTCATATAGTGAATTCTGTTCATAGATTGAATTCACAATATGATGAAAAATGAATTGCCTTAGGTTAAATGTACACTTACAAAGCTTTTAATGGTGTGAAAATAATTCATGTCTTGTATAACATTAATGTATTGAAACCATTTCATATATTCTTATAAGAAACTGATTCACATATTATATTATATGCATGATGTGAATATGTTATGCTGGTAGTATTCTCTAGAGATACCTATAGAAAATCTAGAAAATTCTTCAACTCAACTCGAGCCAGAGGAAAATCCCATTAATACCTTAGTCACATTTATACCTACACTCCACTAATTTAAAAACCATTTATCTATAAACATTAGGCTATTTTACCCTGAAAAATCTCACTATCCCCAAATAAAATGCTTGAAAATGAAGGCTTAATGAAGAATAAGTACCCAAGTAAAATTGGTTCAACTAAAACTCATAGAGGGAAAAATATGAAGAATATAATCTCTTATAAACTCCCCGAAATATAAAAACTCATCCCTGAGATTCTCCATGGATAAATATCGGTTATTGGTTAAAAAGTATAGACTATATGATCACAAATCAATATCCCTCTCCTAGGTCTCCACTTTGACAAGCCCATGTTTCCACTACACTCACACTAGAGGTATGTCCTTTCATCAGATATACTTATCATTGTAGTCCATAATCCATATTGGGTGATCCTAAAAAGAAGAATCTATAAAAATCTTGACATCATCAATGAAAATAAAATGAGAAGGGTTTGGATGATATCTCCAATGTTTTGATATGAAACATGTCATGCATGGAATTGTAGCACCGTGGAAGTGCTAATCGGTATGTTTCTAGACCGACCCTCCCCAATATCTCAAATTAACTGAAAGACTTGGGCACTAGCTTTCTTTATTTCTTTATATGGTATTTTTCCAACATAGGTGTCTCTAAAAGGAAAACATGATGGGCCAACTCAAAATACAAAGGTCATCGCCACTATTGAGTACAATACTATTGCCTTCTCTTTATGATCCGCAACTACTTCAAAATACGATGAACCTACTCATACAAATCTTGCACAAGACTAAGTCCGATAAGTACTAACTCGCCTACCTCTAAAAAAAATAAGAAAATTTATATACCTTTTAAAAAATCATTGAAGGGTAACATATGGATTAGTGAATGGAAGATATTATTATATATAAAATATATGAGTTCCATATTTTTCTCCCATGAACAACCAAAATCCAACACACATGCCCGTAACATATCACCCAAAATTTGTATCAGCCCTTCATATTATCTGTCAGTCTAATGATGATAGGTTTTACTCATAAAAACATGCAATCCTAGATCCTTCATAAGACCCCACCATAATACCAATACATACTATTCTTGGCCACTGGTATTATCTATTAAAATACTAATACATACTATTCAAACTTGGGTGTAATGGCCATCTAGAAGCATGAAATTCCATCACTATCTCCTCATGTAATCTCATAAGAACTCATACTCAGACAAGAAAAATAATACAATTGATTCTTCCAAGATACCATCTAGATGGAGGATCCCCTCCATATTAGTTTTCCCTTAGAGCAAAGTCATGTGTATACAATATTATCTTGATCTTGATCTAGCCTAAAAGAATGAGTAAAATAGATGTTGTGGTTAGATATGCTCATCCGTAAGACTCCTAAACATCTATATTCATATCTATAAGTATTGAAATCATCCACCACTCATCAAAAGAATCTCTTAATTCCTCTCATATCACCTTTTAATCTCCCATAATCCGAAACTCTCCCACACATTTGAACTAGGTTGATCATTGTACCACAAGAGCACCTCTCCATACTCAAGAGAATATTAACTAGAAATGATGGTGTAAATAACATAGTGGGTATACTATACCCCAGGTATAGAGTTTTAACAATAATAAAAATAATATTAGATTAATTGAAATAGTGGAAATAGTACAATGTATTAGATAAAAAAGTATTGTAGGTAAATGATTAAACCAATAATATAAAAAATAATGTAATGATTGGATTGAATTTATCTAAGTGTCAAGCTAGGTGTAATAAGGATGAATCTTTAAAAAACTCAAAGAAGACACCAAATAGCTCTGTCAAAACCCCCATGTAGTTTCACATCCAAGATCGAACCCATCTAGTAAGCAATAATCAATAACGAGGTCCATTTCCCTTATATGAACCTAAATCCATGTAGTTTTCTTAGATTCCAAATGGTGGATTGAATAAGATATGATGAAATCTCATTAGGTGACACCACCATGTTTAAAAAAATATATTGATAGTAATTTAATAAAATAATGTTATACAAGGGGTATTTATTAATCAATTAATACAATATAAAAATTAACCTTTATTGTAACCATATCATAATATCTCTAAGAATGTAGCATCATAATTGAAACTGTAACTACACATCAATGGAATAAACACATAAATAAGAAAATCCTTCTATAAAATTATTTTTTCATAAGTGGGCCAAGCCTTCTATATAATCATATCCACATAACCAAGACAATTCCTCTATATAGCCATTGCTATATAACATAGCAATGCCCTCTATATAATACTTTTTTTTATAACCATGCCAATCCCACTATATAATAATTTCAACATAACTAGTACAATCCCTCTATATGAGTATTTCAACATAAGATACAAAATAAGCCATAATGGAAAAAAAGAAACATAATATTATAATCCACAATGGTAAAAATACTGTAATTACCCTTTTATCTTTTAATTACCGCTTCATTTGTAATGTTATATCTCAATACATCCTCATGACAGTGTATAAAACCATATAATATCATTATATCTATTTTCATTTCAACAAAAAAATTAATCCATCTTATAAAGTAATCCTATTATAAAAAATCACCTTTGATATCATTTCATGATAATTCACTTTTCAATACAAAGATAATTCATTATTGGACAAGGGATAGATCACTCTACGGGTGGCCTCAAACCGAGTCTCAATACTATTAGATCCAAAGGTATCTAAAGAGTTGTATAAGAACATGATCATCATCACATATTACTATTTTAATCAATTCTAATGTTGTGTTGGTGTGATCATAGAGTATTAAAAACACTTGAAAAAAGAAAACGACCACAAATCATTGTTCTAGACAACCTTTCTTTATCCAACGATCAAATAAACACCCTAAATAAGGAACACCAATAAATAATAAAGGTGAAGGATATCTACAAGTAAAACCTATATCACACATGAAACAAGATCAATTCCGAATTCAATGGAGGTCAATAGTGTAAAGACACTGACCCTAGTTGCCTGGAGCCGGTGGCTTATTTCATTACATTGACATGATTTCAAGAAAGTTTTACCCCAAAGGAACAAACAGTTTAGTAGATTTTGAAATCCAGATACACATAAATGTTCAAAATTACAACATAAAATTAAAAACAACCAAAAAATTCCATTGGGAACAACAACCACTCAAAGATTATCCCTTCAAATCAATCATAAGATACCTATTTAGGTCCTGGAAAAAAATGAAACATAAGAAGAGGTGACCTTAGATGCCCATTAAGGGTAAAAAATACAGTATAAGATATCATAAACATGAACATTATAAATAGAGAATAATTGAAAGCACATTCCTTTAAAAATAATAAACCTGAACACATTATAGTAGAAATATGAGATGAGTAAATATTTCCACAATAAAACATAATCATGGGTATTATAATAGTCAAATAACCACTTAGACTATGAAATTTATTGCTTCATAATTGGAAAAATGTATATGCCTAACATTATAAAACATACCTTCAAGTCCTCGTCCAAGACTTCTAAAGATGATTAAGGCCTAGGCCAAAACTATATCTAAAAATGGGCAAGGCCTTGACCAAGTCCATATCTATTTGTTTCATGAGACCTACTGATGCATTGAGGGTCTATAGCGGGACCCACCCATCACATAATAAGTCTAATGCATTCCACATATTAATGGAGATACACATAAAAAAAATATAAACTCACATTGAAACTGACATATGAAATGTAAATAACTTTTCCCAAACATTAAGCATAAATGTTAACAATTTAGAGTTAATTGGTGAATGGTTTTACAATAGAACTTCCACAGATAAACTAATAATTAAATATTCAATCAAATATGGTAGATTATATCATAAAAGAATAATCCCAATAATATATTATATTCAACAAGAGTGCTGAAATAGACAAAATTACTCTTATAAAATCATTGAGTAATTCTTTTGATAATTCCTCTTTTACTTCGAAAAGAAGTGTTCTTTTGGAAATGTATTTGTATAAAACCTAAAGTGAAATAATATATTTTTCTCATAATAAAATGAGTAATTTTGTATAATTAATGGTAGCTAAAAAAATTATTTGGGTGTTACAAAGATATCACACTACAATAATGAAGCAAGTAGAATAAATGAGAAAACCCAAGTGAAGGAACTCAGACAATATTAAATGCTAAACTAAGAAATCTAGAAGGGAAATAATTTCCAAAATTTCCTAGAGACCCCAAGGGTAAAATAGAGGAGTCTTAATAATGAATGACTGAAACACATGGCCTATTGTCGCCTATCGACCGGTCAAGGTTCCGGTGCTCTGCTAATGTGTATAGCAACACTTGGGTCGAATCCTTGGCGATGATAATTTTTTATAGTCAGTTGTTTTTAGTTAATTATATTTTGATTGGGGGGTTTGTTTGTAGAGATTATGAAATAATTTATGGATGATGTTTGATTTAAAAAATTGATAAATATTTGGGTGAGTTCATTATTGGGGATTTAAGATTATGATATCCTTGATCTTTGTTTTATATTTCATTAAATTAATACCCTCTTCACAAGATGATTTTGATCGGAATTCCCATGTGTTAAAGATTTAATCCAAGCCGTAACATAACTTATGTTTCTAATAATTACCATTAATTGTTTATGGTAGTGTATTTTTAGTTACAATAATCCATTGAATCCACATATTAAACAAAAAATTTCATTAATCCATGACATATAATGTTCAACATACACAATATTAACTCAAAGAATACTCATCGAGAAAAGGCTCTCAATCACTTAATATCCCCAAATTATAACTCACCCCAATCGTATATTTACTAATCCATTTAAATTATTATTAATCTAATTATAATGATTATGATGATAAATTAATAAGATAAGGAAAATAAAGGGATAAAAAAAGAGTGGTGCGTCGAACACACACACAAACGATAATGAGAATTAAGAACAAAATTTCGATTGAATGAGGAAGCAAAATAAGGAAAGGGGTTTCAAATTTATTTCAAATATTTTAAGATAATTAATATTTAATAATATATTTTGGATGATTAAAACATAATATGAAGAAGAAACTTTCACTAATACAGAATTACAAAAACAACACTTACGAGATTACAAATGAAGAAAAACACAAAAGTGAGTGAAATCAAAGAGAGGAGGAAATGTATATCAACTAAAAACTTGATTATAGAAGGTCCTCCCAAACCTTTTTAAAGGATTTGGTCATTCCAATTGATGTTCCTCTCTTCTGAAATTCCAACCCCTTGCAAGGAGAGGAGGGGAATTTATTTATAGCCCAAGGAAGTGGACTGTTTTCATTCCCAATTTGTCCCTCCACTTGGCTCGACGATTTGGACATTATGAATGCAAAATATTGAGATATATCCTTCTTCAAAGGTTAATATAATAATGTTTTCTGACCTATCTCAAAATTTGGATTCATTTGGACAAAAGTATCCAAAGTTATGGCCGGTTGGTTAAACAAAGTTAAACTGTTCATTTCAGTCCATGCTTTTTCAATGACCAAAATATGAATGGATTTTTTAATAGTAATATTCCTTAAAATCCAAATACTTTCTTCAAAAATATCGGCCGACTATATCTCCTCTTTAACAATGAACAATTTCAGCTTGATTTTATGACTATATCAGGAGATATTTCATTAATACTATACTAATTTTAATTCCCGGCCAGAATGGTGGGCGGGAATTAAAAGCTTCATTTGGGCCCATTGTTCTTAGAGTTGGAGCTTGAAATTTCCAAAAATGATTCTTTTGGATAATAAAAAACACATGGTGGTGTTTCACAAAATATAGGATTTGGTAGTGAGACCAGTAACTCAATCATCATGGCTGGTCCAATTTCTTCACAAATTCTTTGGGTCATCTTGTGTGGTCCATATGAGCTTTCAAATGGACGAATTGGCCCATGATTACTCCTAATGATATGTGATAAATTGAACAGGGAATCCTAAAAAATAATAACCACACAATTTGAATCATTTGGGTGAGAGTTATAAATAAAATAGTAAACTGACTCAATTGGACTACTTCTAAAAATCCTCAAAAATTATACTTAGTATTAAAACATTAATATTTCACACAAATTATGCACATTTCATATAAAATAAGTAAAGGGGGTATATAATAATTCATGAAAATATTAATATCATCAACCCCCCAAAAATTATTTTTGTTCATGTACTCATGTGCAACAAATATAAAAACATGACAAAATCATTTTCACTCACCAAAAAATATTAAAATTTTGTTTTCTCCAATCAGGGGAGGTTTAGTGTAAGATCCCAATTTTTGAAAAAGTATGTTTCTGTTGTTTTCTAGGTTAAACCCTTGATTTTGGGACTTTAAAAGGTTTCTTGAAAGTGTGAGAGGACTTGGGGGTGTTCCGGGGGCTCAGGGCACGAAAGAAAGGAAGTCTGGGCAAAGCAGTGCAAGGCGCACGACCTGCCCACGGTCAGCCAAACCGTGCGGCCTACCCAAGAGAAACCGTGCGACCTTCCCTCCTCTGGACAGAAGTGAGCGCATGGTTTGCACATGGTTTTCCAAACCGTGTGGCTAAACCGTGTGACTCCTCCTCCACCGGGCAGTGTCATGCGCACAGTTTGCGCACGGTTTGCCAAACCGTGTGGACAAACCATGCGGCCACTTAAAGTTGAGAAAATTTACAAAATTTCCACTACGGGATTTTTAAACCCCACTCAGGATTTTCCTCTCTTCCTCCTCTATTCACCTTAGGCACGAACCAAACATCCCAAGGACTTCAAGAGATCAAAATCCTTCGATTCTAAGGCGTTTTTGGTTCCGTTGGTTGCTGATTGAAGCTCCGGGTAAGGCTAATCCCATCATTGATTCTTTTCTTGGTTTAGGGTTTGTAACTTCTCTCCCTCTTGTTCCAAAGCTCTAAAACACTATCTTTTGGGTGAGTTTCAGGTTGAATATCCAAATTTTGGTCGGATAGAGGTCTAAGGACTCGATTGAGAGTGCGTTCAATTACAATTTCGAGGTAGGTGGTCTACAAGTGATATCCTATAGTTATTTGTGTATTTGTGCATGTTTAGTTGTGTTCTTGATTTCCTTTGGTTATGTTTTGGATAAACATGGAATGTTTGGTAATAATGGTGTTTAAAATGGCAAATGGGAACCCTCATGATCCACGTGGGATGTGTCGGGATTATCTTGACCTAATTAGGGCCATCCATGGGATGTGTCGGCTTTTCCCAGGTTTCGGGATTGTTATTAAAAAAGTGACCTTGTTGTAATGAATTGTAGATCCCTTGATAAAAATGTTGGCATGATTGGTTGAAATTGTAATAGAAGTTAGGTGATGCACCTAGACTTGGCAATGACCTTGGGGTTATTTGAAATGGAATGAATGGCTGGTTCATGGAATGATGAACGGGTTAAATGTGTTAATGCATAAACGGATTAAAGACCATAATGGGATAGATTAAGGGTTTAATGTTGAATTATTAGTGAGATAGGAATAACACATGGGAATTGGGTGAATGGTTAAATGATGTGAAATGGTAATGTGTTAATGGGTTAAGGAATGATGTAGTTTCCCATGTGGGTAGTTGTGAATAGTGTTTTCTAAAGGGCAATGGTTTGGATGGTTGATGGTTACATATATATATGCATGTGCACATGGCTTTGTAGAGCGGGGTATGAATTGAGGATCTACGCCCACGGGTTGAGTGAAGACTGAGGTTCTAAACTCCACCCTAAATGAAGGGGTTAGGAAAGGGGACTAAGGGTCTATTCTCTTAACAGTTGCATCCACCCGGAATGAGGCTTCGAGGTGAGGTTATGGTTGCTATGAGGGGTTAGTCCTAGTGAGATAGGATAACATTGTGTATACCCTCTTTCATGTGACTGTTGTCCTTAGACCCATGTAACATAATGTATGTTTTTAACCCATGGAAATGTGGCGAAATGGTAGGTGATGATAATTGGTAATAAATGAATGGAAATGGAATGGCTTGGCTCTGAACTTGTTAATGAATCCTTAATTAATTACTTGGAAATTATCATTCATGTTCCTTTTGCATGCACTGTCTGTTTATACTAGATATTTTGTAGACACCGTTCGTGGTGGCCTACTGAGTGGTACTCACACCCTGCTCGGGTTGCCGTTGGGTACCCGAGTAGACTTCATGTTTTCAGGACAAGACAAGGGCAAGGGTCCTTGCTAGATAGCTGAGTGGACATTGGTAGCACTTGGTGGAGGATCCAGACTTGGAGTCAGAACCATTTTGGGGATTTTAGTCTTTGTCCTTATTTTGGGCTTTTGTTCACCTTTTCACTTGTAGTATGACATGGCATATTTAATGTTGGAATTGGTTGTTGCTCAAGTTTCTGGTTTATTGATTATTGTTTCCGCTATTGGTTGTTTTTGTTGTGGGTTACTCTGATAATAAGGGGGTATAGTCTCCCCACTTGACTACATAGACCCCTGCTGCTAGTCAGCAGACTTTAGCATATGGGGAGGCACACTTAAGGTCATGTAACCACCCATCTCAGAGCACTGGTTAGTGGCTTCAGGGTCAGGGATGTTACAAAGTGGTATTAGAGGAGGCATTTCTTCTCCTTCTCTGAGGTCTTGTTATTTGGTATTGGTATCCAAGGGTTAAGATGTGCCAGGCCTTGGTAATGAGATCGTTCATGGGAGTAGCTAACCCAGGTACGGGGGAAACCCAAGTCACCCTGGGTGGGAAATGTTGTTCTTGGTTGTGTGATGTTACAGTTGATGATATTTCACTGTTGGGTGATGCACACATGGTTTGATGTGACTGTTTCATGATATTTGGATTTTGGCCCTAATGACACGAGGATTTCCATTCATGCATCATTTTTAGGCACCTAGGGAGATATGTGACATGAATTGTGTTAGGAACACGCATGGGGTGGGTGTGTGAGGCAGGAAAGTAGAGTGCATCACGCATTTCATGAAACCAAGAAAAATGAGAAGAATTAAATGAAACAAGTGGGTAACTTATGTTTAATGAAATAATAGTTTCTAAAACGAATTGGAAAATGTTTTTGGGTAAGTTTACAAAAATGGGTTGTTGTAGCTAGTAAAGATCTTTTTATGGAGTTGTGAGAGTTTATGGTATGTGTTCTAAATATCGTGCTTGGCACTGTAGAGAGATGCCACCACGACATCGGTTTCTAGTTGGGCAATGAGAGGATGTTGCTGAGAACACTCCTCCGGTAAAAGAGCAAGAAAATGCGGTGATCAATGAAGGTAGAGAAGACCAGTTCTGAGAGAACTTGGCTTGCCTTATGTAGATGATGGATCAGGACCAAGGGCAGGTTGCACCGAGTATGTTTGAGCTGACCAGGGAGTTCCAGCTGCAACACCCTCTAACCATTACCATAGAGGGTGGGCCAGAGGCAGTAGAGTTCTGGTTAGAGTCTGTCCTGATGATACTGGACAATCTGGAGACCCGTGATGAAAAGCAAGTGAAGCTGGATGCTTATATGTTGCAATGTCAGGCTAGGCGTTGGTGGGACATTCAGGATCAAATCGAGCAGGCTGAGGGAATAACGTGGAAGGTTTTTCGGGAAAAGTTCCTGGAGCATTTCTATCTAGAGACTTTGAGGCAGGAGCAAGCTGTAGAGTTTATGAGCCTGACTCAGGGGTCGCTATCGGTGATGGACTATGCTAGTCGCTTCACAAATTTGAGGCGATTTTTCCCAGTGTTAGCAGGGGATGAGGTAGCAGTAGAAAGTCATTTCCAGGATGGTCTGAGAAATGAGATCAGGTCTCAAGTAAACATCTTCCTCTTGAAGAGGTTCGCATAGGTGGTAGATCAGGCACTTATTTTGAAAGGAAACATGAAGGGAGATTCGGGTAGTAGGATTGTGGTGCTAGTGGGGCAGACGAGTGGTGCAGCTACAGAGGGTCATAAGCGACGCCACGAGATCTCACAACATGGTGGAAGTGTGCAAAGTGGCTAGAAGAGAGGGTCCGCCTCTCAGAGTGGGAACCAGGTGTTTTATTTTCATTGCGGCAGGCAGGGGCACATGTGTGGTTAGTGTCCTCAACCTCCAGTTGAGTACCGTTCGTGCGTCCTGATGGGACATGTACATAAGTTCTGTAGGAAACCTCAGCAGGTGGGAGAGTATGATGGTGGAAGGAAGGTACTAGAGACGGGAAGGGGGTCAGTTTCCTCGTATCAGGTAGGTAGTTGGAGCTCCACGGGCCATACCGGCAGGGGCGGTGGATGTGGAACTCTAGGGAAAGATTTCTCATGCCAGTAGGGTAGTGTAGCACAAAGTGCTCAGGCTGGAGCCTAGGGTAGAGGGGCAGGTCATCTTCAGGTAGTTCAATTTGCGACTGGTGATGGTGAAGCCGAACCGTCAACAGTTCGAGGTACGATCCTTGTAGCTTCTATGTTTGCTAGTGCATTGTTTGACATGGGTGCCACACACTCATTTATCACTGATCAACATGTGGTAGTGCTAGGTTTACCTGTAGAGGGAGTGTGTGGAGTGATGTCAATTGATACCCCATTGGGAGTGTGGGTCGAGAATATCAAGCAGTGCAAAGAATGCACCGTGATGTTGGTGGGTATCATTTTCTGTGGGACTTGTTTTTTCTCGAGATGTCAGGGCTTGACCTAATTTTGGGAATGGATTGGTTGGTGTTGTATCAGGAGCACATAGACTGTTATCCTCACAGAGTATCGTTCAAGTCGCTTGAAGGTGACTCTTATGTCCACCGTGGTGAATTGGATGTTCAAGCAGGGCGTGTGGGGCCGTTTTGTCAACCTATGAGTGGAATCACGACTCAAGTGGCATGTCTCATGCTTGATGATGATAAAAGAGGGAAGAAGTCTATTTTTCCTCCTGTGGTGGATTGGTTTCAAGTCATGTTTCCTGAGTATTTCTCGGGGTTACCACCCGAGAGGGATGTAGATTTCACGATCGAGTTGTTGCCGGGAGCGGAGCTAGTTTCTATTCCGCCATACCGAATGGCACCGACAGAACTCCAGGAACTAAAAGTTCAGATTGAGGAGTTGGAGTGTAAGGGGTTTATCAGTCCTAGTATGTCTCCATGGGGATCTCCCGTGCTTTTTGCAAAGAAATTCGATGGGTCATTAAGGTTGTGTGTTGACTATCGGAAGTTGAATCAAATGACAGTGAAATATAGGTACCCTCTTCCTAGGATAGATGACCTGTTTGACTAGTTGAGGGGTGAATTGGTGTTTTCTAAGATTGATCTGAGGTCGGGTTATCACCAGTTGAGGGTGAGGTCTTCCGACATACCATGGACAACTTTTTGGAGTCGGTACGGGTTGTCTGAGTTTGTGGTAATGCCTTTCAGCTTGACTAATGCACCATCAGTATTTATGGATTTGATGAACCTGATCATTCATCCCTATCTAGATCGGTTTGTGGTTTTCTTTGTTGAAGATATCTTAGTGTACTCGAAAACTAAGGACAATCATGCTCAACATATTGACATCGTCTTGGGTACGCTAAGAGAGCACCAGCTATACGCCAAGCTATCTAAGTGTCAACTATGGAGAGGTGAAGTACAATTTATGGGTCACATCATCTCAGAGGAAAGTGTGTCAGTGGATCCAGAGAAAGTTCAGGCAGTTGTATCTTGGGAGTAGCCCAAGAGTGTTTCTGATGTTCAGAGTTTTCTGGGTTTGGCTGGGTATTATCGAAGGTTCATTCAGGATTTCTCTTGCTTGGAAGCACCACTTTTGGGCTTGACCAAGAAGGGAATAATGTTCTAATGGTTGGAGGCTTGTGAGGATTCCTTCCAAGAGTTGATGAAGCGGTTGATGACCACACCTATCTTGATATTACCTGAGCCGGGTAATAAGTACATCGTGTTCTGTGATGTGTCCGGAATCGGACTTGGGGCTGTGTTGATCCAGGATGAGCGGGTTGTGGCTTATGGGTCAAGGTAGTTGAGACCCCATGAGCAGAACTATCCCACTCAGGATCTTGAGTTGGCTGCAATAGTGTACGCCTTGAAGTGCTAGAGGCACTATCTATTGGGGGAACGATTTACGGTGTTTACGGACCATAATAGCTTAAAGTACATCTTCTCACAGTGGGATCTGAATCTTCGACAGCGAAGATGGGTTGAATATCTCTAGTATTTTGACTTTGAGTTGGTGTACATGCTGGGAAAGGGAAACAATGTTGCTGATGCTTTGAGCAAGAAGGTTCAGAAGCAGGCGGTTAAGGAGTCCATCATCGAGTGGAAGGTGATGGATTTGTTTGCAGAGATGCACCTGGAGGTGCATGAGGAGAATGGTCAGGTCACTCTTGCTTCCTTAATGATGGAGTCGACGCTTTTAAGTCGAGTTAAGGAAGGTTAGATTGATGATAATGAGTACTTGGCCATGAGAGAAAAGCATAAAGGTGAGGAGGTACCTTTTGGATGGGCCGTCGGCGTGGATGGTGTTGTTCGTGTTCATGATTGTGTAGTTGTTCCAAAGAGTGTGCGAGAAGAGTTGATGCGAGAGTTCCATGCATCGAAGTGAGTAGTGAATCCTGGTCCGACCAAGATGTACCGTGATCTCCGAAGTCAGTTTTGGTGTCCTAGAATGAAGAAGGATGTTTCAGGCCTTGTGGCACGGTGTATTACCTTTGAGAAGGTGAAGGCTGAGCATCAACGCCCAGGGAGTTTGTTGCATCCATTGCCTATTCTAGAATGGAAGTGGGATGATGTAACGATGTATTTTGTTGTGGGTCTTCCGATGACACCGCGGAAGAATGATGCGATATGGGTGGTTGTGGATCGGTTAACGAAAGTGGCTCATTTCTTACTGATTCAGGAGACCCATACAGTCGACCAGTTGGGTGAGCTGTATGTTCGGGAAATAGTGCGATTTCATGGTGTTTTGCGAACCATAGTTTCGGACCTAGATCCGTATTTCACATCGCGTTTCTGGAAAGGGTTGTAGAAGGTGCTTGGTACGTAGGTGTTTTTGAGTACGACTTTCCACCCATAGATGGACGGGTAGTCGGAACTTTCGATCCAAGTGTTAGAAGACATGTTGAGATCTTGTGTCTTGGACTTTTGTGGTTCTTGGGAGAGACACCTATCGTTGGTTGATTTTTCCTACAAAAACAGAATTCAGCCTGCAATTCAGATGGAACCATTTGAAGCACTTTATGGGAGACCATGTAGATCTCTGTTGTGTTGGCTAAAGGCCATTGAATCTGAGTTGTTGGGGATGAGTCTCGTGCAGGAAACTTCAGAGTGAGTTCAGTTGATCAGGAAGCGAATGGCTATGGATCAGAGTAGGCAGAAGTCATATGCAGATCGGAGACTTAGGCCTCTCGAGTTTGGGGTGGGTGATAAAGTATTCATTCGGTTGTTTCCAAGGTTGGGTCAGTGACGGATTCGGAAGCAGGGTAAGTTGGCGCCCAGGTATGTAGGACCTTTTGAGATTGTGGAGAGGATCAGACCAGTGGCTTATTGATTGGATCTTCCACAACAGTATGGTGGGATGAATAATGTGTTTCATGTTTCGCAGCTTCGACGGTATCACACTGACCAATCTCATGTGGTTGATGTAGAGGATATGGAGCTTGAGGCTGATGTGTCCTTTGAGGAGCATCCAGTTCGTTTGGTGGATCGTAGTGAAAAGGTCTTGCGAGGCAAGGTTATTCCATTAGTGTGAGTACTATGGCAGCATGGGAAAGTTCAGGAAGAAACTTGGGAGTGGGAATCAGATATGTGAGCTCAATGGCTCAAACTCTTCTCCTCAGTGGATCAATGAGGTTTGGAACCTCGGCTCGAGGACGAGCCGTTATAAGGTGGGGAGGTTTTAAGATCCCAATTTTTGGAAAGGTATGTTTTTTTGTGTTCTGGGTTAAACCCTTAAATTTGGGACTCTAAAAGGTTTTTTGAAAGTGTGAGAGGCCTTGGGGGTTTTCTGGGGGCTCGGGGAACAGAAGAAGGGAAGTTTGGGAAAAGCAGGACAAGGCGCACGGCCTGCGAACGGTCAGCCAAACCGTGCGGCCTGCCCAGGTGAAACCGTGCGACCCACCCTCCTATGGATAGAAGCGAGTGCACAATTTGTGCACAGTTTTCCAAACCATGTGGCTAAACTGTGTGACTCCTCCTCCTCCGGGCAGTGGCATCCGCATGGTTTGCACACGGTTTGTCAAACCCTGTGAAAAAACCGTGCGGCCACATAAAGTTGAGAAAATTTACAAAATTGCCACTCCGGGATTTTAAACCCCACTCGGGATTTTCCTATATTCCTCCTCTCTTCACCTTAGGCACGAACCAACCCTCTCAAGGACTTCAAGAGATCAAACTCTTTCGATTCTAAGGCGTTTTTGGTTCCGTTGGTTGCAGATCGAAGCTCCGGGTAAGGCTAATCCCATCATTGGTTTTTTTCTTGGTTTAGGGTTTGTAACTTCTCTCCCTCTTGTTCCGAAGCTCTAAAACCCTATATTTTGGATGAGTTTTAGGTTGAATCTCCAAAGGTTGGTCGGATCGAGGTCTAAGGACTCGATTTAGAGTGCGTTCAACTACGGTTTCGAGGTAGGTGGTCTACAAGTGATATCCCATAGTTATTTGTGTATTTGTGCATGTTTAGTTGTGTTCTTTCATTCCTTTGGTTATTTTTGGATAACCATGGAATTTTTGGTAATAATGGTGTTTAAAATGGAAAATTGGAACCCTCACGATCTCCGTGGGATGTGTTGGGATTGTCTTGACCTAATTAGTGCCATCCATGGGATGTGCCGGCTTTTCTTGGGTTTCAGGATTATTATTAAACAAGTGACCTTGTTGTAATGAATTGTAGAGCCCTTGATAAAAATGTTGTCATGATTGGTTGAACTTGGAATAGAAGTTAGGTGATGCACTTAAACATGGCAATAACCTAGGGGTTATTTTAAATGGAATGAATGGTTGGTTCATGGAATGTTGAACGGGTTAAATGGGTTAATGCGTAAACAGATTAAAGACCATAATGGGATAGATTATGGGTTTAATGTTGAATGCTTAGTGAGATAGTCATAACACATGGGAATTGGGTGAATGGTTAAATTATGTGAAATGGTAATGTTTTAATGGGTTAAGGCATGATGTGGTTTCCCATGTGGGTAGTTGTGAATAGTGTTTGGTGAATGGAAATGATTTGGATGGTTGATGGTTACTTATATATAAGCATGTGAACATGGATTTGTAGAGTGGGGTATGAATTGAGGATCTACACCCATGGGTCGAGTGAAGACTGAGGTTCTAAACTCCACCCTAAATGCACGGGTTAGGAAAGGGGACTGAGGGTCTATTCTCCTAACGGTTGCATCCACCCGGACTGAGGCTTCGTGGTGAGGTTATGGTTGCTATGAGGGGTTAGTCCTAGTGATATAGGATAACATTGTGTGTACCCTCTTGCATGTGATTATTGGCCTTAGACCAATGTAACATAATGTTTGTGTTTAACCCATGGAAATGTGGTGAAATGGTGGGTGATGATAATTGGTAATAAATGAATGGTAATGGAATGGCTTGGATCTGAACTTGTCAATGTCTCCTTAATTAATTACTTAGAAATTATCATTCATGTTCCTTTTGCACGCACTATCTGTTTATACTATATATTTTGTATACACTGTTGGTGGTGTCCTACTGAGTGGTACTCACACCCTGCTCGGGCCGCCATTGGGTACCCGAGCAGACTTCATGTTTTCAGAATAGGAAAAGGGAAAAGGTCATTTCTAGATAGCTGAGTGGACATGGGTAGTACTTGGTGGAGGATCCGGACTTTGCGTCGACACCATTTTTGGGATTTTGGCCGTTGTCCTTATTTTGGGCTTTTGTTCACTTTTTCACTTGTAGTATGACATGGAATATTTAATATTGGAATTGGTTGTTGCTCAAGTTGCTTGTTTATTGATTATTGTTTCTTCTATTGGTTGTTTCTATTGTGCCTTACTCTGATAAAAAGGAGGTATAGTCTCCCCAATTGACTACATAGACCCCTGCTGCTAGTCGATAGCCTTTGGTGTACGGGGAGGTGCACTTAAGGTCATGTAACCACCCAGCTTGGAGCATCGGTTAGTGACTTCCGGGTCGGGGACGTTACATTTAGAATATTTCACTCAACCATTTTTAATTCCTCCACAAGTTGTTATAGAAACAATGTTCCAAAACTAATTCATTTTTTCATGCTCAAATTTAGAAATGGAAAATGTGGACACTCAAAACTCACACATCTCAATATGATAAAATTTATTTGTGGAGGTTCACTCTTTCACCAACCAAAAGTGAAAATCATAGAGTTTGAAAGAGATCTTAGCTTCCAATAACTATCCAAAGTGAACAAGAATAAATAGGTCATTTTAAGGGGTTTTTCTGTGGCTATGGATTAGTAGGAATATAATGTCCAAGAGAGAGAAGAAGAGGGTTAAAACACCAACATTGAAAAAGAAATTCACATTTTTTTGAAATAAAACATGGAAAAAAATAAAAACGCATATTTACAAGGGAATGATTATGTGAAGAAAGACACAATAGAGGAAGAAAATATGAACGTAATGAGAAGTTGAAAATTTTACAAAACACAAAACTTCTCCCAATAAGAATATAATGAAAGTGTTCTTTTTTTTCTTTTCCTTTTTTTCTTTGTTTTTTCGAAAGTTGACCTTGAAACAGATCTCACACTTATATCCCAACCCATTTTTGATCTCCTCATGACACTAATTGTAATAGTTATAATAAGATCAAAGGTTTAGGAAGAGAGATTTTTGACCTACCCAAGACACAACCAATTTTTTTAGTTTTTTTTTGATTTTTTTCATCATTTTTGATTTTTTTAACACATGTCAATAAAATTTTTAAAAGTACATAAATGGAAGTAAATTACATTCCCCAAACACACTGAATTATAACCTCTCCACCACACTAAAATGGATTCTTTCCCTCAATCATATGATAACTCGTTGAAAATCAATAATAGGGTACCCAAACAATGAAATCCTTTCCCCCCACACTTAAATTTCAAAAAATTATGCAATGAAAATCCATGTTGATATTGGGTGGGAAAAGGTATTGGGCTTGTAATGTGGCTATCAAAGAAAAGGTTTTCATAGGCTCGAAGGGGCTTTCAAAAGGAGGATTAATGTAAGAGAAATGGGAGGCTATTTGGCTATTGCGATTCTCATCTGGTTCAGAAAATGAATCTATCATATTAATGCACACTATGGTAGAAAATTCAGATCGATGGTCCACAAACTCAAGACTCACAAATGGGGGTGAAAACACACATTTTGAAAAGATGGCCATGGGTGGCCTTGTCCTGAAAGAAAATGTTGTTCCTCACGGTTTGGGAAAATCATTTTCAAAATAAAAAATTGAGCATTCCAAATTTTTTAATTTTGACACAAAATTATTTATCCAAATTCATGATGAAAATAAAAAAAAATTGAGATTAAAACATGTCTATTAACTCCCAAAAATGGTTAGACAAAATTTCAAAACTCGACGGTGAGTAATCATGACTCTTGATTTTTTTGTATTTTTTCTAAGTAATTTTTTTTGTTTTTTTTTGTTTTTTAGGTTTTTTTATAAAGATACCCCACCACAAAAGAGAAAGTGAAAAAGAAAGGTTTTGATAAATAATGTGGTAAAAAAATGAATGAGAGAGGAAGAAGAATAAATAGGTAGATAGAGGAAGAGATAGAGAGAGAGTTAAAGGGAAAGAGGTGCCCCTGGTTTGGATTTGGCGGGTTGCCATCTCCATCTTGTGGTTGGATGACTGGAGAAGTTGGGAATTCAGTAGAAGTTGATGATGATCCAGGATTGTGTGTCCTCTCATGGTGAAGATTTAACCGATGTCCATTAACTGTGAATGTCCTTTTGGAAGAGGGGTCTTGGACTTGCACTGCACCAAATGGGTAAACATTAGTAACAACAAAAGGACCATCCCAACAAGAATTAAGCTTACCTGGGTGAAGCCAAAATCTAGAATTGAAGAGAATTACCTTTTTACCTTCATTAAATACCTTTCTTAGGATGCATTTATCATGGAGTGCCTTGGATTTTTCTTTGTAGATTTTAGAATTTTCATAAGAATCAAGTTGAAGCTCCTCCAGTTCAGTCAATTGCAAAAATCTTTACTCACCGGATTTTTCAAGATCAAAATTACAAGTTTTCACTGCCCAAAATGACTTATGTTGGATTTCAACTAGAAAATGACATGATTTACCAAAAACTAGCCTAAAAGGATACATCCCAATGGGTGTTTTATAGGCAGTTCGATAAGCCCAAAGTGTTTCACCAAGTCTTTCAGTCCAGTCTTTTATGGTGGGTTTTACAATTCTCTCAAGCACTCTTTTCACTTCTCTATTAGAGATTTCAGCCATGCCATTTGTTTGGGGGTTATATGCAGTTAAAGTTTTATGTACAACCCCATTCTTTTTCAAAAGAGATTACATGGTTCTATTACAGAAATGGGTTCCTAAGTCACTGATCAAGGCATGAGGAGTGCCAAATCTATAGAAGATGTGTGTCTTTAGGAACTCACTAACAGTATGTAAATCATCCTTTATAGTGGGTTTGGCCTCAACCCACCTAGAAACATAATCAACTACAATAAAGATGTATGAGAATCCATTGGAAGGGGGAAATGGTCCCATGAAATCGATTCCCCAAACATCGAATATCTCACAAAAATTAAAGACCTTTGGGGATTTCATTTCTCTTGGAAATTGTGCCAATCTTTTTCCAAGTGGGACATGATTGACAGAACTCATGTGAGTCCTTGAAGAGTGAAGGCCAGAAGATTCCAGAGTCTAGGACCTTTTAGGAGGTCCTTTGTGGTCCAAAGTGTCCACCACTAGGCATTGAGTGACATAATTCTAAGATATAGGAATGTTCATCTTTATCAACACATCTCATAATTACCATGTCTTCCCCAATTTCCCAAAGTGTATTTTATTTCTAAAAATAGTGTTTTGAATTACTTTTTAACTTCATTTTCTGTTATTTTGAAATTTTTTTAGGAAAAACACCAGAAACCAAGTAATTTACAATTGGGGAATACCATGGTATTTTTGGAGTGAGAGATGAAAGGTGCTCAGTGGGGAATTCAGGATCGATGATTTCAGAAGGAGAATAATTAGAAATTCTACTCAAGTGATCAGCCACAGGGTTTTATTTTATTGGTCTATCTTTTATTTCATGGTAAAAGTATTAGAGCATTAGGATCCATATTATTAGCCTCGATTTGGAATCACTTTTCTTGAGTAAGAACTTTATAGTAGAATGGTCTATGAAGATGATTATTTTGGCACCTAAGAGATAGGGCTGGAATTTATCTAAGGAAAAAACAACTACTAAATGTTCTTTTTCAGTGACAGTGTAGTGAGATTGAGTTTCAACCAATGTTTTTGAGGCATAATAGATGAAATGAGGATGTTTTTATCTTCTTTGACCAAGAACATCCCCGACAGCTTTATCATAAGCATCACACATCAAATCAAAGGGAAAAGACCAATCCGGGGGTTGGATTATTGGGGCAGATGTAAGAGAAATTTTGAGTTTAATGAAGGATCTCTTTCAAACCTCATAAAAATGGAAAGTGGCATCATTTTGGAGCAACTGAGTGAGTGGGAGGGAAATATTTCTAAAGTTATGGATGAATCTACGATAGAAACCGGCATGACAGAGAAATGAACAGATGTCTCGAACAGATTTGGGTTGAGGAAGTGATTGGTTCACTTCAATTTTGGAAGGATCGACTTCAATACAATCTTTTGAAACTATGTTCCCTAAAACAATCCCATTGGCAACCATGAAGTGACCTTTTTCAAAATTTAACACAAGGTTACACTTGACACACTTTTGTAGGACCAGAGAGAGTAAATTCAAACAAGATTCAAATGACTCAGCATAAATGGTGAAGTCATCCATGAAGACTTCCATGCAGTGTTCAATGAATTTGGAAAAGATACTCATCATACAACTCTGGAATGTTGAAGGAGCATTGAAAAGTCCAAAAGGCATTCTTCTATATGTATATGATCCAAAGGGGCATGTGAAAATAGTATTTTCTTGGTCCTGAGGTGCGATTGGGATTTGGAAGTAGCCGGTGTATCCATCAAGAAAGAAATAGTGTTACTTTCCTGCTAATCGTTCTAGCATTTGATTAAGGAATGGAAGAGGGTAGTGATCTTTTCTTATTTCAACATTCAATTTCCTATAGTCGATGCACACACACCATTTGTTTTTTACTCGAGTTGTGACTACCTATCCATGTTTATTTGTAAAAATAGTTATCCCACCCTTCTTAGGTACAACTTGAATTGGACTAACCCATTCACTATCAGAAATTGGGTAGATAATATCAGCTTGAATAATCTTGGTGATCTCTTCCCTAACTACCTCAAGGATGAGTGGATTGAGTTTTCTTTTTGGTTGTCTAATTGATTTGGATGATTCATCAAGATGAATGTGATGCATGCAAAGAGAAGGGTTGATTCCTAGTATGTCATATAGGGTCCAACCTAGGGCCTTTTTGTTTTCCTCTAACACCTGAACAAGTTTGGACTCCTCAGTTTCAGTAAGTGAATAATAGATAATGACAGGATAAGAGTGATCATGGAAAAGGAATGTATATTTCAGGTGTTCAGGAAGAGGTTTCAGATAAGTCTCATATTTTATTTTTGGGTTAGAAAACTCAGGAATGAAGGAAGGGACTTCAGTTTCTTTAGATTAATTCTCCTTAATACTTTTCAAGGTGGAGTAGTAGAGATCAGAGTTGATGTGGGATTAAATAGAGTTTTCATGTTCCTCTAGATTGATGGAGTCTATGAATGAGAGGTCCAAATCAACATCACCATTTATGACTTGGTTAATCATGGTGCAGATTTCACAAGATGAGATTTAATTAGAACATGAAGAACATGGTGGATTGGGGTTTGATTGACTCTTAGAAGTGTCCTCAGAAGCATGTATTGAGAATGCAGAGTGATCCTCAGATGGGTATCAAATGGCTTGGAAAATGTTAAACTAGACCAGTTGGTTACTAAATTCCATGGATAAGATGCCTGGATGGACATCAATCTTGGTTCTCGTAGTCATGAGGAATGGTCTTCCTAGAATTAGGGGAGACCGAGAAGAGTTTGTCTCACATTCAATGTCAAAGACATAGAAATAAGCAGGGAAGATAATATCATTGACTCGGACAAGAACATCCTAAATTATTCCCTCAGGATTGGATGTGCCTTGATTGGCTAACTGAATTACAACACCCGTTGGATGTAAGAGACCTAGACCAAGGTTGGAGAATATGGATTTAGGCATGACATTAATTGAGGATCCTAGGTCTGTGAGTGCATTATCAAAGTTGTAACTTCCAATTTGTCCTAGGACTGTAAATGTCCCTAGATCCTTTCACTTTATAGGAATAGACTACTGGGTGGAAACATTTTCGAAGGTCCTAAGTTGCCTCTTGTGGGTACACAACTCTTTGAGAAACATATCATACCTAGGAATTTGTTTTATGGAATCTAAGAGGGGAATATTGACTTCAACATTTCTGAACATGTCAAGCATTTCAGGATCGGGTTCAAAGGACTTATTTGGCTTAGAAATAGCTCGAGGAAAAGGAATTGGGTTCCTAAGTGGAATTGAAGGAGATGAGGTAATTGTTTCAGGATCCTTTTCAAGTTTATTTTTCTTTTCATTTTCTACGTCAACATTTAAAGGAGGGTTGGAGGACTTATCTTGAGGCATAGAAATTTCTTTCCCAATAATAGTGCAATTTCACTTACATTACCCTTGAGGTTGGGTAATGGTTGAGCTGGGAGTTGGGAAGAATTGGAGGGTTGCTTCTGACTAATGTGGGATGCAAGTTGACCAATTTGGGTTTCAATGTTCTTGAGGATTGAACGAGTGAAAGGGGAAAGATATTCCACTGCACTTTCCCATGGTTGCTTGGAAAAAGTGGCTTGTCCCGTATTAGGATTACCTAGATTTTGGTTCTTGGTAAAGCGATTGTATTTGTTTTGGAATTGGGAAGGCTCACTAGGTTAATGGAATCCAGGAGGAGGATTATTCCTTTGAGGTTGAGGAATAAAAGGATAATGTTGTTGGAAGTTACCAATGCCTTGAACATATTGAAAATAGTTTGGGTTTTCAGGAGGGAATTGAGGGGGATGAGATATAGGATTACCATACCTATGGACTTGGTTATAGGAAGAAGAGAAGGGCTCAGAGTGAGGTTGGTTGAAGTTTCTAACAAACTGACCTGATAGTTGAGGGTTGGTGTTCCGCTGATCATATGCTGCATTGAGCTCCATTGGTCTAGATGAATCAGATTTATCCTCTTGAAGTTGTGGACATGTGTCTGTTGGATGAGATGAGGAGTTGTAGATTCCACATTTTTTGACAGGTCCATGAAACATTGATTGAGAAGAAGATGAGGTTGGGGATTTGGTAGCCACAGCTAGTTGTCGCACAAGACCTGTAAGTTCACTCATCCACTCAGCCATCTTGTTCGGATCGATTGATTGATTATCATGGGATTTCATGACTTGATCATGTTCTTAAGTATGGAATTTTTGTGTCTTTTCAGCCATGTTACTTATGAGATCTCTTGCTGCTGTAGGAGTTTTATCAAAAAGATCACCGCCACTTGCAGCATCAATGAGAGTTCTCTCCATATACAATAACCCCTCATAGAAGTATTGGATCAAGAGTTGGTCAGGAATTTTGTGGTGTGGGCAGGTTCCAACAAGCTTTTTGAACCTCTCCCAGTATTCATGGAGTGATTCACTTGGGAACTGATGGATACCTCTTATTTCCCTTTGGATAGAAGTAGTACGAGAAGCGGGAATGAATTTCTCTAAGAAGAGTCGCTACATGTCATTCCATGTGGTTATAGAACTTGGAGGAAGGTAGTAGATCCATGACTTAGCAGTGTCAACTAGGGAGAAAGGGATTGCTCTTAGTTTTATTTATTCCTCAGAAACCCCTTGAGGCTTCATAGTAGAGAACACTACTTGGAACACTTTAAGGTGGAGATGTGGATCCTCACCGGCTAGCCCGTGGAAATAAGGGAGAAGATGAATCAAACCCGATTTGAGTTCAACGTTAGCCTATATTCTTGGATATTGAATAAAAATAGGTTGGTAATTCATATCAGGGGCATCAAGTTCTTTAAGTGTTTGTTCCCTTGGATTGGCCACATCTAATTCAATTGGTTGGACAAGGACTGGTTCTTGAATTATTTGATTATCTCCTATGTTCCTCCTAAGTTAGCGGAGTGTTCACTCAATTTCAGGGTCAAAAAAATCCAAGGGATTGTTTGGGAGGCTATGGGGAATTCAGAATGATGTTGGAAGAAAAAGGAAGACGGGATTTTCTTTGTTTGTTTTCTGTTTATGATTTTTATGAGAAGATGAGTTTTTCTTTGTTTGTTTTTTTTAATTTTTTTTAAACTTTTTTTTTGGGTTTTTTTACAATAACCAGAAACTAATGAATACACAAAGCACCGTCCCTAGAAATAATTCCATTTGAAATGCAAGTATGATTATCACCTATTGACCAGTCAAGGTTACGGTGCTCTACTAATGTGTATAGCAACACTCGGGTCGAATCCTCGGCGATGATACTTTTTTTTATAGTCAGTTGTTTTTAGTTAATTGTATTTTGATTGGGAGGTTTGTTTGTAGAGATTATGAAATAATTTATGGATGATGTTTGATTTAAAAAATTTATAAAGATATGGGTGAGTTCATTATTGGGGATTTAATATTATGATATCCTTGAGCTTTGCTTTATATTGCATTAAATTAATACCCTCTTGACAATATGATTTTGATCGGAATTCACAAGTGTTAAAGCTTTAATCCAAGCCATAACTTAACTTAGGTTTCTAATCATTACCATTAATTATTTATGGTAGTGTATTTGTTGTTCCAATAATCCATGGAATCTACATATTAAACAAAATATGTCATTAATCCATGACATATAAAGTTCAACATACACAATATTAACTCAAAGAGTACTCATCGAGCAAAGGCTCTCAATCACTTAATATACCAAAATTATAACTCACCCCAATGATAGATTTACTCAGACATTTAAATTATTAGTAATCTGGTTATAATTATTATGATTATAAATTAATAAGAGAAGGAAAATAAAGGGATAAGAAAAGAGTGGTGCGTCGAACACACACACAAACGATAATGAGAATTAAGAACATAATTTCGATTGAATGAGGAAGAAAAATAAGGAAAGGGGTTTCAAATTTATTTCAAATATTTTAAGATAATTAATATTTAAAAACAGAGGGTGGATGATTAAAATAGAATATGAAGAAGAAACTTTCACTAAAACAGAATTACAAAAACAACACTTACAAGATTACAAATGAAGAAAAACACAAAAGCGAGTGAAATCAAAGAGAGGAGTAAAGGTATCTCAAGTGAAAACTTGATTATGGAAGATTATCCCAAGCCTTTTTAAAGGCTTTGGTCATGCCAATTGATTCTCCTCTATTCTGAAATTCTAACACCTTTCAAGGAGAGGAGGGGGATGTATTTATAGCCCAAGGAAGTGGACTGTTTGCATTCCCAATCTGTCCCTCCACTTGTATCGATGATTTGGACATCCAGACAGCAGAATATATAGATATATCCTTATTAAAAGTTGAAGATAATAATGTTTTCCGACCTCTCTCAATATTTGGAGTCATTTTGACCAAATGAGATAAATTTATGGCCGGTTTATTAAACAAAGTTAAACTTTACATTTCAATCCATGCTTTTTCGATGGCCAAAATGTGAATGGATTTTGTAATAGTAATATGCCTTCAAATATGAATTCTTTATTCAACAAAGTCGGCCACCTATATCCCCTATTTCGCACTGAAACATTTCAGCTTGATTGGATGAATAGATCAGGAGATATTTAATTAATACGGTACTAATTTAAATTCCCACCTAAAATGGTTGGATGGACTTCAAAGCTTCATTTTTGGACCATTTTTCATAGAGTTGGGCCCTGAAATTTTTACCCATGATTATTTTTGTTAATCCCAAAAACATGGTAGAGTTCCATAAAATATGGGCTTTGGGAGTGAGACCAGTAACTCAATCATCATGGCTGGTCCAGTTTCTTCACAAATTCTTTGGGTCATCTTGTGTGGTCCAGATGAGCCTTCAAATGGCCGAATTGGCCCATGATTCCTCCTAATGATATGTGAGAAATTGAATAAGGAATCCTACAAAATAATAACGACACAATTTAAATTAGTAGGGTGAGTTTTATAAATAAAATAGTAAACTGACTCAATTGGACTACTTCTAAAAATGCTAAAAAATTATACTTAGTATTAAAACATTAACAATTCACACAAATTATGCACATTTTATATAAAATAAGTAAAGGAAGTATATAATAAGTAATGAAAATATTAATAACATCAATGACTAAATAATTTGGAATGTTTCATGACTAAAATATTTTTGTTACAATGAATTAACTTAAAGAACACTGTTCATGACATGAATTTCATATACATAAAAAACTTCACCACCATAGGTTAAAAATACACTAATTTTAAATTTAATGGAATGAAAAGAATTCATGGATTATATAAAATTAACACCCTGAAACTCTTTCATAGATTCTTATGGGTGACAAATTCACATTATGTATTTCTCATAAGATGAAAATATGTCTTGTGGGTAGTATTAACTACAAATTCTTGCATAAAATTAAGAAAGTCCTTTAACACCACTAAGACTAAGGAAAATATCTTTAAATACTTAGAAAAATTTATTCCTAGACTCCACTAATTAATAAAAATACATACTTTAACTATAGTTCATTTTCCCTAGAAAAATCTTTCCATCCCAAAATAAAAGGCTCAACTACCTTGGTTAAAAGAAGTAAAAACCCCAACTGAAAGAGGATTAACCAAAACTTAAAGAGGGGAATACCTATAGAATATGGAATCTTATATAGAGGATTTATACTAAAATCATGGATGAAGGTTTTTTGATATGGGTGTTCACCTATGAGAAATGGTGATCAATAATATTTTTATTTTAGAATTCATGGATTAGAGGAGGGATACCTTTGAAAAATAGATTCTTATAAGAGGATATTCTCATAGTCATAGGCATGCTAATGCAAAAAATAGATATTGTACTCTATGGTTTTTTTCAATACATTTTGGAATTAAAATTTGAAAACATAAAAATACACATTAACACACATCTTGGGACAATATAGTAGTTACAAATTCCACATAATGGATAGTTTTGATTAGTTTTTGAATATTTTTATTCATTTTATTCATGTAGATAGATTTAATGCACATTATAAAGAGTTTTTAAATGTTGAGGAAGATATGGTAATAAGAAGAATATTTTTTATGGATATAGATATGTAAAATCATGTTGATTATTATAAAGGGTAGAATAATGTTGGATTCTTCAAGATATTATATGGAAGAATGAAATTAAAATAATTATTCTTACAGAAGTTTCATTATCTCCCTTGTAGTTAGAAAATTCATTTATTGAATAGAAAACAAATTCTTATAGATTATTTCAATTATCTTTGGGTGAAGAAGAAATATATTCTTAAGTGGATAAGTGAGTTACTTAATGTGGTAGAGTAATGGAACTTCCAAATATTTATCTTAGTGAACTAGGAGGTAAGTGAGATTTCTCCAAACATTTATTTGTAACATCAATGAGATTTTAATAATTTTTGTACATAGACACATTGTTGTGCATACTCCTTCTATATAACCTAGTGTGGGTGATCTAAGTAAAATATGTCATTATATTTACTTTATTTATTTCTCATTGAGAGGAAATAAATAGAAATTGATGAGTTCATAAAGGTTATAGAACCACATCCATTTTTAAGGAAGGATAATTTTTAACATCAATGCCCTAATTGACCCAACCTCTTCAGGTGTATTTTTTATTAAGAGTCTAACATTTTTATAAAGGGGTTGTTTTTAATTCCCCCTCTCAAAAAAATTGATAAAATTATAAACCAAAAAATTATCCCTATATTTGATGGAATTAATTTATCTTTATGAAAAATGGGATGAAAAATTATTTTAGAAATTTTGGCACAGACGCCAACATAATGACCAATTATGGAATCACTACTAACATGGAGAGTGAAGCCTTAATGGGGAGATAACCTTTATAATTGGATTTTTATTCCAAATAAATAAATTTATTGAGAAATTCTCTAGAAAACATTATTACCATAAAGTAAATTTCATGAAAACCCCTCATATTATGTGTGAAAAATTATGAATATTTATGAAGGATATTTGAATGTTTCAGTGGAAAATGATTAGGCCATAAAGAACCAATATGGATATTTGAGAATAAATTAAAATGAGAAAGTTTATTCCTTTTTTGATCATATAAATGTTCATGTTGATGATATGTGATACATTATTGAATATCTCAAGGATGATAAGATCATTAAGAAGATCATGAGAAGACTCCCTATTCATTTCAATAAAATAGTGTTGATTCTAGAAAATAGGAAACCAAAAGAAATATCACCTAAATTATTTCATAGTAATCTTGTGGCTTATGAGAAGAGAGATACAGTCAACAAGTCATGAACACTAGTGAGTAACAAAGAGGAAAAATTTAATTACTTAAATAATTTCTCAATCAAGTATAACATAGATAATGATTATTTTGATGAGGTTGTGTTATTGTTTCCTCTAAAATTAATATAAGAATATGAATGTTCAATGAATTTTTTTCTCTTAATTGCTTAAATTTTGAAAATGTGGGTTAACATAAAACTAAATATCCAAAAAACTATCAATATGATGATAATAAAGATAGGTTTCCTAGGAATATGATAAATTTTTTAAAAGTTATAATCAATTATCAATTTAGGTCCTTCAAAAACAAAAAATTAATTTCAAAATAAATTGATATTTATGGAGAAAGTGGAGTAAATGAATCTAAAAATTTATAAGATGCATTTTTATTAATTCATATTGAAAATAATCTATGTGGTGATGATAGTTATGGTGATAATGATAGACCATTGAGAAGTTATTATCTATAAAAACTTAAGCAAAACCTTGACAAGCTTGATTTTTGGAGATAAAAGTCTAATATGGTTATTTTAGTGGTACATGATTTCAATATCTACATGAAATAAAATAAAGTAAAATACATATATGAATACTGATATTGAAAAAATAAATCCGATGTTTATATAAATTATCGAAAGGTAGTTGAAGTAACACTTAACATTGAAGAAAAAAGATAAATAATTTATGGTTTGGATAAAAATATCAATGATAGAGTTAATATAATTGAGGATAATGATGATGAAGTTACGAAATGGTATTAGATGTTTGAAGATAAAGAAATATTATTGGAAACCAAAAATATGAAAACAAATTCAAATGCATTATCCTTAATTCAGACCAAATGAATTTTTGAAGAATATCATATATATATTTCACATGTTTAGTGGTTCAATGATAAATGAAAATATATGTTGAATAATTTTTTTGAGAATAACAAATACATTGGTTTTTTAAACCGCACACATCAAATCCTTGAAAAAAGTAGATATTCACTACACTAGAATGGTAAAAAATCATATTGCGAAGTTGGATTAATTTTTTTAAGAGTTATATTATTTCTCTATTGGTATTTAGTAAACACTTACTATATGTGTTGTAAATCTAATATTTTTTTATTGGTGAATTCCAATCCAAACTAGAATGAATAATTTCTAATTAATTTTTTTGGATATTTATTTTACTATAAAAGGTTTTTTCAAAAAGAAATTAATTTTCCATCAATAGTTTACAAAGTATATTAACAATTTCATTAATTTCAAGATATAAAAAATAGAATATTTACCTAAATACATAAAAAATGAATAAAAATTATCGTTTTTTTAAGAATTTGAATATTTTATTGAGTATGATATTGATAAGGAACATTCATAGACAATATGGGTGAAGAAATAGTGTTTGAAGAAGGGTAACATTTCTAAAATATCATTGAGTGAAATTGGGAAGTTGTGTTAATGGATGTTGGATAGTTGATAAACATCACACATGGCTGGAAATGAAGGCCACATTATGACCATAAAGTTAAATATGATAGTGGCTTTAAAATTAGAAACAACGAGTATTTAAAAAAATGGTAATGAGAAATCCATAATTAGAAGAAAAGATATTATATGAAATGAATTTCTCTTTGATGATGTTCTAAGTCATAATCTTCTCAATGTTAGTCAATTTTTTGACTCCAAATATGGAGTGTAATTCAATAAAAAGTTATTCACTATTAAATATAATGATAGTTCACTAATTTTAAAAATAATAAGAACAAAGAGAAATATAAAAATAGTATGAGAGGAATTTTTATGTTTTCCAAAGATGATGGGAACCATCTATGACATATGAGGCTTGACTAATTGGGAAAAATATCTACAGAGAGTTTGAAAAATAGTAATTGATCATATGATATTCTAAATCTCACATATGATCACACTCACATATGTGATTCATCAAAAAAGTGGAATATTATCTTTAATTCATACTACTCAATGATGGTGAAGGAAACAAGGTTTCTTGATATTGTGCATGAGGATGTTTTTGGTATGATCTCACCCAAAGAATTATAAAGAATAATGTTTTTTTGGTTTTTTTGTTAATGATTTAAAATGTATGGAATGTATTATTCCTATAACACACAATAAAAAGGTGTACAAATGTATCTATATATATAATGGTATATATAAAAATAATCTTAGTGTGATGTTTCAAAAATTATTAACTAACAATGGAACTAAATTTACAAATAATCATGTTGAGGAATATTTTGAGAAGCATGGAATTCAATATCTATTTTGAATTATTAGAACATTATAAAATTATGGGGTTTTGGAATAACGAAATTTCATAATAAATAACATGAATTGGATAATGATTATAGATAAGTACCTTATAGAAAATCATTGGAATAAAGATATTCTCGTATTTGTGTACATTTCGAAAAGATAATTTTATTTTGGAAATCAAGGTATAACTCAATATGAAATATATTATGGAATGAAAGTAATAATCAAGAGCTTATGAGGGTTTGGGATCATGTGTTTTATCCTTAATAAGGATAATAGTAAAATTTTTGAAGATTAGGGTAATGATGAAATATTTCTTGGATACCCATCTAAGAGTAAATCCAACTAGTTCTACAGTAAGAAACTTGCAAAATTTTTTGAAATAAATTATGTTGTGGTGGTAGAAAGTGGTTAAATGACAAGACACGTGAGAAGATTTCACATGAAAACCAACAAATTTTTTAATGTGAAATTAATGATGAAAAATAATTTTTATGGGAAGATCCTAGTAAAAAAATAAATATAATAATGATTTAGACGACAAAGAAGACATAAAAAATAAATTAGAACTATTATAACAAATGATATGGGTTAAAACCATAGAAGAATACAATATTGGTGACTAAAAAACCCCAGTTCAAAAAAATAGAATGAATGGTCAGTATTAGTTATCTTAATTAGGTTGGGTGGAACTATAATCTTTTAAAGTGTTTGGAAATGATGAGTGTTTGGTCAAGTCTATTATTAAAGATCATCATAAATTTTAGAAGAATGTGACATGGGAAGTTTCTCTAAGAATAAGTAACAAGAACATTATTAGAACAATTTTTTATTTTAAAATATACTCAATAAATCTAGATAGGTGATTTAGAATAATGTATGTATGGTGTGAAAGTGGTATTTCAAGATTAAAGGATTGACATTAATGAGACATATTTAGTAGTTTCAAAACCTGAAATGATTTTTTAATTCTTAGCCTCAGTAGTTCAAAAGGGATTCAAAGTTTATAAAATGGAAATAAAATTTTCTCTATTAATTTAATTCAATAAAGAAGAAGTGTATATTGTAAAAATGAATGGATTTCTTATTAGGGAATATAAAGTAAAAGTGTTTCAACTGAAGAAGTTATTGTATATTCTTGAAGAATCATAAAGAGAATGGTACTCCAGGATTTATCAATATCTAAAAATATAGATTTTTATCATGGAGGAATTGATCAAAAACTTTTTATAAAAAAGGATACAAATCATTGGTTAATGGATATTGTATTTATAGATAAAATATCTTTTTTGGCTTGAATTATAACCAATGAAAGCATTTTTTAGACCAAGTGAAGCATGAGTTCACGATGTCTGTTATTGGTGAATTATCATTTTTCCTTATCATGTAAGTAATTCAAATAAATGGTGGAATATTTATATACCAAAAAATATTATAAAGATGTTTTAAGGAAATTTTATATATAAGATTCTAGGACAATATAAATTGAGTAGATAAAAGGACAAAATAATCAAAAGAAAAAGTGGAAAGAAAAGTCAATGTTACTTCTTACAGATAAATCATTGGATGGTTTATTTATTTGACCTCCAAATGACCATATATTTTAATTTCCTTTTTTCAAGATTCTCATTTTTAGATTGTTACGCAAGAAATATATATGATATCTATTAGAGTGATTTTATGTTCTATCCATCATACAATGAGTAATAGGATAATCTATCACATAGATTCATGGACAAATTTAAAGGAAATAATGATTTAGATTGTGATAGTTTGGTAGATAACAAAAATTTCACTTTAGTTAGGGCATTCTAACTTACGAGACCTTGTACATCATGGGAAATCAAGAAAAAGATTTCATATCTTGGATAATTTTAGAGGCTGATAACATAACTTCCACTCAAGAATATACTCAATCTCTTAGGTTAAAACACCATTTAAATGACATGGGTTTTCAATTGATTTCTTCTATTATAATCATGTGTGATAATTCCTATAAAAAATACTATTGAACATTCAAAAGCTAATAATATTGTGATTAATCATAAATCATAAAGTAGAAGGTGGAGTTAGGAATTTTTATTTTCAAGTATGTGCCAACAAAATATTAAGAAAAAAAATATCTTAACAAAGGCACTACCCAAATTTGTTTTTTGAGAAGCATCAGTTTGTTATTGAATTATATAAAAATATATCTACATGGGGGAATATGAATAAACTCTAATGTCTATGGTTTCTTCTATTATAATGATTTTTTATCACTCATTCATGTTTGATTTCAAATCCAATTTTGTGAAATTTTTAGAGAATTTATATCTTTAGTTTAATTTCTAAGGCATAAGAAATGTACATTTACATTTTAAAGGGGTAAAATTTAATGGGGGAGAGGTAAAATAGGGAGAGTATATCATTGAGAAATTAGGGGTAGAGATGTGTGGTTTTTGAAAGAGTTCATGTTATGTTCTTGAAAATTTTAATTCAATTATTGTGTCTCACATGAACATGGGTCATGTGAGATTAGAATTAGTCACTTGAGGATCATTAATACAGACATAAAAGGTAGTTATTTCATAGGAATATAAACAAGTTCCTGAAATATTCGGAGGATGTTTATGAAAACCAAAGGGGAGATTGTAAGTAAAAATCATTCATAATACTTTTTGGGTTTTTTTTGTTAAAAAAATGATGAAGCATGATTCAAAAGGAGTTTAAGGAAGGTGTTTATTTTTTTGGTAAAATAAGACTATAAAATGGATATGACAATTCATTGGTGGTACCTATGGTTCTTGTGGTGCGTACTTGTTTAAGTGTAGGATGACCAAAATGGGAACGATGGTGTTTGACAATGGTAATGGTTGATAGGAGGATTTGCAGTCTAAAATAAAAAAATATTAATGGTATACCATAAAATATAAGTGATGGTAAAGACCTATAGTTTATAGATATGGGAATAGGAAAGAAGAATCTATTTCATTAGAATATTGGATATTTTGTTCATTTATCTTCCACATGATATCAACTATGGGAGTGTAGAAATGTGTGGTGTTATGGGTGTTCACCTGAGAGGAATGGGGAGTAAAATTGTCAGTTTTCTAAATTCATCACTTGTAAGAATATTCCCAGTGAGAAACAACTTCATATAGGATGATATTATCATTATTTTAGTTATGTTAAGGAAAACAATTTAGAATTTGTGCACTATGGTGTGTGGAAATCCGTCTCGACATTAAAATTTTTAGATCTGATAAAACTCACGTCCATATACCTTAGGGAATTAGAAAGTATTTAACTACTATTTAATGGATGATTATAGTTTCTTTTTTAATACCATTAATCTATAAATCCATGATGATATAGGTAATGCAATTTATGAAGAGTTTTCAAAATCAGGTGAATATCTTACGCATGGTAGTAAATCTTTGAGAGAGAAGGATATAAATAAACATCTTGAATATTATTTTGGGATAAAGAATGTGGAATTATTATTGATCTTATCTATAATAATGGAATTTTAATAAGTTGTTTTTTCCAGAGTCTCTTTTTCCCTATAGATGTTCAAAAATCCTTGTGTCAAAGATAAAGAACATTTTTTGTTAATATTTTCATTATTATTGCATGAAGAAGAAGGATATAATCAATTATAGTAGTGTTTTACCTAATGTGGGAGAGTATTTATCCATCCAAATGTTCATGGTAGTTAAGTAGTATGCTTAGTGAGACTTATCTAAACAAATATTTGTAAAAGAAGTGTGTTTTCCTTATATTTTGGGGAATATGCACATTTTCATGCATGATCCTTGGTTTTGGCCCAATGTAGGTAAAACAAGAAAAATACCCCATGACTTTTAATACTTTTATAAATAATTGAGATCAAATATAGGGAAATATAAGTGTTCATCAAGGTTATAGATAAAGAACCATATTCATAGAATAATGAATTTTAACTTCTATACCTTGATTCACTATCCCCTAGGGTGTAATCCTTGATAAGGGACTAAGAAATAATGTAGAAAAGTCTCATTTTTTGGGTGTCTGAGCAACATGGAAATTAATAGTTATTTATAACAAACCTTATAAATAATACATGAAACTCTCCCATATTTCACCACTTCATAAAATATGATATTTAGTGATAGTATTGAGTGGAGAAAGAATGATAACAAGTTCAAGAAGTTTAATGGAAAAGAAATATAATTTTTAAAAGAAACAACTGATTCCCCCTCCCTCTTAGTAGTTAAATGTCATAGGGCTCTACAAGTGGTATCAATGCACATGTTCCCTAGAAATATCCAAGATGTTTTGAAAATGGAATATAATAAATATTTTAGTGAGTTAATTTCCCTTATTAAAAGAAAATTAAAAATGGCTAAAGTAATAGGATGAGGAAAGAAATTAAAAAATAATTGGAATTGTAATGTAAATAAAACTCTTACATGAACTGATCCAGAATGAATATGATGATTATAAATTAGAAAATTGATTCATCATCATCGATATGCCATGTTTGAGATAAAATAAGCCTATTTACTTATGTTGAGAAATGATCTTTTCTAAATGAGATAAAGAACAATAAATTTGGGATAGATAATCTTGAGAAGATATTAAATGATACTAAGGAGAAGATTGCTAAAAAGGAATAAGATCTAGAAGAGAAAAAATAAAAGTGACATTTAGTTTAATATAATATAAAAAAATATAGAGAATATTTCATCATTTCATAAGAATTAAAAGTTCACTCATCCAAATTTAGTGAGAAAAGGGTCCAAATGAATAAGGTAAATCATTTATTTCCAACAAAGCATATGTTAAAACCAAATATGAGTATGTTTTGGATAATAATGATGACATGAATTAGTACACATAAAATGAAGTGGAGAAAAATATAAAAATATCATAAATACCTAGAAAAAATGACATATTTTATAGTAGGTAAACAATAATATAAAACAAAAAATTTCCAGAATCAACCTAGAAATTCTAAACACCAAGGGTTCAACTGGAACTATGGATAAAATGGAAAGAAAAATCTACTCTTTTTATTTTAATATTTATTTTTAATTAATTATCCATGAACCAAGGAGGGTGTTATGGTGAAAAACTAGGTATAAATTATCATAGGAAAAAATTAGTGACCATATCTATATCAAATCTCTTCACCCTAAACAGATTTAAGAAATTAAATGAAGTATGAGAAATATTTAGCCACTAATGTCAAATAATTATGTGTTATATGCCCAGTATACTAGGATAAGGACCTTATAGTGTGAAAGTAAAAAAATTAAAAAAAACAATAGAGGAAAATCCATGAAAATATAATGGGGTCACGAAGGAATATGAGAAGCCAAATGATATTGGGAAATCGATGACTGATGTTTATGAGGTGTAATTGATAAAATAATACTTAAAAATTAAGATGGAGAAAAAAAATCCCCTTGATAATTTAATGAATGGGAATAAAATATGTGCACAATCTATGAAAGATAATAATAAGGAAGAAAACAAAACAAATATTATTCTTGGAAAGAATAAAAAATAAAGGATGAGTGGAAACAATAACCCTAAATGTTTCTTCTAAAAAAATGAGTCCCCACCTTATTCCAATATTCTTATTATTCATTAGTAATAATATTATGATAATTGAAGAATATTATTATAGGGTTTACTAGATAGAAATTATAATGAAGTAACCCTTCATGCAATCTACTAACTACCATGAAATTATAGAAGAAGAGTATATGCCTTGAGGTGGATAAAATCTGAAAAGAATATTTTATATAATAAAGAATAAATTGTTGATAAAAATATAAAAATATATAAAGTTGTATAATAATCACTCTTTAATACCATATTATTTTCTACATCAAAAGTATTTTTGATGGGGGAGTGTTGGTTGATGGTAAAAATAACTCAATGGGGGAGTTACATATATGACACATGCACTATTTAAATATTTTATTGATATGTATGTAGGTAACATTTTTCTTTTAAATGAATATATTTTATAAATAACTTACTTAAGGTATGATAAGATTCAGATCCTGATATCACATGCATGGTAGTGTATATATAACATGTATAACATTGATTATATATCTCTTTTTTTATAAATTTGGATTTACCATGTATACTTATAGTAGAATAATAAAAGGATTATTTCTTTGACAACCTTATGGTATTATCCCATTATCATGTATGAAAACATGGGAAGATTATATAATTTTATTTAAATGAAAAAATAATGTATATGAAATTCCTCATATTTACCTTTTCATTTATTTTGAATAACGGAGAGAACAATGAATCTACTAAACACAAATATTAGTATTAAGGATTTATAGAATTTCAAATAAATTAAAAGGGGTAGATTGAAGATCCCAATCATGAATATCATTTCTTTTCAATGTCTCAAAATATTTTTAGTGTAGCTGATGACAAAAATACATTAGATTTCATACATGATAAAGCATACATGTAAGTATATAAGTTGATTTGTGTATTTTCATGTTCTATTCAAAAGATATTATGAGGCCACTGGCATGAAGAACTTATTTAAAGAAGTATAATACTGATTGGAATTAGTATATGAATATAAGATTACTTTTCATCAACTCTTAATAACATGTACTAATAATTACATGGAGATGGAACTATTTTTACATCATGAAGAAACTATCATATTATGTGTGTGAATGAAGTAACATAACTATTGGATTAATGTTGAGAAATTTGATCTACATAATTTTTTTTATTTTCCAAGAAGTAATTTAAGACGAGGATACAGAAATGGGTTATATGAAGTTATTAATAAAGGTTTTTATAAAATTTAATTAAAAAATGGATAGACTCTAAAAATCAAAGGGGAAAACACTACTAAAAATGTGGGAGATATGTTCAACCATGTGGGATCTATCTAATATGGATTCACCAATGCGGTAGGGAGGAGCATAGTTGATGGAAGACTAAACAAAATAAATATTACAGGCACATGCATGGGAATGTGAATAGAATAAGTGGAGTAACATTATATGGGGAGGCCCAACAGTTAAGATAGAGGAATCTTAAGGGTTTATATTCTAGTGGAAACCCACACAATGATTTTATATGAGATAAACACATATTTTGGTACTTTTCATTTTAATATGTGTCACATGCAACGTATAAATGATGTTTTGATGACTGTGAATTTTCCAAGAAAATCATCTTCAACCTTGATCAAGGGCCTCTTCATGTAAAGGAGAAATGAATATTGTGCCTTCAAATATGATGATGATATGTCAATATAAATGAAATTATTTTTTTCAAATTTTTAAAATTCTGGGAAGGTTAATTTGAAACTATTGATATATTCTTCACAATATATGAATAAATATTATGTGATTTTACTCTCATGATTGATGGAGATGGATATATTATAAGGAACAACTTATCATATGATAAAATTGGATCTTCTGTGTGGTGTAACCAACAACATTATGTGATAATCTACCACACATTCAAATCTAAAATATTTCATAAATAACACATGAAGCTTCAATGTTTATGTTATTCTATTCATATAAGGATCAATCATATTATGAATAGACCTACAGCGAGTGAGGAACTTTCATAACGAATATGTCATCTGAAATATTTCATAAGAACATATCAACTGCAATGAAAAGAATGAATTATCTGTGAGGAATAAATATTTTATGCTTAGAAAGTGATTTTATGGGAAAGGATCTTCCATTATTTTGAGTTTAATCTTCTATAAGGAAGTTTATGAATATTCCATGAGTGTTTGGCTTTTGTATGAACATTGTTACACCTGTGAGTTGTACACAAATATTTTGTGAGTATTCTATGAGTAATGAATTTAAGGATAAATGAATAATTATCGATTCACATCTATGAATTATAGAATGTTGGTATTTTTAAAGATCAATCTTTGAATGTTATTTATTCATCTTGACTTAGTCAAGAAGAATATAATTATAAATAAAAGAGGAAGCCGAATTGAGAAAAATTTATAAATGGGAGTATGAGATTCATGAATGTGATATATACTACCATTAAAGATGTCAGAATATTGATAATATGTTTTTATTTAGTGATATATATTTATTTACACATGGTTGAGACTGAAATACCAAGATATACATGCAGTTTCACTTACTTGTATATAAACTATTTGTGAAGAAGAAAATGAATCTATATAGGTTTATTATTAGATTTTAATTATCTATTAATTCCACCAGGATAGATATCGTGCATTTTATGTATTAATTTCCATGCATTAGAAATATTTATGTGAATAAAAATGTTTATCATTATTTACAAGCCACTATGAGAATGAAAATGACATTGTTATTGAAGAAATTATAAATTATATTTAAATGGACAGATATTTTAGGTATTTAAATGTAATGATGTTATTAATCTGGGAGTTAAATAAATAATATCATGATATATGTATCAAGATTTGTGCAGTAATTAATGGTAGAATTATTCTGGAATATTGAACAAAAAAAATATCTGTAGTAAATAGGGAGATAATTCAACATTCCATAACCAAATTAAAAGAGAATAAATTATATTCTTTCAATTTTCATTGTGTTTCCAAATTTATGGAATAATTACTTTAAAAATTATGAGGATAATATTCATGATATTATTATTATTAATACATATAGATCTTGTTAGTGATAAATAATTTAATGAGAGACTCTATGAGTCTCTTCGTATATTTTTATTATTATAAGATAACATGATAATCCAAAGTATTCATGGAATAATGTTAGTCAAATATAGCAGTCCCTGAAGAATACAGAGCTATGTATGTGATGACTAAGGAGATTTCAAAACACAGTAAATCAAGAATGAGTTTTAAGACCAATATACATGTTCTAAAACACAGTTGAAGATGTTAAAATAGAAGAAGAGAAAACATGATCTTACAGGCTCATGGAGGAGGATCATATATAAGAATGCGATCATTCTATTATCAAATCAATAATAAGAATAAGTATCATTATACAAGAATTTATGACTATTTACTAAAAAGGCTTGAGGGATGGGGTGTAGAACTATTAAATGAGGAGGAGGAAGAGAAGGAATGTTTGTCTATACAGCCAACTGCAGGAGAGGGGTTAGTGGATGGGGTGTAAAACTATGTTTAACAATAGGATTGAGTACTAGGGTTTATACTTTGAATATGCATGTGAATATAATTTAGAAGAAGAAATAATTTCATAATCAATATCGGGGTGTCTCAACAACATGTTAAAGTGTTTATATTTTTATCAAACCTTTTATATATTGTGAATTTCCCTCTTTTATATTACTGTTACATAAGAGGATAAATTAAGAGATAATATTATGTGGATATATAACCTAATAAGTTCAATGGGTTGGATTCAAAAAAAATAATTCCTTTAATAAAACACCGATTCACCCATTCTAATAGGTGAACCATATTTGGTATATTAATGAGGAAATATCAGTTTAGAAAATATGGGTGATCAAACTATACAACAAATTTATCCTTATATTTTAAAAAAAGTAGTACAAAATTTTATATTAACTTATTAGGTTATATAAAACTATATTTTTCAAGAAGTTTTATAAACCTACAATCTTCTCAAAAAACACAACAAAAATATTCATGTGGAAAAATATTTATCTCCCCTTTTAGATAAGTATAAATTTTAATAATTACCCCCTTGAAAATAAAACATAACACAAACAAAATATTAAAAATGAAATTCATCATCACACCTCAAACATTAGTTTTGTAATGTTTATTCAAAATTCATGTTTTATGAAAAAATAATAAAACTCATGTGACTTTACATATTTGATAACATCCCCTCAAATAATAATTTTCAATAGTCTTCATAATGGATGTTTTTCATAAAAATAACTTCCAAACATTTTTTATTTATATTGATTTTTTATTATAACTCGAGAGTTAAAAATTATGTATTTCAAGGATAAAATTGTTAAAGCACTCTATAATGGATGAATCTTTAATTATATATAGTCATCAAATAATCATATCAATTTTCCATTTTATCACATCCCTTTCAATTAATTGTATGAAAGTAAAAGCACATAATTGTGGGAACAAGGTGAGTCTATATTATATCTTTAATAAGATAAATAGGTTTTAGGAATGAATCTCAACCTAATTAAAAGTTTCGTTAAAGATCAAAAATGTTAAGAACTATTCACTTTGTCATCAATAAAATGTTTCCAAATATGATACTTTTTTAGAAGAATTAATTTTTTTACATTACATTATTGTTATATTGAAGAGTTTTTTAACATTGTCATGAACCAGGCCGGGTCACCATCAACTCGGCGCCCGACCCGGCCTGTAGTAAGGCCCAAAGGGCGTTCCCAATCCCCACAGGTTGACACAAGTGCCCAGGTATCAAACATTACATGGGAAAGATTTACCCGAAATAAAAGACAGAAAAAAACTAACTAGATAAATAAACAGAAGCTAGAAATAGACAACCAAACACCCCATTAAACTATGAACAGGTTTAAAGTATACAATTCAAACCAACAACTAAAAATAAAAGACGACAGTGGAAAAAAACTCATACTCAAACCTCCCGGCAAAAGAGAGGCCACATTAGCACCACTCTGCATGAAAAGAACAACTGCAACCTGAACCACCATTGTTGAGAACGAAGTCACAACCTGGAATTCAGAAGAAACAGAATCTACATACACCCAAGGGTGTATGTAAGGTGTGAGCTAAAATCCCAGTAGGATGCCATCGAGAAAAGGTTCCACGCATAATTATTAAAAGACAAATACCTTTTCAATTTAACAGAATAAAAATAAATAAGTGTTTAAATAATTTTAATGAAAACGGGTTTTAAGGGGATACTTCTCCAAAAGTAAAACAACTTAAATTAACTTACACGCACGCACGCACACCCACACACGCATTCACACACACAGATGCACACACACACGTACACACGCATACACACTTTTCTTGGTAACCCCAACGTCACACCGTGTGCCGATGGTGAGCAGAAAGCAGAGGAAGAGCACAATACATGGGAGAAACTAAAGATACTAGCGAGAAGTGGGACCCTAGAACCTCACGTCTCGGTGAACCGTATCACACATTCCCATGCACAAGCCAATGGTAGGGAATCACCTCCTACCATAGTGGTCTCGAGTCATCATCCAATGTTTAGTTAGTGTTGTAAGCGTCAATCCCGCTAGGTGAAACTGGGCCGAGGCCACTCTCGTATCACTAGTACGCTAGTCTAGTCCCCCCACCAAGTACCCAGGCTTCCCGTTTGTGCTCAAGTAATTCAAAGTTTATGTCACATGTCACACTAATGCATAAAAGCCAAACATGGTATTTACGCACGCAAAATCACAATTACACACGCAACCCCTCTTTAAAAACCATGCTCACACCAAAAATTGTTTTCAAAACTCAATCTATATAGGCTATATACTCAGTTAAATTATCCACACAATTAAGAAGAAGACACTTATCATTAAACAACTGACCAATTACACACCTAAATACCATTTAGAAATAAGACGCACACTAAAAAGTTTCAAAAATCAATATGCATTTCTTACAAAACCAACCAAACCAATTTCCCATCCTTAATAACTATTTTCTAAAACAATTAAGATTTTAATAAACATATCTTGAAGAGGAGAACATGAGTTTTCACAAAAAAACAACCCAAACCTCTTTCATTACCAAAAAAACGTCATAATCTTATCAAAACATGATTTTCACCACAAAAGTCATTTAATTAAAAATTTTACAATTTTTAAAATCAGAGCAGTAAAGCACCACATAATTTAACAAGTCAAAAGTAGATGCTTATAAAACAAATTAAAATAATCACTTGGAATTACCCACTAAACGCAAACAAAAACTTCTCTTACGACCCAACGCACCCGACGCCATGTCAAAAATATAGTTCGCACCTCTTGTAAAAAAAGTTAATAATCTAACGGGACAAGTTAAAAATCACCAACAAGGTTCTCAGAAGAAACACACACATAAGATAAACAATTTACTAAACAATTTTAATGCAATTCATACTTTAAAACGAAAGGAAAAACAAATTCTCATTACCTGAATTAACTAAACAACATGCTAAACAAATGAATCTTGCAAACTAATTCATCAAATAATAATTAGACGCGGAACCACCTACCTCGGCGGAGAACCCCAAAAATTGATTTGAAATCTTCAAATTGGAGTGCGTAACTTCAATCACATGTCGTTCGCACCACAATGATCCTAAAATGAACCCAAAAAGAATATATCGGACAAAAACAGAGACAAAAAAAATTCTTAATGAACTTCACACCTGCTAAAAAAACTCAAGGAAGGTAAAAGAGAGAACTATTCGGCAGGGGGGGTTTGCGCACGCGACAGGAGGGTGAGACGCTAATGGGGGAAGTCAGAGCAGCGCCGACCAGCGAGGGAGGTCACGCGACTTCGCAAGCCGGCCTGGTCGGGGGTTGGATAGAGCAGAGGGCGTCGAGGTTCACCAGATAGAGGGAGGAGATGCTGGGGTTCGCCGGACCAAGCAAGGGGGGTCGACTGTTGGGGTTCTCCAAACTAAGTGAGGGGAAGTCCAGCGGAGTGGCAGGGGCGTTTCCAGGGGAGTGACGGTGCGTCAAATAGGTCGGCACCCAGGGTTCCAGGGGGGTCGCGCTTCCATCCAGCCAAGAGGAAGGGGGAGACGCCAGGTGCATGTAGAGGAGCTGCGACGGGGATGAGAGAGGGAATAGGGGGCAACGGGGATGTGAGAGGGAACATGGGCGACACAGATGATCCAGGAGGCGGCAAGCAGGCGAGAGGCCTGGCCGGAGGGGAGGTCGTGGCAGAGTGCGGAAGACTGACACGATGAGGGAGCATGGGTGCAGTTCGGGGAGGGGGGGGGGGTGTCGCGACGAGCCGAGGGGGAAGCCAGGGAGGGAGAGGTGAACCAGGGGGTGCGGTTTCGACGGGGGAAAAAATAACAGGGGAGGGGTGCGGCACAATAAGAAAAGGGGGAGGAAACCCTACCCAAAACAATGAGAAAAAAAGAATAAATAAACAAATAAAATAAATCTGAAACTAAAAAAATTAAAATAAAATAACCAATAATAATAAAGATAGTAGTTATAATAATAATACTAATAATAAGGTAAACTAAAAAAACCTAATGAATTAAATTATAAACATTACAATAATAAACTTAATAAAATGAAAATAATAAAAATAACTCAATTAAATTATTATCCAATATAATAATAATAATAATAATTTCATTAATTAAACATCGACAAGGCATACGGTGAACCAGGCGGGGTAACGCGGCGACCCAGACGAGGCCGCGCAGCTTCGACCGCGTTACGCCGGACGCAATCAAGACCAAAACGCAAATAACGCCAAATCTTAAGTTGGGTTTCGACCTGAACTACCTGACACAAAGAAATTTAATAAAATAAATAAATTTTGAAATGGAGGGTGTGACAATTCTCCCCACCATAAAGCTTTCCATCCCCGGAAAGCTACAACTAAGGATGAAACCCAAAGTAAGAAACAACACCTCCTTAAGGTCCAAATAAGATCCCTATGAAATAATCAAAAAGAGGCAAAAAAATCGTGCTCAGATAAGGTGAATAAAATGACAAACTCAAGAAACTCATAAAAATACATTATGATATGTGTCGCCGGTCCCAAAGAGATAAAACGCCTCCAGTTGACTTATCAAGAAAAGGGGACCCTCGCACCCACAGAAACCAACTTCAAAGTCAAAACATCTCAAACATTATTAAATGAAAACCACATCACTTGGATAGAAAGAATAAAAAGGTCATACCACATCCACGGAACAATCATATCACTTATCACCAAGATATATTTAAAAACATGAGCAAAAAATCAACATGGGGAGGCCCAAGGGGCTCCCCACCATTAGGAACTCACTGGCGCTTGAGACGAGACTGGAAAACCAACACGGGGAGGTTCGAGCGGACTCCCCACCATTAAAGAAATGTCCAGCACTGATTCATTCTAGAGACATTCGTGTGAGACCCAATGTGGGTCTCCCCACCATTAAGAACCTACCAACTCCCATGATGAGACTATAAAACCAACATGGGGAGGTCCGGGCGGACTCCCCACCATTAAGGAAAGGCCAACCCGATTTATTCTAGAGACCTTTGTGCGAGACCCGTCATGGGTCTCGCCGCCATTAGAACGAACAGAGCATACATGAATTTGAAAAAAAATTCTCGATGGTGACCAAACACCCCACCACAAGGGGCAGGGAGGGAGGGGCCCGACCACTAGGCGTCAAAACCACGACCGAACACAAACCAACATCTCAAAATTTCCTGGATGAACACCATTCAAATTTGAGACTGAGTTACCCAACAGACTCTCATAAGGACCACTAAAGCGATTGCATCCAGTGGAATGAAACCCCCAAGACTTTAAGTCATGAGACGAACATGCCTCCACATGGACAAGAAAACATTACGCAACCAGACGGCTCATTCGAAGCGGAACAACCATAGAAACAATTTAAACTGCATCTACCTCTACTTTTAACACCGATGATAGAAATAAATTCAGGGTCTCATACCCTCTCTAGGTTCCTGACCATACGCCAACTTCACTCCAAGGCCTATGGCTGGAGCCCTGATGTTTGAAGCATCATCTTCCTCGCAGTCAGGCATGGAAGACTCTCGAATGGAGCTTCTCCTTTTGGTGTCACACGCAATCATACTGCACCCGAGGCAACACCACTAGACACAAAACAACATGAAATCTAGTTACTATCACACTAAACATTCACCAGAATGAGAGCTTAAATGGTACACATGAACCACGCCTTGTTACACTGAATGAGAACATGACACCACAAATCATCACCGAGAATGATCATTATTGTCGAGAGAAACATTACTCGGAGAGTGACTTCAAACTGAGTCTTAAACAACACGTGATTCCTGCAATCGACCATAGCATCCCCATATGATTGGGCCTGCCACACTAGTGGCCTAACGTAGACCCTTTCTTAAACAAAACCAACGAAGGACCAAAGGTTATTTAGAATAGTGTCCCACACCGACCACCCCATGATGTTTCCACATTTCCCCACTGGGATATCTTTCACCGTTTCCAAATATAACTTTAAAATTAATGAGGTCAAACTTCACCCTTGACTACCAAAGACAACTCACACTGCAAGAAGTCACCGAACATGACCCTTGCGGCCGATGAAGATACTACAAAGACCTTCAAGACACTGGTCAACACTGATAATTCTGAACCACCTTCAACTTTCCCTGCTGGAAATTCTTTCACCGCTTCCAGGGGAACCTTTAGACACAACGATGTCAACTTCATACCCGACGAGTCATACAACTCAAAAGACCAAAACTACCTTAAAATCCCCTCACATATGTCATTCTTCTACGAGAGGATCCGTTCACCGAAAATAAAAAAAAATATTGACATAGCACTGTCACAAAAAAGTGAGAGTCCTTACTTTAATCAACGGGAGGGTTGGCCAACAACAAATTACCGGTGGCCGCATGTCATTCAAACATTAACTCTTTATTGGGGTGTACACTAGCCAAGAACGAGAACCATGGACCCAATCAAACAGGTCTGATAGTCAATACATACCACAAGAAAACACCAAACGTGCAGGGGGAACCACTGCAAGGTCTTCCCAATGTACTTTTAAAAAAAATTAACTAGCTACACGCTTGTGTACCAACTGAAAAATAAGAATTCAAACTCGGGACACAAATCATTCAGAAAGGATCCTCGGCTTAAAACGCCTCACATCTAACATTTCCAAAACATAGGGACACGCTACACAAACACCGTTGGCTAAAACACCAAATTTTTCCTTTAACAAAACATTTTGAAAATAACAACCCCAGTGGGTTGCACAAAGACCAATGGTGTCCCATGGGACTCGCACATGCATGTTCTCATGACACACCATCACCCACCTCATGTCCATCCAGAAACTCATCCACTCGTGCCATTAAACATTTCTCTTTCCATATACACTCATGCATGTGGTTGCCCACAAGAACACCAAGGATAAAAACCAAAGCTTTCCATTTTTTTTGAAACCAAAACATCCAACCCACACTTTCCAAACCTTTCACATCATTTTATTTCTAAAGCTCTTTATTTCAAAACATTTTAGAAGACCAAATCATTTTTACTTAAAAACCAAATTCTCACAATTCCAAAACAAAGAGACGAGAAGCAAAGAAAGGGAAACCAGGGTCAGCGGGTGATTGGAACATATGGTTGGCGGTCATACACCGATCACGCCATGGGCCACGGAGAGTATTTTAGGATAGTGTCCCCGACTCCACAAGGCTTGCCAGACCCTGAGAGCCCACTAAGACCACTAACCCTACTCTATTTTCATTTCCCCAAAACAATATTAACCGCAAGAACCAAAGAATTAGACAAACCTCAACTTACGTTGGTAACTCGATTCCCGCCACGAGGTGTGCTGGCCCGGAACCTTACTCGTAACAGAACGTCGAGTTCCGACACCCTTAAATTTTCTCAACATTGACTCTATCTCAAACGAACACAACCCAAGAGAGAAAACCTAGCTCTGATACCATTTTGTCACGAACCAGGCCGGGTCGCCATCAACTCGACGCCCGACCCGGCCTACGGCAAGGCCCGAAGGGCGTTCCCGATCCCCACGGGTTGGCACAAGTGCCCAGGTATCAAACATTACATGGGAACGATTTACCCGAAATAAAAGACAGAAAAACAACTAACCAGATAAATAAATTGAAACTAGAAATAGACAACCGAACACACCATTAAACTATAAACAGGTTTAAAGTCGACAATTCGAACCAACAACTAAAAAAAAAGACGACAGCGAAAATAAAAAATTATACTAAAACCTCCTGGAAAAAGGGAGGCCACATCAGCACAACTATGCATGAAAAGACCAACTGCAACCTGAACCACCATCGCTGAGCATGGAGTCACAACCTGGAATGCAGAAGAAACAAAATCTACAAACACCCAATGGTGTATGTAGGGTGTGAGCTAAAATCCCAGTAGGATTCCACCGAGAAAAGGTTCCACACATAATTATTAAATGAAAAATACCTTTTCAATTTAACAGAATAAAAATAAATAAGTGTTTAAAGAATTTTAATGAAAACGGTTTTAAGGGGAAAATTCTCCAAAAGGAAAGCAACTTAAATTAACTTACACACATGCACGCACACCCACACATGCACGCACACACACAGACACATGCACACACGTACACATGCACACACACTTTTCTTGGTACCCCCAACGTCACACCGTGTGCCGACGGTGAGCAGAAAGCAGAGGAAGAGCACAATACATGGATGACCCTAAAGATACTAGTGAGAAGTGTGACCCTAGAACCTCACGTCTCGGTGAACCATATCACACATTCCTATGCACGAGCCACTCATAGGGAAACACCTCCTACCATAGTGGTCTCGAGTAATCATCCAATGTTTAGTTAGTGTTTTAAGCGTCAATCCCGCTAGGTGAAACTGGGCCGAGGCCACTCCCGTATCACTAGCACGCTAGTCTAGTCCGTCCACCTAGTACCCAGGCTTCCCGTTTGTGCTCAAGTAATTCAATGTTCATGTCACATGTCATACTAATGAATAAAATCCAAAAAAGGTATTTACACATGCAAAATCACAATTACACACTCAACCCCTCTTTTAAAACCATGTACACACCAAAATTGTTTTCAAAACTCAAACTGCATAGGCTACATACTTAGTTAAATCATCCGAACAATTAAGAAGATGACACTTATCATTAAACGACCGAAAAATTACACACATAAAAAACATTTAGAAATAAGTCTCACACGAAAAAGTTTCAAAACTCAATCTGAATTTCTTACAAAACCAACTAAAACAATTTTCCATCCTTAATAACTCTTTGCTAAAACACTTAAGATATTAATAAACATATTTTGAAGAGAAGAACATGAATTTGCACACAAAAACAACCCAAACCTCTTTCATAACCAAACACATGGCATAATCTTATCAAAACATGATTTTCACCAAAAAATTAATTTAATTAAACATTTTACAATTTGTAAAATCAGAGCAGTAAAGCACCACATAATTTAACAAGTCAAAACTAGAAGCTTATAAAACAATTTAAAATAATCACTTGGAATTACCCACTAAACTCAAACAAAAACTTATTTTACGACCCAACGCACCCGACACCATGTCAAAAATATAGTTCTCACCTCTTGTAAAAAAAATTTAATAATCTAATGGGACAAGTTAAAAATCACCCACAATGTTCTCAGTAGAAACACACTCACAAGATAAACAATCTACTAAACAATTTTAATGCCATTCATACTTTAAAACGAAAGGAAAAACAACTTCACATTACCCGAATTAACTAAACAACATGCTAAACAAATTAATCTTGAAAACTAATTCATAAAATAATAATTAGACGCGGAACCACCTACCTCGGTAGTGAACCCCAAAAATTGAATTGAAATCATCAAATTGGAGGGCTTAACTTCAATCGCGTGTCGTTCACACTACAATGAGCCTAACGCGAACCCAAAAACAGAGGTCGGACCAAAACAGAGAAAAAAACAATTCTTAAGGAAATTAACACATGCTAAAAAAAACTCAAGGAAGGGAAAAGAGGGACCTATTCAGGGGGGTTTGCGCATGTGGAAGGAGGGCGAGACACCAATAAGGGAAGTCGGAGCAGCGCCGACCAGCGAGGGAGGTCGCGCGACTTCGCGAGTCGGCCTGGTTGGGGGTTGGATAGAGTAGAGGGCGTCGAGGTTCGCCGGACAGAGGGAGGAGGTGCTGGGGTTCTCCAGACCAAGCAAGGGGGGTCGATGGTTGGGGTTCACTGGACCAGTTGAGGGGAAGTCCAGCAGAGTAGTAGGGGCGTTTCCAGGGGAGTGACAGTGCATCAAATAGGTCAGTACCCAGGGTTCTAGGGGGGTCGTGCTTCTAGTTGGCCGAGAGGGAGGGGGAGACAACAGCTGCATGGGGAGGAGCTGAGATGGGGATGAGAGAGGGAACAAGGGGCGATGTGGAGGATCCAGGAGGTGGCGAGCAGGAGAGAGGCCTAGCCGGAGGGGAGGTCACGACGGAGTGCGGAAGACCAGTGCGACGAGGGAGCAGGGGTGCGGTCCGGGGAGGGTGGGGGCGGGGGGGGGGGGGGGGGGGTGGTGTCACGACGAGACGAGGGGGAAGCCGAGGAGGGAGAGGTAAACCAGGGGGTGCGGTTTCGACGAGGGAAAAAAATAACGGGGAAGGGGTGTGACACAATAGGAATAGGGGGAGGAAACCCTACCCAAAACAATGAGAAAAAAATAATAAATAAAAAAATAAAATAAAACTGAAACTAAAAAAACAACCAATAATAATAAAGATAGTAGTTATAATAATAATACTAATAATAAGGTAAATAAAAAAACATAATGAATTAAATACTAAAAATTACAATAATAAACTTAATAAAATTAAAATAATAAAAATAACTCAATTAATTTATTATCCAAGATAATAATAATAATAATTTCATTAATTAAACATCGATAAGGTGTGCGGTGAACCAGGCGGGGTCGCACGACGACCCAGGAGAGGCCGCGTAGATTCGACCACGCTGCGCCGGATGTAATCAAGACTAAAATGCAAAGAACTCCAAATCTTAAGTCGGGTTTCAACCCGAACTACCCGACGCAAAGAAAGTTAATAAAATAAATAAATTTTGAAATAGCGGGTGTGAAAAATATCATAAAGAAAAGAATATTCATTATTTTTATATTTCCCCATATTCTTGTAAAATTATAAATAGAATGGAAAAAATTTTAAACATTCATTTGTAAAATGATTACCTTCTCCTTTTTTGTGTTGACTCCTTTTTAGTAGTAGCTGTTTTGGTACTTTGATTCCCTGGTTCATTCCCCTTAATTTTCAAACATTTATCTTATTATAGCATCCATTCAATGCACTGGTTAACTATATTATAACACATAATTATTTTAAAATAATAACATTGTTTCGGATAGCATATGTGATAGAAACATTGAGCTTAAAAAACCCAAAAAACTTATTTCTTTAATTTTAATCTATTTTAAAGATTGCGGAATATGAAACCCCAGGTAAAAACAAAATATAATATATTATACAATTATAAATATTTTTTAATTAATATTTATTAATATCAATAAAAAATCAGGAAAATTATTGTGATATATTGATTAAAAATAAAATAACAACTATTTAAAAGAAAAAGACATTTTTAGAAGAACCGTATTCTTTATAATAGTCAATTTAGTCATAATTTTCAAACATAATTTTAAATTAATGATTAATTTTTTTTGAAAATTTATTGAAAAAATTAACTTTATTTTTTAAATTATAATATAAAAATAACCTTAAGATTAATTTTTAAGATTGTTCTATAATATTTCCTTTTTTGATTAATAGTGAAAAAAATGAATTTAAATGAAAAAATGCCTTTAAGTTTCAATTATTAATTTTATAAAAATGTATTTTTAATTGTTTTAAAACTAAAATTAGTTAAACTATATTTATAAAAATATAATTTATCTTATTTGAATCATTTTCATATTTAATTTTGAAATAAAATTTTTATAAACATTTAAACATTTTCTATTTGAATTCCTGCATTATCATCTTGACTATGTGGGTCAATTTTAAATATTAAATTTCTAATTATATGAATTTATTTTTTGAAATTTATTCCATTATTGGAATCATCATAATTTATATTATTTAATATGTTCAACTTAATCATTTACCAAAATAAATAGTAAAAGTAGTAAAAATTATTTATCACCATTAATGTAAAAAAGGATTTACTATGGGTTTAAAAAAATGATAAGGGTGACCTAGACACTTGTATAAAATCAATTGGATATAAATATTAGACCTTAACATTTCTAAGACTATATAAGACTCTATTTTGGACCCTTTTTTTTGTGAAATATGTGGGTGTATGTTTTTATATTCAAACATTACAAGTGTTCCACCCACCACACTTATAAATGGACACCCCATATCCAATATTATTTACACTATAAAACACTTTTAGTTCAATAAATACTGGCCCAAATAACTTCACAACATACCTCATATCATCATATGAGCCTTAATTTGGGAATTAATCCAACCTAGTTTGGATTTTGGTGCAAACCTAATGAGGATACCCAAAGAAGTGGTAATGTTCTTCAATGAACATTTTTATTTTATTTATTCTTTAAACTCCTTGATTTCTTATTAAAAAATGATTATATAATTTAAATAGTATATTTCAAATATTTATTTTTTAAGATAATTGAATGACCTAAAAAGATCCCCACTTACATCAAATTGGTTATGAAATCATCATTCATGTGTACGACAGATTGCCACATCACAAGTGGATGTCATTAGTTTTTCCATTACCACCTCTAAAGGTTCGGTATGATGACTCATATAAAGTATATAAATATAATATTTATGACATAATGATACCTATATATCCATTATATCATATATAATTTTTATAATTTCCATTCTATAGGGGATATGATAACGTCGCTTGTGTGTGTGGCAGTCTACCACCTTACGAAGTGATGTGATTATTTTTTCACTAATGCTTTAAATAGAATATAATTAAGATAAATTTAATGAATATAATTTATATAAAATAATAAATTTTCATATTAATTAAATATATATCATTATAAAAATATAATATATCATTTTCTTTCTTACCTTTTCACTCACTGAAATAAGATACCATTTTTTGTATACATGTGGACTACCACCTTCACGAAGTGTTGTGACTCTCTTTTAATCCCCACACCAAAAGGAAGATATGTATAATTATATTTAAGAAAATGATATAATATTATTATCATTATATAAATATAAAATATTACTTAAAATCCTTCTATAATTATTGTTGAGAAATGGAAATGTTACTCATGCGTACGTACGACCTAGCATCTCCATGATCGAAACATACATACTTTATCAAAGTAATATTTCATGATTGGTTTTCAAACTTTAATCGATGTAAAAATATGTTAATTATGTCATTATTTTTATTCTGGATCTTATGGTACTATATAATATGTGAAATAACTAGATCTTTCACAAAACAACACACATGAGAAAATAAGGAAGTTAACATAAGAAACCATGTAGATAGTGAAATATAATTAACAAATGAGTATAAGATTTTATAAAAGATTCATATATGAAATTATAAAGAATAATATAGTTCTTTTATAATTTAATAACCTGTTTAAAACAATTATAATTTATTTTATTATAATTTCTACCCTATAGAATTATGAGGTAATGGATTTTGTCTCAATTTCATTCCATTGAGGCATATTATAACTTATGCACCTAATTTTTTTATATGGTGTATATAATCACCCTTAGATATGTAATATAATTATTAATTAATAATTCATGGTATTTTATGTTTCAATTTTTTTATCATCCATATGGATCTTACTTAAGAGTTACCAAGTGGTAAATAATTTTTAACTCAATTTATTTTCATTGGGTTATAATACTTCTTCGTCATCATTGATATTCTAAGAATATGCATTAAATGTTTTTTATATATTATATTTTATTTTCACTTGTTTTATGGGTATTTAAAGTTTATACACATAATTATTAATTTCATAATTCTCACTTAAAAGTTATTATCATTGTAAGGGTGTATTTCACAATATCATTCTCATTGAGATTTTTTATTCATGAATTTAAGTTGATTGAAATTATTTGATCATTGTCTAATAGAACCATATAATTTCTAATTCTTCAATTATTCATGGTATTTTCAAGTAATAGTAACATTTTTTCTACTATTTGGTAATTAAAATAATTAAGAAAGAATTTCTAAAAAAATTTGACTTTATTTATCTCCTTAATCAGAAATCATTTTTTTTTCCAAAATAATTTTATAAATGTTTTCTAAAATGATTTTAACCCTTTATAAAAGCTTTATTAAATAAATTTTTACTCATTTTTATGTTTCAAAAAAAAATTTAAAATGAATATTTATGTTATTCTCAAAACAATTATTATTTGTGTTTTATAAAAAATGTGAAAGTAATATTTGTTTCAAAATGTTTGATTATAATGAAATTTTTACATGTCATGAACAATGAAGTGTTTTAAATATTCCTTAGTTTCAAAAATTATTTTCAAAGAAATTATTTTTTAAAAAAATTGGGAAGTTCTAGTGATACAATTTATTTTCAAAATAAAAATGATATTTTCATAAAGTTTGTTTTAATGATCATTTTATGGTATTTTTTTAATAAATGAAAATAACCATTTTATGGTGTTTCTATAGATTATTTATGAAAATTTTTACCAAGGAATGTATTGAAAATCACTTTCTTGATTCATTTTTGTAGTCGATATCCTTTCATTGAAATTTTCACTTCTTCTGATCACTGGGATTTAAAATTACATTAAATATCTATATTATTTATCATAGATATGTTTATTTATTAAACGATATATCATTTTCAAATAATTTATTCCACAATTAATTCATTTGTTTAACTGAGGAAATATTGATAAATCTGTATTTTATACTGAATATGGATATTTGATGATAATGAACATTGTTACTAAATTAAATTTATTAATTAATATGTGAGGAATGATTTAGACATGAAGAAACTGTTGGGGCTCATTTATATATAGCCACTTGATTCATCGGGAAATATCATTATATGAATCAGTTGGATAAACTTAATTAAATTGGTTTCTATCCATTAGTTTTTAAAACATATTGTGGATAGATCTTGACATAGAGGTATAATTTTCCTGATATATAATATCCAATAATTAAGAATTTTCTTCATTAATAATTTAGTTATTATTATCCATGGTATTTTAAAAATGATATTATCTCTGAATGAATTTATTTATTAGTTTATTTATTAAATGGATTGTTTCTTTAGTTATTTACCTTTTGATGTTGATTATTCCTTATCCAGTCATGATAGTCATGTTATTGATTAAATTACACATGTTTCTATTTATTTACCTTTCTTTATTGATTATTAATTATCATATTATCCATGATATTATCTCCAACATATTATCTCTAGATACATTTCATTCTCAACTTATTGATCTAATTTCATGTGTGTTTAGATATTTAACTTTCCATGTTGATTATATGTATTGATTTATGAATTATTCTCTTATACTAAACCCATAATGATAATTTGAGGTCACCTTTATTTTGTTTACTTTCCCTAGTATCCCATTAAGTCTACAATGATTTATGTGAAAGGATATTATTGAGGGAATTATTTTATTCCCAAAAAATGTGTTATAATTTTTATATTAAAATGTAATGGAAGTATCATACATATATCTAGTTTAAAAATACTAATAAACTATTGGGTGTGTTGGGATGTGATTCCTTATATCTTATGAAAATTTAGTAATTTAGAAACCGACTCTAGGCTACTGGGGTCAGGGTCACTAGAATTGGTATCAGAGGAAGTTTAATGACCCAAGGTTGATATACATGAGAATTACATTATATTTGAGGAATAATTAATACATTACACAAAATGACTCTCAAATACTGTATTAGTTTAGTTACTTTGAAAAAATTGAATAAATTATTATAATTTGGTGAAATATATTTAACATATCTTATAAATATCTTCCCCATGGGTTTTCCGACCTAAAACCTATCTTTATATCCTGTGGAAAAGAAATAATTTGAAAAGGGTGAGCTCAGATGATTAGTAAGGGTAAACAAAGAAAATATCAAACAAAACATGAACATAAGAATTTAAAAACAATAACATAACTTTTTAAAATTATACCACATATAACATATATAAAAATATTTTTTCATGAAATAAATCTTGGAATTTTATGAGGCATAAATCATAATAGAACACAAGCCATTAGAAAATTCGCATAAAACATGGATTTTTTGAAAACACATAAACATTGAAAATTGTTTCTATATTAGACAAGGCTCATTTCCAAGACCATCATAGTTGAAAAAGTTTATTACTTAACTTTTTCCACTCCTCATTCCAGCCCTTTATTACTAAACTAGGTTTACTTACTGTTCAATCCCTGTATTAATGAACATTGATCATTTCCTGTTCCAGCCCTGTATTACTGAACCAATAATATTTCCCATTCAAGTCCTATCTATATCATGATATTTAAATATTTACCAAATACATTGGAGGTATATCTAGGTCCCAAACCTCTCATAATTAAATAATTCTTAATTGTGCCATAAGAATATAAACCATTCATCATAACATATCCCAATGAATAAAATGGGTTTCTTAAACATCATTTCATCATATCATAATCCATGTAAAAAAATGGATTTCATAAATAGAATTCATTTTTAAACACAATCAACCCATATGAATAATAGGGTTAGTATACTTGAAACAAAATCCTATTAAATAATTTCATTATAAATGTAAAATAATTTCAATAGAACACTTGAAATTAATTCTTGAGTAAAATATCATTTCTTCATCGAAAATGATTTCTTTTCATAAAATACCATGAAATTTTAAAAGAAAAGAATTTAATTTGAAGATAACCAAGAAATTTTGTACTGTAAGATTCACAGAAATAATATTTTTTGAAAACATAATATTTTTCATTCTATATAAGATAAACTAAAAATTATTCTTGTATTTTTACCGAATAAGTTAAAAAGTACCTCATATCGAAAATAAAAAAAATTCATTTTATAACATTTAATAAAATTTTCTCCAATGGTTAAAATTGAATTTAAAAATTTGTTTAAGAATATAAATAGTATTTTGGAATTCATATTTATTAAATATGTACATGGATGATAAATATACTCCAGCAAATACTTACGTATAAAAAATCTTAGATAATATTCAGATTGCAAAATTATCTATTACCTTAGGTTTGATACCATTTGTATGTATCTGAACCTCATGTATAATGATTCAAATAATTTCATTGACTTATTATAGAACCATATTACATATATGATATCATATATGATCATATTGACCCCTATTTAATAATATTTAATTATTACGCTTCTTTCTGGTGTTAACTACTTCATTTTCTAATGCATGTTTTATTAAATATGTTATAATTATCATTGTTAAGTCATAATTATATAACTAAAAAATTATATTAACATAATATATATCATATTTATTCATTATATAAATTTATATAATCACGATTTAATGGATATCATGTATAATGAATCACACCCCATCACATCGTGGAGATGGTAAGCTGTACGTATGCATGAGCGACAATATCATTCCCATAATTGTGAAATGGCATGAAATTGGATGGAATATATTTTGTTATACAATCCATATAATGTTATAATAATCACATATATTTATTTTTTCCATCATTATACCCATCCAATTAAGGTGGTGATGAAAAAATTACACAATGGCGTAGAGATGGTAAGTTGTACATACGCCAGTGTGGTGATTTGATTTTTTGTACGATAAATAGAAGGTGGAATATGGTTATACCATAATCATAATAACATCTAATAATATAGTCTATACTGAATATATTACTTTGTAATAGATAAAACTCAGGAAGAGGAAGTATACGGAGAAATAATTTTGAAAGAATCAGCATAGGAGATTACCTCTTATTTGATGTGCTCCCTCTAGATATCCTCTTAAAGCCACAAGAGTTGGTTTTTTGAGAAGACCAACACATCTATAATGTAGCTATGTATGTTGAAAAGAGAAATGGTTTGGGTTTAGCTCTAATGAACTAAAATTTTATTAATATAATTTTATCTATTTATTTAATTAATTTTCTTATGGTTATAGAAAACACATTATCTTCTTTTATTATATCCATTAGGATTTTAAATAATTGTTATATATCTTTACCATTGATTATATAGGCCTTGAATAGTGATCACATGACAAGTCTAAATATAGGGGTTTATAAAATTATTTTGGAACCAACAAAAGAAGTGATGGCCTCAACCAGTATGATCGTACCCTATAAGGACCATTTATCAGAGCTTCCAAGGGTGTTATCATTTATGGGATTTTCTTTGGACCAAGACCAACCTTAGATCCAAAAACTTAATCACAAGAAAAAACATTTATGAGATAAGATAAATCTTATAAAGATCACTAACCAAACCATGTTCACTAAATGACCCCATGAAAACCCCACCATAACACACCTTACCCTTACAGAATTTACTAGTGTGATAAAGGGATATGTATAAAGAACATAACATTAGAAATATTTACATTATTTTTTATATAATATTGAATATATTTTCTTTCTATTATTGTTACTTTGTAAATTATTTTTAAAGTATAAATAGTATTTTTAGTTAATCATCAAATTTAATTAGGAAATTTATTTTGAAAAATTAATGGACTTTTGAAATAAATAATATTTTAATCAAATATTATTATTAAAATAATTTTTTAAATATAAATTGTCATTTAATTTATATGATGTCAAATTTCACTTTTATTAAGTTTTGAAAACTGTTATTATAAAAAACTCATCATTTTTAATAAATATTGGTTTTATTTTAGAAGTAAAAAATCACATTTTTAGAAAATTATTTAGATAAAATGAATATTATTTTCGGAATTATGATATCAAAATTATCCAACACCGAATTTTTCATAATTTTCTGTGACAATCAATATTTTTTGGGTAAAAACTAAATACCATATAAATATACGGTGTGATTTATGACATCATAATAGCCCAATAATGACACAATAAATACTATAAAAGGTAACACCATCCAAATGTATGTTTTTTTACTTTAAAATAATGTAATTTTATGTTTATTTTATTTATTTATAAAGCCTTTGTGAATCTTCCAACAGTTAATTTTTTCAATCTTCTTGATGCTCATCCAAACTCTTCCCTCTACCTCTTATATTCCCCTAATGGAACCCCCAAGCTATAATGAGTCCACTCCCATGACTTTATAGTCACACAGTCATGTAAGGGATTTCTCTCTTCTCATTTCCATTCAAGCACTTCTTTTATACTAGGATTCTTAAATTCCATTTTCATATATTGGGATATGATGTTCCATGGACCCCTTTATTGTCCATTTTATGTATAAATGATGAGAAATTACTTTCAATCACATTAATACACCCTATAATCCATTATGTATACCAGTTACAGTGTCAAAATTCCATAAGGGATTCTCTCTCTCTTTTTTTAATCTAGAAATTATTTTATGATACGCCTTTTCAATTTCTATTTGATTATTTTGGGATACATTCTTTCCTATCCCAATTACTTTACAATTGATGCATAAATTATGAGATCCCATTTCACTCTCATTTAACCCTCCTAAGAAACTTTACATACACACGTTACCATTCTAAAATTTTGTAAGGGTTATTTTACTTTATCCGTTTTCTTCAAGATTATATTTTTTTACACCTTCTAATTCAAATTAAAAATGTTTTTGAAGGTTCTTCCATGTCCCTATTACAATCCATTTAATGTCTAAAGGATGAGATACCCGTTTTCTCTCTCATCACACCATTTTATGATGTTGTTATGGTACCTAAATTACACCATGAGTAACCTCACCAAAATAATTATGTAGTGAATACCACACTCATTTCTATATAAAGGGTTTTAAACTTTATTCACATATAATTATTTATTTAAGACTTACATGTATGTATTCCACATCCCTTTATTGTGGAATAAATTATGATGTTGAATGAGCCAATGATATATGATATATGTGGTACACATATGCGTGAGATTGAAATGTTTATGGAAGGTGTGCCATGATAGTGTTCTAATGCATTTGGTAATGTTTAGTATCATGATAATTCATGTTGGGATGGGGGTTTACCTTATTCCTTTATGGGATTTTTTTCCACCATGAAGTCTTAGCGGTTTATCTTTGACTTATGTTTATGATTTCGATTCATAGTTATTTCCACATTTCCCATGTTGTAATTATCATGCTAAATCATTACTTATTATTCATGTTCCTTTTTTCCTCAATGATATGACTTATATAACATGTATTATTATCCTCATGTTATTCCATGTTTATTCCCTTATTGGTATTTATATCTCACCCCTTTTTTATGTATGTGATTAGGTTATCCCATGTAGTGTTAAGTATAAAGACATATTGTGGTCATGTTGAAAATGTTTTTAATATAGATGTTGTTGTAATCTAAGATTTTAATTTATTATGTAATGTTCCTAAACCCCTAAGACACTAGACCTATAGATATTATGAGTTGTATAAATTGAAATTTTATTTAATAAATCATGTTTAAATATGAAATAAAGAGAAGGGTTGTTATAGTTGGTATCAGATGACATGTTTTGTTATTTTTGGGACTAGGATTAGAAAACCATAGTTAAAATATTTATAGATAAGACTAAATGTAATAAAAAATTCCTAAATTTTGGTATGTATAGAGTGAGTGGTTTATCAAGAAAATACATCCCTGTTTGGATACTACAAGTTGACGTGTTTGTTGCATAAATGCACCTAAGAATAAAAAATCTGATAAGGTCTTCCAGGATTGACTCTTGGTAACCTGGTACACATCCACGGACTGTACTACACACCTGATAGGACACTCCCAGGGAATATTCATTGGTAAATTCATAAACTCATTACAAACTATTATTAAGGGAACAAAGGAAAAAATAATGTAGATCATGGATAACATAGGCCAAAGCCTAGAAACACATAAGTTAAAGAGATAAATGTAATTTATAAGATATTTATTTAATGTAATTGGATTACCCTTTATGTGTTTAATATTTTAAGATACTCATCCCTATTTTTCCTTTTATTTTATTAAATGGATGAAAATAGGGAGAATATTGCTAACAATCAATGTGAAGGGAATTGTGATGATTCCCCCAATGAGATGCCCCACCCAATGAGAGTAGGAATAAAAAAATTTATCATGATACTCACTTAGTTAATTAAATTTTTTAATAGAAACATGAACTAGGAAGAGTTCCCAACCCCTCCCCCAAGTGAGAGCAACCCATAGTTGTGAGCTTCATGCGACAAAGGATCCCTACTTTCAGTTGATCATTTGAGCCCTTAATCACATAGAAATGGATCAATTCCATTAAAAAGATATTCTTCATCCTTTAATGTTATGAAATTAAGAAGTTTATTCTGACTATTTATCATAGGGAGGTTGAATATGATTAGTGGTGGACATTTATCAAGAATACAAAGCCTGAGAAAGAGATCAAAGCAATGGAGTGGATGGAATTATTGAAAATGTTTTTTGATAAATATTTTCCTCACACCCACCATCGTAATATGGAAAGATATTTCCTTGAACTAAATAAAAAGGGTGGAGAATCTATTGGGGCAGATTAGGAAAAATTCGAAAGATATGAAGGATACACCTCCAGTTTTTTCCTTACCCCTGAATTCATGGTTGAACGCTTCTTTGGTGGGATAAAGCCTAGTCTACGAAATGCCTTGGCAATCCCTGACTTTTATTTATATGAGGAAATTGGCTGACATTCCCTTAAAGTTGAGATAGAGATAGGTGAATGTCATGGGTATCATGGAGATAAGAAGCTAAAAATAGACTTTAATTTTAGAAGTATGATAGATAAATCCAAAGGTGATATGAAATTTCAACATCCCACTTGTCAAAGATATCAAAAGAAGCACCCTAAAAATTTACTTAGGGGAATAAGGAAATGATTTAGGTGAAGAAGAGAAGGGAACTTGGATAATGATTTATAATAAGAGAAACCCTCTATTGTGATAAAGGAAAGGAATGCTCTGGTTGACCCTCAATTCATCACTCATTACTAAAACTATAAGGAACTAGGGAACCTTTTGAAACTATACCCTAACTGAAGGGTTTTCAATGGAAAAAAACATCCTCCAAGACAGTAAGGATTGTTTTTTTCCATCACTACCACCGAAGTGAATCATGAAAATGAAGTTGTGACAGGTAATCTAGTTATTCATTCAAGAATAGTGAATATACTTTTTTATAGTTTTATGCAGTAATTTATATCATGAATTTTTAATAGAACTATTAAAACACAACCACTAAGAATTCAAGTAGAGATATTAGTGAAAATGGAAAATGGGTCCATTATTGCATCCAATGTATATAACTTCTCCCCTATCAAATTTTTTTGTATGAACATAACGGTGAACATTTTCATACTTCTCTTGGTATATTGTGATGCAATTATGGGCATTGATTAGATTTTCCTATATAAAGAAAACAAAAAATTTTGAGAGATGGAATCCATTCTTTATATGGAGAATTGCCCCCATATTCTATACATGTTCAAGGAGGAAGTTGAATCTTATTTAGAAACATCATATAAATAAAGGATATTATTTACCTATGAGTAACCATGTCTAACTCAAATGATTGAGTCTAAGGAAAGAACCATTCTTGAATATATGCCTATTTTGAGGGAATATGCTGATGCGTTTCCTGAGAAATTTCCAAGTCTTCCCCCTAGACAATAGGTTGAATATTAAATCGATCTTATAACTGGGGCATTACCAATATCCAAGACTCTGTATAGGATGGATATTGTGGAACTTGAGGAACTGAAGAAACAAATATTGATGAATTTCGATAAAGGGTTTATATTCCGAAGTGATTCACCATGGGGTGCACCAGTCATCCTCATCAAGAAGAAGGTTGGGTCCACGCGCCTTTTAATTGATTATTTTGAGCTAAAAAAGATCGTGATAAAGAACATGTATCATTTTCCACAAATTGAAGACTTTTTTGATCAGATTTGTGTATAAAAATTCTCCTCCAAGGTGGATTTGTGGTCAGGATATTACCAAGTAAGGGTGACGGAGGAGGATATCCCCATGACTACTTTTAGTACAAAGTACAAGCACTATGACTTCATAGTGATGCCTTTAAAACTCACTAATTCTCCAAAAATATTCATTGACATAATTAATAGTGTCTTAAGATATTACTTGGAAAATAATTTGGTAGTTTTTATAAGTGATATTATAATATACTCCAAAACCAAAGAGGAGCATGAGGAGCCTCTGAGAACTGTGCTAAAGACCTTGCAAAAGGATAATCTCTATAAAAAGTATAAAAATTGTGATAATTAATTGAAATAAGTCTCATTATTGGGGCATATAATCACAAGAAATAGTGTATCTATATAACCTTTCAAGAAAAAATCAATTTATGGATGGACTATGCCAACATCAATGAAATCTATCTATCGTATCCTTGGGATAACGGGATATTATCATCTATTTGTGATAAATTTCTCATGATTAATAAACCCTCTTACCCAGGTAACTCATAAGGGAGTAAAATTTTTATAGAATTGTTAATGTGAAGAAAGATTCAGGGAGTAGAAAAAGAGGCTTACCACTGTCCTTGTTTTTACACTACCCACAATTGGGGAACTTTTAGTATTTTTCAGCAATGCTTAAAAGAGTTATTTGGTATGTTTGATGATAAAAAATGATAAAGATAGAGCATACGCTTCAAGGAAGTTGAAAATTTATGAGAAAAACTATCCCATGCATGTCTGGAGTTAGTAGCTGTGATATTTGCATTGAAAATATTCTAGAATTATCTCTTTGGGGGAGAAGTGTGAAATATATATGGATCACAAAAGTCTCAAATATATATTCACACAGAAAGAGAAAAATATAAACCAACACAGATGGTTAGGGATCATCAGGGATTATGAATACACAATCCACAACCATCATGGGAAATCAAAAAAGGTAGCAGATGCTCTAAGTAGAATAGACCTAGAAATTATATCATTAATGAGAATTGATAAGGACCTGATCTTTTGAGACTTTATTAATATAGACGTGGTAATCATAAAGAATGTAAAATCATCAATCCTTTCAAAAACTATTGCTCAACCATATCTTTTAGAGAGGTTAAAGGATGCTAAAAAGGCTGGTGTGTGAATTCAGAAGTAATTGGAAACTATCAAAAAAGGGAAATTGTCAGAGTTTAATGTTAATGAAAGAGAAATTGTGAGATTTGGGTAAAGGCTATGTGTTTCATAAAATATTATGTTAAATAAAGAACTTTTGGATTATGCACATAGTTCTAATTTATCCATTCACCTAGAAAACACCAAAAATGTATTGAGATCTCTGAGATAATTATTGGTTGGATAACATGAATAATGAGATCTCAAAATATACATGAAAGTTTCTAGTATATCAATAAGTGATGTTTTAAAGGACGGAGTCTAAGGGGGTGATGAAACCATAACCCATACCAAAATTGAAATGCAAAAACATCAACATGGAAATTGTCACCAGACTTCTAAATACATCTAAGGGAAACAATGTTATCTGGGTTGTTGTGGATCATCTTATAAAAGCTGAAAACCTCATCACAATTCAACAGGATTTATCACTAGATCAATTGGAACATATATACATCATAGAGGTGGTATGGATTCATGGAGTACCACTATTAGGTTTCTTCAACTGCGAACCAAGATTTACCTCTATATTTTGGACAATTCTCAAACATGCCCTAAACACTGAGCTAAATGTTAGTATGTCTTATCAACCTTAAACTAATGGCCAATATGAGTGGACTATCCAAAAACTTGAGGATATTTTGAGATATTGATCCATGGAATTAAATGGAAGATGGGACCAACATATTCCTTTGGTGGAGTTCTATTACAAAAACAATATTGACTTAAGAATCCAAATGGACTCCTATGAAGCCCTTTATAGGAAGAGGTGAAGAACACCAACATGATGGGATGATGTTGAGGAAAAGATAATTCTAGGTCAGAAAATGGTTGAAGAAATTATGGGGATGGTTAAGACCATCCAATAGTACGTCAAAGATATTCATAGTTGACAAAAGAGTTGTGATAACAATTGTCGACATAAACTAGAGTTTGATGATGGAGACATGGTATTCCCCCATATATCTCCATGGAAAATAGTGATGATATTTCAGAAGAAGGGAAATATTATTCTAAGTTGCATTATCCCTTTTGAGATCAATGATCACATCAAACCGGTGACCTATCATCCAGAACTATTATAGAACCTATCTCAAGTACATGATATATTACATGTATCCCTCTTAATAAATTACATACCAGACCCATAAGATGTACTAAATCTAGAGGTGGTACCATTGTTGAATGACCTCTCCTATAAGGATCAGCAGGTAAAGATATTACATCATAGGGAAAAATTTAAAATAAATAAGACAATGACTGTTGTCAAATTATTGTGGAAAAACCACAAGTTTGAATAAGAAATACAGGAACCAGAGGAGGTGGGGAATCTTAGTTACCCCTATACCTTCTATTATGGCAAAAGTAAAATCTGATGGGGGATTTTCTTAAGGGGGGACGATTGTAACCACCAAAACTTTTATAAAAAAAGCTTTTCCTTTTTTATTTAATTAACTGTATTATGTTTGTAGAAATCACAAGAAATTATTTTATTATATCAAATAAAATTTTAAATGGTTTCTAAGTATGTTTACCATTGATCATATATCCATTTAAAAATGATCACATGAATAGTATAAATATAGGGTTTTAAATATTCTTTTTGCATTGAAAAATTACGTGATGGCCTCAACCAATTAGATATATCCTATAAATTCCTTTTATCAAAGAATATGGGGGGGATATAATTATTGTGAATTTACTTAGACCAAGCATAATATGAGATCTAACAGCTTAATTATGAGCAAAACTTTATATGAGAGAATTACAAAATCATCGAGATCATGACCCAAACTATGTTCACCAAAAGATCCCATGAAAGACCCACCATAAAACACCTTAATCATAGAGAATATACTAGTGTAATAAATGTATATGTATCAATAACCAATCATTATTTATATGTAAATTATTTTCATAGAGAATATTGAATATTTTTCTTCCAATTGTTACTTTGTAATTGATTTTTACAGCATAAATAGAATTTTTTGTTATCATCCAAATTATGTTAAGAAATATATTTTGATGAATTAATGTATTTTTGAAATAAATAATATTGTAATAAAATATTATTATTAAATTAATTTTTCAAATATAAATGTTCATATAATTTATATGAATTCAAATATAATTTTTACTATGGTTCAAAAAATTGTTTGTCAAAACCAATCATTTTCAAAAAATGTATATTTTTATTTTAAAAGTGAAAATTAAAATACTTAGAAAAGTATTTAGATAAAATGAATATTATTTTTGGAATTAGGATACTAAAATGATCCAATAGTTAATTTTTCAAAATTTTCTGAGACAATCGATTTTTTTTGGTAAAAATTAAATACTGTATAAATATACAATGTGTATTATAACATCATAATAGCCCAATTATGGTACAATAAATAATATAAAAGTTACCCCCAACAAAATATATTTTTTAAATTTAAAATAATGTAATTTAATGTTTATTTTATTTATTTCATAATGCCTTAGTGAATCCTCCCAGACAAGTAATATATTTTACAATTTTAAAATCATTTCTATGAATATGTGACTGACCTACACATAATAAAGGGACAATTTTTATTATCTTAAACCCTTGGAAAAATAAAATAATGTATAGAACTCCCAATTTTAAGAAACCATGGGAAAAATCACAGGATAGTATTTGGTTTTGAATATTTTATTATGTAGTGTCCAAAACCAAAATAATAAAGAAATCCCCCTCTTTTCCTATATAACCCCCCCAATATCCCATTTATCTTCACGAAAATTTATTTAGGCTCGTCCAAAATCTTCTCTATACTCCAAAAATTCCTCCCAATGTTCCCCTATGTTTATAATAATCCTCCTTCCATCCTTTGAAGTCACACATCCATGTAAGGGATTTCTCTGTTCTTATTTCCATTCAAGAACTTCTTTTATATTTTGCTTCTAAATTCCATTATCATATGTTGGGATATGATGTTAAATGGTCCCATTACTATCAATGTAATGTATAAATTAAGATATATTCCTTTAAATCACATTAATCCCCCCTATAATCCTTTATATGAACCCATTACTATGCCGAAATTCTATGAGGGATTCTCTCTCTCCTCTTCTAATAAAGCACTACATTTATGATATGCCTTTTTAATTTGCATCTTATTATGTTGGTATACATTATTACATACTCTAATTACATTAAAATTTATTTATAAATGATGATATCACCTTTCACTCTCATTTATCCATACTAATAACCTTTATGTACACCGGTTACCATGCCGAAAAGTTTTAAGTGTTCTTTTGCCTTTTAATTTTTCTTCAAGATTATTTATTAGGTTACACAATTAATTTACAATTAATTATGTTTATAAATATCCTTTAATGTCCCTATTACTATATATTTCTTGTATAAATGATTAGATAACCATTTCCCTATCATAAAACCATTTTATAATGTCGTTATTCTGCTGAAATTTCACCACGAGTTACCATACCAAAATAATTTTGTAGTGAATACCATACACATTTATATATAAAGAGTATTCAGATTTATGCACATATACTTATTTATTGATGAATTAAATGTATTTATTTTACATCCATCAATTGTGTAATAAATTATTATTTTGAATTCATGTTATATGATCTATGTTGCACACCTAAGCATGAAATTGAAATGTTTATAAAGTGTGTGCCCTAATAGAGCTCCAATGCATTAGGTAATGTTTAGTATCATGATACATCATGTTGGGATAGGGGTTTACCTGGTTCCATTAGGAAACATTTCCACACCATGAAGTATTGGTTATTTATATTTGACTTGTTTTTATGATGTTATGTTTTAAGTTATTTCTGCATTTCTAATGTTATGATTATCTTGCTATATCATGAATTATTATTCATGTTCTTTTATGCCTCATTGATATTATTTTTATAACTTATATTATTATCCACATGTTATTCCATGTTTATTCTCTTACTGGGAATTATATCTCACCCCATTATTATGGATGTACTCAGATTATCCCAAGCAGTTTTAAGTACAAATGAATGTTTTGTCCATGTCAAATAATTCTTCAATACATATGTTTTTGTATTTTCATGTTTTAAGTTGTTATGTAATATTCATAAAACCCATAGACACTAGACCTTTTGAGATTATAAGTTTTATTAAGTGAAAAATTAATTAATAAATCATATTTAAATATATATAACTAAGAGAAGGGTTTGTATGTTAGTAGATATTGGAGGCTAAAAGTGAAGTGAAGTTGTGAGGTAGTATGGGCCCTTTTATAATTAAGGTGAGGGGAAAATTTCAAATCTCAAAAAAATAGTAATTTATAGTAAAATAAAAACCCATCTAAAAATGAAAAAAATTTACTAGTTATGAAGATGATATGAGATAATGTTATAATATCATCAGAAAATAAAATTTAGATAAGTTTTTATATAAATTTAAAACTTATCCATTCAATTAAAACTTAGTTATTCTATTTAATGTATAACTAATAAATCATATATTTCAATATTAAAAGGGTGAAATATTTACTTATTTGATATCAATTAGACCATAAATGAATAATTTAGAACATTTACCATGATATCCATATAATTATATATTTTTTAAAATGTTTTATTATATTTAAATAATTTAATAATACATTATTTTTATAAATAATAAATAGTGTCAATTTTGAAAATATTCAATTTATTGATTTTTCAAAATATCAAGATAAGATTTTATACTCGAAACAAATATTTAATTACATCTATAAGGGGAAACGCTCATCTATAAAACTAATTGGATATAATAATTATCCCAAATAATATTTATTTTAATATTTTAAATAACCTTTATTTTATATCTTCATTACTAAAATAATTAAAACATTAATTTTGTGTAATTATTTAATATATTTATTTACTGATTAAAAATTAAAAATTAAATAATATGATGAAAAAAATATAATATCTTTCAGAATAATTTTTATAGTAGAAAATATATTCTATTAAATCCTATATTAAAAATTTTATATTTTTCAAAAAATTAATTTTAAAACATTAAGACCACTTTAAATAAAATAATATAAGCATCATAATCTTTTCAATATGAATCAAAATGGGTAATAATTAGACACTTGGATGATTATAGTCTAGATATAATTTATCAATAATATTTTTTCATGTGTTTTTCTCTATTAAAGTTCTTTATCATTTTAATAAAATATATTTTATTTATTTTTTATCAATTAAATAATTTATGAATCATCAACATATAAGCCTTTAAGTCACTTATTTATTTTGGAAAAACTAAAAATAAAGTACCACGATAAGGAAAAACAATTTTAACTTTAAAATGAGTATTTATAGTTTAAATTATATTCTTTATAACCTAATATTAAAAATGATATAATTATTAAAATTTGAGTAAGAAATATTTAACTTTTCTTTAAATAGAATATATTAAATATCCTAATCTCACCCAAGTGTCTTTAAAAGTATATAATTTCAACCCAAATATAATATAGGTTAAAACACAACCATTCAATGATATTAGAACAAGTGTTTGGGTAATTTGTTAATATTGTTTTTACACTCCATTACCAAATTTACTTTTTTAACCATATTAATAAAAAATTGCTGAAGTTACTTTTCATAATTCCCAAAAAAAAATTGATCTATTTAGATATTTTGGAACCACTGATTCCAAATATGGAATCAATGTTTTCAAAATTAATAAAAAAATGTTTCAGTAATTAATTTTAAATTAATCTCATTATCGGAATGAGTACACCTGTTTTAAAAGTTAAAACATTGAAAAAGATAGAAATGTTTTTACATTAAAATTAAATTTAAAAATAATGTAAATGAATTAATATATATTAAATTATAAGTAAAATAACATATTTATATTTTATAATTATTAAACAAAATAACTTAACAATATAAATTATTTTTATAAAAAGAGTTGTTTTCAATTAAGATTCAGTATATTTTTACTATTCCTCAAAAAATAAAACTTATAAGAAAAATATCAAAAATTCTTCAAAAGAGAATTTTTATATCCTTTATGCTAAGAAGAAGTTTATTTTTTCAAATAGAATATAAAAATGGGTTAACAAATAGATTTAAAATTAGTGCACCATCAAAAGGTGGAAAAATATCTTTTTTTATTCAAAAAATACATCTTTTATCCAAAAAAATGAATTTGTTCTTATAGAATGTATTGAAAACATATAAAATGAATTGCAAACATTAGATTGAATATATTAAATATATATTTAATTATTAAAATCAATCAAAAATTATTTTATTATTTTATAAAATAACTAATTTGCATTTAAATTGTTTTTCAAAAGAAAGTTAAAAATATTCATACCCGCCATTATAATGACTAGGTTATAAGGTAACATAAAAATGTTTTGTTGTTAACATAAACTCAATATTTCTTGAAATGAATTATATCAAATATAAAATGTAATTGTGAGTAACAAAAGCCAAGAATTTTGTCACATATACTAAAAGATATGTCGATGTTGCATGTAGCACAAACGTATCCTGTGTTCATACAATATAAGACATCAAAGAAATTAAAAAAACTCTATCTCATAAAATATTTGGGCGATACACTCTACCCCACCTTAAATGAATTTCTCCTTTTAAAATAATCTTTTTTATAAAAGTATTGATACTTTCAAGGTTCGTTTATAGAAACGCACATTAGAAAAATAAATATTAAAACATTATTTCCAAAAGGAATGTGAGAAACATAAATGTTTCCCACAGTAACTCATAACTAGGTTTCCATATAAAATAATGTTGGTGGAAAGTGAAAACATGTATATGGAAGATAAATAGAAATATCATGTTATGATAGAGAGTGATAGATAAAATAATTAGAAGAAAGTTAACAATAAAAAATCCATTAATCTGTGATGATTTAAGGGGCCATATTATTCATTGAAAAAAGGTACTTGGATAAAATTATTGGTTTTAAGATATTTTCCCTATAGTTTAAGAAAGATAAGAAATAATTACTTGATTAAGTATAATCTCATCCATTCCTTATGCCTTGATAAATTTCCATTTTATCTCTTATTCTAAGAAATAATGGAGAATTTATTATTCCTTAAGCATTAATATACCATGATACTCATAAATTGAATGAATGGTCACTCCATCTGTCTTTATCAGCAAAAAATGTTATCACAATTTTCCAAATATGAATATTTCCACCTATAGTGCGGCTATACTTTAATATAAAAACATCATATAAAGTTTATCTTATACATTCCATAAATTTATAACCTTTCAATCCTTCCAGAAACTAAAAATCGATAACTTTTTAAAGAGATTCAAAAACTGGACTTAACATTTATACCCCATATATCATTTGGTATCTTTTGTTGGTCACATTCCAAATATGTGAATGAATTCGTCATTTATTTTCTTGAAACATGGTAATAACTTCAATTATCATAGAATCGTAGTGAAAACAAACATTCTTTCAAAAATTAAAATTTTCCACATACCATAAATCTGAAAAATTAAATTTACTCAATCCATGATATCATAAATCACTTTGTCATCATATCAATCTAGAGGTCATTAATATAATAAAACATCTCTTTACATCCTTAACCCAACACTATGCACATATCAAGGGTTATCCTTCCATTAATGTTTTTTCCAAAAAAAACTTAATCAATTTTTATGGTTACCAGTACCACTCAGCATATACTCTTAAATTCTTTTAGAAAAACTAAATTGTAATTATACATATATATATTTCATTATTCCATAATACCATTAATGTGATTCTACTACATTATTCTAGAATACCAATAAATAAACACTCAATCAATCCACCACTTTGTTTTCATACTCCATATCGCCAATAGTGATGACATGTGGGTTTCCTTTTTTCCAGGGAATTAAGAGGATGATGATGTTTATCATCATAAATAACTCTTTATTTAAGGAATTGGTTAGCATAATTCCCCATTTCATTGCACTTATATCATTGAAGTGTGGGAGGTTCATTCTATATAGACTTTTATTTATTCACATCATTAGATGTATTTTTCTTATTAATTCAGCACTTAACTACCCAATGAACATATTTTACACACTTAAAATATTTCTTAGTCCCTTTAATACAATCCACATCACGATTCTTTGCAAAATTTTAGCATAACAAAATTCTCATCGTATTTTCAATATTGTTTTGAGATTTTACCTTGAACTCCATCTTCTGTTTCTTTTCAAAACCATGAGACTGATAGGTAACCCCAACTTCTATTTCTACCTTGATAGAAAAATGCGAAATCTCTTAATATATTTTATTGTCTCTTAAGGATAACTATCTTCAAATACTTGGTTTTAAGCCAATGAAGAACCAATCAACTATACATTCTGGTTCCATGGTGATTCCTAACGCAAACCTTGATAGTCTTGTAGAATTTACCTTATATGTACCAATAGATTCATCATCCTTTTTATTGAACTTAAGGAACACCTTTTCTATATTTATATGAAGAATACAAAGAAATTACTTTTTGAAAAACAATTTCTTGAAATAGTCCCATTACATGGATTCAATTTATTCTTTATTCCTCATATTCTTGATTAGATTCCACCACTGGTCCACTTCTCCATTTAAATGATAAATCACCAAAATAAAAGTTTCATGTTATGAACAGTGAAAGACAAACCATATCTTTTTAGTGGTTCTAATCAATTTTTTGTAAATAAGTGGATTAGAAGACCCAATGAAAGAAGGTTGAAATACCTCATGAATGACTCAAAATAATTTTTTACCTTATCTTCTCATTTGGATATCTAGAATAACTCATACCTTGTGTAAGTGTAAAGATAATATTTTCTATTAAATCTCCAAAAACATTTGGTTTTCAGGATAATAATCATTCCATTTCCCATTGAATTAATAATTAACATGTTTTCCATGGGTTACAACCTTATATTAACCATTTTCACTCCTTGTTCCTACCTGATATTACTGAACTGGGTTTACTTACTATTCTAACATTATATTACTGAATCAAGATCATTTTCCATTCCATCCCTTTATTACTGAACCGAGAACATTTCCCATTCCAATAGGGTATATATAATGACATATAAATCATTACCCATTATATTAGAGAGATATATATAATCCTCCAATATCAAAAAATAAATCACTCTTACATGATCCACAAATAAAAAAATAATTTATCATAATAGAACCTATAGAATAAAATGAGTTTCTTAAAAATTATTTAATCATAACATAATCCATGTAAAACAAATGGATTTCATAAATATAATTCCATAATAAACACAATAAAACCAAATGATTAATCAGGGTAGTATAATTAAAATTCAAACCTATTAAATAATTTCATTTTAGATGGAAAATAATTTTAATAGAACACTTGAAATTAATTCTTGAGAAAAATATCATTTCTTCTAAAAAAATGTGTTCTTTTCTTAAAATACCATAAAATTTTAAAAGAAATGATTTTTTTAACATAAAATTGAAATATTGTAAAGAAATATTCATCAAAATAAGGCATTATAAAAATATAAAAATCGGTTCATGCCATATAAGTTGAAGGAAAACATTCTTCTCGTACTTTTTTTGAAGAAGTAAAAAATACCTCATATCAAAAACGTAAAAAGATTACTTTCATACCATTTAATAAAAATTTAACAAATGGTTAAAATAAATTTAAAAAATTTTAGAAGAATAGGAAGAATATTTTGGAATACATATCTAGGAAACATAGACATGGTTGACAAATATACCCCAATAAATACTTACATATAAACAGTCTCAAATAATAATGAGATTGGGAAATTATCTATTACCTTAGGTATGATATCATTTGTATGTATCTAAACATACTGTATAATGATTTAAATAATTTCATTGAATTATTCTAGATCCATATTTACATATATTATTTCATATATGATCATATTAACACCCATTTAATAATATTTCATTATTATGCTTCTTTCAGTTTTTAACTTCTTCATTTTATTATTAATGTTTTGTTGAATAAGTTCTAGTACTATGTTTATGGTCATAATTATATAATTAAAAAAATTATATTATAATAATATATATCATATTTATTCATTATATATATTTAAATATTCATTCTTTAATGGATATCAAGTAGAATGAATCGCATCGCATTAGGGAGATGGTAGGTCGTACGTACACATGAGCAACAATATAACACCCATAATTGTAAAATGGTTTGAAATTTGATGGAATATATTTTATTCCAAAATCAATATCATGATTTTATAATCACATATATTTATTATTTACATCTCTATACCCATCCAGGTATGGTGGTGGTGAAAAAGAGATTATAGCAATGTGTAGAGACGGTATGTCGTACGTATGTATGTGTGGTGATTTTGTTTTTCGTAGGATGGATAGAAGGTGGAATATAGTTATTCCATAATCATAATAAAATCTAATAATATAGGTGATACAAGATTTATTAATTTATAATGGATACAACTCAAGAAGATGAAGTTGAAGAAAAAAGAAGTTTAAAAGAATCAGTAGAGGACATTACACCTTCTTTGACGAGCTCCCTATAGATCACCTCTTAATGAAACTAGAGTTGGTCTTTTGAGAAGAAAAATACCTCAAGAATGTAACTAAGGAAGTTTATAATGGAAAATTTAGGGTTTATCTTAGATTAAAGGCTAAATGTTAAGTGAAGTTATGCGGGAGGACATTCCTTTTTATAATTGTGGTGAGGGACACATTTGTAATCTCCAAAAATATTAATTTATAATAAAATAAAACCCTTAAAAAAATTCCAAAACATCCTAGTTTTGAATATTAGATGAGATAAGGCTATAATATCATTAACCAATAAATTTTATACAAGTTTTTATTTCAATTTATACCTTATCCATTTAATTAAAACTTAGTTATTATATTTGATCTTCAACTGAGGTAACAAATATTCCAATATTAAAAGGGTGTAATGTTTAATTATTTGATGTCAATAAGACCATAAGTGAATAATTTAAAAAATTATAAACCATTTAATAATTAATATATATTTTTAATTTTTTTGATTTTTAATTAATTTAATAATAAATTATTCTGATAATCAATCAATATTGTAAATTTTGAAACTATTCAATTTATTGATTTTAAAAACATATGAATATAAAATTTTATCCTCTAAAAAATATTATATTTTATGAATAAATAGTAAAGGTAATATATAAAATTAATTGGATATATTAATTATCCAAAATTTATTTTCATATTTTTAATAACATTTATTTATTATCTCTATTAATAAAACAATTGCAACATGAATTTTGTGTAATTATTTCATATACTTATATTTTTAATTAAAATTAAAAATAAAATACTATGATGATGATAAATCTTATATCTGTAAGAATAATACTTATTGTTTAATATATATTTTGTAAAGTCCTGTTTTAAAAATGTTATATTTATTTAAACATGAATATGACAACTTTAAAATCAATTTAAATAAAAGATTATAAGTGTCATAATATTTTATATATTTATCCAAATGGTCAATAACTCAACCCTTGGATTATTATAGTCTAGATATACTTTTCTAATAATTTTTTGTAATGTGTTTTTTCTTTTAATATTTTTTTATAATTTTAATAAAAATTGTGTTATGGATTTTTCATCAATTAAATAATATCTTCATCATCAAAGATGGCTATCATATTTTTAATACTGTTATAAGAATTATATTAATATAATTTTAGAAAAATGATATCCTACACACTGGTTGATAACTCATCTTATCTGGCTCAATGTTGAATCTTGAACCCATGGCTGAAGGATGATAAGGTTTTAGCACCTACCATAGGTCTACATGATTTCCTAGTTAATATAACATTGTTTTTAGTTTAAAAATTAAAAAATAAATATTTATGATGAACAAGTGGTGTTACTTTTGTGGTTTAGACATTAATTCATTATATTAAATAACTTATTCTAACCATATTGGTTTTGGAAAACACCATGAGACATAAAAAATAATTTTCACTCTTTAATGGATCATACAATATATTAAAATTTAACTTTATTGCTTTTGTAATAAGAAATATATTTCTATATTAATTTCATAGAGTAAGAGATGAAATAGATCTTGAACAATCCATTACTAGAGTATGAAATTGTACTTATAAAATATAAATATAACAAGTAAGTATATTTCATTATATTCATTTATAGTAGAATAATTACTTAAATTTAGGAAAAGGTTCTTGGAATAAAATTTTATCCAATTAACATTATTATTAATGATATCAATGAAAATTTTCACATAAATTTGATTTATAGTTTTGAGGTCCTTAACTTTCCATTGATCCTTTACTTTTTTTTGATCAATGACCTATATGTTTCTCTATAATCATTTACTACTTTATTCCATTTCCACATATTTAATTTCCCCCAATGATATAAAATATTGAAACCTAGTTATTTGTTATTCCATATGAACTTTATACATCCCATTATCTCAGATTAACAGGATATTTTGTATACCCTTTTATGATGTGGGTTTTTCAACAATGTTATTTTCAAATTTCAATCCCTTGATTAATGAGATCATGTTTAAATTGAGAGGAATAAATTTATTTAAGGTGGGGATAATGAAACAGCCAGAGATTTTAAAATAAGAACATTGTTATTGATAGTGTCTGTAAAACACAAGACTGAGCCTAAAAAATCCACAAAATATATTTCTTTAGTTTTATTCTCTTAGATTATAAAACATGAAACCCCAAACTAAAATGAACAATAATATTGTATACCATTATAACCAAACCATTAAACTGATGAGTTGGTACAATAAAAACCAAATTATGAATATTATGTTTATCTATTGAATAAAAATAATATAAGAATAATTTAAAATGAAAAGAAATGTTTTTTGAAAATTTCTATTCTTTTTAAAGGACGGTTTAGTCGCACATAGCACACATTATTTAAAATTATTTTTAACACTTCTATAAAACATATTTTATAAAATTAATTTCATTTTTTGATATCAAAACATAAAACTTATCTTAGGGTGAATTTTTTGTATTTTCTAAAATATTTCATTTTTTTGATGAGTATTGAAAATTAATGAATTTTAATTGAACACAACCCATTTTTTAAATTATTTATCATATTAAATAATATTTTTAATTGTTTTTTAAGAAACTTATTTCAATTATAAATATATGAATCAAATTTAGGTTGTTGGAATAATTTTTACATTGAATTTTGATATAAAAAATTTGTAATTATTTGAACATTATCTCTTTGAGAGCCTACTTTTTTCATTACATCCATAAGATTAATTTTAAATTATTATTTTCAAATTATGTGAATATAAATTTAAAAAATAGATTCTACATTTTTAATCCGAAAATTTTATATTTTATAATAATTTCAACTTTTTTTGACCAAAATTTATAGTAAAGTCTACCAAAAATCTCATTATTATTAACGTAAAAATAGATTTACTAGAAGTTAAACTAAAAGGATAGGTGTTAAATTGACCTAAATAATATTTTAAAATATTTTTTATGGACATATTTCAACTTTATAATGTATATTTCTCATGAATAATTTATTTTAGACCCCCTGGCATGTGAAATATGTAGATGCACATTTTTCTTTTCAAAAACTGAAAGTGTGCCACCCACCTCACTTATAAAAGGTCACCACTATCTTATCTTATTCACACCTTATAACCATTTTTTATATGAAAAAACCAAAATTTAATAATTTCTAATGTCTCTTATATCATCAAGTAATACTTAGTTTTGGAAAAATCCAACCATGGAAGGCTTTTGGTGAGAACCTATGGATAATACACAAAAAGATGTAGTGTTCTTAAATAAGTGTTTTTATTTTATTTCTTTCTCCAACAAAATTAATTATTATTAAACCATGATGATATAATAACCTTATAAAAATAAATATACTTATATGGTATTTTGATAAGTTAATGAACTGAAAACATCACCACTTCTATTAAATGGTTTATGAAATCATCACTCATCTGTAAGACAGACTGAGACCTGACAAACTAATGTTATTAATTATTCCATTACAACCTCTCAAGGATGTGTGGGATGATTGAATAAAGTATATATATGATATTTTAAAAAAATTATACATTTGTATTAAATATATAATATATACATTTTTTACTTTCCATTTCATAAGCGATATGATAACGTCACTCATGTGTGTGACGGACTACCGCCTCGCGAAGTGAAGTGATTCTTTTTTCACTAAAGCTTCACATAGGCAATAATAAATATAAAGTAAATGAATATATTTGATATAAATGACATAATTATGATATTAATTACATATATATTATTTTTAAAATAAAATATATCATTTATTTCTTACCTTTTCACTCCCAAAAAGATGATAACATAGTTCGTGTACATGTCGACTACTGCTTGCACAAAGCGATGTGACTCTATTTTCATTAGAATGAAACATAGACGAAATTTATAAGAATATTATAGGTAATAACAATACATTATTATCATTATGTAAAGACAAAATATTACTTAACACCTTTCCATAATTATTGTTGAAAAATGGAAATGTTACTCAAGTTTTAGTATGACCTATTGTATCCATGATCATATCCTACTTCATTTCTCAAAACCATCTTTCATGATTTCTATTAAAAGTAACATTTTTGTAAAAATATGATAATTATGTTTTTATTATTAGTATGGTGATTATGAAACAATATAATACACACAAGATTCAGATCTTTCATAAAATACACACAATAGAAAAGAATGAAATTAATATTTGAGACAGTGAAAATAAAGAATGATAATTAACGAAGGAGTGATAAGATGTTATAAAAGGATCATATATGATATTATATATTTTAATATGGTTTTTGTATAATTTAAAAACATTTTTAGAACCACTATACATGATGTTAAATCATTTTTAACCAAAATTAAATGTGAGGTAATATATTTCATTTCAATTTCATTTTATTGCGGAATATTATAATAGCATACACATATTTTATTTTATATGGTGTATATACTTCCATTTTAACATGTAATGTAATGATTCATTAAAAACTCATTGTATTTTAATTTTAAATTTTAATTATTTCATCCAAGGGGATTTTACCTAAGACATACCAAGTGGTAAATAATTACATTACAAAATTTATTTTTGATGGGATATATTACATCATCACCATATTTAATATTTAATGATTATATATGAAATGAATTTTTATTACCTTATGTTTTATTTCCCTATTTTTTATGTAGATTTACATTTTATAATCATAATTTATTCTTTTAGTAGTCATAAATTCAATGTTATGATCATTATAGGAGTTTATTTCGAAATCTTGTTCTCATCAAGATTAATTATTCGTGAATTTCAGTTGAAGGAAATTATTTGATCAATTTATAATAAACCCATATCATATTATCCTCCTATAGTTATTCATGAAATTTTAATGTAATATTACTATTTTATTCCCAATTTGGTACTTAAAATAATTAATAAAACATTTTAAATAAAACATGACATCATTTCTCTCTTATATGGGAAATTTGTTTTCTTCCAAAAACCATGATTTATAAAATATTTTTTCAAAAGTATTTTTTTCTTTTAATTTTTTTATTGAAAATATTTTTACCCATTTTTTTACTTTTCACAACTTTTTTTGAAATGGATGTTTAGGTCCTTTTCAAAACAATTCCTATTTAGATTTTATGGAAAAAGTTAGAGGACTATTTTTTATATGTATGTAATGAACAGAATTTTCAGACTTCATGACAAATAAAATGATTTAAATTTTACATTATAAGTTTCAAAAATAGTTTTAAAAAAATTCTAAATGTTTTTTGAATTTTTTTAAAAGATATTTTTAAAATGAAAAGGATATTTTCTTCAACAATGTTTTTAAGGATATTTTTATGGTACTTATATTCATCATTGAGAATAAACCTTTATTCTTACTTCAATGGTTATGTATTGTATTGATACTATAATTAATCATTATATAGATGGTTTATGATCATTTTGAATTAGGAAATTTTAAAATTCACTTTCTGGATTCATTTTTGTATTCATTAACATTCCCTTAATATATTCACTTCGATCATCATTCATACATGTAGTGTAATACATTGAATGTAATTATTTATTTGTGGAATTATTGATAAATTTATATTCTTTACTCAATATAGATTTTTGATGATAAGGAATATTGTTACTAAATTAAATTGATTAACCAATATATGATAAATAATTTAGACATGAAAATATGGGTGGGGATTGGTTATAGATGACCCCTCGTTGAAACAACTTGTATCATGAGATGAATCATTTAGCTAGATTTAGTTAAATGGGTTTCTACCCATCTGTTTTAACCTGTCCTAAAGAAAGATTTTGATCGTAGAGTTATCATGTTCCTGAGACATGATGTCCAATAATTAAGAATTTCCTTCATTAATAATTAAGTTATTATCATCCCTGATATTTTCACATTAATATTACATTTTGATGGATTTTATTCTTATTATATAGATTAAATGACATGTATTTTTAGTTGTTTACCTTTCCATGTGGATTATGCCTTCTCCAGTTATGATAGTTATGTTATTAATTAAAAGGATTGTGTTTTTGGTTATTTAAATTTCCATAATGATTATTCATCATTTTATTGTCCATGATATTTTATCCTGGATATTATCTCTAGATTCATTGAATTCTCACTTTACTGATTTAATGGCAGCTACGTTCTGATATTTACATTTCTGTGTTGTTTGTTTTTATTGGTTCATTATATTTTCCACTTTATTTGAGATCACTCTTATTTTTTTCCTTTGTCCAGCTTTCCATGAATTATATTATAATTGATGTGTAAGGATATTCTAGATAGAATAATGTAATTCTTGAAGAAAAATGTATTTTAATTTTTATATTGAAATTTATTGCAGGACTCTTGTATGTATCTAGTTTACCATGACTACAAAACTATTTAATCCTTAATGATGTTATTCCTTGTATGTTATGGCGATTTAATAAGGATGTAACTAGCTCCAGTTCACTCTGGTTAGGGTCACAACATATATTATCATATAATATCACCCCACAACATTTATATAGCAGTTGGGTTATATCTTTTACACAACTTATCAAGAAACTCAAATTAGTTATATAAGATGTCTTACACTAAACCAATCCTTCTATTTCATTCATGGATTAATTTTTTATTTAATGTCTACATTCCTCCATTATCATTTATATCCATGGATTGATTTCTTATATCCCTAATGTACCCTTTCCATCCATAATAAAAACATTTATTCTTTGTATGTTTAAAATCTATTACAACATTCTTCTTGGGTGTAGTTATCTCAACACTCTCCTTTTAATTATTCATAAATGAATAATTTTGAACTTATCTTATTTGATTTATTTTTAGTTTTGGCCTTCTGTTTTTTAGTATTTGATTTTTTATTGATATATTGATGAGAGACAATATTTAAAAAAAATATTTTCAATGGAAATTGACCCACAATTAATATAAACTATCAAAATCCAGTCATTTTAATAACATTTCTAAATATATAATTAAATTATTACATATATTAAATAATTATTCTTAATTTTTTTATTGATTATATAATTAATTATAAATCCATACATTGATTATTAATTTTTGTACATAAACTAATTAAATGTTTTTAGATATTTGTTTTATTTTTATTTCATTTAATATTCCATTTCTAGACAAATGCTAGAAAAATGTTTTATTATATATGGGTTGAAACATTAAGGATAGAAGACAATAAAGGTATTAGTATTTTGAAGGAATTTTCCCAAAGGTCATTGTTTTCCCCAACCATAATAATTTATTAATTTCATTTGACTTCCTAGTTAGCATATGATTTTGTATTAGACAAAGCATGCAACATCTATAGTTTCGTTTGAATTTTAAGAATCTTGTATGAATCTTATTTTATGATAGACTCTGTGTGTTTGAAATTTTAGTAGACCAACATTTATATCAATGTGATTTTATATGGAATTAGAGCAAAAACATCCAAATACTTCTCCTTGATTCACAACTTCAGTATGTGAGTGAACACTATCCATCTCCCATTTAACATTCACAGTTCATAGGCCTTTAAATTCATATGTAATGATCTTCTATCAAAGTATATATATTTTTTACGTGGACAGTTTTTGGACCATAGTAATTAAAATTTAAAATTCATTATTTATGCTAAGAAAAACCTAAAATCAAAATCACATTTCCACAGTTTGGATAAATTGGGAATAACTTCTCTCATTCTTCAACATGGAAATCAAAACATGATCTGAATAATAGGGTGATTGAGAGGAGGTAGATCAAGGCTATAATTATTATAGAGATGATAAACTAAGGGAATGCATACCCTCATCCAGTACATATAGGAAGAACTAATGAAATGGGATTTGAGCATCGAATTTCAAGAATATTCTGGAGGCACTATACTTGATTAATGCAGTAGAGGATCATGTTTTTCATATGGGACATTATTTTTTTAAATCACATGATGAAACCTATAGTATTATATAAAGATTCAAAATTTTCACTAAGATGGAGAGGGTAGTTGATCATTATATCGATATATTATTGTTGTATTTCATTTATTTATTTCTATGTATTCTTTTCATTTAATCTCTAGGTTTGAAACATCAATCCCTTATGGATTAATATAAAGAGAAATTACCACAAACCTATTAATGAGCTTATATTTTAATTTATAAATATATGATACTAATTATAAATATATGATACTAATTATATATATAATATATATAATATATATAATTATTTAGATAATATGAATATTTTATTGTAATTATATTTAATTTTATCTTCTATAATTCTTATATTTTTCCACAAATCCACTTTAATTATCTTTATATCCCAAACTATATAGAGTGGTGAGTGAATTGAAGAATTATTAGATGTTTTTTATCAATGAACTATGCACGGATAGTAAATGTAGTGCTTATTTCATTCCCTTAATTAATAAAAATTCAACAAGGGAGGGTAATTAATTGATTTTTTTTATAATTAGAGAGAGAGAGAGAAGGATATTTTTTATTTAAATATAGATTTAATATGAAAGTTTCATATGATATATAAGATTAGACCATTGTATTTAAAAACTAAAGTCAAGGAACTTTATAATTTGATTCTCAATAATAATTGAGAACATTATTCATTACTGGATGCATAGTGATTCATAATTCATTTCCACTCTTACACCACTATATTTAACTAGTTTTGTATTGAAAATTACAAATATAATAAAAAATTAAAATTTATCATTGATTCATTAATTAATTGTTTTCTCTGTTATATAGGGAAATTTTAATTTTTTTATGTAACGTCCTGAACCCTGATTCCACTTGAAACGATGACCAAACCCGGTTGGTCACATCGCCTCAAGTGCATATCCATAAATTCTTGAGGCTCCCTAATATCAGTGAGGGACTAGGTGAGTCAATGGGAAGACTATACCCTTATTAACAGAGTATCATAGTGGAAGTCAAACATAATATAAATAGTTGAAGTGAAATAACCAGTAGTTAAAAGAATGTAAGGAAATAAGTACAGGAATACATAATAATATCCCAAAATTTATCATATACAAAATGATGTGGATGGGACATATATCTAGAAAACAGACAAATTGGGTACATAAGAATGTAATACAATACAAGTTCCAAAATAATAAAATACCAAAATGGTTTCCCGGCATCACAAGCCTGAGATTGGTCCTATGCTCCCCTAATCCAAAACCATAATCAACAACCTGTATTGGGGCGCTTTTCCCAATCATCAACTACAACCATATAATCAATTTGAGTCCCCGAGGAGGTCCAAACAGGGTGTGATATAAACATCATAGTAGGAAACCACCTAGGTCTATACAGTTCTAACATCAGTAGTACAAAAAGTTATAGAAAGTGTAAACTAGCTATAAAGTAAGTGTGTATGACCATGGAATAAGTCTATAAAAATAATTAACACTGAATAGATCCTCAAGGATACCTGTAAAATATCCATCTCCTAACAAGTTAGGTAAAAACAACAGTAGACAAGAAAGTCACACAACTATGTCATGCATCCATCTATATCCTACAACCACATCCACAATGTATCAAGAAGTAAAGTATATCACAACCACACAATATAGTGAAGTCAAATATCCCATGACCTCTCCGTATAGTGAAGTCAAATGTCCCACTTCCACATTGTAGAGTGAACTGTAGACTGCATGGTCCGGGTCCAAGGTGTCAGTAGAACAAGGAATCCATGTAATAATTCTAGACCAGGGAGGGCCGGATCATAGGGGATTGTCTAGGGCATCCCATCAAGTCTCATCGGCATCCCTAGTGGAAACTCAGTTAGGCACTGGTTGGGGTCCTTGGATCATGGAAATAGAAAATCCTTTTTGAGACCATGTAAGCCAGATCTAAGTGGTAGTAAGGCTCGAGGAATCCCATAGAGTCAAGACCCAAGGTGAAGAGTCATCCCAAGGCACCCACTAAGGCATTCTAGATCCATTCATTCAAACATTAAATTTAAACATCAATTTAAAAAACCATTCCACATGAGTATACCCACTCACACCATCCTATACAAGCCAATATTATACCCACTCATGCAAACCATTTATCAAAAAAAGAAAATGGGCCTACCCACCATATAAACCATTTAACATGCCATTAGCATTTTCACATAGGTACCACCCATATCATTCATTTAACATTCCAAAATATCAATATAGACTAAGTATAACATGATATTCAAAGTTCCATGAGAAATTACATCTCCTAAGAAACTTATTAAAGCTATCAAGATGGTAACGAGCATACTCTAACTAGGAAATCACAAGAACAAAACTTGTGGTTTGTTTAAACAGACATAAATATGTTATCTCCCTCAATTCACACACCTTGGGAGACCTTTAAATGAGAAATATGTGTCAACACACCTAAATGAAACCTACAGGCATCCTCACTCAGTTTGACTACTGTGACAACAAGTAAGTTACTCAAAAATGATGCCTCACTGAAAACTCCAACGAGAAACATATCGTCTGAACACCCAAAAAGCACAAGAAAAGATGAAAGAAAGTATAGAACACCTACCAAATCTCATTAGTAGAAAAATAATCCCATGATTCATTCAGGTTTGGCTGAAATATGAATAAGGGACAAAGAAATAAATATTAGGGCATATAAGCCTAAATTCAAATAGTGCATTCGTTGTTCTGAATAACAAATAATGACTAAAAAGGAATTTGGAACTCACTGATGCAGTTCCAACGTGACATAAAATTCTTGAATCAGAGTCCGTATGACTTCTATATATGAAAAAAAATATTAGGGCTATTTTGGATCTCAAAAATGAGAGGAAAGTATTGTCTGTTATAATATAAGGATAATACCTATTTTATAAAAAAAATATTCTAGGCAAGTACACAATATGATGGAGAAGTAGACTGTGTGTACTTCCCTTTAATTGTTTTTTCTGATCCAGACTGGCTACACATCGTGACGGCCCAGTACATGGTGTGTACTAAAAGTTAACGGTGTGTAGGCCACGTACACAGCATATACCTAGCCTGCACCATATTTCATTCTATTATTCCCATTTTACCCAAAAAATAACCCAACCAGCCAACATACAGACATAGGGTCTAAGGAAAAAATGAGATAAACAATATTAACCTGAAAAGAGAGATATGTACCTCATGAAAAACCCAGGATCTTACAATATTTCCCCCTCATAGAAACTCATACCTGAATTTATCTCTAAAGGGTGGTCAAGATTCTTCTGAAAACAACTAATTCCACTGAGCATATAGGTTAGCCTCTCTCTCCCATGTCTCATCATGTAAATGTACATGATACCATAACACCTATACTAGAAGAACTGAATGTCCTCAGTGAGCCTTTGGGATCCGATCAACGATACGAATCAGATGCTCCTCACAGGATGCATCAACCTGAAGCTCAACCTCCTCAGGATGAAAAATGTGAGATCAGACTATGTGTTAGTGGAGTAACTAAGATATGTGGAAGACATCATGGTAGGCTCGATACCTCTGTGGCCACTACAATCAATAGGCAACCAAACTGACTCTCTTTAGAATCTAAAGTGGCCCAACATATCTCGGTGAAAGTTTATCCTGTCTCCTGATCCACCCATGTCCCAAACTCGAGGGAAAATGAAAGAAAAAATGATCCCCAATGTCTAAATCTATAATTTTTATGTTGTGATTAGTTTATGATTTCTGACGAGACTGTGCAGTAGCCATCCACTTCTAAATCATATGGACCTACTCAGAAGTCTCCTGCATGAGACACTGTCATAGTAAAGCTGCCCCTCCTGCCTCTAACCAACATATGGTAAAATGACATGTGCTACCATATAAATCCTCATAAAGTTCCATATGTATTTGAACCTAATAAATTTTATTATAGGAAAACTTATCTAGGGGAATATGCCTCTCCCAAGAGCCCCAAAAATCCAAGGCGCATGCTCATAGAATATCCTCTAGCACCTGAATCACACAATCTAACTGGCCATCACTCTAAGGGTGGTATGTTGTGCTTAGAAGCAACTATGCAACCAACTACCTATAAAAACTCTTCCATAAATGATATGTAATGATTGAATCCCCATCTAAAACCATAGTGCACGGGACCCCATGAAGTCGTACCACCTCTCGGATGTAAAACTTTCCAAGATCATCCACACTGAAGGTCTCCTTTATCAGAAATAAATGTGCGACCCTTGTAAGAGTATCAACAACAACCCTCACAACATCGTTACCACAAAGAAACCTTAGAAAACTAGTCACAAATTCCATCATGAAATAATGACATTTCCACTCTGAGATAGGTAACTATTTTAAAATCACAACTGGCTTTTGATGTTCCTCTGTCACCTGTTGATAAGTGGAAGACCTCATAACAAAACCATCTATATCATGCTTTATTCCCGGCCACCAGTACTCTCGATTCAAGTCACAATACATCTTGGTTACTTTGGTGTGAACTTCCCAAGATGAAGCATGAAACTCTCACATTAGCTCCTCACGTATGTCCACTGGAACCTAAACATGTCCATGGATATGTAGAACCTCATCATCACCTACCATCTAATCAGGAGGAGGGTCTTCACCTTCCACAACCTCATGTTGATCTAGGCCTTCTGAATATGATATCTGACTCATCCTAACATTATCCAGTAAGGGAGATATAATAAATATGTATGAAATAAAATTCTTTCCCTTCCTTTCATGCACCTCTAGGTGCATCTCAAAAAATAATTCCATAAGATTCTAGTCTCTAATGGTCTGATGTACTGCCTGTATCTGTGTCCTCATACTCAGTGCATTGACCACTAAATTTCCATTACCAAGAATATATGCAACTTCAATGTCAAAGGACTATACGTACTCTACCCATCTTCACTGATTCAAATTTTGATCACACTGTGTAAAGATATACCTGAGGCTTTTGTGGTCTATTTACACCACAAAATGTTCTACTAGTAAATATTTCCCCCAACAACACAACACATGAAAAACTATAGCTAACTCGATATCGTTTATTGGGTAATTCATTTCGAGAGGCCTTAGCTTCCAAGAACTGTACACAACAACTCGATCTCCCTGCATCTTCATTGTCCCCATCCCAATACCTGAAGTGTCACAATACACCATGTAGCGCTTGCCCTACTCTGGATGTATTAGGACTTGTGCTAATTTAAACCTCCCTTTCAACTCCTGAAAGGTTATCTCATAAGATTTTTACCACCCAAAAAACCCACCCTTCTTAGTCAATCCCATCAACGGCGTTGCTAAGCTTGAGCAGTTCGGTATAAAATACATGTACTAGGCATCTAACCCCATGAAAATCCATATGTCAAAATTTTCTTAGGATGTTCCTAGGAAACTATAGCTCTCACCTTATCTTGGTCAACAAACAATCCTATCCCTTAAATGATGTGTCCTAGGAAGTTAATCTGATCCATCAAAAAGTGGCACTTTGTGAGCTTCGCATATAACTGATGCTCTCTCAGTGTATTCAAAAAAATATCCAGATGGTTGGCATGGTCATTGTCAATTATGAGAATACACAAAGATATCGTCCAATAAAACCACCACAAAAGAATCCAATTAAGGATGGAACACTAAGTTCATCAAATCCACGAACACCACTTGGACATTTTTGAGACCAAAAAGAATAACAAGATACTCATATAACTCATACATACTACAAAACTTTGTATGAGGTATGTATGAAAGTCGAACATGCACCTGTTTATAACCTGACCTGAATTCAATCTTTGAGAACACCTTAGATCCTTGAATGAGATAAACAATTTCATAAATTTGTGGATAATTATATTCGTTTATGACCAAAAACTGGTTCAGATTTCGATAATCCACACATATTCCAAGAGTTACATCCACCTTTTTTGCAAAAACGACTAGTGAACCCCACATTGAAGTACTGGGTATGATAAACCCCTTAACCTATAAATCCTATAACTACCTCTTAAGATTTTACAACTCCATCATAGCTATCCTACACTGAGTAATGGATACAAGCATAGTTCTTGGCACTATATCTATGGAGAACATTACCTCTCTATCTGGAGGTAAACCAGAAACGTCATAAAAAAAGATGTCCCTAAAGTGCTCAACTACTAGAGGAAAGTCCACCTAACTCACTCCCTGATAATTCGGAAACAAACATGCAATCTGGAATGTCATCCCACCCAGCCCATGATGAACGGGTCCAACTCTGTTTGATTGTACATCCCATTCACCCTTGTGAAAAAACACTACACCCTCTGGTGATGTGAAAGTCACCTCCGATGATAGAAATCAATGTAATCATGATAAGACATGAGCCAGTCCATTCAGAAAATGATATGAAACCCTTTCATCTTGAGGGCATAAAGATCCCAGATGAAGTTACACCCTCCGAATTCTAGGGTATACTCCATACACTGGAACATATCACCCCTTATAAATCCCAATGGTGGGTCTAGCATCAAGACACCCACAGAAATCAAATCCACATTCCCAAGGCTTTTCCCCACTCATGAAGAGATGAAACTCTGAGAGGCATCTGTATCAAAAAGAGATGATGAAATAGTATAATCTACAAAGATCGTACCTCTCACTGTAGATGGTCTAGAATCTTTCTCACACTAGATATTTTTTACTACATAAGTCTGGCCTACACTATGGCCCTGTGACCCTACCTTTCTACCCTGAGCTGTTCCACCCTGTTGTCTCTAAGAACACGATGACTAGATTCCACAACCACGACCACCACTACCCTGGTCTGATCGGCCTGCACTACTCCAGCTCCTAGCCTAAAGTAGAGCAGAAGAACCTTCTCTTGAACCTAATGTCGGATCTAACCCCATACCACTCACAGTAGGATGGAAGGTATTAAAAAATCGTTGCATTTTTTCCATCCTATCGCAAGATTAACACTCGAATGGGTCACGGTCACACTAATTTTTCACGTGGCCTTTCCTACCACACTGATGGAAATACACCAAGCTGACAACACCCACAACATGATTAGAAATCACATCACAGGAATCCTCTAAACAACGATTCCTTTCTGAAGACGTAGATTCACTAGGGTGAGAAACAACACTCACATGTTCTATAACACCAGATTTTCTAAGGTTTCGCTATATAATATGCACCTAGTTCACAAGATCAATGATTTAAGGCAACCTGAATACATTTACCTGAGATTTGATATCATGTTTGAGACCTTCCTTAATGTTCCTATCACTTGATAGGTCATCAGTAAGATACATCGATGCAAAACAATGTAGCTCTATAAAGCATGTCATGTATTCCATAACCGTCATCACGCCCTTCTCCAGATGCATAAACACACTAACCCACTCTGCTCATAGAGTCATGAGGTAAAAGTAGTTATAATAGAGTGTTTGTAATTCATCCCAACCCATAATCCTTAGCAAATCATCTTGGTTCAAAACATCACACCAGCACCTTTCCGTTCAATGTAGAATATAATTCGCAAGCATGACCCTCCGCTTACGAGGTGTCTGCAGATGATAAAAAATTTATAACGTGGTCTATAGTCACAAATTTGTAGTTTTTGGTCTACTATTACCTGAAAACATAGGAGGAAGATGCTACTGGAACCCCTGTGTCAGCTCAACCAAAGTAAAAGCTGGCTGTGGTGCCCCCTGAATCATCTACATATAGAAAAAGAAACCCTCGCAGAACTGTGCCTCAGCTCCTGTGTCCGAAACAAACTCAGGTGTTGTAGTTGGCACTATAAGAGGATTAACTAGTAGCTTGTGGCCCACTGTCATAGAAGTATGGTCATCACCTTCTTCGCGGCGTACCACTGGAGGTCGTTGTGGTAGCATGTCTCTATAATTCCAGACACACTCCTTGGAAAATAACATCATTGAAGCACAAAGATGAAAATCATAGAAGAGGTCAAAACCCTCCTAGAAACCAAGTCAAAACTATAGCATGCTCCTAAATCCAGGACTGTATAAAGTATAGACAACGGACCACTAGAAACTATGCCTCCTTCCCACTAAAAATCTGGGTCTAGATCAAGTCTATATTCACCATTTCAAGTTCCATTTCTATTTCCCAATCAGTTATTTAAGAAATTTAACCAAGGTTTTACAATTTTTGGAATCCATGAGGGCCTATAACACCTCATGAACCTAAAAAATGGATCTCATTAAAACCATACATGTAAAAAGATCATTTAACATTTACATTCCATTGGTGTGTCATTTCCCAATTCATAAGGGCCCATACTAATTATGGGTTGAAATATGATTTCACATCATTATATACTACACCCAACAAACACAACAACAGGAACAACTATCATATCAACTATCAAAATAGCATCCAATATAAAATGCATCCTTGATGGCATGGAATAATTCATGACATGTGATTCTAACAAGTTTCTATATGATGCATGAGATGGAACACCCATATCTAATTAGGTTGTAATAGAAACAAAATCCACAATTGCATCAACAGTAATATCAAAACTCAATTGTGTCACCCAACAGTAAAATCAAATCAACTATAATAGTCAAAATTCAGAAAATTAGAACTTAATTCGAGGAAATTTGGATTTTACCTATTTGTGGGGTAGCTACTCCCATGCACATTTTAGTACCAAAATCTATTTCCATCATATCCCTGTATAATGTTTCCAAATAGTAATTCAAACAAGAACAAAATTGCTCTAATACCACTTTGTAATTCTTCGAACCCAGATGCCACCTGAAACGGTTCTGAAGCTATGTTGGTCACATGGCCTCAAGACCATCTCCTAAAATTCGAGAGGTTGTGGACTAGAAGCAAGGGCCTAGGTGAGTCAGTGGGGAGAATATTCCATCATTACCAGATTATCATATCAAAATTAAGACATAATATAAATAGAACTAGATAAATAACTACCCGTCAATAGAATGTAAGGTAAGCAAGACAAGAATTAATAACAATTTCCTAAAATGTATGATATACAAAATTATGTGGATGGTATATATATCTAGAAAATATCCAAATTAGGTACATGGAATTGTAATATAGTACATGTACCAAAAAAAGTCCAAAAAGGTATCCTAGCATCGCAAGCCTTTGCTTAGTCTTATGATCCTCTGCTCCAAATCCACAATAAATATCCTATATGAGGGAGATTTCCCATATCATCAACTGCAACCATATAATCTGTTTGAGGGACCAAAGAGTCTCAAACATGGTGTGAGATAAACATCCCTGTAGGCAACCACTAAGGTCTATACAGTTCTAACAACAATTATACAAAAGTGTTAGCAAGTGTAATCCAGTAGTAAAATAAGTGTGTATGCCCATGACATAAGTCTATATAAATAAGTCATATTGAACAGACCCTTAAGACTACATGAAAAAGAGTCAGCTCATAATAATGAAGCTAAATACTATGGTAAAAAAGAAAGTCACACTGCCACACCATGCTTCCATATGTATCATGCAACCACATCCACCCTATATCAAGAAGTTAAGTATCCCATGACCACACCATATATTAAAGTCAGATATCCCATTTTCATGCCATATAGAGAAGTCAAATATACTAAGGCCACACCGTATAGTGAATTGTAGACTATATGGGCTATATCCAAGGTGCCAACAGACCAAGGCATCCATGTAATAATCCTAGACCACAGAGGGCTGGATCCGCAGAGCTTGTCCAAGGAATACCTTCAATTCCTAGGGGAATCCCTAGTGGAAACATGGTTAGGCACTGTTTTGGGTCCTAGGATATTGTAAATAGAGTGTTCTACGTGAGACCGAGAAATCTAGATCCAAGGGGTAACAAGGCCCGAGGCATCCCACATAATCAAGACCCAAGCAGCAGAGTCAATCCAAGGTATCCACTACCGTGTTCCAGATCTATTCATTCAGTCATTCAATTTAAAAATTCAATTTAAACAACCATTCCACGTTAGTATACCCACTCATGTCAACCATCATAATCCATGAGAATACCAAATCATTCAAACCATTTATCAAAATAAGCTTATGGGCCTACCCTACTATATAAACCATTTAACATGAAATTATCATTTTTACATAGGTATATCCACCCATATCATCCATTTAACATGCCAATCTATCAAAATAGTCAAGTTATAACATGATATTCAATGTGGAAGGAGGCACTACATCTCCTAAAGAAGCTATTAAAGCTATCAAGATAGTAACAAGAATCCCCTAACCAAGCAAGCACAAGCACAGACCCCGTGGGTGGTTTAAATATGGTTAAATAGGTTATTTACCTTAAATTAAACCCCTCAGTTGACCTTTAAATGAGAAATGAATGTTAACACACCTAAATGGAACCTACATGCATCCTCACTAGGTCTGACTATAACTACAACAAGAAGCTCGCTAAAAAATGTGGCCTCACTGGAATGTCTAACGGGTGACATATTAGCTGAATGTCCAAAAAGCACAAGAAAAGCATAAAGAAAGTATAGACCACCTAACTTACATCAGTAGTAGACAACTCATCTAGTATCAAGTTCTAATTTCTCTGATTTTAGAAGAAATATTAATAATGGATGAAGACCAGAATATTTGGGCATATGAGCTCAAATATAAATAACTCAATCGTTGTTCTGAAGAATCAAGAATGAATAAAAAGGAATCGAGTACTCATTGATGTAGTTCCAACATGGCATATGATGCTTGAATCGGAGTACAAATGGAATCTATTTATGAAAAACTATGTGAGAGTTGTTTTTCCTCTAAAAGACGAGATGAAACTATTGTCCGTTAAAATATGAGCCTACTGCCTCTTTTATAAAAAACCCCCTGGGAAAGTACATGACGTGATGACAATGCACACGGTGTGTAATGCCCTTTCATTTTTTTGTGAGCCAGACTGAAAAAATGTCGTGATGGCCTAGTACATGGAATGTACTAGTAGTTCATGGTGTATAGTCCAAGTACACAACATATACATAGATTGTAACCAGATTTGAGCATATTTTCCGGTTTTTCTCCGAAAACCAACCCAACCGACCCACGAACGAGCTTAGTGTCTAAGAAAAAAAAGAAAAGAAACAACATTAACCAAAATAGAGATATTTGTAGCACAATAAGAAGCTTGGATCTTAAATTTTAATCATTAAATTTTAGGATGAGGTGATTTTGAGAACCCACAATGGAATTTAAGCAAAATGAGAAAAAATAAGCGAGATCCTGATCACATATGTGTTCTTTAATTTTTACTACAGATAATTGAAACTTCCAATTAGGATAAAAATTAATGGGAGAGTGAAAAAAAATTTGGGATAAATTTCTCTATAAGACCATGGATCCCAATTCATCCATTTGGAGGCACAAAGGAGGCCCACAATGTGAAGAAATTTTGGGTTGGCAGATTAGGCCACCCTTTTGTATTCGAGTCATAACCTAGGAATCAGACCTCCAATTGTACTAATTAAACCTCCATTGTACATTTATCTCAAAGTAAAACCCCTCTGAAAAATTGTGAAATAATTTTCATGTGTTTTGGTCAGTTTACTGGCTAGATAAATAATAGAGAAAATTTATGCCATCAATAATGACCTTGTTCCTTTGGAAATTGACACATTTTGTTGAAATGTTGATGTGTTTTCCCATAAAATCACCCATCAACCTCCTTATATGATGTTTCGTGACTAGGGGATTATTTTTGATATCTTGGGATGTTCTGATTAATCATATTTGGCTCTCTCCCCTCCCATGGAGTTCTAAACTCCTTGTGATTACCTCAGGAGGAATATGATGATAATCCTAAGATTCTTATTTGAAATATTTGAATGATATTTTTAAGTAAATGTTTGTATATTGTTTATAATATTCTTATATTCTTGATTTATGGATTTATGTATTGGTATGTCATGATAAAACTTATATTATCATATTTGGGGTACCCATTCATGTCATTCTTCACACATCATTCACCAATTTTTCTTCTCTCTTTCAGTTACAATGTTTTTATGGTTTATATTTTTCAATTGAACTCTCATAATCACTTCTAGGTCCATGTACATTCATTTTATGGTAACACCTTGAATCAATAGAAAAAACTCTAAAATATTTTGTGTTATTCATGTGTTGCCTCTATGAGTTTTGGTTATGAAGTCAGACATAAATCACCATATCATTGGTGGTAGCCAGTCCATAATTTTATGTTTCTGACTGAGCTATAGAAGGTATAATAGTATGAACTCCATAACATTCTGGTTCTAGGTGTTAAAAACATGGTATTAAATGATCTATACCCTTTATCTTTAAGTGATGAAGGATGCATGTCCTTATATTTCCATGTGTTGATCATGTTTTACCAAATCTATCAATTATTAATCTCTTGTAATAGATTATTTTATATACATTCATTTTAAATAAAAAACACCAAATTTTAGGAAATATCATTACCCTTTATTTAATAAAAAATATCTTTTTTAAATTAATTATCTAAGGCTTCATTAAGAGATGACCTAGGGTTCCTATTATAATACATAAATTATAGTAAAAATTAAACATCAAATTTGATGTGCTCAAAAATATGATCAAAATTTGGTACTATTTCCAGGGATCCAAGGTCATTTTTTTCCTTTTTTTTGTTCTTCTTATTTATTAAATGTTTCGATATTATCATCATCCCTTTTTATTGTTTTTTTGTGTTTATTCACTATCTCTCTTCTCTCTATATTTATATAATTATATAATATAGATTGTTTTTCTTTTCCACTTTCATTCTTCTAAATTATTTTTATTTTATTCATATTCCATTAAAAGAAGAAAAAATAAAAAATAAAATAAAAAAACCAAAACTTCACAACATATTTTCATGACCTGATTAGGAAAGAAAAATTATTTAATATAGACCCAACAATTAAAATGTTCCTTCAATCAAAAATTAAGTCATATAATATAGGAAAATCAATTAACACTAATTAACCTCTTGTGAAGTCTCTAGTGGTCCTAAACCAATCTAAGAGTGAAAAAAATCAAACCCCAGAAAACAAGTCTTTAAATAACATTAAATTAAAAGAACCGACCACCCCAGATGTGGACTAAAAACTTGTATACATCCAATATTCTAAGTAAGAACCCAACATTGACTTTAGATCGAGACTCATCCACCTCCATCCTAAATTCCATGGTCTTCCAAGTGATAACTCTCACAAACTGCTAATGGAGTTTCACAAAGTGTGCACCATAATGAAACTAAAAAATGTGACTAGGGGCCTCATTTAGTTTATGGACTTCCATTTCTTATGTGATGATATATCCAAAGACTGGATATACTATCAAACTACCCCAATTTTTGGTAGAAATTATCTTAAATGAATATTTATAGAGAATTTATTCTCTGCCTCTCAAACACCATCAATCAGAAAATAAATTTCTGGAATTAGGTAGTCACCAGGATAAAAACATCATGAATATTGGAAAAGATTAAAAATACACATTACAAGTTTCACTGGTCACCATATTAGTTAAAAATTTATAATATAATACTTTTATGAAGTATATGTTCCCATGAATATTGGTATGATAGATGTTGTTGCTGATGGTTCCCTAGTGGATAAAAATCCTTCCACTTTTCATGAATTAATAGTCAATATGGCATAAAGTACAAAACAATTTGGTACAAAAGCAATTACACAAACCTAAGGATTTCATTAGGTAATTCATTAATCCCTAGAACAAAAGGTATTTTATAAAATTGATGAAATTTTTAAACTTATAAGATAATTAAATCAAGTACAAGGCAATTCACACTCTCCTCTCATTCCATTGCATTTTTGTATTTGTTCTGATAATAATCATTTTTATGACTGGTGTCTCCAACATTAAGATTCATCCCTGTCTTGTGCAATAGTATTTCTATGGTTTCTATTTCAACAAGCACCACCCTTCAAGAAAGAACCATTCAATACAAATCCAAACCCTGGGGGGAAATCCCAACCACAATACCGATAAGGAGGAAACATGAGCTACCCGATGTTGAAATGGTGACAAAAAGACCAAGGTATACAACCTTATTATCTTTTACCATCTAGAAACAATCCTCCCCCTTCCAAATCTGATCTAAGCCCCAAGGAAATGGTAAATAAAATGGAAACCCAAAACCTATATTTTTGATAAACCACACAATCATCTAATCAAGACCTATAAACACATGTTAGAAATTTAGAAAGAACCATCGATGAGATAAATATACACGGTTCTAGACAACTACCATCCCAACCTATTACTAATATACAAGATAAATGTAATTTATGTGAAATAAATCTTCATAGTTGTAAATAATATTATTCTTCAAATCACTCTACCCAACCAGAATGTCCCCGATTGAAAACTCTCTTTCCCTACCATCAAAAGTTTCATGTGAAGTAAAACAAGACAAATAAGGTAAAGAAATAATCCTTGTGTATTCCCTTGAAAAATCCATTTTTCTTATTAACCCCAAAGACTCTACAAATCTAAGATATTTTTTGATAATGATATTTGTGAAGAAATAATAGATACATTTAAAAAGTTACAAGTTAACATTTCTTTATTGTATATAGTTAAAAAATCATTTCCCTGCCAAATTACTTAAAAACTTTTCACCCACAAATGAAGACTAAAGGGTAATGATTGAGTCAACCTTTAAAGAAATGTCTTGGCATCGATACAACCAGAAATACCAACCAAATGGAAGTATCTATGAACTTTTACTATACCGTTCACCATAGGTGAGACCTTATTTTATGATGAAATAATGTATTTAAGTTCTTTAAATAATGTAATTCTTCACTCTGTGTATAATTTTCTATATGTTAGAGAGATTTATCCAATGGGAATCATCATAAAAATTGCTGACCAAATCATAACACACCCATCAAGAAAGATCCTGGATGTCCTTGTAAGAGTGAAGAATCTCATCTTCCCTATATAATTACGCATTCTTGATATGGAAGATATCCAAACCTAAGGACATGATTTTTGAAAACATGGAAGTCCATTCCATAAAACATAAATGTTGATCATCAAAAATGAAAGTGGTATACTATCCATGGATTTCATTGAAGAAAATGAATGTTTTAATATTCTTGATTCTATAAAACACCCCATTGAAGAGAACTCCACTCGATCCGTCTATTCGATGGGAGTTCTCTCTAATGAAACATAGACACAACATTCTTTCCTCAACCCACACTCTATTTCATTTTCCTATTCTTTACTCTTGGATGATCTGAGTTGTGATTCCAGTTTTGAGTGTTTTTTGTGTTTGTAAAAGTGAAAATTTTGTTATTTAATTTAAGAGTGTGTTTATTTTTAGGTCCCTATGGTCTTCTATGATTCTGTAAAACTCATTTCCATTGATTCTCTTTACATAGAGAATAAACATGATCAGATAGAAAGTTTCATGGACCTCACTCCCCCTCAATCCAAAAATCATCAGTGTTGGAATTAAAAACACTTCCACCTAATATAAAATAATTATATCTTGGGGGTGTTGACCAATTTCCCGTCATTTTTCCTAAAATCTCTCTCTACAATAGTTATCAAAACTACTATATTTTTTGAGGGAGTGTAAAAAAGAAATATGGTGGACATTAGAAAATATTACCAAGATTATCCTATCTATTTGTATGCACCAAATAATTTTAGATGATGAGACCAAACCCATAAGGAATTATCAACACTAGTTTAATCACACCCTCCCTGAAGTTATAATATCAGATGTTAGTTAAAAAATCTTTCTAGGAACATATATCCAATATATTATAGTAAATTTTTCGACCCCATGAAAATTATGCTGAAAAAATGGAAAAAATATGTTTTGAATGAAAGGAATGAATTGGTTCAAACGTGTGTGAGAAATAGTTTCTGTGTCTATATTGACTACCATCGACTGAATCAATGCATGAAAAAGGACCACTTTCCTCTACATTTAATTGATGAAATGTTAAAAAAATAATGTGTAAGTCCATTTATTGTTTCCTTGATGGATATACAGGTTATTTTTAAACCAATATATCCCTTGTGGATCAAGAAAATATAACATTTACCTATCCTTTCATTATATTTTTTGTAAAGAATGATTAATTTTTCCCATTACAATTCTCCAGGAACTTTTCAGTGAGGCATGATGAGTATTTTTTATGAGTGCCTTGAGAATTTTATGGAATTATTTTTGGATTATTTGATGTTTTTGGTTATTCATTTGATGACTTTATTGGCACACCTAGGTTCAATCCTCTACCATTTCATTCAAAAAGATATTGTATTAAAATATAAGAAATTCAGTTTTATTGTTGAGTAGGGGATAATTATTCGGAATGTTATTTAAAATGAGGTAATTAATGGGTATAAATAAATATTTGAATTAGTTTCATCCATTCCATATTAAAAAATTTGTTTTTTTGGTATGATCCTTATCGAGTCATCTATATTTTACCACCTAATCATTAAAGACTTTTATATGATCGAACTTCTATTATCTCATTTTTTTCAAAAGGATTATGAATTTTTTTCTGATAAAAATTATGAGGATGAATTCAATTCACTAAAATGGTGTCTCACATCACATCTCATCATCCAAACAAAAAATTGGTATCTCCCATTTGAACTTATATGTGATTCCTCTGACTTCATAGTTAGGGTACTTTAATCACAAAGGGTTGAGAAGGTCCCCATGTCCTTGAATAAATCTCAATTACCCTTAACACATACTAGAAAAACTACACAACCACAGAAAAAGAACATCTTTATATTATGTTTTATTTTGAAAAATTCTACTCATATCTTCTTTGGTTAGAAATCATAGTGTTTTCTGATCATGCTTCCCTTAATTTTCTCTTAATGAAACATAACACTAAGCACCACATCATTCAGAGGTTTCTCCTCCTCCATTATATTTTCCTTGATATTCGAGATAAGAGAGGATTGGAAAAATTTGTAGCTGACCACAATTATAGGATTACCCCACTATTGGACTATCATTTCTCTTATCCCCTACCAATTATAGAATTATTCCCTCACAATAACCTTTATGATGTTTTGGACCTTACCCCAAGTATGCATACATTGTGAAAATTCTATTATCATTTTTATTCCCCATTTATTTCAGCACTTCAAAGTCTTAGAGACTTAGTAATGAGTCATGATGGTTAATTTGGTATGACCCATATTTTTGAAGAATTGGTAGTAACCAAGTTGTTTTTCGATGTGTCCTTAACCATGAATTTTCCTTTGTTTTGAGATTCTAACAGACTTTTTATTATGGAGAACACATTGGCTCCTAATGTATAGCTATAAATATCCATTACTCATAAAATTATTGGAAAAATTATATAGATATTCCTATCAGTTTTGTAAGGCATGAACATAATGTCAATTCAAAGGAAATATCTTCAAGAGGAATGAAATTCCCCCAACAACCCTCATTATTTTGTGAAATATTTGATGTATGGGAATTGAATTTATTGGGAATTTTCAAAATTCATCTACCATTGTGTAAATTTTACTAACTATTGAAAAAATCTCTAAATTGGTATAGAAAATTCTATCAAGACTAATGACTCTTGAGTAGTTGTTGATTTTGTGAGGTCTAAGATTTTTATTATGTGTGGTTTTTTAGGATTCATCATTCATGAGTATGAATCACATTTTTTATAATAAAAACATGAAAAAATTTATCTATAATTTTGGGGTTTTTCATAAATTTTCCACATCATATCACCCCCAAAATAAATGAAAAGAAGAGATCTAAAATCGAGATACTAAACAAATATTAGGAAAAAAGGTACAACCCAATATGAGATATTGGAGTTTTTTCTTGAATGATTCACATATGGAATACCATAAAACCATTAAAACCCTAATAAAAATGTTCACCTATAAGAATTTGTTTGAAAAGGATTACCATATCCTAGTGGAATTATATAACCATTCATATTAGGCAGTTAAACAATATAGTATGAATTATTTAGATTACGGTGAGAATAAAAAGTTACAAATTCAGGAGTTGGAAGTAATTAAACATGATGCATATGAGAACTCCCAAATCAATAAAGTAGCGAAAAAGGATATCCAAGACGAGTTAATTCATTGATTAAAGATTCAAATCAGTGAGAAGGTCCTCATAAAAAATACCATGTTAAATATCCACCCAAGAAGGTTCTGTCCTCCATGAATCAGTTCTTTCACTATTATAAATGATTTCTCTTTTGGTATAATATAGAGTCTTCATGAGCATATTAGTTTAATCTTTACCATACATGGATAAAGAAACAAAAAATCTGTGCGTGTTTTTGAAATCATCTATTGGTGGAAATAAACCTTCTATAAGAAACATAGTATTGAAACCCACCAATTTTTCTTGTTCCTTCCCACATTATATTTTATTATAGTGAAAAAAATGCACACACATGGTCTGTGGGGGGGTGGTGGGGTGGGGCTACATTCCTAGGTTCATTAAGATTTTCATCGCATTTGTTATTTATTTATTTTTTCACTTATTGCATGGTATGTTTTATATTTCCCAATGTTTTTGAGTTCATTATGGTTTTCATTGTATTTATTCATTTTGGTATTTTTGGGTTGCTTCCTAGTATTTTTACCTCCCCACCCGTGCTCACCAAATCATGGAAATTACTGGAAATGTGTGTTGAAATACCTAATTCCATTTTGTTTTAATGTTTAATGACATTTTTCCTCCATTATGAAATGTTTTTTTTGTGTGTAAATTTAACATCAGGGGAGTGATTTTTAGTAAATTGGTTTTATGTTGATGATATAAATTGATGTATTTCTAATAAACCATTGAGATGATTAATACCCTTTATTTGAGTGGTTTTTCGTAAATTAGGCCACTTAATATCTTCAAAAAAATTTTCACCAAACCATGAATGTGATTATTTCATACATAATAGGAGGTAAATATAAGTTAGGTTAATTTTTATCATCTATTTAAAATTATGTTTTCATATGTTAATTCCTTATCTGATCTATTTAATTATTATAACTGATTTACCTATGTGTGTGTACATGTTATATAAATATTTTATAGCCCAAAAATACAATAATAATAAATAATTAGGGGAGTTTTTAAATATAAAATATATTGGAAAACATATGTTGGGAGATTGAGGTTTGAATTTTGGGAATTCTTATGCGAGTGCATCATAAAATTTGATTTCAAAGAATGTAGGATAGGTTTGGTTGAAATAATCAGGTAATTTTTTTAAACAATGTATATTTGCTAGAGAAAAGTGGAAAGAATAGTATGAAATTCATTTCATATACACACATATAGATTTTGTGGTATTTCTTACTCTTGAAATCACTTCTCATATTGGTATCATAGATCTCCTTGATTTTCATTACGATAAAATTTATAAGATATATTTTTTCATGATCAAGTGGAATAACTCCTTAGTGTGGGTTTTTCCTTGATTGATATATCTTAATTATGTTAATAATATCTACATGAATTATTTATTTGGAAAATTTTATTTTTCCGGGAGTAGAAATGTTTAGGTGTGGAAGTGTGATAACATAGCAACTCATTATTCATTTCTATCATTACACCACTATATTAAACTATTTTTGTATTAAAAATTATAGATATAATAACAATATTCATTATATATTTGATTAAATAATATAATTTTTATCATTTATAAATTGGTTTATTTTAATTTTTTTAACAATTACGTTGTTGGAACAAATGATTTGGAGAGCCCAAAATGGAATTCAAGAAAAATGGGCCAAACTGCACGAGTTCATAAGCACAAAAATGGACTTAAAATTTTAATGTTGAAAATATGTGAATAAAATTTGGAATAAAATTGGTGGTAGAGTGAAAAACTATGTGTGATATGTTTCTCTAGACGACCATGGATCCCAATTCATCGATTTGGAGGCCCAAAATGTGAAGAACTAATGGGTGATCCAGATTGGACCACCCTTCTATATTTGGTAAATAATTTGAGCCTTAAAACGTAGATTGGGATGATTGTACCTAAATTGGATATCTAACTCCATGTACCACCTATAGTGAAAATTTGAAGATATTTTACAAGTTTTGGTCAGTCAAATTACAAGATTAAAAGGGATAAAAAGTCTACCATGAAGAGTGGCTTAGTCCCTTAGGCACTTGACTTTTTATGTGTGGAAATATTGATGTATTTTCCCATAAAATAACAAATAACCCTCATTATATTCTATTTCTATAATATATGGTTATTTATGAAATCTTGGGATGTGATTCTTCATTATGTTTGTCTTTCTTCCCACCCATGGGGTTCTAAACTCCTTGCGATCACTTGGGGAGGAACATGATCCAAATCCCGAGCTTCTTTTATGTAATTTTTGAATGATCTTTTTAACCATATTCTTTAATTTTTTTCTTTCATCATATTATATTTTCTTACTGATTTATGCACTGGAATGTTATTTTAGAAATCATATAATCTGGTTTTGGGTACTCATTCATCTGATATTTCACACGCTGTTCACAACTTTTTTATCTCTAATTCAATTATGGTGTTTTTTTATTTCATATTTTTCAATTTAAATAACATAATAACTTCCATGCACGTTTAATTTTAATCCTAGTATAGTATTAGTAAAATTTTGGTTCTATGTGTTACAAACAAGGGATTATAAGATCTATATCTTTTCTATTGAAGCTGTGAAGGATGGCCATCATGATATCCCCCCAGATTGATAATGTTTAATGAAATCTATGAATTTATTATTTCTTGTATCACTTGATTTTATATTCTTCTGTATTAAATTAAGAAAAATAAAATTCTATTAAATACCAATCCCAATTACCTAATAAAACCATGTTTGTTAAATTGATTATCTAAGGCACTTTCAAGAGATGACCAAGCTTTCCTACTATACTATAGAAATTCTATTAAAAACTTAAAAATCTAATTTTACATTCTCGAAAATATTGACAATTACACACACGAAACCCACATAATAAAATAAAGGAACATAATAAAAACAACCATAAATATGAAAATAAACATAGTACCACTACCATCATATTTTATTTTGTTCATAAATTTTATTGATAAGAGATTTACGATGGGATCCTCATCAACCAGGCACCATTTCTGGAGTGGTATGATTGGGTTTTTGTTTTTATTTGGTTTTTTACTTGATATGTTTTAACCCATGAACAAATCAAGTTCATAAAACATATTTAGTTCTTATCTTGATATTGAAAAAACTCAAATAGAAATATTAAAAAAATATGGATTATTAATCATGTGGAGATGGATTTTATCAAAATTCATTTTAGATACACACCATCATATTTTACTTCTTATATTATAGAATCTTAAGGAAGTGAAAACATATATGAAAATATGGATTAACTAAATATTAGTTGTAAATATTTATATGAACCTAACATGGAAAATTAAAATCTGATGTTACATTTGAATATTAATCATGATAATGAGATTAAAATCACAATTAATCAACAAATACCTATGTTTTATAGTTCAATAGGAGATGATACAAACATTCAATTAAATGAAGTTTTTTATGTATGAAAATTTTCTAAACCTCGATAATTTATTAGGTCTTAGATCGGTTTTAAGGATTTCTCCTTTGAAATATCATCTAGGGAATTGATGTATAACCTATAAACTGGATAATTCACTACCTTAGATGAACCATAGAAGACACTACTCTTGAGTTTCTTCACTGCATCAAGAAGTAACTAGTAGATAAATGATATTTAACCAATTATTAAAGAATATGGAGAAACTATATATTAGTTTTGGGAGATTTATAATAATATGAGATCAACCAACCCAAAAAAACTGTTTAAAGACAACCAGTATTTGGTATTCCTTATCAAATGACTACTAGAAAATGACATAAATTTGGTGGATACTTCTTCTATTATAACTAATTTTCAAGTCAACTTCTGATGATTTAGAGATAATTAAGAGCATCCCATATAAAACATTCAATAATTCATCATAAGATTCAATACTATAGGAGTACATGATGTAAAAAGTTCCAAATCTCTTTTACTTAAAAATAATACTGAAGAAGAATCCTATATTTTGAGATCGTTAGTACTGAATAAGGTTTAATAAGAATCAATAAACACTTTGAGTCTTCCAGTTGTCCCATTATTTAGATAATTTCACTACTGGAGACCCTCAAGTACAAGAGAGTTGTGATTCTATGTTTTAGAAGAAATAAATTACATAATTATCCATAAATAAATGAATTTAAACGTATTTTCTACTAAATATAATGTTGGGAACCAATAGCCTCAAATATCACATTTGAGAAGGATTTTAAAAAATAATTATTAGCTACCACCACTATCGGGGAAAAATATCATCATATGAAAATCTACTAACAAGTAAGGATCTAATATCATACAATGAAAGACCCATTAATAAAACTTTTAAAAGACTCAAACAACTAACAATCCACCCCAACAACCTGTTGATAAAAACTAAAGGTGTTTAAAGTCCAATTCAAATATATAATTTTCACATTGAATAATTTTTCAAATAATGATCTTGTAATATCCCTATCCATTAAATATATAAATTAAAATGAAATATTTTTTCTATCGATTTAATAATTGGTAATGAGGTTATAGTAGGAAAGAAATTTCATTATGATATAATGCTGGAACTAGACATCACATGGAATAATATTTCCCTAAAAATAAACTAGAATATGATGTCCCTATGGATATACAATGAGTACAAAGAACAATGTATGATCCATGATAGAGGACCTAAGTTAACTCAAATCTCCTTTATCTATAAGAATAAATCCTCCCAATAATACTAGTGATGATACCTTATAACTAGAAGTTCTAGAAATATTAAAAAATGTGGAATTCAACATCCCTTTGATATATTACATCCACTAAATTCAAATTTATTCAGAGTTTCTCAATGATACATTCACAAAAAGAGTAAAATTCAAGGAGATGAGAAAGTAATTCATGGTTAGAATGTATTTTCTATAATAACACCATAACTATCAAGGAAATAAAAAGACCCTAATACTTCCACTATTACTTACACTATAGTGGATAATTCATTTACAAATGAATTTTATGATTTCTGAGATTAAAAAAATTTCATACATTATTTTTTGTAATCTTTCCAAAAATTTTGCAACAATATTTTCTGTATAACTATTAAACTAATTGACAGTTTACCCAATAGTGGTTTTCAATGATGTTCTATCAAGTGTGAAAGTACTATTACCCTGTGATAATTTTAAGATCATAAACACATATGAATAAAGAGGTAAAATTAATTCCCTTTTCATTTTATGTAATAATTTTCTTAAACATAATAAAATAATTATAAATATTCATGAAAGAATACATTCAATTTATATTTAGGAGTAAAATATAAATTCTAGTATGTTGGATTCAATGAAATATCCTCAAGAACAGAAATCTATTTTTACTCTATATAACTATTAAATTATCTTTCATTATGAGGGAGAGATGAAAATTTTATATGAAATAATCTAATTATGGGAATCTGTTGAGTCACACGATTTTTATGATAATTCATTTTAAAAAATGATTTAAATCTTCAAATAAAACCGTTTAGTGACTATTATAAGGAGATAAATGGGTAATAATTTTATGAACTACATAATTTTTTTAATATATAGGTTTCATATTTGAAAAAATTTGAGAATATACTATATTTTAAATTCCCTAAGATCATGAATTGTGTTTCCTCCCATCTAACCATAAATATGACACTCTGAATGAAAACAAAATATTTCTTAGTAAAATTTATAACAAATTAGCTCCCAATTAATAAATTGAATTTTTGAAAATTCTAAAAATATTATATGTCCATAGGGTCGACATTATGATACATCCCAGGGATTTTCCCACAAAAAATGTACAGTTGATTCTCCATACAGTTATGTCAAAACATCTGATACAACCCAAAACAAGGCTTAACCAGGATTTCAGGGAAGTTGTGAGAAAACATAAAATATTGTTTAGATATTGAATCATTTTCCCTTTTTTAAATTATAAATGGGTTATCCCCATAAATATTATACCTAAAAATATTGGACTAACCATTTTGTAAAATTAAAATAATGATCTAATTATCACAAGATTAAAAATAGATAGATGATCTATACTGATTAAAATAAATTAATCCTTGTGACCCAAAAAAACACATATGCATCCCTTTTAAATATAAAATATTTGATAGGCTTTATGGGAAAGTTTATTATTACTTTATTTATGTTCTTTTTGGTTATTTCTATATTTTCATAGCACCAATTTAGTAAGATAATATCACATTCTCCTATCCCTTCACTACATTCTATAACCAAATAATGCCTTTTGGGTTATAAAAAACACAATATACATTTCATTGATGTATGGTAAGAATCATTTCATATATAATTGAAATATATTTGAAGGTATTTCATGATTAATTTAGAGTTTATGGAACATAATTTTAATTTTTACTTGGAAATATAGATTTTTCATAGAAATTCATTTAAAAAATCAAGTTTATATATTGGATGATTTATTTTGAAGATGAAGAATGTTATTTTTTAGGCCACATAATATTTAAGGAATGAATTAAAGTAGAAAATTAAATTGTTAATATCATTTATACACTACGTTAACCCACCACTATAAATAATAATAGATTTTTTAGGTCATGAAGGATTTTATAGAATATTTAATCATTACTTTAAAAAAATCATTTTTTCTATGATCATATTTCATGGAAAGGAAAATGATGGAATTCCCTATGATCTTTCCATGAAACTGGATTGAACCCTTTATAGTGTTATATTGTTATTATAGTTAATTTATGTTGGAAGTGTTGTCCCAAAAGTACTATGGACCTTCACATGTGATATCTAACACTTCAAAATATATGAACATAGCCCAAATCAATTATACATTAAAATTGAAGGATTGTTTTACTATTATTTCTTTAGATAAATTCAAATTAATTTTTCTATGAATTAATGTAATAATTTTCTCTAATTATTCAACTATATGATAGTTGATTAAGAAGACTAATTTCATTCCAATACTAGTATACTGGTGAGGTGGATTCTTATTTTATGATAACTTTACTTATATATAAAATACAAGGAGGGATATTGAAATTTAGTTGTTGAACACCTAATTATGTTTCCCTACTCTTCATAAGTTTAAACACCCACTGGAACAACCTTGCATGTATCTCTCCCTTATGAGTATCAATATAAAGTTTCTAAGGGTTCATGGTAGGATAACATGGTGAACTACTTGGTCACATCAAAGGTAACATTTTTTCTTTTCTAAGAATAAAACTCTTATGATGAAATACGAGTCAAACAATTATGTTTTGGAGGATCTTTAGTTGTGTAAAAATTACAGTGATAAAGTGGTTAAAGGTTTTATACATGATGAAGGGGTAAAATATGTGGTTCTATTTGTTAAATACCCTTTCATGTAAATGTAATGACTCTGATTTTTATATGTATTACTTTAGAATATTATATGAATTATTGTCCGAGCTAGGTGCTGAGACGACGTGTGATTATGAGGAATGTTGAGATACAAATAATTTTTTTGAAATATATTAAATAATACGTTTGATTAGTTTTATAATAAAAGTATAATAAATTATAAATGGATTATTAAATCTAAAATCGGAGGCCTCAGTTTAGCCTAGATCAAAGGATTTTCCCTAGGCATGACATAAACCTTATAGATGACAAATTTTTGGTTAAAAGTCGTCATGAGTGTAAATAATAATATAAATTTATTTCTTCATTTATTATATTAAGTGACACAATGACTTAATTATTTTCACTATTTAAACATTCTTATGGCCAATTCTCTAGGTTGGATGCACATCTGTGAGAATTGAGAGATAATATTGAAGAGAGATCCTTGTTATATAATAAATATGGATCGAGGATTGTTTATGACAATGAAATTTCAAGATATCACCAAAGACAATGACATGGATTCATTCATCATTAATGATAAATATACCTTGATGTAAGATGTTTTGTGTTCATTTATCCATTTTTTATAATCTTATGAAGAATTAAAATCAACAATCTAATGGATTTACTTGTGAATTGTTCATATTATGGATACATGTTTATTTATGTGATATTTGGGGGAAATTTTTTATTTCTTATGGATAATCATCATTTATTATAATGGTAATGAATCTAGGTCAACCCTAAAAACACTTGAGGTTCATTACTCTATTTTGTTTCTTAATTTTCCCCCACCATTCCTTGTTCATTATCACCAGTATTTAGGTTGACCGGTGGTTATCCTTTTATTTAAAAATTAGTCAATGTGCACCCATTCTTGGGTGAATTGAATTGATACCATGTTTTTGGGATCATCGTCATCTTTATATTATAGTTCTTAGCAGTGAAAGTGGATTGGAATCAGACCAAATATATTTTTTATTACTAGTGTGGCTTGTGATAGCGATGATGACTAACAAAAATTGCTTTCTATGTGAATCAAGTGGTTGGATTCTAGCATGCTGTTACAGCGAGGAATAACCATACCAGATACATGATTTTTGACAAGATTTATAGCTAGATCAAAGGTTAAAGGGTAGGATAATGAAACATGAAATGGATATGTTGTTTCTAGAAACTCTCAATAAACATGGAGTGTAATCTGGGAATACACACCATTTGGGGCATTGGTTTTAGCACTAGGGTTTTCGTGGAGGTGATAAATATCAAACGGTGTGTCATAGGTATCACATGTTGTGTGATAGTTATTACACGGTGTGTGTGAATTATCAAATGTTGTGTAACCCTTACACAGTGGATCAGTGTATACCTAAGGCGGTACATGGACATAGATAGATGGACACAGAAACAACCAGACACATAAGGGCACAGTCAAGAGTACACGGGGTAAGGAACACTATGTACTCAACACATACAGGGTCACTAGCCCCGATACATGGACATGGTGTGTAATTTCAGAACACACCATTTAATCCTTTAAATATTTCTAGATCCATTTTCCCCTTTAACTTAGATTTTTTTTGTTACAATGTGTTCCTTTGGTCTATTACATATATAGATAACCTAGTTTTTCTTAAATTAACAATACATTACTTTTGTGGAATGATTAATACATTACAAAAACTAACACCCAATGGCTATATTATACCATTGCCTTTGAAATTAATTAAACACAAACACTAGTACATAATTGGGATATATTATCTCCCAATAGGTTCTTCTTGAATAGATCCATTCTTAGACACATCAAACATAATAAATATCTTCATAACATAGGTGAAAGGAAACATAGAAAGGGGTGAGATTTTATGCTTAGTAAGGGTAAACAAGAGAGATATGATTATTTAATCATGAGCATAAGGGTATGAGAACATGATCACGATAATAGAACATCATACCCTACATATCAAAGATCATAAATATGAATCATGGAATAAAGATTGGAAGTTCAAAAGGAAAGAATAATAAGGAAATAAAGAACGTGATTTGTGATAATATAACATGGAATTGTGGAAGTCAAATAATTATATTATAATTATATCCATGGTATTAAATTAATTGCTTCCAAGTCCATCTTGGTAGTATGGGTTCACATCCCATACCGATCTTGGTAGTCATGGTTCACTCCCATGAGCATATTAGAGGAAAAATTCCATTATGTTTATATCATGAGATATAAATATTTACCAAATTAATTGTAGGGAGATATAGGTCCTAATCATATTATTATGATATTATACATATGTGTTCCATAAGATCAAAAATATTTTATCATATTAGAACCCATAGAATTAAATGGGTTTTATAAACATCATGTAATCAAAAAATAAACCATAGAAAATAAATGGGATTCATGAATACAATTCTATCAAAAACATAACCATTCATAAAAATAATAAGAATGGGAACATTGAATCATATCATCAATAAAACATAATAAACATCAAATGATTTTATCTTATATAAATAATTATTTTGAGATAACTCTTAAAAACAATTCTTGATAAACATATCATTTCTTCGTTGAAAACATTTTATTTACATGAAATTATGTACAATTTTAAAAGAAATTATTTTTTTTTGAAATAACATTAATATTTTAAGGGATTCTTCAAGATAATAATCAGTAATGGAAGCATAAAAATATGTTTTCATGTATAAGTTGAAAAACATTCTTCTCATAGTTTTGTCAAAAAATTCAAAAAGTAACTTATTAGGAAAATGAAAAATGATTCCATTGTAAATATTTATTAAAAAGTAATAAAGGGTAAAAATGAATTTAAAAAATTATACAATAACAGTAAAAATATTTTGGAAAAAAAATTTATGATACAGGGACAGAGATGATAAATATACCCCAGTTAATACTTTTATATAAACAATCTCAAAAAATAAAGGAAAATATATAGATATGAAAATAATATAATATTTTGGTTAAGAATCATAAACGACATTCATGGTCGGTATATACACCATGTAGAAGAAGCAAGTAGTGTATGAGGCATGTATCTCATAGAAGTTAAGGTGAGATGAAACTCCATTATGTTAGGTAAGATCTCATTTGTACGTATTTGAAAATATTTTATAATGGATTAAATAATTTTATTATCTTCTTAGATAACCTTATTCATATGATATCAAATATTATCATATTATCACCCATTGTTACAATAATATTTCATTATTACTCTTCTTTCCAGTGTTAACTTCTTCCATTTCTTATGAATATTTTGATATATAAGTCCCAATTTATGTAGATATGTTATAGTTATGTCATTTAAATAATAATATTTACATAATAGATAAAATATTTATGAATCATATAAATTTATATAGTCATTTTTTTTGTTGATCCTCGAGAATTAATTACATCGCGTTTTGGGGACGGTAGGTCATACGTACACACGAGCAAAAATTCCATTCCCTTAATTCTAAAATGATATGAGAGTGTATGGTATATTTTTTACAGATTCAATATAATTCTATAATTATAATATATATTCATTATTTAAATAATTATACACATAAAAATAAAGTGGTGATTAAAAAACATATTACACCACGATGTGTAGACCGTAGGTCTTACGTACATACATGTGGTGATCTCATTTTTCATAGGATGAATAAAGGGTGGAATATGGTAATTAAATAATCATAATAATATATAATAATATTGGTGATAAAAAATTAATTAATTTATAATATAAACAATTCATTAAGATTAATTTTAATAATCAATACTCTTGAGAGAGTTGGTAAATGAGATTAAATCTTCTTCGGCAAACTTCCACTAGATTTTATCTTAGGAACAATAGAGTTGGTATTTTGAGAAACAAACACATCCAAAACATATATATTCATGTTAGTAGGAGAAATGGGTAGGGTTAGTTCAATCTATAAGGATCAAGGTGGTGTGAGGAAGTGAGGGAGGATGTTCTTTTTTATAAAAGAGGGGAGGGGAACTCTTGGAAACTCACAAAATATTAAATTAATATAAATTTATTTTCTATTTAAAACAAAAATAAAGTTATTCATTTCTAGGATAATATTATTATTGGTCTCCATACACTTGAAAAATGTATTTATACATATTTAGTCCATAATATTGACTTTATCTTTTGTCTTTAACCCTTAGTTTAACCACATAACATTTACCATGATAACTTAGATTTTTACACATTGGGGTTAATATAGTTACAATAAAATTAAAAAATAACCTCAACTAGATTAGTTATTAAAATTTTAACCTAATTATATATAATTTTTAGAGTTATATATATTTATGAATTTATATCATTTAATTAAATATTAATTGTTTTGGAGTATCATTTATGTCAATTTTAATACTATTAAATATTTTTATTATTAACAATATCCTAGAAACCTGATAACTTCAAAAAAAGACTTGTAATATATCAGTATCATATCAAAGTTATCTATAAAAATATTTTATATCATTAATTATGTCACATTATATTTATTTTCATCATTTTCAATATCATTTATTTAATATTTCCATTAATTAATTAATTACTCTATCATCATTGTGAAATCCTTAAATAAAATTATTTCTTCTCTAAAAATTAAAAATAAATTATCATGATGAATATAACATTATTATATTTGAATTTAATATTTATAGTCTATTTTATCTTATTTATGAACCTATATTAAAAATGATATATTAATTAAAAATATGAGGATGATATTTCTAACTTATCTTGAGATAAAATTTAATAAATTTAATATTCTTTCCCAAGTGGATTAAAAAGGTTATAATTTCATCATAAAGTGGATTTTGGTCGAACAACACTCATACAATGAATTTAAAAAGTGTTATGGTAATTTTCTAATATAATAATAATATTTTTACCTTTAATTACCTTATTTACCATTACCGTGGTAAATATAAATTTACTAAAGTAATTTTTCATAACATCCAAAAAACATTAATTTGATCCTATTAGACTCAAAATTTCATACTTATTAAAACCTTATATTTCCATTTTTTGAAATTTAATTCACATATGAGGAAAAATTATATTTAATGTCATTCTCCCAGACATAGCGAGGAGGCGAGTAAAAAGAACTTTCAAAAGTTCAATAAGTTTTTATATATAATTTCAATATAAAAATTACTAAAATTACCTACATTAGATTAATATATTTATAATTGATCAATTTTTACATTAAAAATCAAATTAAGTATACTAATTTTTAAAAATAAAAAATTAGTTTTTAAATATATTGCAGTATTTTCACTATTCATAAAAAATATGAAACTTCTCAGAAAATACCAAAAAAATTACCCTACGTTTATTTTGACATTAAAAATTAAAAAATTATTTTTATTTTTCCAAATTCAATTCCTAATAGCGTCTAAAATTAATTTTATTATTTTTCATAGAAGACATGAAAAGTAGTTCATTTGAGAGAGTAGTATTTTTAAATAATAAATACATTACCAAAAAATTATGTTTTCCATTATAAATTTTTTTATTTATATAAAACCGTTATAAATAATATTTGAAAAATAGTTTTTTAATATTCACATTACTATGCTTAACATCTAGGTTATAACCATTTTTTAAAATAATTATAATAATAAAATCATGTTTCTTGGAAACTCAATGTTTCTTATAATGTATAAAAAGTCAATTTTTTATTTAGCACAATCCAAGTCATTTCTGTGTGAAAGGAATGTTTTATTTTGTGAAATGTAGGACATCAATTGTAATTAATTTATTCAAAGAGAAAAATTTCACAATATCTTAGTGTGTTACATTTCACCACACTTAAAATAAATTTCACCCTTGAAATTCATGATTCTGATATAAAAAAATAAGGATACTTATACCTCATCATATCCCCAAGTTCCCACATAGCTTACTCTAATTGGTTATTTTTCCAGAAAAAATTTACTAGGTGAGTGGTCTTGTTTGAGAGAACTTTTTCAATATGATCCAGAATATCTACTTGTTTTCCTTTGTCAGAGAGATCATGATCCAACAATATGACCTCTGAGTTCAGTACATGTGAAGGGTCAAGTATATAAATATTATAGAGAGATACATGGAATACATCATAGACTTGAGAGAAATTTTGAGGAAGTTCCAAGTGATAGGATATTGTTCTGATATGATCTAGAATTTAAAAGGGACCAATATATCTAGTGATTGGATTCTCTTTATTCCCAAATCTCATGACCTTATTTCCCAGATCAATTCATAGAAATACCTTCTCAACAACTTCAAATTCTATAAAACACCATCAATTATCATCATAACTCTTCTACCAAATTTTTTCTACCTTGCTATGTTGTTGAATGGTTCTAACCTTCTCAGCTATCTCTTTAGTGATCTCAAGTGCCAATAGATTTCTTTCTCCAACTTAATCCTATCATATTAGAGGTCTACATTTCTTCCCATATCGCGACTCATAAAGAGTCATACGAAATAATGAGTGAAAGATATTATTATAGAGAAACTCAACCTGGGGAAGGCGTTGATCTTAACAACATTTGAAATCTAGAAAAGAAGATCTCAATATATCCTCTAGGGTTTTAGTTATTCTTATAGACTGACCACCCATCTAAGGATGATTAGAATTGTTGAAACTCAATTCTGTATCAAGTTCTTGCTGAATAATTTTCAGGAATTTATAGGTAAACCTCATGTCCCAAACTAATACAATATAATGTAGTAATCCATGAAACCTTACTATTTATTTAATGTATATCATTTCATATTTATCCAAAGTGAACTATTATGTAAGAGGAATTAAGTGTGATGACTTAGTAAAGCAGTCGACTACAACCCATATCGTAATAAACCCTTTAGTAGTTTTGGGAAGTCTATCAACATAATACATGTTGATTTTATCCAATTTTTATTCTAGTATGGGTAATGGATGAAACATCCCCTTAAATGTTTTTCTTTTAGCATTAACTTACTGGCATATCAAGTGCCAAGACAGAAACTCTACAATATCTCTCTTCATGTCATCTAACCAGAAGTATTGTGTCAAGTATCTATACATATTAATACTTCATATATGAATAGATAATGAAGATATATAAACTTCCTCTAATATCTCCCTCTTCAAATCTTGTATGGAAGGAATAAATGCACAGTTCTCAGGACTTATCATTCAATCCTAATAAAGGTTGCACTCTTGATCAATTCTGACCTTCTTTTTCAACTCTATATATTCCTTATGAACGTTTTTAATATTTTTAAGGATTTATGGTTGAACATAAAATTGGTAAAGATATGGTTTTTTCCTTACTTATGTATTTCTTTGTCTATCCATTGAAAATATAGAAATTTTAGATCTTTTGTGTTCCTCATCTTGGAAAAGCTAGCATGATCCCTTAAACTCAAATCATCAACCATCTTCTCTTCCTTACCAGGGTGGTAATTTTTTGAGAATTTGTGATCCTTTATCAACTATAATAATCTTCTATGGAACATGTTAAACTTCTTCTATGTGAGTTCATATTTCGTACTTTTATGATATTTATATATATATATCACTTTTCACCATAAATATAATACCTTGATATATTTAATGCATAAATTACCAAAGATAACTCTAAATAATGAGTTGGGTAGTTTTTTTAATGAATAATCAACTATCAAAAAGCATTATCAATAACATAGTTGTTCTGTATAAGAAAAAATCCCAATACTTTATTGGATGCATCACTATAGATTATAAAACATTCACCACTACATGGTAATGTTAGAACAGGTGCACTGACTAACCTTTTCTTTAGTTGATTGAAATTTTCCTCACATTCATGTATACTGAGGAGCTTATCACCCTTATGAGTTAACTTTATAATAGGATTGGATATTCATGAAAAATTATCCACAAAATTTCCATAATATTCAGCTAAACCATGAAATTTATGGATATTAGTCACCATTGTTTTTCTATGTCATCTATCAATAGTCTCATTCATTTATTGATCTATAGATATACCTTATCATGAGATTATATGACCCAAAAATGAAACATTTTGAATCTAAAATTCACAATATGTAAATTTTTCATATAGTTTCTTCTTTATTAGGTTATTTTTTACAATTATAAAGTAATCTTCATATTATATCTTTCTCTTTGAAATGATAAAAATATCACCTTTAAAGACTACCAAAAAATAATCGATGAAATCTCCAAATACTCGATTCATCAAATCCATGAACATAGTAGGGGAATTAGTAAGAGAAATTTGAATAATAATATACACATATTGTCCATACAATTTACATAATTCCATTTTGGGTATATACTTCTTCTTGACCCTTAATTGATGATATCCAGAATGAAAGATCAATATTAGAAAAGCATTTAAATCTATGTAGTTGATTAAACAATTTATCAATATAAGGAAAGGATACTTGTTATTGATTATTATTATTTTCAACTCCCAATAATCAATGCAGAGTCACATTGATATATATTTCTTCTTCAAAAAATATTTGGTGCACCCCAAGGTGACAAAATTTACTGAATGAATCCATGATCAATATTTTCTTGGATTTTATTTTTCAATTCATGGATCTCAATTGGGCCCATTCTATATGGATTCTATAAAATTGGTGTAGAACCAGGTATAAGATCTAAAGAGAATTTTCATTCACATTTTGGTGTAATACTAGGAAAATATAATGGAAATACTTCCAAATTAGAAATAAAAATAGGCATATCATCGATGCTAATTTTCTACCCATACCATTTTAGATAAAAAATCCTTCCAAATTGGAATTAATACCCATACACTGGATGTAATCTCCATAAGAAGTTCATAAAAATCATCACATTGATAAATAATCATAGTTTTGTTTAAAACATAATATATAACTTCCCTTTATAAGAAATTGATTTGGGATTTATACAGACAAATCCAATACATTCCTAAGATGATATTAAATTCAATAATAGGAATAATGACATGTTTTTTGGAAACTCATTCCCATAAAATTCAATATGAGAGGAATCTTAGACTTGAAATGTAATCCTAATACCATTATGAGTTTTCATTGCTAATTCTCAATCTAATTTTTTAGGTGGAATCATTACACACTTATAAAATTATTTATATATATGAAAGACTGGGTAGATCCGGAGTTAAATATGACATTAGTAGTTATAAAGTGTTTGGTAATTACATGTTACACCACATCATTATTTAATCCCTCATCATAAATAGTCATCACATGAGATTTACCCTTGTCCCTCGACTAAAGAGGTTGCTGATATCGATCATCATAACCAACCCTTGGGTTTGGTTCGTGGTTAGCATAATACCCATTATCCTTCCACTTTTATCACTAAATCATGAAAGGGTAATTATATGCTACTTTCTCTCTATTCATATCACTTGTTTCCTTTTTCCAATCCCTTTAGTAATCAGAATCCCAATCACCTTCTTTTCTGCACTTAAAAAATTTATTAGACCCCATAATATAATTTTCTCCAGGATTCTTCCCACACTGAGATCTTAATAAAATGCCCCTATTTTTCTCTTCATGGTTTTTATATTTCCATTTAAACTCCATCTTCCTCTTCTTGTCAAAAACATGAGATTGGTATGTGACTCCAACATCTATTTCAACATTTATTTCACAATAAAAAATATACTCATAGCTACTAAATTATTTAATATACAATACCCTTAAAAACATATCTTTAAGACACTAAAGAAGCTATAGATTTTACATTATGGTTTGATGATAATTACTGAAGCATACCTCACCAGTATTATGTAATTATCCTCGTAGGTACTAATAAATTCATCATCCCTTTACTCAAACTCATGGAATTCTAACTCCATATTGGTATGAAGAATCTAGGGAATATAGTTATGGAAAAATAAGTTATTAAAATAATTCCAACCCATGGATTCAATTCCATATTACTACGTATTATTCTTAATTAGAGTCAACCACTGGTCCACTTTTCCTTCTAACCAATACACATATAGAATAACTTTCTCATGATCCAAACACTAGGGAACATATAATATCTTTTCAGTAGTAATAATTCATTGTTCATAAACAAGTGGATCAGAAGACCCACTGAAATAACGTGTGTGTTTTATAATGAAATACTCAATAGAATCTTGTTCCCTACGTTTTTTATTTAGAATTCAACCATGATTCATAGAATGAGAAAATTGTGTGAGTAAAGATACTAGGTTTTTCATTCCATCTCCCATAGCATTTAGTTTCTCGGGATTATAATCATTTCATTGCATATTTCCATCTCCATTAACACAATTTATTCTGGTTCCATCCATTAACTAAAACCAAAAGAAAAGGGTAGGAAATGTTTATCATAATTAAGAACCAAAAAATCAAGAAAATTCACTTATAGGATGTCTAAATTATAACAACTTCCTTAATCTATGACACATCATGTTCATACTAGATTATTTATATCCAATATATATTTAAATCCTTCATATTTCTTCATGAAGAGTTTTTGAATTCCAAAATCATATCCCCCAGGAGTGTCAAACCACAGGTGCAATAAGGTCTATTGTTGTGTACCTTATTATGATCAATTCAGGCCTGATGTACTAGAGTTATTACCCATAGGTATATTAGTTCCATATCCACGTCCACTTGTAGTATCAAGACAATGACATATTTCACGGAAACCACCCACTCTATCATTTAACCAAATTCCAATGCATTTTCTTATACTTTCCTTTATCCATAAACTTATCCTCATACATGAACATAGGGATCTCACTAAGGATTTCTCATCCTAGATTCCAATGATTACCAAAAAAATTTCTTTGATACTAACTATTTAAACCCTAACTTTTTGTATATTAAAATTTAATTACTTTTGGGGAATACATAATACTTCACAAAAACAAACACCCAAATACCATATTAGTCTAGTGCCTTTGGAAACTTGGAAGCATAAAATCTAGAATATAATTTTTCTAAATTATCTCCCAATATATTCTTATTGGAAAAAACCATTCTTAAAAACATCAATCATAATACATATCTTCATAACCTTGGTGAAAGAAAACATAAAAATGGGTGAGCTTAGATGCTAATTCTGGGTAAATAAGGGAGACATGTGAACAAATCCATGATCATAAAGGTATGATAACCAGATCAGGAAAATATAAGATCATACCTTGTATATCAAAGATCATAAACAGTAATCATGGCATAAATATTGTATGTTTTTAAGAGATGAATCATAAAAAAACAAAGAACATGAGCTATTAAATAATATAATATGAATATAACATGTAACTTTTGAATTCACCTAATCATATAATAATTAATTCTAATGTAGTCAAGGAATCTCAACCAAGGATATCTTGGTAGTATGGATTCACTTTGATTACCATCTTGGTATTCAAGGTTCAATCCCATGAACATATTAGTGGAAATAATCCTTTGTGTCAATCTAATGAGATATAAATAGTTACCATTGCATTGGAGGGATATATATATATCACACACATATCATAATTAAATCATACATATGTATTCCATAATAACATAAATCATTTATCATATCATAACCCTTGTAATGAAATTGGTTTCATAAAAATCGTGTAATCATAACATAACCCATGGAAAATAAATGGGTTTCATGAATACCATTCCATAATAAACATTACCATTTAGAGAATGAATAAGAATGGAAACATTGAATCATATCCATATTAAAACCTAAGTAACATCAAATAGTTTTTCTTAGATGGAAAATAATTTTGAGATAACTCTTGAATAAAATTCTTGTGGAAAATATTCTTTATTATTTCCAAACATTTTATTTACGTGAAATGTGAAACAATTTTAAAATAAAACATTTAATTTTAAAATAACCATGTAATATTGTATGGAATTCTACAAGACAATATGAATTCATTAAATCATACAAATCCATTCATTTTTTATAATTTAAAAAAAAATTCTTCTGATATTTTTTTCAAAAAACTCAAAAAGCACCTCATTAGTAAAACAAAAAAAGATTCCTTAAAAACATTTAATAAAAATTAATACATGGGTAAAAATAATTTTAATTTTTTTTTAGAATAATAGAAAAAATATTCCAGTATTTTTTTTAAGAAACATGGACATAGATGATAAATATACCCTAGTAAATACATACATTTAAAAAATCTTGTAAAATAATGAAGTTGTAAAATTAACCCTTAAAAAATTATAATTAGAGAATTTTATGCCCCATGAAATAAATAAAATTATATAGATATGAAAATACCATAACATAATTATTATGTCTCCTAAAAGGCCTTCGTGTGCAGTATATAGACCACATAGTAGAAATAAGTTGTGTTTGAGACATGTATCTCACAGAAGTTAAATAGAGACCAAAATCCCTTATCTTTGGTATGATTTATTAGAAAGGTCTCTGAAAAACCTTTGTAATTGATTAAATAATGTTATTAACTTATTGAAGAATCATATTCATATGATATCACATATGATAATATTATCACCTTTTTTAATAATATTTCATTTTTACTCTTCTTTCAGGTGTTAACTACCTCCTATTCTTATGCATGTTTTGTCATATAATTCCCATTTTATTGTGATAGGATATATTTATTTCATTTAAAGAATAATATTAAGGTAATATATTAAATATTTATGTATTATATACATTTTTATAATCATTTTTATTTGTGTTCATGGTTAATTAATCTCATTGCGTCAGGGAGATGGTAGGTCATACGTACGCACGAGTGACAATATCATTCCCTTAATTATGAAATGGTATGGGAGTGGATGGTATATATTTTGTTCCAAAATCAATATCAGGTTATAATAATATTATATATTCATTATTTCTATAATTATAACCATCCAAAATTAGTATAAGGCTTATTACAACCAAGTGTGTTAATTTATTGAAATTCAATTCAAAGAAATAAAAATATTAATTTTAATAATAATCCTACAGACGTGGTAAGAAGATGCGTAAAAACAATGTTCAAAAGATCGACAAGTTTTATATATAATTTCAATATAAGAATAATTCTAATTACCTATATTGGATTAATATATGTATAATTGATTTATTTTGACATTAAAAATAAATTTAAAGTATGATAATTATTTAAATGAAAAATGCAGTTTTTTACTATAATGAAGTATTCTTCACTATTCATAAAAAAATGAAACTTCTCAGAAAAATAATAAAAACTGACCCTAACATTATTTTGACAATATAAATTTAAAAAATGATGTTTATTTTATCAATCTGAATTTCTAATAGTGTATAAAATTATTTTTTTATAGAAGAACATGGAAGGCAGTTTATTTAAGAAAATAGTATTTTTAAACATATAAAGACTTTACCAAACAATTATGTTTTTAATTATCCAAATGTTTTATTAGTATAAAAAAAATATAAAAAAATATTTTAAAATTAGTGATTACTGTTCATATAACTATGTTTAACGACTAGGTTATATCCATTTTATTTAAATAACTATAACAATAAAATGATGTTTTGGGGAAACTCGATTTTCTGTGTAAAGTACGTGAAGTCGGTGTTGCGTATAGCACAATCCAATTCAGTGCCATGTGAATGTAATGTTTGATTTATTTGTATGAAATAAATCGATAAGAATTAATTTGTTTAAAGAGAAAATATTCACAAAAACATGGGGTCTTACACCCTAAGGGTTTAGTATGGAGTCCCATCCAATGTAAAAGGATGGTCACCCCCTCAGAGTGACTTCTATCTCATATAGAGTTTCTGGAATCCATATTTATGTCCCATAGTGGGACCCTCTATCATCAAAACTTCTCTAGCAGTGGTTCATTGTATCGTTATCAATAGCACTATGCATGCATCAATCACCTATTTAGCAGGTTAATCCAGATTTGGTTATTAGTATACCCCATGGAATTAGGAGTGATTCTCATCTATGTATCAATCTCATTATAATTATAATGAATACATATTATGGTGTGATGTGATGAGAACAAAATCTCATATGGGTGTCATTAGTGTTATCTGACTCATAGAGTGTGTTATCCTAGATGAGTGTTATGTGACACCTTCTTGAGAGAATCCTATGATGGATTTAAGATTATGATCTTACCTTGATATTGTGTTTATAATAATATTATATATGGATATTCTTGTTATGTATGTCATTTACATATTCCAGTGATGAGATGAAAAATATTCTTGATTCTATAAGATTAGTGATTTTGTAGTTTCATATTGGGTATTTTTATACTCACCACTTCATGGGCTTTTCTTGCACATGTTGTGTCTTATGCAGATGACCAACCTTTTGACTAAGTCATAGTGGGACCCATACTAGGTGGATATTTGTGGGTTAGATAGATAGACATGTGTTCCTATGGTTACCTTGACAATATTCTTCACTCACTTCTCAAGTTGGACTTGGTTTCAGTTTCTTTTTAGAAGGGTTGGTATTTGGGACATTTTCTTCCAGTAATTGCAGTCATACTCGAACGGTTGTATTTTAAATGAATGAATGAATAGTAATCCATTTTTTAACATTTTAATATTGTATGTTCTTGGAGATATGTGCATGTATATAGATACATTAGGATAATTCCTCCCCTGAGTGTGACATGTCTACTTGGCTCTGGTCTCTAGACCCTGGCCTATTGGAGGTGGGATTGTGGTAGTCACAGTTCAGGCCCCCATTGGGTCAGGTCCTGATAGGGTGGTATCAGAGCATTTCAGTTATACCTTCATACCAGAGTCAGTGAGATTGGTTTTGGGTAATAGTGTTAAGTGTTTTGAGTTTTTATCTATGGCTAGCGACTCCAGATTTGGTGCAGCAGTCGACGTATTGATACACCAAGACTTTGAAAACTTGATTATTGACTCGGTAGTTGTAGACACTAGTTGTAGGGATAAAATTGGTACATGCATCATATATAATGAGTTGTTGATTCTATGTACTCCCTGATTCAGATCTACTTATATAATCATTGATTTTGGTATATGTTACATATTTTGGGATGCCTCCCATATGTTTTCATACTAGTATTCCACATCAGGATTAAGATGATGATCCCCTCATTAATGTAGTTTCGATACATGGACCTGTTCAGTAGGTGTTACCTCTATATGGTGAACAAGTATTACCACTTTTCATATAGAATATGGATCTAGTAGTACGAGTAGATGAGGCGCATTGTCAAATCTTACATCATGATTTTCAATGTTAGAGAACCATTAAGTTTTGAGGTAATCCCAACCCCTAAAAGGTTGAGGAATATCTTGATGTGGTGATATAATTATTCAATTTTTCTAGGACACCTACAAACCAGATAGTGGTCTGGTCTATTATCCTTCTCTATGGATTTTCATGATGATGGGGGGCATAGTGACCCAGTCATCGATGAAGCAACTCTTGTATAGATATAGTTTGAGTTCCTTTTCATAGATTAATTTTCTCTATCTACATTGAGGGTTATACATATCCAAAAGATTCCATAGCTTCAAAAGGGTATTAAGACTATGATTGATTTTTCATCAAGGTTCACTAACCTCTCTCGGTACTCAATAGATATGGTATGTGATCTTCTCTTCCAAGATCAGAACTTTGAGTGAGGACTACATAGATACATATGATACAATTTGATACCTCTATGAATTCATACCTATTCTAGGGCACTAGATCTTGCCTTGGTGGTCAAGAGTTTCATATATGAGAACATGAAGATAGATTTTTATAGTAGTGGGAACATAGAAGATGAGACTTCAACATCATGGAGAAGGCAAAAAACTCTAGGACCTAGAAATAAGATATATTTTAGGATAAAATCCAAGGAAATAGGTTCTATTATTCAGGGATCACATATTAGATCTAGTCATCCTAAGGAGAGGGGATTCTATTATTGTGATGCTCGTGGACATCTTTCTTGGGATTATCTGAAATGACATGTGGATGATAGAGATATAGTGTATGGGATTCCTAGGAAGAGGAAGTTATAGGATAATTTATACCCTTAGGGTGGAATATGGTGTAAAAGAGATGATACAATAGCTGGAGGTGGTAGAAGTTTTGATTTATTACCAAAACCATACCAAGGAGGTCCTTTCCAGGCTCCGAGTGATGATGGTTAGGGGTGAGGGTAGCTGCATCTGGTTGAGGATTATGACCCAAAGTCTCTAGGGAAGATATGAGGTACAATATGTGTATATTATAATATAGATTATGTAATGATTAACAAAATTGTGATTCATTCCTTTCTCTCCACACACCTGGTATGAGAGTTAGAGATTACATCTAAGCCCTTAGCTCAAAATGTTTTTTAGTGACATCTACTGGAGTTGAATGAGTGATCAAATACTTTTGCTGATAGCGTGACATGACTCTTGGAGATGATAGATTCTTTTGGGATATCTTTTCTTAGTGATGAGGGATTATGAAATTATCTTATGTATGGATTGTTTATCTATAATTCATTCCAAGATTTACAATTTTAGGGGGAGGATGTGGTATTTCCACAATGATGGAATGATGTTTTCTTTTGTGGGTAAAAATGAAACCCAGACATAGATGTATGGACTCATGCATCAGAGGGTGAAACTAATTAAACAAATATTGGATGGAATTATTCTTGGGAAAGTTGATTCTATGATCATTTAGTTTCCCATAGTTGTAAGATCTCAGGTCTTTCATGAGTTATAGTTCATTCCTTTCAGGTTAAATGTTGTTTAATTTCCTTTTTGTCTTAGACCCTACATTGGTCCATGGGCCGATTGGGTTGTTTTTGGGAAATAAAGAGGAAAAGAGGATGAAATATGGATGCAGGCTTGGTACACTTCATGTAATTAGCCTACACACTGTGTACTTCTAGTACACATCGTGTACTAGCCTGTCACGACATGTAGCATGTCTGGTTCAGAAAAAAAGGTAGTAAATTTCGTGTACTTGGCTTAAAATTTGTGTACTTGACCGCTAGATTTTTTTATAAAATCGATAGAAGACTCATATTTTGATGGAAGGAATTATTTCCTCTGTTTTTGAGAGCCAAAACACCTATATTATAGTTTTTCATATTTAGAAGTCATCCAGAATCTATTTTTTCTGTCATTGGTTATGTTTGAACTCCATCATTAAGTAATTGATTCCATTTCAGTCATTATTGGTTCTTCAGAATAACAAATTTACTATTTGGATTTAGGATCATATGACCTATTTTAACATTCTTCATCTGTTATTAAGATTTCATCAAAACCAGGATGAATCAAGACTGGATAGGTGTTGAACTATCTACTACCATAGTGATGTAGGTTTTCTTGGGCCTTTATCTAATTTTTGAGTGGTTTATATGTTCCAGATTTCCACATACCAATTTTTTGGGTGTTTCTTTGTTGAGATTTTGACACGTTTTGATGCCTTAAGATGTTTATATGATGAATTATACGAATTAAATCTTGTTGAGCTTGTTGGGATTGATTAATGGACACCCCATGGGTACGTTTACCTTATATAACTAATGTTTATTGATTTCATCTTAGGATGCCTATGGGCATTCCACCCTATTAAGGGTTGTTTAAAATGAATTTTGGTCACTGAAATGTTTACCCACATGAGATAAATAATTGTTAAGCCATGTATTTGTTAGACTACATGTTAGGATTGAATTACTATTTTTCCACATGAGTTTATCAATGTTTTATATGTTATAGTTTAATCTACATGTTCTCTTTTTATGTGTTATTCCTATAGGGGATGTTTTTCTAAGCCTGTTGGAAAGGTGGTGCTATGCTTGCAGGTGATATTGTGTTTTGTCTGTGGGTGAAGATTTTTTATACCTGCCAGTAAGGATTAGTTATGAATGTAGGTGAGTATTATGTATGCCTATGAGTGGGGTTGTGTTATACATGCGGGGAGGTTTTGAACTGAAGATCTTGTGTGAAACTTTATGACATGTCTGTCAAGCCAAATTACTACCTTGGATTCAGTATTCCTTTCTAACTATATAGATGGTCTATCAAGAAATATGTTTTTCTTACAAGATATGTGGGATTGTCGGACTAAGGTTGGATCTCAAGATGATTACAATTCAGTGTAATATATTTGTTTAATGAACATGAACTTAATATAAATGGAAATAAAACTTGTAGGATTGTTTACTTTTGAGTACTTCCTAGTTTACCACTTTTCCTTTTTTACACTACCGATTGCATATACTCGCTGAAATATAGGCATAGATCTTGGGTGGTTTCCTACTGAGATTTATTTCTCACACCCTATTTGGGTCATTATTTTGGGTCTGAACAGAATATATTGTTGCATCCATCGATAAGGGAATGTGCCCTTTTACATATACATGATTTTATATTTAGGGGCTAGAGAGAATGTGACCATGCTGAGGCTTGCAATGCTTCAGAGTTTTCTTTTGTATTTTTATACCTTGGTATTTTTTTTTCTAACTGGAGTGTATTCTGTTTTAGTCGCTTTCAAAGAACATGTGCCAGGAAGCATCATCTATTGTATGTTTTGACTTATGGATATCTTTGTTATCATTCATCCATTGTTTGTTTCAGTTGTATAGTATTTACTTCTTCCACTATTTTACATTATTGTTTCACTATGTTACACTCTTGAAATGAGGGAATAGTTTCCCCACTCTCACTCCCTAGGCCTTCGATACTAGTCGGCATCCTCTTGCTTTTGGGGAAATTCACTTGTGGCCATGTGAACAACCAGGTATGGAGCACCAGTTTAGTGGATTCTTGATCTGGTATGTTACAAAGTGGTATCAAATGAGGTTATTTTAGGGTATGAATTACTATTCAGAGACAATCTACAAGGATATGAAGTAAATGGGATTTGGTAATAAACTTTTCACAGAAGTATCTACCCTATGTATAGGGAAAAACAAAATTTCCTCAAATTGAGTTCTGATTTTCTAGATTTTGACTATTACAGTTGATTCTATTTCACTGTTGGGTGATGCACTGGATTAATTCTATTAAATTTGATGCAATTCTTGGTTCTTTTTCACTTGAAACCCAATTAGATAAGGGTGTTTCATCTCATGCATCATATAGACACTTGTTAGAATCATATTCCATGCATTATGACATGCCATTTAAGATGCATTATTTATTGCATGTTGTTGTGATAATTGATGTGATAGATGTGCCTGTTGTCGTGTTAGTTGGGTGTAGTAGATAAAGAGGTGACATAATCTTTCAATCCATTTGTAGTATGGCCCCTTATGAATTGGAAAGTAATGTATAAATGAAATTAAAAGGGTTAAATGATATTGTTATATGTATGGTTTGAATGGGAACAATGTTTTGGGTTCATGAGGTGTTATGGAACCTCATGGATTTGGAATTGGTGAACCGTTGGTGAAATTTCTTGAGTAATTGAATGTGAACATGAATGGAAATGGAACATGAACTAATGGACATAGACTTGACCTAGACCTGGATTTTTAGTGGTAATGAGGCATAGTTTCTAGTGATTTATTGGATATTATTTATACAGTCCTATATTTAAGATCAGGTTGTGGGTTGACTTATATTTTAGGAGGGTTTTGACCTGTCCTATGCTTTTGAGCTACATCTTTGATATCATTTATTTTTAGGAGTGTGTTTGGAATTGTAGATACATTCCACCACGACGACCTCCAGTGGTGTTCCATAAGGAAGGTGATGACCATACTTCGAAGATGGTGTGTCATAGACTATCAGTGGATCCTCTAGTCGTGTAAGTTGCAGCACCAGCTATTATAACTTACATAGGTGCTGGTGCACAGTTTCATGAAGGCTTCAAGAGGTTTATGGAGACATTCTAAGGAGTACCTCATCCTTCAAAGTCTCTTGAAGAACTGATGTGAGTATTCCAACAGAAACATCTGCCTATGTTTTCAGGGGATGGTGGACAACAGGCTGATGATTCAAGGTTTGAATTCATAATTTCTATCACCGAGCATATGGAGATACCTCCTGAGAGGAGTTTCAAGCTCATGAATAATATGTTGCGTGATTTGGCTAAGAGGTAGTGGGATGCCACCACTTAGACCAAGCATCCTCATGACATGGCATGAGGATATTTTCAGATGGACTTCAATGAATAATATTTTCCCAAGATGTTGTGGGACGATAGGGCATGGAAGTTCATGCATATGAAGCAAGGTGCTATGTCAGTGATGGACTACTCTTCCCATTTTACTGAGCTTCATAGATTCACACCTATTCTGAAGGGTGATGAGACATCGAGGGCTAGGTGATTTGAGGATGGTCTCGAGTAAGACATCCAATCATAGTTGAATATTTTCATATTTCCTTATGTATATGTCACCATGAATTAGGCGCTGATTATTGAGTGTAATCTATGGGAATATCGAGGTACAAACCAGGGCAGTTCAACACCGAGATCTAGTAATGTCTCGACCAAGAGAAAGAAGTTTCATATGGAGCTTTCATGCAGTGATACTAGAATTCAGAATGTTTATTTTGATATCTAGGTGAGGTGCTACATGTGTGGTAGATCTAGGTATATGAGACCACAATGCCCTATGGACCCAGTCGAGTATAGCATTTGTAGAAATATGGAACATCTAAAGTGATTCTACAATCCATTTGAATCTAGTGAGAGAGGTTCTCTACCGACACCACATCCATGATAATAATTAGTGGATTCTCATCATACAAATAGATGGGGTGTGTCAGGGTGTTCATGCCAAGGTGGTGGTCATTTCCAAGGAAGAAATACTCCATGGTTTTAGGGACATGAGGGTGGATCAGCTCAGGGTGGACATACAATGTTGTAGGGACATGGTATCAGTTAGACCTATGCAGTGCATCATACCCATTAAGAGAAGGATCTCGGACCCTCTACTATCATAGGTTCTATTCTAGTAAACTTTGTTTTGTCTTCTAAAATATTTGATATAAGGGCTTCACATAGTTTTATATTTTTGCATGTTTTAGAGAGACTTGGTCTTTGTGTTCTCTCTTATGATGATGTTATGACGCTATAAACACCGTTAGGGATAACAAAAGTAGGTGTGCATTAGTGTTAGGAGTTCCCCATTGAGGTTGATGGGTGTCACTTCCTATGGGGTCTATATTTCTTAGAGATGAATGGATTTTATGTCATTATCGTAATGGATTGGTTGGTTCCTTTTTGAGACTTTTTCAATTTCTATCACCATAGGGTGAGTTTCATGTCACTAGAGTGCAGATAGTTTCTACACAAAGGTGAATGGGATATCCATGTAGGCAGATCTGGACCCCAACATCATTGGTTGGGTGGAGTTACATACTAGATTACAAATATATATCTAGATGACCAGGGGACATGTCAAATAGATTTTCCTCGAGTGGTTGATCGTTTTAGGAATGTTTTCCCAAATGACTTTTTAGGGTTACCTCCGGTGAGAGAGGTGGAGTTCATGGTCGAGATAATACCAGAAGCTGCAGAGATATCCATTCCTTCTTACAAAATGGCTACGACGGAGCTCAAGGATCTCAATAGATAGCTAGAGGATTTAGAGGTGAAGGGGTTTATCAGACCCACTACTTCCCTATGGGGTTCACTAGTTCTTTTTGTGAAAAATTGGATGATACTCTTAAGCTATATGTGGACTATCAGAAACTGAACCAGCTGACGGTTAAAAACTGATATCCCCTTCCATGGATAGATGACCTGTTTGATCAGCTTTAAGGAGCTAAAGTTATCTCAAATAATGACTTGATTACAGGATATCACTAGGTTCATGTTCGACCTTCATACATACCTCATACAACCTTTTATAGTAGGTACTGTTTTTACGAGTTTCTAGTTATGTCGTTCGGTCTCACGAATACACCAACAATTTTCATGGTGCTGATGAATCGAGTGTTCCATCCTAACATATATTTTTTTTTGGTTTTTTTCATGTATGATATCTTGGTTTATTCTCACAATCAACATGATAATGCCAACCATATATATATTGTCTTGAATACACCGAGAGAGCATAAGTTATATGATAATCTCAAAAAGTGCCACTTTTTGGTGGACTATATTCACCTCCTAGGTCACATTATATCGAAGACAGGAGTGTTAGTGGAACCAGAGAACACGAGGGTTGTAGTTTTGTTGGAACAACCTAAGAACGTGTTTGACGTATGGAGTTTCTTGGGGATAGAAAGGTATACATGTATTTTATACATGAAATCTCATTCTTAAAAGTGTCATTGATGGGCTTGAATAAGAAGGATATGAAGTTTGTGAGGTCAGATGCTTGCGAGAAAGCCTTTTAGAAGATGAACAAATGATTTACATCAACACCAGTCCTGATAAATCTAGAGAAGGGAAAGAGTTACACATTATATTGTGATGCATCAAGTATTGTGATGGTGGTAGTGATGATGCTGGGAGATCAAGCTGTGGTGTACGAGTCTCAGCAGTTGAGTCCTTACAAGTGAAATTACCCTACCCATGATTTAGAGTTAGCTACTTTTGTGCATGTGTTGTGTTGTTGGAGACACTATTTTCTTGGAGATAATTTTGTGGTGTACACAGACCAAAAAACCCTCAAATACATATTTACTCAGTGTGACCTAAATTTGAGAAAACTAAGGTGGGTGTAATACCTTCAGTATTTTGATTTTGAGCTTTTCTACACTCCTGGGAAAGGCAATGAAGTGGATGATGCATTGAGCATGATGAATCAGATACAAGCGGTGCAGGAAAATAGTGTTGATTGGAAGATTATTCTTTATTCTTTTATATTCATTTGTAGGTGCAAGATAGTCATGGAAAAAAATTTCTTTCTTATTTAGCTGTTACTTATACAATCATGGAAAGAGTGATGATGAGTTAGCTATCAGATTCTGAAGAATCTAGTCTAGTAGGAGGGTGTAGTAGGTGAGGATCCACCTCTTGGTTGGACGATAGGTTTTGATGAGATCTTTCTTATCCAAGGACCTTTTTGGGTTTCAATGTCCATACATGAGGAGTTGATATGGGAGTTTCATGCTTTAGCTTGGGTATTGCATACCAGAGTTACCAAGATTTAACTTCACTTGTACTATCAATATTGGTCATCGGGTATGAACAAAGAGGTGGATGGTCTTGTTACGAGGTGTTCCACCTATCAGCATGTGAAGGCGTAACATCTACGGACAACCAGGCTTTTACAGTAGTTACCTTATTCCGGAGTGGAAATTGGATGATGTGACGATGGATTTTGTGATTGTGTTAACAAGGTTAGCTATAGGAAACAATTTTGTGTGGGTGGTGTTTGAAAGACTTATGAAGGTTTCTCACTTCTGTTCAATCAAGGAGACCTCCAATTTTGTTGATATTGGGAAGTTGTATAATCGTGAGGTGGTACGACTTCATCGAGTCTCTCATTTTATCATTTCAAATTGGGACTCCAACTTTATGTCTCATTTCTGTAAGAGTTTTCAGAGGTCTCTATATACACAATTGATTCTAGGAACACCATATCACCCTCAGACTGATGGCCGACAGAGTATATGATACAGGTGCTAGGGGACATGCTATAAGCATGCGTCCTAGATTTTTGGAGCTCTTGAGAGTGGAAATTCCCTTAGTTTAGTTCACCTACAATAATAGTTATCATGAGATGATATATATGGAACCTTTTTAGGATTTATATGGTAGGCCATGTCATTCTCCCTTATGCTGGTCAGATGTAGGAGAGGTAGCTTTATAAAGACCACATCTCATGCCAGAGGCTTCTGAGCAGGTCCAAATGATATAAAAGTAGATGGATACTGTGAAGTCTCATTAGAAATCTTATAATGATCTCCGTAGATGAACTATAGTGTTCTAGGTAGGGAATCACATTTTCTTGTGTGTTTTTACTAAAATTGGGATATAGGTGGATCTAGATATAGGGTAAACTTTCACAATGATATGTCGGGCTGCTTCAGATTCTTAGAGAGTTGGGTCAGTTTATTATCGGTTGCAGTTTTCTCAGAGGTTTTGATCCTTGAACGATGTCTTACATGTATCTCAGATGTTCCTCTATCATTCAGACTTGTCTCACATTATTCAGCTTAAGGAGGTTGAGCTTCAGGTTAATACCACATTTAAATAGAATCTGATTTGTATATTTGACATGAGAAAGAAGGTTCTCTGAGTTCTATCAGTTCCTCTAGTATGAGGACTATGGTATCATGACTGTTTACTGGAAAAGACTTTGGATAGGGAGGCAGACATACGTACTCAGTGTCCATATTTGTTTTCAGATGAGTCTTGACAACCCTTCAGAGAGACAATTGTTGAATAATTGCTATAAGGGGGGGAATATTGTAAGATCATGGGTCTTCCTTGAGGTACATATCATTCCTTTCCAGTTATATGTTGTTTACTTTCCTTTTTTGGATTAGATTCTACATTAAGTCATGTGCCGGTTGGGTTGATTTTGGGAAATAAAGGGGAAAATATGCTGAAATATTGCTCCAGGCTAGGTAAACATCATGTAATTGGTCTACATGCCATGTAATTCTAGTACATGTCATGTACTGGCCCGTCAATTATTTTGATGAAAGAGGTAGTAGCCTCATATTTTTACTGTAAATCGTATTTCCTTCATTTTTGAGAGCTGAAACACCTCTATTCTACATTTTCAGATTTAGATGGCATCCAGACACTATTTCATCTATTGTCAGTCTCATTGGAACCACATCGTTAAGTAATTGAGTTTTTTTAGTTGTTCTTGATTCTTTAGAACAATGATTATGCTATTTGGATTTAGGCCCATTTGACCTTTTTTCTCATTTTTCATCCTTTCTTCTGATTTCTTCCAAACCAAGATTAATCAGGAGTTGATACTGGATGAGTTGTCAAATACCAAGATGAGGTAGGTGTTATTGTAAAAGTTTCTAATTCTCATGTGTTTTATATGGGACGGAGTACCACAAACCCAATTTAGGGTATCTATTTGTTGATATTTTTACTCACATTGATGCCTAAAGATATGTAGGTTATTATTTATACAAATAAAATCATGTTGAGCTTGTTGGGTTTAATTAAGGGACACCCATGTGTTTGTTTTCTTCAGATAAATAATGTTTATCCTTTTTAAACTAGGATTCCTATGAGCCTTCCTAATTATCACTCTTAAGGGTTGCTCAAAATGAATTTTGGTCAATTAAATGTTTACCAATGTGAGATAAACAATTGTTAATCCTTGTAATTGTAATATTACATATCAGGCTTGTATAATGAATTTCCCACATGAGTTGATCAATGTTTTCTATGAAATAGTTTAATCTTCATGTTCTCATGTTACATGCTATGCATGCTAGAAATGTTGTGTTATACTTGTAGGTGAGATGGTTTCATGACCATGGGAGAGGATTTTTTATGCCTGCTCGAGAGGATTGGTTATGCCTACGAGTGAGGATTGGTTATGCTTGTGGGCGAAGAATGGTTATTCCTATGGGAAGGGTTGTGATATGCCTACGGGTAGGTTTTTTCTATGTCTGCGGGTGAGGTTTTGAACTTCCCATCTTGTGGAAAACTTTATGACACATCTTCTAAGACAAAGAAAAAGCTTGGATTTGGTTTTCCCTTATATCTGTTTGGATGGTATTTTGATACATCTGTTGTGCTTACTTGATACTGGGATTTTCGGGCTAAGGTCAGATCTCAAGATGTTTACAATTCAATGTAATCAAATTGTATAATGAACAAGAACTAAATATAAATAGAAATAGGACATGTAAGATTGTTTAATCTTGATTACTTCTTAGTTTACTTCTTTTCATTTTTGTACACTACCTATTGCATATACTCGATGATAGATAGGCACAAATATTGGGTGGTTTCCTACTAGGACTTATTTCTGACACCCTATTTGGGTCATGCTTTTGGGACCAAATAGATTATATTGTTGCAGGTTTCAATAAGTGAAAGAACCCTTCTATAGGTACTTGATTTTATGTTTAGGGGAAGGAGATAATGGGACTAAGATTAGGATTCTGGTGCTTTTGAGTTTTCTTTCTTATTAATATACCTTGTATTGTATTTTTATCTGACTTTAGTGTATCCTATTTTGGATTCATTCTTAGAACATGTGATAGGAAGCATCATCTTTTTTATGTTATGACTTCTGGTTATCTTTATTATCATTATTTAATTTTTTTTTAGTTTTATGGTATTTAATGCTTCTAATATTTTATATTATTGTTCCATTATGTTACACTCTGAAAATGAGGGAATATTTTCCCCATTATCACACTATAGGCCCTCACTTCTAGTCAATAGCCTCTAGAATTTGTGGAAATGTTCTTGCTGCCAAGTGAACAACCGTGAATGGAGTACCAGTTCAATGACATCTGGATTCGGGATGTTACAACAATAGTGAAAGATTAAGGGAACATATTTACTAAGGACATGTCAGGATTAACTCCCCACTAAGATATATAATTATTTATTAATATACACCTTGATATGGTCCCAATATCTACACCAGCATATTATATGTCTCTTGAAGATCTTTGTGAGCTGAGGGTGCATTTAGAGAGCTTCTAGAGGTAGAGATTTATCAGGTCCAGTGTTTCACCATGGGAATCCATAGTGTTTTTCTCCAAGAATTAAATTGATATCTTTATGTTGTGTGCATATTAATATCACCTAAACTAGGTGACTGTAAGAAATAATTATCCACTTTCTAAGACCGATGACCTCTTTAGTTATTTTATTGGGGCATGATGGTTCTTAATGTTTGACCTCAGATCATGCTATCATGAGTTGTGACTACAGGACATGGATATACCAAAGACGACATTCAGAATATTTTATGGTCAGTATGAGTACATTGTGATACCCTTCGGTGTGAAGAAAACCCCTGTAGTGTTCACGAGACTCATGAACCAGACCATTAAGCCTTTCATTAACTAGCTTGTGAGTTTTTTCATTGATGATATCCTAGTGTACTTAGTGTTTGAGGATGATAAAACAAGTCTCTTGAGGATCATTCTGTAAATAATCGATGAGAACTAGTTTTAAGGTATTCTTTTGAGGTTCTAGTTCTAGATTCACATGTTCAACTTTTTGGGACATGTTATCTTAGAATATAGTGTAACAGTGGACACATCGAAGGCCAGGGAAGTGTTAGCTTGGGATCCACCCAAGAGTGTGATATATGTATGGTGCTTCCTTGGATTGGTAGGGTACTATCGGATATTCGTATATGATTTCTCTAGGATATATACTCCCTCAATATCATTGACCGTAAAGGTTCAACCTTTCATGTGGATAGAGTGGTTATAATAGTCTTTTCAGTAGTTGAGGAAAAGATTAATGGGTACTCTCATCTTGAGATTGTTGAAAGAGGGTGTTAAATAAGTAGTGATCTATGATAGATCATAGAAAATGCTTGGTTTTTTCTAATGTAGAGGCAAGTAGTGATTTTCCAGGGTTATTTTCAATTGATACCACATTAGTGTAAGTACATAACCCATGATTTTGAGTTTTTTATGATAGTATTTTAACTTAAGGTGTTGTGACACTGCCTGATGAGTGAGTGGTTTATCATATATTATGACCATAAGATTCCAAAATATATATTCTCCTGGAAGGATTTTAACTTGAGAGAGGGGTGGTGGAAATATTTCTTATAGGATTATGACTTGAGGTTTTTATTTAATATTTAGAATGGGAATGTGATGAAAGATTCTCTAAGCAGTAGGTCTTGTTCATAGTTTTGAGTGTGACATTAGAGAATTTAGACACCTTACTGTTATCTTTTGTGGATGGGGATAGATAAGATTGTATCTAATAAACAATAGTTACCGATCAACTTTTACAACTATTTGTGGAGGAACATTTTAGAGATACCAAACGTGAGACCATACAAACTCAGATATCTAAGGGACTTTCTCATTATGTATTTTATGAAGGTGGGGATCATGTTTATATTTTCAAAGCATGGATGATGGTACCAATGATGTTATAGAAGGAGGTTTTGGGTGAGTTGTATACATCTCCCTTGGTGGTACATCTAGGTGTGGAGAATATATACCAAGACCTCTGATGTCAGTTTTGGGGGACAATTATGAAGAAGGTATTTTTAGAGTATGTATCTTCATTTCATACTTGTCAAAAAGTAAAGGATGAGCACCAGGTTCCAATAATTTTATCTCAACACCTTATGGATCTACGGTTTATGTGGGATAGAATATCCATGCACATAGTGACATGGTGACTATGTATGTCTAGGGGACATAATACCATATAGGTGAGCATAGAATGACTCACTAAGTCATAAAACTTCATATCTATTTGAGACCAAAGTTAAGTATAATTATTTGGAACCCTATACAGACAATAGATAAATAGGTTCGATGGTGTTCCCTCGATGATAATTTATGACCATAATGATTTCTTCACATATCTATTGTAGAAGGGATTTTAAGTGGACATTTGGAATTACTTTCATTTGGGCATGGATTCTCAATCCTAGACTGACCGATATACTAAGAAAGTCATTCCAGTCCAGGAGGATATACTGATGGATTACTTGTTTGAATTTGGCCATAGTTTGGCGGATCACATACCATTTGTTTAGTTTGTGTACAACAATAGATTCCATTATACCATTGACATGGAACTATTTATGGCTATGACCAGGTGACCATGTAGGTCATCGATATAATAAATTGACACAAGAGAGTCAGCACTTATGGTTCCATGGTTGGTGCGAGCCACTATAGAGAAGGTTTAGATTATAAAATAGTAGATGAAGACTTCATTAATCTTCCATATGTCTTATATAGACTGGAAATGAAGGACTTTGGAGTTCTAGGATTGAGGCCATGTGTTCCTAATGGTATTAGCTCGATAGGGATTAAAAATATTTTTTTGGGTTAGAAAACTATATTTTAGATTCATTGGCCCTTTCTATATACTATGTAGGGTTGGAGAGGTGTCTAACCACTTAGATTTACAACCACAATTGGAGTGGGTACATGACGTCTTCTATGTGTCACAGTTGAGGATGTATGTTCCCAACCCATCTCATGTTATGAACCGGGGTGAGATGGACATTTTGGATAGGGATATTTTTTAGCATACACAATAATGATTAAGGATCAGTAGAATAGGATAATACATCAGAGAGATATTCCTTTAATGTGTGTCTAGTGGCAACATGAGAATATTCATGAGAGTAAAAAAGGAATGAGAGACCCAGATATGTGCTTAGTACCGATATCTCTTTGTGTATTCATATTTTCTTGATTTTTGGGATGTAAATCTCCATGGTGGGGAAAATATAATGACTCTGATTTATCCATCTACTGATTTAGAATATTATATAAATTATTATTAGAGCTAGACACTGAGACAGTGTGAGATTATGAGGCATGGTGAGCTTGGAATTGATTTACGAAATATGTTAATTATATTAAATATCATGTATGATATGTTTTCCTGAAAAATATAATAACATATAAATGGAGACATGGAGAAGAAATATATATCTGTTGTTCAGATTAGAGTATTGGATTTCCCTAGGCATGAAATAAACATTTTTTGCATCAAAATTTTTGTTAAAAGTCATTGCATTCATAAATTATAAAATAAATATATTAATTAATTAATTTTATTTCATGTCACAATGACCTAATTGTTTTCTCCATAGTTAAACAAGCTTATGAAAAATTATTTGGTTTTGATGCATAACCATGTCAATTTAGAGAGATCATTAGAGAGATATCCTTGTAATGCAATGATGATGTATCAAGGATCGTTTACACCAACAAAATTTTAGGACCTCACAAAGGATAATAACATGGATTTTTCTTCATTAATGATCGATTCTCATTTAGGCAAGACATTGTTTTGTGTGTATTTATGTTTATTTTTTTATCCAATAATGAACATGAATCAATCGACCAATATATTGATTCAAGGATTGGTCATATTGTGGGTACGTGTTTATTTATGGTAATTTTCGGAGAAATTATTTATTGATTATGGATATTTATTCATCATTCTAATAGAATTTAATCAAGGACAACCAAAACAGAGATGAGGTTCATTCACCTCTTAGGTTTATTGGTTTTATCCCATCATTTTTCATGTTTTTTTATCAGTAATTTGGTTAACCAATTATTTGACATTTACCTTGAAATTAGTTATCCTACATTCATTCTTTAGGGAATAAATTTGATACCATGGGACTGAGATCACGATCAAATTGTGATTATGGTGATTATAAATGATAGTGTATTAGGATTAGATAGATGATAATTTTTATTATTTGTGGGGATGTAGATATTTATGAGGACCAAAAATGACTATTTTCTATGAGAGTCGGATGGTTGTATTCTGAAGTGAGGCTACCGAGAGGCTCAGTAGGACCCGATCCATGATTTTCAGTTTGATTTGATTCCAGATTGGTGACAAGAGGGGTGAATGTGGATGTGTGAAATGGATCCATAGGTTCTGAAAAATCCTAATATAAACTACAAGTAATTTAAGAATAAACTCCATGAATTGTATTGGCTGTAGAGATAGGATTTCTAGGAAGGAGATAGGTATCAAAAACATGTTACAACTATCACATGACATGTGACCATTATTTGGAGGATTGGACTGTACCCATAGAGGTACATAGAAACAAACACAACACGCTTGAAATATACATGGGAAACCATACAAGAACAAGGTTAGGTGTACAAAGTATTAAAAAAACCATTTACTCATACATAGAGATATGCACGGGTTGTGATACATGGTTCGAACCCAGAACTATCAGGACACAATGTGTACTTCCAGTTCACGTCGTGTACTAATTTAAAGATGGATTGGATCCCCTGTCCTCTTCATCATAGACATGTTTTGTTATGGTATGTCCCCTTGATTCAATCCATGAGTGTTTAGTATGGAGGAAAATATTATGTAATAGGATAGTGATCGAATCCGAGTAATTAAATTCTTGGATAGAGTTGTTGGAATCATTCTATAAGGCTTGGAGTGGGATCCACTATCATCATAATTTCACTAGGTGGGGTTTTTGGTATCATCATGACCAACACTGTGTGAGTTTTGATCCTATACATATAAGGTTAATCCATATTGGGTTGTTGTTATACCCCATGTCCATGGTATTGATCCCCATTTATGTATCTATCTCTTCATACTTCTATCATATACTTATTAGGGTGATACCAGAAGTGCATGACCTATCAGATGACCGTCATCAATTCTATCTGAATGATGGAGTGTACTCTCTCCTATGAGAGTTATTTGTTCCATTAAATAAGGAATCCTAGTGTGTATTTACAGTTGTGATCTTACCTTGGGATTATCTTCCTACTATTTGTATATTTGGATATTCTTATTATGTATGTTGTTGAAATATTCATGTGATGAGATGACACTTATTATTGGTTCTATATGATTAGTGATTTTAGGATATTTTAATACATATTGTTACGCTCACCCTTACATGGGATTTTCCCGCATGTATCTTTTATTATGTACATGACTGACCATTTGATGGATACCTAGAGGGATTAAGACCAAGGGAGATTAGTGATCCTGAAAGATAGAGGTGTGGTCTTAAGAGTAAATTGACAACATTCCTCACCCACATCATAGGTTGGAATTATTTTCAGTTTCTTCTGGCATGTCTTGTATTTGGCCCTTTTTCTTTCCAGTAATTTTTTTAATACTCTAATGGTTGGATTTTAGATATATGAATGCATTATTATTAGTTCTTTAACATTTCTGTATTGTATGATCTTCGAGTTATGCATGTGTGAATTGGTATATTAGGCAATGGACTACCATATGTGTGATATGACTAATCTACACTGGTTTCTAGCCCCTAGCCTAATTGTGGAAGGCTTGTGAAAATAACTATTTGGGCCCCATTGGGTTGAGTCGTGATAGTGAAAGTAATTTTTAACCATAAATAATAGCCATAAATGTCTTGGAAGATGGTTTAATTTCATGAAAATTATTAAATACTAATATTATTTTTGAAAATCATATCCAATCTGTCAATTCACTGGAGGAATATTTAATATAAAGAAAATTATCCAACTATATTGGATTTACTATAAAATATTTGATGTATGGGGATTATGTTCCCTAAGCCCATTCTATCACTCTTTTGGTTTTTTTATATCATGGTTATAATAGACTATTACTCTAATTGGGTTGAGGAACATGAATCCCAAACCAATGTTGCTAATGATATTACCAAGTTTCTAAGATCAATTATTTTTTTTATATTTGGAGTTCCTTGAACAATAATATGTGATCAAGGAACACACCACTAAAAAAGGTGAATGAAATACCTTATGAAAATACATGGAGTATACCATAAGACGTCAGCTACTTACCACCCATAGAAAAATGGGTAGGATGCAGTTTATATGAGAGAAATGAAGATGATTTTGGAAATAACACTACATCCTAGTATGAAATAAAATATCCATAAATTGGGGGATTCTATTTAGTTATATATAATTTCTTTTAAAAAACCCTTAGATACATAACCTTATAGAATTATATATGAAAAATGATGGAACATTAATGTTAACCTAAAAAAATACTAATAGGATTTGAAGAATGTAAATCTATAACTCAAGAGGTATAGATAATTAATATCTCCCTAAATAATGCATCTAGATAATCTAATAATGGAATTTTATAAAAATTTCTTACTCTACAAGGAAAAAACTGAATATTTTTATGATAGAATAAACTAATTAAAAGACTTTATTGACTAAGACAAAGTGCTTATATTCTCTTTTATAATGAATCTCACTTTGAGTAAGATTAATTCTAAATGGACTATAAAATATATAATCACTAATATATTTTTATTTGGTGTATTTGGGATTAAGGGAGATGAATCAAAACAACCTTTTAAAGTAAATGGATAATATCTAAAAACATTACTTGATGATTTTCGAAGGAATAAAAAGATTCAAAAATACTCAAAGAGAAATATGATTAAATATCTTTCCAGATATATCATTTCTTAAAATGATTCTATATACATTTCATTAAGTTATTTATTTTTAGATAAATTCATACTATAATTTATTGGATTTTATGTCTAAGATATATGTGTAGGAGAGGAAAACGTAGAAAAGGATGCAAAAAAATTCTTTATTCTTTCATTGTTTTTGTGTGTTTACAATAAAAAATAATGTGAAAAAGAAAATAATAATGTGAAAAAGAAAATAATAATGAAAATATATTTTTAGAACCTATTTTAAAATTCTATATGTTTTTTTTGTTATTTTTTTTATGTTTTTAGTTTTGGACAGTTGAATCTAATGTCTATCCTACATAGTGAAGTGAATAATTCATATTTAGAAGGATTTCATGGATTTTTAAATAATTAATTTTAAACTTTTACTGAGTGTGTTTTCCAACTAATTTCAAATATTTTAACTAAGGATAGTAATCTATAAATTAATTTCCAATCTATAAAAATAATATACAAATTGTTTAATTTTTATACTAGAGAGGCATTATAAGTTCTTTATTACATATTATTTCTCATAATCAATTTATTGAGAGTTTCAAGACCTATATCAACTCTATAACTTTAAATAATTATATTTTAATACATAAAATTCATTTGTTATACATTCATTATAGAGGCCATCAATCATTTGAAAACCACATTATAAAAATATATTTTATTTGGAACCGACTTAATATTTCACCCTTCATAAGATTTTGAGACAATGGAATACTTATTAGCATAACCACATTACAACGTCTAATCATCCATATGAACCCATATATTTTTTGAATTATTTATAATATATCTTTTGAATTTGGGAGAGAATATATTTCCACATGATTGTTAGGGATAAATAGAGTTTTTTAAGTTGAGTGAATGGTTACAATATTTTATTGGGTGGTGGATTTTTAAGACATAATTTTTAATTTTTATATAGACGATTCCCTATTAATATCTAAAGAAAAAAATGAATAAAATTATTTTTCTACATAAAAAAACATAACAAGAATAAAAAAAATTTATATATATAAAAAGAAGGGAAAAAGAGGAACTTTATTTATTATTATTCACTGCTTGGTTCTGACCCACAAAAAATGAACATAATAGAGAGTGAGTAAGAATGACACATCATGAGAGGGTTTGATTGATTTACATTAATTATTTTACAAATGTTGAATCTTATACATTATTTGAACTTTAGAAATCAAAAACTCATAATCTACCTCATATTTTTTTAATATAAGAAGAAATAATTGAATTATTTTTGAGTATCATAATATATTATATTGTAAGAAAACATAGGACCATGAAAAGCCTATAGTGGATCACATAAACTCTAGTAACGATAATGGATACATTTTCATATAAACTTTGAGTGAAGAATAAATTTTTATAAGTGATGTAGGTTATGTAGAGACTTTTTTAGGAATTATAGGTTGAAAAAATTAGAGTTAAATAAAATGGGGTAGTTAATCAAATTCAAAAATGATGGATGAAAATTTTAATTAAGAATGAATATTTTTTTCCTTTTTCTTTTGTGTGTCTATAACTATGATGTTTTATTAAGGAATTTTTTTCTTTGGTTAAATAACAAAAGAATTATTGAAATTAAAAATAAAGATTACATGATCCCAAAATATGGTATTAGATTACAATCTTTCATATATAGAGGAAGTAAGTCATCGGGGAGATCCACTATCCAAGTGATGTTCTAACTTACTCCTTTTTTTGCAATCCCATATGAAACAACATTTGCTTCATGGTGGGTATGAGTGGTAATATGATTGATATCATGGAGTGAAGAAAGACACTTCATCTAACTAGTAGTGATCGACCAGACCAAATAAACCACCCCATTCCATAGTTCATGGACAATGGTAGTCGAGCCAATCTCAATCCATATGTTGTTCTAACCATTGTGTTTTCCATAAGAGATAACATGTATGGAACTCATCATTTCTACTTTAGGAGAAAAGTCAATCCCACAAACTCCAAGAATACATATAAGGATATGACCAAGATGATTCTTGAAGATGGCCCCATAATCTACATGTCCCAAATTTCCTTTCGAAGCACCATCAACATTGAATTTGATACAACCAGGAGGTGGGGGTTTCCAAAAAACTTCAAAAGTGAATTGAGGTTGATGAAAAATGACATCAACATGAAGATTTATTAGAATCATGAAATCCCTTACTATGTTTTAGAAATTACCTTTTTGATTCAAGGTAGCTTCATGAATGGAAATGAGAATCTGAATCTGACCCGCATTGATGATGAGTGTGTAATTATTGTGGAAAACTACATTTTGTTCATACCAGATTATATGTAAAAGCTCAGCTACAACAACATGTAAAATATTTTTGATTTGATGAGTGCTATCCATATCCATACAAAGTTTTATCTGATCATTGACAGAGTCAAGAATCATCGATCTACAATCAAAGATGTCAAAAATATAATTCCAAAGTTAAGTGGTGGTGGATCTTGAAAGAAAAAGGTGATTGGTATCTTCTCTATACTGATTACAAATATGACATTTATAACAAACGTAAATCCCAAAATATTGTAAATAATCTTCAGTTGGGATCCTGTTATAGGAAACATGCCAAATAAGGGTAAAACGTGAGGGTTTTATCCAATGCTTGTCGAAATTATTGATCCAACAAAGGACTTTGTCGTCATTATGGAAGCGATGTTTGTAAAAATTCATTGAATCAAGCATGCCATTATGAAAATCTTCTCATATTAAGAAATAATTTATGTTTGAGAAAGTATAATTTTCAATCACTTGAGTGAATTTTGTGGGGATACTATCAATTTGGGAGTTAATGACATCACATATGGTCATATTGATTTTTTCAGGCGTTTGATTAGGGAATAAAGTTGAATGTGGGAGACCAGTACAATTTTCTAACCAGAATCTCATGGAGGAGTATCTGGAGACCATCCATCAAGAATTGATCATAATGTTGGAAAAAGTTTTTTTAATGGAAGGACATATAGAGGATTTAAGAAAAAACATGTTTCTTATTTTTAGTTTATCTAAGAACCTGTTTTTTTAGGAAATAAAATATTAGAGAATCATTTTGGATCAGGTTCCATGTATGTCTGGAATAAAGAGACTTGTTAAAAAGAGTCAAATTCTTGATTCCGAGTCCCCCCATTGATAAGAGGTTTGCAACATGTAGGCCAAGTAACTGTCACAATCATACTTTGAAAAGTACTACCAGAGTAAACATAGTTTTTAATGTAAATATTTTTTTTAAAATTCTGACAGGCCATTTATAAACCATCACAGAATTTAACATTTTGGAAATAATGGCCGACTTCACAAGGAATATTCTCCCTGCCATAGAGAGAGTTTTCCCCTTCCAAGTGGAAAGATGATTTATTATTTGGTCTACAGTTCTAGTAAAATAGTTTCATTTGGGCCTACCACAAAAAATGGGAACACCAAGATAAGTGAAAGAAAGTGATCCTTCTTTAATAACTAAATCATTAATAATATTATTTTTCTTATTAGTAAGAACATTTTTTATAAAGATGACATAAGACTTTTTCTAGCTGATGACCTGGCTCAAGACCTCCTCATAATGTGAGAGAGAATTTGTGAGAGTTTTGTTATTTATTTTGTCTCCTTGTTAGAAAATGATGATGGCATCCAAATATAAAAGTCGTGTTGAGGAATTGACATTTCTTGAAGCATGTATTAGAGTATGTTTATTTTTCTCCACCAGGAGAGTGAGCATGCGACTAAAATAATCCTCTAAAATAGAAAAAATAATGTAAGTGATGAGATCACCTTGTCTGACACCTTTAGATCATTTGAAATAGCCTCTGGGAGAGCCATTGAATAAGATAGAGATGGAGGCTGACTGAAATAAAGTATTAATTTTGGTTATGAAGGAGTTATTGAATCCAAACCTTGATTAACTTTAAAGATAAAATTCCAATCCATATTATAAAAAGCTTTCGAAATGTCTTGTTTAATGGCTATATTAAAACCTATATTCTCATTATTTAAGTTATTAGTGGATTTTGAGGCAAGATAAATGCAATCCTCGATGGATCTTATCTTGATAAAACCAAATTGGTTCCAAGAAATGATGTTTTTAGTAAAAATAGAATTTTTTTATCTAAAAATTTGGTAATGATTTTATAATGAGTGTTGATAAGGTTTATGGGACAAAAAAGATGAATCTCAGAGGAATTTTCAACTTTGGGAATCAAAGTGATGAATTTCACATTTAACCCATGTGGTAGAAAACCACCAGAATAGATAGATCTCACTAGTTTGCAGACATCAGGTTGAATGATATCTCAATATTCTTATAAAAACCCATTGTTAAAACTATTAGGTCCCATAGCACTATCAGGATTCATGGAGAAGATAGTGTCCTTAATTTCATGATCAAGAGGTGTGGCTAGAAGGAAAATGTTGTCTTCCTCGGTAATAAATGTCAGAATAATGTCATGAAGAAGATCCTTATTGATGCTAAGTCCATTAAATAAGGATTAAAAATAGGAAACAAAATGATTAGAAATTTCATAGTCTTTATCCATCATGATTAACTAAGTCCCACTATCACTACGTTTTATTAGGTTCTTTATCTTTTTCCACTAGATACCCATGATATGAACCTCATTATAAATAAAATAAATCCTTATAACTATGACCACTTTTAATGAAATAATAATATATGTTATCAAGGATTCTAGATATATATTTCATAGTCGGATTCATTTTATTCTATGAAATACACTTCTACACAGTATATCCTCCTTTAAAATTTTCACTTCTCCCCCTAAATTCATCATTTTTTTAATTTCAATGGTTTACATATTATAAAATAGTCAACAGACTTATCACCAAAAAATAAATAGCCCCAAAATTGGCCTATAAGATTTCTTATCTTCCATTTATATACAATCTACCTATAATTTTGATCTTAAATTTTTGGAAAATCTCATACTTATTTGAGTAAAATTTGTCGATATTCTCTTCTTAATCTTGTTAATATCTATACTTGGTATAGTGGTAGATTTTTCATCATTTGATTCATCTATATTTTTCTATATTTTGATTTTTTTCCTACCATAGAAGTTAAAAAATGTATTACTAAAAATATAATTAACTATATCACGGGTTACCTATTTCCAAAATCATATAGTTTTTTGATCCCTGGATAATCTCATTTTCATTTTTATACTAAAGATATTATTTTTAAAACAATTACTCTTATTAAAAACTCATATGGTTGTACATATTTATTTATAATTTTTTAAATATTATCATTGGGTGCTTTTTATATTTCTCTACTTTACATACAACTCAACAAATTTTAGATTTAAATTGTATTTATAGAGCCCAAGTGACTCCACACTTTATTCATATCAATTTTTTATTTTTCTGATCTAATATTTCTGAATCTGAATTGTATGTTAAAGATAACTGTCAAGATAATTTATTTTATTTGGTTTACTATATATTTGTGGATCATTAAAATTTATTAAGGTTTTTTGAATTTTTTATAAGGTGATAATTACTTCAGTAAAAAAATATGAAAAACCACTTTCTCACAAATAAACTATTAAAATTATTTTCTGAATAAAGGAGGCCATTCATTGTAAAGAATGAAAAATTCATATCAAGATTTGTCATGTTTTATTTTAGTGATACACTTATGAAACATATTAACTAATTCATCTTCAATTGCATCAAAATCGAACAATAGATATGATATTTTTATCCTTTAGTACCCAATTGTGTATATGAAAATATGTACAAATTTAAATAGGGACAATTTTATGATTATCCCTAATTTTAGAATAAAAATAAAAAAGTGATTCAACATGTTTGTACTATTACTATTCATAACATCTATAATAATATTCATCGTATGAATAATTTACAATAGATTTATCAAAACAGTCACCACTATGATTTCTTTTAGATAATGGTTGATTCCCTTTATATTTGGAATCCTTGCTCAGCTTCTTGGCCTATATTATTATCATATTCTTTTCTGAAAACTCTATATTTAAAACAACACAAATAAAAATAGAATTTTCAAATTGAGGATCATAAAAAATATCATAAAATATTCCATTTATGTAATTCAAATAATAATTACTTGGTGATACAAATTAGATCCAACCAAATTTATTTTCACTTCTCTAATAACAATTGAGATTTACAGGAATTGGAGAAGGTAAATTGAATGGGTGGTGAGTTAGTGTATACCTATTTTTAACAAATTTTAATTTATTTTATAAACTTTTACCCTATTTTGTATTTAAACCTCTATTATAGGATATCACACGTGGATATTTCTATATTTTAAAAAACAAAATATAACCTAATATATTTGGGAAATAATGTAGAGAAAAAAAATTGTATTTTTACATAGTTCAGATCCAATGAGAGGAATATACTCCATGTTTTGTCAAGAAGTATCTAAATCCTTGATTTTATACCATACAATTCACGTTGTTACACTATAGAGTTTATCATTTTAAAAACTTTACTTCACCATATTATACATATGATAATTCACCACATTATAAATATGAGTATTCAATATATTGAAAAGGTGATTAAGTACCACCTCTCATTAGTTATCTATAATTTCTCTTCAAAGTTTTCAATAGTTCATTCCATCCACTTAGAAGAATATTAAAATAATGTTTTGGGATGTCATAGATGTTGGGGATCGAGGTTATTTTACAATCACCAAATGTTTTTACATCGAAAATCCCACACACCCAAACATTAAACATCATAATAATTTCACCTTACAATCATCCATATCCAATAACTTCAATTATAACAAATATAAATATTGTGAAACCTAGATACCACATCATGTTGGCCTCCAATAATCTCATCTATTCACCAAAGGATCCTCATTCTTATTAGTATAAAATATAACTAACACATAATAAATAGAAACATAAAAGAAAAAGTACATACACATCACACACAATGATTGTGTGGTTTGGATATTAAGTAATACATTTATGAGAGAATGAAAAAATTAGTTTCATTCCATTAGAAACAGAAGTTCATAGGTTTTATAAGGGATATAATCTTCTACCAAAACTAAAAATGTTGTTGGAAGAAGTCTCACCAATGACATTATAGGTGCATATTACGATGCTTCTTCTTATGGTGTTTCGATTTTGAAATGAAGCCTTAGACACCCAAATGTGCGAAGGTATGCCCATTCTAGATCCACCTCATACTTTGGGACATGATTCATATATTATATAATTGTGAAATAATTTCTATCAACATGAAAAAGTAATCAAATATCACTCTTTATAGTGGTCCCAACCAGTCATATATTCTTCACTAGCATACAACCTTTGTGAGAGATCCAATATTGTGCTATCTAACTTCATATAACCTACAAATTTCACTAAATTGATCATTAAATACTGGTGTATAGTTCACATTAAAATTATCTCCACACTGGAGAAACTAAAAATCATTTTATTTACCATAGTCATGAGGTAAGATTCAATATCTCTCCATTAGTGACTTCACATAAGTAATGAACCTTCACACTTACTTCACCTACATTGGAATTTCATTTGGATTCCAAAATATCCCCAATATACTCACATCAATAAATCCTCAAGAAAAAATTAACACCTCTACATTTATATGAATTTGATTCTTCTTTTCATAATTCTGACAATAAATCTCCACTAAGCTCTATCCAATGACCTCAAACACACATATTATTCTATTTAAATCACCTTACAAATGGTGTAATCCTAGTTTACTTCCACTAACAACACATCCTATGCCCCCCTTTGTACTTAAATTTAACTCATATTTTATATTCAGGTGAAATTGTATCCACTTACCTAAAATTGATCTTTACATGGTGTTAGTGGATATTTCAATTGATTTCCTCCCATGGGTAACTTTTGGTCGATAAAAGTGCACATATTTCAAAACATAACCCACAAAATATTTTTCAAACTAAATATAACTATTCCCAAAAAGACAATTTTTTTCAAAGTTTGGGTCTAAGAATAACCCCCTTAAAGACTATTATCATCCTCACATCAAAGTCCCACACACTAGATTCTTTCCACCTTTCTTCCAAAAAATCCAAATTGTTCAAAATTAAATGATTTATTTTGATCATCTTGTATCCCACTAAATTAATTCCTCCTTCAAACTCCAAAATAATAATATATCATTCCAATGCATTGGTGAAACTCATATAAATTCATGAATAGATTTTGTCTAAAAAAACATACATCATGTTTCCATCCTTTTATAAAGCAAAATTTTAATCAACAAGATTCACCATGATCAATTTCTATTGTCATAATATTTCCAAACATTCACAATTCCTGAAGACTCTACCATTGTGCTTATAATGTATTGAGAATCTAGTAATCCTAACTCGAATGAAACCACTATAACTTGATCCTCTATTTATAACTACATGTTTCCAAATGATCTAATTTCATTATCATGAAAACCATATACTAAACTCATTCTGAATCCATCTGTTCACCATTAAAAGTGAAACCAAGGTAATATAATTCTTTCTAATAATACTTCCATCTTTTATTGTGACCGTTTAAAATTAGTTATCCATATAATGATCCTTTTACCTCTTTATAGATAATTTAATTATTTTTCTACAAATTGATAAACAATTTCAACCAAATTAACACCAATACATGGAATTTTATATTCATCAGATTATATATAGACCAAGTAAAAACCTCCACCAAATTTTTATATGATAGGATAAACACTCATAATTTCTGGACATCTGATGATTCCTTCAAAAGATCCTACCATGATGGGAAAAAGACATAGATCATCAAGAAAAGACACACATCTTTCATGCTTCCATCCTTTACACTCAAATTATGAAACATAAATTCTACGACATAATCTTCACGATTTATTGATGTATAATATTTAATTATTGAAAAACCTCATCCACTACTCTTTTGGAACATCACCCATACTCTTAAAATATCATATTCAAGACCGAATTACAGTCAATATTTATAATTTTTCATTTGTTTCGTCAATATTATATTAAAGTATGGAATTTATTATGAGAGATAGTCAACTAAAACTTTTCTAAATTTTGATTATTATAAAAACATCATTCGATATTTGGAATACTATTTTTTTCCACCAAATATTTTACACAAAACCACTATATTTCAGAAATACATCACATGAATCAAGATCCCATCCTCTATTCTTGTTCACTTATATGTAATCTTGAAAACCATGAAATAGAGTCCATATTATGATCATCTAATCCTAATAATTACTATCACTTTGAAGACATCTCATTTCATCACTAGAAACCATTTCCATACATTCTATAACCATAGAATACTACCACAACCTGAAACTCTTTTGCTCTTACAAATTCCTTCTACCTTACAGATGAAAATATTATGAGACACAGATACCTTCGAATCATTTTTCTTCTAGAACCATAACATCTGAGAGATTCTTTGAAGAATTATGACTACTCTCACTCAATAGATGTTGATTGATCAAACCCACTTTGTAAATGTACATAATCAATACTTATACTCAGTTAATGCTCGATAATTTTATCCATTCCTTATCTATAGGATATAGAAATCTATTAAAATATCCGCATGAGAACATACATTTTTGTAATATTTTCATTTATTTTACTTGAACTAGTGACTAAATTCTCCTTCAAGAAATAATTCTAGGAACATGATTCACCAATCACCTGACATTGATCTTCCATTTTCTTGATCTTATGGCATTATAATTTACTGCTCTCTAGCTCCATATGATTTATCTATCCAATAGATAAAATAATAAAATCTAGAGTAGTATCACCAATATTCTTGAAAGTCAATAAACTCCTCTATCAAATTATTAAAAGGTTCCTAAACTTCCTCAATTATTTCAATTAGAAACATGGGGTCTCATTGAAACCCTAAAATATAAGGGATAACTATATTGAATTTAAATTTATAAAAGTATTACCACATTATCTATAATTCATCATAATGAACAAAATATGTCACTTGAATCCTATATCTATTTCTAATTTTTATATCCTAGAAACACCTACAATAATTCCACTATCTTCCTATAACATTATTTTGATAACCAAATAGTCTACTAGAACGGGATAAGGCAGAATACTTCAATCAATACCTAATTTTCACCAATAAATTAAAAATTACCCAAGAAATATTCTAGTCGTTGGAAACTTTTATATCTCATAATCCAACTAATATCACTGTTTTTCTTGTAGTGTCCTTACAAATCATTGATAAATTGTTCCATAACACACTCTACAATTGTACTCTTCGACCCAGGAATGTTACTAAGATGTAATACCACGTTTATGTGTTAAACATTATAATGAAAAATCTTTTTAAAACCATTTTTTATGGATGACGTCATTTTATCAATCATATAATGTTTTCTTTATTTTGTAATCTAGCTTTCCAAAACATAAAAAACTCTAAGAACACTAGTTTATAATCATATAAAACACATAAATTTGAAGACTAGAACTTAAAATATTGATTACACCATACACCATATCAGTTCCTAATATTTTATCTTATTTTGGTCAACTCATGATCCTCCTTCCAATAAATACGCAAGTGAATAATAACACAACCTATACAAACATTCTTGTACAAAGAACATAATAAATGAAGACATGGATTATGTGGTTATGAAATTATGTCTTACATAATTCGTAGAATGGAGAAATCATATTAATTAAATTATAAAAAGAAGTAAATATGAGTTAATTGGGATATTAGATTATAAAAACCCAACCCAGAGCATCATAAGAAGTCTCATCAATTCTTTTTCAGTTGGATCTTCCAATGATCCTCCTATTGGTCTTCTGTATTTAGTATTTTAGATTCCATCACATGGATATGAATAAGTGTTATTCTTATTGATCCACCTCAAACTTTGGTTTACTCCCTATTATCAATTTTCATATTCTTAACATATAATTTTATTCAACATTCATAGGTGTTCTAATATCATTATTTATAGTGGTATTAGTCATTCATCTAGTCAAAACCGCCATTTCACATGTGTAGGTGACAATTTATTGGACTTGAAACTTCTTATCACCATTATATTTAATTAATTTGACAAAAAAACCATCTTTATTACTGAATTTTTCCTTTTATTTTACACATATGGTCATGATGAATATTTACTTTTCCAAAACAATAAGTTATGTTTCCAAATCCTTCCTTTAGTGAATTTATGAAAGTCATAAACCTCTTCACTTCCTTCACCTTCTCTAGATTTCTATTCATCTATCAAATGATTCACCATCCATTTTTCTTATTCTATCATAATGTAAACATGATACACTCCTGAAGTACATACAATAAATTTTCTTTCACAGTATTCCCACACTTGAACCCTTTTTTACTCCATCCTATACCCTCGCTCATGGTACTACATTTAGTGAAATCTATTTATTTTGATCTCATACTAATATAATACCACTAATATAATATCCTAAGGCCCTATCCAAATGTCCATTCAACTCACATTACTAATTTCGAGAAACTTACATACACTATCTCTAAACCTTACATAACATGGAACTAGTTTATATCACCATCTCAGTGCTCCCATGTGTACTATATATGGTATAAACTTCTAGATATTGTTAAACTTACTTGAGAAAAAAAATTCAACCAAACCTAATAGTAGCATAAAATGATCTGATTCCTTTCCCAACAGGCTCTTCATCTTCTTATAGATTAACTACCAAAAAAATGAAACAAAGTCTCCCTAATGGTTAAAATATAGATATTATTCCTAATTTGGTTATATTATTCTATAAAACATGATTTCTTATGATCTTAAATAATCCATTATCTCCTCAATCAAAACAAGTCAAAAAACTAATTAGGAATAGAAGTAGAAATTTAATTTTTTCTCTTAAAGTTATTCTTTCCCAATTAGATTCTATGATACAAAGAAATAATAGGACATTATTTTTAAAATGATCTTCACCAATAATATATTCTTCTTCCCACATATATGAACTATATCCAATCAAAAGAATAAATTCATATTATTTTATTTTATTGATACACTAAATTTTATTCATCTTATACGGTGAAAAAACTTCTTCACTATTATCCTACTACCTCAAATTGATTCAAATATACATTTATATTTCCAAAATCTAGAATATTATTTCCATACATTAATATATAAAATATTTTACAATATTTCTTCAATATACATATATCATTTTCCTAAACTATATCACATGGATGTGCTCAAAAAATAACTAAATATTCATTCTCATTAAACCACTTACCTCTATTGATATTCTAAAGATATAATTATTTTAATTTCTTCTCAATTTATACCTTTTGAATAATTATTAATTTTAATTTATCTAGAAGTATTGAAAATATTATTCTCAAATAGATTCTAAAAATATCTCAAAAATTAAATCAATCTCACTTAATTTATGATAATTATAAAGAAATAATTATTTTTCCAATCGATCTTCTTTTTATAGTGTAAAAGATCTAAAGAATGTAGAAAAAACATCAAATAGTATCACCACGATTTTGATTAATGAAATGAATTATCTAATCATGATCTAAAATTTTTAATAATCATCATGATTCTATTATTAAAAAATTTCATTATAGATTGATATTTTTTCTCTCTCTATGAGGATCCTATTTTTAATAATTTCACTTGAATAAGAATTCTCATTAGTGATAATTAATCAATTTAAGATCTATTCCATCATCAATAAATTTAATTTTTGTTAACCTCACAATATTTTTAGAAGGAGATAACACTAACAAAGATACTTATATATATCATTTTATAAGAGTAAAATAACTATGATGATTTCCACTGATGTTTCATTCCAGTTTTCTTCTTTTCATGTGATATTTCATAAGAGTTAAATGGATATTACAAAAATTTAATCATTTATTGATTTTCATTTCATATGTTTTTAATAGTAAATGTATCTTAATAAATTACTCCAATAGAATTTTTGGAACACAACTAACACTTATAAAATCTAAATATACCTTATGATACAACATGATTATTCTTTTGGTTTGTTTATTCATTTTTTGATTCTCTATTATGAACTAATATAATGATTATTTTCTCTGGAATAAATCCTATGATGCTTAGGGGTTTTTATTCCTTCCTCAAATGTGGCCACTCTTGAGTTTGCAAATGACTATTATAGATATAGAAATTAAAAAACTTTACTTTTAAATGATAATTCCAAAACATATATTATTAGAACATCCTCGAATATATTTAAGTATTCTCAAATACTTTAAACCAACTAAAATAACTCTTATAATTTATCAAATACGTTCTAACCTATTTAGAAACACTGCCAATATATCTTACAATATATAGTTACCATTTTTCAATATTTTAAGAATCGTCACTACCTTATCATTTTACGCTTCAAATTGTAATTCACCAAACCTTATTTAAAAATAAAAGGATCATTTAATAGAGTTTATTACATTCTATGAAAGGATTTAATTATTTCTTAAAATTTCAACCACATTTCTCTTATTTTGAACATATTCATCAAGATATTGACTAATTCATTTCATCTTCTATTAAAAAAACTATTGTAGTCAGTGTATTTATATGACATCTATACTAGAAATGTATTCATTAAAAATTATCTTAATAATCATCATATTTAATAGATTCTCACCAAGAATTAGAAACTCTACTAAAAATTAATCATTATATGAATGAAGGATTATTTCCATATTTATTGGTACAAACATTCATTATCTTTACCCACAAATTCATGGGAATCATCTTCATCATCTTCATTGTGATCCTCCTCTATCACCCAATATACATAAACATATTGGAAATATAGTTAACAAAAAATATAACACAAAAAATCTCTTGGTATATTTAATAAAGTTAGTTTGAACATATTCGTCCAATCAAAAGTCCAAGGTAAGGGTTTAATTTCTAATATCACATTTAAATTGAGATTATCTATGTATAAATTTATACCTGGGAAAATAACATGTTATTTCTCCATAAAACTATTTATATATTGTTATAACATAGTTATTTGTTTGTAGTTTTGTGTCTTATTACCATTTATCCTACCATTGGTTCAAACCTTAATCGAAATGTTTCCAATTAGTTGAGCCATCCTTATCGCATCTTTCAATATATGAATCTTTATCTTCTATTTTCATAAAAGTTATATTATATTATTAATGTCATTCTTTATATGTTTATTATTCTTTGAGGCCATTTTCTACTAAATTTTATTATCTTAAAAAAATGTGAAAGTGATCTATCTTTATTGTTTTTTACATGATTCATTTTCTATTTACTTTGAATTTATTTCAAAAAATCTTAATAGAATCTATTTTTCATATATTTCCAAATTATTTTTTCCTTCCATCCATAATAGATTTTTTATCAATCTTCCTTTCCAAAATATCATGGTTTTCTAATGTAATTATTATTTTCATTTTTTTATAAATTATTTTCTTTTAAAGAATAATGTTATCAAAAAATAAAATAAATTTCTTCATATTATCTAAATCAATTTTATGTTACTCTTAAAAAGTATATAACTCCAATCCATAATTTTTTAATGTTGCATATACATCATTAAGGATATATATTATTAATTACATCCACCATTTTGTTTTGAATATAGCTTATTATCATTACTTATGTATGTCTTCATGAAACCAATTTCTTTCCGACCAGTTAATTGAGATCAGATGGAACATTGAAATTTTTCATGTTCATGTGGAATAAATTTTCATAGTTTTTAATTATTTTATTTATGGTATTAAAATTGTAATTCTCTATAATGCATTGGGAAAATAATTATATATCATGAGGTTATATGTAAACGTATGTGGTTTGAACTAAATCCACTATCAGAATCTATCCACTGAGTTTATGGGAATGGGTTATGAACCTATATACTATGTGATAATGGTCTTTTCAATGAAAATTTATACAAAAAATGATTTTAAATAATTATTTATATGCCACATTATTATTAAAAATTATATATTAGTAAATATGCATATTCTATTTTTCACTGATCATGGTTATTAACTCATGTTTCCACACTCTTTTGAATCACATCATCTGTTATGCCATAATATTTATGTAAAGAATCATAGTATATGATTTATAATTTATTAGATATGATTTTTGATTTTATATTCATGTACATTGATTATTTTTTATCATTCGCATATTTATATTAACATCAGTTATGGTATTTGATTGTTATCTCTTATTTTTTCCCTTACAAAGACCTTGAGAACACCCATTACTTATATTTTCATTACCCAAGTTATGAAGAAGGGTACTATGAATAATATATCTTGAATGGTATCATGTAAAAATATTTTATGTTGTAGATATTGAATTATTTTTTAAAAATATGTTGGTTATATATCCAATCTCTGAAGACACTAAACCTTTGGGCTCTAGGTTGTCATTTACGGTGAGTTTTAATGAATATTAATGTAAAATGATGTAATAATTAGGTATGTTTTTGTTGGGTCATATTTGGTATCAGAGCAGGTTTTATAAAATCATGGGGATTAGGTTATATAGAAAAATATAATAAAAGATTAAAGAAACCAATTTTAAACAAAAGTGATGGAGGATGGACATAAAAAATAATATCTATAATTGAAGGGTTCAAAAATTATAGTTATTTTGGATTGATTTTACTTATCATAGTATTTCATAGTTTAGATATTATTTCCTTATACATACACTATCCTTTTTAGTATTAGTCAGTGGATGGAATATGGTGGATTGACATTTAAAATTAGTGTGATGGAAAATGAAATTATTTTAAAAATGATCAACTATATGGGATCAGATTTGGAGTGAAAAATCTAATTAATATGACCACCCAACATTATCAAACTATAATAAATAAAGGGGAAAATGTGTAAATCCCAAACACCCCTAAGAAGAAATAACAATCTCTTGAGTCCTTTATGTGGTAACATCCACCCTCCTTTAGTGAGTCCTCAAATAAATTAATTTCCATATGATGGATAAACATAATAGAAAAGATATTTTATTTTATCTAGTCTGGGAAGCATGAATATTTTTGATCAATTTAATTTTTAGATGGTGAGGTATATAAATGGTGGAAAAAAATCTGAAACATGATGTAAAAGGAAAAAATAATATCTATGGAATTGAAATATTTTAAGAATATATTTCTCAATAAATATTTTCACCAAATTTTTACACTAAAATGCAGATGAAATTATTTGAGCTAAAACAAAAGTCATTGGAATATATTAATAACTATGTGGCTTAAATTACAAGCCTTTCATGGTATATTTCATATTTTATGATTATACTTAAAATAAAAATACAATCATTTACATGGTTCCATAATATAAATTCCCAAAAAATAATTTTCAATAAAATATTTTATTAGCTATGAAAAAATTGTTTTGTTTGTTATAAATGTGGAAATAGAAATTAGAGACTTCTAATATTTTCCTAGTTTTTGGGTCAAAGAGTTAAATATAGGGTTTTATGGAAACTAAATTGTTATGAACTATAGTGGTAATAAAATCCATCTTACCAATTGATAGAAATTTTGGAACAATTATTGGGATAATTTCCTAAAAGGAAAAAAGAAAACAATTAATGTGGAGAAGGGAAGTACTTAAAACACATGAATTTAAAATATATATAAATAAAATACCTAATTAAATGGATGGGGGTAAATAAAATCCTAATTTAGTACCCAAATTTCAATTCATGAATTTTATAGAGTATGAGAAATAAACCTACCAGTGTACTAATCCATGGGCTAATGATGATACTTATCACCAATAAACTATAAATAAAATTAATAAAGGGAAAGATTGGGATATCACAACTAATGATGTGGGTAATTAAAATTAAGTGATGAATGTTTCATTCATCCTACCATCTAGAACAAAAAAAAATTATTTGATTCTTGTCCTACCCACTTCTTTATATCTAGAAATTCTATTAAGGGAATCAAATCAATTCCCCAATGGACCAATATTTAATTATCAGTCAAAATTCATAATGGTATTATGAATTCCTATGATATCTATATATCCCCAATAATAAAATGTTGTGGGAATGTGTTTGAGAAAAATATTATTTTTCAACATTTAGGAAAACTTGATGTGTTATTTTCCATGGATTTTCTATATCTATATAGACACCACATCTATTTATGAGATAGGTAATTCATATTTCATATTTTGAATCAACCCATGATCATCAATTAGTATAATGTTGACTTTGAACTATTTATTGATGTTAATTTTATTATATGGGTCTATTTATCAAATATTTAAGGATATATATGTTTAATGGTTGGGAAAAACACAATATTAGAGATATGTTTATTATTTTAGAATATTTAGATTAATTTTCATAAGTTTTTCCAGTATTCAAAAATAACATGAGGTTGAGTTTTTAATTAAACTCATATATGGTGTAATGCACACCTTAAATACTCCATGTATATGAACTTTAAGGGGAAAAAAGAACTAAATATGAATTTCTAAGAGAATATATATAAGGCTTTACCATGAGAGTCATGAATACATATTTTAGATGAAAGATAAATAAACTCATTTCTTAATTCATTATCATGAACTTAACACCACCATGATCAAAAACAAATATTATCAAGCCCCATATTGATAAAACAATTTATCTAGTATGATAAACTCAATACTTCTCAAAGATAGAAATTTTTTCTAGATATCCTCAATTAAGGTTGAAAAGAGAAGATTCTCCTAATAAAACCTTTTGTTACAAGATATAAGTACTATGAATTTCTAGTGGTTCCATGCAGACTTATAAATTCTCCCACTACCTTTAAGGATCAGATGAAAATAGTATCTAGAAATTATCTAAAACAATTTTTCATAGTCTTTATAGATGATATTATTATATATCACAATTGAAATGAAGATATAAATATAATTTTAGGATTTTTTTAAAGGACTCGTGAAAGGAGAAATAATTTTCCAAAATTTAGTAGGTGTGAATTTTCGCTATGGGAAGTATTATTTTTTGGTCACGTATTCATAAGAAAGGGTATATATATTTATAACCTTCAATGAAAAATATGATTAAAGAATTCCTAATACCAACTACAATAATAAAGATGCATAATTTAATGGGGTTATGTGAATACTAATGATGCTTTTTAAGAAATCTATAATTACTATCAAATCTAATAACCACATTAATAGAGAATGGATTTCAAGAATGTTCGATAGATGAATGCGAAGCAAATTTTAGGGATTTTAATATAATGTTAGTCAAAAAACCTATACTCAAACTACATTAAGGTGGATAAGGATTTTCGGATATGAAATAATGAATCAAATATAGATTAGGATTTTTACAAATGAAAAATTACATTAAGGTAGCTTATGACTAACATTATTTGAAGTATTATGAGAAGCATTACTTGATACATCATTTAAATATAACAGTATTAATATTTTCACTTAAGATATAAAGGATTTTTATCTAGTGAAATGATATATATATATAAATTTTTCTAAACACTTATCATAAGATCTTATGTTATTTATTCACATAGAAGGAGTCGAACATGCGCTAAAGGATATGGTTAGTATTGATCAATGACTATGACTTCACAATGAGCTACCTTTCTAGGAGGTAGAATAAGGTTAATAAAGATCTAATAAGAAGGATCATTCTAACTTATCTATGCTTAATATATAAAGGGACCGAATACCAATATGAAAACAAAAACATTATGGTGGTTTATTAGTAGTGATTTAAAAACAATACATAATTTAAAAAATGAGTCTCTTAATAGTTATATAACATCCTAGTAATTTATGATTTAAATAAATGTTTATTAAATTAATTGTTTTATTGTTAAAACAAACTATTATATAATTTAATACAAACATAGTTATTTTTTATATTTTGTTTATAAATTAAGACAAAGAATATTTATATTATTTAAATAATTTTTTTATTATAACAATCTTAAATATATATTTCGGCAAACAGCCCTTTTAAATCCCATGTTTTGATATTGTAATTTTATATTAAATTTCAAGAAAGATTACTTTTATATGAATCCTATATTAATAAATTTTAAAAAGTTCCATTTTCTTTGTAATACAGTGAATTTAGTATTGGAAATAATTAATACTAAGCCCTTATTTTAATAATATATAGTTTATGATTCAACATGGAATGAAATTATATGTTATAGAAATATTACAAGAGTTTTAATTTAATTAATTATAAATAATAATTTTAGTAATAAATTTAGTCTAATATTTTAAATTTTAATATAAATTTATGTCTAACCACCTAGTATAGTAGTAATAAATCCCTAAAACCCTTGGAGGGAAAGATCGACCCAATAGAAGGTCCCACTAAAACCACCAACATAGTGAAAGGGGAAAGACCAGTGCCTCACTAAAGAGGCAAATGTTGGCAAAGATCCCTACTATGTGTAGGATAGAGTATTGATACATAAGGTTGGATGAAGCACGTAAGTCATATCTCTGGTTATCGCTTTGGGAAAGCTGAAGACACCACTGACCTTATATTCAAGTGGTCAACTATTAAACTTTTCGATACGGCATAACTTTTATGGTAACTATTAACCATTTAAAACATCAGTTATATCACAACAATTGGATCAACTCACCACCACCATCCAATCACTAAAGTCATCTCATTCCTTGCAAAGTCTCCCTCACCAACTGTTTAATATCAAGCTAAGCCCCTTAACTATTCATTCATCTTCATGAGTATGCAATTCTAGCTGATGTAACCTCTTCCTTTCTTGATTTTATTCTTCTTATACCCATTCTGGTGAAAGGAATCAACAATTCAATTGAACTATACATAATATTCTACCTTTCTAATGTTTTTTGTTTCTTTCTGATGAGACTAAACCATTGTAATGTCATTGTAGGTTCTCAAACTATAGAAAACCTCAATCCACCAATGTAGATATTTTCTTCATAACGAAGCATATATAGAGTGTATATTCAAATATATTTAGATAAATGTTTATCAAATTTTAAAATGGGTATTTTTGTTACAAAATATGTTGTTTTTTTCATTGGGATGATTACACACAAGGCTATGGTTTTAAAACACATTATATTGAGATATATATAAGTTGGATACTATTTTCATTAACACCCCTTATTCCATTTAAAGAAAGATCAACACATTCTAGTAGGTAAAGAAATATGTAAATTTGTATTAATAAATCACCTGCATACCCTAGAAGACCCTATTATCTCATAGGAAGACCCAAGACAAAACCCTCTCCCTCTTTTTCTCTATTATTCCCACTTGTTTGAATTCCCTAACAAAGCCGAAAGAGCTACTACCATTGGGTTATCCATCGTCAAGTAAGGGTGTATATATTTTTGTATATATATTATTTTCAAACAGAAAGATTATGTTCTTAAATTTTTTTGGTATATATTATTTTTAAATTACAAGTTTACTAATTTTAAATTATGCAATTATTTTCAATTTAACTTTATGTAATAGGATTTTATTATATTTATTTTCATGAAATATATGTTATATGTGTAATTATAGAACCCCCATTATTTTTGATGTATATATAATTATAAAGTTTCATGTTATATTATTCAAAAATATATAGATATGTATTTATGTGTTTTATTTAATTTTTCAAGAAAACTTATTTTTATGACTTTTAATTTAAAGTGAAAATTATTATAAGGGAGTACCTATTTATATATATTATTTTAAAAATCTTAAATATAATATATAATTTAAGAATTATATCCATGTAAATTTATTTCATTTATTATATGCATGTATAATTTCATTTTATGAATTTATACAACATGATGGATTTCATTGAAACCCATTTTACATTAAATGAAACAGAGAAATTATTCTTAATGTTATATAAGAGTTTTTATAATTTGTGTACATATATATAGGCTTGGATGTAATTTTTTACTTAAAAATTTTACATTTTATAATTTTATGTGTTTTATATATTTTTTTATATGATTATTTTAAGAAATAAAAACGATGTTTCAATTATTTTATGTGAATAGTAATTTAGAATTGAAATTAATTTATGTGAAGGGTTTGTACATTTACACCAACAATTAAAATATAAAAGCATAAAATTTTTAGTTATGTAAATGTTTATCTTATTATCTTATATAAATATGAGTTTTAAAAGGTAATTTTTAAAAATTTATGTCATTTTTCGATAATATGTATTTTATGAGTTTATGAAAGAAAATTTTAGATACATGGATGTTAGTTGTTTTTGCATTATCAGTTCATGAAAAGTATAATTTTCATGAATTATGGTTATACAAAATCTCACAAGTTATTTCCTATAAAATATTTTATATATAAGAATTATCATTTTTTAAAATGAAAAAATCTAGTGAATATATATATAATTCAATATCAAAATGTTTTTATAAAAATTTGGAACATGAAAATTGTAAACATGAAAGGAATGTGGGGAGTGAATCCATACCAAAGGAAGTGGGTTGAACCTTAGAACCTTATGCGTCTTAAGTGGCCCTTGGGTTTTGTTTTCAAAATCCAGGACAATATTTTCAAAAAAATAACTAGATTATTTAAAATCATTTTAAAAGAGTATTTATTTTCAAAAGTATTATAATGTTTTTAAAATTCTATGAATTTTCAAATTCATTAAAATGTTTTCAGAAGAATTATTATTTTCAAAAATATTATACTATTTTCCAATGCATAAGTATTTTGAAGTGAATTATCAAAATAAATTTTTAATGTAATATTAAAAGTATTATAAAATATATTATTTTTATAAAAGTGTTTTCTGAAAGTATATTTTCAAAATGGGATTTCAAAAATGTTTCTTCACTGGTTTTTTAAAACCCTTTACAAGGAAAATATTCTCACCCAAGGATTTATAAACTCTTTTTTGGGTTATTTAAATATTTCAATGGGATTATATTTATAAAGATAATATCACATGAAAATTATTATCACTATCTTTTTATTCATTTAATTGACTTTGAAAATTTGTAATAGTCAACCTTTTCATCCAAATCCAAGAACAGAAAAGATCCACACATGTAAATGAAAATATATTTTCCAGTTACTTATCATTAAAATATATACAATAATATTTTTATCAGATCCAGAAGTTCATGTATTGGGGCCTCATAAAAGGTATCAGAGTAATTATTTAGATAACTTTAGATAATAGAATATTTGGTTGAAAATTTTTCATATTTATTGGGGGATTATTTTAGAAAAACCTTTGTTTTATAACCTTTTGTATTGAGGAAACAAATTAGATTTATAAATAAAATATTCAACTTCTCAGATGTTAAGTGGCCATTAAGGATATAGAATTCTAGTAATTATAGTTTACTAAATTATAGAAATATAATTTCGTAATTTTCTTTATGTATGAAAAACTAATTTCAAGGATGAAATTTTATTTGGGGGGGGGTAGAATATACCATCCTAAGAATTTATTATTCTAATAAATTTTTATTAAATAATTATTTTATTATAAAAAAGTATAATTTAATATCAATTGGTCATTATTTTAATTTTTTATAAATTAATAAAAATTATATTTATATTTTTTAATTAAATTTATTTTCCAAAGATAATATTAAATATATAATTGTGTACTTAAAAGTAACTCTTTAAACCCCCAGGTTTTTATATTGAATGTTTTTATTACTTTTCATGAAAAACTAATTGTATAAGAATACCATGTAAATAAATTTTTAAAATTTTTCTTTTATTGAATAATGAAAAGATTTATATATTATAAATAATTAATATTAAGACCTTATGTAAAATATATGTAGTTTACAAATCAATACAAAATTTAATTATATCATTTATAAATATTACTCAAGGTTCCATTTAAATAATTATATAGAAGAATGTTAGTGATCAATATGGTGTTATATTTTATTTTTTGATAAATATTTGTGGCCAACCCCAAATTACTGTATTCATTCATCCCTATAACCCTTGGGGAGAAAACTTGACCCAAGGGGGGAACAGGAAAGTCCACCAACATAGTGGTAAGGGAAATGCCAGAAGCTCCATAAAAGAGGCATAGGTTAGCCAATATATTAACCATGTGTTGACCAAAGTATAGATACTAAAATTAGGACATAACATAATATTCATATGCTGGATTATAACCTATAAATATTAAGTACCGGATTAACTTATATTCAAGTGTCCAACTGATAAATGTTTCGATGTGGGATTACTTTTATATGCACTATTCACTATTTAAAATATCGATTATATAACAACTATTGGATCAAATCACCACAGACATCTGATTTCCTGAGTCGTCTCCTTTCATCGTGAGTCCTACCTCTCTCACTATTCACCATCAAGTTAAGACCCTTCCATGTTCATATATCTTTATGAGAACACAGTTCTAGTCGAAGTTGTCACTACCATTATTGTTTTCTTTATTCTTCTCTACATTATGGTGCAAGGAATTAATAGTTTAATAAACCTATTCACAGTATACTATAGTAACATTTCCCTCTTTTCTTACCAATAAGACACGGCCTTTGGACTGTTGTTGTAGGTTCTCAAACAATCGAAAGACTTGATTTACTATGGTGGAGCATTACTTCTTAATGAATCATGGAAAGATAGTATACATAAATAAATTTATATAAATGTTTGAATAATTTTAAAATTGATATTTTTTGTTTCCAAACTTATTGCTTCATTTTTATAAGGATTCATACACATGAAGATATAATTTTAGAACACCTCATATCTATAAACATAGATGCAGAATACTATTGTCAACAACATCTGTTATTCATTGAAAAGATTGACCAAACCGTCTAGAAGGTACCAAAATCTGTAAATGTGTATAAATAAATCACCTACATAAGCAGTAAAAAACTCCATTCTCTCATGGGATAACCCAAGATGAAGCCCCCTCCCTCTATTTTTGTCTTCTTTCCACTGGTTCGAATGTCCCAAGTAAGAAGATAGAGCTATTTCCTTTTGGTTATCCATATTTGAGTAAGGGTGTAAATATTTATGTATATATTTTTTTTTCAGACATCATGTTTATGTTATTAAAAACATATATGTTTTTATTATTTTTCAAATATAAGTTTATTAATTTTAAATTATTAAAGTATTTTTTATTTATATTTAAGTAAAGGAATTCAATTTTTTTTTATTTTCAAAAACTATATATTCTATGTTAAAATTTAAAAACCCAATTCTATGTGAATAATATTTTATTTTCAGTGTTCTTTATATATTATTTAAATATATATATATATATATATATGTGTGTGTGTGTGTGTGGGTGTGTGTTTTATTCAAATTTTCATAATTGTTTTTAAGATGTTTGATTTCATGTTTATAATTATGTAATGGAGTAAATATGTATAAATATATTATTTTAAAATTCTTCATGTTAGTATATTTTTTAGGAATTATATCCATATACGGGGATAACATTTACTATATACATGTATAATTTCATTTTAATAATTTATAAAATATGATGGATTTCATTTAAAACCCATTTTTATTTTATATAACAATAAAATTATTCTTAAAGTTATAAATTATTTTTTATAATATATGTATATATATTTATGAATGGATGGAATTGTTTCTTTTAAAATGTTAATTTTAATAGTTTTATGTGTTCTATTTAAAGGTTTTTTCTTATGATTATTTAATGAAATAAAAAATGATATATCTATTATTTTATGTGAAGGGTTCATACATTTAAACTAATATTTTACATATAAAAGCATAAAATTTTGAAATACATAAATGGGTATGTAATTATCTTATTCAGCGATGAGTTTTAAAAGATAAATCATAACATTTTATGTCCCTTTTTAATAAAATGTACTTTTTGTGTTTTATAAAAAAAATTAAATACATGGATGTTAATTAATTTTTTTCTAACTATCCATGCATAGTATAATTTTCTTCATTTTAGATTTTACCAGATATTTCTAGTGATTTACTATGAAATTAAAATTTATATATATTTATATAAATATAATTCTGTATATGAATTTTTAAATTTTTAAAATTAAAAACTATATTGAAACTTGTATATATGTGTAAGGGAAAATTAAAATTCTTCTTTTAAAAATATAAAACATGGAATTTGTAAACAAGAAAGGGAAGTGGAGAGTGAACCCATACCAAATTAATGTATAAAGGCAAAAACAATTCAATGTTTGAAGTGGCAGCCTCGTTCTTTTCGAAAATCCTGCATAATATTTTCTAAAAAATAACTAGATTATTTTAAATTTTTTTCAATGAATTAGGGTTTTAGAAAACATTATAATGTTCTCAAAAGCATAAGTATTTTAAAATTCAGTACATTTTTTTAAAATAATAAGTATATCAATAGTATCTTGATTTTTTCAAATGAATTATTATTTTCAAAGTCATTTTTAAAATCATGTTTTGAAAGGATTTTTAAAAGTTTTTTTAATGAAATTATATTTTAAAAATGGATTTAAAAATGATGTTTTAAAAATTGTAAGTATATGAAATGAATTTTTATAAATGTTTCTTCCAAAAGTATATTTTCAAAATGGTATTTTAAATATGTTTTTGTTGGGTTTTTAAAACCAAATACTGGGAAATTATGTTCACCCTATTTTTTTGTAAAATGTTTTTTGGATCATTTATAAGTTTCATAGAGATTAGATTAAATAAAGTTCTAGTGTGATAAAAATATTAAAATTCCTTCTTATTCATTGGTTTAACTTTGATAATTTGTAATTGTTTTCTTTTTCTTCCAAATACTAAACCTGAAAAGATCCTTATATGTAAAATAATTTATATCTCTCAATTATTTTTATACAAAAATATATAGAATATTTTTTAAATTTGATCTGAATGTGTGGGTCTTTGGGAGTCTCAGTTGGTATTATATGAAAGGTTTATAAAACTTTGGAGATTACGACAGTTGGTTGAAAATAGGTTAAGTTTCTATGTTTATTTATTTAATAAAAACTCTATTTTATATACCTTTATATTGAGGAATAAAATAAGATTTATAAATCAACTTTTGAACTCCTAGGATGTTATGTAATGTTTAAGAATATATAATTCCCTTAATTTTAGTTTTCTAAATTCCAAAAATGCGATTTCAGAATTTTTCATATGTATGAAAAATGAATTTCAAGGATAAGATTCAATTTAATGGTGGTAGATTTTAACATCTTAGAAATTTATACTTCTAGTATATTTTTATTAAATAAAAATGTTTTATTGTGAAAACAAACTAAATTATAATTTAATATAAACTATATATTTTTATATTTTTTATAAATTAAGAAAAATTATATTCTTAATAAATTTATTTTATTAAAAAAATATTAAATATATAATTCTGCACTAAAAGTACTTCAAAACCCCATGTTTTTATATTTTATATTATGATTTATTTTCTAGAAAAATTACATTCATATTAATCCTATGTAAATAAATTTTTTTAAAGTACCTTTTTTTAGTAACAAAAAGATGTTAGTATTATAAATAATTAATAACAATACCTTATTTTGGAAATATATTTTTTATGATATAAAATAGAATTAAACTATTAGTTTTTGAAATTTTACACAATGTGTCATTTAAATTATTATATAGAATAATGTTAGAGATCAATTTGGTATTATATTTTGGAGTTTGATTAAAATTTGTGGCCAACCACCAAGTACAGTAGTTAGACATCAATACATCCCTTGAGGACCAAGATCAAACCAATAGGAGGACCGGATATGACCTCAAACATAGTGTCATGGGAAATAATAGAATCTCATTAAACGAGCATTGGATAACCAAGGGCCCGATCGTGCGATGGATGAAGTAGATATACACATTGTAGGTTGTAGCTCATAATTCATATGTTTGGTTTTAACTTTTAGAATTTTGAAGTCATCACTTACCTTACATTCATACATCCAACCGATAAATATTTTTATGTGGGATCACATTTAATGAAATTTTATCCATTTAAGAAAACTGTTAGATACTCTCACCAACACCATTTGATTTCTCTAGTCATCTCCTTCCTCATGATGACTCTGTCTATCATTGTTCACTATCCATCTAATCGCCTTCTCTATTTATAGAACTTCACAAACATGCATTGTCTAGTAAAAATTTTCACCTCATATCCCATTTTTTCTTCTTCTCCAACATTCGGTGAAATGAATTTATATTTAAAAAGACCTACACATATTACTCTACACTTCCATTTTCCTATTTCTTGTTGATAATACCTTACATTAGAACTGTCATTGTAATTTTTAAAACTAAAGAAAACCTAGATCCTTGAGTGTTGATCATTGCTTCTTGAAGAAGCATGACTAGAGAGTATAATAAAATACATTTAAATTTATTTTTATCAAATTTTAAAATGGATATTTTTGTTTCTAAACATATTGGTTCATTTTATTCGAGATGCTTACACATGAAGCTATAGTTTTAAAACACCTCGTTCTGAGATCTATAGATGTATGATATTATTTTCAACAACATCCCTTCTTCCATGGAAAACTTGATCAACACCTTCTAGTAAGTACCTGAAGCTATAAATATGTATATGTAATGCACCTTCATATGATGGAAAAACATCAATATCTCATGGGAATACCCAAGAAAAAACACTCTCCCTCTATTTCTCTCTTTTTCCCACTTATTCTAATTCTTCAAGAAAGTAGAAGGAACTTCTACCTTTGGGTTCTCCATCTTCTCTTATGGGTGTATATATTTATGTATAAATATTATTTTCAAACATCATGTTTGTTTTTATCAGAACATATACGTATGTATTATTTTTAAATTACATGATTATTAATTTTAAATTGTGGATGTATTTTCAATTTATATTTTAGTAAGGGTATTATATTATATTTATTTTTAAAAACTATATATTATATATTTAATTTCAAAACCCAAATTCTATGTGAATTATATATTATTTTCAGGTGGCATATTATATTATAAAAAAACCTATTCATACATATATGTGTGTTTTGTTCAATTCTTAATGAAAATTTATTTTTAGGACTTTTAATTTCATGTTTAAAATTATGTACGGGAGTAAAAATGTATATATATTATTTTCAAATTCTTTTTGTTAATATAGTCTTTAAGAATTATATCCATGTAAGTGGATTTTATTTATTATATGAATTTATAATTTCATTTTAACAATGTAAACTACATGATGGATTTCATTTAAAACCCTTTTACATTTTATATAACAATGATATTATTATTAAAGTTATATAATATTTTTTATAATATGTCTTGATATATATATATATATACATAAGGATGGAAGTTTTTACTTAAAAATGTTTCTTTTATAATTTTCTGTGTTTTATATTATTTTTTTCTTCTAATTATTATTTTAATAATGGAAAATAACATATCAATTATTTTATATGAATAGTAATTTTCATTTTTTATTATTTTATATGAATAATTCGCACATTTACCCCAAAATTTAATGTATAAAATAATCGAGTTGTGAATTAATTAAATGAGTATATAATTATATTATTCAAGGATGAGTTTTAAAAGATATATTTTATCATTTTATATCCCTTTTTAATAAAATGTATTTCATAGATTTAAGTATGAAACCTTAAATACATAGATGTTAATTATTTTTTATTAACCATCCATAGAAAGTATAATTATCATGAATTATTATTGTAGAAAATCTCATGAGTGATTTCTTATGATAGTACATATTTATATATATTTATATAAATATAAGTGTGTATATGCATTATAATGTTTTAAAAATGAAAAAACCAGTGAAAAATGTTTACATATATAAGGAAAACTAAAACAAATTTATAAAAACTTGGAACTTAGACTTTATAAACAATAAAGGGAAGTGGTGAGTGAACCCATCACTAAGGAATTTTGATAGGCCTATAAGGGCTTCAAAGTTTCATGTTTCCCCATGGTTTGTTTCAAAATCATTGATATTGTCTTTGGAAAAAATTGTTGGATTAAATTAAATTATTTTCAGAACATAAGTATTTTCAGAAGTATTATAATTTTTTCAAAAGTTTTAGTATTTTTAAAAATATTATGATTTTCAAAAGCATAAGTATTTTGAAATATATTTTAATTTTTTCAAATGCACAATTATTTCCAAAATCATGTTTTTGAAGGATTTTTAAAAGCATTTTTAAAGATAATATGTTATTAATTTTATTTTAAAAATTACATTTGGAAAATTATAAGTATTTTCAAAGTTTTTTTATTAAATATTTCCCTAAAATTTTATTTTCAAAACAATATTTTCCAAAATATTTTTCAATGGATTCCAAAAACCATTTACATAAGAATTATGATCACATTTTGTTTTATACAATGTTTTCATGATCATTTAAAAGTTTCAAGGATATTAGTTTCAATATGTAGTTAGCTCAAGAAATGTCTTATTGTTGTCTTTTTATTCATTATTTTGTCTTGATCCCCAATGTATAGGTCTAAAAAGATCTTTATATTTAAACGAATGTATATTGTTTAGTTAAGTTTTTTATAAAAAATTATATATAATTTTTTTTACAAGATCTAGAAGTATAGATCTCAAGGACCGACTAGTTAACCCCTCTATATTAGTGGTGGTCAAATATAATCACCAAATGACTAAATACATATACTAGTTTTTTTTAAAACCAGCTATAATAATATTATTAGTGGTGTCAATTAAAAACTTCCTCTATTGAAAACCTTATTTTCTTAGGTTTCTCCTTTCCTCCTATTATATTTCTTCCTTAGTTGTGTCTTCCCCTTCTCCCCATTCATCTATCATGTGGACCACTCCTCCCCTTTTCATTCTTACTCAAATGAAAAACTTCCCCTTCTTCATTGTAACCTCCCATTTTCATTATTTTAAGTGTATTCTCATTTTCATTCATGATTTAATTTTTAATCATGTGTTACATAAAGTTATTATCTTTATCTATCTATTAGTTCTATATATAAGGTTTTTACTTATAGGATCTAATATTATATTCTCTATATTATTATATGATGTAAAAACAACTATGGTATTTAATATAAGGAACCAAGATTAAATATTATATATTTTATTTGTTTTAGAACATAATGTGTTCAATGTATTGTGATGTACACAACGCTAAAGATGAAAAAAACTGAGAAAAAATATATGACCGTTAAAATTATTCATATATTTGGTGAGTAAAAATATATGTAACTGAATAATGAAATATATGTAAAAATAAAAAATAAATTCAATATCAATTCTATGGTATTGAGAAATTAAATTACACTATATTAATAACCAATAAGACTGATCTATACATGAAAATTTAACCTTTTTAAAATTTTATGTTTTATGTATTTCTTAAGAAACGAAACAAATTTAATTGGAAAAAAATATTATTAAAAAAATATTATATTATCACCAATTTTATTAGTAATTTATAAGAAATATGACTAATAATAGTTATTTTTTTAATAGAATTTATTTTCCAATGAAGAAATTATTTATTATATTTTTATATAATTATCTATAAGTTAATTTATTAAATTTTAAAATTTTGAATTTGATAAGATAAATTTAATTTTTAGACACCTCATTTAAATACTATCTTAAGATGATTATTTTAGACTTTAAAAATATGTTTATTTTTAGGTGACTGGTTAAAAATATCGTCTTTACCAAAAATATGACATTTATGTATTTAACATTATATAATGAGAAACTAAAAGTTTATAAAACCATTTATTTGAGAAATAATTACATAATAAGTAATAATATATGTTTATAAATACCATTATTAATTTAAAAACCCATGTCATGCATTTATAAACATAATAATTATTGTAATAAAAAATTATTTTTAGTCATTTATATTAAAAATCAATTTTCATCACATGTATAAATTAAATATGAGAAATTAGTTTCTTATTTTAGATCTACATCATCATTTTATGTAATAATTTCATTTTCATTTTTATGTATAAATTTTTTATTACTAAGGTTAAATTTAATGACCATGATAATTGTAAACCTTTTATTTTCAAATAATTATTTTATTATTATTGTAAACTTTTTATCTAATCAAATAAATTAATAAAATTAAAAATGTGACTTTAATATAATTTTTTTGCTCAAATTTATATACATTATAACATATTTAATTGTTAAAAAATACAAAATAATATTAAGAACACTTAGGGTTGATGAAACTATTATACTAAAAACATTTTTTCTATATATAAATGTTTTAATTTAATTATCAATTATTTCTTAATTATAAATTAAATTTTTACAAATTAAGATTATATTTAGGTTCACCACACACATATTTTATATGAGGGGTTGTTTTATATGTTTATTAAGACAAAATTTTAAATATCCAATCTTTTTAAAAGTATGTCTGTCTATGCGTATAATTGAATGTCTTTTAGTTGGGTTTTTTTATTTTAAATATTTTTAGCCGAAAAGTTTCTTTAGGTATGAAGAACTTTATTTAGGGATAATGACCTAAAGTTCAGGAATATATGTTTTTTTTATTTAATGGAATCTAGGTAAATATGAAAAAGGATTAAGAGGAGGTCCTTTGCAGGTCTAGGTGAACCCAAGGCTTTATCAAATTGTTTCTACAGAATCTACCTATAGAAATTTATCATATCGTGAACTAGTTACACAATGTTAATCCTTCACTAAGTAGACTCCATGAACTGGTATAAAGCATGAAACTTTTACACATCATGAAAATGGTCCACATCGTGAACAGTTTGATCGTGGTTATTTTATCCATAGGTGACACGTTTTTTGATGTATATTATAAACCGATAATTTCACATTGTGAAAGGGGTTCACTTCATTAATATATCAGGACCAGTGTTTTTAAAACAAACTTCACATATGATTTTATTGTTAATTCTTGGTATATCATCTTATCTGAAACCTTGTTTTGACTCCGGTCAATTTACAAGTGATTCCTTCTATTTTAAATTTCCCTATCTAGAATCTTAACTCTAGTGAGTTCATTCACATTAGTTTTCTTCCTCATTCAGCTGTCATTTTTTATAGTATCATGATATCTTAACCAGTACATAATCAGGTATTGATATAGATTATTGTGTGATCTTGGTTTTCCTTCTGATCTCTTTCACCTTTGTTCCTCATTAACATTACCTTTTGAGAGTATTGCTCTGATCAATAGATTAATGTATTTAGTCTAGAAAAAAATTCCTATGCTGTGATTGTATTTGTTTAAGTGTGCTCAATACTATGTGATTTAATCAATACAACATTCACGGTACATAATGAAATAAATTTTGATGATAAACATGTGTTTGTACTACTCCTTATACCCATTTGAATCTAATAGTGTTGAGACCTAGCATGATATTATCAATTGGGTGAGCCTACCCATGAATGATAATAAATTGGATATTGGTTTGAAACATGAATTATCATTACATGAGACCTTAGGTAATTTCTAGTGAAATTATCACATTGGAAAGTGGATTAATTTTTTATCAAAATTAATGGTGATAATTTGATATGAGATGAGTTTGTACACTATCATGATGATGAATTAAGACACAACCAGATAAATAAAAGGGTAATTGATAGGTAATAAGTAATTGGATGAATTGAACTTTGTGGCATATGATGTATAATATGTTATCCCTTCTATTATTAATTGTGTTATAGGTTATGCTGAAAGACTTATATAAACGGATAAGCCTAGTTATGATGAAAATCTTATATAAGGGCTTGACCTCATTATACGAAAATTCATATATAAAGGGATTGTCCCCATTATACTCGTATTATTATATAAATGGATTAACCCTGTTATTCTGAAATTATTAAATAAAGTGATTAAAACGGTTATTCTAAAATGATTATATATAGATCTTAGGCTAGTTATGATTAAATTCTTATATAAAGGGCATGTGTCAGTTATGTTGAGATGATTATATAAAGGGTTTGGCCTTGTTATGGTAAAATGATTATATAAAAGGATTGGATATATTATTCAAATAATCTTATATAATTATCTTGGAATGATTGTGCTGATATTAGTATATAAATAGATTTTCACGGTTATACTGAAATGAATTTATAAAGGGATTGATCGGGTAATTCTAAAATGATTATACAAAAATCTTTTTACTAGTTATGTAATTATTCCTTGGAATTATGGTTGTGGATGGTATGGTAATGAAACATGTTCAAAGTTATTTTAGAATGGTTCCAAAGCAAGTTAATCGTTATATATTTTTTAAAATTAATTAATTAATACTTATATTTATCACTTTGTTGCATGTACTTATGATCAAAATAGTTTTTTCTATATATGGTAGTTTTAACTTATTGATTTTCTCTCACACCATATTTAGGATTCCATTTGGTACTTGAATAGATTACATAGATATAGGTTTTGATAAGGGAAAATGACAGTGTGGTTGATTTTTGTTTACCATATAGGTTGGGACATAGATATGGTACATATGTAGGAATTAAGATCAAGGTTTTTAGTGTCTTCCTTGAGTTGGTTTTCATTTATCTATTTTACATTCATCTTGACACTTAGCTATATTCCAGCCATTCATTACATTATTTTTTATATTATTGATTTGATTAATATCCATCACTATTTGGTTATTCTACTATTATTATACTACTTTTTTATTTCCATTACTCTATCTTTTGTTTGTTTATACGGTACTTCAAATCTATGTAAAGGGGTATAATCTCCCCATTATGTTCTATCCACCCTCACATCTAGTTGGAAACCCCTTATATATGGGGAGGTTCACTTTAGGCCCTATAACCAACCTGTTTGGACCACGTGAGAGAGTGTTAGGGTGGGGTATTTAATAAAGTAGTATCAAAGGGTGGTTCATGATTTATTTTATAATGATTTATTATATGGGAATGGTAAAAAGAAGACTATGAACATTTTAGAATGTGGTATTGATGATTTTCATGGGATTATCTAACCTAAGTATTGAGAAAAAGATATGTACCGAGGGTTGGGATTGTTTTTTGTGTTTTTCACTTGTTATAGTTGATGTAATTTAACCTTGGGTGATTCACATCCTTTTTTATGTTACTGTTTCTCAAGATTTATACTCATTTATTGGTATGTCACGAGATGATTATACATGCATCATTATAGACAGATAGGGATATGTATTGAAATTCATTAATCATGATATGAATATATTTATGTCATGTGATATTTCTTCCATGTCCCAATTGTGAAGTGAGATACCTTTTATATCTGATGAAAAAAGGAAGAAATAAACTATCATGTCATGAAAATTTACTTTTTACTCAATATTTTGAGAGACTATGAGCTGTTGGTTCTTTTTTGTTCTCACCTATTTAGGTTCCCCTTGATGTTTACTCAATGTTATAAGGAATGTGTTTGTCATGTAATGAAAATTCCTTCTCATTTTCTTAGATTTGAGCGTTAGGGGAGCATAAATCTGGATGATACTAACAATGCTAAACCATATATTCCCCTAGATATAGAGAATCATATAGATTAACATCTCTTTGATAACTTATTGAGGTTCATGAGTTACATGGAAATGGATACTATTCACACTATACCATCAATGTATAAAATAATGGGAGAGTTTTTACAACAACATTCTCTTATGTTCACTATAGAGGGAGGTCCCCATACAGCTGAGTTCTAGATTAAGTTAGTCCATATAATCTCAAGCACATCGACTCATCTACTATAAGAGGGTGAAATTTATTGCATATCTGCTTTGTAATCCTCCCAAGTTTTGGGGGAATATTTTAAAGAAAATCAGGAACCAAGAAGATTTATCGAGGAAGGACATCAATAGGAAGTTTCTATGCTACATTCATCCAGAAATTTTGAGAGATGAGAAGGATTTCGAGTTTACACACCTAGTGTTAGAGGTAATATTAGTGATAGAATATTTTGGAAGTTTTAGTGAATTTTAGTGAATTCCTCCTCCTTTAGATGCTAATGATATTTACAGGGTGATGAATTTATAGGACAGGCTTCACTATGTAATTCGGTCACATGTGAACACTTTTGGGTTGAGTAACATTTCTAATATAATGAATCAATATCTCATTATGAAAGTGAGTCTTAGAGGGGACCAAAGTAAAGGAAAGTATGATTTATCATGGTGAATTGGGGTTTCTTCTTCTTATGGAAATAAGTCTCACAATAAAAATAATCATAAAGGAAAAGTGGTTAGAGAAGACAGGGTAGTGGGTAGCTATATAATTATCGTGTTCCATTTCAGTGCTGCTAGTGTGACATGTTTTTACACATGTGGTATCAGTTTCCATAACCTACATTGAAGTGTCATTCTTTTGGTAGGTTGGACCACCTATATAGGGTTTCTAAGGGAATACAGTAGCATATCAATGTAAGGGGATCATGACAGATATCAGAGTCTAGGAAAGACTCAGATACCGATTAATAGACTGGTATATAGATTCCCACTAGAATTTTAGGTTAAGGTAGGGGATGTGGTACCCTAGTGCAGGAGTGGAAGTACTATCTAGAGGGAGTAGAAAAGGTGAGTCATACTGGATCCTAGAGAATAAGGAAAATTAACCTTCATTATATGTAGTCTTCTTTGGATTGCATGGATGTATCACATTCAATTATCAATGGGGTGATTCTGGTATCATCAACATTATCTTATATTTTTGGATATAGCAGGATCACATTTCTTTATATCTTCTCTATTTTGAATTATTTTGGGATTAATATTATAAATTTTGGATGGTGTTTTGACCATCAATACACTCTTGGGAGTGTGGTAAAGGAATATCTAACTTTGCAAGGCATTTTATCTAGAAATTTTTTGTTACTATTTCTTTCCAAAATTTATAATGTTGGAAATGATAGGTTTTGATTTGATTCAGAGTATGTATTGGGTAGTTTTGAACTAGGATCATTTCTACTAATAAAAGAGGATATTTAAATCTATATATCTATAATGAGGTATATATTTTCACCAAGGTGTGTGGAATATTTTTGATAGTAATATATGGTTAATTAAGTGAAGATTTATTTGTCTCATGACTATGATGACTTGAATTTCTCTAGATAATGGTCGAATGAAAAGTGATACTTTTCATCCATTGGTAGATCATTTTAATGATATATTTATTGAACTTTTATATGACTTACCACCCATGTGGGAGATCGAGTTGACTATTTAGTTGGTGTGGGGAGTATAACCAGTTTTATCCCACCATATACGATTCCACCAGCAAAGATTCAAGAATTGTAAGTTTAATTATACGATCTAGAAGTTAAGGAAATCATATGGCCTAGTAAATCGCCTTGGGATTTTACCATGATTTTATACAAAATTTATTATGAGAGTTTTCACTTGTTTGTGAAATATCAAATATTGAATGAGATGATGGTTAAGAACTGGTATCTTATTCCACTCATCAACGATCCCTTTAATTACAAGAGAGGATCTAAAATTTTCTATAAGATTCAATTGGGTTTAGGGTATCATTGATTGAGTGTGATACCATCAAACATACCTCATTATACTTTTAGGATCTTGTATGGACTGTACAATTATGTGGTGATGTCGTTCCATCTGATGACCACAACGATAGTATTCATGGCCATGATGAATCAGATCTTTCATCATTTTCTAGAATAGTTTATGGTACCTTTCATCAATGTCATATAAGTGTAATCCCAGTCATAATATGATCATTCACAACATCATGGTATGTTCTTCAGTACATTAGGAGAGTGTTGGATTTATAGTAAGCTATCTAAATGTAGTTTCTGGATTGTTAAAGTACTTTTCCTTGGTCAATTCATCTTGGAGTTTGGAGTTTTAGTGGACCCAGAGAATAATGTAGCATTAGTATCTTGGGATTGACCTGAAAATGTCTTCAGGATTTTGAGATTTATAGGTATTGAAATTTATTATTAGAATTTCATCCAGGACTTATCATGTCTGGAATCAGTAATGTCTTGGTGGACTAAGAAATGGGTGATGTTTGTTTTCTCAAAGGCTTGTGAGAGAGTTTTTTGGGAGATGAAAATTAGAGTGACCTCATCACTGATCATATCCATGCCTATATCATGTAAGGTATATTTATTATATTGTGATACATCCAAATATAGACTTGGAGAATTTGAGATGTAGGAGGATCAAGTGGTTTCTAATTACCCAAGGCAGTTGAGACTACATGGGAGGAATTTCCCTACTCAAGATATAGAGTTAGCTTTAGTGGTGTGTGACTTGAGATGATGAAGAAACTATATTTTTGGAGATATATTTATGGTGTATATGGATCATAATATCCTCAGGTACATATTTTCTCAGTGGGACCCAAACCTTTGTTAGAGGAGGTTGGTTATGAATCCAGAGTATTTTGACTTCTAGATCATCACACACAGGGAAAGAGAAACATTGTTATTGATTCTATGAGTCAAAATACATAGGTGGAGTATATTTAGGAGTATTTAAATGAGTTCAAGGTGATAGAACTCTTTGAATACATGATTATAGATATTTAGTAGTCTTAGTGATGAGTAGCCATGACTTCGATATCTATTATAAGTGTGCCTTTAGAATGGATAAAGATTGTGTAGTTATCTGATCTAGAGGGATTAGATATGAGGGAAAACATATATCGTATGGATTCACCCCTAGGATGGTATATTGGTTGCAGTGATTTTATTTTTATCCATATTTGGTATGGGTTTATATGGGCTTGTGAAAGAAGATGATGAGTGAGTTTCATGCTTTTCTATGGGAGGTACATCCTTGGATGAAAATTATGTATCGTGATCTATATAGACATTAATGGTGGTTAAGAAAGAAAATGGAGGTAATATCCTTCATATTTAGATGTTTAACTTGTAAGAAGATGGAAGCCACGAACCAAAGTCTAATTATGTTATTGTAGCCTCTTCCCATCCCAGAATGGAAATAGGATGATGTCACAATGGATTTTGTGATCGGGTAACCCATGAAACCTTGCATGAATGGTGAAGTATGGATTATAATATATTAACTAAATAAGGTAGAACAATTCCTTCTCATTTGGGATACCCCTATTGTTGATGATTTTGGTAGTCTCTATGTGTGGGAGATAGATTAACCGCATGTTGTTCTGAGGAGTATCATTTTTTATTGAGATCCTATTTTTCACAACTAGGTTCAAGTAGGGTCTTGAGAGGGCTGTGGGATCACATATTCATTTAGGAATAACATATCGTCCTCTGAATAAAGGCCAATATTAATAGAAAATTATGATTCTATAGGACATCTAATGAGCTTTCATGCAGGATTTTATGGGTTCATTGGAGTGGAATATGACACTTGTAGGGTTTTTATATAATAATATATTCCCTGAGTCGAACAATATTTCACCATTCAAGGACTTGTACAGAATATCACTATTATTATTTATTTACTAGATAATGGTAGGTGTGTTAGTGACTGTTGGACCTTGTCTTGTATAAGAGATGTCTTAGTTGGTTCAGTTGACCAAAAAGTAGTTGGTGACCATGCAAAGTATGTGGAAATCTAATATTGGTTGGTGGAGATGAAATCTAAAGTTTGAATTGAGTCATAATGTTTCTTTTATAGTTTCTCTTAGGTTGGAGAAATTAATGACCCAAACTATTGTTAATGAAAATTCCTCTTGATCTAATTTAATGTCTTATAATGTAAAATGGTTATATAAAACATATTCACTTTCTTTGTTTTATTTTTTTTTATTTTAAAATATTATTTTAGAATTGGTACCATTGATAATATATCCGTTGAACAGTGATCACATGATTAGTATAAACATATGGATTTAACAAATCCAATTTACTCAGAAAAAGGATGCAATGGACTCATCCATTATAATTTCTCCATATGAAGCCCATTTTCTAAATCTCAGAAAGGAGGTGGAGTCATTGGGCTTCAGTCTTGACCAATCCCAAGCTGAGCTTCAAAATGTTAAGCTTGAACTAAATCACCTACGAGAGAAGTGGAAGTTGAGAGAGATTACCACTCAAGCGATGTTATTCGAGCCACCCCAAGAGTCTGTCACATAGAACACCTTACCCTTTAGTCTTATGATGTTATTATAAGGTGTTATGTAAAAATACCCTAGCACTATTATTATGTATATTATTTTTGTATAGAATAAAGAATATATATTAATTTTAATAGATTTTTATCAAAAAAATATTGTAACTAAATTAAATTTTATGAAATATAAATGGTTGTATGATTTTTATGAATAAAATTGTGATTTTTATTAAGGTTTGAAATATGTTTTTGTCAAAACACATGAATTTTCGATAAATGATTGTATTTTATTTTAAAAGTAAAAATTAACATAATTAGAAAATTACTCATATAAAATAAATATATTTTTTATAATCACAATATCGAAATTATCCAACAATTAATTTTTTAAAATTTTACGAGATAGTCAAATATTTGGGTAAAAATTAAATAACATTATAATATATATTGTGTTTTATGACATCATAATGACCAAATAGTGATGTAATAAAATACTATAAATGGATTGATTGTACAATATATGTTTTAAAATCAGCATAATGTGATTTTAGGTTTGTTTGATTGATTTTACAAAGCATTAGTGGATCCTCCAAGGCTTATAAAATATTTTAACCTTTTAACATTTTTTCCTTGAGAGTGTGAATCGCCTCCACATAATAAAGATTAATATTTTAAGAAGTTCTGACATTGGCCTTATAAAATGAATTTTCCCAATCCCTTTTGGAAAAAACAATGTCCAAAAACTTGGGGATGGTTTGAGGTTTTGATTAGTTTAATGTGTGGTGTCCAAAATCTAAATAATAAAGAATTCCGTCCCTTTTTCTATATAAATCCACCAAATCTCCCACTTCTATTCATTAAAAACCTTTGAATCCCGACCAAACTATTCCATCCTCTCTCCCTAGAATCCTCCCAAGGAGACCCAAGCTCCCAAGAAGCCTCTCTCAAGCCCCTCCAATGCTTAGGGATCACACTTCTATGTAAGAGATTTCTTCATTTCTCATTTTTTTCCAAATATCGATATTTTGTTATATAATTCTGTTTTCAATTAAAAATGTCGGGGTATCCTATCTCACCCACCATACATACTTATTTATTTTTTAATGATGATATACCACTTTATCTTTCATTAATTCCTCCCATATACTCCTGTTACCATGCCAAAATTCTGTAAGAAATTTCTCTTTTCTCATTTACATTCAAACAATTATTTTGTATTATTAATCAAAATTAGATTAAATATGTTGGTAAATGTATCTATATGACCCCCTTACTATCCATTTCATGTACATATGATGAAAAAACCCTTTCTCACTCGTCATCCATTTTTATGAAATCTTATGTCCCGCCATTATGCTGCTGAAATTACACCGCGATTTTCCAATCCAAAGTCATTGTGTAGTGAATATCATTCCCATTTCTCTATTAAGGGTATTCACCTTTATGTATGTTTACTTATTGATTATAGAGTTTCATGTATTAATTCCACATTCCTTTATCTTGTAATAAATGATGATGTTTAATGAATCCATGTTATATGATCCATGTGGCACACTTATGCATGAAATGAAATGATTAAGAAAGATGCGCCCTGATAGCACTCAAATGCATTGAGTAAAGATTAGTATAATGATATGTAAACCACAATGAGGGTTTACTCATTCTAATTAAAGTGTAATGAGGGTTTACTCATGCTCTATGTTCAATGAGCCTTGGCTCATGCTAATATCATGTTAAATGTTGATGCCATATTTTGATGTTATGATAATCATGTTATCTCATGCCTTTATGTTTATGTCTCATAAGAATCATTGATATGACTATCACTACAAGGAAACAATGTTTTAGTAGTGGTATTAAAAACCACCATTAAATTTTTTTCGATCAAAATCTTAGCGGTAGTTTTTAAAATCATCCCGAAAAAACCAATGTTAATTTTATTTAAATTTTTTTATTTTTTTTAATATCTTCTAAAAAAATTAATTTTTTAATGGAGGTTTTTTTAAAAACCACCACGAAATAGTGGCCATTTTTTGAAAACCACTTCAAAATTTAAGGAAAAAAAAATAAAAAAAATAAAAAAATAAAAATTATTCATTTATTATTTTATTTATAATATATTTTTTAATATTTACAATAAAATATAGTTTATTATTTATAATTTTATATATTTATAATGTTTCAATTAATTAATATTTATAATTATTAGTTAATAATATTTTTAAACTGAAAGAAAATCTTCAATAAGTAGAAGAACAGACTTCAGCATCAAATGACCATAACATCTGATCCGAGAGTCCATTTCAGCTCCACAACTAGTCAAATTGAAGTTTATCAAATGTGAAAAAACAAAGTGACATTTAAATAATTTTATAATCAATGGAAAAATAATATATTCAAAATTCAAAAGTTGAAAATCGAACTCGAACTTCAAAAGATCATAACTTTTAATCCGAGTGTCTGTTTGGGCTCTACCACATATTAAATCGAAGCTTGCGATGAGCTCTACACTTCTTAGGTTTGGTACCAACTCTTTGAGTATTGTACCCCTTTTTATTCTACCAGAAATTCCCATAAGGTCTCTAAAACAGTGGTTTTAGTTGCAGACACCGATTTCTTAAAATTCAAACGTTTATAACTTTCGATCCAAGCGTTCATTCGACATGTACCACATATCATATCGAAGCTCATTTCACGATATTTGATTTGATTGGCTATAACACTAGAAAATGAGTCTCAGATCAGATTTTATGGCTATTTTAGCGTTTTTAGGGTTTTTAGAGGTTCTTAACATTTTATGATTTATTTAATTAATTGTTTGTTTATTTATTTATTTAGTATTAATTAATTAATAAATTTTTATTAATTATTTGAATATTATTTTTATTTATCTATTAATTATTTATATATTATGTACAACTTAATTATTAATTTATTATTAATTTATTTATTAATTATTTATTAATTATTAATTATTAGTTTATTATTCATTATTTATTTATTTATTTATTCTTTATTTATTTATTCATTATTTATTAATTAATTACTAATTATTAATTAATAAATTATTATTTATTACTTATAAATTAAATATTATTAGTTATTAGTTAATATTAAGTATTAATTAATTTTTATTTATTTATCAATATATTTATTTATGTATTTATTATTTATTATTTATTATTTATTATTTATTTTCTTTTTTTATTCTTTATTCATTATTCTTTATTTACTTATTATTCATTATTCATTATTTATTAGTTAATATTTATTTATTTATTTATTTATCTATTATTTATTAATTTGTTATCAATTTGTTATTTATTTATCATATAATAATTTATTTTTAATTAATTTATTATTTATAGATTACTTATATATATTATATATTATATATTATATATTATATATTATATATTATATATAATATATTATCTATTATCTATTATCTATTATATATAATCTATTATATATTATGTATTATATATTAGGTATTATAAATTATTTATTATATATTATGTCTTATATATTATATGTTATATATTATATATTAATTATTATATATTATATATTATATATTATTAATTATTGATTAATCATTATTGGTTAATAATTATTGATTAATAATTATTTAGTTTGTATCTATTTGTTATGTATTACTTGTTTTTTCAATTAATATACATATATGTATAAGTATATTAAATTTGATTTATTGGCCACGTGAAGAGCCTACTGGAGTGGTATTGTCTTTGGAGAATAACCAACAGGTTAGGGGTTCAAATATCACCCAACACAGAATTTATATATATGGCATGAGCATGTGTGTGGGCATGTGTATGGACATGGGCGTGTGCATTGACCTAGACATTTGCATAAAGATAAGAATGTGTGTGGTAATAATAAATAAATAAATAAATTACGAAAATAAATAATAATAACAATAAATTTTTTTTATAAAAATAGAAAATAATAATAAATAAATAAATAAATTTAGAAAAAATGACAAATAAATAAATAAACTACGAAATAATAATAATAAATAAATAAATTATGAAATAAAAAAATAGAAAAAAATTGAAAATAAAAAATATAAATAAATAAATTACGAAATAAATAAATAAAGAAATAATGAAAATAAAAAAATAAACAAATTATGAAAATAAAATAAATAAATAAATTACTAATATAAAAAATAAAGAAAAAAAAATAAAAAATCGATTTAGCACAGTTTAAGCTTCCGTAAAAATAACTGTCGCTTATTACTTCCCAACACAATTTTGCGGCGGCTTTCCAAAACTACCATATAATGAATTCGCGGTGGTTTAAAGTGCCGATAAATACAAATTTTGTCATAGTGTATTTCCTTACATGTATTTTATTCTTCATGTTATTCCTTGTTTACCCCCTTACTAGGCTTTATAGCTCACCCATTTCTTATTCATGCCCTCAGGTTATCACAGGCAATGCTAGGTATGAAGGAATGTGTGTGGTCATGTAAAAGAAGTTTTCCATAAAGATGTGTATTTCATATTTTATGTTTTTTTGTAATGATCCTAATTTTCCAAGACACTAGACCTATCAATCCTCAGAGTTGTCTTAAGTTCCACATTATGTAATAAATCATGTTTGCGTGTGTAATAAAGAGAAGGGTTGTTATAGTTGGTATTAGATGATAGGTTTAGTTATTTTTTTGATAACGATTAGAAGACCCTAGTGAAAGCCATAGGGATAACAATAAGTATAATAAAAACATCCCAAAATTATTGTGAGTATTGAGTAAGTGTTTTATCATGAAAATACATCCATATCTGGATACAAGTAGGTAAGGGTGGATCTTGCACATATGTATCTTGGGGTAAAACCCAAAATCACCTCTTTGAGCTAGACTCGAACGGGAACTAGTGCACAACAATTGGCCTTGATTCACTCTTGGTTATGACACTCCTGGGGGATATACTATGGAAAATTCATAAGCTTAGTGAGAACCATTATTAATGGAAAAATGTATCTAAGAATATATGTTAGGAATTAGATCAAGGATAACATAGATTGAATCATATAAATTCCTAAATTAAGGAAATAAAAGTAATTTATATGTCATTCTTTTTTGTCTTTTGATTACCCTTTATGTGTTACCCCTAAATTTCCTTTTATTCTAGCCAATGGGTAGTAATAGGAGGACTCATGCTAACAGACGATGAAAAAATAAATGTGACAAATGTTCTTATGAGATTCCCAATCCGATGGGAGCAGGGATTGAGAACAATGTCATGATACTCTCTTAATTAACTCATGTTTTGAATTAAAACATGGGTAAAGAGGAACGTTCACCCCCCCCCCCCCCACAAAAAAAAACAAGTCACAATTGAGAGATTCAAGAGACAAAGACCTCTTACTTTTAATGGATCATTTGATCCCTCAATCATCGGACAATAGATCAACTCCATTGCAAAAATATTTTCTATCCGTTATTATTTTGAATAAGAGAAGGTAATTCTGGCTACTTTTGGAATGGAAGGGGAAGCTGATCAATTGTGGAAATTTATCAAAATTTCAAATCCTAAGGAGGAGATTAAGTCATTGGAATAGAAGAATTTCCAGAAATATTTTTTTGATAAATATTTTCCTCGCACGCTATGACTTAATATGGAGTTGAACTTCCTTTACCTTAACAAAAAAGATGAAAAATCCATCAAATAATATGAGGAAAACTTCACAAGGATTGCACGATATTCCTACGGCTTTGTCATTACCCCTGAATGCAATGTTGACCGCTTCATTGGTGGGATAAACCAAGCCTACAAAAATCCCTAGGGATATGTGACTTTAAGAGCGATGAGGAAATTTTCTGATGTGCCCTCAAACTCTAAATAGAGATCAGAGAATCTCATGGAATAAGGAAATGATTTAGGTGTGGAAGAGAAGGGAACCTGGCCATTAACTGCTAATAATAAAAACCCTCTACTACGATAGAGGGGAGGAACACATTGTTTGACCCTCAACACATTTTTCATTACTTCAATTGCAAAGAACTATGACAAATTGCAAACCATCACCCTATGCTAAGGGTTTTTGATGCCAACCAAGATAACACGGAAGGGATTCATGTTTTCTTGGAGTGATTAATTTGAAGAGAGCTTCAAGGATTTGAAAATGAGGCTTCTCACTGTGCTCGTGCTCACACTACCCACAAGTGGAGAATTTTTTTGTGGTATTTAGTATTGATTCGAAGAAGGTCCTAGGTTGTGTGTTGAAAAAAAATAACAAACTCATTGCCTATTCTTCAAGGAAATTGAATGATCATGTGAAAAACTATCCAGCACATGATCTGGAGTTGGATGCAGTAATTTTCACTTTAAAAATTTGACAACATTACATCTTTGGGGAGAAGTGTGAAATATATACGGACCACAAAAGCCTCAAGTATATATTCACATAGAAATAGTGGAACATGCGCCAACAAAGATGCTTAGAGAAGATCAAAGACTATGACTACACAATCCATTACTTCCCTAGGGAAGGGAAAGAGGTAGAAGATTATCTAAGTTGAAAGGATCCAACAATTCTATCATTGATGAGAATTTAAATGAATCCAATATTCTTATATTTTATAAAGATAGACATGAGAATTATAAAGCTGGGAACATCATCAATTCTTTCAAAAATGATTGCTCAACCATATCTTTTGAAAGGTTAAAGGATTCTCAAAAGGATGATGTGGGAATTCAGAAGAAAATGGAAACTATCTTATAAGGTAAATCCATGGAGTTCAATGTTAATGAAGAAGTAATTGTCAGATTTGGGACAATACTTTGTGTTCCATCAAATCCGGAGTTCAAGAAATAAATTTTGGATGATGCTCATAGTTCAAATTTATCCATTCACCTAGGAAATACAATGATATATTGAGATCTATGATAGAATTATTGGTGGGATAACATAAATAATTATATTTCTGAGTATACATCACAGTGCCTAGTATGTCAACAAGTGAAGGCTGAGAGGAAGAAGTCTAAGGGGATGATGTAACAATTACCCATACCCACATGGAATGGGTGAACATCACCATAGACATTGTCACCAGACATCCAAAGACATCAAAAGGAAACAATGATATCTGGGTTGTTGTGGATATTCTTACATATACTTCACACTTCATTGTAATTTAGGAGGATTTCTCATTAGATCAACTAGTATGGATATATATAAGAGATGTGGTAAGGCTGCATGGAGTAACACTTTCGATTGTATCTGATCAAGATCTGATATTTTCCCCTATATTTTGGAAGAGTCTTCAACATTCTCTGAAAATTGATATGAACTTCAATATGGCTTGTCATCCTCAAACTGATGGATAGTCTGAGCGGACTATCCAAACACTTGAGGACTTCTTGAGAGCATGCTCAATGGACTTCAAAGGAGGAGGAGATCAACATATTTCTCTGGTTGAGTTCTCTTACAATAATAGTTTCCACTTAATCATCCAAATGGATCCTTATGAAGCCCTTTATGGGAAGAGGTAAAGAACACTGGTATGTTCGGATGAAGTTGGGGAGTAAAAACTCCTAGGTCCAGAATTGGTCGATGAAATGGTGGAGAATGTTAAGACCTTATACCAACACATTAAAGCTTCTTGGAGTTGAAAAAGAGTTGTGTTGATAATAATCGATGAGACCGTGAGTTTGATGTCATAGACATGGTATTCATTTTTATATCACTGTGGAAGAGAGTTGTGAGATTTGGGAAGAAGGGAAATATTAGTCCAAGGTAAATCGACCCTTTAGAGATCTTTGATCGCATTGAAGTGGTGTCCTATTGACTAGCACTCCCACTAACCTATCTCAAGTACATGATGCATTCCATGTATCACTCCTCTGGAATTACATACCCAAGCCATCGCATGTACTCAATATAGAGGTGCTACCATTGGATAATGACCTATCTGATGATGAGAAGCCGATTAAGATCTTAGATCACAGGGAAAATGTTCTACAAAATAAGACAATTCCCCTTGTCAAGGTGTTGTGGAAAAACCAAAAGTTTTAAAAGTCAACATGGGAATCTGAGGAAGTGACGAAGAAGAGTTTCCCATATCTATTTTATAATGGGAAAAGGAAATTTCAATGGTGATATTTATTAAGTGGGGAAGTTTATAACGGCCTAAAATTTTATTAATGAAATTTTCTTTTTATCTAATTTAATGTCTTTTTATATAAAATGGTTATATAAAACATATTCACTTTCATGGTTTTATATTTTTGGATTTTAAAATACCATTAAGAATTTTTACCTTTGCTAATATAGTCATTGAACAATTATCACATGATTAGTATGTATATAAGGATTTATCAAATCCAATATACCTAGAAAAAGGAAGCGATGTCCTCATCCAGTAGAATTGCTCTATATGAAGCCCATTTGTCAGAGCTCGGAAATAAGGTGGTGTCATTGAGATTCGCCCTCGACCAATCCCAAGTCGAGCTTCAACACTTTAAGCTCAAACAGACCGCCTATGGGAGAAGTGGAAGTTGATAAAGATTACCACTTGAGCGATGTTATCTCAGTCTCCTCAAGAGTTTTTCACCATAAAAAACCATACCCTTCAGACTTATGCAGAAGTTATAAGGGGTTATGTAACAAGACCCTAGGACTATGATTATTTGTATTATTTTTTTTATAAAATAAAGAATATACACTCATTTTATTATTGTTACTTTGCAAATTGTTTTTAAAGCATGAATAGCACTTTTAGTTATTATTCAATAAAGAAATAAATTTTGATGAATTAATGGATTTCTGAATTAAATAATATTTTGATAAAATATTATTATGAACTTAATTTTTATTAAATATAAATGATCGTATAATTTTCATTAATACAATTGTGTTTTTTATTAATATTTGAAAGACGTTTTTGTCAAAACCCATGAATTTTTTATAAATGTGAGTTTTTTATTTTAAAAGTAAAAAAATATAACATTTAAAAAATTATTTAGATAAAATGAATATTATTTTTGGAATCGGAATACCGAAATTATTCTACAGTTAATTTTTCATAATTTTCTGAGACAATCGATTTTTGGGTAAAAATTAAATACCGTTATATATAATGTGTTTTATGATATTATAATGACCCAAGAGTGATGTAATAAAATTATATAAATGGTCTTCTAGGAAAACATATTTTTTACCATTAAAATAATCTGATTTTAGGTTTGTGCGATTTATTTTACAAAGCTTTAGTCGACCCTCTGAGGCTTATAAAATATTTTAACCTTTTAGAATGTTTTCCTTGAGAGTGTGAATCACCTCTACATAAGAAATCCTAATATTTTAAAATGTTTGTCCATTTTCCTTGTAAAATAATGTATTCCACTCCCTATAGGAAAAAACCATGGGCTAGTTAGTGGTTTTTATCAGTTAATGTGTGGTGTCCAAAACTTAAATAATAAAGAATCCCCTCCCTTTTCTTATATAAACCCACCCAAGCTAGCACTTCTCTTTACTAAAATGCTTTTAAGGTCAACCAAAGTCTATCATACTCTCTCTAGAATCCTCCCAAGTTTCCCCAAGCTCCCAAGAATCCTCTCTCAAGCCCCTCCCATGCCTTTTTTTATAAAACATTCATGTAAGGGATTTCTTCCTCCTCCAATGGCCTGAAGGACTACATTTTTTATTTATTTTTGATAATCCACCTTTCTAGGGGTGAGGTGGAACCCTTAAAAGTCCCATAAGCGTAAGTATTAGATGGACTATAGGCCTTAGATGAATTTATTGCCCGTAATCTTTAAACATTACATATAACCCAGTTTAGCTACTTGGAACTGATCCTCCCCAGCATCATAATCATGAAATCATCTCTCCACCTTCACATGGATATTCGGCTAGGCTTTCTTGTGCATGCACAGGATTTTCCTCATAGAAGGTTCCATACCCTCACATTTTTTCAATCTATTTAGCTTCTTCTATGGTAAAAACTCCTTGTTCATCCTCTATCTAGAGCCTGTTCCTTATAGGTTGTCAGGTTTCTATCTACACATAATGTGGTAAAAGGGCCTTAAGGTTTCCCAAAGCCCTTTCTGACTTAAATTCTTGGGTGCCTCGAAGTTATTAAAGGACTTAGGGACCAAATTGGTGGCCCAAAGGCCCAAACAGGAGAATATTCCTCGCTATTATAGTGCCAAACAGCACATGCTACAGTTCCCGCTACAGTAATTGCTACAGTGCTGCTCCAGTGCTACTACAGTTCCAGTAATCATACCCTCATCTGAATTTGATTCTGGGTCACCCGGATGCACTTAAGGAGTCCTCACAAACTGGATTAAGGCTCATGTGCTAGTAAGGTATTTCTTCCTTTCTCATTTTTGTCCAAATTACATTATGTTGTTTTTAATTAAAAATATTGGGGTATATTTTGTCACCTCCCTATACTTATCTCCTTATGTTTTAATGATTAGAGAACTATTTATCTCTCATTAATGCCTCCCATGTACACCTATTACAATGCTGAAATTCCATAAGGAATTTCTCTTTTCTCATTTACATTCAATCAATTCTTTTGTATTATCAATCAAAATTCCATTACATATATTGGGACATGTATCTATATGACCCCTTAATGTCCATTTCTTGTACATATGATGACACACCACTTTCCATCTCATCAACCATTTTTATGAATTTTTATGTCACGCTGTTATGCTGCCGAAATTGCACCATGTTTTTCCAAGCCAAAGTCATTGTGTAGTGAATTCCATGCCCATTTCTCTATCAAGGGTATTCAATTGGATTCACATTTACTTATTTATTATATAGTTTCATGTATGAATTCCACATTTCTTTTTCTTGGAATAAATGATGATGTTTAATAAATCCATGTTATGTTATCCATGTGGCACACTTATGCCTGAAATGAAATGATTAAGAAGGGTGTGCCCTAATAGCGCTCTAATGCATTGGGTAAGGAATAGTATCATGATACGTCAAGTGCAATGAGGGTTTACTCATGATAATTAAAGTGAAATGAGTGTTTACTCATGCTACATGTGCAATGATCCATGGATCATGCTAATGTCATGTTAAATGTTGATTCCATATTTCCATGTTATGATAATCATTATATATCAAGCCTTTATAGTCATGTTTCTCTTATGCACCATTGATATGCCTATTGCCTAACATGTATTGTATTCCTCATGTTATTCCATGTCTAATAACTTTCTGGGCTTTATAGGTCACCCTTTTCTTATGCATGTCCTCAGGTTATCTCATGCAATTCTAAGTATGAAGGAATTTGTGTGGTCATGTAAAAGAATTTTTCAATAAAGATATGTATTTCATGTTTTAATTAGTTATGTAATGTTCTTAATTTCCCAAGACACTAGTCCTATCAATCCTCAGAGTTGTCTTAACTACAAGACTATGTAATAAATCATGTTTTTGTGTGTAATAAAGAGAAGATTTTTTGTAGGGAAATACTGTATTAGAAAATATGTAAAGCTAGATCCTAGGGTTTTCATGTTGTATGAGATAGCAGGGAGGTTCATTCAAGTGGTGTATCGATTGGACCTCCCACGGTTCTACGGTTCTATGCATGATGTGGTTCAAATGTCACATATTCAAATATATCATCTTGAAACTTCTCATGTGATAGACATTGATGACAAAAACATTTGTCTTAATTCATCCTTTGAGGAGCATCCAATATAACTAGTGGCTTGTTGTGAGATGTATATACAGGGAAATACTACACCTCTAGTGTGAGTGTAGTGAAAGCATGGGATGTTCAAGAGGATACATGGGAGAGGTAATTTTATATAAAAATATTGTGGATAGAATTTTTCTCCGAGACACCATAGTGATTCTTAGAGAAGCTCAAGGATGGTCTATTATATGGTGGAGAGGATGTACGATTCTATCCTTTCCCAAGAACGTATCTCTATATGTTTTTTTTGGACATATATTATTTGGATTTTTTCTCTTTTAAATATTGGTGGAAGAATATTTTATTTGGATATAGAGAGAATTTGATGGTGAAATGACTAAATTTGTTGGAATATATGTTTTATTTTGATAAAATGGAGTCTGGGTAAATGTGAAAAAGGCTTAATATGAGGTCCTTTTGGTCTAGGTTGACCGGAGTATTTTTTAAGTGTTTCTAAATAATATTCCTAAAAGTATTTTTCACATCATGAATTAGTTACATGATGTGAATCCTCATAGGGAAGATATCATGAACTAGTACAAAGCATGAAATGTTTTCACATTATAAAAATGGTTCATGTTATGAAATGGTTTAATGATGTTATTTTAACATAAAGAGATTTGTTTTTTAGTGAATCTTAAAAATCGATAAATTCACATTGTTAAAGAGTTTCATGTCATAAATATCTCAGGACCACATATTTTAAACCACATTTTAAATATAATATTATTATTCATTCATGGTGAAAACTCCTCTCTCAAACCCTAGGGTGAATCCAAATTATTTTAATGAGATTATCTCCCATTTAAATATCTCATTATAGAATTTGTTCTCTAGAAAGTTCCTTCAATTTGGTTTTCTCCTTATTTTTAATATACTTTTTTATTATGGTGTAATCACTTAACCATTATTCACTCATGTTTTGATCTTTAATATTGTTTGTTCTAGGTTTTCCTTATGATATCCTTCAAATATTCTCCATTTTCAATATTGTTTTGATATTTCTAAATGGATTACTTATTTTTTGAAATAACCTTTTAAAATTTTATATGAGATGGGTGTGTAGACTATAATGATAATGGATTAAGATATAACTTGATAAATGAAGGGGTAATTGAATGATAAAAGATAATTGGATGAATTGACATTTATTTCTTATGATATATGTTTTGTTATCCTTTACATTATGACATGTGTTATATGTTATACTAAAATGATTGTATAAAGGGATTGTACGGGTTATTGTAAAATTATTATAGGAAGTTATTTTCCTAGTTATCTTGAAATTTTTATATAAAGGGATTGGTCCAGTTATAAATAAATTCTTATATAAGGGTCTTGGACTAGTTGTGAATAAATTTTATATAAAGGGTTTGAATTAGTTATGCTTAAATTATTATTTAAAGGTATTGGGATGGTTTTTCTGAAATGATTATATAAAGGGATTGGATTGGTTATGCATAAATGATTATGTAAAGGGCTCTTCACGGTTATGTTGTGATGCTTATATAAAGGGATTAACCCAGTTATGCTGAAATTATTATATAAATGGATAGGATAGGTTATGCTAAGATTTAAATCTAAAGGGATTATAAGGATTACAGTGAAATTATTATATAATGGTATTTGGTCTATTATGGTGAAATTCTTAAACAAATGGATTTCTCTCAATTATGTGATTATCACATGTAAATGTGGTAATGGTTGGCATGGTGATGGTACATGCTAAGATTAATTCTGATATGTTGTTGAAGAAGTTTTTTTCATAGTATTAATTGATTAATTAATTCTATTATTTGTCTCTTTATTGTATGGACTTACTATTAGATCAATTTTATTTAGATATTGTGGTGTTGACCTATTGAATTTTACCTGAACCCTTCTTTGGATGTTAGTTGAAACCCAAGCAGATTACATGGATGTGGTTTTAGATAATTATAATGGAACTTTTGGGTGGTTTTGGATTATCGAATAGGTTGTATCTTTGAGATGAGACTAGCAAGGGCATCTACACCCTTGTTTTTGGTGTGGTCTTTGAGGTTTTTTATAGTTAATATATTTTACAATCCTCATGAAACTTAACTAAATTAAAACATTTTAATATATTATTTTTCTTAGTTATTATTTTATCAATAGTTATCACTAGTTTTACATTCTACTTTTATTATATTTATTATGTTATTTCAATTACTATAATATTTTTCTTATTTCCTCTATTTAACAACTTTGTACCATGGGGTCTAATCTCTGAACTATGTTCTCAAAAGCTAAACATATAGTTTTTAGTCTCTAAAATACATTTAGGCATGGTTGAGGTCCAATAATGAAGCTTTTATGGTGATGTTAGTGTGTTACGGTTCAAGGGATGTTACAAAATTTACATGGGTAAAACAAGTTACCCTGATAAAAACAAAAAAAATTTAAAAGTAAAAATGTGAGAACAAATGACATCCAACATGTTGAAAATATGTTTTCAAATACTTGTTTGAGGACTAATATTCCCAATATCACTCCATTATCAATAATTTCCAACTTTTGGTACCATTATCCCTTTAATAGTTTCATTCCATTATAGAAATTTATTGGGTGTTAAAACAATTTACCTTTTCTTCACTTATAAATGGGAATACTTTCACACCTTAATTGCACACCCATTCCAACACATTTATTTCTAAATATATGTTATTTTATCCTTTTATAAACGTCTAATAAGTTCATAATCCTCTAGTTTCAATTATTTATCCTCACCCTCCCATTTCTAAAGATACAGTCAAGAGAAAGTCAGAGGTCCCAATACTAGTATTACATATTTTTTTTATCTATTTCTTTGTATTAATTACATTAAAATAAGATCCTAACAATAGATATATAAATACCCTAGTAGCAGTAGTCTGTTTAAGGGTTATTATATTAATGGAACAAGTATTATTTATTTATTTCTATCAACTTATAAAAACAAAACAACATTGATCATGTGTTGTGTAGACTACCGCCTCCTCGATGTAACATCTTCAGTTTTTAACCTCCACCACTCTTCATTAATTTTAAGGATGGGATAGATAAATAAAATAAACACACACACACACACATATATATATAATTATTTATATGAATATAAAATTTCTAATCCATCTTCATTCACTCTCATTCAATGGGAAATGAAAACGTTAACAATATCTTGTGAGGACTGTTGTATCAACAAAGTAATGTTTTGTATATTGATTTTAAATATTTATAAAACCAACTTAAAATATTACTCCAAACCTTAAAAACATATAAATAATGTCATTAATCTTATTTTACAGTTGAATTATTTCAAAATAAAGAATTTATTAACCATATTAACCCATCAAATTATTGTATGATCATATTTGAGTCGGTTTAAACACCTACTTGACAAAATGGTATAAAATTATCACATGGATATATGTGAGAAAATAAATACTAATATTAGTATATTTTATTAAGAAAACATTTATTTTTTATTATTCTAGAATGATTATATTATAGATTTTGCTGATTATTAAAATATCATCTTCAGGAGCTAAAATTATCAAAATATAGGGATATTGATTCTATTTGGACACCAAAATTTTAAATTACTATAAATAAATTAATTTAAAATGATGATAAAATGTAAATTAATTTTACTATATATTAATAATGTTCCTAAGCAGGTATTTTATATACTTAATTTGATTATTCATGTTGGTAGGTGGATGGACATAACTAATCTAGATCAAGGTAAGGGTTTCTGCTAACTCAATTGTTCCCATTGGGTTAAAATATTTCTTATTATACTCAATTGTTACAAAGATATATTTATTCCAAAAATTAAATAAATTTTATGTTATTTTATTCTTTATTTTTAAGGTTCTAAAATTATTCCACATAACTACATTATTTAATGATTAATTCACCAACAATTGTGTTTCTTGTAATGGTTTCTTGTATCAAATATTAACCCATTGAGACATACTCATTATAATACAATATATATTATTTAGAATAGTCTACATACATCAAATTTAATATTATGCATCATGATCCTCACATTATTCATGATATTTAATGTCTTAATTTAATATATACACTTCAAGGGGTTTTCATTGAAATGTTTCTAATGCATAAGTGTTATTTGTCTCTATTTTCAATTCCATGAGACATATTTGATATGAAAAACTATATTTTATTTTATATGGTTTATTCACTACCATAATTCTATAAACAATAATTAATATATTTCATTTAATTATATTTAAATTTCATGATATTCCTCTCATGTTTTTTTGATTCCTACATTACCATTATCAAAAGCGTGTTTACATGTCAACTTTTATTTATTGAGATATAATTCCTATTCAGCACTTGTTTATTTTTTGTGCTTTTTAAAACTTTTTGATATTACATTTTAATTCATCTTATACTATTTTTCTTTCTGGGTGTTAAAATTGTGGAAATCCATCACTTCCTTTTTCTTTCCAAATCAACCATTATTATAGGCATGATTTTTTCCATTTTTTTCCTATATGAACGCATTATATTCCCTTACATTTATTGAAGTTTTTTCAACTTGATGAAATATATTTATATATTTGGTAAATTATTGACATAAAAACATATCCCTTTATAAATATGGTGTTATTTTTAGGGATTCATATCAAAAAATCTATACCATATTTTTATTGTGTAAATATTGAAAATTATTATACCTGTAATTTCTGTAAAAATGATTGTTGATTACTAAGGAATGTTGGTTATGTATTATATAGTTTATTTATTTATTCAAATGATGGATGTATTGGAATTTATTGGTGATGGTTGGAACATGCAATAGTCCAAACATTCATTGATAAGTCTCATGATACAAACATGCTGGTGTGATTTGTTGTATGCATGTACAAAACAAATATTTCCTAGAAATAGTGCATTTAATGTGTGATCCTGATGTCTAAGATCCTGATCTTGGATTAAGTAAAATATTCTCCAAGAACCTCTTAGATTGTGTGAATAAGGAAAGTCCTATGAAACAACAACTATTGAAGATAATAGTTATTATTTACTCTATATTTTCCATTTTCTTATGACATGGAATTTTTCACCAACTATTGGATATTTATTTATAAATAAAATAATCAAGTGGAATAATTATTATTAAATATTTATTAAGGCTCATGTGAAATTAATTATCGTAGATCTAGTTTGTCCCTAAATTTTTGTGGTATAAGAAATGTATTATTTCTCTTTACAAAGGGACCGTACCATTTTTATATTGGTAAATCTCAATACATTTTATGAAGAAACCCTTGATCATATATTAATGTTGGCTATGAAAATCATATATAAATACTTTTATCATATTGGTATTGATACCCAATCACGAGTTTTATCATATCTAAACTTTTATGATTTATATATCCTTATAAATTAAAAACTAGATCCTCCCGTCATGTAGATACACTCACCTATTTTTCCTATAGAAAAAGAAATAAATTTTTTGGGGATTATGTTTATTAAACGGGTGAAAATTTGACACCCCAAGATTAAAGATTATATATTTCACTTCCTTTAGAACATATTGTGTTCAGAAGCTTGCGATGCACACAAGACCGAATCAAAAACAAATTGATGAATAATATATGACCATTAAAAATTATTCATAGAATTGTATGGTAAAAATAGATGTTTCTAAACAATTAAATATATGTATAAATAAAAATAAATGTCATTATTTTTGATAATTCATTGAAAAATTACATTAGTGTATCAAAATAACTAATAATATTGATTTATGATTTAAAATGTAATAAATCAAAAAAATGAATTTTCATGTTTTTTAAGAAAATATATAATTTGTGGAAAAAATATATTATTGATATTAATAATATATTAATACCAATTTGATTCGTAATTTATTGGAAATAAAAATAAGAATAGTTAATATTGAAAAAAATGTAATTTTCTTTTGAAAATATTTTTCATTATATTATCCTGATATTTTTTAAAATTTAAACTATAAAATTTTAGAACATAAATATTATAATATAAATATAATTTTTAGTTTAAAATTTTCAATTTTAGATTAGGATTATTTTTTTATTTTACTAAAGTAGTTGATTTAAATGAATTGTGAAAAATATCATTTAAAAATAATAATAACTTTTTGGAATTTATATTTACTTGATAAATTCCTAGAATTTTATAAATTATTTAAATTAATTAATTATTCTAATAATATGTAATAATATAAATTTTAAAATACCATTATAATTTTATAATACCTTTGTTTAAAATTTTCTGAACTTAAGTAACATTTTTTTTCTAAAAACTATTTTTATTCCCTTATTTAAAAATAATTTTTCATCCCTGGTATAAATTAAATCCAAAAAATGTATTTCATATTTTAGATCAATAAAATATTATTATATAGTGTGTTTATTTTTATTTTTTGGAAAAAAAGTATGATTAATAAGATTAAAGTTAATGAGCATGATAAATACTACTTCCAAAGAAGGGTATTATTGATATTATTTAATAATTATATAAAATAATAAATTCACCATTTCCTAAAATTAAAATTAATATATTTTTAAATATTATATTGAAAATAATTATTAATCATTAAATTAGTAATAAATACTATAAATGATTAAGAATACTTAATAGTGAAAATAATATTCTTCTCAAAAATGGTTTTTCTATATATAAAATATTATATATAAAATTAAATTTTATATTAATTAAAATTGAATTATATTAAATAAATATAAATTTGAACTTAATAAATAATTATTAATGATTTTTTATCATATATTTAGTAAAACATCAGTTTTTTAGATGAAAACTAGTTACCATAGTAAAATCAGAAGTGGTAGAAGTGAAAATATTGGATCAAATGACTTTCAACATGTTTAAAACATCCTTGGAAATAATTTATTAAGGACTTATCATCCCAATATCAAAAATAAAATCTATTTTTTCTCAAATTTTTAACCACTATACATTTAATAGTGCCATTCCATTACTAAAAAATAATGGGTTTTCACAAAAGTTCACTTTTCTCCAATTATAAAAGGGGACACTTCCACCACTTCATCACATACCAATTAAAAAGACTTATTCACAAAAATTTACCATTTTTATTATCCTATAAGACTCTATAATTTTCATAAGCCCTATTCTCAATTAGTAATGTTGTGAAAAATTATCTCAAGGTATCATTGAAGCATTTTTGAGGTGATTGTGTTTGTTTACAAAGTGAACATCTGTGTAGTGATTGTTGAAAAAGAAAACCATGAAATAAACATTTGTTGACAAAGAGAATTTCATGGTGGAATGTCGAGTTCAAGGGCTATGGTTAATGATCCATGTTTGATTCAAGAACGTTGATAAAAATGAATAGATGATCTGGAGGTGGTACAGAAAGAGCATATACAAGGTGGTCCCGTTTTCCAGTGTTTGCCAAATTTTTGGGCCTGAAAATAGAAAAATGAAGAAAATTAGTTTTTGGAAAAGGGAATTGCGTTCCATGTACTTGAAGGATAGGAAACTTTTGCGCCTAATGTTTTTCAAGATCAGAAGGTCAAAATATGTCAAAGGAAAGAGGGTCGTGCATGTATTGATGTGGTCGTGCAGGTGACCTGCGCGCCGCGAAAGGACCTGTGTGCCGGTTCCTAGGAGGGTTGGAAAGTTGTGTGCCAAATATTTTTCTAGATTAGATCTTTGAAATATGGAAAAGGAAATAGGGTCGCGCAGGTGTCTTGCATGGGAAGAAACATGCGCGCCGGGACTTGCATGTTGAGGGGAGACCTGCGCACTGCCGCGTAGGTTGACCAAATGCCTATAAATACAAGACCACCCCTCCTAATTTTCAATAGAGTTCAATAATTTGAAAAATTAGGGCTCCCTTCGCGCTGGTGTGGTGGTCGCACAGGTGGTGTGTGGACACGCAGGTTGACTTGCACGCCGATGTTTGAAGATGCGCGCCAGTTGGTTGTTCCGTGCCAATATTGGTTTGGGCGTAAAAGGGGTTGAGTCGCGTTGGTTCGGAATTGCATAAAATTGTGCTGCGCAAGTGTTTGAAGTGACTTACATGCCAGCTGTGACCTGCGCGCTGATACTTGCGCGCCGGGTTAGACCTGCGCGCCAAGTAATGTTGATTCACGACTGTTATTCAGGGTTGCGTGAAGGCTGGAAGATTTACTGATACCTTCAGTGCAAAGCGAAATTCATCTACGGGTGAAAGATGGACTTTAACAGAGCATCCACATACAACAGAGGATGAATTCATTAGAGATAATGAAGAGACCTACAAGTTTATAAACTATGAGTGGATTCTTTCCAAAGTAGTGAGAAAAAGAAGAGGAAGAAGGAGATCATCTCCACCGACAGTGAGCCAGAGAGAGAGAAACAGAGAGTGACCCTTGGGAAAGTAGTGAGCTGACCCTAAACATTATAAAGGCAGTGTGCCTGGGAATAGAAGTGATCTATCCCAAACCTTGTAAACATCAGTGAGCTTTTAGTGGATTTGGTACATCGGCACATTTCTGGTGTATGCTCCTTGGACGTAGCCCGGTGAGGGTGAACCAAGTAAAAATTGTTGTGTCCTATGCATTCTTTACTTTCTTCTTATATTGTACAACATGAAATGGAGGGAAGAGTGTTTGGCTTAACCGTGAAACATGATCAGAATGGGATTTAATTTTAAATTAATCATACCCGGATTCACCCCCCCCCTCTCAGGGTATTCAGCCTTATGGACCTAACATTTGGTATCAGAGGGAAAGATTGATGTTAGTTCTTCTTTCAATGGAGGTCACTAATCATAAAGGGTTTATGATCTTTGACAAATGTAATTTATATACATGGAAGAATCGAATGCAACACTATTTCAGATATTTGGGAATGGATGAGTTTTCAGCAGCTATGCATGGTATCACAACTGATATTAATAGTGGTGCATTATCAAAAGCTTATAATAGAGAGTTGGATGCTGATTCCAAAGTAATCAATGCCTTAGGGGGAGCCCTTTCCAGTCCCATCTATACAAAGGTGACGTCATGAAAAATGTCACATGCCATGTGGGAAAATCTTTTTAATATATATGAAGGGGATACAAAGGTCATAGAGGAAAAGCTATAAGTGTTGTGGAACAAGTATGAAGATCCGAGAATAAACCAGAATGAGTCTGTCGATTCTTAATTTGACAGGGTAAATGTTGTGGTTGAAGACATGCGAGGTCTAGGTGAAATTATCGAAGACATAAAAATTGTGAATCACATATTGAGAAAACTTACACCTCGGTTCAATCTGAAAGTTTCTATTCTGGAAGATAAAGACCCAAAAGAACTGAAATTGGATAACATGCACATCACCCTTGTTGTATATGAAATGAGAAATGATGATAACAATGCTGTGTAAAAGGGGAAATCCAAAGAGGTGTCATTTAAGGCCATGAAGAAGCTCACCATTGAAGATTCTCAGGAGGAAGAAGAGGAAGATGAGGTAATTTCATTACTCTCCTCAAATCTTCAAAGAGGAAAAGAAAAGTTCAAAGGGAAACTCCCTCTTGCATGCTTTAGATGTGGAAAGGTTGGACATCTCGTAGCCAGATGCCCCAAAATATTTCATGAATAAAATGATGAAGATGATGTTGAAATTCCCAAGAAAACAAATTCAGCCTATGTGAAAGGGAAGAAGCGGTTCAAGAGAAATTTCTTCAAGAAGAAGAATATTCTTTCACAAGAAATAGACAGTTCATATGAGTTTGAGGGTGAATAGGTTGAGGAGTTTGAAAATTGTAAAGATCATGGACAAAATGCAATGGTGGTTGTTGTTAGTAGTGCTCAAGAAAAGGAAGAAACCGACGCTGATGAAGAAGAAGAAGAAATTGAAGGGAGGGTTGACATGGAAGCTAAATTAGAAGAATATTTTGAAGAGATGGATATTTGGAGAGAAAAAACAAAGAAAGAAAACAAGGTGGTACGCAATACCAAACTCTATACGCAACAACAGGATGAAGAAAAGTCTGAGCTGTTAGAAGAAATTGAGAAACTCATGTTATCACCACTAGAGAACTCAAAATCAACTAGTGAGTATAAGATCAATATTAAAGAACAGAAAAATGGAGATCGATGGATTGAATAGAAAAGTTAAAGATCACATCAAGCGTATCGAAGAGCTTAAAGAAGAAGTTGTCGGTCTACGGAGAAAAGTTTAAGACCAAGAAAACCCCTTGATTCCCAACACATTCTTGGGAAAGCAGGTCATTCCAAAGATGGAAAAGATGAAATAGGAGCTTAGTAGTTCAGAAGGAAAGAAGCAGCAATTGAGCTCAGATGTCAAGGATGATTTAGGGGTTGATCAGAAGTAAAAATCTATGGAAATTGAAGTCAGACCACAAGCACCCATCCTGAGATTGAAGGTTGATTTGGGCACAAAGCATAATCATAATATTCAGATATCCCAAGGGGAAACTCGTAGTGTTGATGTAACATGAAGGAATGCACCTTATATTAGGTATTATTGTTGTGGAAATATGGGACACTCACAGTATGTGTGTTCCATATCCAAGAGATATTGAAGGGAAAAAGAACAGAGGTGGCAGCCAAACTGAGAAAGGTGGTCCAAAACCTATTTTGAAGGACAATGTTTTTGGTGTAGAGGATTTGGGAACATGGATAGGCATTGTACTTCAACCATATAGAGAAATGTGCCAAAGAAGAATCAAAATGTTCACAAGCAGCATATCAATAAACCCACAGGTGAGTTAAAAATGTAGAATAGATTTGCAGCTTTGCGAGATGAAGCTGGTCCATCGTACTATGAGAAAGAACAGAAGTATCAATCTATTCCGAGTGTGAAGGCAAAAGTATGGACCAAGAAGAAGAAAAATAGAGAAGGTTGTGGTGGTAGAAATTGCCCTTAAGGCATCAGATCACTCTGGTGTATGGATCCTTGATAGTGGTTGCACATCTCACATGACAGGTAATAAGGATCTTGTTATAGGAATAAAATATGACAAAGAAGGAGTTTTCAAATTTGGAAAAGATTAAGGCTTGAAGATTTTTAGATCAGGAAAAGCCATGTTTGGGGGAAAATAAATGAGACGTGATGATATCTTAGTAGTATAGGGTCTTAGTCATAACATTCTTAGTGTTAGTCAACTATGTGACTTTGGGAACTCTATTAGATTTACCAAGAAGATGTGTGTTGTGAAAGAAAAAGATGGAGTAGTTGTTCTACAAGGAAAAAGGAAAAAGGGAAATCATTACCTTATAAGTGGGTAAGAAGATATGTTCCATTTATCCAGAGAAGAAGAAAACCAGTTGTGGCATAAGCGAATTGGTCATCTATGCCAACTATCCATGGATGATCTAGTTAAGTGTGATGCTGCTAGAGACCTTCCCAAACTATCACGTGATCTCACTCATACGTTTGATGTTTTCCTACAAGGTAAGATCATCAGAAAAACATACAGGCCAAAGGAACAGAAATCAACTAGTGTGATCTAATTGGGGCATGATGATGTATGTGGACCTATCTCACCATGATCTACAAATGGGAAAATATACTATGTTCTTTTCATTGATGATTATAGCAGAATGGATTGGTTATTTTTCATTACCCATAAGACAGAAGTGTTTAGTTGTATCAAGCAGTATAGGAGGGAATCAAAAAGGATGATTGGGTAGAAAATTTTGAAGTTTCGTACAAATAACGTTACAGAATTCAAAAAAATTCAAGTGGAAGACTATCCCAAGAAACACGGGATAAGACATCAAGTTTCATCAGTGAGAACTTCCCAACAGAATGGAGTTATTGAAAGGAGAAATCATATCATCAAGAACATGGAAATAACAATACTTATTAAAAAGGACCTACCAGAGAAATTTTGGAAGGAAGCAGTTTTGACATCGGTCTATATTTTGAACAGGTCTTTGTTGTGTCCGAAGTAAGGGAAGACTCCATATGAAATGTGGTACAGAAAGAAGCCAATGTTGAAATACTTTCGAATATTTAGAAGTAAGTGTTGCATTATCAACAAAGAATATCAAAGGATGTTTGAGTCACGAGGAGATGAGGGAATATTCCTTGGCTACTCAGGAAAAAGAAATGCATATAAATGCTTCACCAAAAGGCTGGGATTTTTTATTAGATAAATGATTTCACTATAGTTGAAAATGAAAATAATACTCAAAAACCTAGTGACCAGTTTCTAGATGAAATTGATGAGAAGGTATGAAACACAGGGGGAGTAGTAGTGGCAGAAGTTGACTCAGATTAAGATACTGATGATGAGCAAGAGGAAAAAAAGTTTGTGTCTTCAAGGAAGCCAAAGAGTCGAGCTGAAATTGGTAAGAATAATATCATTGGTGATCAGACAGCTCCAGTTCAAACAAGAAGAATGAAGTCACTGCAGAAGAAATATTTCCTATCTCAGGTAGAGATGAAATGTTTTGCTGATGTAGCTGAAGATGAAAACTTGGTTTAGGAAATGAATGAAGAGCGTGACCAGATTGAGAAGAACCAGATGTTGGACATTGTTTCGAGAACAACAGATAATAATGTCATCAGGACTAAATGGGTCTATCAAAACAAGATGAATGAATATGGTGCAGTGGTTCGAAACAAATCACGACTTGTGTGCAAAGGGTACTCCCAGATAGAGGGAACTGATGTTGATGAGACATTTGCATCGGTTGCAAGGCTGGAGATAATCCGATTAGTTTTAGCCATAATAGTGAAAAGAAAGTTCAAAGTGTTCCAGATGGATGCCAAATCTTCATTCTTGAATGGGGTTCTGGAGGAGGAAGTGTATATTGAGCCGCCGGATGGTTTTCTCATTCATGAGGATGAGAACAAGGTTTTCAGAATGAAGAAGGTGTTGTATGGGCTAAAACAAGCACCAAGGGCCTGGTACTCAAGGCTTGATCAGTACTTGAAGAAGCTTGGTTTTCATTCTGGAGGAGTTGATTACAATATCTATTTCAGCAATGACAGTAATCAAAGGATGATGGTGTCGGTTTATGTTGATGACATAATTTTTGGCGGATCAGATGAAGCTCAGTGTAGACAGTTTTCCGAATTAATGAAAAATGAGTTCGAAATGTCAATGATTGGAGAGCTAACGTTTTTCAATGGTCTACAAGTGACTCAAAGAAGGAATGGAACATTCATTTCTCAATACAAATATTCCAAAGAGGTTTTGAAAAGGTTTGCAATGGAAAATTATAAGGAGATGAAGACTCCAGTTTCTACCCGGGTGAAACTTTCCAAAGATGAGGATGGGAAGGCAGTAAATATCACAGAATACAAGAAAACCATTAAAAGTCTATTGTAATTAACTACGACAAGGGCTGACATTGTTTTTTCCACATTCCAAGCAGCAAGATATCTGATTAATCCCAAGTAAATCCACATTATTTCAGTGAAAAGAATACTTCGGTATATCTAGGGCACAGTGGAATTCGGCTTGACATATAATGAAAAATCTCAGATAGAGTTATTGGGATATACTGATGCCAACTGGGCTGGTTCAGCAGATGATAGAAAATAAACATTAGTTGGTCCATTCTATCTTGGTGGATTGTGTATTTCATGGCTAAGAAAGAAACAAGATTTCATTTCATTGAGTACTACAGAAGCTGAGTATATTGCATCCACTCAAGCATGAACACAGTTATTATGGATGAAGCAGCAGCTTCAAGATATGGGAGTTGATGTGAAGTTTTCAATCAGAATCCACTGTGATAACTCATGTTCTATCAGTCTAAGAAAAAATCTAGTTCATCACTCAAGGAAAAATTACATTGAGATAAAATATCATTTCACCAAGGAGAAGGTTGAGTAGGGAATCGTGAAGTTGGAGTATGTGCCTACAGAGCTACAGGTTGTAGACATTCTGACAAAGTCCTTACCCAAGAAATTTTTTGAGAGACATCGACTGGCTCTGGGAGTTAAGTCGACTCCCCGAACATAAAAGAGTGTGGTTATGGAACCACATCCCCCTCTCCCCAAGGTATTATGTGTGTTTCCCTAATGTGATGATGTGTTCTCTACTCTATTGTAGACTGCAAAAGAGTGACCTTTGGGCTCATTGATAAAGGGGGAGAAAATAGTGATTGTTCAAGGGGGAGACAATGTAGAAATTTGATAAATCATGAATGATATGGGGAGAAGCTGACAGGTGGAGCAGCGAGATAGGGGGAGAGCTATGAGAAAAGGGTAGCGTTCTAAATCTGACGATCCTAGAAGTGATTGATCAAAGAATAGATATCACGATAGATAAGGATCATGATAAAATAAAAATAGAGGTTTGGGAATGTGGTAAGAATATTTCCAAAAATTGGCATCAGTTTGGTGTCAATAGTGAGTGTCAGAGATGAAGTGATTCATTGATGAACCTTTCATTTACTCTTGTTTCTCATGCCGAGCATTGCTCATGTGGGCTTAGAGTATGTGTTGAGTAAATCTTGGATCGCTATCAGAATCACAAAAGGTGAATGGTGGCTGAAGAATTAATGATTTATCTTTTTATGGAAGAGTTTTTAACAAACCCAAAGGGGGATATTTTTGGTCAAAAATCCCTCAAGGTATCATTGAATCATTTTTGAGGTGATTGTATTTTTTGAAAAAGTGGACATTTGTGTGGTGATTGTTGAAAAACCAAACCATGACATAAAAATTTGGTGACAAATGGGATTTCATGGTGGCATGTTGAGTATAGAGGATGTGGTTAACGATCCAAGTTTGATTCAAGAACGTCGACAAAGATGAATGGATGATCTGGAGGCGGTACAGAAAGAGCAGATACAAGGTGGCGCCGTTTTCCAGTGTTTTCCAAATTTTTGGACCTGAAAATTGACATATGAAGAAAAGTGATTTTTGGAAAAGGGACTTGCGTGCCATGTACTTGAAGGAGAGGAAACTTGCACACCTAATGTTTTTCAAGATCAGAAGGTCAAAATATGACAAAGGAAAGAGGGTCGTGCAGGTATTGGTGTGGTCGCGCAGGTGACCTGCATGCCATGAAAGGACCTGTGCGTTGATGCCTAGGAGGGTTGGAAAGTTGTGCGCCATAGGTTTTTCAAGATCAGATATTTGAAATATGGAAAAGGAAATAGGGTTGCGCAGGTGTCTTGTAGGGTAAGAAACCGTCACGCCGGGACTTGCGCGCCGAGGGGAGACTTGTGTGCCACCGCGTAGGTTGACCAAATGCCTATAAATACAGGACCAACACTCCTCATTTTCAACGGAGTTCAATGCATTGAAAAATCAGATCTCTCGTAATGCTGGTGTGGTGGTCATGTAGGTGGACTTGTGTGCTAGTGTTTGATGTTGCGCACCGGTTGGTTATTGCGTGCCAATATTGGTTTGGGTGTAAAAGGGGTTGAGTCACGAAGGTTTGGAATTGCAGAAGATTGTGCCACATAAGTGGTTGAAGTGACTTGCGTTCCAGTTGTGACCTGCACACCGATACTTGCATTCTAGGTTAGACATGCGTGCCAAGTAAGGTTTATTCACCGCTGTTATTCAGGTCTGCGTGAAGGCTGGAAGATTGCCCGATACCTTTGGTGTAAAGATAAATTCATCTATGGGTGAAAGTTGGACTTCAACAGAGCATCAACATACAACAGAGGATGCATTCATTAGAGATAATGAAGAGACCTACAAGTCTATAAACTGTGAGTGGATTATTTCCGGAGTAGTGAGAAAAGGAAGAGGAAGAAGGTGATCATCTCCACCGGCAGTGATCCCGAGAGAGAGAAATAGGGAGTGACCCTTGGGAAAGCAGTGAGCTGACCCTAAACTATGTAAAGGCGGTGTGCCTGGGAATAGAAGTGATCTATTCTGAACCTTGTAAATACCAGTGAGCTTTTAGTGTATTTGGTACATCGACACATTGTCGGTGTATCCTCCTTGGACGTATCCCAGTGACGGTGAACCAAGTAAAAATTGATGTGTCCTATGCATTCTTTACTTTCTGCTTATATTGTGCAACGAGAAAGGGAGAGAAGAGTGTTTGGCTTAATAGTGGAACAAGATTAGAATGGGCTTTAATTTTAAATTATTCATATGCTGATTCACCCCCCACTCAAGGTATTCAGCCTTATGGACCTAACAAGTAAGCCTAACTTCATTATTTCTAATAATAATTTCAATAAAATGTTCTGGGTCCCAAAGCAAGTATTAATTAATCCTTATATTTTTCATCAGATTTTTCCCTTAAAAACCAATCACAGGTATAATTATATAATTAAATAAGTATAATAACTATAATAATTTCTTATTTTATTACTATAAAAACCATTATTTATTCCTTTACATAAAATTATAAAAATAATAGATAATTTATCATGTGTTGTGCGGACTATCACCTCTACAAAGTGATATCTTTAGTTTTTGACCACTACCAATCTTCAATTGTTTTAAGGATAGAATTAAAAAGTATTATTAGAATATATAATATAATTATATATATGAAGGGACAAATTACATTCCAAGTTCATTTCATATCATTCACTAGGAAATGAAAATGTTAACCATACGTTGTGTTGACTACATCCTCCACAAATTAATGTTTTTTATCTTTAATTTAATTATATATCAAATAATTAAAATATGATTGAGAAAATTAAAATATAAAAAACATATAAGTTTTCTTATGTTATAATGTAATCATTTCACAGAAAAACAATTTCTTAATCACACTCACCCATCAAATTATGGTATTTTTATGTTTTCATCCCTCTACCACATTCTTGAAAAATTATATAACTATCTTTCATGGATGAACAGGGGAACATTAATACTAATATTATTATAAGTTAAAAATTAAATAATGATTGGTTTATTGTTATGGAATTTTAATATTATGTTTTTATCTTTTTATTAAAATATCATCTTCGATCCCTAAATTTTTTGAAATAATATAATACATATTCAATTTTCATAAAAATAAAATAACATACTATATAATATGTAAATATAATTTGATTATAAAAGGTCTATATTAGATGAAGTGTAGATTAATAAGGTTTCTAATAAGGTATCTAATAAAATTAATTTTATTATTATTTAACAAATTCACTTGTGTATAACAAATCAGGAAAAATCAAAGTGTTTATACTGACTCATTTTTTCCATTGAGTTGGAAACTCTATTATTAAATTATACTATTCCATGTCTGATTTATTATAAAAGATAAATAATATTTAGGTTATTTCCTCATTCCTTTCTAGGGTACTAAAATTCTTCTTTATAACCTCATTATCTAGGGATATTTACCTCAATGATTATGTTATATGTAATGGTTCATTGTCTCAAATTTCACCCCTTAAGACATATTCCTTAATATAAATCACATTTTCTTTAAAATGTAGTATAAAATAGGATATTAATTTGTTTTATTATTCCTTTATCATTATTCATGGTATTTAATGTATTATTTGAAACTATATCCTTTGGGTGGTTTTGATTCGAATGTTTCTAATGTCATAAGTTTTATTTGTATCTATTTTCAATTACATGACACATTTTTGATATTTTGCACCATATTTTATTTTATATAATTCATTCAACTCTTATTTCCACCAAATATAGTCAATATCATTCATTTAATTGTATTTTAATTTCATTGTTTCCCAATCATGATGTTTTTACTCATACAATAACATTATCATAAGGATGTGTGCATATCAATTTTTCTTTATTGATATATGATGCTTCTTCACTAATTGATTCTTTCGAGTTCTGTAAATTTTAAACATTGATTGATTTTTAAATGACCTAATAGTATTTTCTTTTGAGGTATTAATATCATGTAAATCCATCGCTCTCTTTTTCTTTCCAAATCATCCTCTATTATAGGTATAATTTTTCTTCCAATGAATTTTCTCAAGGAATACTCTACATTACATTCCATTGATTTGAGGGTGTTAAACTAGATTCCATATATTAATTTATTAGTTAAATTATTGGATTAAAAATATACCATATTCTATCTACAATGTAATTTTGAGGGATGCTTATGTACAAAGAAATTACATTTATTGATTATTGAAATATTAATAATCTATATACTTATTATTTCAATGGAGATGTTTATTTATTAAAAAATAATATTGGTTATGTATTGTGTAGTTTATTAATTCCTTTCATATTAATTATGATCATATTATGAACACTTATGATCTTTTATTATTATCACTTATATTTAAACGTAATATGTAATAGATATCACCCCTTGTTATCTCATCATTTTCCCATGTTTTGAAGAAATGTATTATACATAAATTTCATAACATTATAGTTTATATTGAGATTTTTTGAGGATATGTGGATGAATAATTATGGACTACTTAGTTTCAAATACAGTGGTAAAAATTCCATTTGATGAGAATGACCTGGAATTTATAGTTAAATGTTTTTCCAAAACCTCTACAATAGAAACAAAAAAGTTTATTTGAATGTATGTGACTCAATATTTATTAGTGTTATTGTAGTTAATAATTTTTAAAATTGGTTCTCATCAGTTCATTTTAAATATGGTATATAAATAATGAATCTATGAGCTCTACACCTCGTAGTATAGGTCTGAATAATCACATTTACCTAGTAATTTAGAATTTTAGATTTAGGTATTGTTCATCCAATATACATGGTATTATGTTATATATTCTTATGTAGAACATTTTTTGTTGATTAGATATATTGTTGAATCCTATGATTGAGATAATTGTTTAGGATTGGTGTAATCGAGGATGATGGTACTCATAGTAGTTTTTATTTTATTTTTGGATAAATAATTTCTTCCTTTTATTTTTGAATATTTTATTATCCACTTGATTTATACTAACACAATTCGTCAATATGTAAATATTAATTGGAATATAGATAGAGATTCTCCAAACATCCAAATCTGTTAGATATAGAGAAATTATTTAACAATTCCTTCTGTTTAATTTTTTTAATCATCCATTACTCCATTTATAAAGGCTTATTTTTTCATCAATGATTATATATATATTTCCAAAAATTAAGTGTCTTGTGTTTGAACCTATTACAATTAGTAACAACACAAAAAATAATCATTTGATTTGAATAATATTCTATCCACCACAGAAACATTCTATTTTCTTTATAAAAACAATTATTTGGGGAGTATTGTGTGTGTGTTTGGTTTTATACTATTCCATCCATCAAGAATATATGAAGTGGTGGTTTTAATGGAAATTTTATCAACAATATGTTTTCCAAAAATTTTATTATAACATGTACCTTTATGAAATCAACTGTAGTAAAAATAATGTCTTATTGATAAATGGTCTCATTTTGAATAAAACTTTTAATATTTTTGTTATTATTTGGTCTCTAGTGATTTTCTCTATATGATATAGTTATTAACGTAATAATATTCCACACAATTTTTTTGGTAGTAGTTCTTATCTTATCTTGCTATAAATTCTTTGTATGATTAGTTTCAAAATTTTCTATTTTGATATCAATATCAACAAATTTAATTTTTAGGATATTTTTATCATCCTCCCTTGAATTAATTCGGTCTTCAAAATCTTTTTTTATGTTATTAAAATTATTTCAAAAATCAACATTCATCTTATCCTTCTATTGAAATAAGTAGTCATATACTTGTATATGATTTTATTTAACTTAAAATTATGTATTACTGGTATCAATTAAATCATTTTGTTTATTTTTTTTAAATTAATTTAATTTATCTTGAATAATTTCTATGAATTATTCTTTATTCATGATTTCATCAAACCAATACTATAAAGTTTTAGATAATTTTTCATCGACATTCATAATACTAGAACACATGGAATTTCAATGATTTGTGAGATCTATGATCACCATTACATTTTATGATAGTGCTTTATCCCTCTTCATGGAATCTTATTAATGGTTTATGATCCCCTATTCCATGTATTTTGAAGATACATAACAACAATGGAAATTTATTTAGGGATATTCCACAAGGAATTTTAAATAAAAAGTGTATAAATCATCATTTAATTCTTATTAGATATGATCTTCCCAACTTTTTCTTGGCTCATATTGAGGAGAATATTTATATAGGTTTTCTATTACAAATTAATCACATTAATGGTCAAAAAAATATGAGGTATAATTGTTTTCTATTTCTATAATTGTGTATTTTTTCACCATGTTTTCTTCATTAATTCTTGATTTGATACCTTATTGATTACAATATGTGAAAACTAATATTTCTTATTTTTTCAATGGGGATTCCATCTTTAAGATTTAAATTTCATTATTTTTAATCTGTATAGTACAAGAAGGTATGATATTCAAATAAATTATTGATGCTTATTCTTAATGTTTGATCATTATGATGACTTTGGAAGAGAAACTGAAAATCACCAAATTATTAATTTTTTTGTGAATGTAATTATATTTGGAACTATAGTACTTATACCAATTAATGGTCTACTGAGATTATTAAATAAAATCTAATAGGGTTGAATTATTGTGGGTGAATTTTCAACAATTAAAACCTTCTATTCACCTCTGTACTTACTCAACTAATAGATCTCACTCTCTCAAAAGTTATCTTTTTATTGCATGCACATAATATAAGTAAGAATGAAAAACAAAAATTAACACAAGTATTTTTTAATAAGGTTTTACTAAAATATAGATGACTATATCCAAAATTTCTGGTGGGTATTATCTAACACAAATAATTATCCTAAATTTTTATCAATAGGAAGCACACATAAGGGTATATCCTTAAACTTGTTATCCTGGCAACAAACAAGTACAATATATGCTAAAAAAAATAATGAAAGAATCCACTTATTATCCTTTTTCTCTATAACCAAACATACCTTATTCTTAAAATAATATAGTTGTTTAGATCCTCCGTGAATTATAATCAGTAGGGTAGGCTCATTTATCTAGTGGATAGTGTGAATCCAATCTCCTTCCATAGTATGAATTAATCTCTATAGTTTTCACTTCTATTCAATAATCATAATTAGTCTACTACTACTATTCATACCTTATCATATAGACAAATCATAGGATTGTATGATAAATGTTCAAATATTATTAGGATATATTATAGAAACAACAACATATTCTCTCCTATATATTATTCTTCTTCTTTAATGGAAAACTTTATTTTTGACAACAAGAACGAATTTATATTTTATTTGAAAAAGGTAATATTAAATGATAGTAAAATCGATCATCTCTCTATATCTATTAATAACCTTATCTTCTCATTGTTTTATTATTATATACTAAACATCACATAAGGATGTTGTTTTTATATATTTAGTATAAAAACCCTTCAATCTCAACCTCATTACTTTCTTATTCAATTCAATTTCTTTATCTGTACTATTAAAAAATCTCTATAAAAATCTCAACGAAAAACTTATTAATACCCAGAATTTAAATTATAATTTAATTTATCTAAGACTCATCCTTAATTGTCCTTATGATTCCTATAATTCTCTTAGTTTTTAATTTCATTAACGTCTCTACATAAACTGAAAGACATTTATTCCATGTTTTCATATTTTGATGATAATATGATGTATGATTCAATATATTTTTGTATAGTTGAATCATGGAATATCATGTTGAAATGTGAATTATATTATCATCTCATTCCTACATTTTTCCTAAAATCGGTGAAAACCCACTATGAAATGAATTATTTCTATAGAACTCACTATATTTCATGCACATATCCATCACATATTGTCAATTTTCTTTATATAACATGACATTATCCATCTTTCATAGAACTTTTTCATTAATAATTCATTAGGTTGAGGTCCTCTTATATAAAACATAACAAATTTATCTTCTTCATTCGCAATCACTGAATCTAGTTGATCGAATCATGGTATACTCACAAAAGAGTTGTGATTTTTAATCAATGAATTTTAAAAATTCATCATCATATTTATTTATTTTTATGATTTATCCTTCTAGAAATTAAACCTCTAAAACATCCTACAAACAACTAATACAACTATTAAATGAGTAATAAATTCTCTAGTAACTCTTAAATACATCTCTTATGATTCTTATGCATAATTTTAAACCATGAGGTCTATAATTTCATAATGTAAATTTCTAAGTTCAAGATAGATTTAAATATAGGCTTGTGTGTCTCTTCATATATAAAAGAGGTTATCGACTAGTAGCTAGGGCCTGACTGTCATCATTGGGGATTACTATCAATAAAGGAAATTATAAATAATGACACAGATTAATGCATCAAAATAAATAAGAATGGTTATATAAAATGTCTTAAAAATCATCATTAGTCATAAAAAATAATATCAAATCCCCAAAGTGGCAGTTCAACAAGAGTACAAGAAAGATAGATAAGTAAATAAAACACTACAACATGACTCAAAGTATGTCTTGGTACAACCACCAAACACCACGATCTATCTCCTATTTCGCTGTCACTAAGAATTTTCCCTTACCTAAGTCACTGATCTGGAGGTCTTCTTGTACATAAGAATTCCAATGTAATATGTGAGTATAAACTAATTAAGACACCACTAATGGGTATTTAACCCAATGTTATAATAAATATATTATAGTTTTTTTCATGATACAAATTTAATGTATGAGTAAACATATCTCCACACATGTGATGAGTCATCATGTGCAAACCAAGTCGACAAAAACCCCGACCCCACCTTCTTCGGTATGATCTGAGTATGGTTTTGAATTTCTATAACCCCATATATCAAGATGCTACACTGGTCCCACTATCTATAGAAACCTTATTATTGTAAATCCAATCTCAATGTTCCTCCTTTAAGTAATACGACACACCCATCTTGATGGTGGTTATTAGTAGGAACACTGAATGCCCCACCCTAACAGTGGTTTTAGTCCTCATATGGTGGAATGTCCTACATGATATGTTTTTTATATTTGGATGTTTACATAAACCATTCATTTAAGTTTCCCATATTTTCCTGTAGTTGATGGATACTTAACACCCATTCATTATCTTGTCCCACATAGAATAACATGTATGTTATCTGACTCATACCATCAAATTATACATTGTAAATTTATATTATCACATCATCATGATCAACCTCTAAGAGGTATTATAACCAATACTGAGTAGCATGTCCATAATGATACCAAAATAATGGTTTGACATGATATATAAAACTACACACAAATATTTTACCCAAAAATAAACCAAAATTCATACCCCATGCCATTATTTGGTCTTGTTTGTGTATACACACTTCTTTCTCCTCATTGTCATCAACTTGAAACCTACGTTCATAAATTATTTTCATATCCTCATCTAATACAATGGAAAATATGATCACTCACTTTTAAGAGCTCATTAGAGAGGATCCAAAAACCTAGGTTAGTACGTTGCACTGGGAACATTATAGAGTAGCTGATTAAAGCAATCTTAGTATGGTGTTTAATCATTTTGTGATCTTTTTCAGCACGTAGTGGTATCTTGTAGGTACAAAATGGTTTCTTGTTTCTCTTTAAAATGGTTTATTAAAAACATTATTTGGAGGAGGATGGATGGGTCTCAGGGGCCACTCACATACCTGCATGCAATATGTATAAATAATGGGTTTCAAAAATTAATGATCAAACCATGAAAACATGATATATTTGGAGCTATGTGTTAAGGATATTCCTACCTCAAGATAATATACATAAATTCCATGGTTTTCCAAAAATGTAGTTAATTTAATGAATATATCACCCAAATACTAATGAAATAACTGTAAAGTCAGATGAGAGATCATGAATATAGATTCTAGAGAGGAATGTCAATGATATAAAGAAAGCAATTAACCAATAAATATTCACCAATCGAATCACCAATAAGACGTTATATAATTTCAATGATCCCAATAAAAGGATATTGTTACACCAAATTTAGAAATCACCTCATTATACTACTCAAAACACCATCATCTAATCTATAAAATCCTCATTATATAATAATTTAACAAGGGTAAAAGTATTTAAACACAATAAGAATGATTCAAATAAGTTTCGTACTAAATAATCCCAAATAATAATCACCAACAATTGAAGATAGAGGGATCTATTTGACCAACCTAAGGATAATAAATATAGATCCAAATGAGGGAAAACCCCAAGTTTGAAAGAAGGTCTCACAAGGTCAATAACTAGCTTCTTCAGATCATCTAAAAATTCTATTGGAAAATGTGTAATGGTTAAGAGAGGATCATGTATTGATTAATAGAGGAATAAATCAATTAATATTACGTTAAATATATCTAATTCAATATATATGTGTCTACCCTTTGAAATGGATAGGATCCATGAGTAAGAATGATATTTTTGACTATTTCAAAACCCATATGACCTCTACCATGGACTCTACCATGACCATGGTATTATTGAACACTTGAGGAACAAAACCAGGCCCAATTGAGGCTTACCAAACCAAAAGATATTTTACATCACTATAGTTTCCACCCTGACTGTAGTGAGGTCACCCAAGATGTGGTTCACAAGGGAACTAAGTGATCACCATGGCCATGGATTCCAATTTTTCTGGGGTGTTTTACACATGGGGACCACTAAAAATTTCACCATGACTTTAGTGTATCCCCATTCAGAAAAAAGACTCTAAACCCCATTTTGATTAAGATTGTGACATCGAAGAACACATCCTGGAACCATGTTTCTGCCATCTTAAGGATCAAACACCACCTAAGAATTGTTAAAAACTTAAATTCACATATCATCTAAAAATATGGTTCTGCAATTATACCCTTATAAAGCCTCTTATCCTTGAGAGGAATTTTTAGATTCAAGCTCAAATAACATGGAATATTGCCCTTAAATTCCATACTCTGACTCCCAAGTCATACATTAGACCCGTCTATAGCTCTATAATATCCAAATATGTTGTATTTTATTACCCAATAAATATTTCATGCCCTGATTAACCATACATATCATTTGTTCTTCATGTGATAAATCCCGATCAAACAAAATATCCTTGTATTTTATAACATGTCCATGATTGGAAGTTCACATTTTATTCTATGACACATGGAACACATTATACATATACTGATAATATTGTGGAAGAACTAAATGGTAAACCAGTATCCCAATATACATTATGGTCTTGAAATAATAATAAAAATTCTATATTTAGTTTATTTTGAAGACATTGATTCCTCAACCATGGGGTCACTCGTAAGAAAAATCGATTGGCCACAATGAACTCCAATGGTCTATTACAATTGTTTAAATATTATATATATTTTCTATTGATGGTGACTGATTGATTCCAAATCAATATTATTCTATTTGAAATATCATGTAGGACAGCATCCCATTTCGACATGGGCACTAGAAGTGGCTGGATTAGTCCTCTAGGACACTGATTCTCATCCTTTACTTTATGGTATGTAAGATATCATGAAAAAAACTATCAATATCCCTCTTTTTACATGGCCAATAAAATTTTCATATAATTTCAGGGTATATCTTCATCCATCTTGGATGCACTATCCTCCATGAGGAATGAGGGTCTCTTAAAAGATATTCATTAATAATAGTAGGAACCGAAATCCTCCCATGGAAATAAATCACATTGTCATCATCTAAGGACCAACTTGATGCTGGATCAACTCCCTCCAACCATTATCGTATCACTACACCCTTGCAATATATCTCATGGATGGTCCTCACCTAGTTAACTAAAGATGACATGATAAATAAAGGTGTTCTTGTCACAACCCATCACACCTTAGTTGCATCCATCAAACAATTAGGAAATAATCACCTCATATTTCATCCATCCTCCTGAGGCTACTATCAAATCTCATAAGCATAATGTATATTTTGGGTGATATTATTCATAACAACATTACTATTACCCGGTGAATAATCCTTCGTGAAGTTTAATTTCAATAGATACTCCACACAACACCTCTACCTTAAATTCAGGTCCTTCTGTGATAAGATATATTAGAGACTCTTGTTGTTCATGTATACAACAAACCACTCTCTAATAAGATATTTTCACCAATAGATCAATGCATGTACCAAATATTCCAACTCTAGGGCATGGGTAGAATAATTTTACTCGTAGAGTCATAACTGTTGAGATCCATAAGATACTACCCAGTTTTCCAATATTATCACATCTCCCAATCCAACTTTTGAGGAATAAAAAAAACATTTATTTTATCACGAGTTCTGGTAACTTCATAAGAATATTTTTATCCAATATCCACATTATCTCATTCAATTATTTCTCACACTAATCTGACCAATAAAACCTATCCCCTTTCTTTTCTTGATCATTCATAGGGGTAACCAAATCCATGAAACTTAGATCAAATGTTGGTAGTAACATACTAATCAAAGTAATATCCGGAATTCAAATATATTTCAAAGGTGGGATCAAGATATCCCTGTAACCACATTCATTTATTCCTCATGAATTATAGCATTTTACACTATATAGACTTGGTTAATAACCTCTTAAACCTAGTAGTGGCACATTGAAAACTTGGTATAATAAAAATGTGCTCAATGTGTACCCAATAATATCTCAAGACACCTAACATACTACTCCACGGTCTATGAGAAAATGTGGATGTCATCAGTGAATACCATGATGAACGAGTCCAGATATGGGTGAAAGATCTTGTTCATAAAGGCGATGATCAATGATATAGAATTACTTAGACCAAATGGAATCTCTAAGAAACTATATAAGACATACCTACTCCTAAACATGGTATTAATTATGTCCTCTTCCATATCCTAATGATGATGGTAGCTTAAATATAGGATAATCTTTAAAAATCAATGATGTACTCACAAATGATCAAAAAGATCATCGATCCTAAGAAAAGGGTAAAACATTAACCTATTCATATGGTTTAACATTCTATAATCTATAAAAATACGAAGTGACTCATTGTAATTTTTTGTGAACAGTACTGGATCATGGTAGGTAAATTTTTTTAGTACGATAAATCCCTTTTTCTCCAATTTATTAAGCTAAAATTTAGATCCTTCAACTCCTTCTTCACTATATTATAATAGGTAATCAACATATATTGTTCCACTATAATGAGTTCTATTTTTAAATCAATTCCAATATATGTATGCAGACGTTATAAGTATTCTGAAAATGAATCCTAATAATGATCTACAATTAGAGTGAAATATTAGAGGGATAACACTAATCCTGCCAAAAGTGATAAGACCACCAAATTTTCCACAATTATTCTAATATGACACAAATCCACGATCACTCTACTAGCTTCTAACTCCCTCTGGCATGTAATTACAAACATTTCTCCCTTTTCTAGTTAAAGGATACCCATCTCTAATTGTTTTCAATGTTTGTGTGATATCTTGTAAGATAGTACATCCCAAATATCACATTGATTATGTTCGTATTTAAAATTATGATATAATATAAATTACCATAGCCAAAATTCCCTACATGATATTTTATACATCTTTGAAGACTCTTTGATATAGTACCTAATGATGTGGTGATATAAATACTTTCAAAAGTTATTATAATCGATACATATAAGAAAACATCCACTTAATCAGAGATAAAGTATTGAAATACCCAATATAAAAAAATTCTTAGATATAATATAGATGATTATGACTAAAAATTTAACCATATTTGGACCCTTACAATCATCTCCTGGATCATGATCCATTTCAAAAACATTACCTTTCTTAGCTCCATAACCTTTGACATAGTTCATCAAAGACTAGGATGTTTCCATCCTATTCAAAGGTACTCAACCACCAGTTTTACATAGTCTCCTAGAAATCCTACAATAACACCTTTAGTAGAAAATTTAATAAAACTAGGACTTATACATTAGTGGAACTCTATAAGAGGCTTCCATAAAGAATTAAAATTATTCCTTTTTCCTTAATCAAAACATATGGCAGAATAAACTCCCATAGAGGACACTCATAATTAATTATCAAATATATATTCTTACTACATTACTACTATTTATCATATTTTTTATTTATAATAACATAAGAGACATTAGTAGTAGTGATAGGAAGCTTAGTCACTGGTCCTTTATGAACTGTATTAATCTGACTACTGTATCCACCTATAGGTCATTCTCGATGGTTAGAGGCATTTATAACACCTTTGGGTCTAATGTTAGATCAATGATCTAAAATTTCTATTTGATCTATGGACAAAGGCCTGTGTTTATCTTCTTGGCCTTTCAAGCATCATTTCAATCTAGATGAGGGGACGATAATAGTAGCTATATGAAATGATTAGAATACATAGATATATAAATAGATCATTGTAAAAACTCTATAAACTCTTGTTCACGGTTCATATTCATCAAGATAGGTAAAAATTTCTCTAGAAATACATCCTTGAAGTTTACTGAAGTAAGAACCTCCTGACTTCCATCCCCATTCATTATAATCCATGACCTCTTGGCTGGCCCCTAGAAGACAATGGTCAATAACTTTACTTGCCTATCCAAATGAGTTTGGAACAGATCAAAAATTATCCCAATGATGTATATCCAATTCTCTAAATCTTTAGTGCCTTCAATACCTTGAATGTATGGTTTATTATGGAGTTGTAAGTTATAAAAACCGACATTCATGTTCTTCTAAATGCTTCCTCCTTGAAGAGGCACAATGTGAAACATTAATAGATGAACTGAATTTGCATCTTGAATAACTAGAATTAGTATTGGAGCATGTTGTGGTACATACTTCTACACCACTGGTGTTGGTATAGACATGAAATCTCTAACAATAGCCACTGGGCCTCATCTGTTAGTGATCCCATCAAATGTCTCCATGGTGACAGTTCCGAACTGGTAAAAGAACATTTAAGATGTCTTAAGTCACTAGTTCTAGATAAATCCTAACCAGTCTATGGGATCACAAAAATATTCACTAATAAGTACACATACAACCAATGGTTCTTACCTCCTAAATCTTCCCACAGCCAAATCCATGTACTCTGTACCATTATATTAGTCACAATCAGATATATATATTTATATATATAAAACATGAAAATTTTAATTTATCTAATACAAATAACAATATATCATAGAATCATGGATATGTAAAACAAACCCCTGATTCAAATAATGGAATTAATTAATAAATTAATATTAATCAATTAACATGATCATTTATTACATGAAATCCTACATTCCTAGTCATAATGAATTTAGTCACCAAATCCCAAAAAACTTAATTGCACAAAAGATCATATAACCAACAAAAAACTATAATAGGGAAAAAGATAATAGAAATCCCATCAATGGTAACTCAAAGGTCCGCTATACATGTATTACCCCGACACACATATAACTTCACCACATAAGTCCCAAATAGAATAAGATCCTTTATAGCATACCCCTAAAACATGGTTAATTAAAGATGAAGAAAAACATGGTATACTTTGATATGATTTTGTTACACTCCATTTGAAATAACCGGGTCTGACTATAGTGCCACATAGCCTCATGAATTCCTCTGCATATGCAAAAGGATGCTGATAAGAAGCAAGGAACTCGCCGTCATCAATGAGGAGACTACACCCTCAATATAAATAAATATAAGTATAAATAATAATATATAATAAAAAAACAAAATAAATAATAATTGTTATAAAAAATGATTGTAAAGTATCTCAAGTCTTGCAGAATAATTACCAATAACTGAAAAGTAGCAGGACAACAACTGTATGAGAAACAAAGTTATGTAAACATAAAATTATTGCATCCCTTTGGTGTCTATCATGGTATAACCTTTGAAAAATATGTATTTTATCCTATCTCCATGTCATTGTTCCTTTTACCTTTCCTATGTCCCTAATAATGAAGTTTTCATGTGATTTAAGATTACCATGTAGGGTGTAGTTATAAACCCACTAGGACAAAAACAGTTAATCCTCAATAAAAGTGCATAGTAGATATGCGAATTTTATGTCATGATATAAAGTAAAATAATATGTAAATATAAAACCACATATGAAATGAGTCATCATAAACTGACCAAGACATTTTGATCCCCTTCCCCACCTGATTAAACATTATATCACTAAGGACTTCAATGAGAATCACCAAAAATCACAACAAATTCTAAATGTATCAGTATTTTTTGGCACCCTATGGATTTTAGTCCCATCTCCATGTTTTGACTTTATAGAATACCACATATTCTACCATGATGTTGGTTGTTAACTCGAACACTAAAGAGCCTAAGCAGATAGTGGTCCTAATCATCATATGATGGAAAGTCCCGATTATCATGTTTTAAATAGTTGTATTTGTACATCACACCTGCATTGAAATCTCCCATATAGTCTTATAATAAAAAGATACTAAAATTATCTACACGGTCTACTATCACATTTGATGACATGTCTATGATCCAACTCATGCCATCAAATAATCCATAGTTTATAGACTTTATCATATTATAGTGCTCCCTCTCTAAGGGGTCATCTAACCAATATTGAGTAACTTATTTATCCAAATACCTAAGGCCATGTTTTGTTGGATAATAAATATCATAAACAATATTTTTCATAGAATGGAATAATGAGTCATATTAAGAATACATATTAAGAGTCTATATAAAAATCCAAAGAAGACATATCATGTATGGGTCCCAATAGCCACTTGAACACCTATAAGATATATATATATATATATATCATATGAGGGTGTAAATCATATAAAATCATACCAGGAAAACATCATATATATGTCCCTAAACAATAATGATGTTCCTATATCAAGATTACAGTTGTCAACATCAAGGGTTATCTAGAAGGTAGAACCTGAATCAAGATCACACCCAAATACCGAAAAAACATCTACAAAGTCACATGAATGATCAATAATAGAGATTCTAGAAAATAACATAAAGGATATAATGAAAGAGACTCACTAAAGAGGTGTCAAAAAAGTAATTTCCATTATGATGTCATATAATTCCAAAAATCCCCATGAAAGGATGTTTTACACCAAAGCTAGGAATGATCTCAATAGTTTAAAAAAACCAACATTGTCTAAGGTACAAAAACATAATTCCAAGATCATTTTAATATGATAGAATTATTCAATCAGAAAAAGAATTGATAATTAGTGTTATCCATCGAATAACCCCAGACCTGAAGCACTAATAAGGGTATATAAAAGGATCACATAGATCTAACAAATGATAGGAAAGATAGATAGAAACATGATAGAAAAAAGAGATATGATTATGGTATCACATGTATAGGACCTTGGTTTTCCAGATAGTGTATAAATTCTTCTAGAAAACAAGGAACAATCAAAATTGGAACATGAATTGATATATAGAGTAAGGAATCAATTAATAGCACATTAAATTCCACTCATTAAATATTAAGAAACCTATCCATTAAAATATATAAGATCTATAATGAAAACAAATTATTTATACTATTTAAAAACCAACATGACTTCCACAATGGCCTCTAATATTGCCTCCATAGTGGACATGGTGTTCTTGAAGACCTCAAGAAACACAACCAGCACCCAATATGTTTTTCCAAACCATAGGCTATTTTCCCCCACCATATCCTCCACCATATTCATGGTGAGGTCACTAATGAATTTACCCACATGATCTCGCAATAAGAACCACCTCCATAACCTACATATTTTTGTACATTTTATTCATAAAGAATTATGCAACTTTCACTATGGTTGGGGTATTGAACGTCTTGGACCAAAAATGTACACAACCCAATATTTTAAAAATAAATCAACCACCAACATATCTAGAAGAAAATTTTCAACCATAACAAGCCTTAAAAAACCACTTAAGGCATGTATAAACTTACATTATCATATCCTCTTAAAATGAGGTTGTTATAATGTTACCCATACATACCTCAATGCAGCTCAATAATTTGAGACATTTTCTATCTACAACTCTAAAGGATTCCTTTATATGATTAAATAAATCTTATGTATATATTATAAATTTATAGTAACCCTAATATTTTCCTCATAGAACTAGATAAACCCTTACATATTGTTTGTTTTAACCTTACATATGATAGTTCATGTTTTTACATTGATAAAAAACATTATTAACCCTAATTATATTTATGAATAAACTAGAGAAACCATATATATTTTATACCATTATGCATGAACCTAAAGACCTTTATATATCATCCCTTATATATCTAGTCCCTTCCATTTTTTCTATATAACAAAAACATTAAAAGTATCCTATATATGAACATGTTTACCAAATTTTCAATTCCCTTTAGCTTTGAAATTATTCATCATTTTCAAAACATATTCAACACTTCTAAAAAAATTCAAAAATACGTTGGAATATCATCAAATCATATTTATTCATCACCAAAACAATCATAAAGATTATGGAACATCTAAATAATCCTTCAAGTATTTTATTAGATCCTCTATTTCATCATACACATCATACCTTGTTCAAAAATAATCCTTGTATATTCTTCACATGAAGTCATTCTTCACCATATGATAACTCTTCAAATGGATTTTTATAGCTATCTTTATCAACATATTATAAGATATTTAATACTTAGAAATCAAAATAATCCAAATAATTATACTTCCCACCTTTTGATAAATATTCTTAAAAATAATTTAACATGAACCTTCAAGTAGTAAATTTTTCACTTCAATGATCATTTACCAACATTAAAAAAAGTAGAATCATTTTTCAATGTTAGAGGAAGATCGATCCCTTTCACACATGTGAATTGATTATATCTAATAGACGCACCAAAATTTACTCTTTATCTTATTAAAAAACATATTTAACACAAATTAAATTCCTGGAAGCATCAATATTTATATTTCATGGTGTTCTCCTATCATCTCAACTAAAAAAATTGAAACCTTTTTTTATAATTCCATTATTAACCCCACAACCTTATCTCAGAAGATTTTTCACTCTTCTTCTATGATTATTTTCTCAAAATATATCAACATCACATTTATTGAGGTCATTCTTCATGACAGTAATTAAAACTCAAAAAAGATGAATTTATAATTAATTATACTATAAAAATTCCATTTTCACTAGTTTTATCATGATTATTTTATATTTATTGATCCTCATATCACCCGTTATAATGTTTAAAATTGAATTATTATCCAGATAATACTTATTTATGTTTTTTCCTTAAATAAAAATATATAATGATTTATGTTTAATCCTATGAAAGTCACTTTTTCTATTTTCCCTAATTTTTATGAATTATATATTTATTCATATTCTCTCTTTAATTGTTCCTAAACGCATAGCAATAAAATTATGAACACAAAAAAGTGGTTTCTCCTTCAATATACTAAATTATTGTAGAAATTATTTATTATTTAGCCATATACATTTATGATTCTTAATTTTTATCTATTCGATTTGTTTTTTTCACTTTATATATATTACTATAAATATTAAATCTCTTTTTAAGTATTATATTAAAATTAAGATATCCCAAGTTCATTAAATAATATCTCTTCCTAGATATCTCTAGTCATTTCATAAAATCTTTTTGAGGTCTCACATATTATATTCTATGAATATTATACATGTCATGTAATCCTGATATCCTATTTATTTAAAATTCATTTTGAATATTCATCTGGGGGATCTTTAATATACGTTGAGTTGATTCTTGAGTTTATAGAAACCCTTAATGAACTGAGTTAATGATGGGGGGTGTTGGTTAGTCTCAATTGATACAACTTCATTGTGGAATTGATCATAAAACAATAGTTGGATTAATAAAAAAGAATTATTATATCATAGGGTGTGGTTTTTAGAAAAACTACACATTAGATTCTCATTATAACACGTTTTTTGTGATAATTCATCCATGAGTTTTGAATGAGTTATTTCTATTTTTTTTATTGAGAACATAATAGTGGATTAGATGAAGGCTTATTTGAGTTGATTAAAATTCCAATGCATGAATAAATCCAAAGGAGGCCTTGTACATTCAATGGTAATATGTGAAAATAGACAACTAGTAGTTCCCAAAATGGATTATTAGGTTCTTTGAGTTAAATGATCATTGAATTGGGTCTATCATCATGATGATTTGTTAGTAAATATCATTGAGTACTAGAATGGGTGTTTCAAAGAAATCTTATTTTATTGAATAATGTAGAAACACTCATGGTTTGTTAGGTGTAGTACTTAAGGAACACTTGAAAAACTCAAAGAGTGAGATAAAAAGTTAACATGGGTAACTGCGATCAATATGGAAATTTTAGATTCCATTTCATAAAAAAAGTCACGTGTTCTACATTTTTTAGTGAAACAGAAGTAGGGGAAATCTATTTTAGTCTGAGTATTTGTTCTTCTGTGTCATGGATCAAGAAATAAATAAACATAGTGGATCTTGGATTTTAAGTTGATCTACATGGGATAGACCATAGGGATCTAAAGTAAAAATGGTAATTTTAGTGATTGGTTTATGTATAATCCAATGAACTTTAGAAAATTTTTAGTTGGACCATGACATGGTGTTAAAATATTTTGATATCTTCATGGATGAAAATAACATTCAAAATAGATATACCTAGAAAGTCAGTCAGAGGCTAGCATCCAACCATTTATTAAAATAAAAGAAAAAGTTCAGGGACAAGCACACAAGCTCAAAATACAACTAGAAATCATAAGAACCATACCCATCACCACCTCTATGGTAGAATTCTTCCTCCGCAGTAGCTGACCCCCATTCTGAGTTATCATAATGTTTCAGGACTTTTGCAAACTTCCTCCAGAGATTTAATCGCTCCCGATAAATCAGCTCATTAGAAGAAAGCATACTCTTATTCACTCCTTCCCCACCTTCCTTTCTGACAGATGACCGAGTAGACATTGGCTTTGGAAAAAAGGAGTAATATTTCTTTGGCCTTCGTCGGATTGTAGCGGTCATCTCCTCCTGATTCTCAGACATTTTCACCTTCCCACCCTGGACAATACTACTATAATAGGGCATAAGCATGGCACCATTTTCTTTATCACTCCCGGAAATATCCCCCCACTTTCTAGGGATAACCTCCTCTTGATTATTCACTGACTGGGTATTAGTTTGGATCATTGCTAAGCATTGAGGGTGCTCCATTATTTCATTATTTTCACGAGACGCCATCTTCATTTGTTCATTTCCAACATCATCCTCCTGAGACCCATCCCACACATTGCCACCATTGTTCACCGAAGTAAATACATCCACATAATCATGTTCCAGAATTTGAAAATGATTACCCAGCTGAACTGTAGACAGAACCCCTCCATCATCATCAGCCCAACCACATCTCCCATCAATACCTACCTCCAAGACCCCCACCATCGGACTACCAAGAACTGAAGGGTAAGACTACAATCCCATGACCCTGCTGTTGCTAACTAGATCACCCCCGGCACTAGCAGGATGGTTATCAGCCTACTTCACTTCAACCCCCACTTGCAGATCACTCCTCAGCCGTTTAAGTACTACAGCAACCGTTGGATTTTGATCCTTCATATACACCCCATCAGCAGCAACTGGTTCCACAATAACAGAATTCAACCTCTCCCTTAGAAGGTTCCCGACCCTATTACTCGACCCTTCCTCCCTTTGTTGGACCAAATTGACCCCCTTCCTCACACTAAGATTACCTGACTCCTCCAAGACCTGCCTCAACCCTCTAAGAGCTACAACCACCTTCGGGCTAGCCTGATGCTCTGTATCCTTCTTCAGCGACCCAGCATCATCAAGTACCTCATCAGCTGGCAAAGACTGATCCCTTCCACGACCTTCACCACCAGACTTCATCTACCCCATAAAAAGAACCACACAAGCCTTAGGAGCTTTTCCAACATGGTTATTCTCCTTCCTTTCCGCTAGCCAGATTCCTCGATGACGAGCCCCCTACAGGTGATGTGGACACCACTTCCAGCAAACTTCTGAAGAGTGTCCCAATCCAAACCGCAGAAGACAACAAGTCCTGGTTCATATGGAATTCAAAGGACCAGTGGAATAGAAAAAATCAAAACCCATTGACGCTGTGTGGCGCGCTCGACCAAGCTTTGATAAGATCTGACTCTGATCCCAACCGAATCAGGATGTGCTGACTGTCGAGCAATCCAATTGTCGCCCGTTCATATAGATCCCATTCACCAAAGATGAACTTATCGAAAGCATACATTGAAGGTCTCCTCCGCTTGAACTGAGCGACCAACGTGAGATTCAACAGTGCAGAGGTTTCTGTGAATTCGGATGTCGAGATCTGAAGATTTGGAAGGCCATCAAAGAGCTCTGGCACCCTAGGGCTCAACGGAACCTATAAAAAAGGAGTTAAGAAATCAGGATTCGAGAATGCCTGAAAACAGGACCCCGTTCTTCCAAAGGGTAACGATGCTCCCTCCCCTAGCGAGGGGGCAGGAGCCGGCACAGGATTCGCCGTCGTCACCAAGGGAAGGAGAGCATCGCGGGATCCACCGTCGTCCAGTCCTTCTTCTTATATGAAAAAAATATAGTAAAGTGTTCTTCAAAATGGATATATTAGGAACATAAATATGTGATAAACAGTATATGGTTGTTTTTACTAAAAAATAGGTGTTTTGAGATATTAAACTATATGATGGTGATATTCCTATAAATTATGACATATTTATCTTATTTATAGGTGAAAAAGAGAGAATAAATCCTAAGATAGTTAACCACATATACATGTGATCATTCTAAGAGGATTTTTGTTGGTACATACGAGAAAATAAAAATTCCTCATGTGATCCAAATATTTGTGGAACTTGTGGTAAATGGAAGAAACAAAAGGTAAAATGTTTATGATTTTATTAATTTATTATACTTAGAGTTTATGAAACACTTATTATCTTTATTCCTTATTTACAATGAAAAAATATAAGATCATGTATATTGGTATCACACTTATTTTTTACCAAGGAATTTTTACTTAACAAAAAATATTGTGTGAGTCTTAAAAAAATACTTGTGTCTTGTGTATTCTTTCTTATTATATCTCTCATCATCTCCTATTTTTGTTCAAGATTTAAAACCAAAAAACACTCATGGGAAAGTGATTCAAGGGTTATAATTTTGGTTTCCACTTATTTACCCCCTCTTTGGTTGTATACTATCACATGGGGCTTACACATCACATTATACTCATTAGATTATTTTCATTTTTAAACTTTCATAAATTTCTAAGAAATTTTGTTCTTATCTTCACCCTAGTTTCCTCTTTTCAACTATAAAATTATTTTTATCTGAAAATATTATCTTATATAATTTAATGTAAAACATTTTTATGTTAATTACTAAATTTATCTATTATTTTCATTATTATTTTAATATATTTTTAATTTTCTCTCTTTAATTAGTTATTACTTAATATGTTACCATATATTTAAGGGTGTTTGACCTTTAAATAGATCTTATAATTTATCAATATCCATGAATAATACTCATATAGATAATTTATATTATTTTTATCTAAATACTAATATCTATTCTCTTATAGGTAGTAAATCCATTTCATGTCCTTTGATTTATCATTAATAAAAGAGTGTTGACAATTTTTTCTTAAACTTTCCTTTTTCAACATAATGAATTATATTTCAATTCTTATAATTATTATAATACATTATTTCATCTCCCATTTTAGATTAAATTCTAAATAAGTGTCTTCATATTTAGAAATAATATGTATGATCTTTTCCTTTTTCAACTATTCCTCTCTTTGAGTTTTTCTGTTAAATGTATTCCGTTGTTTTTTCCCTTTATATTCAATCCTTGGTGGTAGATTCTTGTTCAGAGATGGAGAGATTTTGTTATAAAAAAAGCCAAAATTCATGGGATGTATGTTTGTATGAGTAATAAAGTCAAAATAAAAAGTTTTAAATGGGTTTACAAGGGCTGTTTCTCTACTTTGAAAGGCATTGGAGTTGATCTAGGTATTTTTATAGAAAATGGACTAAACGATATCTATATGGTATTTAGACACCCTATAAAGCTATTACCTGATGCGTAGATTCTTCCAGAAAAAATATATTGTTGGTAATAGTTGTTATATAATAACAATCCCTTAAAACCAATATCATTACTATAGGAAATGAATTATGGTAGTCACTAGTGGCTAAAGCAGCCAACCTCACACCATTGAAAGCCCACAAATATACCTCTCCTCTATCAAACTACCAGATTCTATATGGTTCCAAGATTTGGTTAGAGTTGTGTTTCCCACATGTCATATATAATACCCAATGTGTAAATATCAAATGAATATACTCAATAGAAAAAGAACCTTTTGATTTCCATTTCTTATGGGTGTGATTCTTCTTCTAGTGTCCCTACGCACCACTGGAAAAAATACTACCTCATTTTCCTTGAACAAAATTCTGATTTTCCTCTTCATGGAAGGATATTGATTAGGATATTTAGAATTTTAATGAGTCTTGGGACCCTTCTCTATATTATTTAGTTTATTTTTAACCAAAAGGACTGTGGGTTTGTCACACCCGATGTCCTTATCTACTTGGAGAATTAGATTAAATAAATATGAAAGACTCTTCTCATTATTACTAATATTGTAATCAATAATAAAACTAGAAAAGGTCATGGGAAGTGATTTGTGAATCTCATTTGGGAATTTAATCCCAAATATGACTATGTGTTCAATGTATCCAATAATCTTGACTATATAAGGCATATATGGAACTGATACTCCAAGATTAGTAGTTAATATATAATTGTATATCTCATGTCTCTCTTGTATCACCTTCTCCTGATAAAGTTCCTTAGCGTGATACATCATGTTATATGAATCAATGTACTCATGTTTCATTAGATGCTAATTGGTCATAGATGATATCATGAAACACTAAAAATATATATAATTTTTCAAATGTTTCTCATAGATAGATAAATCTTCCTTAGTATCATCATTACTAGGAATATCTAGAATAGGATATTCTAGCACATATAATTTCATTTCACGGGGTATGAAAATGAATAAGCACCTTTTTCATCTTTATAAATTTGTGCTAGTGAGAAGGTTATTATTCACATGTATGAATCATAGTGATATGTTTCAATTCCTTTTTTATTTGTTGTTTCTTTTAAAATTAATATCAAAATAAACTTTTACTACATTATTTTATAAAATATATATAAATAAATAAATATTAAATTTATTAATCTCCAACTATTTAATTGAAACTTAACATACCTCACCATTGGATTTAGAATATCCTATTTCTTGTATATTCTATTAGAAGGGATCCATGTTCACCTTATAATCACCCCAACATTATCTAGTCATAAAATTTCAATGGTTTTCGGTAGTCATTCCAAATTCCAATTGAATTAACTCATAGTTTCTTGATCTGTTGAGTTCCCTCCCCATTCCTGAAAAATTTAAATTGGATTTCCTCAACAATTTCCTCTTAATTACACTATGTCCTTCTTTGTAAGTCCACCCTTGATGTAATCTACAAAATTTCAACCCAAAAATTAATTTTAGAATTCAATAACAATTGAAATCACCCCAATATTTTTTGGATAATAACTTTTAACTTTGGTTTGATTTTAACTAAAGTAGTAGAAAGATATACCAAATTAATATATATAATTGAGGGATTTTATCCTTATGTCTAAATTTCCGATTATTATCTATATTACATTATTTTTAATATTAATTTTTTTTGCTTAAGTGATTAACCATGTCTTAGATAATTTTTACACATAATCCAATTTATTTTAGTTTTATCATGCATTTATATTAATTTGTTAATTCATGATCACAACAAAACCACCGTAATGAATTAACCATGAAGCTTGATTTAAATAAAATAATAAATTGGTATGATCATGAGTTTTTACTAATAGTTATTTTATCTTTCAAATGATAAAATAATTAGTAACATAGGGGGAAAACACTTTGAAACATTTATGGTTAAGGGGTTTACATAAATAACCCTGGGAACAAGTTCACTTACATAATGACATGATAGATGACATGTTGGGAAACGATTTATTTTAATAATAAATTAAATGAAATCAATCACATATAAATATTTGATCTAATATAATTATTTTCCATGTGCATCCAATTAATTACCCATTTAATGAGATTAAAATTAAATTATAATCATTACTATTTAATATTAATCACGATTCAATCAATTAAAGATATTTTTCAATTAATTTTTTTAATTCACATCCAAATTTTCATGAGATTCTAATTCATTATAATTTTAAACAAATTAAAGAATTTTTTTTAAATTAACCACGTACAAAATATACTTTGTATGAAACACAATGCATATATCTCCAAACTACCCAACATGTATTATACTTGTATACTATTTAATCATGTGAAATATTAAATACATGACTTATTTTGTAATTTCAATGTATGTTATATAAACTTAATAACCATAAAATAACATGGTATTTACATAGAGTGTTGTGATTCAATGTGTGTACAGTAATAACTATAATATGACTTATACAGGATATGTTGATCCAAACATTACATAAATATTAATTAAACACACACACACATATATATATATATATATATATGTATAAGATGACACATGGAATGTACTATAAACTTAATGACCACATGTAACACATATTGATAGGGTTTAAAAAAAATATATGATTAATTTTGAATTTTGAGTAATTTGGTGAATGTGTATAGTATGTAAATTGAAGTAATATGGTGGTTATTTTACTCACTATCTATCTGCGATACACGCCCTGGGACTTGGTTCATAACTGTTCCATGGAAAATGTTAGAGAACACGACGTGTACATGGGATATGCGGAGTTTTATTTCTGGTTATCATGACCACAAATCATGTAGGTTATGTATGATGGTACACATCTCATCTTTGATTAAGGGACTACGGAGTGTGTAAATTTTTTTTATGGTGTGTACTCCAGCTAAATGTACTCTAGCTTGTCTCGGTCAACATAGGGTATATAATTATATTCACTATGTGTAATAAATACACACATCAGGAATTAATTACAAATTAATTATAAGTGAATTAAACACTATAACACAATGTGTGACATTATGTTTCATAGTATGTACAATTATTCTATCTATCTAGAATCCTTATCACTTATGGATGATATCTTCAAACTTTTTTCATTCATAAAATTAATCGATTTTATTATATTTATGAGAAATGAAGTGAAATAAATAATATCTCAAAAAATAATATTAAATAATGATTAAAATATAATTTAAATCTAATTAAAAATGTGAAAATCAATCTATTATATTTATATAATTATTAATAATTATGTGAATTCTGTAATAGAACTTATAGGTTCAGGGAATAGAAGAATCATTGGATAAAACATGACCAACATTCCTTTTTTCCATGATTGATGATCAATCAATGATTTACATGATGATAAACATTGGGATCATTAGAATTGAATCAAATAATATAGACAATGGATAAACATCCTAACATAAGAACAAGATCATCAAATATTATTTATAATTAATTTATTCAATTAAATAATATCCTTACGAGAAATTATTCTTCATTGTTGGATTTAAAAATGGATCTACATCATACTGTTGTTTAATTGTAGTAATCAATAATATATTCCCTCTAGTGGTGATCCACATGTGTTCAATGAGTCTCTAAAAATCGTTATATGAATCTATATTTACTATCATGCTAGATCTTATTTCTTGTATCATTCACCTTTGATCACCCAAATAATCACTTCTAATGTATTTTTCTTCATATCTATATAATCTGTTGGTCGGAGTGGATACTCAAGAGGGGGGGGGGGATGAATTGAGTTCCAATTAAAATTTATGTTAAAAATATTTCTTTTAAAATCCCCCAATTATAATACTAAGTTAAACTATAGTGAATTGGTATTACAATAAAGGGTCAGTTATATTATCAAGAGATTGATTAGTTCTCAGTTAATTCAATCTGAAGATTAATTAACTTTTGAAACTAACTTAATGCTTTACAGTACATACAAACACTTTCTAGTTTAACTATAAATGTGACTCAAAATAGATTTGTATTTCAACGTAAATAGCAGTGGAATATAAAATATATAGTATAAATTATTCTTAATCTAAGATACACAATAGATATAACACAAGCTGTTCAGTCTCAAGATGAGACCTAATCCACTCCACTTGGTGATCACCTGCCACCAAGAAATTTATATAAATAAACTCTAATCCACACCCTGGATCGGGGTAACAACAGTACATAGACTGTCTAGGCCACGCAGGGACCTCTCCCACAGTTTTTTTGGGTAAACAAAAACAATATCCAAGCCACACAGGGACCTCTTCCACAGTTGTCGTGGTTAAACAAGAGTAAAGAGTTTGGTGTAAGGATTTTGAAATACTTTAGTTCAGCGCAAGAGTCAGCGTGTGTGTAAAATATACAGAGTACACACACTACTCAAAATTAAATAAAATAATCACTAAGAGAGTGTATACATGGGTTTAGAATGCTATAGTGATTATCAGTGCAGCTCTCGACTCTTTGGATAACACAAAGATTCCTCTGATTCATTCTCTTGTTTTTCTGTTGAAAAACAGAGTGTCGTGGTTCAGCTTGTGTTCTTCACGAGTGAAGATGTTTTATGTATTTCAATGTAATTTGTGTGTTTTTCAGTAGAGTTAGATTGTATGCATGAGACAACTAATTCTTTGAAGATCTTGTAATCTCTTCTTCGTGGTCGTGCTTGTCAGCTTATTTTTCTGTTTTGTACAGTGCACTCGAGTTTCTTGAGTTGTCGCGCGTCGTATTGTGTATCTTTCACTTGGTCACTCTTCTCTATTTATCTTTTAATGTATGATTTTTAGCCGATAGGTTCCAAGTATTTCTTTTCTCGTACCTCGTACTATGTCTAAAAATAAACATTAAATATGTCAGTGCATTAAATATATCAAATATGACCATTAAAAAGTTAAATTGAAAAACGAAAAAATAGTTTAAGAAACAGTGTCACAGTATGTTATAAAAATGGTTTCTTCTTCACGGTATCTCTTTCACGGTATCTACTTCACGGTGTCTCCTTCACGGTGTCTCCTTCACGGTGTTTGAGTCCCGGTTTCTGGCTTCCGGTGTCTTTCTCATAGTTTCTGGATTCACGGTGCCTTGATGACTGTGTCTTGCTAATTGTGTCTAGCACTTAGGAAAACAGAGTGTCTGGATTATGGTGTCTGTTCTTAGTGTCTTTCTTTACGGTGTTAGGCATACGGTGTCATGGTGTCTTGTGGTCACATTGCCTCATTGGTCATAGTGTCTTGTCTTCCCGGTGTCTTCTCTTCACGGTGTCTTGCATTACAGTGTTTGAATCATGGTGTCTTGTACTTAGGAAAATAACAATATTCAGAATTAAACAAAAATATGCATAAAATGTATTGAGCTTAACCATTATAAAGTATGAGATAGCTTGGAACATAAATAGACATGATTAATAAGATCTGTGATATTTGTGATCATTAATCATATTTGTAAATATTAATGAGATTTGTGATCATTAAAACATGATTAATACATGAGTAGTCCAACAATCTCCCCCTTTTTGATGATCACAAATCAAGTAAATGTAAAGGGTAAATTAAATGCAACTACAGAGAACAATAACATATGTTAACATTGATTTTTCATTAACATAGATGTTGCATATTTATCCCCCTTTTGGGATTATCACAACATAGAAAGAATATAGGGAAAACAATGCATATTTAATTAAAATTGTTCATAATACATTATACAGTATAAATAAAAAAATTAATGACATCCCCATCAAAACGTAGTAAGCACTGGTCTTCTTCAGGGATTGGCCTTCTCTTTTCCTTTATCAGCAGTAGAAGAAGAAGTCATCAGTGCAGTGGCTGATGTTGAAGAAGGCATAGAAGTGGTAGATAGAGAAGGTAAAGGGAGACCTTTGAAGATTGAGGGAGCCAAAGTAGGAGCTGTAGAAGATCTAGGCTGGTGCTGGTCAAGAATGATAGGCCTGATCTGACTAAGAGCTTGACCAACAAACATGGTTGTTGAGGGTAAGGCAAAGGTGAAAGTAGGTAATCCAGGTCTAAGAGGAGCAGTTGTGGGAGAAACAATTGTTGTGCTTTTAAAATGAATATACAGTCTCAGAAGTTTAATGAAGTCTGTAATAATCTCTCCTCTATACTGCATGGCCTTTTCAAAATCATCTTTATTTTCCATGAACTTGCCCAACAATCTGGTAAACTCGGTGAGCTTCTGGACTTGTTTTTTGAAGGCTTGGGTTATAAGTGGTTTTCTCAGATTCTCTACAAGGTATTTTAAGTGGTTAGTCATATCATTCTTGGAGAAAATCCGGTTAAAATATAAGTCTACTTTCTTAGAGATATCTTGTTGAGCATCATTGGCAATCTTTGAGTGGATTTGAACTAGTTCCAGCACCCTATCACTATTTTTAACAACATCAGATAAAGGAGCCATATCAAATCCAATGAAGTCACTCTGAATCTCTTCTTTGACTATAGATCTGAGCAAATTATTGTCCAAGACAGGAGTAGAGGTTGGACTAGAAGAATTGATAGCTTTAACAACAGTGGTCAGAGACTTGAATTGTTTTAGGACCTTTTAAAGACAACCATTATACTCATCTTTGATCTTATTAAGGTTCTCCACTATCTCCCTCATGTGTTGAAACATGTGTTTGTGACTTTTAGAAATATTCTTATCAAAGGATAGCAGATAGGGGTGAATCTGAGACATAATGTCTCGAGAGATGTTTGAAACAGAAGGTTCAGAATAAGCAGAAGAAAGTGCAGGAGCAGGCTCTGATCTTGAGTGCAGTTCTTTCTATGGGTCTTCAACCATTCTTTTCAGAGTTGCATCTTTAGTACTGATAAACTTATTCTCAACTCTTAATTTTTGAATTTCATTGATCATCTGAGGTTGAATGTGCTAAATAATCTTTTCTAAAAGCAGCGAGGCATCTTCCTGACTTAGTTTGGTCACAATATGAGGTTGAGAGGACATAAGTTTATCAACTCTAGCTAAGATAGTGTCTCCAAATACTTTCAAATCATATTTACTAAAAAACTATTGTTGTTCAGTTAAAGGTATAGGTTGAGGTTTAGGTTGAGGTTCAAGTTAATGTGCAAAGTATGTGGCAGATTTCAGTTGAAACAAATAAGAAAGATCAATCCCGGTTGTAGTAACCTGTTGAGATTCACTCACATCCTAAAAGCTTGGGAAAACATACTGAGTGTACAAAAAATAGGACTCAATAGGTTGAGAAGCATCAACAGACTCAGCTTCATCAGTCTGATGATTTGGAGGTTCCTCCCCCTCAAAATATTCTTCTTGTTCAGGACCTTGAGGCTGAAGTACTTGTTCTAGATCCACAGGATCAGCTCTTAGTTCCTCAATAATATCTTGTATAGGAAAATAAAAGGCTATCTCCATCCTCTCTTCAAAAGAGGGTATTACCTCAGGAACAGATTTTTCCACAGGAAGGTCCTCTAGATTTTCAACTTCCATACTATGGAGTTATTCCAAATTTTCTTCTTCCACTGCTGGGAGTTGTTCCACTACAGCATGGAGTTCTTCCACTATAGCCTCTACTATAACAGGGATATCCAGAACATGTTCTTCTATGGATTTCTTCTCAGATTCTAGTACAATTAACTCTCTTGAAGCCGCAGGTTGGATTTAAAGATTGATATCAACTCGAGGGGCAGGAGGTTCTTCTCCAAGAACAATAGGAGGAATAATAGGTCTTTCTTCCTTGACAACAACTTCTTCCCTATGAGGTACTTCAGCTTCTTCTCTATGTGGTACTTCAGATGCCTCTTCCTCTTCTTCTTCATCTTCTGGATAATCATCAACTTCTTCTGGTTCCAAACCAGGATCAGTAATGTATGTTGGCCTTGTTGGATAAACTGCAGGATTGAACTTCTCATAGAGATTATCATTATCTTCAACCCACTACTTCTTCCAGGGGTTCCAGTTTATTTTCATCCTCCTGATGGTAGCTTTAGATAAACAATATACATAGTACATAAGTACTTCTTCATTGGGTACAATTACTCCTTTTGCAATAATCATTACTGAAATCAGCCTAGAGTAAAACAGAGATGTATATTTGGATGTGACCTTAATCAATTCACGCATATGGTGAATGATATATTTTCACATATTTATTTTGTGTCCATTCTTCATAAGATGAATCATAAAAACATCATGATACTTTAAGATAGCAAAGTCACCTTTCCCCAGGCTAATCAGATTTTGAACAAACTTAAACAACATCCTTGTCTCCCCATCAAGTTCAGCAGCTATGGCCCTTCTCTTGGTGCCATTTCTAGTTAGGGTTTCTAGTTCATTTTCCAGGTCAAATAAATCAGTTGTAGGTGGGGGGTCTCTCTGATAATCATCACAGATCCCTTCATGAGGAATCCTAAGGCATACATCCCATAACCTCGATGAGAAAGATCATCCTTGGCCATTGACCCAACTCCTCACAACAAAACTTTCACCAGCATCAAAAGAAAATGGTACATACTTATAGAACTGAGCTACCAACCTCAGGTAAATAGGTCTATCCTTCCTAAAGAACCATTCGAGCCAGCCTTGTTCTCTTAAATCTTTTAAAACCAGAGATTTTCTACACAACAGCCACTTAGGGAAAATTTCTTTTTCAGGTACAACACTACAGTTTACCAGGTTTGGATTTAGGGGTCCTTCTGGTGCCAGCTTCGGTGCTATTTTCTTCTTCTTCGAGTTACTTTTTCTCAGGAGTAGATGAAGATAGATTCTTCATCCTTGGAATCCACTGAAGGTTCGAGAAATAGAGAACTGGAAAGGGTTGTTAGGTCGAAAGGGTTCGAGAGGAGTGATTATGAGAGAGTTCGGGTGAAGAATTGAGTGAAACCCTTTTGTATTATCATTTGGGAATGTCAAACATCACAAAAGTAAAAACATGGGAAATTAAAAAGCAGTGAAATAAAAATTACCACGATATGAATTAAAAGAAAAGCATAAATAATTTTCACATTGAGATAGTGAATAGTCGTTACGGTGCAAGGGTAAATGGTCATCACGGTGATACAGTCAGAGGTCATCACAGTGAGACAATGAATGGTCTGTTTAGTTACGGTGAGATAGTAAGTAAACTGTTCAGTCATGGTGAGATAGTAAGTGAAAGACTATGAATGCAAAGTGCTAACTGTGAGACCGTATACATGAGAGAGAGTGACTTAGAAACCATAAATCACGAAACAGTAAAGTAAAATATAGTAAAATATTAAACAGTAAGACCAGTAAGATATCTATTTGTGATTGATCATGCCAAGATCTTGTATGATGTAATCTAATCTCTCATAATTTAATAGTTTATTGAATATATTAGAAATTTGATATTCAGTACCAATGAATTCCAAAGTGATATCACCTTTTTGATAATGATCTCTTAAAAAGTGATGTCTTACATCTATATGTTTTGTCCTAGAATGTGAAACAGAATTTTTTGAGATGTTAATAGCACTTGTGTTGTCACAATTTATTGGTACATGTATGAATTAATATCCATAGTATATTAATGTGTGTTTCATTAACAAAATTTTTGCACAACAACTGCCAGCAACTATGTATTCAGCTTCTATAGTAGATAATGCAATAAAGTTTTATTTCTTACTTCACCATGATACCAGTGACTTTCCTAAAAGGTGACATGTTCCAGAGGTTCTCTTCCTATCTAACTTATAGCCTCCGAAGTCAATATGAGAATAACTAACTAGTTCAAATGATTTTACTTTGGGATAGAATAGTCCTAGATTGGGTGTATGCTTGAGGTATTTGAAAATCCTCTTTACAACATTTAAATGAGATTCTTTGGATTTTCTTGAAAACGAGCACACATGCACCCGCTAAACATAATGTCAGGACGACTAGTAGTTAAGTAGAGTAAACTTCCAATAATTCCTCTATAAGTGGTTTGATAAACATATTTTCCATCTTCATCAAAGATCCAACTTACAGGTGGTACTCATAGGAGTGTCACTACTTTTAGTGCTATCCAATCCAAAAATGTTTTAGAATATTTATAGTGTATTTACTTTGAGTAAAAACAATTACATCATTATTTTTAAATATTTGAAATCCAAGAAAGAATTTTAGTTCACCCATTAAACTCATTTCAAATTCATTTTGCATCATTTTAGAAAAATCAATACATAATGAATTTTTTGAAGATCCAAAAATAATATCATCTACATAAATTTGGACAACTAAAATATCATTAGAAATATGTTTTATAAAGTTGGTTGGATCAAATATTCCTTTTGTAAAACCTTTGGAAATAAGAAAAGTACTTAATCTGTCATACCAAGATCTTGGATCTTTCTTTAAACCATATAAATATTTTAATAGTTTAAAAATATGATTTGGAAAATGAGGGTTTTTAAATCCAAGAGGTTGTTCAACAAAAAAATCCTTAGCTATATACCCATTTAAGAATGCACTCTTAACATCCATTTGATATAGTTTGAAATTCAGATGTGCAGCTTAAGCAAGTAGGATTCTGATGGCTTCAAGTATGGCTACTGGAGAAAAAGTATCCTCATAGTCAATTCCTTCTTCTTAACTATATCCTTGTGCAACTAATTTATCCTTGTTCCTAACTATATTTCCAGCTTCATCTACATTATTTCTAAACACTCATTTAGTGCCTAGGACAAAAGTGTCCTTGGGTCTTTCAACAAGTTTCCAAACTTTATTTCTTTCAAAATGACTGAGTTCTTCATGCATAGCCATCACAAAAAATTCATCATTGATAACATCATCAACATTTTTAGGTTCATGTTGTGATAAAAATGCTTGATGTTCAACCTGATTTCTAAGAGAAGCTCTAGTTGGTGTTCATTTCTCTAATTCTACTACAACAGCATCTAAAAAATGATTATTTAGAATCCTAGTTGATCTAGAAAAGGTAGGACTAGAAATTTTAGGTTCCTCTATAGGTTCGGGTTCAACATAATCAGGTCTAGAATGTTTTCAGAACTGTATATCTTTATAATAGGTTCATTGATTTTATCATTAAGGTCCAGAATAGAAAAATCTTCTTCAAGATTTTCAAGAGATGACTTAGTTTCATGTGGATCAGTTTCATCAAATTTTATGTGGACAGATTATTCCACACATTTTTTTCTCTTATTGAAAACTCTATAGGATTTTCTAGTTATAGAATATCCTAAAAATATTCCATCATCACTCTTGGATGTAAATTTGTCTAGATTATCTTTTGTATTGAGAATAAAAACTTTGCAACCAAAAACTCTAAAGTAATTGAACTTATGTTTCATATTGTTCCATAATTCATAAGGGGTCTTGTTGAGAACTGGTCTAATAGAGACTCTATTAATAATATTACAAGCTGTATTTACAGCTTCACCCCACAAGTAAATTGGCAGGTCATACTCATTTACCATAGTTCTTGTAATTTCTTGTAGGGTTCTATTTCTTCTTTCTACTACACCATTCTACTGAGGTGTCCTAGGGGCAGATAAATTGTGATTATAACTATTTTGTGAGTAGTAAGATTCAAACTCATGATTTTCAAACTCACAACCATGGTCACATCTCAATGTCTTAATCTTAAGTCTACTAAGGTTCTCTACATACTTGAAGTATTTAATAAAGTAAGAACAAGCTTCACTTTTGCGAGCTAAAAATTATACACCAGTATATCTAGAAAAGTCATCTATTAATACATATACATAGTGATTCCCATTTAAAATTGAAATTCTAGATGTTCCAAACAAATCCATGTGATCCAACATGAGAGGTTGAGAAGTAAAAACTTCTTTCTTTGGTTTGAAAGAGATTTTGTGTTGCTTTCCCCTTTGACAGGGATTACAAACTTTGTAATTTGGAAACTCATGTTTGGTTAAGTATCTAAATAAGTTCTTCCTAGTCATTTTTCTAAGTGAATGTATATTGTATTGTCCTAATTTTTTGTGCCAAATCCAAGACTCTTTATGAAAATCATTTAAGCAAGTAATGTTTTGTTCGGCTAAAGAATTCAAATAAACAGCCTAAACATTTTCATTTCCTAAAGCATAAAATACTGAAGTATTTTTAGAATTAAAAACATTACAAGAATCACTTTCAAACATAAAATTAAATCCATCATCATATAACTAAGAAATAATTAACAAGTTGTATTTTAATCCGTCAACAAATAATACTTTGGAAATTAAAACTGAGTTAGTGTTACCAATTTGGCCTTGGCTGATGATCTTTCCTTTCGAATTATCACCAAAAGGTAAAATAGCCTCCATCAACATTGATTAAACTTTTAAAACATGAGAAGTCTCCTGTCATGTGTCTTGAATATCCACTGTCCAAGTACCACATCTTCTTATGGGAACTTGTTAAGCAGGTTTCCTACAAAACAGTTTTAGATGGAAAATGATTTTGGTACCCAGATTTTCTTGGGTCCAGATAGGTTAGCAAGCAAAGATTTAGGTACCCATATTTTTCTTATGGGTCTCATATAATTTAAAAAATCTATAGATTTTGAAAGATAAACTCTATTTGATCTTTAACTATGTGATTAACTAGTTGAAGTATTTGAATTTCCAGAACTATAACTAGCAGCAATCTGTCCAGACATAGGAATAAATCTAGTTTTAGCAATCTGTCTTTTTCCAGGATGATAGAAAATTCCAGTGGTATATTTTGGTGCCACTTGTTTACCTAACATTTGAGTTAGTGTGTCTTTTCCATTTCTGAACTTTTCTAAGTCCTTTCTCAGTTTCTCATTAGACCTTTTTAGTTCAGTATTTTCCTCAAGTAATTGAGCATTCTTTTCTTTTTCTACATCAAGGGCAGATTTAACAGAACTGGTTAGAGCATGATATTTCTTCAAGGTATTATATTTTCCCTTAAGATCATTATTGGTTTCTTAAAGCATGTTACAGTACTCAAATAACTCTTCACTAGACATATTTTTAGATTCAGAATCAGAATCAATTTCAGAATAATATAAATTCAAAGCGTGAGTGTCCGGTGTTACCTCTGATTTTTTTGTCATAAAACACATGTTAGCATTATGAGAGTCTTAATCCTTAGTAGAATCTTAATTAGTTGAACTTTCCTCTTAAGTGCTCCAAGTTTCTTTCATTGTTTTCTTATACTTGTTGTCCTTGTAGTCATATTTCTTTTTGAACATCAATTTTGGACTGTCAGCTTTTATGTGACCTTTTCTTTTGCACTCATAGAAGACAACTTCATCACTCTTATTAGCTTTCTTATAATATTTCTTCTAGTGTCTTTTTTGTCATATTTACCTTTTTAGTTTTAGGTTCTGAATAAGTTATTCTTCCTATAAAATTTATTAAATCTCCTATCTATCTGATCCATTTCAGCATCACTGTGAGATGCAGTGTCATCACTACTCGAGCTTTCAGTAGGTATGTGAACTTTCTCCTTGTCCTTTCTCTTTGAGCCAGTAGACTTAAATTCTACTGAATTACTATTTGGTACATCATCTTCCTCTTTGTTTACCTTAAGTTCTTCTTAATACATCATTAGCTTACCAATCAATTCATTGACAGGTAGAGTACCAACATCACATGATTCTCTAATCGAAACAGATATACCTCTCCATCGGTCTGGTAGACATCTCAGAATTCTCATGATTTATTCCTTTGTTGGAACAACCTTTCCAAGGGATCTCATAGTGTTGACAATTTCATTGAACCTGAGATACATGTCAGAGATAGGTTCATCAGGCTTCATTTTGAAATTATCATATTTAATAGTATAAGTGTTCAATCTCATTTCTTTAACATTGGGTTTTCCTTCATGGGAAATAGCCAAAGTGTCCAAAATTTCATAATCATATTTACAAGCAGATGTGTGTTTAAATTATTTAGCTCCCAAAGCACAATACAGGGCATTCATTGATTTACAATTATTATTGTATCTATTTTAGTAGGTTAATCCCAAGTTGTTCTTTCAGTTTCTGGAATCTTATATGGAGTTTCTATAACATTCCATATGTCAAATCTCATACTCTGTAAGTGAATTTTCATCTTAAGTTTCCACTGGGCATAATTTGTACCTTTAAAAAGGGTTCCCGGTTGGTAACGACACCTTCCAATCTATTTTTCATACTAACAGATTACTTTAAAAGAGCTAGAAATTTAGAATTAATAGAATTTTATAGATCTTTAAAGTAAAACTATAATCACAGTTGAATAAAACTATATAGAGTCTTAACAAAACCTCTGATACCAAATGTTGGTCGGAGTGGATACTCAAGAGGGTGGGGGGGGGGGGGGGTGAATTGAGTTCCAATTAAAATTTCTGTTAAAAATATTTATTTTAAAATCCCCCAATTATAATACTAAGTTAAATTGTAGTGAATTTGTATTATAGTAAAGGGTCAGTTAGATTCTCAAGAGATTGATTAGTTCTCAGTTAATTCAATATGAAGATTAATTAACTTTTGAACCTAACTTAATGCTTTATAGTACATACAAACAGTTGTTAGTTTAACTATCAAAGTGACTTTAAAATAGATTTTTATTTCAAAGTAAATGGCAGCCTAATATAAAATATATAGTATACTTTAGACTTAATCTAAGATGCACAACGGATATAACACAAGTGGTTCAGTCTCAAACTGAGAACTAATCCACTCCACTTGGTGATCACCTTCCACCAAGAAGTTTATATAAATAAACTCTGATCCACACCCTAGATTGGGGTAACAATAATATAGAGACTGTCCAGGCCATGCAGGGACCTCTTCCATAGTTTTCGTGGGTAAACAAAAATAATAGCCAGGCCACACAGGGACCTCTTCCACAGTTTTCGTGGGTAAAAAAGAGTAAAGAGTTTGGTGTAAGGAATTTGAAATCCTTCAGTTCAGCGCAGGAGTCAGCGTGTGTGTAAAATATATAGAGTACACACACTGCTCGAAAGTAAATAAAAGAATCACTAAGACAGAGAATATGTGATTCTAGAATGCTCTAGTGATTAGTAGTGCAACTCTGGACTCATTGGATAACACAGAGATGCCTCTGAGTCCTTATCTTGTTTTTCTGTTGAAAAACAGAGTGTTGTGGTTCAGCTTGTGTTCTTCACGGGTGAAGATGTTCTCTGTATTCCAATGTACATCATGTGTTCTTAAGTATAGTTGGATTTCATTCATGAGACAACTTATTCTTTTAAGATCTTGTAATCTCTTCTTCGTGGTCGTGTTTGTCAGCTTGTTTTTCTGTTTTGTACAGTGCACTCACGTTTCTTGAGTTGTCGCGCGTCTTATTGTGTATCTTGAACTTGGGAAATCTTCTCTATTTATCTTTTAATGTATGAGGTTTATCCGACAGGTTCCAAGTATTTCATGCCTTGTACCTTGTACTATGTCGACAAATAAACATTAAATATGTCAGTGCATTAAAGATGTCAAATATGACCGTTAAAATGATAAATAGAAAAATGAAAAAATAGGTTAAGAAACGGTGTCACAGTATGTTATGAAAATGGTGTCTTCTTCACAGTATCTCCTTCACGGTATCTCCTTCACAGTGTCTCCTTCACGGTGTTTCCTTCACAGTGTCTCCTTCATGGTGTTTGAGTCATGGTTTCTGGCTTCCGGTGCCTTGCTCATAGTTTCTGGATTCACAGTTCCTTGATGACTGTGTCTTGCTAACTGTGTCTGGAACTTAGGAAAACAAAGTGTCTGGCTTATGATGTCTGTTCTTAGTGTCTTTATTCACGGTTTCAGGCTTACGGTGTCATGGTGTCTCATGGTCACTGTGTCTCATTGGTCACGGTGTCTTGTCTTCACGATGCCTTTTCTTCACGGTGTCTTTCCTTACGGTGTCTGACTCACGGTGTCTTATAATTAGGAAAATAACAATATTCAGACTTAAACAAAAATATGCATAAAATTAATTGAGCATAACCATTATAAATTATGAGATAGCTTGGAACATAAATACACATGATTAATAAGATCTGGGAGATTTGTGACCATTAATAAGATTTGTAAATATTAATGAGATTTGTGATCATTAAAAAGATTTGTAAATATTAATGAGATTTATGATCATTAAAACGTGATTAATACATGAGGAGTCCAACATAATCCATAGTAGAAGATGGAGAATGATCTCTCTCCATTCCTTGAAGCATTCTTAGAGAGGGGTCTATCTAGGGATTGAGAGGATTCTATCTGAATCTCATTATCAACAACAAAAAAAATGAATCAGCAACAATAAGGAAATATTATAATTGGTATTATATACTACAAGGGTTAGAAAATTGTAATTGAACACATTTCCTTTATTATTTACATAATCCCTATACAACTCTAATGTCTATAATAATAATATTATTTTTATTTCCTAACATGTACTATACTCACGAATAAAAATAAACATTATTTATTCAAATAATATTCAATATATATTATTTCTCATGGGACCATAAAACTTTACACATCATTACTCCACAATATTTATCTATCCTTTAATAATTTCTATTTATTTAATAAATAAATATTACTACATTAATTTATATTAAATAGTTAAATATTATATAAAATAAATAGAAAATAAATATTTATTAAATATTATGCTCACATAATATTCTCCTGAATAACTGGTGATGAAGTAATGGGACCAAGTAAATATTAATAATTATTAAACCAAATGTGAGAATAATATTTATTCAACATATTCAATAGTAAATAATAATATATTATGTGACTGAGATTCTAAATACACTTAGTGTGTGACCCTAAAGTCCTATTTCTTATTGGAATTAATAAAAAAAGCATAAAGTCCAAGGTAAGTTTTTAGAAACATGTCAAGGTACCCATAGAGAAAGAATTCAATGTCACAAATGACATAATAACTCATATATACTCTTACTCTGTAATATAATCCCTTTATTGTGGCATCTCTAATCAAGCATGTCCCATGTTGGTGCTATCAACCAATGTACTTGATGTATCTTTCCTTTAATTTATAAACATTAATCTTCTCTATATAACACCATGGCCATAGATTTATTTTGGATATATCATTTACATAAATGGTCATAATATATCAATTTTTGTTAAATAACAGAAGGAACAAAATACTTTTTCACATTATTCATTAATAAAATATAACTCGTGACACACCCAATGTATCCTACCTCATAGAAAACCTATGTCATCAAATATTTCATCAATATATAAAATTACGTGATGTATAACACTCAATAAAAAAATATTAAAGTCTAACTATTAATAATAATATTTTTAGATAGGAACATCCAATGAAAAAATAAATGTGGATTTCTTGCTAGTGGGTCTCATTATTAAAATATCATACACTGGATGTTACCAAGGGTGTGCACTAAGAGAAGGTTACTTAATGTCCAATTAGTATTCTCCATTGATAACGTCTACCATTTTTACCCTCAAATTACTTCATCTATAAATATAACATATATTTAAGAATATTGTTGTGACACTTATTGGTTTTCATCATTGTGGGGAACTGTTAGGACCATCACATGTGATATCTACTTAGAGGATAGTATCGCGTACTATGTTACTCATAAGAACAATAATTATGTGATTAAGAGTTTAATAATATTAAAAAAATAAATACATGTTATCATAAAGTATATAGAAGTTGGTTTTGTGGAACTAACTCCAACAGTAACACCTTGATATTTTAGAATATAATTTCCTTCAAATAAGCATTGAATTGATATATGGTTTTACACACAAAACAAAACTAAAATGACATGTGACTATTTCATTCAAAAGATGATTGGTGTATCATTATAAATGGGGTTCAGAAGTCATGATGCATGAAACTTATAATAATTTAGTTATACATCCCTTACAAGGTTTCTCACTGGGTTAACCATCTCCATATTTCATTGAAACTCCAAATGATTCCAAAATACATAATTGGGTAAAGGACCACTTTACAATTGGGGGAATCTATTTGGGTTTCATACCCTATAGTACTGGGGAAATCAGATTGTTTGAGAAGATGGGAGTTTTGTTCAACAAAATCCTTTGGGAGAGAATTAATACCCATTTTGGGACTCTATTATATATTTAATATTTGTTTGTGATTCTCTTCCTAATCGCTTTACAGAATTGGTTACCCTATAAAAAGGATCATTTTTTGAATCCTTTTATGTGTGAAGGGGGATCTATTAATGAAATCATTTGTATATATCCACGATTCCTCATATTTTTCTCATCATTTCATAGAAATGGGTATTTTTTATATTTTAAATATGTATAACTTGGCACTCGGTATTTTTTTACCATATAGGGAGATGATCAATATTTCAAAGATTATATTGAAACTCTATAAGTTTTCTTACAAATCATGTTTATAATAGGAATAAAAACTGACATAGTTCATTTAATTAATGATGTTTAGCATAATGTAGAATGTATATAATTTAGGGCACTTAGGAACTGGGTATAGAGATTGAGTGTCTGGAATATGTACAATGTATCCTATTTATAATAGGAATCAATGTCCTCATAATTAGATCATGCCTTTGGGACATACACTAATAAGGATTCCCTTGTATAGAGGCAGTGAATGGGGATTACACAACGAGGTGACCATGGATGGGTATTTTTATAAAGAGAGTGATATGATCATCAGAAGTCCCTAATCCCTTGCTAAACATGATTAGAGTAAGAAAAAAAGGGACAGTAAGTGATCAAAATCACTGAATATGGGAATGGGAATTATGCACTAGGGTATCCTTAATAGGAAGTTTGATATTGAGATTGCGACTTAAGAATGAATCCTATATATGCAATTATAACTATAATTAGATTCATCATATTTCATTTATATTTTTAATCCTCTAATGGATGTGGAATAATAATGGACCCATGGGATAGTTTAGGGCCCACTTGTTATAGTGTTTGAGACATGGAGGGACATACACTGAGGTAGATTCCCATTGTAGATTAGGAATTAAGAAGGAATCTTATATATCTTATTTTTATTAGAAATAAGAGTTCTCATTGTATAGTTGGGGATATGTATAAATATGTACAATAGAAAAGATTATCATGTTCCATTGAATCTTTCTAATATATCTTGAGCATATTCCTAATATGTGTTGAGACCTTTCCTAACATGTCTTGAGTGCCTACCAGACATGTCTTGACTGCCTATAAATCATGTACTAATTGACTATCTAACAAGGAATCCATGTCTCAGGGTGCTTCACATGATTTAATAAAACATGTTGGAGGTCTACCACATTATCTAGTTTTAATGTCATGATAGATTCACATGACCTATGTGAAATTTATGAGGGTATTTATGTGATCAACACATACATATCCAATTATTTTTCATGATCTAGGCTAATATATTAGAAGGGTATCATGTGACTTGGATGAATAGTCTGGGAGGCTTCCTATAAAGTTACCTCTATGTTTCTCAAGACCTAGGTTACATGTCAAGAGGAATTTTAAATAATTCATTGAAATTTCTAGATACTTGGGTGACATGTCTGGAGGTCTTCGTAAGACTTGGATGGAATTTTTGTCATTGTCACATGATCTAGATAAGTCATGTGAAGCACAAGATTCCTTATCCTAAAATTTAGTGTATCCATATTCACATATGTATTACATATTTTATAGAATTTATTGAATGTGTTCCTCATGATTGGTCAATAATAATCATATGTTAGGTTTCATGTGACAAGGTAAACATATAGAATCTAATTCACATAATCTGGCTAGCATACCATTTTTCCTCCATGTGATCTATCAAGAGGCCATGTGAAGAACATATTCATGATGTGTGATCCCTTAGTCTTTTCCCTAGAGACTTCATGGTGGAATAATCTTGTGATCATGTTACTTTCTACATTTACAAGTCCTCTTTTCTATGCTAATGTGCATGTATTCATCATAGTAATTTGTCTCTATAGTGGTACTTTTATTATGCTAAGGGGATGAATTTATAGGTCTCTCTACTCTAGATATATGACACCTTTAATGGCGTGTGTCCCATATATATGAGATGAAGTTAGTGGAGGGAGTATGACATCATGTTCTTTGCATGATCCTATTGTGTTTCATCCAAGGCATCACATGATAAACACCAATCCCTATAAAACTCCATCATTACCATATTTGTTTCACCCATGTATTATCAAACTGATATCCTATGAAATTTTTAACATGTAAAATGAACTTTTTAAGATCAATATGACATGTCAAATACCCTTCTCAAGATCAATATGTGTGTAGAAATGATTTTTCATGGTCGAAGAAGACTTATTTGGGGTCCTTCATGAGATTGAGACGTCTTGTCCAAGGCCTCCCATGAGATCAAGATGGATTTTCATGGGGGCCTCTATGATATCGGGATGACTGCTCAATGGTCCTTTTGATGATCAATGGCACATAACCCCTTCACATGAAAATATATTTATCTTTCCTTCACAAGATGGTTCAACCTTTTTTCAATATTTACATGCTATTTTCTAAGACCTCTAGTATTTTATCATCGGTTGTCTATTAGGATTTCACATGATCAGTAGGGGATCTCACGAAGACATTAGAGTGTTTTTATAGAAAGTTTCTCTACCTATATATGGAGTTAATGTGGCATCACATAATTGAGTGGACTTGTTGGAAATTATTTATGTGATGAAGATAACATGACAACATTCTCTCATCTCACAAGGACAACATTTTTACAGGGGGGATCCAAGAGGTCAAAAAAATTACATGATCTCTCCACATGAAAACTAATGAAAATACCTAATACATGAATCTTTTTCCCTTTTCTTTATTTATTTAATAAGGGTCCTCTGGTTATTGTCAATAATATATTGATTGAAAAGTCACATGATTAGAGGAACACATCTAGAAGTATGTGAATGGTCATTAGAGATTTCATGGGAGCCTTCGTAAGAATATGAGTGTATATCATAGAGGATTTTTGTGATCACAAATAGATCACATGAAGTGCATGATCCATTTACATGACATTCACAGGGTCATTCAATTATGTTTCCTTATGGAGGTTACACGATCAACATGATTTGGCCACCTAGAATTCATGTAGTCTTGCTACCTATTCCTTTATCTTGTGGGGAAAATAATACCCATTATTCAAGAATTTATTTAATCATAGGATTAATGATTCTTATTTGGTAGGTGGCAACAAATTCCCCCTCTTATGCGAGGTCTGCATAGACAAGGACTCGGTTTTTATGAGAGTAAATGCCTTCTGATGTCCTTGGTTCTTTCTCTAATCTATGTCTTAGATGACCTTTGGTGTTCTTTATGTCTATTGGTATTCCGTAGTATTTTCTATAAATATTAAAGAAATAAGGAGGCTCATTTTTCTGATTAATTCAATCTCAATAGCTCTTTCTATTTCTCCCATCACGTGACTCCTTCACAAGACCTCACAAAAAAATTATTTTTTCAAAACCTCTCCATAGTAATTGATCACAAGTATTATTCATGGTATTTTATCTTGAGAAATCATAATGTGAATACAATTTATTATTAATTTTTTTTAAAATAATGAATCAATGTACAATAATTTTCTTTAACCTTGACCCAAGTATCTAGGTGCATGCATAGCTTGCAGGCTTTGCATGATTTTCTAGCTTGGTCATGTGATATCTTGATCATTATATGGTTCTTATGGTCATATCAAGTTCACACGATCAAAATTATTACAATAAATCATGAGGTCTCATGATATCCTATGGGTTATGAAATATGTGAGACATACATCAGGTAATAATATCATGAATAATTTAATGGTTTATGTGATTTACATGATGTTTTCCGAGTCATGCATCTCTTTGGTAGGATTCAACACTTATATAACATGTTCTCCTTACTTTATAAAGATTGATTTCAGTTTTAGTATCTTCTCAAGGAAATAGGTTGCAGCAGTGGTGGCCTGCTGGAATTCTATTTTTTCAAGTATGGATTCAAGTGGTTATGTCATTATTGAGTCATCATAGAAAGACATGATATACTTCATGGGCATGCACCTCATCGAATATCCTCTTTCAGACATTATATATCTTTATGGGTATTATCTTACAAGTGATTATTCTATCCATCCACTATATTCATCAATTGTTCCTCCCTCTTGTATTTTGGAGACCCATAATACATTCTAGGAAAATATCTCCCAGATGGTCAATTTCATCACTGAGGAAAAATGCTTATATGGGCAGATGTTGAAATTTATGAAAGCAAACTTCAGAAAGAATTTTCAAAAACATAATATGCACATCTTCATTTACTACTCAATAATGTTTAAATAATGCTCAAACCATAGGCTTCTATGGTTTCATAAATGGAACATTCAATCTTGGAGAGCTTTAGAATGGATTAGGGTTGGACCTTATTGTTGTAGTATATCGCCTCTGAATTTTCCATTTACCTGAAAAAGATCCATATGTATAAGGATATCTTTATCTCCCAAAGATTAATATAATATAATAAGTTCATTATGGTATACTTAGTCATCCGATGGAGTCTAGGTATGAGTATATTCCTCCAGAAACATAGAGATGTGGGCATCATCACTTGGGAATCAATCAGATTTGTGGCAGAAAAACTTTAGGATATATGTATGATGTATTCCCCCCCCCATAATATATTGTGGATGACATGTAAAGGACCCCTCCCATTGTTTTGTATTTGATTGTGTTAACAGAAGAGGCCCTTGAAAACACCCCACATTCATGGGTAAGTATCTTGTTTAACTAATGAGTGGGATATTTTATAAAAAAACATTTCATACCCAAATCCAAATGGTTAAAGGCCTTTCCTACAAGGGGATCCCATAGCACCAAGGGATAAAATTGACCCACAATCAAAGAGGGTCCATTTCCAAACTAGTTCTAGAAGTTATTCTTGACATTTTCTAGACTATTCAGTTGGTCAGTATTATTACCATGTACCTAAGACGGCACCTACTCCCAACAAATTTTATGGGTTTAGTAAGAGTTTAAATTTTTATGATCAATTACTCTATGGAAGGATGGTGGTGCATTGAGTTATCCATTCATGTGTTATCCAAACTATATCACATAATTTTCCAATTTTACTGGGAAAAATCTGCACAAAGAATATCTAGTCCCTTTCTTGTACTATGGGATTGGATGGGGGTTCGTATGGGTGGCTACGAGTATCTGACCATCAATAACATCTGCGATGCTCATTTAAACCCCTTTTTGTAATGAATCAAAAGGGTGTTGCCTATAACAATAAAATAATAGGAAATTAGGTCCTTCCTAAAAATTCATGACCACATCTACTAAAAAAATATTTGATACCATGCCCACTTGTGGTATTTTTTATAGTGGTTGGGGAATCCAGGAGGCTAGGTATATATATCCTATCCATTCACAGGGTGTTCCATTTCTTCTTGAATTGAGGGGATCATTCACTATGAGTGGTATGAAACATGTTTTTTCATCCACCAATTTCAGTGTATTAAAAAAATGTCCTACCCCATATTAAATTTTATCTAACAACCATCCATTGGTGGATCGACTATTGTTTTTTAATTTTACTAGGTTTTCATATCAGTTCCAAATATACTTCCCCTCAAGCGATGATGAGATATTTGTTTCCTAAAATTATGCTGGTATCTAGACCTGATCATATCTTAATATATATTTATCCACATTTATACCTAAGGATAAATGATTTTCACCAATTTTAGAAGCCAATATGATGCTTATAAAGAATATTTCATTGGGAAGACCAATAACCAAGAAAATTCCTTGGAAGGATGTGAATCATTTACCCTATGTTTCATTTTTGATATAAGTTCCAACTAGAATGGCTGTGGTGAGAACATTTCATGTGGGTGAATCTATGCCTGCACTATTATTTATCTCTTTATTTCATTTATGGATGATATTTAGAGGATCTGACTCAGATTATATGATATGAGGAATTCTATTCCAGGTGGAGATACATTTATAAGTATTTTCTAATATTACTACTCCTGAAGGTGTCACATTCAAAGACTGTTACACTAAGGATAAGGCTTTCCATTGAGACCTTGATGGGATAGTGGCAAGCATGAAGGGTTGGATCAACTACTTACATTTGGTGAAGATGATGGTGGTATTGGGAATGCTAGAGGTTTCCATGGTTGAAAAGGTCCATCCCATTTTCGAGGCAGTGGTAAGAATGATATTGCAATAATATTCAAATGGACATGGTGTCATTATGACCGCACTAATGTATTTTTAATTTATGGTAATATAGATTTGAGCTATAGAAAACTAGTAACTCATGTAATCCCTAATATATTATACCCACGGTATGGCTACTAGATCTATCTTGAGTGGTGACCAAGGGACCAATGATGAGGGTTCCTCAGGTAAATTCGATTTTATGAGTGTAAAGATTATCATCCTTAGGGAATCACAATGTACACTTCAATCAGCTCCATCCTCAGTGCCTTCAGTGTCTTAACCTTTAGTTGGTCCTTCCTTGGATAAGAAATAGAATAAGAAGCACTCTAAACTATTAAATCATTCTCGCCTATCATACTTAAGTACATATTTCACATCACTTTTTCCATATTCTAGATCATTTGATAACTCATTTTGGCATATCAAAAAATAAAAGGACCCTGTTTAGACCTCCTAGAGGAACATATATCTATTATTTTGGATATGGTTGAGTGGTCTATTACTCCTGTAGAACAATCACTACTATTACTAGACCATCAAGATTTAGATAATACTGAAGTGCTATCTCAGTTAGGCTCAGTTATTACTACAAGAATTCCAATGTCATTCCATTTGACCATGAATGGATGAACACCCTTATCGAGGAAACTAAAGCTATTAGATAATCCACTAGTGATTTATCTTTGAGAGAGGTGTGTTTCATGGATGGTGATAACTTCTTTAGGAACTTGACACATGGTTCACTTTTTTCCACATCTTATAACATGTATTTTCATTTTTCATCCGTTAATGGATGAAATCAAAGCAAGATCATGAATAAAAAATAGGTCGTTTTAACAGCCCATTCGTCGGAGGAAAGAATTGCATCTTCTACTAATTATGGGGTTTGTACAACAGACATTTATAGTGATGTAATCGATAAAGGTATATATCTGGAATTGAATACATTTTTTGGTTATATAATGGAATTATAATATATATAAACTGAGTGGAGAAAATCATTATGTCTATTATTGTAATACCATGATCTCTGATATCATTAATTCTAGTCTCATCTTCCTCTTGAATTCCTCTAATAAAGTCAACTAATGTAGAGGCCTTCTCAATTCCGAATTCATTAATGACCATGATCATGATTCCTTTAGTCAATGATTTTTTTCCAAAATATATTCATGTCTCCAGGTTGATCTTGAGTTAAGTCTTAGAGTCTCCATCACTCCATCGAATGATATAGTGGAAAGTGTGGATATAGATTTGGATATTAATTTCTAAGTCCCCTTTGAAAGAGATGAAGGAATGATTGGGTAACATTGTTTTTTTGATTACCACCCATGGTTATATTGGTTTGTACTATACCACTATTCATGTAGAGATGAAGGAAGGGGTCTCATATATAGAGTAAAGAAGGGACCTAAAAATTAGGGTAGTAGTGGAAGAGGGTTCATGTTTAGTAAAACAAAGTCAGTATGAGGCCTTTAATGAGGATTCCCAGCACATGGTGGAGGTGATAACACATCGAGACAAGGTCGTCAATATAAAGGTTGAAATCAGATGAATAAAGCTTGATATCATCCATCTCCCAGAAGAGTTGTCTTGGTTATAACATAAATTACACATATCAGAGAAAATTTTATTAGATATTTAGAGTATCCATGACTTGGAATAAAAATCCACACATGATGTTGTTGATAGTGTGGATATATTGTAGTGGATTGTATAGGTGGAAACTGAATCTTTTGATCAATTTTTCCAATAAATTTCCTCCTCAGAGTGAAAATATATAGAGCTCAAGGAATCCTAAAAACACATTCTATGATGGCCTTTTAGTTTCATGACTCCCCCTTTATTTTTTTATCCATATGAGATACTTTGGTATGTGGTTATTACTTCTTCTAATGAACCTTATCAATAAATAAATATTTTATACATTAAATGCGGTTTTATATCTATCATTAATTCATGATGTGCATATAATTTTACTTATCCTATTTCACATGGAACATAAATGATACCCTCCCTTTACATAATAAAAAGTAGACCAAATTTTTTGGATTCATGTTCTTAACACACAACATATTTTCCTTGATAATTCCTCATGAATTTCAACCAAAAATAGATTCCTCACTAATGTACTAGATCTTTTTTTCTTGAGATCACCTGATTTAAAAGGAGAATTTGGGTAAGATATATGACCTAGATGGAGAATGATCTATTTTTTCAAAAATTCAATGGAATTAAAAATCAAATATTTATTTTTATTATGTCCAAATAATTATACCTATAATATTTGTATATTTTTATTTATATTTCCCTAACATTCACGTAAGCTTCATATGGGGGAAATCTTAGTAGGTATAAACTTAGATTTTTTATAAGCCATCAACTTATGTGTTTTCTACGTAACATTTTTTTGTTCCTTTTCCATTTTATGAGAACTCAATATTTACCTAAATGTGAAAAGTGTGTGTCCAGGGAGTAGAGACTCAACTTTTTTTGAGGGTCCCATCTTATTGTTTTCAACTATGAGATAATTGTATCTATTTTAGTTGGGTTTTTAAGGCCTTGAAAATTAAACCATTATTGTGATATATTTTAGGGTCTTCTAATTTGGACCTTATATTGATGGAAATATATTTTTATCTAATTAATGTTCTCCATGCATTTTATCTCAATATTGTTTAGATGTGTTATATACATTTTATCAAAATATGGCAAGGACATAATCTTTATTGTTTATCGTCATTTGGAAAGGACATCTTCTATGCAGTTTATCATCATGTGTTAATGAAATAAAATTATTTTTCATTAAAATTATTGCTTCCACAACATGATGGATGAAGATAGAATGGGTAAAACATATCAGGGATTACCTAAAACATCATATTGTCTTGAGTTTCACCATGGTGTTTTCAAAGATTATGAGGGTTAGAGTTACTTTCCTATATTGATATGATGAATCTAGTTAGTGGTTTGTAATCCATTATATGTGATCCCATTGGGATTACATGCATGGTCAAGTAGTTGAGTCCACACTCCAATCCAAGTTCCTTGAAATATTATTTGGTTTGACATTTGTTGTAGGTAAAAATATCAGTGAATCTGAATCCATTGGGATATTTAGAATATGGGTTGTGTAAATCATGTGTCTTGAAGTTTGAACCAATTAATATGGGATATGGAAAACATATTATGGATGAACCACAAAACCCTAAGGCACCGGGTTCCTCTATGATGTTGTTCTAGATCATGAGGATCAGAGTTCCTTACTTTCATGGTGGGTCACCTGTAGTTGGTAGGTCAAAATCCCTAATGAATGATCGTATAGGGATTATATTCATTGTAATGTAAAGGGGATACCCAATCTTTTCCATATTCCATATAATATTTTCTAAGAATAAAACATATGAACGATGATTTTGGGAGTGTAGAGAAAGAAATTACAAGATTTTTTTTTTCATAAAAGGGAAGTTTAGATTTAGGTTGGGAGTATTGGGCCCTACACCATGTGGTTTCAAGTCATACGGTGTGGGTTATCAAAAGCTTCAGGAATAAAATTTTCTGTTTCTTATTTGAGAATGGGTACAATACATAGTAATATAAATTCAACTATGTCAAATCCACATTAATATTCTATTCATGGTGATTTTAAATCTTGGTATTGGAATATATGAGTTAGATGATTTTGGTAACAGGTGGGTACATGTACGCCACCAATAATGGAAAGACCCTATAATGTTCCACAAAGTTAGGATAGTAACTCTAGTATTTAAGGGTGACTTACTAGGATCCAACTGAACATTTGGATAAACCAGTCATCATTAATATATTTCTATAGGGAATAGATAACAACAAGGAATCCAAAGTCTAGGGGGTTCCAAGAGTTGGATATCAGTTTAATAAATTGGTTCTTTCAGTTCAAACTTCAAAGGCACTAAGGGGGTTTATGATAAGTGTAAGATACAAGATGGTTTTGATCACCCTAGAAGTTTTGTTTTCTCCTAGTGAACATATTATCATTGTGGGGAGATATTGCAAATCAATATTATAACTTTTATCTTGACCATAGGGTCCAACGATGATAGATCAACATTTACTAGGTCTGTAAAATAAGACTTATAATCTTTACGCCTTATTTATTTACACAATTATTTCTTCCTAAAATCTATATATGGATAATTTAGCAAGTGTAAGATTTACGTTTTCTCAAAATTCCCTATATGGGTCTTCAAATAGACAATTTTCTTGTGTCTTATTCAATACCAATTAGGGTCTTATGATTTGGACCATCAATGGCTAATGTTTAAGGTCATATATATTTGACCAATATTTATGTATTTTAAGGTGATGATTCATGCAGAAATTGTATGAGGGGAATGTTACAAAATAGCCTAATGTTGACACCCAGGATCAAGAGTATTCCTACATCCTATTTTTTCAGAGTGGAAAATGTTGTGAATCATGTCCTAGTTTTCTAGGGTCATGACTAATGATATGGGAAATCATGTCAATGATAACCCAAAACACCATAAGGCATTGAGTTCCAACTTATTAATATAATGCTCTCAAGGATTGTAAATATCCTTTTTTAAAGTAATGACATATTTTTTGGCATCTAGGAGCTTACATGCATGAACTAGGGGAATACATGCATAGTTAAACGAAGTGTCCGGTGAAATTGGGATTCCATTTCCAACAACAGTATAAGGTTTCATAGTGATCCAATATATGAAAGAAATGAAGTGTGTTTTATGGATTATGGTGCTTAAACGATTATGGAATCACCCTATACATTGGTCGATAGGGATCAGGATCTTGTGGTCTTTTGATTAGTAAGGATGATGGATATCTTTTTGCCCATTTTATTATCTTATAAATTGGATGTATTTCTAATTCCGTTTAACATCTTATTATAAGGAAGTTTTCCTTGTATTTTAAATTAATTCAGTAAGGATATTTTCCTTGTAGTTTAACAACATGTGGTAAGGGAATAGAAACTAATGTGAAAATTTTCAAGATATCCTTGGGAAAATTTTTCCTTAGTGAGGAGAATTTATATCTAGTAGGAATATTTTTTCAATTCACATTCTCATTTATGGGTATACAAATGTCAAAGCCCCTTATATCATATATTTATCATGTGTGTAAGAAATATTTATGTAGATATGACATGTGTATAGGTAGAGTGAGATTTAATGACTCGACCCTCCTTAAATAACGGTATATGCAACAATTATGGTTGGGCTTCCCTGGGTGTCACTATTCATATCATAAGGGAAGGAATCATTCCATGGTCAGATCCTTTAAGAAGATGTCACTATATATATTTAACTCATATGCAGGGGAAATGATCGAGAGTGATAGAAACCTATGGTTGGGCTCGAAATGGTGGATCTGGGAATCACTATGTATCCTCTGATGGAAGGATTCAAGGCATACGTAGTTCTCAAGTATCTCCTTACATTGGTCTAGACTACATGAATAATGGGTGCATTTTTATCATTTATATTGCATCTAGACCAAGGATTGGATATGTTGGCATCACTATGTATCCTATTATGGTAGTAATCAATATTGACATTGTACTTGAATGGGAATCTCTCTATGTAGGCCCGACCCATACATTGATGGGGACATTGTTCCTGTTTATTATTTCAGTTAGACATAGGATTGGAGATCTAGGCATCAATATGTATCTTGTTGTGGTAGTAATCCAACCACACAATTTTTATAAATAAGAAAATATCTATGCATGTTTTACCATATAAATAGGGGGAACTATTCTCATTGATTATTTTTGTGGGACCCAAGATTGGGGATTTTGGAGTCATTACATATCATATGATGGAAGGAATCAAGCCACACATAATCTTATATGGTAAAATATCAATGTAGGTATGTCCCATACAAAATTGGGGAATTTTTCTCCATGATTATTGTGGATAGACCTATGATTGGAGATCTGGGTTTCCCAATATATCCTATGATGGTATGATTCAAGATACATATAGTTTTTTTTATAAAATATACATGGGTAGGTATGACCTGTACATAGATATAGGAGAATTTTTATATTATGACTGGATCAAGTATTGTAGATCCATACATTACTATGAATCCTATGGTTGAAGGAATCAAGCCACATGTATTTCTTAAATGTGAAATTTTCCACACATTTCTAACCCATATGAAAAGGGGGGAACTATTCTTAATGATTTTTGAATCTAGACCCAAGATTTGGGATCTAAGAATCACTACTTATCCTTTGATGTCATGAATCAAAAACTGTGTAGTTCTTGTGTGGATTTGTGGTGGGAGACCAAACCTAAGGATAGAGGTAAACCCTATTTTATGTCTATAGTAATTTATAATTTTATGTCATGAAATTGACATCAACCATGTAGTTTAATGTCATGTGGTAAATATTTGTGCTGATCTCTTAAATGTCTTTCATGTTGGACTATGATGAATCTATTCTGAACTGATATTTCTCCGTCATATGGGGAATATTGTAACAAAATTCCTATACCCACATGAGCTTTGTTATGTGTGAGAAATATGGAATGAAAATGGTTTTTTTCTTGACATGGTGAAAATTAAAAGAAAGGACATAGTGATTTTCATCATGTAGTGGCTATGTCAAGATATATGACCAATGAATCTCTATATATCTCACTGAAATGAGAATCAAAATGTATGTAGTTATGGGAAAACCATGGATTTTTGTGTCATCTAAAATGAATGTAGGTTACCTGAAGTGAAAAAGATTGTATAAAGCCCCATAAATGTTGTTCACATTTTGGAAATCATCTCATAAGAGGCATCATGTGTCTATAATACAAGGAATCCTTAGCTAGTTTCCTAAGGTATCATATTCATGGTACATTTAGTAAGACTACATCTTATCATCATGTGTTGAAGATGTTATCAAATAGTTTGTTATACTGTGACTGAGATGAATATATTGTGTTTGGAACTAGGATTTGAAATCTAAGTGTCACTATATATCCAGTAATGGAAAGAATTAGGCTACATGTTATTTTTATATGGTAATATTCCCTATACGGATCAAACTCACACATAAATATGAGAGAACATAATTTTTATTTTTGATATATATAGCCTGTATGTGGTGAATCTCTCATAAAGTGATGTTCTGAAAGCTATTTATCATCATGCAGTATAGACATAAGGTGTTGTTCTATTTGAATTAGTTATTCCATGAATTATTCCATGTATTTTAATATCACGTGACAAAGAAATATCATATAGTTTAATGTCATTTGGCCATGATGTAATGGAATCTAATAGTTTTATGTCCTATGAATAGGACCATGTGTATATTTTAACATCATCTGATCAAGATATATCATGCATTTTAACATCACTCAATTGAAACATATTGTGAATTTTAACACCATGTATCCATTATGTGTTGTATAGTTTAACATCATGTGACTAGGAAATATTGTGTAGTTTATCATCATGTGACTAGGATGTCAGGTGTTTGATGGTATCTAGTTGAAGTGATTTTTGAGAAACATTTTATTTATAGGGGTGTAATGTGTTCCCCATCCATTATGTCCATGAAATATGCTCCATTTTAATATACCTTTTGTATGATGTAATTTCCTTTTTATTTGGGTTCATCCTTTGTAGTTTTCTCCCCTAGCATCATTTGGGTTTTGAGAATGAATACCATTTATATTTTTATAAACAATAGAGGAAAAAATTATATTGAAGTCTCTTCTAATCCTACTCTAATGGAAATCAAGGTTGTGTAGCATCCACAACCTTCTCTCATCAAGACATTATAGCTCATCCAGCCACTTTTGTGATTTCTATTCATCTATGATTTGTTTTTAGATATCTATTTGAAGTGAGGGAAACAAGAATTTTATGGGAAACACCTCATTGGTTATGTATACTGGTGAATATGGAGTCTGTTTCATTGTACTGTGTGTTGTTGTATGGAAGGTCCATAAAGTGTGAAAGAGATTCCCTATCCATAACTTATTTTCTTTTTCTACCATCTCCGTGATTCTTTTTCATAAATTATTATTGAAGGCCTATAAATGTCCATTTTCCACTATATGATATTGGTATAAATTGATGGGCTTGATGTCATAAACATGGAACATTTTCATCAACTCAATAGAATAGAAATTGGTTCTGTTGTCCATAAATATTGTGTGAGAGATTCTGAATCTTTTAATGACATTGGATTTTATCAATTTCATGATATTCTTTATCCTAAATTTCTTGAGGGATATTTCCTCATTCCATATTGAAAACATGTCAGAAGCAATAAAGAATAAAATTGATATCCAAGATGTGGCTGGGGGATATGGACCAAAAATTACATTCCCCATATGCATAACAACAAAAGTTATTTATTTGAATATATATATATATATTCATAGGAATGATAGATGAAGCTTTCATGAATATAAAAAATATGAAATTTCCCCATGAATTCCACATTGCCTTGTGTCATTGGTTTCTAGATGTAACCAAACCTCCTAATTTTGTGGGAGATCATGGCCCCAGGGAAATGAGCACCATTGAAGACTAGATGTAATTCTTCTATGATAATGGGAGCCTCTATTTTTGTGATTCATTTGAGGAGGATTCTATCAAAGAATCATTTTTAGCGGGATTTTTACTCTTTTGGTTCATCCTAAAGAGTACAGTTCACTTATCAATGTTGAGTACTCTTCATCCCAACAAGGTATTTCAGGAGAGTCTCATTTTGGACCTAATTGATTATGGGATCCATCCTTTTGGAGGTGGATATTGTTTCCCCATGCTCTGGGGTTGTGTTAAACTGATTAATTTCCACCATTTCATATATAATAATCAAGAAACCATCCTTCAGGGCATGATGTATAAGAACAACTCAATCTAATCAGTATCATCAAGGTATGTGGTTGAGCCACTGTGTTAGTACAATCATTTTTTATTAAGTGATATGATGTAATTTGTGTTCAAAATGGAAATTTTCCACCATTCCTTTGACATAGTTGATTAGTGGATTTAGTTCTTCTTTCTTGATAGAATAGTCACCGTTGATCAGTTTAATCACAAGATATAAATCTCCATAGATTTATAAGTAGGATATCTATAGTTCTAGGGATAATTCTATGATAGTAATTAGGCCTTGGTACTCTACCTCATTATTATTGTGTCCTTATTCTAGTAAGAAAGAGTATTGAATATTTCCTTTATTTGGGGAAACAAATAAAATCCCTATAATTTCATGACTGATCTTTGTTTTTTCTAGCCTCTTTCAAATAAGACTTTAGGAGGCACCATCAAAAAATATCTCCCATGTTTTTGGGATTTTCATGGTCATAGAAAATAAATTTTTTCTAGAAGATTATTGACTAGTGGTGTAATTTATAGGGAGAAATGTTCCGTAATGAAATCATCTATGGACTACACTTTTACTTACTTGTGTGACATGAACTGAATATAGTAATGTTGTAGAATAATTTCCCATAGTTCCATACTCCATATCATCATGGGGGAACCTATTATGTTCTTAAATAGTCATTATGGGAGGATAATTATTCCTAAGGGTGGTGCATGTAATTTTTTATATTTTTTATGGAAATTATGAGTGTTATGTAGTTATTATCGACCTCAAAATAAAATTTCTCAATACCTATCATCAGTTGACTGAGGTAGTAGGAAATGGTTTCATTCTCCACATTATTTTTCATGATGAGGAGATAATTAATTTATCACTCCATGGAGGCCACATATAATATGGTTGACTTTACATCCAATAGATTCCTAAATATTAGTGGTTGTTGGAAGCATTACATGAGACACTCAAAGGATTGTTGGAAATCATCATCCAATCTGTAGGAAACTCCCTTCTATATTAACTTGGCGAATATGATTTATTTCTTATCTACGATAGGTATAAAAAGTCAAATGTATGTATTTTTACCCTAGACCCCCTTCAGTTCTTTGAGATTCTAAGGGGGTGACATTTCTTAGATTGTATTATCCTTTTAATAGATGACCTCAATTCCATGGTAAAATACCATGATGCAAAATAATTTCAATTACATTACCCTAAAAGATAAATATAGTGTTTTATCCTCATATTGTACTACCATACCTTTTTGAATAATGTTTGAATGTATTCAAGGTGATCACATCATTTTTGAAATTTTATTACTTGGTCATCGACATCACATTCATTCAACCAAAAATGGAATTGTATTCAGACCACTTGTTCTTGGGCCTTTGGGCTATGTAATGGGTCTCCCTCTACCCATTTTGAAAGAGGTATTTTCTTTAAATAATAAATTAGGATTCATCCCCAACCTTTTAAAACTAATATGATTCATGGTGGCTTTGTATGTATCCCTAAAATTCTTCAATCCAACGGGAATAACATTATAATATAAGAGACCCGAGGTTCTCTTAAGGTGGTGGATTTTTTTTTAGGGTATATATTTATTTGATTGAAACTTGAATACCCATACATAAAGGAATGATTTTGGAAGCCACAAGTTTCATTGATCAATATTTTTATGATCGTCAATGGGAAATCATTATTTAGGAAGGGATGATTATGTTCATTGAAATATATGTAAAATCAAATCTTTCTATTCCTATTCATTACAATGATGACATTGGTGATCCATTATAAGTACTTCAATTCCTGGAAAAAGTAAAAATTGATCGATTTTTTGACATACAATTCTATATTAGTAACACGGCTAGGGTGAATCCCCCTTGCAAGCTTCATGAAATATCAATGGTCATTGGGTAAGCCCACGTAGTTTATAGATACATTGGGGTTCCACCCAAGAATTTCTATATAATTACAAGAAAACATGAGTAAATTTTTCTTTTTAAATGTGATATAATTATCTTACTCATCAAGCTTCAACAAGGCAATAATTAGCATAGGCTGCGGGTATTATTCTATTATGAGATTCACATACTTGATATCATTGATGGTTGTGGAGACTACTTCCACAAATGTAGGAGCGTTATTCCTAGGGTTATCCTCTTATTCTTCCACCTATGAGTCCATAAAGTAATATTTCGGCATAGTAAGTAATCTAGGGGAATCTCTGTCTATGTCATTACTAAGAGAGGTCACGGGAAAATAAATTGTCATACAATGTAGTCGGTGTTTTCGTAGTGATATTTTAGAGCTGATAAAGTTATTTTATATTTTCACTGGGGAAAGGAGGATATTATACATCTGGTATTAAGTCAACTCCCTCAATAAAATTTATAGGTAGCATATAATCACCGTCAAGCATAATCCATGGATTCGTAGGGGAAGACCCCAAGTCCTTTAGGGCTATAATGTGCATATTTTCATCTGGAATTAGTTATTTTCACTCCTTTTGTATAAACTTTCCTCACCATATATAGATTTGAAAGACTTAAAAGGGAATATTTCACCTGGTATCATGCCTAACTTCCCGTCGATGGGTTATTTCAAAAATTAATGAAATATTTAAGGTACATATGTATGGATCTGAAGCTATGGTTTTCCAAGTATGACATTATATGTTGTGTATCACTAGATAACCATAAAAATAGAATTATATGTGTGATCCACATACTGATCTTTGATATTGATCTTCTCAAGAGGACTTTTCTTTCTCTTATCAAACCCTTGTATAGTTAACTCTACCAGAGATAAGAACCCTTTTATATATCCTAAACATTGAATGGTTAAAATTATGAGAAGGTTGATCCAATCATAATAATAATTCAATTACCTTTGGATATAGACATAGTTGAGTTAACCTGAAACATATATGGGTATGATATGTCCCTATATGACCTATTCCTATTCTTACTCTATAAACAAGATGGAAGAATATAATTTTGATGTAATAGTGTCAACTCAATAAACCTCAAATACACCAACTTATTTCTTGAACTCTTATGAGATCTAGAGTGCTTCGATGAGTACGTCTTTTAGTTATTTTACAAAATGGAGAGTATCTAGTACTAAGAGTTTGGTTGTGAAAACCATAAACTATTTCATAGTTTCATAATTTGTTTTATAGATCAATGCTTCCCATGGTCAGATTTCTTCTTATTATGTGGTTTTTAGAGTTGAGATGTTTGAGCTGGATGGGCTCAGTGCTTGAGAAGAGGTTCAATGATTATCTACTTCCATTTTAATGGGTACCATTGGTCTTCCCCCTTTTCTATTCTAGTTATAAAATAACACTACTTTCTTATGGGCATGTAAATTCACTAGTCTTGGATGACCTCTAGTGGGCTCTAGGACTCTCTTGTGTTTTTTTACTCACTAGAGTACTCACCCATGGTTCTCAACAACATATATTTCCTCTATGAGGATATGAAAAAGGTATTGGGTATAACCATGACCAAATATTCCTTATATCCTCATCTCCTCCACCATCGACCACCATATCTCTGGTCATAAATGGGCGAATCATACTCAGAGGAATATTCTTCATAGGAGAATGGGTTTTTTGATTGTATTATGTTAAAAGAACCAAAGATGAGATATTTATCAAATCAAGGTCTTTTTGGTCTGTTTCTATTATTTTTATGTTAATAGAAAGAAATATTAAAGATTCCGAGTTTTGAAAATAGCTGAATATGACATTTCATTTTCTCTATCTTCTTATGGAAGATGATTTTTCCTAGATATAGGTGGTGTTTTTTGTTTCACCACCTTGGGTTATGGTATCATTATCGAATTTTTAATCCATTATCTCAAGGTTTCATGATTTATAACAATCATATTTCAATTCATCAATTTATCAAAATTTTATACACACTTGGTGGAAACTTCATTTCAGTCACTATCTACCTCTATTTGGGTGATGGAATGACTAGTCACTTGTGATAGTGAATTTACCAACATCACCTATCCCAAATCAACCATTATTTGGAGGAGGTATTTAAATATAATGAAATCATGGAAGGTTTGACACATCCTTTTATGGAAAGGGAAGTAGTCAGGATGATTATTGAGGTTGACCACACTTGTTTTCCAAGGATATGGTGGCTTGAGTTGGTAATTTTGCATGGATGAAATAAAAAAATGGGGGCATAATCATTTTTTTATTACTACACCATATTCATATGTTCCTAAAATCATGGGTGACCCCAATCTATTTTACTTATTTTAGATGGGGATTTATTATTCCTTCTATTGAATGGGAGGCACTAGATAATTTAGGGCCTTCCTAGGTCTTTAAAGGAAACTACTACTAGTTTGGGGGTAATAGTTGAAGACTCCAACTTACATATCCTTTTCCCCTATGCTGAGGTAATGGGCCAAAATTTAGATCAGGTTTTTTGAAAGTCATATTCTAGGTGTTTTACCATTTATCCAAACTCATGGAATCTACCTTGATACTTTATTAGGATCAAACACATTTTCATCTTATCTCGAAGATTTTCAAAAAGTGTTCTACCAATTTTTATTATAAGAGAAGGATAAAAAGTGAATAAGTTAAACAGATCCATTGGGTGATGAAGTTATGAACACTCTCATTTTTTTATTTATTACAGTTTATGTGGTCAAAATTAATTATCTTTCTTATTGTATAGATAAATTGATAAAGGAATTTATGATGACTATATTCCCATCACACAATGGATAATTGTGTAAGGATACTATGATTATGACACCCAATTATTTCCATGGGCAACCCTTATGTTTACACAATCCCATCTTTATATTATTCTTCCATATGTTTATTCTTTATTATGTCATCAATTTATGCCTTCTAAACTATATTCTAGGATTTACTCTTATATGTATTCTCTTACTAGGAATTTTATCTCATCCCTTTGTTCATTTTTTCCTTAGATTATCTGATACCGATGTTAGATAATAATGGGAATTAGGATCTCATTATGGCATTTAAATAAATTATTTTTTCATTTTGGTTTTGCATTTTCATTTTTATGTACCTAATCTTCTAAAGAAACTAGAATTAATGGTCCTTGGGTTGTATTTAATGATTAATTATGCTTTAAATCATGTAATAATATGTGTAAAATGATAGGTTTCTTATAGTTTCTATTAGAGGCATGATCTAGTTATTTTTTGATATTAAGACTAGATAAATTTATCCTTATATGTTTAATATTACCTTTTATTTTGATTATTAACTATGTATTAAATCCACCTAATAGTTATTTATTTTTCTTAGTTAATGGCTGAAAAAAGAATGCATGCCAATAATAAATGTGATAGGAAATGTAGTGATTTCACTAAGGATATGCCAAATATGATGGGAAAAGGTGCTCAAAACATCATCAAATAACTTTCTCCAATAGCTCATGTTATGAATAATTACTTGAATCACAAATAAATCCCTCCTTCGCCTAACAAAGAGAAAGTTGAGGTCAAATAATTCGTGCATAAAATCCCTTCTATGTTTGTGGAACTTTTTAATTCATCCCCATTAAATAATGGATTAATTCCATTGAACATTTATTCTCTGTCCTCTAGTGCTCAGAAGAAGAGATAGTTGTTCTTGCAGTCTATTATTTTGGTGTAGAAGCTAATAATTGGTGTCCAATGATCAAGGAAAGAAATTACAAGGAGGGAATTGATTCCATAGAATGGGAAGATTTCAAGAAAATATTTTTCAATAAAAAAATTCCATGAACCTTTTGTCTTTAGATGTAAAGAATGTTCCTAAAAATAAATAAAAAGTAAGATGAGTATATCGGGTCATATGAATACAAGATTAAAAGACTTTAAAGACATGCCTATGAATATTTTAAGAACACTGAAATCAAGATGGATAACTTCATTGGAAAACTAATTCCATGTCTAAAAAAAGTATTGGAAATATAGGACTTCAAAAATTGTGAAGTGATTGTCTGTTGTACCCTCAATGTTGAAATAGAGATTGTAAAATCTTAGTGATCTCATGGTCCAAGAGAAAAAAAGTGTAAAATGGAGTTTAATATGGGATGATCAATAGATAAATCCCATGATGGAAATAAAACCCAATATCCCACATGTAAAAATTGTGCGAAGAATCATTCTGGGAACTGTCTAATGAGAACCAGGAAATACTTCAAATGTTGGATAACGGGGCATCTCACCAATAACTACTGAATAGATATAAAGAATCCCAATAATGGGGAAGAATAAAGGAAGGTTCATATCAACACTCATTATGTATTATAGTGTTTCAACTACAAGGAACATGGGAATTATGCCAGCCATTTCTCTAAGCCAAGGGTTATTGGAGGAAATAAACAAAAACAACATCCAAGATAACAAGGAAGGGAATATGGTATCACTACTACTGTGGTGAAACCCAAAAATGATGTGGTGACAAGTATGATGATTATTCATTCAATAAGAGAAAATTTATTATTTAATACTTGTTTTATGAATTCTTTTATATATTTCATGTTTTTTAGAACTATTAAAACATCAACTCAAAATATGGAGGTTAAATTATATGTAACAACATAAAATGGTGAAATTATTTCATTAAAAGTTTATAAATCCTCCCCGATTAATGTTTGTAGACTAAACCTTCCAAAAAACCTTCTCTTACTTTATTTGGTGGAGTTAGATGCTATATTGGGCATTGATTGGATATTTTTCTACAAATCCAACATCGCCTATCGGGAAAGGGAGATTACTCTTCAAATCCTAAACAATACTCTAATTATGTACAAGTGTAAGGAGGAGTATGAATATCCATCAAGATAATTATCTCAATTTTTGATATTATTGCCTTATGAGAAAGCATATATAGCTCAAATGATTTAGATAAAGGATAGATTCATGATTGCAGACATGCCCATTGTGAGGGATTAAATTGATGTATTCATCAAAGAGTTTCATGGTCTTCCTTCTGATCGATTGTTTGAGTTATCAATTGAACTTATTCTAGGATCTCTACCTATATCAAAGACACCTTATAAAATGGACACTTTTGAGCTTGAATAATTGAAGAACCAGTTAATGGAGAATCATGAAAAGTGTTTTATACACCCGAGTGCTTCACTTTGGTGTGCAGGAGTCTAATTTTTCAAGAAGATATATAGATCAATGTGCCTCTATATTTATTATTATGAGCTCAAAAAAATCACGATAAAGAACAAGTATCATCTACCATGGATATATGAATTGTTCAATCAACTACGTGGGGCCAAGTATTTATCTAAGGGGGGTATTCGGTTGGGATATCACCAACTAAAGGTGAAGAAAGAAGATATTACCATGAATTCCTTTTAAATGAGGCATGGAAAATATGAGTTCATAGTAATGACCTTTGGACACTCTAATGCTCCATAAATTTTGATGGATATAATGAATGTTGTCTTTAGAAATTTCCTTGAGAAATTTGTGGTAGTCTTTAATGATGATATTTTAATATACTCCAAGAGAAAAGAGAAACATGAAGAGCAGTTGAATATTGTTCTATGGTATTTGATAAGGGATAAAATATATTACAATTTTATTAAATGTGAGTTTTAGATGGAGTAAGTTTCATTATTGGACTATTTAATCACCAGAAAAGTGATATCTGGTGACCCATTAAAGATAATGGTAATAAAAGAGTGGCCTAGGCCCACATCTGTAATGTAGATTCAGAGTTTCATTGGTAAATGTATGTATTACTAAAGATATTTGAAGGACTTCTCACTATTTTCAAACCCCCTAACCATGCTTACATGGAAGGGAAAAAATTAGACTAGTGAATGTGAATAATTCTTTAAAGAGTTTAAAATAGACATTTCACTACACCAGTTCTCAGACTATCGATAGGTGGGGAATTAATTGAGGTGTACAATGATTTTTCAAATAAGGGATTAGTCTATGTACTAATGAAAAATGATAAAGTGATAGACTATGCCTCAAGGAAGTTAAAAATTCGTGAGAAAAATTATCACACACATGATCTTGAGTTAGCAGATGTGATCTTTGTGATGAAAATATGAAACCATTATCTATTTAGGGAGAAGTGTGAGATATATACTGATCATAAGATACTCAAATATATATTCACATGTAAGGAGCTTAATATGTGTTAGTGGATATGGTTATAGATCATCAAGGATTATGACTACTCAATTGACTTCCATCTTGGTAAAGAAAATAAATGGTGGATGCTCTATATAGAAAGGATATGACATCTTTATCAATGGTAAGAATTGAGAAGGATCCAATCTTTTTATACCTCCAAAGGATGAACTTGGTAATTTTCAAAGAATTAACATCATCAATCATTTCAAAAATTATTTCTCAACCATCCCTCATGGAGAAAATAATGAATTCTCAAAGAAATGATGTGGAAATTTAGACATGGGTGGAAGTTATTAGAAATGGTGAATCATCAGAGTTTCAAATGGTCGACGAAAGAGTTGTGAGATTTTGGTCATGACTATTTATACCATACAATCTAAGGATAAAGAAATATCTCTTGAATGACACACATATCTCAACCTTCTCTATTAACCCAAGGGGTAGAAATATGTATCGCTATCTATAAGAAAACTATTTGTGGGGAAATATGAAAAAGGATATCTCTGAGTATACATAAAAGTTCTTGGTATGTCAAAAATTAAGGCTAAATAGAAAAATTCTAAGTGGATGATGTGATCATTACCCATACCAACATGAAAATGGGGAAAATCACCATGGACGTTATCACGGGACTTCTGATGACATCCAAATAAAACAATGCTATATGGGTTGTTTTGGATCATCTCACAGAGATATATCACTCTATCGTAATTCAATAGGTCTTATCACTAGATCATCTTAGAAGGATATACATACGAGAAGGGGTAAGGCTGCATAGAGTACCACAATAAATTATATCAGATCGAGGTCCTAGATTCACCACCATGTTCTGGAAATGTCTCCAACATTATCTAAACACTGTGTTGAATTTTATTAGGACCTTTCATCCTCATACTGATGGAAAATATAAGAATAAAATTTAGATACTTGAAGAAATGTGGAGATCGTGTTCTATGGACTTCAAAAAAGGGTGGGACCAACATCAGCCTCTGGACAATTTTTGTTATAACAATAGTTTCAACTCAAACAACTTAATGGATCCATATGAATCCCTTTATTATAAAATATTTATAACACTAAAATAATGGGATGATGCTAGTGAGACTAAGATACTAGAACATAAAATGGTTGAAGGAATGGTAGGAATGTTAAAAACAATTCTGCATCATATCCAGTTAGCCCGAAGTCGATAAAAGAGTTATGCAGAAAATCATCAAAGAGACCTTGATTTTAATGTTGGATATATGGTATTCGTCTATATATCTCCATGGAATAGGATCATGAGATTTTTGGATAAGGGAAATCTAAGTCCTAGATACATCGACCACTTTGAGATTCTTGATCATGTTGAATATATGGCCAATCGACTAAAACTTCCACCTACCATATACTAAGTACATGATGTTTTAAATGTATCCCAATTGAGTAAGTACATAATAGATACCTCACATGTACTGGGTCTATAGGTGGTATAATTGAAAAGTGGTCTCTCTTAAAATAGTGATGATCTTGGACCATGGAGATAAAGTTCTGCCAAGAAATACTACTCATCTGGTAAAAGTATTATGGGGGAACCATAAGTATGAAGAGGCAACATGAGAACTGTAGGAAGTAATGAATAAGATGTACCCTCACTTTTTTAGTTTGTAAAATGAAATTTTGAAGGTGAAATTTTATAATGGGGAAGATTATAATGACCTAAAATTTTATCAATGAAAATTCCCTTCTTATAATTATATTAAATAGTATAAACCTCATAAAATCCCATAGAGAACGCAATACAAAAAGCATAAATTAAGAATGAATGAAATACATGTTTTTCAAGAAATTATAGATTCTATACCAATGGAATAGTAACTTGAACTATGAAATAGTAAAATGAACCTTATGAGTAGTAAACTAGCTAATATAATAGTAACCTCACTTATGAAAGTACAAATAAAATTTATGTATTTTATAAATGAAAATATGATATATCTATTTATTGAAATATGTAAATAAATGTTTTAGATATAATAAATTATGTATGGGTATTTATAAAATGATTTAAAAGAAAACTTATTTCCATAAAGTTTATTCCTAAATAAAAGTTTTTTTCTACGGATTATAAGATAATTTTATCAGACATTGAATAATTTTTTAAAGTATTAAAAAATAAATTATAGTTTAAAAATTGGTATTTTCCAAATAAAATATTATTTTAATTAAAAATTAAATTGAATATTTTAAGAATATTATTTTCTTAAAATGAATTCCATTTTTTAATTATACACATCAAAAAATGGTTATAGTGATTTTTTTTATTTTTCTAAAATAATCGAATTTTTTGTGAATAGTAGAATAACAAATTTATGGAATATATATATTATAAGTTAAATAAATTATTCCATGTGTGACAACTAATATAAGCAACATAATATTGAACTGGCCTTGGTTATTTTAATATATTTAGTGGTAATTCTCAAAATATTCATATAATTGTGGAAAAATATTAATCTAATGAGTAAAATAATGAGAAAACACTGCTCCCCTCCATTATTAAATACTTCCCCTCAGCACCGCTTCTCCTCACACGTTTGAAGCTTTGAACCTTGTCCCAATTATACCCAATCCTCTTCCCAAATATCTCTTCCAAATTCTAGAGCCATTGGTATCAATAAAATTCCAAACTCAATTCCATCAAAGAGGTTCTCACGGAGAAGAATTCAAGAGGTAAAAACCACTTTCCATTTTTTTAATTATTTCCAATTATTTTTATTTTATTATTTTCTCCTCTACTCCACTCATCTAACTGGAATGGTAACTATGGTATCTCACACATACTAAAATTTTATTATGTTAATTCAATAATCCACCATCATTTCTTTCCCCTCGTATTTTTTTTCTTAAAATTTAAACATCTTCCGTGATGTGTTAATTTATCACTTTCAAGGACATTGAGTTTTCAATTTCATTTATAGCCATAAAGACTGGACATAAAAATATTTTTATGGTCTAATAAGATTATAATATATCTATTTAATCTTATTTAATTTTCTATAAATGTTATTTATACAACATATAAATTAATAAAACGAAACTAGTTTGTGATGATCAGAAAATGCCAAATTAATCTAAATGAATATCATTGACGTTTTATCTAATGATTCATATTCACATATAGAACTAAAATTATATATAAGATAATTTTTAAGTTCATTAATAACTTATAATTCCAATTCTGGACAACTACACAAATTTTACATGATTTTCCATACATGTATAGAGGTAACCGATCTGGAAAACCAAGGAAACAATTGCTCCTGAACAATAAAATTTTATCTTTTAACTCAAAAAAGATTCCATGTATGAACTTATTAAAATTATAATAAATAAAATACATTTAAAAAGGGCTCTTAATTAATTAATGTATTTAATCTAATTATCTGAGAAATTAAGATCAAGTGTAGCACATTGTCTAACATTAGGTAAGGGATTCTTTCTAAATCTCCTTTTTTCCTTCAGGTTTCACTTTCTCACCCTTTATCCCAATGTAATTATTATTTATTTTAATTTATTTTTTAAAAATTATATGTATAAATTCCATAATAAAGTATCCAGATCATATCATTCTTCTTTATGGGGAATACATGTTTTAAAACGGTTATCTTCTCAATTCTTCCCAGTTAGTAAGTCCGGTTAAAGGAAACATTCTGATTACTTACACATCTTTAAGTGAATTCCCTAATATATTTTAATCCACCATTATTTTTATAAAATCACTAATTATATAATTAGATAATATCATGGTTCATTTATTGTTTTATAGAAACATTTATACATTTTCCATTTTAAAGGATGTGTAAAATTTCCCTTCAACCGCACTAGAATGTTTTATCTTCAAAGTCTCTTAAACACTATTTCTACTCGTTTTCACTTAAATTTTACAAAAATTATCATGATATATTCATATTTTGACTTATTAATATCCATGTATGATTTAAATCAATTCTTTCATGGACAACATTATGTTATTTCATTTTGATATGCCTTTCGTCATGATTATGATACCTAATTTGTTACATGGGTAACCCTTATGATTATGCTTAACTCCTTATGTATTATTATTCATGTGCACACATATTAATGAAATATTTATCATGGGTTAAACTATATATATATATCAAATTAATTGGTTATTTTTTAGTCTCAGGAGACATTATGTGCAATGGTTTTGGTGGTTAACCTTGACTCATGCTCCATGTGCAATGGTCTTGGTGGTTAGCCTTGACTCATGATCCTCTATATGAAATTATATTTAAATCATGATTATTTAATTTTTTAGGTTTATAAAATATTATTGTGATTCCATTATTACATTATCCCATGTTATTTATGTTATTATTCCATATGTTTATACCTTTCTATGTCATCATGTTATGCCTTTTAACCTACATGATATGCTTTATTCTTATGATTATTGCTTTATTAGGATTTTTAGCTTATCACTTTGTTAATATATTCCCCATTTAATCCTATGATTATCCAAGATCAAAATTTGAGTTAAGATCTCATTATGGAATTTAAATTAAATTTATTGGCATTTTGGTTTCAGTTTTTCAGTTTTATGTACCTAATCCTCCAAAGACACTATCCTCAACAACCATTCATTTTTATTTAATCGTAAATTATTCTGAAAATAGTGTAATAATTTTTATAAAAGGATATGTACATTATAAAACACCTTATTAATTATGGTATTATGGAGAAAATCATCTAAATCATAAAGACCAAAATAGTAAAACATATTTTTTTAAGAGAGCAGGTTCTAGGATATTTAATCCTTTTAATATAGAATAAGCTACTCAAATGAATGCAGTTCAGGAAACCAAACTAATTAGGTTTTAATGATAATAATGATTACATACCATTCAATTATATATCTATTAATTCAATTTATTTCATTATAATAATTTTTGTTGAATTTGGATATAAAAACATTGTATCCTTTTGAACATTTCCTTTTTAAAAACCTATTTTTTCATCCCATCTGGGCGATACATTTTAAATTAACCTTCTCCATATCTATCAATGGAATTTGGAAAGTTTGATTCCATATTTCTAATAAGAATAATTAATATTATATAATATGTTCAACTTAATTTTTTACCAAAATGAAAATTAAAAAACCAAAAAAATTATCTACCGTGGTTATGGTAAAAATGAGTTTATCAGGGGTTAAACTAAAAAAATAAAGAAAAAATGACCCAAAAAGCATAGAGAACAAATTTATGGCCATATAATTACCTTAAAACAATATTATTTGTAATAATATATTTTTTAATCTTTTATAATGAGGAAAATGTGGGTATACCTATTTCTTTTCAATCAATTACAAGTGTGACATTCACCTCACTTATAAAAGGTCACCACGTCTCCTCTCTTATTCACTCCTTCAAACACATTTTCCATATCCAATTCCTTCCCAAATAACTTTACAAATTTCCTCCTCTCATTCTATAATCCTTATTTTGTACATAAATCAATCTTAGGAAGGATTTTGGTGAAAATCTATGGGGGATACCCGAAGAAGAGGCAATGTTCATCAACAAGAATTTTTTATTTAATTATTCCTCCAAATTATTCAATTATTAATATAATATGTAGATATAATAACTTAATTATCATCAAAAAATAGAAAAAATTATATTAATTTCATGACCTACATCAATCCCCAATTCCATCAAATTTTTTACAAAATCATAGTTCCTATGTACGGTGGACTACGACCTCATGAACCGATGTCATTCATTTTTCCATTATCACATCTCACAGTTGGATATCATTATGTATTTATTATGTATTTATTATATTTATTATATTATTATTTTTATTTAATTATTATATCACTCGTACATTATTTAGCCTCATTTTATGGAATATTATGATGTCACGCGTGTGTATGAAGAACTACCACATCGTGAAGCGATGTGATTCATTTGCGCGTTACATAGAAGGTAATAAGGATGGGTTTAATAAAAATTTATTATATATATGACATAAAATGATTATTTAATGAAAATATATCATTTAACTTTATTTATTTTAATGCATCAAGAAAATGGACACATCGTTTACACATACGTATGGCCTACCATCTCCATGAATGGTGTATTTCATTTTATATATCTAATTTTTTATTATAAATACATTTATAATGAATATATAGGATATTTATATAATGGTTAAAATTATTTATATCATTTAACCATGATAAATGTAAGAGTAAAAAAATCATCCAATCAAAACATATATGAAAAACAAAGCAGTTATTGCCTAAAATGTTACTTTAATATAGAATTATTAATAAACAAGTAATAAAAGGTCATAAGTAAATAATATATGGTATTATATATATATATATGTGTGTGTGTGTGTGTGTTTGTGTGTGTGTTTATATAATATATTTATAATAAACTTCTATATACTATATAGGAGTTTTAATATGTATGAAGCAATTTGCAACATCATTTTAGAGATTTCCATATCACTTTTTTACTTTTTTGATCAACATTACATATTAACCACCTATTTATTTTATTTTATGTATATAATTACAATTAATTTATTTTATGATGATTATACTAAATAATATGGTGAATTAAATATCCATTTTAGGACCTATCTTTAATGGGGTTTACGATTCCAAAGTTACCAAATCTCTAAGGTATTTTTGTCTCAGTTTTCATTCATTGTGACATATGATTAGGCTATGCACCTATATACATATAAAACATGTATATAAATACCCTTGTAAATTTAATATCCTGAATTAATTTATCCAAATTACATTTTATGTTTCACTTTATTATATTCTTTGATGTGACTTATGTTTTAAAGTTACTAAAGTAGTAATTATTTTATATAATAATATCATCATTTATCATGATAGTTTATGATTATGATTCTAATGAAATATTCTTATGATATATATCTCAATAAAATCTTTAAATTTTTTATTCACTATTTATTTCCATAGAATACATTTTTCCCATTGTTTTCTTCTCTTTATGTATGTAATAGTTAAAAAATATTATTCTTAAGAAAACCCTATATTTACCAGTAAACCATTTTTATTCCATAATGATATTTTATAAAAAAATGAAAAATGTTTTTAACATTTTTTTAAAAATTTATTTATTATAGACATTTTTTACCAATGTTTTTTTAAAAAATGGTTAAAATTAAATATTCCGGTAATTTTTAACAATAAATTTTGTTTGGATTTTACCAAAAATGTGAAATGAATATTTTTTACCATGTATGGGATGAACAAAACATCCCAATATCACAAAAATGTTTTATTTTAAATTTTATTCATAATGATTCAATTAAATTTTAAAGGAAAAGTTTTTTGAATTTTTTTTATATTTTAAAATATTTTCTTCCAAAAGGAAAGGATATTTATCTCAATAATTTTTTAATGATTTTAAATTATTCCATTATTTTTTTAAATATTATTTTCAAAGAATATGATTTCTAAAATATATTATAATGATTAGTTTTATAAAAAAATTAAATGAATTGATATTTCCATTATTAAAAGTTCCACCTGATTTTATTTCAAAATCAAATTTTCATCTCAGATGATATTCATTCAAGTAACTTATGATTTACTATGTATATCTTCCAAGGATACCATTCTTATTATTTCACTAAATGGTTTATGTTTATTATGAAGTGATGTTTATGAAACTTATTTCTCTTCCAATGGTTATACCATGATCGATCTCTGATGAAACCTAATTCTTTTTATAGGTGATGCGATGATGAAATGATTATGAAACCTATCTATTTTCCATAGGTTTTTATATGATTATATGTTTATGTAACCTATTTAATTTCATGGGTTATGATATGATAAGTTTTTTTATTATCTTATGAAACACATATGTTTTATTTTAATTATGTAATGGTGGTTAAATTATAACCAGTGATGGTGGTTATGTTATAACTAAATATGGGTGGGAAATATCTCTCTTTCTAATGAATTGGGTAAGGATTTATATCTCATGAGATAAAAATGGTAAACAAGTCAATGGGATTAATACACTATAGAAAATAGGTGCATCTTGATTCACTATGGGAAATAGGCATGTCTTGATTCACTATGGGAAAGAGTTGTGTCTTGATCTATAATGGGAAATAGGTGAGTCCAAATCCATTATAGGAAATAGGTGTGTCTTGATCTAAAATGGGAAATGGGTGATGACCCCAGATCCACTATGTTGATGGTTTTGGTAGTTAACCTTACTATATGAAATGGTTTTCAATATTTATGTCATTTCAACACTTTTAGGACATTATATTATGGTTTTTGGTAGATTTATGATCATTTACCACCCTTATGTGTCATGTTTTTTGAAATGATAATGTTTTATGTCGTGAATCATGATTATGGTCTATTACTAGTTTGGTATTAACTTCCAAAGTTATATTCATGGTCACATAATCTTATTCTTATCGTATGATTTCATATGATGATATATTGTTATCTCTTAAGTTTAGACATACTTAGCTCACTATTTCATATGTTTACTTCCTAAGGTTATAAAAAAATGTTTAGGTAGGGTATACCTAAGAGGTGTTTTATATGATAAGATCCTTTTGGGATATGTTTAAGATAATTCACCAATTTTAATATTGTACATGTAGTCTCCAAATAAAATTAAGTATTATGGTCCTCAGAAATTTTATTATGTAAGGTATAAAATATTCATCAAAAAAATATGTAATATCTATGAATAAAAATCCAGTTCACTATAGGTTAAGTCTAAGTATTAGTCAAAGTAAAATAAAATGTCTTGGAATTCTGGTAATGGATAGAGTGAGTGGTTTCCAATAAATTATATCCTTTTTAGGATTTTATAAGTGTGTGTGGATTGGAAACAAAGGTACCTAGGTGTGATAACATCAAAAGGGGAAGATTGAGACGGACTCAATCATCAACTGGTGCAAGACAATTGGCCTTGCTACACACCTTGTATGACCCTCCTAGGGGATATGTTTTGTAAATTCACAAACACTTTATGAAACCTCGTGAATTATTTTAGTATATAATGTCTATGAATTCCCTATAATAAATATATAGTGTCATATATTAAATAAGGTTTCATGATTTAGACATTATATGACTTATTTTTCATGATTATGTGGTTCCACACTATGATTAGTATTTCTCACTCTATACTTTTAGTTTTAGTCAATGTATAGAACCCAAAACAAACATGTTAACATTGAATGAAATGGATGATGAAATGATAGTCCTCCTAGGGGGTCAAATGCTATGGGAGCTATAATTTAAAACATTTTTTATTTTTTCATGAAAACATTCTCAACATATAAATAATCTTGAACTACTAAAGGATAGAAGAATGAAACAATGCTATTTTCGGTCATTAATGAGGCAACACCCACATTCTTTTACTGGTTACAATGATCCACTAGTTTTTGTGAAATGGATCAGTACCACTAATAATATAATTTCCATTCTTCAGTTTTTTAGCATTAAAAAGTCATTTTGGTTGTTTGTTATTTGGAAGGTGAAGGAGATTAGTAATGGACACTTATTACGAATAAATGGGACCAAAAAAAATTTAATATATTGGATTGGTAGATTTTAAGGGGTTATTAATTAGTATGTACTTCCCTCATATTCTAAAAATAAATATAGCGAATTAATTTCGTGAAAATAGTAAAAAGGATGATAAATCTATTTGTACTAGGGAGGTAATTTTATAATACTTTCAAGGTATGATTATCGTTTAATAATAGGCCCATAAAGAATAATTTATTGATTCTTCATTGTCTTGAAATAAAATCATATAAATACATTTTATATAAGAGAATTTAATAGATATTAATAATTAGTTTGATATGCACTGAAGGTAGAAATTAGAGTTTTTTATTCCCACTATTTTTAAGGTTTTGATAAGAAAAGGAACCTTGATTCTCATGAAAACTAAAGTGGTGGAAATAAATTCAAACCATCAACAAAGAAATGTAAAAAAATGAATCAATGTAATTTCTTGAATATAATTTTAACATGTTTAAATGTGAAGATATGGGTCATAAATTATGAGAATTTCAAAATGTGATTAATGGGATGGTTAAGGAAATAGAGGGGAAGAGAACTCCAACTAATACACCACCTACACAAAAAATTTTAAAGTCTAAGGTGTTTGGTTATTATAAAAATAAATTCTTCAAACAAAGGGCTTATGAAGATGAAAATCCATAAAAACCCCTAAAGAAAAAGGATAAATGGAAATCTTATGTAATAACAGTGAGTAAAGTGAATCAATGTAATTAGGGTACACTAATACTCCCCTACTTAGTTATGGATTTCATGTTTTATTTTGTATGAATGATCCCTATGAAAATATTATTGTCCATATCTTAGGGAAATTTCATGAGACAGTCTCCCTCTATATGGATTTTGGAATAAAAAATAATATATTATATTCTATCGATACAAGGTTGAAACCAATCTTCCAATAAATTGTTTTATATAAGATAATATCTTATATAAGTGATTAAGGGTGGTTAACTTTTGGAAATATATATGTCTCTATGTAAGATTAAACAAAGACTTACAGAAACCATCATAGGTTAATGAGTTCAAGGTTGAACATAAGTTCAAATCCATTGTCACCCCTTTTGAGGTTTTATATGATCATAGATTATTAATATTAATGATATTTAAAAGAGATATTTATTGAAATACAACCCTTTGGTTTTGTATATATTTTTGTAACAAAATTATCTTATGAGTAATGAATATAAACATTGGTTCCTTATGATTAAATGCACTGGTAACCATAAGTGTTTATCTTATCTTTGATATTGAGGTAATTATGGTTTGTAGTTAATCACATTTTAAATATAGAATACATTATTTTTATTAGAGAAGATTTCTGTTTGACCTTTATTTCTATAATATACATTAAAGAAGTGTGAATATTTTATGGAGAACTGCATTCAATTGTATCTATTCAAAATATGTATTTTACCTTGAGGTTTTAGCAATGTATTCAGTAAGATCTTAATATATAGTTTATTTTCTGTAATACATATCATCCTTAGAGAAATGGTTAGTCTGATCGAATAATTAAAACATTAAAGTATGTGCTAAAATAGTTTTATATGGATTTAAATGTGGTTTGGATTAATAGATTACTCTATTTTAGTCTTCAAAAAATAATATCCTTAACTTTGAGAATTCAGATGGATTCTTATGAAAACCTTTATGGAAAGAAGTGTAAAACTATATTGTACTGGAATGAAGTTTCAGAAAGAAAGCTATTGGGACCAAAGAAAGACAGTTATATGGATGATAATATTATAACCAATCTGAATTATGTAAGGAAAACAAAAAATTGACAAAAAAATTATGATTATAATCATGTATGTGATTTATAATTGGAAGTTGGGTAGAATGTCATTCTACAAATTTATCTATAGAAGAAATAAGTGGAAAGTAAACCTTAGGTATATCAATATAATTTAAATACTTGATCATAATAGAAAATTATATTTTCATTTTGTGCTTCCATAAAACCTCTATTAGGTTCATGATGTGTTCCATGAACCTATATTTAGAAAATACATATCTGATTTATCAAATGTACTAAAATTAGAGGTAATACTACCAGAGGATGGTATTTCTAATGATGAACTTCCAGTAGATATTATGAGTCGAATAGAGGAAGTTCTTCAAAAATTCCAATCACATGGTTAATTTTTTTTAGAGAAACTGCTTGCTAGATATTCTATATGGGACCCTGAAGATGTAATGAGGAAAAAGTATGCTTAGTTTTTTCATACCAAAGTAATTAATTTTGGGGTGAAATTAATTTTAAGGGGGGTAGAATTTAACACCTTCATTTTTTGTGAATTTATTTTTCCAAATAAATTGAATTTCTTTGTTATATTTCATTACACAAAATAAAAAGTTAAGAATGTGTTATAGGTAATATTGGGTCATCATTCATTACACAAGACACTAGGTTTTAACAAAACTGAGGGATATTATCAATATAGTTATTTAAACACGATCATTAAAACCTAGATATTAAACATAGCAATATGAATAGTAATATATATTTCTTAAATTGTAGTTAATTTTTTATATAAAGGAAAAAAATTATATAAAAATTAAATAACTTTTGGTAAAATATATATGTGATTTAAAAATAGTATTTTCTAAAAAAAATTGTTTATATTTCTTTTTATGATCATCAATAAAATTAATTTTTCAGAATTTTAGAAAATTAATGTCATTAAATAAATTTAATTTTTGAATAATCATACCAAAGTTATCTAAGGGTTGTCTTTTTATTTTCTTGAAATGTTATATTTTTTTGATGAATAGTGAAAAGTAATAAATTTTAATTGAAGAGTACCTTTTCATTTAATATATTTTTTAAGTTAAATAATATTTTAAATTTGTTTTAAATTAAAATTAGTTCAATTATTCGTCCATTAATATAATTTATTTTACTGGAATCAGTTTCATATTGAGTTTTTATATAAAAATTTTGTAAACTTATAAACATTTTTTCCTTCCAAACCCACTTTCTCTTCACATATACAAAATTAATTTTAAATTAGATTTTTCAAATTATGGTAATAGAATTTAGAAAATTTAATTTAATATTTTTAATCAGAATAATTTATGTTTTCTATTAATTCCAACTTAATGTTTTTCCAAAAATTAATAGTAAAAATAGATAAAAAAATATCTAATGTGGTTAAGGTTAAAACGAGCTTCTTAAGTTAAAAATATTAGGGAAAATGATCAAAAACATTTCCATTTCATGTTTTATAGACTTTTTTTTAACTTGAAACTTATATTCTAGATAATATATAATTTTTGAGACTTGTGTAATGAGAACAATGTAGGTACACCTCTTTCTTTTCAGAAAATTACTAGTGTGCCACTCACCTCACTTATAAATGATCACCCACTCTCTTATATTTTTTACACATTAAAACCCATTTGGTTTGGGAAATGCCAAAAAAACACTTAAAATATTACCCAATTTTATCCTTTAAACCTTATTTTGGTCTGAAATCCAACCTAGTAATTGTTTTGGTGAAAACCAAAGGAAGATACCCAAATAAGAGGCAACATTGATCAACGGGTGTTTTTTTGTTTTATTTATTCCACAAAATAATTAAATTATTATTGTAACAAGATGATATAACAGAAATAGTATCATAAATATACTTATATTTTTTTATTTTAAGTTCACTACCTACAAAAATCATCACCTCCATCAAATGTGTTAGAAATCATCATTATTGTGTAAGGAAGAAAACCATCTCACGAACTGATGTCATTCATTTTCCATTACCACATCTCATGGTTAAAAATAATGATGATTTTATTGTTTATATATTATATCTATGATATTATTATTATTATTAAATTATTATATCGCACATAACTTCATTATTTCCATATTGTGGGAATACGGTTTTGTCACTCGTGTGTATGGAGTACCATCGCCTCACGAAGTGATGCGATTCATTCAGGCTATACATAGAAGGTATTAAGAATGGTTTTATTGAAAATATGTAATATATATGATGTAATTTTTTTTCCTTAATGATAATATATCATTTAATTTTTTTTGATTTCAATACATCGAGAAAATGTACACATCGTTTTTTATGGCCTATCATCACCATGAACAGTGTATTTCATTTTCCAACTCTACCTTTTATAGATTAAAATAAATAAATATATACTGAATATATATGATATTTATATGATTTTTAACATTTTATTGATTATTTGACCATTATAAAAGTAATAGTACCACGAATAAATAATAAAAATATAAATGAAAAACAAATCAATGATTACACAAAATGTGACTTTAACATAGAATTGTTAATAAACAAATAAAACAATATCATAAGTAAAAAAAATTTGGTTTGATATATATATTTATAGTTATGTATTATATTTATAATAAAGTTATATATACTTAATGGAGGTTTTAATGTGTATGAATTTAGTAAAAGCTGTATATATGACCATTTATACATAAAATATCATGAATTTATTTATCCTAAATATAATTTAGGTTTCACTTAATTATATTACTTCATGGTACTTGAGTTTAAAATTTACTGAAGTGGTAAAAAATTTATGTCACAACATCATCATTTATTAAGATTATTTATGATTATGTTTCCAATGATGGGATCTAATGATCCATATCTCAAGAAGCTCGTGAATTTATTCTCTTATATTTATGTCATTATAATGCATGTTTTCCCTTTATTTTCCTCTCTCTATGTACTAAAGAGTTCATAAATTATTTTTTAAGAAAAATTGACTTTTCAGTCGAACACTATTTTTCCTCCAAAAACATGTTTTCTAAAAATGTTTTCAAAAATGATTTTAACATTTTTTAAAAAAAATTGATTTAATAAATACATTTTTACCTATGTTTGATTTTATTCAGAATAATTTTTTAAAATGAATCTTTTGGTCATTTTGACAAACAATGTCAATTTTCCTTTTACCAAAAAATTGAAAGGAGTCTTTATTTTAACGTATAAGATATGAACAGAACATCCCACTATCATGACTGTTATTTTAATTGAATTTTACTTAATAATTTTTATTATTTAATTTAAAATAAAATAATTTTAAAAATGTTTTATGTTTTAAATTGTTTTTTTTTCTAATCAAAAAGGGCATTTTTGTATATAAATTTTTTTAGTGATTTTTAAATCATTCATTATGAGTTCCCAAGTTTATTTTCCAAGAGAAGGATTTCAAAAATATATTATAAAGTTTGTTTTTGGAAACATGATTTTTATAGAATGATTACTTTCCTCAAGAAAAGTTCCATGTGATTTTTCTTTCAAAATCATTCTGAATCTAAGATGACATCCTCCGAGGATACTTATTATTTAATGAGGATATTATCCAAGGATAACAACCAAATTCTTTCTCTGAATAGTTTTTTTTTATGATGATGTGAGGTTTTTGAAACCCGTTTATCCCCATTAGTTTATACTATGATAGAACTCTTATGAAACACAGTTCTTTTCATAGGTTATTCTATGATGAAATGATTACAAAACGTATATATTTTACACAGGTTATGATATAATGAAATATTTTTAGAACTCATTTAATTTCAAGGGTTATGATATGATAAAATCTTTATGATATTAAGGAACAAGAATTTATTATTTTAATTATATTACAGTGGTTACATTATAACCAAGGATGGTATTTATGTTATAACTAAATATGGTAGGGGCATATATCTCCCTCTTATTAATTAGGTAACGATTTATTTATCATGAGATAACAATGGAAAACAATTTGATGTTCTTCATCCACTATGGTAAATCAGTCCATCTGAATCTATTATGGGAAAAATGTTCCCTCTAATACACTATGAGAAATATGAGTTCCCTAATCCATAATATAAAATAGGTGTTTCCCCATCCACTATGGGAAACAGTTGTTTTCAGATCCAAAATGGGAAATATGGGATGATCCCTAATCCACAAATTTATACTATTTGTAGTTAACCTAGACATATGAATGGTTTTCAATATTTATGATGCTTCCACAATTTATGACATAATCTTATGTTTCATGATGGATTTATAGTGATTTATCACACTTATGGGATATGTTTTCATAAAATATAATGTGGTATTCCATGACTCATGTTTCGGATCTATTATAGGTTGAGTACAAACTTTTTATGTTATATTCATTTTTACATACCCTTTTTCTTATCTTATTCTTTCATATGATTATAGATTGATATATATTATGGTTACCCTTAATAGGTATCTAAGATCACCTTTTCTTATGTTTACTTCCATAATCTATAAAGATATGTTTACGTAGGGTATGCTTAAGAGGAGTTCTATGTGAGCATATCTATATGTGATATTCATAAAATATTTCACCAAATTAAGAGATTGTGTAACTAGTATAAAAATAAACTTATGTATTATGGTCCTTAGGCATGTTTTTTTATAGTGTATTGAATTTTCATATGAAAATATGTAATATCTATAAATGAAAATCTAGGTCAATATAGGAAAATTATAAGGATGATTCTATGTATAAGAAAATTTCTTATATTTTTTGTAAAGGATAGAGCATGGGTTTTCTGAGAAATTACATCATTGTATGGATTTTATAAGTGTATATGGATCTGACTTAGAGGTACCTAGGGGTAATAACATAAAAAAGGTTTCACTAATATTGACTCTATCATCACATTGGGAACAGTAATAGGCCTTGATATAAACTCTTTATGAACCATCTTGAAGGATTTAAATATATGATGGCAATGAATGACCTAGGATAAACCTTTGGGGTTATAAATTAAATAAGGTGTCATGATTTATAAATAATATATGTTATTTTTCAGGATTATTTGGTTTTTAAACTGATTATATTTTCTCCCACAATTATTTCAGTTTTATTCAATGGATGTAACCCTAAGAAACATTGTCAATTATGAATGAAATGGGCTATGCAATGATTATTCTCATATCTAACCAGATATTATTGAACTATAATTAAAAATCTGGTTGATATGCTCAAAAAACATTGTCAACCTATGAATCATGTTGAAATTATAAATTACCAAGGTGTAAAAACATTTATTTTGATTCATTCATGAGGAAATATTCAACTACTTTTAGTGGTTCTAATTATCCACCACTTGCTGAGAAATGGATCAGTACCACTGAAAGGATAATTTTTATTCTTCGGATTTTTAGCATGAAAAATATATTTTGGTTATTTATCGTTTGTAAGGTGAAGAAAATCAGTGGTGGAATCTTATTAAGAATATGATGGAATAATAAGAAATTGAATTTATAGAATGAAATGATTTTAAGTGGATATTACTCAGTAAGTAATTACATCAATTTCTATGAAAAATATGGATAATTAATTATATGAACTTAATCAAATTTATGATGAAAATATTTTAACCTATGAAGGTAATTTTATAATATTTCCATGGTATGCTTCTAGTTTAATCATTATCCCTAAAATAAGAATTGATCAATTATTTTTTTTCCTAAAACCAAGGCTTAGAAAGGCCTTGTAAATATGTGATTTTAATATCTATAAAGAATTCGTCCAATGTTCTTAGAAGGTGAAAATTTATGTTTTATATTCCCTCCATTCATATGGTTTTGAAAATAAAAGTAAGATCGAGCCTTATGAAAACTCAAATGGTGGAAATAAATTCCGTCAACATACATTAACAAAAATGTGGGAAGAAACATCAATGAAATTCCTTAAATGGAACTGGGAGGTGATTAATTTGTGTAAAGGTGGTTCATGAATCAAGAGAATGTCAAAATGAGATTAATGGGATGGTTAAGACAAAGGAGGAGAATATGAATACAACTAATGAACCACATATATTCCAGTGTTTCAAGTGAAAGGATTTTGGAAATTATATGAATCATTTCCTTAAATAAAAGGCTAATGAGGAGGATAATTAACAAAAACCACTAAATATAGAGGATTAAGGGAAATATTATGGAATCATTATGGGTGAATTGAATCATAATAATTATAGAAAACTAATCCTCCCCTCCTTACATGGAAATTTTTTGTTTTATTTTGTATAAACAAGACCTATAAATATATTATTTTTCATCATTTTGTGAAATTTCATGTCACTACCTCCCTCTACTTGAATTATGGAATAAAAAAATCACATTTTATATCTTATTGGTACAATGTTGACTCTAATATTCTAATGAAAATTATTTTGTATTAGATTAGAAAATATATAAGGGATTAAGGATGAATTAACCTTGGAAAGTGTATATGTCTCCATGTAAGATTAAATTAAGAGTTATATAAAAATAATGGGTTTGTGAGTTTAAGGTTGAACATAAATTCAAATTCCTTGACCCTCCATTTTGAGTTTTTATGTGATGGGAGTTTATAAGGATTAGTGATATATAAATAGATATATATAGAAATACAACCCTTTGGTTGTGTATATGTTTCAGTGATAATGTTTTTTTGGAGAAATTACTTTAATCATTATGTCCCTATGATTAAATGTATTTGTAACCATTATGTTTTATCTTATATTTGATATTGAGGTAATTATGGGTTATATTAAATCACCATATTTATTAATCACACTTTATTTCTATCTAAGAATATTTCTATTTTGATCGTATTTCTAGAATATATATTAAGGAAGTGGAAAGGTTACATGGGGTACCACGTTTAATTGTATCTAATCAAAATATGAAGTTTACCTTTATGTTTTCGTGAAGTATTTAGAAACATACTGATATAGAGTTTAGTTTCAGTATTATGTATTATCCTCAGACAAGTGGTTAGTTTGAGCTAACAATTAAAACACTAAAGGATATTCTAAGATCTTTATCTAGGTATTTAAAATATGTTTTGGATCATAAACTTCCTATATTTGATTTTCCATACAATAAAAGTTATCAATCTATCATTCTTATGGAGTCTTATGAAGCCCTTTATGAAAATATGTGTAAAACCCTAACATACTTGAATGAATTTTCTGAAATAAAGCTATTGGGAGTTAATAAAGATGATGATATGGAAGATAAGGTTAGATCCATCCAGAAACATGTAAATAAAATTAAAAATTTACAATAATGATATACTAATAACAATCGAAGTGATCTATAATTTGAAGTTAGTGAGAAGGTCATTCTATGAATTTCTCTATGGATGGAATGGGAAAAAATATGTTCTAGTTATATAAGTACTTTTGAAATACATGATCATATTGGGACATTATCTTATCATTTGGTGCTCCCAGAAAACCTCTCTCAGGTTTATGATGTGTTACTTGTTCCTCTCCTGAGGAAGTATATACCTGATCAATCATATGCACTTAGCTTAGAGGTCATACTACATGAGAATGATATTACTTATGATTAAATAATGGTAGAGATTATGGGTTGAATAGAGAAAATTATACAAAATATGACTACTCACATTTTAAATTTTTGAAAAATTTTAATTTCTTTTAAAACTTTCATTAAACACATCACCAAGTTAAGATTGTGTTACATGCAACACGAGGTAGTCTACAGTATACAAGACACTGAATTTTAACAAAACCATGAGATATTATTATAATAGTTATTTAAACACGACTATTATAAACTATCTACTGAAAAAAAAATTAATATTAATACATACTTTTAAAATATTAATTAAAAAAATTTACATAAAATAATCATATTGATAAAAAAAAGTACTTAATTTTTTATTAAGTCTTTATATGATTTAAAAATACTGTTTTCTCAAAAAAATGCTTTTAATTTACTTATGTGAACATATATAAAATTAATTTTTAACAATTTTATAAATTTAATTTGTTAAAAAAAACTTATTTTTTGAAATTAGATTGTCATATTTATCTTAGGATGAATTTTTTGTATTTTTCTAAAAATATTCATTTCTTGATGAATAGTAAAAATACAGGTTTATAATTGATAACTACATTTTCATTTAATGTATTTATAAAGTTTAATTATATTATAAATTTGTTTTAAAGTAATTTTAGTTTAATTATTCATAATGTAACCCAATTTAGGTCATTTTAATCAATTTTATATTGAATTTGAATATAAAAACATTGTAAAATTTGGAACATTTCATTTTTTAAACCAACTTTTTCATCGTGATGGTGGGATTAATTTCAAATTATAATTTTTTAAATTATGGGAATTATATTTTTAAAAATGGATTATGTATTTATAGTCAGCATAGTTTATACTATACAATATGGTCAACTTAATTTTCTACCAAAATGAATAATAAAAACTGTAAACATTAATTATTGTGGTTAAGATAAAATGGATTTCTCTGGGGTTAAACAAAAATGATAACTATCAAAAATGACCCAAAACATTTAAAATTCCCATTTTATATCGATATTTAAACTTTATCTCTTATGTGATCTATTATAATTCATTTTGGAGCCTTATGTCATTGGAAACATGTGGGTAAACCTTTTTTCTATTCAAAAAAATTACTAGTGTACCACTCACCTCACTTATAAAAGGTCATCCCTTCACCTCCCTTTTTCACACATTCAAAAAATTTTGGTTCTTCTGATCTTTACCCAAATAACTATTTACTACTCATTAATGAAACCTTAGTTTGTATATAAATACTACCTAGTAAATATTTTTATGCAAACCTATTGAGGATACCCAAAAAAGAGGAAATGTTCATCAACAAGCGTTTTTGTTTTATTTATATCTCCACCTCCCTCAATTATTATTATTCCATGATGATATAACAACCTTGGTATATTATATATACTAATATTTTTTAAATGTTATGTTCATCACCTACAACCGTCTCCACTTCCGTTAAATGTGTTATGAAAACGTCATTCGTGTATACAACAAACTACCACATCTCATAACGATATCATTAAGTTTTCCATTACTACCTATCAAAGTTGATCACAATGATGTAATTATTGGTTACATATGATATTTATTAGATTATTATTCTTTTATAATTATTATATTACATAATCCTCAATTTTATTTTTATTTTTTTAAATATAAAAATGTTTGCTCGTGTGGATGGTGGACTACCACCTTTTGAAGCGATGTGATTTGTTCACGCTATACACTGAATATAATAATGATGGTTTTAATGAAAATCTATGATATATATAACATAAAAATTATTTTTAATGATAATATAGAATTTTCCTTTATTTATTTATTTTAATTCAATAAAATGGATATAGCATTCATGCCTATGTATATCATACTATCTCCATGAACGTTGTATTTCATTTTATGTTTCTATAATTTATAGATTACTATAAATACATATATATTAAATATATGTGGGATTTATATCATGTTAAAAAAAATTTATATTATGGAACCATGATCAAAGTAAGATAAATAAAAATAAAAATTCAAAACATGCATGAAAAACAATGAAATTATTCCCTGAAATGTGACTTTAACCTGGAATTGTTAATAAACAGGTAATAAAAGGTCATAATTAAATCATATATGGTATTATATATATATATATATATTGTTTTCTAATATAGTTATAATAAAATTAAATTTACCTTTTTATAAATATTCATTTAGCTTAACCTCATAAGGTTAATGAGTTATGAGATGATTCATGATGTTTGGGTTAAATGGTAAAAGGTTGAAATGATGTTAAAGGTTTTCATTGATAAACGAAAGAGTGTAATGTGTTGAAAATGGTTGATAAAATAGGTTATTCATGTTATAAATTGATATTTATATATGAATAATGGGATATAGGTTTTGGATTAATGCTCTAGGTTGTCCATGCATGCATAAAAATCTCAGTTAGACTAATGCTCCAAGTACCAGAGATTTTTGTGATATAATGATGATCTAAGTAAATTTAATAATGATATTAGACTAATTCTCTAAGAATCCATGATACTAGATTGATGATCCAAGGTACTAAAGTGAGATTAGAATTAATTTGCCTAATGAAATCAAATGAATGAATAAATATTCAAATCCCTATGGTTTATGGTTCAGACTCCAACATAGGTCAAAGAATGTATGATTATATTGGGTGTCACCATGAACTTGAGGTCCAATGTGATTAACTAAAGAAAAATAAAATTTAAACCAATTTATTTTTATTGTTTTTTATTTTATTCTTTATAAAGCTTTATACACTTTTATATAATGGATATTACTTTAGAAACCATTGGTGGAGTTTTACAAAGTTGTACTCAAACCATAATCAGGATTGTTATTGGTACCGGAGTAGAATTTATCTTAATATGAAAGTATAAAGGAATGATCCCTATGTTATATGGATAAGTATGGATTCAGGATGTTAAATGGATGATGGAAATTGATATGATTTTGATACCCTCCTTGTAGTTTTCATTATGTATTTATTTTGGGTTTTTATTCAACACTTAACACTTATATAAAATTACATATTTAGTTCTTTTGTTTTGGTTATTTTCTTTATTTTGGGATTATCCTGTGATCTCTGGTCATCAATAGTTTTTATTTATTATTATATTGGATATTTATATATTTAATTTTTTTTTATTTTACTACTGTAAAAAATATGGTATAGTCTCTCCACATGACATATAAGACCCTTGTTGCTAGTCAACAGCCTCTGGTGTTTGGGGAGGTTCCCTTGAGTTCATGTAACGATCCATCCCCGAGAGCTGGTTTGTGGCATCCGGGTCTGGACATTACAAAGTTGTATTCGAGGAGGTTTTCTTTTAGGTCCTTTTACTATTTGGGAAATGTATACACGAGACTATAATATGTCAGGCTTGGTCATGAGCTTATTCATAAGATTAACTTACCCATGTGTGGGTGAATACACAATATCCCTTGGTGGGAATGTTGTTATGGTGGTTTTCTATTATAGTTGAATGTTATTTCACCTTGGGAGATACACTTTTTGTGTGATGTTATTATTTTCTATTATTTTACTCCTGGATATGTATGTCATGAGAGTTTTGTATGTATGCATTATTCTAAGAAATCAAGGATATATGTAACATGCATCGTTCTAGGCATCCATGTAAATGAAGTTTATGAGTGAGTTTCAGGATAAGACAATACTCTACCACACATGTGTGATTTAAAAGAAATTATGCGTAATAACGAATTTATAATTTTAAAAATATTTTGAAATGTGGTAACAACACCAGATGGAAAATGTATAAATAAGAAAATTTTGTTACCCAATGTTATCCATTACCTAAGTTAGGGATGGTTGAGGGTAGTGATAGTATCATGTTTTTGAACATGTAACACTATATAGTGGATAATGTTTTATGGATTTATATGAATCTATCTTATGAAAATTTTTTAATGACATATTATGTTTTATAAGATGTGTGTTGTTATTTATACATACAAGAATCCATAATGATATTTATTAGTTGGTGAAAGGAATAAATTGCAGAAAATGTTCCTCCAGCAGTGGGACAAGAGGCCCCAATAGTTCTGGGTAAAGGGGGGAAGATAAATAACATGAGAAGTTTGGTCTCTTTATGCAGTTCATGGAAAGAGACCCACAAAAATATGTGTGGGATATGTCGGATTTTACCTAGGCATCTCAGTTTCATCACCCTCATACATTCACCCAAGAGGATGGACCTGAGGTAGCTAGGTTCTGGACTGAGTCTATCTAGAAAATACTAGATCATTTAGAGACTCATCTAGATAAAAGATTCAAATTAGTATCCTGTATTTTATGAGTAAAAGTGTAGTGCTGGTGGGATATTTTTTCTTAGGAGGAGTATTTGTCGGGAAAGGTAAGGAAGAAATTCCACGAGAAGTTATTGGAATGCATTTACCCAAAGATGATAAGATAGGGGAGGGATTCATATTTTATATGGTTGACCGAGGTAAGTATGTTAATGATAGACTATGTCGGTCGGTTCACTAACCTACAACACTTTTTCTAAGATTTAGTGGTAGATGAGGTAGTTATGAGATATGATTTCAAAATGGATTTAATTGTGAGATTAAGCCCATGGTTAATATCGTTTGAATGAATAACATTATTGATGTAGTGAATCCGGTTATCATTTATAATGGGAACCTAAAATAGGATTCTAGTGTAGGATAGGTGACATCTGTTATATGGTCAGGTAGTTCATATTTTGAGAGTAGGAATCATCATTACTGGAACTTTCACCGGAGTAGTGGAAAACTGAGTAGCAAGGGGAAGGATCAGTTACTCAGGGTAGTAACCAGGGGTTTTTTCATCAGTGCAGTATGTCGAGTCACATTCATTTCCAGTTTCCCTGACCACTAGTGGAGTTCCAATAATGCAGAAGGATATGGGTCACTTATAATGGTTCTTTAATAACCATCAATAGATGGGAATGGTTAAGGACCTAGGATAACTTAGAGTACATTAATGGGATCTTATACCCTACACCAGTTGGGTAGTTAGAGTTATACACTCTATGATGGTATAGCCAGAGTATGTAAAACTTTAGGACAATTTTACTCATATCAGTAGATAAGTGTGGAACGTGGGACTCATACCAAAGCATGGGGTAGAGGGATAAGTCATTTGCATGTAGTTCAGTATGCATTTATTGATAGAAAAGTCATACCATAGATAAAATGTGGTACAATTCTTGTATATTCTTTTCTTACTGGAAATTTAATTTATATAAGAGATTGATTTTTTTATATCTTATTGACATGTGGAAACATTAGGTCTGATAGTGGAGTTTGTGTGTGGGATTATGAAAATCGACACCCCCATGGTGTACGGTCAAATGAAATCTATTTATGTATAGGTTGTTCCCTTGAGGTTGGTGAGTATCGTTTCCATTGGAATCTATATTTACTTGAGATATAATATTTTCATAGGATTTTGGGTATGTAATGGATGGTATTTAATTGATCTTGCATCGATTGTTACCATAGGATAGTAAATTTCACATCTCTTGAGGGTGACCCATATGTTCATAGTAGAGATTTGAATTTTCATGCAGGTCGTGTGAGGAAAATTCATCAGCGACTAATAGAACTCACCATAAATGTTGTGAGACTTTTTTTGGATGATGAGGCTATTGATATTACTGACTTTCCTCACATAATGGATCAGTTTTAGGATATGTTTCCTAAATACCTATCTATGCTTCCACTTGAGATAGATGTCGATTTTATAGTTGAGATAATGACTGGAGGTGAACCTGTTTTTATTTTTCCTAACAGAATCGAACAAACATAGATTCAAGAGATTAATAATCATATATAATAACTTATTGATAGGGGTTCATCCCTATAAGTATGCCACTTTGGGGTTCTCTAATATTGTTTTCCAAGAAATTTGATGGGATATTGCACTTTTGTTTCAATTATAAGTAGTTAAATATGATGAAAAATAAGAATCAATATCCTCTTCTACATATCAATGATATTTTTAACTAGATTAGGGGTTCCTATTTGTTCTCTATGATCTATTTTAGGTCAAGGTATCATCATATAAATGGTATACCTTATGATATACCACATACAACTTTTTGGAGATGGTATAGCCTGTATGGGTTCATTATAATGTTATTTGTATTGAAAAATGCTCATGTTATGTTTATGGCCATAGTCGACCAAATATTCCACCTTTAATTAGGTTATTTTTTATTTTTTATTTAAATCTTGGCGTACTTCAAGACTCATGATGATCATGACCAAAATCTTGACATCATCTCGAGTACAGTGAGAGATCATCGAATTTACAACAATCTATCTAAGTGTATAATCAAGAGAAATAGAGTTCATTTATTGGGCCACATCATCTCAGAGAAAGTTAAGTTGGTGGACCCAGAGAAAGTTTAGGTAATTGTTTTTTGGTATCATCCTAATAGTTTTTTTGATATTTGATGATTTTTAGGTTTGGCAAGCCACTACTGAAGTCTTGTCAAGGACTTTTCTTTTTTGGAATCACTACTTTCAAGCCTAAAAAAAGTATTGAGTTTGAATGGTCTGGATTATCTGAGAATTACTTCTATGATTTAATTAATTTTTTGACTGCTACAACACTTTTTACATTACCAGAGCAAGGTTAAAAGTATACCTTATTTTGTGATGCATTAGGGATTTGACATGGGGCAGTTTTGATGCAGAGTGATTGAGTCATGGAATATGGATCATGATAGTTTATCCTACACAATAAGAATTATATTATCCATGATCATGATTTGGTAGTGGTTTTCTATGCCTTAATTTTCAGGTGACATTATCTTTTGAAGGAAATATTTTTTGTTTATACTGAAAAAAAATCATATAGTAATTCTTTTCTCAATGGTACTCAAATCTCGTGTAATGAAGATAGTTCAAGTATATAAATATTTTGATTATGATCTGTCCTATATGCTAAGGAAAGGAATAGTTTCCCTGCTTCTTAAAGATGAAAAACATATACTCGGGCAGTCCAAGAGTTATGTTCTGAGTGTAAAATGATGTATTTACTAGCTGATATGTACATGGATGTTCAAAAGAAGGAGTACATGACCCTCGTATCCATATTTGTTGATCCTACACTCTTAATGCAGATTAAGGAAATGAAGTATGAGGGTCTGGAGTGTATAGAGTTGAAGTATGGTATTAAAGGTGGGGAACCACCTCTTAATTGGACTATAGATGAGGAAAATAACATATTTTTTCCGGAATGTTTTTTTGTTCCTACTTGTATGTGGAAAGAGTTAATGAGTGAGTTTCATGCATCAAAGTGGGAGGTGAACATTGGTTTGGGTAAGATGTAACATGACATTCAGAGACTGTATTGGGGATTTAGAATGAAAAATATGATTTTAGGTTTTGTGACATGATGTTACATGTGTCAACAAGTGAAGACTAAGAATTAGTGACCTATCGGGCTTCTATAGATTTTTCCCATTCTAGAGTGGAAATGGGATGATCTCACCATGTAATTAGTGATAGTTTTTATAAGGAAACATCATAAGAATTACTTGATATGGATTATTATGAATTGGTTTAAAAATTTTTTTCATTTACATTCAATCCAAGAAACTTTCATGGTTTATAATTTGGGATACTTATATGTTTGGGATATAGTTCATTTTCATGTGGTTCCAAATATTATAGTTCCAAATCATAACACATATTCTACTTTACACTTCTAGAAAGAAATGGAAAAGGTGATGAGTAATTAGGTGTTTTCTATTATAGATTTTAATCCACATACATATGGGAAATTAGAACGTATTATTCATGTGTTGGAGGACATGCTATGAGAATGTATCTAAGATTTTGGTGGGTCTTGGGAGAATCACTTAGAACTAATTGATTTAACCTATAATAAAATTTATTAGGTAAATATTTATATGTAACCATATGAGTTACTCTTTGGTGGTCCATTAATTTCAAATTTATGTTTGATAAAGGCTGGTCAATCAGAGTTGTTGGGACTGAGTTTCATTAAGAGACATCAAAATAGGTTTAGTTAATTTAAAAAAATATTGATAGATCACATATTAGACATAATTACTATGATAATAAATTTCATTGAACTACTAAGTTTATAGTATGTGATCATGTGTTCCTATGTGTGTCACTATGATTAGGTCATCATCTAATTTGGAAGCTATTAAAGTAGGTACCCATGTTTGTCAGACCATCTGTGATTCTGGGGAGGATCAGACTGGTTTCATATCAATTGGCTCTTCTACAGATGTATATAACTATAATTGATGTCTTCGATGTGTCACAACTTCTACAATAACAACCTGACCCTTCTCATGTGAAATTTTTTGATGATGTTGAGCTTGAGGATGTTTTGTCACGACAAAATATTTCACTTTTTCCAACGGGGACATATCTGTTGGTAAAAGTGGATTTTCTGTTGGTAAAACATTTTGCAAACAATTATGTCACTATCACTAAACTGTTGGTAAAAACTCTGTCGCTAAATGTTATTGCGATAGATAAAATAATTCTATTACAATTATAATATTACCAACAAATAATATATATGTTGGTTAACGTGTTTAGCAATAGATTAATACGACAAATTTTTCTCTTGGTAATAATATTACCAACATATAAAATCTATTTATAAATTACATAATATAAATTATAAAAATATAGTGCTCATAAAATTTCATATTATATTTATTGATCAATCATATATAATACATCTGTTTGAATTATTAAACCAAATACAATTTCCACCCAAATAAAAACTCATGAAAAAGATTGATTATATTAATAATGAAATTTATTATAGTATGAATCAATACATATTTGAACTTTTTTCATACCTAAAAATTTCATAAAAACTCATCATCCTTCCATGCCCCCCACATCCCACATGATAAAAGGGTATGTGGAAATCCTCTAATATATTTAATGACTAGGATCCTCTGCACCCAGGAATTTTACACCATGATATAATAATTACTCATCATGGGATGATCTTAAAGATCTCTTTCATCACCCCACAAGTTGGACACTTGAAGAAACAAATCATGCCAGCTCCGTTACAAGTGAGGAACCTCAAGTCAATGTCATTTCAACCTTTTAGCTCCAACATCTACAACACACAACCAAAGAACATACCAACAAATTAGTGTAAAATATATACACAAATATAAACCAAAATATAATTAAATGAAAGTAGAAAAAATGGTTTACTTCTTATCAACAGAAGAACGGAAATTTAGAAAACAACCTAGAATAAAAAAACATGCTTACATATACTGGTGGGATTTAGAACAACTATACCATCTCTACAATAACATTCTCTTGGTACATGTTCAGATGGAAAAAACATGTCAAAGAACATGAACGAGTCCAATAAAAAAGAAACCATGTATAGCTGTGTAACAAGAAAACAATGATTCCAATAGATCTGACCATTAATGGGGATGTATAGATATGTAACATGAAAAGAATGATTCCAAAGGACCTGACCCTTAATGGGGAAGGGAAGGGAATATGGGTTCTATAACTTCTCAACAGGTTCATAATAAATTGAATATGGGTTGCTTAACTTCTCTACATGTGCATAATAAATTGAATATAGAGAAAAAATAATTCAATATCTGGTTAAAAAATATAATTCCTTGCAAATGAAATGCCCCCATCATAAAATGCAGTAAAGCATACATAAATCACTTGAAAATATTATATGACCGGTGAAATCATATCATAAATCACATGATAGTACATAAAACATTTTATGTTCAATGGATGAATGACAATGAAATGAAATGGAATAAGTATAGAATATTTTTTATGTGCATTGGCATTCTTTCAATTTGAAAAACAAATACAAAGTACAAATAACAGAATGCATAATGAAAATTTTGAATTTTTAAAAGCTGTAAATTTGATGGAATAAGTGTGGCATTGAGCATGAAAACATCAGTGTATTAAGGTCGTAGATATTTGACCAGTTACTCACAAAACCAATTAGATGGTGAATTCTTGTCAACAATTACCATCAACACTAAAACGGATTGAGAATGAAAAAACCAGTCATGTTATGGTAATAATATTTCTTAATACAAGAAATAAAAAAGGTAATATAGGATTATAAATGTTGAGTCTCTCACACTAAACCAACCAGGACTTCAACAACTAAGCCTTCTCGCCGTGGATCTGGCGTACCAGCTGAATTTCCATTAGAAATGATCATAACCCACATGGCATGAATGGAATAGAGATTTTTATCTTCAAATAGCCCAACAAGGTACGCCTCTGCTGCCTCTTGCAATTCCAATGTGGCATGGCTCTAAAAATGTAAATCGATCTTGATGTCCTGAGCAATTTCACAGACCAACCTTTGGAATGGCGTCTTCTTTAACAGATATTTTGTGAACTTCTGGTACTTTCCAATTTCATGAAGAGTGGCAGTTCTAGGATGATATATATAGGGCTTCTTCATGAATGTACTCATTTTCTTCTCCTTCATGTTTGATCAAAATAATAAATATTTGAAATAAAAATTACCAACTCAATCTACAACGGGTCTAAAAGAAATGATTATTGAAATGAAAATATAATTACTCAATATATAGCATATCTAAATGTAACGACCCAAAGTATTTCAATAGAAAATTACCTTCATATATTTATGTCATAAAAACACAAAATAATGAACTACTAAGTGATAAGTGACCTTTAAAAATAATTTTGTCAACCCTATGTTTGGAATTTTAAAAATCCAACATTCACGGTTGTGTTCAAGATAGTTTTTGGAGTCCAATGAAACAAAAATAATATTTGGTGAATAGTAACCTACCCTTATGAATAGTAACCTACCCTTATGAATAGTAATATGAACCTTATGAATAGTAAATAAGAGTAACATTACCTATGAATAATAAAATAAAAATTAGACATCATAGAATGTGATAATTTGACCTTTGTAAACGTTTTTGGTATTTTATAAGTCATAAATAATTAATTATAATTAATTAATTTAAAATAATACTAAAATATATTCATAAATTATTGAATCAATGTCTAATAGTTTTTAGATAATTTTAGAATACCCTAAGTAATTTTTGAAAGAATTGCAAAATCAGTTTTAATTTTAAAAGCTGTTATTTTATGTAAATTATGATTTTATTTAAATATTAAATTAATAATATTTAGAAAATTATTTTTGAAAAATGGACTTCATTTTTGGATTCTTCACGTCGAAAAATGGTTGGGGTAAAATTTTGGGATTTTTCTGAGATACTTGCATTTTTGATGAATAGTAGAATACATTAATTTATCATATAAATGCATTTTAATTAAAACCCACTATTCCTGACATCACAAGTGATGTAAGCACCCAAATCCGGAATTCAAAAGTCAAATTTACTATTCTTAGTCATCCAAGACTCACTATTCCTTGTCTTAGGTGAAATTAATTAACTAATCAATTTTATATTAAGGAAACCCCTCTCCCCTCCACTATAAAAGCCACCCTTCACCCCCTCTTTTCCTCACACCTCTCAAGCTCCAAGCCTTCTCTAAATTCTGCCCAAACACCTTCCCTAGCTCATACCCCACATCCAAAAGCTTCTGGTCTCATCAAAAGACCAAGCCTATCTTCCTTAAAGAGAATCTCAAGAGGAGGATTCTAAAGGTAATTTCCCTCCCTCTTCTCCTTTAATTTTCTTTCAAGTTCAAGTTCCTTTCTTGATCTCTCCCTATCTATCTTCATCCAAATTGTTCTGTAAATCTAGTATTTTATATATACTGTAATATTATGATTGTAATGTTATATTATATCACCCCACACCCTTTCCCCCTTCCTTTAATTTTATTAAAGAGAACGTCGTTCATGTGGTGATAATTTATCACCTTCAAAAACAACATGCTCTCTTCTTTCATTTATACCTTCAACCTGGTCATGAAACCATTTTTATGGTTGAACCAGAATATTTTATATGTATTATGTTCTATTTTAAGTTCTGGAAATAACCTATGTCCATATTACTAAGTGAAAAGTTAAAATGAGTTCGTTGTGATCCAAAAACCGCTCAAATTAACCCAAATAATCTTCATTTAATTCTTATATAATGATTCATCCACATGGATCTAATATAACTAATTATAAAATCATTAAATATTCTTTAATATCACTAATTACATGTAATATCAGTTCTGGATGTTTACCCATGATCTACCCAAACATCAATTTAAGAATACAAGTGGACCGCTCAAGAAAACCATAAAAACGAACATCCCAGATCAATGTTTTTAAACACTATAAGTCATCCAAAGGAACATAATATGAAATAATGAAACCAGAATGAACCCTATTAATGTATAAAAGGTTCTGGAATTTCTAATTAATGAATATAATGCCATTATACAGGACATTAAAGAGAAGGACGCATTCGAGTACAAGGTAAGGTGAAATCTCGAACCCAATTTTCTTCCTTCGGGTTCTCCCTCTTTCACTCCATTTTTGATATGGTTACTCCTCAAAGATCATTTGTTCATCATTTAATTTACTTTTATGGGATATAAATGTTTGTCACTGGTTTTTATGTCCATCAAAATATTTTCCAAAAGAACTCTTCTTTCAAGATCTCACATTTTACCTCTCATTTAAGGTTGATAGTTCTTATATCAAGTATGTTGTTCCCTCTTTCTTTTGGGAACCCAAAGCTTATGAATGTGTTATTATGAGATGAAACCCATTCCTTTCCATGGGTTATTTATTTACATGTTTGATATGTTTTCTATGTGGCAAGCATGATAACGATAATGTTATGATGTGACGGGTGCACCCGGAATTATATAGCGCTCCAATGCATTGGGTAAAGTGATGAATCTCCTGAGTAAATGTGAAATGATGCGTGAACATGATGCTAGCATTGTTCACAAGTATGTGTGGTAGTTAACCACTAAGACATGATGTTTCATTTTTATGCTTTGCAACATTTCAAGTTTATTGTTTATGCTCCTCTCATGTTCAAGATCTTCTTCCTATGTCATGATTATGCTCACCCCATGCTATATTGTTCTTATCTATCCTCTTACTGGGATTTTAGCTCACCCCTTTTGATGTATATCCCCAGGTGGCTACATGTACTAAGGAGAGGACTAGTGCTACTAAGAAGCTATAGAAGAAGAGATTAAATGAATTTTTTTATGCTTGATGTTGTACTTGTTATGTGTAGTCCTAGTTTTCCCAAGACACTAAACCTCTGGATCCTCCATTTGTAATACTATTATGTTGTTTATCTTTGAAATGATGTAATAGTAATGTAATAAAAGGTCGGGTTGCTATAGTTGGTATCAGAGGAAAGGTTTAGTTAATTTTGGAATTAGGATTAGTGAACCCTAGAGAAAACCTCTAGTATGAGACTAAGTACAAATAAGCACCTAGGGATCCCATATGTTATGTTTTTTGTATAAATTTTTTTTAGATGAATAAGTTATTCATGACTTTTTTAGTTATGTTTTGTTCTATCCTTTTCTATTTTAGAAAATGGTGGGAACCAGGAGAGGTAATGAAGGAGAAGTACCCTCACCTGTTTGTGTAAAGTGAAATTTCGGGGGCGAAATTTCATAAGGGGGGAAGAATGTAACGACCCAAAGTATTTCAATAGAAAATTCCCTTCTTATATTTATGTCATAAAAACACAAAATAATGAACTACTAAGTGATAAGTGACCTTTAAACATAATTTTGTCACCCCTATGTTTGGAATTTTAAAAATCCAACATTCATGGTTGTGTTCAAGATAGTTTTTGGAGTCCAATGAAACAAAAATAATATTTGGTGAATAGTAACCTACCCTTATGAATAGTAACCTACCCTTATGAATAGTAACCTACCCTTATGAATAGTAATATGAACCTTATGAATAGTAAATAAGAGTAACATTACCTATGAATAATAAAATAAAAATTAGACATCATAGAATGTGATAATTTTACCTTAGTAAACGTTTTTGGTATTTTATAAGTCCGAAATAATTAATTATAATTAATTAATTTAAAATAATACTAAAATATATTCATAAATTATTGAATCAATGTCTAATAGTTTTTAGATAATTTTATAAGACCCTAAGAAATTTTTGAAAGAATTGCAAAATCAGTTTTAATTTTAAAAGCTGTTATTTTATGTAAATTATGATTTTATTTAAATATTAAATTAATAATATTTAGAAAATTATTTTTGAAAAATGGACTTCATTTTTGGATTCTACACGTCGAAAAATGGTTGGGATAAAATTTTGGGATTTTTCTGAGATACTTGAAATTTTGATGAATAGTAGAATACATTAATTTATCATATAAATGCATTTTAATTAAAACCCACTATTCCTGACATCACAAGTGATGTAAGCACCCGAATCCAGAATTCACAAGTCAAATTTACTATTCTTAGTCATCCAAGACTCACTATTCCTTGTCTTAGGTGAAATTAATAAACTAATCAATTTTATATTAAGGAAACCCCTCTCCCCTCCACTATAAAAGCCACCCTTCACCCCCTCTTTTCCTCACACCTCTCAAGCTCCAAGCCTTCTCTAAATTCTGCCCAAACACCTTCCCTAGCTAATCCCCCACGTCCAAAAGCTTCTGGTCTCATCAAAAGACCAATCCTAGCTTCTTTAAAGAGAATCTCAAGAGGAGGATTCTAAAGGTAATTTCCCTCCCTCTTCTCCTTTAATTTCCTTTCTAGTTCAAGTTCCTTTCTTGATCTATCTCTATCTATCTTCATCCAAATTGTTCTATAAATCCAGTATTTTATATATAATGTAATATTATGATTGTAATGTTATATTATATCACCCCACACCCTTTCCCCCTTCCTTTAATTTTATTAAAGAGAACGTTGTTCATGTGGTGATAATTTATCACCTTTAAAAACAACATTCTCTCTTCTTTAATTTATACCTTCAACCTGGTCATGAAACCATTTTTATGGTTGAAACATAATGTTTTATATGTATTATGTTCTATTTTAAGTTCTGGAAATAACCTATGGCCATATTACTAAGTGAAAAGTTAAAATGAATTCGTTGTGATCCAAAAACCGCTCAAATTAATCCAAATAATCTTCATTTAATTCTTATCTAATGATTCGTCCGCATGGATCTAATATAACTCATTATAAAATCATTAAAGCTTATGTAATATCACTAATTACATGTAATATAAGTTCTGGATGTTTACCCATGATCTACCCAAACATCAATTTAAGAATACAAGTGGACCGCTCAAGAAAACCATAAAAACGAACATCCCCGATCAATGTTTTTAAACTCTATAAGTCATCCAAAGGAACATAATATGAAATAATGAAACCAGAATGAACCCTATTAATGTATAAAAGGTTCTATAATTTCTAATTAATGAATATAATTTCATTATACAGTACATTAAAGAGAAGGAGGCATTCGAGTACAAGGTAAGGGGAAATCTCGAACCCAATTTTCTTCCTTCGGGTTCTCCCTCTTTCACTCCGTTTTTGATATGGTTACTCCTCAAAGATAATTTGTTCATCATTTCCTTTACTTTTCTGGGATATACATGTTTGTCACTGGTTTTTATGTCCAGCAAAATATTTTCCAAAAGAATTCTTCTTTCAAGATCTCACATTTTACCTCTCATTCAAGGTTGATGGTTCTTATATCAAGTATGTTGTTCCCTCTTTCTTTTGGGAACCCAAAGCTTATGAATGTGTTATTATGAGATGAAACCCATTACTTTCCATGGGTTATTTATGTATATGTTTGATATGTTTTCTATGTGTCAAGCATGATAATGATAATGTTATGATGTGACGGGTGCGTCCGGAATTATATAGCGCTCCAATGCATTGGGTAAAGTGATGAATCTCATGAGTAAATGTGAAATGATGCGTGAACATGATGCTAGCTTTGTTCACAATTATGTGTGGTAGTTAACCACTAAGACATGATGTTTCATTTGTATGCTTTTCTACATTTCAGGTTTATTGTTTATGCTCCTCTCATGTTCAAGATCTTCTTCCAATGTCATGATTATGCTCACCCCATGCTATATTGTACTTATCTATCCTCTTACTGGGATTTTAGCTCACCCCTTTTGATGTATATCCTCAGGTGGCTACATGTACCAAGGAGAGGACAAGTGATACTAATAATCTATAGAAGAAGAGATTAAATGAATTTTTGTATGCTTGATGTTGCACTTGTTATGTGTAGTCCTAGTTTTCCCAAGACACTAAACCTCTAGATCCTCCATGTGTAATACTATTATGTTGTTTATCTTTGAAATGATGTAATAGTAATGTAATAAAAGGTCGGGTCGCTATACTAAATATCCTTAATATAAATCACCTTTTCAAGAAAGACAAAATAAATAAAAAATGGTTGGGTGGTGGGAAGATACAACCAATACCTCACTTACAAGATGCTAAAATGCTGCATCATGAACCATGTATTCAACACAAAAAAAAGTTATTTTTCTTTCTCCAAATATTTCTTGAGAGGATAAACACCAGATTTTAGAACAGAAGATAAGATATTCAATCCATGAAGTGAATTTATACCTATGGAAAATGCATATTAGGCTGGAAAAGTTGAACAATACACATAAATAAAAAAATGTTCAACTCTATAGAAAACATACTGCTCTTCTTTGTCAGAAAGCATTGGCATATCCATATGAATTTGAGAAACATGTAGTGTAAAGAGATAATAGGTCAATGTTTCAATGATCTTTACAACATAGATGACACTATCCCATCTGATCTCAGAATCCTGACAATGAAAATGAATAAATTAATTCCATAGAATAATGAAAACATAATAAAATATCATCAAAATTGAAAAAATTTCATCCATATAATAACAAATATATTTGTATTTATGACATAAAATTTTATATATAATTTCTTACTGATTTTCATGGATGATACAGAAAAATGGGGGATAATTGTAACAAAAAATTATAAAAAAATCAAAAATAGGAATCAACTCAGAAGACAACTTACCCCGTATGTTTTTCAAAAAGCCATAGAAGTTGCTATAAGTACATGAGGATTAATATTCCTCAGACTTCTATAGGGGAGAAGTAAATGCCCAGAAATATAGAGGGGTGATGGTGATTTCCTTTAATCTCCACCGTAGAGGGAAGGAGGTGATGCCCAGACTTCTATATTTCTCTTTGAACACCTATTGTGTAGGGTAAAAAGGTTTATCATCCATACACCAATCAGGTAGTCTAAAGATGGGATATAGCTCACACAATATCTTTAAATTTTCTAAAATATTCTCCACTGTACAATACAGTATATTCCATTAGTTGATGGTATTTCACGAACTTGAATAATGGAACTATTAGAATCTCTCACATCAATCCATCTGTTTGTTTTATTTAGAAAATTTTCATCTCCTTTTATGAGGTTTTTCACTAGATACACACTGAAAGTAACCAAGTGATGTAAGAGAGGACCAATCACCCATCCAGGATGTATGGATACCCTGTCCATACCATTATACTTTTCAAATATTCAAGCAAAATCCTCACCTAACGTCCTTAAAAGAGGATATAAAAACATTAATTCCTTGCAAATTTTTGGATTCGAAAACCATGTTTCATAAATCCCGATGCTAGGAGCAACTATCTCCCTATTAAATGAAATCTATGCCATGGAAGATGTTATGACTACTCCTTTAGAAAATAAATTTTTTATACATGATATTATAAAATTAATAGTTCTACTAAATCAATCTCAATGAGTTCCCATAGTGGATTAGCAACAGTGGAAGACACTATAGATGCTGTTAAAAAACAGATTCATACAAAATTGGAAGAACATTAGAAAGTAAATAGAAATCTTATAATTTCCAATTTTTTAAGAAATGCTGGAAGAATAATTTTATTTCATTTGTAGAACCAAAAAAGAAAAAACAATAAAAACAAAGGTACCTGTAGAAAGTGAAAATGACTATATGAAACTTAATGAAATGTTTCAAATACTAAAATATTGAATGATACTAATAGATTTATAGTCAGTGAAAGAGATAAATATGCATAAAAAATTCAAACTTAACGACCTAAATAGTGTTGATAATACTAATAATGAAACCATATGAGAAAGTACATGGGACATATGAAAAACCATGGGTCTGAAAATCCATACAATATGAAATCCCTTCCCATCCACTACCATCTTTACAATAATAACATTCTATGATTTCAATTATTTATCCCAAACTAGAGCTAATATAATGTATTTAGGACTTGATAGGTTAAATTTAATATCTCCTTCCATTCAACATTGATAATGGGCATGGATTTCAAAATAATGTTTTGGACATTATCTTTTTAAAGTGTTCTAATTACAATGATAATAGTTAAAATTGTGTTTTCAAAAAAATGTAATGAAGAATGTATCATTCCATGAGTATGGAATCTAAAAATAATGATGATGCTACCAAGACTCAAGTGGAAGACCTATGATTAATTACATGATCATTTAGTTAAGAAAATAGTGAATATTATTGTAAAATGGATTGCCTAGTATTTACCCACATAATATTAGAGTTCAACTTGTGTCATTGTTATAATCATATATAACATGTATATGTCCAAAAATCATAAAAAACCCCACTTAAAATGGAACCCCAAAATTACAACCGCTTTCATATCGAAGGTTTTATTTCAACTTTTTACAGAGAATTTATGCCACAAGTGAAAAAATTATCCTTCATTGAACCCAGCGTAGTAAGGCTCATGCCAATGTAATTATGAATTAATAAAGTGAACTTGTGATGAAATTTAAAATAAAAATTCAACAGATTTGTGCAAAAAAATATGATATGAAAACCAATAAAATTGATAGTTGTCATATGTATTGAGAATATGAAATATCATTCATGTGTTAATAATGGGGATAAAAGATAAACAATTAACTTACCTAACATTGAAGATAATGTTTTCTCTAATTCCACCAATGGAACATAAGAAAAAACCAAATGTTGAAGAAGAACTGTTAAAATAATGAAAAATGTAAAAATGGTCAGTGTTATAGCCAAATTAATGATCCTAAATCCTGTTAAAAATCAATACATACAAAATAGTAACTGATAACTATAAAAAAACATAGAAACCATCACTATAGAAGATCTATCTATCACAAACAACAAGTATATACATCGAACCCATCACCAATTTGAAACCATCATGCTACACTAGTGCTAAAATCTAGGGGTATTTTTTTCTATGAAATCCCTCCAAAGCAGTAAGTTGTGGACAACCTTCAAACCAGGGGCATCAGTGTGTGAAGCACTGGTAAGAGAATCTCATGGATGGTAGACAGGGATTCCAGGGACAAATATGGTCGAGCTGGGGTGCTAGGGACAGATGGGTCAAATAGGGATACTGGGCTAAAATTCTATGGAAAGTGGAGGTCGAGCTGGGAAGATGGCATGGAACACCTAGGAAGGAAGGCACAGTGAGGGAGGATGTCAGATGAGAACAGAGAGGGGGGGTTTGCGTAATGTTTTTGGTGGGGGCATTGACTTGTAACAAGAAGGTGGTTGTGAATTTTGAATGAGGAACACTAAAAGGGAACACGAAGGGGGTTATTGGGACTATTTGAATGAGGAAAACTAACCAGGAAAAATAATTGATTTCTGTGAGGAACACTAGTGAGGAACACTGACGACGAAAGGGGTGGTAGGGTTAGGGAATGTGGGTTGAGGGGATGCCGGCCAAAAAAGCCCTTTTGGGGGAGTGTTTTTTTTAATTTCTATATAATTTATATAAAAAAAATATATTAAATAACAACTATGTTTATATATATAATATCATATATTTTTATGTATATTTTATTTAAATTATATATATTTTAATTAATCATATATTTTTATTATCAAAATGATATGTTTTTAATGGGTAATATATTTATCTATATATTCAATTTTTGGTAAAATATTTGGTATGATCAAATAATATATGGAAACAAATTTTTATAATGGAAAATGATTTGTTGGTAATAATAATCGATAATAACAGATTTAGTTAACGGTAAATAAATTGTTGGTATTATTACGATAATCCAATAGATTTAAATGTTAGTAAATGATTTGTTGGTCTTGAACTACTAATATAAATAGATATATTTGTTGGTAAAAAACTGTTGGTTTCTGTAGTTAATACAAACCAAAATTAATATCTGTTGGAATTAATCATTTTTACCAACAGATATATTATCTATCGGTAATTTTCTGTTGGTAAATGCCACTTTTTTATAGTGTGTCCTTTTAAGAGCATATAATTTATGTTGTGTATCATAGTAAAAAAGTATTGTGTGGAAATACAATATCGTTAATCTGAGGGCTATGGAAGCATGGCAATGTTCAGGAGGAAACATGGGAGAGGGAAGTAGATATGCATTCCTATTTTCACAAACTTTTCACCATAGAAAGTTAGTGATGATTGGGAGTATAGCTCAAGGAAGAGCTATTATAAAGGGGAGAGATTCTAGGATCCCAAACGTTCTCTGGTCCTTCCTTTTTCGTTTACAAATACTTAGCCATTTATATATGTTTCTTAGGTATTTGAAAGGATCGAGTTATGTTTTGGGAGGTTTTAAGGGGTTTTCCATGCTTTGGAGTCTTTTTAGGAGATTCACGGTTTGATTATGGTTCATAAGAACCATGCACCCCATCCCAGAACTATTATGGCTTATGGTAGGAGGGAATGTAGCTCCGCAGAATTGGTTCGTAGTTTTTTTCAAGCTATAAAGATTCCTAGGGGAAACTATATGATACTAAATATAAGAAAAAATCACAGTTGGTGCAGGTTTTTTCTAACTATGTGAGCCAACTATGTGAGGGGTTGGGTTGAGAAAGTAGCAATTCATGGTTGGAGCTTTATTTTTCAAACCATGTAGCATAACTATGTATTGTATAGTTGGAATTCCTAAATTAATGGGTATAAAATTAATTGAAATCTTAAGGCTACTTTTTTCCCAAATATTATTAATTTCCAAACTCTTTGTTCTCTCAAGTATTTAGAGCTATTTTTCTTTTATATGGGGTAATGTTTTAGGTGATTCAAATCCTATTGAAAATCCAAACTCACCAGTAAGTCTTTGTTGTTAGATGTTCTTCCTAGATCTCTTTTGTTTATCATTTCCAAAACCTTATATCTAATCTTTTGTGGACAGATCTATGTTTCTTTATGAAAATTATTATGTTTTGTGATTGAATCTATTAAAGAAAAGGATATCCAATCTTAGATCTTGAGGATCATTGTGTCATTATTTGTTTTTTATCAATAACCCTAAGGTCGGTAGTCTATATGATTTTTTTCAAAGTCTTGACTTTGATATTTTGTTTTTAGTTTTATCATTATGTCACCATGTTGTGTAATTTCTTTTAAATAATAAAATTTAATTGAACCCCCATGGATTTGTGAGACCCTTCTCAGATCCTATTGGATCCATTTGAGATTATGAGACCAATAATGATGAAAACCTATGGGGAGTTCCAATTTCATTGAAATTCTAATTATAGAATGAAAATGCAGAATTATAGGGTTTATAAATTTAAACCAATTGTGAATGTGTATAAAAAATAAATTTTTATAAATATGGTATGGCTTAACCTCAAATGGTTAATGATTTATGAAATTATTAACGGTTATTGGGGTAAATGGTTTAGGGTTTAAATGATAATAAAGGTTTTGATTGTTAAATGAAAAGGTGAAACATATTGAGGATGGATAAAAAAGGAAAATAATGATGAAACATGATATTTATATATGAAAAATGACTTTCCATTGTTGGAATGATACTCGACATGCATCACTGGACAGACTAATGATATCATCCCAGGATGCATGCATGAGATTTTTTTCTTGACTTATGCTCTAATTACCTAATATTTTGGTACTAGAATGACACTTTAAGTACACAAGATAATGATTTTGAACACAAGATCCAATAATAAATGATAATGGAACCCATAATGATGCTCCAATGTATTGAAATAAAATTTTAATTAAATGGGATAATGAAATCCCATTAAGGAATAAATTATAAAATCTTTATGGTGTTTGGTTTAAAATTTAGCATGGGCTGAAGTAAGTATGATTGGCTTGGGTCTCACTTGAACCTAAGGTCTAATGTGGTTAACTAAAGATTAATAAATGCAGCCCCTATTTACTTTTATTATTTTATTTTATGATTTATAAAACTGAATACACTATATTAATATAGATATTGATTTAGACACCTTTGGTAGTGGCTTTCAAGGTTGTACTCAAACCATACTCAGGTCACTGATTAGTAACTTAGTAAATATCATGTTTGTTGTACATGATAATAGAAAGATCCCTATGTTAGATGTAAGAGTTGGAATTCAGGATAGATCATAGATGAGGGGGTAATACATGATGTCAGTACCCACATGGTAGTTGTTAGTTCATTTTTACTTTGGGTTTTCATTCAGCAATAGACACATATATTTCATGACATATTTACTACTTTATTGTTCATTTTCACAGTTTGGGGATTATCATGTAATGTATAGTCATCATTATTCATAATTTATTATTATATTGGCCATTTATATGTTTATTTATATTGTTTTCTATAGAGACTCTATATTTTCATATATTACAATTAAATAACTTTTTAGGAATACATTAAACATTATACAAACATATTCCCAAAAACTGTACTACTCTAGTACCTTTGCAAACATGGAAACATAAAAACTGGTACATAAATGAGATACATTATCTCCCATTAGGTTCTTCTTAACTAGAACCCTTTTTAGACACGTAAAACATGATATATATCTTCACAACATTAGGAAGGAATCATAAAAAGGGATGAGCTCAAATGCTCAGTAAAGGTAAACAAGGGATTCATGTAAGACTAATCATGAGAATAAGGATATGATACCATGATCGTAAAAAAAGAACATCATACCCAACATATCAAAGATAAAATACATGAATCGTGGCATAAATATTGGAAGTTCATAAGACATGAATCATAAAGAGATAAATAACATAAGACATGAAAGCATAACATAGGAATAAAACATGGAATTTGGGAAGACACATAAACATATAATATGATTTCCATAGTATCCAAGACATCGCTTCCAAGAGAATCTTGCTAGTACAGGTTCACTCTTAATACCATCTTGGTAGACATGGTTCACTCCCATAGCCATGTTAGTAGCATGAGTTCACTCCTCATACCATCTTGGTAGTCATGGTTGACTCCCATGACCATCTTAGTAGTCAAGGATCACTCCAAAGACCATATTAGTCTATCTCATGAGATATAAATATTTACCCGATACATTGGAGGGAGATATAGGTCACACTCATCTCATAATGAAATCACACATACATGTTCCAAAAGATCATAAATGGTCATATAATAACTCATGAAATTAAATTGGTATTAAAAAAATTTAATCATATAATAACCTATGGAAAAAGTTATAGGTTTCATAATCATTTCTTCATAAACATATCTCGTGAAAAGAAATGGGTTTCAAAATCATATAACATGTGAAATATAAATGGGGTTCATAAAAAAAATTCCATGAAAACATGATCCATTAAAAGAAATAATATGAATTTAAAAATTTAATAATTTATGCATAAAGTAATTTGTAACCCCAAAATATGATATCTTATATGGGAAATAACTTTTAAAGATCTTTTACAAACATTTCTTGAGGTAAATATCAGTTCTGCATTAAAAACCTTTTTTAAAACATAAAACCTTTTTGAAAAAAAAATACTTTGAAAATATATTTAAAAACATATAAAGGGAGCATATAAAACCATAAAACATTATAAAAATATTTTTTCCTTGAAAATGGGATTCAAATATCATTTGAAAAAAATTGGAAAAAAGTTATTGATTTTTTTTTGAAAACATTTTTTTTTGAATACAATAGATTTCCTACCGGAGAGAGAGGTGGGAATATTTTACATAAAACATTATATTAATTACCAAATAGTGGGAAAATGGTACTAATACATGAGGATAAATTAAATAAACAAAGGATAAGTAAAATTATGAGTGTTCTTCAGATATCGATCATAATATTTTATCAAATGAAACATAAATATTAACAATCTCGAAAAGCAATGAGATTATCTCAATAAACTCTTATAACATGGTAACTTGGGATTGTACTTTCCATATAAAAAACAAAAATTAAATTAAGAAAAATATATCATGAAAATATTTGTATTCATGATATAACATGTAAAATGAAATTATATACACCTCAAAAAAAATTTATTTTCATAACAAAACATGAGTCTCAAAGAAGGGAGATTGAGGCAAACTTATTTTACTAATTTGGTAACTTTTGAAATATAAAACCTATTAAAGAAAGATAAAAATGATATGAGAATACAAATAAATTTAATTACAAGATACATAGAATAAAATCATGGGTATTATATATACCAAACAAAAGGAATGAGTGGAAAACAAAGCATTTATCTCACGAAAATAAAAACTGAGATGAAATCCCCTTACCTTGTGTCTTGACTTTTCTCATACTCATTCAAACCACGTGTATAATTAATAATGATTTTTATAAATCTTTTAATGAAACAGGTTCTTATATACACGGTTTTATTAAGTCATTATATTACCATCTTTTTAACAATCCTATGTTAAGATTTCACTTCGGGTAATATTCTCTTTACTCTTCACATGTGTCATAATTTGTTATATCTTTGGAATTTATAATTTATATCATGATTTCAAGAATGTAAAACATGACATAAATATTATGTATATTAATTATATTTGTATTATAATAATCTATAGAATATATAAGTATGAATCATAATACACTGTTCATGGAGATGATAGGTCGTATGTATGCAAAAACATTATTTCTGTTTAATTGTCGTGTTAAAGAAAGATAGTCAAAGAAATATATGTATATATATATATATCATTATAATAGTATATTTAATATATCATATATGTATTATATATTCACTAAAAACATCCTTAATACATTTCATGTAGTGTATGAACAAATCATATCGCCTTGAGGGGGTGATAGTCCACACTTCCTCAAACGAAATTTTTATATTTACACCAAATGGAATGTAAAAAAGATATGTTTTATAAAATGAATATATAAGCTTATAGAAATAATAAATATAATATATCAAATATATAAATATAGTTTCCATCATAATTTCCACCATGATAGGTGGTAGGGAAAATTGAACAATTATTATTTAGTGAGGATACAGTTCTCCCCACACATAAACAGTATGTTCGTTATCCATTAGATTGATGTGTATGTAAGAGTAGGTTGAAATATTTTCCTAAAAAAATAATGGTATATTCAGGATACTTTTTTATATAAAATAATATAAAAAATAAATTGGTTGGGTGGTGAAATAAAATAAAATAAAGGACCTGAGAGAAGACGTTACCTCTTAGTCGGGTAACTCCATTTAGTTGGTGACAGAAGGCTTCCTTGGATTACATTATACCAAAGGTAAGGCTTATAAGAGGAAGTTAGTATTTATAAGAATTGTATTTTGAATATATTTTCAAACCATAATGGGTTTGATATTGGTAAATAAGTGGGAGAGGTAGTGGCCTTTTATAGGGAAGGAAAATGACTCACTTGGATTTTTTTTAAAAACAAGTTAGCTGTACACATGTTATTGCATAGAAAAGTGATTAAAAACAAATATAAATTATTAATTTAAGGTTTATAGCCTAATAAAGGACCTAAAATTGGTTTTATAAATGTAGATAAGTCATTTGGGCCCTTGAGATTAAGGTTCAGTCCCTAATTAAGCATAATTTGACCTTAATCACGGTGATTACTTTTAATCAATTTTACTACTCATTTTGGACAAAATCAACATAATCAAATTAGAATCTAAGTAATATACTAAATACAATGGTTTATTTTGTTTTATCAAAATTCAGTTAACAGAAGAAAACAAATTAAGATAAATGGTAATCTCACAGACGAGATGAAATTATAGGTCTTTAAAGTAGAAAGAAGTTCAAAAGTTTATTGATTTATCATATTAGTTTTGAAATTGAAATTTATTCAAATTACCTAAATTTTGTTAATAGGTATATAAATTATTTTTTTAACTTTAAAAAATATTATAATATAATTCAACATTAGTAATTATTTAAACTAAAAGGTAATTTTTAACACAAAAGAAGTATTTTTCACTATTCATCAAAAACAATGTTTCTCAGAAAAATCACAAAAATTCACCCTAATCTGATTTAAAAATTCTAAATTAAAAAAATATGTTTATTTTATCAAATTCAATTTATAAATTTGTCTAAAATTAATTTTATTATTTTTCACAGAAAGATATTAAAAGTAGTTTATTAGAGAAAATGGTATTTTTAAACAAATATAGACATTAACAAAAAATCATATCTTTCTTTATAAATATGTTTTATTTATTTAAAAGTATATAATTTTCTTTTGGAAAATTAGTTATTACTATTTATATAACTATGTTTAAGGTCTAGGTTATAATTATCAAATTTAAATAACTATAACTATAAAATGATGTTTTTTAGAAACATCGTGATTGTATGTAATGTACACCTATTCGATGTTCCATGTAACAAACACCAATTTCATGTTTCGTGCTACATATGCTAAGTATATTCCATGTGAAATGGTTTTTTTACCTAGTGCATTTCAATAAATTAAAATTTACTTTCTTCAAAAAAAGTCCATAAAACATCAAGTTGTTACATTATACCCCTGTTAAAATGAATTTATCCCTAAAACTTCATCACATAGGTAAAAAATGAGGATACTTCTGATTCATCATATCGTCAACTTCCCATGTAGCTTCCTATAACTACTGATTTCTCCCCAAAACATTGACCAGGTGAATCGTCTTGTTTCACAGAACATTCTCTGTACAATCCATAATTTCAAATGGTTTCTCCCCATAAGATATTTCATGCTCTAGTGGTATGACATATGAGTTCAGTACATGTGAAGGGTTAGGTAAGTACTTACATAATAAGGATACATTAAACACATCATATACTTGGGAGAAATTTTTAGGGAGTTCCAAGAGATAGGCTACCATCTTGATATGATCAATAATATCAAAGGGACTAATATACCTAGGGATTAGTTTCCTTTTCTTCCCATATCTCATAACCTTCTTCCATGGTGAGAATCCTAGAAACACATTTTCACCAACATCAAATTCTAGATATCACTGATGGTTGTCATTAGAAAATTTCTTCCAACTTTGAACTACCTTGATATGCTACTAAATTGTTCTAATATTCACAACTATTTCTTAAGCAATGTCAGGTACCAATAGCTTTTATTCTCCAACTATGTCCTAACACATTGGAGCACTACATTTATTCTCATAAAATTATTTATAAGATACCATCTAAATGCTTGGGTGAAAGCTATTTTTTGTAAGAAAACTCAACCAAATGAAGGGTTTCATCGTAACCACCTTTGAAATATAGATAATAAGATAACAACTTATCCTCTCGGGTTTGAATTGTTATTTTAGATGGAACATCTCTATAAGCATGATAATAAGTGATGAAACTCAATTTGATATCTGGTGCATGCTGAAGGCTTCACAAGAACATTGAGTTAAACCTCAAATCTTGATCTGATACAATAGAATGTGGTACTCCATGAAACCTTACCACTTACATAATGTATATCTTGGAAATCTAATCTAGAGAGAAGTTTTTTCTGATAGCGATTAAGTGTGCTAACTTCGTACGGAGATCGACTACCACCCATATATCATTAAACTCTTTTGAGTTTTTAGTTAGTATAATGAAAAAATACATACTGATGTTCTCCCATTTTCATTCTAGTATGGGTAATTGATGCAACATCTCCTTTGAATTTTTTCTTTCAGAATTAACTTATTGGCATACCATGAACCAAGATAAAAACTCTTTGATATCTCTCTTTATACCATCCCACCAGATGTATTTCTTCAAGTCTCTACACATCTTTATACTTCCATGATTAATAGAGAATGAAGAAATATAATCTTCCTCTAATATATCCTTCTTCAAATATGGTATGGAAGTAACACACACATGGTTTCTGAACCTTATCATTCCATCCCAGTCGAGGTTAAACTTAATAACATTTATGACTTTCTTGTGCAACTCTTCATCTTCCTTTCGTTCCTTCTTAATCTTTAATTGGATAGAGGGTTTAACATTCACTTGAGAATGATAATATTTTTTAACTTCCTTCAGGATTTCTAGATCCATCCTTTTCAGATACAGAAATATTGGATCTTTTTTATCCTTATTAGGAAAAAATCCCCTAAAGGGTCCTCTCGGTATGTTTGGGGTGTGGCTGTGTTTTTTGATAAAGTTAAATGACTGAAAGTGAGTATGGTTGGTGTTAGATGAAGACATTTTTTTAAGGTGGCACAGTTTTGTAGTGTTTTCAAAATTTTGGGGGCTCAAAATAGGGAATTTGTGTGAAGAATAGTGACTAAAATCAGAAAATGAAGAGAAATAAGGTGGTCGGAACATGAATCACATACCACATCTAAGAAGAGTACACGGCCACCTACCAATGAGCTGGTGCGGTTCTCGAAACCAAAAACGGTTTGTGGTGGAAGGCGGTGTGGTACCCAAATGGGTTGATGTCAACAGAGGATATTGACCACCTATGAGAAAAGGTAGTATGTGGACCACATATGAAAAACAGTTCGTAGGTGGCCTGCGGTTCACGATGGTAGAAGAATCAGTAAGCGATGGAGGCTGGATTGATGATTTGGAAAATATTGGATTAACGTATTTTGTGGATAAATTTTCCTATATAATAATTTCTAATCTAATCGATTAATGTGAATATTGAACAACATTATAGAACATATTTTTCTCCAAGAATTCAACAAAGACTAATAGTGGTTTGCACTGACAGTGTTTGCAGGGATTCATAACCCACAAAGGAAGTCTGGTACATGGATGGAGTTATCTTTGCACACTGAGGAGGAATATATAGTATGTGAGATGAATAACTCCACAAGTGGTATGCGGAGTGAGAGCTCTGTTACGCAGAATTGAAGATAATCCATGAATAGAGAACATCTTGCCATAAAAGGGTTTCACAAAGGAGGTTTGTGGAATCGGTATGCGGTAGTGGTATTCGATCGCGAAGGCATAGGAAGACCCCGGACGAAGATGGGTTCACAGCAGCAGAATCAGTATATGGAAGATGTGTTCCTCATACCAAACCTGGTACTCCGTACATGGGAGAGAAAGGTGGTTTGCGATTTTCACAAGGAAGCTTGTGAAAGCTTCAATTCAGTTTTCTAAATTATTTTCTGGTACCTAACAGTACCCAGGAAGGTGGAATTCATCTATATGAGAAAACTTAACTTCAACAGAGCATCCATATATAGTTAATGATGCAGAAATTGATTCAAATGAAGAGACTTATAGGTCCATAAACGTTTTTTGAACTATAATTTGATAAAGTGTGAGTGGATTCCTTTCCAAGAGTAATGAGCGAAGGAAGAGGAAGATGTTGACCCTTTCCAATGGTAGTGAGCAATAGAAAGAGGCATAGGAAGTGACACTTGGGAATGCAGTGAGCAAACCCCAAACCTTGTAAAGGCAGTGAGTACGGGCATAGAAGATCTATCCTAAACAATGTACTCATTATTGGTAGTGATCCTTAGTGAATTTGGTACATCAGCACATTATCGTTGTATGATCCTTGGACGTAGCCCTATAAGGGTGAACCAAGTAAAAATTGTTGTTTTTTATGCATGATTTCATGTATATTTTTATATTACTATGGGTGGGATAGATAATTTAGTTTTGTCTAACAACGAAACAATATCTGAAGGATAAAAAAATTTATCTATCATACCCTAATTCACCCCCCCCCCTCTCAGGGTATTCTACCTAGTGGGCCTAACAATCCTCATCATTTATAGGCAAACATGATCCTTATGACTCAAAGCTTCATCCACCTTGTTCCATTTCCCAAGGTGGTAATTCATTGAGTGTTCATAATCCTTTATCATCTCTAAATGTCTTCTCTGGTGCATGTTCAACTCATTCTATGTGAATATATATTTCATGATTTTATTGGTTAGTATATATATCACACTTTTCTCCATAAATTTAATTGCTCCATAATTTTAATGAAAAAATTATCGATGCGAACTCTAAATCATGAGTTGGTTAAGTTTTCTCATGAATCATCAACTGTCGCGATGCACAAGAAATAACCATGTTATTTTGTATAAGAACAAGTCCTAATTCCTTCTTGGATGAATATTTATATATTAAAAACATTTCTTCACTACAATGTAATGTAATCATAGGTTCACTGACTAACCTTGTCTTAATTTCCTTGAAATTTTCATCACATACATTTTTTTAAAAGAATTTGACACACTTTTTAGTTAACATGGTCAAAGGATTAGATAGTCATGATAAATTATCCACAAATTGTCAATAATATCTAGCTAGTCCAATAAAGATACAGATCTCAATCACCATTGTTGGTCTAGGCCATCATTTTATAGACTTCATCTTTAATAGATCTACTGATATACCATATACTGAGATTATGTGACCCAAAAATGAAACCTTTTGTAGCCAAAAATAACACTTTGAAATTTTTTCATATAGCTCCTCCTTAATTAGGGTCTTTAGTACAATTATAAAGTTATCTTTAAGATAATATTTTGTCTTTTAATAGATAATAATACCATATATAAATACTACCAAAAATTGGCCGAGGTAATCTTTAGTGACTCTACTCATTAAATCCAAGAATATAGTAGGGGGGTTAGTAAGACTAAAAGGCATCATTATATACTCACAGTTTCCATAAATGTTACGTAATGTCGTCTTGTTTATATCCTATTTCTTGAACCTCAATTGATGATATCCATAAAAAAGGTAAATCTTGGAAAATTATGTATCTCCACACAGTTGATCAAACAATTCATCAATATGGGGGGAGGATAATTATTTTTTATTGTGATCGTGTTCAACTCCAGATAATTAATGTTGATCCACATTGATCTATATTTCATTTTCACAAAAAAGAACAAGTACAACCCAAGGTGAAATACTTGTATGAATGAATACCTTATTAAGGTTTTCTTGGAGTTTCTTCTTCAATTCCTACAACCCAATTAGATCCATTCAATAAGAGTTATTTGTAATTGGTGTGGAACCAAGTTTAAGTTCTATTGAGAACTCAACTTCTCATTTCAGTGGAAGAATATGAAACTATTATGGGAAGTCATCCAAAAAATCACAAACAATGTCCATGTCATCAATTTCAATATTATCCCCAACCATTTATGATAAACAACCCTTTGTAATGGTAATTAAGACCCATACACTGGAAGTAATATACATCGTAAGTTCATGCTTTTCATCACATTGATGGATGATCATAGGATGGTTTGAAATATCAAAATTAACCCCCCTTTATAGAAAATTGATGTGGCCTTTATGTATAGAAATCCAATCCATACCTAATATGAAATCAAGATAAACCAAAGTAAGAATGGAAAGATTTGTAGGAACCTCATTCCCACAAACTTCAACTGAAGATGAATCATAGACTTGAGATGCAATAACCATACCATTAGGGGTTTGCACTGCTAATTCCACATCTAATTGTTTTTTTGGAATATTAACACCCCTATAAAATTAATTATATATGAAAGAGTGGGTAGATCTAGAATAAAAAATTATATTAACAATTATAAAGTGGATGTTATATATATCATTCATAATGTCATTATTACACCCCTCATCAAAAATAACAATTGCATAAGATTTCCCCTTGTCCCTCATCTTAAGAGGTTGCTGATTTTGGTCATCATCACAATCCCTTGGGTTTGGTAAGTGGTTATCATAATACCTATTCTCCTTCCACTTGCATAACATAATCTTAAGAGGTTCATTTTGTGTCTCTTTTTACACATTCGCCAAATTAGATAACTTATTCCCATTACATCAGCAATCAAATGCCCGATGGACTTCCCTTCCACACTTGAAACATTTTTTAGAACCATTAAAGAAATTCCCTCAATACTTCTTCCCACACATAGAGCATAAATGGAATATAATCTTCTTATCTTCATGGGTTTTATATTTTCCTTTAAAATCTATCTTCCTCTTCTTGTCAAAACCATGAGATTGATTTAGGACTCCAACCTCTATTTCAACCATGATTTCACAACGCGTAATCTCTTTGTATCTACTAATGTATATTATGGAAACTTTCCTTTGAAGAATTTTATTTAAGCCAATGTCTATCAACTTTACCTTCCATTTTGATGATAATTCTTGATGTGTACCATGTAAGTCTCATGAAATTAGCCTCATAGAATAGATTCGTCATCCATTTTCTTTAACTCAAGGAACTATTTATCTATCTTGGTATGGATTATACTAGGAATGTAATTATTGAAAAATAAGTTCTTGAACTAATACAAATCCATGGATTCAATCTAATATTTCATCCTCATAATCTTTATTAGATTCCACAACTAGTTGACTTCTCTTTCTAATGGATAGACATCCATAATGACTTTATCATGCTCAAAACACTAGATAATGGAGAATATCGTTTTAGTTGTACTGATCCATTATTCATAAATAAGTGGATTATAAGAACCTCTAAAAGAAGGTGGAAGTTTCCTCATGAAAGACTCTAGAATTTCATTCTCTCCTTTACTTATTCAGACATCTTCCATGACTCATTGCTTGAGAAATTTGTGTGATTATAATAATGAGATTTTTCATTCTAGCACACATAGCATTCAGTTTCTTAGGAAGTCAATTGTTGCATTGTCTGTCACAATCACCATTAACATGGTTCCTTAGGGTTCCAACTATTGAATCAAACCAAAATCCTAGAGTAAGAAACATTTATTATAATTAGAAACCACATAATCATGAAAATTCACTTATTGTTTGTCTATGTTATGACACCCTCTTTAATCTATGACACCTTAGGTTTATACTAGTTTATTCATATCCAACTTATTTTTAAATCCTTCATGATGTTTCAGGGATAGTTTTTGAAATCCCAAAGCATATTCCCCAGGAGGGTCAAACCATGTTTGTATCAAGGCACATTTTCATGTACCAGATTACCCTGAGTCAGGCCTGAAACATCTTGTCAGAGTTTTCACCCCCAGGTACATATATACTAGAGCCACATCCACTTGTAGTATCTAGAAATGGATGTATTTTTAGGAAACCACTCACTCTTTTCTTTACCAAAATTATAGTACATTTTCCTATTATTTTCCTTATCCTTATACTTATCCTTATACATGTTATTATTGTTATCGCTATGTTTTTGTAATCCTATATACCAATGGTTAACTAAAAATTTGCTCTGATACCAACAATAGAGGCCCTAATTTTTTCATACCTTAATATTGCATAACTATAACATAATTCCTAAAACATTATACAAATATCCTCCCAAAGGTTTTACTAGTATAGTACATTTAGAAACTTGGAAACATAAACACGAGTACATAAATGAGCTACATTATGTCCCACTAAGTTCTTCTTGACTAGAACCCTTCTTAGAAACATCAAACATCATACATATCTTCATAAACTGAGGACGGAAACATAAATAGGGGTGAGTTAAAATGCCCAATAAGTGTAAAAAGGTATTTATGTAGCATAATCATGATAAAAATGGTATGTGAACATGATCATGAAATTTAAGATAATACCCTACATATCAAATATCATATTTGTGAATTGGGGCCTAAAGCGTGGTATTTCATAAGACATGAATCATAAGGATATAAAAAACCTAAAACATGAAATCATAACATAGGAATAAAACATGGAATTTTGGCATACATAAAATCATATAATATTATTTCCATAGTATCCAAAGAATTTCTTCCAAGACCATCTTGGTAGTATAGGTTCACTCCCCATACTATCTTAGTAGACATTGTTCACTCCCATGGCCATATTAGTTGCATAAGTTCACTCTTTATACCATATTAGTAGTCATGGTTTACTCCCATGACCATATTAGAAGTAAAGTTTCATTCCCAATACCATATTTGTCTATCTCATGATATAAAAATCTTTATCCAATGCATTGGATGGAGATATAGTTCCCAGCCAACTCATATTGAAATCATACATACATGTTCCACAATATCATAAATAATAATATCATAACCCATAAAAGGAAATGAGTATTATAAAAATGTAATCATGTAATAGCATATGGAAAAATTTACAGTTTTCATAATAATTTCATCATAAACATAATTCATGAAAAGAAGGAGGTTTCAAAAGCATATAACCCATAAAAGAAAAATGGGTTTCATAAATATCATGCCATGAAAAAATAATCCATTTTGAGAAATAATATGAATGGAAACATTTTACAATTTCCACATAAAGTCATGAGTAACACCCAATGTTGTTATCTTATATGTGAAATAATTTTGAAAGATCTTTTAAAACAATTTTTGAGGAAAATATCCATTCTTTATTGAAAATGCTTCTTAAAACATAAAACCTTTTTCTTTGAAAAAAGTTTTCAAAACTGATAAAGGAATAATTGAAAACCATTAATCATTTTTAAATTCTCTTTTCCTTGAAAATGGGTTTCAATGATCTTTTGAAAAAAATTTGATTTTTTTTTGAAAAACATTTTTGAAAATAAGGTTTTTGAATATAATAGATTTCTAACCAGAGAAAGAGACAATCATATTTTACTTAAGACATTATCTTAAATACCAATGAGAGTAAAAGGGTACTAATACATGAATATATCATAAATAAATATATGAGAAGAAAATTAATTATTTTTCATGTGACATGGGTTATAAAATTTCAGTATAGGATGCATAAACATAAACAATCTTGAAAAGCAATGAGATTGTCTCAATAAACTCATATAACTTGGTAACTTGATATCATAATCTCCATGTAAGAAATACAAATTAAATTAAGCATAAAATATCATTAAAATAATTATATTCAAGATATAAAATAGCAAATTGAATTATATACACCTCAAAAATAATTTTGGTGCATAACAAAACATGAGTCTCAAAGAAGGAAAATTGAGAAAAAATGATTTTACCTATTTGGTAATTTTTTAAACATAAAACCCATGAAAGAAAGATCATAAAATGGATAGGAAAATACCAATAAATTTATGTCTAATATATATATCATAAAATAATGGTAATTAAATACACCACACAAAAGGAGTGAGTGGTGAACATAGCATGTATCTCACAGAAATAAAAAGTGAGATAAACTCACCATACCTTGTGTCTTGAATCTCATCGTACTCATTAAAAACAACTGTAAAATAAATATAAATTTATTACATATATTTTACATAACTATATTATTATATATATGGTTTTATTATGACCTTATATTACCGTCTTGTTAATAATGCTATGTTAAGGTTTCACTTCAGGTAATATTCACATTATTCTTCGCATGTGTCTTAATTTTTTATATGTTTGGTATTTATAATCTATATAATTATTTTCATAATTTAAACCATGATATAAATAACATGTATATAAATTATATTTTTATTATAATAATATATAGAATATGTATGTATGAAATGGAATACACCGTTCATGGAGATGGTAAACCATATATACGCATGGACACTATTTTTATTTAATTGTCATGTTTAAATAAAGAATGTAACAGAAATATATGTATATATATATATAATTATTAAATTAGATTTATGATATCGTATATGTATTATATATTCACTAATACCATCCATAATAAAATTCATATAGTGTAGAACAAATCATATCGCTTTGAAGGGGCAATACTCCACACTTCCTCTAACAAAATTATTTTATTAACACCAAATGGAAAGTAAAAATATATGTGTTGTAAAAGTAATAAATAATATTAAATAATAAATAAATAATAAATATAAAATATATAAATATAGTTCTTATAAAAATTTCCACAATGAGTGGTGGTAAGGAAAATTGAACAATCGTTGATTAGTGAGGCGGTAGTTCTACACATAACCAGTATGTTTGTTATCCATTAGATGGAGGTGTGTGTAAGTGTAGGTTGGAACATTTACATAAAAAACATACTAGTATATTGAGTATACTAATGTTGTTATACAATTATGTGAAAAATAAGCTGGAGGGGGTATCAAGTGAAAATAAAAAAGGTACTTGAGAGTAGATGTTACCTCTTAATCAGGTAACTCATTTTGGTTTGTGATAAAATGATTCATTCGATTGTCCTTTACCAAAGGTAAGGCTTATAATATGAATTTAAGATTTTTGGTAATTGTATTGGTAAGATAATTTCTGAATATAAAAAGTTTGAGAGGTGTGAGGAAGATGTAGAGATGGTGTCATTTTATAGAGAAGGCAAAGGAATCACATGAAATTTTTGAAAACTACTTAGGTGTACACATCTTCTTACCTAAAAAAGTAAAAAAACCTAAATCAATAATTGAATGTTTTTTCTCAAATAATTTCTAGAAAATTGGTTTTTTATAAGTGGATAAGTCATTTGGGCACCATATATTATGGTTTAGTCCCTAATTAAGCTTAATTTTTCCTTAATCACTGTGATTAATTTTAATAACTTTTACTCATCATTTTGGTAAAAAATAGCCATGATCTAATTAGAAAATAAATATTATACTGATTAAAAAAAATTATGTTTGTTTTTAGAAATTCAATTTACAAATGTGAAAAAAATAATATTAATCCAAATCTCATGGATTGGATGAAATTATAGGTCCTTAAAGTAAAAAAGACGTTCAAACGTTTATTAAGTTTTTATATTCAATTTCAAAGTGAAATTGATTATAATGTCTTAAATTGTATTAATAGATAAATAATTGATATATTATGACCATAAAATTTTATAATATAATTTATCCTCAATATTTATTTAAATGAAAACGCAGTTATTAACCTAAAAGTTGTATTTTTCACTATTCATTAAAAAATTAAGTTTCTCATAAAAATCTGAAATATTAACCCTAATAAAATTTCAACATTATAAATTAAAAAATAAAGATTATTTTATCAAATTAAATTTATAAATGTTTCTAAAATTTATTTTTTTATTTTTCATAGAAGAAAATTTAAAGTAGTTCATTTGAGAAAATGATATTATTAAACATATAAAGAATTTATGAAAAATCATATCTTCCATTATCAATAAGTTTTATTTATATAAAAAATAATAAAAAATATTGGAAAAATAGTTATTAATGTTCATATTACTAATTTTAATGGGTATGTTATAATTATATCTTTTAAATAATTATAACTACAAAATGATGTTTCATGGAAACATCATTGTTTCGTGTCCCATACTCCAAGTCAATGTTCTGTGTAACATATACCAAGTATGCGTTCTCTGTTACGTATGCCAAGTCCATTCCCTATGAAAGTAATTTTTCATATAGTACATTGCAACAAATGAAAAATTACTTTATTTAAAAAAAATTCTATAAAAAATCAGGGTGTTACATAGAGTATCAAAATGCCTCACCCATTGCCTAGAAATTTGGGTCACTGGATGGTTTCTTAAAAGAAGCCTTTTACTAGGTCTTCATGTCAATAACTAATTCTCTTGATCCTATTCATTCTTATTCACTATTGTACCCTTTAACTAAGGTACCTGATTGTACAGCTATTCAATGGGAAATATCCAAATCCAAGTCTTGATATGTTCAGTCATGATCCTGATATGAGAATAAACAAGTAGATTAGTAACTCGTTTACCTATTTATTCCTATTTAATCATCATCCAAAATTTGTATTCCACCATGGGATGTTGTTTAGATCATATTCTCCAATGTGAAGTTATAAAATTCATATTCATGCATTGAAACTACCACCCAAATTTGTATGGTGTATATCCTTGAAATATTATCTCCCTGTTAATATTGTCCTCCAATAAAACCTCTCATAAAGATATGAAATATGCATTCTTGGGGAGGATTGCAGTCTTGTTTTTATGATAACTCCAACTGGGATGAATATATCCCAAAGATGAACTGGTATTACTATTTAAATATATTTCCCATATCTTGATTATTCATTTAGAATGTCCTAACCCAACATAACCTCTAGAGATAATGTTTGAGGCAGAAATTTAGAATGGTTTGGTCATTGATGAACTCATATCCCCATGTAAAGGTTTTGATCCAACCCCATGGTGCCTAGAGGGGATTGATTATTCTAATAGGATCCTTCCCCCTAAATATATTTCCAAATTTTTCATACTTCTTGGATTATACCATCACTACTAGATTGATATGTTTGACACTTTGTACCAGTTCCTCCATCATGAAAATATTAAACCATACTCTAGGGTGTGAATCCCACACTTGAAGGAGGTATTCTCTAAAGAACATCACTATAAAAGAGAGTATGAAAACCAACTGGCTTAATCATGAGGTGACCTCCAAATACCACTCTATATTGAATACTCCTTCCATTATTAGTTAGTACGCACCATGGATACCATGGGTATTGTGGGTTGGAGATATCTTAGGAATCCTTATATATGGATCTTACCTATTTCATGTGATAAAGATCATAACTCAAATTTTGAAGTGGATTTTGATCCTTGGGTAAAGGTCCTCTCCCATGGAATTCCTTTCTAGTTAGAGTAGTTATCCTTCTAGTGGTAGATTATTTTCTGTATTATCCCATATGTAGATAAGATGGATGAATTCATCATACATATCCCTTATGATCAGATATCCACTAATCATATACTCATCTAAGAGAATTATCCAAACCTCTTTACACATGAGATGAAAATTGGTTATATCTATGATCCATAAATAAACATATCCAAAATAATTTTCTTGTTGTGATGGTTTAAATATGTTGAGGCCTAGATATATTGATAAAATATTAATACTTTGAGATCTAGTTTTAAATTTTTTCAACTCTATTATACCCAAAAGGTTCAATCCAAATCTATACTGAAGGAATCATCTATGAGAAGGTCTCATATTCACACATATCCCAAACTCTAGACTATAATGGATTTACTCAAAATATATCCATGACACTAATCTTTTATATCTAGTACCCTTAATCCTTCCTCTAGTGATAAAGATGTATTCTGAAGTATGTAGTTCTATAAATAGTTTCCCTCTATAATAAAAAACTTTTTGATGAAATATTTTACCATTTAATATCTAGGTGATGGTAAGTTGAGTATGTTTTTTACTCTTTCCTCATGGTGCAAGAATTGGTACATTACACCACAACATGAATCTGTATATTTTTAATAAATTTGATGTAGGGTAATCCTTCAATCTTGCTCATATAAAATCGGAGAGTAATGAATGCTTTTGATGAAAATAATATAATTGTATATTCTGAATTCTATTGACCATATTTATTTTCCTATTATTACTGGAATGATAAAATTATTCTGTAGTTATTTTCTATAAGGAAAATAGACATATAGTCTTCAAGAAGGATCAGGAAGAAAAAACATAAAAATTTAAAATGAACATAATTTCACATAAGAAGTATGTGATCATGTATTACTTAAATAATTTCATAGAAAATATAGGAACAAGAAATATCAAAAAAAAATCATGAAGAAAAAACTTCACATGAAATCTATGCATCTACCTTAAATTTATTGGTGAAGTAATTTGTTTGTGAAAAGTTAAGTGATTCATATTTAGACGAGACCATTAAAGGGGAGATAAATGATTCAATTTATTCCTTTATAGTCATCAGAAGATTTTATAAAGTAAAAAATGGGGTCCCCATGACCTATTTATAGGGGTAGGTCCAAGTGATTTATCTCACTTATTTAGAATTAGATCCTCTTCATGATCATTGATCCCAATTTTTAGGGGGGTTCAAATCCCACCAAATTCATGTGATCATATTAGATAAATATTGAATGTATAAATAGAGGATAAGAATATAAAAAAGGAAACCTCATCACAAATGGATCATTCATGACATAGAATCCTTCATGGTTATATATAAACTTCATGGTTAGAGTTTATTTGTAGCGGAATAATATGTTCCCCTCACATTTTCATGTTTCATTAATAAAAAAAAGAATTTATAGATTACTAATAGGGTTTCTTCATCATTTAATGGATACTTCATGATCATAGTTCATTTATGGTTGCCTAATGGGGTCCCTCTATGATGTTATGGTTCCTTAATGATGGATTTATAGAGTTAATCCCTGATTTCAAGGTAAATTTGTGTTTAGAGTATTTTTAGAAGTACGATGTAAATCTTTCATAGTTTCATACCCTTTAGAGGTTGTGTTATTTCTATATAACTACCATACTCGAGGACCATTGTGAAGTAGTTCTTATAAATATCTATCACACAAAATATAAAATAACAATAACAAATATAAATAATTTTTCCTCAAATTTCATCAATCACTTAAAGAGGAGAACTGTAGATTTTTTGAAGTGTTTTATTTTCATGATCCATTAATGAAATCTCATAGGTAGATATCAAGCCAAATATTGAGAAGAAATAATTAAAAAAGGGGTTGTGAAGGGTTGTTCATAGTGATTAGTTCATCATATATAGTTTCTATAAAACCCACTATGAAAACCCTATTGTGCAGAAATATTATTGAAGCTCCTTTATAAATCCTTTGTGCGAAGATCCTTCAAAGAGAATGTCCAATTAAAACCATTCATTTAGGTCCATTCACATAATCCCTTTACAGACATGGAAACCATGAATGCCTTCCCTTTTTTGGAACCATGCTAGTTTTTTTAACACCAATACCATATAATAACAAATCTTATGTAATGATGGGAATATTTTCAATGGAATGGGATTGTGATACATTTATATTATTGATGTAAACTTTTAAAAACTAACCCAATTATGGGTAACTAGGATTCCATTGAATATATTCCTTCACTCAAGTCATCTACCTTGTAAAATTGATCCAAATGTCCATATTGACTACTTTTAGCCAAATAAAAATACCCAAAAATAATATTCTATAAATGAAACCTTTATGTCCTCTTGAGATGTATGATCAGTCAATACACATTAGTATACACCCTTTTAATCACTCAGTTATCCTTACAGAATGATGAGACCCTAACAGTGATCGTAATCATTTATTCCTTTGATAATGAGGGTCTATATCATGAGGATACTAGAGAAACCTCCCAAATATCATGTTTTCCATTTGGTTGATCCATATTCTATATATGGTCTCCCAGAACATCTAGTGGACCACTCTGTTTTACTCAATTATCAAATAACATATCATTGAACTCCTACTGAGTGTAAGCCATACCTCTTCCAACCTTCACCCAAGTCACTAAATAGACCAGGTATCAAGGAAATATATAGGAAATACCCATGTATATAAATCCTAATATGATTGAAAAATATGGACCTACAACCTATTGCAATCCCCAACTCCCTCCTCATTGGGCCATATTCCCCATTAGTCCAGTCTTCCAACTTGATCATATTATCAATAAACTATTGTTGGAAGCCACCACCTCTAGGATTCTCATGTTTAGCCTCAACTCATTCATCAAATTTTTATATTCTTTCTATGTTATTGTACATTGAGGGGACATATTCCTTTCGATATGAACCATATAAATATATCTACACATAATTCCCACACTAACCATTAATTGAACCATTTGTCTAATAGGACTAGGAAAATAATTACATAGCATAATGTCCGTATAAAATTATTTTAAATAGAATTGAACAACCTTATCACATTTTCTTAATCAATGAAACCTAAACTATATGGGGTTTGATTACTTTTTAACATGATTTTTAGGACAACTCACTGATGATAAATCTCAATTCACCATAGGTCCTAGATGGATCAAATTAAAAGGAATTTCACTTCTTCATTGTTTCACACCATTAAAAGGAACCACATTGGTCCTTTTCAGACAACTTTATAAGATTTTTTTGTGTCCCATTAGGTGGTAGAAAATTACATAGGTTTTGATTCCATTTTTATGAATATATAGGAATCCCCACTCAAGGTTTTGATATAAATATCACAACACTTACCACCGCACTAAAAGGTGCTAAATTTTAGAGAACCCAGTTATATAGATTTAACCAATGTGATTGACTAGTGAAATAAATATGGAAAACCTATAATACATAAAAATGTTCCCATCAACATATGGTTTTAATCTATAGTTTATAAGATGGTAACCAATATCATATTGGGATTTTGTAAAGACTCAAAAACATGTCTTAATTATTTAAAAAATTACTGTAGTTAATATTCCCCTCAATAGGGAGAGATGAGTCGGGCCTCTCATCCTCTAAACCAAAATGTTGTTGGTAAAGCCCCCATATTTTCCTACATTTGGAAATAATGTATACATTGAGTCACAATTTTGTGGTCATGGGTGGTACATTAGAAGAAAATATGTAATTATCTAATGGATTTTATCATTAATACTAGGGATAAGGTTTCATCATAATCAATTCCATAATATTATTTGAAACCCTCTTCTTCTAACTATATTATATATATATACACTCTACAATAAATTTTCTTATTTCTATTGAATACATATTTTTAACAAATAGGTTTTATATTAGTTATTGGGTTTACCAATGTTCAAACATGATTTTGATACATGAAATAGACTTTTACATCCATGCATTCTTTCTATTTAACATAATATTTTTTAATATACTTGTTCCATGTAAGTACGAGGTTAATTATCCTCAAGTAATGATGTGTCTCCTGAATTAATTTCATGAAATATATATCTCCAAAATTCAATAAACTATCCCTTATAACCATGTAGTACTTTTGTTTGGGGAACTTCTTATTTTTTCACCTTTTCTTGTGGAGTTTTTCCACATACCAACAATTATGCATATGGATCTTTATGTTACTCAAATTCAATATTTCTCTCACTATTGTCATGGGAAATATGTTTAATTTAAAGAAATATTACAGGAATTTACACTATTACCTTTGCATATATTGATTTATATAGGTAATTTCCTTTAATTTCCTTAATATATCTTCTAATGATACACTTCATGCTTTATGATGCTACTTTTTCATTTGTTATAGTCCTTAATATTTCCTAAAATACTAATAAAAATATGTATGATATATCAGGTTTCTTTTAATGCCATAACTCATATATAATCCCATAGGACACTTCAATAGGCACATTGTGTAGTGAGTATGCAGCTAAATGTAGATAATATCCCTAAAACCATAATGAAATAGCTGCATGAATCATCATTGATCTTACCATGTCTAGAATAGTATCATTACGTATTTAACATATACTATTCCACTAAGGTGTTTAAAGAAGAATGATTTTTGATAATATCATGTACTCCTTAAAGTTATTGATGAATACTTGGTTAAGATATTACACTAAGAAGTCTAATTGAGGATTCATATTATTCTTTCCAAGATAAATCTCTATATAATTTTTATATTATTTAAACATGTTAATGTAATTTATCTTATACATCACTTATTAGACATATCTGTGTCTATGAAAGTAATTAGAAAATTTTATTAAGTAATATTATCTTCCCCTTACTTCAACTGAAAATTGACCACATACATATGTATGAAATAATTAAAAAAGATATATCCCTTTTTCATTTTCCACTAAATGGTTATTTGGTCATTTTTCATTATAAATTTTTTGACATGAATATAAGGATTTTATATGGAAAACATATAATTACCATTATGGATGTAATTTATTCAAACACTTTTAATTTATATAACCTAGCCTAAAGCTATATGGATGATTAGTACATGAGTTTTTCTCACTATATTTTTCCTTGATTTCCAAAAATATATTTTCAAGTTCAAGTTTAGATAGCCATTATTCATATTTTTCATTCTAAAAAATTATGTTATTATTATAAAAGAAATAAGATTTATTTCCAAATAATGAATATAATCCCAATGTTTCAAAACTTGACACTTAGATAATTCTTTTGGTAACATAACTTATATAATAACAGTTATTCAATACTAGAACTATACAAATTTTTATATTACGATCATAATCATCAAATTCTACCAGTCTCGCACCATTCTATTCATATAGATCCACCAACCAATTTGAAGTCTTCTTAAATATATATTTTTTGCTATATTTAAATAAAAAATTTGTGATCCGTATGACATATCCAATACATAACTTATATAAAAGGATATATTGTATTCAATGACACATGTACTTAAAATATAAGAATCACCTTGTTTATTCTTCCCAACCATAGATTTCACCTTCCAATGAAGATTCTAGCCACTTAAAAAGAAAATAGAATCATTCTTATTGATCTCCCTCAATATATTTGTTTTCTTAGTGGGACACTATATTCGTGACTTTGTCTTAGGTTTAAAAATTTTCAACATTTCATTTCCCTTCCTTTTCTGGTTTACCATAAGGACTGGAATGTTACTGTTATTTTTATCCTTATCATCTTGTCAAACCATTATTAATAGACCAGGAAGTAATTTCTTCATTTTATTCATGTAATATTGAGAAAAGAGGGTTCATAAGTTGGTAGTATAGGGGTGAGTATGATATATATATAAATATATAATGTTTTGAGTGTATTTTAACCACTAAAGACTCAAGACCTTAATATGTCAAATCATTTTAAATATTTGAGGTCCTTCTTGAATCCTTTCTCCTTGAATTCCCTTATAAAATGCTAGATATGTCATACCATTATTTTATTTATATCTCTTAGTATAGTTCATAGAGATTGATTGATATCTTGAATGTATATTTTTCCTTATTCATCTTATACAGTTTATAGTACATGAATGATATTATTAGGTACTAGAAATTCAATTCATCATCAATGTATCTATTATAGAAAAATAGATATTCATTTCTCACTCTATGAATGGGCTCAATTGAATGTGGGAAAACTATCACATATAACTTCGTATCATGACAAAGTATTATGTGTATGTTCATGAACAAATCAAAGAATTTATTATAAATTATGAGATTTTCTTTGACCACTATAGATAAAAATAAAATTTATTTGGAGTAAATTATTGCAATTTGATCTAAAATAAATAAATTGCTTATATTATTAATTTATTTTGATTACTAATGGTTTAAAAAATTATTTTTTCCTTAATATTATATGTCTCCCACTATTTTATCAAATCATAGTATCTCTCAACTACAATATTTGAAATATTTAGTTACTAGAATATTCTAGTGGAAATGATCCTTCAATTTTCTCCTCGTAGTCCAAGATATGAATTTTCAACTATTTAGTGAGTTTTAGTGTAAGATTGTTTCTTGTAAACTATGTTAACTTATGGATATTGGATCATTTGAGTAGATTTCCAACTCCTGCAAATAATAACCATATATTTTATCAACAATTTCCCTATAAAGTTGAAACAAATGAGTTGTGGTTATTTATTTGATTAGAATTTTATTAAATTAGACCAATTACGCTTATAGGTAATCCTTAATAGTTTTAGGAACTCTAAACTCTGATTCATGACCACCTTGTACTTATTGTTTTATTCAAGTAAAGGTGATGGAGTTATTTTAACTTAATATTACTTTGAGTAATCTTGGGGTTTTTAATGTAATTAAATCTAATACTATTTATCATTCTCATTACTACATGATCACGATCAAAAATATAACCATGAATGAATATAAAACATTAAACATGCATAAATTCATTTTATCTATTCATGATTTTTAAATATTCTTTTTGAATACATATAAAACATACATCCCAGAAAAATAATTAATTGTGCATAAAATAAAATAAATGGAAAAATAATGAGTAGTTTATAACAGTCGATCCATAGAGTAGATAACAGACCAATCTAAACACTAAGGGTAATACCTAGGGTTTTATCTGACTTGAGTTGCAGTACTAGAACATAAAATGAATTCTTCTATTCTTAAGATGATTTCAAAGACTTTTTGAAAATTACATATCTTTTCATACTTCTAGTTATATTATAATACTCACATGTATGTGAGGGGTATATGGGATGAAGATGCATATGATTAATCTATCATGTGGACACACCAGCCCTTATACATGTAATAAGGTCATGGGATGATGCACGTATCATCATTTATTAAATAATTATTATAAAAATAACACCTTTTTGTAATTAAATAGATAAATGATAAATACCAAACATGCATTGTCTGGTATCAACTCAGGATCAGTCAGCATGCATTACAATCACATACAATATTAAAATTGAAATAAAATTATTTACAAGGAAATTAATTTTGAATTTAAAAAATTAATTTAAATTGAAAAATTACTATTCTAATAGATACGATAAAAATTTTATTAAATCCTTAATTGATTAAAAAAATAGGAATTGTTTTGGATTTTTTGTACCATATTTGGTCCTCAAGATTTCCACAAAAATGGATTTTTGTCCCATACTCTTATGCGTCAGGCAGGTTGGGTAGGAGCCATCTTGGCCAATCCGAGGTCAGAAGTCATAGGGTATACACCATGTTGGGAAATTGATTCAAGGTCATCATGCCCCTTTGGGGTTCCATGTGGATCTTCTTCCAACCAATTAAATTGATATCCATACATTTTAAAAAATTTATTATTTTTAAACAACCCCTGTATGATTTAGTAACTGTCTCAACTATACCCTCCCCCCCACACACACCACTTGATTTCAACACAAGAAACTAACCACCACCTATACCTATTTTCTATAATTATTACTCTTATTTTTTGACATGCCACCCTGATGCGGTTAATACCCCCACCCAATTGTTTTCATACTTCTTTATAGCTATTGCATGTGAAAACTATTTCAGCAAAACACTTCCCCAATGGTATAATTAATACACACACACACACACACACACACACATATATATATATATGTATGTATATATATATATATTTTATAGTATTTTTCATTGTTTTTTAAATTTAAGACCATTCAATATTTGGATGTCCATAACTCATCCATCCATCCTATGATCGATCAGTAATTAGTGGGGATAGTACTGTATAAATTCTCTATAATATAATTATGGAAAAATTAATTAAAACTCTAACCTAAGTAATTACATGATTACATTAATACAACTTATTGGTTTTGGTTTCACCATATAAGTGTGAAATTAAATAATATTTAAATTGTTTACACTAGATTGAAATCGTAACATTAGATCATGCATGGTGGTTCCCAGTTATCAATATAAGGACCTCCTCTAATTAAATTTACCATAAAAATTAATTATAAATGATACCTCATTCTACTTAAATAAATCTATATAATCCACTATACAATGATGATCATAACATGAATAATAGGAACCCTAAACCTGTTAGATCATCCACATATGCTTCAAAATCATGTTGATACATTCATCCCTTAACATCATGTTCTTGTATATAGAATTGAATTTTTTTCATTGTAATCGTGATATTAATAGATTAATTTAATATATATGGGATGAAGATCATGGATTGAGCCACTATTAACCCTTCATTATCACTCTAATAAACTATATGGATGAGGGAGAATCTATTAAAATTCATATAATAAAAATTACCCATGAATTTTATATTATTTTAGTTTATATAAGTGGGTTAGAAATTCATAAAATTTATGGGTCAGTCCTCATGATATCATATACTCGATATCCCCAAGTGAAACCTTCATAAGGAAAATTATTAATACATATGTGACCCTGATACCTGATATTCAAACATTATTTTTTTTCCATCGTAACGATTTTTCTTGGATATAAGAAATATGTATAAGATTACTACCAATTTATCTTGAGGTTCTCATTGGAGTAAGGAATTATTATAACAATTTTATATGACAAGTAATCTAAGAACAGTACCATATATTATATATGCATAAATAATATTACTATCATTGTAAGGTAAATACTTGTATATGTCAAGTGTTATATATGAAATGGTAATCACGGTATAAATTTGAGTGGATTATAGGGCATTGAAATCCCATCTTCAATCATATACAGTTTTGTGACAAGAAGAGAGGGTATAACCACAAAAATGGGAGGAATTTATCCCCTAAATAACATAGTAGAAGACTATAGAATTAGATACAACTGACTAGAACACAAGAAATAAAAAATACACAATAAATTAATATAAAAAACAATTTTTAAATTATTAAAATAATACAACATATCTAAAATGAATAAAACCATCATAAAATAGATTCTAAATCCTAAAAATGTAATTAGTGTCCAACAACCTATATACCTAGGTGGTACATGAGACACCTCCCAACTAATATACTAAGTACTAATAATCCACCTAGGTATCTAACATAATGCTTCCCAACAACAACACCAACATGAACCTACAAAAAATATTTCTCAATTTATCTTCAAAAAAATTACACATCTGAAGAGACTCTAATTTTGGAATTATAAATAAAACATTAGACATGTAGTTTTAGTAATAAATGAATTTAAATAAATAAGGATCACCTTTGGTTGAATTATTTCTCATAGGACCACACATATCAAAATATATAAATTCCAATCTAGTGGATTAAATATATAATTTCTTATGTATTCATTATGCCATCCTCCATTTTAGGCATATGTCATAAAATGATTTTCGATCAATTTTTTTTAGAACGATCCATTACCAACTCATTTTTGGAAATATTTATCATATTTTTATAGTGAAGATGACATAAGTCATCTATGACATCAGTTATTTTCATAAATTTTAAATCATATATCAATGATTATATTTGTAAAAAATTTGAAACAAGTTCCAATTTCTTCTTTCACAACTTTTAATAAATCTTTAATATTTACATATTTTGATAATATATGATTTCTTTTAAAAAAATAAATCATTTCCTTCATCACATAATTGTCTAAAACTAAATAAATTTTTTCAATCCTTCCAAAAATAGATCTTTTTTTTATTTCAGACCTTTTCACTCAATCTCATAAGTTTCAATACCTTTAATTTTTAAGGGGATATATTTGTTGAATGTTTCTACTCCTCCTTTATGTTCTGATATATCTATAAGGATTTTTTTCTCGAATAATGTGTGGGGAGAAACCCCTATCAAGGATCCATAGTCTTCTTCTCTTTCTTGATTTTAGTGATACATCCACTATGAAGATTTTTCTTCTTTACTTTTGTTTTCTAATTATTTCCCCTTTTCATTATAGGGGAACTATCTAAAGATATGTTTCATACACTTTTCATAAAATATTACATTTTCTATAGACTTCTTACAAACCTTCAAATAAATTTTGTGTAGGTAGGAATGTATAGATTTTATTCAAAGCCTTATTCTATAAAGAATCAATGTTTCCACTCCAGAGATGATCATACCTCATCCAGGAATTCCTATAAATAAGGACATGTTATAACGTCATGTGTAGTCTTTGTTGATAAAAATAAAACAGCACAAAAAATAACCACTAAATATACATATTTTATTAAATTCTTACTTTTATTTAGAAAATTTCATTCCATATTTTATATTTTACTTTCAAGATCTGGTTTTATTTACCTTGTTCTTCATTAAGATTTATTTTTCATGAATTAATATTTCATTAAAATATATAAAATATATTTTATTATCATACTTTCTACCCAATAATTATATAAATTTTTAAATAGAGAATGCACTGTTAGGGAAAAAATATTCAATGTTTAGTATATTTATATATAGATTTAACTTGAATTTATGTACTAAAAGTATTAAATATTATAGATTATTAATCCTTGCTTCAAAAGTTTTTTGGAAGTATTATTTCATTCTTTTTAAATCTTATTCAGATGTAATAAATTTTGATTCTAAGTTTCCCATTTTTTCTTCATTTTTCTTGATTTTTTCTTCAAGATCCTTCTTGAAATTTGCTTTTGAAACAACCTTTAATTTGAGTTTCTTGATCTCTTCAATGATTTTACTCTATATTTTTAAATATTATTAATTTCCATCAAATTTATTCTCATATGATTTCTTCAATGTTTTAACATCCTTTTTTAACTTGGTATTTTTTTAAGACGAGATTCTAAATCATATTTGAGTATATTCCCATGTAACTATCTGTACCGCCTTACTCATCACTATATGAGGATGTTTTTTAGTCTTCCACAAGATCCATAGAGTTTGTAACCTTTTTATTTCACTCATTTTCATATGAGCTGAAGGATTAAGTTTATTCCTCTTTTCCTTTACTCATAAAATCCTTTTTTTTATTTTTGGAAATATTTTCTTAATGGCTCGTGTATTATTCTTTAATTTATGTCCTTTTTCTCATTTTTTCTTTTGAGTTTTTTCTCCTTGGTCATAAAACTCAAGCCCATATATTAATTTTATTTGCAAGGTTGATTTCAAAGTCTTTAATTCGTCCACAATTGAAGCATTTAAAGATGTATCTTCCCCTTGAATTGTCCCTTGAATTTTCTTAATTTTTTTTAGAAAAGTGACATGACTCTTTTATTTTCATTATATTTATCATCACCATCATCAAAATAACTTTAATATTTAGGCTCTTATTATTTTATTTTAATCTTTTTTTAGGGCTTCAAAATCCATATAACTTTTCACTTTATTCTTAATAGAAGATTCCTTTATTAATTTATAGGAAATGATAATTTTTTTAATTATTCTAATGATAGATCATCCATGCCATTAAGAGATTAATTTTTTTTAGCAACTCAGTCAAGAAAATATATCACAAGGTTCTTCAAAATAATGGAATCATCCAACTTTTAATCAAAAAATATATTATTTCTCACAATCTCAATATCCTTAGTAAATTAATCAGAAATAGATTTATCTTTAGACATATTTATATCTTTAAACTTACTTCTCATAATTTATAGATTTCCTTCTTTCACATTGAAATTTCTTTCATAACTGATTTCAATTTTCTTAAAAATATATTTAATTATTTTTAATCTCATCAATTTCATAATCACCTTATTGTGGATAGAAATTATTATGGTGTTCTTAGCTTTTTCATTAACCTAAAGGTTCCTTTTATCAGTAAATTGCATTTTATAAAATATTTTAATGGGTATAAATACCATTTTGGTTAGATCAAGAATATAATTACCTTGAGACAAAAAAATCATATTTTTTTTTTCAAATATGTTAATTTTTTCCATCAAATGTTGGTACACCTCTAATATTCATATCATTGATATTCTACATAGTTCACACAGAGAGTCTGATTCAGGGAACATTCTCCTCTAATACCACTTGAAAGTCCTATTGGACTAACTATAAACACTAATAGGGGAGGGATTAATAGATTTATCCCACCTTTTAAAATTTATTTATTTGAAATAAACCTTTTTGGTTAGTTAAGAAAATTCCCTATCAATTATATTCACTCTAACTCATCTGAATATTATGAAATTAAGGAATAATAAGGAACAAAATAGTTTTTACAAGGTCTGGCCATAATGTATGAGCCTACTACAAAAGGAATAATGTATTTATCCCTGACTATAGATTTTATAATAATTTATTATTATCAATACATGTGGTTTGGTTCTATTATTTTCCTAATAACATGAATCCTGTAATATAGACTAATACAGGAGGTGAAACAATCACCTGATACATCCAATAAAAGATAAAAAGAACCATATGTGAGTGATTTCATATTATAGATATAGGGTGTTTCGGTAAAAAATGTGTGAAGCTCATTTTCAATCCAGTAAGATAAAAAAATATAACACAACTCAACTTATTCGAGACAGACCAATTTAAAATCTACTAGGTGATTAAATTCTAAATAGATTTGAAAACTCAACTCATGAAATGAAAAACCATTTGTTTATTTACTCATATTCTTCTCTGAAATTCAATACTTTTAACTCAGAAAAAAATAACATCTTCATACGATATCTACCTCTGTTAAAGTATCACCCTTATTCTTTGCATCATATTTTTCTTCTTACTGTCATGTATGTCACATTTTTTACACAACAGTAGAGATATTTTATTTTCCCTCACATCCAATTTTCAATATTATTAATTACACCAAATGGGATTCATTTAAGAAATATAAATTTATCCCATCAAAATACTCTTCCTAAAATAGAAAATTATTAAACTTTTTTTCTTTAAGAAAAATCGATGATTATAAAATTAATACTATGGGAAATATCACATTTTTCATTTTTATCAAAAACATGTTCAATATAGATAGTGTTATTTTATTTAGTTAACAATTAACCATTTTACACTTCATCTTATAAAACAATTAGATTCAAAATTCGAATAAGACATTATAAAATATATAAAATTATTTGAACATAAAAATTCTCAACCAAAATTACTTTAATTTCTTAATGTATGAATACCCAACAGATGATAAATGTGTGACTAAACTACTCAAGAATACTATTCTTCAAAATACACATACTTTTAAAATTAACATATCTAAAATCATGGATTCATTAATATTTGATATACTGATAGAAGAATAGTAAATAATAATCCTATTGAGATAGATGCATTATTCTTGAAAACAAAAATAAATGTGTGTTGGTTCTTCCTCATTCAGTAGATATTTTGAAAGATATTATTATTCATGATATGATCACCAATGAATAATTATATATATTTTTTCAAAAACTAGTTTTTATGTTTTTTCACTAGATAGAAGCTTTAGAATCTCCTGATTAAATTTTATTAAAATACATCATCCCATAGATTTTTATCTTTTTTATAAAGTGTTGACAAATGTTCGTTATCTTAAAAACACATACATAGAGTCTAATCACTCATTTATTGACCCAAATGGAACTTATAAACCTTTAGATAAATTTTATTGAATAATATAAGGCATATAAATATAATTAGTTTACTCGTATGGATAAGAGAAAGACTCTTATAAAAAACGGTTATGGCTCGTACGTAGAAAACATTTTCCCAGAAATTAAACCTTAACTAAAAAATACATATTTTATTAATAATACATAGACTTACCTAAACACACCATAACAACTTATCAATCACTAAAAATAACACCCAAAAACATTTTACTAACTTGGTTGACAACAAAGATAATAGGCAACACATCTTCTAAAATTCTAAGTGTCAACTAAATCTACCCCTTTGAATTTATTTTCAATCCAAATATAACTCTTTCTGAAACTTCTCAAACACAAGAAAACATTAATGATTTTATAAAACTCAATCATGTATTATTAAATCATATCATATCTCATAAAATATGGATATTAACACTGCACCATAAGATATGTAGTTTTTTATAGAATTTAATCTCTTGGGGACAAGAAAATTTTGGCCAAGTGACTCAAATGATTTTATCCTTCAACAAATCTCTAAAACTCCCGATTTCGAAATAATCATAATAATGGATAACTAAGAAGTTCACACAAACATCTAACAAACTTTTTACCATTTTCATTAACAAATAAATAGTGGTTACTCATTTCACTCCCCCTTTGACGACATAATCCATATCCTTATGGGGATCCTATTCTATAAATGTTTTAAGTGAAATGGGATGGTTTAAAATTAAGATCTAGCATCAACTCAAAACACATGTAATTTGGAAATTCCTTAGTGATAATATTTGTAATATATTATTTAGATCTAAAAAAATAAAGGTTTACATCACCATTTCCCACCTTTTATTTTATAAAATGATGCATGAGATCAATTTTATTTGATTTGATGTATTGAAAAAATTTCAATGTAATATCTATTGTACGTTGATTATCATTGTAAATATATAGTGGATTATAAACGCCACCATCAAATAAAAATTTCTATCTTTTATCTATATAATTTGAGTGAAATCGGGTGTGGTTATTATATAATCATATTTATCAATGCTTAATGTTACTAAAATCAGCTTCTTGTTATGTCATGATACACAACTCTCATAAATAAATAATATATCGCCTGAAGTGGTATTTCTATTAACATGGTCTCTAACCCAATTGACATTGATAAAACACTACAAGGTAAATTATGAACTATATGTTTACAACATTCCATAACTTGGTTTATTCTTGATGAAACACATAATTCTATTAGTTTAAAACATGTAGGAATCCATGGGATTAATTTGAAATATGGTTCATAATGTCATGGAAAAAAATATTCATGTACTAGAGGATATTAAGTATAAAAGGATTCCAATCATTTTTTAGTATTCCCTGTGATTTTCACACTTTCTAGCCTTATATTTGTTCAACATAGAGCTATCAACTAAAAGAGTATAAATCCCATTGAATTACTCTATTATAAACCTATTCAAAAAATATATAGAGTATTTCAATTGATATAGAAACATATCACCATCCCCTTTAATGATTTGGAATATTAGAAAATATGAAATCTCACCCAACCTTAACATCTAAAAATTACTCACCATTTCCTTAGAAATCACCTCAAAAATATGATCTTCCTCACTAAAAAAATTATCTACTCTATATATACTATAAAAATAATAATCCATATTGATAACACCTTCACATAGAGATTACAATCAACTTTACCTTTTGCAAAATTCACATTTCTCAAGAATCTATCCATAGTGGTATACCATGCTCTTAGAGACTATTTTAAACCATATAAATATTTATTGATCATATATATCATTCTCAAAAAATTATTAAGAATAAACCCATCTGTTTGTTCAATGAAAACTTACTATTCATGATCTCTATTTGCGAAGGAATATTGCATATCTATAAGATATATCTTATAATGTTTATGATCTATCCCTACCAATAAAATATTAATAGTCTCAATTATAAAGATTGTTGAAAATTACTCTTAAAATTAAACACATTAAGGATGATAATACCCCTTGAAAACTAGCCTTTCTTTTCCCTAATAATCCCACTATTCTCATTTATATTATCTCTGAAAAGTTACTTAGTTTCATGGAAGTTTTTGTTCTCTATCTCTAACACCATCTCCCAATTTGAGTTTTTTTAATTTATCACATTGCTAATTTAAATAAGAAAACCATTATTCATTCTCAATTACCATATAAATATTTTTATTTTCTATTTTTGAAATAAGATTATTTTGGTTTTATAACCTCAACTTTTTTCTGGTTAATATCGTTGTATATTTTAGTTTAATAATATTTTTAGAATCAATATGTTTCTTAAGACTTTATTAATATTATTATGGTTCCTGAATTATTATTTTTTACATCTCAAATCTATGCTAATATCCACCAAAACGTTTCATTTATAGACTCCTTTACATCCTATTTCTCTAGAATCTTCATGTTTCTAGATTTTTAAGATTGATCTTCTGCCATAATAACTACATATATTTTGTGATTATTTTTAATAACTTTAATATATGAACACTCTACTATATTTTTTATGTTTTATCTAACATATGTATCCAATATCTATTTATAGATAGGAAACCAAGGTCTCTAATTTATCACTTTCAAAAAAATCATAGATTGTGTTTCTTTATCATCATGTAGCAATGGATTACAAAAACATTAAAGTATTTTATAGTTGTGTGTTTATGGTACCAAATATCATATATCTAAATGTGAGTATTAGTTATTAGAAAAAAATTTCTTTGAAACATTATGGTATTTCACACATCTTCCCTCGAAAAGAAACATAAAATCTTGTCTTTTTAAACATTGTTCTTCTCATAACCATAATGCTCTTGTTTTTCCTCTCATCCACACTATATTTTTGTGGAGTCTATGGTGTGATATATTTATTCTTTATTCCATTATATATATATATATAATTAAAAATCATTGTATGTGCACTCATTTCTATTATCATACATTTTCTTCTTGACATAGACACTAATTTATTTCTCATGTTTTCTTATGAAACTTTTAAACATATGAAGGCCCTATGATTTTGGACTTAAAAAGAGAAAATTAGTCATATTGTTATACTAATAAATAAATGTAATAAAATAGAGATCATCCTTTGTTTAAATGTTTCTTATATGGCCACACATATCTAAATATAAAATTTCCAATGGTCTAGTGGATTGAATATAATCATTCTAATATATCCCTTGAGTTTTATTCCGTTTTAGGTTTGTGTGAAAAACTGATTCTATATACCATTTTATCTTAGGAATATATATTATGAAATAATGTTTTTAAAAATTGATCATATTTTTCTGGCCAAGATATCCAAGTATTATATTCCACAATTCATTCTCATATTTGGCCTCATATAACAATAATTAGATAGATCACTAATTTATAACAAGTTTCCATTTGTTTTTTCACCTCTTATAATGACTCTTGAATCTTTCCAAATCTACATAATATATGATGTATTTTGAAAAAACATTCATTTCCTTTATCACACAATTGGATAACATCATTAAAATCGTGTTTACGTCCTTCTAAAAATAGAATATTTTTTTATTTGGGTATTTTTTTTCTTAATCTCAATAGTTTCAATGCCTTAAATTTTTTAGGAGATATCGTTTTTTAAATGTAAAAAACTCATCATTCATGTTTTTATATGTATTTTAATATTTTGGTATCACCATTCATTGTTTAGGAACACCAACTATCAAAGATTCATGGTCTTCCACTTTTTATGGCTTCCAATGCCACTTCAATTATAAATAATATTTTTTCTTAAATTTTCTATTTAAATAGATCCCCTTTTATTTGTAAGATAACCATTACAAGAGATTTTTTATACACCATTAAACATAATTTCTAGTCCCTCACATTTTCCAAAAACTTATTTTAAACATTCAAACTAATTCTAAGTAAGAAGATGTTTAGATATCTTATTCACATCCATCTACTTTGAAGACACATTATTTTTCAACATATGATTTTCTCCCCTTTTAGACATGATTTATTCTAGGTAATGATATGTTTCAATAGTATTTTTAATCCTTATAGAACAAATAAAACATCTCCACAACAACCACTAAGCCTAAATATTTTATTAAACACAGTCCTCTATCCAAAAAACTACGTTCTAAAATTTTAACTTTACTATTCATATCTAACTCGATTATGGGTTTTCTTTAAGGAGGTTTCTTTTTATTACATTCTTATTTATAAAAAAATGTAGAAGAGGGTTTATCGTCATATTTTTTCTGAGACTTCTAAAAATATTAAAATAGGATATACATTGTTAGGAAAATCATATTCTCATTTTTTTATAATATTTATATATGAATTTATCTGGAATGGATTTACCATAAATCTCAGGTATTATAGATCATTGATCCATGGATTCAATATATTTTTTAAAATAGTCTTTATACTTTTTCACTATAAATCATTAATTTTAATTTTTTATTCTAGATTATGCATTTTTTCTTTTAACTTGACTTTTTCTTCAACATCCTTCTTGATCTTTTCCTGCTCAAAAACCTTTAGCTTGATTTTCTTAAGCACTTTAATGAGACTAATCTATCTTTTGACATATTTTCCATTTGATTCATGTTTATTCCCAATAGCTTTCTTCAAGTTTTTAACTTCCCTCTTCAACTTGTTATTTCATTCACAATAAGACTCTAACTCATATATGTGTATATTCTTCATTAAAGTCTCTTCACTACCTTACTCATCACTACTTGAGGGGTTTTTTGGTCTTCTACAGGTTCCATAAATTTTGTAACCTTTTTAGGTGACTTGTATTAAAAGTGGATGGTAGAAGAAGTATTTTCCTCTTCCACTTTACTCATAAAATTTCTTCTATTTATTTTTGGAAATATTTTATTGTTTACAGCTATATTATTCACTAATTTATATCATTTTCCTCATCTATTTACCCTACTTTTTATTTTTCCTCTTAGTATCATGTATATGACCTTTTTTATAACATGAGATATCTTTTAACTTCCCACTTGTCTAATTATATTATCCTCATTTCCTCCAAAAGTGATTATTTTAATAGAAATAAAATTCCCCATCATAATCAACATTCTAAAATGTAAAATAATTTAATATTTTTCTCTTATCAGCTCTAGTAGAGATTATACAATCACTAATTCAGAAAACGTATCTTTTTTTACACTTTTATCAACAATATTTTCAACATAGATAGTTTCTTCACATTGTGTTAATAATGTATGTTTTTGTACTTTATCATCTCAAATAATCAAATGAGAACTTCATTTAACACATTAACAAAGATAAAACCTAATTAAAAAAATAAAAAAACTAAAAAAAGTCATTTTATCTCAATAAGAATAAATATTGATTAGGTTCTAAATTCAAGACTCAGTTTTTCGAGAACACTCAACTTCAAAATACACAAAATTACAAAATAAACTCATCTATAATAATGTCTTGATTAGAATTTGATATAGGAATTTAATAATATCAAAGAATATTCCTATCAATAAATATTCATTAATATTGAAAATAAAAATAACTTCATGTATATTCTTCCTCATTCAGTCGATATTATAAAATATCTTATTCTTCATGATTTGGGAACCATGGAATCTTTAAATAGTGATGATAGCTGGAGGTCGTCAGGGCCCTCAAAATAACATTTATTACTCCTAAACTAGTATAGTAGTGCAGGGTCAATCCACAGAGAAGGAAGATGAGTGATTTCTAAGGTTTTTGAATTTTAAACCCCCACTGTTGTCAGCAGTGGGGAATACATCTTCTTACTTTTTATATTTTTTTATTTTATTGATGAAATAGAAACAGGTTGATGAAAAATTTATTTTTACATAGAAACTAAAATTTACACTAAGTATGATAAACTAGAAAAATACAGTATTCTAATATAAAGTAGCAAGACAAGGAACAACGATCCAAAAATAACACTGAGGAATTATACACATGTTGGTTAAAAAGATAACTCTATACTATAATTTATTGAATCGCATATTAAGACTAGATTGATATATCTTCCTCACCAGAAGATACATCAAACAAAGGTATGACTTTTAGAGTTCTCCACTCCAAAATTCATCCACTACTAAGAATTTGAAAAATAATATAGTTGAAATAAAACTCACCATAAAATTCCAACTGAAATGACATTAATGCGTCAATAAGATGATGATCAAGTTAAATCTCTCCAATTAAACTAGAAACTATTAATTTTATTATTGAAATGTAAGGTGTGACAAACTAAATGATCATTAAAATTTATCTCACCGATCAATTCTAATGTCAGAAAAGAAATAAGTGAATATTTTCAAAGAATAAACCAACAAAGTATAAAATTCATGAGTTAAATAGTTCAGCCTATGCTCATGATGAAATATAGTGTTGAAAAAATCTGAAGGAAGAGTAAAATAATTAAAGAAAGGGGAAGGAAGAACTCCCCAATAGATGCTCTGCCTTCAGACTCTTTAGTCACCATCTTGACTCCAGAACTGCTCCTCGGAGACTTCTCTTGGATGGATGTGGTCGTGGAATGAAAATAATCAGAGCCTCCCCCATAAAATTCTACTGGTAGTCTACTTTAATATCCACCGTCATTAATTGCATGTCACCACACATCTTCCATTGACTTCCAAAACTCTTCACAAATTCCCGACACAACGTGCGTTTTTTGTAACTGGCACGTCGCGAGCATTTCCTTATGTAACTAACTTCGGATGAGTTAGTTGGAAGCACTTGGACGTGATTTTGACTTTGGTATGAACCTCCACATATAAAGTATAACAGAAAAGTAAATAAATGAGAACACAAGAAAGAAAATAGTAATTTTTTAAGTTAAGTGTTATATTACTCGTTACAAGTTAACTGAAGTTAATTAATAACTATCTTAATTGATAATTATCACTCAATTTTATATTAATAAAGTTATTCACTATGGTAAAACATAAGTTAATTAAAATTTTGTTAATTTAAATTATGTCAATAAATATAAATACTAAATTTTTTAGTTTATCATTTTTAACTAATTTATTAAAATTTTACAACATGAATAAATAAGTAATTAAAAATTTAATATTATAGATTGTATTAATAATTTTATTGTTACTATTTAAGATATTAAATTTCTACATTAATTCATTAATTAGTTTATTTTAAATTAATAATTAGAATTAATACTTTAGTTTTAAATATTTTTAAATTAATAAGTGTATTTTATAGTTTATTTATAATTATTATATATTTCTTCTATTAACCAAATATTAATTTATTATTAAGACTTATTATTAATTTAGTTTTCTATTTTAATTTATAATTTATCTATTTATTAATATTATATTTGTTTAAATTATAACTTTAACAAATTATATTATATACATTAGATTATTAAAGTTTACTTTTACTTTTAACTTTAATTTTACTTTATTTTTCCTTTTTGTTTTACTTTACTTTTATTATTATATTTTTTTAATATCTCTTCTTCCCTCCCCCAAATCGACGCAGCAAGGGGGAGGGCCTTCTTCCTCCTAAAAATCGGCGGCACACAGGGGACTCCTTCTCCATGCAGCAGGTCAACTCCTCTTCTCCAAGAAAGGTAGCGGTGGCAAACGGCAGCAGCGGCGACACAACCTCCTTCAGCGGCGGACAACGGTGGCCAGGTCTTCTTTGGCTTTCCTCGGTTGGAATCCGGTTGGCGGTTGGTCAGGTCTCGAGATGCCTCAACCTCAGCGTGATGCGACCGACTCTATCAGCACCCACCGGCTTCTCCTCCAGCCCCAACACTGAGTCGAAGTACCTCAGCCTTTTTAGTGGAATCTCATTCATCACAACCCTCTCCTTCATATTAGCAGTGAACAACAACTCGGATGGGGAAGAACTGGTTTTCTAAAATTAGAATTTAGAATTTTCAAGTTCGATTAATTGTTTTGGGTTCGGACTATTGGTGGATTTGCTGGAAAGGATGAGTGCATGGATAGTGTATGAAGAAGGAGAATGTTGGGGAGAGACTGGCGGGGTGTGTGGTGAGGAGGAAGCGGGTACGGTGATATATCAGTGAGGTGGGGAAATGCAATAGTGAGGTGAGAGGAACCAGTGAGGTAGAGGGTAACGGTGAGGAAAGGCAGCAGCGCGGGGTCACCATTAGAGAAACCCAAAAAGTCACTAATACATAAAAATCAAAGTCCACCATTGTTTTCAAAAAATGGAGGTCACTGGTAATGAAATTATAGATGGTTACCGATAGGTTGGGTGGGTCGGGGGTCACCGTTAGTGGATAAATAGAAGCCTACCGTTACACAACAAAAATAAAAAAGGTCACCGGTATGCTAAAATGAAGGTTACCGGTGGAAATGAGATTAAAGAACTCACGGTGACCTTAAAAAATTTAAAACCCATAGATTAAACTTATAATTAAAACTTAATTAAACTAAATAAAATATTGAAGATAATTAATTAAAAGAAAGCTAAACGCGATTAATTAAGATAGAATTTTTTTATTGATCTTTTAAAATATTTAAAATTAAAATAAAAATCATTAATTAATAACAATTAAATTAATAAACTTGATAATTAAAAAGAAAAATTAATAAAATAATTAAATTAAAATAACTATATAAATTAATTAAAGAGTATTAGAAAAAAATAAGAGCATCGGTGAATGAATTGAGTCGCCGCAAGCTCCTGTCTACCTCACTGGTAGTCTAAAATCAATATTAAATGAATTAATAATAAAATTTCATACATAAAATAATATAATGAATATTAAAAAACTCTTAATAAATTAATTAATTAACTAATTGAATACATAAAATTAAAAATGAACTAATTAATTTAACTTAAAACACAAATTATTTACTTAAATAATTAGCAGGATGACAAAACACATTAATAAATATTGTTAACCTATTTTAATGTAACTAAACTAATAAATAAAATATTAAAATAAAGACTAACTTAATTAAATAGAATTATAACGATTAAATAATTGTTTAAAATAAAAAATGTCAGTTTATTAAAAAGTCAGGTAGACTTAAATAAACCAAACTAAATAAGACATAATTAAATTTCAAAAGTAAAGTAAGATTAAAATTATTATTTTGAAGACTAAAAATACATAATTAATTAAAAAAATTTATTATTTAATAAAATTAATTATAAAAATACAAAAGTACATTTATTTAGTAAAAAGTGATTAAATAATTAATTAAATCATTAAAAATTAAGTAAAAAGTTGTGGCAAAATTATGAAAAAATAGAGCCACATCAAATTCCCCCACACGTAAGCATTGTTTGTCCTAAAAAAATCCCATGTCCTATTATCTTTGAAAACAATAAAATGTATTAATGATTAAGATCAAATTGTAACATTTCTATCACTCAAAAACAGAGGACAATACAAAATGGAAGGTTTTAAGAAAATTAATAACTCATATAAATACCGCCTATAACAAATACTCATGGGTAATTAAGATAGCTTTGAATCATTAATCAATAAATATATCATGCCTCATATATGATAATACTTAGTGACATACTTCAATCCAAACATAGGTTCTAATTTCCTGAATAAAAGGAGATAAAATATCAACAGAATTAAGATCTTAACCAAGGAACTTTGTACTTTGACTTTTTCACCTAGGTTCAAAAAATAATTAATTTTTTTTGTGAATCACCGCAATGATACAACCTAAATGATTCCCATATAAACCAATTGACCCCTTCTTCATCTAGAATTCATCATTCTCCTCACCATAAGGAGCTCATTTTTGACACCAGACACTTTATTTATTTTTCCCAAGCCATGTATCATTGTGCTAAGCACTATGAAATGCACTTATTCAAAGTAAATAGAGGGCTTATAGTAAACAGAAACATACCCAGCATCTAGAGTCTCAAAGACTCACCGTGGGATCCCAAACTCCCAAATTACTCTAGTTTCAAAAGATTTATATCAAAAAAAATTTACATTGGCTCGTTAAAGCAATAGATTTTAATAATTAAAATAAAAATGAATGAGGCCCCTAGATTTAGAAAAAACTTTCAATTTCAAAGGTATGGTCATAACTCCATTAAAAGGATACCCAAATCACTTTCAGAAGTAGATTCTAAACCAAATTTCCATCAAATAAATAAGTAAGATCACTCAACAATCATCCATTATCATTAATTTCATTCTTTAATAAATTATTAACCACCAGCAAGGAACTTGTCCTATGGAAAGACCCAATTGAGTACAATGTAAAGCCTAAAATTAAGCAAGAGTTTTGAATATTTTTGAAGAGTTTTGTCCATTTGTTTACAAAAAGTTTGAAATTGCAGTGGGAATTGATGGGATTACATTAAAGAACAGTTCAGCAAAGTCAATAATTGACCCCCTCCTCCACACTTATAACCCAAATTTTTCCCCAAAGTAGACTTTTAAATATGGAGAAGAATAATTAATCAATTAAGGTTCAAAACATATTATCAATTAAGTAGATAGATGACATGTATAAAGGGTCCCAATGAAGTTCAAGAAGATAGTTTTCCACAAAAAATAAATAATCAGCAGGTTCATATCCAAGTACATGCATTATCATTTATTCCAGTGAATAAGATATTCTAGTAAAGTTCAAACAAGGCTAGTAACTTAGAAGTTCACAGTGAACTCGGTGTAATCATTTTAAAAGATTGAGTTCAATAATATATTCCATATAGTAGATAAATGAATGATAAAAACACCCCATCCTAAAGCAGATTCAACATACTATTAGCATGTACCCCCACACTTAATTTCATGCAGTGAATGATTTTAATAACAATGAAAATCAGTTTTCACCAGTGAAGTACATGCAGGTTTTTTAATTCAACTTAGTGACATGCAGCAAAAGTCCATTACAATTTGAGAATAATTTTATTAATAAAAGAAGAATATTTATATTTTAGTATCACAACATGTAGCAGAATTTAATACAGTTCAAGTCATTCAAAAAAAAATTTAGTACAGAAATTGAAAAATTCTCTAATACAAGCAGAATTTTTCTGTGAGCATAATTTTATTTAGCAAAAATAGGAGCGGAATTTTTTTATGAAATAATTAAGGAGCAGAGAGATGAAATAGAATTCAACAATAAGGTACTTACAAAACATAATATTTTTTTCCATAAATCGTTCATTATGGGAATTCCACTCCTCCATGAAACCAACAACAGCATCCTAAAAATACAAAGCATGAAAACTAAGAACAAAATTTTAGAAGATAAAGAGTATATGGAAGACAACAATGAATCACTTTATTCAATACTAAACTGTACAAAAAATGAAAATAAAGAAAGAGTATGGGTTGAATCCCATGAATCTTTGAGTTTAAAGTCTTTAGTTAGACTTTATTTAATTACAAATTTTTTATAGAAAACAAAAGAAAAACCATGGGTTGCATCCCATGCAGCGCTAAGTTTAAAGTCCCTATCCAGACTCACCTAGAAACTAACCATAGTCCCTATGTGGATGTGGTTTCCTTAATAAGAACCACCACATATTTTTGGCCCATTTTTCTTAACATAAATTTGAATTATGTGGGAATCAAAACTTAAGCATACAAAAACTGAATTCTCATAGCCTAAAATAACCCCTAAGTAGTACCCTTTAAAGTTTGTGGTTATAGTGTTATCCAATTCCAGAATAAGTTCACAAATTTCAAGATTTGAATACTCGTGAAGGAAAAACATAGAACTAAGTGATTCAAAGGGTGTATCATTGACCTCATATATATCTCTCTTAACCTCAACACTAACAGGTTCAAATTCAATGATGAAAATGGGTGAATATTGAATAGTAGTATCAAGAAGAGATTCTATAGAATTCTGAACAGAATCATGAACATTGGAACTCAATACTGATTCTCCCTCTGGACTACTATCAGTATCATGGAAAGGCTCAGCACCCTTCACAGGTGAGGGTGGAAGTGACAGACAGGGAAGAAAATTTATTTTATCACCAACAAATTTAGGTCTAACAATGTTATAAATCTCTTCCAAAAGTTCCGCATCTATTAACTCACATTGAACATCTACTGATTCTAACAAATAGTTCTGTATAGATCAAGTGTGTCTTCAAACTCTACTTTAAGATCATTTTCAAAAGGATCACTTTCTAAAACCATGTCCTTTGAGTACTGCAATTCAATTTCAGGAGAAGAATTGCACAATTCAGTTACAATAAATTTAGTTTTCAAAACGTTCAAATTAAAACAATTCTCCTCAAGTTGGCCAAAACTGATTTCCATTTCATTGCCCAATGTTTCAGAAAAGTCATTACTTTGAGAATAGAGAAATGAGAACTCATCATATGGTATTTCTTCAAATATCATTCCCTCATTTTCATCATACAAAAACAATTCAGAAATTATTGGTTTACAGGTTCAAAACACGAAAGAGTGGTTATCAGTTTAGGTTCAAAGATTTTAGATTCTGTGATTTCTAGTTTACGGTTATCTTCCAAAGTGTACCCAATATCATGTTCAGTCTCATTTTTCAGAATTTCAGATATTTTGAGTAAAGATTCTTTAACATTCAAATTTTCAGCTTCAAGAATCTCTTATACCTGAATGACTTCATTCTCAAAGATTCTAAAACAGTGCTTTTTCTCAAATGTAGGAATTAGGAAGAAAACTGGACATTCATTTTCAATATGTTTCAATTCATCTATAATATTATCCAAATCAACATCATTGAAGTTCTTTATTGGATTTTCAATGTTTTGTTCTTTGTTTAATGATTTGGTCATTTCTAGATTAGGTTCAACAGTTTCAGATTCTTCAAAATAAATGGTTTTTTTCCCAGTTTCACAGTCACATTCTTCTTCCACTTGATTTTAAAATCTTCTATAAACATTTTCTTTTTCATCAAATTATTCTTGTTTTTTAACCTTTTTTTGTAATTCCAAGAGCATTTTTTATAATATTTTTAGTCTTTGATCTCATTCTTGAGAATCTTTAAGTTGAATTTCATGGGTTTTAGTTAACCAATTATTAATTAGTTCCACCCTAGCATCCAGTTTAGAATCTATTAATTCAATTTTATCTAGGTTGATAGGACGATTCACATGTGATTCATTTTCTTCAGTGTAAAAATCCAATTGTGGCTGGTTATAAACACACTGTAAGGCAGTATGTCCATAATCTCCACAACAAACACAGTAAGGTCCAGTACAGTAGTTTGAACCTTCAAAACATTACATTTTTATTTAAATTTTCAGATTAAACACATTGAATTTCATAGTTGATATATAATTTTAATGGACAACTAAAGCATTATGTTCTAATTCACAGTTTTTTTGAATTTTTTGTATATTTTTTATATGATTTTTTATGTGTGTTTTTATGTTTTTTTTATAAAAAATTAGATTCTCAGTGCGTGACTTCCCCGGCAATGACAACAAATTTTTATGGATTTAGGAGGTCTTCACAGCCCTCAAAATTACATTTTTTACTCCTACGCTAGTATAGTAGTGCAGGGTCAATCCCCAGAGAAGGAAGATGAGTGATTTCTATGGTTTTTGAATTTTAAACCCCCACTGTTGTCAGCAGTGGGGAAAACATCTTCTTACTTTTTTATTTTTTTATTTTATTGATGAAATGGAAATAGGTTGATGACATAATTATTTTTACATAGAAACTAAAATTTATAATAATAATGATAAACTAGAGAAATACATTATTCTAATATAAAGCAGCAAGACTAGGAACAATGATCCAGAAATAACACTCTGGAATTATACACCTGTTGGTTAAAAATATAAATCCCCACTACAATTAATTGAATCACATCTTTAGACTAGATTGATATATATTCCTTACCAGAAGATACATCAAACAAAGGTATGACTTTTAGAGTTCGCCGCACCAAAATTCATCCACTGATAAGAATTTGAAAAATAATACAGTTGAAATAAAACTCACCATAAAATTGCAACTAAAATGACATTAATACGTCAATAAGATGAGATCAAGTTCAATGTCACCAATTAAACTTGAAAATATGAATTTTTTTTATAGAAATGTAAGGTGTGACCAACTACATGATCATTAAAATTGATCTCGCCGATAAATTCTAATTCCAGAAAAGAAATAAATAAAAAAATTCAAAGAATAAACCAACAAAGTATAAAATTCATGAGTTAAAGAATTCAGCCTATAATCATAATGAAATAGAGCATTGAAAACATCTGAAAGCAGAGTACAAGAATTAAAGAATGGGTAAGGAAGAACTCCCCAAGAGCTGCTCTGCCTTCGGTCTCCTTAGTGTCCAACATGACTCCAGAACTGCTCCTCAGAGACCGCTCTTGGATGGATGTGGTCGTGGAATGAAAATAATCAGAGTGTCCCCCATCAAATTCTACTACTAGTATGCTTTAATATCCATCATCATCAACTGCATGTCACCACACATCTTCCACCGACTTCTAAAACTCTTCCCAAATGCACGACATAATGTGCGTTTTTTCGTAACTGGCACGTCGCATGTGTCTCCTCACGTAACTAACTTTAGATGAGTTAGTTGGAAACACTTGGACGTCATTTTGACTTTTGTATGAACCTGCACATATAAAATAGAATAAAAAAGTAAATAAATGAGAACGCAAGAAATAAAAAAAGTTATTTTTTAAGTTATGTGTTATATTACTCATTACAAGTTAACTAAAGTTGATTAATAAGTGTCTTAATTGATAATTATTACTTACTTTTATATTAAAAAAGTTATTCACTATGGTAAAACATAAGTTAAATAAAAATTTGATAATTTAAATTAAGTCAATAAATATAAATACTAAATTTTTTAGTTTATCATTTTTAACTAATTTATTAAAATTTTACAACATGAATAACTAATTAATTAAAAAGTTAATATTTTATATTGTATTAATAATTTTATTATTAATATTTAAGAAATTAAATTTCTAAATTAATTCATTAATTATTTTATTTTAATTTAATAACTAGAATTAATACTTTAGTTTTAAATATTTTTAAATTAATAAGTATATTTTATAGTATATTTATTATTATTATATATTAAAACTATTAACAGAATATTAATTTATTATTAAGACTTATTTTTAATTTTTTTTGTATTTTAGTTTTTAATTTATATATTTATTAATATTATATTTGTTTTAATTTATAACTTTAACAAATTATATTATATACATTTGATTATTAAAGTTTACTTTTACTTTTAACTTTACTTTTACTTTATTTTTTTATTTTTTTTACTTTACTTTTATTATTATATTTTTTTAATATCTCTTCTTCCCTCCCCCAAATTTGCTCAGCAAGGGGGAGGGCCTTATTCCTCTTGAAAACCAGCGGTGCACAGGGGACTCCTTCTCCAAGCAGCGGCTCGACTCCTCTTCTCCAAGCAAGGAAATGATGTCGAATAGCAGCAGCAGCAACACAACCTCCTTCAGCAGCGGAGAGCGACGATGAGGTCTTTTTCGTCTTTTCTAGGTTAGAATCCAGCTGGCGGCTGGTCAGATCCCGAGCTCCCTCGACCTCAGCACGATGCGGCTGACTCCATCATCACCCACCGGCTTCTCCTCCATCCCCGACAACAAGTCTATGTACCTCAGCCATTTTAGTGGCAGCTCTTGCGTCGCAACCCTCTCATTCAGATTAGTAGTGAATAGCGACTCGGATGGGGAAGAAATGGTTTTCTAATATTAGAATTTGAAATTTTCATGTTCGGTTAATTTTTTGGGTTCGGAGTGTTGGTGGATTTGCTGGAACGGATGAGTGCAGGGATAGTGTGTGAAGCAGGAGAATGCAGGGGAGTGACTGGCGGGGTGTGTGGTGGTGAGGAAGCAGGTACGGTGGTATATCGGTGAGGTGGGGAAATGCAACAGTGAGGTGAGAGGAACCAGTGAGGTAGAGGGTAATGGTGAGAAAAGGCCGCAGCGCGGGGTCACCATTAGAGAAACCCAAAAAGTCACTGATACCTAAAAATCAAAGTCAACCATTAGTTTAAAAAAATGGAGGTCACCAGTAATGAAATTATAGATGGTTACCGATAGGTTGGGTGGGTCGGGGGTCACCGTTAGTGGATAAATATAGTCCTACCATTACGTAACAAAAATAAAAAAGGTCATTGATGTGTTAAAATGAAGGTTACCTGTATAAATGAGATAAAAGAACTCACAGTGACCTTCAAAAATTTAAAACTCATGGATTAAACTTATAATTAAAACTTAGGTAAAATAAATAAAAGATTGAAAATAATTAATTAAAATAAAGATAAATGCCATTAATTAAGGAATAATTTTTTTATTAAACTTTTAAAAGTTTTAAAATTAAAATATAAATCATTAATTGATAATAATTAAATTAATAAACTTGATAATGGAAAGATAAATTAATAAAATACTTAAATTAAAATAACTATATAAATTAATTCAAGAGTGGCAGAAAATAAAAAAGAAGAGCATTGGTGAATCAAATGATTCACCGCAAGTTCCTGGCTACCTCACCGGTAGACTAAAATCAATATTAAATGAATTAATAATCGAACTGCATACATAAAATAATATAATTAATGTTAAAAAACTCTTAATTAATTAATTAATTAACTACCTGAATACATAAAATTAAAAATGAACTAATTAATTTTATTTAAAACACAAATTATTTACTTAAATAATTGGCAAGATGACAAAACACAATAATAAATATTGTTAACCTATTCTAATGTAACTGAAACAATAAATAAAATATTAAAATAAAGACTAACTTAATTAAATTGAATTATACAGATTAAATAATTGTTTAAAATAGAAAATTTCAGTTTATTAAAAATCCATGAAGTCTTAAATTAACTAAACTAAATAAGACATAATTAAATTAGAAAAGTAAAGTAAGATTAAAATTATTATTTTTGAAGATTAAAATACATAATTAATTATAAAAATTGATTAATTAACAAAATTAATTATAAAAACACAAAAGTGCATTTATTTAGTAAAAATTGATTAAATAATTAATTAAATCATTAAAAATTAGGTAAAAAGATATGGAAAAATTATGCAAAAATAGAGCCACATCATATAGCTTGAATCAAAATTTACTTTTGTGTTTGGATCACTATAGAGTAGCTTTATCATCACCTAATTAAATTTTGTTGAAATAAATCATCGAATGTATTTTTGGGATTTTTCACAAAGGGTTTACAAATACGTACAACTATGATGACACATACATAGAGTTTGGTCACTCATACATAGACCCAAATTGAATTTAAGAATCGATAAATGAGTCATATGGAGCTTCTAAATATATATTTGTAAAAGTAGTTTACTCATACAAAGCCCAAAATGAGTCGTACATAGAAAACACTTTGAAAAAAATATTCCTTAACTAAAAAAATCGGTTTGCTTAATAAAACATAGAATTACATCAACACACCTTAGTAACTTCACAATCACTAAAAATCACCCCAAACACACTTCACTGACATCTACGGAAATAAAGGAAACTAGAAACACATCTTCAACAATTCTATAGAGCACTTTAACTATCACAACCGATATGAAACTTCAAAATATGGAGTGAAAATTGAAAATTTATAGGTTTATATTGAAACTTCTTGTCTACTATTATTTCTAACCATGTTTTAAATCATGTGGTCTAAGATAAAATAAATATAATTTCTTATTAAAGCTATTCATTAAAATCATGTTGAAATTTCTCTGAAAATATATTTGTAAAATCAAAATTTAGTGTTCTAAACAAACCAAATGGGAAATATTATTTAAAAATTTAGTTTACAGTTTGATTTTTATTTTTTGAAAAAAATAATAAATAAATGAATCATGTTATTATTAACGATGATTTAAGTAAATTTGATGGAATTTGAAGGTTGAAAAATTGTGTTTGGTGAAGGTGAAAAAAAAATTCAATGATACTAAGAAAAATAATTGTGTCCTAATGGGGATATAGAAAAAAACATAATATTTCTCAATATATATGCCATTCATAGAATTGAGGAATCACATCATGGTTTAAGATGAGTTGAGCAATGTTTTTTCTGAATCAATTGTATTTCACGGCATGGAGAAAACACCACATTCTGGTGGTTATAGTGGTGAAAATAGAAAATTTAATCTTAAATATATTAAAAGATATTTAATAAATAGGTGCATTATAATGACCTACGATTTCATTATAAATATTTTTTTAATAAATAATACTTTTGATAGCTTGATCTATAATAAATATTAGACTTAAATGAAAATTATGATACATTTAAATAAAAATTTAAGTATAAAATACTACTATTAAATACTAGTAAATGAATTAGTGGGTATTAATAATAGAAACCCAATTATAAAATATTTTTTTAATTAAAATAAATTCTACTTTTAATACTAATGAAATTCAATTATCATTGTTAAAACAACTAAGAAAACAATTTTATGCTTAAATATATATTTTTCTAAAATCGGTGTTTTATTTCCTGGAAGCGAGTGTATTTGGATTATATAACGTTAAAATATATTGAAAATATGAATAATATATTTCAAATAAATTAATTAGTAATTGATATGAAATAAGAATAAATAATAGTTAACAATACTAAAGTAATTTTCCAATATGATTAGTTTTCTGATATTTTTTGGGATTTTATTTAAATTTTGAATTATAAAATTTTATAAATTAATTTTGTAAAAATTTATATCATTTTTTAATTTATAATTATAAAAAAATACTTAGATGATTTTTTTTAATTTTTTAAAAATACTTTCTTTTTTGGTTAATAGTTCAATATATTGTTTTTACTAACATAGTGGATTTTATGCCATTACTAGTAAATAAGTATGAATTTTTAATTTATGAAACCATTTTATAAAACCAAATATTTATTTTACAAGTAAATTAATAATTTTTAAAAATGTAGGTTTTGATTTATAAACTCATATTTGACATTTTAGAATATAAGTAATATTTTTCATAAAAATTATTTTAAATATATTATACATTTAGTATTTTCAAATAAATTGTTATTAAATTAAAAATTGAATAAAGAAATATATTTTTAATTTATAATCATTATTTCCAAACTAAATAATAAATATTATTATATTTTCGATCTTAAAAGATAAATTACCTACGTAAAATGAGTTAGTGTGGTGAAAACTAAATTGGTAAAAGTGAGTAACCATATAGATGAAGGGACTAAAATTCTTAAAACATGTTTATAATTGAATGGTGGAGGTTTTTTTTTGGAATTTATATCCTTTACTATCCACTATTTACCAATTTGGATCAACTTTCCCTATAAATTAATTCCCATTATTGGGAATTTTTGGTATTTACAAATATGTTTTCACTTTTCCCTTAGAAAATGGGATCCCATATCCTCACTTACCATATTATAGAAACCTCATTATTTTAGAAAACAAATATTTCTAATCCTATCCTCCACACTATTAGAAACCTTATGTTGGTTATTTCCCTCTTATAATAACATCCCTCAAAGGCTTAACCCCATTTCTAAATGAGATAATCCAAGAAGTGAGGTATAAGTTCTTAACCTATATTTCTTTTTCTATTTATTTATATGAATTTATTATTTATAAAATTTAATTTAACCATATAATAATTAAAAACTAAGTTTCATTATTATAATTTTATTTTATTACAATGATGTTACAATCATTAACTTCCATCCCTTATTCCTTTAAGAAAAAAGAAAATTTGAATTGTGTGTTGCGCGGACTACCGGCTCTATGATGCAATGTGTTTTATTTTCCTTCACCACCATAAAATTATTGTCCTAATACATAATTTAAAATATAATTATGACATTTATGACATATTTTAGTTTCTTAAATGATAAACCATAGTACTCCTTTTATAGTTCTTTGGAAAAATAAATCGTAATTCATGAATTCATGTGGACTACCACCTCCATGGAATGATTGATTTTTGTTTTTTAATTTCATCTCCATATACATGGATGGTAATTAGAATGGTTTTAAAGGATAAGTGTGATTATTATGACATCATTAAGATGATTTTATAACAAATTATAAAACCTATTAATGATAATACTACCAAACAATTATAGTTAATTCTATTATTTTAAACATGAAAGCTAAGAGGAAAACATTTAATTCAAATTAGGTAACATTTTAATATTAATTTATTATTATTATAATTAATTTATAATTCCTTTTTATCATACTAATAAAAACTAAATTATATCATTAAGATACTAATGTAAGGATATTGTAGTCATTATGCATAGTATGTTCATGCTTTGGTCAGATTGACTACCTACTTGAAAGTTGATATAAAATTATATCATTTAATAGTATGGAATAAATATGGGAATAATTTTTTTTATGAAATTTATTCATCGATATTTAACTAATTAATTAATAAACACCCCATGTAGGTAGAAAATCACTAAAAAAAGTTCATTATCAATTTCAACTTCTAGGATAAAGACTAAAGTACACATAAAATGATATTTTAGCTTATACATTATTATAAGTAAAGTATTATAATAAAATTAATCAACATAGAATGATTAGTCTTTGGAAAATAATGAATAACAATACCTATATTATAAAACTAGTTTAAACAGTCAAGATTACCCAAACCTAACAACATAAATAAGTAATAACTAATTAATATAAATGTTGAAAATAATTATAAATAAATTTTATTAAAGGATATGAATGTGAAAAAAATTGGTGAATATTATATTCATGTTCTCTATACAGGATCTTATAGTATAATCTACTAAGAAGGTAAATAAGTTAAGGGTTTCATTGTGGTAAATTTGAATCCATTGAGACATGTTTATGTTTTGCACCATGTTTACTTTTCAATGGTTTAAATAATATTTATTTTAATTTTGTATCATGATCCTATTATATTTCATGATATTCAATTTTATATTTAATTTCACACCTCTCATGGGTTTTTAATTCAAAAAAATTCAAGGTTTTAAGTTTTTTTTGTGATTCAAATAACTTTTTTGGGTTGTAGCCACTACTCTTTGAATATTATATTTTAGGATTGATCTATTCTAACCAATAATTAAGTTATTTTTTATATCCACCTTATTTTATGTGGAAATTGTGTTTCAAAAAAAAATATTCTAACATAATTATTATTCATTATAGGAAAATATATTTATGTTAACAATAATTCTCTGTTCTTTTAATGTATTTTCCTTCAAAATATTTTTTTTTACTTTTTTGAAATGTTCTCCTTTACCTAATGGAAAACCAATTTGTTATAACATCTAATGATACTTTTATTGTAGTTTATTCATTTTAATGAAATGGTTTCATTATATGTTTAATGATTTGGGTTTTCAATAAAGGTATTTTAAAATATTAAAAATTATTTTCCTTAATAATAATTTATATGTTTTCCTTCTCGTTCGCATTTTGACATATATTTTATTTATATCAAGTTAACATTATTGGATTTTTTAAAGTAATATTTTGAGAAGTATACTCTTCAAATTAAAAATAAATGTCTGTTTTAAATTGACTTAAAAATAAATACCATTTTCAAGATGATATTATAAAAAAATAGTAATTTTTATGTGATTTATTTTAGATTTTGAAAGGATTCTTATTTAGTGGAGTTGTGTTTCATGTTTCACCCTATATATTTTATTTTATTATGTGATTATTTTTTATAATTAATTTTTTTGGTTTCAAATTATTCAATTAATGATGTTACTTTATACTATTTGGTTGTTTTATGAAAATTATTTCTTTAATTTTGGTTCTTTATGAAAAGTGAATGATTTCTATTTGGATGTTTATAAAACCCATTATTATATACGAGTTCTATAAGATAATATAATTATTGATTTTAAATTCCACGCATATTTATGAATGAGTGATGGGGGGTTTTTATATATCAAATATGGGTGGTTCAATTATAAACAAAGGAAGGGTGGTTACATTATAAACATGAGGTGGATGTGTTCATTATATCCTTGAATGAATTGGTTAATAGTTTATATCCAATAAGATAGGTATTACTTAGTACATTATATGTTTTGTTAAGAATGGTCACTGATGGTGTGGATAACTAATTTTATGTTCCCTATACAAATGTATGTTCCATGTTTAATGAATGTTTCACAGTTTTATACTTATTCTCAGGATTAATTTATTTTCTCATGGATCATATTAATTAACTCACGCTTTTGATTCATGTGTTATTTTATTTCAAGATTTATTTCATGATTTATAACCCAATATTTATTGGGTATTATTTTCTTATGTATCTTCATTATACACATATTCTCATCTTATTCCAACTTATGATCTTTGATTGATATCATTTATGTTTACCCTTACTGAGAAAATAAGCTCATCCCTTTATTAAGTTTATATCACCCTAGGTTATAAAGGAATTTAATACGTATGATGTGTCTATAGGGGTATCTTATGGGAAGTATTTATTGGATATTTTTAATAATTTTTATGGATTTTTGGTTTCTATAGTTCTGGAAATTTAAAATGTAGTTTGGCAGACAAATAAATTAATTTTATTAGTTAATGTTTTGTCTTAATTTTATAAAAATATAAACCTAAATGGTATTGGGAATGTTTTTTAATGTAATATTCACTTTAATTCATTCCATAACTTAATTAATAGGGTTTTACAGTCCAAGTTTATATCATAGTGGGGTTTAGATAACTTTAGAGTTGAGAATGTTATCATTTGAAGATATATTGGGAGTTTTAAATGCCATCAAAATTTGATAATTTAAGGTTTTTACTAATATAAAATGTGGATATAACCCTTTACAATATTTGAGTTACTTTTATAGGGATTATAATAAGATAAATTAAGTGAAACCCAAAGGGATAAGTCTAGGGGATAAGTTTATGATGGGATAACATCCTAAAATTTATGAAATGTTGAGATTGTGTGGTTTTATTTATAGTAACATCTATGTATGGATACTAAAAGTGGATACATGATCTTGAAAATATGTAACTATGGGTAATAACCATGAAAATGATATGTTGTTTATTAAATTTATATTTTCTTGGTGCCAGAAAAGAGGCCAAAATGCACACCCATTTCGACACTCTTGGGGGATATGTTAAACTCAATCACATTATCTTTATAAACAATAATGAAGTATTTATTTCCAAATTTATCTAATTTATTAGGTTAATATTTATAACATATCACAACTCAATATAACATAGGAAAATCCAATATGTTTAGAGGATTAACCGAGTATGACATAGTTGAAATAAAAATAATGTTTCATTGAAGAAGACGTATTAGAATTTAGATTTTATATTAATATAATCTTATTCTTTTGGATATTATCATAATCAATTTTTTATAGCATTTGTTTGAGAAAATTTCAAGGAAATTAATTGGTTAAAATAATTTCCCGAAGAACTCATAAGAAGTATTTTTGGGATAACTAGTTTCATAGTAATGTCAAGGATAATGAGGTGGATATCTCAAGAAAAGATATATGCTTATTTTCTCATGGATATAATAGATTATTCATTTAATAAAAAATAATTAAAATTTATATAGGTGTAATTTATTTATAGTGGTGAGAATTTAATGACCAGATAATTCAATATAATTGTTCCTTAAATTAATAATATTCTTTACAACTTGCTTTACAAGCAATACTGAACATAAATGAAAACCACGATTCATTTAGATAAAAATATAAGTATTAAATATTATCATTAAAACCTTTTTTTAATTATATTATTTGAATAAGATTAATTCCATTATGAAATATGTGTATAATGAAAGTAATTTCTACTTTTAATACCATGGAAATTGAATTAGTACAACTAAAACTATTAAGAATAGAAGTTTATGCAAATATATATATATATATATATTTAAAGATTGGTCTTTTATTTCAAGGATTTAATTATATTATCATTAAAATATATTAAATTATATTGATAATATAAATAAAATATTTCCAATAAATTAATTATTAACTGATATGAAATAGTAATAAATCATGGTTAACATTTTTAGAAGATATTTTCCAATATGATCAGTTTTCCTCAATATTTTGGAATTTAAATTAAATATTTAATTCTAAAATTTTCCATTTTTGACATGAAAAAATGAACATAATTTTTTTAATTAATAATAATAATATAATCTTAGGGTTTTTAAAGTTTTCTGAATCATTTTTTTGTGGACATTGTAATATACTATTTTTACTAATATTTTGGTGTTTAAGTCGTTATTAAAATATAAGTGTGAATTTGAAATTTATGAAACCTTTTTATTAGACCCAAAATTTATTTTATAATCAAATTTATAATTTTAAAATCATTTATTTTAATTTATAACCCAATATTTTAAATTTTAGAATTAAATTATATTTTTAAAGAACAAAGTTTTTAATACATTAAAGATTTAGTATTTTAAAATTAATATTTATCCCTCTGAAAAATATAAGAAAATAAAATTGGTTTAAAATTTTTAATAATTAGAAATAAATTATAAAATAAGAAAAATTTTATTTTTTTAATAAAGGATAAATTACCTAGGTAAAAACAAGTTACCATAGTGAAAAATAAAATGGTAAAAGTGATTAACAATAGAGGTAAAGGGACTGATATATCAAAAAAAAATTTAAATTGAATTCAGATGGTTCAAATCAACTTTATATCTTATAAAGATAATTATTTATCCATTTTTTATCCACTTCCCTTGTGAGTGACTTCCCATTATTGAAAAATTTTGTGTAGTTACAAAAAATCCATCCCTTATCACTTATAAAAGGGGTTATCCTCTTTTCACTTTCCCTCATACAAAAACCACATAATTTTAAACAAAAATATTCCTGATACGCTGTTATACATTAATATACACTTTAATGAGGTTCTGATCTCCTCAAAAGACCATCCCTTAAAGGGTTGAACCCCTTTTCAAATGATATAGTCCAATAAGTGAGGTATAAGTTCTTAATATATCATCCTTGTTTTATTTCTTTAAGATCTATTTTCCTTCATCAATATTATTTTTCATAACCTAAAATTAAAACATCAGTATAATTATTATAATTTTATATAATTTAAAATATGGTAAAATATTTTACCAACATCCCCTTTTTCCATTATAAAAAAACAAAAATGTGAATTGTGCGTTGTGTGGACTACAACCTCAATGAATCAACATGTTTCATTTTCATTCACCACCTTAAAAGGAAGGTACTAATAGTTTATTTAATATATAATTATTATAATTATTAAATATTTTTTATTATTAAATGATAAACTATATTCCTCTTCATATTCTTTGGAAATTGAAATCATCATCCATGTGTACGTGTGGATTACCATCTACGTCGAAACGATTGATTTCCATTTTTCATTTCTTCTCTTCCCACAAGGATAGTGTTGATAATGGTTTTAATGGATAAATATTATTTTAATAATATCATTATGTATTTGTATTAAAAAATGGTAGAACCAATTAATGATATGACCAATAAATGATTATCGTTAAATAAATCATTTAAAACATGTTCAATAAGAAGAAAATATTTAATTCAAATTCTGTACTATTTTCATATCCATTACTTATCCTTATAGATTATTTTTAATTCATATTTATCACACTATTAAAAACTAAATTTTATCATCATTCCACTGTTATAATGATATAGTAATTAAATCACCTCATAGACATCCATCAATCATGGTATGTTCATGCCTGGGGAGATTTGACCACCTAGTTAAACAATGTTATGAAATATTATCATGGATGATAATGAAAACATAATTAATTTTATAATATAACATAAATATTTAATTATTTTTTCTATAAATGATGCATAAATATTTAACTCATTATTTATGAAAATTCCCTTTATAGGTTGAAAATCACCTAAAAATATTCATTGTCGATATCATCTTCTTGAATAAAGACTAAAGTACTCATTATAGGCATTTTAAACTTCATAATTCATTATATTTCATCAATTATAGAAACATTAAAGAACATGTAATGATAAAATTAGGGATAATAATTAATAACAAAACTTTTATTATGAAACTAATTTATGAATATCAAGATTATCCACACCCAATGTAATGCCCGAACCCTAGTTACCTAGTATTAGTACATTATTACATAACATTAGAATGATCACAAGACATCAAGTCTAAAAAGACTTTTAGTTTAGTAACCTTGGAAGTACTAGATATATAAATAAGTTTTATATTATATCATGAAATAAGAAAACAACATTGTGTCCTCTTTGAAGACACTCATAAATCATAGCTTATCCCTAAAGTTTATTCATAATATACTTCTTCACATCCTATGAAAACGAAAACATATGAAAGCTGTGAGATCAGGTGCTTAGTAAGGAAAAAAATATAGCGAAAACTATCATAAATAAGCATAATTATTTAAGGAAATGTATAAGACAAAAGCACAAGCCTTTTAAACATAAACGTAAGAATGATATGGCAAAGATAAATTAAATAATTCTATTTACTTATTCACATGTATATTTTACTAGTCTAATAATCAAATGTAATATCAATAGCTCATTTCATAATGATGGAATTCATAATGTTGGACAACATAACCACATAGTCAAGGCCTCATGCTAAGACAACAAATAAATTTTTTGTCAAGGCCTTGTTCTAAGACACTAATTTGTCTCTTGAGACCTACTAATCCATCGAGAAGCTACAGCAGGCTCCACCGGTCACCTACTAAGCCTAATTCATTTCTCATATGGTAATGTTAAAATATAACATAAACATTTGTATTAAAACTAACATAATAAATGTCAATAATTTAACCATAAACCATGAATGTTTTAAAAATAACACATCCACATTCAGTCATATCAAAAAACCTTTAATACAATGTGGAATATTGTATCATAATAAATCAACTTCAAAAAAGTCTAAAATCCATCAATGAAGGTAGACATAGATGAAATCAAAACAATTTGAGAGAAATATCTCTTAATATTTTGAAATAATTTAAAATTCAGGTAATTATAAAAGAAAAAATATATTCTGAAAATATTCTTATAAGCTTGTAAGGGAAGATCTGAAGGTGTTATAATGGTGAAAAATAGTTTCACCCACCGTATAAGTTAAAAAACAATCTTGCCTTAATTTATTGAAAAGGTCATAAAGAACCTTGTTAATAAAATGATAGAAATATTTCTTCCAAAGAAATTTTTAAAAAGTCAAAAAAGGTATAAATTAATTTAACCCATATTCTAGGAAATAGTATAAATATTTTGAAATACATTTTTAAGAATCACGGATGTGGATGATAAAGAATTTCTAGTAGATTATTACATATAAACAACCTCGAATAATAAGGAGATTGTAAAATTGACCCTTACCTTGTACTTTTCCTTAGTCAAGGGTACGTTAACCTCATTTATAAAAGTTAAATAATTTTTATTAATTTATAAAATAACCACATAAATAAATATGATATCTTATATGATCTTCTAATATTTCTTTGTTTATAATATTTCAGTAGTATCATTATTTCAGGTGTTAACTAATTCGTTTTCATTTATAAGTTTTGTTACTTAAGTCATGATTGTTATGGATAGGATGTATTTGATTCATATCCATAATGATATTAAGTTTTTAAACAATATTTTAAATCATAAAATTAATATTATTTTTGAATGGTTATGATAGGAAATGAATCTCATCGCATTTGTGGAGATGGTAATTTGTACGTATGCAAGAGCGACAATATCATTCTATTGATGGTTAAATAGTATATAATTGGATGGTATATCATATATACAGAATAATTAAAATGTTATATTTATTATTTACATAAATTATACTCATTATTATACACATCCAAATAATGATGTGTTAAATAACAAACTACACCACGACGTGGAGACTGTAAGTCGTACGTACACACATATGGTGACATTGTCATTCATATGATTGATAGAATAATTAATATGGGTTTTTCCATATTTATAAAAACATCAAAGTATGTAAAAGGTACTAGAGTTATTATTTTGGTATGGAAATAACATAGAGAGAGTAAGTGGAAGATGAAAAGAAGTTTGAAAGAGGTGATGAAATAATTACCTCTTCTTCAGGATCTTCCTTTTGATTTGAATAAAAGGGAATCATAGGTTGGCTTTCTAATTAATGTAAGGACTCTGGGTTTAAGTGAGGGAAGTTGGGAGGATGTTTAATTAGGTTTTGGAAGAGCCAAATGGCTTTGGATGTGTGATTTGGAGAGAAGGAAAAGTACCCTTTTATAAGAGAGGTGTGGGTCACTTTAAGAAAAGCTTGAAATATTATTTCATTATAAAATAATTTTCAGTTTCTAATGGCTCTAAATGGATTTATTTAGATGATAAGGTGGTTATGGGTCTAAATATTCTCAACCAATAGGATTTATATAGGTTTAGGTCACCGTATTTGCCTTATATTTTAGATTTAATTCATAGTTAAATAATTTACCTTTTACCATTTCTTCTTGTATTTTTATATTACATGGTTAATGAACTTACCATAAAATTCCAAGAGAACCTCAATTGGTTTATTAATGACATATATATCATTATATATGTCCTTTTCCTAAACCTTATATTTTTAGAAATATTATATTATTTAATAATATTTTATTTGTTTTAAAAACACATATTTTTTAATTTTGACATTATTTAGTATTTGGTTTTTGTGAAAGTAAAAAAAAACTTTATTACTTCGAAAAAATACATTAAATCATCCTTAACATGTCATATTAACCTATAAAATTCATATAATGCATTATAATTCTCAATTTATATTTATTTTAATATTTATAATATCAATTATTTTAATCATTCATTAATAAGGTAATTACCGCATCATCAATGTGCCATAAATAAATTTATTTATTTAATTTCTAAAAATTATAAATAAAATACCATAATGTATGAAATATTTTTATATTTATAATGAATATTTATAATCAAATTTATCTTATGTATAAACCTATATTAAAAATGTTTTAGTTATTAAAATTTAGATTTAACACTTTTAACTCTTATTTAAATAAAATAATAATAAATGTTGTAATCTAATCCAAGTGGATTAAAAAGGATAATATTTTATTATTAAGGTTTATTTTGGTCGAAATACACTTATACAAGAGAATTAGGACATGTTTAGGTTAATTATAAAATCATTTTTACCATTAATTACCCTATTTACTTTTAACTGTGGTAAATAATATTCAAAAGTTATTATTCACCAAAAAGTATTTTCATCTTATTTAATCACATTTTACTTACTAATATCAATTGTGTCTCTCATATTTTTGAAATTGAATTTATAAAAGTGGTAAAATTACATTTTCTACAAATTTGAAAATGTGCCTAGAAGGTGGGTAAAAGAAGCTAAAAGGTTCATTAAACTTTTATACATCTAATCTTATTATAAAATGAGTCCAATGAATTACATTAAACTAAAACTAGTTTTTATGTATCTATTTTTACTTAAAATAAATTTATATAAAATAAATAATTATTTAAAAAAAATTATTTTTTAAAAAATAACACCCTGTTTTTCACTATTCATCAAAAAATGAAAGTTTTCAGAAAATACCAAAAATTAACCCTAAGCTAATTTTGATATTCTGAATCCGAAAATGATTTTAATTTTGAAAAATAAATTTATAAAATTTCAAAAAGTGGGTATCACTATTGATAACTTCTTTTTAAACATTTTTTTGATTGGACATGGTGGGATAAAACTCGAAGTTGCGTACATTACAAGAAATTGTATTATTAAAATAGAAGCGTACAGTGGAAGCATGTGGTGTTTAATTATTCCCTCATTAAAATAATTTCATCCTAAAAATTTCTAGAATATTACAACCTAAAAAGATTCAAGTGGTTTTTCATCATTATTTCCTTAGGTTCCCACATTGCCTCTTCCATTTTATGGTTTCTCAAAAGAACTTTTTTCAGGAGAGTCATCCGGTTTTTCAACACTTGTTCTTTGGTATCAAAAATCTTGACAGGCTCTTCATAATAATACAGATCGAGTTCCATTTTAATTTCTTCATAGGTGATTATATGCGTTGGGTAAGACATTTATTTTCTCAATAGTGATACGTGGAACACAGCATGAACTTTCAAGAGACTTCGCGACATTTCTAAACAATAAGCTACAAATCCAATTAGTTCTAGAATTTTGAAAGGTCTTATGTACCTGGTACCCAATTTACCCCTCTTACTAAATCATACAACACCCTTCCATGATTATTCCCATAACCATATTTTCTAGATTCATGAACATATGATCCCTTTCAACTCTCATCTTGTTCAAAAATCCATGATTCTTTCTTCTCAAATCATCTACCACCTATTTTTTTTTCCCCAGGGGGTAGTGTATAGTGAAATCATAATCCTTGAGTAGTTAAAGTCATCACCTTTTCCTCATGTTGAGTTCTTTATGTGGGAAAATATACTTCAAACTCTTGTGATCAATATAAATCTCACATTTTTACCATAGAGATAGTGTCTCCATATCTTCAGAGAAAATATTACAATTGCTAACTCATGATCATGAGTAGGATAGTTTTTTTCATTAATTTTTATCTGTTGTGATTCATAGGAAATAACTCTATCATTCTGCATATGGACACAACCAACTCATTCCTTTTATACATCATAATAAATATAAAATGCATCATTCCTCGATGGTAGAGTCAAGATAGGATTATTGACTAATCTTCTCTTTACTTATTCAAAACATTCTTCATGCTCTTTTGTCTAAACAAATTTAACCCCTTTACGTGTGAGCTTGGTTAATGGGTTATCCAATCAGGAACAATTATGGACAAAACACCAATAATAACCATCTAAACGAATAAAACTATGTACCCTAGTTATATTCATCATTGCTGGTCATTCTTGTATTGGTTTTATCTTAGAAGGATCAATAGAGATTCCATCCTTAGAGACAATATGTCCAAGAAAAGAAATCTCCTGAAGCCAGAATTCACACTTTCTAAACATCCCATATAATTCATTTCTTATAAGAGTCTTTAAAATAGTTCACAAGTGATTTTCATGATCTTCATATCTTTTGGAATATTCAAAGATATCATCAATAAATATTACTACAAAGTCATCAAGATATTCCTTGAAAATTCTATTCATTAGATCCATGAAGATAAAGGGTGCATTAGTCAGTCCAAAAGGCATTACTATAAACACATAATTCCCACACGTGGTACAAAATTCTATCTTCAGAGTGTCTTCCTTCATCACACACAACTGATGATATTTAGATTGAAGGTTAATCTTTGAATAATATTTATCTCCATGAATTTTATTGAATAAATCATCAATGTGAGGTAGGGGATATATGCTCTTTATTGTTATAACATTGATCTCTCTGTAGTCAATGCACAACCTCGTATATCATTCTTTCTTCTTAACAAAAAGAATAGTGGTTCCCTGTAGAGAAACATTATGGAGAATAAATCCTTTATTACTCAATTCCTCTAGTTGTTTCTTTAGTTCCACTAATTCAACATTCGTTATTATATAAGGTGTATTCGATATGGGCCTTGAACCAGAAATTAAATCAATTGAAAACTCAATTTCTCATTCAGGAGGATGTACAAGTAAATCCTCTAGAAACAAATCAACATATTATTATACAATAGATATGTCCCATATTTTAACATTCCTTTTCTCACCCATAGTTATTTCACTTTATTCCTCCCCCATAATTTAATTTAGTATGGATATTAGGGGTGGATCTAGATGAGAATTAGATAGTGATGTTTCTGCTGTAAAGATATGGTACTTCTTATCATCACTCAAAAATGTATCCTTTTTCTTCATACAATAAATATTTTCATTGTGGTCTGAAATATAACCCATATCAAGGATTATATCAAATTATATCATGGGAATGACAATAAGATCAGCAGAAAAACAACATTTATATGCCACAATGGTAACTAATTCACAAAACTTTTTTACAATGATACTTTCGTTAGGAGTTTTTACTAACAACTCACTTTTTAAATAAAATTATAAATATCTAATTTTCATGGAAAACTGAGATGATATGAATGAATTCGATGATCTAAAATCAAATAAATCATTTGTTAAATTTGAGGAAATGATAAAATTACATGACACCACCTCATTCGGGACTTCAACCTCATTAGTTGTGATCTCATAAGCTTATCCTTTCTCCCTTGTCCTATTATGAGGTAAGTTTCCTTGGATATTAGGATATTTATTTTCATAATTCCACATTTCTCTACAATTTTAGTATTCAAAATTGACAAACTCTTTCTTTCCCTTGCAATCACATTCTTGGTGGCCTTTTTCAACACACTTGTAACAAACTCCCATTCCCTTCAAAAAAGTACCAGGGTGTTTCTTCCCACATTTACTACAGTATGGAAATTCAACCTTTTCATTCTTCCCCTTATTTCCATTTATAGAGTGTTCAGTAGATCTCTTCTTCTCTTTATTTTTTTAAGTCGTAAGACTTTGAGAATTCTTTTTATGTCTTGATAGGACATGAGACTATATCTTTGTATGATGAGAAGGGTTGTGAGAATAAACCATGATGGATAAATAGTTTAAACCCATCAAAGAATCAATCAATATTACATATTTGGTTACGTATATAATTTTTAGCACGCCTTTCTAACCTTGTAAAGTTATCCTCATACTTTACGATATTTTCATCCTCATTTTGCCTCAGACTCAGAAATTGCATTTACATATCCGCTCGATGTTAAAAAAGAAATTATTTTTCTTAGAAAATATCTTTAAACACTCTCCATTCCATATTTGATACTTATTCATCCTCTTTTGTGTTTTGAATTAATTTTCAACATTGATCTGCATCTCATATGAGGTAATAAACTGCCATGAAAACTTTTTCCCTTTCACGACTCCCCAAAGCATGAAATATTTTCTCTAAGGAAATTATCCATTGCTCAGCTACAAATGGATTTTTAGTCCCATTGAATGTTTGTGTTTTTTTCCTCCTGAAGTAGCTTAAAATTGATCCTCTACATTGTGGATCATGGTGCTCCATACAGGTAAGGATATTATTCGTAAATTGGGTGACTTTCCCTAGTATGGTTATAAGATGATTTTCACCAGTTGCATCACCATCTCCACTATAATTATCTTGAGTAGTAGCTCAATACATACATGGATTACATGTGTTGATACTATTTTCATTCCTTCCACTAGGCGCCATTTCTAAAAAATGCCATACACTACGTTAGTTTATGAATCACAATGCATAATTCCAAACTTCTAAAACAGTTAACATAAATTTAACTATTTATGCATATAATCCATAACCATAAAAATGTTTTCTTTGAGGAATTATTTACTCATAAATCCATTATAGTGGGTTGTAAAAAAATTGTGAATTATCCTAAGCATATCTCCCAGGAGTGTCAATACCAAGAGTGCAGCAAGGCCTGTTGTCGTGTACCAGGATACCCTGTGTCAATCCTAAAACTCCTTGTTAGAGTTTTCACTACTAGATACATCTATTCTAGATCCAAACACCTCTACCTGTTTGTATCCAGATAGGGATTTATTTTCTTAGAAACCCCACATAATATTAACACTGCCAAAAAAATCAATGTTCTTCTATATGAATCTTCAAAATATATCTTAGGGTAATGTTCTCTAATCAGAATTTATCTAAATCTTGTTTCCAATGTTTTTACTAAATATCCTCCGATACCAATTGTAATTTTCTAACCCTAGTTACCCAAATTTGTCACATTATTACATAACATTGACATGATCACAAGAGATCAAGTCTCAAAATACCGATTAGTTTTGTATCCTTGGATGTACTAGATACATACATAAGTTTTACATTACATCATTAAATAGAAAACAAAAACATTGTGTCCGCTTTGAACACACTCATATCCCTTAGTCTATCCCTACATTTTAATCATAATATACTTATTGACATCCTGAGAAAAGGATAACATAAGAAATGGGTGATCTCAGGTGCTCAGTAAGGATAATAATATAGCGGAAACTATAAAAAAAATAACCATAAACATTTAAGGCTATGTATAAGACTAAAAAACAAGCCTATTAAACTTATATTTCAGTATAATATGGAAAAGATAAGTCAAATAATTCCATTTAATTATTCACATGGATATTCTACTAGTAGAATAATCAAATTTAATATCAATATCAAATTTTAAAATGATAGAATTCATAATGCTAGACATCATAACCACATAGTCAAGGCCTCATGCCACGAATACAAATAAAAATGTTTTCAAAGCCTTATAACAACACACTAACTTGTCTCATGAGACCTACTGACGCATCGAGGAGCTATATTGGGCTTCACACATCACTTACTAAGTCCAATTCATTCCTCATATGAAAAGGTTAAAACATAACGTAAACATTTGTTTTAAAACTAGCATTCAAAATGTTAATAATTTAACCATAAACCATGAATGGTATAAAAATAACACATCCACAGTAAATCATATCACAAAACCTTCAATACAATATGGAATATTGTATTATAATAAATCAACCTCAAATTAGTGTAAAATCTCTTAAAGGGTGCTAATTTGATAAAATCAAAACTATTTGAGAGAAATATCCCTTTTTTTAAATCATTTAAAAGTAATATAATTATAAAAGAAAACATTTATTTTGAAAATGTTTATATAATCTTGTAATGGAAGCTAAAAATGTGTTATAACAGTGGAAAATATCACACCCACCGTATAAGATAAAAAAACAATCACACCTTAATATGTGGAAAAGGTCATAAAGTAACTTGTTTGGAAAATGATTAAAAGATTCCTTTCAAAAAAAATTATAAAAATTAAAAAAAAAATTATAAGTGAATTTAACATATATTATAGGAAATAGTAAAAATGTTTTGAAATACATTTTTAAGATACACGAATGTGGCTGATAAAGAATTCCCAGTAGATGCTTATGTATAAACAACCTCAAATTAAAAAGAGATTGTAAAATTAACCCTTACCTAGTAATTTTCCTTAGTTGAGGGTACTTTAACCTCCTGTATAATATTAAAATCATTGTTATTAAATTATAAAATAACCACATATATAAATATGATATCATATATGATCTTCTAATATTTCTTTTTTAATAATATTTTAGTAGTATAATTTTATTGGTGTTAACTGATTCACTTTCCATTATATTTTTTGTTACATAATTCATTTTTGTTGTGGATAGGATGTATTTTATTCATATCCAGAATGATATTAAGTTCATAAATATTGTTTTAAATAATAAAATGAAAATTATTCTTGAATGGTTATAATACGGAATGAATTACATCACGTTTCTGGAGATAGTAATCCGTATGTAAGCACGAGCAATAATATCAATATGTTGATGGTGAAATAGTATGTAATAGGGTGGTATATAATATATATAGAATAAGTAAGACGTTATATTTACTATTTACATCAATTATTCTCATTATTATACTCATCGAAATAATTAAGTGTTGAATAACAGACTACACGATACGTACGCACGTATGGTTACTTTTTCATTCATAGGATGGATAGAATAATGAATATGGTTGTACCATATTTATAATAACATCAAAGTATTTATAATTTAATGGAGTTATTATGTTGGTATGGAAACAAAAAAGAGAGAGGAAGTGGAAGAAGAAAATAACTTTGAAAGATGTGATAAAATAATCACCTCTTATTCGGGTTCTTCATTTTGATTTGAACAAAAGGGGTCCTTAGGTTGCCTTTATGATCAATGTAAGGCCTCTAAGGTCGAGGTGAAGATATTTTGGATGATATTTGAGCAGTTTTTGGCCGATACAAGTGGCTTTGGAGGTGTTGTTTTGAGAGAAGGGGAAGTAGCCTTTTATAAGAGAGGTGAGGGTCACTTTAGGAAAAGCTTGAAATATTATTTTATTATAAAATAATTTTCTGTTTCTAATGACTCAAAATAGATATATATCTAGGATAAGGTGGGTAGTGGTTGAAATATTCTAAACCAATAGGTTTTATAAAAGTTTTAGTCACCATATTAACCTTATCTTTTAGATTTAATTTTTAGTTAAAAAGTTTAACTTTTACCATGTCTTCTTATATTTTCATATTACATAGTTAATAAATATAGTATAAAATGGAAAGAGAAACTAAAGTGATTAATTAATTAAATATCTATCATTATATTAGTCCTTTTCTAGAACCTTATATTTCTAGTAATATTATATAATTTAATAATATAGTATTTGTTTTAAAGACTCATTGATGTCAATTTTGATGTTGTTTAGTATTTGGTTTTTGTGAAATCCAACAAAACATGATTACTTCAAAAAAAAAATACATTAAATCAACCCTAACCTGTCCTATTAACGTATAAGATTCATGGAATGCATCATAATTCTCAATTTAGTTTTATTTTAATATTTATAATATCAATTATTTTAATCTTTCATTAATATGGTAATTACTGCATTATCATTATGTCATAAATAAATTCAATTATTTAATGTATAAAATTTATAAATAAAATACCATTATGTATGAAATATTTTTGTAGTGATACCTAATATTTATATTAATATTTATCTTATGTAAAATTTTATATTAAAAATGTTCTTGTTATTAAATTTTGAATTTAAAACTTTTAATTCTTATTTAAATAAAAAATAATAAATGTCCTAATCTAATCCAAGTGGATCAAAAAGGATAATACTTTATTCATAAGGTTGATATTTATTGAAATACACTTATCCAATATAATTAGGACATATCTTGGGGTAATTAAAATATCATTTTTTCCATTAATTACCCTATTTACTTTTAATCATGGTAAATAAAACTCAAAAATAACTATTCACCAAAAATTATTTTCATCCTATTGAACCAAATTTTACTTATTAATATCAATCGTGTCTCTTGGACTTTTGAAATTCAATTCATAGAAGCGTTAAAATTATGTTTTACACAAATTTTCAAATGTGCTTGGAAGGTGGGTAAAAGACGTTAAAAAGTTAAATAACATTTTATACATCTAATATTATTAAGAAAATGACTCCAATGAATTAAATTGAACTAATATAGGTATTTTGTATCTATTTTGACATAAAATAAATTTAAATAAAATAATTAATTATTTGAATATTTTTTTTAAACAATAACACAGTGTTTTTCACTATTCATCAATAATTGAATGTTTTCAAAAAATTCCAAAAGTTCACCCTAAGATAATTTTGATATTTTGAATCCAAAAACGAAGTCCAATTTGACAAATAAAATTTATAAAATTTCAAAAAGTGGGTATCAGTATTCATAACTTCTTTTTAAATGACAAATTTGATTGGTTGTGGTGTGCTAAAACTCGAAGTTTCATACAACGCAGGCTATTGTATTATTCGAAGAGAAGCGTACCGTAGAAGCTTGGGGTATTACACCCAACATCAAAAAAAAGTAATAACAAAATAATATAAATATAGAAAATAATTTTCAATGGACATTATAAAAGGTTATGTATATGAAAAATCTTATCAAATAGGTGATTAATATATTTATGTTTTCTATATAGGATATTATAGTGTAATAGATTAATCAAAGAAATATAGTACTTGTTTTTACATATCTAATTTGAATCCCCTGTGTCATTTTTATGATAAACAACATGTTTCCTTTTAAATTGTGTAAATACTACCCCATTTCCATTTTGTATCATGATTTTGTTATCTTTCATGATATTCAATGTTCTATTTAATTTTATACCTTTCTTGAAGTTTTGATTCAAAATATATGAAGCATTTAAGGGGTTTTCATCCAAATATTACATTATTTAAAGAGTATATTTATCTAAAACACGTTTTCAAGAAATTTTAGATTATAGTTTTAGAGAAATATGAATAACATTACCAAAAAAACTCATGTATTTTGTAACTAATGTAAATTATTTATTTCTACTTTCATATCAAAATATTAATCCATATCAATTATTTTAAATCTCCAATAAATTATTCAAATGAGATACCCCTCTAGACACATCTTATGTGTTACCTATCTTCCTAAGCTGGGGAAACAGAAATATAAAAAATGTGAGAGATAAGATGCTCAGTAAGGGTAAAAATAACTAATAACAATAAAATATCAAAATTGAACATAAAATTAATATATGGGTATAATTAAGATACGTTAGAAAATCATACCCAAAAAATATTAACTCTTAAATAACATCATAAATCATAAAATAATATAATAATTGAATCAAAAGAGTTAGTCAATAGAAATGAGACATGAGAACATAACATAATCATGTGAATAATTATAAAAATGTGAATCATCTTTCAAATGTGGTATATGAATTAGTATAGGGAACGTAACATTCATGAGATACACCACACTACCCATGATTATTTGAAAAAAAAATGTTCTCACAAATACATATCTCATGAGATATAAACTCTTTACTAATTCATTGTCGAGAGATATAGGAATCTACCCATCATCATTAGTACTTATGAGTGATAAATGGTAATCATTTTATTATAACATCATAAAGAAACCATGAAAATGAAATCGGGTTTATCTAGCACATCATAAGAACCCATGTAAGAAAATTGGTATTATATCCTTTTGAAATGGAATAAAATAAGGAAAACAATCATAATTCCATATATAATAATAAAAACATAAACTAATTAAAAATAAATAAGTATCAAATTAAATTATGTAACTTTATAGATAAATACAATTCAATCACGAAAATAAAAATATGAAATTTACAAAATATAGATAAATGGTATGTAGTTAAAAATAATAATTTTCTCAGTCAATCAATGTATAGAATCTTGGTAAACACCCATAAATAAAAGGAACAAAAAAATAGGGTATTCAAATAGGGAATACATTGGTAGAAAAATATGGTTTATAAACCTTAAATTATTAGGAAATAAAAAGGTTTTGATGTAACAATTCCATGGTAGATTTGAAAGTTTGGTAATCCATCCAAAGAACAAAAAACTATTTTTAAAAATGAACATTTTAAATTTCAACCGTTTTTAATATTATTTCATATATATTTTTAAAAAATTGAATATTTATATATTACGTTATAAATCTAAATACTACCCACTATGATAAAATTTTAAATGTGATAAATTTTAATTTATTAAGGTAAAATACAATACCCTTTTTCTATAAGTGGTTCTTCAAAAACGTATTTCTTATATATTATCAATCAATGAAAAATATTAATATAAAACTATATTAATTGGTTTTTTCCATATTATTTAATAATGATTATTTAATTCGTATAATGCTGATAGATTTGAGAAATTCCTATGAGATGGTGGAGTTAATAAACACCTAAAAGAAATCGGAATTTTTATTAGTAAAAATTCATTTTCATGAAATAATATAATCATTAGGGAAGAAATATTTATTTTTAAACATGAATTCCTTATAAATAATGAGAAAATGAAAAAATATCATCATAAGTTAGAATAGATTAATCTTGAAAGATAATAGTCAAATAATAGTGATTATGAATCAAAAAAACTTTTGAGTCCAGAAAACCCCATATAGCCTTTGTAAATTTTTAATAAAAACCCCTTTAGAGTTATAACTTTAAACAGAATATTGAATATCATGAAATATTAGAGTATCTTCCTAAACTAACTAGAGTCAACCCCAAACCTAGAACCTAAGTCGGCCCACTATAATTTCCTAGAGGAATTCCTAATCCAGCTGTTCTAGAAACCAGTGTTTAGAATCAAGCATAACTCGATTGGTAATGAATTAACTCATGGAAAAAATTATAAACAAATTAGGACAGAATAAATTAATAAAAAAAATATAAGTGGAAGAAATACAAGAAACTAAACATACATACACATGACCCTAATATTCACCATCAACCTCTAAAACCTTTCTCTCCATGAGTGACCCAAAACTAAACTAACCTTAAAATCGACATGGTAAAGTAGGAATGATCACTAATATTATCAGTTGGTATACCGAGATAAAATCAATGCCATGTTTTTACCATTAAAACTAAAACCCGATCATGCTAATAGAAGAATATAAATATATAAAAATATAGTTTTACCTTCTTTTTAAAATTTAGTGAGTGAATAAATCAGAAGAACCCATTCAATGTTTTCCCAAAATACTTTATAAATAGTGAGATTCATTCCAATAAACCATTAATAAGTAGATACATGTAATAAGGTAAGATTTTAGTAGTAAATCATAATTATGGGAATTAATATACATGTGAAATGGTTTTCAGGGGAACCTAAGAAATGTTCGAGACAATCAAACATAATTTATCAACATCAATATAATAATGACGAGTAGTATCAGATGCAAAAAATCACCTTGCACCCACATTCAGTGTTTCCCTCATTGGATAAACCAATGGTAATTCCCTAAACACAGAATAAATTCTATCTTTGGGCTACTAGTCAGAACATAATACTAAACTAGTGCAAAATGGGTACCTAGAAATCCTACCTAACTACCCAAGGCTTCCTCTGAAAAAATAAATAGATGTCAGTTTTTTTGAAACTATCATATACAAACATATCATATATATTTCACTAAAATATAAATTCACTATCTCACCAATGAACACTTGATTAAGTGCATCACCTATTAATTTTTCAAACAAATATAATTAATACACAATCCCCTTACTAGGAACACATCAAATATCACACATTTAATAGACATCCATGTTCTATAAATAAGGGTATTCCATAATATGGATTTTTATTTACAAAGGGTAACATCAAAGTGCCAACCAAAACTCCTCAATTGAATATAAAATTACTAATTTAGAAAAACCACTTTTAGTCTAAATCTTTCAAGTTCCAAACCCTCTCTTTAAACTGACACACATATGTAATGTAATATATATAAATACCCATTTTCCCAATGCACATATTCACACAACCACACATGAGTATGTACTAATTGGATACCCATATATATCTATATATTTATATGTTTAAAATTCATATTTTGTATATTAAATGATTATAAATCTCTTTGAGGGTTTTTAGAAAAACAAATATGTCATTGAGCCTGTATGGAAAACTAGTCATAGGAATAAAATATCCTTATCATTCCCAATTGGTCATGATAGAGATCATTTTTAAAATCAATCAAGCATCTAGTATGCTTAAAATTTAAAAAAAATTGAAAACATGATCTAATTAGATGATTATGGAATGGAAACTTAGGGATATTATAGGAGACAATAATGAATCCAATTTTAATCATAAAATAAATTTTTCATAACATATTTACTTTATAATAGAAGGAAAGGAACTATTAAAATAATGAAGAAATTATATTTTTCAATTTAAAGACTCATACATCTGGTAACTTGCCTTGAACAGAGTGGAATCCATTACATATGAAAAACGTTACAATAATGGTCCTGAAAATGATTCTCATAAACCTTGAGAAATAAGAATTGATTAAAACAAACACCCAATTGGGATTAGGATTCACCTTGTTTATGTGAACTTAGAGGGAGAAAAATAAACCAAAATCAATGGATATAAAGAATGGGGATTAGAATAATAAATTGAAACCTGAGATGGTCAATTAAAGAATTGAAAAAGAAATCATTCAAAATGAATGAAGAGGGAGAAGGTGTGGAACATTATTGGGTTCCCTATTAGGAATAGAGCATGAGAATTTAACTATGAGAGTTATAAGACCCTTTAATGGTTAAATACATTAAGGTAATAAATTAGATTTTAAAATTTTAAACTTATAGTCACAACACAAGGTTTGGATGCACAGTTGTCCAGACTTTGCACTAACCATGCACCCCAAACTGGCTGTTCTTGGGTACCCTATATAGTTTTGTGGATGTTTTAGAAAACTATGTTACAACCATGAAATTGGATCTAATAATATATATATATTATTTTAAATGGTTTGAAAAAACATGAACTTAACCATCCAATATCCTCTACATTCCCAAAAAATCTCGATTTATTAAAGAAACCACCTAGATAAAAAGATAAAAATATAAAACAAAAAAATGAAATAATAGAGGTAGATATGGCTAGGGTGTGATAATTCAACTCATAATATTGATTTCTATCCTGAAATCCAAGAGGTTTAGTTAATGAATAAAAAATAAAGGATAAACTACTATTCAAGATAAGATGCAAAAACATGATAACTGAAGAAACAATACTTAATTTCCTTTCAAAAACTAGAACAATCAAATCATATAAGATTATAGATATATCATCTTAATGATTTAGAAAAAACAACAATGTTGAAAACTAATGAAACTAAGTAACTTGAAAGAATCAAAATTGGGATAGAAACTCAAACCTCTAAACACAAGCTCAAAAAAAGGATTACCCTAAATCATAACATAGAAGACCACAATGGGACTCCCCATGTTTGTTTTGGGATCTCTATGAGCATTCATTACATGATGCATGTTTCAAGATTACCAAAATACTATGATCATGGTCCGGTGGGGCGGGGAAAAATAATTTACCTATAAAAATGATTTAAATATTACATTACCATGATCTCCTTTTATGGTGGTCCCCTGTCATTTTAAAAGCACTATTACACTTAAACTACCAAAATTATGAAACTCCATAACTCACTCAAAAATGTAGAATACAAAATAACATAAAAAAAATAATTTTTCAAAACTAGAAACTGATTTCATCAAAATGAATAAAAGAATGATATTGAACCATAACACCGCCCTCCATTACCAACAAAAACTTAATTCCATGGAAAATAACAACAATAAAAAAAGTCATTTATAATAAGAGAAACTGTAAATAGAGCTCATAGAAGCACCAAGTTCACCAGATTGAGCAAGAACATTCTTCTCGGGAGTGGATTTGGCTCTATGTCTCATCCCTGAAACACCCCTATATATTAATTAGAAATTTTCCAAATAACCATAGGTATGTAAGGTATTTAGTGCTCTTGGAATGATGGATTCTTATGCACTGACCTTCCAGACTAATGGATCACTAATAATTTCTTCCAGAATAAATTTGGTGAAAAGAAACATAATACTTTTTTCATAAAAACTCACAATGGGACTAACCCATCCTTATTCCCTTTGTTAGAGATACCACCACCTCAACTTGGGATATGTGAGACATCAACCACCTATATCCTCTCATCCAAGCCATATTCAACCCAAAAATCATACCTCACTATATATTGATAAGTTTCAAGATTTAGTGAAGGAACATTTATATGATGTTTTGGTCAGAGGTCCCTTCCAATGAATCAATACTTTAAAGTTTCATCTCCAAAAAGATCTAAAATATACATAAATAAGTCAAAAAAACGGTTGTATACTCCCATATAGTTGAATCACCTTGATTGTGACCATAAAAATCTATAAACATCGGCATCCTTATAGATTTATAAAAGTATTATTGGATGAACAAATATTTGAAGCTTTCCCATGAGTGTTCTTTCTTTTTCTTGGTATGAATAATAGTATACAAACATCCACACCCCATTTCTTATAACATAAATCTAGAAAACATGATATTAATAGGATTGGGAAGATAAATCTGAACAACAATATCCTCAACACTTCACAACCATTCCTCGCATTTTCTTAGTTCTAGCTATCTGAGGAAATTCAAAGCAATCAACTCTCGGGACTTCCAAACAAAATCATGATACTAAGCCATTGGACAAGAATAACTAGCATCCCTATCCAAAATAGATTAACCAAATCTCTAGGATGAGACTTTAAAAACTAAAAAATCACATGTTGTAAGGTAAACCCATGGGTCCTCTTCAAGATTCCTTAGTGCTCAGTTGGGACGTACCCTAAAAAGGAAGCATAAAACATAATTAAAACCCACTTTAAATATATATTCTGAATGATCAAAGAAGAAACAATAAACCAATATAATAACAATTATAAATAAATTACTCAAAAATTGAAACCCCATATGATAAAATAAAATCACCACTTAATTAAAGTAATCTATAAGTTCAACATTTTATGAAATATCCATTTTAAGATTCCCTTAACCCAATCCTCTCAAAAATCCAATATCATAAATTTTAAAATCTCACTCTTAAACATTACCTCCTATTATAAAACAAAATAATTTTTTCCCTAAACCTATTTTAATATATACAAAACATATAATTTCTAATAAGCACTTTACTGGTTTAAAACAATCAACACACATTTCAAAACACATTTTGAAAATTTCATTTTAAAACACCAAATCAACATAACTTAAACTATGGAAAATATCACATAAAAATCACAAACATCCAAAATAAATTATACAAAGTATAATAAAATTACAATTCCCCAAATAACATGAAATTTCAGAAAAAGGGAAAATTTATAACTATGTACATCTTGACTTCTTGGATCGGTGGGTCATGTGCTAAATAAGAAAGTCCAACTATAGGTCCCCATACATGGATGCATGGCATTTACATGGATTTCAAAATAGTGAAAAATAAATATGTTCCCTCAAGTTCTTTTTTTAATTTGACACAAACTATGGAGTCCTCAACAATAACACACAAAAACTCAAAAGAAACTCATGATTCTCAAATTAAGGCCTAAAGCCTAAATAAATTTTAGAATCAACTCTAAAATCTGATAGGTATTAATCCTGAACAACCCTGGAAACTCAAGTCTCATCAAGGGAGGGTGGTGATTTGGCACCCACTCAGTATCTGAGTTCAAATTCTGATAATCCTATCTCAAAACTACTAGAAATATCTAAATAAAAAGGCCTTTTTATACCATTTTTTCTGAACCAACCTAGTTCAACCCCAAATTAGGAACCTGAGTAAGCCCACAACAAGGACTAAAAAGCATTCCCAATCTTACCAGGTTATAAACTAGTGTCGGGAATGAATCATAACTCAATAAAAAATTATTTATCCCTTTAAATAAAATTGGAAAGGAATAAGAATAGAATAAATAATGTTTACACCGGTAGTGGAAGAAAGAAAAGAAACTAAACATAGATCCCTAAAACCTCACAAGTCCCACAAACCTCATAAAATTTTCACTCTATATATATCCCATGGATGAAATAACACTAAAACTGAAATGATAAATTAGGTATGTTCATTGAGATTCTCAATAGAGATTTCAATCGAAAACACAATCCCCATGCTTTACCTTTAAAGAGAAAATAATTTTTTAATATTTTGAAAATATAAAAATATAAAGTTGTGGTTTTACATTCCTTTCAAAAAAAAGTATCAAGTTGAAACATTAATAGTTTTTAAACAATTAAAGTCATTATAATAAATCATTTAAAAGAAGAGACATGTAATAAAGTAAGAGTTTAATAGGAAAATATAATGATATAAAGTAATATATGTGTAAAATAGTTGTCATTGTGGACTAGGATCTTGTTGATATGGTCTAAGATAATATACCCCTATCAATATAAGAAATTAATACCAGCAGTAGAGACTAATAATCACCCTACCCCAACACATGGTGTCACCATAACTAGTTCAACTGAGGGGCATATTTCATAAGTAGAAATAGTCGATCACAAGACCACTATATATAGAATAATACTAAACTATTGCATCATGTGTATCTAGAGCTCATGATTTATTATCCATTGATTCAAATAACAAATAAATAGTGGTGGGTTTTTCAAACAATCATATATATATCATAGGTTTTACACTAAAATAGTAATTAATTTTCTCACCTATAAACTCCCTTTTAAGCACATACCCTATTTCATTTTCATAAAAGATAAGTAATACACAATCCCTTTACTTAGAAAAAATCACATATCACAAGTTAAAAAAATCCAATTTCCATAAACAAGTGGAATTCCTTAAAAGTGGTTTTTATTTCCAAAAGAACACCTCAAAGTACCAACTAAGGCCCCTAAATTTAAATGAATTCATTAATTTGAAAAAATATTTATAGTCTAAAGCATACAATTTTTGAAATAAATCTTTACACTTACACACATATTCATTGTGATATATATATCTTTTTCTAATGCACATATTCACTCAACCATGCGTGTATATGTAAAAAGTAGATACCTGTAACACCCTGATATTTTGTGAAATATTTTTTTCAAATGAATTAAATATTTTTATATTTTTCATTACGTGTAACACTAATTTAATATTTTTTTACAAACAACACTTAGTTTAAAGTAAATGTGACATATTATTAAAATATTATTTTATGATAGATATCAACAATCCATTGGAATGGTGGGTATGAATAAGATTAAATAATTTATTAAAATATATGGTTTAAAAAGCTCTATAAAATAAATTATTTTGTAACTAATTAATTAGAATGGAAAATAAGATCTGTTTCAAAATAAATGAAATATTTTGTTTTCAAACACTATTTTTATGCACACAAATTCGTTTTACCTCAATAAATTAAAAAAACCAATTTTTGTGAATTATTTTAATTACATATATATATTACGTATTCACTTAAATTTTAACATTCATCTTATTTATTTTCATGAAAATAGATAAGAATAAATCAACTTTTATGCTTAAAATTTGTATTTTTCTAAAAACAATTTTGTCACCTTCTTCCACACTAATTTTAAATATAATATTAAAAAAAATGAACTTTATTTTAAACGATAAATTTAATTTTTAAAATAATCATGTAATATTTATCTTGTGGTGAATTTTTTATAATTTTTCAAAAATATTGATATTTTTTATCAATAGTAAAAAATACTGAATTTTAATTGAAAACAACCATTTATTTTAAATTATTTATGAAGTTAAGTTATATTTTAAACTATTTTTATATTAAATTTAGATAAATTATATTTTTATTAATTTAATTTATTTCATTGGAATCATTTTTATATTTAATTTTATAAAAAAGCTTCATAAATTTTTAAACGTTTTCACTTTGAAAATCGTTTTTCTCATCACATCTATGGGATTAATTTGAAATTTAAATTTTCCATTTTTGTTAATTTAATTTTCATAAAAGTATTACATAATTGGAATAATGAAAATTTCTATTATTTAATAAGTTCAATTTAATTTCTGACCAAAATGAATAAATAGTAAAAATTAATTATCACAGTTAAGGTAAAAATGAGTTTATCGCAAGATAAACTAAAAACAAAAGTTAAAAAATGACAAAAAAAACTTGTCAAAAATACATTATATAGACAAATTTAGGCCCTAAAACTTATAATAATATATAACACTCCATTTTAGATCCTTTCATGAGAAAAATGTTGGTTCACCTTTTTATTTTAAAAAAATTAAAAGTGTATTACTCGCCTCACTTATAAAAGGACATGCCATCTATTCTTCACACCTATAAAACATTTTTCTGAATATACCTACCAAAATACCATAAAAAAATCACTAATATTATCATATCATCCTTATTTCGGTCATAAATCTAACCTATCATGTCTTTTGGTTACAACCAATGGAAGATACCCGAAGAAGAGGTAACATTCTTCAACAACCATTTTTATTTTATTTCTTCCTCCAAATCATTCAATTATTATTAAATCGTTCTAATATAATAGCCTTGGTAACTTACATATACCAATATTTTTTTTAATTTCATTACCTAAAACTATCTCCACATCCTTGAAATGGGTTATGAAATCATCATTCTAGTGTATAACGGACTATCACCTCGCAAGCTGATGTCATTCATTTTCTGTTACCACCTCTCATGATTTGAAACAATGATGGATATAAAGTATATATATGATATTTAAAAAATAATTACACCACTTTAGTCATTATATAATATATACCTTTTTAATTTCTATTCTATAGGGGATAAGATAACGTTGTTCGTGTGTATGGCGGTCTACCGCCTCACAGAGCGATGTGATTTATTTTCACTAATGCTTTACATATAAGATAATGATGATAAAATTGTTGAATATATGTTATATAAATGAAATAATTATGATATAAATACATATATATCATTATGAAAAAAATAATATTTCCTTTTCTTTCTTAACTTTTCACTCACAAAGATATGATAATGTTATTCGTGTACGTATGGACTACCGCCTTCATGAAGCGATGTGACTCTCTATTTTAATCACCAAACCACATGAATGATATGTATTATTATGTTTAAATAAATATTGTTATATTTATTATTTTATGATCATTTTTTAAATGTAAATTATTACTTACCTCTATTCCATAATTTTCATTAAAAACAGAAATGTTAGACATTTGTACGTACGAACTACTATATCTATGATTGTAATGTACTTCATTTATCAAAACCTAATTTCTTGATTGTCTAAAAAGTTTAATTAATGTACAAATATGATAATATTTTCTGATTATTATTAAATATATTATAAAATAATGATTAAATTAATAAGAATGAAAATTAAAAAAAATCAAAACATAGACAAAAGAAATAGGTTATTACCTAAAACATGATTTCAAGAATGAATTTATAATAAACAAGTAATAAATAGTGATATATAAATCATATATGGTATGATATATAAAATTGTGGTCATATAATATATTTATAATAAAATAATATTTATTTTATAGTATATTCTACTATGTATAAAAAAAGTCGAGACTTATGGTAATGGTAATCTAGTCCCTCTTTGATTTGTGGGAGACATTTAAAAAATCACCACTCATTTCTTTTATACGGTGTATATACTACTGCTTTGACATTACATATCATTAATATCCTTATTTTAATGCTATTATGTTTTATTTTATGTTAATATTTATCAGGTCTTATAATTTTAAAGATTACTTAAGTTGTAAGGGGTCTATTTCTTAAGTTTTACTTCTATGAGACACATGACATATTCCCCATCTTTTTATTTTATGTGGTTTATATAATTCTCATGAATGTATTTTAGGATTATTATCCTCAAAATTAATGGTATTGCCTATCCATTTTAGTATATCAATTTAATGGTTATTATGTTTTAAATGTTACCAAAGTGGTAATTGTTTTATGTTATAATATCATTGTTTATTGGGATAGTTTAGGATTATGTCTCCAATATTGAAACATTAAGATATGACTCTCAATAATTATATTTTATTTTATTCTACTATGGTTATTGATGATATTTTATAGAAATAGTACCATTTTCCACTCTTTGTTTCTTAACATAATTTATAAAACATTTTTAAGAAAATTTGTCTTTATTTATATCTTCGATTGAAAACCATTTTTATTAAAAATATTGTTTTCTAAAAAAATAATTGTTTTTAAATTATTAAAAATAATTTTTAAATAATTTTTCCTGATATTTTATTTTTTAATAAAAAAATAAACTAATATTCATAGTATTTTCAAAAAAACTCTTTTGGCTTTTTTTAAAAATGTGAAATGATATTTTTAACTTTTATGAGATGAATAAAATTTATTTAAATCCTAAAAATTATTTTATTTTGAGATTCCTTTATAATTTTTCACGTTTATTTTCATATAAATTTATATTAAAATTAAGTTATTTTTCGAAAAGTTTTGTTTTCAAAGAATAAAGGGTATTTCCATCATGAAATTATTTAAATTATTTTAAAGATTCCATTATAAGTTTTCAATTTTATTTTCAAATAAAAGGTTTTCCAAATTATTTTATAAATTTTATTTTTAAAAATTTATTTTCAAATAAATTTTATTTTCCTTAAGAAATATTATAAGTGATTTTCATTCAAAATAATTCTTCATCTAAGATGACATCCTTTGAGATAAATTATATTTTTTGGGATATGATCCAAATATACCATTATTATTACTTCTATAATTGGTTTATGGTCCTGATGATGTGATATTTATGATACATTATTCTCTTCCATATGTTATGCCACAATAAAACTCTTACAAAACCTACTTCTTTTCACCGTTTAAGCTATGATGAAATAATTATGAAACTCATCTCTTTTCCACAGGTTATGATATGATAAAACATTTATAAAAACTATTTTATTTCATGAGTTATGATAAGATTAATGTTTTTGATCTTTTGGAACACATATGTATGATCTTCTTTGCTGATGTGTATACCACAATTACATGTATTATTCCAATTTTATGCTCTCATAGATCATGTTTCTTAATTTCCTTTAATATTTATGTCTTATTAACTATCAAGATTGTATCCATGTCTAAATATTATAATCTTTCATAGGTATGTTATGGATTTAAAATTTTAAGCTCATTTTTGTATACCCTTATACTCATTTCATCCTTATGTAACATTTTCTATCTCACACTATTTCCTTATTGAGTATATAGGATCACCCTTTCTTTTTTTTCTTTCCACGGGTTATAAAAAAGGTTTTAAGTAGGGTATTTTTGTAAAGAGTAATAATTGGTAAGATATTTATGGGATATATTTAAGATATTCTGCAAAATTATAAGATTGTGTACCAAGTATCCATATACACTAAACTATTACTGTCCTCAAGCATTTATTTGTGTAATATATTAAATATTTATTTAAAAAGGTTTAATATCTATGTATGAAAATCCAAAATTGTTATAGTTTGTATTAGAGGAAATGTTTAGCTAACTTTGAAAAATAGGATAACAAAAAATTTGTGAGATCCCTAGGGATATTTATAATGATATACATAGGGATACATCAAAGGATAATTATAATGATGGTACAAAGTATAGGAAAATGTCTTGGAATTTTGGTGAAGGATAAAGGGAGTGGTTTCCTAGAAATTAGATCAATGCCAAGATACTAAAAGTAGATGTGACTATGGAATTTATGTACTTAGGGGTAATAAATCCCAAAGGGGTGCATTGAGCTAGAATTCATCCTCACCTAGTTCTTGGAAAATATCCTTGTTGCACACCTTGTTTGACACTCCTGAGGGATATGCTTTGAAAAATCAAAAAATCTTTATAAACCATCTTGAAAGATTTATATAGATGATTAAAATGGATGAACTATGTTAACCCTTTGGTTTAATTGATTTAAAATAAGGTTTCTTGATTTAGATATCCTATAATTGTTTTTTACTATGTGTTTTTCTATTATGATTATTGTTTCTCTCATATGATGATTTTTGGTTTTAATCAATGGAAGAAACCCAAAGAAACTAGGTTAACATTAAATTTGATGTAAAACTTACTGATGAGTATGAAAGTGGGATGATAATTATAGTGAGGGTTATTGTGATTATTTGTAATCAATTATCATTGAACATGATTTACAATGTCCACCGTAACCAACTCTCTGTAAGAGTTGGTATCCTAGAACCAACTGGTTTTACTTTGATTACAGATATATTTAATGTATTATTATATATTGTTCATTGTGTTACATGAATATGATGTAATAATGTCCTAGATTATTTGTAACATTAATAAGTTCATGGTAGTTCCCCGCTATGATGAGAATTTTGAAATACTATAACAATATTCTTAAATATAGTTCTATGGTTGGATAAAATACTATAATGGGACACATAGCATGCAGACCATCAGGTGCGAGTACTCGTAAGAAAATGACACTTCTTCTCATGAAGTTCTCACTTGGTAATCTCCAAGATAGGATATTATGATAATAGACCTGCTAGTATAAATTCCACATGTTTTTGTGTCATCAGATATTTATATCTGCGAGCATATGTAATGATATTTAGACTTTAAGATTATCATTAATATGTGTCATGACTCACGCACTTTAATTTACTAACGGAGACCATCATGAAGACAATTGACAGGAAGTATGGTACGTTGGGTGTGTTATGAGTGACATGATATTAATGGATAAGACGATGAAGGATTTGACCCTTCCATTGATGGAAGTTGATATCTTGTCCCTTTTATTGAAATATAATTACCATGTGAAATTCAATGTCCATGGTGTAACTTAGAGTTTATTTCAGGTAGTCAAAAAATAATTTATCAAGTATAAAGTTTGATGACACTATCATGAAACCTTCTTGATTAGATATTGAGACAAAGGGATTATATTACACAGTGAGAGTTCGGATGTGGATGTCATTATTGCGACATTAAATTCTTTATCTTGGGTTCCTTGACCCATTGCTAGAAAATACTCTTGACTTTAGGCAAGCCCGCCTAATGCCAATGATAAAAAATCCTATATGGTCACACACTAAGTGTTTTTGGTGGCCTCGGTTAAATTATATTTGAATTTAATTAATAAATATTACTCTCAAGATAGTGAAATAGTTTTATTGAAGTTAAGATAATTCATAAATTAAATAAATATTTTTTCACTAGATTGTGTGTAAAATATATTTATTTATTTTATTGAACATTTAGTAAATATTTATTTACTAGTTTGTAAATAAAATATTAACTTAAGAGAATAAATTATTTATTTATTTATTCATGTGTTCAAAACATATAAGTGGAGTTCGAGTGGACCAAGGCCAGTCTTGTAGTAAAATAATTATTTGTAATATGATAAATAATTATTTAACTAGTTGACACAAATTAAAATAACGCTGCAATTATTTTGAGATGCATAATTTTATTTATAATTCCTTTTTTTGAAAGTTATCGCACCATAAATAATGACAAAATATTATTATTAAAAGCATGGGTCATCTCTAAGTTCATGAATTTATTTAGTTGTTGCTATGAAATTAAATATTGTAACTAAAATTCAATGTATATAAATAGAAAGGTATGCCTATTGTGCCATACACCACACCAGACGCATGATGAATTGATAATTATTAAGCCAAACAATTTCTCTCTCGAATCCTCCTCTCTCCCCTCTCAAGAACAATAGATGTTCTTCAAGAAAGAAGAACAAGAAATCAAGAAAGACCAACACAACACTTGCTTCACCACGCTAGCACATGGAGAACGAGCGGTGTCGATCAGAGGCCATTGGAGCACATGTGGATCACCGCTAGAGAGATTCTAGTTTTAATCCTCGCAAATGCAATGAGATAATCTGGAAGGGTCATTCCGAAAAATCAACATCATCAACGACGAAAATACTGAGGATCCATGTATTCTTTTATTTATGAAATAAATTAAATTATTTATAAATAGGATGTGAAAAATCCTCTCTAAAGGTTTTGGGCCTCTTCCTTGTTCATCTCAATCTCTGATCTTGCCCCCAGATCTATTGAACTAGACTCCATCTCGGTCTGATGTAGTGGATCTTGTGGGGGGTTTGGAATGTGTTGGATGAGAGGTCATCGGCTTTACGGGAGTTGCGATTCATGTTGGCTCTATTCTGCCTTAGGGTTTCAGTCTTCTTCTCTAGTTGTGGTTTGGGCCTGGTGGTCTTTTCCAGTCATGATTGATGTTTGGGATCATTATGTTTTGTATTTGTTCAAGGTTTTCATCCTCGACGACAAAAGAAGTTCTCGGTTCTCACGTTCCTACTCGACGGTGTCCGCTCCTTCTCTTCTCTTGCTCCTGATTCCAAAAATCTTCTCCAAGTCAGATTTGCGTGATGGTGTTCTAGGTGTCTAGGGAGGTGAGTTAGAGTGGAATTTGATGTTTCATGATGTTGCAGTGCTCGGTGGTGATGTTTTTACTTATTTCTAGTTTTGTTTATGGTTTCTGTTTTGTTTTCGATCTACTGTGGTTATCGGATATGGTGAAGATGGTGTTGTTTTTTGGTTTTTTTAGTTGAAATGCTCTCGTGATGGTTGTAAAGAATCTTCAGTTGTGGATTTGATGTTTTTTGACATTCTGTTTGGAGATTCTTTGGCGGCGACATTGGATTTTGATGGGTGGATCTCACTGGAACTATGGTGTGGTTGTGATGTACGATTGGGGTCAGAGTGTGAGATGCGAGGTGACTCATCAAACGAGGTGGTGATGATGGTTTCTATTTTTAATTTAAAATTTGATAATTTTAATTTGTGATCAATGGGCGGCGCAGCGACGCGGACGTGACAGTATTTGGAGTGGATGACTGGGACGTGGCTTTGACCGGGATGTCTCTAGCCTTAGTGATTTACAGCCCATCATTGCACCCTTTTCTTGTTTTAAGTTTTAATTTTGCGTTGTGTATGTTTTGAATTTTGAAATCTATGGTCATATGTGAGGTTAACACTAACCTAAAAGTGGATTTTAAAATACAAAAAAATGGATTTGGATGAAAAAAATTTCAAGTTAATCGTTTTAAAATTCTAAATCTCGAGATATGTTCCTTATCTTTCATTTATCGTTCACCATACAGAAATGATCTTTTCTTTTAATTTTTATAAAAATAATATAGAAGATCTCATTCAATGGTTCCAAAGGTTTATGGATGTACAACACAAGAACATACGACGTGTATTCGGCAGCACATGCCGTGTATCCAAGGTTCAATGCACTGGGTCTGGTCCACCAAACCAAGTCGTGGCATTAGATTTTGTCTAAGTCTTAATTATCCTATGTGTTAACCAATAATAGATGGTATGTGGTTTCCAGATTAAACATTGTGTGGCCCACTAGACACGACGTGTAGTCCCTTCGAGTTTGGGTTGGATTTTGTGCCCCATAAATGGCTTTCCCAACTAGAGACTGTGTAATGAGGAACTAAACGGTGTGTGGCCTACTGAACATGTCGTGTACTACGATGATTTCCAAAGTACACTTACATGTCGTTTCCCCAGGCTTGTACTTCGGGTGGATGGTGAAAAATATTACATGCCATATAGTTGGGACTACACACTAGGTACTCATCCAAATTAGGTAGATTTATTAAAATTTGTTATTATATTATACAAACCCTTGAGACATGTACCATCGTATAATCATAAAGCTGAGGCACAAAATGTAATAGGTTTTTATGTATGTGTTTAATTTAACATCTACATAATGTTCATTTCTACTCATTCAGTAGTTATAAATAGGAATTCATGAGGTTTCCTCCAAGGTAAAAGTTATAAATGAATTTATTTGATTAAAATTATGATGGATGAGAATCTCAAGGAAATTCAAAAAAGGGTTTAAGATAAAAGGATTGATTAATTAAAGATGATAATTTATTTATTTGAGCATGATTTATCTTAAACAAGAAAGATTAAAGAATTTAATTCTAGTTTTATTTATGTGTAAATATTGTTGCATGTATTGATGATCATGAGTTAGACCAAGACCTTTTTATGTGGATGGTTTCTTTTAATTAATTTATTTAAATTAAATTTGTTGGCATGTGAGCCATCTCAACATTAATATATAGAGCCTGCATGCCCAAAGATTATTTTATGTAAAACCCCTTTTTACCCCTTACCTAAATGTGAGTTAAAAACAAAAGGAAATATGTAATGGATGGAACTCCTAAGCTAGTGGAGGCGGTTAAAGATGGAGTTGAGAAGAAACCAATCCCAGGAGATACATAGGTGGATAGGTGGAAAGCTGTAAACATGAACCGAAAAGGTTCAAGATGTTTTTCCCCTAGGTCATGGTTAGTTTATCAACGGCTAGATAAAATAACAATTATAAAATATCATTATAATTATCTTTATTTTATTTCTGTTAGTTTCATGGTTTATCATTATGAAGGTGTTGTCACGATCACATAATCAATGAATTAAACAAGTATGCAAGATAGAACTAAAATAAACTAGACTTATGCGTAAATATTATCAAGACGTGGTTAATAATTTATGTAAGTTCCACTTAATATTAACAAGTATGTGATAATGATAATAATAAATTCATGCATAAGAGATAAAATTTCCTCAAATAAAATATTAAGTTAGGCCAAGACTTTCTTTACTTGATTAAGGGAAAAACTCAATAAAACTATGTGTTTGACCAACCCTTGTTGGGACACATAATGTTATACAAGAAGAACTTATGAAAGGTTTCAGGTTGACATAACCATATTATATCAATAGGATTATACCTTATTAAAAATGGTGTAATATTGGGGGAAATAGTTGAGAAAATCCAAAAGTCGTGATTTCAGGATTGGGGAGTCCACTCAACATATCAAGGAGCTGCAAGCCCATAGCTGGAAAAGACCTGCCTACCTAAATACCATCTAATTTCTTGACCATCCCTTGTTGGGTTTATGAGAATGGTAATATGGATCCTTTCCACTAAAATTTCATGGCATCTAGACATTATGATTTCAATGGTGATGGCCATTAGGACTTGATAAAATAGTTGGAGACTTAATAAAAATTTATTATTTCACATAAAATGTAATCTAGAATGTACTAATGGTCTACTCTTTTAATTGTAGAATAAAAATAACAAGATCATCAACCACATTATCTCTCTAATAAGTTCTGGATAAAGACAACATCCTCACCGGTAGTAACGTCCATGTATGGTTTAGAAACCTTTGGGTTATCCTACGCAATTAATGGAAGTCTTACGTGCTTGAGTCAGCATTACCTGATCTGCCTGCCAAAGAGGCAAGTGATGAGGATTTTCTGGTCTATTAGAAACATATGAATGACATGGTCAATATTCAATGTTTGATTTTATCATCAATGTAACACCCAATATTTAAAATTATGTTCTCTCTTCAAAGTAATTCAATAACTTGTGCTACATTAAACACTGAGTTCGAGTGCATGACAACTTACCAAACTAACTGTTCAAAAAATAGTTGGGAATAGTATTAACTGCATTTTTAATTTAATATACTCCATATAATTTTAACATCCATATTATGTGTTTCTTAGAAATAATATAAGAACAAATTCAATTTTTCAAATAAAGGATGTATTTTTTAAAAAATTGTAATTTTATAGTATTTTAATGGTGAACCCTTTTTAAATCTAATATTTGAAACTTTTATATATTTAATTTGAGAAAATAAACTTCTTCTTTATAATCAGTACAAAAAAATTTAGTTTCCATAAATTTTTGGGGTTTTTTTGTTAACTTTCATATTTCGATGAATAGTGAAATATGCTAAATTTTAATTGAAAACAAATTTTTTAATTACAATAATTTATAGTGTTAAATTATAAATTTAAATGGTTTTAAAGTATAATAAGATTATATTTTCATCATTTAATACAATTTAGGTCTTTATAAGTAATTTTATATTTAAATTGAATATGAAGAAATGTCAATCGTTTGATAGTTTTTACATTTTTTAAAACCCAGTTTATGGTTTTCACAATGGGAATTAATTTTAAATTAATAGATAAAACTTATATATTTTGAACTTGGAAAAATAGATATCATTTTTGAATTCATAATTTCAAAATTATCATAGAGTGAATTATTGGTATTTTTATGAAAACTTGCAATTTTTGATGAATAGTGAAAAACACTGTGTTATTATTTAAAATAAAATTTTTATTTAAATATTTATTTATTTATTTTCAGTAAAAATAGATAAATAATACCTATATAAGTTCAATTTAATTCATTATATCCATTTTATAATAATATTAGATATCTAAAATTTTATTGAACTTTTTACCGTCTTTTACCCACCTTCTAGGCACATTTGCAAATTTGCATAAAACGTAATTTTACAGATTCTATGAATTGAATTTCAAAAATTTGAGAGACATGGTTTACATCAGTAAGTAAAATGTGGTTCAATAAGAGGGAAATAATTTTTTTTTGAATTGTAACTTTTGACTTTTATTTACCATAGTTAAAAGTAAATAGGGTAATTAAATGTATAAATTATAATATAATTACCCTAACACATGTCCTAATTATATTAGATAAATGTATTTAGACCAAAACCAACCTTAATAATAAAATATTATCCTTTTGGTCCACTTTTATTAGATTAGAAAATTTATTATTATTTTATTTAAAGAGGAGTTAAAAGTGTTAAATTCAAAGTTTAATAACTAAACCATTTTTAAAATAGGGTTATACATAAGATAAATTCTACTATAAAAATTAATTGGAAAGATAAAAATATTTCTTCAATCATGGTAATTTATTTATAATTTTTAGACATTAAATAATTAAATTTTTTTATGACACAATGATGATGCAATAATTACCTTATTAATGAAAGATTAAAATAATTGATATTATAAATTTCAAAATAAATGTAAATTGATACTTTTGATGACATACACGAATTTTCTAGGTGAATATGACATGTTGGGGTTGACGCAATATATTTTTTCAAAGTAATAATGTTGCGAGGACTTTCAAAATAACCAAATAGTAAATAGAATCAAAATTGACATAAATGAGTTTTTAAAAACATTACTATTCTATTAATTTATATAATAATCCTAAAAATATAAGGATCATAAAAATGACTTAAATAATGATAGATATTTCATTAATGAGCCAATTAAGGTTATCTTTTAATTTTATTGTATGTTTATTAACCATGTATTATAAAAATACAAGAAGATATGGTAAAAGTTAAACTATTTAACTAAGAGTTAAATCTAAAATATAAGGTTAATATGGTGACCTAAACATGTCAAAAACCTATTGGTTGGAAATATTTGACCCATACCAACCTTTGTATAGAAATAAATCAATTTGGAGCTATTATAAACAGGATAACATTTTATAATAAATTAATATTCCAATCTTTTCCTAAAGTACCCCTCCCCTCTCTTATAAAAGGGCACTTCTCCTTCTCTCAAAATCACACCTCCAAATCCATTTGGCATGTCCAACCACTACCCAAATCTCCTCCCAAAATCCCTCAATTAATCCTAGAGGCCTTCCATTGAGCATAAAGGAAACCTAAGAAGCCTTCTTTTTCAAATCACATGGAAACACCCAAAGAAGAGGTAATTATTTCATCATATCTTTCAAAGTTATTTTCTTCTTCCACTTCCTCCTTCATTATTGTTTCCATACCAAAATAATAAATATAGTACCTTCAACATACTGTGATGTTATTATAAATACTATATAACCATATTCATTATTCTACCCATTCTACGAATGGAAAATTCACCATACGTGCGTACGTACAGATTACCATCTCCACGTCGTGGTGAAGCTTGTTATTCAACACGTCATTATTTGGATACATATAATAATGGGTATAATTGATGTAAATAATAAATATAACATGTTAATGATTATTTATATATAATATACCATCCAATTACATATTATTTCACCATTAATAGAATAATATCATAGCTCGTGCGTACATACGGCTTACCGTCCCTACGATGCGATGTGATTCATTTCCACATTCACCATTAAATGATGATTATAAAAATATATATTATTATTAAGTATGTAATATATGACGTAAAAATTCTTTTGAAAATATATGTGTGTGTTTGTGTGTACTTACATATATCTTATTCGCTTTCTTTTGTTCAATACAATATGAAAACAGAGACAACATTTATGCATACGTACAACCTACCATCTATCTAAACGGTGTTTTCCATTTCATATATCTATCTATTATAAATATTTATATTATAAATATATATGATATATAAATGATTTTTTATATTCTAGAAGTATTTAAATCATGATCTAAACGAGATGATCAACACTAATAAGTTAAAACATGTACGATAAAGAAAGAAATTATTACCCGAAATATTAATTTAAGATGGAAATAATTATTAAATGGGTAGTATAAAGTTATAAATGAATCATGTATAATATAATAAATATGAATATGGGTATGTTATAATTTAATAACATACTATGGTCATTATATAAGAGGTTAAACGTACCCTCTACAAAAGGAAGGTGCAAGGTAAGAGTTAACTACTCAATCTCATTTTTATTTGAGATTGATTATGTGTAAGTATTTTATGGGATATATTTATTATCCATGTCCATGTTTCATAAAAGATATTTAAAAATGATTCATTTAAGGTACCCTTTAACTAAAACATCATTTCAAATCATTTAAATATTTATTCATCTAAATCTTTCTCATTAATGTTCATGTTTTCAAAATAGTTTTAAGGATTTAATAATATGGAAATGATTGTTTTAAAATGTTAATTACTTTCAGAAGTTTCAAAGTGCTATGGGACACTTTTATTCAAAAATATATTTTAAAAGACTTTATTTATAAAAGTGTGACTTTTAAAATATTTTACAAAAAGGGCTATTCCTCTCAAAAAGTATTACTGATCATTTTCAACTATGTCAGCATCTTTTACTCGATATTATTTTTGATTAAGGTTGATTTATTATAATACAATATTCCATATTATATTGAATGAGTTATGATATGTTTGATTGTGGATGGGATATTTTTATTCCATTCATGGTTTATGGTTGAATTATTGGCATTTTGTATGCTAGTTTTAATAAGAATCTTTATGTTATGTTTCAACATTTTCATATAAGGAATGTAGTGGACTTAGTAAGTGATGGGTGGGGCCCGCTATAGCCCCTCGATGCATCGGTAGGCCTCATGAGACAAATTAGTGTCTCGGAATAAGTCCTTGACAAAAAATTTATTTTTAGTCTCGGAACAAGGCCTTTACTATGTGGTAATGGTGTTCGGTGTTACGTATTCCCTCATTAAGAAATTAGTTACTATATGTGATTATTCAACTAGTAAAATATTCATGTGCATGTTTATATGCTAATGTTTGATTTATTTTTTCAATATTATGTTCAAGATTTTGTTTTAAAGGCTTTTGTTTTTATTACAAATATTTCTTTAAAAGTTTGTATTTTCCACTATATTATTTACCCTTACTGAGCATCTAATCTCACCCCTTTCCATGTTTTATTTTACCAAGAGGTGAAGAAGTATATTATTAATGACTTTCAGGGAAAAGATAAGGGATATGAGTGTTTTCAAAGGATACAAAATGTTTTTGTTTTTCTTTTTATATTGTAATGTAATGTTTATGTATGTAATATATTTTCCCAGTCTAGTAAACTGATCGGTACTTCAGGACATGGTTCCTTGAAATCATGCAAATGTATTAAAATAATTTACTTAATCCAAGCTTCTAGGGTCGGGGAATTATAGTTGGTATCATAGGAATTTTAGTACAAACCTTGGAAACTAGATTTAGATAAACCTTGATTAGAGAACATTACCCTAAGATAGACTCTGAGGATTAGTATAGAAGAACTTCCTAGAATTTTGGTAATGTAGGGATTTTGTGTATTTTCCTAGAAATACATCCCTTTCTGGATACAAGTATATAGAGTAGGATCTAGAACAGATGTACCTAGAAGTGAAAACTCTGACAGGGAGTTTCGGCCTTGACTCGATGTATCTTGGTACATGATAATGGGCCTTTCTGCACTCTTGGTTACGACACTCCTAGGGGATATACTTAGGATAATTCACATTTTCATTAAATCCATTATGAAGGATTTAAGAGTAAATAATTCCCCAAAGAAAACATTTTTTTTATGATTATATATTATATGCCTAATGTTTTCAATTTATGTTAGGTATTTTATAAGTTTGGAATTGTGCTTTGTGATTCATAAACTAACTGAGTGTATGTCATTGTTAGGAAATGGCACCCACTAGAAGTAATGAGAACTCCCATAATAAACATGATCCAAAGAGTAATAAGGATCACATCATTCATGGTATTAAGCCCAAATTTAGAAGGAAAATAATCTCCCATGTATTCTCATCATATGAAGAAATAGTATCATGTGTTAATAAGATAAGTAAATAATTCTCTTAGTCCTATGTCATTGAAGGGAAGCAAGGGAATAAAATCATGTTAGAAATAAAGATAGATATAGGGAAGAGGGAAAAGAAGGATTTCCTCATATGTGATGACTGTGGAAAGAATCACCTTGGTAAATTCTTGAAGGGAATGAGAGTTTTCTATAAGTGTGAAGAAAAAGGACACCAAGTATGTGATTGCAAGGGTAAGAAAAAGGTTTCAAATGTAAAATGATTCATCTGTAAAGAGTTTGGACACTACGAGAAATCAATGTTCAAATCATCATAACATACCCCAAATTATGGTATTAAATAATAATCAAGTTATGATACTACCGCAGATGAAGAGGAATGATTAGTGTTCTTATATTGTTATTAAATAATTACTTCATTTTTGTATTGTATTAATTATGTATAAGTTATAAGAATTATAATGTATATAATTACTTTATTACAGTACATTTTCATTAAAGATTTGATATTTTATGGTACCAAGTAATATGACACAGTTTCAAGTTAAACATTTTGGAAAATATATGGTTGGGGACAACATAACCCTTAAAATTTTTATGAAACTGAGATAATGATTTTGAAATAAGATATAATTGAGTTGGATAAAGTATAATGTATATTATTGACTACCTTGAAACTAATTAACTATTTGTTTATTCTTTCATTGTACGATTTTACAACATTTTTGGATATAAAGAGTATATCCAGTATTCTATAAGGAATAAGGGAGGATGAATGTAATAAATAAAGTTTTATAGTAATTCAGGGTGTTACCATGTTTTAAAAGAATACATGATGAAGGTATTCACATGTTGTTACACGGAAAAATATATCTTAATTTTGTTTTACTTCCTTATAAATTTTGGAGTGTCAGTTTGGACAGAAGTACTTTGTATAAGTCTAAAAGTTGGAATGAATTAATTTGCACATTGGATTCTATTGTTTAAGCTTAAAAATTTTCTTAAGATTATTTTTGTATTGTTATAAAAAGGACAACTTGGAGTTCGGGCGACAACCCATTGCGTCCAACAAGGACACGAGACTTGAACCCGCAACCAAAGGGCGAAAAAGGTGCATCACCTACCACTGGCTTACATGATGTCCTGGTTTATATAATGTAGTTTTTTTAAATAGTTTGACAAAGGAATTATAAATTCATTATTTTTGAAAACCTATATTATTTGGATAAATAGAATATTTTTTAATTCTACTATCTTTTGGAGTGAAGGATGAGTTTGTGGTATGAATTAGTTGAAGGATGAAACTCTAATTGTCAAGTATACTTTTTCCTCTTATTATATGAATAAATTAATTCTTAAATTTTAGGGAAGGGATCTTAAAACCAAAAATCTGTTATCTTAATACCTTATGTTTTATTGAATGGATGGTATTTCAAATAATCATAGATTGATGGCTTTAAGGCCCTCAATTTTACACTTTTTTAGTGATTTATGACCTCAATCACTTCCTATAAATATTTATGTTTTTTCACCAATTATGTTTCTTTAATTTCCCCAAATTTTCTCTTAATTGTGATTATAATTTGGTGGTGACTTTTTCATTTCACTTTACCTCTTATTAATACTAAATTTTATTAACCAAATTTCCGATATCGGTTTTCCATAAGGGTATTTTTCTATTTTTAACCTTTTATTTTTGAAGAACAATTTCAAATCTCGAGGACACGATTTACAAAAGGAGGGTAGAATGTAACACCCCAAGATTTCATCATACGCTATCCCTTCAAAGAAATTCAATAACTTGTGCTACACGCAACACCATTTTCGAGCGCACCAAGACTTACCAAACTGGCCATTCAAAAAATTATTATGAATAGTATTAAATACGTTATGAATTTTATATGCTCTATATAATTTTATCATCCTTATTATGGGTTTCATAGAAATAATATAAGAACAAATTCAATTTTTCAGATAAAGGAAGTATTTTTCAGAAAATGCAATTTTACATCCTTTTAATGGAGAACCCTTTTGAAATCTAATATTTGACACTTTTATATATTTAATTTGACAAAATAAACTTTTTCGTTATAATCGCGACATAAAAATTTATTTTTGATAAATTTTTGGTGTTTTATGATAACAATTATATAATGATGAATAGTGGAAGATGCAAAAATTTAATTAAAAAAAACTTTTTTAATAAAAATATTTTATAGTGATAAATTACACATTTGAATGGTTTTTAAGTAAATTAGATTATATTTTTATCATTTAATACAATGTAGGTGATTATAAGTAATTTCACATTTAAATTGGAAATAAACAAATGTCAATCTTTTGATAGTTTTTAATTTTATAAAAAAACCTTGTTTTCTGGTTTTGACAACGGGAATTAATTTTAAATTAATAAATGAGACTTCTATGGTTTTAATTTTTTAAAATAGACTTCATTTTTTAATTCAGAATATCAAAATTAGCTTAGAGTGAATTTTTGGTATTTTTCTAAAAAACATTCAATTTTTGATGCATAGTGAAAAACAATTTGTTTTTATTTAAAACCGACTTTTTTTTAATATTTATTTATTTATTCTAAGTAAAAAATAGATACATAATATATATATAAATTAAATTTAATTCATTGGGGCCATTTTGTAATAATATTAAATGTATAAAATTTTATTGATCTTTTTACCGTCGTTTACCCACCTTCTAAGCACATTTAAAAATTTGTATAAGACGTAATTTTAATGCTTCTGTGAATTGAATTTAAAATATCTTATAGAAATGTTTGAAATTATTAAGTAAAATGTGGTTCAATAGGATGAAAATAGTTTTTTTTGAATATTAAATTTTGACTTTTATCTACCATAGTTAAAAGTAAATTGGGTAATTAAAGGTAAAAATGATATTATAATTACTCTAACACATGTCCTAATTCTTTTGTATAAGTGTATTTAGAAAAAAAAACCTTTGGAATAAAATATGATTATTTTGGTCCACTTGGATTAGATTATTACATTTATTATTATTTAATTTAAAGAAGAGTTACAAGTGTTAAATTCAAAGTTTAATAACTAAACCATTTTTAATATAGGGTTATACATAAGATAAATTCGACAATAAATATTAATTATAAATCTAAACAATTTCCTACATAATGGTAATTTATTTATAATTTTTAGATATTAAATAAGTAAATTTAATTATGACACAATGATGATGCAGTAATTACCTTATTAATGAAAGATTAAAATAATTGATATTATAAATATCAAAATAAATGTAAATTGAGACTTATGATGACATCCAAAAAAAATTAGGTGAATATGACATGTTAGGGTTGATTCAATGTATTTTTTTTCTAATTAGTCTTGTTGTGATGACTTTCACAAAAACCAAATACTAAACGGTGTCAAAATTGACATAAATGAGTTTTCAAAACAAATACTATTTTATTAAATTTTATAATAGTATTAAAAATATAAGGTTTAGTCATATGACTTATATAATGATATATATGTCATTAAGGAACCACTTTAGGTTCTCTTGTCATTTTATAGTAAGTTTATTAACCATGTAATATAAAAATACAAGAAGACATGGTAAACATTAAACTTTTTAACTAAGAGTTAAATCTAAAAGATAAGGTTAATATTGTGACCTAAACAAGTATAAAACCTATTGGTTGAGAATATTCCAACCTATCCCCAGCATAGGATCGAAATAAATCCATTTGGAGCTATTATAAACCAAATATTATTTTAAATTACTTAATATTTCAAACTTTTCCTAAAGTGCCCCTCACCTCTCTTATTAAATGGTATTTCCCCTTATCTCAAAATCACACCTCCAATGACATTGGGATCATCCAAAACCTACCAAAATATCCTCCCAACTACCCTAACTTCAACCTAGATTCCTTAGCTTAAGCATAAATTCAACCTAAGGTGCCTTTTTATTCAAATCAAAAGGAAACACCCAAAGAAGAGGTAATTATTTCATCACCTCTTTCAAAGTTATTTTTCTTCTTCCACTTCTTCTTTCTTTGTTTTTTCCATACCAAAATAATAAATAGAGTAACTTATACATACTGTGATGTTATTAAAAATATGATACAACCATATTACTTATTCTATCCATTCTATGAATGACAATGTAATCATACGTGCGTACGTACGGATTACCGTCTCCACATCGTGGTGAAGTTTGTTATTCAGCACGTCATTATTTGGATAGGTATAATAATGACTATAATTGATGTAATAATATATATAACATTTTAATGATTATATAGATATAATTTACCATCCAATTACATATGATTTCACCATCAAAAGTATAATATCATTGGTTGTACGTACGTACGACTTCCTGTCTCCACGATGTGATGAGATTCATTTCCACATTCACCATTAAATGATGTTTATAAAAATATATAATATTAATAAGTATGTAATACATGACATAATAATTCTACTAGAAATATACATATATATATATATATATATCCATATATATTTACTTACTTATATCTTATTCACTTAATTTCGTTCAATATGATATGAAAACAGAAACAACGTTTATGCATACGTACGGCCTACCGTCTCCATAAACGGTGTTTTCCATTTCATATATCTATATATTATATATATTTATATTATAAATATATATGATATATAAATCTTTTTTTATATTCTGTATGTATTTGAATCAGGATCTATATGATACGATCAAGAATAATATGTTAAAACACGTACGATAAAGAAAGTGATTATTATCTAAAATGTTAATTTAACATAGAAATCATTATTAAATGGGTAGTATAAAGTAATAAATGAATCATGTATGATATAATATATATTAATATGGTTTTGGTATAAGTTAATAACAATCTATGGTAATTATATATGAGGTTAAACGTACCCTCGACCAAAGGAAAGTTCAAGCTAAGGGTTAATTCCTCAATCTCATTATTATCCGAGATTGTTTATGTGTAAGTATTTTATAGGAAATACTTATTATCCATGTCCATGTTTCATAAAAAATATTTCAAAATTATTCTTTTAAGTTACTCTTTACCTAAAACATCATTTTAAATTTTTTAAATATTTATCCTTCTAAATCTTTCTCATTAATGTTCATGTTTTCAAAATGGTTTTAAGGATTTATTTATATGGACATGATTTTTTTTAATGTTAATTACTTTCAAAATTTTCGAACTCGTATGGGACACTTTGATTTAAAAATATTTTTTAAATTAATTCCTTTATAAATGTATGAATTTTAAATAATTTCACCAAAAGGGATATTCCTCTCAACATGTTTTACTGATCATTTTTCACTATGTCAACATCCTTTATTAGATATTATTCTTGATTAAGGTTGATTTATTATAATACAATATTCGATATTTTATTGAATGAGTTATGATATTTTTTATCATGGATGTTCTGTTTTTATACCCTTCGTAGTTTATAGTTGATGTATTGACATTCCATATGCTATTCTTAATATGAATGTTTATGTCATGTTTCAAAATTTTCATATGAGGAATGCAGTGGACTTAGTAAGTGATAGGTGGGGCCCGCTGTAGCCCCTCGATGCATCGGTAGGTCTCATGAGACATATTAGTGTCTTGGCACAAGGCCTTGAGAAAAATTTTATTTATATTATTGGCTCGAGTCCTTGACTGTGTGGTAATGATGTCCGGCGTTAGGCATTCTATCATTATGAAATTAGTTATTACATGTCATTATTTTACGAGTAGAATATCCATGTGCATTTTTATATGGAAATTTTTTATTTATTTTTTCCATATTATGTTCAAGATTATGTTTAAAAAGGATTTCATTTTTAATACACATATTGCCTTAAAATTTTATAGTTTCTGCTATATAATTTACCCTTACTAAGCATCTGAGCTCACTCATTTCCATGTTTTATTTTCCTAGGCTGCGAAGAAGTACATTATTACTAACTTGAAGGGATAAGCTAAGGGATATGAGTGTGTTAAAAGGATAAATAATGTTGTTGTTTTTCATTTTATATTGTAATGTAATGTTTATGTATGTAATCTATTTTCCAAGGCTACTAAACTAATCAGTCCTTTGGGACATGATTCCTTGTAATCATGACAATGTATTAAAATAATGAACTGACTCCAGGCTTCTTGGGTTGGGGTGTTACAATCAATGTCTAGTAATCTCATGAAGTATCAGAAAAACATTGATTCTTATAGCATGCTTGAGCACCTCTATGGTATTTACCAGAAGAGATCAAGACAGGAAATGTTTGAGATCTCTAAGGCACTCTTTCAGAGTAATATTGGAGAAGTTTCCCCATCTAGGCCTCAAATAGTCAAGCTCATTGGCTATATTGAGTTCTTAGAGGTTCTATGGTTTAAACTCCTTGAATACTTAGGCACTGATCTAATTCTTTCATCACTCCCTCATAGATTCTCTAACTTTTTTTCAATTTCAATATGAACAAAATTGAGAAGCCTCTATCTGATCTTCTTATCCTAATTCACCAAGTGGACCAAGATATGAAGTGTGAAAAAACTTATATCCTTATGGTGAATAATATAAAAGGGAAGGAGAAGAGATCTAAGACCAAAGCTTCTTCACGACCTTCTAATAAAAGGAAGATCAAAGGGGAGGAAAAAGAAAAGGTATATGTTTCTTTTCATGTGGCAAGAAGGGCCACTGGAAGAAGAAATTAACCCAGCTTAAGAAGCAAGGAGAAACTTCAAGTGCATTTTTTATAGAATGCAATCTATCTATTTCTAAAAATTGGGTATTAGATACAACTTATGGTGCTCACATATATATCCAAATACAATAACCGAGTAGATTTAGTAAGATTGAGTGAGGGGAGGTAGATTTTCAAGTAGCCAACGAGGCCAAACTTGCTATTGTAGCTGTTAGGGACTACCACCTCATGTTTCCAAATGGGATGATCCGAGTGTTAAAGGGTTATTATTATGTGTCTTCTATTAATAAAAACATTATTTCTGTATCCATATTAGATAATGATGGATTTTTTTCAAGTTTGGAAATGAATGTTTCTTCTTTTACAAATATAGAATTTGTTTTTGTAGGGCACATTTATACAACGGCCTTTACATGTTGGACTACACCAACCAAGTAATGGAAATCGATAACAAAGATACTTCACATGATTCATACCACAACCAACTTTGGAATCACCGGCTAGGTCATGTAAATGAGAAATTCTTGACAAAGTTACATCAAGATGGATATTTAGATTCTTTCAAACTAAAACCACTTGGCGTATGTCATGCATGTTTATAAGGAAAAATGAACAAATCACTATTTAGTGGGAAAGGTGAAAGGGCTAAAGAAATTCTTTAATTGGTTCATACTTACGTGTGTAGACCATTTCCAATTGAAAAAAGTGGAGGGTACTCATACATCATAACTTTTACTGATGATTTTAGTAGATATGGATATATCTACTTAATGAGGTATAAGTCACATGCTTTTGATAAGTTCAATGAATACAAGAATGAAGTTGAGAACCATCATGGTAAAAAGGTTAAGAAACTATACTCAGATTGAGGTGGAGAATATCTTAATCAAGACTTCATTGAATACTTACATGATTTTGCGATTTTATCCCAACTCACTCCTTCAAACATTCACCAATGGAATGGTGTGAGCAAAAGGAGGAACCACACCGTAATGTTCATGGTGAGATAAATGATGAGTCCTGAGATTCTTCCATTATCCTTTTGGGGATATGTGTTAAAAATAGCATCATATATACTAAACCAAGTATCAACTAAATCGATAAATGGTATTCCATATGAGTTCTAGATTGGAATAAAATCGATGTTATCGAATTTACATGTCTGGGGTAGTGAAGCATTTGTTAAGGCCTCTTTAGGTAACAAACTCGCACCCCAAGGAACAAAGTGTGCCTTTATAAGATATTTCAAGGAAACACCAGGATATTATATATACAACCCCTTAAAAAAGGTTATAGCGACAAGGCATTCCATATTCCTTGAGAGGGATAACATCTCCAAAAGAGATAGTGGCAGCAAGATAGAGTTCGATGAAGTCGAGGCTCAAGGTACATAAGAGTTGGTACATTAATAGATTCCACAAAGCCCTATGGAGAAGAATATATTCCATAGACACAAGTACTACATAGGAGTACAAGAGAGGTTAGAGAACCATAATTGTGTGTCTTTCTTGTTACCAAGGATGGACACTCGTTATTAGTTGATAATAATGATCCTCTAAACTATATGAAAGTAGTAATTGGAACAGAATTTGATAAGTGGAAAGAATCCCTGAATTCAAAAATGGATTCCAGGTATAAAAAACAAGTCTGGATTTTGGTAGATCCTTCAGTTGATGTAAAGACTGTTGGTTGCAAATGGGTATTGAAGAAGAAACTGGGCATTAAAGGACAAGTTAGTACCTATAAGGCATGACTGGTTGAAAAAGGGTTTAAACAACATCAAGGAATTTACTATGAAGAAACTATTTCACCAGTTGAAATGTTGAAATCCATTAGAATTCTACTAGCCATTGCGGCTTACCATGATTATGATATTTGGAAATGGATTTCAAAACATCCTTATTTAATGGGAACCTTCGTGAAGATGTCTACATGACACAACCTGAAGGGTTTTTGACTCCAAAGAATGCCAATAAGTTATGCAAGTTGCAGAAATATATTTATAGATTAATGAAAGCATCCTGTTAATGGAATATTCATTTTGATGAAGCCATAATAGAATTTGGTTTTATCAAGAATGAATGTGAGTCTTGTGTCTACAAAAGGTTTAGTGGTAGTGCAGTCCTTTTTCTAATAGTATATTTAGATGACATATTACTTATTGGAAAAGAGATACCAGTCTTATAGTCTGTTAAGGAATGGTTGAATTAATGATTTTCCATGAAGGACATGGGCGAGGCGGCATATATTTTAGGGATCAAGATCCATCATGATAGATCCAAGAGACTACTGGGCCTTAGTCAAAGTACATACATTGATAAGATACTGAAGATATTCAGTATGGAATAATCCAAGAGGGGATTATTACCACCATCACATTGAATTCATCTTTGAATGAAAATGTGTCCTTAGACACATGAGAAAATAAATATAATGGAGAGGACTCCATACACATCAGCGATTGGGTCAGTCATGTATGTCATGTTATGTACTAGGATGGATGATGCCTACGCATTAATTGCGGTAGGCAGATATCAAGCTGACCTAGGTGACTGCCATTGGATGATAGCCAAGACTATACTAAAGTATCTGAGGTGTACTAAGGATATGTTTTTGTTTTATGGAGGATATGAAGAACTAGTTATCATAGGATTTACTGATGCTAGTTTCCAGACTAATCACGATGACATTAGGTCATAAACATGATACATCTTTACTTTTAATGGAGGTGTAGTGAGCTGGAAAATCTCAAAGTAGAGTGTGGTCACAGATTCAATAGCAGAGTCCGAGTATATCATAGCTTATGTGGTAGCTATAGAAGTATTTTGGCTGTTAAAATTCTTCTAGGAGCTAGATGTGATACTTGTTAGTAAAGATCTCATCACATTATACTATGATAATACTGTAGTGGTGGCTCTCGCAAAAGAGCTAAGGTCACATAAGCATACGAAGCACATACTTTGGAAGTATCATCTTTTGAGGGATTTTTCTAAGAGAGGTGAAGTTGTAGTGAGCAGTATTTTTATAGGAGACAATGTGGTGGACCCCTTGAATAAAGCCTTGACTCATGAGAAACATGATCACCATGTGAGGTCTATTGGACTGAAAATTGTAGGCAATTAGCTCTATTCCAAGTGGGAGTATGTAAGAGTTGGTTTCCTAGAACCAAATGGTTTTACTTTGATTACATGTATATTTAATATATTATTACATATTGTTTATTGTTCTGCATGACTGTGATGTAATAATGTCCTAGAGTATTTGTGGCATTGATAAGGTCATGGAATTTCCCCTCTATGATGAGAACCTTAAAATTATTAAACAATATTCTTAAATATAGTTCTCTAGTTAGATGACATACTATGATGGGATACATAGCATGCAGACCGTCAGGTGTGATTACTCATAAGTAGATGATACTTCCTCTCATGAAGTTCACACTTGTTAATCTCCAAGATAGAAGATTATGAGAACAGACCCGCTAGTGGAAATTTCTCATGTTTTGGTGTCATCAGATATTTCTATCTACAAGCATGTGTAATTATCATTATACATTAAGATTATCATTAATATGTGTCAGGACTCGTGAACTTTGATTTACTGACAAAAACTGTCATGATGATAGTTGGAGAGAAGTATGGTATGTTGGGTGCGTCACGAGTGACTTGATATTAAGGGATAAGTTGAGGAAGGATTTTTCCTTCCATTTATGGAAGTTTATATCTCATCCCTTTGATAAAAATAGAATCGTCAATGTCCATGGTGTAATGAGGATTTTATTTCAGGTAGTCAAGGATCGACGTATCAAGTATAAAGGTTGATTACACTATCATGAAACCTCTTTGATGAGATATTGTGACAAAGGTATTATATTACACCGTGAGAATTAGTATGTGGATTTCATTGCTATGACTTTAAGTTCTTTCTCTTGGGTTCCTTGACCCATTGCTAGATAGTTCTCTTGGACTTCAGGCAAGCCCTCCTAATTCCAATGAGAAAGAATCCTAGAGGGTCACAAACTAAGTGTCTTTGGTGGTATCAGTTAAATTATATTTTAATTTAATTAATGAACATTATTCTCAAGATAGTGGAATATATTTATTAAAGTTATAATGATTACATAAATTAAATAAATATTTAGTCACCGAATTGTGGGTAAAATATATTTTTTTAATTTATTGAAAATTTAATAAATATTTATTAACTAGTTTGTATTTAAAGTATTTATTTAAGAGAATAAATTATTTATTTATTTATTCAGGTGTTCAATAAATAGATGTGGAGTTAGAGCAGACCAAGGTTGATCCGGTGGTAAAATAATTATTTTCAAGATGATAAATAATTATTTAACTAGTTGGAACAAATTAAAATAACGCTTATATTATTTTGTGATGCAGAATTTTATTTATACTTCCATTTTTCACAAGTTGGTACACCATAAATAATGATGCGGTGTTATTATTAAAAGTATGGGTTTCTCTATGTTCTTGAATGAATTAAATTGTTGTTATGCAATTAAATATTGTAACTGAAATTCCAAGTATATAAATAGAAAAGTATGCCTATTGTGCAATACCCCACACCAAACACCTGGTGAATTGAGAATTGTTGATCCAGAAAAATTATCTCTCAAATCCTTATATATCCCCCCTCAAGAACGAGAGACTTTCATAAAGAATGAAGATCAAGTGATCAAGAACAACAGACACAAGACACTCAATTCACCGCGCTAGCGCCCGGAGAATGAGCGGTGTCGATCAGAGGCTATCAGAGCACGTGTGGATCACCTCTAGAGGGGTTCTAGTTTGAATCCTCACAAGAATAATAAGATAATCCAGAAGGGTCCTTCTGAGCAATCGACATCATCAATGAACAAAATACTTAAGATCCAAGTATTGTTTTATTTATGAAATTAATTAAATTAATTATAAACATGATGTGCAAGATCCTCTCTAAAGGTTTTGGGCCTATTCCTCCTTTATATAAATCTTTGATTCTATTCCATAGAGACTAGGGTTCGTCGTCATATTGATCTCGGAATAATCATTGATCATGGTAAAAATTAATGTTTGGTGTTATCTCAACCGTGCTTCCGCTACACTTGGAACCTACACTCTCAAACTCACTAAAGAAGAGAAGGATAAAGTTTTTTGAGAGTTCAGGTAGTGGAGACCATGGATAAAAGAATATTCAATTTTGTATATGTTAATAATGTGGAAAAAATCACTCCAGTAAATGTATCATAGGGACATGAAGATGTTTGGGTGTTGAAAATAAGAACACAAAGAAAGTAATTGAAAAATTAAAATTAAAATTTTGGTTAAGATAATGGATGGGAATAATGGTATCTATAAGTTATCCTCGACTATTAAATTTTTTAAAATTGGAATGTATATGAATTATACAAATAAATATCCTAAGGGGAATGATCATGAACATAATCTGTAAGGTTGTGTAAGTAATGGTTATTGCTGATGATTGATAGACTATAAATGACATAGGAGAGGAAATAATTGTTAATGAACAAGAAAATGAATCCTAGTTAATGGTTAGAAGAGGAAGTTAGATGATTGAAGTGATTAACTATTTTAATTCAAGAATTTGGTTTTGTGAATAATGAAATATATAATGATTGTTTAGTATAAGTTTTCATTAAGGATGTGAAATAATTTGTTAAATAATACTAATGTCCTAGAAAATGGATTTAATGGAAAGGTAATATTTTATGGGAAATACATGATTAATGGAATATAACCCTCAATTTTTTACTAAGGATGAGAATGATAAGGGTTAGTTTTGAAAAAAAATATGATTAATTTACATAACACTGATTTTAACTTGCATTACACACAACACTAAGTTTAAATGAAACTTGAGATATTATTAAAATATTATTATATAGAGATGTCACCTATACATTGGAAAGATAGGTATGGATATGATGAACTAAATTATGAATGTATATTTTTTACGCATTTATATAAAATAAATTATTTGGTAACCAATTAATTATCAATGAAAATAAAAACCATTTCGAAATAAACAAAATATTTTGTTTTTAATAACAATTTTTATTCGCATAAACACATTTTTCCTAACCAAATTAAACAAAAAAACATTTGGTGAATAATTTTAATGAAATTTATATATTATATATTCAATTAAATTTTTATAATTAATCTTATTTTTTAGACAGGAGATAATAATAAATCCAATTTTACGCATAAAAACATTATTTTTCTAAAAAATAATTTTTACGCCTTTTTTGCACTTTTTTTAAGAATGATTTTTAAACCATTTTTATATTTTATTTTAAAAAAATTAATTAAATATTTTAAATTAGAAATTCAAAATTATATTTTGGATAATTTTCGATAATTTTCTAAAGATATTTATTTTTAATGAATTGTGAGAATACATAATTTTAATTGAAAACTACCTTTTCATTCAAATTATTTATAAACTTAAGTTATATTTTAAATTTTTTTTAAATTAATATTTGGTAAATTATATATATATATATATATATTAATCCAATTTAGGTCATTTGAATTATTTTTACATTAAAATTTGATATAAAAAACATGTAAACTATAAAACTTTTTCTCTTTCAAAACTCGCTTTCTCATCGCACCTGCGAGAATAATTTTAAATTAAAATTGTCCAATTCTAAGAATTTAATTTGAAAAAATTGATTAAATATTTAGAATCATCATAATTTATATTATAAAACTTTTTAAACATAATTTTTTAACAAAATTAATTGTAAAAATAATAAAAATTAATTACCGTCATTGAGGTAAAAATGCATTTACCGAGGGGTTAAACTAAAATGATATTTGATAAAATGATCTAAAATCTTGTCTAAACATATTTAATGGCCATATGTACACTCTATAATATATTTTTATCTATAATAATTCATTTTTGTGCCTTTTTTAATGATAAATATGTCGGTACGCATTTTAATTTTAAAAAAATACAAGTCTTTCACTACCCTTAACTGTAAAATTCCAACATATCTCCTCTATTATTCACACATTAAAAAAAATTTCGTTCAGTCAATACCTACCCCAATACCTTACCAAATTCTCTCATATCACCCTATAATCCTTATTCTTGAAATAAATCTAACCTATGAAGTCTTTTGGTTCAAACTTAAGGTGCATACCCAAAGAAGAGGCAATATTCTTCAATGAGAGTTTTTATTTTATTTCTTTGTCCACCTCCATCAATTATTTTTAAAAATTTATGATATAATAATATCAGTAACTTATATATAATTATACATTTTTTATGTTAAGGTAATTAACTACAACCATCTACACTTCCATCAACTTGGTCAAAATCATCATTCGTGTGTATGGGGGACTATCGCCTCATGAACCGATGTCATTTGTTTTCCATTACTGCCTCTTAAGATCAGGTATGATATTGGATATAAAGTATATATATGATATTTATTACATAATTATACATATTTAGTAATTATATCATGTATAAATTTTTAATTTTCATTCCATGTGTAATATGATATCATCTTTCATGTGTACGACAGACTACTACCTCACGAAGTTATGTGATACGTTTCACTACCACTTTACATGGAAAATAATAAGGATACAATTAATAAAAAATATATATGATATTAATGACATAATTTTAATTATTAAAAGATAGTATATAATTTTATTTTTTACCATTTTACTTACTAAAATATGATAACATCATTTGTGTATGTGTGGACTACCACCTTCACGAATCAATGTGCCTCTCTCTTTCAATCACCACACCCCATGGATGATATGTATAAGTATTTTTAAATAAATAATATGTTATTTATGATATTATGATCATTTTTGGATACAAAATATCACATACGACCATTATATAGTGATTGTTTACAATGAAAACATTACTCATGCATATGTATGGCATATCATCTCTATGATTGTAAAATGATTCATTTCCCAAAAAAACTATAATGATTGGTATTAGAAGAATAATTGAGGTTTAAATATGATAATTATTTCATTATTATTATTTTGGAGTTTATTTTAATATTATCAATGTAAGAGGACCGAAAATAACAAATCAAAACATATACAAAAACAAAGTGGTTATTACTCAAAACATGATTTTAACAAGGAATTGTTAATAAATGGGTAATAAATAGTCATAAGTAAATGATATATGGTATGATATATATTAATTATTATATCCTATATTTATAATAAACTTATATTTATTATATAGTAGGTTTAAACATGTACAAATGAAGTCGATAATTACGATAAGTTATTTCTAGACACTCTTTTGTTTCTAGGAGACATGAAAATTAATCATTTGTTTCTTTTCTCTGGTGTATTTACTGACCCTTTTAATTGTTATATCCATAAAATCATAATTTTCGTGATATTAAATTTTTAATTTTATTTCATTCTTTATTTTATATTACTATTCAAATGATTACTTAAATTATAAGGGATATGTGTCTCAAGTTTTTTATTCTGTGAGAAACATGTCATATTCACCGCTTATTTTTTTATGTCATAAATACAATACACATGAATGTAGTTTATGATTATTCTCCGAAAAATATGGGGATTACATATCCATTAGATGATCTATCATTCATGGGGATTATGTTTCAAATGTTACCAAAGTGGAAATGTTTTTATGTTATAATCTCATCGTTTATCATGATTAATTATGATTAAGTCTTGAATGTGGAAGTCTAATGATATAACTATCAATAATTTTAATTAAATTTATTATCATATCTTAATTCATGATATTTTAAATTAATATAAATATTTTAAACTTTCTTTTACCAAATATAATTAAGAATATATTTTTAAGAAAAATCATTTTTTATTTCACTCTTGGGTCGAAAACCCTATTTCTTCTAAACCCATGTTTTAAAAAAATGTAACAATTTTTTTTAAATTTCTAAAATTATTTATTAAAGTAATTTTTACCTATTTTTGAATTAAAAAAAATAAATGAATATTAATCATGTCATTTTATAATTGATAACCATTTTGGATTTTACCGAAAATGTGAATGGAATATTTATTTTAATGTGTAAGACATGAACACAATTTCCTTCCCTCATGACCATTTTTTAATTTGAAGCTACCTTTATAAGTTTTAAAAGTTATTTTAAAAGAAAATTATTTTCAAAAAAAATTAAAAAGTGTATTTCAAAGTGTAAAGGATATTTCCCTCATTAAATATTATAAATGATTTTTAATGAATCCTCTTAAAATTTTGATGTTTATTTTTAAAGAAAATTACTTAAGAATATTTTATAAAGTTTAGTTTTAAAAATTTATTTTCAAAGAAAGGTTATTTTTCTCAAGAAATTTTTTAAGTGAGTTTTATTTTAAAATAATTATATATCTAAGATAAAATCATTTGATGTTACTTATGATTTACTTTGGGTATGGTCAAAGGATACCGTTATTATTCTTTCTCTGATTGGTTTATATAACACCCCGAGATTTTATGAGATATGTTTTTTTTAATTTCTTTTATATCTTCTGATGTATGCTACACCAAGATTATCTTGGAGTATATTCAACAATATACTTGGCTTGGGTTACATGCAAGAGAAACCTTCCTCGATAGCTTGTGTGGTACACAATACCAAGTTTGACTAAACAATGATATATTATAATATTATTATAAACTAGCCTTTATTAATAGTATTAACTTCATTTTTAATATTATAATATTATAATTCATATTAATCATTTTGTAGAACATGGTATGAGAACAAAATCAATTTTTCGTATAAAGGAAGTATTTTTCAGAAAAAGCAGTTTTACTGCCTTTTGATGGCGCACCCATTTTAAATATAATTTCTGAAAAGTTTATAAGTTCAATTTGAAAAAATAAACTAATTATTTTGAATCAGGATATAAAAATTTAATTTGGATAAAATTTTCATATTTTTATGATATCGTTCATATCTTTATGATTAGTAAAAATACCCTAAATTTTACTTAAAAGAAAATTTTTTCATTGAGATAATTTATATGGTTAAGTTATAATATTTAATGTTTTTATCGTATAAAGATAATATATTTTTATCATTTAACATAATTTATTTCATTATCATTAATTTTACATTGAATTCATAGGTTAAAACATTTCAATCTTTTGCAATGTTTTAAATAAAAACCCGTTTGTTTTCGACATTGGGATTAATTTTAAATTAATTAATGCATATTATGTGTTTTGAATTTGGAAAAATGGATTCAATATTTGGAATCATTAGGTATAAATTTTTTCAATTGGCTACTTTTATTTTTTGCCTTTATGAATAGTAACTACGGTATATTTTATTTACCATAGTTAAAGGTAAATCGGGTAACTAAGGGTAAAAATAATGTTATAAAATTATCCTAACACTTGTCTTAATATAATTGGATGATTATATTTCTTCCTAAAATATTCTTGGGTTATACTTTTATCTATTGGAACCTACTTGGATGAGATTAAGACCTTTAATTTATTTTATTTAAAGGAAAGTGAAATATGTCTCACTCAAACGTTAATAATTAAATTATTTTTAATATAAGTTTAAACTAAATATAAATTAGATTATAAATACTCATTTTAAAGATAAAATTATTTTCTTTATCATGGGAATTTATTTGTAATTTTTAAGAAACATATAATAACTTTAATATGTTATACATTAATGATGAAGAAATTATTTATTTTGTTAAAGATTAAAAAAATAATTTTTATTAAAATAATAATACCCATAAAAGGCCAAAAAACTTGACCAAAACTTATTTTATGAGTATATATACACTATAAGCATCCGCATGTCAACTTTTGGACCATTTGGAGCCTTATAAAACAGATTATGACATTTATATTATTTTATTTTAAATGATGTCAAAGTTGTCATGTTCATAATTTAATAAACATAACATTTTAAAAGTTGGGTGTTTTAGAAGATAAATTCAACTAAAAGTATTATTACCAAATATATTTTACTCATATTCATCATAGTATTTTATTTTTAATTTTTATGAAACAAATATGTATATTAAATAATTATACAAAAATGTTGGAGTAATTATTTTATTAAGAGAAATATCAAATAAATGGTTTTAAAAATATTAAAATTAATATTATATGAATTAATAAATATTCTAAAAGAAATTTATAGATTCATATGACATGATAAAAATCTATTAAATATGATGGATCGACTCTATCATCTCTTTGGATTTTATTTAAATTCAAATAAATGAATAGTGTCAAAATAGACACTATTGATATTTTATAAAAATAACATATTATTAAATTGTTTAAAAATCACAAAATTTTTTAAAATAAAAAATTTAAATTTATATGGTCTAAAATTTTATAAAGTATCCAATTATGGACAATGAACAACACATAAATAAGTATTTATATCCATTTAAAATTTAGAATATTATTACCACAAATAAAATTAAATAGATTAAATAAGGATAAATCAAAATGATAAGGTTTAAAATAAAATCAAAACATCTATAAATTTGATTGGTTTATGAGATTAAAACCCTATATTATCTCATATTTTAATTTGAGTCACTTTTTATGTTTTTAGGCGGGGTTTGAGTTTATTATAAATTAATATTTTGGAGGTTTCCAAAAGTGTCCCTCTAATCTCTTATAAAAGGGAACCTCCTCCCTCTTCTCTTCACTCCATTTTTGTAACACCCCAAGCTTCCATGGTACACTCCTCTTTGAGTAATAGAGCAGCGTGTGTTGTACGCAACCTCGAGTTCTAACACACCGCGACCAATAAAAGTAGCAGTTATGAATAGTAATAACCACTTTTTGAAATTATATATATTTTACATTTCAAAATGGACTTCATTTTTGGATTCGTAATATCGAAATTAGCCTATGTTGAATTTTTGGTATTTTTCTGAGAACTTCCAATTTTTTATGAATAGTGAAAAATACTTCAAAACAACCTTTTTAATCAAAATAATTTATAGTGATAAATTATAATATTGAGTGGTTTTAAAGTATAATTAGAATATATTTTTACCATTTTATCCAATGGTGGTCATTATAATTAATTTAACTTTGAAATTGGACATAAACAATTGTCAATCTTTTGATATATATTGTTTCTTAAAAACACACTATTTGTTGTGACAGCGGGAATTAATTATAAAATTAATTAATTAAACCTATATGTTTGTAATTTTGTAAAATAGACATCATTTTTGAATTCTAAATATCAATTATAGCTTAGGGTGAAATTTTGGCATTGTTCTGAAAAACTTCAATTTTTGATGAATAGTGAAACCACTAAGTGGTAGTTAAAAAAACTGATTTTTCATTTAAATAAAACATTACCACTTCTGTGATTTGATTTTCAAAAATACAACATACATGGTTTTCATTAGGAAGTAAAATGTGGTTCAATGGGATTAAAATAAATTTTTGGTAAATAGTAACTTTTAAGTTTAATTAAACGCGATTAAAGGTAATTAGTGAAATTTAAGGTAAAAATGATATTATAAAAATATGAAAATACCTTTACACTTTTCATACCACTATTTGATGTGTCATGGACGACAAAGACAATCCATGGGTCAACTTGGGGACCCCATGGAGCCACTTTGGTAGGGAAATGACATAAATAACTTTTTATTTAATGTAAAAATAAAAATGTCACAAACAAGAGTTGTTTTACTAAAAAAAATTAAATGGGGTTATACAAGTCATATTTTTTACTATAAATATTAATCAGAATGATAAAAAGATTTCCTACATCATGATATTTTTTCTATAATTTTTAGGCATTAAATAAATTAAATTATTTATGACACCATGATGATGCAGCGATTACCTCATTAATTAACGATTTAAATAAAATGAAAAGATTATGTAAAATCTAAGACATAAACTTGTAAAAAAACTATTAGATGAGTAGATTTCAAAACCTTATCACCTTATCCTAGAAATATATAAGTGTGGGACCTTTAGAATCCGAAAAAGAATTACATAACAATGTAACATTTGAATCTTTCCAAGAGTGCCCCTTCTCTCCTCTTATAAAAGGCCCCCACTACTACCACCTTAATCCCAACTTCAAAGCCTTTTGGCTCGGCCAACCTCTACCCAAATACTCTCCCAAATTCCCTCCCTTACTCTTAGAATCCTCACTTTGGGCATAATTCTTCCCAAGGAAGCCTTTGGCTCAAATCAAAAAGAGTTACCCGATTTTAAGGTAATGTCTTCTCTAATGTTGTTTTGTTTTACTTTGCTTCTCCAACCCCTTAAACACTTTTTATTCAGTTCTTGTGTAAAAAAAACATTATATACAATATACTAGGATGTTTTTATGATAAAGATTTTTTTTACACTTACACAAACCTTCGTCTAATGGTTAAAGAACATACAGTTTCTGTGGGTGGTGAAATACTACCTCATGAAATGATGATTGTTCAATATTCTTTTAACACCTCTAATGGTGGCCATTTTGATGAAAATATTTTCATATATGATATATATATTATTTTTATGTTTTCCTTATGCTTCTTTATTTCTCATTTATGGCATACTTTATGATTTCCATTATGGGTAAACGCGATAATTTCATTTTAGGAAGTACAGACTACCGCCCCCTGAAAGTGATTTGAATCGTTAATGCCATTGGCGGGATGTATAAAGGATGGATTAAATGGTATTATACATTATATTATACTGGAATTATATAATAACTTTATATAATTATAACTTCATTCCATTAAATATGAAATGTAAATGAAAGCAGCGTTCATGCGTACGTACGGCTTACCGTCTCCATGAACGGTGCATTTCATTTTTACCTCCAAATGTTATGTAATATTATAAATGAATGTATATACTGGATATATATGATGTATATGATATATAATTCATGAATATAATTATGGAAATAATGGATAATTTACTACATGAACAAAGTGTAATTATAAGAAGTTTATTTTTGACTCAAGTACCTAAGATCGACAAAACGACCGTTATAAACTTAAATAATTAAATAATGTTCATGACATGGTAATAAGTGATATAAAAGGAATAATGAACATGAAAAAGGTTCTTAAGAAGGTAGAGATTAACTCTAGTTTATTATTCCGGAGATCAAAGAACGGTCAAGTGAATTCGGACACGAGGTAAGGGAATTTCTTAACCCAATTTCCATTCTTTGGGTTAATCTCCTACTTTCAAATTATGTTATGATATTATTATGTCTTGTCTTGTATTTATACTTTCATTATGTGTACTTATATTGAATACACATAATAGATCTATTTTATTTTAAAAAAATTATCTTGATAAGGACTTCGTCTCAATCTCCTTTCATTGAGGCATATTTTGTTTTATACATAACTTTCTTTTATACTGTGTATAAACCCCCTTGACTTTTACGTTTATTCAAAAGGAATTTTTTTTATACGAAGCATTTTACTAAACGAAAAAAAGGAATGTTTTTCTTGTCGTATGTATGCGGTGACAACGACTTCTCTGCCTCCGTGAGCACTATTTGAGTTTCAGCTTCCTCTACAAGCCATAACTTTTTTCAAAAGAAAAATAAATACCATGTTTTACTTTTCTTTTATTTTGGTATTGAAAATGGTTTTGAAAGTATTTTTATTATATAAATGTGTTGTATTGATATCTTGTGATTGAAATGTGTAAATTTTATGTTTCCTTTATGCATGTTTTATTTGATACGATTGTGTTATGGTTTATGATATGTTTAAACCTGTTCATATGAGAAATTAATTGGACTTAATAAGTGACGGGTGGATCCCTCTATAGCTCCTCGATGCATCGGTAGGTCTCATGAGACAAACTAGTGTCTTGGCACGAGGCCTTGACAAAATCTTATTTGTGGTCTTGGCACGAGGCCTTGGCTATGTGGTTATGATAGTCTGGCATTATGCATTCCATCATTATGAAAGTGGTTATTGATATTGCATGTGAGTATTCGACTAGTATAATATCCATGTGAGTAAGTAAATGGAATTATTTAATTTATTTTTGCCATATTATGCTAAAGTTAAAGTTTAAAAAGGCTTTTGTTTTAGTTATACATTTCCTTAAATGTTAATGTTTATTTACGAAAGCTTCCGCAATATTGTTATCCTTACTGAGCATCTGAGCTCACCCCTTTCAATGTTTTAATATTTTCCAGTATGTGATGAAGTATTTTATGAATGACGTGCAGGGATAGTCCGAAGAGGATAGAAGTGTGGACTATGGAGATTTTGTTATTGTAGTTTTTCACTTTATGATGTAATGTAACATTTATGAATGTATCTAGTGTTTCCAAGGCTACTAAACTAATCGGTCTTTGGAGACTTGATCTTTTATGATCATGAAAATGTTACGAAGTAATGCATCGACTCTGGGTAGCTGGGGTCGGGGCATTACAGTTGGTATCAAAGGCAGTTTAGTACTAACCTTGGAAGCTAGATTTAGATAAACTCTGATTAGAGCACATAGCCCAAAGATAGACTTTGAGGATTAGTATAGAAGAACTTCCTAGAATTTTGGTATTATAGATATTTTGAGAGTTTTACGAGCAATACATCCCTGTCTGGATACGATCAGGTAGAGGCGGCTCTGGCACAGATGTACCTAGGGGTAAAACCCAAAAACACCGCTTTGAGCTAGACTCGAACGGGAACTGGTGCACGACAACGGGCCTTACTGCACTCTTTGTTACGACACTCCTGGGGGATATGCTTAGGATAATTTTCATTTTCTTTACAAACCACTATGAAGGGTTATGAGTATATACTTCCTCAAAGAAAACATTTTTATGGATTATATCCATAAATAGTTCAATTTATGTTAAGTATTTTACAAGTATGGAATTATGTATTTTGATTCCTAAACTAATCTAGTTTATGTCATTGTTTAGAAATGCCGCCTAGTGGAAGGAATGGAAACTGTATCAATGCACGCACTCCATGTAGGGATTTCCCTCCTGCTCAAGATAATTATTGTGGATCTGGAGATACAGCTGGTGCTGATCAACTTATTACCATACTGGGACAACTCACTCAGGTTATGAATAATAACCTTACTCGTATGGAGCACCCTGATCCACAACGTGGAGGATCAATGTTAGACCGCTTCATGAGGAAAGAACCACCAACATTTAATGGGGGTAATAATCCATTAGTAGCTGAGCAATGGATAAACTCTTTAGAGAAAATATTCTATGCCTTGGGGAGTAGAGAAAGGGAGAAGGTTGTCATGGCAGTCTACCGCCTCACTGGAGATGTCGATCAATGGTGGTCGCTGATTCAAAATACAAAGGAAGATGAAGAAGTATCAAGTATGGAATGGAGAGAGTTAAAAGATCTTTTCTTAGAAAAATACTTTCCTCGTGACCATCGAGAAGATATGGAAATGAATTTTCTGAGTCTGAGACAAAAGGAGGATGAGAATTTTGCAAAGTATGAGTCCAACTTTACAAGGTTAGCAAGGTATGCTGTGGATTATATACGTAACCCAAGAATTAGTATTGATCGTTTCTTTGATGGACTAAAACCATTTCTTCGTCGATCTTTAGTATCACAATCCTTCTCATCGTACGAAGATATTGTCTCGTGTGCTATCAAGACAGAAAAGGAATTCTCTAAGTCTTATGAAAACAAAGTAAAGCAAGAGAATAAGAGAATGGTGGAACAAGAGACAGATAAAGGGAAAAAGGGAAAGAAGGATTTTCCATTATGTGATAATTATGGGAAGAATCACCCCGGTGCTTGCCTAAAAGGAATGGGAGTTTTTTATAAATCTGGAGAAAAAGGTCACCAGGCTCATGATTGCAAGGGAAAGAAAGAGGCTATCAATGTTGAATGTTACAATTGTAGGGAAATGGGGCATTATGCAAATGAATGTCCTAAGCGTTAAGGAAACTTACCTCAGAAAAGGCCAAGGGATCAAGGCCAAGCTTATGTTGTTGCTATAGATGAATTTGAATAATTTATATATTTTTGTTTTTGGAATCAAGGATTATATTCTGGTTATAAGAATAATGTGATATATAAGGATTGTACTGTAGTACTTGTTGTTTTCATTATGGTTTTAATATGATGAAGTTCATTATATTTTACTATGTGACAATAAGAGTAACTTTACTTTGTTTGAGGAATCTGATGATACAATTGATTTTATAATTTAGAGACCTTTTAGAGAAATTCTAGACAGAGGTATTTTGGATAACTAGAACGGTTGGAATGAATTAAGTTGAACTTTGGATAGTATTGTTTAAGGTTAAAACATTTCTGAAGATTATTTTTGGAATATTATAATACTATAGTTTTAGGAAAAGTACAACCTGCAGGGTGGGGCATAACCCATCGCGTCGGACAAAGCTATAGGAATCGAACCCACAACTATAGTGTGACAAGCCTTTATTACCTACCACTAGCCTACAGGAAGTCCCTGGTTATTACAAAATATTTTTCCTAATTTAAATGGTATGTGTTAATATTTTGAACTTTGTACGATTAGGATAAATATAATATTTTTGAAATCTATTACCTTTTGGAGTGAAAGATGGGTTCATGGTAAACATTTATTAAAGAATTAAATCCTACATGACAAGTAAGTATATTTCCTTACATTCTTAGTAAATCTCTTAAATAAATTCCTCAATTTTATGAAAGGTTACTTAAAACAAAAACGTTTTCGGTTAACTTTTCCATCTGGGGATTCAATGACCATTTAACCAATCACAAGTTTGTGATTTTCTTATGGTTAACTTTCTCCTAATCCAGTTTTCTACAACAATCCATCAGACCTTGATGGTTTGTTTTTCTTCCATATCCATATTTTCATAGAATCCTAGTATGGACTATCTCGGGTGACCTTTATACTTATCTTTCTTTCTTTTAAAGTTATATTTTTATTAACCTTATTTCCGATGTGGGTTTTCCACAATGTTATTTCCTATTTTAAACCTTTTATTTTCAAAGAAAAATTTCAAATTGCGAGGATGCAATTTATTGAAGGAGGGGAGAATTTAACACCCCAAGCTTCCATGGTACGCTCCTCTTTGAATAATAGAGCAGCGTGTGTTGTACGCAACCTCGAGTTCTAACACACCGCGACCAATAAAAGTAGCAGTTATGAATAGTAATAACAACTTTTTGAAATTATATATATTTTAAATTTCAAAATGGACTTCATTTTTGGATTCGTAATATCGAAATTAGCCTATGTTGAATTTTTGGTATTTTTCTGAGATCTTCCAATTTTTTATGAATAGTGAAAAATACTTAAAAACAAACTTTTTAATAAAATTAATTTATAGTGATAAATTATAATATTGAGTGGTTTTAAAGTATATTTAGAATATATTTTTACCATTTTATCCCATGGTGGTCATTAGAATTAATTTCACTTTGAAATTGGACATAAACAATTGTCAATCTTTTAATATATATTGTTTCTTAAAATCACGCTATTTGTTGTGACAGTGGGAATTAATTATAAAATTAATTAATGAAACTTATATGTTTGGAATTTTGTAAAATAGAAATCATTTTTGGATTCATAATATCAATTATAGCTTAGGGTGAAATTTTGGCATTGTTCTGAAAAACTTCAATTTTTGATGAATAGTGAAACCACTAAGTGGTAGTTAAAAAAACTGATTTTTCGTTTAAATGAAACATTACCACTTCTATGATTTGATTTTCAAAAATCCAACATACATGGTTTTCATTAGGAAGTAAAATGTGGTTCGATGGGATGAAAATAATTTTTTGGTGAATAGTAACTTTAAAGTTTAATTAAACGCGATTAAAGGTAATTAGTGAAATTTAGGGTAAAAATGATATTATAAAAATATTAAAATACCTTTACACATGTCCTACCACTATTGGATGTGTCATGGCCGACCAAGAAAATCCATGGGTCAACTTGGGGACCCCATGGAGCCACTTTGGTAGGAAAATGAAATAAATAACATTTTATTTAATGTTAAAATAAAAATGTCACAAACAAGAGTTTTTTTACTAAAACAATTTTTAAATGGGTTTATACAAGTTATATTTTTGACTATAAATATTAATTAGAAATATAAAGTGATTTCCTACGTCAGGATATTTTTTTTATAATTTTTAGACATTAAATAAATTAAATTATTTATGACACCATGATGATGCAGCGATTACCTCATTAATTAACGATTTAAATAAAATGAAAAGATAATGTAAAATCTAAGACTTACACTTGTCAAAAATCTATTGTATGAGTATATTTCGAGCCCTTATCACCTTATCCTTGAAATATATAAGTGTGGGACCTTTAGAATCCGAAAAAAGAATTTCATAATAATGTAACATTTCAATCATTCCAAGAGTGCCCCTTCTCTCCTCTTATAAAAGGCCCCCACCACTACCACCTTACTCACACATTAAAAGCCTTTTGGCTCGGCCAAACTCTGCCCAAATACTCTCTCTACTTCCCTCCCTTACTCTTAGAAGCCTCAATTTGGGCAGAAGTCTTCCCAAGGAAGCCTTTGCCTCAAATCAAAAAGAGTTACCCGATTTTAAGGTAATGTCTTCTCTAATGTTGTTTTGTTTTATTTTGATTATCCAACCCCTTAAAATCTTTTTATTACTTTATTGTGTAACAAAAACAGTATCTAAAATATACTAGGATGTTTTTATGATAATTATTTGGTTTACACTTACACACACCTTCGTCTAATGGTTAAAGAACATACTGTTTCTGTGGGTGGCGAAATACTACCTCACGAAACGATGATTGTTCAATATTCTTTTAACACCTCTAATGGTGGCCATTTTGATGACACTATTTTCATATATGATATATATATTATGTTTATGTTTTCATTATGCTTATTTATTTCTCTTTTATGGAATACTTTATGATTTCCATTATGGGTAAATGCGATAATTTCATTTTAGGAAGTGCGGACTACCGCCCCCTCAAAGTGATTTGAATCGTTAATTCCATATGTGGGATGTATAAAGGATGGAGTAAATGTTATTATACATTATATTATACTGAAATTATATTATACCTTTATATAATTATAACTTCATTCCATTAAATATGAAATGGAAATGAAAGTAGCGTTTATGCGTACATACGGCTTACCGTCTCCATGAACGGTGCATTTCATTTCTTACCTCAAAATGTTATGTAATATTATAAATGAATGTATAATATGTATATATATGATGTATATGATATATACATCATGAATATAATTAGGGATATAATGGATATTTTACCACATGAACAAAGTTTAATTATAATAAGTTTATTTTTCACTCAAGTACCTAAGATCGACAAAACGACCGTTATAAACTTAAATAATTAAATAATGTTCATGAAATAGTAATAAGTGATATTAAAAGAATAATGAACTTGAAAAAGGTTTTTAAGAAGGTACATATTAACTCTCGTTTATTATTCAGGAGATCAAAGAACGGTCGAGTGAATTCGGACACGAGGTAAGGGAATTTCTTAACCCAATTTCCATTCTTTAGGTTAATCTCCTACTTTCAAATTATGTTATGATATTATTATGTCCTATCTTGTATTTGTACTTTCATTATGTGTACTTATATTGAATACACATAATAGATCTATTTTATTTAAAAAAATGATCTTGGTAAGGACTTCGTCTCAATCTCCTTTCATTGAGGCATATTTTGTTTTATACACAACTTTCTTTTATACGGTGTATAAACCCCTTTGACTTTTACGTTTATTCAAAATGAATCTTTTTTATACGAAGAATTTTACTAAACGACAAAAAGGAATGTTTTTCTTGTCGTACATATGCGGTGACAATGTCTTCTCTGCCTCCGTGAGCACTATTTGAGTTTCGGCTTCCTCTACAAGCCATAACTTTTTTTTAAAGAAAAATAAATACCATGTTTTACTTTTCTTTTATTTTGGTATTGAAAATGGTTTTGAAAGTGTTTTTATTATATCAATGTGTTGTATTGATATCGTGTGATTGAAATGTGGACATTTTATGTTTCCTTTATGCGTTTTTTATTTGATACGATTATGTTATGGTTTATGATATATTTAAACCTGTTCATATGAGGAATGCATTAGACTTAATAAGTGATGGGTGGAGCCCGCTACAGCTCCTCGATGCATCGGTAGGTCTCATGAGACAAACTAGTGTCTTGGCACGAGACCTTGACAAAATATTATTTGTGGTCTTGGAACGAGGCCTTGGATACATGGTTATGATAGTCTGTAATTATGCATTCCATCATTATGAAATTGGTTATTGATATTTCATGTGAGTATTCTACTAGTAGAATATCCATGTGAGTAAGTAAATGGCATTATTTAATTTATTTTTTCCATATTATACTGAAGTTAAAGTTTAAAAAGGCTTTTGTTTTAGTTATACATTTCCTTAAATGTTAATGTTTATTTACGAAAGCTTCTGCAATATTGTTATCCTTACTGAGCATCTGAGCTCACCCCTTTCAATGTTTTAATATTTTCCAGGATGTGAAGAAGTATTTTATGATTGACCTGCAGGGATAGTCCGAAGAGGATAGAACTGTGGACTATGGAGACTTTTTTATTGTATTTTTTCACTTTATGATGTAATGTAACATTTATGAATGTATCTAGTGTTTCCAATGCTACTAAACTAATCGGTCTTTCGAGACTTGATCTTTTATGATCATGCCAATGTTACGAAGTAATGCACCGACTCTGGGTAGCTGGGGTCGTGGAATTACAATTTTGTGCCTTCAAACTCACCCAAACCCTGCCAATTCCTCTCCTTAACCTCTCTAGTTACATTATAGAGGTTTTGGTCTTCTCAAAAGACCAACTCTAGTGCCCTAATAGGAAGTTTAAAGGAGGCACTTTGAGGAAGAGGTAATATCTTCTACCGATTCGTTCAAATTTGTTTCTTCTTCTACTTCCTCTTATTTAGTTGTTTAATTATAAAGAAATAACATCAGTATCACTTATATACTGATATGTTATTATAAATATAAAACAACTCTATTTCACCTTCTACTCATCCTATTAAAAAATGATATTACCGTGCGTGCATACGTACAGAATACCGTCTCCACGCCGTGGTGTAATCTTTTTTTTCATCACTAACATAGTTGGATGGGTATAATGATGAAGAAATTACTATATATGATTATTTTAAATTGATATTGATTCTAAAATATTATACACCATACACTTCAATACAATTCCACAATCATGGGAATGATATCATCGCTCTTGTGTACGTATGGCCTACCATCTCCACGATGTGATGTGTTTCGTTCTACATGATCTTTATTGAAGAATGATTATATAAATGAATTTAATGAATAAATATGATATATATTATACTAATACCATTCGTTAAATTATATATCTATAACCTAAAACGAGGAATAATAATTTATTTGAAAAAATATGTATATGAATATAAAGCAGTTAACACCCAAATAATGAGTAACAATGAAATATTACTAATAAACAGATAAGAATATGACCATTTATTATATCATAACAATGACTATGATTCTGGGATAAGTCAATGACATTATTTAAATCATTATACAAGAGGTTCAGATATGTACAAATCATATCATACCTAAGGTAAGGGAAAATCTCACAATCTCGTTTTTTTATCCGAGATTGTTTATACTTCAGTATTTACTGGGGGCATATTTATCATCCACATACATTTTTACTCAATATGTAATATTATTTTTATCCTCCTACAATTGTTAAAATCCATTTTTACCTATTTATGAGTTTTTAGTAAAATAAATGAAAAGAATATTTTGTCATTTTTAGTACGAGATACTCTTTGACTTTTCTGGCCAAAGTACGGGAAGAATGATTTTTTAACTTATACAACATTAGTGGATTTTTATGATTTCATAGGAAATAATTTCCATGTAATCATCATTTACTATTTTTCAAGTTTATTTTCAATTAACTTCTTTTAATTTAAAATTGTGTGACAAGTTGAGAAAAGAAAATGGTTTTGATGAAGAAAAGATATATTCCTCAAGAACTAAGTTCAAGTGTTTTATCAAGATTATTTTCCATTTAAGATGATATAGGGTTATGTTTCTATCACTATTATTACATTTATTTGATTATGTTCTGATGGAATTATTTTTATGAAGTCCTTTTATCTTATGATGCCATGATGTTTAAGAATCCCATTTTATTATATGGGTTATGCTATGATGTATGATTTATTATTTTTTGGAATACATAAGAATGGTTTCATTATGAGTGGGTGGGAACTATATCTCCCTCCAATGCATTGGGTAAAGATTTTTATCTCATGAGATATACAAGGCTGGAAAGATAAGTTATTCTTGTTCAGTGATATAGGACTGGAATGAAGATTGAACTCGATTCAGTAATGGACAATGTCTGCTACGATGGTCTCGGAAATGATCCATGACTAATATGAAATGATTTTATATTCTTATGTGTGTATGTAACAAAGTTTAATGTCAAATTTTATAATTATTGGGATTACATTGCATTTATATGAATTATCCCATGACATGATATTATGACCTCTTATGCAGGATAAGATTTTCAAACGTTATGATCTTAAGAATATGATATGATTGAAATTTCATTTTTTTACCTTTACTGAGAATTTGAGATCACCCTTTTGTATGTTTTTTTTCAGGACATAAAGAAAGGTTTTAGGTAAGAAAACAAAAGGGGAAGATTTTTATGGGAGATATTGAAGATATTTCACCATTATTAGAAGCTTATGTTCTAAGTTTCCAAAGACACTAAACTATTACGGTCCTTGGGTGTTCATTTTTGTTATATATTAAGTATTCTTCAAAATTAATGTAATGTCATTGTACATAAATATTGGGTCTCTACAGTTTATATTTACAATGACATGATTTTTGTGAAACCCATTTCTCTTCCACGGGTTATACCATGATAGAACTCCAACAAAACCAACTTATTTTCATGGGTGGTGATATGATGAAATGAATATGAAACCTATATATTTTCCATAGGGTATGATATGATGAAATATTTTTGAAACCCATTTCATTTTTTGGGTTATGGTAAGATGAATTCTTTTATGATCCTATGGAAAATTATGTATGATTTTAATTATTTGATGGCGGTTTCATTATAACCAATGTTTGTGGTTACGTTATAACCAAGGACAGTGGTTATGTTATAAGAAAATATGGGTGGGAATTATATCTCCCTTAAATGAACTGTTTAAAGATTTATATATCATGATATATATAGGACTAGAATAGGGAGTGAACTCGTTTTAGTAAGGTAATTTTTCTAATATGATTTTCTTGTGAGTGAACCTTGAAAACTGTTATGGATTGGGAAGTGAACCCATTATATTATCATAGCCTTATAAGTGAGCCTTGAAAACTATGAAAATTATTTTATGTGTTTATTTTTATACAAAAATTCTGTGTATTATACTAATTTTATGCTCTCATGGATCATGCTCCTTAATTTACATTATGATTTATGATTTATGAACTACCAATCCTTATTCTCAGTCTCAATATTATGAACTTTAATATGAATGGTATGGATTTCAAATGTTATTCTTGTTTTCTCATACCATTATTCTCATGTTATTATTATGTTCTCTTTTTTATCTCAGTTTCTTACCCTTATTGAGCATTTGGGCTCACCCTTTCTTATGTTTCCCTTCCTCAGGTTATGAATATCAGTTTTAAGTAGGGTATGTTTGTGAAGTGTACTAAAGGAGAAGATATTTATGGGAGATTTTTAAGATCTTTCACCAAATTAGAATATTATTGACTTAGTCTCTAAAGATATTGAACAATTGTGGTCCTCACATGTGTGTTTGTGTAATGTATTTTATATTCTTATAAAAAGATGAAATATTTATCTTTGAAAATATTAGGTCATTATTATAACCATATATATATATAATTATATGTGTACAAGTCATATTTAGTATATTAAATGATTATAAATCACTTTTAGGTTTTTTAGAAAAATAAAAATGCCCTTAGGCATTTATATAAAACCATTCAGAAGGAAACAATCATTGAAATTCATAATTTTACATTATAAAGACAATTTTAAAATCCAATTGAGAACCTAGGATGCTTGAAATTTTAAAACAAGATTAAAACATGATTTAATAAGAGGAACCCAAGACAGAAACTTACGGAGGATATGAAAAATAAGAAAAAACCTATTCTAATCATCACACCTATTTTACATAACATATGTACTTTATAATTTAATAAAAAAATACCATTAAAATATTCAAAACAGTATAGTGTACAATTTCAAGTTTTTTAAAATAGGGTAACCTACTTAAACAAAGGTGAATCCATTGTCTTTGATGAACGTCATAATAATGGTTCTCAAAATGGTCCTCATAGACCCTATCAACAAAGAATCAACCAAAAAACACCCAAATCAGGTTAGGGTTCACAATTTATATTTAAACCATGAGGGATGAAAATAAACCAACATCAAAGGAGAATAATAAATAAGAACTTGAGATGATCTCACCATGAATCAAAGAAAAAATCGATCAAAATAAAGGGAGGAAGATAATGTGAGGTGTGTTGTTGGGATTCCCTCCTAGGGGTGGAGTGTGATTGGTGTTATGATGAGAGTAAGAACCCCACTGAGGGGTTAAATTCAATAAGGTAAAATCGGTATATCATAATTTTAGAACCCTGGAAACTACATACCTTTTGGTCACATGGTTGGTCAAACTGTATGCACATTATGTCCCCACATAGGCATTTTTGAAGCACCCTTCATGGATAGGGAATATGAATAGGGAAATTGAGTTCCAAAAATGTGGTTTTCTCATAGAAATTTCAGATTCTTTCACATAGTTTACACATGGTTTAGAAAAATATGCACCTTAACTATGTGATATGATTTTCATGCCCAAAAAACTCAAAATTTATAGGCAAAACAACCAGAAAGAAGAGAAAAATAAATAAAACCCAAAAATAAAGTAAATATTATAGTTTTCCAAAGATGGGTTGCAGCAGGGATCATGATACAAATGATAAAGGTAAGTGTTTATACTTTTGAAAATGAAACATGGTTTATAGCCTAAAAATGTCTCGATGGATTCAAATATGAGACAAACAAACACTTACCTTGATTCCATACTTATTTGAATGAACTCTAATAACCAATATAAAAATATAAATATCATAAAAACTAATTTTATAACCATATTCATACCTAAAACCTTTTTAATTTTTCATATATAATTATTTTCTTCATGTATAGTAGTTGGTTATTTCCTATATTCTCACTTCGAGTGTTTATTGTTTTGATCATCTATAATGGTTTCATAAGAGTGTTTTTGGACTTTATTCCGCCAAAAATTATATCTTTAAAAGTTCATTAATGTTAGTAAAATAGTTAAATTAAAACTATTATGATGTTTAAAATTCCTTTCAAGATTACATTAGTCTTTATCATTGAAGATGAAATCAACAATGACTATTTATTGGTGACATTCAAACTTCAAAGTGTGTTTCCTTAATTAATGAGTTAAAAATTCATGTATCATTTCTAGAACCAAAAAATAATAATTATTTAACTATTTATATCATTTTTTACTAGTAATTAAGTTTTCTTAATGATTAATGATGAAATTTTATTTCATTATTCAAGTAGGTGGTCGAACTAACCTAAACATTAATATATATTGATTGTCAATGATTATGTGGTGATTTAGTTGTAATATCATTAAAAAAATAGAATAATTATATAATTAAGTTTCTATTATATATTATAATTATAATTTATTTATAATAATAATTAATTGATATGAAAAACATTACATGATTTGAATTAAATATTTCCCCTTCATACACTTGTTTGAAATGATTGTATTAACGATAATTTTTTATTGATCATATATTTAATATGTTATAAAATGTTTCATGCAGTAACCTCAATGATATCATAAAAATAATATTTATCCATTAAAACTATTCTCATTACCATCCATGTAAGGAAAATATGAAATGAAAAATGGAAATAAATATTATCATTGTGGAGTTAGTCCACATGTATTCATAGTTGCCAATTTTATTTTCCATAAAATATGGAAAATGAGTAATAGTGTATATCAATTTAGAATCTTAAATATATAATAAATATCATAATTATGATATTATTTATGTTTCTCCAAAATTAATAAATAATAAAGTTTATAAGATATAAATTTGAGTAACACTTCTACCATTTAAATTGAAACATGTTTTAAACATGTTAGGCCATTTACCTCTAAGGTTTCTCTCTTTAAATATTTTTGTTTATAATACTTGATATACATTCCATTCAATGCAACCATACTTGACCATATTCTATATAAAAAATTAGTAAGACTCATTCTCATAACCTTATGAATGAAACTATAAGAAAAGGGTGAGCTAAAAAACTCAATAATGGGTAAATAAAAATCTCGATAAGGATAAATTCATAAAAAAATTAAAATTATAATCATAAGAAAAATCATAATAAAATGATAGATAACAATAAAACATAAGTGAAAATTTATTTACAACTCATAAGAATATAAATCCACAAAATATTAACAAGGTAACATAATAGGAATAACATGACTTAAAATCATTTAATATAAAATTTTAATCATGCGGGAATAAGTTTATAATGAATAATATCCTTTAATTGTGGTAAAAACATTAGTATAGGGAAATATTTCTATCATGAGCCACACCATCAGTACCCATTCTTAAAAGAAAATAAAATGTACTCATGGTTACCTTAGCTCATTAGATATAATATCTTATCTAGTAAATGAAATTAAATTAAAAGAAATACATGTCTTATGTTTATAATGTGATCATGCGTCCTTGGTTTATAATAGAAATGACTATCCTTGGTTTATAATTGAACCACCCATCCTTGTTTTATATTGGAACCACCCATCACTCATCCTTACAAATTTGTGACACATAAAAATCATTCACTTTTCACATCATAAATAATCCATGGAAATAAAATGGGTTACAAAAAAGAACTAAATTTAAATCAATCAATTTTTATAAAGAATCCATTAAAATAAAGTGGGTTTCATAAAACATTCAATCAAAATCATTCACATTTCATAAATACCCCAAGAAAATAAAATTGTTCTCATATTTGTATAAAATATCATCATGAACAAAAACATTTGAAATTAAATACATGATCACACAAAAAATAATCACGTAATTAAAGAAAATATAGGGTGAAAAATGAAAAATAACCCCATTGGAGATCGATAATAATGAGAAAAAAACATTAAAATGTTTTTTTTTAATCATTATTGTAAAAGTAATAGTTATGAGTATCTTTTAAAAAATTCTCCTTTGTTTTTAATAAAATGAAATGAAAAGCTTTCATGAAAATAAATTTAGATCAAAACTCATTTCTCTTGAAATAAAATAAGAAAAAATAATTTAAAATGTAATTTCATAGATTTATGATGTTTAAATAAAAAAATTCATAACTCAAATAAATGAGTTTGAGTTACCAAGTCTCTTAAAATTACCCTTTAATTTCATAGAAGTTTCTTAAACTCTTCACTTCTTAGATTATCACATTTTCATAGGGGATTAAACATTTGAAGAGGGTATTTTGAAAATAATAGAAACTATTTAAGTTTTCTAAGAATATTGATGATATTTTTTTCAGAGTTTTGGCTGATCTTAATAAGTTTTGGTGTGAGGGGAAGTGAGGAGGGGAGTGCCCCTTTGATAAGTGAAAAAGGGTTGTATTTTTTATAAATAACCAAAAATTTTAAATAATAGGAAGTCACAATCCAAGTAATTGGCTCTAAAACTAATAAATAATGTAGTGTATAAGAAATCGTATTGTCCCACACCTACACTATTCAAATAGATAATGTTTTGAACAAGTTAGGACATTTACCTCTAAGGTTAATCACTTTTTCCATTTTAATTTTCACTATGTAATAATTACTTACATTGGTAATTTATCTTTTAAGAAAAAAAATAAAATGGTACTTATTATAAAATTTGTACATAAGGATTATATATTTGAAATCCATTTTATTATTCAAAGGTGAAAATATTATTTATAAATTTATAAATTTATAATTTATTAAGAAAATTGTTTTAAAAATATAACTTATATTCTAAAATGTAAAATATGGGTTTATAAATTAAAAAAAACATTTTAAAAATTATAAATTAACATATAATATATGTATTTTGTATTATAAAAATGTTTCATAAATTTAAAATTCACACTTATATGTTAATAATTTCATAAAGTCGTGTTATTTTTTAAAATTTTATTTTTCATTATTCAAATAATAATCATTATTTTTAAAAAAAATCTCAAAAATTATTCTTAAGAAAATATTGACATGATAAATCCAGAAATTATGTAATATTTTTTGAAATTCACATTAGAAAATTTATAATTTTAACTTTGAAAAAAAATCATAAAATATTGTGAAATAGTTTTTTATAGGAAATCATAAACTATTATCCTTAATTTATTACTAATCAAAGAAATATCAAACATAAAAAACAACATTTTATAAAAAATTTATAAAATATGTTTAAATCATAAAAAAAATTATTATTTTCTTTGTTTTACTCATTTACTTGATTTTTAAATTAAGTTTTGTTTTGTTTTGTTTTGTTATTATGTATTTATTTCTCTATTTATCTATATGTTTCATAATTATGTTGACACGATTCATACCTTATAATTCTATGTATAACATACAATGGTGTGTGTGTTTTTTGGTGTTTCATGTGGATAAATCTAAAAAACACTATATTTATTTAATGACGAAAAACTTATGTCATTATATTCTACCCCGTTAAAAATAATTTCATCCTAGAAATTTCAATATATTTAAGAAAAAAAGTTAGGTTAATTTTTCCTTAGTACATTATCAGGCTCCCACATTGCTTATTTAAACTTATGGTTTCTCCATAGAAATTCGACCAAATAAGTGGTGGTTTTTTGAATCACCTTATCTCTTTGATCCCGAATTTCTAGTGGTTTTCCTCATTTGAGTGATCAGGTTTCAATTGCATGAATTTTAATTTTAGTACATCTAAATGGTTTAGTATGTACATAATCAAAAATGATGCAGGGACCATAACATATACCTGGGAGAGACCAGGTGGGATTGAAAAGCATGAATCTACGAACTAGACAAGATAAAGGACCAAGAAGGGTCCAATTTACATAGGGATCAGCTTCCCTTTCTTCCCAAAAATCATAACATGATTTCATGGAGATATAAAAAGGCATACATTGGAACTAAATTCAAACCCAATATTTCATCAATGGTTATCTACATAACTCTTCTTTCAACTTTATATAACTTTCATATAACATTGAATGGTTTGAAACTTCTCTATCATTTCATGGATGAGTTCAAGACCTATCAGCTTCCACTCTACAACTTCATCCAAAAATGTTGGAGTCTGACATCGCTTACCATACATAGCTTCATATGGTTATACCTGAATTATATAATTAAAATTGTTTTTCTATGGAAATTATACCTGGGGGAGGTATTGATCCAAAAATAATTGTAAATCCATTGAATAAGATTTTAATATATCCTCAAGAGTATTAATATTTTATAACGAAAAACTTTTATTGATGAAAATTCTTCTTGATATGATTAAATGTGTTATTATGAAAAATTTTTATATAAGACATATGGACTTCCTTGGTTTTATGTTTTTGGATTTTAAAATATCGTTATGAATTGTTACCATTGTAAATATAGTCGTTGAATAGTGATCTCATGATTTGTATAAATATAGGGCTTTAACAAATCCAATTTAATGAGACAAAGGAAGTGATAGCCTCATTTAGTAGAATTTCTCCATACGAAGCCCATTTATCAGAGCTTGGAATGGAGTTATAATCCCTAGGATTTGATCTTGACTAATTATAATATAAGCATCAACACGTTAAGCTTGAACAGAACCACCTACGGGAGAAGTGGAAGTTAATATAGATTACCACCTGAGTAATGTTATTCGATCCACCCCAAGAGTTTATGACCAACGCAAACCATACCCTTAAGTATTATGTGGGTGTTATAAGGGTTTATGTAACAATACCCAAGCACTATAATTATGTGGATTTGTTTTTTGATTAAATAAATAAAATACATATATTTTATTATTGTTACTCGGTAAATTTTTTTTAAAAGCAAAAATTGTATTTTTAGTTAATATTCAATTAAGAGAAATATTTTGATGAATTAAGGGATTTTTAAATTAAATAATATTTTAATAAGAATTTATTACTAAATTACTATTTATTAAATATAAATGATCTTATAAATTTTATGAACAAAATTATAATTTTTATTAAGGTTTGAAAGTTGTTATTTTGTCAAAACCCATGAATTTTTGATAAATGTCAGTTTTTATTTTAAAAGAAAAATTCATGTATTTAGAAAATTATTTAGATAAAATGAATATTACTTTTGGATTCAGGATGTTGAAATTATCTAATGGTGAATTTTTCATAATTTTCTTAGAGAGTCGATTTTTTTGGTAAAAATTAAGTATTGTTTAAATATATAATGTGATTTATGACATCATAATGACCCAATAGTGATTTGATAAAATACGATAAAAATGATGTTCGAACATTATATTTTTTTACCTTTGATAAAATTTGATTTTAGGATTGTTTTATTTATTTTAACAAGCCTTAGTGGACCCTCCAAGACCTATAAAACATTTTATTATTTTAAAATGATTTCCTTGAGAGTGTGACTCGCATACACATTAGAAAGCCTAATATTTTAATACGTTCAAAAATTGGCCTTATAAAATTATTTTTTCTACTCCCTTTTTCAAAAACCATTGGTTGGTTTGTGGTTTTTATTAGTTTAATGTGTGGTTTCCAAAACCTAAATAATAAAGAATTTTCTCTCCTTTCCTATATAAACTCACTCAATCTCCCATTTCTCTTCAATAAAAACCTTTGGAGCTCGAACAACCTCTACCATCCTCTCTCCACAATCCTCCAAAGTCATCCTAATCTCCCAATAAGCCTCTCTCAACCCTCTCTCAATCCCTTGGAATAACACTTCCAAGTAAGGGATCCTCACTTTCATTCCTTCCTTATTTATGTCCAAGTTTCCTTATATTGTTATGCCCCATTATTTTCAATTAAAAATTTTGGGTATGATTTATCACCTCCCCTATACCACCCTAATTATATTTTAATGTTTAGAAACCCCCTTTCTCTCTCATTAATGCCTCCCATGTACACCTTTTACCATAACAAAATTTCATAAGGGATTTCTTCTTTTCTCATTTTTTTCCAAGATTCTTTATATTTTTATCCCCTTGTATTTTCTATTATAAATGTTGGAGTTTGATTTTTAACCTCCCCTATACTTCACTCATAATTTTTTAATGATGATAGACCTATTTATATCTCATCAATTCCTCTCATGTACATCCGTTACCATGCTAAAATTCCATAAGGAATTTCTCTCTTCTTATTTACATTCAAGCAATTATTTTATATTATGCATCTAAATTCCATTACATATGTTGGGATATTATTTTACATGACCCCCTTACTTTCCATTTTATGTATAAATCATGAGATAATATTTTGTCTCTCATCAACCAATTTTATGATTTCTATTTGACGTCGTTATGCTGTTGAAGTTACACCAAAATTTCCATGCCAAAATCATCATTTAAGTGAATAAAAAACCCATATCTCTATCTAGGGTATTCACCTTTATGAACATATACTTGTTGATTGAGGACTTACATTTCTTTATTACGCATCTCTTATTCATTTAATTAATTATTATGTTTAATGAATCCATGTTTTATGATCTATGTGGCATACTTATGCATGAAATGAAATATTTATAAAGGGTATTCCCTAATAGCACTCTAATGCAATGAGTAAAGATTAGTATCATGTAACTTCAAGGGAAATGAGGGTTTACTAATTCTAATTCATGTTCAATAACAAGTTTAATCATGTTATTTCATGTGAAATAAGGGTTTAATCATGATCCATGTGCAATGAGCCTTGTCTCATTCTAATATAATGTAAAATATTGTAGCCACATCTTCATGATATGATAACAATGTTATTTCATGCCTTTATGTTCATGTTTCTCTTGTGCTCTATTGATATTCTTATTTTCTAACATGTCCTATATTTTTTATGTTACGCCTTGTTTAATCCCTTACTGGGCTTTATAGCTCACCCTTTTCTTATGCATGTCCTCGGGTTATCTTATGCAATACTAAGTAAGAAGGAATGTTTTGGTCATGTAAAAGAAATTTTCAATAAAGATGGTGTATTTTATGTTCTAAGTTGTTATGTAATATTTCTAATTTACTAAGAATCTAGAACCCTTGATCCTCAGAGTTGTCTTAAGTGCATGTTTATGTAATATTTCATTTTTAAGTATGTAATAAAGAGTGGAGTTGTTATAGTTGGTATGAGAGTATAGGTTTAGTTATTTTTTAGATTAGGATCAGAAAACCATAGTGAAATCCTTATGGATAAGACCTAGTATAATAAAAACATCCCTAAATTTCGGTGAGTATTTATTATGTGGTATATTAATAAAATATATCCATGTATGGATATGAGTAGTTAGAGGCGGCTCCGACACAGATGTATTTAGGGGTAAACCCCGATAACACGTCTTTGAGATAGACTCGAACAAGAACTGTTGCATGATAACATCCCTTGATACACTCATGGTTATGAAACTCTATGGGATATTATTTGGTAAATTTATAAGATTGGTATGAACCATTATTAATGGAATTAAAAAAATTACCATAAGAATATATGTTTGGAAGTAGATCATGGATAATATAGATTCAAGATTATAAATTCATAAGTTAAGGATATAAATGTAATTTATAAGTTATTCATTTTTTTCATTGGATTATAATTTATGTGTTACCCATAACACCCCTTTTATTCCATCCAATTGCTGGTAATAGGAGGACTCAGATTAACAACATATGCATATATCAATGTGATGATTGTTCTAATGAGATGCACAATCCGATGGGAGCAAGAATCACAAACTTTTTCACGATACTCTCTCAGTTAACTAAAGTTTTTAATATAAAAATGTGTCAATATAAGAGTTCACCCCACCCCCCCAAGAAATAACAAGTCTCAATCAAGAGATCCATGAGACAAAGGCCTCCTACTTTTAATGGATCATTTGATCCCTCAATAGTTGAACAATAGTTTAACTACATTGAAAAGATCTTCTCCATCCTTTAATGTTCTGAACAAGAGAACGTTCTTCTGTATACTTATCATATGGAGGGTGAATCTAATAAATGGTGTACATTGATCAAAAATATGATGCCTAAGTTAGATAATGAGGTATTGGAATGAAAATATTTCAAGAAAATGTTTTTCGATAAATATTTTCCTCACACCCTCTAACATAAGATGGAAAGGTGCTTCCTTTACCTCAAGAAAAAAGGTGACAAATCCATCAGAGCATATGAGGAAAACTTCACAAGGCTTGTACGATATGATTTTGGTTTGTCATTACCCCCAAATACAAGGTTAAACGCTTCTTTGGTGGGCTAAAACCTAGCCTATGTAAATCCCTGGCAATCTTTGACTATGATAACTATAAAAAAAATCGATGTGCCCTCAAATTTGAAATGTAGATTGGCGAATATCAAGGGTATCATGGGGATATGAAGAGGAAAGTCGACTTTAATTCTGTTAGTTCAATGGATAAATCCAATGGTGCTATAAAATTATAGCACCCCACTTTCCAAAGGTGTGGAAAGAAGCACCCCGAAAATTTCCTAAAGGGGACGAAGAAATGATTTAGGTGTGGAAGAGAAGGGAACATGGCTATTAAATGTTGGAAATAAAAACCCACTATTATAAAAGAGGAGAGTAATGTTCTATTCATCTCTCAACAAATTGTTCATTGCTTCAACTACAAAGAACCATGCCACTTTGCAAACCAGTTCAATAAGCCAAGGGTTTTCAGAGGAAACCAACAACCTCCAAGGTAAAAAGGGAAATATTTTACCCTCAATACCACCGAAGTGAACCCCAACAACATAGTGGTGAGAGGTATGATATTTATTCATTCAAGGATATAGAACATACTTTTTGGTTTTAGTTTTACGCATTCTTTTCTATCCAGAATGTTTACTAGAACAAATCCAACACCACCACAAATCATTGAAGTAAAGATGTCGGTGAGAACAGTAATTGGGAAAACCATTGCAACACATGAATAAAACTCCTCCCCTATAACAATTTGTGGTTTTAACTTCTTGGAGAACCTCTTTATACTCCCTCTTATGGAATTTGATGAAATTATTTTCATGGATTGGATTTCCCAATATAGAGCCAACCTAAATTGTCATGGGATAAAAATCACTCTCTATATGAAAAATATACCCCTGATTATGTACAATTGTAAGGAGGAGGATGAATCTTCTTTAGAACCATCATCTCAAGTGTGGATATTACATCCCAAGGATCACGTGTATCTTTCTCAGATGATTGAGTCTAATAAAAAAACATCCTTAATGACTTTCCTATTGTGAGGGAATTCACTGAAGAGTTTCCCGAGGAATTTCCTAGTCTTCCTCCTAAAAGATATGCTGAATTATCAATTTATCATATACCTAGGGCGTTTCCAATAACCATGAATTTGTATAGAATGGATATTTTGAAGCTTGGGGAGCTAAAGAAACAACTATAGGAGAATCTTGATAATGGGTTATATGCCCAAGTGTTTCACCATGGGGTGAACCAATCTTATTCATCATGAAGAAGGATGGGTCAATGCGCCTTTGCATTGATAATCATGATATCAAAAAATTCACGATAAATAACAAGTATCATCTTCCACGAATTAATGACTTGTTCAATCAGCAACATGGATCACAATAGTTATCCAATGTGGATTTGTGTTCGGGATATTACCAAGTAAGGGTGAAGAAGGAGGATATCCCTAATACTACTTTTCATACAATGTATGGACACTATGAATTCATAGTAATGCCTTTTGGACTCACTAATACTCCAGAAATCTTCATGGACGTGATGAATAGAGTCTTTACAGGCTACCTTGAAATTTTTTTAGTAGTATTTATAAAAGATATTCTAATATACTCCAAAACTAAGGAGAAGGTTGAGGAGCATTTAGGCACTGTACTATAGACATTTCTAAAGGAGAATATCTATGCAAAGTATAGAAAGTGTGAGTTATGGTTGAAAAAAGTAGCATTATTTGGTTATATAATCACAAGCAATGGGATATCTATGGATCCCTCCAAGATTGCTGCAATATAAGGATGGTTGAGGCCAACAGCGTTGATGGATATTCATAGCTTCCTAGGGTTAGATGGATATTATCACCGATTTGTGAGAAATTTATCATGATTGTCAAACCCTCTTATCAAGAAAACTCAGGTAGGAGTTAAGTTTTCATGGAGTGATGAATGCGAAGATATCTTCAAGGATTTTAAAAGGTGGCTTAAACTGTGCTCGTTCCCACACTACACACAAGTGGAAAACAATTTGTGCTATTTAGTGATTCTTCAATGAAGGTCTTGGGTTGTGTGTTGATGAAAAAATAAAAATTCATTACCTATACTTCAAGGAAATTGAAAGTTTGTGGGAAAAACTATCCAACACAAGATCTAGAGTTGGCTACAGTAATCTTTTCTTTGAAAATTTGGTGACGTTATCTCTTTTGGGAGAAGTGTGAAGTATATATAAATCACAAAAGCCTCAAGTATATAATCATATAGAAAGAGTTGAATATAAGAAAATGAAGATGGTTAGAGATAATCAAAGACTATGACTAGTAAATGAATTACAAATATTGGAAAGTGGACAAGGTGTAGGATTCTCTAAGTAGAAAGGACTCAGCGATTCTATATTTGATGAGAATTGAAAAGGATCCAATCTTCTAATATTTGATGAAGAAGGACATGGGAATCATAAAGAAGGGAACATCATCAATCATTTCACAAATGATTTCTCCAACATATATTTTGTAAAGGTTAAAGGATGCTCAAAAGAATGATGTGGGAATTCATAAGAAAGTGGAAACTATCAGGAAAGGGAAATCCTTAGAATTCAATGTTCATGAAGAATGAATTGTGAGATTTGGGTCACAACTATGAGTTACATAAAATCCGGAGTTAAATAATGACTTTTGGATGATGCACATAGTTTGAATTTCTCAAATCATATAAGAAAAAAAAGATGTATCGAGATCTCTGAGAGAATTATTAGTGAGATAACATGAATAACGAGATTTCTGAGTATACATTAATGTTCCTGGAATATTATCAAGTGAAGTATTAGAGGTAAAAGTCTAAGGGGATGATGAAACCATTACCCATACCAACATGGAAATGTCAGAACATCACCATGAAATTTGTTACTAGACATCCAAATAAAAAAAAATCTATCTGGGTTATTGTGAATCATCTTACAATGACTGCACACTTCATTTCTATTTGAGATGATTTCTGATTAGATCAAATGGCATGGATATATATCAAAGAAGTGGTAAGGCTGAATGGAGTACCACTCTCTATGTTATCTGATCGAGATCCCTGATTCAACTCTATGTTTTGTACAAGTCTTAAAAATGCTCTGAATACTGATATGAACTTCATTACAGCTAATCATCATCAAATTTATGGCCAATTTGAGCATAATATCTAAACACCTAAGGACATGTTGAGATCATGCTTAATTGACTTCCAAGGAGGATGGGATCGACGTCTTCTTCTAGTTGAGTTCTCCTATAATAACAGTTTCCACTCAACTATCCAAATGGATCCTTATGACTCCATTTATGGGAAGAGGTAAAGAACATCGTCATGTTGGTATGAAGTTGGGGAGAGAAAACTCCTAGGTCAATAAATGGTCGAAGAAATAGTGGAGAAGGTTAAGACCATCTAGAAATACATTAAAGCTGATCTGAGTCAACAAAAGAGCTATGCTGATAATCGTCGATGGGACATAGAGTTTGATATTGGATACATGGTGTTACTCTACATATCTATGTGGAATAGAGTTATGAGATTTTGGAAAAAGGGAAAGCTTATTCCAAGGTACATTGGCCCTTTTGAGATCCTTGATTGCATTGGAGTAGTGTCCTATCGACTAGCACTCCAACCAAACCTATCTCAAGTACATGATGTATTCTATGTATCACAATTAAGTAAGTATATACCAAACCCATTGCATGTACTCAATATAGATGTGGTACCATTAGATAATGACCTCTCCTATGAAGAGATGTCGGTGAACATATTATATCGTAGAGAAAATGTTCTACGAAATAAGAAAATTCCCCTCGTTAAGGTGTTGTGGCGAAACCAAAAGTTTTAAGAAGGAACATGGAAATCAGAGGAAGTGAGGAAGCAGAGTTAACCTCATCTGTTTTAGTGTGGGAAAATGAAATTTCAAGGGTGAAATTTGTTAACATGGGAATATTGTAATGACCCAGACATTTATTTTTAAAAAATCCTCTTGATCTGATTAAATTTCTTATTATGTAAAATGGTTATATAAGACATATTCACTTACTTAGTTTTAATGTTTTGTATTTTAAAATAACATTATAAATTTTTATCATGGCTAATATAGTTATTGAACAGTGATCACATTATTAGTATATATATATGGATTTAACAAATCCAATTTACTCAGACAAAGGAAGTGATGACATCATATAGTAGAATTGCTTTTTACAAAGCCCATTTATCTATGCTAAGAAAGGAGGTAGCATCACTAGGATTTACTCCTGACCAAGCCCAAGATGGGATTCAACATGTTAATCCTGAACGAAACTACCCATGGGAGAAGTGGATGTTAATAGAGATTACCAACCTAGCAATGTTATCTGATCCACCCCAAGAGTTTTTCACCATCGCACACCTTACCCTTAGGTCTTATGTGGGTGTTATAAGGGGTTATGTAACAAGACCCTAGAACTATGCTTATGTGTATATGTTTTTTATATAATAAAGAATATACATTCATTTTATTATAGTTATTTTGTAAATAGTTTTTAAATCACTAATAGTATTTTTACTTAATATTCTATTAAGAGATCTATTTTGATGAATTTATGTATTTTTAAATTAAATATTATTTTAATAAAATATTATTACTAAAGTAATTTTTATTAAATATAAATGATCATATAATTTTTATGAATACAATTGTAATTTTTATTATGGTTTGAAAGGTGTTCTAGTCAAAACTGATGAATTTTTGACAAATGTCAGTTTTTATATTAAAAGTAAAAATTATCATAATTATAAAATTATTTATATAAAATGAATATTATTTTTGGATTAAGGATGTAGAAATTATCTAATGGTTAATTTTTCATAATTTTCTGAGATAGTCGAATTTTTGTGGAAAAATTAAATATCGTTTAAATATATAATGTGTTTTATGACATCATAATGACCCAATAGTGATGTAATAAAATAATATAAAAATTTATTTGGCTAATATATTTTTTAACTTTAAAATAATTTGATTTTAGGTCTGTTTTATTTAATTTAAAAAGTTTTAGTGGACCCTACAAGACTTATAAAATAGTTTAACATTTTAAAATGATTTCCTTGAGAGTTTGGATCTCCTACACATAATCAAGCCTAATATTTTAATAAGTTCGGCCATTGAACTTATAAAATAATTTTATCCACTCTCCTTGGAAAAAACCATTGTCAAAAACCTTGGGTTGGTTTTTGGTTTTGATTAGTTTAATGTGTGGTGTCCAAAACCTAACTAATAAATAATTCCCTCTCCTTTCCTATATAAACCCACTCAATATCCCATTACTCTTCACTCAAAACCATAGTAGATTGACCAACCTATTCCATACTCCCTCTATAATCCTACAAAGGCACCTCAATCTCTCAATAATCCTCTCTCAATCATCTACCAAGCCTTTAGAATAACAATTACCAGTAATGGATCCTCACTTTCCTTCCATCCTTATTTATGTGCAAGTTTCCTAATATTGTTATTCCCTTTTATTTTCAATTAAAAGATTTAAAGTATGATTTTAACCTCCCTTATACTTCCCTCCTTATGTTTTAATGATGAGAAATTAACTTTCTATATCATTAATGCCTCCCATTTACACGTGTTACCATGCCAAAACTCTGTATGGGATATCTTCCTTTCTAATTTTGTCCAAGTTTAATTATATTTTTATCCCCTTTTATTATCAATTATAAATGTTGGGGTATTATTTCACACCTCCCTCATACTTCCCTACTTATATTTGAATGATAATATACCTCTTTATATATTATTAATTCCTCCCATGTACACCCGTTACCATGCTGAAATTCCATAAGGAATTTCTCTGTCCTCATTTACATTAAATAAATTATATTATATTATGAATATAAATTCCATTACATATGTTGGGATATTATTTTACATGACCCCCTTACAGTCCATTTCATGTATAAATGATGATACACCCCTTTATCTATAGCTACCCTACCTTTTATTACATTACTATTACATCATTTTAAAGATAAACAACATAATTGTATTACACATTGAGGATCCAACGGTTTAGTGTCTTTGGAAAATTTGGACCATACATAGTAATTACAACATCAAGCATAAACATTTATTTAATTTCTTCTTCTCTAGATTATTATTGGAAATTGTCCTCTCCTTAGTACATGTAGCCACCTAAGGATATACATCAAAAGGGGTGAGCTAGAAGCCCAGTAAGAGGATAGATAAGAACAATATAGCATGGGGTGAGTATAATAATAACATGGGAAAAAGATAATGAACATGAGAGGAAGCATAAATATAAGACTTGAAATGTGGCAATGCATAAAAATGAAACATCATGTATTAGTGTTTAACTAACACATATACTTTTAAACCAAGATATGATCTTGTTCACACATATTTCACATTTACTCATGAGATTCAGCACTTTACCCAATGCATTGGAGTGCTGTATAATTTCGAGCGCACCCGTCACATTTAAACATTCATATTGCGCTATATAATTCCGGGCGCACCCATCACATAATAAAAATATCATTTATCATGCATGACACAATGAACATATAACATAAATGAACATAATTAATCCATGAAAATGAATGGGTTTCATCTCATAAGAACACATTCATAATCGTTGGTTTCCCAAAAGAATAAGGGAATAACATACATGTTACCAGAACCGTAAATGGTGTGTTCTTGAGAGAAGAGTTCATTTGGAAAAATTTTGTTTTTCATAAATACCATTTAAAACCATGTATATCCCAGAAAATTAAAAAAAATTATGAAAAAAATATTTTTAAGGAGTAACCATATCAAAAGAGGAGTGAAAGAGGGATAACCTGAAGGAAGAAAATTGGGTTCAAGATTTCCCCTTACCTTGTACCTGAATGCTTACATCTCTTTAATGTCATGTATAATGGAATTATATTAATTAATTAGAAATCCAGAACCATGTGTACATTCATATGGTTCATTATGGGTTCATTAAGTTATTTTATGTGCCTTGGGATGAGTTATAGAGTTTAAAAACATTACTTAGGAATGTTTGTTTTGATGGTTTTCTTGAGTGGTTCACCTATATTCTTAAATTGAAGTTTGTGTAGAACATGGGTAAACATCCAGAACTAATATTACATGTTATTAATCATATTACAGAAGTTTTAATGATCTTATAATGAATCATATTATATCCATGTAGATGAATCATTAGATAAGAATTAAAAGATGATTATTTGGGTTAATTTGAGTGATTTTTCAATCATAATGAACATGTTTTATTTTATCATGAGTAATATGTTAATAAGTTAGTTATAGAACTTTAAATAGAAGATAATAAATATAATAACTTTTGTTTAAACCATAAAAATGGTTTCATGACCAGATATGAAGGTAGAAATGGAAGAAGAAAACATGTCGTTCTTCAAGGTGATAAGTTAACACCTCACGGACAACGTTCTCTTTAATAAAACAAATGGAAGTGAGAAAGGGGGTTGGATGATATAATATCCCATTAGAATAATACAATTCTAGTATATGTATAATACTGGAGTTAAAATAAAATTTATCTGAAGATAGGTGGGGAGAGATCAAGAAATGAACATGAACTTGAAAGGAAATTAAAGGAAAAGAGGGAGAGAAATTGCCTCTTGAATCCTCCTCTTGAGATCTTCCTTAAGGCCATAAGATTGGTATTTTGATGTGACCAGAAGATCCTGGACGTGCCGGAGGGTATAGAGAAGAGGTTTGAGTAGAGTTTAGAGAAGTCTTGGAGCTTGAGATGGGTGCAGAAATGTGGGTGTGAAGGGTGGCTTTTATAGTAGAGGGGAGAGGGGTTTCCTTAGTATAAAATTCATTAGTTTATTAATTTCCCCTAGGACAAGGAATAGTGAGTCATCCATGACCGATAATTGTAAATAAGGAATGTGAGTTCGAGATTTTTGTGCTTACATCACTTGTGAGGTCAGTAATAGTGGGTTTTAATTATAATGTATTTATACGGTAAATTAATGTATTTTACTATTCACCAAAAATTCAAGTATTTTAGAAAAATCCCAAAATTTTACCCCAACCATTTTTGACATGCAGAATATAAAAATGAAGTCCAATTCTCAAAAATAATTTTCTAAATATTATTAATTTAATATTTAATTAAAATAATAATTTACTTTAATAAAACAGTTTTTAAAATTAAAACTGATTTTATAGTGCTTTCAAAAATTATCCAGGGTCTTAGAAAATTATCTAAAAACTTTAAGAAATTTATTTGATAATTAATGAACATATTTTAAGCAAATAATTTTCCTTTTAAATTAATTAAATAATTGTAATTAATTATTTATGACTTACAAAATACCAAAATGTTTACTAAGGTCAAATTGTTACTTTCTATGATGTCAGAATTTTATTTAATTATTCATGGGTAAATTTACTCTTATTTTGGATGATTTAATATTCATAAGGGTCATTTTACTATTCATAAGGGTATGTTTCTATTCATAAGGGTAGGTTACTATTCACCAAAAATTATTTTTGTTTTATCAGACTCCAAAAATCATCTTGAACACAAACGTGTATGTCGGATTTTTGAAATTCAAAACATATAAGTGAAAAAATTGTGTTTAGAGGTCACTTAGAACCTAGTAGTTCATTATGTTGTGTTTTAAAGTGATTTTATGACATAATTATAACAAGGGAATTTCCATTGAAAAACTTCGGGTCATTACATGCTTCCCCCCTTAAGAAATTTCACCCCCGAAATTTCACTTTATACAAAAAGGTGAGGGTACTTCTCCTTCATTGCCTCTTCTCGTTCCCAGGTTACTTCATGAAACTTATGGTTCCTCCCCAAAAATTTGACAAGATGGGTTGTCTTGTTGCATATAACCTTATCTCTCCGATCTAGAATCTTTACTGGCTGCTCCTCATAGGATAGATCATCTTCCAGCTGCACCACCTCTGAGTTTAGTACATGTGAGGGGTTTGGTATATACTTCCTCAGTAGTGATACATGAAACAAATCATGAACTTGATCCATATTTGGTGCAAGTTCAAGACGATAGGCCATGGGTCCTATGCGGTCAAGGATCTTGAAAGGGCCAATATACCTTGGGCTTAGCTTCCCTTTCGTCCCAAATCGCATGACTCTCTTCCATAGAGATATTCGAAGGAAGACTTTATCTCCAACGTCAAACTCCAAGTCCCTTTAACGGTTGTCAGCATAGCACTTTTTCCGACTTTGAGCAGCTTTGATGTGTTTCTGGATGACTTGAACCTTCTCTGTCATCCCTTGAACAAGATCAGGTCCATGTATCTTTCTTTCTCCAACTTCATTCCAACAGGTTGGAGTTCTACATTGCTTTCAATATAGAGCTTCATATGGAACCATCTGAATACTCGAGTGGAATCTATTGTTGTATGTGAACTCAACCAATGGGAGATGTTGACCCCATCCACCTTTGAATTCTAGAGAGCAGGCTCTTAGCTTATCTTCAAGTGTCTGAATAGTTCTTTCAAACTGGCTATCATTTTGGGGGATGATAGGCCATGCTGAAATTTAATTCAGTACTCAAAGCATGTTGAAGGCTCCTCCAGAATTTAGATGTGAACCTTGGGTCATGGTCAGAGACAATTGAGAGTGGAACACCGTGCAGTCTCCCCACTTCCTTCACACATATCTTTTCAAGTTGTTCATGTGAGAGGTCTTCCCGAATAGCGATGAAATGGGTAGTCTTGGTGAGCCGGTCAACCACAACCCATATCACATTATTTTCCTTTGATGTCTTTGGGAGACCCGTTACAAAGTCTATAGTAACATTTTCCCATTTCCACATGGGTATAGGAAATGGCAGCATCATACCATTGGAATTTTGTAGCTCAACATTAACTTGCTAACATACCAAGCACCTTGATATATATTTTGCAATCTCCTTCTTCATGTTATCCCGCCATAAGTGTTCTCGGAGATCACGGTACATCTTGGTACTCCTAGGATGGATAGAGAATGTAGATCTATGTGCATTGTCCAATACCTCTTTCTTTATCCCAGGTGATGAAGGCACACAAATACGCGTTCCAAACCGAACCACATAATCATCATCGATATGGAACTCTTGTAGCTTCCCTTCTTTTACTGCATTTGCCCTCTTTTGTATCTCCACATCATCCATTTGTGCTTCCTTAATCTTATCCTAGATGGATGGTTTCACAATCATTTGGGCAAGGTCGGATGTATCCCCTTCCCTTATGATTTCCAAATCCATTTTTTTCATATCCAAGAAGATAGGGTCTTTCTCAATCCACAACATGAATAGAGTAGTAGGTTCTTTTCTGCTTAGAGCATCAGCTACCTTGTTCTTCTTTTCCAAGATGATAGTAAATAGAGCAATCGTAATCCTTGATTATCTATAACCATCTCATTTGACACATGTTTAGCTCCTTTTGTGTGAATATATACTTTAGGCTCTTATGGCCGGTGTATATGTCACGCTTCTCGCCATAAAGGTAGTGTCGCAATATTTTCAAGGAAACAATCATGAATTCCATCTCTAGATCATGCGTCGGGTAGTTCTACTCATGGATATTCAACTTTGGTGAGGCATAGGCTATCACATTATCATTTTTCATGAGTACTCAACCCAATCCTTTCTTTGAAGAATCACTCTATATCACAAAAATTTCTCCACTTTTCGGCAGTGTGAGTACAGGTGTAGTGATTAGCGTTCTCTTTAGCTCCTTGAATCTTCCCTCACATTCTTTCATCCAGACATAATTTACCCCTTTCCTTGTTAACTTAGTTAGTGGGCTTGACAATCGTGAGAAGTTTCTCACAAAACGTCGGTAGTACCCAACTAATCCAAGAAAACTATGGATTTTTGTGAGACTAGAGGTCCTGGCCATTGTTCAATCGCATTTTTTTAGAGATCCACATAATTCCATCACTTTTGATCACATAACCCAATAACGTGACTTGCTTCATCCAAAAGTCACACTTGCTGAACTTTGCATAAAACTTCTCCTTTCTTAATGTCACCAAAACAAAACTTAGATGTTATTCATGTTCCTCCTTTCTCTTTGAGTAGATGAGAATATCATCAATAAACACTACCAAAAATTTGTCAAGGTAATGTCTAAAGACTCTATTCATCAAATCCATGAAGATTGTAGGGGCATTAGTAAGTCCAAAGTCATTAGAAAAAACTCATAGTTCCCATACCTTGTACAGAAGGCAGTCTTTTGAATATCTTCCCTCTTCACCTTTACCTGATGATATCCAGAACAAAGATCCACCTTTGAGATTTATTGAGCTCCTCTTAACTGATCGAACAAGTCATCAATCTTAGGGATAGGATACTTTTTCTTTATGTTGATCTTGTTGAGTTCTCGATAATTGATACACGGCCGCATTGTTCTATCCTTCTTCTTCACAAAGAGCACTGGCGCACCCCAAGGTGATGCACTAGAGCGTAAGAACCCTTTGTCCAGATGCTCTTGTAGCTAATTCTTTAACTCATCCAGTTCGATAGGAGCCATCCTATAGGAACACATCGAGATAGGAGTAGCTTTGGGTATGAGTTCAATTGAGAACTCTACCTCATGGTTCAGGGGAATTTTTGGTAACTCTTCGGGAAATATGTCTTCATATTCCTTTACGATGGGAATTTCTGCAAGGTTGGAACATTCCTTTGACTCAACTATTTGGGTGAGATATTCTTCTTCATAGGGAATCAACACCCCCACCATTGAATAATTCATCAAAGGAGATTCACGATCTTCCTTGTATTTGTAGTGGAGCATGGGATGGTTCAGAATATGAAAATATATTTTCTTTTCCCGACAGTTGATATGTGCTCTATATAATGAGAGTCAATCCATTACCATTATAGTATCAAATTCTACCAAGGGAAATATTATGAGATTTTCTAGAAGAATCTTCCCATATACACCAATAGGAGAAGAGTCAAACACTTGGGCATCAATAATTTCACCACTTGGTGTTTTTATAGATATCTCTACTTCAAGGTTCCGGGGCTTCGATTCGATAGTTCTAGAAAACTTGCATGATATAAAGGAATGCGTTGAACCAGAATCAAATAAGACTTTTTCCATTCTTGAGTTAATAGGAAGTGTACCTTTTTTGACTTCATTATCTTTATCCACTTCTGTAGTAGTGATGGCATAAGCCTTCCCTTGTTCCTTTGGCTTCAGTGGTTGCTGACATTGATTAACCTTGAGATCTTGAGGGTTAGTGCACTGGTTTGCATAGTGCCTTATCTCCCTACATTTGTAGCATTGAACCATGAGTTTTTCTCTCCATTATTCGGCTACATTATCCTTCCTTTTCGTGTATTTTAAACACTCTGGAGCATGGTGTCCTTTTTTCCCACACTTGAAGCAGTTCCCCATCCCTTTGAGGTAGTTCCCATGGTGAAACTTCCCAAATTTTTGGTATTTGGGTCATTGTGTTTTCTTCCCACTTTTTTCATTAGATCCTCCATCTTGAAACTCCATCTTTCATTTCTTATCCCCATATCCATGGGACCATTCCCCAAACTCCATCTCTACTTTGAGATCACATCGAAAAACTTCTTCATAACTCCCAAAGTCTCGAATTTCAAGAGCCTTTTGAAGGTGTGGTTTCAATCCACTAAAGAATCTATAAATTTTGATATCATTTTTTATAACAAAACCTGAAGCGTTCCTTGCAAGCCTTTTGAAATTTGCTTCATAGGTTGTGACAAATTCTCCTTCTTTTTTCTTGAGGTCTATGAATTCTCTCTCCATCTTCATGCGAAGAGTTCATGGGAAATACTTGTTAAGAAACATCATCTTAAAGTCTTCCCATTCCATCTCTTCAATTTCCTCCCTTGGATTTGTGTACTTAATCAAAGACCACCATTGATCGGATTCTCTGTCTAGATGATAAATGTCTAGAGTAACCTTCTCTGTCTTAGAACAGTGAAGCGCAGAAAATATCTTCTCCATGGGGTTGACCCACTATTCCATAACTAGTGGATCAGAAGATCTGCAGAATGTCAGTGGTCATTGCCGCATAAACCATTTGATAGTAATTTTCTCCCTCTTTAGTTAAGGAGGATGTTCCCAATTATTATGGTTATTATTCATAACCTGAGATAATTGGGTAAGCATCGCCATGATGTTTTGAACTCCACCTCCCAAATCATTGGGGATGTTGTTCGGGCAATTGTTACATTGGCCCTCGCATGAGTTGTTGGCCTGATTTCTCCTAGTTCCCACCATTTTCTAAAATAGAAAAGGACAAAACAAAATATAAGAAAACAAGTCATGAATAACATATTCATTACAAAAAACATAACATATGGGATCCCTATGTAAATATTCATGTGTGCATATTTGTACTTAGTCTCATGGTAGTGGTTTTCTCTAGGGTTCACTAATCCAAATTCCCAAATTAACTAAACATTTCCTCTAATACCAACTATAAAGTCCCTATCTTTTATTACATTACTATTACATCATTTTAACAATAAACAACATAATATTATTACACATAGAGGATCCAACAGTTTAGTGTCTTGGGAAAACTAGGAACATACATAGCAATTACAACATCAAGCATAAACATTTATTAAATTTATTCTTCTCTAGATTATTATTAGAACTTTTCCTCTCCTTAGTACATATAGCCACCTAAGGATATACATCAAAAGGGGTGATCTAGAAGAACAGTAATAGGATAGATAAGAACAATATATCATGGGGTGAGCATAACAATAACATGGGAAAAAGATCATGAACATGAGAGGAAGCATAAATATAAGACTTGAAATATGGAAATGCATAAAAATGAATCATCATGTCTTATTGGTTAACTACCACATAGACTTTTGAACCAAGCTAGCATCTTTTTCACACATATTTCACATTTACTCATGAGATTCATCACTTTACCCAATGCATTGGAGCGATGTATAATTCCGGGCGCACTTGTCACATCATAACATTATCATTTATCATGCATGCTGAAATGAACATATAACATAAATGAACATAATGAACCCATTAAAAGGAATGGGTTTCATCTCATAATAACACATTCATAATCATTGGGTTCCCAAAAGAATGAGGGAATAACATACATGTTACAAGAACCGTAAATGGTGTGTTCTTGAGAGAAGAGTTCTTTTGGAAAACATTTGGTTTTTCATAAATACTAGTGAAAACCATGTATATCCCATAAAAGTAAAGACAATGATGAACAAAATATTTTTAAGGAGTAACCATATCCAAATTGGAGTGAAAGAGGGAAAACCTGAAAGAAGAAAATTGGGTTCGAGATTTCCCCTTACCTTGTACCTGAATGCTTCCTTCTCTTTAATGTCATGTATAATGACATTATATTAATTAAATAGAAATCCAGAACCCTGTGTACATTAATACGGTTCATTATGGGTTCATTAAGTTATTTTATGTTCCTTGTGATGAGTTATAGAGTTTAAAAACATTATTCGGGAATGTTTGTTTTGATGGTTTTCTTGAGTGGTTCACTTGTATTCTTAAATTGAAGTTTGGGTAGAACATGTGTAAACATCCAGGAAAGATATTACAAGTTATTAATTATATTACAGATGTATTAATGATATTATAATGAATCATATTATATCCATGTGGATGAATCATTAGATAAGAATTAAAAGACGATTGTTTGGGTTAATTTGAGCGATTTTTCAATCATAATGAACTTGTTTTATTTTATCACGAGTAATATGGTCATAAGTTAGTTCCAGAACATTAAATAGAAGATAATTCATATAATAACTTCTGTTTAAACCATAAAAAAAATTTCATGACCATATCGAAAGGTAGAAATGGAAGAATAAAACATGTCGTTCTTGAAGGTGATAAGTTAACACCTCACGAACAACGTTCTCTTTAATAAAACAAAAGGAAGAGGGAAAGGTTGTTGGATGATATAATATCCCATTAGATTCATAAAATTACATTATATGTATAATAATGGAGTTACAATAAAATTTAGATGAAGATAGGTGGGGAGAGATCCAGAAATGAACTTGAACTTGAAAGGAAATTAAAGGAGAAGAGGGAGAGAAATTACCTCTTGAATCCCCCTCTTTAGATCTTCCTTAAGGTCCTAAGCATGGTATTTTGATGAGACCATAAACTCTTGGAAGTGTGGTAGGGGCTATATAATAGGTTTGGGCAGAGTTTAGAGAAGTCTTGGAGCTTGAGAGGTGTGAAGAAATGTGGGTGTGAAGGGTGGCTTTTATAGTGGAGGGGAGAGGGGTTTCCTTAATATAAAACCCATTAGTTTATTAATTTCCCCTAAGAGAAGGAATAGTGAGTCGTCCATGACCAATAATAGTAAATAAGGAATTTGAGATTGAGATTTGGGTGCTTACATCACTTGTGATGTCAGTAATAGTGGGTTTTAATTATAATGTATTTATATGGTAAATTAATGTATTTTACTATTCACCAAAAATTCAAGTATTTCAGAAAAATACCAAAATTTTACCCCCAAACATTTTTCAATGTGTAGAATCTAAAAATAAAGTCCATTTCTCAAAAATAATTTTCTAAATATTATTAATTCAATAATTAATTAAAATCATAATTTACTATAATAAAATGGTTTTTAAAATTAAAACTGATTTTATAGTGCTTTCAAAAATTACGTAGGGTCTTAGAATATTATCTAAAAACTATAAGACATGGATTTTATAATTAATGAACATATTTTAAGCAAATAATTTTTCTTTTAAATTAATTAATTAATTATAATTAATTATTTATGACTTACAAAATACTAAAATGTTTACTAAGGTCAAATTGTCACTTTCTATGATGTCTGAATTTTATTTAATTATTCATGGGTAAGGTTACTCTTATGTTGGATGATTTAATATTCATAAGGTTCATTTTACTATTCATAAGGGTATGTTACTATTCATAAGAGTAGGATACTATTAACCAAAAATTATTTTTGTTTTATTAGACTCCAAAAATCATCTTGAACACAACCGTGTATGTCGGATTTTTGAAATTCAAAACATATAAGGGACAAAATTATGTTTAGAGGTCACTTAGCACATATTAGTTCATTATGTTGTGTTTTCATGTTATTTTATGACATAATTATAAGAAGGGAATTTCCATTGAAAAACTTTGGCTCGTTACATTCTCTCTCATCAACCAATTTTACGATTTCTATTTGATGTCGTTATGCAGCTGAATTTACACAAAGATTTACATGCCAAAATCATCATATAAGTGAATACCATACCCATATATTTATCAATGGTATTCACCTTCATGCACATGTTCTTGTTGATTTAGTAATTACATTTATGTATTCCACACCTCTTATTTATGGAATAAATTAGTATGTTTAATAAATACATGTTGTATGATCTATGTGGAAAACATATGTGTGACATGAAATGATTATAAATGGTATGCACTAATAGAACTCTAATGCCTTGGGTAAAGAATGGTCTCATAATACGTCAAGTGAAATGAGGGTTTACTCATGATAATTTAAGTGCAACGACGTTTTACGCATGCTAATTCAAGTTCAATGAGGGTTTACTCATTCTCCATGTGCAATGAGCCTTGAATCATGCTAATATCATGTTAAATGTTATTGGAACATTACCATGTTTTTATAGCCATGCTATATCATGCCTTTATGTTGATGTTTCTATTTTTATTCATTGATATTCTTATTGCCTAATATACACTGTATTCTTCATGTTATGCCTTGTTTACTCCCTTAATGGGATTTATAGCTCACCCTTTTCTTATGAATGTCCTTAGGTTTTCCCATGCAATGTTAAGTACAAAGAAATCGTGTGGTCATGTAAAAGAAGTTTTCAATAAAGATGATGTATTTTATGTTCTAATTTGTTATGTAAAGTTTATAATTTCCCAAGAAACTATAACTCTTGATCCTCATAATTTTATGAAGTGGAATTTTATGTAATAATTCATGTTTAAGTATGTAATAAATAGTAGGGTTGTTATAATTGTCCTCACATATAGACCATCTATCTGAGGATGATTTTTGTGCTAAAGTTCATCTTTATCTCCAATAATTTTTGAATAATTTTCTAGAAACTAGAGGTAAAACTCATATCCCAATCAGAAATAATGGATATTGGTACTCCCTTATAATGTTATAAATCCCTCACATGGTAGTTTTAATCGTGTTTTTTTAAATTAAAATGGTGATGAACTAGTTTTGGGTTATTCATCGATATTTATGGTTTACATTATAACAATTTTTTACTTCGTGTGTTATCCAAAATGAACTATATCAATGATATATTCCATTTATATATATATGAACCCCATTATTGGTATCACATTAAATATAACATTAAAAATAAGAAATATAAGAGTATCGTGATTCAAAATGTTAATGGGGTAGTATTTACACGATTGAAAAGGAAACATAGTGTATAGGTTAAACATGTATCAAGGGATTAAAATTTGAGAAAAACAAATTCTTATATTTTTTCTCCACTAAGTAAATTTCACTCTAACATCTTGTATAGAAAACATAAATATCATAATCACTGATTTCAAAACCTTTTTCATATATGTAACCTTTTATAATCTTCATTTATAATTTCTTTCTACATTTATATTATTTATTCATACCTATTTTTGATGTTGGGTGTAGGTAATCTTGATCATTTTGAAACTAGCTTCATGATCGTGGCGTTGTTATTATCTCTTATCCCAATGTACATCATTAAAAGTTCATTAATATATCTATATTTGATGACTTATAATTATTTATGAAGTATAAATTTCTTTTCATGAGTACTTTAGTCTTTATCCTATAAGAGAAAATCAAGGACGAATATTTTTTAGTTATTTTAAACTTACAAAGAATGTTTTCATAATTAATGAGTTAAATATTGTTGTATTATAGAAATAAAATATTTCAATATTTATATCATATTATACAAGAAATTATTTTTTCATAATCATCCATGATATAATTTCATATCATTGTTTAACTAGATGGTGAAACCAACCCAAACATGAACTTACCATGATTAATGGATGTTTATGAGGTGATTTAATTGAAATATCATTACACTAGAAACATAATTATATATTTTAGTTCTTATTAGTGTGAAAAAAACAGAAGTATAAAGTAATTAGAATAATAATTAATTGATATTAAAATATTACCTAATTTGAATTAAATATTTTTCTTTTAGTACACGTGTTTTAAATGATTGCATTAGTGATAATCATTTGTTAGTAATATCATTAATAGGTAATAAATGTTTCTTATAAAGTACCTTAATGACGTTATAAACATCATATTTATCGTTAAAACCAATATCATGGCCATCTATGTTGGTGGGTATAAAATTAAAATTGTAAATCGATCGTTCTATGTTGGTGGTAGTCAACACGTATGCTTAGATGATGATTTCATTTTCCATAGAACGGGAAAAGAAGTAATATGGTTTATAATTTCAAAATATAAAATATTTCATAAATTTTATAATTATATATTAAATTACCTATCATTATTTTCCATGTAAGGTAGTTATGGAAAATGATACACATTGCACCATGGAGGATGTAGTCCACACAACACATGATTTAAATTTTTGTTTTTATTAATGGAAAAATGGGAGGGTGGTTAATGATTGTATTGTAATTGTAATAACATACCGGTACAATAATTATATTTATATTATAATTATAATATGATAAAAATAAATTTTATTAATAACAAAGGAACATAAATAAATATAAAAATAAAAAGAGTTTTGGAACGTATACCACACTTCTTTGATTATCTCCTTTGCAAAGGGGGTTATCTTCTTTCCTTTACCCATTATTTCCATGGAAGTGATTTAACCTTATATATAATAAATAAAAAACATTAATTACCTATTTTATAATCTTAATCATATAATTATCCATTTATACTCTTCATTAATAACAATTATCTCCATGTATTAGTTTTTTTAATCCCTTTTCAATATTGGGTGTTAATAATATTGATTGTTTTGAACTAAGTTCATAAAAGTGATGTGGGACTTCCTTTTTCTCCAAAGGATCATAATTTAAAAACCATTAAAGTTACTATAATTTATTTTATATAAATTATAAATATTTTATAATTCCATTGCATGGGTTTTTTAGTCACGTTTTGGGAAAATGAATACGGTGATGAACTAGTTTTGGGTTATTTAAAAATATCATTGGTTTAATTTATAATGATAGTTGAATTTTTTATCTAAAAAGAAACATACTAATAATATATATTAATTAAATAAATAATATTCACTAATAATATAAAAACTAAAACCATCCATACTTTTAATTGAATAAAAAAATGAAATTTTATTCATGGAGATGATAGCCCACACAAAGCATGATTCATGTTTCTAAGTTTTTTATGGAGAAGGGTAAGGTGGTTAATGATGTTACCATAATAATACTAAAATAATGGTATAATAATTATAAATATTTAATAATTTTAATATGGTTAAATTATATTTTAATAATAAGAACATCACATAAATAAATATAAAAATGAGAGGTTAGGAACTTATACCTCACTTCTCGAATTATCACCTTTATAAAAAGGATTAAACCATTTAGAGATAGTATTATTCAAAGAAAAGAATATCCATAATGTGTATAGGAGTGTGGATGATAGAGTTGTAATAGTTTATTACAATATTAAGTGTTTTTTGTGTGATAGAAAGTGAGGAGATAGGTGCCCCTATTAAAAGTTAAAAGGAGTGGCATTTTTTTAAATACCCAAAACATTTCAATAATGGGAATTCACTCTTAATTAAAGTGGATAAAATTGATAAATAAAGTATTAGAGAGTACATAAGGTCAATATATTCCTCCATCATTCAAATATAAATATTTTTACAACATGCAGGTTATCCTTACCTCTAATGTTACTTTTTTTTACCATTTTAATTTTCACCACAGTGACTAGTTTTTAACTAGGTAATTTATCCATTAAACCTAAAAATTGGCCATTATTATATAATTTTCACCAAATTATTTATAATTTCAATGAAATTTTTTTATCTTTAATTTTATTAATAATCAAAATTATTTTTACAATATTAAATGTATAATGTATTAAAAAACATTTTTTTGAAAAAATATAAATTAAATTATAAAATTTAAAACATAGGTTTACAAATTAAAACCAGAATTTTTTAAAATTGTATATTCACATATAAAATAAATATTTGGTCTTATAAAAAGGTATAAAAAATTTCCAATTCATACTTAAAAATGAATAATTTCACAAAGTCGTGTTATTTGTAAAAAATGTTATTTTTCACTATTAACCTAAAAATAAATATTAAAAAAAATAAAAAATTAATATTAATATAATATAGTCATGATAAATCCAAAAATGAAGTTATTTTTTACAAATTCACATCTTAAAATTTATAAATATTACTTTTAAATGTAATAATAAAATATCATGTAAATAGTTATTTACATAAAATCAAAAACTATTATCCTTAATTTAGTACTAATCATAGATATATCAAACTTAAAAAATATAAATTTTATAAAAAAAATAATCATAAAAATATATTATCAGTTTTTTATATTTAATAGTTGAGTCCATATTTATAGTGAAATTTATTTTTTATTCTTATATGTGTGTATATATATATATCATGATTTTGTTTCAGATGTTCATACTTGTTGATTATATGGATACCTTAATATGGTCTATATTCATTTGGTTTTTGGGTTTTTTTGTGGATCAATCCATCAAACATAGAATTTTTCTCAATGATAAAAAATAAGGGATGTTTAATTATACCCCCCCCCCCAAATAATTTCATCCTCTAAATTTCATTACATGGACGAAAACAAGTGAGGGTACTTTTTTTTCATTACATCCTCAGGTTCCCATGTGTCTTCTTCAAAGTTATGGTTTCTCCATATATCTTTGACCAGGTGAGTGGTGATGTTCTATAGAACCTTATCTATTTGATCCAAAATTTCTACTAGTTATTTATTATTTGATAGAGCATGTTCCAGTTTCATGGATTTTGAGTTCAGTACATCTGAAGGGTCTGTTATATACTTCCTCTGTAACAACCTAGAATTTTATGAATTATTTTTTTCAAATAAATGTATATTCTTTGATATAATTTTTTAAATTCTAGATAAAGTAAAAAACAAATCATGATATACTTCTATAATATTATTGTTATATTTTATCACCTAGTTATTTGATTAGTGGGTATGAAAAGGAATAACTAAATTATAAAAATGTATAGAATTTTGTTCCATCCTAGAAATTCCATGTGTGTTTGGAATGAAATTTTGTGGTTTTGGTGGAACAATATTTATGTCAAACACATATCTACTTCTCTTTTTGGTGGTTTCCAATGGGGTTTATTCTTTGAATTGGAAACACCCAATGGTTTTATATTTGTAAGGACTCATGGACCTGCTTTCCAAAGGCAGGTGTTCTTTGGAAAACATGGGAAACGATACTTAGGAACCCACATTAGTTGAGATGATGGAAGGTTGATCTCATCATGACCTTTTGGGGGGATTGTTTCCTACTTCGAGACTCTCTTATATATTTTAGATATATTCACGAATTATTCATTGATTCCCAATTATTTCATGGGTCAACCTGGAATTAACAAACAATTGTTTGCTTGTATAGAATTTAGAATCATATGTATATATCTGATGTTCTTAATTGATGGATATATATTTATGTATATGAGTTTATTTGTCAATGTAACCCTTTTATCTTCTGATAAAGATTAATTTTTTATTTTTATTATGATCATGGTTTTGATTCATACATTGGAGTGATCAAGAGTGTATCATTATCTAGGGAGATGGTAGTTGTTTTGATGTTGGGATTTTAAACATGAGATGGGATTATTATGTGTCCTTATTAAAGGAATTATAACCCACATACTTTGGAGCCACTTAACGGGACACATCATTCCTTTTAAGGTCATGTGATAAGGGCCGAGCCTTGTAGTCAAACATCATGAGGCAATGACTTCTAGGAAAAAGATTCCTAGTCGATTTTCTGTGCGGGAATTACCTCATGGTAGACTAGGGAACCTATAATCAATATAGATTCCTAGGTTATATAATACCCTAATAGGAATGTGGTCTAAAGAGAATTAGGGTTTATTTGGGGTGTTGGGTTTGTGCCTCAGGGAGGCTTCCTATGCATCCAATTTGGACGGGAATCAAAGCCCATATGGTTTGGTTTGGTTTTTAGGACCCATGCCTATAGAGGTCCTCTGACGGTTTTTATCATAAGGGATTATTATATTGACCTTGTCTTTTCATACATTACTATTAAATCATTTTAAAGATAAATAACATAATAGTACTAAATATAGAGGATCGAAAGGTTTAGAACATGAGCCTCATCCCAGTTGGTGAGGAATCTCTAGGTGCATCCAAGAGACTCGAGATCAAATCCAGGTGGAGGCATATTTCTGGGGGTATTGTAGCATTATTGTAGAAGTACTGTAGTAGGTACTGTAGTAGCACTATTGCAGGAATTGTTCAGTACTGTAGCTAAACTATTCATCCATCTGGGCCTTCAGGCCACCGGTTTGGTCCTCGGGTCCTGTAAGGCTTTCGAGCCACCCAAGGCCTTCGGGCCAGTTGATTCTCAATGACTTAGATCCACCTTTAGACCTTAGGGCCACCCCAAGGCCTTCGAGACACATGAATGCAGGCCCCAGACACACTACAAAAAAGAAGCAGCCCCAGAAGAGGATTCAGAGCAGGTTTACTCACCAGAGCAGAGCCAAATGGATTGTCAGAATGAGAGGGTATGGATATTCCACTGGTACCAGCCAGTGATTGTATGAGAATCCTAGCCAGATGGTCATACAAAGGTGTAGAGATACTATCAGGATGCAGATGTTGGGGATGGGCAGTTCCTTGTATATATTTTGGTTGAATTCCTTAAGACCTTTGGCTCATGTAATGTCATAAGCCTACGGTCCATGTAATCTCTGAGCCTACGGGCCTTGTAAATGTTCCCCCTCATCCCTTGAAAGGGGTTTATCAAAAATCAATAAAAATTAAGGCCTTCGGTCCATTCAGGCATGATCCAAAGGTTTAGTATCTTGGGAAAACTTGGACCATACATAACAATTACAACATCAAGCATAAACATTTATTTAATTTCTTCTTCTCTAGCTTCTTATTGGCACTTGTCCTCTCCTTAGTACATGTAGCCACCTTAGGATATACATAAAAAGGGGTGAGCTAGAATCCCAGTAAGAGGATAGATAAGAACAATATATCATGGGGTGAGAAAAATCATAACATGGTAAAAATATCATGAATATGAGATGAAGCATAAATATAAGTCTTGAAATGTGGCAATGCATAAAAATGAAACCTAATGTCTTAGTGGTTAACTAAAAAACATAATTGTGAACCAATCTATAATATTTTTCACACATAATTTCACAGTTACTCATGAGATTAATCACTTTAACCAATGCATTGGAGCGATATATAATTCCGGGCACACCTGTCACATTCAAACATTCATATTGCGCTATATAATTCTGGGCGCACCCGTCACATCAAAACATTATCATTATCATGATTTCCACATAGAACATATATCAAAAGTGAACATAAATAACCCATGTAATGGAATGGTTTACATCTCATAAGAACACATTCATAAACATTGGGTTCCCAAAAGAAAGAGGGAATAACATACATGTTTGAAGAACCGTCTACTTTGAGAGAGAAGTAAAAGGTGTGTTCTTAAAAGAAGAGTTCCTTTAAAAAACATTTTGTTTGATATAAAAACTAGTGAAAAACATGTATATCATAGAAAAGAAAAGAAAATGATGAAAAAAGTATCTTTAATTAGTAACCATATCAAAAAAATGGAGTGAAAGAGGGAGAACCTGAAGGAAGAAATTTGGGTTCGAGAATTTCCCCTTACCTTGTATCTGAATGCTTCCTTTTCTTTAATGTCCTATATAATGACATTATATTAATTAATTAGAAATCCAGAACCATGTGTAAATTAATATGGTTCATTATGGTTTTATTAAGTTATTTTATGTTCCCTTTTATGAGTTATAGAGTTTAAAAACATTGTTCGGGAATGTTTGTTTTTATGGTTTTCTTGAGTGGTTCACTTGTATTCTTAAATTGATGTTCAGGTAGAACATGGGTAAACATACAAAACTGATATTTCATGTTATTAATGATATTACATGAGTTTTAATGATATTATAAAGAATTATATTAGATCCATGTAGATTTATCATTAGATAACAATTAAATGATGATTGTTTGGGTTAATTTGATCGATTTTTCGATCATAATGAACTTGTTTTATTTTATCACTAGAAATATGGTCATAAGTTAGTTCCAGAAATTTAAATAGAAGATAATACATATAAAATGTTCTGGTTCAACCATAAAAATTGTTTCATGACCAGATCATAAGGTATAAATGGAGGAAGAAAACTCGTCATTCTTGAAGGTGATAAATTAACACCTCACGAACAACGTTATCCTTAATAAAATAAAAGGAAGTGGGAAAGGGGTTGGATGATATAATATACCATATGCATCATAAAATTACATTATATGTATAATAATGGAGTTAAAATACCATTTTGATGAATATATATGGGGAGAGATCATGAAATGAACTTGAACTTGAAAGGAAATTAAAGGAGAAGAGGGAGAGAAATTACCTCTTAAATCATCCTCTTGAGATCCTCCTTAAGGAAGCTAGTCTTGGTATTTTTATGAGACAAACAGCTCTTAAACATGTAATAGGGTCTAGGGAGGATGTTTGGGAAGGTTTTATAGAAGTATTAGAGCTTTAGAGGTGTGAGGAAATGAGGGTGTGAAGGGTGGTTTTTATAGTTGTGGGGAGAGGGGTTTCCTTACTATAAAATTTATTAGTTTATTAATTTCCCCTAAGAAAAGGAATAATGAGTCTTCAATGACCAATAATAGTAATTGAATCATGTGATCTCAAACCAAGTGGTCTTACAACAGAAAAACATCACACATGACTCTATAATTAGCTTATTTAGCTTATTTTGTAAATTATGGTATTTCACTATTCATCAAAAATTCAAGTATCTCAGAAAAATCCAAAAAATTTAACCCTACCATTTTTTGATGTTTAGAATCCCAAAATGAAGTCCATTTTTCAAAAAATAATATTCCAAATATTATTAATTTAATATTTAATTAAAATCATAATTTAATTAAAAAAAAATTTAAAATAAAAACTTAATTTATAGTGCTTTCAAAAATTACATAGGGTCTTATAAAATTATATAAAAACCATAAGACATTGATTTGATAATTAATGAAAACATTTTAAGAAAATAAATTTTCTCTTAAATTAATTAATTAATTATAATTATTTATTTATGACTTACAAAATACCAAAACATTTACTAAGGTCAAATTGTCACTTTCTAAGATGTCTAAATTTTATTTAATTATTCCCGGGTAAGGTTACTCTTATGTTGGATGATTTAATATTCATAAGGGTCATATTTCTATTCATAAGGGTATGTTACTCTTCATAAGGGTAGGTTACTATTCACCAAATTTTTTTTTTTATTAGACTCCAAAAATCATCTTGAACACAACCGTGTATATAAGATTCTCAAAATTACCAATACATAAGTGACAAACTTATGTTTAGAGGTAACTTAGCACATAGTTATTAATTATGTTGTCTTTTCATGTGATTTTATGACATAAATATAAGAAGGTAATTTCCATTGAAAAACATTGGGTCGTTACATTCTTCCCCCCTTAAGAAATTTCGCCCCCGAAATTTCACTATACACAAACAGGTGAAGGAACTTCTCCTTCATCACCTCCTCCGGTTCCCAAGTAGCATCTTCAAACTTATGGTTCCTCCACAACACTTTGACAAGGTGGGTTGTCTTGTTGCATAGTACTTTATCTCTTTGATCCAGAATCTCTACTGGTTGTTCCTCATAAGAGAGATCATTTTCCAGTTGTACTACCTCTGAGTTTAGTACATGTGAGGGGTCTGGTATGTACTTCCTCAGGAGTGATACGTGAAACACATCATGAACTTGAGCCATATTCCGTAGAAGTGAAAGTCGATAGGCCACGACTCCTATGTAGTCAAGGATCTCAAAGGGGCCAATGTACCTTGGTATTAGCTTCCCTTTCTTCCCAAATCACGTGACTCCCTTCCATGTAGATATTTTTATGAAGACTTTATCTCCAACATCTAACTCCAATTCCCTTTGACGGTTAACAGCATAGATCTTTTGCAAACTCTGAGCAGCATTGATGTGTTTCTGTATGAATTGAACCTTCTCTATCATCTCTTACACAAGATCAGTTCCAAGTAGCTTTCTTTCTCCAATTTCATCCCAAAAGGTTGGAGTTCTACATCGCTTTCCATACAGAGCTTCATATGAAACCATCTAAATACTTGAGTGGAAGCTATTATTGTATGATAACTCAACTAATTAGAGATGTCGATCCCATCCACATTTGATTTCTAGAGAGCATGATCTTAGCATATCTTCAAGAGTCTGAATAGTCCTTTGAGACTAGCCATCAGTTTGGGGTGATAGGCCTTGGTGGAATTTAATTCAGTACTCAAAACATGTTGAAGACTTCTCCAGAATTTAGATGTGAACCTTGGATCACGGTCAGATACAATCGAGAGTGGAACTTCATGTGGTCTTTCCACTTCCTTCACATATATCCTTGTAGGTTGTTCAAGTGAGAGATCTTCCCAAATAGCGATAAACTGGGTAGTCTTGGTGAGTCAATCAACCACAACCCATATCACATTATTTCCCATTGATGTCTTCGGGAGACCCGTGACAAAGTTCATAGTAACATTTTCTCATTTCCACATGGTTATAGGCAATGGATGCCTCATACCTTTGGACTTTTGTCGCTCAGATTTAACTTGCTGACATAACAATCACCTTGATATATATTCTACAATCTCTTTCTTCATTAAATCCAACCAGAAGTGTTCTCGGAGATCATGGTACATCTTGGTACTCCCAGGATGGATAGAGAATGTTGAGCTATGTGAATTTTCTAATAGCTCATTCTTTATCCTGGGGGATGATGGCACAAAAATCCACGTTCCAAACCAAATCACACCAATGTCATTGATATGGAACTCCTGCAGCTTCCCTTCCTTTATTGCATTCACCCTCTTTTGTATCTCCACATCAACCCTTTGTTCTTCCTTAATCTTCTCTTGGATGGATGGTTGCGCAATCATTTGGGAAAGGTAGGATTTATCCCCTACCCTTATGATTTCTAAATCCATTCTTAGCATATCCAAGAAGATAGGGTCTTTCTCAATCCACAACATGGATAGAGTAGCAGGTTCTTTTCTGCTTAGTGCATCAGCTTCCTTGTTTGCCTTTCCAGGATGATAGTGAATAGAGCACTCATAATCCTTGATTAGCTTTAACCATCTCCTTTGATGCATGTTGAGATCCTTTTCTATGAATATATACTTTAGGCTCTTATGGTTGGTGTATATGTCCCACTTCTCACAATAAAGGTAGTGCCTCCATATTTTCAAGGTAAAAATCACGGCTGCCATCTCTAGATCATGCGTCGGGTAGTTCTTCTCATGGATCTTTAAATGTCGTGAGGCATAGGCTATCACATTATCATTTTGCATGATTACACAACCCAAGCCTTTCTTTGAAGCATCACTATATATCACAAAACTTTCTTCACTTTTCGGTAGTGTGAGTATAGGTGCAGTGATCAGCCTTCACTTTAGCTCCTTGCAGCTTCCCTCAAATTCTTCTGTCCAGAAATACTTTACCCCTTTCCTTGTTAACTTAGTTAGCGGGCTTGACAATCGTGAGAGGTTTCTCAAAAAATGTCGGTAGTACCCAGCTAATCCAAGAAAACTACGGATTTTTGTGACACTAGAGGGCCTGGGCCATTCCTCAATCACCATTATCTTTAAAGGATCCACAAAAATTCCCTCACTTGTGATCACATGTCCCAAGAATGTGACTTTATTCTTCCAAAAGTCACCCTTTCTGAACTTGGAGTACAAATTCTCCCTTCTTAATGTCTCCAAAACAAGTCTTGGATGTTCTTCATGTTCCTCCTTTCTCTTGGATAAGATGAAAATATCATCAATAAACACTACCAAAAATTTGTCGAGGTAATGTCTAAAGACTCTATTAATCAAATCCATGAAGATTTATAGGGAATTAGTAAGTCCGAAGGGAATCACCAAAAACTCATAGTTCCAATACCTTATACGGAAGGCAGTCTTCTGAATATCTTCCTTCTTCACCTTTACCTGATGATATCCATAATTAAGATCCACCTTTTAGAAGTATTGATCTCCTCTTAACTAATCGAACAATTCATCAATCCTAGGGAGAGGATACTTGTTCTTTATGGTGATCTTGTTGAGTTCCTAACAACCGATACACAACCTCATTGTTCCATCCTTCTTTTTCAAAAATAGCACTTGCGCACCCCAAGGTGATGCACTAGGGCGTATGAACCCTTTTCCTATATGCTCTTGAATATGCTTCTTTAACTCCTCCAGTTCTATAGGATCCAACCTATAGGGACACTTTGAGATATGAGTAGCTCCGGGTATGAGTTCAATTGAGAACTCTACCTCACAATCCGGGGGAATTCTAGGCAACTCTTCAAGAAATAAATCGTCGTATTCCCTCATGATGGGCATTTCCTCAAGGTTGGCACTTTCCTTCGACTCAACCATTTGGTAGAGGTATGCTTCTTCGTAGGGAATCAACACTGAAACCATTGAAGGATTTTTCAAAGGAGATTCTTGATCTTCCTTGCATTCATAGAGGAGCATGGGATGGTTCAGAATATGAAAATATATTTCCTTTTCCCGATAGTTGATATGTGCTCTATATAACGAGATCCAATCCATTCCCATTATAGAATCAAATTCCACCAAGGGAAGTATTATGAGATTTGGCGGAAGAATATTCCCACATACTCCAATAGGATAAGACTCAAACACTTGGGTTTCAATGATTACACTACTTGGTGTTTTTACAGATATCTCTACTTCAAGGTTTCAGGGCTTCAATTATAGAGTTCTATCAAACTTTAAAGATATAAAGGAATGCGTAGAACTAGAATCAAATAAGACTTTTTTCATTCTTGAGTGAATAGAAAGTGTACCTTATATGACTTCATTATCTTGCTCCACTTCTATAGTAGTGATGGAATAAGACTTCCCTTGTTCCTTTGGCTTTGGTGGCTGCTGACACTGATTACCCTTGAGAACTTGAGGTTTAGTGCCCTGTTTTTCATAGTTCCCTAGCTCCCTACAGTTGTAGCATTGAACCATGAGTGGTTCTCTCCTTTCATCACATACATTCTCCTTCCTTTTCATGTCTTTTCAACACTCTTGAGAATGATGTTCTTCTTTCCCACACTTGAAGCATTTCCCTGTCCCTTTGAATTAGTTCCCATGGTGAAACTTTCCATATTGTTAGAATGTGGGCCATTTAGTTTTCTTCCCACCTTTATCATTAGATCCACCAGCTTGAAACTCCATCTTTCATTTCTTATCACCATAGAAATGGGACCATTCTACAAACTCCATCTCCACTTTGAGAGCACACTGAACAACTTCTTCATAACTCTCAAAGTCTCTAATTGCAAGATCCTTTCGAAGGTGTGGTTTTAATCAACTAAAGAGTTTATAAATTTTTCTATCATTGTTGATAACCAAACCCAAAGCATACCTTGAAAGCCTTGTGAAATTTTCTTTGTAGGATGTGATATATTCTACTTCTTTTTGCTTGATCTCTATGAATTCTCTCTCCATCTTTGTGCAAAGAGTTCTTGGGAAATACTTGTTATGAAACATTATCTTAAAGTCTTCCCATTCCATCTCTTCAATTTCCTCCCTTGGCTTGGTGTTCTTAATCAAATCCCACCATTTATCGGCTTCTCCATCTAGATGATAAATGGATAAGGTCAACCTCTCCATCTCAGAATAGTGAAGGATAGAAAATATATTCTCAATGGAGTTGACCCACTGTTCCACAGCTAGGGGATGAGAAGATCCATTAAACGTCGGTGGTCTTTCCTGCATAAAACATTCGATAGCCAGTTTCTCCCTCTTTGGTGAATGAGGACGTTCCCCATTATTATGGTTATTGTTCATAATCTAAGATAATTGGGTAAGCATCGCCATGATGTTTTTAACTATACCTCCCAAATCATTGGTGATGTCATTTGGGGAATCAATTCATTGGCCCTCACAAGAGTTGTTGGCTTTATTTCTCCTAGTTCCCACCATTTTATAAAATAGAAAAGGTTATAACAAAACATAAGTCAACAATTCATGAATAAATAACTTATTTATTTGCACAATTTATACTAAAATCATAACATATAGTATCCCTATTTATATACTCTTGTGTGCATATTTTTATATAGTCTAATCCTAGAGGTTTTCTCTAGGGTTCACTAATCCTAATTCCCAAGTTATCTAAACCTTTCCTCTGATACCAACTATAGAGACTCTGCCATTTCTTACATTACTATTACATAATTTTAAAGATAAACAACATAATAGTATTACACATAAAGGATCCAAAGGTTTAGTGTCTTGGTAAAACTAAGACCATACATAAAAATTACAACATCAGGCATAAACATTTATTTATTTTCTTCTTCTCTAGATTTTTATTGGCACCTGTACTCTCCTTAGTAAATATAGCCACATGAGGATATAAATCAAAAGGGGTGAGCTAGAAGCCCAGTAAGAGGATAGATAAGAACAATATAGCATGGGGTGATCAAAATCATAACATGGTAAAAATATCATGAATATGAGGGGAAGCATAAATATAAGACATGAAATGTTGAAATGCATAAAAATGAAACATCATGTCTTAGTGGTAAACTACCACACATAATTATGAACCAAGATAGCATCTTTTTTACACATCATTTCACATTTACACATCATATTCATCACTTTACCCAATGCATTGGAGCACTGTATAATTCTGATCGCACCCATCACATTCAAACATTCATATTGCGCTATCTAATTCTCGGCGCACCCATCACATCATAACATTATCATTATCATGCTTTCCACAAGGAAAATATATCAAAAATGAACATAAATAACCTATGGAATGGAATGTGTTACATCTTATAAGAACACATTCATAAACTTTGGGTTCCCAAAAGAAAGTGGGAATAACATACATGTTTCAAGAACCGTCCACTTTGCGAGAAAAGTAAAAGGTGCGTTCTTAAAAGAAGAGTTCCTTTGAAAAATATTTTTTTTGACATAAAAACTAGTGACAAACATGTATATACTAGAAAATAAAAGACAATGATTAAAAAATTATGTTTAAGTAGTAACCATTTCAAAAAAATGGAGTGAAAGGGGGAGAACCCAAAGGATGAAATTTGGGTTTGAGAATTTCCCCTTACTTTGTATCTAATGCTTCTTTCTCTTTAATGTCCTATATAATGACATTATATTCATTAATTAGAAATACAGAAACTTTTGTACATTAATATGGTTCATTTTGGTTTTATTAAGTGGTTTTATATTCCTTTGGATGAGTTATAGAGCTTAAAAACATTGTTCGGGAATGTTTATTTTTATGGTTTTCTTGAGTGGTTCACTTGTATTCTTAAATTGAAGTTTGGGTAGAACATGGGTAAACATACAGAACTGATATTTCATGTTATTATTGATATTACAGTAGTTTAAATGATATTATAATGAATTATGTTAGATCCATGTAGATGTATCATTAGATAATAATAAAATGATGATTGTTTGGGATAATTTGAGCGATTTTTCGATCATAATGAACTTGTTTAATTTTATCACTAGAAATATGGTCATAAGTTAGTTCCAGAAATTAAAATAGAATATAATACATATAAAATGTTATTTTTCAACCATAAAAATGGTTTCATGACCAGATATGAAGGTAGAAATGGAAGAATAAAACTCATCATTCTTGAAGGTGATAAATTAACACCTCACGAACAACGCTCTCCTTAATAAAATAAAATGAAGAGAGAAAGATGGTTGGATGATATAATATCCCATTTGCATAATAAAATTAAATTAAATGTATAATAATGGATTTAAAATACCATTTGGATGAATATAGACGGGGAGAGACCAAGAAATGAACTTGAACTTGAAAGGAAATTAAAGGAGAAGAGGGAGAGAAATTACCTCTTAAATCTTCCTCTTGAGATCCTCTTTAAGGAATCTAGGATTGGTCTTTTGATGAGACCATCAGCACTTGAACTTGGGAGAGGGGATATAGAGGATGTTTTGATAGAGTTTATAGAATTCTTAGATCTTGATAGGTGTGAGGAAATGATGGTGTGAAGGGTTGTTTTTATAGTGGAGGGGAGAGGGGTTTCCTTAATATAAAATTCATTAGTTTATTAATTTCCCCAAATACAAGGAATAGTGAGTCTTCAATGACCAAAAATAGTAATTTTATCATGTGATACTGAACCTAGTGGTCTTACATCATCAGAACATCAAACATGACTCTATAATTAGCTTATTTAGCTTATTTTGTAAATTATGGTATTTCACTATTCATAAAAAATTCATGTATCTCAGAAAAATCCCAAAAATTTACCCCTACCATTTTTTGATGTGTGGAATATAAAAATGAAGTCCATTTTTCAAAAAATAGTTTTCTAAAAATTGTTAATTTAATATTTAATTAAAATCATAATTTACTTAAAAAACAGTTTTTAAAATTAAAATTGATTTTATAGTGCTTTCAAAAATTATGTAGGTTCTTATAAAATTATATAAAAACTATAAGACAATTATTTGATAATTAATGAATACATTTTAATAAAATACTATTTATTTTAAATTAATTAATTAATTATAATTATTTATTAATGACTTACATAATACCAAAATGTTTACTAAGGTCAAATTGTCACTTTCTAAGATGTCTAAAATTTATTTAATTATTCATGGGTAAGGATACTCTTATATTGAATGATTTTCTATTAATAAAGGTCATATTACTATTCAAAATGGTATGTTACTATTCATAAGGGTAGGTTACTATTCATCAAAAATTATTTTTGTTTTATTAGACTCCAGAAATCATCTTGAACACAACCGTGTATGTTAGATTCTCAAAATTCCCAATACAGAAGTGAAAAACTTATGTTTAGAGTTCACTTAGAACTTAATAGTTAATTATTTTGTGTTTTCATGTGATTTTATGACATAATTATAAGAAGGGAATTTCCATTGAAAAACATTGGTTCGTTATAATTATATCCCTTTAAGAGGATTGATTTGGGGCTTACACCTGGGATGATGTAATAAGGTTTTATGGTAACATGGTTTGGGATTATACCAAGAAGGAGGTCCATGTTTGGTTGGGGATAAAACTTTGAATTAATCCCATGGGTTGGTTATTGCACCTATGGAGGAGTACCTAGGTTTTAACCATGGCCTTGAGGACCCGCACCTATAGAGGACCTTTAAATTAAGGTAAGATGAAGATCTAAAAAGGATTCTTTTTCAAAACATGCATCGAACCGTGTGGTTGTCATGATAACTTCCAACCTCTAAGAACATGTGATTCATGATTGGTGCGAGAAACAAGAGGACTCATGAGATCCCACATACCACATGAACCTTCTCCCGCTTGTGGATGAGGTAGGGGATATTGGAGAAGAAGAAAGTGATCAGATGTTTCCATTCCCTCCTATATTTTTATCATGGATAGTAACATATGACTACCCATTTGGATACAACCCCTTTTCAAGGAGAAGGTGGAAGGAATGAAGGAATGAAGAAGGAGAGGTTGAAAGAAATGATTGGGGATTAATCCATTAGGTACTCCATGAGATTGGTTATTGGATAAGATAGGCAGATAATTCACTAATCATCAAAGGGAAAATAAAATGTGATCCCCACACTCCCTTCCTGGAACAGGAGGTCCCTAGTCTTTGAGATGATTAGGGAAGTACATGGTCCTAGACCTAATATCTAACACTATGAGATCCTTGAAACCACCAATAGTTTATAAGTCCTCATGACTAATGGAATTCATATTTTTATACACCCAAAAAACCCTACCCATCATGTAGGACAAGTTCTTTACACCTTTGACTAAAGGAATCCATATTCATATTAGAGACACGCCAGTGTGCCTCTTACCATGGTATTGTAAGTCTGAATACTTGATTAGAGGTTTCAATTTGTCCCCCATAGATGAGGTATCTAAATAATTAGGATCCCTACCATTGGTGGATTGAAATGTGTCTTTAGAAGTGGCTCATGTAGGTCAATGTGTGGAAAACATGAGTTTTTTTGCGTAGGACCTAGGAGGAGTTAGAAGTGATTTGCATAGGGGGTAGGCCTATGTGAGGTGGAAGTGCCTTGGGTGATGGTTCACCTGGGTGACCACACTTAGGTTAGGCCTTCCTCTAAGAATCAAGGGTCTCATGGAGGTCTTGGGTTCAAGAAGGGACCTCTGCACTAGTGTTTTTCCTAATGGGGGATGGTGTCCTCATTTAGGTGTCTTTTATTTTAAACCCTTGAGGGACTTTGATCCAACTATCCCCCTTAATTCCCTCTCCTCTCAAGTTATGGGGGCTAGATGATGGATTTTTTAGGACCTGTTTGAATCGGCCATGTGGCCAAATCTTTGGGATTTCTTCTAATTTTCTACTCCCTAAATGATGTTAACTATGGACCTATTTAGAGGAAACCAGAGGACCCCAGTCCAAGGAGGTTGTCTATCCATGTACAAGGAATAGTTACCTAGTGTAGGTACCCCATGCAGGGGTGGCTAGTCTATCAATCCATGAAGGAGTGATTCTCAAGACTTCTGATGCACAAGGGTGTGTGTTCAAGACAACTTAGAAAAGTTCATTTGATTATACTTGGGTATCTTCGTATCTCTAACATACTTGATGTAATATTTATAATATGTTCTTCCCATGTTATAAAATGAGGTAATACAAATATCCCTCCACCCACAAGATTGGATCTGATCGAAACAATATGCTCTAGTCATGAGGTAGAGGATAGAAAATTTTATTAAGGTGGAGCAAGTTATCCTCAATGGGTTCTTGTGCAGGTGAGCATCATAATCCCGGTGCGTAATCCGGGTGTGAATGTCTTCATATTAGTTTTTTTACATCGGTTTTATGTGAGTTCCAGTGGTTTCTATAAATACCATAGTCCCTTATTCGAATTCTTATTTCATTTTTCATGCCTTTTTCTCTCATCGTGTAGATATTCCACTCATTCATGTCACGTTTGTTATTTTACAAAGGTATCCTAAAGAACTTCCTTACATACATACATAGTACAACAACTTGAGAGACCTATAAACATGGAACCTCTTTATCGAGAAGCCTACACTAGACCACGTAGTCAATGTTCTTCATGAAGGACCTGATGGAAGGTCCTACACTGATGAGCTAATCGAGGGGCCAATGCAAAGGATGTTACTTTCCCAAAATTTTGAACTTTTCTGAATCCAAATCGTAACTTAATGAGAAACCATAATGAATTCTTTTATTTTTTCAATGGCTACCTCGATGAATGCTCTTGAGAAAACTGATGCAGGTGCATTAGAGATTATCAAAGTTGTTAGGCCAAAGTACTACAACATGTGTGAATCCAATCTTCCAAATTTGGTGAGGCACTTGATACAACATTTGTGAGAACATCCTAAAAGAAACTACTTACCCTTATATGATCATGGGATTCTGAGGGATTCTACCATTATAAAGGTTCATAGTTATTTTCCAAAGTCTTGGTTGATGAATCATATCAATCATCTTGATGTTAATGACTCTTCTAAGGGTGTCTACATAAGCAAGGAATGGTTCCTACTTCTAGTTTCATTCATCAAAACCATTGTGATCTTGACCTAAACTCTCATACCCTCTATTCAAATCCTTTTTTATTATGATTAGACCTTTTTGATTTATATATAGACCAGTATAAAGTTTTTAAGGAGGACCGGGATTTCTTCTCTAGATGTTAGTCAAGCCTTAATAGATGTAGGTGTAATGGGTGTTCCATAATTATACAAAATTCTAGAAGGAGTTGTAAGATTTTAGTATTTATAAGGATATTTGGGTAAGGAAAACTTGTGTTTAAAAGAACCTGGATATCATCCTTGGGTTGTTGATTCAATGGAGTTTTTTCAAAAATTCTTTCCATCTGACACATGGTGAGGTTGGTATTATCCTATGGGATGTATACCAAAATTTTGGAGCCCCTATTCTTGGGGATATGTGTGATGAGTTTATCCCACTAAAGACAATATGGATAATGTTGAAAGGATTCCTCCTCTGTCCAACAATAATTTTATTGTGAATTGTAAATTAAAGAATAATGTTCATCACTATAGGGTTGATATCCATCATCGAATGTGGATTATGGCTTCCCTCATGCTAGAAGGGGAAGGTCCCACCTGCCAATGCCCTATGGGTGGAACCACCTTAAAATATTAGATTTCTCATGGAAAGTTGTGTCCTATATTAGAGAAAGGATAGTATACTCATTGGGGATGCATGTTTAATCTTGAGGTTTCTGTGAAGACCCATCTGGTTGACTTCTTCACAATATGGCTGAGTATCTACCGGCTACCATAACATGAATATAACTGAGACCATGGACTTTGTTTATAGAAATCAAAATAGTATAAGAGATATATATAGGGATGGATACCAATATCCTGGAAAATATATAGAGTTGTTTGTTGCATGCGTACACTGGGAAGGTCTCATTTAGTATTGCAGGGTTGTTTCAAGTATTGTGGGGGTGGATTCTATAACACTTTAGTTCTTACATTGTTCTAAGTAGAGTTATATTCCCTGCAGGATAGTTCTTCCCATTTTTTAGGGATATTTAAAGGATTCATCCTTTATTCCTGAGGTATGATTAAGTCTTGAGGATGATTAATGTATCGAGATAATTCATCTTCTTCTATAATGGTGATCTATTGTCCGGGCTGTTCAGTGATGATGGAAAATATAATGAAAAACTAAGGGCGTACATGATGGAATTTAGAGAGAGTGTACTAGTGGATTGCATTAAAAATAATATCATCTATGAGGTATATAATCCATATTAATTTACCTACTAGTTAAAATTCCTAAAACATTTAATTGACTCCCCCACCCTATGAATGATAGTATTGATAAACACTCCATGGTGGCCTAATAGTTCTAGATCCTGATGACCATAGAGGTGTCCAAAATGTCCATCATGCTTCCTCTTTCAGATGAAACAGTTGGATTGGATCCTAGGTATGTTGGTGATTGTATTTATTCATACCGACTAAGGGTGTTGACATTAGTCATTCCACGGGTTTTAGCCGCAATAACTTCTGGTAGTGGAATGTGTGGTAGAAAATTTAAAAATGGATTTGATGATTCTAAAGCTCTTATGTCTTCAAAGCAATCTCAAGAAAATACCACTGAGCAGTATAGGGTTGAAAAAAAACATATTCTATTCCAAGGCAGTCTATCCATCATCATCGGGAGGAGACTCTGATTTCTATTACATTTTCCTCCATGAGAGAAGAGAAGCTGTAAAAGGATTCCAAGTTAAAATATGTCTGGTCTTCCTCACAACCATCCGTATTAACACTAAAATATGTCTGAACCTTTGTGATCCAATCTTGGTAGGGAATATCTCATGACATCAAAGATGCATGGGTACTTATCCAAACTAGTGTACGCATCCCAGAGTTGGGGGATTCCTTACCACCCTCTGACCTTCACCCTGATAGTAATTTGGTTGAGGTTGGAAAATATGTTCGGGAGATGGAATTGCTGATATAAATGAATGATGCTCAGATGCTGGACAAAAATCGAGTATCTAACATGTTGGATCATGTAAAATTTAAGGGGATAGCTGTTCATACTAATGAGAAATGGGATGACTTAATTGACCCTACTGATATATCATTATCTTATCCTTTCCCTTATTTTCTATCTCATCCACCAAAATTAATTTTTAGAGGATATAATTTTTAGTTCGAAGGATAATATGAGGAATAATAAGAACCAGTAGAAACGTTTCTTGAGTCTCTAAGGTATAAGGCCATGGGAACCCTCATTGGAGTAGTTGTCGAGTCTCTTGAATCCCTGGAACTATCCCTGAGTCATAGGATGATGATGGAGGAAATGATGGGGGGATTCTTCAACCACTACCTCAATTTTCTATTTCCAAGAGGACTGATGTAGGACCCTCACCATCTCAAGAGGGGTATAAAAAGTTGGAATAGATATTGGTCTAGAATATATGTACAAGTAAGTTTGCATGGTATCATTTGATTTCATGACTTTCTCAAATCTTTTGATCATTATTTCCTTTTATAGAATCTGAATCGTTTTCTTTCCATAATGGTTCTGACAGTACTCCTTGAAGGACCAAGGGGGATATCCTAGAAGAAGGCCAAACCCATGTAGATGAATCCATCCCCTTAATAGATGAATTTCCAATAGATGTGGTCGAGTCTACCACCATTTATGTAGATAGGGGAGAAGACCATGGTAATATTAGATGCACACCCAAAGTCACCACGTCCTATTTTTAACTTTTCTTTCCTCATGGTTTTTTTTAATATTTCACCTATATTGTAAGTTCATGTAGCATTCTATGTTTTTCCCATTATCACTCAATAAGGGGATGATAGGGATCTTAGGTGGTCTGATGAAGGTGCAAGTGCTGATTCTAACCCTATAGGGATCGAAGAGGTCATTCTTGTTGAAAAGTTGTCAAAGAGAGTTGAAAGTAGATCCAATCCAGGTAATGAGACTCACATCTCAGATACCCCTACCCATGAGTATTCTATGAGATATAAGGGATTATATAATTAAATAATGGGTAAACTAGTGAACATCAAAGGTATATTAAAAATCATTAAAATTTATAACTATCTAGAGGAGTTTGAGGAGTTTACTAGGTTTTTAGATAGATGTGAGTTCTCTCTTTCTTTCATTGTTGAAATATAGTTAGACCATTTTTATTTCATGTATCATATCAAAGTTCAATCTATACATCTTTTTATGCAGAGAACATCACCAAGGTAATGCACAACTAAGGCCTCTAGGTTTATCATGCTCCCACTATTGAGGGGGGCGATGAGTAAGATTTCTAAAGTGGGAGATTCTTGAGAGATCCCGATCCCATTTCTATCAAATCCTTGGAGGATACTCATTATCAGGAGATCCTTTATCTAGGACTTGAGACCAGGAGTACTACTATGGTATTAATCCTAACAATTGAAACAAAAATGGGTGACTGTTATTAAAGTTTTGGTTACTTCTTTTCCTTTGTTGTTTGTTAATCTTATGATGTTGAGGAGATGTGCCACCTGATATTTAGTGCCATCGACATTGGTAGCTGATCCTGAGAGGTGGTATTCTATGCCAGTTTTCCAATGTTTGTAGGTGAGACTAAGGCTATCATGGAGGAGGCAGAACAAGATGACTCAATGAGTGCACTAATCATAGAATATGTTTCTCCTTCTGAGGGAGACTTGGAGTCATACTAGGGGATATAGCAGTCTCTTCACACTAAGAACCATATTTTATGGTGATACATATAGAATATAGTCATGGAGACACCTCTGGAAGACCTTTCATCATGACATCATTGACTTCTGCTCAAGTTTTTCCAGTTTGGATATGAGGGATTTTATTACTACATGAACCATCATGTGGTGAAGTAAATCATTTCGCCTTGGGAGAATGAGAAAAGATCGTACCAAGATGAGGCATAGCTAATAGGACGGTTTAAAGGTCTTAAAGTTGTTCCATCCCAAACTAAGATTAGTTATACCAAGGTGGAGGAGGATTTTCAACATAACATCAATGAGAAATCCCTTCAAATGGTGCATCTTCAAGAAGAATTAAATGTCATGAAGAAACAAATAGTCCAACTCAACTGATCCTTGATAGAGGCCTTTTTACAAAGAAGAGATTATTCTTCTATGGAGTAAGAGAAAATTTTAATGATGACGAGGCTTCATCTATATAATTGGATGGGTTTCAAAAAAACTAAATATAATGTTTGGTCCGAATTACAACAAATCAAAGCCTATGTTGAGGATAGTTTGTAAAACTTATTAGGGAGGATCCTACATGTAGTTCTTCTACATGTGAAAACATAAATTAAAGGGGTATATTTTTCTTCTAATCATATATTCCAATATTCCTGAATCATCATAATCATAATATAACACTAAAAATGACTCATTTGATTGAATTTCATCACATTATAATTACGCCGATTAGGGTGAGAGAGTGCTCTAATTTTCACCTAATCCATGGGTCCTAAAGAGCATAGTTTAACTATTTCTTGGGTTATATGGAAAACCCTATAAAATATGTGACTTTTTTGTCATTGACCTAGTTCTTTCCTAATTATAATATGAATCAGACTTAGTGGGTGAGACTTTGATTTTTTACTAGGACTCTATTTATAGGTTATTGTCCTAAGAAGTTTGTTTCCTTTTTATCATTGTATTTCTTGATTATTTCTTAAACTATGCATAGCATAGTTCTAGCATGCTGATACTTGACTTTTATCCAAAGATCCCTTTATGGTTTTTCAACATGGTGAGTAATGTGTCTCATTTTTTGGGTAGTTTAATTTCATGTAGGCCAGAATAATTTGTATTCTATTTTAGTTAGAATATATTTAAACATAACTTTTGGAATGATGTCCTGTAATGAAATAATGTTGTGATATTCTTCAAATGCCTAAAGGGGAATTTTGAGTCATGATTTTGTGATTTTAAAATTTAAAACATAATACAAGACAAGTATGTGATGAATGGTTGTGGACTAAGTTCGAATAGTGTTTCCCAAAACAATATTATCAAGGATTAGGGAGATATAAGATGTCTCTCCTGAGTATGAATGTACTGATGGTTGAAGAGCCTATTTTGTGTGAGAATTTATCCACATCCAACTGGGGCATGTAACTGTATAGTCAAACAATGTCATATTATAGATAATATTCTATTTATGTGGATAACTTATGAAAATCTAACTAGGGAATGTTACTTCATAGTTAGACAGATTATTTATCAGGAATTTTGACATTCTCTTTCTGATGGTCAGGAATTTTGTAAAGATTCAGATTTTCCAAATCATGATGGGTGGTTTTCTAAAGGGAGATGTCTGAGAATGAAGGGATCATTTGTATTGGTATTATCTATAAATAGGAAACTAGACCTACACTAATTTAGTTTTTTAGAATGAGTTTATAATCTGTTAAGTGACTAATGTCAGGGGGAAATCCCCCTTTCTAGTAAGGGTTAAAGCATCACGCAGTTCAATTTTTGTGTGACTAAGACATGAACCATTCAGTTTCAAGTCTTACAATGAGTATTTTGTCATATATTTTTACATCATGTGACTAATACATTATGCTATGCAGTTTAATGTCATATATAAAGGAAATTGAGGGTTATAATTTAGAGTCTTTTCTTTCTGACTGAGAGATTGGTTATTCTACCTTTTAAGGTAATCTATCAGGGAATGTGCTATAATATTCATGTATAAAGGCAGGTAGTGGTAAATCCTAATATGAGGTCTTTAGATCTATAGGTTATTATAGAGTGAATGACTCACTGATGTAGAAGAGGTCTCTCTTGAGGATGAATGTACCAAAGGTTGAAAACCCCGTTTTATCGGTGATTTTATGAAAATTCAATTGGGGTGTGTTTCTGTGTAGTCAAACAGTTGTATCCTCTAGATAATAGGCCCTTTATGTAGGAAACTTATGCAAAACCAATTGGGGAATGTTACTATATATTCAAACAAAATAGTTCTTAGGAATCATATCATTCTATTAAATATTTCTGAGGGAAGTTTATAAAGATACATATTTCCCTAGACATAGAGTTTGGATTGTGGAAACAAAGTGCCTATATATGGGGGAATTATTTCTAGTCAAAATTTCCCCATAATGGGGGGAAAAGGTTTTCTATAAAGGTCTGACCCAAATGTGGTAAATTTTATGTGTTTAGTTTTATTTCATATGAATAGGACTACAGTACCATGGAAACAACGAGTAATATGTGACTTTTCAGACCATGGTCTTTTCATCAGATTTCATACATGAGGGAGGAAATTATAAACCAAGGCCTTATTGGATTTTTGATCAAGATAAATGACATGGGATAGAAATTTGAGGGCTGACCATGGATCATGGTCGAATATCGAGTTCTGATATTATGTATTTAGAGCATACAAAAATAGAAGAGGCTTCTCATGAGGACTAATGTGTCACAAATTGAAAACCCTATTTTGTGGGATGCTTTATGTAAAAACAACTGGTTTGTGTTACATAATAGTAAAAAAAGTGGAATCTTTTGGATAATAGGACCTTTATTTGGTCAACTTATGAAAATCCAATGGGGAATGTTACTGTATATCCAGGAAAATGAGTTATCAGGTATTAGACATTTCATTAATGGTAGCAGGAGAAAGATTATAAAAATATAAAATTGACTAATATTAGGAGTATGACATTTGTAAGGAATACATCTAAGAAAAAAGTAATAAATTGGGATGGTATTATCCATAAATTTTAGTGTCCCTTGCATAGATCTGAATCATATATAAGAGGGTATATCTCTATTTCCTTAGTGAACCCCTGAATGAGGGAACCCAAATTAATATATCCTGCATAGATCATTATTTTTATGCATGAGAGAGGAAATTTTTCTTTACCACATGGATGAGACTAGGGAATGATGTCTAGAAATCACTATGTATCTTATTAGAGTGATAATCAATCCACGCATAGTTCTTAGAGGATGATGAAATTTAACATCATGTGGTAAGGACATTATCCATGCAGTTTAAAACTATGTGGTACGGATAAAGGTGACTCAATTTGAAAAAGGAATATTGTTGTTGGACTAGGGTATATGACCTAGGTATCACTACATGTATTATTTCAGTAAAAATATAGCCACACATATTTCTAGAATAGATCCCTAATAATGATTAAATCCTTGTGTGGGGAAGGTTAATTTTTTTAATATGGTCTCGCAAAAGTGGTGACAAACCATATTATATCCTCTCATGTAGATCTGACTCATTCATTGGAGAGTAGGGGAATTTCTGGTATTACAGTTGGACCAAGATATAATATTTGGGTGTCACTACGTATTTCCTAGGAATGAAAATCAAGCCACATGTAGTTCTTGAGGAACTATGAAATTTAATGTTATATGGTCAAATAAATCTAGTGTGAATTTTATGGTCCTGATCTCAGGACCATGATAACCCTAATATGAATTGACAATACTTACTCATAAAGGTAACCTTTTACTAAAACCCATAATACCATGTGTGTTATACTTGGTCTGAGAAACAAGAAGTGTTGAAGGATTCCTTCACCACACAGAGGCAATACAAGTGAAGGATATCAGCATTCAATTTTGGTGTGGTTGGGCTAGGATATAAGATCCTATCATCGCTACGTATATCATATGAATGATAATAAATTCACACATTTTTCTTTAATAGAGGGTTTGGTGGGGTACCGTCACCGATGATGGTGATCCTCTCAAACACGGATCAAAATTTTACATAGTTTTACATCATACAACAATGACATGAACCATGAAGTTTCTCATCATGCAGTAATGGAATTCTCATATAGTTTAACATCTTATTACTAGGATGTTATTATATATAGTTTAGAGTCTTACAACATGGGTTATATGGTGTTTTTCATTTTAACATCTTACTGTTAGGACAAGTTTCATGTAATTATATGAAAAATTTCTCAAGGAACCTTACATTGGTTGGGGATATAATGATATCTCTATCCATCGAGATCAAGGAATATGATATGTTAGAGTGAACCTTATGTATGGATTAAGGTCTCTCCCACATTGGATCAAGCCTTGGAGGATTACTTTTTGGTATCATTGGATTTATAAGGACCAATACCAATTCTTCGTAGTGGAATTAATGGAGGCATCCCTTCTTGTTAAAATCCCATGTTATCCGATTCAGATGGACCTTCAAGTGATTAAATGTATTAAATATTTTATCATCAATTATTTCAAATTTATCTAGTCATTTTTGGAATTACTAATATACATATTGATGATCATTGATGTCAATGTGGAGTGATAGAAAATTGACCTCAATGGGAAAAACTGCTTCAGTTCCAAACACAATAGAATACAGGGTTGTTTGTGTGGTGGTACGAGTGGTGGTTTAGTCATCCCATAAGGAATGAAATATCTTATTATGCCAAGAGTTTTTATACTTACCCACCATTTTCTTAAAAAAATTAAAGGGTATTATTTGAGTCCTCTATCTATTTGTCATCTACTACATGATATTGGGATGATTCATTGGAGTTGATATTATACACTTGTTATAGCTTTTCAAACTCTGAAGAACATAAATTGGTGTTGTTTTCTGTCAGTGTTGTATGAGGGACACAAAATCTAGTAATGACGTTTTATTTTATGAACCAGATGATGCTTTTGGCCCTAACTTATTTGAGAGATATTGCCTCTTCCTAGTTGTAGAAGAATTCAGTTAAAGATAATATTTATTTGAACTACTTGGTCATGGAAGTAGAATAATTTCCTTCAATATCCATTCACTATATTGAAAATTTCTAGGAGTGTTTGGATATATGCAACAACTCAGGGGGTTGATGAATGATGTTGGGATTCACATGATAGGAATGAAATATTTTGGTAATGTTTGTTCAATCTTATATCATAGTAGTATAGTAGTACACAAACCTCTATATTTGATGAGAAATCTTGAGCTCGAACTAGTGGGAGCTTCAAGATCATGTTTTAACTTCTTTCATGATGGCAATAGCATCCTCTCCATCGATTCACCTAAGGAGGACCCCATAAAAGACTCATTTATAGAGGATTATTTTGTGATCTGGACTGTTATAAAGGGGTAAATTAATTAATCATCTTAAAATTTTCTAACTCCTAACTCTGTATGATGGAAGTATTACATTTTAATGGTAGTCTATGATGGGTATCATACAACCAGTAGTAGGACCATATGGTTCAGGGGTAGAAACTAATTTTTTTCAATCTCTTCCATGCTGATAGGTGCAATAGGAGAGATTATTCAATGATAAGAAATGTTGATGACTGTTTCATCCTTATTTGGATCTATAAGAGTCATGGAATCATATTACAATGCATCTTATTAGACACTCTTTAGTCAAGGATTTTGATTAAATGTTGGATCTGAGAGGAATTATACTTTTAACGCTCAAACATAGTTAAGCATGAGGATTAGCTCTTTTTTCTGATAGCATAATCCCCATTGATATATTTGACTACCAACTCTGAATTTCCTTCCACATCTAAATGGACCATTGGTATTTATATTAGCGGTCTAGGCCTACAATGAGGGCCTGATATTCTTTCTCATTGTTTGTATAACCTTCTTATAATAAGAATTTGTAAGGAATGATTTTGTTTTCTTGAGAGATGATCAATACCCCTAACCCAACTTTGTTGAGATAAGGGTCTTCTATTCTCTTTCTTATTGGGAATTTGGAGGTTCCATAAAATTAAATTTCCTATATTTTAGGTCCATTTAAATAAATAATATCTCTTCATCAGTAAATTCATTATTTAACAACATTGTTTCTGCAAACATATTTTCTACAATAAAATTTTCCAATACTTGTCATTTAACTAATTTTTGAGTCACAAACTATATATCAATTTACTATAGGATAACCTCACACTACACCAAATGTATTTTTTGTATTGTAAGTAATGCCTCAGTTTCTGAACTGTAGATATTAACATCAGGAAACTCTTCTCAGTATATGAATAATGAGTATTGGTGTCAAGCATGGTTCTACTGAGATAATAAAGTTTTTTTCACTTCCTGTATCAATATTTTATGTGAAAAAAAATTATAGTGACCGTTCTAGGGGAATCAAATACAAAATTAGTGGATTACCTTCAATGGGTGGAATTAGCACCGGGGGTCTTAATATATATTTCTTTATATTTTTTAATGCATCATGACAGTCATCATTCCAATAATATGTAGCCCCTTTCTTCATTAATTTTTTGACAGGAAAACACTTACCTATGAGAGTGGCTATAAATTCTAGGATGTAGGCCATGTTCCCTTATAGCGACCTCAACTATTTAAGGTTAAGATGAGGTTTCATGATAAGAATATCCTTTTTAATCTTAGGTTTTACTTCAATGATGCAATTTCATATGATGAAGCTAATAAATTTTCTTGAGGAAAATCTGAAAGAAACTTTCAAGGGGTTTATATATAGGATATTCTGTCAATGTTTGTTAAATATTGTATCAAGATCATCGAGGTGGGAAAAACATTGTTGGGACGTAACCACCATATCATCAATGTATCATTTGAAACCCTTCCCCATAAAGGGTTTGAATATGTGATGCATGACACATTGGTATGTGGTGTTATAATTCTTCAAACCAAAGGGAATTACCTGATAGAAAAATACTCCCATAGAGGTAATGAAGGGATTGGGTTCTTAATAATATGGGGCCATTAAAATTTGGTTGTACCCTGATTAACCATCCAAAAAATAGAGGTATTGGTTACCACTCATTGCATCAATAAATATCTTGGTGATTGAAACTAGGAAATCATCTTTCAAATAGTATTGATTGAGATATTTAAATTCGATGAAGACCCTGACTCTACCATTATTCTTCTTTACTAGGAAATTTGTTTCCACCCACTTTAAATATTAAAATTCTTGGATGAAGTAATATTTGATAATCTTGTCTACTTCAATCTCAATTTTAGAGGCATGAGTCAGGTGTGTTATTTAGGATTATTTTTTGTAACCATGATGGTTTTCTAGAAAGCCCAAATGGTGGGTAGAAACCTCATCTTTGGGGCGTGAAATATTTTTTGTAATTAAAAGAGAACATGTTCTAATGTTGCTTCATTAAAGAGGTGTATATATCATGTTCTTCATAAGCCACGTTCGCACTGACCATAGTGGGTCATGGATCTTCCTCCATACCTAGATTTATTTCTTTGAGTTCATCTATGATTATAGAGTCACCCTCCTCAATTACTGGAGGGAAATACCAAAGGTATTCATCTTCTTCATCTTTATTTTGATACTTATCCATCACTTCTTTCTAATTATTCAGGTAATTAGGTGATGAATTAAATTTTTCATGCTTAGGAGAGGATTCAACATTTCAAAATTTGGAAGGTGAAGAAACTACCACAAACCCAGCTGATGATGTGAGGACTTTTTTAAGATCCAAAGGGAAAAGAGGAACGTAGCATGATAATATTCATTTACTCTTAGTAACATTACAATATATTCTATCTCAGCTGAAGAGACAAGTGTTTTTTTAAATTCCATAGATGGAATAAGGGTATTCCCAAAAAGGATTTTTTCACTGCATGGAGTTTTGATGACTTCTCCAATGTTTCTCAGTTTAGTTGTCATGAATGCTATCATGGATATAGCTGAATATGTTCCAATATTCAAACCCACCTCTTCAATTTGATTTATGGTTAGAACATACTTTCCACTATGATTTTTGAAAGGATTATTTGGGATTATATCTAGACTGTTCAGGACATTTATTCTGGAAACATCATCAATCAAGGGTTTTTCCATTCTCTATGGTAGAATCCTTCATCAATGTATTATGATTCACAATATTTAAATGGGTATTTTTCACTATAAAATTCCCCAATATGACCATTGAAACATGTTTTTAGGAATTTATGGTGTGATGATGGAATAGTCATATCATGATGTCACCAAGGACTTTCTAGAGAAACATTGAAGGTCATATCTTATCAAACAACCATGAATTATATGTCAATCATTAGATCCCAAAACATAGTTTGGAGTTTTATTTCACAAAGAATTTTTTACTTATTCTTTTAAAAACATTATAGTGTAGGAATTTAGGGGGAAAATGAGATTCATTGAAACCCATTTGACAAAAGTTTTTTTACCGGAATGAGGTTAACTCATGATTCATTGTAAATGAAGTATCATCAGATATCGACATCATTTATCCTTATAGATACATACAAAGGTCTGATGTGACCCTATATAATGTCATATTTGACCTAGTTTTTGAATGATATGATCATGTGGCATTTCGTAGGATTTTTTCTGCAAAATATACTTCGGCGGTAGGAAATTAATCCTCAAATTATTAAGGTCTTATCAAATACCCTATGAGTTATTCCTATAAGTCCCATGATAGACTCAAAGCATCCATGACTGACAACTTGTCTGTAACCAAGTATAATTTTTTTAAGATGTCGTACTTCTAGTCTAAATGTATGCACCTCCTTGCATGGGGGTGCTCATTTTCTAACATATTAGGAACTGTATCACTTGATGTGGACATATAATAGCTTAGGATATGATATTAAGGTGCTTCTACTCTCGGTGCATTAGACTAACTAGGTCTTCATGTATGTTGAGGTTGATTAGGTGATGGTGTACCCTATGGTCGATCTTTTAGGACAACTATGTCAGGAAAAAGTCTATCATGTGTCGTGGAACCTTCATACAGTCTCTGGATAACAATCCCATGATTTGTTTCCATGTAGATAGTTTGATTAGGAAGATGGATAGAATAGTGACTTCTGACATGATTGCATCTTCCCATATATCCTCTTCTTTGGCAGCCTCTTCTTCTAATTCCCCAATCAGATGTAAGTAATTTGAGTTCATATTCACAGTAATCATCTATGAAGGGATCCATTAGGTGAATAACATATGGAAAAAATTATAAAAATTTCATCTAATGATGACTAATTCTTGGTGGTTAAATCTTGTGGTACTATTTAGTGGGAAAGCACCCATTTTTTCAGGACTATAGGAAGGAATTCTTACAAGGTCAAAGAAAAATTCAGCCTCGGTATAGGTTCATATTCATATGCTTTCATCCTAATCTTATGACCATGTATCTTCTTATAATACTTACTTTCAGAGGATTTGGATGTTGGTGGAGTTAGTTGTGACATAACAAAAGTGTTCAGTGGTATAGTTGGCTACCTAAACATTTCTCAGATGATAGCATGATTTCGGTTGATGATTTTTCTAACCATCCAATCATATAACATCTATCTACCCCTACTATCAAATTCCTTCCATTCATTCTCCTATTTTATATTGATGGTAGAAACACATGCTACTTGTGCATGTGGATTTCTGAGCTTCACTTTTCTGAAGTATACCATCTATTGCAGGATTTATTTGAAAACAAAACATTACTATGTATTTTATCCCAATGATCGATGGAATACAAAATTGTTCAGTAAATATTTATCTCCATTTTGTAGGGATTATTGGGATTTTTAAACATGATCAAGTAGTTATCCAATATTGAGATGAAGTATCTAGGTACCTGGTCATTGTCTAAAGAATAAAATTTGATTTTTATCACCAAATGTTTTCAATATTTCTACCTTTGCTCATATTGACAAGGTATGAATTATTTCTATTGTTGTGGAGGGGGGAACACATGATATGGATTGTTATTTAGAGATATTACTTGTTCGGCGATCAACTTAAGTGTACCAATGGCAGCCTATTCTTTCCCTATTCTCTTTACTTGAGTTGATGAGATTACTCGGGACTTAATCTTGGTTCAGGCGATAAAGTGTTCTATTCTTTTAGCTATTATGGTAAGGTCCCAAAACCCTCCTATATATTTTATAGGGATGAGTGGTGTGTGAAACTCATCTTGAATATTATCTAAATGGATTGAAAAAAAATATTCTTGAGGAATTTCCAGGCTTAAGGATTAAGTCAAACCCTTCCATAGAGTGATAAATCCATAGAAACATTCATTATATTTTAATTTTATGTTTTACAAGCCAAGTAATATTGTCTTATAAATATTTGAGATTAATTGGAATAGAAAATTCGGATGGATGTCTTCCCACCTCAAGATTAACCAAGTCGGCAAGCAGTTGTACCATACAAATGCTATCCCCTACAATATATTCACAAAGACCCAAAGTTTCACTTCTTCTTTTTGTGTAGGGGTCCCCATCATGGGATCAATGTGGGCAATAACATGTTTAAAATGTTGTTCCATGGTCATTAAGGTATTTAAAATTGGAAATATAGGGTTTCTAAAGATCATTTAGAGAAGAGTCAAACCAGCTCTTTCTGGGTAAGGTTTATTTTTTGGATGTATAGGCAGACACCATTCCTTGAAATCTTATAATAAAGTCATTGTTGACTTAATAGAATTGATCAGTTCTTAAGGAATGTCTGGATGATCAGGATACATAGTAGTGGTAGTAGTAGGTAGGGTCAACTATGGTGGGAATCCCAGTATTTCTCATGGGTAGCCAATAGGGTACGGTCAGAAAGGATGCACATGGCCCCACTCTGGTTGTGTACCCAATTGAGGGAACTCTTGATATGCTATTGTGAGATCTTATTATATTGGGTTTCCATATCCCACAGTGGTCGGATGTTCCAGATCTATTTTGATTTCTATGGAGAACCCTCTTTGTGGAGTTATACTAGCTGGGAGTGAGGGTTGAGGCTATATTTTCAAAACATATCTTGGAGGAATGTTTCCTCAAAGTAGTTCTATATTTTTTATTCTAAATTCTATCATTTCTTCTTCTGGTCAAGTGAATCCTTACTCAAGTTTAAAGGGTTCAACCTATTCATTAGGTGGTTTAAGTGAAACTTTACTTTTACTATTTTCCTTGGTAGATAATCTCAGAGGATGTAATGATGGATTGGTTGAGGGAATTCCCAAATTTAGGGAATTCCTATGGTTCTAGGAACACACACCTCCTTCAATTGTTTCATTGTGGACCATATTATGAACCAATACTTCCTCTTCCAACTCCTCTGAATTGGTTTCATGTTCTTTTGTGTCTATCAAGGTAGTGTTAATGACATTTACTAAGGTGTAATTCATTCCATGAATTTCATCAGTGTCTTCACAAGATTGTCTTTTTCTATTCCCCCCATGAGGCTTTTTCCTCTCCTCCACTGGTTCTCTTGAAATTGTTTAGAGGATGGTAATATCAAGGGAATCTATCGAAAGTCTTTTTGTACATGTTCCAAGTGAGGATACTAAATTATGGGATTGGAAACAATTGGTAGGATTTGTCCTACAGTATTTCCCCTAATCAAGATAATACTAACTTCCACTGAGGAGGAGGTTGTTGAGGTAAAAATACCCCCATACCTAAGGGTTCGTAATGTTATCATTCCACTTTTACAACTATTCGAGCCTAGTTTGATGTACTTAAAGGTTGTGTTAAAAACTCCGCCAGCACAATGAGCTAGGGTTTCTCTTGGATTGTCGTGGTTTCAACTAGCGCATATGCCTTCTTGATTTTACGGAGTCCTGTTTGAACATGGGATGGGCATATCATATGGTTTTCACCTAGACAACCTAATTCCAAATACATTTGTTCCATTTGTGAAATTTTCTAGGTCTCTTGATTTATTTTCCTTAAGCTGGAGTCCTACTCGATATTTTCAGATGTCTGAGGGAGAAGTATTTCAATGGATTTCTCTCTTATGTCTTAAAATTAGTGGGAATCATTCAGGTCCTGTTTTTGTTGATCATATCATCGTTCATGAACAATAACTATTTTCTAAAGCCAACCTAAATCTATGACATTTCATGTTGTCACCTTTGGATGAATTTACTGATTGGGGAGAATAGTGTAATTCAATGCTCAATGTTCTCCCCATCTTCTCATATGTACATTAAATGAGGCACCTGTGATTAGTTGACACAATTATTTTAATGCACTGAGACATTCATGATGAAGGGATCCAAGTTGTTTCTCCAATCCTAAATTTCATGCAGCTATGAGAGATGCCAAATCAATTTGGTGGTGTATCCCTTATGTTAACTTGATGTGACTTTGATACTTGTTGTGAGGTAAAACCTTTACTATTAAGTGAAAAATATTGTTCCATATATTGAGGGGGATTTCATTCATTAATCTTCTGAAGATGATTCTAGGATTTTTTTTATTGAAGAGTGGCTAAAGACCATAACGTGACGTGTATGTCGTCATTATCCAACTACTTCCTCATGTTCAACATGTCTTCTTCATCCTTTTATAGAGGCCTCTCAAGTTATTCTGACCAAATTTGACACTTTCATGTTGTTTATCAAAAATAAAGGGATTTGTGGGGACTATCTCTATCATGTTGGAAGGCATATGATCTAAGGGTGGTTTGAATAATGACCATCACTTTGGGATATCTTCTAGAATAAAATGTATTTCACTTGTCTGTAACAAGGCCTCTAATATGAATGGACTCATTTTCTAAAGTTCCTCACAGTAATAGGGATTCATCATTATTAAATCAAAAATGTGGGGACTCTTTTGAAAAAAGTGAAACACCATTGCCGAGAGAACTTTCGCAGTGAATTATATTATAGGAAGTAATACAATTATGACTTCACGCCTATATGTAATGATAATTACTATAACATATAATATGGGTAGGACTATAGAGGTGGATGCAATTAAGTGGAATACATTCATTTTTTGATCTTATAGCCACATGGAGAGAATCTATGACTCTTATCAGGAGATGGACTCCTGATATAGATCAGATTATGAGAAAGAAGTAATCCTTATTAGTTAAGTGTATAGGTAGGACCCTCAGAATTAATTCTATTGTTCCCATAATTTAGTAGTAGTATATAATGATTATGATATTCAATATATAAATGTTTGATGTATTTAAGGACTCTAGAATCAAGTAGAGCGGGATCATAAATCATCTCTTCATTTTTCAGTCGTCTTTGGTGAGGCTTCATTTTAGATACCTTCTTAAGAACAGTTGGGGGGAACTTTCTAAGAAAATTGGTTTCTAAGTATGGAATCTTGTCTGACTATATCCCGTGTAACTTACTTAGTTTTCTAACAATCTTATGAAATTTTATAATGGGTTTGTTCCTTCCTCAGAGTGCCCATTGGAATAGACCGATTACCTCTAATTGGAATATGGGTATGGACCCAAACTAGTTGTATGTATATTGTGGGGGATATTTCCTCCTTATACTTCTATAGGGGATAATATATTGGTGTTTTCTCTATAGTGGCATGTTAATGAGTCACCCCAATTGTCATCATGGAGTTGTGTGGATGCCCCTCTTCCACTACCATTTCCATTATGATATCCTAACAAGTTTTTAAGATGTGGGAAGGAATATTCATCTTACCATTCACCATTTTACAGATATGCTTGGTTATTTCGGTGGAATGAACAAGGATATATTCCCATTTGGTGTCTCTAATAAGAGTATATAAATGATCCTATACTCTATTCCCTTTCAGTATATGCTGGAAGTACTCAGGTATGGTGGTAGAGTTTTGGGTCAGCCCCCTATTTTTTACTGGGACATTCTGGATGACTTCTTTAGATGATTTCTAATGAGTCTACTAGTGGGAATGGTAAATGAAGGTAGGTGTGTGCATATGATCATGATTTTCCACCAAATTTTACTAGTGGAATTATTTGGAAACTTCAATATGAGTCTCTTTGAAGGATTGATTGGTGTGGGCAGGTTTTGTGTTTCCCCACTTCTTTCTACAATATTTTTTGGAAGGTTTTTCTAGATACGGATAGATGAGTATGGTGGCTAGATTTATTATTGTGGTAAGGTGTTTGTACCCACTCATATATTTCCACCAAATTTTATTAGTGGGATTCTCCGATGGGGACATAGGCATTTCCATGTTCCCTATAGGTAAGTTGCTGCCCTTAGCAGGTCATCTTGCATTACCAGGTCAAGATGACCTGGTTTGGACTCTTGAGTACATCACCCTCGTCATGTTGTCAGTTCACTTATGCATGGAATTAGTGACATCAATTACTAGTATCATCCCTATTAAAGGGACCCTATATCTTCTAGGAGAGGCCTTGTGTGGAATTTTGATCTACCTCCCTAATATAAGGGAGGGTCTGATTATTTTTTTCCGGGGATAAGATCCCAAAATGGTTAGAGATAGTGATTGGTGTTGTCTATTTTTAGATATCTAATCAAATCTAGGTAGATGAAGGGAAGGTCTTTGCAAGCTTAAGGGAATGTTGAGCAGTTTTTAGCATTAAGATTGTACCATTTTGGTGATACTACCAGATTAGTGCATTTGATACCCAATGTTGAATATGCTATTTTAAAGATAGCATCCCCTTAGCAGATAATGACCCAACATAAATGATCTCTAGGTCATACATCTATGAGATTTTTTGTGACTCCATTTGGATGAAGAGAGATCTTATTGAATTTTCTTAATGTATAGATGATGAACATAAAAAAGAAAATTCTATCATAGTAGGGTCTCAATAAACTAACACGTACATATCTGATTATTTTGGTTAGACCTCTTTCATTATGAGAGTGAATGGGTCTAGACTAGTGGGTGGAACCATCATCTTTGTTAAGAATTTTCATCGGGTTCACAAATTTTTCTGGCCTCTAAAATGCCATGCGGGGTTGGAATAGAATTTTTTGGTGCTGGTGGAACAATATTTACATCAATCACATTTCAACGTCCCCTCTGGTCGGTTTCTAGTTGGGTTTATTTATGGAATTAGAAACACCCAATAGTTCAATATCTATGATGACTTATGGAACTTCTTTCCAAAAGCAGCTTCTTGTTGGAAAAATTGGCCAATGATACTTAATAACTCACATTGGTCAAGATTATGGGAGTTTAGGCTCATCACACCATTTTGTGGGGAATTTTTTTTAACTCTTGGAATCTCTTTTAGATTTATGATATGCTTGTGAATCCTTAATTGATTCTAAAGTATGACAAGATTATCCCTAAAATTAAAAATAAATTATTATCATGTATTTAATTTATAATAATATTTATATATATGAGGTTTTTCATAATTTGATATATCAATATGTATATAGGGTTCTCAATCAATTTTTCCCTACTATGTAATGATTAGAGATTATTTAATATTTATTATTATGATGTTGGTTTTCAGCAACATAGTGGGGTGCTCTAGAGTGTATCATCATCCAAGGAGATGGAATTTGTTTTGATATAAAGATCAGACCCATGAGAAGGGATTTCTTTGAATCCTTTTGAAAGTAATCAGAACCCACATAGTTTAGTTGCACATAATGAGACACATAATAAATTTTAAGGTCATGTGATAAGGACCAATCCATTCAGTTTAACGTCATGCGGCATGGACGTCTAGGAAAAATATTTATATTCAATGTTCAGTTTAGGACATACACAAAGGAAGCTCTGGGAACCAGGAAAGGATGAGGATTCCCAGGTTGGATAATATCCTACTGGTAATGTTTCCTAGAGATAATTAGGGTTGATTTGTGGTGTTGATATTAGACCTCGGGGAAGCTTCCTACATTTCCCATTTGGATGGGAATCAAAGCCTATATAGTTCGGTTGGGAGGAACAATTCTAATAGAGGTCCTATAATGGTTTCTATCATAGGGTTTTATATTCCTTTGAGATTCTTAAGTTGGGGATTACACCTGTGAGGATTCCATATGGTTTTATGGTGACATGGTTGAGGCTTATACCGAGTAGGAGGTCCTGGTTTGGTTGGGTCTTACACTTGGAATGATTCTCATAGGTTGGGTATTACACCTATTGAGGAGTCCCTTGGTTGGATACATGTCCTTGAGGACCCATTCCTATAGAGGCTCTCTAATAAAAGGTGATAAAAAGATCCAAAAAAAGATCATATTCCTATACATGCATCAAACCATGTGGATGTACTGATCACCTCCAACCTTTAAGTCCATGCGAGTCATGCTTGATGTGAGAAACAAGAAGAAGCGGTAGATTCCAATAACCAAAAAATACTTCTCCCACTGGTGGAAGATGTTGGGGATATAATATAATAATAAATATCTTGGATGTACCCATTACCTCTTGTCATTGTATCATGGATAGTCACATATGACTACCCATTTGGATAGAACCCCTGGGCATGGATAAAGAGGGGGGAATAAATTAATTAAGTAGGAGAGTTACTACAAGAAAGATTGGGGTATTACTCCAATAGGGATTCCCTAAGATAATTTCATAGGGAAGAGATAATGATAATGAACTAATACTCAAAAGGAAAAGAAAATGTGGCCCTCACCCTCCCCACTTAGAACAGTAGGTCCCTAATCATTGAGATAATGAGGGAAGGACATGGTACTTGACCAAAAATCTAATATAATAAGATCCATGACACAAAACCAAGGATTGGGGTCCTCATGACCTAGGAATTCATATTTCCATACACCCCTAGGACTCTACCTATCAGGTAGGAAAAGTGCTGGACACCTCTAACCCAAGGAATTCATATTCGAATGGGAGACACACTGGTGTACCTCTTACCATGTTATTACAAGTTTGTAAGATTTTGTTGAGGTTTCAATTTGGTCCCAATTAGATGATGGATACAAATAAAGAGGATGATTTCCATTATTGTATTTAAAGAAGTATTGATGGGTGGCTCATGCAAGTCATGTTTTAGTGAGTAGGAGGTGCTACTCGCATGACCTGGGAGGAGCTAGAAGTGCTTTGTGCAAGGGGTAGGCCTATTCAAGGTGGTGGTTCCTTTGGTGATGGTTAACTTTGTTAAAAACACTTTTGAGAGGCATTTATATAGGAACTAAGTGTCTCCTGAGGTGTCCTAGGAATGGTATCATGTAGGTCTCAAGGTAGGTAAGGGACCTTCGCACTACTGGTTGTCATCGAGGCGAAAGATGCCCTCACACAAGTGTCCTGTCTTTCAGAACCTGGAGGGACTTTGATCCCACTATCCCACATAATTCCCTCTATTATCAGTTTGTATAGGGATACTTGAGGGATTTTTGTGCACCTGGGAAAAGAGGTTACACAACCATAGCATAGGGACTTCTTTTGATTTTCCATTCTCTAAGTGTGGAGCCTTATGGTCCTATTTATAAGTAACCAGAGGACCCTGGTTAAAGGAGGTTATCCATGTAGGTACAAGGAAAAATTACCTGATGTAGGTACCCCACATAGGGGTGTCCATCCTTTCATTCAATGGTGGAGGGTTGTGCGACCCTTCGGATGTACAGGGGTGTGCACACAAGCTGGCTTAGAAAATTTCTTTTGATTATTCTTAGGGATCTTCATATCAATAACATACTTGATCTAATATTCATAATATTTTCATCCCATTTGGTAAAATTGAGCTTCAAAACTTAAAAATTTATAAAATTATTTCATTGGATATAAATTAATTATAAATGAAAATAAAAATCATTTGAAAATAGAAGAGATGTTTTTCTAAAAAATTATTTTTATGTGTGCAATGTATTTTTATCCTAATAGATAAAATTTATCACTATTGGTGAATGATTTTAATTAAATTTATATATAATATATTTTTTCAAGTGTTTTAAACATTTATCCAATCTTATTCTAGGTGTGTAATAAAATAAATCTTGTTTATGCTTAAAAACATTATTTTTCTAAAAACATGTTTTTGTTGTTTTTTGTGAACTTGCCTTAAAAATTGTTTATACCACTTATAGATATTTAACTTTATAAAATTAATTCCATTATTATAATAAATAGGTTCAAATTTTTAAAATAGGTCCCATTTATTTTCTTCAATATAAATAAGGATATAATTTCTAATTATGAAATTAAGAAAATGTGGTAAAATTTATCACTTCAGTAAACAGTAAAATAGGTTAATCTAAGATAAAACTATGTGATAAAGACAAAATTTTTAATATTAATTATTACTAGATAAATTTAATTCAACCCTTATCAACTTAGTCTGGATATTTATTTTTTTAATGGACACACTTCTGTGAAAATGATATTTATAATATTTAAAAAAATGAAAGTTATACAAAGTCACTCTCATATTATTAAACATATTTTACGTATTCACATAAATAAAAAACTAGTTATAAAAAAAATATTTATATTAATGTTGATATTATATATATTATTTTCAATGTATGAATTTATTTCTAATTTTTAGGAATTATATAATGACCTTAAATTATTATGCAATACTGATATAGTATTTATTCAATTAATAAATAAATTTAATAAAATATTTTCAAAATATTAAACATAATATAATTTGAGTGAGTTATTATGTTTCACAAATTTTTTAGATTAATATTAAATACTAGTTTTATATGAAATAAATATATTTGAATTATAACTTTTCCTTTATGTCTTTTATGTCAAATTCATTAATTAATGTTAAAATTGAAATTAATGATATTTTCTCAAATAAATATTCAATTAAATTGATTCAAAACATAAAAATATTAAAATGGGAAAAATGGGATAATATATGTTCTAAAATTTCATCTCAAATCTATTTATAGGCTATTTGGTACCATTTAAAATGAGAATGAATTTATTATATTTTAATCTTTCGAGAAATTCCAAGTGTGTTCTCTCCCTCCCTTATAAAAAGACACTCCTTTTTTCTATTCTTGTCACCAAATTGAGCCATATAGATCCAAAATCCCCTAAATATTTTTATTTTGAAAATAATTATCCAATTTTCTAGGTGATTATTTCCTAAAAATACCAACACTATGTTCTATATGAAATGATCTAAAATAGGTCTCCCAAAAGAGAGGTAGTTGTCTTACCCGACCTCTTTCAATTTATTTCTTCTTATAAATCATATAAATTTATTGAATTTATCATAAAATAATATATTTAGTATCATGAAAATTATTAAATTTTATTCTAATTATTAAACTACCATTATCCACCCACTTTACTTCAAATGGATAGTGAAAGTATCGTTTGTGCGTACATACAACTTAACGTCTCCACACAATGGTACAATTAATTTTCCATAACCATATAACATGGATGGTTATTATGATGGTTTTAAATTTTATATATTATATTTATGATATAATTATGATTCTGTAATTATAATATCACATTTACTTTCCTAACTTACAAACTGATGGAAAACGATAACGTCACTCATACATACATGTGGAATACCACCCCCATGAAGAGGTGTGATTTGTTTTTAATTCTATTTTTCTTGGATGGTAAGTAGGATGGACATAATGAATATATTTTATATAATAATTATTATATAAAGGTGAAATATTTTTTACTAGTCTTTTTCTCCATCAATCAACAAATCAAAACAGTGTTCATGTGTACATATGGTCTATCATCTCCATGAATAGAATAATTCATTTTCTATCTCTATTATTATATATGACTCTAAATATATGTATATGAATAATTTATATGAAATGATAATATATTTTTTTGATTATTTTAAATAATTATAATAAATTTTATTTTATTATAGAGGAGGATAGAATGCATTCGAAGTAGGTGGAACTCATGGTAAGGGATTTTCGTCTCACTTTTATTTTTATGGGACACATGCATTATACACCACTTGTTTCTTTTGTATAGTGTATAAAATGACCATGAATATATTTTAAGATTATTATCCTGAAAATTATGTGATATAAATATCTATATAAATTTATTTTTTTATGGGTCTTATGATTCAAAAGATACCAAATTTGTAAGGGTTTTATTTTACAATCTCATTGTTCTTCAGGATTGTTTCTGATTATGTTTCTTATGATAAAATATTATGATATACCTCTGAATAAACTTATAAATTTTATTCTCTTAAGTTAATTTCTTGAAAATAAATTTTTTAATTTAATTTTATTTACCTTAAGTGCTCAAAATACTAAATATATATTTTTAAGGAAAATCAATTTTATTTCTCTCTTCAGTAGAAACCCCATTTTCTTCCATATCTATGTTTTCAAAAAAATTTAAAGAAGGTTTTTACTATTCCAATCCAGTTGTTAAAATTAATTTTTACCCAAGATTTAATTTCTACAAAATGGTTCAAAAAAAATATTATTTTTATTTTCTGAATGAGGTACTGATTTTTTTCAAAAGTTTAAAAGGAATGTTTTATTTTAACTTATAGAAAATGAATTTAATTTCCTACCATCAATAATGGTAAATTATTTGATTAATCATTTATAATTTTAAATGTTAATTTTAAATTAAAATGTTTCCATAATATTTTTTAATTTTTTAGAATATAAAAAATGGATTTCAATATGGAAAGGTTATTTTCCTTAGTAAATGTTCTAAGTGATATTTAAAAATCATTTCCATCTAATATTACATATTTTGATATTAATTAAGACTTAATAGGGTTATGATATATGATAACATCCTTATTATTTCTTAGTATGGTTTGTGTTTATTATGAAAATATGTTTTTTAAATCCATTTATTTTTAGCATGTTATGCCAAAATGAAATGTTTATGAAATCCATTTATTTTCATGGGTTATGAAATAAAGAATGATTTAGGATATTATAGAAAACATATATATTATTTCCATTAAGTGATGGTTGGGGCCTATATCTCAATAAAATTCATTACATAGTTTTTAATATTATATTATATCAAAGGGTATATGGGAGGTTATTCCAAGCCCAAATGTGGGTACACTGGATGTTATCCCATTCCTAGAGGAAGTACACTAGTGGTTAGACAAAGAATAACATGTCGTGAATGTCTTTTTGCGTATCCTTGATATAATTTTTTATATGCTTATGTGTATTCCACAATTCTATGAATTATTGCAACATCACAAGTAATTATAGAATATTAATTTTTCATATATATTAATATTTATAATTTAGATATTGATTTTACATTAATGGGTATGCTATTTCAGATAGTGTACCTGGCATGCAACAATGAGTTTTTCTAAAATCTTATGTCTCACACAAGACTGAGTTATACTGAAAAATAATATATTATTAATATTCTTATTTTAAATGGTAGTTATCACCTAGTCATTGCATTTCCATGAATGAACAGAACTAACTATATTATATTTACATGTTTTTTTAAATAGTTTTAATTTCTTCTAAAAACTTTTAGATGCTTAAAATGAGAATAAATCCAATTTTAAGCATAAAATACTCTAATATTTTTAAAAGGTAGTTTTACCTTATTTTGAAAGAGAACCCGTTTTAAATCTAGTTTTTTCAATTTTATATGTTATGTTTGGAAAAAAACTTCTTATCCGGAATAGGGACATCAAAATTTTTTTAGATAATTTTTTTGTATTTTTCTAATAATATTCATTTTATAATTAATAGTGAAAAATACTGCATTTTAATTCAAAACTATTTTTTAGTCTATTTTATTAATATAGTTTGTTTATACTTGTAATTGGTTTTAAAGTATAATTAAAATTTTTTTTATCGTTGAATCCAATTTAGGACATTGAATCAATTTCAAATTGAAATTCGATATAAAAAATTTGTGAACTATTGAAAATTTCTACTTTAAAAACTTGTTTTCTTGATACATCAATGGGGTTAACGTTAAATTAATTTTACCACTTTTGTGAATTTAATTTTAAAAAATATAATTATATGGTTGTACTTAGTATAAAAAATTATGTCCAATAGGATCAAAATATTTTTTGTGAATAGTAACATTAGTATAATATTTACCATGGTTAAAGGTAAGTAGGGAAATTAAAGGCAAGATTAATATTATAATATTATAGAATTATCCTAAGACTTGTAATAATCTTATTGGATGATTTATTATCGACCATGACCATCCTTGGGAAGAAATTGTGACTTTTGGAAGTCACTTGGGTGTGATTATGACATTTATAACATTTAATTTAAAGTAAAGGAAAATATGTCATAAATATGTCTCTTTTTACTAAAAAAAATAATACGGGGTTATATAAGTGATATATTTGACTATAAATAGTTTTTACAAATATTATAATATTACTTAAATCATGTTAATTTATTTAAAAAATTTAGTAATTAAATATTTAAATTTAATTATGACACAATGATGATCCAATAATAGATTTATTAAAAAAGAATTTAATAAATGATATTAATAATATTAAAATAAACATAATTTGATATATTTGATATAATCCAAGAATTTTATAGATTAATATGATATGTTAGTATTTATTTAATATATTTATTTCTAAGTTATCATGTTTTTATGACATTTTAAAAAAGCAATGTAATGAATAGTGTCAAAATTGACATAATTAATATATTAAAATATAGAATATTTAATTAAATGATATAAAATTTATAAAAATATAAGACTTGTCCAAAAAGATTATATAACTCAAAAAATTGTATTAATAACTCATTAATTGGTCATTTGGCATGATTTAGTAATTATTTTAACCCTCTAAGTGTAAATTACATGATAAAATGATAAGAGTTAAAATGGATTAAATCAAAATGATAAGGAATAAAAAAATACTAAAACTTTTAAAATTTTAATTTAAGATTATATTTTTCCCAATACATATCATATATTAGAACTAAATGAGTTCAAAACTATTTGGTATCGAAATTGAATTTATATTAATTTAATACTTTTAATAGTTCCACGAGTGCCCCTCCCCTCTCCAATAAAAAGGAACCCATTCATATCTACTATTTACACCTCCAAAACCTTTTTGTTTAACTAAACCCTACCCAAAATCCTTCCTATAATCCCTAAACACGTTATTTAAGCATTATTTTAGTCATAACACCCTCTTAGAGGTGTTAAGAAGTTAATAAAGGTGATCATCCGAAGGAAATATGATTTTTTTTTATGTGTCTCTATTTTATTTATTCTTCCACTTCCTTCAAATATTTTTATTACAAGATGAAATAATGAATCCATTATAATCAATATATTTATATGTTATTATTTTAATATAATAACTTAAATCCATATCCACTTCTATTAAATGGGAAATCAATTAATCGTTCGTGCATACATGCGAACTATCACCTCCACAAACCGATCTATTTTTTTTCCATAACTATCTCTAATGACTAGTTATTTTTAGGTCCATTCAGAAATATACCCTGAGAGGGGTGTGAATTGGGGTATGATATATTAAAAAAACTTCCCCTTTGACCTTTTTTCATTTTTAGATAAAACCCTCTTTTCTCTCTTTCTCGTTGTAGGGTATGAATAAATTTTAAAGCATGCACAGGACACATCAAATTTACTTGGTTCACCCTCACTAGGCTACGTCCAAGGAGAATACACCAACAATATATCAATGTACCAAATCCACTAAAAGCACACTATTGTTTAAAATTTTTATAAAAAAATCAATGTCCCTCCTGGTTTACAAACACTCACAATATGAAAGCTCACTTCTCTCTCAACTGAAGTGTGCTCACTGCTTCTTCAGAAGATCCACTCACAGTTTAAAGACCTGTAGGTCCCTTCATTATCAAAAATGAATCCATATTCCTCTATATGTAGATTCTTTTTTTAATTTTCACATTCATTCACTTATGAATACATCTTTACCATGAGTTTATTGGGAAATCTTCCAACTTTCACGCAACCCTAGGCAGACTAGCACACTTCTCTAAGCCTGGAGCGCAAGTGCTACACAACCACTTGCACAAAACACCCTTATCCAACTCATAACATGGGATACTCACACCCTTTTACTCGTAAACCAATATTGATTTGAAACTATCAACTAACACGCAATATATGAATTACTTTATACTTGTGCACACAAACCACCACTTGCGGTCTCAAACCGCCACTTGCACGCCCAAACCACCTACACAACCGAAGCTCAAAAATTATCTATGTGTTGAGATTCATCCGAAATGACAAGGAGTAGCCCTATATTTATAGGAATTTTGGGCACCCTGAGTGTTTCATTCAAGTTTCCTCTCGGCGTGCAAGTTTATACACTAGAGCCTCTTTCACCCTAGTCAACTTGTGTTCCCAAACCAAAACATGGGAACCCCTCCTTTCTTTTCTATATTTTAATGTTCTGGTATTTAAAAACATATAGTGTGAAACTTTACAGGCCTCTAAGAAACTGGAGCACAAGCCCCTTTTCTAAAAACCATTTTTTCCATTTGTCGATTTTGTGGCCCAAAAATTAAGTAAACACTAGAAAATGGTGCCACCTTATATCTGTTCTTTTTTTACTTCCCTCTTTGTAAACAAACACAATCACCTAAAAAACTAATTTAATGATACCTTGGGGGATTTTACCCACACTTATAATTATTTAATTAATGTTCATATGGGATATTAATGAAATATTAATCATTATAAGATAATAATATATCAATTATGTTGTTACTTCCATGCACATAAAATGATAATCGCGTTCGTGCATACATATGAGATATCACCTCCACAAAGTGATATGACTCATTATTATTCATTATATCACTTGTATGATATATATATAAGTATATTTAAATTATTAATATGATATTAATGATTTTATTATAATTATGTAAAGATAAAATAATATTTACCTTCCTTCCATAAGGATCAATTAGAAATGGATAACGTTGCTCGTGCGTATGTACGACCTAAGGTCTCCAAGAATATAAAGTTGTGCACTTTTCATAACCATACTTAATGGTATGATTTAAAAGTATAATTTATGTATAAAAATTATAATAATTTTATGAATATTATTCTACAGATGATGAACTTATGACCACATAAACTATTGACATCGTACCAAGTTCATTTTTGACTCAAGTACCGAATATCAATAAAATGTATAATATGAACTTATATAATTATGTAGTTGTTATAATAAATTAATAAGTGATATAAAATAAATAATTAAAAAGAAAAATTCTCTCACAAAAATAGATACAATGTTTATTATTCATTAGGAACAAAGAACATACGTGATGAATCAAACTCAAGGTAAGGGACTTTGTCTCAATCTCCTTTCATTGAGGCATATTTTGATGTTATACACCACCTTATTTTATAAGGTGTATAATCAACCCCTTTAAATTTTAATTTGTTCTATAATTTTTAAAAGGAATATTTTTATACAAATAATTTTACTTTCTTTAAAAAATGACATAAGAAATGTTTTTTAACGAATATAGTGATAACTAATTCTCCGCTACCATAACCGTTATTTTGTATTTAGATTTACCTTTAAGACTTAATATTTTTAAAAGGAAAAGAAATCACTTATTCTCTTTTTTGGTATTTTGGTATTGAAAATAGTTTTAAAAGTATATTGACTATTTCAACATCTTAAAATGAATTCTTTTTATTGCAAATGAAATTTTATGAGTGAAATGTTGATAATTATAGTCGTTTATTTACTATGATTATATAATGATACTTCAACATTTTATCAGTGGTTAGATGATAAACCAAATATGGGTGGTTATGAGATAAACCAAAGATGGGTGGTTCCATGATAAACCAAGGATGGGTGGTTACATTACAACCTCTAATTCATTGGGTATGGAAGTTGGTCATGTGGCTATTCCATTTGTAAAAGTGATATGTGTAGAAGCTGACCTTATAGTTATTTTATTTAAGTATTATTATGTCCCAAGTTACCTTTATATATTATTTGTTCTATGGTTTTTATAATAATATTGTAATTACAAAAAGTGTAATCATTGAGTTTATATTCAGAGAAGTGTATTTAGTACTTCTTAAAGGTTAAATATATTACTTTATAAATTATTCATGGTTTGCATGTTTTCACCAAACTAATTATTTTCCTTCTTTTTGTATCCCTTACTATGATTTTTATGCTCATTTGAAATTTTGAGATTTTTTTACTGGATTTAATTGAGAATAGATTCAAGGATGGGATCAAGAAATATTTATGATGTTCAAACATGAAAATAAACCATGTTTCTTTTTAAAAGTTTTTGTTTTATAGAGTAAAGGATGGGATAAGAAAAAATTTATTATGTATAAACATGAAAATAAACCATGTTTCTTTTTAAAAGTTTTTTATTTATGAAAAAAATTGAATAGTGAGTAGAAGTGTCTACTTTCTAATATTTAATTTTTTTTGTATGAGTTATGGCCTAATTATCTAAAGCTGTAAACTTAAAAAGATCCTCAATGTGAAATGAAGTCAGATTATTAACTTACCTCAAGATTATGTAATGTTTAAGTTTGGGGCTTTATAGTTTGTATCAGAGGTCGGTTTAGATAACTTTAGGAGTTAGAATATTTTTAATAGAATATCCTCAAATAATTTTTACTTATAGTCAAATTGAAATTATATAGAATGTAAAGATTTCCTTGTTTATTTGTCTAATATATTTCTGTTCAAAATGGTTTTTCATAGAGGAAATAGTGTAGCTTTTCTGGGAAGACATTCAAAGAAAAATAACCCTCTCATATCAGTATCCTAAAATGGTCCAAATCAGTACTGAATAGTTTTTTTAATGATGGATCAGTTGACTCAAGTAATAAATGGTTGTGGTTTTCATGCATGAGATAAACCATATCAACAATAAAGGAATATTGTGGTAATGAAGAATTTCATGAGGCAACTTCCCCCATTATTTAGAGGATCATATGACCCTGTGAAAGCTAAAGGGTGGATTGAAGCATTAGAAAAGAGTTTTTATATAATGGGGTGTTCAAAAAATCAAAAGGTTGGTCTTGTTATTTAACACTTTGAAGTTGAATTTGATCATTGGTGGTCAAAGATTAAAAATATTAGAGGAAGTGAAGATATTGATTCCATGTAATGGGATGAATTTAATAATATATTCCTTGAGAAATAATTTACTAAGTCAGTTTGAATTAGGATGGAAAATCAAGCATTAGAATTTAGAAAAAAGAAGGAAGATTATGTGTGATGTTATTAATATTTTCATAATTTATTATATACTCCCTTTACTGATTTTATATGAAATTTGAATATTTTTTGTGAAATATGAATGTTTAAATATTAAATATAAATTTTCATCACTATTTGAATTCATTAAGATTTAAGTAAGTTTACTATTTTAATTATAACTCTCACCCTAAGAATAAAACTATCATGGTTTTTCTTTTTTTTTAGTATTCCCCATTCAATATAAAACATATCATTATAAGGTATCCTATACCAATTCATCCATTTGTATGATCATATGGTCCACGAAAAAAAGGCCCAAAAAATCTATGATGAAACTGGACCGTCCATGAAGATAGAATAATTGGGCTCACTCCAGAAGTCCAAATACTTTAATTCTCCACCAAAGGTCTGGAGACAATTTAATTTATCTTGGAAAAAAGTTTAAGTTCCAACTACAAAGACAAGGGGCCCAATAGATGATTTTAAACCCATTCCAACATTATGTATGAGAAATAAACAAATCACACCATTATTGATTGTTTTCTTGAAATAGACATACATTCGATATGAGATTTTTCAGTGTGAAAGAAGAGATATAGTCAGCCTACTTTTTTGATGAAAGTGTTTGTATTTGAGAGAATATTTCTATTCATAAACCCATTCACATTTTGTCCTTTAAAGAGTTTGGATTGAAATAGACAGATTAAAATTGTTTAAACAAACCGCCATAACTTTTTCTCCTTAAGTACAATGTCCTCCAAATTTCAAAGTAGACCTAGGAGATAAATATATAAAAAAATTTAGAAGATCATATCCCGACATTCTTCTGTATAATTTACCAAATAGTCGATGCAAGTGGAGGGGCAGTTTTGGAATGCAAACAGCCCACAACATTGGGATTTAAATATATCCCCCTACTATCCTTGTAAGGGTTTGAAATTTTAGAGAAAATTAGGATATATTGGCATGAATAGGGCCCTATAAATGGATTGGGAGGATCTTCCAAACTCAATTTTTCACTTGATAAACCTTTCCTCCTCTTTTTGTTATAATTTACTTTTGTAGTTTTCTTCATTTGTAACTCTGCAAGTGTTTTCCTTTGCAATTCTTTTTTAATACAAGTTTATACTTCAATTTCTCTTATTCACATCCAAATTATGTATTTTTATATTAATTTTCTTAAAATGTTTTAATTCAAGTTAAAACCCCTTCCTTTCTTTTGGTTCCTCATTCAATCGAATGTCTTTTTTTAACTCTCTTCAATGATCGTGTGTGTGTTCAACGCACTACTATATTCTTATCCTATTCTTTTCACATTCTTTATAATTCATCACCTTAAACATATTTAACTAGATTAACAATTATTTAAATGGCTGAGTAAATCTACCATTAGGGTGAGTTATATTTTTTGGATATTAAGTGATTAGGATCTTTTTCTCGATGAGTATTCTTTGAGTTAATATTGTGTATGTTGAACTTTATATGTCATGGATTAATGACATGTTTCATTTAATTTGTGGATTACATGGATTATTAAAACCAAAAATACAATACAATAAAAAATCAACGGTAATGATTAGAACCCTGAAGTTAAGTTATGGCTTGGATTAAAGCTTTAACACTTGGTAATTTTGATCAAAGACATCTTGTGAAGTGGATATTAATTTAATGAAATATAAATCAAAGATCAAGGATATCATAAGCTTAAATACCCAATAATAAACTCACCCCAATAATTATCAATTTGTTAAATCAAACATAAACCATAAATTATTTCATAATCTCTACAAATAAACCCCCTAGTCAATATACAATCAACTAAAAACAACTGACTATTAAAAAGTATCATCATTGAGGATTCGACCTGAGTGGTGCTATACACATTAGTAGAGCACCAGAACATTGAACTGTCGATAGATGGAAATAGGTAGTGCTTTCAAATGAATTCATTTTTGGGGATGGTTAAATTAAGTAGTTGTTAGTTTTTGGTTATTTTAAAAAACACAAAAAAAAATTAAAAAAATATTAAAAGAAACACAAAGAAAAACATGTCTTCTCATAAAAATCTTAAAAGAAAAAAACACAAAGAAAAAATCATCTTCATATTTCTTACAAAATCTCTCTGAATTCCTCATAGCCTCCCAAAAAATCCCTTGGATTTGTTTGACCCTGAAATTAAGCGAACACTTCGCCATATTAGGGGGAACATTAGAGATAATCAAATAATTCAAGAACTAGTCCTCGTCCAAACAGTTGAATTAGATATATCCAATCATAGGGAACAAATTGTTAAAGAAATTTTTTCCCCTGATATTAATTAACAATCTCTTGGTATTAAATATCCAAACATAGAGGTTGTCTTCTAACTCAAAACAAGTTTGATTCATCTTCTTCCTCATTTCCACGGGCTAGGAGGTGAGGATCCACATATTCATATTAAAGAGTTTTAAGTGGTGTGCTCTACCATGAAACCTCAAGGGGTATTTGAGGAACAAATCAAACTCCAAGAATTCCCTTTATCCTTAGCTGACACCGCTATGTCATGGCTTTGATACCTCCCTCCTGGTTCCATAACCACATGGAATGACATAAAGTGACTCTTTTTAATGAAATTATTTCATTCTTCTCGTACTACTTCTATCCGAAAGGAAATAAGTGGTATTTGTCAATTCCCAAATGAATCACTCCATGAATACTGGGAGAGGTTCAAAAACTTATTTCAACCTGCCCGCATCATCAAATCCCAGACCAAATCTTGATCCAATACTCTTATGAGGGGTTATTGGCTCTGGAGAGAACTCTCATTGATGATACAAGTGATGGTTCTCTTAATGATAAAACTCATGTTACTGTAAGAGATCTTATACACAACATGGATGAAAACACACAACAATTCCATACTCGAGCACATGGTCAATTAAAACAAGATCAAGATAATCAATCTATAGAGCCAAAAAAAGATGATAGAGTGGATGAGTGAACTTACAGGTCTTGTGCAACAACTAGCTATGGCAACCAAAGCCCCAACCTCATCTTCTCCACAATCTCTATTCCATGTACCTATCAAGAATTGTGGAATCTGAAGCTCCACATATCATCCAACTAACACATTTCCTCAACTTCAAGAGGATCACTCCGATTCATATGGAACATTGGAGCTCAATGTAGCATATACATAGAGGAACCCCAACCCTCAACAATCATGCCCGTTTCTTAGAAACTTCAAGAAACCTCATTTTGAACCTTTCTCTTCTATGTTCAACCAAGGATTGAGGTATGGTAATCCCATTTCTCATCCCCCTCAATACCCTCATCAAAACCCAATCCAATACCAATATGGTCAAGGTATTTTTAACTTCCAACAACCGTACCCTTTTGTTCCTTAACCTCAAAGGATCAATCCTCCTCTTCCTTCTCATGGATTCCACTATCCTAGTGAGCCTTCCCAATTCCAAAATCAATAAAATCACTTTCCCAACAACCAACATCAAGGAAATACCAATCTGGGACAAGCCTCTTCTTCTAAGCAACCATGGGAAAGTGCAGTGTAATATCTTTCCTCCTTTACCCATTCCAGCCTCAAAAGAATTGAAACACAAATTGGTTAACTTACATCCCACCTGAGCATGCAAAAACAATCAAATTATTCCCAACTCCAAGATCAACCATTACCCAACCCCAAGGGTAATGTAATTGCAATTTCACTTAGATTAGGAAATAAAATTTCTATACCTCATGATGAGTCCTCCAACTCCCCTTTAAATATTGAACTAGAAAATAAAAAAGAAAAATAAACTTGAAAAGGAATCTAAATACATTCCCTTACCTGTTTCCATTCCACTTAGTAACCAAATTCATTTTCCTCAAGTTGTTTCTAATCCAAAAAAGTCATTTTAATCCGGTCCTAAAATGATCGATATGTTTAGATGTGTTGAAGTCAAAATACCACTCTTATATTCTATAAAACAAATCCCTAAGTATGGTGAGTTTCTTAAGGAATTGTGTACCCACAAGGGGAAACTTAGGACCTTAGAAAATGTTTCCACTCAGTAGTCTATTCCCATAAAGTGAAATTATCTAGGGACCTTTAGAGTTCCATGACAAATTTGAAGTTCCAACTTTGATGATGTACTAATATACCTAGGAGCCTCAATTAATTTCATACCCAAATCCATATTCTCCAACCATGGTCTTGGTCCCTTATATCCAATGGGTGTTTTCATTCAATTATCCAATTGAAGCACAACTAGCCCAGAGGGAATAATTGAGGATTTCCTTGTCTGAGTTAATGATCTTATCTTCCCTGCTGATTTCCATGTTCTCAACATGGAAGGTGAGAATAAATCTTCTCGATATCCCCTAATTCTAGGAAGACTATTCCTAATGATAGCAAGAACTAAGATTTATGTCCATTCAGGCATCTTATCCATGGAATTTGGTGACCAACTGGTCAAGTTCAACATTTTCCAATCCATGTGATACCCATTTGAGGATCACTCTGCATTCTCAATCCATGCTTCTGATAACACTTCTGAGAGTTAATTGAACCCCATTCAATCATGTTCATCATTTTTTAATGAGAGGGGATCTTATAAAATATGCACCATGATTAACCAAGATATAAATGGTGAAGTTGATGTTGACGTCTCATTCATAGACTCTTTCAATATATAGGATCTTGAAAACTCTCTTGAATCCCACATCAACTCTGATCCTTACTGCTTCACCTTGGACAGTATTAATGAAAATGAATCTGAAGCAACTGAAGTCCCTTCCTCCATTCTTGAGTTTTCTAACCCATAAATAAGATATGATACTGATCTTAAACCTCTTCCTGAAAACCTAAAATATGCATTCCTTTTCCATTATCACCCTTATCCTGTCATTATCTCCACTTCACTTACTAAAACCAAGGAGTACAAACTTGTTCATGTGTTATAGGAAAACATAAATTACGTAGGTTTGACCCTGGATGACATACCAGGAATCAACCATGCTCTTTGCATGGATCACATCCATCTTGAGGATTCATCCAAACCAATTAGAAAACCACAAAAAAAACTCAATCCACTCATACTTGAGGTATTTAGGTAATAGATCTCCAATATTCATCAAGTTGGTATTATCTACCTAATTTCTGATAGTGAATGGGTTTTTCCAATTCAAGTTGTACCTAAGAAGGGTGCGATAACTATTGTCATAAATGAACATGGAGAGTTAGTCACAACTTGAGTGAAGAAAAAATAGAATGTGTGCATCGACTATAGTAAATTGAATGTTGAAACAAGAAAAGATCACTTCCATATTCCATTCCTTGATAAAATGATATAATGATTGGCTGGAAAGTCACACTATTACTTTCTTGATGGATACACCGGCTACATCCAATCCCAATCGCACCTCAAGACCAAGAAAAGACTACATTCAATTACCCCTTTGGAACCTATTCATATAAGAGAATGCCTTTTTTCCTTTTCAATGATCCTGAAACATTTTAGAGGTGTATTATGATTATCATTTCCAAATTCATTGAACACTGCATGGAAGTATTCATGGATTAAATTATAATTTATGGTGAGTCATTTGAATCGTGCTTGCATTCACTCTCTCTAGTCCTTCAAATGTGTGTCAAGTGTAACCTTGTGTTAAATTTTAAAAAATGTCACTTCATGTTCTAAATGGTATTGTTCTAGGGAACATAGTTTCAAAAGATGGTATTGAAGTTGATCCTTCCAAAAAAAAATGTGATCCAATCACTTCTAGAACCCACCTCTTTTCGAGACATCCATTCCTACCTAGGTCATTCTGGTTTCTATCATCGATTCATCCATAACTTCAGTACTATTTCCCTCCCACTCACTCGGCTACTCCAAATTGATGTCACTTTCCATTTAGATGAGGCTTTAAAGAGATCCTTCATTGAACTCAAAACTTATCTTACATCTGCCCTGATAATCCAACCCCCAGATTGGTCTTTACCCTTTGAATTAATGTGTGAAGCTTCTGATAGATCCGTTGGGGTTGTTCTTGGTCAAATAAGAGAAAAAATACCTCATTTCATCTTTTATTCCTCAAAAACATTGGATGAAACTCAATATCACTACACTGTGACTGAAAAGGAACTTTTAGCAGCGGTTATTGCCTTAGATAAATTTTGGCTATTAGGTGCCAAAATCATCATCTTTAGAGACCATTCTACTATAAAGTTCCTACGCAAGTAAAGTGATTCCAAACCAAGGCTAACAAAATGGATCCTAATTCTCCAAGAGTTTGAACTTGAAATCAAAGATAGACCAGGAAAAGAAAACCTTGTGGCTGTTCACTTGAGTATAATTTATAATTCTTCTCATTCAGAAATCATTGATCCCGAATTCCCCACTGAGCACCTATCATCTCTCACTCCAAAAATACCATGGTATTCCCCAATTGTAAAATACTTGTTCTGGTGTTTTTACTACAACTTTTTCAAAATAAAAAAAATGAAGATGAAAAGTGATTCAAAATTCCATTTTTGGGAAGATAATAAACATTGGAAAACTGGGGAAGACATGGTAATTAGGAGATGTGTTGATGAAAATGAACATTCTTCCATCTTATAATTTTATCACTCAATGCCTGGTGGTGGCCACTTTGGACCACAAAGTACCTTCCAAAAGTTCCTAGACTCTGGATTATTCTAGACATCACTCTTCAAGGACTCACATGATTTATGTAAATCATTTACCACTTTCCAAAATTTTGGCACAATTTCAAAGAAAAATGAAATTCCCTAAAAGTATTTAATTTTCTATGATATCTTCGATGTTTGGGGCATCGATTTCATGGGACCATTTCCACCTTCTAATGGATTATCATACATTGTACTTGTGGTTGATTATGTTTCTAGGTGGGTCAAGGCCAAACCCACTAGAAATGATGATTCACATACTGTTAGTGATTTCTTAAAGACACATATCTTCCACCGATTTGGCACACCACGTGCATTGATAAGTGTCTTAATAAACCATTTTTATAATAGAACCATTGAATATATTTTGAAAAAGAATGTTGTTGTACATAAAACTTCAACTAAATATCACCCCTAAACAAATGGAATAGTTTAACTTTCTAATAGAGAAGTAAAAAAAGGGTTCTTGAGATAATTGTAAAAGCCACTAGAAAAGAATGGCCTGAAAGATTTGGTGAATCACATTGAGCTTATTGAACTACCTATAAAACACCCATTAGGATGTCTCCTTTTAGGCTAGTTTTTGGTAAAGCATATCATTTTCCATTTGAAATCCAACATAAGTCATTTTGGGCTGTTAAATCTTTTAATTTTGATTTTGAGAAATCTGGTGATGAAAAATTATTTCAATTGGTTGAACTGGAGAATCTTTGACTTGAATACTATGAGAATTCCAATCTGTACAAAGAAAAGGCTAAGTTAATCCATGATAAACACATCCTACGAAAGGTATTTCATGAATGTGAGAAGGTATTTCTCTTTAAATCTCGATTTTGTCTTCATCCAGGTAAGCTTAGTTCTCGTTGGTAGGGTCCTTTTGTTATTACTAATGTTCAACCATTTGGTGGAGTGCATGTCCAAGACCCCTATTCAAAAAGAACATTCACAGTTAATGGATATCGGTTAAAGCATCACCATGAGAGGAAACACATCCCAGGAACCGCATCGACTTCCATCAAATCCACAAATTCTATAGTATACCCACCACTAGATGGAGACGGCGACCTGCCAAATCCAATCCAAGGGGCACCTATTTCCCTTTAACACTTCTTCTTCTCTCTCCCCCCCCCCTTTCTTCTTCTTCAGCTCTTTCATTTTTTTACCACTTTCTTCATCAAACCCTTTCTTTTTCTATTTCTATTTTTTGTGGGTGTGTCTTTATAAAATAATAAAAAAACCAAAAAAACAAAAAAAAATCATTTAAAAAAATATGAAAAATCGAGCGTCATAATTAATCATCTTATAATTTTAAAATCTTGTCCATACATTTTGGGGAATCAAAAAGAAATGGTTTCATCTCCAAAAAATTGTGGTTTCTTCATAAATTTGGATAATGAATATTGTCTCAAAACCAACAAATTTTGAATACTTAATTTTTGACTTGGAAAATGATTTTCCCCAACCATGAGGAAAAACATTTTATTTCATTCCAAGGATACCTATGCCCATCTTTTCAAAATGTGTTTTTTCACCCAAATTTCTGAGTCTTGATTTTAGGGACTGTCGAGCTGAATTTCCTACTTTAGTGTGCATTAATATGATAGAGGCATTTTCTGAACCACATGAGAATTATAATTTCCAAATAGTCTCCCATTAACCATACATTAATACTCCATTTGAAATCCCCTTCAAACCTATGAAATCCTTTTCTATGGTAGCCACATTACAAGCCCAATAACTTATCCCACCCAATATCAACATGGATTTTCATTGCATATTTTTTAGAATTTATGTGTGTGGGGAGTGGATTTAATTTTTGGTACCATTTTGTTGATTTTAACCATGTTATCATTTGCTTTAGGGAAATCATGAATTTATGTGTGGGGGAGAGGTTGTCCTTCAGTGGGGTTTGGGAATGTGTATATGCTTATCATGTACAAATGATATTAAAAAGTGTTCAAAAAAATGAAAATAAGAATGGTTTGTGTCATCGGTGGGTAAAAAATCACTCTCCCTCATCCTTTGATCTTATTATAACTATTACAATTAGTGTTGTGAGGAGGTCAATTGTGGGTTGGGAGATGAGTGTGAGATCTATTTCATGTTAAACTTTCGAAAAATGAAAAAAAAATGAACACTTATGACATTGGGAGAAGTTTCATTGTTGGTAAATATTTTATCTTCTCACAAACTTAAAATTTTCATCATATTTTGTGTCTTATTTCACATTTTTATTCCATCATAAATATGTGTTTCCATTTCCTTTCATTTCTCATTTCAAAAAAAAAATGTGCATTGTTTTTTCCATGTTGGTTTTTTACACCCTTTTTCCTATATTTTGGATATAATCTTCCTACCATCCCATATCCATAGAAAAACCCCTTAAATGACTCTTTATTTTTGAGAACTTTAGGATAGGTAATGTAATTTTAGATCTCTTTCAAACTCTATGATTTCACTTTTGGTTGGTGAATGAGTGAACCTCCATAAATAAATTTTTATCATCTTGAGAGTAGTGAGTTTTGAGTGCCCAAATTTTCCATTTCTAAATTTGAGCAACAAAAAAGAGTGGTTTTTGGATCATTTTTTCTATAAAAACTTATGGTGGAATTCAATTTGGATGAGTGGAATGGTCTAAACCTCCCCTGATTGGTGAAAACAAAATTTTCATATTTATTGGTGAGTGAAAATGATTTTGTCATGGTTTTATATTTGTTGTACATGAGGACATACACAAGACTTAGTGTGAGGGGGGTTAAAGTTATTAATATTTTAATAATTTATTATATAGTCCCTTTACTGATTTTATATTAAATTTTCATAATTTGTGTGAATTATGAATGTTTAAATATTAAATATAATTTTTGAGCACTATTTGAATTCATTCAGATTCAAGTCAGTTTACTATTTTAATTATAACTATCACCATAATTATTAAAATTGAATGGTTTTTCTTTTATATGATTAATAATGAAACATAAAACATTTCATTAGAAGGTATCTAGGACCAATTCCATCATTAGTAGGATCATATGGTACACACAAAAAGTCTCAAATAATCTGTGATGAAACTGGACCATCCATGAAGATAGAATTACTAGTCTCACTCCAGAAGTCAAAATACATTAATTATAATCCAAAAATAGGGGGACAATTCAATTCATCTTGGATAAAAATTTCAAGGCCCAAATCCAAATAAAAGGGGCCCAACATACGATTTTAAACTCATCCCACCATTCTGTCCGGAAAATAAAATTATCACACAATTATTGATTTTTCTCCGTAAGGAGACATCCATTCGATCTGAGATTTTTCATGGTAAAATAGTATATATAGGTGGATGACTTTGTTTAATAAAGTGTTCATATTTCATAGCATCTTCCTATTCAAAAACCCATTCACATTTTGTCCTTTAAAAAGTTTTGATTGAAATAGACAGATTAAAATTGTTTAAACAAAATGTCATAAATTTGGATCCTTAAGTCCAACGTCCTCCAAATTATCAAAGTAAACATAGAAGATAAATATCTAAAACTTGTAATAAGTTCCTATCTCGATATTCATCTTTATAATGTATCAAAATATTGATTCATGTGGAGGAGAAATTTTGGAATGCAAACAGACCACAACATTAGGCTATAAATACATCCACATACTCTCCTTGCAAGAGGTTGGCATTTTAGAGAAAAGAAGGATATATTGGCATGAACAAGGCCCTATAAAAATAATGGTAGGATCTTCCAAAATCATGTTTTCACTTGAGGAACCGTTCCTCCTCTCTTTGTTTTAATTTACTTTTGCAGTTTTCTTCGTTTGTAACTTCGCAAGTGTTTGTCTTTGTAATTTTGTTTTAATTAAATTTTCTTCTTCAATATCTCTTATTATCATCCACCTTCTATCGTTTAATATTAATTTTATTAAAATGGTTTAAATCAAGTTAAAATCCCTTCCCTTATTTTTCTTCCTCATTCAATTAAAAGTCTTTTTTAACTCTCTTCTATGATCGTGTTTGTTCGATGCACTACTCTTTTCTTATCCGGTTCTTTTCACATTTTTTATAATTCATCACCTTAAACGTATTTAACTAGATTAATAATCATTTAAATGGATGAGTAAATAAAACATTGGGGTGTGTTATATTTTGATGATATTAATTGATTGATAGATTTTTCTCGATGAGTATTTTTTGAGTTAATATTGTGTATATTGACCGTTATATGTCATGGATTAATGACATGTTTTGTTTTATATATAGATTCCATGGAATATTGTAACCAAAAATACACTACCATAAACAAGTAATGGTCATTATTATAACTATAAAGTTAAGTTACATCTTGGATTAAAGCTTTAACACCTGGTAATTTTGATAAAAGTCATCTTGTAAGTGGGTATTAATTTAATGTAATATAAAGAAAAGCTCAAGGATATCATAAGATTAAATCCCCAATAATAAATTCACCCCAACCCTTATCATTTTTTTAAATCAAACAACATACATAAATTATTTCATAAGCTCTGAAAATAAAACCACCCAATAAAAATACAATAAACTAAAAACAACTGACTATTAAAAAGTATCATTAGTGAGGATTCAACCGGAGTGCTGTTATGCACATTAGCAGAGCACTGGAACCTTGAATGGTTGATAGGGGAAATCGTCTATGAATTCAATGTGGTTACATATAAATAAAATTTTACCCATTTTTTCATGGTACAACCCAAATATTATCTGATATATTTATAATAAGTTAAATTAGTTTTACTCAGGATTGAAGACAAAATATCAAAGGGAATTAGCTTCTTGTGAGCTCAAAAGCTATGAGAAACTTTTTTGATGTGTTTAGAAGTTAGAAAATGAGTTTTATAATGATAATTTATTTAAGGAGAGTATAAAAAATAAGAAATCTAGTTGGAAGGAAATGGGAAATCATTCATCAAATAAGTATTGTGGTGTTGACACTCCATTCTGTCATAGAGTATAAAAAGTTACAATGGAAAATTACATTAAAAAAGAGGAGAAAACAACAGGAGAAAACCAGGATTTGTAAAGACATGAAAATTTTATCTCCCTAGTCATACCAAGGAGGCGTCAGCATGAAAGGTACTTGTGCGCCCAACTCTGGCACACAACTTACTTGCGCTGCACATCACTATTTCACCCAATGTCTCATATTTGCCTATAAATAGACCCTTGGGGTATTCATTTGTATGAATGAATTTTCCTAAAGCCTAATTACTGCTCTGGTCACACTAGTGCTTCTCCCAAGTCTTATGAAACATTCAAGGTAGTTATTTAACACCAAGAGTGGAGGATATAAAGGATGATCTTTAGACTTAAGTCCTTTTAGAGTTTGAAATCCACAAAACTTACACACTTAAGGCTCCCAACCTCCCTGAATCAGAAACAATTATGTGAAACCTATTCCTCTCACAACAAATTTAGCACTCCACTATTGTAAATACCTTTGAATACTCTTGAAGGCTTGAGTTAGGTCTCGCCCAAGTATTAACATCCAGGTTGTTCGTCACTTAATTCAACATCTGGTCTCCCAAGCCTACTTTTGCACCCGTACATTCAAGCCAATACTTACTTGGGATCCCTCCTTTGATTCACATATTCTCTTCAGTCTACAAGACATCAAGCCTTCTTCAAATCCATTCATAGCAAGGCTTATTATTCAATGGATCCCTTGCTTGAAAGGGATTATGTTTCAAATTCTACCGAAGCCTCATGAATTATTAAAACATTGGGAAATGCACATCAATGTGTATCCTATTTGGGTTTTTATATCTGCAATCATAGTTTTCCCACATTTGCTTCACAATGGGGTTAGGATTCATAGAGTGTATGTAAGTTTGTATATAAGTAGTCACATTGAATTTTCTCCTAGGAACAGTTTTGGGAAGTTCCCGGTTTGGAGAACTAGGGTTTGGGTTTTTTCCTCCCCTTTTTGTCTCTAAGACCCTGAACCTCAGGTCTCTAGTAGGGAAGGTACGATTCACACTTGATTTTCCATTCAAGAAAAGGAGAATTCTCCCTCCCCTACCAGGACAAATATTTGGTCAGCCTTATCAGTGTAATCTCCTAACCTTGGAAGTATAAGGTTTCAATCTTTCTCCTCTCTACTTGATTCACCTTCACTCCTTCTTTACAATGGACCCTCTTCTAATGTAAAGTGAATAGAGGGAAGGCTATTCGCCTCTACTTCTTCCCTGATTGCCTCACCTTATTTCATTATCACCACCATAGGCGCATCCCCTTCCACCATCAGAGGAGTAAAAGTGTGGGTGCCTTTGTTGAATCTTTCACATCCATTTGTTTATCACAACGAAAATTACACACATGGTCTTAGAGATTCGTGATGATTACAACATTTTCACAAACAACCATGGTGAATGAACTACAAGAAATTTGATTCCCACCATAATTGGGATATGTATGAAGCCTTCTCAAGGCCCAAGCTCACTGTATATCCTCTTCAGAAATCCAACCACAATCCCCTAACCTGAGTATTTGGGGCAGGCCCATTCACTAGAGCAGAGCTAACCGTATTTGGAAGAATGAGAGGGTATGGCTTTTCCATTGGTACTGGACTTGTGCATCTTTTCATAAGACAGCTATCCGACCATCCATGTGAAGGTGGAGTGATGATATCATGACATATGCTGGGGAGGAGCAGTTCCAAGTGTCGTGTCTAGTTGATTCCCTCTAAGACCTATGGTTCTTGTAATTATCTTTAAGCCTTTGGGCCTTTTAAGGGTTTCACCTCACCCCTTAAAAGTTGGATTATCAAAATAATAACGAATCTAAAGGCTTTCAGGCCATTCTGAACTGAGCATTCTCCTTTGGTTTATGCCCCAAATTAAAACCCCAAATCACTAAGGAATATGTTTCATGAAGTAAGAACAAACTCATTTCTCTCAGTGGACTACACTCTCATATGATACTCATCGAACTATGTGGACTTTGATTCCCATCCAAATGGGATATGTAGGAAGCCTCCTTGAGGTTCAAACCCAAAACATCAAATCAACCATGTTCTCCTTGGGTCGTATTCCCTATATGTTCTAATATTACACAGAAACCCATGTTCTTTCCAAATTCTGTGGCCTACTTAGGTGTAATTCCCACACCAAACCTTGACTAAGCACCTTTCACTTATATTTACTTAACACATGAAATTAAATTGTTTGGTTAGGTCCTTACCACATGAACTTAAAAGGTATGATGTGTCACATTAAGTGACACCAAACTACTAGGGTTCTGATTCCTTTCACAAGGATACATAGGTGCCCATTTATGGGTACGATCCCAATATCAAAACAACCCTTCATCTCCCTAGATGATAATAAATTCTAGAGTGCACCACTAAGTGGCTTAAAAACCAATATCATTATAAGGATGATTAAAAGAATCTATAAATAGTATATGAGAGGATACCATTGATGGGGAATCCAGAATAGATACAGATGTCTACATTAATAAAGTTCCTCAAATTCATATAGATGATTCTAAATTTTACACATGCTACTAATTGATTTCAAATTCCAAGGGAAACCTATGTTATACTTGTATAATTAATAAGGATTCATGAAAAAATATCAAATCATTAAAGAGAGTCCCAGAGTAGAAAATAATTCCACCCAAAAGGGTGTGATGATCCCAACCTCCCATCCTATAGACCAATGCATGTTCTTAAGTATCATAAGTATAGACTCAACGAACGTCTTCCTTTGGAAAGCAGGTCTATTTTGGATAAATAACTATTGGATGTTGCCTGTTCCATGAATGAATACAATGGAAACCTCTTGTAAATAGTGATTCTTAAACTAAAACACATATTCCAAGGAACTATGAAACCAAAATGGTGAACCCAACGTGAATCCTTAACCAAGTTAATATTGTTACCCACCTATCAGAACCCTATTAATTGATAATGGAAGGCCAGAAAAAGGAATAAATCGTGCATTTATCCATCTAAAAGATGTTTCATTAATGGAGTTTATTGTTGTTCTTAGTTTTCTCAAAACTCCCTTCACTCCAAATGTCTTCTTTCAAACATGCACTTGTGAATGACTCGGCCGCTGCTCAAGTTGGATCCTCATCCACTTGAAGCAAGAAGTCACTAACTCAGCATCTTAAACCTTGGGTCTCCAATGTACAGGTAAGAGAATACCATCAGCACAGTACTATCCCAACCTTGGAGGTTACCTGATAGGCTCTCTAGTTTAATAACAACCATCAATCGCCTGGTCAACAATGATCGATGGTCAAGAAGTAGATGGTTCCAACCAGCTTCTTCAACCATTTTGGGTCCTTATCCTTGTAACACAACAACCATTCCCTCTCATAATATAGATAGGTGGATCAAGAGGTCACTCATTACCTCAATTTAAAGATGCAGGGGTCCTTCTCGAGGACTCCCACCAACAATTGCCGCCAGCAGAATCGCACGACAGTGAACCCCACACGTGATGGGGGTGTTGCCTCCGGTTGTTCAGACCAAGTCCCCCAGACCCGAGCGCACAAGAAAACCCGCCAGGGGAAATTTCTGACCAACAAGGAGAATGTTATTACCTTTTCCCCCTTCAGAAAAGTCCATTAACCTAACTTGATGTAAAATAATGGGCGGGCACATACACACTTCCGTCCTCATTCCGCTGCCCAGCAGACTCGTCTAGCATCGACCCACCAATACCTCCAAGTAAATTTGGTGGAGTACCATGAACAGGCACAGAAACCTATTTACAAATTATCAGCCAGTCAGTAGGCTTGCCTGACTGCATTCAAGGAAGCCCACCAATCAAATATGGTGGAAACAGGCATACAAGAACATACACCTGCTTACAATCACCAATCCTGTCATCAATCTCATCTTCCAATATTGAAATAATTCCATCAAGAATGATTGATGGAAAATATCCAGTAGGCAGATACACCTACCATCATTCATCAATTCTGCCAACAGTCTCATTTGACAACACCCATAGAAGTTAGTCGGAAAGCTCTGATGAAAAACCTAGAGCAAACTCAACTCTATGGCCCCATGCATAAGTACTGTCAATATCCACTAATAAGAAAGGAGGACCATAGTAGGCACATAAACCTACTCCAAATATAGAATGGAAATATATTCCCATTTTGGTTTTTGAATTTACCATACACATATTAGAAACGGTGAAAGGGAAAATAAGAATTCATTCCCATATTCTAGAAGAATTCCAGAATATCATAACAAAAAAATCAGCAGTATCAAGGGAATAGGCACATAACATTGTCCCCACACCTGAGATGACACATCGACATGCCATCCCAGAGAAGATACATACCTATGTTCTAGTCTAGGAGGGTTATGGGGCATACTCCCCCATATCATATAGACAATCAGATCGGGAACATACACCCTTTACAATTGGAGATAATTGGCGCATTATGATGTCAACTTCAAGGTAGACACATAAACCTTCAAATGATAGACACTTCTCCTAGAAAGTGGCCCAAACTAAGGGTAGGAGAGAATCCTAGAAGAATTATTTCCAAACATAGTTGAAAAATAAAGAGCCAATATTTGATTTGGCTCCTCTTAATGCTAGAGTTATTGAAGCCCTCAGACATTTACTTGTTCCAGCTCATGATCCTACCATATCATTAAAATATTATGGGATTAGTAGTAGTAATTCGGAAGTTCCCCATCAGATAATTCATCATGAAGGCTTGCTTTATGAAAATTCGGTCAATCTAGAGAGCCTATCTTCAGAAAATATCCACAAAAACCATTCATGTAGCCAGAAGACCAAAGAGAAAGAGGATTTATACCTTACTGTAATCCACCTTGGTGGTCCTCCCCTTAATAGAGTTTGCTACAAAAGTTGTCTCCATAGTTGTGTTTCTCATTGTCAATATGACTCTATAATTGACAATGTAGTAATGAGAAAGCCCTATTATCTCAAGGCACTTGTCAATACAAGGCCAGTCATGTCTGATTCCTTGTCATTAATGGGTGAAATTCTTTCTCAAAAAGAATACATCTTAAGGTAATTCTCATTATCCAAACCTCTATTGGGTTATTTTTCTTCTGATGTATCCAAATAAAAAATTGACTGACCCATTGTTTTTAATAAATCAATCGAGAAGCATCCACTTTTGTCAGACCAAGTGGAGAAGCCTTTAGTGAAAGATGATGAAGATATGTTGAACATGAGAAAACAATTGTATAAAGAATAAGTACCATTCATGTTTTGTCCTTTGGAAAACTCTCAATACAAGATTCCAGAATTGATGGCTGAAGATTGCATTCATGATGTCTGCCTCAAATTATGGATGATTATTCATCATTCGAAAGCCAAAGTATTATCATATAATGAATATAAAAGTCATGTAAAGGTAATAAAAGGGTTGAAATGCTAAATTGACATGGAATCTCTCTCAGTTTCCCAACATCCAAAGATTGAGAAGAAATAGAGAACCCTTCAGCGCACATTCCTTGATGCACTAAAGAGGTTGTGCCAGTTAATTTCTGATACCCCATCTGGTGTTTGTATCAGTGGATGGGGTGAACATGGAGCATTTCATTTCACTGTTCTCTAGAATCATAAAAGCCTTCTAGAAGTGATTTCATGTAATGTTATTGTCCACGGTCGACTGCTGTCAATAGATTTTGTTTGTAATCAATTATACACTTAAAAACATGCCTCAACTAGTTCTCATCAGATTCAGACCCAAAGAAAGAAAGGTGTTGAGATACTTTCTCATAAATCATCTGAGAATATTAATTAGTACTCCTATTTAGAATATTTCAGCCATTAGATAGTGATAATATCTAAAATATCATAGCAGTCTTCTGAAACAATTGTTTTGAGTGGTTGTCGGATAATAAACCCAGCCAATATCCAAACCAAACTTCGAAAAATTAGAAGAACAACTAAGCAAATCTCAGCAATAGAATTTTAAGAGCCACCCCATTATTTAGGAATGGGGTATTGATTAATTCAACCTTTGAATTCATAAAACAATGTTTGATGGTTTGAATAAGAATAATAGAAACATCCCCACATAGAAGGGCTGGGGGATTTCTCACATCTACAATCCCCTCCTCAACGGAAGTCAGTTTTTTCCAAATTATGGAAGAATCCATATAGAGAACGCACAATTAAACTATCCAAGAATTCCCTTTAGGTAACATTCAACCAAATAGTTCCTTATAATTCATCATATAGGAGAATACAATCTCATGGAAGATACATAAGGATACGATCTTACAAAGATACTGACTAAATGCCATCAATGCATTCTGTGTTAGTAAATGTCAATAACACCACTACAGAAGATCTTCCTGAGAATGAGTCTAGTTTAAGGGAGTCAGAAGATGAATTTCCTATCCTTAACACGGTACACACTAAAGCAGATGAAAGAGGTGTGCATACCAAAAATCATAGGCTTACCCAAAATCTTGGTATTCCCTCAAGTAACCAACTCTCACCCCTCCAAAAGGCATCAAAAAAGTGGAAAGGTAAGAGTCGGATCACATATCCCTTTTCCACTAGAGAAGGTTAATATATTTCACTTGAAGAAAAATTTTCACAAAAAAAGAGGAGATGAAAGAGTTCAAAAGACTCAATACAGATTTACATCGAATCATCATTTCTTCTAGAAATGCTCCCCAGGCAGATCCTCAACTTGCAAATATTGTAGGAGCTCCTCAGAAAAGAGGATTTGTTGTAACTAAAGATGTTGATAATGAATTCTCTCAATTGGGTACACAGCCAGGGCAAGATCAAACAAATCCTTATAGGCCTATCCTCATGGGTTATCAGAAACAAATACCAGCAGCATCACCACCAATGGTTTTTTCAGTCGTTGCTCATGTTCAAGATCAACTATAGTACCTGTATAGGTCTAAGATCATCCGGATATTCCTTGTATTATTAAGAACAAAATTGAGGTATTAACAAATCTATTGGAAGCTATGGAAGAATGGTGTGTGCCAATTTGTCCAGAAAAGAGAGCTTACCCAGAATGGGTGAATCTGATCCATCACCCATCAAACTTTGTAAATACTACATTTAAAATATTTAATGGTTCGAAATATCCTAAGAAACACTTAACACATTTCATTTCTCCTTGTGTTCCCATGATGGGGACTCCTCAATAAAAAGAAGTAGTAAAGCTCAAATTCTTTGTAAAATCATTATAAGGACCATCTTTTTTCTGGTATACAAGTTTGAAATCTCAATCAATTACTGGATGGGAAGATCTTTGTAAAACATTACTTCTTCAATTCAGTTCAACGCTTGTGAAGACAATAGTTTTTTATCTTAAAAATTGAAAACAAAGGAAAAATGAAAGAGTTTTAGATTTCATTGCTCGATAGAAAGGATTAACATAAGCCTTAAATCTGGCACTCCCTCAGGAAGAGTTTCTGCTGATTTGTGTGGAAAATTTTCATTTTTAGTTATGAACACCACTGATCCATGTAAAATACACCGAAGGGTTCTATATCTTGTTTCAACTTCCCCATAGGTGGAGGATTGCATTTTGGAAACTAAAGATAAATATTGTGTAATTTCATCATCTCTTGGAAGAAGAATAGAGAAATCAGATGCTGCTATAGTCACACTCAAGCAAACACCTATACCTTCTTTCACTTCAAAACCTCCATCATATCGAAGGGCTCTGCCTCCTGAGCATCAGTAGCAAAGAATGCCTCATGAAGATGATCAAATAGATCAAAGGTAGAGACAATTTGAGGAGTTAATGAACAAAGTTTATTCTTTTCAGAATGAAATGGTTCTCAGTTACTTTATCTCGGCTTTGGAAAACAATTTGGTTCAGTTTCCAAGGCCGAAGAAAGCAAACAAATAATGAAATGAATATATTTTAAATTATTTTCCCTTTTACAAAATTTTCGGAAATACAATTCAGGAGTTTTTTTTTTTAAATACCTCCTGTAAAAAATGGTAGACTCTAGAAAAGTAAAAGAGAAAATTTTGTCAGCCCAAGTAGCATGTGTTACTACTACTGATCTAGAGGAAAAAGGTCAATGGTAGGAATTCAAAGAAAAAAATGCATAGAAATATAATTATTGGATGATCAAGAAAATGATCAACCAAACTCATTCTATTCTATAGAAACATTTGAAACAAACAGTTGTGTCTTCATCCACTTCTGCCACAAAAAAACCACCTTTATCAAAATAAAATTCCTTTAAAGGTCATCTGCAAAGAAGAGACATGATCATAAGGACAAAGAGAAGTAAAAAGAAGACGATCTTGTGTCAAGGCCAAAGTTTTCCTTGAATCAGAAATATTTTATGCCATTTGGTTCAAAAGTATGGGCACCACCCCACCAAATTGCATGACCATAACTGGACTATCATACAATATATTCATCAGATGAAGAATTGATCTTTGGTTCTGTCAAAGTTATCCACTTAACGAATCCCTATACTAATGGTTATTCTGGTTATGATGAGAATGAATTCCCAGTACCTAACTGGGGAACTAGAGGAATAATCCAAGGTTGAGGATACAGGGGTAGACGTGGGTATTCTAGAATCTACTATATTAACGCTACCCCTACTTGACCTGTATATACAGAAGAAACTCATGGTAGATCCTTTCAATGGGCTCAACAAGAACAAGGAAGTTTTCCCACACATGAAAAAATCGGTCCTGACATGATTATTTTGGAAGAAATATTAGAGGTTACACCATTATTATCCTAGAAAGTAGATATACCTAGTTAGTCTAATCTACCAAAACCTGGATTATTTCTAGCTTTTGTTCTGATACAGGGTACATCTGTATTAGGAGCATCAACCTCCAAGGCACCAGCAAAACTGCATCTCCATTCTAGAAAATGCAGATCATTGGTTCAAAATTATGATGTTTTTAAATTCTTATCCTAATTTCCAAATAGTTTTTCAATCTTGGATGTCTTGAATCTATCAAAATGTCTTTGAGAATCACCTATTAAGGCTTTGTCAAGTCCTCAAGAGTTTGAAATCAAAGTTTTTATTGTTGATGTTTATGGTGTATAGAATGATTCTTTATAATTCCATGAAGTTATATCTTTTTAGGATGAAAATGAAGATGATGTTGTACCTAGACACATTAGGACCTTATATCTATCTTCCAAGGTCAATGATATATTCATTCAATGACCCTTCATTAATAATAAATCAAGAGTCAACCTCATTCCTATTTGTACACTTCATCAATTGGGCCTCACTAAATTTTACTTATCTCCCTCCACTTTAATGTTTCAAGGTTATGAAAATAATGAGCAAGAACCTTTGGGTGAGATTACACTCAGAACTTAGTTCGGAGATCTTGTGTCTAATTCATATTTTATAGTTGTTCATCAGGACACATCCTTTAATATTCTACTTAGAAGGTCATGGCTACATCAACATGCAGCCATTCCAACATCATACCACCAATTCATCATGTACTATTTCAATGGTCAAATTGGGATATTGTACGGTGACAAGGCCCCAATCAAAATGTGTGAATCTCAGTATATTGAGGTAGAAATTTATCACACAAAGGGAACATATTATACGACAAAGAAGGTAACAAGAATTAATGCTCTGAATGGCCTATAAAAGATCATATAAAACTCATTCAAACATTTGATTATAGATTATGTGTTTCCTATCAATCAAATTGAAAGGATAAGACCAAATCCAAGAACTCATCTAGTGACTTCAATAATTTCAATTGTGGCAGTTAAGCCTGGCAGCATGAGAGGAATTTTTGATTTACCAAGTAGTGGTCAAAGATTAAATAAATATGTATTAATTTCGTCCATCAAACTTCATCAAGTATATGATTCACTAATAATACTAGAAGAAGTTGTAGCAATACTAGAGGTATACAAGGATGTTGATTCCCAACCCATCGTATCCTCTTCAATTATTCCGGAAGACCATTTATCATCAGTAGTGTCAAAGATGGTTGCTTCTTCTTTAGGATGTTCAAATACTAAATCCTCCCATAGATTTAAAAGTTTTGATTCATCACCTACTATGAAAGTAGAAACAGAAAAAGTGACACATAAGGAATAAGAGGATGAAGATATTAGGGATGCTCCTCCAGCATTTGAGGAATGTGTCTCTACCACTATGGATGAGCTCAGAGAAATAAATCTGGGTACAGAAAAAGATCCACACCAAACTCTAATTAGTGCGGTCATGACTTATGAAGAGCAAGATATGTATACTTCATTTCTAAAATAGCATCAAGATATATTTTCTTGGAACTATATAGAAATTTCAGGCTGTAATCCCAATGTAGCCACCCATCATTTTTGTTTTCCAGAAAAACATAGAGTATTTAATAAGGCAACAAGAAGAACACACCCGACTCATGCCTCTAAAATTGAAGATGAAGTCGATAAGATTATTAAGGATATATTTTTCAGAGAGGTTCAATATCCTAAGTTCCTAGACAAAATTTTCCCAGTGAAAATGAAGAATGGGAAAATCAGAGTTTTCATTGATTTCATAGATCTTAATTGGAATTTTCCCAAAGATGAATTTCCAGTTCTGATAAAAAAGATTTTAATTGATGAAACAACTATCTATGATGCTCTATCCTTCATGGATATTTATTCTAGATACAATCAAATATGAATGGACCTAGAGTTTGAAGAGTATACAGACTTTTTAGACCCTCAAGGTTTTTTTATTGGGTAATACCCTTTGGATTAAATAATATAGGTGCAACGTATCAAAATTCCATGCACCATATCTTCAAACCATTTTTAGAAAAAATTTGTTGAATGTTATGTAGATGATATGGTGGTTAAATACAGAAAACATTCTGATCACTTGGCTGATTTGGAGATCATATTAAATAAACATCAACAACATAGTTTGAATATGAATCCCTTGAAATGTGATTTTGGGGTAACCTTAGGAAAGTTCCTTAGTTTCATTGTACATCATCGTGGCATTGGATTTGACTATGAGAAGACAAAATAAATACATGACATGTCACCTCCTAGAAATTTGAAATAATTAAGGGGACTTCAAGGACACTTAGCCTATATTTGGCGTTTTATTGCCAATTTGGCAGGCAGGTGTTTACCCTTCACCAGATTAATGAATAAGGGATTCACCTATCAATGGAATGAAGACTGGAATGAGGTATTTGATACCCTCAAGAAATATCCATTGATTCCATTGGTATTAATGAAACCTATTGAAGGAAGACCACTTATTGTCTATGTGATAACTTTAGAGTGATCATTGGGTGCCTTCCTTGCCCAAAAGAATAATGATGGGAATGAAAATAGCCTTTACTATCTCAGTCGAACTATGCTTAACATAGAGAATAGATATTCAAGTATCAAGAAGTGTTTCCTATAATTAATCTTTTCATTTTAGAAATTGAGGCCCTACCTACAACATCACGAGGTCCAATTGGTGTCTTGTAATAATCAGCTCAAATTTATCCCTAGTCATCCTATTCTTATAGGACATTTGGAAAGGTGGGAATTTATTTTGCAATAGTTTGATATATTGTTTGTACCTCATAAGGTAATAAAAGGCCATGATTTGGAGGATTTACTTGATGAATATCCATCTAAAAAAGATAAATCATCCAATACTAAACTTACTGATGAATATTTCTTTTCTATTCAAGATAATCCCCAAATGTGAGAAATGTACTTTGATCGTGACTCCCGAAATCCAACAGGGAAGAGAATAGAAAACCCTAAACTCAAGAAATGTGGCTTCAAAATTGTACTTATCTCCCTAGAAAAGGTTTTGTTTCCATATTCCTTCCTTTTTTGAGAAATATGAACCAATAATGAGGCAGAATATCAAGCTCTCATTGTAGGCCTGGAAGTGGCACTCTAGGTACAAGTGAACAACATGAAAGTGAATAGTGATTTAGAGTTTTTAATCAAACAAATCAATGGGTATTATGATATCAGAAAAGAAGATTTAATCCCTTTGTGTGAATATGTCAGAGGGTTAATGGATGAATTTCCCTCAGAGCCAATATTTTCTTATGTCCCACGATCACAAAATTTTCAAGCTGATTCATTGGCTAATGTAGCCATAGCCCTGGAAGTTCCAAATCGGGATAATACAATCATCAGTATTTCCCATCGTTATGTTTTTATTCTCCTTTTGTTCAGAATAGAATAGAATAAATTAATGAAATAAATTTTATATCTAAGACATATGTTCATACCATAGGATGGATGACACTCATCATGGAATACCTTCAAAATTGATTACTTCCATCAGATAGAGTTGAAAAAAGAACAGATTTGACGATGAGTGGCCAATTTCACTCTTAATGGTGGTCCAGATCACCAGATGATCTTTTATAATTGAGGCTTTGATGGAATTCACTTCATGTGTATTGACAAAGAAGAAACTGCAACTGTTGTGAAAAAAGTGCATGCAGGAGCTTGTGGAGCTCACCAGTCTGGGAATAGGCTTTCTGATCAAATCTGAAGGCTTGGATACTTCTGGCCTTCAATGACGCATGATTTCATAGATTTCAATAAGAAATGTCATCCCTTCCATGTGCATGACAATTTTATTCATAAATCCCCAGATTTATTACATACTGATAAATACTTCAATCCATTTACCATGTGAGGAATGGATACAGTAGGACCTTATCCTCTAGCTACGAGTAAGCAGTTCAAGTATATTCTTACTGCTACTGATTTCTTCTCCAAATAGTATAAGGCAATACCTCTCAATGAATTCTGAGCGAAAATCATTGTTAGTTTTTTAAAAACTAACATCATCACTAGATTTGGTGTACCTCATACTATATTAACAGACAACAGCACCAATTTCCACTCTGTTGAGGTAAAAAAAAGTTATATGAGGAGCGCAATATTAAATTCAACCATTCATCCTGCTATCATGCAGTGCCCAATGGACAGATAGAGGCTTTTATTAAAACCCTATTAAATATACTCTAGAACATGGTGGATAAAGATAAGAAATCATGTCTTGATAAACTTTTGACTGCTTTATGGGCTTATCAGACTACTACCCATACAACAACTCAAGCTACCCCATATTCATTGGTGTATGGAACAGAAGCAGTTTTTCTAATTAAAACTCAATTTCATCCCCTCTGAGTTGCAATCTCTGATTAGTTATCTACAAATGAAAAGTCTCAAAAATGATTTGATGAGCTGTAATGATTAGAATAAAATATATTGCATACTTTTCATCATTTAGAAGTATATCAGAACAGAATAGAAAGAGATTTTAACAAGAAAGTTCACCTATTCTCATTTCTTCAAGGAGAATTGGTATTAGTCCTCAGGAATCTAATGATAACAAGAAATAAACCTACAAATATTGATCGAAAGTGGGAAGAACCTTATTACATATATAAGTTCTACTCAAATAGATCTTATTCCCTAATCTCAATGGATGAAGAACTTATTGCAACTCCCACCAATTCGAGATTTTTGAATAAGTACTTTGTGTAACTACACACAATTTCCTCGTTGCATGACTCTAAAATACACATCACAATGTCCTAGTTACAAGATATTAAAGTACATAACAACCATAAGCTTCAATACTGCACGATGATAAAACGCATAGCATCATATGTCCTTGTTTCATGACTCCAAACTACACCACAGAAAGTCCTTTTTGCAAGACATTAAACTGCATGAAAACCATAAGTTTCCATGTTGCATGAAGATAAAATGAATAGAATCATATGTCCTCACTACATGACTCTGAATTTTACAGCACAAAGTCCAATTTTCAAGACATTAAACTACATAACAACCATAAGCATCCATACTAAACGATGATAAAATGAAAAACATCATATTTCCTCACTATATGACTCTAAACTACACATCACAGAGACCAAGTTTCAAGACCTTAAACTATATAAAAACCATAAGAGTACCTGCTACACTATGATAAAATGCATATAATCACAATTTACTCGCTACATGACTCTAAACTACACACCAGAAAGTCATATTTGCAAGATATTAAATTGCATAACAACCATAAGTGTCCATGTTTCACGACAATAAAATGAATAGCATCATATTTACTCATTAAATGACTCTAAAATGCTCAACACAAAGTCCAATTTTCATGACCTTAAATTACATAAAAACCATAAGTGTCCATGCTGCATGAAAATAAAATGTACAACATCCTATTTCATCCCTGCATAACTCTAAACTGCACATCACAAATTCCAAGTTGTAAGACATTAAACTGCATAACAACAATAAGCGTCTATGCTTCACGACAATAAAATGAATAGCCTCATTTTTCCTCATTATATCATATTAAAATGTATGGTCAATGTCTTGTATATTTTATGTTAAGATCTTCCATATGCAAGCATCATTGATATCATTGCTACTCATTTCAATAACTACGTGTTGTTTGATTCTCATCCATATAAGATACCTAGAGACTCTTGGATCTCCAATCTTGTGCCCAGCCACAACCACAAAAATTGTTATTTCCCTTTTCACCTCATGTATATAAACTAGATCTATACAGAGTTCTCTTTTAAGATACACAGTTTGATCTTTAGAATGTGTTAAAAGCCCCTGTCTCCCATATTAAATTCAATTGTTGTGGGAAATGAATGTTCAAGAACTATGTTTGGCTTGATTCTCTTTTTAATGGGATACATAGAGACACATAGATCTCCAATATTGGGCCCAACCATAATAAAAAAACCGCTGCATTCCATGAGTATGAATCAAACCAGCATGGGGGATGTTTAAAGAACCACTTATGGCTTGATTATCATCTATATGAGATATGTATTTAAAGCTAGGCCTTAGTTCCTAGTCTCTGCCATGGTATAACTTTTTATCTCTCTACCACATATAATTCACAATCTATGCGAGAGTCTTCATTTTTGGGTTCTCTCCTTAGACAGTTCACTCCAAAAATAAGAATTTCCCCGTTTTTACATATAAGTCAGATCTATGTAAAGGACTCCAAACTCTTGGACAATATTGATTTCAATATTTCTCTGATGCATTGAGCGTCACCCCTTTCATATTTCATACTCTTAACATAAATATTTTCATATCTTCATAATCATTCTTATGGTTTTTTGGTGATGAAGTTTCTAATATCTAAGAATTTTTTTTCCTAACTATGTATTATTTACCCCTAGGTGGCCTTTCATATGTTTTTCCTACATAATGGGCATGTCATTCAAAATATTCCACTATTTGGCTATGCAACATATGCCCTATTTTTTCATGTATAAAATGACCCTTGTAACAGGTTTGTCAAATAATGTAAATTCCATTCTTCATTAAAGTTTCTTTTTCCCCTTCAATATTTGAAAACAATATACACGAATCTATATTTTAAATTAGTCATTCATGTATATTTATCCCATTAAATTTCTCTTAATGTAAAAGTCTTAAAGACCATGGTTTACAAATTTCCCTCTCCATGTGTTCAAAGCAATATGAAATAACCTTGGATCACCAGACGAAATATCATATATTGTTTCCATTTTTTGGTCCCAATTCTATGACCTAAAAACTACAGACACCATACATCTTATGTTTGGGTTAGAACTTTGTAGAAATCATATTCTTCTGATTCCTTGTAAATCATGATTGGAAATACTCTCTATGTATCCAGGTACCTTTATTCATAAACCAAACACTGTGCTTTGGAAAATATGTATCTCCATAAACCTTTTTTTATTTTAGAATTAGAATTTCAAACTTTTGATAGCTCTTTTTCTTGACTATGTAGTATGAGCCATTAAGTGGCCTTGAATAAGTTTCCAACATAACAAGAATGTCAGTCAAAGGATTCCACTATTTGGCTAAGCATCATATTCCCTACTCTATTGAGCTTGTGGTCATTGATCCTTCTGTTGATGGGGCTCTGAGAAACACCATCGAAGTGAATTTTCCAACATAAAATGGCTTGGTCTACCGAGAGAATCGCCTCATCGAGAAAATCAAGGTACAGAGATAGGTCCACCAGAGCTGGATGGGCGAAAAGGAAGTCTGCCAACACATTCCCCTTAGTAGACTTCTTAAAAATGAACCTGATGTCGAACTACTAAAGAATCACTACCCAACGAGCTAGACGGCCTATCAAAATTGGGTGATTCAGGATGTACTTCAGTGGATCCACTCGGGACACCAACTTTACCTTGTAGTGATGCAAGTAATGTTGTAATTTATGTATTGTGAATACCGGTGCGAGGTAGCTCTTCTTGATAGGGGAGTATATGGTCTCCATGTTGAGGAGAATGAGACTGAGATAATAGAGTCTATTCTCAGTTCCCTTGTTGTTCTTCTGGGCGAGAAGCACACCGAGCGATCATTCTAGGGCGGTTACATAAAGAACCAGCAGATTTCTGGAGATAGGTGGAATTAGAACCAGAGGCGGGAGTAGATATTTCTTGATTTCCTCAAAAGAACTCTAACATTATTCATCCCACTGATAGATGGTGCATTTATTCATGAGTCAAGAAAATGGCGTACACTTGCCAACCAGATTCGTGATGAATCAGCGTATGTAGGAAAAGTGTCCTTGGAAACCTTGAAGCTCTCAGAAATTTATCGGGGGAGATATCAGGTTGATGGAATTGATCTTCTATGGGTCGATTTTAATTCCCATGTATCTAACAAAAAAGCTGAGAAACTTTCCAGTGGTGACCCCAAAGGCACACTTCAGTGGGTTCATCTTTCGGTGGTAGGAATAAAGGAAGACTAATAGTTTCTCAAGGTCTTTGAGATGGTCCTGACGCTAGAGACATTTGACCCCCAGGTCTTCCACATAACATTCCACCAATCTCCTGAGGATCAACATAAATATGTGATGCCTAGCCCACTGATAGGTGGAACCTAGATTCTTTTAACCTAAGGGCATGAATTGGTTACATAAAGTAACTTGTGGTTCCCTCAAGGCCATAGAATACTCATATTCAGAATCCATTTGGATCTGGTTATTCCCAGAGTACCCATCCATGAAGGAGAGGGCTTGGAACCCAGTTGTAGTAATGATCAAAAATTGTTTCACAAGAATGGGAAAATCATCCTTCAGACACTGACGGTTGAGATCTCGAAAGTCGATGCAGACATGGATCTATCCATTCTTCTTCCTAACTAGAACAATATTGGCTAGCCATTTGGGGTACTGGAACTCATTAATGAAATTGGCTCTGATGATCTTATCAACATTTTCCTTGACCATGGCTCCGTGATAAGGGTGCATCTTCTTGGAAGGATGCTTGAACCCATGGTGATTTTCTGGGAGATCGAGGCGGTGGATGGATACCTGAGGATCTTGTCCTAGAATCTCGTTATAGCTCTAAGAAAATATATCACAGTGTAGTTTGAGGAATTCCATGTACTGTTGTTGCTCTTAGAGGGGAATAGAGGCACTAATCAGTGTGGGTTTTAGGTCTGCCTCGCTACTGAGGTTCACCTGTACCAATTCATCGATCGTGGTGGAGATTCCCTCTTCAAAGGTGGGAGTAGAATCCTTTAAATATTCTTCTTTACTTATAGAGGGGGGTATCCTCGGTGGGATGAGTTTCTTCTCATTCAAAAGATCCTGATGGGATACTGGTACCAGCTTGAGAGGTTGTGGACACTGCATTAGGGGACTCATGTGCTACCGAAACTATAGAGATAAAGGCTTTCAATCCAATCCCATTTGGCCTTTGGCCTAAGGGGCCACTCTTGATGATATCGAAGCAATAGTGGTGCGTTTTCTTGAGCCGATTTATCCCAGACTAGAGAAACAAGTATGTATGATGTATTTTGGTTTCCATGGGGTAGACATCCCGATACCTTAAGGGATTATGAGGCTTTGGGGTCACCCGAGCCTGATTCATGTAGGAGTATGAGGTGATCTTCTGGAATCTCCTAGACTTGGTAATGTCCCCCCCTCATTCAAGAAAAAACAAATCATTTTTCCATGTCCAGGTTTGTAGCCTCTAATCGATGGATTGGAAAGATGTAGACATCAACTAGATCTATCCATGGGTCGGTCACAGTCGTGGAATTCTCAACCTCATTAGCCTGAATTTGCTTATCCTTTCTCTTGTAATATTTAGCATCTAGATAGAAGGCTTCATAAGGGGAAAAGGGTGACACATCACCATGAAGTACACCCACTTGACCATTAAGGGATTATTTGAGGCACTAGTGATATGAAGAAGGAACCACTGCATACAGGTGGAGCCACGACCTACCCATCAATGTGTTTTAAGTAGTGTCCTGCAAAATAACCATGAACTCAGTGTTGGAAACTAAGCCACTTAATTGGGTCTTCAAGTGGATCTTGTCAATCGGTGTCTATTCCATCCTATCATATCCTTGGATTCTTAGGTCATAGGGACTCATATCATCCTCGAAAAACCCCTGTTTTTGCAGTGTCTGAGTCGGGATTAAGTTGATTCTAGAGCCTGTGTCAACAAAACAACAGTGAGCCTCGACTCCATTAAACTAGTCGGTGATGTAAAGTGAAAAAATGTGCCCTTGTATGGGGGATCCTTCATCTTCCCTATAGAATGAGATGATGTCTTGGCATTCATAATGCTCAACCGCCTCAGCATAGAAGTATTTTGGGGTTGTTACCATTATTTCAAACTGGAGGGGGCTTCTTAAAGACTCTACAAGGGATTCGTGTATATCCTCTAATAGGATAAGAGCCTCAAATATAGAGATCCTTGCTGGAATGATGGAAAGATTGTTGAATACATCATACTTATGCACCAGTCTTGAATTTATACTTACAGGAGGTATGGTAGGCCCTACTGGCTAGACCGGCAGCTGACTGGTGCTGGGAATATCCCACTTCTCACTAGTCAAAGCTTGTGGAGTGACTACTGGATGAGGGCTAGATGACTGAGACTATTCTAAAGCAAAGTGTGGATAGTCATGGTGGTGAAGGGGGGCCTGATGACACCAGATGAGAAGGATACGAGTGATGAGATCTGTGCTGGACCTACTGCCTGGTTTTGAAATCATAAGTAGCCCAACTGGATGTAATGACCGAGGCACGCGGACGGCCCATATAACCACAGCTCTGCCGATGCTGGCGACAGCTGGGGATGTTGGGAGGATTCTCCTGACGCTCCTCATCGTTAGGAATCATATAGGGGTTTACCAGATCTACAGTATTAACCAAGGTGTACCCTTGACCCTCACTTGAAGATTCATCCACTACTGGAAAAATTCTTGGAAGGAAATTCCATCTCCGGGGGCATGAAATCGCCGAGAGTGAGAGATGAAGAGAGCATTGGTGGGGGACTTTATTTTCCCTTACGCCACCGATGCTTTCTCTTCTAGGAACAGGATGGCTGATCTGTTGACACAGATGTACTAGCGGTGGATGGCGCAGCTTATTTCTAAGGTTTGGATCGATTCAGGCGTGCATAGATAATACCATGGGCAAGGAAGACTGTCTTATGAGCCATAAAATCATCATGCTTTTGGTTCCAACAATTAGAAACTCGATGCCACCCACCTTCACTGTCATTGTTGATGTCTGTCTTCACAAAGACACATTCCACCTATGCCAGAGCTGGACCTAACGAGACTATGTTATTATCCACATTTTCTTGAAGCCAGTATTTAAACACATAGCACTGTTCAAGGGTGTGTCCTAGAATCCAGTGATAGGGGCATTAATTAGGGCATTCAGGGAGGTTCACCTCTTCTGGCCTACTGCATTCAATAAAATGTACAATCCCATGTTCCAAGGAAATTTGGAAATAACCGGGGACTTGGACCTCATTGAATGAGTAGGTCCAGTTCCTCCTATCCAGGAAGGGGGCCCTGGGAACCTGACCCTGACGAGGGGATGGAGGAGCTTGTCATGGAGGTGGATCCTGGTTATCTCACCTAGGAGGTGGTAGTGCATTTTGTGGGGGAACCTTCCAATTATGAGGTGGGTTTTGTTGGGCTAGAAGTTGTGCCTGAGGTAGAGGGCCTCTGCGAGGAAATGGAGGCATCTTCACCAGTAACAACTCTAGTTTTCTTAGGGCCTCTATTTGAGCCACTTTAGTGGGCTCGACCCTGGCATCCCTTCTCGTGGGGATTGTAGGAGGCAACAGACGTGCCTGGATGGCTTGTTGCAAGGCTTCTTCAAGGTGTTGTGTCACGCCCCGACTCCAGAATACCCAGAGCCGGTAAATTAAAACATGATTTGCACTTTTTTCAAAAACATGCATTGATATTATACACATCATGTCCCATACAGAGAATTGTTATGGTTTAGGTTCTAGGAAACCAGACACTTCTGGCATACTTCTTCAGCTAAAAAAACCGATACCTAAAAAAATATTTAAAAACAAAGGGTGAGCATACAAATTCTCAGTAATGGGTTTTAAAATAACATAAAATACCAATTTAAACCTTTTGAAAACATTACTTTAAAATTTTAAATAAAATTTTATCTTAATAAATGTTGTAAAACATGTATCATAACATAACAATTATCTAATAATTATAAGAGCACATTTCAAGGAATACTGACAGAGTTAAAATGGAAACATGGATCAATTATATGCATGCTTATTCAGAATAAAAAGTAAGACACATTCTTACAATATTAGGTATGACATGTGAATATAAAAGTACAAAATTTATAACTAAGAGTAATACATGATAAGAGTTGAGCATAATAATAACATCAATTTCTTTCATTACTAACTATATGTCGTAACTGGCTAATGAATTCTCTTAGTGCAAAATAAACGTCATGCCATAAGCATTTACTTATTTTGATACTCATAAGTATTGGCTCTTAACCATGGATATTCTACTGGTCAAATATCCACTTGGTTGATTAATTATCATAAACATAATGAGGGAATGTATAATATGGGACAATATAACCATTACGTTAAGGCATCGTGCAAAGACCATAAATAATCATTTTGTAAAGGCCTTGTGCCAAGACTGTAGTTTGTCTCATGAGACCTATCGAAGCACCGAGGGGCTGTAGTGGGCCCCACCCGACACTTACTATGTCCAATACATTCCTCATATGCCAAGTAAGGTCATATGTTCTAAGTGTCACATACCACTTTGAACATTTAATTTCTCATTCCATATAATTCAAAGTATCCCATACCACCTTGAATAATTTAATTTATAATTCCATAAAAGGTCATGAGAGTTTTATTTACATTCTTTAGCATTTACATATACAAATTAAATCATTCATATAAGTGTTAACAACAATACTATCAATTACATGGAAATAAATGATAAGTTTGGTAAGAAGATTATAGCATATGTGATAACAAATAATGCACAAAAAAAAATAAAAGTTTTTTCACATAAAATGATAACCCCAAATGTTAAAATATTATTAATAAAATACATATTTGAATTTCATCATGTATTGGGAGATTAATTAATTAAAAGATAAACCACATATTTCATATGAAGTATTAAACACATAGATTCCCAAATATTCATTACTGGTGTGCTTATGTTTAACATATCACAAGGGTACACATAATGTTAAACATGAAAAGTATGAAATTCAACCATAACTAATACAATTTAATATATTTATGAAAATAAGTGATTCATACATATGTATATAAGAGTAGAAAACCCCAAATATTATAATCATGAACTCTCCACAATTACTAAACACATCAAAAGTATAATATTTTAAATATCCAAATTAGGGTTTAGCATTGTGTAAAGCTATTTATATGCAAGGGTGTATATAAAAAGTAGTATTTTTAAACAAAAACCAAACATATTTCAAAAAAAATATGTTTCATTCTTTCATATCAATCCTTGTAAAATTCTAAATAAAATTAAGGATCAAATTTTATATGTATACACATATATTCACATATCCGAATATACATTATGTATTAAAGGGTTTAAACCAAAAATATAATGTCACCCATATGACTTTAATATATTAGGCACATTAATTAACAAGGGTTCTTGTGTTTTAAATCATAATATAAAATTTAAAAGGTTTATTTATTAAACAAATTTATATATAGGTTTATGTAATCATCAATATACATATACAACTTATATGTATAACTAATTATATTTAAGGGTCTTACACCAAAATTAATTAACACTAACATGTTTATCAAAAACATCAATTAATCATTGAAGTTCAATGTTAAAAAAACCGGTCCAGAAGGTGAGTTATGTAAACTATATAATTATATATGACCGTGTATACTATATATATATATATATATAAGTTTTGTAAAAAATATAATTCCTTACGTTTTAAAACTCTACTTAAGTTTTTTAACCTCAACGTTTAGAAGTCTTAAAATAAAGTACAAAAGAGGTTTATCCAAAACTGTATAATCATATATATATATATATATATATAACCAAATATACAAAGTATACAAATAGGTTTTGTGCAAAGAAGACATGGTGTATTGAACACTTGCTTTTTTGAGGAGGAGGAGAGGTCCCATGAGACTTGCTGGAGGATTGAAGAGGGAAAAAAACTAAGAGGTTTTGGGGTGCAATGAATTGTATATAAACTATATATTATAGAAATTATATAAAATTGTTTTAATGCCACTTTCATGGAATCTGAGAACTACTCGGTTTATAAAATGGATGAGGGTGTCGGTCTTTGTGGAAAATGTGTGAAAGGGGGCCTCAGATGATTATGGGAGGAGTCATAGGCATGGAAGAATGAAAAGTAAGAGTAGGCGGATACTATTCCAGTGCACATGGGAGGAAGAAGGCACTGCGGGAGAGGAAAACTGGAAAAAGAACGGATAGTTGGGATTAATTGTGTGAAAATCCAATGGTGGTGGTGAGTCTGCGGATTTTAAAATGAGATAGATGGTCCAGATTAGATCATGACTCGATCTGATGGCTATGGTGAAACACGGAGTTTTAAAATGACTCAAACAGCTGAGATTAGATCCATCGGTATCGGACGGTGCTCAAAAATGTGGAGGTGTACTAGGGCTTCTAGGATTCGAGGACCGTATTGAAATAGATGTCTCTGATTGTGCGGGATGAGATCTGATTGTCTGACCCCATTTTTCCTTAAAAACCTTGTCCCACATCAAAACAGAGGGGCTTCAATAGCTCTTTTATAAGCCCAGTGCTCCTGGTCTTATGACATATTACTCCCTCTCCTCTCCTGGTACCACCCCGTACATGGTTCTGTGACGCACACTATACCCACCCCTACCATCGTGCCACCCCACACAGTGGCGCACTCTGGTTCCCTTGTTGTGCTTCAAGCGCACACACCCACGCCCACTGGCTAGCCTGTGCTGAGGCTAAAGACTTAGGCTCAGCCACCTACTCTTGTAGTAGTGTGTGCTGCCTCTTTATCCTGGCTAGAGGGATATCCCGAAGGGTAATTTTTTTAATAAATTAACTTTAAAAATAAACTATAAGATCATAGAAAATAAAAATATTCAATTTCATATTTCATAAAATCTGATTTCTATTTAACTTGGGAAGATTAAAGTACACATTTACATAAAACACTCAAAATGCCTTTATACCAAAGTTACTAGTAAGATATTTGTTTTTATGATTACAAAATAAAGTTTATTTATAAAATTGAATACTCTTAATTTACAATATATAAAGTATCATCATACAATATTTAAAACATTTGAAACATTTAAAAAGTATTTGAAATACCTACCTATGTTTCGGTATCATACTAAGTTTTACAAAGTACTCTCTTTAATTTTAAATTGTGATGTTAAAGATGATACTTAAGATATGTTAAATGCATGAAAATAGTTATTATGTTTACATTGTATAGTTTTATAAAAATTTATAGAGTGTATATTTAAATTTTTCACTTAAATTTATTTTGGTTTTTCAAGTTACTAACAATCACATTATTTTTAATTCAAGCTACCCTAAAAGGAAAACAACAGTCGTAATCATCTCCAAAGGCCACCTAAAGAGGTAACGGTCAGATTAAGGATTTATAAAAACATGAATTGAGGTGTTCTAAACTCAAGATGGCTTGACAAATATGGTTCTTATTATCCCACTGATTCTTAGTACAGCTACCCTGATTCTATATATAATGTTTTTCGTTATGACCGACCCGAAGGATCTTCATTAGCTACTGGGTCAAGTTTTTGCATTAGGTGGCCTCCCAGTGGCTCTGATAGGGCTTTTAGAAGGTATTTTTTGGTTAATTGGATCAATGTAACCATTTCAGTGTTCATCGAATAAAGGAGGTATTTTGTTATTTTGCAAGTGTTGTTGGGATAACATTAATATTAAAAAAAATTAAACCATAATATTATTATTACATGTGAAAAAGGTTTGGGGTGTCACACTATCCAACCTTAACAGAAATTTCATCCTCTCAATTCATTTCATATGACCATCCTAAAAAGACTCTCTGACATTCTTCATAACATCCCCCATCGTGGAGGATCCTCAGGTGTGGTCAGCTGGATACCCAAATTGGTATTCAATTATTCTTATTCCTTAGCCCAGACACACCTCAGACTGTAAGGTTTTGTAACACCCCAAGGTTGTGAAAATAAATTTAGAATTAAATTTTATAATCCAGCTATTAAACACAACTTTTCCTCTTCAATGTTTTGAATTTTAAGAAATGGTCATCTAGAGTGGTGTTCAGTGAGTCATTTGGAGTCTGATAGAACAAACATGTTTTTTAGTGAATAGTAACATACCCTTATGAATAATAATATGAATTGTATTATGACCCTTATGAATAGTAAATAATATTATTATTTTATTTTCGTAATGCAATATGATAATGGGATCTTAATTAATTTTTCAATGTCACATAAAACTAATTTCACTTCAAGATTGTAATTTTTCAAATTAACTATGACCTTATTTAAAAACTAAATTAATAATATTTACAAAATTATTTTTGAAAAATGGATTTCACTTTTTAATTGTACATATAGAAAAATGGTAGGGCTGAATTTTTGGGATTTTTCTAAAATACATGAATTTTTCATGAATAGTAAAAATACAGTTTTGAGTTTTTAGTAGTTTAATGACATCATAATGATGTAATAATTAAATATAAAAGTATGGTCTACTTGTGTATAGTAACTTATGATAGGAGGAGTCCCAAGTGGCTAAAACCATGGTAAAATACCATGGGCAAGCCCATGGCTTGGCAAAAACCACTAATGAGGTGTCCCTTTGAAATTATTAAACAATTACCTCTCTTTTTCTATAAATACCCACTCATAAATTCATATTATTTCATTATAAATCCCTCCTACTTGAAGATCTGGTGGTTTTACCTCTCTATGAGTCCTCCCAAGGTGTCCCTAATCCCCCAAGTTCATATCCTTCAAGATCTAGGAGTTATTCTACAAGGTAAGAGAATCCTTCATTCTCTTCTTTAAGTTGACACTTCTTTTATGTTATCTATTTTAAATTCCTTTCTCATATGTTGAGGTTTGATTTTATTCATTATTATTACTGTCCTTTTGTTTTCAATATGATGAGATACCCTTTTGTTCTCATCAATTTATTTTATGAAATTTTAAGTGACGCCGTTAGGCTGTCGAATTTTCATAAGGGATCTCTTAACTTTTCCTTTATTTTCAAGTTCATCTCTTTTATTTTTCTATCCTCACCTCCTCTATCAAAATGATCCTGATAAGTCCAGTAACATCTATATACTGTATTTATTTCATGTTAATGGAATAACCATAAAAAATATTTTTACTCCCTCCCTTTTATTTTTATAAACAAAATCAACATCCATGAGGTTCCAATTTATAGCCTTCGTGGACGACAAAGTTTTATTCTTCAATTTATTCTTCATTACTAGTCATGAAACCAAAAATATGGTTGAACTAGACTATAATATATGTATTATAACATAATTAATATTCATGAACTTGAATATGTACATATAATTAAGTTATATAAAAAAACTAGTTCATAATAATCCAAATACCGCCAAATAATCGAAATGGTTCTCAACTAATGATCCATCCTCATTCTATATAACCAAATGATAGAAATGAACATTACCAATTCTTTATGATTATAAATAATATATAATTCTAATCCTGGAGATTTATAACCTTTCCACATGAACTCCATTACTTAAAAACAAGTGAACCGAATATGAAAATAAAGGAAACGAACACTCCAGAACATCGAAATTCAATACTATAACTTGTCAATAAATACATAAATGAAATAAACAGAATTATGATAGACTAAATACATGTCTAATAGGTTTTTAAATAAGTTATTAATAAGTATAATTTCGTATTCTAGGAGCTTAAGTTCTAGAGAAGAACACGTTTGGAGTTAAGGTAAGGGTTTTCCATCCGAACTTCCATTTTCATTCAGGTTACTTTTATTCTCTAATTTCCTCGATGAAATTATTATTTATTGTTATGTACTAATCATAAATTCTGTGTGAGTTTTATATATTTGTACACCAGCCAGAATCCTTCCCTATTTGTTGGATATTTACATGTTTTAAAAGGAGCTCTCAAAACTGTTTCCAAAGATACGAGCCCGATACAAGGGAATTTATCAAATTCATATCTATTTTCAAGGTAAAGATATAATATATTTTTGGAAACCATTATCCTTCTAAAAACACTCATTTTATCATAAAATAATATCTTAATTCACTTCTTGTTTTATACAAAGATTTTTCCAAAAGAACTCTTCTTTTCAAAATAAAAGAGTATTTCTCTCCAGAATTGTTTAATGATTTTATAAGAGTGTTTTCATCTAATTCAACACTCTTGTTGATTACATGGTATTATTGGGTTTAATAATTTATGAATTCATCTACCATATTTGATTTAATGGTTTATGACTAACTCTATTGTGGATGATCTATCCAAGAACCATTCACCATATTATTCTGAATGGTTAGTGTTTTATGTTTAATGATTGGGGAAAGATAGTTACATTTCATATGATAGTTTCAATATGAATGTATTTGTTGTTTATGGTTATCCCCACTCATATGAGGAATGCATTGGACTTATTATGTGATGGTTGGGCCCCGCTATATCCCCTCGATGCATCGGTAGGTCTCATGAGACAAACTATGGTCTTGGCATGAGGCCTTGACAAAATGATTATTTTATGGTCCTAGAACGAGGCTTGGATGGTATGGTTATGATGTCTGGAATATGCACTTCCCTCATTATGATGCTTGTATCAGAAGTTCATGTTATTATTCGACTAGTATAATACCTATGATTATGTTTTATTATGGCATTATTTATCCATCTCATATTTCTGCCATAATGTGTTCAAGTTCATTATTAAAGGCATGTGTTTTCAATTATTCACCAGGTTTAATGTTTATATTAACTTATGCTATATTTCTTACTCTTACAGAGAATTTGAGATCACCCCTTTCTTATGTTTCATTTTCACAGGACATGAAGAAGTAATTTATGAATGATGTGAAAGCTTAATCTAGGAGACATGATGTTTCTAGTGGAATAAAATAGTGTTTTGTTTCTATTCATGTTGTAATAATAAAATTATTTGTGTGGCTTGTTTCCAATAATACTAAACTACTTGGTATTTCAGGATTCATATTCCTTGTATGTATGCCAACATAATCAAATAAGGCACTGGCTCTGGGCAACTGGGGTTGGGTCCTTACAGTTGGTATCAGAGGAAGTTTAGTAGCATACTTGGAAACTATATTTAGAAAATGTAGAATTAGGGAAGAATCACTAAGTTAATCTTTGAGGAAATATATACAATAACGTCCTGTTATTTTGGTAAGGAATAGATAATGTGTATATTTGAAGCAATACATCCCTATCTAGATACAAACAGGTAGAGGCGGCTCTCGCACATATGTATCTAGGGTTAAAACCCGAAAACACCACTTTGAGATAGACTCGAACAGGAACTGGTACATGACAAAAGGAATTGTTGCACTCTTGGTTACGACACTCCCAGGGGATATTCTTAGGATAATTCACATTTTCTTTACAATCCATTATGAAGGATTGAAATGTTAAATATTCCTCAAAGAAACCATTTTTGTGGATATGGTATTATCCATGAATAGGATCTCAATTTTTCCAAGTGTTTTTAATTTAAGATTATACATTATGATTAATAACCTAATATCGTTTATTCCATTATCTAGAGATGGCGCCAAGTGGATGGAATGGAAATCGCACGAATGCACGTGTCCCCTGTAGGTATTTTCCTCCGATGAAAGATATTGATGTTGGATTTGGTGTTGTGACTGGTGGGGAGCAACTCATAACTATATTGGGATAACTTACTCAATTTATGAGTAATAACCTTACCCGTATGGACCATTCGGATCCACCACGTGGAGGAGCCATGCTAGATCTCTTTATACGACAACAGCCTCCATCATTCAAAGGGACTACAAGCCCGTTTTTAGGAGAGCAGTGGATATGTTCCCTTGAGAAGATATTTCTCTATTTGGGATGTAATGAAAGAGAGAAGGTTATCATGGCAGTATATCGTCTATCTAGAGATGCAGATCAGTGGTCGTCATTAATCCAAAACACAAAGGAGGAGGAAGATATAGAAGAGATGTAATGGAGGGATTTTAAGGAAATCTTCTTAGAAAAATATTTCCCTCGTGAGCAGTGAACAGATATGGAAAGACAATTCTTGAATCTGAGGCAGAAGGAAGATGAGAATGTTGCAAGGTATGAAGATAACTTCACAATATTATCAAGACATGTTGTAGACTACATACGAAATCCAAGGAGAAAAATTGATCGATTCTTTGATGGCCAAAAGCCATTCCTCCAGTAGGCACTAGTCTTCCAAGGTTTTTCATCATATCCGGATATATTCTCATGTGCCATCAAGATAGAAATTTAATTCTATAAGTCTTATGAATTTAAGGTAAAGAAAGAAAAGAAGAGGGCTGCTGAAAACCCTGGGAAAGGAAATAAGGAAATGGAGAAGAAGGGAAGAGTTAAGTTTCCACCATGTGACAATTGTGGAAAGAAACACCCTAGTGCATGCTTAAAAGGAAAAGTTTTATACTATAAATGTGGTGAGAAAGGCCATCTTGCTGGTGAATGAAAAGGAAAGAAGGAAGCCAATGGAGTTCAATGCTATAGTTTTAGGGAGATGGGACACTATGCTAATGATTGTCCAAAGCGTCAAGTAAATATGCAACAGAGAAGGCCAAGGGATCAGGGACAAGCTTATGAAATCACAACTACAGAGGTTGAAGTTCTTAATGATGTGGTGGAAGGTACTTTAATTGTTTCCACAAGTTTAGCCAATACTTTATTTGATTCTGGATCATCGAATTGTTTCATATCTTCCCAGTTTTCTAAGAAAATTAGATATTTCTAATTTGATTTTACAAGGGAGTTGTCAGTCAAAACTTCTAAAGGAAGTATCATTGCTACAAAGTTCTATGAATCAATTCCCATTAGGGCATATAAATTTTCTTTATCTTCTGATCTCATCGTCATACCCATGATTGAATTTGATATAATCCTTGGTATGGATTGGATTTCGAACCATGATGCAAAAAATTATTGTAAGAAGAAGGAGGTTACAATTTTTGATGATGATGATAAAGAACGCCTTATCTTTAGAGCAGAATCATCACCACCTGATTCTTATCTAGATCTACCCCATTAGCTCAAATAAATTCAATTATTGGGGAGGAAGAGAATGAAATAACTATGGGTGAGGAAAGGAATGTTCAAATAGAGTATGTTCCTATTGTGAGAGAATATGTTGATGTGTTTCCAGAAGATTTTCCATGACATTCTCTAGAACGAGAAATTGAGTTTTCCATTGATTTAATTCCTGGTTCAAGGCCCATATGAAAGACCCCTTATATAATGGCCATTTTAGAATTAGTGGAGCTAAAGAAACAACTAGAGGATTTGATTGAAAAAGGATTTATTCGGCCTAGTGTTTCTCCATGGGGAGCCTCTGTCCTCTTTGTCAAGAAGAAAGATGGATCCATGAGGCTTTGCATTGATTATAAGGAAATCAACTCTATTACAATAAATAATAAGTATCTCATACCTCGCATTGATGATTTATTTGACCAACTACGTGGAGGTCAATACTTTTCAAAGATTTACCTTTGATCTGGATATCATTAGTTGAGTTTGAAGAAGGAAGACATTCTGAAAACAGTGTTTTGAACCAGGTACGGGCATTACAAGTTTACAGTAATGCCTTTTGGATTGACTAATGCACCCTCTATCTTCATGGATCTAATGAACATATTTTTCATGGAATACCTAGATGAATTTGTAGTGGTATTTATTGATGATATATTGTTATACTCCAAAAGCTACGAAGATCATGAAAATCATTTGCGCATTATCCCGAAGACTCTTAAAATTCATGAATTATATGGGAAGTTTAGCAAGTGTAAATTCTGGCTTTGGGAGATTTATTTTCTTGGCCATATTTTCTCTAAGGATGGAATCCTAGTTGATCTTGTGAAGACAAAGGCAATTCAAGATTGGCCCACGCCAATAAACATAACTGAGGTACACAGTTTTTTTGGCTTAGCAGGTTATTATCAGCATTTCGTGCAGAATTTTGCCAAACTGGCTAACCCGCTAATGAAGCTCACACGTAAAGGGGTTAAATTTGTTTGGAAAAATTATTGTAAAGAATGTTTCAATGAACTGAAGAGAATATTATTCAATGCTCCTATATTGACTCTACCATCAGGGAATGACAGGTTTGTCCTTTATAGTGATGCTTCAAAGAAAGGACTTGGTTGTGTCCTTATGCAAAATGATAGGGTTATTGCTTATGCATCACAAGAGCTAAAAATTAATGAGCAAAATTATCCTACTCATGATCTTTAGTTAGATGCTGTAATATTTTCTTTTAAGATATGGATACATTATCTCTTTGGTGAAGAATGTGATATTTATACTGATCAAAAGAGTTTGAAGTATATTTCTCACAGAAAGAACTCAACATGAGGCAAAGGAGATGGATTGAACTACTCAAGGATTATGATTGCATGATACACTACCACTCGAGGAAGGAAAATAGGGTGGCAGATGCTTTGAGAAGAAAGGATCATGGAGTTTTGAACAAGATTAGAGTTTAAAGGGATCCTATTTTCATGGATCTAGTAAAGATGGATATGGGAATAACGATGGAAGGTGAAACATGAATGATTATTCAAATGGTTGCCAAACCATCTTTAATATAAAGGATAAAAAGTTCTCATACTGATGATGAGGAGTTTCAAAATAAGATTAAAGCTGTGAATGAAGGGAGACTGAGTGAATTCGTATATGAAGATGGAATTTTGAAATTTGGGAAGAGACTTTGTGTTCCTGATATACTTGATCTAAAAAGGGAATTTTTGGATGATGCTCATAGTTCTAATTTCTCTATACACCCTGGTAGCACTAAGGTGTATATAGATTTGAAGGAACCTTTTTTGTGGGACAACATGAAGAGGGATATTATTGATTTTGTGTCAATATGTATGGTTTATCAACAAGTGAAAGATGGAAGGCAACAACCTGGAGGAGTATTGCAACCTCTTCCCATACCTGAAGGAAAATGGGATAATATCATGATGGAATTTTTCATGGGACTACTAAAGACTCCTGGAAGGAATGATGCAATATGGGTCATTGTTGATTGTCTTACCATGTCAGCACATTTTCTTGTTACAAGATAAGATCTACCACTTGAACGTCTAGCAAGACTATATATTAATGAAGTTGTGAGACTTCATGGAGTACCCCTATCGATTGTTTCTGATCGTGATCCATGTTTTACATCAAGATTCTGGAAAAGTCTTCAAAAGTCCCTAGATACTGATATTCGTTTGAGCATTGCCTACTACCCACAATCTGATGGAAAATCAAAACAGAATATTCAAACATTGGAAGACATGTTGAGGTCTTGTTCACTTGATTTTCAAGCCATGTGGGATCAGTATTTACCTCTCGTAGAATTTTCCTACAACAATAGCTTCCATTCAAGTATTCAGATGGAACCCTATGAAGCATTATATGGGAGGAGGTGTCGTACACCAACTTACTGGGATGATGTTGGTGAAAGAAAGATCGTGGGCCTAGAACTTGTTGAAGAAACAGTTGAGAAGGTGAAGATTATTCATAATCATATCAAAATAGCTCAAAGTAGGAAAAAGAGCTATGAAGATAACCGAAGGAAGGATTTGGAATTTTAGGTAGGAGATCATGTTTTCTTGAAGGTATCTCCATGGAAGGGATTTATACCTTTCGATAAGAAAGGTAAATTGAGTCCCAGGTACATAGGACCTTTTGAAATTCTGGACCGAATTGGTGTCATAGAATACCATTTGTCAATGCCGCCAAGTCTCTCTAAGGTTCACAATGTGTTCCACGTGTCAATGTTAAGAATGTACATTCTAGACCCAACACATGTACTCACTTATGAAGAAGTAGAACTTGAGACCGATCTATCTTATTGTGAAGATCCTATCAAGATTCTTCATACTTTAGAAAAAGTATTGATAAATCGGATGACTCATCTGGTGAAGGTTCTATGGAGGAACCATAAGATGGAGGAAGCAACATGGGATCCTGAGGAGCTTATGTTAAAGACATACCTGAATCTTTTAAGGTAATATTCTATTAATTTCGAGGACAAAATTTTTGTAAGTAGGGGAGAATGTAACACCCCAACGTTTTGAAATTAAATATAGAATGAAATTTTATAATCTAGCCATTAAACACAACTTTTCAACTTCTATGTTTTGAATTTCAAGAAATGGTCATCTGGAGTTGTGTTCAGTAAGTCATTTGGATTCTGATAGTACAGACTTGATTTTTGGTGAATAGTAACATACCCTTATGAATAGTAATATGAATAGTAATATGACCCTTATTAATAGTAAATAATATTATTAATTTATTTTCTTAAGGAAATATGATAATGGGATCTTAATTAATTTTTCAATGTCACATAAAAATAATTACACTTCAAGATTGTTATTTTTCGAATTAACTATGACCATATTTAAAAATTTACTTAATAATATTTAGAAAATTATTTTTGAAAATTGGATTTCACTTTTGAATTATACACATCAAAAAATGGTAGGGTGAATTTTTTGTATTTTTCTAAAATACATGATTTTTTCATGAATAGTAAATATACAGTTTTGAGTTTTTGGTAGTTTAATGACATCATAATGATGTAATAATTAAATATAAAAGTATGGTCGAGTTTTGTATAGTATCTTATGACATGAGGTGTCCCAAGTGGCTAAAACCATGGGAAAATACCATGGGCAAGCCCATGGTTTGGCAAAAACCACTAATGAGGTGTCCCTTTGAAATTATTAAACAATTACATCTCTTTTTATATAAATACCCACTCATCCATTCATTTTAATTCATTAAAAACACCTCATCCTCGAAGATCTAGTGTTTTTACCTCTCTAGGAGTCCTCCCAAGGTGTCCCTAAGCCCCCAAGGTTCTATCCTTCAAGATCTAGGAGTTATTCTACAAGGTAAGGGAATCATTCATTCTCTTCTTTAAGTCGACACTTCTTTTATGTTATCTATTTGAAATTACTTTCTCATATGATGAGGTTTGATTTTATTTTATTATTCTTAATGTCCTTTTGTTTTCAATATTATGAGATACCCTTTTGTTCTCATCATTTTATTTTATCAAATTTTAAGTGATGTCGTTAGGCTGTCGAATTTTCATAAGGTATCTCTTAACTTTTCCTTTATGTTCAAGTTCATCTCTTTTATTTTTCTCTCATCACCTCCTCTATCCAAATGATCATGATAAATATAGTAACATATATATACTTGATTTATTTCATGTGAATGGAAGAACCATCATAAATATTTTTACTCCCTCCCTTTTATTTTTATAAACGAAATCAACGTCCATGAGGTTCCAATTTATAGCCTTCGTGGATGATGAAGTTTCGTTCTTCAATTTCTTCTTCATTACTGGTCATTAAACCATAATTATGGTGAAACCAGACTATAATATATGTATTATAACATAATTAATATTCAGGAACCAGAATATGTACATATAATTAAGTTATATGACAAAACTAGTTCATAATAATCCAAATACCACCAAATAATTGAAATGGTTCTCATCAAATGATTCATCCTCATTCCATATAAAAAAAATGATATAAATGAACATTATCAATTCTTTATGATCATAAATAATATATAATTCCAATCCTGGAGATTTCTGACCTTTCCACATGAACTCCATTACTTAAAAACAATTGAACCGAATATAAAAATAAAGGAAACGAACACTCCAGAACGATGAAATTCAATATAATATCTTGTAAATAAATACATAAATGAAATAAACAGAATTATGATAAAATAAATAAATGAATAATAGGTTTTTAAATAAGTTATTAATAAGTATAATTTCATATTCCAGGAGCTTCATTTCGAGAGAAGAACACATTTGGAGTTAAGGTAAGGGTTTTCCATCCGAACTTCCATTTTCATTCGGGTTACTTTTATTGTCTAATTTCATGAATGAAATTATTATGTATTTCTATGTACTAATCATAAATTCTGTGTGAGTATTATATATTTTTACACCAACAATAATCCTTCCCTATTTTTTGGATAGTTACATGCTTTTAAAGGAGCTCTCAAAACTGTTTCCAAGGAAACGAGCCCGATACAAGGGAATTTCTCAAGTTCATATCAATTTTCAAGGGCATGCTATAATATATATTTGGAAACCATTATCCTTATAAAAACACTCATTTTATAATAGAATAATATCTTACTTCACTTCTGGTTTTATACAAATATTTTTCCAAAAGAACTTTTCTTTTCAAAATAAAAGAGTATTTATCTCCAGAATTGCTTAATGATTTTATAAGAGTGTTTTTATCTAATTAAAAACTCTTGTTGATTCCATGGAATTATTGGGTTTAATCATTTATGAAGTCATCTACCATATTTTATTTAATGGTTTATGACTAACTCTATTGCGGATGATCTATCCAAGAACCATTCACCATACTATTCGGAATGGTTAGTGTTTTATGTTTAATGATTGGGGAAAGATAGTTACATTTAATATGATAGTTTCAATATGAATATATTTGTTGTTTATTTTTATCATCACTCATACGAGGAATGCATTGGACTTATTATATGACGAGTGGGGCCCACTATAGCCCCTCGATGCATCGGTAGGTCTCATGAGACAAACTATGGTCTTGGCACGAGGCCTTGACAAAATGATTATTTTATGGTCCTAACATGAGTCTTGGGTGGTATGTTTATGGTGTATGGAATATTTACTTCCCTCATTATGATGCTAGTATCTGAAGTTCATGTGGTTATTCGACTAGTAGAATACCCATGATTATGTTTTATTATGGAATTATTTATTCAGTTCATATTTCTGCCATAATGTGTTCAAGTTCATTATTAAAGGCATGTGTTTTCAATTATTCACCATGTCTAATGTTTATATTAACTTCTTCAGTATTACTTACTCTTACTGAGAATTTGAGCTCACCCCTTTCTTATGTTTCATTTTCTCAGGACATAAATAAGTAATTTATAAATGACGTTCAAGCTTAATCTAGGAGACGTGATGTTTCTAGTGGAATAAAATGGTATCTTGTTTCCCATAATGTTGTAATGATAAAATTATGTGTGTAACTTATTTACACTAATACTAAACTACTCGGTCTTTTAGGATTTGTATTCCTTGTATGTATGCCAACATAATCAAATAAGGCATCGACTCTGGGCAACTGGGGTCAGGTCTTTACAGGGTTAAACTCATGCATTGCACACTCAGGCTTCCAGAGGGAGACTTGAATGCTAGAAAGTTAAAAGATGTATGAATAGAAAAACTCTCTATGATCTCATTAGACTATCTCTTGTCTGAGAATGTCATTTTCGTAGACGTGGTCATACAAACTAAAGCTCGGGATCTGGTGCATGTAGGCTGCGTAAAGGTTCCCTTCCAAGGAATCCTCTTGAAACCATTCCATGTATGTAAAGTTTCAAGATAGAGTGAAGCCTGGGAAAATACCTTTATGCTGGTTTCCCCTTCACCTATGCTCAGTGAGTTTGATAGTTTCTATGCAGTGGTAGATATAGGCATTCCCTTGGCAGGAGAAGAGAATGTATGGATTGTTCGATACCCCATAAATATGTTTGCATGTTATTCACAGGTTTGGAAGGGACGATATTCTTTCACACAGGTTCTAACCATAATGGACTCTAGTACCTCAATGGGAAGAGATAAGATATGGGTTTTTCCTTCCATCTAAAAATAAAAAAAAATCATGAAATTCCAATTAGTGAAACTCATCCAAAAGAACAAACACTAAAAATTTATGAGAAAGAAGAAAAAACAATTTGTATTTTCATAAAACAACTGGTACAAACACCCATAACTAATGGTTTCCCTAGTTCCCAGTTAAATGAATCCCAAATTGTTTTTTAAAACTCTCGATTTACCTGAACCAAATGTAACCTGAGCAGTCTGGTTCAATCTGTGGGTACACTTATGGTTTCTTCAGAGTGAGACATTTGGGGTGTAAAGATGAGAGACATTAGTATGTACTTTATGTGTGTACAAAGAATGGAAGGCCTCAATTTCAAGGATTTCAAAGTCTATTGCTTGACCATAATGTCCATAGGACAGGATATGGAACATATATGTTGTGCGGAGGTCACCGACTACTGTCGCTTCAGGGAAAGCCATGAGGTACTGAATGCCTTCTGCTATGTTTAATCATCCCAAAAGACCCTCAAAATACATTCCCCGACATTTGTATGATTGAAATTATATTTGCATCATAAAGAGTTAGTCTAAACCCACTCCTCGGTGAATTTGAAGTACATAGGGAGAGTTTGACACATCATAGAGGTGTTTTCATGTCATAAGAATGTGTGCATAGATTACAAAGTAGTCGTGGATGGATATTGAAACTATGGTTTCTATAGGCTCAATAAGAAGAGACAAAAGACTGGTATTTTTATTTTCCATTTGAAAATTTAGAAAACATCATATTTAGTAATGCTTAGGTAAATTTTTTTATTCAGTTCTGGTTTTCTAGATTTATCTAAATTGAACCTCTGATACCAACTGTCACACCCCGACTCCGGAATACCCGTAGTCCTTGACTTAAAACATGATGTGTAATTTTTTTCAAAAAAAATCATTGATATTATACACATCATGTACCATACAGAGGATAATTATGGTTTAGGTTCTAGGAAACAAGCCACTTATGATATGCTTCTTCAGCAAAAAAACTGATACTTGAAAAAAAAATATTTAAAAACATAGCGTGAGCATACGAATGCCCAATAAGGGGTTTTAAAATAACATAAAATAAAAATTAAAACCTTTCAAAAACATTCCATTAAAATTTTTCATAAAACGTTATCTTAGGAAATGTTGTAACACATGTATCATAACATAAAAATTATCTAAGAATTATAAGAGCATATTTCAAGGAATACTAACAGAGTTAAAAGGGAAACATGATTCAATTATAAGCATGCTTATTCAGAATAATAAGTAAGATACATCTTAACTATAGTAGGTATGACATGTGAATATGCAAGTACAAAATTTATAACTAAGAGTAATACATGGTCATGGTTGTGCATAATAATACCTTCAATTTATTTCATTACTAACTATAAGTTGTAACTAGCTTATGAATTCTCTAAGTACTGAATAAAAATCAGGACATAATCATTTACTTCTTCTGATACTCATATGTATTGTCTCTTAACCGTGGATATTCTACTAGTCTAATATCCACTTGTTTAATTGATTATCATAAACATAATTAGGGAATTTATAATGTGGGAAAATATAACCATAACATTATACCAAGACCATAAATAATCATTTTTTCAAGGCCTTTTTCCAAGACTATAGTTTGTCTCATGAGACCTACCAATGCACCGAGGCACTGTAGCAGGCCCCACTCGACACTTACTATGTCCAATACATTCCTCATATGCCAAGTAAGGTCATATATTCAAAGTGTCCCATACCAATTTGAACATTTAATTTCTCATTTCATATTATTATAAGTGTCCCATACCACCTTTAATAATTTAATTCATTATTCCATAAAAATCATATGATTTTTAATTACATTCTTTAGAATTTACATATACAAACTAAATCATCCATATAAGTGTTAACAATAATAATATCAATTGGATGGAAATCAACGATAAGTTTGGTTAGCATATTATTGCATATGTGATAACAACTAATGCTCAAAAATAAATACAGGTTTTGTGTCATAAAATGATAACCCTAAATGGTAAAATTTTATTAATAAAATACATATTGGAATTTCATCATGGATTGGGTTCTTAATTAATTAAAAGATGAACCAAATATTTCATATGGTGTATTAAACACGTAGATGACCAAATATTCATTACTGGTATGCTTATGTTTAACATATCCCAAGGGTACACATAATGTTAAACATGAAAAGTATGAAATTGCACTGTAACTAATACCATTTAATATATTTATGAAAATAAGTGATTCATACATATGTATATATGAGTAGAAAACTCCAAATATTATACTCATGAACTCTCCACAATTACTAAATGCATCAAAAGTATAATATTTAGAATATCAAAAATTAGGGTTTAGTGTTATGTAAATATATTTATACCCAAGGGTGTATATAAAAAGTAGTATTTTAAAAAAAATAAAACATATTTCGAAAACATCATATTTTATTCTTTCTTAGAAATACTTGGAAAATTTTAAATAAAATTGAGGATCAAAGTTTATATGTATACACATATATTCACATATCTGAATATACATTATATATTAAATGGTTTAAACCAAAAATTTAATCTCACCTATAAGACTTTAATATTTTAGGCACATTAATTAACAATGGTTACTATGTTTTAAATCATAATATAAAATTTAAAAGGTTTATTTATTAAAAAAATTTATATATAGGTTTATGCAATCATCAATATACATATACAACTTATATGTATAACTGAGTATACCTAAGGGTCTTACAAAAAAATTAATTAACACTAACATGTTTATCGAAAACATCAATTAATCATTGAAGTTCAATGTTAAAAAAACTGGTCCAGAAGGTGAGTTATGTAAACTTTATAATTATATATGACCGTGTATACTATATATATATATATATAATTTTTGTACAAATTATAATTCCTTACATTTTAAAAGTCTACTTAAGATTTAAAACTCAATGTTTCGAAGTCTTAAAATCAGGTACAAAAGAGGTTTATCCAAAACTATATGATTATATATATATATATAACTGAATATACAAAGTATACAAACAGGTTTTGCACAAAGAAGACAAGGTGTATTGAACCCTTACTTATTTTGAGGAGGAGGAGATGTCCAAGGAGATATGCTGGATGCTTTAAGAGGAAGAAACAACCGATAGGTTTTGGGGTTCAATGAGTTATATATAATCTATATATTATATAAATTATATAAAATAGTTTTAATTCCACTTGCATGGAATCTGAGACCTACTCGGTTTATAAAATGATAGAGGGTGTCAGTTTTTATGGAAAATGAGTGAAAGAGGGCCTCATATGGTGATGGGAGGACTCACAAGTGTGGAATAATTAAAAGTAAGAGTAAGAGGCTATTGGTCCAATGCATGTGGGAGGAAGAAGAAGGTATTTTGGGAGAGGAAAACTAAAAAAAGAACAGACGACATGGATTAATCGCGTGAAAAATCAATGGTGGAGGTGAGTCTACAGATTTTAAAATGAGATGGATGGTCGAGATTAGATAGTGACTCGATCTGATTGTTATGGTGAAATGAGGAGTTTTGAAATGACTCAGATGGCTGAGATTAGATCCATCAGGATCTGACGGCACTGAAAAATGTGGAGGTAAACCGCGGCTGCTAGGATTCAAGGATCAGATTTAAGTAGACTGATCTAATCGTGCGGGATGAGATCTGACAGTCTAAATCCCATTTCTCTATAAAAACCTTGTCCCTCATTGAAACAGAGGGGCTTCAGTGGCTCCTTTATATGCTCGGAGCTCCCGACCTAATTCCAGATTACTCCTTCTCCCCTCCCGGTACCGCCCTGTACCGGGTTCTGTGGGCGCGCTCTGTGCCCACCCCTACTGCCGTGCTACCCCGCAGGGTGGTGCTTTCTGGTTCCCTTGTGTGTGCATCAAGTGTCTGCACACATACCCACTGGTCAGCCTGTGCTAAGGATGAAGACTCAGGCTCTACCGCCTACTCTTGTCGTAGCGTGTGCTGCCTCTTCAGCTCGGCTAGAGGGATTGCCCAAATGGTAAAATTTTTCTTAATAAATTAACATTCAAAATAAACTATAAAATCATAGAAAAGAAAAATAATCAATTTCATATCTCATAAAACATTATTTCTATTTAACATGGGATGATTAAAGTACACATTTACATAAAACACTCAAGATGCCTTTATATCAAAATTACTAGTAATATATTTTTTTTATACTTTCAAAAGAAAGTTTAATATAACCTTAAAAATTTGATTTGTAAAATCAAATACTATTAATTTATTTATAGTATCTAAAGTATCATCATACAATATTTAAAAAATTTGAAACATTTAAAAATTATTTTAAATACCTATCTATGTTTTGGAATCATACTATGTTTTATAAAGTACACTCTTCAATTTAAAACCGTGATGTTAAAGATGATACTTAAGATATGTTAAATACATCTAAATAGTTATTATTCTTTAGTTGTAGAGCTTTATGAAAATTTATACAATGTATCTTTAAATTTTTCACTTAAATTTATTTTGGTTTGTCAAGTTACTAACGATCACTTTATTTTAAATTCAAGCTACCCAAAAAGGAAAACAACGGTCGTAAGTATCTCCAAAGGTCACCTAAAGAAGTAATGGTCAGATTAAGGCTTTATAAAAACATGATTTGAGGTGTTACAAACTCAATATGGCTTTAAGAAGATAGTTCTTATCACCCCACTGATGCTCAGTACATCTACCATGATTATTGCTATAATGTTTTTCGTTATGACCAACCCGAAGGATCTTCACTATCTACTAGGTCAATTTTTTTGGTTAGGTGGCCTCCTAGTGGCTCTAATAGGGATTTTAGTATGTATTTTTGGTTAATTTGAGTAATGTAACCATTTCAGTGTTTATCTAATAAAGGAATTATTCTGTTCATTTGCAATTTTTGTTCATATAACATGACAATTAAAATGAATTAAACCATAATATTATTATTACATGTGAAAAAGGTTCGGGGTTTCACACGCTAGGCCTTATCAATGAAGTCTCGTAATTCCCCAGGGTAGTTATGGGTGATCAGAGAGGGGACCAATTCTATCTTGACATTCCCTATGCACATCGTCAGTAGTTGCTCTTAAGTTAGTGGCATGTCAAGAGAGTATGCTAGCCATTTCCACCAAGCAACAAAGTCTGTGACGCACTCATCAGACCTGTACTTGCACTTGAAAAGGTCTAAAAATATCATCTTCCAAGGGGTGGAACTGAACTGGTAAATAAATTTCTTGTGAAGATTACCAACCGGATACTGATCTGATAGGTATATTATTGTACCAGACAAATGCAAGCCCTTACAATGTTTTCACAAAACACCGGAGTTTGGCGGCCTCCTACTGCATCGGAGTTCCCAACATGGGTCCACACCTTGTGTTGAAGTGGGCCAGCTGTTGCAATGGTTCCCCTGCCCTGTAAAACTATGAAAAATTAGGATTTCTAAAACCTAGGTGTGATGGAATATCATCCACCCATGTCGGATAAGTCTTTCCATTAGGTGGGATTGCCACCTGTCAAGTCTCCAACACCTTAAGGCGGGCAATGAGTGCTGACATTGGATTATCTGGGTGGGGGTTCCTGTCTTGGAAGGGATCCCTAACCACCAATGTGTTGGCAGGTTCTTCAAAACGATAAGTAGGCCCAGCGGCTCGAGGAGCGGCTGGTGGGATGACCTATGGAGCATCTGGGGGAATGTGAGTCGAGTCCTAAGGGTTTTCACGCCACTCCAGTGGATTATGCGACAAATACCACACCCTCTTTCTATATTTTCTAGCCTCAACCCTATTTGTGTGGGCAAGATGGTCAGGGTCGCCTAGAGGCAATTCCCTGAGGGGAAGTTGTGTCTGCCCCTACTGACCCGGTCGAGGATCATCATAGTCTGATCGTCTCTATGTAGCACGCTCAGCAAGAAGGTCATCAACCATATTCTTATGCTCCATGCTCTATTGACACAATGCAGCTTTCTTGAGATCGCCTTCCGCCTTCTATGCTGAGCCAGATGTGTTGGAGGGTTTGACAGCTCCAATGTGCTCTTTTCTCTTATTTAGATTCTAACTGAGGGCCAATGACTCGGTAGGTATAGGAAGACCCCAAAAACTCTTTTCTGTAGAGTGATCATTCCAAATGAATCCAATAGGTGTGATAGTCTCTCAGGGGGTAGGACTTCCCCAAGAATATATAGCTCATTCTCTTCCCCTAGTAGGTTATCCATGTTAACCGCAACCCCACCTGGAGGCATACCTTTGATATTGCCTAGAAAGTCAGGATGGTGCTAGATGGCACTAAAATTTAGGGTCGTGTATGGCCACCAATCATGGATTTTCACGTGGGGATAATCCTCCTTGATTATACTATGAACACTTTTATGTTCTAGATGCATTTTTGTTGAAGGGTCATATGGAAACCTGGTGAATCAAGGTGCTAGGCCACGGGGAGTGCAACCAAATAAACCAAATGAAATTGTTGGAAAATTTATTCAAACTGTTCTTGGATTTTGGAGTAACACAATTCCTGATAGTGAAGGAAAAAGTGCATTTCCTAGAGGGTTTGGCGGAAACATTCAACCTCCTCCTAGGTGAGTGATTCTGGCGCACTAAAATTCGGTGTTGCAACTGGACAAAACATCTCATGGAAATGGCCTACTGCAAGAATGGCCCACAAGATCCTCAGATCAAATTTAGTGTATAGACCTTGGTTTCCCCATCAGTCAACTGGGGGAGGCTAAGGAACCAGTAGTGGTACTGAGGTAGACCGATGGGACAGTGGGTTGTTTGGAAGAGAATACGACGAGTGAGCTGACAAACAGACGCATCTCAGGCTATCATCCAAAGAGTGTAGTGACTTAGCCACCAAATCGTGGTAAGACAGACTAGAGACCATAGTTTATTGAACAGGGACTATAGTTGTCAATGGAATACGCTGCTACTTTTCTTCCATTGATCCCTAGAATAGTTCTCTGTAATCATTAGCCAAGGTAGAGATTGCTTCTGGTGATGATGGTGGTGATTGCATGGTCGGACCTTGGGGAGATACCAAACTTTCATCCTCATAGATGTATTTAAAAAGGGATGTAGGAATCCAATGGACCTCACATTCTAGAAGGATGAGGCTGATACACCTAGTTTCAGCCCCGGCCCCCGACACAGAGGATCATAGTGAGGGCTCCATCACTGAGTCGTATTCTGCCTCAAAATCTAAAAATTTGTCTGGTTTAATCTCAGTCTGAATATTCCCTGCATTCTTTTTATGGCAGTGATGAAACGCCCCCATGCCCCGGGATGGTTCTTCTGGACAAGGTAGATTTCTGGGGTGAGTAATACCTTCATCCATACTGGTGCTAGGCAGAGAGTACTACCACCTGGGTGAGCTGGGTGCGAGGATCACCTGGGCAGATGTCGAAGGGAATACGAGGAGGACCTCTATACCCAATAACTGACATGCAAAGGTAATCTCCATAGAAAGTGATGGAGCGGGTAAGACTTCCGCTGGAGCTGATAGGAGTATGGTTAGGACCTCCATGATTATTTCCCCTGGAAGTGTTATCACGAGGACGAACCTCATACTTGTCAAGTCAAACACGGGTAGGACCCCCACACAGGGTGCCAATGAAGTGAGGCTAACCCTCATACCACTGATTTCTGAGGTATATAGGACCTTATCTATCTACTTTAAGGAAATTGGGGAGGCCCCCACACTAGATATTGACAGGATTCATAAAATCTCCATACCGGTAGTCTGTGGATAGAGAAATGACCCCATACCCGATGTCATGAGCACAGAAGAGACTTTCGTATTGAGTGTCACTACCATGGGAAGGACCCTCATTCAGATTGAAGGTGGCATGGGGAAAACCTCCATGCCAAGCTTGGAAGCAGGGAAGACCTATGTTCTCAATGGTGGTGGTACGGTGAGGACCTCCATACTAGGTGTCGTTGCCACGGGTCGGTCTGCGGTGGGTGGTCCCTATGCTGGCGACCTAGAGAGTCAACCCCGCCTACCCATGGGGTGGTTGGGGCCTCGATCTGGGCAGGGTGTATGAGGGACCTTGCTCAGCATAGATGGGGGATGATGATATACGTCATTAGTAGCCCAATATATGGTATTTCCTAATGTTGACACCCCTTGGCAGGTGTTCTCCTCAGCCTGCGCCCGATACTGGCGTCGGGATAGTCAGACTGGGGTCAGTGGTGCAAGTGCATAGCTTACCTTCTTCTTGACTCATGGGGTCAGGTGGTGGTGTTGGCGTGACCTAGTGGGGGCCCTCCTTGGGGTCCCCTAGAATGAGATCTCGGTCGAGCTGGCCCGGACATCCCCCACTTCATCGGCGTAGGTGAGGGAGTCATCGAAGCGTTCTAGGGAGAGGCTCTGGAAATAGTTATGCATCAGAGTGGGGAGAAGTGGATCCCTACACAGTCCCTGGGGGAGGTGGTGGAAACGAGCCACATATGACTCTAAATATTGGGGGTCCATATCTCAGGTCAAGATAATCCTTTCCTCCTCGTATCGGAGGACGAGGTCGTTTATCACCCTTTATTGAACAAATTCAGATGGGGATATAGGGTGTGGGATCCCAGTAGTTGTAGATGTGGATATTGTCGTAGAAGTGGTGGATCCATGTGAGGTTTCTACATTGACATTACCCCTGTCCCGGCGTCAATAGATGGGTGGTGATCAGTTTTCTATTGCGGCAGCTTGGATCCTGTAAGGCAGGGATATTAAACCATCAGTTCTAAAAAAATGGAATCGACGTCTAGTGCCCCAGCATAATTCCATCTCCCATGGATGTTAAGAAGGATCCATGCCGACAACATCGCAGATCAAGATGTCCAATGTTTTAACATCCCTGTCTTCCAGTGAGTTTCATGCCAGGACCACTATTTTCTTGGCGGGACCCAGTGCCAGATAACTGGATCCCATGACATGCTATTCTATTTATTTCTCAAACGCTACTAATATCCACATTTAGGATATTAAAATCACTTCGGGTTCACCATTTTTTGTTTCTGATGCTTTCGTTGGGGCGCATGCATCCATCTATTCTAAAGGACGTGTTATTTTTTGCCCTGGATTCCCGCTTTCCAAAGGTGTGCGTCATCCATATCTTACTCTGGGATTTTTTCTTCTTGATAAAAATAAGATGATGGGATGTTGATTCCTCCTTCCATGTATTCCTCCTTGAAACTCGTTACATAGTCTGGGTCTCCCTTATAGATTAAGATGTTGTTCGTGAATCTCTTCCTGGTGCCATATCCTCAGGAATGTTGGTTAATTACACTGCTTCTTTCAGGACATTCCAAGGTGTCTAGTCAAAGAAGAAACCTTCGGTTAGGGTATTAGTCACATTGTACATCCCTAGTGTGTCTGGACGTTGGAACACTAGCGTGTCTGGGTTTCTTCCCCTTGTGGTAGGGATTCTCGAGGGCTCATAAGCTTGAGGCATCCCACGTCGAATGTGGAGAATTATATTCCATGATCATGTCTCTAAGGTTTTCCTCAACTTCCCATTTTTAACATAGGGTATATTGTAGGTTTAACGTCTAGTGGAGACGGATCAGACTGATCAGAACACTGAAGGGAGAGGATCAGGTGGTCGCAACCCCTAGAAGGAACACTGATGATGGGACTAATGTGTGGTTGGTTACCCAATTGCTGCTAGGGGGAATGGTGAAGGGGTGAATGGCATGATCTCATCAGGATGTTGTGGCTCGGGTATGAATCAGGATGGATGATAGAGTGTTGAATAAAGTGTTGGGGGAACAAGACTAAACCATCGTGAAGGTGATGGTAGTATCGAGCTTGACCCTTGAAGAGACTTCCTATGTATCCCTATGGTAGGGAATCAAAGTCCATGTAGTTCAGTGAGGTGATGGGACACCTAAGGAGGTGACCCGTATGAATGGGACCTGGAGTAAGTGGAACCTCCGGGTTAGGGCATGACCTTCATGAAACACACAGGCTCGAGGGAAAGACCAAGATGAAACATGGGTGATGAGCTCGAACCTTAGGGATGTGTCCTACGTACCTTTCCTTGGAAAGTATCAAAGTCCACGTAGTTCAAAATGGGTCATAGAATCGGGGTGTGCATAGAGGACAACAACCCGATGATATACTGAGGCTTACACGTGGTTAGCAGCCCGAGATTGGTTTGTCGGACCAAGGATGTGGGTCCCAACAAAGCGATGACAATAGCTTACTGTCAATCACCGAGTACAATGGATTAACGCTGGATGGGGATAAAAAATACTTAATACTTGATGGGGATTGAAAATGGCTTACTTTTGGATGGGATTGACAACAGATTACCACTAGATATGGGACAGTCTAGTGTCATGTGGGACAAAAGGGGAATACATTTTAATGTCATGGAGGATGAGGGTGAACTGATGTGAAGTGGTCGGGACCAATGGGTGTTGGGATTGAACCTCAGGGGAGGATTCCTACATACCCTTCCTTGGAAAGGATCAATGTCAACATAGTTCATATGGTGTTGATGAACCAACATGAAGGGATTCTGGACCAATAGGTGTTGGGCTTGAACCTCCAGGAGTATTCCTGCATACCTTGCCTTGGCAAGGATCGAAGTCCATGTAGTTCGGGATGGTTTGGTGAACTGATGTGAAGGGGGTCATATCAAATAGGTGTTCGTATTGAACCTTAGATAGGCTTCATACGTACCTTGGCTTGGCAAGGATCAAAGTCCACGTAGTTCGGGATGGCGTTGGGGAACTGACGTAAAGGGGGTTAGGACCAATAGGAGTTGGGCTTGAACCTCAGAGAGGCTTTCTACATACCTTACCTTTGAATAGATCAAATTCCATGTAGTTTATATGGTGTTGGTGAACCGACGTGGAGGGAGTCAGGACCAATGGTTGTTGGTCTTAAACCACAGGGAGGCTTCCTACATACCTTTTCTTGGAAAGGATCAAAGTCCACATAGTTCAGATGGTGTTGGTGAACTAACGTGAAGGGATTCAGGACCAATGGTTGTTGTGATTGAACCTTAGGTAAGTTTCATATGTACCTTGCCTTGGCAAGGATCAAAGTACAAATAGACATGAAGGGGGTCGTGACCAATGTTTTTTGGTCTTGAGCCTCAGGGAGGCTTCCTACATACCTTGCCTTGGAAAGGATCAAAGTCCACATAGTGTAGATAGTGTTGGTGAACTGACGTGAAGGGGGTCAAGACCATTGGCTATTAGGCTTGAACCTCAGGGAGGCTTCCTACATACCTTTCCTTGGAAAGGATCAACATCCACGTAGTTCAAATGGTGTTGGTAAACTGATGTTAAGGGATTTGGGACCAATGGTTGTTGGGCTTGAACCTCAGGGTGGCTTCCTACGTAACATGCCTCGGCAAGGATCAAAGTCCATGTAGTTTGGGACGATTTTGAAGCTTACTCTCTAATGCAGCCCATAGAGGATTCCATGGTCAATGCTTACTCTAAGCCCACGTAAATCATGCTCAGTGTGAGAAACAAGAGGTAGCAAAGACCTGATGATCACGTCGCAAAAGGTGCATCCGTGGAAGTTGGATGGAGCTTACACGTGGTTAGTGGCCCAAAAAGGAAACAGGGGATTATGCATGGTTCATAGCCCAAAGAGAAAATAGGGGATTACGCATGGTTCGCAACCCAGGGAGATGGAGATTGGGACTTACTCCAGGATGTAGGCCCGGTGGTGACAAATCCCAGAGGAAGAGGGATGGGATGATGAAGGTCCCAGTGCACATCCCCCCTCTAGTCTTTGTCATGGAATAATATAGGAGGATTAGGGTTGATTCCTCCTGCAACAAAGGCTAGGGGCTTACACCAAGGTGGTTTCCCTTTTACCCACGAACAGACGTCGCTCCTTCAAAGAGGATCTCATTCCATGTGGGGAATATCTCACTCTCATGGAGACGAGCGAGCGTAGATAATGTCTGAGATGGGGCACCCCATGTATGATGCATGAGGGAGGGTCACCGTTTAACATCAAGTACTGAGGAAGATAGTGCTTGGCAGTTTAACGTCCTACATCTCGGACAGGGAGGTTCACTCTGCACCCCTAGGACTTACATAACTGATACCCACCCACCCTTGGAGAAGGGAAGGAATCTACAATGCTGTGGTGAGGGGGTGTCATGGAGTGATCCAATGATGGGTACATGTTAGTGTGGCTATGAGAATAAGCAATATTCGTTAGTGTACCTATGTAAAAAAATGCCTTCCCCCCACTGACTTGGAGCCAACATCTAGTGCAACAACCAATTTTACTCGAACATCTTCTCTCTTCTTCTCTAGTACAAAAACCAACTACACTAGAATTTCTCCTCTATTCTTGGCTAGAATCACATACACCAATGTAATTATTCAGGCAATGAAGATCCATTCACTTGACATCATTTTAATCAATTCTTCTCACTTGTTCATGAATGCATGTGGTCATGAATATAGCATGTTGATTGAACCTTATCTTACCTTTCTTTCTTATTCTTATTTACACATGTGCACATTGTTATTTTGGTTCTTTTATTTATGTGTCTTAATGTATGCATGTTCATGCATGAAAGTATGCACTCTCATCTTTTTATTCTTGTGTGAAAACCCTTAATGGATATTGTTATTGAAACACGCACACACTCAGACTCTTACTCCTCTTTCTTTTCTTTCTTCCTATTTCACTTAGTTAGGGTGTTTCTTTAGATGTGTTATATATATTCAAACCTGAATGGGTGAAACCCTTTTTTGTGTGATCTTCTTATTCGACCAACTACTCATGGCCTTGGTCTTTCTTCAAACCATGAACATGAGGGCATGAAATGCGTACTGACCTTCTCTTATACATGAACCCCTGTGAATAGTAGAATACAAGCATGAAAACATGATGATTTTCTCACCTTTATTCATGAAAATATAATGTCCATGGGTCTTCTACTACACATAGAGAATGTGTGGTTCATATCTACATAGAGTGTGCTTGACTTTGTGGAGCATTGTGGGTGGTTAAAGACTAAACAACTTGTTCACGATTGTTCGGCCATCGCAAAGCACAAAAAAGTTTGAGGAACCAATCATGTGTTGCAGGAACTAGTTTTTTTAATCTATTTGAGTTTTCATAGAACCTATCATAGGATTGTGGGATCTCTTCTTCCTGAAGCCTTGAAGACTTGCGATGCTATTCTTGCTCTTCACAAAGTGATGCGTAGAGATGCTCTGTTTTTTTGAAAACATGAGCTCTTGGGAATGAGGGAGCAACAACATTATTTGTCTTGGGATCATCCTTTTATAGGAAAGGGGGGATCCACTTCTATGTTCTCAAACCATGTGAGAGGTCGTGGGTATCACGGTTTGAATTCTCGTGATTTTTGTTGTTTTTGAAAATATTCAAACATGTGGGTGAAGATATGCCGATTCTTGTGGCATGTTTCCTTTTTCCGAACACGGGCTCCTATCTTTGTGCATGGAGTCAAGATTGTATTCTAATGTTATTAATATTTTCATGACTTATTATATAATCCCTTTACTTATTTTATATTAAATGTGCATAATTTGTGTGAAATATTAATGTTTTAATACTAAGTATAATTTTTGAGCATTTTTAGTAGTAGTCCAATTGAGTCAGTTTACTATTTTATTTATAACTATCACCATAATGATTTAAATTTTGTGTTTCTTTTTTTATGATTCTTAATTCAATATCCAACATTTCATTAGAAGGGGTCATGGGCCAATTCTTCCATTTGAAGGCATATATGGACCACACAAGAAGGCTCATAGAATATGTGAAGAAATTGGACCATCCATGAAGATTGAATTAATGGGCTCAATATAGAAGTTAAAATTCATTAATTATCTTCACACATCCTCATAACAATTAAAGGAGTCATGGATAAATCTTTCAGGACCCAAATCCAAAAACAACGGGCCCAAATGATTCATCTAAACTCAGCCCACCATTCTGGACGGGAATTAAAATAAGTACACTATTCATGACATATATCATTATTTAATCATCAAATAAATCTGAGGTTTTTCAGTATTAAATAGAATATATATACGGACTAAATTATTTAAGTACTCATTCGGATTTAAAGTCATATTCCTATTGATAAATTCATTCACATTTCCGCCTTCCAAAAAGTTTGGATTGAAATGGACAGATTAACTTTGTTTAATAAACTGGACTTAACTTTGGCTCCTTAAGACAAATGGCCTCCAACTTTTTATAGTAGAAAGAGGAGATATTTATCTACAACTTGTAATAATATTATATATCAAGATTCGGCTGTCTAATTTATCCAATTGGCTATTCAAGTGGAGGGGCAGTTTTGGAATGCAAACAGCCCGCAACATTAGACTATAAATACACCCCGCCCCCCTTCTCTCCTTGAAAGGAGTTGTAATTTCAGTGGAGAGGAGAACATATTGGAACGACCAAATCCTTGAAATATTCTTGGGAGGACCTTCCATACTCTAGTTTTCATTTAAGATACTTTTCCTCCTCTCTTGGTTTTCATTTACTTTGGTGTTCTTCTTTGTTGTATTCTTGTAAGTCTCTTTCTTTGTAATTTTGTTTTAATGCAAGTTTCTTCTTCAATATATCTTATTCTCATCCACCTTTTTTAGTTTAATATTAATTTTCTTAAAATAGTTTAAATACATTTTAATTCCATTCTCTTCTTTTTCTTTCTCATTCAATCTGAAGTTTGTTTTTAATTCTCATCATCGTTTGTGTGTGTGTGTGTTCGACACACCACTCTTTTCTTATCCCTTTATTTTCTTATCTTCTTAATTTATTATCATAATAATTATAACCATATTACTAATCATTTAAATTTTTGAGTAAATCTACCATTTGTGTGAGTTATAATTTGGGTATATTAAGTGATTGAGATCTTTTTCTTGATGAGTATTCTTTGAGTTAATATTCTGTATATTGAACTTTATATGTCATGGATTAATGACGTGTTTTGTTTAATATGTGGATTAAATGGATTATTGGAACCACAAATACACTACCATAAACAAATAATGTTAATGATTAGAACCCTAAGTTATGTTACAGTTTGGATTAAAGATTTAACACTTGGTAATTATCATCAAAATCATCTTGTGAAGTGGGTATTAATTTAATGCAATATAAAGCAAAGCTCAAGGATACCATAATCTTAAATCCCCAATAATGAAATCACCATAAACTTTATAAATTTGTTAAATCAAACATCATAAATAAATTATTCCAATTAATCTCTCTAAAAAAACCCCAATCAAAATACAATCAACTAAAAACAAATGACTATTAAAAAGTATCATCGCCGAGGATTCGACCCGAGTGCTGCTATACACATTAGTAGAGAATCAGAACTTTGACTGGTAAATAGAAAACAATCATCCGTGTTCTTTCAAATGGGTTCGTTTCCAAGGATGGTGCTTTAAGTAGTCATTATTTTCTGGTTATTGTAAAAAACACAAAATTTAAAAAAAAAATTGAAAAAAGCAAAGAAAAACTTGTCTTATCATAAAAATCATAAATGGAAAACACACAAAGAAAAACCCATCTTACCCTTTCTTCCAAAATCTCTCTGAATTAGCAATTGCCTCCCAGAAAATCCCTTGGATTTGTTTGACCCTGAAATTGAGAGAACACTTCACCAAATTAGGAGGAACATAAGAGATAATCAAATAATTCAAAAACCAGTCCTCTTCCGACCAGTTGAATTAGAAATGGCCAATCCTAGGGAAACAATCTTAAAGAACTCTCTGCCCATGATATGAATTACCAACCCCCTAGTATTCAATATACAGACATTGGGGTTGGATTCTAACTCAAATCAGGTTTGATTCTAACTCAAATCAGGTTTGATTCATCTTCTTCTTCATTTCCATGGGCTAGACGGTGAGGATTCGCATCTTCGCCTTAAAGAGTTCCAAGTGGTGTGCTCCACCATGAAGCCTCAAGGGGTTTCTGAGGAACAAATAAAACTTCAAGAATTCCCTTTCTCCCTAGCTTAATCCACCAATTCATGGCTCTACTACCTTTATCCTGGTTCCATAACCACATTGAATGACATGAAGTGACTCTTCTTAGAGAAATTATTTCCTGCTTCTTATACTGCTTCTATCTGAAAGTAAATAGGTGGTATTTGTCAATTCCCAAGTGAATCACTCCATGAGTACTGGGAGAGGATCAAAATATTGTTGCAACCTGACCACACCACCAAATCCATGATCAACTCTTGATCCAATACTTCTATGAGGGGTTATTGGCAATGGAGAGAAACCTCATTAATGTCGCAAGTGGCGGTGCTATTGTTGATAAAACTCTTGCAGATGCAAGAGATCTCATAAGTAACATGGTGGAAAACAGACAACAATTCCACACTTGAGCACATGATCAAGTCAAACAAGCCCAAGATAATCATTCAATAGAGATGAACAAGATGACATAATGGATGAGTGAACTTACAGGTCTTGTGCAGCAAATAGATGTGGCATCCAAATCCCCAGCCTCATCTTCTCTGCAATCAATGTTTCTTGGACGTATTAAAAATTATGGAATCTGCAACTCCTCATCTCATACAACTGGCACATTTCCAAAAATTCAAGAGGATCAATCTGATTCATCTAGACCAATAGATCTCAATGCAGCATATGCTCAGAGGAACACCAACCCTCAACAATTAGGTCAGTTTTTTAGAATCTTCAACCAACCTCATTCTGAGCCTTTCTCTTCTACATATAACCCTAACTTGAGATATGGGAATCCCATTTCTCATTCCCCTCAATACCCTCATCAAAACTCAAACCAATTTTAATATAGTCAAGGTGTTGGTAACTTCCAACAACCTTACCCTTTTGTTACTCAACCTCAAAGGATCAATCCTCCTCCTGGATTCTACTATCCTAGTGAGCCTTCCCAATTCCCAAACCAATACAATCGCTTTCCCAAGAACCAAAATCAAGGTAATCCCAACCTGGGACAAGAATCTTCTTCCAAGAAAACATGGGAAAGCGTTGTTGAACATCATGCCTCCTTCACCCGTTCTAGTCTCAAGAACATTGAAACCCAAATTGGTCAACATGCATCCCACATGAGCTAACAACAACAATCAAATTCTTCCCAACTCCTAGCTCAACCATTACCCAACCCCATGGGTAATGTAAGCGTGATTTCACTTAGATAGGGAAAGGAAATTGATATGACTCATGTTGATTACTCCAACCATCCTTTGAATGTTGACCTATAAAATGAAAAGAAAAAGAAATATGAAAAGGAACCTCAAGCCATTCCCTCACCTCCTTCCATTCCACTTAAGAATCTAATTCCTTTTCCTCAATCCATTTCTAAGCCAAAGAAGTCCTTTGAACCCGATCTTGAAAAGCTCAACATGTTTAGACATGTTGAAATCAACATACCCCTCTTAGATGCCATAAAAAATCCCCAAGTATGCCATGTTTATTAAGGAATTGTGCACCCAAAAGAGGCAACTTAGGACCATTGAAAATGTTTCCACTCAACATTCTATTCCCATAAAGTGCAAGGATCCAGGGACCTTTACGGTTCCATGCAAAATTTGAAGTTCCAACTTTGATGATGCACTCATAGACCTAGGAGCCTCAATTAATTTCTTACTCAAATATATCTTCTCCAACCTTGGTCTAGGTCCCTTACATCCAATGGGTGTTGTCATTTAGTTAGACAATCAAATCACTGCTAGTCCAGAGGGTATAATCAAGGATGTCCTTATTCGTGTCAATGATCGTATCTTCCCTATTGATTTCTATGTCCTTGACATGGAAGGTGAGATGAACTCTTCTCAATCTCCCCTAATTCAAATAATACCATTCCTCATGACTTATAGAACCAAAATTGATATCCATTCAGGCATCTTATCCATGGAATTTGGGGACCAAATGGTCAAGTTCAACATTTTCAAAGCCATTCGATACCCATATGGGGATCACTCTGTATTCTCAATCCATGCTTCTAAGGATACTTCTGAGAGTCAATTGAACCCCATTCCATCATTATCATGATGTTATAATGGGAAAGGGTCTTGTGAAATATGAACCATGATTAACCAAGTTATAAATGGTGTAGTTGATGTTGACCTCTCATTCATAGACTCCATAAATCTAGAGGAACTTGAAAACTCTATTGAATCCCACGTCAACTCTGATCCCTACTACTCCACGTTGGACAATATCAAGGAAAATGAATCTAAAGCAACTGAAGTCCCTTCCTCCATTCCTGAGTTTTCTAACCCACAAATGAAATATGAAACTGATCTGAAACCTCTTTCTACTCACCTAAAATATGCATTCCTTTTCCATTATCACTCATATCCTGTCATTATCTCTGCTTCACTTACTGAAATTTAGGAGTCCAAACTTTTTCAGGTGTTAGGGGAAAACAAAAAGGCCCTAGGTTGGACCCTAGATGAAATACCATAAATCAACCCCTCTCTTTGCATACATCACATCCATCTTGAGGAATCATCCAAACCAATTATATAACCACAAAGAAGACTCAATCCACTCATACTTGAGGTAGTTAGGGAAGAGATCACCAAGCTTCTTCAAGTTGGTATTATCTATCCAATTTCTGATAGTGAATGGGTTAGTCCAATTCAAGTTATACCTATGAAGGGTGGGATAACTATTGTCACAAATGAACATGGGGATTTAGTCACAACTCAAGTGAAGAATAAATGGCATGTGTGCATTGATTATAGAAAATTTAATGTTGAAATAAGAAAAGATCACTACCCTCTTTCATTCCTTGATCAAATGATGGAACGATTAGCTGGAAAGTCACGATATTTCTTTCTTGATGGATAAAATGGATACTTCCAAATCCCAATCGCACCTCAGGACCAAGAAAAGACCACTTTCACATTCCCCTTTGGAACATATGCATATAGAAGAATGCCTTTTTTCCTTTTCAGTGCTCCTACAAAATTATAGAGGTGTATGATGAGTATCTTTTCTGAATTTATTGAACATTTCATGGAGGTTTTCATGGATGACATTACCATTTATGTTGAGTCATTTGAATCTTTCTTGAATTCACTCTCTCTAGTTCATCAAAAGTGTGTAAAGTGTAACCTTGTGTTAATTTTTTAAAAATTTCACTTCATGGTTACAAATTGGATTGTTCTATTGCACATAGTTTCAAAAGATGGTATTGAAGTTGATCCTACCAAAATTGAAGTGATCCAATCACTTCCTAAACCCACTTCAGTTCGAGAAATCTATTCATTCCTTAGTCATGTTGGTTTCTATCATAGATTCATCTATAACTTTAGTAGGATTCCCCTCCCACTCACTTAGTTTCTCCAAAATGATTTCACTTTCAATTTCGATGAGGTTTCTAAGAGATCCTTTATTGAACTCAAAACTAATCTTACATCTGCCCCGATAATCCAACCCCCAGATTGGTCCTTACACATTGATTTGATGTGTCATGCTTCTGATAGAGCCATTGGGGCTGTTCTTGGTCAAAGAAGAGAAAATATTCCTCATGTAATATATTATGCCTCAAAAACATTGGATGAAACCCAATCTCACTACACTGCCACTAAAAAAGAACTTTTAAGAGTGGTTTTTGGGTTAGATAAATTCCGGACCTATATCTTAGGTGCCAAAATCATCTTCTTCATAGATCATTCTGTTATAAAGTTATTACTCTAGAAAACTGATTCCAAACCGAGGCTAATAATATGGATCCTAATGATCCAAGAGTTTGACCTTGAAATAAAAGATAGACCAGGAAAAGAAAACCCTATGGCTGATCACTTGAGTAGAATTTATAATTCTTCTCATTCTGAAATAATTAATCCAGAGTTTCCGACCGAGCACCTTTCTTCTCTCACTCCAAAAATACCATGGTATGCCCCAATTGTAAATTACTTGGTTTCTGGTGTTTTCCTTGAAAAATTTTCAAAAGAAAAAAATGAAGTTCAAATGTGATTCAAAATACTATTTTTGGGAAGAAAATAAACTTTGGAAAAATGGGGAAGACATGGTAATTATAAGATGTGTGGATGAGGATGAACATTCTTCCATCCTAGAATCTTGTCACCCACTTCCCAGAGGTGGCCACTTTTGACCAAAAATGAACTCCTGAAAGGTCCTAGACTCTGGATTCTTCTGGTCTTCACTCTTTAAGGACTCATATGAGTTCTTTCAATCATATCCCACTTGCCAAAAGATTGGCACAATTTCAAAGAGAAATGAAATGCCCCAATAGCCTTTAAATTTCTATGAGATCTTCGATGTTTGGGGCATTGATTTCATGGGACCATTTACCCCTTCCAATGGATTCTCATACATTCTTCTTACAGTTGGTTATGTTTTTAGGTGGGTCAAGTCTAAACCCACTAGAAAGGATGACTCACATACTATAAGTATGTTCCTAAAGACACATATCTTCCATAGATTTGGAACACCTCATGCCTTGATCAGTGACTTAGGAACCCATTTTTGTAATAGAACCATGGAATATCTTTTGAAAAAGAATGAGTTTATACATAAAACTTCAACTGAATATCACTCCTAGACAAATGTCATGGCTGAACTTTCTAATAGAGAAGTGAAAATAATGCTTGAGAGAATTTTAAAACCCACCAGAAAAGACTGGCCTGAAAGACTTGGTGAAGCACTTTGGGCTTATCGAGCTGCATATAAAACACCCATTGGGATGTCTCCTTTTAGGTTAGTTTTTGGTAAATCATGTCATCTTCTAGTTAAAATCCAACATAAGTCATTTTGGGCTGTGAAAACCTATAATTTTGATATTGAAAATCATGGTGAAGAAAGATTGTTGTAATTGGTTGAACTGGAGGAGCTTGGACTTCATTCCTATGAAAATTATAATATCTATAAAGATAAATCCAAGGTGTTACATGACAAACACATCCTGTGAAAGGTATTTCACGACGGTAAAAAGGTAATACTCTTCAATTCTCAATTTTGGCTTCACCCAGGTAAGTTTAACTCTTGATGGGATGGTCCTTTTGTTATTACTAATGTTTACCCATTTGGTGCAGTGCAAGTCCAAGACCCTTCTTCAAAAAGGACATTCACAGTTAATGGACATCGGTTAAAGCATCACCATGAGAGGAAATTCAATCCTAGAACCAAATAAACTTCCATTAGATCCCCAAAATTTTTAGTTGACCCCCCACTGGAAGGAGATGGAAACCCACCAAATCCAAACCAGGGGCTCCTCTTTCCCTTTAACTTCTCTCTCTATCTCTCTCTCTCTCTTTCTTCTTCTTCCCCCCTCATTCTCATTTTTTTACCACTTTCATCATCACATTTTTTATTTACTCTTTCTCTTTTGTGTGGGTATGTCTTAATAAAAAACTAAAAAAACATAAAAAACTAAAAAACAAAAAAAAAATCATAAAAAATGAAAATTCAAGATTCATGCTTACTCACCTTCTAATTTTGAAATTTTATCCAACCTTTTGGGAGAGTCAATTTCATCTCGAAAAAAGTTTGTATTTTCATCATGACATTGGATAAATAATTTTGTTTCAAAACCCACACATTTTGAATGCTCAATTTTTGATTTGGAAAATGATTTTCCCCAACCGTGAGAACTAACATTATCTTTCATGGAAAGGCTCTGTATGGCCATCTTTTCAAAATGTGTATTTTTTCACCCCCATTTGTGAGTCTTGAGTTTGTGGACCTTCGAGCTGAATTTCCTATTTTAGTGTGCATTAATATGATAAAGGCATTTTCTGATCCACATGAGAATTATAATAGCCAAATATCCTCCCATTTCCCTTACATTAATCCTCCTTTTCAAAGCCCCTTTGAGCCTATTAAAACCTTTTCTTTGATATCCACATTACATGCCCAATACCTTTTCCCACCTAATATCAACATGAATTTTCATTGCATATTTATTTTGAAATTTAAGTGTGGGGGTGGATTTTATTTTGGGTATGGTTTTTTGATTTCACCATATTATCATATTCTTGATGGAAAGAATCCATTTTAGTATGGGGGAGAGGTTTTCCTTTAGTGGGTTTTGGGAATGTATATATTCTTATGACATATTGTTCAAATTTTTTTGATAAGTGTTCAATAAAAAAATTAAAAAAAATCAGAAAAAATCAAAAAAAAATGGGTTGTGTCTAGGTTAGGTCAAAAATCACAATTTCTCAGCCTTTTATCTTGTTATAACTATTAAAATTAGTGTCGTGAGGAGATCAATCATTTATTGGGATATGAGTGTGAGACCTATTTCAAGGTTAACTTTCAAAGAAAATAAAAAAAACGCTTTCATTATATTCTTAAGTCATAACGAGAAGTTTTTTGTTTTGTAAATATTCCATCTTCCAATTCCCTTCATATTTACTTCCACTTTTGTGTATTATTTCACATTTTCATTCCCTTGTAAATATGTGTTTCTATTTCCTTTCATGTCTCATTTCAAAAAAAATTGCATTGATTTTTCCATGTTGGTGTTTTACCCCTCTTCTTCTCTCTCTTGGACATTATATTCCTACCATCACACAGCCACAGAAAAATCCATTCAAAATACCTCTTGATTCTTGTGCACTTTGGATAGGGATTAGAAGCTGAGAGCTCTTTCAAACTCTAATATTTTCACTTTTGGTTGGTGAATGAGTGAAACTCTATAAATTAATTTTATCTTCTTGAGAGGAGTAAGTTTTGTGTGCCATAATTTTCCATTTCTAAATTTGAGCATGAAAAAATTAATTGTTTTTAGAACATTGTTTTTGTAACAACTTGTGGTAGAATTCAATTTGGATGATTAAAATTGTCTAAACCTCCCCTGATTGGGGAAAATAGAATTTTAATATTTGTTGGTGAGTGAAAATAATTTTTTAATGTTTTTTATATTTGTTACACATGATGACATGAACAAGAATAAGTGTGGGGTAGTTGATTTTACTAATATTTTCATGACTTATTATATACTCCCTTTACTTATTTTATATGAAATGTGCATAATTTGTGTGAAATATTAATGTTTTAATACTAAGTTTAATTTTTGAGAATTTTTATAAGTAGTCCAATTGAGTTAGTTTACTATTTTATTTATAACTATCACCCTACTAATCCAAATTTTGTGCTCCTTGTTTTTTATAATTGATAATTCAGTATCCAACATTTCATTTGAAGGAATAATGGGCCGATTCTTCCATTTGAAGGCTCATATGGACCACACAAGAAGGCCCACAGAATCTATGAAGAAACTGGACCATCCATGAATATTGAATTACTGGGATCAATCCAAAATTTAAAATTACTTAATTCTCCTAAAAAAATCATATAACAATTCAAAGAGTCATGGATAAAAATTTCATGGCCCAAATCCAAAAAAAGGGGGCCAAATGATTCATTTAAACTCAGCCCACCATTCTGGACGTGAATTAAAATCATTACACAATTAATGACATATCTCATGATTTAATCATACAATCAAGATGTTCATTTTAAGTGGGAAAGAGGATATATAGGTGGCAAACTTTGTTGAAGAAATATTTCTGATTTAAAGTCATCTTCATATTGATAAACCCATTCACATATCTGCCTTCCAAAATGTTTGGATTGAAATAGACAGATTAACGTTTTTTATCAATCGAACATAACATTGGATCCTTAAGTCCAATGGAAGTCAAATATTTAGAGTAGATAGAGGAGATATTTATCTACAACTCATAAGAAGATCATATCTCAAGATTCTGCTATATAATTTATCAAATTGTCAATGAAAGTGGAGGAGAAGTTTTGGAATGCAAACAGCCCACAACATTGGGCTATAAATACATCCCGCTCCTCTCGTTGTAAGGAGTTGGAATTTCAGAAGAGAGGAGAACATATTGGCATGAAAAAATCCTTGACAAAAGATTGGGAGGACCTTTCATACTCAAGTTTTCACTTGAGAGACCTTTCCTCCTCTCTTTATTTTCATTTACTTTTGTGTTCTTCTTTGTTGTAATTTGGTAAGTCTCTTTCTATGTAATTATGTTTTAATGAAAGTTTCTTCTTAAATATCGCTTATTCTCATACACCTTATATAGTTTAATATTAATGTTCTTAAAATAGTTTAAATATAATTTAATCCCCTTCGCTTATTTTTCTTTCTCATTCAATCTAAAGTTCTTTTTTAATTATCATCATTGTTCATGTGCCTGTGTTCGACATACCACTCTTTTCTTATCCCTTTATTTTTATTATATTCTTAATTTATCATCATAATAATTATAAACATATTAATAATCATTTAAATTAATGAGTAAATCTACCATTGGGGTGAGTTATAATTTGGGGATATTAATTTATTGAGATCTTTTGCTCGATGAGTATTCTTTGAGTTAATATTGTGTATATTGAACATTATATGTCATAGATTAATGAAATGTTTTGTTTAATATGTGGATTATATGGATTATTGGAACCAAAAATACACTATCATAAACAATTAATAGTAATGATTAGAATCCTATGTTAAGTTACAGCTTTGATTAAAGTTTTAACACTTGGGAATTCCGATCAAAATCATCTTGTGAAGTGGGTATTAATTTAATTCAATATAAAGAAAATCTCAAGGATATCATAAGAATAAATCCCCAATAATGAACTCACCCTAATCATTATCAATTTGTTAAATTAAAAATCATCCATAAATTATTTCAATTAAGCTCTGAAAACAAATCACCTAATAAAAATACAATCAACTAAAAACAAACGACTATTAAAAAGTATCATTGTTGAGGATTCGACCCGAGTGCTGCAATACACATTAGCTGAGCATCCGAACTTTGACCAGTTGATAGGTGACAATAGGCCGCATGTTTCATATGCAAAATTATCATGTATGAATCTCACAAGGATCTTCTATGAATCTTGGACAAAAGTTAAGTCCTCACAATACTGTTTTCTTCATCCTCCTTTGAGATATTCACATGAATGCAAGAGATAGATTTCATGAATGGTCTCAGGTCAATCACATGACTCTTCTTTGATGGAAAGAGATCAACCATGGTGGATGGTCTTCATCTTAGGTGATATCAGTGTCTCCGATGGGTGGTAGCGGCGTCAAGAGGTTGAAGAAGATGGCACTGGATTGATCGAATGTCGTGGGAGGATTGAATGGACCTGGTTCAAATGCACGCAACGTGAGATCAGATGAGTGGTAAAGATTTGGATGATCAAATTCTATGACTGATTGGATTGTTGTCCGAGATACAAGATGAGATGAATGTCTGAGATTACATCTGCATTTTTAAAATGTTGTCCCACATCAAAACAGAGATGCCGGAGAGGCAAGGTTTATCAATCAAGTCATCTCAGGATTGGTTCAGAATTCTCCTATCCCCCTCTGGTGCCACCCTGCACCGGTTCTCTATGGTTTCACTCTTAGCGCCCACTCTTCCTCCTCCGGGTGCACTCCTATCGCCCACTATTCACTCACTGCACGGTTTCACCACTATGCATGCAGTGCGGGCTTATACAGAGCCCGCACACCATGTGCCTCTTGTGGGGCTAGCCTTCAGGATTCCCTTGGTATCAGTTGACCCTCAGGTCCCGTATGTTCTTGAGGTTAAAGACCTCGGCTGGCCTTGCATGTTTGTCCTATTTTTTAAGTAGCCACATAAAAAATACTAGTGTAAACTTTCATGTCCACCTTAGAACATAACACACATGCATGGCTACCACCTTAAAATTCCAAGCTTATTTCACTCCTTTATTTTATTCTTCTTCCTTTCCTTTTTCTATTATCAAATCCAAAGTACTTCAATCATCCTTAAAATAATGCTACTTCAACGTTGTATCATGCACGATACAAGTTCTTTGAACTTTTCAATATTAGTGTATCAATTGTCTGATTTCCATTCTTCATTTCATATAGGAGAGTTTCTTTAACCATAATTGACATTCATTGACTTCATTGAAAACAAATACAACTCAATTACTAAAGTGGTCCCAATAATCTCTGCCTTTGTATTTGTTGGAAATACCCAATGATTTTCTACTAAATGAATGGGTCAATGTGTGTCTTCACTTTATTCTCTCTCTTAAACTTTCATTTCACTTATCTCCCCCTTGTTGAAAATAAATAGAAAGTTCATGGTAGATAGGGTATCATTTTATACTTAATAAATGTGCCATTAATCATTTCACTCTAAGTCTACTTGAGAAATGCTCGATGTATAAAACAAGAGGATTTGATTTAGACAACAAAGATTTCTATTACCCACTAAATATGACACCTTAGGAGATGATAACTCATGTAATTTTATTCAAGGTATTTCCACTTGTATTCCAAGATTAGGATAATAAGTGTGATATGAAATAATCATCCTAAAACTCTTGCAGTCTCTCTAATAAAAGAATCTAAAACATTCAAGTGAAATTGGTAGGATAAGTGGAATTGGGAAAATTTCACTCTTCTTATGTCACTGATTAATTTTGTTACTCCCCCTTTGTAGAATGATCTTTATTTTGATTAACCAAGGATGAGATATTTAGAAATAACATACCTTTTCCAATGACATGATCTTTAGAGTAATTTAATTTTATACCAACTGATGTTGATAATTATTGAGATAATGACTCTGGAAGCTTTTTCATGTGTCTCCCCCTTAAGGGAACACTTCTAATAACTGAATCCCAAGTTCTCCCCATGAGATATTTCCTCACCTGAAATTCCTTGTATGATAAAAACAAATACAATACATAAATATTTAAGTCAATAATGTGGATTATCCTTGATCCATGAATGTGAACAACAAGGTTAAGATGATTTTCTCATCCTAGATGCTCCATTATTAACACTTTCATAACTCATATTCAATGTTGACTATGATTGTGTGGACCTCACTATTTCTTCCATATCTTTTTGTGTGTGACTTCTCTCTTGAAGGGCTTTCGAAACACTAGAATCTCATGGTGCAATATTCATCTTTATGAGGAATTCTTATTGGGCTAGAGTAAATTCAAAGTATCTTTTGAAAGTGTGACTAACCTTGTTGCACCTCACACACAGAATTTCTTTTCCTTCATGTAGAATCTTAATTTTTGTTTTTATCACTATCCTTAGCCTGTGCATCTTCCATTTTTCTCAATCTTTCCAAATATTTTGGCCAGACCACCAATATGTCATTAGGAACTGAGGCATCAATATTGGATCTTCTACATGGCTTCTTCTGAGTGGAATCCTTCTTAGTAGTTATTTTGGATTCACCACCCTTCGCCTTCTTGAACATAAAATCCAAGGAATTATCAAATTTTTCATTTTTTTCCAGCTTCTATGTTCTTCATATCATATCATTTTTGGGTACCTGTTGAAATAAACATGCACCATTAATGTGGCCACTCCTATTTCATACATCACTGATGTTATATAACATTCCAAATATATTTAAAATATACAGATGATTCTAGATCTTTGTATGTTTCTTCTTCTTCTCTAGCTTTCTCCTCCTTAAGATATGATTTCTCTGTGCTTTTACATTTCAGGGAGTGTACCAACAATCCAGTGCACAGTGCCAAAATCTATTATAGCACCAACATTGAAAAACAAACCTTGACTTCTTTCCATCTTCCTTATAAGGTTGTTGAATCATTTTATTGGTATGTTGTTCTTTATGTGGGGAGCTATCTTCCACACTATTTCCCTTATCCACCTTATCCATGGTGGTATGTTTATTCTCATTCTTCTTCATCCGTACTCGTTTAAATTTTTTCTTCTAACATTTACTTTTTGTAGAAGAAATTTTAAAAACATTAGTACAAGTTAGTATGGATGATACCTTTACTTTCTCAACTACTTGTGATAGATCAATGAGTGAATCTGTGATCTTCTTATCACATGTTGGGGGTCTTTTGACAATAGAATCCTCCAGTGAGCATTGAGTACTAGTAGCAACAGTTTCCTTATTTTTTGGAGACTGAATATGTGTCTTCTCAAGATTGATCAACTCAGCTTCCAATTCTAGACATCTCATATTTATGATGACTTCCTGGTCATCAGTCATAGTCATCTTCTCTTCACAATATTTCATTAATCTTTCAACTTCATCTTCATGCATATTTACTTTGTTTTGTAACAAAAAGTCAAGTTATTTTATCTTCTTGGAGTCTTATTCCAAATATAACACCTTGAATTCATTGATATTTTTCATCTCATCTTCAAGTGCATGGATCTTCTCTTCCAGAGTCTTATTGACTTCCTTCTTTTATTCAACATCTTTGAGACACTTTGAATAACTCACTTCAAATCCCCTCTTTTTTTCTTCAAAGGCTCCAACTTGTCAGGAGAGCTTTAAAAATTCAAAAAAAAAATTGATTGTAAACCTTTCTCCAAAACATCAGTTTCTTCTTATAGTTGAGTGATATTTTCCTATATACATTGAAATATTCCACAAACCAGGGATGTACTTTCTTCAGAAATTCCATGATAAATCCTTATTAATCTTTCAACTAGTATTTATTGAGGTTTTTTAGATTGATCATCACCACTTGTACTAGCATTTTCATCATAAGAATAATTTCTAAATGTACTAAAACATACCTCTTGATCAGTTGAGGTAGGAAGGTTGTCCATATTCTTGGGGGGGACTTGATCCACCTTCTCATTACTTTCTAAATCTAGTGTGCCTTCAATGTCATCCAGATATAGAGGACCATATGCTTCCTCTTATTTAGATAAGAGGGACTACTTGTTCAGCTTTCTCTTGTCCTTATTTTTCCTATTCATAATGGTCTTGGTAGATATCACCTTCTGCTCAGAGATAACAGAATCTTCCCTAAAATTTCACTTTATTGATAACTCAAGAAAGAAACTCATGTCTTAAAAAAAGATTAACTTTACTATAGAGAATCCAATAGAGGTGAACTTGTTCCTCTAATACCAATTGATTGGACCATTTTGGGATATACCTAACACTGAGAGGGGGTGAATAGGTGTTGATGACTTTTTAAAGCAATTCCAACTTTCTATCCCTATACCTCTTGACCAGTTAGGATCTTGATTCTCTTATTCTCTTTTCCCTATCACATTCAATATAAATCAGTAAAAATATGGAAACTATATTTTTACAAGGTTCACCACTCAATAAGAGTACCATTTTCTTTTATATGCATGGGAATGAAAAGTGAATGGATTCTCCACTATAATGTGATATGCTATTACAATGGATTGACTAGTAATGTAAGAACCCAGATCTTTGTTTCATGTATGTCTTTCCCTTTCTAGAGTTTTGATAATGTTTTGGAATTTCTGTAAAATTTCAAAGTACATGTTGTGTACCTTCTGAGTACACGCCGTGTACTCTTATCTGGCTTGAAGCTGTGTGCAGGTCATGCCCGGGCCACACACACAGTGTGTAGGGGTGATGTAGAGGCCGATTTTGGAAGAGTACAGGAAAACCCACTACACACCATGTACTTTAAAAATACACACTGTGTACTTTTCTTTTTTTCACTAAATGGACTGGGGTCGCGCCTCATCACGTTATTTGCCTTCTACTAGGTCTGGTTCGTCTGAGAGCGACCCGTACGGCCGAATCTTCCCCGAGCTCCCGCCACTCCATCCGATCTCCGATTCAAGCACAGTCAATTGCATTGGAAGCGCAGCGGTGAGTTCTTCCTTCTGCTTGAACCTTGTTTTCCAATTCTTCCTCATTCTCATGTTATCTAAGGTTGAACATTTTGTGTGTTTTCTCATATCTACGATGTTCTAGGGAGAATCAGCCGTTGTGGTTCAAGTATATTGATCTCTTAGGATTGAGGTAGGTGGTTTGTGCCTTACCGTTCAAAGTCCTTGAGTTTATGTGCGAATTTCCACCGATACTCGTGAACGGGGTATCACGTGTTTACCTTTTTGTCCTTATTGTTTTCCTGCCTTTCATGTATGCTTGTGTAGAGGTTATTTGACCATGTTAGGGGATTATTTGTTGTGCTTGGATGTGTGTTCCCTTGCTTTGTTCAGTTTACGACCTTTGGGTCTCATTTTCCTTTGGCTATCTCACCTGTTTCCATGCCTTGAGTTATAGGTTGAAGTGGAATTCATGTTATTCTCGTTGACTTGTAGACTGTCTAGCCAAGTATCTATATAGGTGTACTTTGGTTAGCCAAGTAGCTCTATAGGTGTACTTTGTCCTTATAGCATTATTATGCACTGACTGGCACGGGGCTGAGAGCACCTGGTGCTATAGATTATAAGGGATAGACCGAGTGAGCTTCCCAGAGAGTTTTAGACATTAAAAACTACAGAGGGGGTGGACCGAGTGAGCTCCCAGAGAGTCTTGGATTTTATATACTACATGAGGGTAGACCGAGTGCGCTTCCTCAGAGAGTCTTACCTTGTTTGAATCTCTTTAAGAATCTTCCCAGGCTAGAGGGGGAATTGACCGAGTGAGCTTCCTCAGAGAGTATGTGGTATAGTTGAGGCTATATGAGGAATTGACCGAGATAGCTTCCTTAAAGAGTCTCTAGACCTTGGGGATAAGAGGTTTAGACCACGTGATCTTCCTCAAGAGAGTCCTTGACTACCCTAGACTATAAGGGGAATTGACCGAGTGAGCTTCCCCAGAGAGTCTCATAAATGCGTATGACCAAGCCAGAGGGGTTAGGCTGAGTGCACTGCCCAGAGGGTTGTGGTACTTCTTGGATAGGATCAGAGGGGATGGTTGCGTGTACTTCCCATAGGGTTTCCTGTTTTTTATCTTTGTGCTTCACTGCTGTTGTTGGTTGTGGTTTGATTGCTGTTGTATCATCCTGCCTTACTGCTTACTGTTACTGCCTATTGCTTGCTGTTATTATTTACTTCTTATTGTACTTTTAACTTCCATATACTCACTAACTGTTAGTCACAGATCTTCAGGTGAATGAATACTGGGATTTTATCTCACACCCTATTTGGGCATTGCTTTTGGGCCCAAGCAGACTATGTTCTTGTAGGTATAGACAAGGGAAAGCGCCCTTCGACTTCTGGAACTTGATTGCTTGGAGCAGGAGAGCATGGGACCAAGATTTGTCTTGCGATGCTGAGGAGATGTTTACTTTTCTTTTGTACTTGTTTTGGTATTGTGGTGTTTCATCATTGTGACTTGTTTAGCTGCTTTCCTAGAGTTGTATTTTTCATCATTCTGTATATGCATATTTTCTCCAGCTTGTTGATTTAGTCTTCCGCTGTTAATATTTTTGGTTATTCACTGCTTCTGCTATTGCATGTTTATTTTCTTCCGTTGCGTACTCTGCCAATGATATAATAGTTTCCCCACTATCACACCCAAGTCCCTCACTGCTAGTTGGAAGCCTCTGGCGTTTGGGGAAATGTGCTTGAGGCCATGTGACCAACCGGGTACGGGGTGCCTTTGGGTGGATTCCAGAACTGGGACGTTATAAAGTGGTATTAGAGGAATTATTTTCTCTTTAATTACTATTTGAAGACTTTATCCAGGGATAGGATGGATTTAGTACTTGGTAATAAGTTGTGGCTGGGAGTAGCTAACTCATGTATAGGGAAAAGCCATACTACCTCATTATTACAGTTTTCTGGTTTTGAGATTTTACAGTTGATACGATTTCACCTATAGTGATTCACATGTTTTGTGCAGTTATTGTTTTGATATTATGGTTCGGTTTCTGTCGCAACCCGATGAGATGAGGGTATGCCATCTCATGCATCGTCTAGGCACTTGTAGAAATCACATGCCATGCATTCTTTCCATGCCATCTAGGGTGCATTAGCGATTTCATGCTGTTGTGATAGACTTTGTGTAGATTATGCATGCTGTTGTGATAGATGATTGATAGAATCTTTGCTGCTTTGTTAGAGAATTGTTTGTATTTCACTTTGCTCAAATGAACTCCAAATTTTGATTCTTGAGGTGTTATGGGCCCTCTTGGATCAGAAGTTGGTGGATCATGTTCCTATTTTCTCTTATACAAGATTGTTGGAGGTGCCAAGATTTGATTTGCGAAGAGTATGGGCCCTCACAGATCGGAATGTGGAACCTCTTGGCTTGGTTTTCTGTGTTTTTGGGTATTCTGTGCGGTTTCTGAGTTACTGCCCAGAAAAACCCAGAATACACGGCATGTACTTTCTGGTTAAACGCCGTGTAGTTTTCAGGCCGTGTTACTGACAGTGTGTGCAGGAACACGGTGTTGTAGAAATAACTTCAGGAACACACCATGTACAGTAGGTACACTCTGTCTAGTTAGAGCCGTGTACCCGGCCGTGTCACCAACAACACGGGTCAAGGAAGCTCGAGTAGACACGCCGTGTTGCTTTCGGAACACGCCGTGTAGTCTTGCCTAGGTACTCAGCCGTGTCACGAACAACACGGGACGGTGTCACCTTCACCTATACATACCGTGTTTGTTCGAAACACGCCGTGTAAATGACAACCATGTAGACGGCCATGTAACTAACAACACGGACTGCCGAGTCGATGTCTAGTAAACGTCGTGTCCCTAGGGAACACGCCGTGTAGTCTGAGGTTTGTTTGACCGTGTGAGTTAGCCGTGTAAAGGGACTCGGGCAGGAGAATAGTCTTCAAGTACAAGCCGTGTGTTGGGTCAACACGCCGTGTAATTGGGGTATTACATGACCTATTGGGTAGGGGTACACACCCATGTTAGAGGCTTAAGTAGACATGTCGTGTAGTTTTTATACACTCCGTGTAGTCGTGTTTTGTAAACTTGTGTGTTTTTCTTCCCATGTTCCTATTTTGTACTCTTGTGTTATCTGTCCTTGTTTTCCTGATCTAAGGTGTACTTTTGATTTTTCAGAGCTATTCCTCCGAGACGTCCCTTGGTTGTACGTCTGTCATTAGGAAGTGATCAGACGCCAGATATGGTTGATCAGGAACTTCCTGTCGATCCTCCAGTAGAGCCAGCCTTGGCACCGGTTGTCATACCCATTGCAGGTGCTGATACGCAGTTCAGGGAGGACTTCCTGAGGATGATGCAGACCTTCCATGGAGCACCGCCTCCTGCCCCATCGATGGATGTGTTGACGCCGGTTTTCCAGTAGCATCATCCTCCTACTTTTTCAGGGTATGGAGGACCTCAGGCTACAAAGTCATGGATAGAGGCCACACTGACTATCTTTGATCACCTAGAGATCCCTCTGGAGAAAAGGGTAAATCTGGCTACTTATATGCTCTGGGACACTGCCAAGAGGTAGTGGGAGGTGATCTCACGATCAGGGCGTCCGTAGGATATGTCTTGGGATGAGTTCCACTACACCTTCTATGACTACTTTTATCTGGAGACCCTGAGGGACGATTGAGCCCGGGAGTTTATGAGCATGCAGCAGGGTACTCTCTCTATTATGGAGTAATCATCTCGTTTCACTGAGCTGCAGCGTTTCACACCGATCCCAACAGGTGATGAGTTGTTCCTTTCTAGGAAGTTCGAGGATGGTCTCTGGCAGGAGATCCGTTCCCAGGTGAATATCTTCCAGTTGACTTCGATATCCTCCATCGTCAACCAGGCACTAATCACTGAGCGCAATCTGAGGGATTCTGGAGCAGTGAGCTCGAGCGGTTCAATATCCAGAGCCGGTGTTCCTCCTGTGGATAGTATGAAGCGTCGTAGAGAGCCTTCTCGAGGAGATCGAGGTTTGTAGGATGCATCTTCTGGCATCCAGGTTATATGCTACTAGTGCGGTAGGAGTGGGCATACTAGGCCTCAGTGACAGAGGGATCCGATGGAGTGCTGGTCTTGTGGAAAGATGGGCCATCTTCAGCATTTCGGTCACATCTTCTCACCTTCAGCTGGTGGTAGGGGTTCCTCTATAACCCCGCGTTCTGGAGATGCTTCACCAGTTTCCCACCAGTCAGGGAACTGGAGTTCTTCCGGCCGTTCAGGCTGAGGTGGAGGTTGCGGCCGTGGTGGCCAGTCACCAGGTCATCAATGACAGCAGAGTGGATCAGCTCAGAGCGGTCAGCTAGGGCCGTAGGGCCGCAGTGCAGGCCAGTCTTTCGCCGTAATGCAGACCTTTCAGGATCAGGATCCCGGCCCTTCTTCGGTTCAAGGTACGATCTTAGTAGCCTCAGTTTTATCTTTAGCTCTTTTCGATACTGGTGCTTCCCATAGCTTTATCTCTGTTGCGGTTTTGGAGAGCCTTGATCTCTCTATCTTTTCGTCTACCGATTTGTTGGCTCTTGAGACACTGTTGGGAATGAGGACTTCTAGAATACGACAGTGCAGAGAGTGCCCTCTTGAGGTTTCAGGGTGTCATTTCTTATGGGACCTCTATGTACTGGAGATGACGGGCTATGACATCATTCTCGGGATGGACTGGTTGGTTCCCTTCCAGGCAGTCGTTGATTGCTATCGCTGCAGGGTGAGTTTCACATCACCAAAGGGTGGATCATTCCTTTATAGAGGCGAGTGGGATGTCCAGGCGGGTAGAGCTGGACCAGAGCATCATGAGCTAGGGAATGTTATAGCCCAGATTTCTAGTCTTTATCTGGATGACCAGGGGACTTCACAGTTAGACTTTCCTCCAGTGGTGGATCGTTTCAGGGATGTCTTTCCCGAATACTTTTCAGGTTTACCTCCGGAGCGTGAGGTATACTTCTCAATTTATCTTGTGCCAGGAGTGGTACTGGTGTCCATTCCTCCTTATAGGATGGCTACACCTGAGTTTCAGGAGATCAAGAAGCAGTTGGAGGAGTTGCAGGAAAAGGGTTTCATCCGACCCAGTACTTCTCTATGGGGTTCGCCCTTCTTATTTGCAAAGAAGGCAGACGGTACCCTTCAGCTTTGTGTGGATTATCGAAAGCTGAACTAGTTGACGGTAAAGAACCGATATCCCTTACCAATGATAGACGACCTCTTTGACCAGCCTCGTGGAGCCCGGGTGTTCTCGAAGATTGACTTGAGGTCCGGTTATCATCAGTTGCGTGTTAGACCATCAGATATACCTCTGATAGCTTTCAGGAGTAGGTATGGTCTTTATGAGTATACATTAATGTCATTCGGTCTTACGAATGTGCCTGCAGTCTTCATGGCACTGATGAACCGAGTGTTCCATCCATACTTGGACTCTTTTGTCGTGGTCTTCGTGGACGATATCTTGGTGTACTCTCACACCCGACACGGCCATTCCTCACATCTTGAGATCATTCTGAGTACACCAAGAGAGCATCGGCTGTATGCTAAACTCTCGAAGTTCCACTTTTGGATGGGACATATTCAATTCCTGGGTCATGTTATCTCAGATACAGGAGTTTCAGTGGACCTAGAGAAAGTGAGATCTATAGTTTCCTGGGAGGAGCCGAGGAACGTATTTGAGGTGCAAAGTTTCCTACAGCTGGCTGGATACTACAGATGCTTCATCCGGGACTTCTCTCACCTAGAAACACTGTTGACAGGTTTGACCAAGAAGGGGGAGAAGTTCTTATGGTCATATTTTTGTGAGTCAGCCTTTCAGGAGCTGAAAGGGAGGTTGACATCAGCACCAATACTAGTCTTTCCATAGCTGGGCAAGGGTTACACTATTTACTATGATGCTTCAGGTATCGGGCATGGATTTGTGCTCATGCAGGGAGACGGAGTCGTTGCGTACGGGTCTCGGCAGTTGAGGCAAAACGAGAGGAACTACCCGACACACGATCTAGATTTGGCAGCAGTTGTTCATGCTTTATGCTGTTGGATACACTATCTTCTGGGAGAGCACTTTGTGGTTTTCACTGACCACAAGAGTCTCAAGTATATCTTCAATCAACGTGATTTGAATATGAGACAGCGCATGTGGTTTGATTATCTTCAGTCTTTCGACTTTGATCTCGCCTATACGCCAGGAAAGGGCAACGTAGTGGATGATGCTTTGAGTAGGAGAACTCAGATTCAGGCAGTTCAGGAGGCCAGCAGTGAGTGGCAGCTTATGGATCTGTTCTATGAGATGCATCTAGAGGTGTGCATCAGGAAAGGACATACTTTCCTTTCATCTGTGGTTGTTACCTCTACACTTCTTGATCGGGTACGAATAAGGCAGCTATCAGACTCATAGGCCTTGGTCCTGTGGGAGAGTGTGTAAGGAGGGGACCCTTTTACTGGATGGAAAGTGGGAGAGTATAAGATCTTGCGTTTCTAGGGACGCGTATGGGTGCCAGCAGACATACGTGAGGATCTAATGCGGGATTTCCATTCCTCAGTTTGGGCAGTTCATCCTGGCGTCACCAAGATGTATCAGGATCTTCATCGCCAGTACTGGTGGCCATGTATGAAGAGAGATGTTGTTGGTTTTGTCATGAGATATTCTACTTGTCAGCAGGTGAAAGCAGAGCATCAGCAACCAGTAGGGCTCTTACAGCAGTTACCCATTCCGGAGTGGAAGTGGAACGATGTCGTGATGGACTTCGTGACCAGGTTTCTGAGGTCACCACGGGGAAGTGATGTTGTTTTGGTTGTCGTTGACAGACTTACGAAGGTATCACACTTCTTTCCAATCAAGGAGACCTTCAGTGTTGATGATCTGAGATGACTGTACATCCAAGAGATTGTACGTCTACATGGATTTCCACACTCCATTGTTTCAGATAGGATGCGCGCTTTACCTCTCGGTTCTGGTAAGGACTTCAGAAGGCTTTGGGTACACAGGTACTTTTGAGTACAGCATACCATCCCTAGACGGATGGCCAGTCCGATCGCACGATCCAGGTGCTTGAGGATATGCTCCGAGCTTTCATTCTATACTTTGGCGGTTCTTGGGAGAAGCATATACCTCTTGTGGAATTTTCCTACAACAACAGTTTTTATGCGACCATTCAGATGGCACCATATGAGGCTTTGTACGGTAGGCCATGCCGATCACACGTATGCTGGCTTGGGGCAGGAGAGGCAGCTTTGCTGGGACCTCGTCTTGTTCAGGAGATTTCTGAGCAGATAGAGTTAATTCAGAAGATGATGGCTATAACACAGTCTCAACAGAAGTCTTATGCTAATCAGCGGAGATGACCTCTGGAGTTCGAGGTCGGAGATCAGGTTTTCCTGCATGTCGCACCGAGGTTGGGACACAAGAGGATTCGGAGACAGGGTAATATTTCACCATGGTACTTCGGGCCGTTTGAGGTATTGGAGAGATTTGGTCCGGTTGCCTATCGGTTGAAACTACCTCATAGGTACCAAGCTATGCACGACGTCTTCCATGTCTCTCAGCTCTGATGTTACTTCTCAGACCCATCTCATGTCTTCCAACCTGAGGAGGTTGAGCTGGAAGAGGATGCATCGTTTGGGAAGCATCCTATCCAGATTGTTGATCGCAGCATGAAGGTTCTTCGAGGCTGGTATGTTCCTCTGGTATGGGTGTTATGGCTGCACGGGCAAGTATAGGACGAGACTTGGGAGAGGGAGGTCGAGGTTCAATCATTGTGGCTAGAGCTGTTCAAGGATCCTACTTCTACGCTCATCTGGGGAAATTTGGGGATGAATTTCTTTAAGGGGTGAAGTTTTTAAGAACCCGAATCTTCATTTCAGGTATGTATTTCCCTTTCTGTAGTTTTGAGAATTTTTGGAATTTCTGGAAAATTTCAAAGTACACGCTGTGTACTTTCTGAGTACATGTTGTGTACTCTTCTCTGGCTCGAAGCCATGTGTTGTCCATGCCCGGGCCACACACACAGTGTGTAGGGGTGACGTGGATGCCAATTTTGGTAGAGTACGGAAAAACCCACTACACACCATGTACTTTAAAAGTACACGTCGTGTACTTTTCTTTTTTTCACTAAACGGACCGAGGTCGTGCCTCATCATGTTATTTGCCTTCTTCTAGGTTTGGTTTGTCCGAGAGCAACCCGTACGACCGAATAGTCCCCGAGCTCATGCCGCTCTGTCCGATCTCCGATTCTAGCACAGTTGATTGTGTTGGAAGTGCAGCGGTGAGTTCTTCCATCTGCTTGAACCTTGTTTTCCAATTCTTCCTCCTTCTCAAGTTATCTAAGGTTGAACGTTTTGTTCATTTTCTCAGATCTACGATGTTCTATGGATAATCATCCATCGTGGTTCAAGTATATCGATCTCTTAGGATCGAGGTAGGTATTTTGTGCCTTACCGTTAAAAGTCCTTGAGTTTATGTGAAAATTTCCACCGATACCCATGAACGGGATATCGCGTGTTTACCTTTTTGACCTTGTTGTTTTCCTGTCTTGACTGTATGCTTGTGTAGAGGTAATTTGACCATTTTAGGGGATAATTTGTTGTGCTTATATGTGTGTGCCCTTGCTTTGTTCAGTTTACGACATTTGGGCCTCGTTTGCCTTTGGCTGTCTCACCTATTTCCATGTCGTGTGGTTATAGGTTGAAGTGGAATTCATGTTATGCTTGTTACCTTATAGACTGTCTAGACAAGTAGCTCTATAGGTGTACTTTGGTTAGCCAAGTAGCCTTATAGGAGTACTTTGGCCTTATAGAATTATTATGCACTGACTAGCACGGGGCTGAGAGGACCTGGTGCTATAGACTATAAGGGATAGACCGAGTGAGCTTCCCAGAGAGTCTTAGACATTACAGACTATAGAGGGGATGGACCGAGTGAGCTCCCAGAGAGTCTTGGATTTTGTAGACTACAGGAGGGTAGACCGAGTGCGCTTCCTCAGAGAGTCTTACCTTGTTTTAATCTCTTTAAGAACCTTCCCAGACTAGAGGGGGAATTGACCGAGTGAGCTTCCTCAGATATTCTGTGGTATACCTGAGGCTATAGGAGGAATTGACCGAGATAGATTCTTTAGAGAGTCTCTAGACCTTGGGGCTACGAGGTTTAGACCATGTGATCTTCCTCAAGAGAGTCCCTGACTACCCTAGACTATAAGGGGAATTTACCGAGTGAGCTTCCCCAGAGAGTCTCATAAATGCGAATGACCATGCCAGAGGGGTTAGGCTGAGTGCACTGCCCGAAGGTTGTGGTACTTCTTGGATAGGATCAAAGGGGATGGATACGTGTACTTCCCATAGGGTTTATTTTTTGTTAGCTTTGTTCTTCACTACTATTGTTGGTTGTGGTTTGATTGTTGTTGTATCATTCTGCCTTACTGCTTACTGTTACTGCCTATTGCTTGCTGTTGATGTTTACTGCTTATTGTACTTTTACCTGCCATATACTCACTGACTGTTAGGAACAGATCTTCGGGTGAATGCGTACTGGGATTTTATCTCACACCCTATTTGGGCCTAAGAAGACTATGTTACTGCAGGTATAGACAAAGGCAAGTGCCCTTCGACATCTGGAACTTGATTTCTTGGAGTAAGAGAGCATGAGACCAAGCTTTGGCTTGCGATGCTGAGGACCTATTTACTTTTCTTTTGTATTTGATTTGGTACTGTTTTGTTTCATCATTATGACTTGTTTAGCTACTTTCCTAGAGTTTTATTTTTCATCATTTCGTATATGCATATTTTCTCCAGCTTGTTAATTTAGTCTTCCACTATTAATATTGTTGGTTATTCACTTCTTCCTCTATTGCATGTTTATTTTCTTCTGCTATGTACTCTGCCAATGAGGGCATAGCTTCCCCACTATCACACCCAAGGCCCTCGCTGCTAGTCAACAGCCTCTGGCATTTTGGTAAATGTGCTTGAGGCCATGTGACCAACTGGGTATGGGGTGCCTTTGGGTGGATTCTAGAACTGGGACATTACAAGTAAAACAATCCTTTAGTCTGTGTGGCTACATACACTTTCAGGGTGAAGGGAGATAATCCTCTTCCAACTTGAAATAAGTAGGATATTCCCTTACACTTTCTAGTTCTTTATATTACCATCTAGGATAGTATTCTTCCTACATCAAAAGGTAGGTTCTACTCTTGATAATCTTTAGTGATCTTCACTTGATTACTTTCAAAATAGTAGGCAAGTAATTCTCCCTTCTTTCTTTTCTTCCCTAGTGTAAAACCAACTTCACTAGTTATTCTTATTTCTTCATCTTACTGTAACAAACAACTGCACCATTCTTCTTCTCTCTTCTTCTCTAGCTCAACAACCAACTGTACTAGAACTTATTCTCTCATCTTGTCTAGAATCACATACACTAATGTGATTATTCAGGAAATGAATATTGGTTCACTTAGCATCATCTGAATTAATTATTCTCTTTAATTCATGAATGCATGTGATCATGTATATAGCATATCGATTAAACCTTATATTCCCTTTCTTTCTTCTTCTTCTTTACATGCATGCACACAATTATTTTGGTTCTTTTATTTATGTGTCTTCACATATGTATGTGAATGCATGCAAGAATGCACTCTTCTCTTCTTATTCTTGTGTGAAAACCCTTAATGGATATGGTTCATTAAACGCACACACATAGACTCTTACTAATATTTCCTTTCTTTATTCCTCTTGCACATAGTTAGGGTGTTTCTTTAGGTGTGTTATTTATCTTCAACCCTGAATGGGTGAAGCCCTTTCATTATGTTATCTTCTTCTTTAACCAACTACTCAAGTCCTCAGGCTTTCTTCAAACCATGATCATGAGTGCATGAAACACGTACTACCCTTCTCTTATACCCGAACCCCTGTAAACAATATAATAAAAGCATGTAAACAGGTGGGTGTTCTCACCTTTATTCATAAAACCAAAATAACCATGGGTCTTCTCTTTTACATAGAGAAAGCGTGGTTTTTCTTTTCATAGAGTGTGCTTGCATTCGCGAAGCAGAGTGGGAGGTTAAAGACTCAACCTCTAGTTCACAGTTTTTCAGCCTTCGCAGATCACAACGAAGGTTTGTGGAACCAATCACGTGTTGTGGGAAAAAATTATTCATGAAGCTATTTGAGGGTTCACATCACCTACAAAGGCTTGCGAGATATATTCTTAGTATATCCTTGAAGACTCGCAGTGCAATGCTTACTCTTCAAAAGGTGATGCGTAGAGATGCTCTGTTTTTTTTAAAACATGAGCTCTTAGGAATGAGGGAGAAGAACCATTCTTTGTCTCGACCTCCTCCTTTTATAGGTTAGAGAGGTTCATCTACTGTGTTCACAAACCATGTGATAGGCCTCGGGGATTGTGGTTTGAATGCTCATAATTTCATGGGTTTTGAAAATATTCAAACCTGCAGGTGAAGATATGTCGAGTCTTGCGGCATGTTTCCTTTTTCTGAACATGGGATCCTATATTTGTGCATGGAGTCAAGATCATATGCACAATTCTCATGCATGAATATCTCAAAGATCCTCCATGAATCTCAGACAAAATTTATGACCTCAAAACTCTTTTTTCTTCAGCCTCCTTCGATATATTCCCATGCATGAAAGACGTAGATTGCATGGATGGTCTCAGTTCAATCATAGGACTCTTCTTAGAAGGAAAGGGATCATCCATGGTGGTCTTCTTTCATCTTCGGTGAGAGAACTGTCACCGGTGGGTGGAAACGGCATCGAGAGGTTGAAGACGATGGTGTAGGATGGATCAAATGCCGCAGGAGGATTGGAAAACCCTGGTTCAAATGCACGTGGTGCGAGGTAAGATCAGAGTTAAATATTTGGATGATCAAATGCAATGACTAATCAAATGGTTGACTGAGATGTGGGATGAGATAAGCAGATGAGATTACATCAGCGTTATTAAAATGTTGTCCCAGATCTAAACGGAGATGTGGGAGAGGTGTGGTTTATCAATAAAGTCATCTCAACATCAGTTCAGAATTCTCCTCTCCTCTCTCCAGTGCTGCCCTGCACCGGTTCTCTATGGGTGCACTCTTATCACCCACTCTGCCTCTTTTAGGCATGCTCTTAGAGCCCAATATGAACTCGCCACATGGGTTCACCACTGTGCACGCAGCGCGGGATTATACATGGCCCACACACCCTATACCTCTTATGGGGATAACCTTGAGGCTTCCCTTAGGAGCGGTTGATCCACAGGTCATGCATGTGCCGGGGGTTGAAGACCTCAGTTGGCCTTGCATCGTTGCACTATTTTTTAAGTAGCCACATAGAAAAATACTATTTTAAACTTGGATGGCCACGTTATAATATAACACACGTGCATGGTTACCACATTTAAATTCCAAGATAATTCCACTTCCTTATTTTATTCTTCTTCCTTTCATTTTTGGATTATCAAATATTAATTACTTCAATAATCCTTAAAAGGATGCTACTTCAATTTTGTAAACGCTGTATCACACATGATACTAGTTCTTTGAACTTTTCAAGATCAATGCATCAATCATCTGATTTCTATTCTGTATTTCACATTGGAGTGTGTCTTTAACCATCATTTACATTCATTAACTTAATTTACAAAAAAACAAATCAATTATTAAAGTGGTCCAAACATACTATTATAGTAGGTATCTTTATGTTATGTAAATAATATTCATCTAATAAGATGTGATATTTATGTATGAAAATTATGTGTTGTTATATCCTAAAAATTGATACTTATAACACATGATGTAATTTTAAAAGGTAAATTGGGAGTGATAATAAATAATCTATATCCCTAAAATTACAAAGGATCTCAAACTGTCTAATATACCTAGGGCTCAGTTTCTGTTTCATTCCAAATCTCATAAATAGATTCCATAGAGATATCTAAAGGAACGCCTTTTAAACAAATTAAAATTATAGATACCATCAATGTTTATATGAATAAATATTTTTTCAAATTTGTTTCATTTTTATATTTCATTAAATTGTTTGAACCTTCTCTATCATTTCTTGGAAAATTTTAAAACTTATTAGCTTCCTCTCTCCAATTTCATCGCAGTATGTCGAAGTCCTGCATCACTTCCCATACAGATCCTCATATGATTCAATCTAAGTGATATTAATGAGAATGGTTTTAAAAGTTAAATTTTATTTTTATGGTATTATTAATGTTTTTTATGATAAATTATAGAAACTGTTTATTATATAACCAATAAATGATTATCGTTAATTCTTTCCTTTAAAATAATCTTGCTAAGAAGAAAATATTTAGTCCAAATCATATTATATTTTCATATACATTACTTTTTCATATACATAGTTTATAATTATTATATATCACACTAATAAACACTAAATTATATCATTAATCTACTACTGTAATGATATTACAACTAAATCACCTCATATTCATCAATATTCTTAGTGTGTTCATAATTGGGTCAGTTTGACCACCTACTTGAACAAAGATATGAAATTTTTTCATGGAAGATTATGAAAACATAATTAATATTATAATGTGATATAAATTTATAATTTTTTTTATAAAAATGATATATGAATATTTATAACATTAATTAATAATACACCCATCATGGGTGGGGAATCACTAAAAATGTTTGTGGTCGATTTCATATTATAGGATAAAGGGCATAAAAAGTTTAAAACATGTTTATATTTTAATGGGGGAGTTTTTTTATCAACCTTATATACTCTCTAGTTCATTAATTAAAATTATTTTAGCCAATTTCCTTGAGAGTGACTTCTTATTATTGAAATGTTTTGGGTATTTAAAAAAATGTCACTCATTTTAAAAAAAAGGGGGGTACTCCCATCCTTACTTAACCTAACAGAAAAACCTCTTAATATTATAATAAAATCTACCCATACCAATAATACCCACTCAAATATAAATTAATGAGGTTTTCTTCTTCTCAAAATACCATCTCTCAAAGGTTTAATCTCATTCACAAATGTGATGATCCAAGAAGTGAGGTATAAGTTCCTAAAATCTCCTTATTTTTTTCAATTTCTTTAAGATATATTATTCTTCCAAAAATATCATTTAACTATATTAAAATTATAACATAATTATAATTATTACACTGTTATGTTATTATAATTACGATACATCCATTGACCACCCTCTCCTATTTCCATTAAGAAAAATAAAAATGTGAATCGTGTGTTGTGCGGACCACCGCATCCATGAAAAAACATGGTTCATTTTCCTTCACTTAAAAACATTTTTATTTGTACTTTATATTTTATGAATATAGATGATTAATATAGATAATATATATAATTAATGTGGTTATTTTTGGATAGCACAAAAATTATCAATCATTATAATGTAAACCATCAATATCGGTAAATAACCCAAAAACTAGATCATCATTATTTTCATTTTTATGAAATGCATATAGAAATCCCTTGTAATGGAGGAATTATGAAATTATAACAATTTATAAAACATAAAATAAATTACCTTTAATGGTTTTTGAATAATTATATTTTGTAAAAAAAGGAATATCGACATCGCCTTTATGAACCTAGTTCGAAATTGTAAATATTATTTCACACCCAATGTTGAAAAAAAATTACAATAATACAATACATAGAGAGAGTTGTTATAAATACGAGTGTAAATGGAATTGAATATGAAAAAGGTTTTAAAATTGGTGATTAATATTTTTATCTTTATTATATAGGATGTTAAATCACTTCTGTGGAAATTAAGGGTAAAAGTATGGGACTTAGTGACTTAAAATTTTTTCTTTGAGTTATACAAATTATTATTTGAACTTCATTTTTCCAAGACTTTAAATTTTAAATGATATTATATTTTTATTTCTATGTAAAAATAGTTTTTAACCAAATATATTTTCCTAAAATGTTTTCTTTTCATTTTCTTAAACACAAAAGATACCTTTTGAAAAGATATTCATAGTTATGACTTTTACAATGATCAATACAAAAAAAATTCAATTTTTTCATGATTTGGTTTTTAATATGATCTATCACCAATGGGATTCAGTTTCATGTATCACCCTATATTTTATTTAGTTATATGATTATTTTTGTTTATTAAGATTTTCTGTAAAAATCTTTTGTTCATGGTGATATTTTTTACCATTATGAAACCCATTTTATTTTTATGGGTTCTTTATGAAATATGAATGATTTACACTAGGATGTTTTATAAAAACTAATTTATTTATAAGGGTTCTTTATAAAAATTAAATGATTTTAATTTTTTTTTATGAAACCCCTTTTATTTCCTTGGGTTCTTTATGATTTTAAAATTTAATTATTTTTAAGTTGCACAGAAATTTATGGATGAGTGATGAGTGGTTCTGTTATAAACTATGTATGGGTGGTTCTATTATAAACCAATGATGTATACATCAATTATAAAATAAGTATGGGTAGTCACAATATAAAAATTATATATTTGGGTCAATTAATTCCCTTCAATTCATTAGATAAGAGTGTATGTTACATGAGATAAGGTATTCACAACTTCATTTTTGTTTCTCAAAATAATAGGCATTGATGGTGTGGCTCCTAAGAGTAATGTTTCCCTATACTAATGTTTATGAAACAGTTAACAAATATTATTCATTATGATCTCATAATATCATGATTCAAAATTTATGTAAAATTCTTTTAATCCTTATTATATTTATTATGTTTCATGTGATCTATTGTGGTTTTATATTCTTATGACTTATACTTTGAAGCTCACTTATGTCTTATGGTTATCTATCTTGTTATTATATTTCTATTATAATTATGATTTTAAATATTAATATTAAATATTCATTAATGAAATGTTTATATACCCCTTAAATTTCATTTTACCTCACCCATATCTTATGTTTTGATAAGTCTATAACCTCTTTAAGGTTGCTAGGAGTGTGAAGCAAAGGGTTGGATAGAGTTAAGGCCAACCTAATAGGGTAGATAAGTGAGGATAGGAGAGGTAATTTTATAAGTTAAAAGGGATGGAATTTTATAAATGACTTTATAATTTTAAAAAAAATGTTGTTATTTAATTTATAAACCCATATTTTTATTTTTTTAATTTAATTTATAATTTTAAAAAATATATATATTATTTTAAATTCATTATACATTTAGTATTTTAAATTTAATTTTATCAATTTTGAAAATAGAATAAAAAAATTGATTTAAAATTTTTAATAATCATATAGAAATTATATATTAATGACCATTCTATTTTTAGTCTATAAATATAAATTACCATGGTCAAAGCTAGTTACCATGGTGAAAACTAAATTGGTAAAAGTGAGTAACCTTAGAGGTAAAGGGACTAACATGTTTAAAACATGTTTATATTTTAATTTGGGAGTTGTAGATTGACATTATCTCTTATCCACTCTATCATATATCAATGTTTGTATCCATTGTCCTTGAGAATTACTTCCCATTATTGATTTTTTTATATTTAAAAAAATGACACTCCTTTTCACGCTCTTCTATTCTCACATACCCTCACAAAAAATACTCTTTATATAGTCCAAAACCCTACCCAAACCTCTCTTACACAATTCTATATACCTTAAGTAGGTTTTTTTATTCTCAAAACTCATCTCTCAAAGGGTTAGTCCCTTATTCAAAGGCAATAATATGATAAGTGTGGTGTAAATTCCTAAAATATCATATTTTCTATTTATTTATGTGTTTTTATTCTTCCTAAAATTTTATTTCACCATATTAAGATGATAATATTAGTATCATTATTATTATGGTATGGTTTTATAATGATGTTACTATCAATAACCACCCTCCCATTTTCTTTAAAGAAAAACAAAGATGTAAAACATGTATTGTGTTGACTACAACCTCCATGACGCAATGTGTTTAGTTTTACATCATCACCTTATAAGGTTGGTATTAATAATTATGATATTAATGATATATTTTCATTTCTTAAATGATTAAGTATATTACTCCTTTTCTGAATTCTATTGAAAAATGAATTAATAAATCATGAATATGTGTCTACTACCGCCTCCATGGAGCAATTGATTTCAATTTTTCATTTCATCATTACCTTAACTGGATGTTCGTGATAAGGGTTTTGAAGGATAAATATGATTTTTATGATATCATTAAGTCTCTAATATGAAAAAATATAGAACCGATTACTGATATTGTCAACAAATGATTATCATTAATTCAATAATTTAAAATAAGTATACTAAGTGTAAATTCATTAATTCAAATTATAGAATATTTTTCAACTAGTTTTTACACTATAATAAACAAGTTAATTAATAAATAGTATTAAAAATATCCCACTAATTATCTATATAATATATTCTTCTAGAAATTTCATAATTTTCTTATCTTTATAACCTAGGGAAATGAAAACATAATAAGGGGTTAGCGTAGATGCTCAGTAAGGGTAAATATAAGTGGTAACAGTCCAAAATCATAAGATATAATAAGATGATAATATGGCTATAATCAAGATACGTAATAACATCATACCTAACAAATATTAGGTCATAAATCATGGCATAAATCATGAAATAAAATAAGATATGAATAAAAAGTGTAAGTTAATAAATATGATTCATTAGAGCATAACATTTTCATGAGAATAATCATATAACTGTGAAACATACTTCAAATTTGGAACATACATTAGTATATGGAACACAAAATTAATGACCAACACCATCAATTCCCACTATTATGAGAAACTAAAATATACTCACAAATACATGTTTCATGAGAAATAAACTATTAACTTATGCATTTGATGGAGATATAGGACTGCGCCCATAATCATCCATAATTATGAGTTCTACATGATGTTTATTAACTTATCACATCAGACAATACCCAAGGAAAAGAAATGGGTTTCTTCTAACACATCATAAGAACCCACAAAAGAAAGTACGTTTCTTGTCCTTTTAAAATGGAATCACATAAGATAAACATTCATAATTATATCAATAGTCATAACATGATAAACCCATGTAAAATAAATTGGTATCCAATGACTTCAGGTAACATTCTAGGTAAATACCATTAAACCAATATAATAAAGAATATAGTATTTAAAATGTATAGATGAAGGGTAAATGGTAAAGAAAAAAAATTACCCAATAAATAAATGTATGGAATCTTGGTTAACACACATCAATAAAAAAGAATTAAAAATATAGTATTCATAGAGAGAATAAATTTGTAGAAAAATTAGGTTTATAAATATTCAATGACTAGGAAAGATAAAGACAGTGATATATCATTTCCATGATAGAAAAGAAAAATTTAATGATACATATATAGGAATAAGTTGGATAGTATAATTTTAAGAATATCCTTGATCATGAATAAGATCAATGAATTAGATAAAAAACACTTTTAAAAGTTTAAGAAACCAATATTTTAAATAATAAATATTTTTTATCTTTTAAAATAATTTTAAAAGAAATTTTTTTTAAACCTGATATAAAAATAACTTATTCTAGAAAACATATAGAGATTAAGTTTCATATCAAATAAAAATATATAAGGAAACTTAAAAAGAAATTTTAGAAAATATTTTTTATATTATCATAAAATATGAAGTTACCGGTTACTTTCTAATGAAATTTCTAAATTGGGTGAATTAAATATGTGGATAAAATTTAAATTTGAAAAGGGAAGCATAAATAATAAAACCATGAAAATAAATAAATATTATCAAAATAATTTTTTCATTGAAGATAAAACATTTTAATTTGAATGGATGGAAAAATATTTTTTACATTTTCAAATGCCTTTGTTTGAAAACCCACATCATTAAAAGCGTATTAAATTTTAATTTGAAAAGGGGTAAATAAATTTATAAGTATAATAGAAAATAATCCATATTATATTTCCCAAACAAAATTTAGAAAAAAAAATTTCAGTAAAAACATGGATATGGAAAAAAAATTCTATTAAAAAAATGAGAACTATTATTAACAAAATTGAATTTTAAAGAATAATTATAATCATGAAGGAACAATTATATATATTGAAACATGATTTACCCCGAAAATATATGGTATAAATACAACATAACCTCATAATAGGTTATAATATATCAATATTGAATGATAATTGTCAAAGTAGAGTGATTATGACCCATAGAAAAGATTTGATTCATAAAAAACCCTTACATCCTTTAAAACATTTGAATTAAACCCCATGTTAGGTATAACTTTAAATATAAAATTTAATATCATGAAATATAATAGGATAATGATAAAAAAATTCAATAAAGAATAATTTACATAATTGAAAAGGAAACATTGAATATAGGTAAAACATGTCTCAAGGGATTTAAATTCGATACAAAGAAACATTTACCTTATTTCCCCTCTTAGTCAATTTCACTCTAAGATCCTATATAAAAAAACAAAAATATCTTCATAACCTATTTAATAACCTTTTCATATACATAAACTTTTATAAACTTCATTTATTATTATTTTATACATTTATAATAATTAATTATTACCAATTTTTGATTTTGGGTGTGGGTAATCTTTATCATTTTGAACTAGTTACATGATAATAGGGGTGTTATTTATTCTTCTAAAAATGTTCATAAATATAAGTTAATTAATACTTATATAATTTATTAATTATAATTAATTATGATGTTTAAATATTCATGCATGAGTTTTTTAGTCTTTATCATGGAAGATGAAATCGGCAACGAACAGTTTTTGGTGATTTTCAACCTACGAAGGGTATTTTATTAATTAATAATTTAAATATTAATGTATTATTTATATAAAAAAATAATTATTTACATATTTATATCATATTATACCATTAACTAATTCTTTATAATAATCCTTGATACAGTTTCATATAAATCTTCAAGTATGTGGGAAAACTGACCAAAACATTCCATTATTAATGGATGTTTATGAGGTGATTTAGTTGAAACATGATTACACTAGTATCATAATGTTATAAATTAGTGATTATTATTGTGATAAATCATAATTAAAAAGTGATTATAAGAATAAGTAATGAATATAAGAATTTTATATAATTTGAATTGAAAAAAATCCTCAGAGTATGCTTATTTGACATGATGGAATTAATGATATTCTTTTACTGGTCATATCATTAATAGGTTCTAAATTTTTTTAATAAAAAAATAATGATGAGATAAAATATTATTTATCCTTTAAAAACTTCTCATGACCATCTATGTAAGGTAGAGATGAAATTAAAATGGAAATTTATTTTTTTATGGTGGTGGTAGTAAATATGTATGCATGGAAAATGATTTCATATTACATTAAATGATAAAAGGATTAATATGTTTTATCATTTCACACTATAAAATATGTCTCAAATATCATAATTATATTTTAAATTCCCTATAAGGAACATTATTTTAAATGGTGAAGTAAAATTAAACAAGTTGCGTCATAGAGGCATTAGTACTTACAATGCATAAATCATGTTTTACTTTTTCTTAATAGAAAATGGGAGGGTAGTTAATTCTTGTACCATCATTGTAATAATACACAAGTACAATAATTATACTTATGTTATCATTATAATATGGTTTTAATTTTTCTTAATAAAAAAAGAGGGGGTGGTTAATGTGTGTACCATTATTATAATAACAAAAAATAATAATAATGATACTTATTTTATCTTTAAAATATAGTGACAAAATTATGAAGAAGAAATTTTCAAAAAGAAATATAAAAAGAGAGAGAGGCTAGGACATTATATCTCAATTCTTGGATTATCTCCTTTGCAAGGGGGGTTAATCCATTGAGGGTTGGTTTTTTTAGAAGAGCAAAACCTCTTTAATGTTTTTAAGAGTTTGGATTTGAGTATTGGGTAGCGTTTGGTATGAAATAATGGGGTTTTAGTGGGAGGTAAAGTGAGTATAGTGGAACCCCTTTTATAAGTGAAAAAGGACGGAATGTTTTGTAAATACCCATACATTTTTAATAATGGAAAGTCACTCCCAAGGAAAGTGCCTCTAAAATTGATAAATAATGGAGTGGATAAAATATAAGGTCAATCCAAACCTCCACCTCATAATTAAAAAATTAATCATTTTATTCACTTGACCTCTAAGGTTACTCATTTTTACCATTTTAGTTTTCACTATAGTAACTAGTTTTTACTAAGGTAATGTATCATTTATTCTTAAAAATAAAATGGTAGTTATAATGTAATTTGGAACTAATTATTCAAAGTTTTAAATAAATGTAATAACATGAAAATTATAAAATTTATCAAAACAAATTTTAAAATAATAAATGTATCATGTATTAAAAACAATTTTCTGAAAAATATAACTTAAATTCTAAAATGACAAATATGGATTTTTAAATTAAAATAACATTTCTAAAATTATAAATTCGATTATAAAATAAATATTTGGTCATATAAAAATATTTATTTAATTTATATTTCATATTAGTATACTAATAATGTCATAAAATTCATGTTATTTGAAAAAGCGGTATTTTCACTATTCACCAAAAAATCAATCTTTTTTGAAAAATTAAATAAAAAATATTGATATTTTTAAACAAAAGTAATGTTTTATTTTTAAAATTTAAATTTTAATATATATATATATATATATATATATTATCTTTTAATTGAAAATAAAATATATTAAGAAAAAATTCTTTAAAAAAATAAACATTTTAAACTTAAATTATTTTTAATATTGTTTCATATATATTTCTAAATAATATAGTCTTGATATTTTTTTATAAATATAAATATTACTAATTATGATAAACTTATAACTATTATCCATTTTAATTTATTAAGGTAAAATATAATTCTCTTTTTTAAATGGTTCTTCGAAAAACAATCTTTGTTTTAAAATATTAATCGCAAAATAATTATAATATGTAAAAATTTTAATCATGTTATCTTAATGTTGGATCACTTTAACCCCCTAATTGAATAGTAATATGAAATAATGTCACGGATGATTATTAAAACTTATGTACAATATATTATAAGACAAATATCTAAATAATTATTTTGTTTTGGTACTATGAAGGATGCATCAATATTTTACTCGTTAATTAAGAAAGCACCATTCATAGGTTGGAAACCACTAAAAAATGTTTGTTTTCAATTTCATCATATATAATAAATACTAATTTATTAATATAAGAAAATTTAAACTTCATATACCATTATGAGTTATCCCTTATAGAAACATTAATGAACATGAAATGATGAACTTTCGGAGAACAATGAATAACAACACTGCTATTATGAAACTAGTTAAAAAGATCAAGATTAACCATGCCCAAAATCAAAAATAGGTAATAAAAGGCTAATATAAATGTAGAAAATTATTTTAAATTAAGTTTATAAAAGTTTTTGAATGTGAAAATGGTTCTGAAATAGTTGACTAAGATATTTATGTTTTCTATATAGGATATTAGAGTGCAATCAACTAAGGGGTGATCTCAAATGCTCAGTAGGGGGTAAATAAATATTTCGTCAAGGATTAGTTAATAGGAATATATATAATGTTATGAATAATATAAATATCATAATATCATGACATATAACTATAAAACATTAGTGAGGTTCAATGTACAAGGTATAATAACAAAAAACCACAAAAGATCATCATGGAAACATAACAGTTATAACATAGATAAAAATAATTTAACATAAAACTTAAATCATGAGATCATATGATCATAATGAATAATATCCTTTAAAAATGGAATAAATACTATAATAGTAAAACATTTCTCCCATGATCCACATCATTAATGCCCATGCTTACAAGAAATGAAAATATAGTCATGATTAAATATTTCATGAGATATAAACTCCTATCCAAAGTGTTAGAGGGATTTAATGGATCCACCCATCTTAGTTTTATAATATAACCATGTATCCTTGGTTTATAATGAAACTTCCCATCCCTAGTCTATAATAAAACCACAAATCCTTTTTTTATAATGTAAATACCTCTCACTCATCCATACATATGTTTCCTAGATTAAAAAAACAATTTTTACATCATAACAAACCTATATAAATAAAAAAGGGTTTCCTTAAAAAATAAAATTTAAATCCTTAAATTCTTATAAATAACCCATGGAAATAATTTGGGTTTTAAAAAACATTCATGTGTAAATCATTCACATTTCATAAAGAACCTACAAAAAAATATGGGTTTCATAATGGGATAAAATATCATCATAAACAAAAAACATTTGTTATCAAATAATTGAACACACAAAATAATCACATAATTAAAGAAAATATAGAGTGAAACATTAAATATAACCCCATTAAATATAGATCATAATGAAAACCCAATCATGAAAATGTCTTTTTGAAAACATTTTGTATTCAGCATTGTAAAATCTGTGGTTATGAGTATATTTTCAAAAAAGGATCCTTTTTTAAGAAAATATTTCATGAAAATAGATTTGGTTAAAAAATCCCCATAAATAAATAAGAGAAAATAAATTTACATGGAAAGTCTTAGAAAAAATAATTTTTAATTCTAATTTTTATAACTTAAATAAATGAGTTTCAGTTACCAAGTCTCTTACATTTACCCTTCATTCCCATATAAGTGGTATAACCTCCTATATCATAAATATGAACATATTAATTACCTATTTAATAAATATTTTCATATTAATTTAAATTTATATTCATAATTAATTATAATTATCTCCATGTTTTACGTTATTGTAATCTCTTTTCAACATCGATTGTTAATAACCTTGATCGTTTTAAACTAGGTTCATAAAAGAAGTGTCACTAATACTTTTTATCCAAAATATAATCATTTAAAAACTATTAAATTTAATTTAATTTATGTTTTATAAATTATTATAATGTCATAATTCCATTACATGTGAGTTTTTTTATGTTTTATAAAAATGAAAATGGCGATGAACTAGTTTTGGGTTATTTTCCAATGTCAACGGTTTACATTATAATAATCAATAATTTTTGTGTTATATAAAAAGAATAATATTGGTGATATATATTAATTATATAAATCATATATACTCATAAAATATAAACAAAAAACAACCATTCTTTAAAGTTAAGGAAAATGAAACACATTTATTCCTGGAGGTGGTAATCCACAAAATGTATGATTCACATTTTTGTTTTTCTTAATAGAATAGGGGTGGTAAATAATTATACTATAAACATAAAAAAAATTATAGTATAAAAATTATACTGATGTTTTAATTTTAAGATGGTGAAATGAAATTTGAGGAAGAATAGAATTACCTAATGAAATAGAAAAGAATTAGAGGTTAGGATCTTACACCTCACTTCTTGGATTATCTTCTTTGTGAATGAGATTAAACCTTTGCGAGATGGTCTTTTGAGAATATAATAACCAAATTAATTTTTATATGGGTGTATAAGTAAGGTCTGGTTAGATTTAATTCTATGATTAAGTGGTTTTTCTATGAGGGAAGTGATGATAGGAGTTCCCCTTTTATAAGTGAATATGAGCATTATTTTTGTAAATACCCAAATCTTTTAAATAATGGAAAGTCACTATCAATGAAAGTGGATAAAAATTGATAAATAATGGATTCGAGAGGAGATAACATCAATTAAAACCCATGCTATTCAAATAAAAACATTGTTTAATTATGTTAGTCCCTTTACCACTAAGGTTACTCAATTTTACTATTTCAGTTTTCACCAGGATAAATAGTTTTTACCTTGGTAATTTATCTTTTAGTAATAAAACAAATGGTCCTTATTATATATTTTGGACCTAATTATTATAAATTTTAAATAGATTATTTTTTATTTAATTTTTAAAATTGATAAAAACTAATTTTAAAATATTAAATGTATAATATATTTAAAATAATTTTTTTTTTTTGAAAAAATATAACTTAAATTATAAAATATTAAATATCAGTTCATAAATTAGAAAAGGTGTTTTTAAAATTATAAGTTAAATTATAAAATTCATATTTGAACTTAATAAAAGGGTTTATAAATTTATAATTCCTACTTATATATTATTATTTCATCATGTCAGGTTATCTGTAAAAAAAATGTTTTGGCATTATTCACCTAAAAATTTGTTTTTTTAAAAAAAACTAAAACATTCATCTTAAGATAATATAGTCATGATAAATCAATAAATGATGTTATTTTTATAAAATGAACATCCTAAAATTTATAAATTTAATATTGAAATAAACTCATAAAATATTATAAAAACATTTTTATAGGAAATTGATTTTTTGTATATGAACTATTATTTTAAAATTATAAATTTCAATATGAATCTATATGATTATTGAAATAAATTTCAACAGTGTGTAAATACTAATAAAAGTGTAGTTTTTATCTCCAAAAAGTTCTCTTCTAGGATATCCAATACCATTAAATATAGTATTGTTTTTTCTTCTCAAAGCATTGATTTGGAATATATGGGTGCTCCTTTATCTAATGGGATGGTTAGAATTCATCACTATGATAACATTATCAAAAGGATTATGGGAAGTATCCTTATCTAGAATATTCATTTTCTATATTTTGAGGGAAGGATTAGTTTAGTAAATAGTTTTTTATCATCAACTCATATGCATGTTTTATCAGTGTGTACCCTTCTAATGAAGTGATCAAGAACATTGAAATTATTATTAATAGTTTCATTTGGGAATTTAATCAAGAAGGGAGACATCATTGCGATAGTTGGAAACGTCTAGAAAGACCTTTTCAATAGGTGTATCAATCTTAAAGGAATTGAGGTTAGTATGTGGTATTTTATGGAAAAACTGGTTTGGGAGGTTATTTTGGGGGTCTCTCTATGTTTTTATTTTATCAAAAGGAAGTATAGGGAGTATACTTTTGATTGGGCCAACAAAATTCACGTATCTCACATTTGGATCTCCCTATAGATACTTGTTCCTCCAAACTTAGATAATTCCAAGTGGATCATTAGGTGTGGATACAGTTCTCTTCGGAAAAATAATTGGGTGGGATCTATTTTATTCTTTCCTGGCTATCCAGTTCTGGGCATCAGTCTCCATAGGGTATATTCCCATCCTCGTTTCACAGATGTGGTGCTCAATAATTATCAAAATGAAGTGATTTAGTGTATTTTTTAGGATCCAAATCAGTGCTTCATAACTTCTTCACCTTCTAGAAAACATACCTACTTAGTCTTTAATAATATTAAATATCACTCTTCTATTCTAGATAACTTGGGATCTAAAATTTGGTGTAAAGATATCACATCTAAGTATAAATTTCTTATTTTGATAATCCACAACAATAACATCCTTACTAATGATAATATTAAACGTATTTGTATCAATTTACCTTTGAAGTGCCAATTTTTTCTTATTTATCAACTAGAAACTATTTATTATTTGTTCTTTTATAGTGAATGGAATGATCATTTGGGGTTTAAGGTTGTTTTTTCACATGTTTCAATTATAAGGGTGAGATATATGGATGGTTTTCTCTTGAAAAGATGGGAATCACTCGTCAAGGATCATTTTCAATCCAAGGGGAGGTATCTCTTCTCATCCTCTATATGTTAGATCATATGGGAATCATATAATTCTATTTTACACTAGAGTATCTGGTCATCTCTTTAGTACATCAGGTTTAAGTTTTTGTACATTCGTTAATAATTCATTAAGTAGTGTAAAGATATTTCCCTACCTATGTTTTGTACTTTCTTGTCTTTTCTAGAAGTTATATGGGATAGGTTTCTTGTGGTAAGAGAGACAATGGTGTATGGGTAATATAGAATCCTCTTAGATATGGTCTTAAGTTAAACATGGATGGTTCTTGTTTCTAATTAATCATTTGTGTAGATGGAGTTGTTCGTGACTTTCAAGGGTCAGTGATCTTGTTTTCCTCATTATTTTATTTAAAGATCTTCAGTTGTGGACGAGGCCCTGTCTTTACATCAAGGGTATAAATTATTCAAGGATTATTAAATAACTTAATTGTGATTATAATTATATTCCTTCATTGTGGTTAATGATTTTAAAAGTTAGTTATAGTTTCCTTATAATATTATTTAACACATCGGGACATGTAACTCCATACTTCATTCTAACTTGAGGGTTTCTCATACATGGTGGGAGGGTAATATTTTAAAGGATATTATGGCTTCTAAATGTAACCAAGATTATAGGCTTATGGATTTTTATAGTTTTTTATCTCTTCATGTTAGATGTGATACAGTTGTACAAGGGGATTCCATCGGTCTCCATCATTTTAATCCCCCATGAATTTTGTATTACTTTTGTATTCTTTCTTCTGTTTTTGATTATTTTTAATAAATTTTTTTAGTTTTCATTTAGTAGTGTTAATCATAAATACAACAAACATAGAAAATTTTCCATTTTATAAAATAAATTTTAAGCATAATTTTTTTTTAATTATTTTTCTGGTTGTACAAATTGATTCAATATTTAAAACAAATTTTGTTTTGTTTTGTTATTTGATATATAATATTTCATAATTTTATTATCAATATGCATACCTTCTAATTTTACAGCTACCATACAATGGCCTATATTTTTTTGGTTTGGTTATTGTGTGTTAAGAAATCTATCAAAGGAAATATTTATTTAAGGATGAAAAATGTAGTTTGTCACATTCTATCCCCCTAAAAATTAATTTCATATTTTAAATTTCATTACATGGATGAAAAAAAGTGAGAATAATGTTTTCTCATTATTTTATTAGGATCCCATACAACTTCTTAAAACTTATGGTTTTTCTATATAACTTTGAATATATGAGTGGTCTTATTATGTAGATTCTTATCTCTTAGATCCCAAATTTCTACTGGTTCCTCCTCCTATTATGGCTTCCAATTTCATTACATGTGAAGGGTATATTATATTCTTCCACAAAATAAATACATTGAATACATCATTTACTTTAGATAGGTCAGACACTAGTGATAATAAATCATCCATATTCCCGACCTGATCAGGAATCTTAATGAAACTCATATACCTAGGGATCATCTTCCCATTCTTCCCAAATATCATAACATTCTTCCATGGAGATATCTGGAGTAAGACCTTATCACGTACTTCAAAATCTAAATATCATTGATTATTTCTATATAATTTTTTTATACTTTATTCTAATTTAATATTATATTTAATGGTTTGAACCTTCTCGTTTATTTCTTTGACATGTTCAAGACCAATTAGGTTCCTCTCTCCAACATTATTCCATCATGTTGGATCTGAGTATCTCTTCCCATATATATCCTTATATGGTGTCTTCTAAATTCTAGAATAGAAACTATTTTTATATAATAATTCTACTAGGGGAGGTTTGATCCCAACATCCTTGGAAATATATTGAAGAAGGTCTTATTATATCCTCTAGTGTTTTAATTGTCCTTAAATATATCGTTACAACACATTACCAATACCATTTAGGTTTTTAATTTTATATAATTAGGGAACAAATTACCTAAAAAACTCATTTATTTTTCAACTAATATACATGTTTCCTTTTTAAAATCAGATAAACCACTTAATCCATAATAAGTCTTCAATATATCCCATAAATTATTCTTATAAGATACCTCTATAGACACATAAAAATTATTACCTTTCTTGGTAACTTGGGTAAATAAAAACATAAGAATTGGGTGATCTCAAATGCTTAGTAAGTGTAAACATAAGTGATAAAAATAAAATATCCCAAGTGAAAATAAGACAAAAATATGGGTATATTCAAGATATATAAGAATGTCATAACTAAAAAATATTTAGCCATAAATATTAGAATAAATATTGATATAAAATAATGAATGACTCAAAAGAGAGATTCAATAAACATAAACCATGAGAACATAAAATAATCATGAGAATAATTATAAAACTATGACACATCCTTCAAATATATCACATACATTAGTATAGGGAACATAAATTTCATGAGACACACCATCAGTGCCCATGATTATGAGAAAATAAAATGTACTCATAAATACCTCTCTCATTAGATATAAACTTTTAACCAATTCATTGGGGTCTATAATGAACCAAACCGGCTCAGGTTTATGACATAACCACCCATCCTTGGTTTATAATGGAACCATCCATCTTTGGTTTATAACAAAACTACTCTTCACTCATCCATACATATGTGTTACATTTAAAATCAATCATCATAATATATTAGAGAACTAGTATAAATTAATGTGTTTCTTAAACATCTAAATGGGAATCATTCAATTTTCATAAAGATCCCACATAAATAAAATGGGATTTATAAAACAACCAAATGGTACGAAATAACATCATGAATTAAATAATTTGAAAAAGATAAATTGATCACCCAAAATATTCACATAATAAAAGAAATTATATATATTGAAACAAGAAACCAAACCCCATTGAGTAATAATCCTTTTTAAAATTAAAATTAAATCACTAAAATAACATTCCAAAAAAACTTTTCGAAATATCGTCTTGAAAAGGGATGTGAATTACAAGTCACTTTACAAAAACCATTTTTATTGAATATGAATAGAATAATTCTTAAACAATTACTTCAAAAGGATCTAATATAGATACATTTATAAGAAATAAAACATATTTCAAAATGTGAAGTGGTATGGAAGTATATAAAATCATGGTAAGAAAAAGTATTTTAAATATTTTCAAATTCCTTTATTAAAAATCCAAGTCATTAAAATGATAACGAAACAATTTATTAAAAATGAATAAAGGTGTAAAAAATAATCATTTTATATTTAAAAAAATTGAGTTTACATTAGGTATATGATAAAATTGGTAGGAATTAAAAATAAGGATATATAAGAAAAATCCATTAAAATAAATAGTAATTATTCTTAACAAAAACAATCATGAAAAAATATAATATTCATATAACAATACATTAGTATGAAACATTATTTACCCATAAAAGAATTAATAAATAAAACATAACTTCACCATAGGTAATAATATATCAATATTAAAATATAATAGTCAAATATGAGTGACTAAGGCCCAAGGAAGAGATTTGAGTCATGAAAACCCCTTACAACCTTTATAACTTTGGAATAAAAACCCATGATAAGTATAACAGTAAACAAAACATTGAATATCATGAAATATAAGAGGATAATGATATAAAAATAAAATGGTTCAATATTTACCCCATTGAAAATGAAATATAGTGTATATCTTAAACATGACTCAAGGGATTCAAATTTGAGACAAAGAAACTCTTTCCTTGTTTCCTTGCTTAGTCAATTTCACTCAAATATCCTATATAGAAAACATAAATATATCAATATCATATTTCATAACCTTTTTCATATAAATAATTGTAATGACTTGGCCTTAATAGTATATATTCTAGCGTTTTTTAACAATCATCCACATTCTTAATATTTTGATGATTTTTTAGTTTAGTTTTTTAGGGAGTCAGTGAAAACTGTTACAAGTAAACCCATGCATTACAAGGGATAAATTATATATAGCACCCATTTTTTCATAAAACAAAAATCTTTAAAATAAAACATGATTTCTTATGATAATAAATCCTCAAAATTTTCCTTTTGATCTCATCCTTATACCTACTCTTCCTTAAACACTATGAAAAAAATTTAAAACTTGGTATGAGCACAAATTATTTTTAAGGTACATAAAAGAATAGAAACCATGAGTCCAGTGAAAACCCATAAAAACATTTTTTAAAAATAACATACCATTTTACACTGAAAAGAGAATCATCTTTTCAAAAACATCATTATTTTACCTTTGTAAAATCAAATGATTTTCATAAAAACTCATAAGTGAGAATATAATATATATATAAGTTGGTAACATGGGATATAATTTTAATTAAATGGAATAACCATCTTGTCAACATCCATACATGTCACTCTTATAAATAGAATAACCCGACGATCAACTTACATATATATCACTCTTACAAATGGAATAACTATGTATCCAACTTCCATACCTAATGCATTGGAGGTCTATCATGGGCCCACCCATCATTGGTTTATCATGGAACCACTCTTTATTAGTTTATCACATAACTACCCATCAAATATCCAAGTACCAATATATAAACATGACACATGAAAGCATGTAATTTCAAACTGTCACTCATAAAATTTTATTTTTTCTCATAAAGAAATATTTCAAGTTACTAAAATAATAAATAATTGTTCAAACCCCATTTTCAATAATAAAATACCTTGAAAAGGAAAATATTTTTAATTTAAATCATTAAAAATTTGAAAATATATTTTTAAATGAAATTATCCCATACTACTTTAATACAATTGAATCATAAAACCAGTGAAGGAATAAAATTTAAAAAAACATTAAATAAAATTACAATAAATAAATTTATTATATTATATGTCAAAGTGTCTGTATATACAAATACAAAAAGAAGGTGGGTGTATAACATAAAAATTTTCCTCAATGAATGTAGGTTGTGACAAATTTTGAGTCAATAAGGTTTTCCTTATGACTTTTCCATTCTTTCTTGTTTTGAAAATCACAAACACCTTATACTTAAGGAAATCCATATTTTACTTCTATAAGTTAAATTTCCTTCTCAAAGGAATTTACCCCTACCATGTTTTCATTGTTCATTTCAATATTTTTCTTACACTTCGATATTTTTCTTACACTTTGGTATTTTTCTTACACTTTGATATTTTTCTTACACTTCGATATTTTGCTTACACTTCAATATTTTTCTTACACTTCAATAGTTTTCTTACACTTTGATATATTACTTAAACTTTGATATTTTGCTTACACTTTGATATTTTTCTTACACTTCAATATTTTTCTTACACTTCAATATTTTTCTTACACTTCGATATTTTTCTTACACTTCGATATTTTTCTTACGCACCGATATTTTGATTACACTGTGATATTTTGCTTACACTTTGATATTTTGCTTACACTTTGATATTTTTCTTACACTTCAATATTTTTCTTACACTTCGATATTTTTCTTACACTTCAATATTTTTCTTACACTTCAATATTTTGCTTACACTTCGATATTTTGCTTACACTTCGATATTTTTCTTACACTTCGATATCCTGCTTACACTCTGATATTTTTCTTACACTTTGATATTTTTCTTACACTTCGATATTTTGCTTACACTTTGATATTTTTCTTACACTTTGATATTTTGTTTTCACTTAAATATTTTTCTTACACTTCGATATTTTTCTTACACTTCGATATTTTGCTTACACTTCAATATTTTTCTTACACTTCAATATTTTTCTTACACTTTGATATTTTAAATACACTTCTATATTTTGCTTACACTTCGATATTTTACTTACAATTCTATATTTTGTGTACACTTCAATATTTTTCTTACACTTCGATATTTTGCTTACACTTCAATATTTTTCTTACACTTTAATATTTTTCATACACTTCGATATTTCGCTTACAATTCGATATTTTTCTTACACTTCAATATTTTTCATACACTTTGATATTTTTCTTACACTTCGATATTTTTCTTACACTTCAATATTTTTCTTACACTTCGATATTTTTCTTACACTTTGATATTTTTCTTACACTCGATATTTTGCTTACACTTAGATATTTTTCTTACACTTAGATATTTTTCTTACACTTCGATATTTTTTTTACTCTTCGATATTTTGCTTACATTTCGATATTTTGCTTATACTTCGATATTTTTCTTACACTTCGATATTTTTCTTACACTTTGATATTTTGCTTACACTTTCATATTTTTCTTACACTTCAATATTTTGCTTACACTATGATATTTTTCTTACATTCCGAACTTTAATTTTTCTTATACTTACACATGTTTCATTATAAAACGATTTTGTGATTTCAGTTACACATGATTTGTTATAAAACGATGTCATCCATTCTATTTCTAACTAACCGTTGGTTTAGTGACACGTGTACAGGTCCCTCCGAAATTTAAGGAAAATATGACCGTTGGAGGAAGGATCTGATCGTAGGAAATTTTCCTATAAATAAGAGATCATTTGAACGAGCTCAATACTGAACTTCGAAACCTTGAAAATTTTTTGCTTACATGATGTTGAAGTTATTTCTAGAGAGAGAGACTCTTATTAACTCTCAAGATTCGTACAGAAAGTTTGAACTACTTGTTCAAACTTTGCCTTGTGCAGATTTCTTCGTACGACTCTGAATGTTGGTGATTACATTCAAGGGCTTCCGGGGATAGGAAGACAGAGGTGCCGACTACCTTAAAGTTCAAGGGCTTCCTTGCTGAGGAAGACAGAGGTTCCAACTACCTTGAGGTTGAGGGCTTATAGGGATAGTAAGACAGAGACTCTGATCTTCATATCGAGGGCTTACCCTGGTGTGGGTAAGACATACTTGCTTAAAAGTATAAATCAAGGGACCTTTATCCAAGGATGTTGGATACCCTTCTCTTTAGGTTAAAAGACTTATATCTTGTTACTAGTAATTTTACTACTTGTTTTCCGCTGCATTTCGTATTGTAAGGAAAGTATAATCTTCTTATATTTCCTTACACTTATACTCTGATTAGTTTAGATTCTATACGCTTTAAGGTAGAATCTCATATTGTAAACTTTGGTTAAGTTTCAATTTCCGGATCCATATTTCTAGAACCAGTTTTTTGGAATCACTTTCCAGATTTAAGCATGTGCATAGAACGAGAATTTTGTAACTTCATAATTTGTCCCAATATTTAATTGGTGTTATAGGTGTTGTGAATTTTCTTAAGTTTAACTTTGTTAAACTTATATATTTCCTTGTTTAAGGAAATTTTTTAAAGTGTACAATTCACCCCCCCCCCCCCCTCTTGTATGTTGAGCATCTACATCATTATTTCGATCCTAAAATTGGTATCAGAGGAGGTCTCTGAAATACTTATACTCACATATAAGTTTTCCTTGGTCAGTTTTTTTCATTGTTCTATATTTTCCTTGCTTAGGAATATTTTTCCTTGAATCTGAACTTTTGTTATTAACAAGTTTTTGTGTAGAAAGACTTTCTTAAAGATATCAGGTTTAAATGTTGGTTCCATCGACAACATAAATCCTACAAGACCACCAATTTTTTATGGCAATGATTATGAGTATTTTAGAGATCGTATGAATACTTTCGTTATCAATACTGGGGTAGATAACTTTGTTATGCTTACCGGAGGTTATAAAATTCCTGATAAGGAAGTTAGTACTTTCACAAACCAAGAGAAGCATGATTATAAATTAAACTATAAGGTACATAATACTCTACTATGTTCAATGACTAGGAACATATATAGTCAAATTTATTTATGTGAAATAGCTAACTGTATATGGAAGAAACTTGAGGTTACACATTTTGGTACATCTAATATGATTGAAACAAGAGAAGCTATGTTGAGAGCTGAGTATCATGGTTTTAACTTTCCTTATGGAGAACCCATTTGCAAAGTGAAACAAAAATTAATGACCATCCTAAATAGTTTACAATCTATGGGAGAGAAAGGTCTGGATGATGAAGCACTAGTTGACAAGATCATTGATATTATTCCCAATGAGTGGGAATCAAAGAGAACAGCTATTGATGAGAGTAGGAAGGTCACTCAAATTTCTTTAGATGAGCTATTTGGAACTCTTCTTCAACATGAAACAAGAATGAAGAGGGATGTTGAAAACATCAAAAAGAAGAATGGGAATGGTATTGTTGCTTTTACTACAACATCAAATCATATGAAAGCAAAGACTCTTGAGAGAGTAACTAGATCCAAGTCTAAGAAGGTTATTATCCAATCCGAATCTAGTGAGAGTGAAGTCTCAGAAAATGAGTTAGCTAATCTTGATCGAAGGATGAATAAGATATCTAGTCAGAGAAATTTCCAATCCAAGTATAAGAAGAAGGATAGGAAAGATAAGATAGATAAAGAAGCCACATGCTATGAATGTAAGAGAAGTGGAAACATTATACCTGATTGTCCTTTACTCTAATAGAAAGAAATAAAGGAGAGGCATTCTGAAAGGAATAGGAAGAAGTATTACAAGTCCAAAGCTAAGAAAGTTCTAAAAGCTAATGACACATGGAGTTCTAGTGGTAGTGAATCTTTAGATGAATCTTCTGATTATGAATCTTCAGGACAGAAGAATCTTGGTCTTATAGCCAGATTACCTATTGACAATCATTGCTTTATGGCTAAGGTACAAAATTATGAATCATTGACCAATGTTTCCTTAAATTCTAATGACAGTAAATATTATAACTCTTCAAAAGAAGAATCCTCTTCTGATGAAGAAAATACTTTACCTACTTATGAAGAAGTTTCTAGGTTTTTAGAACTTCTCAAGATTGAGAATTCTAAACTCAATAAAAATCTTGATAAGGAAAACTCTAGGAATACTATTCTTACAAATGAAATATCAGATCTTTATAAAGATCTTGATAAGAAAAATTATGATTTTATAAGTATTTCAAAAAATCCTGAAGAAGTGAATTCTGAAAAGGATAAACTTTCTAAAGATTTAGAAAAAGTAATTTCTAAGAAAAGTGTTTTCGAGTCTAGCTCTAGTTCCAAATCTAATGATTTTGAAGATAAAAACTTGGTTATAAAACTCAATTCTGAATTTTTTTCCTTAAAGAAGTGTTTTTCAAACTTTACTCATGGTAAAGAAAATTTTGATAATATTTATTCACAAATACGACCTTTAAGAAACAAGACTGGATTTGGTTATACCCATGCAAAACCAACTTTTAGTAACAACTACTTTGTTCCTCAAAGTGCCCCATTTTGTACCAAGTGTTAATGTGGTGGTCACTAGGCAAAGAATTGCTCTTTAAAAAAACCCAATCTCTAGGACTTCATAAGGCTTACTTTTCTAAGAAGATGTGGTACCCAAAATTTTTCTATCTAAAAATTCCAGATCCAAACAAGTTTGGATTCTGAAATTCTAACTCTTTTCTTGTTTTCAGGATGGTAAAGGAAGTACCAACAACAATACATGATACATGGATACTGGATGTCCCCGGAACATGACTGGTAATAAAAACTAATTCGAAAAGATTATCAAGAAAAAAGGAGGAAAAGTAACTTTCGGAGACAATGCTCAGGGAGAAATTGTTGGTATAGGTAATATTGTTCTTCTTGGTAAAACTTTGATTTCAAATGTTTTTTTGTAAAGGGTCTTAAGCACAACCTCATTAGCATAAGTCAATTATGTGTTGAAGGATACCTTGTGAATTTTAGGAATGATAAGTTCTTAGTACATAATTCCAAGGAAGAGTTTATTCTTTCTTCCCATAGGCAAGAGAATGTTTACACTTTGAACTTAGAAGACCATAGGAGCCAAGACTTACCTTTCCTAAGTTCAATGGAAGATCATTCTTGGTTATGGAATAGAAGGCTAGGTCACTATAACCATAGGAACCTATGGAAACTCTCAAAGAAAGGTCTAGTTAAGGATCTACCGGAGCTTAGATTTGATTCTTCTAAAGTCTGTGATCCTTGTCAATATGGCAAGAAACATAAATCTAGTTTTTAATCAATCGGTGAAGTCTCAACAACTGATGCATTACAGTTGGTGCACATGGATCTTTTTGGTCCAACACAAACTGGAAGAATTGGAGGAAAATACTATGTGTTTGTTCTAGTTTATGATTACACTATATTTACATGGGTCTATTTTCTAGCAAAGAAGTCTGAAGCTTTTTCTTATTTCAAAAGTTTTAGAGCCCAAGTTAAAAATGAGAAAAATCTTCCATTAAAAACTATTCATAGTGATCATGGAGGAGAATTTTAAAATTCTGATTTTGAAAAAAAAATTAGTATAAAAGGTATTACTCACAACTTCTCAGCACCTATAACTCCTCAACAAAATGGTTTAGTTGAAAGAAGAAATAGAATTCTTCAAGAGATAACTAGAACCATGTTGAGTGTATATTCTATAGCTAGACATTTTTGGGCTAAAGTTGTAAGTACTGCTTGTTATACTATAAATCGAGTTTTGATTAGACCTTTTCTTAATAAAACTCCTTATGAGTTATGGAATGGTAGAAAACCAGGACTTTCCTACTTAAAGGTGTTTGGTTGCAAGGTATTCATCCTGAATACTAAAGATAATCTACAAAAATTCGCACCAAAATATAATGAAGGAATTTTCTTAGGCTACTCCACAACTTCTAAGGCATATAAAGTTTTTAATAAAAACACTTGTACTGTTGAGGAAATAGTGCATGTAAAATTTGATGAGTCTGATCCTTTTGATTTCAAACCATCTCAACCTACATCCTCGAATGTGTTTTCAAAAACAGATTATCAACCTTTGATAGAAGATCATTCTGATAAGGAAAATGTTCAAGAAGATACTTCTGAAACATTTACCCCAGAAGAATTTCTACCCTATGTGGATGAACACGTTTTACAAAACCCAAGTTAGGTGTTTCTTAAGAATCATCCCAGTGATAGTATCATTGTTGATGTAAATCAACCTGTAAGGACTAGAAGTTCCTTAAGGAATGAAGTAGAACATATAACATTCCTTTCCAAATTAGAACCACAAAGAACTGATGAAGCTCTAGGTGATGATGATTGGATTAAAGCTATGCAAGATGAACTAAATGAATTTGAAAGGAATAAAGTCTGGACCTTGGTTGAAAGACCTAAAGAAACATCTGTTATTGGAGTAAAATGGGTCTTCAGAAATAAGTGTGATGAAAATTGAGTCATTGTAAGAAATAAAGCTAGACTTGTTGCTAAAGGCTATAATCAACAAGAGGGAATAGACTATGAAGAAACCTATGCTCCAGTAGCTAGAGTTGAATCTATTCATATTTTACATGCCTTTGTAGCATTCTTCAATTTTAAAATTTTTCAAATGGATTTGAAATGTGATTTTATTAATGATTATGTTCAAGAGGAAGTTTTTGTTGAACAACCTCCTGGATTTGAAGATAAAAAACATCCTGATCATGTTTTTAGACTTACTAAATCTTTGCACGGCCTTAAACAAGCCCCATGTTCTTGGTATGATAGACTTACAGGATTTTTTCTTCAAAATAACTATGTTAAGGGAAATTCATATCCAACCCTTTTTATAAAAAAGGATAAGAAAATTTTTTTGATTGTTCAAATATATGTTGATGACATCATATTTGGTTCAACTCAGCAATCTTTAACTGATTCTTTTTCAAGTCTAATGAAATCTGAGTTTGAAATGAGTATGATGGGTGAGTTAACATTTTTCCTTGGTTTTCAAATCTCTCAAAAACTAGAAGGAACCTATATATCTCAACATAAGTATATTAAAGATCTTCTTAAAAAGTATGGTTATGAAAACACTAATAGTATAATTACTCCTATTAGTACCTCAAACACACTTGATCTTGATGAATCTAGGAAACCATTAGATCAAACATCTTTTATAGGTATGATAGGAAGTCTACTTTACTTGACAACTAGTCGACCAGACTTAATGTTCTCAGTATGCTTATGTGCAAGGTATCAATCTAATCCTAAGGAATCTCATTTAAAGGTAGTGAAAATAATTTTTCGCTACTAAAAGGGAACCATGGATCTAGGATTATTTTATACTTCTGGAAATGACTTTGTTTTAAAAAGCTTTTCGAATGCTGACTTTGGTGGATGTAGAATGGATAGAAAGAGTACATCCGGAACTTTTCATTTCTTAGGAGATTCATTAGTTTCTTGGTCCTGCAAGAAGAAACTCTCAGTAGTACTATCCACTGCTGAAGCTGAATATGTAGCAGTTGGAAGTTGTTGTGCTCAAGTGTTGTGGATGCAACACACACTCACAGATTATGGCTTGAGCTTTACTAAGACTCAAATTTTGTGTGATAACACAAGTGCCATTGCTCTTAGTAAAAACCATGCACATCACTCTCATGAAAAGCACATAGATATTAGGCATCACTTTCTTAGGGATCACACACTTAAAGGAGATATCATTCTACAGTTTATCAGAATACAAGATCAACTTGCTGATATTTTCACAAAATCTTTAACTTCTAATAGATTTGAATACATTAAACAGAAGTTAGGAATGACAACCGTGAGGTAATCCTTCTCCATTAACTTCTTGTTGAATAATTATCCTTACAGTAATAAACTCCTTTTCATAAGGGGAGTACATTTTCTTTTGTAATCAAAATTTTTGTAATCAGTTATTCTTTCTTTTGTAATCAAAATTTTCATAATAAATTTTCTTTCTTTTGTAATCAAAATTTTCGAAATCAATTTTTTTTTCTTTTTTAATCAAAATTTTTGTAATCAGTTTTTATTACTTTTGTAATCAAAATTTTCGTAATCATTTTTTCTTGCTTTTGTAATCAAAATTTTCATAATCAATTTTCTTGCTTTTGTAATCAAAATTTTCGTAATTAGTTTTTCGTGATTTTGTAATAAAAATTTTCGTAATTTGTTTTTCTTGCTTTAGTAATAAAAAATTTCGTAATCAATTTTTCTTGCTTTTGTAATCAAAATTTTCATAATCAGTTTTCGATCCTTTTGTAATCAAATTTCCTAATCAGTTTTTCCTGCTTTTATAATCAAAATTTTCATAATCAATTTTTTATGCTTTTGTAATCAAAATTTTTGTAATCCGTTTTTTAGGATTTTTTAATCAAAATTTTCGTAATCAGTTTGTTATGCTTTTGTAATCAAAATTTTCGTAATCAGTTTTTCATGCTTTTCTAATCAAAATTTCCATAATCAGTTTTTCTTGTTTTTGTAATCAAAATTTTCGTAATCAGTTTTTCATGCTTTTGTAATCAAAATTTTTGTAATCAGTTTTTCATGATTTTGTAATCAAAATTTTCTAAATCAGTCTTTTAAATCTTTTTTAATCAAAGTTTTCACAGTCAGTTTTTTTTAAACTTTTGTAATCAAAATTTTCGTAGTCAGTTTTTCAAGCTTTTGTCACTAAAACTTTTGTAATGAAGTTTTCGGAACTGGAAACTTTCGTAATGAAGTTTTCGGAACTGGAAATTTTTGTAATGAAGTTTTTGGAACTTAAATTTTCGTAATGAAGTTTTCAGAACTGAAATTTTAGTAATGAATTTTTCGGAACTGAAATTTTTGTAATGAAGTTTTTGAAACTGAAATTTTCGTAATGATGTTTTCAGAACTGAAATTTTTGTAATAGAAATTTTCAGAACTGGAACTTTCGTACTGAGATTTTCATACTCATACTTTTCGTACTGAAATTTTTCGTACTCGTACTTTTCGTACTGAAATTTTTCATACTCATACTTTTTTTACTGAGTTTTTCGTACTCATACTTTTCATACTGAGATTTTCGTACTCATACTTTTCGTACTAGAGTTTTGGTACTCAAAGTCTTTTCAACTTTAAGTTTTTCGTAGTTATTTTTTCTTAGTCAAATTTTTCTTTAAGAAGAATATTACCTATTATGAATAAACATCCTGACCAATCCGAAAGGTATGATTTCCTTACTTAAGTTTTCGTAGTCATATTTTTCTTTTTGGTATTTTCTTATGAGTTTTAAAAAAAAATCTCGGATTCTAGTTTTCTTAAATTCGATTGTTTTTCTTAAAACCTCAAAAGATCGAATTCAAAATTTCCTTGCGGGTATGTTTTCACCCTTCAGATCAGATCAGAGAGTTTTTCAACTGTTAGATGGTTTTTGGAAACTAAAAGGTCACATTCATCACCTATATAAAGGGGACACCCGAGGGTTGTCCCAAATCAATCTTCAAGCTCTTGCGTGTTGAATTTCTGCCTCCCTTCTTAAAGCCCATTCCGAATCTTTCAGAGCTCTTCATTCCGAATGTCTACTGAAGCTAATTCTCAGGATATGTCAATTACGATCCAATATCAAAATGGTTAGTTTACATGGAGAGGTTAGTGCATCCGAGTTTCTACAAGTATGATTCTCTTAGAACTAAGAATATCAGATTGAATGGCTGTGAGGATGTTTTCTTATCAAAGCCAGCGAAACAGGATCTGATTTATATAGATTTTATTATTGAATTTTATGAGTCAGTTTCCTTCCTTAAGGAATATTGCAGAGAGAAGTTCTCATTCAAGTATTATGGGAATACTTACATGCTTTCTTACACCAAGGATGCAAGCTTGGTGGCTCTATCTTATGAAGGCTTAGGAAGAAGATTTGAAAGCACAAGATGAAAGGATAAAAGCTTTGGAGAAGCAAGATGAAGAGGATCAAAGAGATTTGAAGAAACTGAAAACCTTGTTAAAGAAGCTTATTCCGAAGGAAAAGGAGGACAAATAGACAAATCCGATCTTTTGTTGCATTTTTATTTCCTTGTAAATTTTTTTTCAACTCTAATGAAATTTTTGGTTGGTTGTATCTTGTGTTTTTTTATACTAATGTTTCAGGTAATATATTTTCTTTTCCATTCCCTTAAATTCTTTTTGAAAATAACAAAGGGGGAGAAGGAAAAATAACTACTTAAAAGAGGAGAAAGAAAAATTTAAAATGGAGAAGGAAAAATCTCCAAGTGAAGATATCCTCAAAGTGAGGGAGAGTTCCCCATTACAAAGTTTTTAATTCCCATTATAATGAAAACTCCACTCCAGAAATTCAGAATACAATCCTTAGAGTTTCAATGCCTAAGGGGGAGTTAGTTGTATTCACTATTATCCATGAAAAAAGGGGGATAAGTTTTAATTTCAAAGTCTAATGAAAATTTTCAAAGTCCTTATATTATTTTTCGTAAGGTTGTTTGTGGTTTCCAAAAAGGTGGAGATTATTGAGTCAATAAGGTTTTACTTATGACTTTTCCATTCTTTCTTGTTTTGAAAATCACAAACACCTTATTCTTAAGGAAATCCATATTTTACTTCTATAAGGAAAATTTCTTTCTCAAAGGAATTTACCCCTGCCATGTTTTCATTATTCATTTCAATATTTTTCTTACACTTCGATATTTTTCTTACACTTAGATATTTTGCTTACACTTTGATATTTTTCTTACACTTTGATATTTTGTTTACACTTCAATATTTTTCTTACACTTCAATATTTTTCTTACACTTCGATATTTTACTTACACTTTGATATTTTTCTTACACTTCGATATTTTTCTTACACTTGAATATTTTTCTTACACTTCAATATTTTGCTTACACTTCGATAATTTTCTTACACTTCAATATTTTTCTTACAATTAGATATTTTTCTTACACTCTGATATTTTTCTTACACTCTGATATGATATTTTTCTTACACTTCAATATTTTTCTTACACTTCGATATTTTTCTTACACTTAAATATTTTTCTTACACTTCGATATTTTGCTTACACTTCGATATTTTGCTTACACTTCAATATTTTGCTTACACATCGATATTTTACTTACACTTAGATATTTTTCTTACACTTAGATATTTTACTTACACTTCGATAATTTTCTTACACTTCGATATTTTTCTTACACTTCGATATTTGGCTTACACTTAAATATTTTTCTTACACTTCGATATTTTTCTTACACTTCGATATTTTTCTTATACTTCAATATTTTTCTTACACTTCGATATTTTGCTTACACTTCGATATTTTTATTACACTTCGATATTTTTCTTACACTTCCATATTTTTCTTACACTTCGATATTTTTCTTACATTTCGATATTTTTCTTACACTTAGATATTTTTCTTACACTTCGATATTTTTCTTACACTTCAATATTTTTCTTACACTTCGATATTTTTCTTACACTTCGATATTTTTCTTACACTTCCATATTTTTCTTACACTTCGATATTTTGCTTAAACTCTGATATTTTTCTTACATTACGAACATCATTTTTACTTAGGCTTACACATGTTTCATTATAAAATGATGTCGTGATTTCAGTTACACATGCTTTGTTATAAAATGATGTCGCCCATTCTGTTTCTAACTAACTGTTGGTTTAATGACACGTGTACAGGTCCCTCTGAAATTTGAGGAAAATATGATCATTGGATGAGGGAGCCGACCGTTGGAAATTTTCCTATAAATAGAAGCTCATTTGAAAGTGCTCAATATTAAACTTCGACAACTTGACAACTTCTTCTTACATGCTGTTGAAGTGATTTCTAGAGAGAGAGGCTCTTATTAACTCTCAAAATTCGTGCAGAAATTTTGAACTACTTGTTCAAACTTTGCCTTGTGCAGATTGCTTCGTGTGACTCCCAATGTTGCTGATTACATTTGAGGGTTTCTGGGGATAGGAAGACAGAGGTGTCGGCTACCTTAATGTTCGAGGGCTTCCTTGCTGAGAAAGACAGAGGTTCCAACTACCTTGATGTTGAGGGCTTACGGGGATAGCAAGACAGAGACTCTGATCTTTGTATCGAGGGCTTACCCTGGTGTGGGTAAGACAGAATTTCTTGAAAGTATAAATCAAGGGACCTTTATCCAAGGTTCTTAGATACCCTTATCTTTGGGTTAAAAGACTTATATCTTGTTACTAGTAGTTTTACTACTTGTTTTCCGCTGTATTTCGTATTGTAAGGAAATTATAATCTTCTTATATTTCCTTACACTTGTACTCTGATTAGTTTAGATTCTATATGCTTTAAGGTAGAATTTCATATTGTAAACTTTGGTTAAGTTTCAATTTCCAAATCTATATTTCCGGAACCAGTTTTTCAGAATCACTTTCTAGATTTAAGAAAGTGCATAGAACTAGAAGTTTGTAACTTCATACTTTGTCCCAATATTTCATTGGTCTTAGAGGTGTTGTGAATTTTCTTAAGTTTAACTTTGTTAAAAATATATCTTTACTTGTTTAAGGAAATTTTTTAAAGTGTACAATTCACCCCCCCTCTTGTATATTAAGCATCTACATCCTAATTTTGATCCTACAACAAAGTCCCTTACCTTGAGTTTGACTCATCACATACAATATTTATATTCCAAAATAATAAAATAATACTAATTAATTATTATTTTTATAACCTTTTTCAAGTTTATTATTCATTTTATATCACTTAATATAATTTTATACTAATTACTTCATTATTTAAGTTCATGTTTGGTGTTTTGATGATATTTATTTTATAAGACCAAAATGACTTTGGCCGGTTGACTATGGTCAAAGTGTACATTATTCCATATTCTCTCGAATAATATTCATGAAATAATTATTATTTTTATAAATAAATTATACTTTTAAATATATCCATTAAATGCGAATATGAAAAATAAACTATATTATAATCATGGAGACTGTAAGTCTTATATACGCATGAGTAACGTTTCCATTTTTCAATGAACAATGTGGAAAGGAGGAAAGTATCATTTTATAATTTAAGAATTATAATAATATGATTAATATTATATTAATCATATCAATATACTTATATATATCATCCATGTGATGTGGTGGTGGAACAAAAATCGCATCGCTTTGTGGAGGTGATAATTCACGCATACGCTTGAACGGCGTAAACATTTTTCTGTGCATGGAAAGGTAATAAAAAAAATTATATATGATATTTTCAAAAAATTTCATTAATATAATATATAAAAAAATTACTTATATCATTATAACTAGTATTTAGAGATGGTGATGAAAATGAATTATATCGGTTCGCGAGGCAGTAGTTCATCGTACACACGAAGGATAAATTTTGTTTCCATTTGATGGAAGTGGAGATGGATTTAGGTGATTATATTTACATAATATCATCTAAATATATTTATGATACTAAATTTGTTATTTCATAATATTTTAATAATATTTTAATGAGGTGTAAGAAGAAACAAAATATAAACACTTAATTAAAAATGAAGCCTCTTCTTTAGAAATCCTTCATTTCTTAACACCTTAATACCACGAAGGATGGTGTTATGCCTAAAATTAGAGCTATAAAATGTGGGGAGTGATTCTAGGAATGTATATGGGTATATATTTGATGAAAAAATAGGTTTTAAAGTGTGAATAAAAGATTTTAAGAGGTTCCCTTTTATAAGACAGTAGAGGGGAACTCTTGTAATTTCTCAAAATATTAAATTAATATAATTTAATTTTATATTCCCAATAGATCCAAACTGATTACTTAGAAAAAATTATTATTTTTGGTTGAAATAAATTCATAAAATTAAAATGAAATAATTTTTTACTATTTTTTAATCCTTATCTTTTTTTGTTTTAACCCTTATTTAATCTCTTTAACTCTTATCATGACAACATTTAGTTTTACTCTTTGAAGGTAAATATAGATAATCTAAAATTATAAAAGAAAAATAAATGAATTATTTATGAAATTTTGAACATTATACTAATAAGTGTTCCAAATTTTATATTTTTATGAATATTATATCATTTAATAAAATAATATTTAATTTAAAATATCATTAATGTCAATTTTAAAACTCTTCAATACTTGACTTTTTAAAAATATCATAACAACCTGATATCATAGTAAAAATTATTTTGAAACATTGGTAAAATATAAAATACATCTGTAAAAAAATTATGACATTAAGTATCTCAAATAATATTTATTTTATGTTTTTAATATCAATTATTTGATTTTTCCATTAATTAAACTATTATTGCATCATCATTATGCAAGCCTTTAAGGTAATTGTATCTTCCCTAAAATTTAAAAAAAATTCTCATTATTAATATAAATATTTTATATTTCAAAATAATATTTATAGTATAACATATCTCCTATATAACCCCATATTAAAAATATTTCACTTATCAAAAACGATAGTATGAAAAGTTTGACTGTTCTTTGAATAAAATATTATAAAGGTAATAATATCATAAAAAATGAATTAAATAGTCACATAACCAATAAAATAATTACTATGGAATAAAAATACTAAAAAAATAAAAATGGTGAATGTGTTAGTATCATTTTATAATATTTTAAATTTTATTTTTACCCTTAATTAAATGATTTACCCTTAACTGTGGTAATAAAAATTACTAAAGTTACTATTCATATTGGCTAAAAATAAACGTAAAATATTTAATAAATCTATAAATTATGATTCCAAATATAGAATCCATTTTTAAAAAATAAAAAAACACACAATTGGATAAAATTAATTAAAGAATAATCCCATGTACGAGATGATAAAACGGGTTATTAAAGTGAAAACATTCAGATGTTCACAAAGTTTTTCTATACAATTTCAATATGAAATTTATTATAATGAACAAAATTGTATTAATATATATATAATTGAACTATTTTGATTTTAAAATTAATTCAATATATAATTTATCATTATAAATTATTTAGACAAAAAGTCAGTTTTCAATTAAAATGTTGTGTTTTTAACTATTTATCAAAAAAATGAAGCTTTTTGGAAAAATAACAAAAAATGAACCAAATTAAATTTTTATATTATTATTTAAATTAATAATTTTATTTTTTAAAATATAATTAATAAAATTTTTAAAATTTTCTTTTTAAAACATGTCTTCCATTAAAAGGAGGTAAAAATACTTTTAGAAAAATAAAGCTTTTATACGTAAAATCGGATTTTTTCTTATATTATTCCTATAAAACTTATTAGATAAATTTAAAACATTTGTTTAATATAATATATAAATATATTAATTATAAATCACTAATATTTATTAATATAATTTATTAATATGAAATTTCTTTTTGGGAATAAAAATAATTTTTTTTCATAAAAACACATCCTTTACGTTCAATTAATTTTTATTTTAATTTAGAATTAATTGGTAACCAAATAATATATTATATAAACATTTGTAAACCATATATTAATAATTCAATTAATCATGTCCATACCCTCCATTTTAACGGCAAGATTATAATGATAATGTTTAAATAATAATATTTAGTTGTCCATTTAAGATTGATGAGACATATCATGTACACTATCAAACATGGTGTTTCCTTATTAAAATATTATGTTGTTACATTCTCCCCCCCCTCATTTAATAATTTTTTTCCCTCACAATTTTAACTCATTCTTAGTAACAAAGGTTTGACTATTCAAATTACCTTTATTGAAATACGACATCGAAACAAGGGTCAATAAAATTACCATTTGAAAATAGATAAATGAAAGTATGAAGGTTACCTAAGATAACACATACTAGGGTTCCATGTAGAAAAACATGGATATCTAAAAGAAAATTTACTATCATGTTCTAATGTAGAGTGGTAGAGAACATGGTAATAGAAATTTTAACCATAAAAAAAAGTATGCCTGTGATGGATAAAAAGGATGTTGATTTCTTTGTCAAAAAATTAAATGGATAATGTTTTTGTTTCTAGAACATTTTTTTGAGTTGATGAATTAATTTTCTTCCCAGAATAAAAATATAAATAAAAATACTTCCTTGAAAATTATAGTTTTATCCTTTAATCAATTTACACCAGAAACTAATCTTTTTATCCAAACGATGAGTATTCAAGATAATTTTTTTATGCCTGAAGCATCAGAATCAACTTATATGGATTAAAAAATCCAAAAAATAATATATATATTTATTTATCTTGTATTTATTCATTAACCAAAACCAAAAAAATTTCTACAAGATAATATAATTCTCCAAAAAAGAACAAACCTTTATTTGAATAAAAACCACTTCAATCTCTAAAATTAAACAGTGACGCCCAAAGTTTAACACAAATCATTTAATAGAAAATTTTCCTTAAAATTTATCAAAATAATTAAGAAAAATATTGAAACATAGAATTCATAAGGATTTTATCACATAGTTTTCCCTAATAAAATTTTAAAATTATCTCGAAATAACATCAATTACTCTTGAAGTCTCATACCAAAAGTAATTTCCCTAATCATATATTATCCAAAATATGATAATCATTTCTATAAATAATAAAAATCACTATAAATACTCATTAAAATAATATATACTTCCAAAATATATTTCAACCTTTATTTATAAAATAAAATCTCATAGTATTATATTTACCTTAATCTTATTAGATTCCTAAAAAAGTGAATGTATCATGATATAACATTAATCTCTTAATCACCAAATAATTTTATAATCACAAGTAAATATATTTTATAAATCAATTATTACAAAAATAATCTTATTCTTCATCTGTAAATTTTTTTAAATAAAAATAAAAATTCATGTTAACTGTGAATTCGCATGGGCCAGTGGTAGGTGATGAACCCTTATCACCCTTCTGTTATGGGTTAAATTCTTACGGCCCTACCAAACATGATGGGTTGTAACATGGTATGTGGTTTCTCCTTTTATAAAACTATATAATTCTTATAAAATTACTAAAATATGATAAAACCTTGAAAAATAACCTCAACATGTCTTAACCACAAATATAATCTCATACCTTTCATTTCTCATACCAAAAAGTAATAACGCATAATTATACCAAAAATGAATGTCTCAAAAAATACAATTAGTCACCCAAAAATATCATAAATTAAATCCTAAAATGTGTTTCTAAGACACTGAACTTATAATCAACTTTAAAATTATAAACCCATGATGATATTTATAACTCTTAAGAAAACATCTTATTTTCCAATGTTGTCTAAACCATCCTCCAATACCAACTATAAGGAACGGACCTTAAACATTATATATTTTAGTGTTTTTGAAATATAATTCACATTATTAAAAATTCAGTGATATTTCTGGTTTGGAGTTTTATAGAATTAGAAAAAATTCTTACAATGTAAACCCATAAATTACATGTGGAAACTTCTATATAGTATTCATTTTTCCAAAAAATAAAAAACATTAAAATAAAACATGATTTTTTATGATGATAAATCTTTAAAAAATTTACCTTGATCTTATCCTTGTCCATACTCACCCTTAAACCCTATGAAAAAAAATTAAAACTTAGAATGAACACAAAATCTTGGTATGGGGCATAAAAGAAATGAAAACATTATTTTAGTGAAAGCTAATAAAAACTTTTTAAAAAAAACATACCATTTTTCCCAAAAAAAAAGAATCATCTTTTCAAAAATAAAATTATCCTAACTTATTTAAATAAAATTATTTTTATAAAAACTCATAATCAATCAAATAATATATAAGTTTGTAACTTTTGAAATAATTATACTCTTATGTAATAACCATGTAGTTGACTTTCATACATGTCACTCTTAAAAATGGAATAAACATATGATCAAATTCCATACATGTAACTCTTACAAATGGAATAACCATACAATTTAATCCCATATCAAATTCATTGTAGATATATCATAAACCCTCCCGTTTTTGGTTTATCACGAAACCACCCATCACTGTTTTATCACATAACCACTTATAAAATGTCTATGTATCATTATACAATCTTAACACATAAAAGCATGCAATTTCAACATGTCACTCAAAAAAATTCATTTCCACTCATAATAAAACATCTAAAGTTATTGAAATAATCAATATATTTTCAAAACCCATTTCCAATAAAAAATACCCAGAAATGTATAATATTTTGAATTCAAATCTTTAAATATTTAAAAATATATTTTGAAATCAAAGTGTCACATAAAACTTTGAAACAATTAAATCATATACCCCATTAAGGAATAGAATTTAACAAAAAATAACATGAGAATAAATAAATTTAAGATATGATATTTCAAAGTGGATATATATACAACTCATAAAAGAAGGTGGGTATATAAAATCAAAATATGTCTCAGTAAAAGGAGATTGATACAAAGTACCTTAGCTTGAGTCTGACTCATCACGTGCAATCTTTATATTCTAGAATAATATAATTATATTAAATATTTACTTTATGGGGAACCATTTTAATTTTTATTATTCCTTTTATATCACTTTTAAGCATGTTATAAAAATTACCTCATTATTTAAGTTCATATCTGACGTTTTGATGATATTTGGTTCATAAGTTCAAAATGACATCAGTTGGGGGCTTACTCATGAGGAGGATGCCCATAATTTGGGTAATTATAACTGGGGATTACTCCTGAAAAGGAGGCCCAGGTTAGGGGATATGGGGCTTACTCCTAAGGAGGATTCCCAAATTAGAGGACTTGGGGCATACTTCTGAGGAGGATGCCCAAATTAATGAATTATGACTGGGGATTATTCCTGAAAAGGAGACCCAGGTTAAGGATTCTCTCATCTTAAAGGATGAGTTTAATGAATGAAATCCCAATCGTTAGTGACATAAATATGTGTAAATCACTAGGTTTTGAGAGATATTCTATAGAATTCCTTTCATATAAGGAAGTCAAATCAAGAAATCATGCCATAAATGGCTTTGAATAGTGTCTTGACGACTGAATCTTGAATAGGAGAGGTGGAATGGATTAAGAGGGGTGAAATGGGAAATAAGGGAACCTAAAAAGGTAGGGTCGTGCAAGTCCTGGTAGGCGCGCAGGTACTGCGTGGGCGTGCAAGTCCTGGTCGTGCAGGTATACCTGCGGGACCTATGGGTACTTGCGCGTTTGTAAACCAGTATGGTAATACTTGAGCGATCCTTGACAAATGCCTTTATAATTATCCTGAGGTACTTCCAGAAGAGAGGCACACAAGTTTTGGTGAGGAAGTAGGGCATCACGCAAGTATTTTTATTCCCTTTAAGGGTAAAACACTTTAGGCACGCAAGTGTTAGTGAATTATAACACTTAGACCTTACTCCTCTTGTTTAGACCTTCCATTCTAGGTAAATAATTACCTTATAAGTGTTTGGAAGACCTGGAGAAGAGACTTGGGAGCTCAGAGCTCTAAATCTGAATTCTGGAAAAATTTCTTTCTGAATGGGGGGCCCACAGGGTCTATTTGTAGGCTGGAGAAGACCCCAGGCGGTTATCCTTTAGGGTGCGGAAGTCACTTGTGTGACCATTAGGCGTCGCGCAAGTCCACTTGCAGGACAATGATGAAACTTGCGCGGCACATGTTCTTTTGATCCCTTGTTCATGCCTTTCTCTATTTTTGATGTTTCCTTCAAAGGATGAATCAATTTTTGCTAAGTCATTTCCCTTTCCATTCTTTTAGACAATTTGACGAAAAGGAGCATCAACAAAATTCCCCCCTCAGAGTTGGATCCAAAAAGAAATGCGGATTTGACTCTGAGGAAATCGAGAATCAAAAGGAAATTGGGGTGCACAGGGTATGGCGCGCAAATGAGCTTCAGGCATGCAGGTTCTGGCGCGCAGGGATACGGCCTTTGATCATGCAAGTTACGGCACACAGGGTCAAGGCCGCGTCTATAAATAGAGGGTTCACTTCCGTACAAAGCATATGGATTTGAAACTTTCGAGCTCTCGCCGCGCAAGTTGCATTTGCCGCGCAAGTTACTCTTTTCGCCGCTGTTTCCTTGATGTCGCGCTACTATAAAGGTATTTGGACCTACGTGGTGATACTTGCGCGCTAAATACTTGTGCGGAACATCCATACTTGTGCGCCATGTTTATACTTGCGTGCCTTAATGCCTTATCCATTTTTCTGAATTCCTTCACAAATTTTATGAAAAATAAACCCATTTAAGAGTTAGTTTACTCAACTTTTGTGTAGATTCAATGGCTCTCAGGAGAATCGGAATAGCTGGTGAACTGGCTAGAAAGCGGATTGATGACATGATGAACATTGTTGGCCATGATTACTATGATATCTGTGACAGCACTCTCCCAAATTTGGCTAGGTACTTGAAGAAATATCATCTTAATTTTCCACAGAGAATCTACCTGTCCCTGTATGGTCATGGTCATCTGCAAGGAGTCAATGTTCCAGATGCAAAGAACTATACGCCTGAAATGCATCTACACTGCTACTCTATTTCGGTTATGCTGTGCATTAAGAGCAACAACAATGGTGTGAACTTTCAAATTTTCCTTCCATGTCATTTCCTTGGAGATATGAAAATGGAAAACCCATGGGCTAAAATGTTTTCCACTGTCAGTTGGTGGAGAGAAGAAAAACATGGCATTAGAGAAATATCTGAAAAGAGTACTCTACCAAAATATAACTTTACTTCCAATGCCCCATTATCAAATCCATGTATCCATCTTCCAAGTCTCTTGGACAGAAATAGAGTCACTATTTGATCAGCATAAAATTTTCTCAAACCGCACTCATGAACATCCTTTTACAATTGTTCCAAGAAGAGCTAGTATCACTGCATCTCTTATTGTATCCAATTGATGGAATGAATTCCAGGTGGTTGCTGATGAAGCTCGGTATGCCGTAAATCAAATGAAGAGTTATGTTGAAATCCTTTTGTAATTCCTGAAAAAGGGAAGAGACTCCAGTCTGTGGATATCCTTCTATCTCCTATGTATCAATGAAAAACACTTTCATCTTCAATCATTTGTACTTGCATTCTTTGGCTACATGCTTTAAATTTTACTGAAGCCAATGGGCCTACTAAGCATAATTTGATTTTTACTAGGATTATTATAAATAACCCTACAAACTTTGAATATTGTAATTGCTCAGTATTACCTAAATCATACAAAATGTATGTTTAGTGAGCTGGAACTTGACTTTTATTGATATTTCCCCTGTCTTTTGTGGGCAGTTTAAAGTCATGCACGTTGGACATAAGGAGGCTAATGTTTAAGGTCGAAATAGCTTTGATCGAATGGATTAAAATTGACTCAATTCCTTGACAATTTTTCTGAAAACATATTACCATACTCAAGTATGAGGGAAAAAATGTAAACTGTAGCTTAAGAATATTTGAATCTGAGGAATGATATAAAAAAGAGCAAAAAGGCATCAGAAGAAGTAATTTCTAAGAATGAAGTTACTATTATTTAACAAACTCGTTAGGGGGTTGAATTATGCAGGGCCACCTAAGGGCATTGGCTACATAGTCAAATAAATAGCATTTTTTAGCTAACAAGTCTGTTATGTAGACTCTTTATGCAAGGCCGCCTAAGGTAACGTGCTGCATAGTCAGGCAAAAGAACTCTTAGTAATTTACCTTTCTACTGCTAAAAGCTAGTGAAACTTTATGGAGATTCAAAATTTCCAAATTATAGAGTTTGCTATATGGAAAGAGGTACTTGAATATGGATAAGATATTTTCGAAAAAGATTATCGAAGAACTAGATGGATATCACTTCTACGAAGGTCTGACCCAAACGTAGGGAAGGAGAATATAAACCATAGACTTGAATACTTTCAGATCATGAAAAAGGATATAGGACACATATGTTAAGGATGGCTATTTTTGCGGATCCCAACATACTGTCTTTTAAGACCAATAAGGAAAAAAGAGGCTTTCTTCCCAAGAATGAAGTTACTATTATTTAACAAACCTGTTAGGGGGTTGAATTCTGCAGGGCCACCTAAGGGCATTGGATGCATAGTCAAATAATAGTATCTTTTGGCTGACAAGTCTGTTATGTAGACTGTTTATGCAAGGCCGCCTAAGGGTACGTACTGCATAGTCAGGTAAAAGAACTCTTATAAATTTGACATTTTTTTGACTAAAAGTCAAGAAAAGGGTTATGAAGATCTAAAAATATTTAAGGTTAGGATTATGACACATAAAGATGGGTATTGTTCAATATATACAAAGATACACAGATCAATGCTAACCATAATCATGTTGTGGTTGGGTCCTGAATGGAAATGTTGGACTTCACTACGTATCCTATAAGGATGAGAATCAAGCCATACGTAGTTCTTAAACTACAGTTTAACGTCGTGTGGGACAAAAATATTAGAGATATTAGTTTAGGGTCATAGAACTTGGACCATTATAAGAAATACACACTGTGTGTTTTCATGGGGACTTTTCAGCCAAGGGACTGAAAGTGGAATTTGGGGTTAGGCCCAAAGACTTGGGGATGGATTCGAGGGACACCCGAACGTTCCTACATATCCCATAAGGACGGGAATCAAGCCCACGTAGTTATAGAAATACCCTCTGTACAATTTTGGTTCGTACATGTGAATGGTGAAAGGGGACTTTAGTACAATGATTGTTTAACCCAAGATAAAAGGTTTAGGCATTGCCATGTATGCATGTAGTCTTTGAAATGAAACATGATTGTAAAATCAATATAAATAATGTTTTCCTCTCAGGTGAGGGTATCAAAGAATATTGTTGTTTATTGTCATACTGGACAAAAGTGTTGTATAGTTTAATGTCGTATAACAAGGACGAAAGTGAACCAATGTAAAGATATTGATTCTAGGGGCGGTTTCACGAATCAACATCGTATGAGATGGAGGTGAACCGATGTGAAGAGATTGGTTTTGGGCTTGAACCTTGGGAGGTTGCCTACGTATCCAGCCTGGAAGGCAAGGATCAAAGTCTGCATAGTTCAATTAAAGAATGAATTAATGATCAAGTTGTTCTTGGGGACAATGACCTAAAAAATGATGTTGGGACTGACACATGGTTAGTAGCCTAGAGAGAGTGTTATGTGTCACGACCCGTCCTCAGGGCCTGTGCCGTGACTACCCCAAGCCCACCTTCTATAGGCCAGGGGCTGCCGACTAGCACCAAGGCGTAAATCCCGGTAAAGGGAAGGCATTTATTTTATAAAGTAAACAATAAACACCACAGAGTAAGCAGTCAGAAGTAAACACGAAGTAAAAACTGGTACAACAGTAAGTGCGGAAAGTAAGTGGGCTAGAATACAAACCCAAACTGAAAGTAAATTACAACTGGAAAGGGAAAACAACAACTGAAAAGTAAAGATGCAACTCCGAGATGTCCACTAGAAATACCACCTGAAGGGTGGGTATAGATAGCTCCACTTCTCATTGGGTCCCGCCGTCCGCTCCGAGTATGTCTCGCCCAGTGGTCCACCTCCAGGTATCGTCCTGCTCTGCAAGCCACAACCACGATCATTACTGTCTGTCGTCTGCAACCAACACAAACGTAGTGCGGGAATAGCCCGTGCAGGGGTGAGTATAAGCTACTCAGTAGGGACCCTGAGACCCCCGAAGGTATCCCAGTACCCACAAAGGATAATACAAAAAGGAAAGGTAAATCACGAAGTAACATCAGACACTGCTTAGGTATATTCCCATACATATACCTAAGTCATCAATTCTCATTCGGCTCCAACATCTGAGACCAAGTACAAACCAATCCACACAGGAAAGAAAAAGGTAAATCCACACAGGATAGCACAACACAATCCACACAGGAAAGCAAAACGTAAATCCACACAGGATAGTACAACACAATCCACACAGGAAAGTAAAACAGGATTCATCTCACACAGATATACTTCTTCGAAAGACGATAGAGATGATCACTGATCCATCTAAGTCGTCAAAACCACGAAGGATCGATAGGTACTAACCCCCACAATGACCCACACAGGATCGAACCCACACAGGATCGGTAGCACTGATCCACACAGGATCGCTGAGTGTTGTAGTCGTCGTCGTCGAATCCATTGAGGACCTCTGCACAGGCGTTGTCGCAGTCACAGTAGCAGTCGCAGCCAGCTCTAGGGTTCCTGCACACAGTAAGCTCGTTCGGGAGGGTCCGCTCCACGAGCCGAGAGGCTGATACATCAACTGACACATAGTCCAGAGTTGATGTATCCAAAAGTTCTGTATCTTCAATAGGAACTCAACGTCGCAGACGGCGCGTCAATCGGACGCCCGGTCTGAGAGTTATTGGCTTTTTCGTCCCAGGGGCCCGGTTGGTTTTTAAGGAAAACCAACCCGACCATACTCCACCTACGTACAAACCTCGGGCGGAGTAATCCAAATGATCCGTCTCACTAAGATGAATCCAACAAAGTCGACGGCACGTCAATCGGACGTCCAGAGCTTAAGTTATGAGCGTTTCCGCTCCGAGGGCCCGGTTGGTTTCGTGTACGAACCAACCCGGCCGAACTCAAAGTAATCTGAAACCTTGAGTGCGATATACCGAAACGACCATCTCGATTCAAGGATCACATCGCAACTAACTTTGGGTTGATCGGAGGTCCTTAGCCCATGTTATGGGCAAAAGACCGAAGAAGGTCCGAAAACGGGGGTTTCGGGCCCGGACCGACCCAGCCCGAGACCCCCCTGGTCGGCCCAAAATGGGTCGACCCAACCCGGGTCCAGGTCGGCCCGGACCGGTGCGGCCCAGCCTGGCTGGGCGCGGCCCGGCCTGGTGGACCGGCCAGGCGGCCGACCCGGCCTGGGCACAGCGCGCCCAGCGCGCTGGCAAGCTTGGCCAACGGCCGAGCCGTTGGCAAAGGGGGGGGGGCCTGCCCCCCTGGTGTAACCGCAGCCCCCCTTTAATGAGGATCGTTTTGTAGGCCGGTCGGGGGAATTAATTCCCCCGGTTTTCCTTTGTCCACCCGGCCCGCACCGGTCGGCCGGTTCTTCCAACAAGGACCGGCGACGACCGGTCCTTCTCCTTCGCCCACATCGGCGGCCCGGAACCGGCCGTCGGTCACCCTGCTCCGCTACGGCCCAGAACCGGCCACGGCTTGGTTCGTCCGGCGCGGTGTGACGGCACTATTCCCTTCCACTGCGGCCCCGCTCCAGCCGCGGTGTCTTCGGTTTTCTTCGACGCAGCGCGACGGCATCGCGTCCTTGTTCAACTTCACGGTGCGGCGCAACGGCGCCGCGCATTACCTTGTCGTATGATCCTGCGTGGTACGATGGCACCACGCCATTCCATCCCAACCATATTTGAAACAACATTCAAAATTGAAGGAGGGTCGGCCGTGTTTGTGCCGTCCGGCCCCCTCTCGTTAATCGATAACATTTAGTCGTATATCCACGAAGATCGACAAACTAGAAATCACGGACGAAAAATAATTAAATAATCCACTACATTGACAAAAGATATGACGAACGTCAACGTCACGAAGCAAGGATTCGAAGACGTTGATAGAGATTTCATCGCAGAAAACTGTCGCGAAAAGAGACGTCGCGGAAGAAAAACCTCGTGGAAGAAGACGTCGCGTCGCGGGTCGGTGTCGCGGAGACGGTCTTTGTGGGCTCGGCACTCCACGTCGGAGATCATTCGTTCTTTGCGTTCTTCGTCAAAGAGAAAGAAGAACTCAAGACTTCCTTTGCTCCTTTCCTTATTTTTCCCCCAATTCCTCTCAAGCATCAAAGGAACTAACCCAAAAATAAATTAAGCCACACTTAATTTATTAACTCAACATGGCTTTTGAAATTCAAGAGTTTGAATTTCAGAAACTCACATTAAACTCACTACATTAATTTCATAAGTTATTAACTTAAGTTAAAAATATTAATGGTGAGTTGAGGGGGGTTAGAGGATATGAAGGGGTGGGGTTCGTGTGGGCCCCACCACCCTCATAACCTCTCAGGGAGGTTGGGTAGTTACCCAACTTCCATCCAAAGGATTAATCACTTAGAGTAAAATAAAAACTGTTGTTAAATTTTTATTTTTAACTTCCACATTTTTTATCAACATATCTCGTGTAAACGCAACTTCGGATTAAGCGTTCCTTAGAAATTACTGGCGATGTGGTTCCATCGGTGCCCTCAGAATTCGATTCCAAGCACCGGTTAAAAAGATAGGAATTCCCGCTCATTCGTTCACTGAACGTACCCGAGCTAAACTTCATATAGAAATTTTGGGCACACCGGGCCTCGGAATCAAGTTCCGTCAGAAACTGCGTTCTTGTAAAATCCCAAAGAAAATTAAGAATAAAAATTCCTTGAATTTACAGGTCTTTACATTACTCCCACCTCAGGTCTTTACGTCTCCGTAAAGATCCATCAAAACTAGGGAAACAAATGTGGGTACTGAGCACGCATTTGAGCCTCCCGCTCCCAAGTGATCTCCTGGAGGTTCCCGTGCTGCCATCTGATGCGCACTAGAGGTATCGACCGTCCACGTAGGACCCTCTCCTGTCGATCCTCGATCTCCACTGGGACCTCTGAAAAAGTCCCCCCATCATCAACGTCAATCTCCCCATGGTCAATGATATGCGTCGGGTCATGCACGTATCTCCTCAGCTGAGATACGTGGAAGACGTCGTGCACCTGGTGCAACTGAGGTGGTAGAGCCAGGCGATAAGCCACCTCTCCAAAACTGCTGAGGACCTGGAATGGTCCGATGAATCGTGGAGACAACTTGCCTCCTCGGCCAAATCTCTGTAAACCACGTCGAGGTGAGACACGCAAGAAGATGTGGTCATCATCCTCGAACTCTAGTGGCCTCCGCCTCCTATCAGCATAAGACTTCTGCCGGCTCTGAGCTGTCCTCATCTGCTCCTGGATGACCTGGACCTTCTCTGTCGTGGCCTGGACCATCTCTGATCCCACAAGTGCTGATTCCCCAGGGTCTTTCCATCACAAAGAAGATCTACATGATCGGTCGTACAACTCCTCGTATGGTGCCATCCCGATGGTGGAGTGGTAGTTATTGTTGTACGCGAAATCCACCAAGGGTAGGTGGTCCTCCCAACTACGACCAAAGTCGAGGACACATGCGCGGATCATGTCCTCAAGAGTCTGAATGGTCCTCTCCGTCTGACCATCCTTCTGAGGGTGAAAGGCTGTGCTCAGACGTAGCTGCGTCCCGAACGCCTCCTGCAACCCCTTCCAAAGCCGGGAAGTAAAGAAAGCATCTCGATCGGAGATGATAGATTATGGAACACCGTGAAGCCGTACAATCTCCTGAACTTAAATTCGTCCCAAGCTCTCCATTGAGCCCTGCTCTCTCATGGGTAAGAAGTGAGCCGACTTGGTGAGTCGGTCGACAATCACCCAAATGGAGTCGTGACCTCTGGAAGTGCGCGGAAATCTAGTCATGAAGTCCATATATATCCCGTCCCACTTCCACTCCGGGACCTCTAAGGGCTATACCAAGCCTGCTGGTACCTAGTGCTCATCCTTCACCTGCTGGCAGGTGAGGCATCGAGAAACGAACTCCACCACAGCCTTCTTCATGCCCAGCCACCACTGCTGTCGCCTGAGATCCTGGTACATCTTCACCACTCCGGGATGTACCGTCAATAGAGAGGTGTGAAACTCTCTCAGAACCTCCTCCCGTAAAGTGACTGGTACTAAGTTACGTCCTCTAAAAAGGATGTTGTGCTCTGCTTCAAAGGTGAAACCATCAGGTGCCTGTCCTAAGGATATCTGTGCACGCCGCGTCTCACAGTCAGCGTCCCCACGCTGTGCCTCTCTAACCCACTGCAGTAATTGAGGGGTGACTATGAGAGACTGAAGGAAGGCTACTCCATCTCTATCCACAAAGGATATCTGCAAAGAGGCTAGCTACTCTGTCGCCTCCTTGAGTAGCCGAATGCCCGTCCTCCTGCCGAGGGAATTGGCTACCACGTTCCCCTTCCCAGGAGTATAGACTATCTCAAAGTCATAGTCCTGGAGGAACTCGAGCCATTTCCACTGTCTCAGATTTAGATCCTTTTAAGAGAAGATCTATCTAAGACTCTGATGGTCTGAAAAGACTGTAAAGCGCTCTCCCATCAGGTAGTGTCGCCATGTCTTCAGAGCGAAGACCACTACTGCTAACTCCAGGTCATGGGTAGTGTAGTTATTCTCATGCGGCCTCAACTGAAGTGATCCATAGGCCATCACGGCCCGCTCCTGCATCAGGACACATCCGAGTCCAGTCCCTGATGCATCGCAGTAGACTACGTACCCTACTCCCTCCTCATGCAACCTCAAGATAGGTGTGTTGGTCAATCTCTATCTCAGCTCCTGGAAGCTCTGCTGACATCTGTCTAACCACACGAAGGGTTTCCCCTTCTTCGTCAAAGTTGAGAGTGGTGTCGCAACTCTGGAGAAGTCTGGCACAAATCTCTGATAGTATCCAGCTAGTCCCAAGAAACTCTGCACCTCCGTCACGCTCCTGGGTGGATCCCAAGATAGCACTGTCTCGATCTTCGCGGGATCCACCGCAACTCCCACCTCAGAAATGACGTTCCCCAAGAAGTGGACCTCATGTATCCAGAACTGGCACTTCTAGAGCTTACCATAAAGCTGGTGCTCTCGAAGTGTGTCTAGTACAACTCGTAAGTGGTAGGTGTGCTCCTCCTCAGTCGTCGAGTAAATCAAAATGCCGTCGATGAAGACTATGACAAATCGATCGAGGTTTGGCTGAAAGATCCTGTTCATGAGAGCCATGAACACTGCTGGAGCATTGGTTACGCTGAATGGCATATCCAAGAACTCATAATGGCAAAACCGACATCTGAAGTCCGTCTTTTTCACGTCCTCGTCTCGAACTCTGAGCTGATGACAGCCTGACCTGAGGTCTATCTTTGAGAACCATTGTGCTCCCTTGAGTTGTTCGAAGAGGTCATCAATCCTAGGTAGCGGATACTTGTTCCTCACTGTCACCTGGTTCAGGAGACGATAGTCGACACAAAGTCGCAAGCTCCCGTCTGCCTTCTTGGCGAACAAAATCGGGGAAGCCCAAGGTGAAACTTTGGGTCAGATGAATCCCTTGCCCTGCAAGTCCTCCAACTGTACCCGTAGCTCTTGAAGCTCGGCAGGGGACATCCGATATGCTGGAGTCGATATCGGTGTTGTCCCGGGGTACAGGTCAATATAAAAGTCTACCTATCTATGAGGAGGTATCCCTAGAACATCGTCGGGGAAAACGTCCACATACTGGTCCACAACTGTAGGAAAACTAGGACTTCGCACGTCAACAACTCCTAGTATGAGGCTATCCAACTGGTGAGTGATGGGATGTCCTCTCCTCTACAGAAGTCCATCCTGTTCTGCAAAGTCTCCCTTCTCACTGGTGAAGGTAAACCTGCTCCCGTCGGTGCGTACACATCGCACCTTGCGCCTAATACAGTCAATATGTGCATGGACCGTAGACAAACAATCCATTCCCAAGATGACGTCGTAAGGCCTCGATGCCGCTACAAGAAGATCCCAGCCGAAGCTCTCGCCTCCTAGAGTAAGCTCACACTGCCGGCACCAGTGCGTAATCGTCGAGTCTGCTCCCGTAGGGGTCTCTAGCCGTAAGGATCGAGCCAACGGCTCTGTCGGAATCTCTGAGCTCCGAACAAGGGCAGCGGCTATGAAAGAGTGACTCGCTACTGTGTCTATAAGAACTTCAGCAAGGGTGAAATAGACACAAATTGTACCTCGAAACATCTCGGTCGTGACGTGGTCGTAGGCCTCTGCTTCCTGGAGCTGTGCATGTCTCTACCCTCCAGCTCCCTGTGGTTGGGGTGGACCTCCTGGTGGTGGTGGTGATAGGGTCTCAAAGCGTCGCCCACCACCTACTGCTCGTCCAGCTCCTCTGCCTCATCCGCCTTCTCCCTGCGGACCGCCACGGTCAACCCTCTGCCTCGGTGGTCCCTAAACCGTCTGCTGCTCCTCGGCACGGCGGGTCGGGCAGTCACGAGCCATGTGGCCCTGCCCGCCGCATGAGTAGCACGGCCTGCCTCTCGAAAGACTGGCTCCACGCTGTGTGCCCTGCACTGCTGAGCCAGTGTCCTGAGGTCGTCTTCCTGAGGGTCTGGTCTGCCTAGACCCATGTGTCATCCGTCGACTGCCTGCTGTAGAAGACCCTGCTACGTGCCGCCCTGCGGTGGGTCTCGCCGCTGGTGTAGACTCAGCAAGAAAGATCTCGATCAAAAGGGCTCGCTCCAGTACTCCTGTATGAGTCGGAATGCTGAGGGAGATCAGTGATGCCCTGATCTTGTGTCTCAATCCCTGCTCAAAGGTCTGAGCCCGGAATAATGGGTCTCATACCATGTCTGTCGAGTAGTGCTATAGATCAGTAAATCTCGCTGAGTACTGGGCGACCGTCATGCTGCCCTGCCAAAGATGAAGAAGCTCCTGAATGCGCACCGCACGGAGGGTGGCTAGGACGAACTCTGAGCAAAAGAGGCTCTCAAAATCCATCTAGAGAAGAGATGCCTCATCGTGCACCTGGAGCATCAAGCTCCACCATCTGCCTGCTGCTGCGTGCATTAGGCTCGCTGCGAGGATCACCATGAGGTCTGATGGTGTCCTCACTAACCAAAAAACTCATACCACTACCTCCAGCCAGTCCTCAGCTGCCTGGGGGTCCATCTCCCCGCGGAACCTGGGCGGTCGCTGGTGCTAGAACTCATGCAGTGCACTGAGGTGACGTGCATCGTCAGCGGTTGGTGCTGGAAGCATCGGTGTCTAGGCGGGTAGATCTACCGTTGGTTCCACTACTGACAAAGGGCCCTGCACCGAGGCCTCGTCGCTCGGTGGGATGTCATCATGCTCAACTCTCGGAACCCTAGCTGGCTGCCGTCATGGGGCCATCCTGAAAAGGAAACAGGTGCGCCATGGTTAGAACAGTATACCTGGTGAGCTGATACAAATTAATCACAAAGAAAACATGAAACACACATGCAATCAATGTTTTCGTGCATTAAGTTGGAAACCAGAAGTCAGGGTCCTGGTGTACGGATACGTCGGCCGCCGCACTAACACTGGACTCCCTGGACTGATAACCACACCCAATACTCTAAACACTATTGCTTCACATAGAAAAAGATCGGAGTCCCAAGTTCTGCGGTAGAACCAAACTCCTCTGATACCAATTTGTCATGACCCGTCCTCGAGGCCCGTGCCGTGACTACCCCAAGACCGCCTTCCATAGGCCAGGGGCTGGCGACTAGCACCAAGGCGTAAATCTCAGTAAAGGGAAGGCATTGCCTTTATAAAATAAATAATAAACACCACAGAGTAAGCAGTCAGAAGTAAACACTAAGTAAAAATGGGTACAACAGTAAGAGCGGAATGTAAGTGGGCCAGAATACAAACCCAAACTGAAAGTAAAGTACAACTGGAAAGGGAAAACAGCAACTGAAAAGTAAAGAGACAACGTCGAGCTGTCCACTATAAATCCCACCTGAAGGGTGGGTACAGATAGCTCCACTGCTCCTCGGGTCCCGCCGTCCGCTCCGAGTATGTCTCGCCCAGTGGTCCACCTCCAGGTACCGTCCTGCTCTGTAAGCCTCAACCATGATCATTGCTGTCTGTCGTCTGCAACCAACACAACGTAGTGCGGGAATAGCCCATGCAAGGGTGAGTATAAGCTACTCAGTAGGGACCCCGAGACCCCTGAAGGTATCCCAGTACCCACAAAGGATAATCCACAAAGGAAAGGTAAATCACGAAGTAACATCCGACACTGCTTAGGTATATGCCCATACATATACCTAAGTCATCAATTCTCATTCGGCTCCAATATCCGAGGCCAAGTACAACCCAATCCACACAGGAAAGCAAAACGTAAATCCACACAGGATAGCACGGCACAATTCACACAGGAAAGCAAAACATAAATCCACACAGGATAGCACAACACAATCCACACAGGAAAGTAAAACAGGATTCAGCTCACATAGGTATAGTTCTTCGAAAGACAATAGAGATGATCACTGATCCATCTAAGTCGTCAGACCCACAAAGGATCGATAGGTACTAACCCCCACAATGACCCACACAGGATCGGACCCATACAGGATCTGTAGGCGCTGGCTCACACAGAACTGCTGAGTGATAACCCACATAGGATCGAACCCACACAGGATTGGAAGCACTGATCCACATAGGATCGCTGAGTGTTGTAGTCGTTGTCATCAAATCCACTGAGGACCTCTGCACAGTCGTCGTCGCAGTCACAGTAGCAGTCGCAGCCAGCTCTAGGGTTCCCGCACACAGAAAGCTCGTTCGGGAGGGTCCGCTCCACGAGCCGAGAGGCTGATACATCAACTGACACATATTCCAGAGTTGATGTATCCAAAAGTTCTATATCGTCAACAGGAACTCAACGTCGCAGACGGCGCGTCAATCGGACGTCCGGTCTGAGAGTTATTGGCTTTTTCGTCCCAGGGGCCCGGTTGGTTTTTAAGGCAAACCAATCCGACCATACTCCACCTACATCCAAACCTCGGGCGGAGTAATCCAAATGATCCGTCTCACTAAGAGGAATCCAACAAAGTTGACGGCACATCAATCGGATGTCCGGAGCTTAAGTTATGAGTGTTTCCGCTCCGAGGGCCCGGTTGGTTTTGTGTACGAACCAACCCGGCCAAACTCAAAGTAATCCGAAACCTTGAGTGAGATATAAAGAAACGACCGTCTCGATTCAAGGATCACATTGCAACTGACGGTGTGTCGATCGAAGGTCTGTAGCCCAAGTTATGGGCAAAAGACCGAAGACGGTCCGAAAACGGGGGTTTCGGGCCCGGACCGACCCGGCCCGAGACCCCCCGGTCGGCCCGAACCGGGTCGACCCTCCCCGGGTTCGGGTCGGCCCGGCCCGGTGCGGCCCAGCCTGGCTTGGCGGACCGGCCATGCGGCTGGCCCGACCTGGGCACAGCGCGCTGGCCAGCTCGGCCAACGGCCGAGCCGTTGGCAAAGGGGGAGGGGGGGCGCCTGCCCCCTGGTGTAAATGCGGCCCCCTTCAATGGGGGCCGTTTTGTAGGCCGGCTGGGGGAATTAATTCCCTCGGTTTCCCTTTGTCTGGACGGCCCGCACCGGCCGGCCGGTTCTGCCAACAAGGACCGGCGACGGCCGGTCCTTCTCCTTCGCCCACACCGGCGGCCCGGAACCGGCCGCCGGTCACCCTTCTCCGCCGTGGCCCGGAACAGGTCGCGGCTTGGTTCGTTCGGTGCGGTGCGACGACACCTCTCCCTTCGGTCGCGGCCCCGCTCCGGCCGCGGTGTCTTCGGTTTTCTTTGATGTGGCGTGATGGCGTCACGTCCTTGTTCAACTTCACAGCGCGGCGCGACGGCGTCGCGCATTACCTTGTCGTACGATCCCGCATGGTGCGACGGCACCATGCCATTCCGTCCCAACCATATTTGAAACAACATTCAAAATTGGAGGAGGGTCGGCCGTGTTTGTGCGGTCCGGACCCCTCTCATTAATCGATAACATTTAGTCGTATATCCACGAAGAACGACAAACTAGAAATCATGGACGAAAAATAATTAAATAATCCCCTACCTTGATAAAAGAGATGACGAACGTCGGCATCGTGAAGCGAGGATTCGAAGACTTTGACGGAGATTTCATTGCGGAAAACCGTCCCGAAAAGAGACGTCGGAGAATAAAAACGTCGTGGAAGAAGACGTCGTGTCGCGGGTCGGTGTCGCGGAAGACGGTCTCTGAGGGCTCGGTGCTCCACATCGGAGATCGTTCGTTCTTCGCGTTCTTCGTCAAAGAGAAAGAAGAACTCAAGAATTCCTTAGCTCCTTGCCTTCTTTTTCCCCCAAGTCCTCTCAAGCATCAAAGGAACTAACCCAAAAACAAATTAAGCCACACTTAATTTATTAACTCAACATGGCTTTTGAAATTCAAGAGTTTGAATTTCAGAATCTCACATTAAACTCACTACATTAATGTCATAAGTTATTAACTTAAGTTAACAATATTAATGGTGAGTTGAGGGGGGTTAGAGGATATGAAGGGGTGGGGTTCGTGTGGGCTCCACCACCCTCATAACCTCCCAAGGGAGGTTAGATAGTTACCCAACTTTCATCCAAAGGATTAATCACTTAGAGTAAAATAAAAATTGTTGTTAAATTTTTATTTTTAACTTCCACAATTTTTATCAACTTATCTCGTGTAAACGCAACTCCGGATTAAGAGTTCCTAAGCAATTACCGGTGCTTCGGTTCTATCGGTGCCCTCGGAATTCGATTCCGAGCACCGGTTCAAATGATAGGAATTCCCTCTCGTTCGTTCACTGAACGTACCCGAGCTAAACTTCGGATAAAAATTCTGGGCACACCAGGCCTTGGAATCAAGTGTCGTCAGAAACTGCGTTCTTGTAAAATCCCAAAGAAAATTAAGAAAAAAAATTCCTTGAATTTTATAGGTCTTTACATTATGGTTGAGGTTTTCTCTAAGCTCATGTGAGTCATACTCGGTGTGAGAAATAATATGTAACAACAACCATAACGATGCATAGTTTAATGTCATGTAGGACATATAAAAGGACTATGCAGTTTAAAGTCTTGCAGTTGGGACTATTGGTGCTGCACAGTTTAATGTCATATAGCAGGGACCAAGTACAGTTTAATGTAATGTAGGACGTATCAAGGACTTTCTGTATAGTTTAGCATCATGTAGATAGGACGATGGGGACAATATAGTTTAACGTCATGTTGGATGAAAGGGGGACTGTGCAGTTTAATTTCATGCAGTGAGGACAAAAGAGTAAACCATTTAACGTCATGTTGGACACATTGGGGAATTTTTTTCCCACATTTTACCGTCATGTTGGACGAAAAAGGGACAATATATTTTAGCGCCATGTTGGACGAAAGTGCGAATAGTTTAAGGTCATATGCATGGACCGTGGATGGTGCAGTTTAATGTCATGCTGGACGGTGGTGTAGTTTAAGGTCATACAGGACCTTTCTTGATTATGTAGTTTAACATATTTCCTGATGTAAGAGACTTTTATACAGTTTAGCATCATATAGTTAGGAAGTCACAGTTTAACGTCGTGTGGGATGAAAGTACAAATAGTTTGAGGTCATATGTATGGACTGTTGGTTATGCAGTTTAACGTCATATAGCAAGGACGATGAAGGGGACAAGGTTTAACGTCATGTGGGATGAAAGTACAAATAGTTTAATGTCATATGTATGGACCATTGGTTATGCAGTTTAATGTCTTGCTGGATGGTTGTGCAGTTTAAGGTCATACAAGACCATTGGTTAATGGTGCAGTTTAAGGTCATACCGGACCATTTAGGGAATTCTTTTTTCACAGTTTAACATCGTGTGGGACGATGGTGTAGTTTAAGGTCATACGGGACCTTGGATAATGGTGTAGTTAAATGTATTACTGGACGATGGTGCAGTTTAAGGTCATACAGGACCTTGGATAATGTATTTTGTGTTTATACAAAATACTTCTTCAAAAATCTGGCATTGGTTGGAGTAGTGATGAGTTCTCCATCCATTGAGATTAATGAATAAGCTCCATTGGAGTAGACCCTATATATTGAGTAAGGTCCTTCCCATTTTGGCTCAAGCTTGGGAGGTTTCTTTCCTAGTATCATTGGAGTTCTGAGAATTAATACCAATTCTCCCTGAGTGAATGAACTAAGATGAACTTTTTTGTTAAAATCTCGTGTTATTCGATTCTGATAGACTTCCAAGTGGTGAAAAGTGCACAATCTTTTCTCATCTAACTGTTCCAATTCATTCAATCTCTTTTGAGATTGTTCATTTGTAGATGAATGATCACAAATGGATACTCTGAGCGAAGGCAATTGAACTTCAATGGGCAAGACAACTTCCGTTCCATATACCAGTGAATATGGAGTTGACCGAGTTGCAGTGCGGGTGGTAGTCTGATAAGCCCATAAAGCATGAAAGAGTTTATCAGGCCATGAATTCTTATCTTTATCCACCATATTTTGCAGTATATTTGAAAGAGTATTGTTGAAGGCTTCTATCTGGCCGTTGGCCGCTACATGATACCGATATGAATGGTTCGATTTGATGTTCTATTCTTGATACAACTTCTTCACCTCGGATGAACAGAAGTTGGTGCCATTGTCTATCAATATGGTATGAGGGATACCAAATATAGTAATGATGTTAGACTTGATGAAGCTAACAACGAATTTAGAACTGACTTCCTTGAGAGGTATTGCATCTGCCCATTTGGAAAAGAAGTCAGTAGTAGTAAGAATGTACTTAAACTGCTTGGCCGTAGCCGAAGGGTAAGGTCCCACCACATCCATTCCCCATGTGGAAAATGGCCATGAGTATTTAGCTGTATGAAGCAACTCTGGAGGTTGATGAATGAATTTGGCATGTACTTCGAATGAATGATACTTCTTTGTGAAATCAACACAATCTTGTATCATTGAAGGCCAAAAGTATCCAAGCCTTCGAATCTGATCAGACAGTCTATTTCCAGACTGGTGGGCACCACAGACTCCCGCATGCACTTCTTTCATGACAGCCATTGTCTCTTCACCATCAATGCATCTGAAGAGAACTCCATCAAAACCACATTTGTAGAGAATTTTCTCTAGGTGATCTGGGCTATCATAAAGAGTAAAATTGACCACACGTCTCCGAATTTGTTCTTTATCGGCTCTATCAGGTGGAAGTGTTCCATTTTGAAGGTATTCCCTGATAGGTGACATCTATCTTGTAGTATGACCATATGGTTCAGGAATGGAACTAATTTCATTAATTTCTTCTGTTCTGATTCGAACATAAGGTGAAATTGCACGACGGTGGGCAATACTGATGGTTGTCTCATCCCGATTTGGATCTGCCAAAGCTGTGGCTATATTAGCCAGTGCATCAGCTTGAGCATTTTGTGATCTCGGGACATAAGAAAATGTCGGTTCCGAAGGGAATTTCGCCATTAACTCTCTGACGTAATAATACAAAGGGATTAGTTCTTATTTTATGATGGAATAATCCTCATTGACTTGTTTGATTACCAGGTCTGAACCACCTTTCAATTTTAAGTGATTCACTTGTGCTTGAAGCGCTAATTCCAAGCCTGCGATGAGAGCTTGGTATTCTGCTTCATTATTGGTACCACCTTCCCACAATAAGAAGGAATAAGGTAACACTGCCTTTTCTGGAGAAATGAGCACAATTCCTAAGCCAACTTTGTTGAATTTAGGATTTTCCATTTTCCTCCCTATTGGACTTCTGGAAGCACCATTAAAATACATTTCCCATGCTTGATGAATTTCTTGAACAGAGAAGAATTCCTCATCAGGGAGTTCAATATCTGAAGATGTGTCGCCCACTGAAGGGTGTTCATCCAGAAAATCAGCCAGATCTTGTCCCTTTATCTCCTTTTGAGACACATACTGAATGTCGAATTACAGAAAAATAACTGCCCACCTTGCCAGATGTCATGTAAGCATCGGACGACTAAGGATGAATTTGAGTGGGTTATTGCGAGATACCAATTGGACCTCGTGATGTTTCAGGTTGTGTCTCAACTTTTAAAATGCAAAGATTAATGCCAGGCAGCATTTCTCAATACTTGAATACTGTGTTTCTTCTTCAAGCATAGTTCGACTGAGATAGTAGAGGCTGTTTTCATTCCCAGCATCATTCTTTTGAGCAAGGAAGGCACCCAATGATCACTCTAGAGCTGTCACATAGAGGATAAGAGGTCTTCCTTCAACAGGTGGCATGAGTACCGGTGGACTCAAGAGGTATTTCTTGAGAATATCGAATGCTTCCTGACATTCTTCAGTCCACTGGTAAGTGACTCCCTTCTTCATCAATTTGGTGAAGGGTAAACTTTTGCCTGCCAAATTCGTGATGAAACTCCGAATATAGGCTAAGTGTCCTTGAAGTCCTCTTAATTCTTTCAAATTTCAAGGAGGTGACATACCAAGGATTGACTTGGTCTTCTCAGGATCGACTTTAATACCACGATGGCATACAACAATGCCAAGAAATTTTCCTGAGGTTACCCCAAAAGCACATTTTAAGGGGTTCATCTTCAAATTATGTTGTCGAAGCTTGCGGAATATGACTTACAAATCAGCCAAGTGATTAGAACGTTGTTTGGATTTAACCAAAAAATCATCTACATAGCATTCAAAAAACTTCCTTAAGAATGGTTTGAAGATACAATGCATGGCACGCTGATATGTTGCACCTGCATTATTTAAGCCAAAAGACAGTACCCGGTAGCAAAACACACCCTGAGGGGATCTGAAGGCTATGGATTCCACGTCTTCTGGGGACATTCAGATCTGATTATATTCAGAATATCCATCCATGAAGGAAAGTGCTTCATAGCCAGCTGTTGCATCAATTAAAAGTTCTGTAATCGAAACTAGGAAATCATCCTTAGGACAATGCCGATTAAGATCTCTGAAATCGATACAAACTCTAATTTGTCCGTTATTCTTCTTTACAGGGACAATATTATCCAACCACTTGGGATACTGAACTTCTCTGATGAAGTTAGCTTTTATAATCTTATCCACTTCATCTTCAATTTTGGAATCATAATTTGGGTGTGTTCTTCTCGCGGCTTGCTTAAATCCTTGATGTTCTTCTGGTAAAACCAAATGATGAGTAGAAACATCAGGATCAATCCCAGAAATTTATGTATAGTTCCAAGAAAATATATCTCTATTTTCCTTTAGAAAAGAAATATACATCTCTTGATCTTCAAGAGTCATGGCCGCACTGATTAAAGTGGGGCATGGATCTTCTTTTGTACCCAGATTTATTTCTCTGAGTTCATCCATAGTGGTAGAGATACCCTCTTCGAATGCTGGAGGAGAAACTCTGAGATATTCCTCTTCTTCTTTATCATGTGTTATTTCTTCCGTTTCTACTTGTATAGTAGATGATAAATCATAATTTTCATGATCAGAAGAGATGTAAAAAATTGCACATCTTGGAGAAGAAGCTTCCATTTCTGACCCGATTGATGATGAAGGGTCTTCTTTGGGTATTAAAGAGGAGATGATGGATTGAAAATCGACATCATTGTTCACCTATGATGTTTCTATAACTTCTTCTGGACTAATTGGCGAAGTATAGACTTGTTGGATTTCAGCAGATGAAATGAAGACGTCACCATTTGTGATTTCATCACTGCTTGGTGGGTTACCAATTTCTCCCATGTTGTCTGGCTCGATTGTCGTAATTGAAATTATGGATCTTTCCATAAGAGTATTTTGATTTGGGTTTATCTTGTCAATTTGACTGATAGGAAACACATAATCTGTACTCACATGTGTAAATGGATTTACTGGAATCTTCTCCAAACCATATGGATCATTAACTTTGGTAATCTTCTTTGTTATGGATTTCTCCCTTCCCTTCATGTGATAGAATTCTGCCTCAATGTATTGAGACTCACATGTCTTGAACAAGGCCTTATCACCATACAATGTCCCAACTTGACCATCGAAACAATATTTGAGACATTGATGGTAGGATGAAGGGATAGCCGCATATTTATGTAGCCAGGGTCTTCCAAGAAAGATGTTGAAGATTGAGTCTTGATCAACAACCATGAAATCTGAATTGGATACAAGATCTCCAAACTGAGTTCGGAGTGTAACTTCACCCAGTGGTTCTTGTTCATTTTTATCATATCCTTGTAACATCATGGTAGAAGGAGATAAATCAGATTCTGTGAGGCTCAATCGACGATGTGTGCGAATGGGCATGAGGATGACTCCTGAACCATTGTCAATGAAAGTTATTCGGACGTCTATGTCATTGACCTTTCCAGATAAGTACAAAGGTCTAATATTCTCATGCACAACATCATCTTCATCTTTATCAGTAAAAGATATTATTGCATGGAATTCTGTAGGATTATTCTCTATGTGATAGACTTCAGCTGCAGCAATTTCAGTTTCAAACTCCTGAGGACTTGACAAAGCCTCGATGAGTGCTTCCTGAAGATCTTTTGACAGATTAAGAGCATCCAGAATTGATAACTTGGCTAGTACTTGGGAAAAATATTTCAATACATCATACTTTTGATCCAGAGATCTGCATTTCCCAACAAGAATATGTGGTTTAGCAGGTACCTTGGAAGTAGATGCTTTGGAAGTTGATGCATCTTGTAATGGGATAAGAGTTGGAAATATTCCTATTTTTGGAAGATTAGGCCGACTAGATCCATTTACTTGCTAAGAGGAAGAATATGGAACCTTCAACCAGTCTTCCAAAATAACTGTGCCAGGACTGAATTTGCTATTGGTAGAAGAACTTGCTTATTCTTGCTGAGCTCGCTGAAGGGATCTACCATGAGTTTATACTGCGTACACAGTTCTAGTAGGGGTAGAATTGGAATAGTGGCTTCTGAAAGATCCACGTATTCCCCTGTATCCTGAGCCTTTGGAACATCCTCTGATTCCCTTGTTTGATACAGGGAATTCAGGCTCATCGAAATCGAAACTGCGACTGGAATGTGGATCTGTTAATTGAATCATATTAACAGAACCGAAGATTAATTCTTCGTCTCATGAAGACTCTTCCGGATTAGCCTGTTTAGGCTGTGTTGTTTGGTGGGGAGGTTCCCGTGGCTTTGAAGTAGATGGCATGAAGTCTGCCAGAGTCAATGGCAACTTAGGCTTTAACACATACTCATCTTCTTCTGATTCTTTTTCTTTCTTTGAATCATACTGTTTCTTTGAGGACATTCCCTCTGATGAAGAGGGTTTTGCCGCAACATTCATGGAAGAAGACACAATCGGTTTCTTTAATTATGTTTGCAAAATATCATGAGTTCGGTTGATTGTCTTTCTGACCATCCAAACATCATAATTCTGTGCATTTTTGCTTTTGACTTCTTGTCATTCGCCTTCCTCCTCTGGAACTGCTGCAGGGACACATGCTACCTGGGATGAAGAGCCTTTCATTTTAACTTGTCCTGAGTTGGCCATCTTTTGTAGGAGGTCTTTGAAGACAAAACACTCCTGGATGGGATTCCCCAACATTTGATGAAAGGGACAATAATTGGGACGGTCTTCAACTCTTTCCTTGTTTGGCCTCTTGGGCTTTGGCAGCTGAACCAAATTATTCTCTAGGGCTAAAATGAAGTAACCAGGAACTTGTTCATTTTAGAAAGAGTATGTTTTGCTCTTCAAATCCTCAAATTTTTTTAGTCTTTGATCTCTTTGATCATCTGGATGAAATGGCCTTTGTTGTTGGCGCTCAGTAGGTGGAGCCCTTCGAGAAGATGAAGGTTTTGAAGTAGAAATAGGTACATGTGCTTGTTTAAGTATAACTATAGCAGTTTCTGCTTTACCCATTATCCTTCCTGGAGATGATGGAATTACCCGAGATTTAGCCTTAGCATGTACAAGGGAATCTTCAATCTGTTGAGCGATTGAAGTAAGGTCTAGAAACCCTTCGGTGTATTTCACAGGGATCAACGGCATGCGTAATTCGTTACGCAGATTTGCCACACAGATTGGAAACAATTCCTATTGAGGGAGTGCTAAGATTATAGAATATGTTAATCCCTTCCAGCGAGCAATGAAATCTAAGACCCTTTCATTCTCTCTTTGCTTACAGTTTGTAAGATCAAAAACTGTTGTCTTTGGAAAAGTTGAGATGAACTGAAGAAGGAATTTTTGGCGAAGATCCTCCCATCTGGTAATTTACCAGGATTGCAAGCTTGTATACCAGACAAAGGCTGGTCCTTGCAAGGTCCGTATGAAGCATCTGAGTTTTACTACTTCTTGCTACTCCAGAGTTCCCATCATAGGATCACAACAAGACACGTAATGCATCAAATGCTATTCAGGGTCACCTGATCCATTGAAAATAGGGAATACAGGGTTTCCAAAACTGTATGGAGGAGAGATTGAATCTACCCATTCAGGGTACACTTTCTTTTCTAGTTGAACCTGTACATGTTTCCCTTCCATAGTTTATAACCGAGCTGTTAATGACTCAATGGTAGTTATTAACTTTTGAGAAACATCTGGTTGAACTTGGACATGGGTAGGTGCAATGACTGGAGCTTGGACAGATGTGGTGGCTGGTGCTGCAACTGATGGTATCACCGTCAATTGTTGTTGCACTTGACCTGTAGGATTAGACCTGTGAGTTTATACTGATAGAGGAGAATATTCTTGATCCATCTCAGTAGCTGCAACAAATTCCCTTGGCTGACTGACTCCAGCACGCTCACGAAGAAGACTACCCTGAAGTAGTTCTGCATTCAACCTCCTTAACTCCTTCATTTCTTCCTCCTGTTGTGCAAACCTTTGCTCCAGTGAGAGCGATTGGCCTTCTCTAGAGGAAGGATATGTAACCTGATTCTTTCCCCTCCCTTTGTTGGATCCTTTTCGGAGAGGGGGAAGTGGGTTACTCGAAGGATTACCTAGGTTCTGATTAATCCTTTGATTTCGTGTACGCACACCTTCTTCATTTGTGTCAGTGCATACATATTCTTTAGCAGTAACCTCTTCATCTGAGTCCCCTGAGTGAGACTCATCTGTTGGATCAGCAAAAATGGCATTGATGGCATTGATTGATGCATAACGCATCGCATCTCTTCTATTAGAATTTCTGTGATATTGTCTTCTTCCATGTCTTTGATGAGACATTGCGTTTTGTTGATTTGATCCCTCAGGAACTTCTTGACGAACCGTAATTTGGAGGGAATCTCCTGATAATTTGTCTCTTTGTTCCTCTTGAGACTTTTTTCCCAATCGAGAAAAGACTGACTTACTCTGAGGAGGGGATTAATGATTTGAAAAAGTCCCCAGTCTGGTGGACCGGGGTTATTCCTGTTGTTCCCGCTCAATTCCTCGAATCCTATTTGTTGATTCCGAGGGTTGGTTTAAAAGAGTCCCCAGTCTGGAAAGCTTGGATGGCTCTTGAAATGCTATGTCTGAGACTTTCTTAAAAGCTCTCTTGATCATGCGAACCTTAGTCTGGAAATTAGCCGAATGCATTAATCTTTATCCACTTTTATCACCTGGTTCAAAATACCATTGGATAATTTCCGACACTTCTGTCACTTGATGATGTGCTTTCTCCATACGAGAGGCTTGTTTAATATTCTCGTTTTCTTGATCCAGGAGTAATTCAACAACTTGTTCTCTGTATACTTGATTTTGAGAGGAACTAGTTGAAGCCTGTTCTTGGGCAAGCTTTTGATTACAAACAAAGCCCATTGACTGTGGTCGGCAATGGGCAATAACATTGCATGAGACCATTTTCAGTGGGCTTTGCTGACTGGAAAGCACCATGAAATGTAGTGCTCCATGAACACCCCATCCTCTAACATGAATACCATATGGGGCATTGGAAATTAACTGACGCAATCTTCTTAGTGCGCCAAGGCATGAACGTTGAAGGGATCTCTAATGCTTTTCAACCTTCGGATATCGAGAAACTGATAGAGATGCCAAATCAATCTGATGTTATAACCCTTTTATTATCTTAATATGATTTTCATATTCATCATAAGATAATACTTTCTTCTTCAACTGACAAAGATTTTTCCATATGTTGAGACGAATATCATGAATTCCATCTTCTGTTAACATCTTTTGAATGTCATACCGAGAGTCAGCCAAAGGCTAAAACATGACTGGTACTTCACCTTTTTCCAGTTGTTTTCTCATGTTCATCATTTCCTCTTTATCAGTCAATGAATATTATTCTACCTGATTTGACCAGAGTTAGTGTTTCCTTGTTGCTTCATCGGATTCAACAAGATTGGTAGAGAAATAATTGATCAAACTAAAAGATGCATGACTTAGGGGTGGTTCGGAGAATGAGATACACCCTGGGCTATCTTCTGGTTGAGAAAGTATTTCACCTACTAGAGATGAAGCATCAGACATGACTGGTTTCGCATTTGCAAGTGCCTCAAGATAAGAGGGCTTTATCAGTACTATATAGTCTACTGGAGCATTTTCCGGGCAATGTGCATCACTACTGCGGAGAGGACTTTCGCAGTGAAATTCATCATCATGGGGAGGACCACCATAATGGGTTACAACAAAAGATGTGATCTCCTGCTCCTTGTTCTTCTGACCACACATAGGGTTCATGTGGCTCTCATCTGAAGATGAAACTTCGAGATCGACCGAATTGTCATGAAGCAAGCCTTCATGAGGAAGTGTCTATTGAAGACCTTCAGAATTAATGTTCCCACTATTGGGAAATGAGGGAATAGAATCTTGGATTCCAACATATAATTGTCTGAGAGATTTAAGAACTCCAGCATCGAGCAAGGCCTTGTTACAGATTGGCTCTTGATCTCCTGACTATGTTGGGCGGGTCTTTTTCTTAGACGCCTTCTTACTCTCTTTGGAAACCACTTGTTGACGAAAGTGGCTGCTCTGACCAGGTGTATGTGCCTGATCAGGAAAGATAGCCAGGTTAGGCTGACGATCTCCACTCAAATCAGGTGTATGTGCCTAACTTGGTTGTCCATATGATATGGGGGAGTATGCCCCACAACCCTCTTGGACTGGAACAGATGTGTGTGTCTGTTCCGGAGTGAACTGTTGATGTGTCACTCCACTGGTAGTGATAGATTTTTGTGTATTTCCCTGAGATGCTACTGAAGCTGTTATAATATCTTGGCAAGCATCCAGAATATGAGAAGGGATTTGATTCTGCTCTTTCACCATTGATAAAATATGCTTGGTGACTTCAGTTGTCGGAACGGGGATATACATCCATTCCGTGCTTGGAGTAGGTGTATGTGCCTGCTTCTATCCTCCTTTTCCTGTTAGTTAATCCTAACAGTACTCATGTGTAGGGGAAGAGAGTTGAGTCTGCCGCCTGTTTTTTGTCGGGGATTTCTGACTAACTTCTCCGAATGCTACCAAGAGAGACTGTTGGTAGGCTTGATTAATACTAGCAGGTGTATGTTCCTGCTGATTACACTTCGCCTAACGTGGTTGACGAGCTTCATCATATGTAGTAAGATGAGCCTGCTGACTAGCTGATGATGTATAAACAGGTGTATGTTCCTTCCTATAGTACTCCGCTGGAATTGCCTGGCGGGATTGGCGTGATGCTGCCAGATGAGTCGGCTGGACAACGGAATTAAAACGGGCAGGTGTATGTGCCCGCACGTTGCTTGCCACCAAGTTATGTTGATGGACTTCTCTGGAGATGGCAGAGATGAGAACCTGCTCACTATTGACCGGATTCCGCCTCTGGTGGTTCGTCTTGCCTACTCGGGTTCGAGGAACCTGAGCCGAATGCCTGGAGTCGGTACCCTTATCATGTTGAGGGCATACTATCGCACGAGTATGGCGGTGATTGTTGATAGGATCTCTCAGTAAGGGCTCCTGCTTCTTTAAATTAAGGCCTTGAGGGACCTGCTCATTTACCTCCCCAGAATATGGGAGTGAATGGTGATTTCATTCTGGGGATAACGACCTGAAACGGTTGGAGGCGGTGGTTAGTACTGCCTACTTCTTGATCATTGGCCATCGTTGTTTGGACGACCGAAGTGAGTTTTTCACTTGGAGGGATTGTCGGGCAGCCTCCAGAGTTGGGATGGTACTGTGTTGACGGTACTCCTTAACCAACGCATTTGATACCCAGTGTTGAAGATGCTGAGTAGGTGATATCATCCTCAGACCGGATGACAATACAGCAGGAGTAGCAGCAGTGACATTTGCAGCAGTGGTATTCACAGGTGTGAACTTGAGAGCAGCCATTCTGGAAATGAAGAAGATCTTGGAAAAGAGTGTCTGTTTGATATGACAGACGTAATCAAGATAAATTCACCCACTACATCTTTTGGATGAGCACATATATCAATGATTGTTTTTGTTGGCCCTCTCATTGCGTTTTAAATAGGGGCCTAACAAATAGGTAAAATATTATTTGAACTTTATTAAGGATTCACGTCGGGTTCACCATTTTTTGTTTCCCTCAGAATCCGGGGATGACCTCCTTGATTGAAGGTTCAAACATTCTGATCGGTTTCTAACGGTTTTGTTCATAGAATCGGTAACATCCAATAATTCCATATCCATTTGGACCTACATTTCAAAGGTAGGCGCTCATTAGTTAGTGGACTGATGATGCTTAGTAATTTTCATTGGTCGAGAGGATGGGAGGTCGGACTCATCACACCTTTTTGAGGGGAATTATTGTCTATTCCGGGACTCTCTTTATAGATTTAAGTTATGTTCGTGAATCCTTATTACATTACCAAGTATAAAATGATATTTCCTTCAGATCTGACAATCAATGATTAAATATGTAGGAAATTTAGAGAATCTTTTATATGTATTCGAGGTTCTTCATTGATAGAGAATCATCTGTATTTATTAGAGATTCTTGGTCAATGGTATCCTTCGACACATTTATATAGAAGCCTCTTGGTCATTTATGATGACCATGCTGGTTTTAAATCCACTCAGTGGGGCACTTGAAGTTTATTTTCATTCATAAGGACATGGATTATTTCAGAGTTCGGATCGAACCCACAAATGGAATACCTACGTATCCTTTGTTTAGAAAAGGAATCAGAACCCACGTAGTTCGATTAAGGGAGTATGATGTTTATGATTGATGGATCAAAGAAGGATGTCATAATTACTTTTACACTCTAATCTCACGTGAGTCATGCTCGGTGTGAGAAACAAGAGGTATTGGTAAAAAAATCAGACAATTTTTCCATGAAGGATGCAATCATAAGAAATAATGTGGGACTTATGTATGTATGACTGCCCAGATAAATAAAGATTAGGATTTACTCCAGGGAAGAAATCCAAAAACAGGGTCCATAAACGTATATGTGATTGATGGAGATTTGAATACTCTAACTTGGGGCTTACTCCTGAAAAGGAGGCCCAAATTAGGAGAGGAATTATGATTTGGGTTTTACTCCTAAGAAGGAATCCCAGATTAAAGGTAAATTAAGACAGGTTAAGAGAAATTAAGACTGGGGATTACTCCTGAAAAGGAGGCCCGGGTTAAAGGGATTTGAAAAACTAAGGGACTTGGGACTTACTCCTAAATAAGATGCCCAAATTAATGAGGACTTGGATTGGGGATTACTCCTGAAAAAGAGGCCCAGGTTAAAGGAATTAAGGTTTGGGGATTACTCTTGAGGAGGATGCCCATAATTTGGGGAATTATGACTGGGGCTTACTCCTGAAAAGGAGGCCCAGGTTAGGGGATCTGGGGCTTACTCCAAAGGAGGATGCCCAAATTAGAGGACTTGAGGCTTACTCCTAAGGAGGATGCCCAAATTAATGAATTATGACTGGGTATTATTCCTGAAAAGGAGACCCAGATTAAGGATTCTCTCATCTTAAAGGATGAGGTTGAATGAATGAAATCTCAATCTTTAGTGACATAAAGATGTGTAAATCACTAGGTTTTGAGAGATATTCCACAGAATTCCTTTCAGATAAGGAAGTCAAATCAATAAATCATGCCATAAATGGATTTAAATAGTGTCTTGAAGACTGAATCTTGAATAGGAGAGGTGGAATGGCTTAAGAGGGGTGAAATGGGAAAGAAGGGCACCTAAAAAGGTAGGGGTGTGCAAGTCCTGGCAGGCGCGCAGGTACTGCATGGGCACACAAGTCCTGGTCGTGCAGGTATACCTGCGCGACCTATGGGTACTTGCACGTTTATAAACCAGTATGGTAATACTTGAGTGATCCTTGACCAATGCCTTTATAATTATCCTGAGGTACTTCCAGAAGAGAGGCACGCAAGTTTTGGTGAGGAAGTAGGGCGACGTGCAAGTATTTTTATTCCCTTTAAGGGTAAAACACTTTAGGCGTGCAAGTGTTAGTGAATTCTAACACTTATACCTTACTCCTATTGTTTAGACCTTCCATTCTAGGTAAAGAATTACCTTACAAGTGTTCGGAAGACCTGGCTAAGAGACTTGGGTGTTCAGAGCTCTAAATCTGAATTCTTGAAAAATTCATTTCCGAATGGGGGGCCCATAGGTCTATTTATAGGCTAGAGAATACCCCGGGCAGTTATCCTTTAGGGCGCTCAAGTCACTTGTGTGACCATTAGGCTTCGCGCAAGTCCACTTGCGTGACAGTTATGAAACTTGCACGGCACATGTGCTTTTGATCCCTTGTTCATGCCTTTGTTGATTTTTGATGTTTTCTTCAAAGGATGAATCAATTTGTGCTAATTCATTTCCCTTTCCATTCTTTTAGACAATGTGACGAAAAGGAGCATCAACAATATTTAAGATATTTTATTTATTATTTCAGTGAGTTTAAATTTTATTTTAAGGATGTGTTATAAGAAATAAAATAGAAAAACTTAATTAAAAACAAAACCTCTTCTTTAAAAATCCTTCATTGTTTAACACCTTAATACCGATAAGGATGGTGTTATACCTAAAATAATAGATATAAAATGTTATTAGTGATTATAGGAAGGTATTTGGGTAGATAAGATCCATCAAAATTTGGTCTTTAAGTGTGAAGAAAAGAGAAAAGTATGTGCCCTTTTACAAGGGAGGGGAGAGGCACTCTTTGAATTTTTCAAATTATTAAATTAATATAAATGCATTTTCTATTGAAATGGATCCAAAATGATTCATTTATAATATATTTTTATTTTGGGTATAAAACCATTAATCCAATAAAAATTATACAAGTTTTTAATATTTTTTTAATTCTTATTTTTTTGTTTTAACCCTTCTTTAACCTCTTTAACTCTTACCATAACAACATGTGTTTTTAATCTTTGAAGGTTAATATAGTTAAAAAAAATGATAAAATAAAAAAATGAATCATTAATTAAATTTTAAACCATATCAAGATAATTTGGCCAAATTTTTTATTTTTATAAATTTTATATCATAAAATAAAATATTATTTATTTTAAAATATCATTAATGTCAATTTTGACACTATTCATTGATTATCTTTTTTAAAATAAAATAAAAACATAATATATTTGAAATATATCTTATTAAAAATCAATATAATATCAGAGTAATCTATAAAATTCATTTATGACATTAATTATCTCGAATTATATTTATTTTAATATTTTTAATATTGTTTATTTGATATTTCAATTAATTAAACAAATAATGCATCATCATTATGCAAGCCTATAATGTAATGGTTTATTCCCAAAAAAATTAAAAATAAATTACCATGATTAAGAAAAATATTTTATATTTCAAAATACTATTTATAGTCAAAATTATACCCTATATAACCCCATATTAAAAATATTTCACTTGTTAAAATCAAGATTATGACAATTTGACTCTTCTTTGAATAAAATATTATAAAGGTTATAATATAATCCAAAAAATCCATAAATGGACACATAACCGATAATTTAATTATTATGGACGAAAATTACTCAAAACATAAAAATGATTCATGTTTTAGGGTCATTTTATAATATTTATAAAATTATTTTTACCCTTATTACCGGATTTACACATAACTGTTGTAATAAAAATTACTGAAGTTACTATTTATATTGGTAAAAAATAAAAAGAAACAATTTAATAAATTTTTAAACTTTTATTAAAAATATGTAATCCATTTTTAAAAATTAAAAAAATATAATTAGATAAAATTAATTTGTAATTAATCCCATAGACGGGGTGAGAAAATAGGTTTTTAAAATCAAAACGTTCAAGAGTTTACAGGGTTTTTATATCCAATTTCAATATGAAATTGATTATAATGACATAAATTGGATTAATATATTTATTTTTTAAATATTTATACTTAAAAACCAATTCAAAATATAATTTAATAGTATAAATTATTTAGATGAAAAGTTATTTTTCAATTAAAATGAAATATTTTTTACAATTCATCATAAAATAAAACTTATCATAAAATTACCAAAAATCCAACAAAAGAAAATTTTGATATTATTATTTCAAAGAAGAAGTTTATTTTTTAAAATATAATTAATAAAAGTGTCAAAAAAAATTCTTAAAACATGGCTTCCATTAAAATGTGGTAAAAATGCTTTTAAAAAATACATCTTTTTATGCATAAAATTGGATTTTTTTTATCTTATGCCTATAAAAATTACTGGATGAATGTAAAAATTTTTTTTTGAATATATAATATATATAAATATAATTATTATATATCACTAAAATTGATTAATTTAATCTATTAATACAAAATTCCTTTGTGGGAATAAAAATTTTTTTTTCATAAAAATACATCCTTTATATTCAACTGGTTTTTATTTTAATTTATAATTAATTTTTACAAAAATAATTCATTATATAAACATGTGTAAACCATATTTTCATAATTCGGTTAATCATATTCAAACCCTACTTTCTAATAGTTAGGTTATAATGGTAACATTTAAATAATAATATTTAGTTGTTCATTTAAGATCGATGTTTTGTATCATGTATGTTATCAAACAAAGTGTTTCCTTTTTAATTTCTTGAGATATTACAATAATTTTTTAAAAAATTAATTTATAAATACTTTCTATATTTATATTATTTATTTCATACATATTACTGATTTCTGTTGTGGGTAATCTTGGTCGTTTCAAATTAGTTTCATAATATAGGTATTACTATTTGTTCTTCCACCAAATTTCATAATTATAAGTTAATTAATGTTTTTATAATTTTTGAATTATAATGAATTATGAAGTTTAAATTTCATTTCATGAGTAATTTATTCTTTATCCTATAAGTTTAAATCAATTAAAAATATATTTTTTTCTGATTTTCATCCTAAAAAGGGAGTATTCTTAATTAATGATTTAAATATTGATGTATCCTTTCCAAAACTAAAAACAATTATTTAAAATTTATATCATATTATAAATTAAGTACGTTTTCCTAATCATTTGTGATATAATTTCATATCATTCTTCAAGTAGGAGGTCAAACCAACTCATACATTAACATGCCATGATTAATAGAATTTTTTTAGCTAATTTAATTGAAATATGATTAAACCTGTAGAATAATTATATAATTTAGTGTTGATTAATGTGATAAATCATAATTTGAAAGGAATCATAAGAATATGTAATTGATATGAAGATATTACCTGATTTTGATTAAAAAAATGCTTAGTAAACTTATTTTAAATTATTTAATTGATGAAATGTTTTTTTGTCATATCATTAATAGGTTATAAACATTCCTTTATTTTATATAGTTTTCATGACATAAACAATAAATTTTATAAATATTAACATCCAAGGAACTATAGGTTCATTATTTTGATATTTTATATATAATCATATTATTTTACAATAATTTCTATAACTCCTCATTAAATTCACCATACAAGAACATATTTTAGATATCTCATTATTAAGACTCCTCCTCATAACTAGGGGAATGAAAAAATAGAAAGGTGTCAGATAAAATGCTCAATAAGAGGTAATTAAAAATTTATTCAGTGATGAGATCATAAGAATATAAAAAATCATAATAATAAGATAAATATCATAATAACAAGATAGATAACCACAAAACATGAGTCATATTGAAAGTATAATTCATAATAAAATAAACCCACAAAATATAAACATAGTAACATAATAGTTGTAACATGGATTTAAATCATTTAACATAAACCTTGAATTATGAGAGAATAAGAACATAATGAATAATATTATTTAACTATAGCATAAACATTATCATAGGGAAACATTACTCTCATGATCCAAACAATTAGTTCTCAATCTTATGAGCAACAAAAATGTACTTGTGATTAAATTTCTCATGAGATATAAACTATTATAAAATTTATTGTTGGGATTTAAAAAAATCACCCATCTCAGGATTATAACATTACCACTCAATATTGTTTTATAAAAAATTCCCCAATTATTGTTTTATAATAGAACCACCCATCTCTTATTAATAATTAAACCACCCTTCATTCATCCATACATATGTGTTCCACTTAAAAATCATTCACTTTTGAAATCATAAAGAAACCATGGATATAAAATGAATTTCATAAAACAAAAATAGAAATTATTCGATTTTCATGAATAAAACATATAACTAAAGTGGGTTTTATAAAACATAAAATTTTAAATCATTCTCATTTCATAAAATATCTATAAAAATAAAATGGGTTTCATAATGGTATAAATTATCACCAGGAATAAAACATTTTTTTATCAAAAACTAGGTCACCCAAAATAACAACATAATTAAAGAAAATATAGGGTAAACATGAAACCTAACATCATTGGAGATAGGTCATAAGGAAAACCAAATCAAGAAAAGATATTTTTAAATGTATTTTGTATTAATCATTGTAAAAGTAATATTTAAAAGTATACTTTCAAAAAGTGTCATTTCTTTTCAAAAAAATTAAAGGATAAGATTATATGAAAATGGATTTGATTCAAAAAATATTTTTCCCTAAATATAAAAATATAATATCACTTAAAATTGAAAGTCTTGAGAAAATCAAGTTAAAATAAAAAAATTATAACTCAAAGAAAAGAGTTTGAGTTACTAAGCCCCTCAACTTTAACCTTGATTTATATGAAAGTTATTTAAAATCCTCTATCATAAAGATAAAAATATTAATTATATGTTTCAAAACCTTTTTCATTTACATTTCCATTTATATGCTTCATTAATAACAATTCTCTCTATTTATTAGATTATTTTAATCTGTTTTCAACATCAGGTGTTAATAATCTTTAATGTTTTAAACTATATTCATAAAAAAATGTAGTTATTAATTTTTCCCCAAAATATAATCATTTAAAATATATTAAATGTACTATAATTCCAATTTTATAAAGTCTTATATTTTCATAATTCCATTACATGGGGGTTTTTGTTGTGTTTTGTAAAAATAAAAACGATGATGAAAAAGTTTTGGGTTATTCCCTAAAACAATTTTTTACCTTATAATTGTCGTTACATTTTATTTTAACCAAAAATAATCATATTAATTATATATATTACTCATATTAATCATACATAATCATAAAATATATTGGAAGTGAAGCAGAATTAAAAACGTTTATTCATGGAGGCGGTGGTATGCACAATACAGGATTCCTGTTTTCATTTTTCTTAATAGAAAAAGGTGAGTTTTGTTAATGTTTATACCATCAGAATAATAACATAACAGTATAATAAAGATACTAATGTTATCATTTTAATATGGTAAAATTATTTTTTTTGAAGATGAATATCACAAAAAACGAAAAAATGAGAGGTTAAGAATTTATATCTCACTTCTTAGATTATCTAATTTGTGAGGGAATTAAACCTCTGAGATATGATCTATCATTGAGATTTATAGGAGTTTAGGGGAGATTTTTGGGTAGAGTTTCTACTTTGATTAATTGGTTTTTTATTGAAGGGAAGTGAGGAGAGGAGTGCCCATTTATAAGTAAAATATGAGAGGTAGTTTTGTAAATACCCAAGATTTTTCAATAATGGGAAGTCACTCTTAAGGAAAGTGAATCAAAATTTTATAAATAATGAGGTGAATATGATATAAGTTAGATAAAAACCTCAAAATTTAAAATATAAACATGTCATTCACTTTATCTCTAAGGTTACACATGTTTACCATTTTAGTTTTCACTATGGTAACTACATTTTACAAAAGTAACTTATCTTTTAATCCCAAAAATAAAATGTTAATTATTATATTATTTGTACCTAATGATTCAAAATTTCAAAAACCATTTTATTATTCATTTTTTAATAGTAATGAAAATGAATTTGAAAATATTAAATTTATGATGTCTGAAAACAATTTTTTTAAATATTATTTAAATTGTAAAATTTCAAATTTGAGTTTATAAATTAAAACCAATATTTTTTAATTTTATAAATTCACATATAAAATAAATATTTATTCTTAGAAAAAGATTTCATAAATTTTCAATTCATAATTATATATTAATAATGTTATAAAGCCATTTTGTTTGTAAAAAACAATATTTTGCACTATTAACCTAAATATAAAACTTTAAAAAAATAATAAAAAATACTAAGATAATATTACCATGATAAATATAAAAACCATGTTAATTTTTTAAAATTTACATTTTAAAATTAATAAATTTAACTTTAAAATAAAATCTTAAAATATAGTTAAATGTTTTTTAGAATAAATCATTTTTTGGTATATGAACTATTCTTCTAAAATTAATTTAAATCATAAATATATAAAAAAATTTGAAGAGTGCATTTTATAAAATAAATTTTAAGCAGAAAAATATATTTTATTAGTTTTATTGTGCCATTACTTGTTTTCTTCTATGTAATGAAATTTCATGGATTAAAATCTCTTTCAGGGGGTCTAATGTATCGACATAAGTTTTTCTTCCTTAAATAAATAGTGTGTTTGATGTTTTTCTCCATAAGAAACATAAAAAACAAATGACTATATACCATTTTAAGGAAATATTATAATTATTAGGTATGAATAGTGGTAAAAGAATTATAAAATATATATAAATTAATATATTAATATATATATATATATGTGAGTAAAAAAAATTCATCTTAAACATTAACACATTTATTATAGCTAAGAAACTAATAAAATATATTCTTATTCTTAAATTTATTTTATAATAGGAAATTTTTCCAAATTTAATATATTTATGATTAGTATTAATTTTAGAATATTGGTTTATATACCCAAAAATATTTCCTATAAAAACTTTTTTCATGTTATTTTATGATTTAATTTTAAATCTATATTTATAATTTTTAGGATCTGAATTTTTTAAAAAAAAGTAACAATATTTTTGAATTTATAATGTATATATTATCTTAAGATGGATTTTTGATATTTTTCTAAAAATATTGATTTTTTAAGGAGGCAATGCATAAAGGAACTTTTATTAAATAGAAAAAAGAGAGTATAGGGAGGAGCATACCAAAATAGAAGTCCAGCCAAAAAAATCTTATGTTGTACGGGACCGGGTACACATGATATGTTGAGAGGACCATTCGCCCCTATCACGAAGGAGCCTTCCCCTTCTCCATGTCTTCACCTGCACCCAAGGTCCTCCACTATCCTCCGGGGGTGCAACATCAATATCCCTTTTCATATCCTATTCTCCTATAGCAGTATTTTCACTATGTCCATCTTCTTTGTTTCTTCCATATAGAAGAAAATCAAAATAATTATGTGTTCTTATTGTAGAATTTTTACCTTTTATTGATATTCTTTTATAATGTTTCGAGTCGAGACCAAAAGCTAGTTGAAGCTACTCCACATTGGGGGTTGAATCCCCCCTGTACCTCGATCTGCAACCTATTCCTATAAATATTCCTTGCCATTGTTTCATATCGGATCTAAGAATTCCTATACAGAAGATTTTTGGGAAAAGAAAATCTAATTTCTAATTTCCAGTTAAGATCAAAATTAAATAATCTGCATGAGTTTTAGCCTTCCCTTCATGTATCTTAAAAGAAGCCCGCTCTATATGATGATCAAAGGTTCCAATATCCACCTATGTGTGAGTTTTTTCAGGTGCATAATTTCACTTATTAATAGATCCATGCACATTAGATGAATTATTGTGTTTAGATTTCATATATATGGCAGCTTCCTAACCTATCCTTATTTTTTATATTCCTTTAATTCATTTTATTATTCCTTATATTTTATTTCACCATATTAAAATGATAAAATTGGTATAAGTATTATACTATTATATTTTTATAATTATGGTACAATCATTAACCATCTACCACTTTTCCCATTGTGAAAAATGAAAATTTGAATCATGAGTTGTACGGACTACAAAATACATGAATAAACATGTATCATTTTACTCACTTCCAAAAATGAATAGTTTTAGTATATATTTTTTGAGTTTACATTATTTATATAATTAATTTATATCATTAATATTTTTCTTAGATAACAAACAAAGTAATGAACATTATAATGTAAACCATCGATATCGGTAAATAACCACAAACTAGTTTATCATCATATTCATTTTCACAAAATGAATGTAAACCCCATAGGTAATGGAATTATTCAATTATAATAATTTATAAAAATATAAAATAAAGTACCTTTAATAGTTTTTAAATTATAATCTTTGGCAGAAAGTGTAATATTGACACCACTTTTATGAACTTAGTTCAAAATAGTCAAGATTATTAACACCTAGTGTTGAAAAGAAATTTCAAAAATATAATAAATGGAGATAATTTTTATTAATGAGGATTATAAATATAAATTAACATGAAAAAAGTATCTATAATTGTTAATTATGATGTTTATCTTTACAATACAAAATTTAAAATCACATCCATGGAAAACAAGGGAAAAGGTAAGGGACATGGAAACTCATACTCATTTATTAGAGTTATATAATTTATTATTTGAATGTCAAATTTTAAAGACCTTCTATTTTAAAATTTATTCTATTTTTATTTTTGGTGGAAAATATTTTTAAACCAAATCCATTTTCATGAAAGTTTCTCATTTCATTTTCGTAAAAACGATGTATACTTCTTTAAAAGATACTCTTAACTATAAATTTCACAACTATGAATACAAAATGTTTTCAATAATCTATTTTCATGATTTTTTTTTCATAATAATCTATCTGAAATGGGGTTTAGTTTCATGTTTCACTATATATTTTCTTTAATTGTGTGATTATTTTGGGTGATCATGTTTTTCTCATCAATTTATTTTGTCCATGATGATATTTTATACCATTATGGAATCAATTTTATTTATATGGGTTCTTTTTGAAATATGAATGATCTCCACTAGGATGTTTTATGGAACCCACTTTATTTTAATGAATTTTTTATGAAAATTTAATGATTTCCATTTAGTTTTATTATGAAACCCAATTTATTTTCATGGGTTCATTATGATGTAAAAAGTGAATGATTTTTAAGTATCACACATATGTATGGGTGAGTGATGGGTGGTTCCTTTATAAACCAAGTAGTGGAGATTACATTATAAACCAAGAATAGGTGGTTCTAATATAAACCAAGTATGAGAGGTTTTTTTATAAACCCAATAGGGCTGGGTCCATTAATTCCCTCTAATGGATTGGATAATAGTTTTTATCTTATTGGATATGGTATTCGCAAGTTCATTTTACTTTCTCATAATCATGGGAATTGATAGTGTGGATTATGAGAGTAATATTTCTCTATTCTAATTTTTGTTCCATATTAAAAAGATATTTTTTATTATGATCTTATTATATCATGAATTAAGGTATGTTAAATGATTTTACTACATTTTAAAGCTATTATGTTTCCATACAGATCTTTTGTGGCTTTATGTTCCTATGCCTTGTACTTTGAATCCAAACCACATGAGGGTATAAATTTAAATAGAATATATAATATCATCAAATATAAGATGATAATTATAAAAAATTGCAATAGGGTAAGTAAGGAAACATGATGAATATCTTAAATGTGTCTCAAGGGATTCAAATTTGAGACAAATAAACCCTTACCTTGTTTCCCCAGTTATTCAAATGAATTATAAGCTCATGTATAGAAAAAATAAATATCTTAATCACATTTTCATATAAAGAATCCATATAAATAACCTTTAATTAAATTCATTTATAATTATTTTATAAATTTATTTTGTTTTTTTCTTACCTGTTTTTGATGTTTGGTGTGGGTAATATTGATTGTTTTAAACAATTTTTTAATATCGGTGTTCTAATTCATTATTCTCCCAAAGTTCATAATTTTATGTTCCTTAATGTTTATATAATTGATGAATTATAATTAATTATTATTTTTTAATTTCCTTTTATGATTACTTTAGTATTTATCCTAGAGTACAAAATCGATAATGAACATTTTTTAGTGATTTTTAATTTACGAAGGTTATTTTCTATTAATGTGTTAAATATTTATATATAATTTAAAAAACTAAAATAAAATCATTATTTACATATTTATATCATATTATAATAGTAATTGAGTTTTCATAATCATACTTGATATGATATCATATCTTTTTCAAGTGGGTGGGAGAGCTAACCCAAACATGAATATATCATGATTAATGGATGTTTATGAGGTGATTTAGTTACAATATAATTACACAAGTAGCATAATGATATAAATCGGTGTTTATTAGTGTGATAAATCATAATTATAAAGTAATTAGAAGAATAATTAATGGATATGAAAATAATATCTAATTTGAATTAAAGCTTTTCCTTTTAGTATGCTTGTTTAATATGATTGAATTAACGATAATCATTTTTTGGTCATATCATTAATATGTTATACAATTTTTTATACTAAAACCTTAATTATATTTAAAAACTCATATTTTTTATTTAAAACCATTATCATGACCATCCATTTAATCCATATATGAAATTAAAAGCATAAATCAATTATTCCATGGAGGCGGTAGTCCACACATATATATGGATGCCAATTTTATTTTCCATAGAATGGTAAAAGGAGTAACATGGTTTTTCATGTCTAAATATAAATATTACATAAATTTCATAAGTTTTATATAAAATTACATATTAGAAACATCCTTTTGAGGTTGTGAAATAAAATGGAACATTTTTAATTGTGGAGGCGATAGTCTGCACAATGCGTGACTCATATTTTCATATTTCTTAATAGAAAATATGAGGGTGTTTAATTCTTGTACCATAATTATAATAACACATTTCTATATAAGTGATAATTAATATGTCATTATAATATAGTGAAAATAAATTTGATGTCTAAGAAAATAACATAAATAAATATAAATAATAAAGAGAGGTTTGGAACTTATGCCTAACTTCGTGGATTATCTCATGTGAAAAGGGGGTTAAGACATTGAGGGAAAGAATTTTTAGAATACTAGAACCTAATTAAGATGTATTATATTTTTAAGGTGAGTATTGGGTAGATTTTGGGATAAACAAATGGGTTATTGGTGTGAGGGTAAGTGAGGAGGGGATAGCCCCTTTTATAATTAAAAGGGCTAACATTTTTATAAATACCAAAAAAATAAAAATTGGAAGTCATTATTAAGGAAAGTGACTTTAAAATTAATAAATAATGGATTGGATAGGATATGAGGTCAATAGAAACCTCCACCTCCCAATTATAAAAATGTTTTAAACATGTGACCTAAGATAAATATGCCTTTCTTTTACATATTTTATATCACATAAACATTACATTTAATAAATAATAACATCCAAGAACTGATAGGTTCATTTTGTTTGGAGACTACCTATATAATAAACTAATTTTACAATACTTAATATAAATTATCCTTAAGGAACCATAATAAAACATACTATATATATCTCATTCATATGACTCATCCTTGTAACCTGGAGAATGAAAACATAAGAAAGGGGTTAGATAAAACACGTGTTAAGGGGTAAATAAACATTTAATGAAGGATAAGTTTATAAGAATATATAAAATCGTATATATAATAAAAATACCATAACAAAATGAGAGATAAATATAAAACATAAGTGATCATAAAAGTACAAGGAATAATAACATAAATCCATAAATTATCTACATGCTAACATAATATCTATAGCATTGCCTAAAATCATTTAACATAAACCTTGAATCATAAGATAATATGATTATAATGAATAATATCCTTTAACTATGGTACAAACATTAGCATAGGGAGACAATACTCTCATGATCTACACCATCAATGTACAATCTTACGATCAACTAAAATATACTTCTAATTACCTTATCTAATGAGATATAAACTCTTATCCAATGCATTAGAGGGATTTAACAGACCCAGCAATATCAGGATTACAATTTAACTACCTATACTTGGTTTATAAAGTAACCTCCCATCCTTTGATTATAAAGAAACCACCCATCCTTCTTTTATAGTGGAACCACTCGTCACTCATCTATACATATGTGTTCCACTTAAAAATCATTCACTTGTCACATCATATAATTCCTATAGTCATAAAATGGGTACTATAAAAAGTAAAAATGGAAATAATTATATTTTAATAAATAACCCATGGAAATAAAATGGGTTTTATAAAAAAATAAAGTGGAAATCATTCGTCTTTCATAAAGAATTCATGGAAATAAAGTTGGTTTCATAATGGTATAAAATATCATTAAAATTTGATATCAAAAACATGATCACGCAAAATAATCACATAATTAAATAAATTATATGGTGAAACATGAAACATAACCCCATTATAGATAGATAATAATGATATTCAAATGAAAATTGATTTTTCAAAATATTTTTTATTCATATTAGTAAAATTTATAGTTATGAGTGCCTTTTCAAAAATTCAACTATGTTCTTAAGAAGATAAATGGAAAACCTTTAAGGAAAATGGTTTTGTTTCAAAACTATTTTTCCAAAAAAAATATCATTTAAAATTGAATTTCTTGGGAAAACACGATTCAAATAATAAATTTTATAACTCAAAGAAAGAATTTTGTGTTACCATGTTTTATACCTTTACCCCTGATTTCCACGGTAGTGATTTAATCTCCAGTATCATAATTATAGACATATTAGTTACCTATTTTAGAACCTTTTTCATATTAATTTCCATATATAATCTTCATTAATTACAATTTATTTTCTGTATTAGATAGTTGTAATCTCTTTTCAACATCAGGTGTTAATAATCTTGACCGTTTTGAACTAGGTTTGGAAAATTGGTGACAATATTATTTTTCCTTCCAAAGATAATCATTTAAAAAACATTAAAGGAATTATATTTTATTTAAAAGTCTTATAATATAATAATTTTACTACATGAGAGTTTTAGTTGTGTTTTTGTAAAGACCTAGATTTTCCATGTAATTGTTTTTTATTATATGGAATTATGACAAGTCTGCGAAAATTGACAATGTGTGATTTTGAGATCCGATGTACCCGGAATGAATTTCCAAACATTATTTAAGGTACGTTCAGTAAACGTACCAAGTGGTAATTCCTAACTTTTGAACCGATGCTCAAAATTAAAATCTGAGGGCACTGTTGGACTCACAATGCTGAGATTCTCTTAAAGGAGCCTTCACTTCGACCATAGTAGGTCAAGGGGAAGATTTGTTTTGTGGGTTTTCATGGTGGATTAAAATAAATTTTTTTTTTATTAAACTCCTTCCATCCTTTTTAATTCATTGGGGGTGGGGACCACATGAGGATGGTCGGGCATTTAATTTTGGGAATTAAATGCCCGGTTACACAAAGTGTGTAACCGTGAAACCCACCATTTAATGAAATCTCATTAATGACAAGTTAAAGAAACCATTAACTTAAGTTAACGAGTAAGGATCCTATCCTTCCTCTTGGTCATTCCTTGGAAAATATTTGAATTGGTAGGAGAGAAATTTGGAGATCTTTGGAGAAACTATGGAAGAATAAATCCACCAAGTAAAGAATGGGGGATCGACATTCAAGCAACCGTTGAAGCTTGTTGCAAAACGACGAATGACAACCCATCATTTTCAACCATGATTGCTCTCAAAAATATTTCAGGTGGGGATTTGAACTTGTTTAATTTCAAGTATGGATGATTCAATCTCTTCAACCTATAGCTATCAATCTAACATGGAGGGTGTGGGAAAAACGAACAAGGCTCGGTCCCTCCTCTATCTTGATTAATTTGTGCTTTCATCGCGGGAAATTATTTGGGATGGACTAAACCCAATTTTTGATGGGCTAGAAGTGACAGTGATGTCCTGGGAAGTTCAAAAACACCTTTAGAAGGATAAACGGGCCACCAGAGCTCAACCAGTGACCTATGGAAAGCCTCCAGTGTAGTGGTACCGGTGACCGACGCCAGTGGGGACCAAGGCGGCGGCCAGTACCGGCCGTCCATGAGGGAGGAGGCGGTGCACCCATGTTTCTAAAGGAACTAGTCGTGGCTTGTCAGTTGTGGTGATCAGAGGAGGTGGTTGACACAATGGCCGGCCGCAGAACAGGAGGTTGGCATGACTAACACGCCGCTAGAGGATGTGGGCCATGCCTCGTCAGTCACGGCGCACCGAAGGAGGCGGCCTACACATCAGCCGACTGCGGGTGGCAGAGCACTGCGTCATCGCATGCACGTTGTAGATGGAGGTCAGCACCAACTGGCCACGACGGGAGGTAGGACTCACTCCAATGGGTCCCGCATAAAACCTGGTGGTTCTACGTGGTGTCGCCACTCTGGAGGAGACCGAACGGTCCTCACAGATTCTCATGAAAATTTCGGGGTCACTCCTCTACGTGGAAGCTAGGGTGGACCCTACCACATCGGGTTGCTCCACCCAACCCTGGGACGCGCACCCAGTGGGCCACACCCCCTTGTGGGTTGGGTCGGGTCGGGTCGGTCCGACCAGACCCAGAAACTCTTAAAGATCCATATCTTGAGAAATTAATGTCCATTTGGAAAACTATCTATGGAACTAGAATCCTTGGATCTAGATTTTCTTATTGGTATACTCCACTTGAGTTTTGGAGAAAGTTGGAGTATGGCTGAGTTGGATCAAACTTGAATCCAACTGGTGCCTCAGCACTAAAATGCTAATAAGTTTTAGACAGGGCATTTGATTGATGCATCGTCTATCGAGTTGGGACCCTTACGACATGTAAGTCCTTTTTGTTACACCTTTTTGGACTATAGTGGTGGTTGACTTACAACCTATGACTCAAGGAGGAGTTTCTATGAAACTTGAGCGGACTATGTGCGAAGAACCCTGTGGCTGGTTGTACATGAAGAACTTATACAGATCTTGTGTGGATAAGAATATATAAATTCTGTGTGGGTAAACTTCTATGAATCTTATTTGGTAAACTTATACAAATCATGTGTGGGTTAGCTTCTATGAATCTTGTGTGGGTTAACTTATACGAATCCTGTGTGGGTCAACAGTAGATCTTCACGACGAAGTAAGATGATCTAGCGATATGTTTAATCATTTGTACTTTTATACTTAAGTTATATCTGGTGTGAGTTGATTCTTTACCTTTTTGGTATCTTTCTTAATGTTATTACCTTTGTGGTATTATACTTGTGATGTTTCCTTTGTGGTACTTACCCTTGTGGTGTTACCTTCAGGGCGTTCCTTCCTTCGTGGAATAGTTGTGCTAATGGCTAAAAGGTTGGAACCTTTTGTTTCCTCATGAATGAGATGAGTATATTTTATAACTTAGGTATATGTATGGGAATATACCTAAGTAGGGCTGATTTTTTCCTCATGATTTGTGTTTGTGGTCCTTCTTTTTGGTTTATCCTTTGTAGATTCTATGATACCTTCAAGGTCTCGAGGTCTCTACTGAGTATTTTTATACTCACCCCTGCATGGGCTACGCCCGCACCATGTTGTGTATTATGCAAATGAGGGATAGTATTGATTGAGGCTGAGGGAGCCAGGACTGGAGGGTGCTCAGAGGTGGAATATTTGATGTGACGTGTCGCGGAGATGACCGATCGCGAGCAGTACCTACCCTTTAGGTAGGATCCTTAGCAGATGATCACATGAGCAGTATTTTAGCTCTACTTGTACTTTTTAGTTGGGAATGTATTTATGCCTATTTACTTACAATACTCACTCTTTTTCTTTATAGTTTACTTCATGCTTGTATCCTGCTGTGTTCTTGGACTGTGTGCTTGCAGGTTTAAAGGCAGTTCCTTCCCGTTTATAGGGATATTCCTTACGGTGCTAGTCGCCAGCCCTTGGCCTATGGGAGGCAGGCTTGGGGTAGTCACAGCATGGCCCCCGGGGGATGGGTCATGACATTTTTGTAAAAATTAAAATGATAATGAACTATTTTTGGGTTATTTACTGATATTGATAGTTTACCTTATAACGATCGTCAATTTTTATGTTATCCTAAAGTAATCATATTAATGATATATATTGATTGCATAAATAATATATAATCACAAAATATAAACTAAAAAAATCCATTTTTTAATTGAAGGATAATTAATTATGTCTATTCATGGTGGCAGTAGTCCACATAATGCACGATTCACGTTATGAATTTTTTAATAGAAAAAAGAAGGTTGTTAATGCTTGTACTATAATTATAAAAAAATAACATTATAATAATGATAATGATTTTATCATTTTAAGATGGTGAAATTAAATTTTATGAAGGATAAAATCACATAAATATATATAAAAAAGGATAGGTTAGAAACGTATACCTCACTTCTGGGATTATCACTTTTCAAAGGGAATTAAACATTTGGGATATGGTATTTTTAGAATAAAAAACCTAATTAAGGTATATAAGAGTGTGTCTGAGAGTTTTGGGGATATTTTGGGCTAATATTAATATGTTTTTTGTGATGGAAATGGTGAAGAAGAGTTTCCTTTTAAAAGTGAAAAAGAGTGACATTTAATTAAATGCCCAAAACCTCTTTATAATGTGAAGTCTCTCTCAAGTAAAGTGGCTCCAAAAATGATAAATAATATAGTATATAAGAGATAAGGTTTATAAACACCTCCATCAACAAAATAGAAACATTTTTCAAACATGTTAAGCCTTTTACCCCTATGGTTACCACTTTTACCATTTTAGTTTTCACCACGATAACTAGTTTTTTACCTAGGTAATTTATATTTTAAGACAAAAAATAAAATATTCCTTATTATATAATTTTGAAATAATGATTCCACATTTGAAATCAATTTTCATTGACATAATATTTAAAATTAAAAAAAAATTGACATACTAAATGTACAATGTATTAAAAATTATATTTTTTATAAATATTATTTAAATTATAATATGTAAAATATGGTTTTTTAAATAAAAAAAATATTTTTAAAATTATAGATACACTAATAAAATAATTATTTGTTCTAATAAAAAAATCATAAATTTAAAATTCATACTTATTTATATAAAATGGTATTTTTACTATTGACCTAAAAATCAAATTTTGTAAAAAAATATCAAAAATTCAACTTAATATAATATGGAAATGTAAAATCAATAAATTATGTCAGTTTTTTCAAATTCACAACCTGAAATTTATAAATTTAACTTTAAAATAAAATCATAAAATATTGTGAAAATTATTTTCTATAGGAAATTATTTTTTGGTATATAAAAAATTCTTTTAAAATTAGTTATAATCAAAAATATATCAAACTTGTAAATTTTTTATGTTTATAAAATATATTTTAAACATATAAATATATTTTATTAGTTTCTAAGTTATATAATTCTCTTTATGTATTGGATTATTTAAATCTCTTTTTAATATCACGTGAGAATAATCATAACTGCTTTGAACTAGGTTTTAGGTTGGAATAATCTAAAGATACAAAAGAGGGGAGTGAATTGTGTTCTTTTGAAAATCTTAAAAGATTCAACTTTTATCCCTATTTTTATAGTTTGAAGATATCTAGTATTCTCTTCATTAATCAAAGTTATGTAGTGGAAAAATATATATGAATAACATATCAATTTTTATAGTGGTTTAGGGAACAAAGATCCATTATCACACTCCTCCAATGCTCTCTCTATGATCTTGGTGTTTTTTATTAAATAGGTCCTTTTATCTTAAGACCTTCATAACTGAGTGTAGGCTATTGAAACCTTTATAAGGAATTTATAGTAATTTAGGTTTCTTTTATAGGGAACCAAAATATCCAGGGATTAAAATGAGAAGTTAACACTCCTCCATGACTGAGTACAAGCTGCTGATACTCTAAAGAAAGTAATAATAATTTATTTTATTGAGAAATAGATTTATCCCTCAATTTTAGAAACAACTGATAGATAATGGATCTTCTTCTTAAAATATAATAGTCTTCAAGAAAGAACATATTTGAAGGGATCCTGGTTGCAAATGATATTCAGAAAAATAGCAGCAACAACAATATAATAACAATCAAATATAACAAGATTGTAACAGGTAGGTCTCTAAAGTATATATGTTTAAAATATTATATATGTTCATTATTTTAAAAAAATTATCTTTGTGAATTATATATCTCTTGGTATCTAACAAGAGAAACTTGATTTTTTGTTGGCTAAACAGATCCAAAAATATTACCTGAAAAATCATGAGTATTTGAATTTAAAATGTTTAAATAAATTTATAAATTCCCTTAGAAAAATAAACAATTAGAACTATTTAATAAAAAAAAATAATTAGTCGTTAATTTTTTTAAAGAGGTATTTAATTTATATGATATCATTGTAGAAAATGTGAAAAATATCTTGAATTTAAACACTATAGTTAACCAATTTAGTTAAAGGCTTAACTCAGAAAGTACGGTTAAAACATATGGTTTAATTAAAAAATTTGGGTTGTTGACCTATATGTTAGTTTCACAAATGTTGGGTTTATTCCCAAAATTTATGTTACTAATCCATATTTTACAAAAATGTAGGGTATCTAATCCATATGTTTATTCTAAATGTAGGGTTTGAAAGTCATACATTACGATTTCAAATATAGGGTATGAAAAGTGTTTCTAGATTAATTAATAACATATCCATAACACTTCAGATAAAAATATTAATTATTAAATAAGATAATTTTTCCAAGAAATAAAATATTGTACAACACTTAATGTAATTTAATTAGTAAAAAAATAAAGGTATTTGTGAGAATCAAAATCAATAAGATTCATAAATTATTATTAAGACAATACATTACCAAAAATATCCCCCATTTTAATGATCACAAAACCCATATATCAAACACTTATAAAAATATTAGAAATGTAAACACATTATTTTCATAGTCAATATTATTTTATTATTGAGAGGGAGAGTTAATCTTGATATATTTTTTATTTTAATTTTCTTTTCTTTTGAAACAACCTTCACATCCTATTAAATATTTATTTCCCTAATGAAAACAAAACAAACATGAATCCATAAGAATATAATAATTTATAAGGTTCGCTACTCAACAAGAGTAGTTATGTCCTTGGTATGGTTTGGAAACAATCCAATACAACACAATCCACTAGAAAATTGTTCTTTTGTATGGAATACAATGAGTTGGATATTCCCTTACACTCATGTAATACTATATTCAATAAAAGAGTAAATATTCTTTATGTATCAAGAAGATGTAATGAATAGTTTTTATAAAAACAAGTTACATTGATGCTTGATCAAATTTCAAAAATATATTCTTCAAAAACAATTCTTCACTTTCTTACCTAGAAGAAGGAAATAAATTCATCTATACTTCATAATGATACTCATCCCGATTTCCTAGTCTGATTCCAAAGTTTTATTTCTCAATATAGAGATATAACTCTGATAATACTACTGAAAAAATTCTGAATTTCTTCTTCCTCAGTCTATAAATCTTAGTATGATTTTCCCAGTCTAATGATCTAGCCCAATATGATAAAAAGTTAAATACAATCACGTATCTAATCATTTCTTATTCCGACTGTAAACTTTTCTAAGTAATACTACGTCTAGAAATTTATTCTCCTAAGAATTTTGGAGCTTCCCTTTCTTCATTTCTCAATAGTATATCTCTGTCAAAAAGTACCAAGTACATTATCCTTTAATAAGCACCCCAAAATGGTTTGGGTGGGATTCTAAAACCATTTTACCACTTAGAAAAATTCCCTGAAATCTCTATTTTCCTTAGATTTTGGATGAAATTATGAATTTTTCAATGCTTCTCAAATATTCTAAAATATTCTTGAGTCTTATCATGACCTCAAATCACTTTGAAATTCCTAAAAAACATCAGTTTTAATTTGATTCTGATAATTATTTCCCAATATGATTTCTTCATTATGATAGATTAATTTGTTCACTCTTATTTTCTTGACCCACATGAAAATAAATCAAAACTTAAGATATCTAATTATATTTATTTTCATAGATTGGAAGACTAATCTTCCTGTTTTTATTTCCTTGTTTTTATGAATATATTATATTCTTTAATAAATTTCTTCACACCACTTGAAACATGTGAGAAAATAATGTATTCTCATTATGATAGCAGCACTTAAGAATCATCTTCAAGTATTATTTAGGTTTCAATATCACTTTGAAAAATCCTACACAATATTTATTCGTTCTCTTAACCCACTTGAAAAACTATTGAAAAAATCATAGTCCTTTTCATTCTTAACTAACTTTTAAAGGAAATTTTTATTTCTCTTGACCCACTCAAAAAGAAACCAAAAATTCATCTTGATGTGAATGGTTGACTACATTGTTGATTGATCTCTGATATGATTTTTCATTAGTCTCAACAACTTTAATTATTTTATTTCCTGTTCATTGTTCCCAAAAACTCCCAATATGAAAAATACTTCCTCTGATTTATCGGTGGCACTCTGAGTCTGATGGACTGTTGTCAGTAGCTTTGACATCAGTAATTTCTTTCCTTCTTTGAATACGACACCATGGAACTTCCTTATCTTTTATGATTACAATTCTCATCAACTTATTTATTCAAAGATTTTTAATATATTGAAGGTCAACACCACATAATTTGACTTTAATTGAAAATTATTATAACTTTTATTTATCTAATAAACCTCTTTCCTTCTTACCAAGTATGAATATGATTTTCCTGAATACAACGGCATCACTCGCTCTCCCCCTTTCACTTTTAATTATTACTTCACAAGTTCTCTAGAAAACTTATTACTTCTTTGAAATACAATATAGAAAATCATCTCCATATTTTCATTGGATCTAGTAAGACTCTGAAGTGGCACCTCGTTATGATTTTTCTCTGATTCCAAACTTAGGAGGACTCTGATAAACATTTTCTCCCAGACATCTTCTTCTAAAACTGATGGAATTTCTTAAACATTGTGAGTATGATTTCCGGAATATGATGGTCAGCCCAATTTTCAAATTTTATAAAGTGAATTGATTTATCATCTTTGATAACAAAAGACAAAACACTTGTAAAAAAATCATATTATATGTTTCAAAAGAATTCTCTATCCAACTTGGTCCAAAAAAAAATAAAATCAAATAGTCCTAAAGAGATATAACAAACATTTTATTTCTCATTTAAGGTTATAAAAAATATGGATAAACAAATAATATTATAAAAATTTTATGTCTGACCAAACTAATGAAATTTATTTTAAAGAGTAAATATTTAAATTATTAAGTTAAATTTCTTTTATCATTCTTATTTAATATATTATTTTATTCTCTTTGTTTAATATAGTATTTTATTCTCTTGGTTTAATATATTATAGGAAAAATACTATTATTTTTACCCAAATTTTCTCCCCCTTTTTTTGATATTAAAAAAATATCAAAAAATGGTTTATAACACATTTAATGTATCAAAAAAATGGTATTAAATATATTTTTAATCTAAGAAAAAAATGATTCATGTGTATTCACTAGATATGTATATATAATAATAAATACATAAACATGATCATAATGAAGAAAAATAATTTCATGAAATATTTTTTTATGATTACAAGAAATATCAAGCTCAACAAAATAAGAAATATGATTGGATGAGGGTGAAGTTTAAAATTATGACGAGGTTTTTCATATAGATGAACCCCGAATAGCCTAATGAACATCCTTGAGATCTGACATAGTTCCTATAAAATGAGATTAAAAAACTCAACCCGCTACTTTATAAGAATCATTGAGTCTTGTACCATTTTCAAATTTTTAATCAAATTGACCTTCAAAAACTTATAGATAGTATTTGTAGACTATGCAAGATTCATCAGTATCTCACTTAAATGATTGAGAATTCTTCAAATACCAGGCTCATCATATATTAACTTCTCAATAAGATCCCTCTAATTGTTCAACAAAATTTTAAATGGAACACTATCACATAGAAGACTATATATCTAATTATTTATGGGAAATAGAACTGTAGTTATAGATTCAAACCTTCTTAGTAGATCTATAGAAGTGAGATGACTAGAAGTAAAAACCTTTTTCTATCTTGAGAAACTTCTTATCAACTCAAATTGACTTCCCATGTATTTATTTAAATCACCAAAATCTGAATTTAAAATAGTTTCTAATTTGATCATCCCAATATAATCAAACACTTCACTATGAAATTCATTAAAATCCCATCTGGAAATAGAATTTATTTAATGATTGCGGAGCTAATCTTGAATTGATTTAAACTCTACTTATGGAATAGATGAAATATTTAAAACAACTAAATATGTTTTTAGTAACCTCAAGCTCACTTTTCAAGGTTGAGTTTTCTTATTTCATCTTATTATATTTTCAAACCAAATTTTTAATTTTAAGATTAAAATAATTATAAGATTATTCTTCTTGAATTAGAGATGGTCATCCAACTTAAATTACACCTAGGGTAATAACTTCACTCTTCTCACTAAAAGATAATTATAATAGACTAGAAACTTTAGTTTTCTCACTAGATTTAGTATAAGCCTTAAAAAAAATTCTACAACAATTGAAATTCTCGGATTTTATATTTTTTTAGTAGTTTCAACCACTGATGGTTTCACTTTCTGACCATTATGATAATTTTATTCAACTTGAACTTATACATGAGCCTCATTAATATCTCTATTCTCAGTTGGTTTTTCTAAAAAATTAGTTGTTACTCTTATAAAAATTTGTTGTGTAGGTTATGAAACTTCATCTTATTGTACCTAAACTTTAGGTTCTCCTCTTTTTCTAGGACATATTATAAGAGCCTCACTATTTTCTTATTCAAAGTATTATTCATAAGAATGATAGACATTTGTTGTTTTAGGTGGGTCACTGACATAAAACTTGAGTCTCTAACATATTTCTTCAATAACATCCTCTATTATTTGTTCTCCAATATCTTCACCACAAATTCATATTTATCCAGCTAAATTTTTAGTACATTTCTGCCCCTGTGCGCCTATAGCAGATACTTATTTCCTATCATCAACAACCGGAATCATCTTTACCTTTGAGGGGATATAAAAGAAACTAAACTTTCATAAGGTTCTAGTATAAAAAATATTATTATTATTACATATGATGTCTAACGAAATATCATGGATTTTATTATTTTTATAAAAAAATAGATAAATAAGCCTCTAATTGGATAAAAATACATTATTACCTCTTTTTTATAGAAATTATTATTATACCTCTGTATATATCTACTGAAATTCAACTTTATGACACTTAATATCATAAAAATTATATACATAACTAGAAATAAGATTTTATCTAACTCTAAAATTCATAGAAATATTGTATATTGAATAACATTGACCAATAACTTCTGGTTAGATTCAAGATTTTTACCAAAAATCTTTCATACTAGGGTGTATCTAAAAATAAAATACATAATATCCCCATATTTATACTTCTCATATTTAATTTAATGAAGATTTAAATGAAAAAACCCCTTCACGAAGACACTAAAAGATCTTGTCTATTTTGATAGAAGATACCAAAAACTTCATATTTTTTACCTTTGAAGAAACAATATCCTACGTCTCTCTAAATCTAAACTAGGTAGATTAATAAAACTTTTTGGAATCATTTTAAAAAAAACCCTATATTTTCATCATTCAAAATAAATTCAAAACATTGAAAATATAAGGCTTTCTTTAATAGAAAATTCATCTGAAATAACCAATTAAAGTTTAAAACCTTCCCATGAAGGACTCATCTATTATATTTTTTAGCAAGTTGTCACTTATATCCACTTGGTCATGCCTCTCCTATCCTCAATCTCTTCCCCATTATAAAAAATATAATGGTTAAGGTTATGATTTTAGGGTTTGGAAGAGAAAACAAGAGATTTAGAAGTTGAGAGGGTTTGAGATTGAGGGTAAGATAGAGAAATAGAGTTTACAATGGTTTTCGTTGATTTCAGTTCGGTTTCTCTATCTAAAATACATAGTGTAGTACTTATAGATTTAAATTTTGAAAAGAAAACTTTTTTAAAAAAAGTAATAAATCTATAATTCATTAAATAAAAAATAAATAAAAAAATTTAACATAATTTATAAAACTAAATTAAATTAAAAAAATTATTTAAAATTAAATATACCTAACTCCCCCTTAATAAATTCAAAACTATCAGTGGGAAATGGTTTAGTGAAAATATCAACACGTTGTTATTCAATATTAATAAATTCCAAAGATGTATCCTTTTCTAGAACATGATCTCTTAGAAAATGATTCCTTATATAAATATTATTAGCTCTTGAGTGACTTAAAAAAATTAAAATATTAATTGCACTAGTATTATCACATAAAATAGGAATATTATTGAAGTTGAGCAAAAAGTCTAGTAGTGTGAGTTTCATCTGGAAAAAAGTGCACATAAATTACCATAAGAGATATATTATGTCTTAGTTTTTAATAAATAAAATTATTTTTGTTTCTAAATTAACCATTAAATTAAAGACTTCCCTAAAAATTGATATTTTCCTAATGTACTCTTTCTATATGACCCACATTGTAAAACCCTAGACTTTTCTGAAGATGTATTGGGCTTATTTACAGATACTTTTTTTCTTATTGTTGAGTAATTTTCATTTGGGTTTAAACATTGGGTGTGTTTGGGTGAAATTTTTCAAAAAATGAAAGAAAGGGTAAAATGCATGATTGGCGCATGATTTTCACTAACTTTGTGTCGTATCCCAGCAAACTGTGAAGGCCTAAAAATTGGGTTTTGCATGGTTGTCACATGGTTTTTCAAACTGTGCACCCTAAATTGAGAAACTATGCACCCCCTTAGAATAGGAGCATGGTTATGGTGCATGGTTAGTGGAAACCATGTACCTCAACCCAGAAAATCACGCAAAGGAATTTAATTAGCCTGAAAATTAGTTTAAAATTTTCTCAATCCCCCATATTAATCCTAAATAGACCCCCATTCGACCCAAACATTTATTTCATGATTCTGGATCCTTATAAAAAAAAATTTACGCCATTCTTACCTCCATTATTCGTGATTCAAAGCCCAAATTTATGATCATAACCCCTCCTAGTAAGAGGATCACATCTCTTGTAGTTTCCCTTCTCTTTCCCATTCTTCGGCCATCCATTGAAGGTTGTTCATCCCTATTTTTGGTTGGATTTAGATCTATTTTAAAATTTAGATCTAGGAATCATGTATCTAGATCTATAATTAAGGGATCTTGATTTTTTCAATCATGGATTTAGGTTTTAGATCTGGATCTCACACTATGTCGTTATTTAATTCAAATTGAGGATTTTCATTGGGTAATTTCTCATCAACAAATTGAGGTCGGTGTTATAAAATTAAAATCCAAAAATCATGATTTTTATTATATGTATGTAATTGTATAATTTTTATTATATGTTTAGCAATTGAGTTATTGATTGAATTAATTAATTTTGGTGAATTAATTAATTTGGGGAAATGTGGAATTCAGGATTTTTGAGATTATATATTTGAGATAATTAATTGTCGAATTAATTATGAGATATTGAGATATATGATTTAAGATTATTAATTGTTGAATTAATTATGAGATATTGAGATAGATAATTTGAGATAATTAATTGTTGAATCAATTATAATATATTGAGATAAATTATTTGAATAATTAATTGTTGAATTAATTATGAGATGTTGATATTGTTGATTTGAATAATTAATTGTGTAATATATTATGGGATATTGATATTGATTAATTAATTGATGAATTAATTAATGGTATTTATGTGATTAATTGATTGGGGAATTAATTAAGTGGGTTTATGTGATAAACTAATTGTTGAATTAGTAATGAAATTAAAATGATTATTTAATTATTGAATTGAGTAATATAATTGAATTAATTAATTAATTGTTAAATTAATTAATTTATTTTATGTGACTAATTAATTGTTGAATAAATTAATGAAATGAGATGAATATGAATTTCTTGAGTTTGATTAATTAGATGGTAAATTAGTTAATGTGATTTTGTGAGATATGTTATTAGAACAATGTATGGAAATAATGGAATTCATGTGTTAATTGTTATAATGAATAGTAACAATGGAATTCATGAATTTATTAGAGCAATGAATGGTAAAAATAGATTTCATGTGTTAATTGAGAAAATAAATGCTAACAACAGAATTCATTAGTGAATTATAATAATGAATTGTAATAATGGTGTTTATGTGTTAATTGAGATAATGAATGGTATAAATGGAATTAGTATTTTGATTGAGATGGAGAATGGTAATAATGGAATTCTTATATATGATATACCTTGGGGATAGTTCAGACTCTAACATGGGCCAAAGCAAGTACCGAGGTATGGGTTTCCATAGGAACTTGGGGGGTATGTGGTTAAATAAAATTAATTAATATTATGATAATTGTTTACTCATGAATTTTAATTATGTATTTATACAAATACATACACTATTATGGACTAGATAATGTTTTATACATCGTTGGTGGTGGACTACTATGTTGTACTCACACCCTACTTAGGATTTTTTATTAGTACCTAAATAGATTTCATGGTTGTAAGACAGGATAAGGGAAAATGCCATGTGTTAGATGGCTAAGTCATGAAGGATCATGGATAAGGGAACCAAGAATGGTTCAAGACCCACTTAGGGTGTTTTCATTGTCTTTACCTTTGATTTTCATTTTAAAACTTGGTATGTACTTTATCATAACATATCTACTATTAGTTTTGATATTTTATTTTTAGTCATGGTCATCTTGTGATATAGACATTTTCCTGGTAATGAATATATGTAATTTTGTTATTATTTATTTATCTTTACTAGTGTACTATACTGATAAAGAGGGTATAGTCTCCTCAAGAATGATATTATACCCTTACTACTATTTGGAAGCCTTTGGCATATGGGGAGGCATACTTGAGGTTATGTGGCTTACCATCTCGGGGAACCATTGTTTGGCACCCAGGTTAGGACAACACATACATCCGCAAAAATCATTATCTAAATATGATATTATATTAAAATTATAAGTTTTTTGTTAAATTAATGGTTGAAAAATAGTTCCATTAAAAATATCTAAAAAATATTTTAATATCTCTAAGATGGTATTCTTTTCGATTTTATTAAAATCTAACATAAATATAGTTATAAATCATAATATATGGTCTACTAGCAGTAATGTATAAAAAACATCCAATCATACATCCATATAACTTGTTGTCAACTAGTTATCTAACTTCATCAAAATAAAGTTTTATATTATTACACATGGGTGTTCTATAAGTTTTACTATTTTTTAGTCTAAAATTTTTCAATAATTCAATAATATATTTACTTTTATTTAAAATATTACCATAATATTGTTAATACATTTGAAAACCAAGAAAGAAATTTTTCTCTCGTATTATGCTCAATTCAATTTTTTTCATATGTTTTGAAAAACAATTACAAATAATTTTTTAGTTGAACCAAAAATAAAATAAACTACATAAATTTATACCACTAAAATATCAAAGAAATAATATTTCTTAAAGTGGGTAGGATCTTACAATCCTATAGAAAACCCATTTTTGAGTAGAAATTGACAAAATATTTCATACCAATCTCTCAGTTCTTTTTTAGTCCAATTATGAGATTTAGTAAGTCTAAAACAAAAATTGTATAAGAGTATTTGGTTATTCAATATAAACTTACTCAATTAAATATCCATTTATAAAAATATGATTTTACATCCATCTAATATAATCTAAAATTCATATATGATTCATAAGATATAAGAATTCTAATTTCTTCTAATATTTTAAAAGACAAAAAGGTTTTGTAATAATCTATTCCTTATTTATGAATATATGATTTAACTACTAATATAGCCTTATTTCTTGTAATTTTCCCTGATCATCTTGATTATTTACAAAAAAACTCATTTGTTTCATATTACTGGATGATTGGATGGCCTGTCAGCCAATTCCCAAACATTGTTTCTTCTAAACTGGTAAATATCTTCCTATATAGATATTTTCCAAATTTCATCTTATAATGACTCCTATATAGTTTTAGGTTCTAATTGAGATATAAAGTTAGAGAATTCAGATATATTTCATACACTTCTTATTATCTTAATTACTATATCTAAATTTACAATTATAGTTTCCAAAGGGTGATCCTTTAAGGTTCTAGGTTGTCTAGGTAAAACAATTTTGGGTTTACTAGTTTTGTGTTCTTCTAGTCTAGAATAAATTTCATAAAATTCTAGTTTATTTTAAAAATATATTTTAAGAGATTCAAGTCTCACATTATCTTAAGAATTAGTAACTTCATATATTTTATTCGTTTTATAATTAAAAGGAACCCTTTCATCAAACTTCACATGAACATATTATTCAACTATTTTTTACTTTTAATTATATATTCAATAATCTTTATAAGTATCATAATATCCTTCAAATATTCCTTTCTCAAAATTTGGATCAAATTTTCCAATATTTTCTTGTTTATTCAAGATATACCCATTGCATCCAAACACATTAAAGTATCAAAATTTAGATTTTTTATTATTACTTATTTTATACAATTTTTTTAAGAAAGGGTCTTATTAAAACTCTATTCATGATATAGTAATCTATGTTAATAAATTCTACCCAGAATAGGTAGAATTATTATATTCATTCAATATAGTTCTTTTAATTTCTTGAATAGTAATATTTCTTCTTTTTACAATTCCACATTGTTGAGATATTCTATATGAAAAGAAGGTGTGTTTAATACCTAGTTATAAGAAAAAATAATTAAATTATTTATTCTAAAATTATACACCATGATCACTTATTAAATAAATTATTTTAAAATATTTTTTATTTTGATTAATTTTTAAAAAACATACAAAAATAGAGAAAACATCACTTTTAGGTTTTAAAAAATAAAACCAAGTAAATCTAGAAAAAAATTCAAATAAAATAAAAATAAAATATCTTACAAATATAAATACTACTATTGATGGTCTAAATAAATCCATGTGTATAATTTCCAGTGTTTTGGGTATAGAGACCTTATTAATAGATTTGAGTGATGATTTGTGTTTATTGCCTATTTGGTATACATCACAAAATCTATCTTTATCAAATTTAAGAATATAAAAATTAGAAACTAAATTTTTTGAAGATAATTTATAAAATTTTAATAAATTAGTGTCCAGGTATCCTATGTAAATTCCAGTATTCACCTATCTCATTAGTTAAACAGTTTACATTTTTCACACAAGTAATTAGGATCCAAGGTATAAACATTTTCAATTCTAGGTTATCTAAATTTAAGAAGTTTATATTTAAAAATAGTGTAGGAATTGTTATGTAAATCAACATATAAACCATAATCATAGAGTTGAGAGATACTTATTAATTTGTGATTCAACCCTTGAACATATAGTACTTTGCTGGTTGAAATTTATTTTGGATCTCCAACTGATTTAACTCTAACTATTTTTCCTTTTGAATTATCACTTAAGGTAACTAGGCCTCCATCTAATTTTTATAATATATTAAAACAGGAAGAGTTTCTACCCATGTTTCTTGAGAATCAACTATCCATATGCCATACTGTAATTTTTCTTATGGAGTTCTTCTTACAAAACATTTAAACAAAATCTTGTTTTTGTACCCAAATTTTCTAAAGTCTGGCTGTGTCAGCAAGAAAAAGAATAGAAAACCAAATTTGCCTAATTTTTTCAACATTGATCGGAATAGATTCAAAAATATTTCTAGAAAAAAATAAATTTATTATTAAACTTATCTGATTATTTCTTAAACAATAGTTGTTCGAAAAATTACTTTTAATTCTATAATAAAAATAGCTGAATATCTATATGTTATTATTCTGAGAACTAAGAAAAATAATAATTTCTATATATTTTTGATTTTTCTTCATTTATTGTTATTCAATATTTATACTTTTTATTATAATTTTTACCAAGAATAGAATTTAGACATTTTCTCCCTTATTTAATATACTAAAATCACTTTTTAATGGCTCTACTTCAGCCTGTCACTCTTTAATTTTGTTTTCATGAATAATTTATTTTTAGGTAGATTTTATTAAATCTTATTTTAAGTCCATATATTGTTTTAGACTTGTATATTTTTCATTTAGAATATAATTAAGAATATTTTTTAGTGTTTTGTACTTTTCTACTAAATATTCACACTTTTCTTCAAGCATTGATCATTAAGAAGCTAATTTACTATAAGAACAACTTTTAGAATTAGAAGAAGAATATTATTAAGATTGTACATATTATTCATCCTTATCCATAAATCATGTATTTTATTTAATATTTGTTGGTTATTTTTATGAATAACTTTTATAAGTACTTCTAGAGTCCTCATAGACACTCCAAGTAGCCTTCATATCTTTTTTTATATTTTTTCTCATTATCAGATCTCATCTGATACCTCCTTTCTTTTCCATTTTTCTTTTATCTTCTTTTAGTTTTGGAAAATAAAGTTTGATGTGTCTATTTTTATTTAATTCATAGAATATTACTTTTTTAAGTCCTTGAACATATTTATTCATACTATTAAAGGAATTTTTTAATCCTTTCCTCTTCTGATAGAATTTTTTGAATCTTATGGCTAGATGATCCAGATCCATTCACAAATATGAACATTTTAAATCATTTAAGATTACAGAATACTATTTTATTTCTTTTCATATTCTTGAAAAATAAATTTAAGAGTAGTATTATCATTTTTCATCATCTTATAATCTTCAATTTTAGCTTCCATTTCAAATTCGTATATTATTAGTGTTCCAATCAATGATTTTATTATCAGCTATGATACCCGATTAGATTGTCTGATTACAATAAATATCCTATTCCATTTAAAGGGTAATAATAATGAAACTTTTAAATATTGATATATTTGTTCAATTTGAGCTCTTAAGGTAGAAACATCGTTGACTATTTTAGTCAGTCTTCTATTCATCTGAGTGATGATTTCACCATTATACATTCTGAAAGTGTTGAATTTTTTATTTATAGTTTTGTAACTTAATTTCCTGAAATTTATAGTTCCTTCATAAGAAAAAATTATTGTTTTACATATATAATATTTATTAGTTCATTGAGATACTTTATTAATTTCATTAGTACTAAGTCCATATGTAATAGCATTTGTGGATCTCGAATTGACATCGTAATTCACTTCTTTAGTATAATCCCATTTTTTCTGTTTCTTCAAGGATTTAATAAGATTTGAAAATTTTCATGTAAATTTTTAATCCAAGATTATTCAAATATATAATCATATGATATTTCTAGAAACCATAATTATATCCATTAAAATAAGGATTATGGATCATGGTAATTCATTATTTAATTTTAGTTATCAACATCTATTTTTGTATAGACCTTTTTCTCAAGCTTGCTAGATATTATTAGGCTTCTTAAAAAATAACTCCTCTACAACTAATTGTGATGTATAAATAATATGAAGATACAAAAGAGGTTTTGAATTTGGTTCTTTTATAAATCTTGATAGATTCAAAATTTATCCCTCTTCATACAATATAAATATATGCATTTTTCTCTTCTTCAATAAAAGTTATGTAGAAAAAAACATACAAGAAAAAAACAATAGTTTTTATAGTCTCTTGGTGAAAAAATATTCCCAAGTACACTCCACTAATTCTCTCTCAGTGAGTTTGGTGATTTTCACTAAATAGGTCCTAGTATCATAATACCTTCACAACTGAGTGAAAGAAGTTGAAACCATTACAGCAAGGATTTTATAGGTCATTCTGGTTGTTTTTTAGGGACTCAAAATATCTACATTTTAAAATGTGAAGATGAAACTCTACCATGATTGATTACAGGCTATCAATACTCTTAAGAAATTAAGGTTAATTTATTTTATTAAGAAATATATTTATCTCATAATTTCAGAAGAAACTAATAGATAAAGGATACTCTTCTATAATGATAAGAGACTTTAAGATAGAATAACTTCAAAGATATACTAGTTGTAAAAGATATTCAGAACAATAGTATTAGCAACAATAAGCTAACAATCAAATAGAATAAGATCATAAAAAGTATGTATCCAAAGTGTATCTCTTCAGAATAACATATATGTTTATTATTTTCAAAAACATATCTCTATAAACTATAAAACTCTTGGTATTTAACAATATATAATTTATTTATTTTTAGTCTAATAGATCATAAAAATATCACCTGAAATTTTTTGATTATTTGAATTTAAAATGTTAAAATAAAGTTATAACTTCCCTTAGAAATAGAAACAATTAAATCTATTAAATATTTGACTTTGAGTTAGTACTTAAGTATCTTTAAAATGTATATTTAATTCTAATAAGACCGTTGTATAAAATTTAGAAAATATCTTTAATTTAAACTCACTCATTGACCAATTCAAATGTAGGGTTAACTGTGAAAGTGTGGATGACAAAATATAGTTAACTTCAAAATGTTGGGTTATTAAACCATACCTTAGTTTCATAAATGTAGGGTCGCTTCCCAAAAGTACAGTTCCTGATATATGATTTTATAATAGCATAGGCTATCTGATCCATATGTTTATTCCAAACATAGGGTTCGAAAACCAAATGTTACGCTTACAAATATTGGTTATGAACAGTGTCTCTAGATTACATAAAAACATATCCAGAACACTTAAAATAAAAACCTTAACTCATAAATAAGATAAATTTTTTAATAAATAAAATATATAAAACACATAAAATAATTTTATTTGTAAAATAAAAAAGTAATTTTTTACATAAAAATAAATAAGATTCATAGAGTGTTGTTGACATAATACATTCCCAAAAATAAGTTCATAAAATCTATATTGATATTAATTTTTATCCAAAAAATAATAAATTAAAACCCATTAAATTTTCTTTGATTTATGTTTTATAAATACTTATAATTTTATAATTCAATTACATTGGAGTTTTATTAATATTTTTTTTGAAAATGAAAATGGTGAAGAACTAGTTTGGACTTATTTACTAATATTTATGGTTTACTTTATAATGATCATCAATTTTTTTGTTTTATAAAAAGAATAATATTAATGATATTTATTAATTATATAAATCCTATATACTCATCAAATATAATCTAAAACCATTAATTTTTTGGAAGTGAAGGAAAACAAAACACCTTTACTCATTGAGGAAGTAGTCTGCACAATGCACGATTAATATTTTTCTTTTTATTAATTGAAAAAGTTTAGGGTAGTTAATTATTGTACCATAATTATAATAACATGAAAATATAATAATTATAGTGATGTTATTATTTTAATATGGTGAAATGAAATTCCAGGAAGAATAAAATCACATATAGAAATATAAAAAAAAGAAGTTAGGAACTGATACCTCACTTCTTGAACTATTACCTTTGTGAAGGGGATTAAACCTTTAATAGATGGTATTTTGAGAATACCAAAACCTATTAATTGTGTAAATTAGTGTGGAGGAGTGGTTTTTTTGAGTCTCGGTTGAACATAATAGGTTTTCATGTGCAGGTAAGTGAGGAGAGGATTACCCCTTTTAAAAGTGAAAAGGAGTGGTATTTTTGTAAATACCCAAAGTATTTAAATAATAGGAAGTCACTCTCAAGTAATGTGGCACAAAAATTGATGAATAATGTATTTTATAGAAAAAAATTTCTATTCAAACCTCCTATATTCAAATAGAAACATTTTTAAACATATAAGACCCTTTACCTCTAAGTTTACTCACTTTTATTATTTTTATTTTCACAAAGGTAACAAGTTTTTACCTAGGTAATTTATCCTTTAAGATAGTCCTTATTAGATAATTTTGACCAAATTATTCAAAATTTTAATTCTATTTTTCTATTCAATTTTTAAAAGTTGTAAAATTTAATTTTAAAATACAAAATGTTTAATGTTTAAAAAATAATTTTTTTTAAAAATATGCAACTTAAATTGAAAAATGTCAAATAGGGGTTTATAAATTTAAACAAAAATTCTTAAAATTATAAATTCACTTATAAAATAAATATCTATTCTTATAAAAAGGTTTCATAAATTTAAAATTCATACTTATATATTAATAATGGCATGGAAGATGAAATATTAGTAAAAATGTTATATTCCAATTCATAAAGAGAATTATTATCAATAGAGAGTATAAATGGGAATGAATATGAATAATGTTATTAAATAGGTAATTAATAAGTTTATATTTATGATATAGGATGTTAAATACCTTTTTGATAAATCAATCATAAAGGTAAGGGACTTCATAACTCAAAATCTTTTCTTTGAGCTACACACATTCTTATTTGAACTTCATTTCTCCAAGACTTTATATTTTAAATGATTCTTTATTCTTATTTATAGGTAAAATGAGTTTTTGAAGCTGTTTAATTTTCATGAAAGGTTTTATTTTTAATTTTCATAAAAATGTATGAGATTTTTTAAAATTTACTCATAACTATGACTTTTGCAATGATGAATACAAAATGTTCTCAATAAAGATCTTTTCATGATTTGGTTTTAATTATCTTCAAAAAAATATACATCAAATGTATTTAGGATTTATGATTCACTATATTTTATTATTTTATTATGTGATTATTTTTTGATCAAGTTTTTTGTTTCAAATGATTTAGTTCATAATGATATACCTTTTGGTTATTTTATGAAACCCATTTTTTCCATGGGTTCCTCGTAAAAAATAAATGGTTTTAATTTGGTTGTTATATAAAACCCATTTTATTTACATGGCCTCTTTATTATGTTAAAATTGAATTATTTTTAAGTGGAACACATATGCATGGATGAGTGATGGGTGGTTCTATTGTAAACCAAGGACAGGTGGTTCTGTTATATGCCAAGGATGGGTGGTTCTGTTATAAATGAAGGATGGGTGGTTACATTATAAACCTAAGATGGGGGGTCCGTTATATCCTTAAAATTCATTAAATAAGAGTTTTTATAAAATGAGATAACGTAATTGTGAGTATATTTTAGTTTCTCATAAACACGGTCACTGATAGTGTGGCTCGTGAGAGTAATGATTCCTTATGCTAATGTTTGTTCCGTAGTTAAAGGATGTCATTCATTATGATATTATACTCTCATGATTAAAGGTTTATATTAAATACTTATAATCCATGTTATATATATTTTATTTATATGTTGATCTTTTGCAGATTTAAGTTCCTATATAATTTACTCTAAAGCTAACTTATATTTTATGTTTCTCACTCATGGTGTTTTGATATTTCTATTATGATCATGTTTATACATAATATTATGAACCCGTAATTAATGAACTTTTTATTTATCTCTTAATGAGTGTTTAAGCTCACCCATTTCTTATTTTTTTCATTCCCCATGTTATGATAATCGGTATTACTAATGATATATCTCAAATATTATCTATTATGTTTCCTTTAAAGATAATTTAACAAAAATATTGTGAAATTATATTATTATATAGCTAGTATCTAAATAAACTAAACCTATCGGTCCTTGTAAATTATTCTTTATGAAATGTAATTTTTTTTCATGAAAAATATGTAAAATAAAATCAAGTTTAGATTAGGTCAGTATAGTTGGTATCAAAGTAAGGTTTAGTTATTTTTCGAGATTAGTTAGGTACCTTTTGTGTTAGGTTTATAGAACCTTTGTAAAAACCATGGATATAAGTATACGTATAGGATGATATCTTGAAAAATTGGTAAATTCTTGATTATATGGTTTTCCCAAGAAATAAATTCTTATCTGAATACTATAAGTTAATAAAGGCCCTGACACACATGTACCTAGGGGTAATAGACCTAAAATTGGAACGTTGGATATTAACTCAATTTTCACCTTGTGCATGAGAAATATTTCTAACTACACACCTGATTTGATACTCTTGAGGGATATGATTTGGTTGATCATATACTCTTTATTTACCATTGTGAAGGATTAATTTCCAAGTTAATTTGAGGGATTTAGTTCAGAAGTATAACATAACACAACTAAAATTAATCTTGATAAAACCAATAGAGTTATAGGATTAACCAATTATGAAACGGTTGAAATTTAAGTATCATTAGTTTAAATTATTTTTTCATTAGATAATACATCTTAGGATTTAGATTTCATATTATATACTCTAATTATTTTGGATATTTTCATAAACTTTTTTTGTTTTAATATCTAGTTATAACAATATCAAGTAAATTAATCTATGAAAGTTATATCCCTAATAAATCCTAAGAATAATATTTAGGATAAGTAGTTTTCTATCCATACAAAAAATAATGAGGTAGATGTCTTAGTAGAAGATATATTTTCAGTATCTCATGGATCCTTAGATTATTAATTTAATAAATGAAAATTAAAAATTATAAGGGTATGATTTATTTAAGGGGGTAATGTAATGACCTTATATTTAACTATATATGTCACTTAAATAAATAATATGTTCAATATATTGTGCCATAAGTAACACTAAACTTAAATGAATACCACAATACACTTCGATAAAAATATAAGTATTAAATATAACTATTAAAACCTAGTCATTGAATTATAATGTTTGAATAGGATTAACCTAATTATCAAAAATTAGTATAATTAATATGAATTCTCTTTTTAATATTAATGAAATTTAATTAGTACAGCTAAAACAACTAAAAATTCATTTTATTCTTAAAAATATATTTTTATAAAACTGATGCTTTATTTGAAGGAATTAAATGTATTATTTTTAAAAATTAAGAAAATATATTGATAATATGAATAATATATTACCAATTAATTAATTATTAATTCATATAAAATAATTATAATTAATAGTTAACATTTTTAAAGATATTTTCTAAAATAATCAGTTTTTCGTTATATTTTTTTATTTTATTTTAATATTGAATTCTAAAATTTTATTAATTTAATTTAAAAAATTAACATCATTTTTGGATTAATAATATCTATTATATAATATTAAGATGGATTTTTGGGATTTTTTTAAATAATTTATTTTTATTTGAATAGTGAAATATACTACTTTTTATAAAATTGGAGCTTTTATGACATTTTGAGTATATAAGTATGAATTTAAATTTTATTTAAGCATTTTCTAAGAAAAAATAATTATTTTATAATTGAATTTTTAATTTATAAAAAAAATATTTATAAACCCATATTTGACGTTTTAGAATTTCTATCATATTTTTAGAAGAAAAAAATTAATACATTATACATTTAGTACTTTAAATTTAATTTTTATAAATTTTAAAAAATGAAAAAAAGAAATTATTTCAAATTTTTAATCATTAGGTTAAAATTATATAATAAGTATCATTTTATTTTTTGGCGTAAAAGATAAACTATTGAGGTAATAACTTGTTACTGTGTTGAAAACTAAAATGTTAAAAGTAAGTAACCTTAAAGGTGAAGGGCCCAAAATATTTAAAATGTGTTTAAATATAAATGGTTGAGATTTTATTTGAATTTTTATACTCTAAACTACATGAATTGTCAATTTTTTATCCACGTTCCTTGAGAGTGACTTCCCATTATTGAGACGTTTTTGGTATTTACAAAAATGTCACTCATTTTTACTTATAAAACGGGCACTTATCTCTTCACTTTACCTCACTTGGAATCCTCTTAATCTAGACCAAAAATCTAATAAAACCTATCTTACAAACTCCTTAACACCTTAAGAAGGTTTTTTTCTTCTATAAATTCCATCTCTTGAAGGTTTAATACCCTTCACAAAGTCAATAATCCAAGAATTGAGGTATAAGTTCATAATATCTTCTTTTTTTTATTTCTTTATGTTCATTGATTATTAAAAAAATTTATTTAAATATATTAAATGATTAAATCATAATTATTATTTTACTAGTATATTATTATAATTATGACAAAATAATTAACCATCCTCCCCATTTCCATTAATAAAAATGAAAACATGAATAATGTGTTATGCGTACTACAACCTCCATTAATAAACATGTTTTCCTACGCTTCCAAAAATGGATGGTTTTAGTTTATGTTTTATAATTATGGATGATTTATATAACCAATATATATCTTTTATTTGGTTCTTTTTTGATAACACAAAAATTAATGATTGTTTTAAAATAAACTATCGATATAGGTAAATAACCCAAAACTTTTTCATCATTGTTTTCATTTTCAAAAAAACATGGTTAAAACTCCAATGTGATGGAATTATATCATTATAAGACTTTATAAAACATCAATTATAGTACCTTTAATGGGTTTAAAATTAATATATTTTGGATAAGAAGGAATATCAACACTGTATTTACAAACCTAGCTCTAAATGGTCAAGATTATTAACACCTAATGTTAAAAAAAAGATTAAAAAAATATAATAAATGGACACCCCAACCCCACGACGCTTCTTCCCATGACAAGCTCAAACCCTAGATCTTATCCCCTCCCATTCCTCCAGTGACCTTGTCGTCGGTCGCTACCAACCCCCCTTCTCCGCCCGACACCTGCGACGTCGGCTTCTCCCCCGACCCCATCGAGTTCCTACCCTAGGTTTTCTCCCCTTCCCTTCCTCTAGTTTTTTTCTCATATTTAGGTATGCTTTTGTGTGTAATGGTTAAAGGAATCTTATGGAGGCAGAATGCATAAGGTTTTATGTAGTTTCATTATTATTGAGTCATTGCCATAATTTATTTTGGTTTATCATCAAATTTGGATGAATTAATTTAATGGATTGACTTAATATATTTGGGTTTTGTTCGGAAATGAGGTCAGTGGTGTTCCAAGAGTGATCCATACCCCATTTCTTGAAGTTACAGAGAGGATACATAACTGTCCCTAAATTATGAATAATTGGATTAATATGGATTAATTCTCTTAATTAATTATTATTGCTTTATAATATATGTTGTAATTTTATGAGTTAGGGGATTGAGATGGTGTTGGTTCCTAGAGATGGATTTTAATGATGATGTAATGATATTTATTGATGGAATAACTCTATGATCAATGTATTTTATGACTAATATTACCATAGGATATAGTTATGCATTTATTGTGTGGATTGAAATTTTATGTAGGTGGGTATGTGACATGAATGGGATCCATGAGTTATTTACCTTATGATAAATGAGGATAGAGATTCATGTTGGGTTTATAGAATTCCCTTTAGTATTATTCATTGATTATACAACCATTGATGGCTATGTTATATATGTGAGAGGCTTAACTATTGGGAAACTAAAACCCCAATAGGGTGTCCATCATGTATTTATGGGTCAAGATATCTATAAAGGTCTTGTTTTAGGTAATTGATTCTCTCATAAAGAAATGTCTAGGGGCGAAGCTATGGAATGGTGTGGTAATGGTCATCTATGGTATGATAATCTATGAGAACATATGAATGACCCAATATGGATCTAATTTAGGTTCCTTTGCTCGATGATCAATAAATATGGACTATATGGATAATGACAGGTTCTCCAAACCTTATGAGTTGGGAATGTGGCCCTTGACAGACATTTATCCCTTAGGTAGGGGTGAGATACCTAGGGAATGAAATCGTAAGCGGTGTCTTTATCATCCACATTAATCAATTTTCACAATATCAATATAACTTCAAAATTAGATTCATCATGTCAATAACAACTTACCAATCACACATAAACCACACTAATGATAGTAAGGGAATAACTACTTCCTTCTCTAAATTTTTCTTCTTATTAGTGGTCTAATTCTACTAAATTCAGTGCTTTATATCCCTTGTTATAAACCAGATTCAATATGACATCATTGATTCTCTTAGTTAAGGCTTGTAAACCTCTTTTTATTATAAAATAATCCTTTTTTTATGTAATTCTAGATTAAACAAGTGACTTTACTTCAGAATGAAACTTCTAGATCAAGTTTTGAATAAAAATAAGTGGATTCTTAATGCCACTTTCTGAGTCATGATCAGCAATGACACGTTTTGATCATATTTTATATCAAATGAGACTTGAAATAATTATTAAATCACTTATTTCATGAATTTTTTGGATTTAATCAGATCTTCCTTAGCTGAATAACATGTACTTTATTAGAACATCCACCCCATGGATCATATCTCCCCCAAAATTTTGGGCCACTTCAAAAAATGGTTAGAATTATTTAATTTAATGGGAGAGGGGAACCTCCAACTTTCTTAAGTTGATTAATGTTTTTGGACATTGTTCACTCACCCTAATCTCCCAAATTAATTATAATCCTTTGTGGTGGTACTACTTTATATGACACCACTAGTGGGTGATTTACCATATATATTGATATATAAAAACCTTATATAACATATTTATATATATTTTGAACTAGTATATATGAATCTCTTTCCGTATTTAGTAATAGTTATGTGTTTTAATTTTTTTAATATTGTATAGGCACGTTGTGATATACATGGATAAAAGTTGGATCACTTTACCAAGGAACGCACCTCAATATATTAAGGGTTTTAATGAGTTTTTAGATTTTTCAATTTCCAATCGATCTGTTGAAGGGATAATAAGATGTTCATGTCCTAAATTTAAATTTAGAAGATGGTTGAAGAGAGATGAATTTTATGAACATTTAATATTGAATCAATTCCCTAGTCAATATTTACGTTGGATTTGGCACGGAGAATCGAATGTTACAGAAAGGTTGAGAACTAATGTCAATCCATAGAATGACCTCCCAAATTCATCGATAATGGAAAATAAAATGCAAATCCTTATAAATGATGCATTCGGCACTACAAGAGACCACCATCAACATCAAAACATATTATAAAAACCAAATGAGGTTGATACAAATAAAAATGAGACAAGTGATGTTTTTGAGACTATAGGACAACCATATCAAGATTGTAACATATCAGTGGATCGTCCTCTTGATTCTGTGGAGACTAATGTAAGAGAAAACTTCACTGAGGAAAATGTGTTCCTTGATTTAGTTGATGATAGAAATCCAGAGTTGTATAGTGTATGTTTGAAATATTCAAAACTTTCTTTTATGATGAAGTTTTACCATATCAAATGTCTATGTGGAATTACTAATAATGTAACGTCTATGATATTGGAATTTTTGGATGATGCATTTCTTGAAGCAAACATCCCCGAGTCTTTTTATGATATGAAAAAAAATTGTTAATAGGCTTGGTTTGAATTATACAAAAATAAATGTGTGCCCCAATGATTGTTTGCTTTATTGGCGAGAGAATTCAGATAGATAGGATTATAAAAAATTTTCTTCTTCTAGATGGAAGTCAATGGGTGATATTGGAAGTCTGAATCAACATACTTTAATGAAGAACAAGAAATGGAACACACCTGCAAAGGTTTTTCATTACTTTCTTTTAATGCCTTGATTGCAAAGATTATTCATGTCATCGAAAACCACCGAACACATGAAGTGAAATTATTTAGATAATAAAAATGATGGGTTAATGATACATCCACTAGATTCATAATCGTGGAAAAAATTTGATTCATTACATTCAGATTTCTTAGCTGATTTAAGGAATTTCGATTGGGATTGGCTACCGATAGATTCAACCCATTTGGGACTTTGAGTACCAGTTATAGCATTTGGCCAGTTGTTTTGATCCCTTACAATCTTCCTCCATGGATGTGTATGCAACAAACGTCTTTTATCATTTTGATGATTATTCCTGGAAAACAAATTCCAAGAAATGATATTGGTGTATACTTGTAGCCTTTAATTGAATAATTACAGGATTTTTGGAGCAACGATTTTGAGACATTTGATGCTTCTTCTAAGACAATGTTCAAAATGCATGCTGCTTTAATGTAGACAATTAGTGACTTCCCCAGGATTGGGAATTTATCTAGTTAGAACAGTTGGACGGGTTTGGCTTGTCCTGTTTGTAACTTTGATTTTGAGCCCAAACGGCTACCTCACAGTAAAAAATTGTGATTCTTGTGCCATCGAAGATTTCTCGATGCATCTCATAGATTTCAACTCAACAGATCAAAATTTAACAGTTTCATTGATCATAGACCACCTCTAAAGTTGTTAACTGGACCTGAAATATTGACACAACTTGGAAATGCCGAAACAGAATTTGGGAAGGTTCGTCATTTGAATGATAGCGGTAAATGGGTTCGAAGTGCATCATCAAGCAAAATCAGAACGCGACAATAGAAGAAAAAAAGTATATTCTTCAAACTTCCGTATTGGGAATTTAATTTGTTGTGAAATAATCTTGATGTGACGAATATTGAGAAGAATTGTTGTGACAATTTGATTTTCACATTTATTAATGAGAATGGAAAGTCAAAGGATCATCTCAATGCTCACAAATACATACAAGAAATGAACATAAAACGTGATCTCAATCCAGATGAGAATGAAATGTATCCTTCGGTAATTTTTGCAACGAAAAATAGAGATAAAGATACATTCCTTTGAATTTTAAAGAATGTTAATGTATCTGATGGTTATTCAAGTAACATATCAAGGTGTGTTGAGTTGAAAAATCATAAGTTACATGGATTGAAAAGTCACAATTCATATATTTTGTTACAACAGTTACTACCATTAGCATTGTGTACATTATTACCTGAAAAAATTATTGTTGTTGTACTCTAATTATGCACATTTTTCAGAAAACTATGTGAGAAATATCTACATCCATTTCAGTTTGACAACCTCCAGGAGAGGTTTGTATTGACCCTTTTTTCAATGGAGATGATCTTTCCTCCTTCTTTTTTTACAGTAATGATGCATTTAACTGTACATTTGGTTGAGGAAGCTAAATTAAGAGGCCCCGTTCATTATCGATGGATGTATCCAATTGAGATGTACTTTATTTACATGTTTTTCATTTAAGTAAAAACAATTGTCACTTAATTAAAATCATAATTATGTTTATTTTATTTCACACAATATCTTGGGCATTTGAAATCATACATGAGAAATAAATCTCAACCAGAAGTCTCTATTGCTAAAGGCTATTTGGATGAGGAGTGTCTTACCTTTTGTTCTAGATACTTTGATGATATTGATACAAGATTTAATCAAGTTGGACGTGTTGATGACACATTGACTCTATCTCAAATACATCAGAAATCCAAAAATATTTTCTGTTATTGGCAGATCAGTTGGGAGGACCTCAAATGTGACACTGACAGAATTGGAATTATTACATGCACATAGATATGTGCTGCTGAATAGTGAAATTGCAGATCCATTTATTGAAGACTTGAGGATACAAACAAAAAGACTAATGAGAGTCCAAACACAAAATGAGAAAGATATAACAAAATATGTTAATAAAGAGCTTGTAGAATGGTTTGCACGATGTGTAAGTTCATAAATATTGCAATAAATATGAATATTAGCTTGACACATATATTTTGTAAATATAATAAAGTATATTTAAATTTTTAGATCAGGAATACTGATACTCAAGCAGAGGTGTCAAAAGATTTTATGTTTCTTCCTCAAGGTCCTCTAAAACAAGTTAGAATGTTCAATGCTTAAAACGTTAATAGCTTTAGATTTCATACATTCGATCAAGAAGAGGGTTTGAAAACACAGAATAGTGGTATATTTACATTTTCTGAAGTGGAATACTATCGAAATATGACTGATATTATTGAATTAAACTACCATGGGAATTTTTTATTTGTTTTATTCAAATTAAATTGGGTCGATATTATCAGAGGTGTTAAAAGAGATTCCTTGCAATTTACTTTTGTGAACTTCTCTCGCTTGATGGATGTTGGTGATCATGAACTGTGTGATCCATATATCTTATCATCGTAAGAAAAAATGCTATATTATGTTAATGATATTTTGGATGAAGGGTGGAGTGTATTTTCTCACGTAATACAAAGATATTTGTATGATATGGGTGATTAAGTGGAAGATTTGACCTCTGAAATTGAATCTCATCACCAAAAAGAAGCAGAATTATTTGTCCATCATGATATTGAAAATATTAGTCTAGCAAGGATGAATGAAGTGGATGAAATAATAGAGTAGGAAATAGACATGATTGAAGGGGAAAATTAGTGTATATATAGTTATTTATTCATTCAGCAACCACTTATTTCATTTATTCTATCTTTCATTATCATTGTTATGTATATTTTGTTTTTTAGTACTGAGCATCTATTATCATTTTTTAAAAAAAAATCTGCATAATTTTTTTGAAATATATGTTCTAAACTTAATTTTATTTGATTAAATGAAAAGAATGCCAAGGAGGAAGGGATACACTATTTCATCCACTACTACGACAGATGACGATCAATCTGTCTCTCTCCCTACAATATCTGAGCCACCAACTGCCTGCCCCCTACACCATCTCTCACATCCTCTGTAGGCGTCCCTTTAGAAGTTGATTCATCAACACCCCCCTTCAGCAGCCTCATCATTCGGGTGGTGGTGCGCCACTTCTAGTTCATCACGGACATATTGGAGGGTCACTATTATAGGTACAAATTATAATATAAATAAATTTATTTCACTTTTTTTATACTAACTGTTTGTACATTAAAGATGAAAAAAATGAAACTATGTAGAAAAATATAAAAAGTTCAGATGTTTGGAATATGAATGGAGAGAAGATAGTTGTCCCATTCGATTTATATAGGGTCCCTACAGATGATGTCGCGGGATTAATTGGCCAAATTCTAGGCCAGCTGGCTGCAGAACCCATTTCCCTTCCTTTTTCTTATGATGATTGGAGACATATGCCTCCATGTTTGAAAAATGAAGTTTTTGAATCCCAAATAAAGGTAACTTTAATACATTATGGTGTAATTGAATGTCATGTTATTAATATGTTCAAAATGAATTTCTGTATATAGATGTTTTTCCAATTTACAGTTGCTGATGTGATAGCACGAAAGTGGATGTTGAAAAATCTTAGAAGAAAATGGAAAGACTTAAAATGGAGATTTTGGGGTGATGTCAATAATACTTTATTGACCGTCCAACAAATGTATGAAAAGCTACCCAATGGGGTACCCAAAGAACAGTGGAAAGTTTTTGTTGACAGACATCGTGATGTGAAGCAGATGGTATTTAAATATATATTATTATATTAACCTCATTTTACATTTATACATGTATATGAAGAGTAGATGAAATTGAACACATTACTATTAAATTTCATTTTATTTATTTCATGATCTCTCAATAAAGAATGCATTAAGTAGGGAAAAGCAAGTCATCCCTCACACTGCGGGGTCAAAAATATTTTCTAGAAGACGATCGTCTCTGGTAATATTTTCATTAGTTTAAATATTTATAAAAAAATATTATTTGTTTAATATATTAAATTGTTGATTTATATTTGTTTAATGAATTCATAGATTTTAGGGCATGAAGCATCCCGAACTGAAGTATGGTTGGATGTTCACAAAAAATCTGATGGAAGTTTTGTTAATGAGCCTGCCAAAGAAGTTGAGGTATAAACTAATTTTTTCATTATAATAACATATTATTAGTTTTTACTATGTTAATATATATTGATATTTGATTTCTAGGTAAAAATTAAAGAACTATGGGATACCAATCCTGAGCAGTCCTACTCAGTCTCCCAAGATGACCCAGTTGCTAACGTCCTTGGGAAGGAGCATCCTGGTAGAATGCGTGGGCTGGGTTTGGGACCCATACCATCTGAGGTTTTTGGCAAGCCACCGGGGATTACAGTTGCATATACTCTTGGTTGTAGTCATCCCATACTCTGAGATGCTAAAAAAGATATTGTTTCTCTATGAAACACAGTTCAAGAGCATGGGGATCAGATATCCGCTTTGATGAAATATTTGACTGATATACGTCAGCAGATGAGCAGATATGCCCCTGGCGGTATTGTATCGACTGGTGGTGAGCAGGTAAATCACAAAATTTCAAAATCATTTAGTTTTCAATATTTTATTGGTTTTAAGTTTAAATATAAAAATGAAACACTATTTAATTTTCAATATAATATTCTTACAGGTGGTAGCCAGAAGTGAAGATAGAGGTGGAGATGGTGACGATATGTGTTCATCATCATAAAGTGATTAGTTGTATTATTGATATGTTATAGGTGGATAGGGTGATGATATGTGTTCATCTTTGGTTTGTATATGTATCATGTGTGGCACATAGTTGCCACAAAACATTTTCATGACCTAACATTTTCTTGATTGGTCATGTTTCCTTTTATGTATTTTATTGATTTCTGATGTTTACTTTTATGTCTTGATTTCTTGATTGTGTTGTGCATATTTAGGTCACAACATCCCACATTAATCCCCTACCAAAGCATTGACAGATTCAACCATTCTCTTTCCAATAACTTTACCATAGTGAAGAATAGGGGAAAAAATTTGGAATAAAAGGGTTTAGGAATGTCATGGTATGCATATTATATAGTTTTTTCTCATATATCTTAATTATTTTATTATACATAACAAAAAAGTGTGGCTATACGGGTAACCAAGAAAGGGTTCAGGAATGTCATGGTAATTCAGTGTTCATGGGATGAGAAACACTCTGAGTGGTTTTGGAATTTAGTTCAGGGGAGAGGGTAGGGTCAATTTATTCCCTTGAGAAATGTATTTAGGTATTGTGACTCCTAGTGTTATGTTATGGTGACCTTGTTAATGAATATTGATATCTTTTAATTCATCCATAGTTTGTTTTGATTTCTAAAAGTTATTCATATTTAGTCTCTTGAGAACTGTATGTGGTATAAGATGTTATGAGGTACCTACATGTTGTGATGGGTCCATGACACATTATCCTTCCTTATTTCATGGAGATATATTGTGGAGTGTTGATGAACATTATAGATTATCACTCTTAGGATATTATTGGGTACTAGATGCAGGTGTGAAGGTTCGTGACACCTTGTCTCGTATATGAGTGTTGAACTTGGAATAGTATAATTCTTTGACTAACGTAGGGTTATTAGATAATTTTTATTTAATGATATGGGAACTGATTATGTGACTGATGAGTTTAACATGAAAGAAATTATATGAGTGGATTGGATTGATTAGTGATGTATTCAGTGGTAATACAAAAATTATTTGATATTAGAAACCAATATATTTTTTGAAACTACTAATGAAGTTGGATAGAATTAGTAGTGGAATTGAATACCGAAATCACATGGTAGTGACCGTGATCACTAAATTTTGGGTTGTTTCCTCTAATACTAATCTTGTGAGAATGATTTTTTTTAGTTTTTTTGAATACTGGTTATGTTGATTACATAATTATTAATTTCTCGAAAGTGAGGCTCACGGGGTGGGTATTTTTCAATGCGTCAAGAAAGGCCTCATGCATATCAGTATTGAAATGAATTTTTGATTTATGGATAATAGTATAAAGGATCAGTGGTGTTGAAATTATATAGTGTAAATCCACCATTATTATATTTTCTATTCCAAACATTCATTGAGTGAAATATACAGATTATCTGATATTTTGAATTTGAAGAATATAGACTGAAAATGGTTGTGGTTCTCTATTGGTAAATTGATACAAGAATCCTATATGCATGGACATATCTGATCTATGGGAGAATAAAACATTCTTGTATTAGATATATATTAAATAGATGTTCTGGTTATTCAACCAATGTATGGGAATTTGATACATGGATGGATATTGGACCAGGTTTTTGGCTGTCAGTATTCATATAAAGTTAGAAGACCTATGAAATAGATAATGTGTGTTTTCTTTGGTTGTGTCGAAATTTTAAGACTATAACTTGGATTCATAGGGGTGAAAGTTTGTTATTTCTTACATGTAGTGGTCTGATTTAGATTATTCTTGTAATTTTTTTTTTCAGGGCACTGGTATAGAAGCTGCAGAAGTTGTTGTTTTTGTTGTAAAAGTGGTTTTAGCGGTAGTTATAATCGCCGCTATGGTGTTAATTTTCACGGAGGTTTTAACTACTGCTACAGTATCCCATATTCTACGTGAAGTTCGCGGCCCTTATGATGCTTTTAGGGGCAGTTTTCCCGGCCAGGGTTTACATTTTTTTAGTGGCAGTTAAAACCGCTGCTAAAAAAAATTTCCCCTCGCTGGGAAAACCCCCGCTAAAAGCATCATAACCGCCGCAAAATGTGCTCTCTATGACGGTTTCTAAAAACCACCATGAAACATCTATAACATCCAGCAATAGTGTCCTGACACACAATGTAGCGGCAGTTTTCGAAAACCGCCGCAGAAGCATATAGTGGCTGTTTAAACCACCGCTATACCCAAAAAACCACCGTGAATGACGAATTTTCTTATAGTGTTTCATAAATAGTTTTTATTCATTTTCTTAAAAACAAAGGGCACTTTTTTGAAAAATATACTCATAACTGTGAATTTTACAATAATGAATACAAAATATTTTCAAAAATAACTTTTCCTGATTTGATTATCATTATGATCTATCTCTAATGGGATTAAGTTTCATGTTATACTCTATATTTTCTTTAATAATGTAATTATTTTGGGTGATCAATTTTTTGATATCAAATGTTTTTATTATGGATTGTATTTTATACCATTATAAACCCCATTTTATTTACACGGGTTCTTTATGAAATTTGAATGATTTGTTATTGGATAGTTTAGGAAAACCAATTTATTTTTATGGGTTCTTTAAGAAAATTGAATGATTTCCATTTGTACGTTTTATGAAAACCATTTTATTTCCATTGGTTCTTTATGATGTCAAAATTGAATGATTTTTTAAGTGCACACATATGTATGGATGAGGGATGAGTGGTTCTGTTATAAACCAAGGATGGCTAGTTCTATTATAAACCAAGGATGGGTGGTTATGTTATAAAATTGAGATGGCCAGTTCTGTTAAATCCATCCAATTCACTGAATAAGAGTTTATATATCGTGATATATAGTAATCACTAGTATATTTTAGTTGCTCATATGTATGGGAAATTATGTTCTGGACCATTATAGTAATGTTTTCCTGTGATAATGTCTATTCCATAGTTAAAGTATATTATTCATTATGATCTTATGCTCTCATTACTCAAAGTTTATGTTAAATTATTTTAATATATGTTATAGCTATTATGTTTCTATGTTTATCTTTTTTGGTTTTATGTTCTTATTCCTTGCACATTAAACCTCGCTTATTTTTTATGGTTACATCTCATGTTTCTATGATATTTCTTTTATTCTTTTTATTTTACATATTCCTATGAAATCAACCATGAGGAAATGTTTATTTACCCCTTGTTGAGCATTTTATCTAACCATTTTGTTTTGTTTTAATTCCCTAGATTATAAGGATGATTCTTCCTAATGAGATATCAAGAAGATTATCTATTATAGTTCCTTTAAGGAGAAGTTATCTCAAGTATTGTATAATAAGATAATTATGTATCTAGTCTCCAAATACACTAAACATATCGGTCCTTGGATATTATTATTTATGAAATATAATTTCCATGTCATGTAAAAGATGGTAAGTCGCATAGGGGGGAGAAATTTCAAAGCCATACTTGAAAAAAGTGAGGGAGGAAGTAGCTGGGTAATTTCTTTAAAGGGTGAGGGAAGTGTTTTAAGTGTGCTTAAGTATCCCAATAAGACCAAAACTATCAAGGTAAGTTAAAAAGGCTAGTTAACAAAATAGATAAGGATAATTTATTAACTAATGATCTACCCATACTATAATGCTTCAAGTGAAAGAATTTTGGGCACTACATGAATCAATGCCTAAAACCTCAAGTTAATGAAGAAAAGAGGCCCCAGTAGCCTCCCAAATATAAGGAACAAGGAATGGAATTTTTGATCACCATAGGTGAGGTAGATCATGATAACAAAGTGATGTGAGGTACACTTACTCTTTATTTTAGATCTTGAAGTACCTTATTTTAATACAGTTTATCATATTCCTTCATATCACACAATTTTTCTAAGAATATAGAATTAACACCTAAAGTGATGGATATCAAACTATCTATAAAAACACATTGTGGAATAATTATCATTGAATGCGTGGATGATTGTCACTTGTAGACCGTTCAAGGTTTCAGTTCTCTGCTAATATGTATTGCATCACTCGGGTCTAATCATCGGCGATGATACTTTTTAATAGTCAGTAGTTTTTAGTTGATTGTATTTTGATTGTGGGGTTTGTTTGCAGAGCTTATGAATTAATTTATAGGTGATTTTTTACTTAAAAATTTGATAAATATTAGGGAGAGTTTATTATTGGGGTTTTAAGATTATGAAATTATTGAGCTTTACTTTATATTGCATTAAATTAACACCCATGTCACAAGTTGATGTTGATTAGAATTCCTAAGTGGTAAAGATTTAATCCAGGCCTTAACATAACTAGGATTACAATCTCAATGAGTACTTGATTTTGGTAGTGTACTTATGGTTCCAATAATCCATGGAATCAATACTTTAAACAAAATATGTCATTAATCCATAAAATGTTAAGTCTGATATACACAATGTTAAATAAAATAATACTCATTGAGAAAATAATTTCAATCACATAACATACCTAAATTTTGACTCGCCCAAATGGTAGATTTACTCAGCCATTAAGAAGATTATAAATTTGGTTTATTATGTTTTTTATGAGGATTTAATAAGAGAAGAAAAATAATGGGATAATAAAAGAATTTTGCACCGAACACAAACACACAAATGGTGATGAGAATTAAAAATAGAATTTTGATTGAATGAGGAAGAAAAAGAAGGGAAGGGTTTTCATCTTGATTTAAAATATTTTAATAGAATTAATATTTAATAACAGAGGATGGATAATTAAAACAGAATATGAAGAAGACACTATCATTAAATCAGAATTACAAAACAAATACTTACAAGATTACAAATAAAGAAAAGCACAAAAGTATATGAAATCAAAGAGAGGAGGAAGGGTCTATCAAGTAAAAACATGATTATGGAATGTCCTAACAAGACTTTTCTAAGGTTTTGGTCATTCCAATATATTCTATTCTCTTCTGAAATTCCAACCAAATGAAAGGCGAAGAGGGGGTTGTATTTATAGCCCAAGGAGGTGGATAGTTTTCATTCCAAATATGCCCCTCCACTTGCATCGTAAATTTGGCCATCTTGATAGGTGAATAAATAGTTGATCTCTTATTCCAAGTTTTCTATATTTATTTTTACTATCATTCCTTAAAATTGGGTGGAAATTGGACTTTTGGAGACAATGATATGGATATTTTACTAAATAGTGTTCACCTGTCCATTTTTATCAACAATTTTTCAAAGGTTGAAATGTGAATGGGTTTTTGAAAAGGAAGATACCCTAAAATAAAAATACTTTATTATAATAAGTTGTCCACCCATATCCTTGATTTCACACTGAAAACTCCCAGCCTTATTTGATGATTAAATCAGAATAAAATGTATGAATAGTGTCCTTATTTTAATTCCCGACCAGAATGGTGGAATAGACTTAAAAGATTCATTTTGGCCTCTTGTTTTTGGATTTGGGCCTTGAAATTTTTATTAATGTCTCCTTGAATTTTTATCCAGATGTATGAGGAGAATTAATTAATTTTCACTTCTGTATGGATCCCAGTAATTCAATCTTCATGGATGGTCCAGTTTCTTAACATATTTTGTAGACTTTATTGTGTGGTCCATATAAACCTTAAAATGGCTTAATTGGAAAATGATTCCTTCGAATTATATGTTTTAAATTGAATACGAAATACTTAAAAATAAGAACCACACAATATTTATCAATAGGGTGATAGTTATTATTAAACTAGTAAACTTACTTGAATATGGATGAATTCAAATGGTGATCAAAAATTATAATTAATATTTAAACCTTAATATTTCACACAAATTATGCACATTTCATATAAAATCAGTAAAGGGAGTATATAAAAAATTATGAAAATATTAATAACATCAACTCCCCCACACTTGGTCTTGGGCATGTCCTCATGTGCAATAAATATTAAAACATAACAAAATCATTTTTACTAACCAAAAAATATTAAAATTTTGTTTTCCCCAATGAGGGGAGGTTTAGAAAATTTCACTCATCCATATTGAACTCCACCACAAGGTGTTACAAAAAAAATGTTCCAGAAACAATTCATTTTTTCATGCTCAAATTTAGAAATGGATAATGGTGGCATAGAAAACTTACTCCTCTTAAGATGATGGAATTAATTTATGGAGATTCACTCATTCACCAACCAAAATTAAAAATCATAGAGTTTGAAAGAGATCTCATATTTCATTCCCTATACTAATGTTCTCAAAAATCAAGAGGTATTTTTAGGGGGTTTTCTGTGTCTATGGGATGGTAGGAAGATGATATCAAACATATAGGAAAAGGGGGGTAAAACACCAATAAGGAAGAAAGCAATGCACATTTTTTTTAATTATACATGAAATGAAATGGAAAAATATATTTACAAGATATTTAAAATGTAAAATAAGATACATAAGAGGAAATAAATTTTAATTGGATGAGAATATGAAATATTTACAAACCATGAAACTTCTCCCAATGACATAAGTGTTCATTTTTTTCTTTTATTTTTTGTATTTTTTTCAAAAGTTGAACTTGAAATAGATCTCACACTCATCTTTCAACCCATGTTTGATCTCCTCATGACACTAATTGTAATAGTTATAACAAGATAAAATGTTGAGGAAGAGTGATTTTTGACCCACCCAAGACACAACCCATTCTTATTTTCATTTTTTTTTATTTTTTTAAACACTTTTCAATATCATTTGGACAAGAAAAACATATATACATTCCCAAACCCCATTGAAGTAAAACCTCTCCCACACACTTAAATTGATGTTTGTCCCCAATAATATGATAACATGGTAAAAATCAATAAAAGGGTACCCAAAATGAAATCAATTCCCCCCACACTTATATTTCAAAAAATTATGCAATGAAAATCCATGTTGATATTGGGTGGGATAAGGTATTGGGCTTGTAATGTTGCTAAAAAAGAAAAAGTTTTCATAGTATTGAAGGTTATTTCAAAAATAGGATTAATGTATGGTTGATGGGAGGATATTTGGCTATTATAATTCTCATGGGGCTCATAAAATGCCTCTATCATATTAATACACACAAAAATAGGAAATTCAGCTCAAAGGTCCACATACTCAAGACTCACAAATGGGTATAAAAAACATTTTGAAGATATGGTCATAGGTAGAATTGGCATGAAATAAAATTTCTTTCCTCACAGGTGGAAAAATAATTTTCCAAATAAAAAATTGAGAATTTAAAATTTTTTGGTTTTGACACAATATTCTTTATCCAAATTTATGAAGAAACCATAAAAAAATTTAAACGAAACCATGTCTTTTGACTCCCCAAAATGGTTGGAAAAAATTTGAAAATTGGAAGGTGAGTAATCATGACTCTTGATCTTTCATTTTTTTTAATTATTATTATTTTGTTTTTTGGTTTTTATATGTTTTTTAGTTTTTAATAAAGATACGCCCACACAAAAGAGGAAGATTAAATAAAAAAATGTGATGAGGAAAGTGGTTAAAAAATGAGAATGAGGGAGGAAGAATAAGAAACATAGAAAGAGATAGAGAGAAGGAGAAGAGGAGTTAAAGTTAAAGAGGTGCCCCCTTGTTTGGATTTGGTGGGTTGTCATTCCCATCCGGTGGTGGGTCGATGGAAGTTGTGGATTCGATAAAAGGTTATGTGGTTCTAGTATTGTGTGTCCTCTAATGGTGATTCTTTAATCGATGTCCATTAACTGTGAATGTCATTTTTGAAGAGGGGTCTTGGACTTGCACTGCACCAAATGGGTAAACATTAGTAACAATAAAATGACCTTCCCAAAAAGAATTAAGCTTACCTGGGTGAAGCTGAAATAGAGAGGTGAAGATAAATACCTTTTCACCTTCATGAAATACCTTTATTAGGATATGGTTGTCATGGAGTAACATAGACTATTCTTTATACAGGTCAGAATTCTCCTAGGAATGAAGTCGAAGCTCCTCCAATTCAGTCAACTGCAACAATCTTTCTTTACCCGATTTTTCACAATCAAAATTACAAGTTTTTACACCCCAAAATGAATTATGTTGTATTTCAACTAGTAAGTGACACACTTTACCAAAAACTAGCCTAAAAGGATAAATCCCAATGGGTGTTTTATAGGAAGTTCGATAAGCCCAAAGTGCTTCACCAATTCTTTTTGGAAAGTCTTTTCTGGTGGTTTTTACAATTATCTCAAGCACTCTTTTGACTTCTATATTAGAAATTTCATCCATGCCATTTTTTGGGGGGTGATATGTAGTTGAAGTTTTATGTACAACACCATTATTTTTCAAAATATATTCCATGTTTTTATTACAAAATTGGGTTCCTAGGTCACTTATCAAGGCACGTAGTGTGCCAAATCGGTGGAAGATGTGTGTCTTTAGGAACTCACTAACAGTATGTGAATCATCCTTTATTGTGGGTTTAACCTCGACCCACCTAGAAACATAATCAAATGCAAGAAGAATGTATGAGAATCCATTGGAAGGGGGAATGGTCTCATGAAATTTATTCCCCAAACATTGAATATCTCATAGAAAATTAAAGGATTTTGGGGAATTTTATTTCTCTTTGAAATTATGCCAAAATTTTGGCAAGTAGAACATGATTGACAGAACTCATGTGAGTCCTTGAAGAGTGAAGGATAGAATAATCCAGAGTCTAGGACCTTTTAAGAGGTCCTTTGTTGTCCAAATTGGTCACCTCCAGGAAGTGAGTGAAAGAATTATAATATGGAGGAATGTTAATATTCATCAACACATCTCCTAATTATCATGTCAGCCCCAGTTTTACAATGTTTATTTTCCTCCCAAAAATAGTATTTTGAATCACTTTTCAACTTCATTTTTTGTTCCTTTAAAAATAATGGAGGAAAAACACTAGAAACCAAGTAATTTACAATTAGGGCATACCACGGTATTTTTGGAGTGAGAGATGAAAGGTGCTCAGTGGGGAATTCAGGATCGATGATTTCATAATGAGAAGAATTAGAAATTCTACTCAAGTGATTATCTATAGGGTTTTCTTTTCTAGGTTTATTTTTGATTCAATAGTCAAAATCTTGGAGCATTAGGATCCATCTTATTAGCCTTTATTTGGAATCACTTTTCTTGAGTAATAACTTTATAGAAAAATGTTATGTGAATATGATGATTTTGGAACCTAAGAGATACGGCTGAAATTTATGTAATGAAAAAACCACTACTAAAAGTTTCTTTTCAGTCATATTTTAGTGATATTGAGTTTCATCCAAAGTCTTTGACACATAATATATGACATGAGTAATTTTTCTCTTCTTTGAACAATAATAGACCCAAAGGCTATATCAAAAGAATCAATCATCAACTCAAAGGGTAAGGACCAATCTAGGGGTTGGATTATTGGGGAAGATGTAAGAGAATTTTTTAGTTCAACTAAGGATCTCTTACAAACCTCATAGAAATTTAAAGTGATATAATTTTGGATAAATCGAGTGATTGGGAGGGAAATTCTACTGAATTTATGGATGAATCGCCGATAGAAACCATCATGACCAAGGAATGAACAAATTTCTTGAATAGTGGTGGGTTCAGGGAGTGATTAGATCACTTCAATTTTGGCAGGATCAACTTCAATACCCTCTTTTGAAACTATGTTCCCTAGAACAATCCCATTTGCAACCATGAAGTGAAATTTTTCAAAATTTAACACAAGGTTACACTTGAAACAATATTGAAGGACTAGAGAGAGTGAATGAAAACATGATTCAAATGACTTGCCATAAATGGTAATGTCATTCATGAATAATTACATGCAGTGTTAAATGCATTTAGAAATGATACTCATCATACACCTCTAGAATGTTTCAAGAGCATTAAAAAGGCCAAAAGGCATTATCCTATATTCATATCTTCCAAAGGGGCAAGTGAAAGTAGTCTTTTTTTGGTCCTGAGGTGCGATTGGGATTTGGAAGTAGCTGGTGTATCCATAAAGAAATCAATAGTGTGACATTCCAACTAATCATTCTAGCATTTGATCAAGGAATGGAAGAGGGTAGTGATCTTTTCGTGTTTAAACATTCAATTTTCAGTAATAAATACAAAAATTCTATTTGTTCTTTCCTCGAGTTCTAAATACCTACCCATGTTCATTTGTGACAACAGTTATCCCACCCTTCTTAGGTACAACTTTAATTGGACTAACTCATTCACTATCATAAATTAGGTAGATAATACCATCTTGAAGAAGCTTAGTGATCTCTTCCCTAGCTACCTAAAGTTTGAGTGGATTGAGTCTTCTTTTTGGTTGTCTAATTGGTTTGGATGATTCCTCAAGATGGATGTGATTCATGCAAAGGGCAGGGTTGATTCTTGGTATATCATCTATGGTCCAACCTAAGGTCTTTTTATTTTCCTCTAACACCTGAACAAGTTTGGACTCCTCGGTTTCAGTATGTTAACCAGAGATAATGATAGGATATGAGTGATCCTGGAAAAGTAATGCATATTTAAGGTGTTCAGGAAGAGGTTTTAGATCAGTATCATCTCTCATTTGTGGGTTAGAAAAACTAGAAATAGAGGAAGGGATTTCAGTTGATTTAGATTCATTTTCTTTAATATTGTCCAAGGTGGAGCAGTAGAGATTAGATTTGATGTGGGATTAAAGTTATTTTTAAAGATTCTATATATTTATGGAGTCTATGAATGAGAGGTTCATATCAACTTCACCATGTATGACTTGGTTAATCATGGTGGAGATTTCAAAAGATCCTTTTTCATTATAACGGGAAGAACATGATGTATTGGGGTTCAATTTACTCTTAGAAGTGTCCTCAGAAGCATGGATTGAGAATGCAGAGTGGTCCTCAGATGGGTATCACATGGCTTGGAAAATGTTGGACTTGACCAGTTGGCCACCAAATTCCATGGATAAGATGCCTGAATGAAAATCAATCTTGGTTCTAGTAGTCATGGGGAATGGTCTTCCTAGAATTAGGGGAGATCGAGAAGAGTTCATCTCACCTTCTATGTTAAGGACATAGAAATTAGTAGGGAAGATAAGATCATTCACATGAAAAAGGACATCCTCAATTATACCATCAGGACTTTCAGTTCTTCAATTGGACAATTGAATGAAAACACTCGTTGGATGTAATGTACCAAGACTAAGGTTGGAGAAGATATATTTTGGCATGACATTAATTAAGGCTCCTAGGTTTATGAGTGCATCATCAAAGTTGGAATTTCTAATTTTTCATGGTACCTTAAAGGTCCTTGGATCTTTTCACTTTATGGGAATATACTATTGGGTGGAAACATTTTATAAGGTCCTAAGTTACATCTTGTGGGTGTAAAATTCCTTAAGAAACTTTCCATACTTAGGGATTTTTATGGAATCTAAGAGGGTAATGTTGACTTCAACACATCTAAACATGTCGAGCATTTCAGGATCAGGTTCAAAGGACTTCTTTGGATTAGAAATAGCTTGAGGAAAATTATTTGGGTTTCTATGTGGAATGAAAGGAGGTGAGGGAATGGATTTAGATTCCTTTTCGAGTTTATTTTCCTTTTCATTTTATAGGTCAAAATTTAAAGGGGGTTGGAGGACTAATATTGAGGAATTGAAATTTTCTTCCTCAATCTAAGTATAATTTCACTTACATTAACCTTTGAGTTGGGTAATGGTTGAGCTGGGATTTCAGAAGAATTTGATTGTTTTTGTTGGCTTGGGTGGGATTCAAGTTTACCGATTTGTGTTTCAATGTTTTTGAGTCTATAATGGGTGAAAGAGGCAAGATCTTCCACTGCACTTTTCTATGGTTTCTTGGAAGAAGAGGCTTATCCCGGATTGGGATTACCTTGATTCTGGTTCTTGGGAAAGTGATTGTATTGGTTTGGGAATTGGGAAGGATCACTAGGATAGTGGAATATAGTATGAGGATTGTTCTTTTGAGGTTGAGGAACAAAAGGATAAGGTTGATGGAAGTTACCACCACCTTGACCATATTGGAATTGGTTTGGGTTTTGAGGAAGGAATTGTGGGGGATGATAAATGGGATTACCATACCTCAAGCCTTGGTTAAAGGTAGAAGATAAGGGCTCAGAGTGGGGTTGGTTGAAGTTTCTAACAGACTGACCTGATTATTGAGGGTTGGTGCTCCTCTGAGCATATGCTACATTGAGCTCCATTGGTCCAGATGAATCAGATGGATCCTCTTGATGTTATGGACATGTGTCAGTTGGATGAGATGGGGATATACAGATTCCACTGTTCTTGATAGGTCCAGGGAATAGAGATTATTGAGAAGATGAGGTTGGAGCTTTAGAAGCCACAAATAATTGTCGCACACAAGTCCTATAAGTTTACTTATCAACTCAGTCATCTTTTTGGGATCTAAGGATTGATTCTCTTGGTCTTTTCCGACATAAGAATGTTCTCAAGTATGGAATTGTTGCATTTTTTCAGCCATGTTGCTTATGAGATCTCTTGTAGCTGCATGAGTTTTATCAATAAGATCACTGCCACTTACGGCATCAATGAGAGTTCTCTCCATAGCCAATAACCCCTCATAGAAGTATTGGATCCAAAGTTGGTTAGGGATTTGGTGGTGTGGGTAGGTTGCATCAAGATTTTTGAACCTCTCCTAGTACTCATGGAATGATTCATTTTGTGATTGATGAATACCACTTATTTCCTTTCAGATAGAAGCAATATGATAAGCAGGAAAGAATTTATCAAAGAAGATTCGCTTCATGTCATTCCATGTGGTTATGAAACCAAGAGGGAGGCAGTAAAGACATGACTTGGCAGAGTCACCAAAGGATAAAGGGGATTCTATGAGTTTTATTTGTTCCTCTGAAACCTCTTGAGTCTTCCTGGTAGAGCACACCACTTGGAACTCTTTAAGGTGGAGATGTGGATCCTCACCAGCTAGCCCGTGGAAATGAGGGAGAAGATGAATAAAACCTAATTTGAGTTTGAAGTTAGCTTCTATGTTTGGATATTTAATACTAAGAGGTTGGTAATTCATATCAGCGGTAGTAAGTTCTTTAAGTGTTCTTTCCCTATGATTATCCATATCTAATTTAATTGGTTGGTCAAGGACTGTTTCTTGAATTATCTGATTATCCCTAATGTTCCACCTAAGTTGGTGAAGTTTTCACTCAATTTCAGGGTCAAATAAATTTGGGGGATTGTTTGGGAGGCTATAGGGAATTCAAAAATATTTTGGAAGAAAGATGAATATGGTTTTTTCTTTTTTTCCATTTATGATTTTTATGAGAAGGTGGGTTTTTCTTTGTGTTTTTTTTCAATTTTTTTTTTAAATTTTGTTTTTTTTACAATAACCAGAAATTAAAGACTACTTAATTTCACCATCCCCTACAACGGCTCCATTTAAAAGCATGGTCGATTATCGCCTATCAACCATTCAAGGTTCTTATGCTCTTCTAATGTGTATAACAACACTCAGGTCGAATCCTCGGCGATGATACTTTTTAATAGTCGGTTGTTTTTAGTTGATTTTATTTTGATTGGGGGTTTGTTTTCAGAGCTTATAAAATAATTTATGGATGATGTTTGATTTAAAAATTTGATAAATATTTGGGTGTGTTTATTATTGGGGATTTAAGATTATGATATCCTTGATCTTTGGTTTATATTGAATTAAATTAACACACATGTTACAAGTTGACAATGATTGAAATTACTAAGTGTTAAGGCTTTAATCCAAGCCTTAACTTAAATAGGATTATAATATCAATAAATACATGATTGTGGTAGTGTAATTATGGTTCCAATAATCCATGGAATCCATATGTTAAACAAAATATTTCATTAATCTATGACATGTTAAGTCCAACATACACAATGTTAAATTAAAGAATACTCATCGAGAAAATACTCTCAATCCCTTAACTTCCCTAAATTTTGAATCACCCCAATGATATATTTACTCATACATTAAGATAATTAGATATTTGTTTTATTATTTTTATGATGATGAGTTAATAACATAATAAAAATAATGGGATAATAAAAGCGTTGTGTGTCGAACACAAACACACAAACAATTATGAGAATTAAAAATAGAAAATTGATTGAATGAGGAAGCAAATGAAGGGAAGGGTTTTCATCTTGATTTAAAATATTTTAAGATAATTAATATTTAATAACATAGGTTGGATGATTAAAATAAAATATTATAAATAAACTAGCATTAAAACAGAATTACAAAACAAAGACTTACAAGATTACAAATGAAGAAAATCACAAAAGTAAATGAAATCAAAGAGTGGAGGAAGGGTCTATCAAGTGAAAACTTTTGTATATAAGGTCCTACCAAGGATTTTTAAAGGCTTTTTTCATGACAATATATTCTTCTATCTTCTGAAATTCCAACCAAATTCAAGGAGAAGAGGGGGTTGTATTTATAGCCTAAGGAGTTGGACAGTTTGAATTCTAAATCTACCCCTCCACTTGCATCACCAATTTGGCCATCCAGACAGTTGAATCTCGATATTATCTCTTCTTCCAAGTTGTATATGTTGATTTTTAATGTCATCTCTCAAAATTTTGTGGCCATTGGACTTCTGCAACCAAAGATATGGCTATTTTATTAAATAGTTTTCACTTGTCCATTTTTATTAACACTTTTTCAAAGGTTTAAATGTGAATGAGTTTTTGAATAGTATGATGACCTAAAATAAAAAAAAAATATTCTAAAAAGTTGGACGCCCATATCATAACCTTAACACTAAAAAATACCATCCTGATTTAATGATTAAAATAGGATAAAATTTAGGAATAGTGTCTTGATTTTAATTCATGTCTATAATGGTGGGCTCAAATTTAAAGCTTCATTTGGACCCCTTGTTTTGGATTTGGGGCTTGAAATTATTATTAATGACTCGTTAAATTTTATACTAATTTTTGTGGAGAATTAATGAATTTTCACTTCTGGATTGAGCCTAGTAATTCAATTTTCATGGATGTTCCATTTTTTTCACATATTCTATGGGCCTTCTTGTGTGGTCTATATGACCCTTAAAATGGTCGAATTGTCCAATGATTCATTCTAATGATATGTGGTAAATTGAATAAGGAATCCGTAAAAACACAAAAAATAAAATTTTGATCAGTATGGTGATAGTTATTATTAAACTGGTAATCTAACTTGGATATGGATGAATTCAAATAGTTCTCAAAAATTATAATTAATATTTAAAAATTAATATTTCAAATAAATTATGAACATTTCATATAAAATAAGTAAAGGGAGTATATAAAAAATTATAAAAAAATTAATAATATCAATCATGTATAATATTTATACATCATTTTTATTAAGATTTGTGAGAGGAAACTTCCTCTATATTTAATTATTCTACCCTTGTTTTAATTTGAAGTGATTTTGGGTATGGATTGGTTATACCTATATAGATCCCATATAAATTTTTAGGGTAAGGAGATATCATTTCATATTCCAGATCATCCTATTCTTAAGTATTAATATAAGGATGATCTCCCATTGGAATAAAATTAAAAAATAAGGGTTTTGATACCTAATAATGATGGACTCTTGACTCAAATTATCAATGAGGAAGTAAAAATTAATGATATTCATATTGTATAGTAATATACCAATATATTTCCAGATGAACTACCTGGTTTTCACCCATATAATGAGGTTAATTTTTCAATCAAATCATACTTGGATCCACACCTATATCAAAGAGTCCATATATAATGGATCCCATTGAATTAAATGAGATAAATAACCAACTGTATGATAATTTGAAAAAGGGTTTAATATTCCCTTGTGCTTCATCATAGGGTGCACTAGTACTCTTTATCAAAAATAAGGATAGGTTGATGTGTCTTTTCATTGATTACCATGAGATTCATAAAATCATGATCTAAAAAAAGTATCTTCTACCTCGTATAAATTATTGATTCGATCAAATCATAAGTTATCCTCACTTCTTAAAGATTGAATTTTTTTTCTGGATATCATCAGGTAAGGATTAAAAAGGAGGGTATTTCTGAAACATCTTTTTATACAAGGTATAGAAATTATGAATTTATCTTGATTCCATTTGGACTTTAGAATGATCCTACTATCTTCATAAATATAATGAATAGTCTTTAAATACTACCATGAAAATTATTGGTTGTATTTATAGTATATATTCTTATATACTCAAAGAGAAAGTAAGAGCATGAAGATCATTTACAAATTAGGTTGTTGACCTTAGTAAAGGAGAAGTTGTATGCCAAATTTAGAAAGTATGAATTTTGGCTACAAAATGAGTCATTATTGGGTCATATAATCACAATCAATATAATATAAATAGATTCATTAAAGATGGAACTTATCGAGAAATGGCCTAAAACAAACATGGTAATTGAGATATGTAGTTGTCTTGGGTTATTAGAATATTACCGATGCTTTGTGAGAATTTTGTAATGGATATCAAATCCATTAACCAAGATGACATGTAAAGGATTAAAGTTTCTTTGGATAGAGGAATATGATGAAATTGTTTTGGAACCTAAGAATAGGATGGTTACTACTCTTGTACTTACATTACCCTACAATGGGGAAGGGTTTGTAATGTACAGTGACACTTAAAAAAATGGGGGTTGTGTCCTCATGAAAAATTATAATGTAATTTCTCATGGTTTGCACTAATTAAATACTCATGAAAAAAAATTACCCAACACATGATCTAGATGTGGAAGAATTTATCTTCTCATTGAATATTCAGAAACATTATCTTTATAAAAAAATTGATATATATACTAATCACAAGAGATTGAAATATATATTCATATCAAAGAATCTAAATATGCACCAAATGGGATAGTTATAATTGATAAAATATTACTACTAATCAATATGTTACCACCTATAGAAGGAAAATAATGTGGTGGATGCTCTGAGTAGGAAAGACCACGTTGCTCAATCCATGACAAGGATAGAAAAAGACCCAATACTCATGGATTTATAGATAATGAATCTTAAATTCATTATAGGAGATGATAAATAATATCCTTCCCAAGATCAATATTTCATTCACATAAAGATAAAATAATCCCTTAAATATTATGTGGATCTATAGAAAATGTAGTGAATATTCTATGTAATGTCCTAGAAATTCCATGTAATATTTTTAATATTATATGGAATAATTTTGTGACCAGGCGCTGAGATGGAGTGCAATTCTGAGGCCCAGAGTTCCTGGAATGATCCGTCAAAAAATGTTAAGTTTTAAATAGAGTGCATGAGTGATTTTCCTTAAAAATTAAAATCACTATTAAATGGGTTTCTGGATCGGAAATGTGAGGGCACTATTGTGTTCAGGATGGTGGTTTTACCCTAGGTGTGACTTAAGTTTAGTCGGTACAAGCCTCCAGTGAGAAAACCCAAAAATAGCATAATTGTAAATAAAATTATATTATTTTTAAAATGCTTATAAGTCATGAACAGTGACTTAGATTGAAAATATGATACCACTGTAGAGCTCGTGAGGGTATGTTTTTCTTAGGTAGATCCCAACATTATTTGGCTTGGGTCGACAGTGAAAAGTAGTTTTTGGCTGTAAATAAAATAATTGAATAAATTTATTTTATTTTCAAATCCTTATAACTCATAAATAGTAACTTGGATTGGAAATATGATACTACTGTTTAGTTCTTTAGGGTATTCTTCCATTATTCAAAAGCCTAACATCGGGCGGCGTAGGCCAGCTGTGAATGTTTGTTTTTGGGACATGACTGTAAATAAAATAATTTAAATAAAAGATATTTTATTTTTGAATATTTATAACTCACAAATGGTAACTCAGATTAAAAATTTTAGACACGTTTGAGTTTATAATGAAATTTTCTCCTTAAGCAGGACTTAACCTCAACCGGCGTGGGTCGAGGGAGAAAGATGATTTTTGAGATTTTTTAGGAAAATTATAATGGCTTGCATGCGTGGTTTTAGAAACTTCTAAATGGGTTTCTGGATTGAAAATATGAGGTCATTATTGAACATAGAATGGTGGGATTCTTTTAGAATAAACCTAAATTCAATTGAAAAATTTAATTTTCAGAATTTTCAGAAAAAAAATAAAATAACTTATAAAGTTATTTTTTTTATTTTTCTCAACCATTGGGAGGTGGCACGGCGGCGTTTTGGTGTTCCGAAAAAGAAACAACAAGTTTATTTAAATGAATCTCATTAATGGATCGTAAATGTGCAGTGTAACGATGCATTAAATGAAGTGTAACAGATACATTTTTTTAAATAAAACAGTGTAACGACGTGACGACGTAGCGTAACAGAAACGTTGTGACATGTTTTCTTTTAATGGGTTAACGCATTCAAAAAATTATGATCGAATGATTGAATTTATCTAATGAACATATGAAGATAATTATCTCCAATGATGAACGAAAAATGTCGGTGAATCGCCAGAGACATGGACGCGCTTCAAAGAATGAGACTGAAGAGTATTGAATGCCAACGGAACTTGAATCCCCCCAAACGGATCGCTTCAATGATGAACTCCAATGAGTTAGGGGTTATTGTTTTTTTGGATGATCTTTTCCCTTTCTTTATTCTAAAATGAAGAACACGGATCAACCCAAGAATAGGTTGATCCCTAGATTTCTCGTTAATACAAGAGGGTGATCCTTTCTGGGGTTTTTGAATTAGGAATGATTTTTTTTGTTGAAATCTTGAAACTCAAACCCCAAACCTCTCTCTTGTTTATAAACCTCTAAAGTAGAGGGCATGGGACGAAACAAACAAGGCCCAAGCCCCTCGGCCTTATGCATTCATCATGGACAAACTTTTGAAATGGCGGCAAGATGATTCTGAGGTCTTAGAAGAAAAGGCATAACCCCACAAAGGTCGGAGGTCCAAACTATGTGAAGAATGGACCACCGGAGCAGACCAGGTGGTCCATGGAATAACCCACTAGAGGTGGCCCATGGCAGCATGTCGGGGATGGAAACCACGGACGATTCAGGCTGTGGCGAGGTGAAAGGAGCCACCGATAATGACGAGTCGTGTCGACGAAGCAGACCACGTCTGTGGGTCATAGTCCCTCACTGCCATGTGGACTGGTGACCATTTACAGGACCCAAAGCACTTCCGGCTTAGCCAGCCATGGCGCACCGAACTGAATTCCCTTAGGCATTCGGGCTAGAGGAAGAACCTATCTGGTAGGCGGGTCGAACCGAGGCACACAGGCCAGGCCAGAATCAAAGTCGGCCCACTTCTGCGGGCTGGGCTGGTGACATAATATTGAGCCACTAGGTGGATTAGGTGGGGAAAATAATGGCCCGCCGTTTGTGGGTCGATCCATGTTAGACCGGGTCACTGGGTCTCCGGGTGACCCTGCGGGCTGGAACCCCGACTGAATATGGCCGAGTCCAGCGAGGCCCAATGGTCATGGCCCACTATCCAGGCCACAACAGGCCGACCCAGACCTAAACTGAGTTAGGTCAGGTCATTTGAACTAAACCAGGGCATGTGGGGCCTCCGGGTTGGGTTGGTTGGGTTGGTCTGACCGGGTTGGACCGGGCCTAGATGCAACTAGTCCCTATTTACTAAAACGCCAATAACTTACAAACCGGACGTCTGATTAACGATTCGTTTGTGGAATTGGGACCTTAGATACTAGGTGGATATTTTTAAATAATTTATGGAGTATTTAATGGAATTTGAAATAATATTAATGGCTTTTGGAGTGGTTCTACCAGAATTAAGCGCACTACGTGTGGAAACCCTGTGGTTGACTAAGACCTAAAGATTACTAACAACTGACCCTGTGTGGATCATCTACAATGGCCCAATGGGATGTAGCTCAGTGTGACCCAGAAGGCCCATAGTGGGGAGCATCTCTATGTGACCCTACAGACCCACGATACTTAATAGGAGGAGTACCTTAGTATGGTTAAGGTGGGAAGCAGGTTTGTGTGACCCGACATGACCACAATTGAGAGCAGCTCTCTGTGTCCCAGCATACCCATGATACTCATCAAGGATGAGTTCCTAAATAGTCCAAGGTTAGTGGGAAGTGGCTTTGTGTAACCTGACAGGATGAGTATACTCATAGAGGAGGAGTTCTCCAGCATCCCAAGGTGTTTTTTGAAATGATTGATAGTCTTACTTTCCTACTCTAGATTATACCTGGTGTGAGCTGTCTTTCTTCATGATAATGCTTCAAGGTTTTCTTCAGGGATTTATTTATGGTCTTTCCTTGTTGGTTTTTAGGGTCCCTACTGAGAACGGTTTTACTCACCCCTACATGGGCTTCTCCCTCACATGTTGTGTCTGGTGCAGACGACTGTCGCCTTGATGGAGGACCTGGTTCCCAAGGACCCAATGGTGCCCAGTGATATCAGGCAGGTGGGGCATAATTATACGGATTCTAGATGCTAATCTTCACTTACCCATCTAGTGGGGTTTTTAGTAGACGGATTTCCATCGATCTTGTACTCGCTCTTGTTGTAGTTTTCTTTTGTTGGGTTTATATTCTATCCCATTTACTTTCAACTCTACCTTTACAATCAGTGGTTTTTTATTAGCATGCATGTTCTCTTTTCCAGTTTTTATGGGATATGGTTGTATGTACATGTGTACAGGTACTCAGGAAAATGCCTCAAACATGCAAGTTGACGCCTTCTACACCAGTCGCCAACCCCTGGCCTTCGGGAGGCAGGCTTGGGGGACTCACAACATGGGCCCCAAGGTGTGTGTCGTGAAATTATAGTGTTTAAATTTGATCTAGTTGGATTTATAAGTTTTGGAATCCAGAATGTGTCCCATAAAATCTAGGATTGAAGGGTAAATTTTGGATGATGCACATGGATCGTAATTCTATATACATCCAGAAAGTATAAAGATATATATAGACCTAAAACAAAACTTCTTATGGGGTAACCTGAAAATATAAATTCTAGAATATGTATCTCGATGCTTGGTATTCTAAAAAGTTAAGGATGAATGATAAAATTCAAAGGGTATATTTTAACCATTATCCATTCCTGTATTGAAATGAGAAACAAACTATGGAATTCATCATAGGGATACTTAAAAATTCTAATGTCTTTAATTATATTTTAGTTTTGGTCGGTCCCTTATAAAGTTAGCACATTGTATTTCTATCAAACAAAATTTCTCCCTTGACCAACTTGACAAGATATACATAGGGTAGTGGTGTGAATTCATGGAGTATTGTTATCCATTATATCTAGTTGGGATCCAAGTTTTACCTTTAGGTTCTAGATAAGTCTTAAAAAATAATTTGAGATAGATCCAATCTTTATTGATGTATATCATCCTTATAACGATGGTTAGTCTTAGAGGAAAATTCAAACTCTAGAGGATATGTTGAGATCTTTTTCGATGTATTTATAAGGATATTGTGATCACAACCCACACCTGGTATAATTATCATATAAAAATATTTTATAGTATTTAGAAATCATCATATGTGGATCTATATTAGAAGATATGAAAGATGTTAATGAGTTAGGATGAATTTTAAGAGAGAAAGCTAATAAGTCTATAATTTTCCAAAAAATTATGGGGATGGTTAAAACCATTTAACAGCATGATAAAGTGGAAAAAACCTATAGAATATATATATATATATATAATCATTTACAAGATCTAGAGTTTGATGTTGGTGATAGGGTGTTCCTTTGGATATCTTTATGGAAGCGAGTTATGATATTTTAGAAGAAAGAGAAGTTGAAATCTAGGTATACTACTCACTTTGAGATCCTTGATCATTTTGGGGCTATATATTATCACTTAGAACTCCCACCTAACCTATCCTAAATACATGATGTGTTCCATTTATTAATTTTTAGGAATTATATACCAGAACCTTCACATGTATTAAACTCGGAATCCATATAACTGAAACATGTTCACTCATATGAGGAACGACTATTAGAAATTCTGAATCAAGGATATATGGTGTTGTGAAAAAAGCCCAATATTATAGTAAAAGTTATATAGATAAACCATAATTTTAAAGAAGTTATGTGGTAACATGAATATGTAATGAGGAAAAAGTTCCCTCACTTATTTTATTCTATATAAATAAATTTCGAGGGTTAAATTCTTTTTAAGAGGGGGAAGAATGTAATAACCTGGGTATATCCTCCTTAAGTAAATACTATGTTTTATGGAATTCTCTACACATGACACATAATAAATATAAATATAAACCATTATAAGGTATTAATATAATTATTATCCATGAATAGTGGTAAAACAATTATGAAATATATGTATATGTATCTAAGAAAAAAACAAAATAAAATTTATTTTAAACATTAAATCAATAAGTATAGCTAAAAAACTAATAAAATCACTTTTAATTCTTAAATTTTGTTTTGTAAAATATAATTTTTTTAAATTCTAATATATTTATTTTTATTACTAATCTTAGAATAATATTTCAAATACCAAAAAATTGTTTCCTATAAAAAATAGTTTTACATAATATTTTTTGATTTTATTTTAAAGTTAAATTTATAAATTTTAAGATGTGAATTTAAAAAAATTAACATAATTTTTGGATTTATCATGGACATGATATCTTAATATTTTTTTATATTTTTTTTAAAATATTTATTTTTATGTGAATTGTGAAAAATATCATTTTTTACAAATAACATGACTTTATGATAGTATTAGAGTATAAGAATAAATTTTAAATTAATTAAACATATTTATCAGAATAAATATTTATTTTATAACTAAATTTATAATTTTAAAAAAAAATTATTTTTAATTTATAAATCCAAATTTATCATTTTAGAATTTAAATTATATTTTTTCTAAAAAAAATGTTTTTATTACAATATACATTTACAATTTTAAAATTAATTTTTATCACTATTAAAAAATTAATCAAAAAAATTATTTTTAGTTTTAAATATTTAATTATAAATTATATAATAATTACCATTTTATTTTTGGTCTTAAAATATAGATTATATGAGTGAAAACAAGTTACCGTGGTCAAAACTAAAACGGTAAAAGTGAGTAACCTTAGTGGTAAATGTAATTACATGTTTAAAACGTGTTTATAGTTGAATTTTGGAGGTTTTTATCGACCTTATATCCCTTAAAGTCCATTATTTATCAATTTTGGATCCAATTTCCTTGATAGTGACTTCCCATTATTGAAAATGTTTTAGTATTTTGAAAAATGTCACTCATTTTCACTTGTAAAAGGGGCACTTCTCTCCTCACTTTCCCTCACTCCAAAACCTCTTAAGTTTAGTCCAATATCTACCCAAAACTATCCTCGCTCCTATACAATTTATTTATTTTATTTTATTCTCAAAATACCATCTCTCAAATTTTTAGTCCCCTTCACAAACATAATAATCCAAGAATTGATGTATAAGTTCCTAATCTCTCCTCCTTCATTTTCTATTTCATTATATGATTTTATTATTTATAAAATTTCATTTCAACATAATAATTGATAAAAATAATTATAATTATTATAAAATTATTTTATTATAATAATAGTATAATCATTAACCACTCTCCCCATTTCTATTAAGAAAATTGAAAATGTGAAGTGTGTGTTGTGCGAACTATCACCTCCATGAATAAATGTGTTTTGTCTTCCTTAACTTCCAAACATGGATGGTTTTAAATTATAACTAATGATTATATATGATTTATATAAGTAATAATTAATTAATATGGTTATTTTTTAATAACAAAAAAATTAATGATCGTTATAGTGTAAACAATCAATATTAGTAAATAACCCAAAACCAGTTCTTCACTGTTTTTATTTTCAAAAACCCTAAGTAAAAATCCCTTATAATACAATTATAATATAATAAGTTTTTATAAAACATAAATTACATAACCTTTAATGGTATTTAAATTATTTTCTTTTATAGAAAAATTAAGATCAACATTACTTTTATGAACTAAGATCAAAATACTTTAGATTATTAACACCTGATGTTGAAAATATATTAAAACAATCTAATATATGAAGGAATTATTATTATTGAATAGTATAAATATAAATTCATATGAATAAGTTTATAAAATAATTAATTAAGATCTATATATTTATTATACATTAGTTTAAATCACTTCCATGGAAATAAAAGTTAAAGGTAAGGGGTTTGTTAGCTCAAACTCTTTTCTTTGAGCTGCACAATTTCTTATTTGAACTTAATTTTCCTAAAAATTTACATTTTAAATGATTTTATATTTTTATTTATAGGTAAAAAGATTTTTTGATCAAATTTTATTTTTATGAATGGTTTTATTTTAATTATTCTTAAAAAAGTTATAGTTTTGGAAAGATACTCGTAATTATGACTTATGATGAAGAATAAAAAAATATAAAAAGAACTTTTTATGATTTGGTTTTAATTTTCTCCAAAATTATATACCTCTAACGTATTTATGATTTATGTTTCCCCTAATATTATTCTTTAATTATTTGATTATTTTTTATGACCATGTTTTCAGTATCAAATGATTTAGTTCATGATGTTATTCATTTTGGTTGTTTTATGAAACTCATTTTATTTCCATAGGATCCTTATGAAAATTTATTGATTTATATTTTCTTGTTTTATAAAAACCATTTTATTTTCATGGGATATTTATGTTGTGGAAAGTGAATAATTATTAAGTGGAACATATATGTATGGATAAGTGATGGGTGGATCCGTTATAAGCTAAGGATAGGTGGTTATATTATAAACTAGGGATGGGTGGTTCCATTGTAAACCAAGGATTGGTGGTTGCATTATAAAATTAATATTGGTGAGTTTTTTATAACCATATAATCCATTTTATATGAGTTTATATATTATGAGATAAGGTATTTATGAGTACATTTTAGTTTCTCGTAAGCACGGGAACTGATGGTGTGGATCATGAGAGTAATATTTCCATATGATAAGGTTTGTTCCACATTTAAAGGATATTATTAATTATGATATTATTCTATCATGATTCAAGGTTTGTGTTAAATAATTTTTATACATGTTAAAGCTATTATCTTTTGTTGTTGATATTTTTTAGCTTTATATTCTTATGCCTTGTGCTTTAAAGCTCACTTATGTTTTATGGTTATCTATCATGTTGCTATGAAATTTCTCTTATTATTATGATTTTACATATTATTATGCACTCAACCTTGAGGAAATATTTATTTACCCATTCTTATCATTTTATCTCACACTATTATTATGTTTTTATTCCTCGGGTTATGAGGAAAAGTGTTACTAATGTGATATCTAGAATATTTTATTGTATGGTTCCTTTAAGGATAATTTTTCACAAGTGTTGTAAAATAAGATGATTTTGTACAAGGCATAAGTATATAAGGACAAAAAATACAAATATGTAAAAAAAATGATTATAACATGGATTAAAATAATTTAACATAAACCATGAATCGTGATAGAATAAGATCATAATGAATAATATCCTTTAACGGTGAAATAAACATTATCATAAAGAAATATTACTCCCATGATTCACATCATCAATTCATATACTTATGAATAACTAAAATGTACTCAATGTTACCTTATATCATGATTTATAAACTCTTATCGAATGCATTGGATGGATTTAGCAGACCTACATGTATTAGGTTTATAATGTAACTACCCATCATTTGTTTAAAATTGGACCATCTATCCTTGTTTTATAAAACAAATTACATGTCCTACATTTATAAAAAAACAACTCATCACTCATCCATACATATGTGTTCCACTTAAAAATAATTAACTTTTCACATCATAAAAAATCCATGGAAATAAAATTTCTTTCATAAAATAACCAAATGAAAATCATTTATTTTTTATAAAGAATCCAAAAAAATAAAGGGGGTTTCATGAAACATCCATGTGTAAATAATTAAAATTTCATAAAGAACCAATAGAAATAAAATGTATTTCATAATGGTATAAAATATCATCATGAAAAAGAAAATGATATAAAAACTTGATCACCCAAAATAATCACTTAATTAAAGAAAATATAAGGTGTAAAATGGAGCATAACCCCATTGGAGATACATCATAATTAAAAACAATTCATTATAAGATATTTATAAAAACATTATGTATTAATTATTTTAAAAGTAATAGTTACAAGTATCTTTTAATAAAATATCCTTTGTTTTTAAGAAACTGAAATGAAAAACTTTAAAGAAAATATATTTGGTTAAAAAATATTTTTCCCCCGAAATAAAAAAATAGAACATCATTTAAAATGTAATGTCTTGGAAAAAATAATTTAAAATAATAAATTGTATAAGTAAATGAAAGATTTTTTAGTTACCAAGTCCCATACATTTACCCTTGATCTCCATAGAAGTGCTTTAATCATCTGTATCATAAAGATAAAAATATTAATTAACTATTTTGGAACCTTTCTCATTTATATTTCAATTATTCTCATCAATAATAAAATTTATCTCCAAGTATTAGATCTTTTTAATCTCTTTTCAACATAGATTATTAATAATATTAACCATTTTTATGTGTTCCATGTATCTCTTTTGAGGAAATACATATCAAACTCATCACATGTATTGAACTTTGAATCCTAGAAACTTCAATAGGGTCTCTCATATAATGAACAACCATTATAATTTTTGGTTCAAAGAGATAAGGTTTTATATAACAAGACTAATTAACTGGTCAAAGTTATATGGGTAAATCATAAGTTTGAATAATATTCATGGAAACATTATTATTTAATGATTAAAAATTACCCGCACTTTGTTTCTTCCATATAATGGAATTTCGATGATGAAATCCTTTTTAAGGGGGTAGAATATAACGACCTAAGTTTTTCCTCTTTAAATAAATAATTTGTTTGATATATTGATCCATATACAACACTAAAAAAATATACAAATATATATACACACATATATACCTTTGTATGTTTGTCATAGAATTAGCATGTATAAAAAGTGGTAATAGAATTATGAATTATATATAAATATATATATATATATAAGAACAAAAAAAATTCAATTTAAGTATAAAATCTATTAGTATAACTAATAAAATAATAAAGTTTTTTATGATTAAAATGTATTTATAAAATTTATATTTTTAAAATTTGATATATTTATGATTAGCACTAAATTTAAGATAATAGTTTTTGATTTCTTATAAAAAATAATTTTCATGTTATTTCATGTGTTTATTTCAATATTAAATTTATAAATTTTAGGATTATAATTTAACAAAACTAACATAATTTTTTGATTTATCAAGTTAATATTATGTAAATATATCTTTTTTGATTTTTTTCTAAAAATGTTGATTTGTAGGTGAATACAGAAAAATAACCTTTTTACGAATGACCTAAATTTTATGACTTTGTTAATATCTAATTATGAATTTTAAATTTTTTAAACCATTTTTATAAGACCAAATATTATTTTTTTAAATGAATTTATAATTGTAAAAACATTGGTCTGAATTTATGAACCCGTATTTGATATTTAAAAATTTAAGTTAAATTATCAGAAAAAAAATACATTTTAGATTTAATATTTTAAAATTAATTGTTATAACTTTTAAAAATTGAATAAAAATGTATATAAAATTTATAATCATTTGGTGTAAATTATATAATAAAGAAAAATTTATTTTTTGGCATAAGGGATAAATTTTTGTGGTAAAAACTAGTTACTGTAGTGAAAACTAAATGGTGAAAATGAGTAACCTAAGAGGTAAAGGCCATAAAATATTTAAAAAATGTTTCTAATTTATATTTTTAGGTTTTTATCAGTTCTATACCCTCTATGATATATTATTTATCAATTTTTTATCCAATTATAGTGATAGTAACTTCCCATTGTTGATTCGTTTTGCGTATTTACAAACAATTCACTCTTTTTCACTAATAAAAGAGGAATTTCTCTCCTCACTGTCCCTCACACCAATACATATTAATATTGGATAAAAATATTCCTAAACCTCCCATTAACACTCATATATGCCTTAAAAAGTTTTTGGTCTTCTGAAAATTCCATATCTCAGAGTTTTAATCTCCTTTTCAAAGGCAGTAATCCAAGAAGTGAGGTATAGGTTCCTAACATTACCTCATTTTTTGTGTTTTTTATGTGAATTTATTCTTACTCAAACATAATTTCAAAATATTAAATTGATAAAATAAGTATCATTAATATATCGGCATGTTATTATAATGATATTACAAGCATTAACCACCCTACCCTTTTACAATAAGAAAAAAAACGTGAATCATGTGTTGTGCGGACTACTGTCTCTATGAATAAATGTGTTTCATTTTCCTTCAATACCAAACATAGATGTTTTTTTTTAGATTTTATTAGTAAATAATATATATATATATATATATTGTGATATATATCATTATTATGGTTCTTTTTAATAATAGAAAAAGTAACAACTGTAATAAGGTAAACCATCAATATTGATAAATAACCCAAAACTAGTTCATCACCATTTTAATTTTCATAAAACATGACTAAAAAGACCATGTAATGAAATTATAAAATTATAATACTTTATATAACATTAATTATAGTACATTTAATGATTTCTAAATGATTATATTTGGATAAAAAGGAAGGTTGACATCGCTTTTACAAACCTTATTCAAAACGGTCAATATTATTAACACATGATGTTGAAAATTGCTTGTAATAATCTAATACATGGAGATAATTATTATTAATGAAGAGTGTAAATAGAAATGAATATGAATAAGGTTATGAAATAGGTCATTAATATGTTTATATTTATTATGATACAGGTCAAATTACCTCCATGTAAATCAAGGCTAAAGGTAAGGGACTTGGCAACTCAAACTCCTTTCTATGAGTTATACAATTTCTTATTTGAACTTTTTTTCAAGAATTTCAATTTTAAATGTTGTCCTCTTTTATTTCTAGGTAAAAATAGTTTTTAACTAAATCCATTTTCATAAAAGGTTTTTAGCAACACAGGTGATGATATAATAAATCAATTCATGTTTATTAATATGAATTAGATTGTTATATTCATTATAAAAATATTAAGTGATTTTTAAATCAAAAAGGAAAGATTTTTAACTAAACACCTTTCATATAAGGTTTTATTTAAAATATTAATTTATAAATTATATAATATTGATTTGAAAAAATTAATTTCATTTTTAAAATAATCATATTAAAGTAAAATTATGATGAATTTTTGTATTTTTTAGAAAATATTTATCTTTTGTTGAATAGTGAAAATACAGATTTTAGTATAAATGTCATTTATTTTCAATAAATTAAGTAATTTAAAAGTCCCATTATGTTTTTAATATGATTTTAGGTAACATATAGACTCTTTAGTTATATTTAATCTACTTAGTTTCTTTTTAATAAACTTTATACTGGATTTTACTATACATTTATTTTTGGGTTTAAAAACAATGAAAACTCTTTTAAAGTGAATAGTTTTTCTCCTTTTTAATTAATTAAAAATACCTAAATAGGAATGATTTAAATTAAATTTTTAGATTATATATCAATATATATTATTTAAAATTCTTATAATGGTTATTACTATTCATAGATTTAATATAAAATCCTCATTTTCTTGAGAAACACACTTCTTGAAAAAATATTTTTTCATCACATCTACTGATTTAGTTTTAAATTAAATTCTACAAATTATATGAATTTAATTTAGTAAAATGAATTAATTATTTTTAATAATGATAATTTATATTATTTAATAATTTTCACTTAATTTTATTCACAGCGAATAGTTAAAACAATAAAAATCTTTTACAACAGTTAAGGTAAAAACAGATTTACCAAGGGATTAAAGAAAAACTATAAGGGTAAATGACCTAAACATTGTTTATAACATACTTTATAACCATATTTAGACCTAAAAAATTTTAATTCTCAATAAGGTTAAATTATTTATCCTTGTTCCATGTGAAAAACATAAGTACAACTTTTTATTTTTAAATATTACATGTGTGTCAGTCACCTCAATTATAAAATGTCACCCGCTCTCATCTCTTCTTCACACATTGAAAGAACATTTTATTAGAAAATTAATAAAAAAAATATATTACTTAATTAACACCCCATAACTTATATCCTCTATTTTTATCATAAATATATCCTAAGAAGGCATTTTGTGTTAAACTAAGGAGTTCGTCCAAAGAAGAGGTGTCATGCTTAATCGAGCATTTTTATTTTGTTTATTCTTATAACACTATGAAATATTCTTTAATTGTGATAATATAATAACACCATTATATGATATATATTAATATTTTATTATATTAATTTAATAACATAAATTCATCTCCTCTTCTATCAAATGGGAAAGAAATCATCATTCGTGTGTACAGCAGACCACCGCCTTGTGAACTGATGTCATTCATTTTTCATCATCACCTCTAAAGACATGTTATAATGATGTATTTAAAGTATATATATATATATATGATATTTTTAACATAATTATACTTATTTACTTATTATATCACACATACCATTTTACTCTCAATTTTGTGGGGGATACGATAACATTGGTTGTGTGTATGGTGGACTACCCTCCTTGTGAAATGATGTGATTCGTTTTTCACTAACGCCTTACATGGAAGGTAATAAGGATGAATTTAATGAATATATATGATATTAAAGAATTAATTATGATATCAATAACATATTTATCATTATTAAAACATAATATATCATTTTATTTATTACCTTTCCTCTCATTGAAAAATGATAATGTCGTTTGTACGTACGTGTGGACTACCACCTCCATACAGTGATGTGATACTTTTCAATCACCAAGACACATGTAAGATATATGTAATTATATTTAATAAAATAATATGGTATTTTTTATATGATTATAATTTTATAAATATAAAATATTACTTACCTTCTTTTTATGATGATCATTCGAAAATGGAAACATTACACCTTCGTATGTATGGTCTACCATCTCCTTGATTGTAACATAGTTCATTTTTTATAACCATAAATCATGATTGGTTTTAAAATTTAAATTAATGTATAAATGTGATAACTATTTCATGATTATTTTTTATATGTTGAATTAATTAACTCTTTGACCATAGTCATCCTACCAAATTCATTTTTTGACATATAATCCAAATTATATAAAAACATCCAAAGTTAACTTAAATGATTAACTAATTATGTATATCATGATAAGATATAAAATAAAATTAATATTGAAATTTAAAATTGTTATTAATAAATTTAATAATTAACATAATGTTATTATTCCTGAAGATAAATAAGGTAAATAATTATTTGGACATCATGTAAGTTACTTCATCTCAATTTCCTTTCATAGAGGCCTATTTTGATTTTATGAACTTGTATTATTTTATGAGATTTATATACATACCCTTTAAAATTTTATATCATTAATTTATCTATTATAATTATATTTAAATTATTGTTTAATGTTATTATTTTATGGGGCTTACGATTGAAATTTTTCCAAAGTGGTAAAGGCCTTTTTTTAAATCCTTTTTTAAAGTTCCATTAAACCTTTTTTTATCCCATGTACATGATTTTTAAATGGATTTATGAATGTACTTATATTAAAATGAAATTTTTATAAAGAAAATTTTTATATTTATTTCAAAAAAATTCAAAAGTAATCTTTTACAGGTTTTATTCACAACATTTTGAAGAAAAAAAGTCAAAATAAATTTTCTATTTTAATGTATATGATGAAAATTAATATTACCACCTCCATAAATGTTATTTGAATTTTGGATATTATTAAAATATTTCATGTTTTATTCAAATAAAAACCTTATTTCTCTTTTTTTAGGTATTTTGGTATTGAAAATAGGTTTTTAAATCGACTGGATATTTCAATATTCTAAAATGATTCCTTATGGGTGAAAAGAATATTTTATGTGTGTAATGTTGAAAATTGAATGATTTTATGAGCCATGATTATGTTGTGGTTATTGGATATTAATTATGATGATGGGTGGTCTTGTGATAGAACAAGTATGTGTGGTTACGTTATGAACCAATGATGGCTGGTTATGTTATAAACCAATGATGGGTGGATTTGTGATAACCCTTCAATGAATTGGGTATTGAAGTCAACCATATGGTTATTCCATTTATAAGAGTTACATGAAAAAAATTTATCCCAAGATACCATTATGTTTTATCTATACTTTTTATGAGTTTTATGGAAATACTATGATTTCAAACAAAATAATAAATGATCTTATTTTTTAAAAGAAATTATTTACAACTTCTTGAGGGTGAAAAGTATAACTTTTTGAAAAACTTTTCATGAGCTTTTAAAGTTTTAAAATAAACCTTTATTTTTTTTATTTTTCCTTTAAGTATTTATATGAATTTTTTTATGAAAACATTTATGCAAGAAGGTTAATTATTAGGTAAGAAAAAATTTATTTCAATCCCAAAGCTTACTTTGAAAAGGAAACTTTATATAAGTGATCATGGACTAATGGGTTTCTTTCTTTACTTTTATGTCCCTTACTGAGCTTGTTTTTCTCATCCCATATTTAAATTGTTTTTCATAGTGTTTAAGGTTGGTTAAGAACAAAGAAGAATTTAAGTTGAAATTCATTGATAAGCCAAATTTATATACACTTTTTGTTGTCATTTGTTTATGTATTTTCATTAATTTACTCAATCATGAACTTAGTATAAGATCAATTTTTCAAGAATAAGGATTTACAGGATTCCAAGGAATAAAGACATAAAAATGCAGATTTTAGTCATTACACATCATTACTAGTCCATAAAATTTTTGTACTAGTAGTTCACAGCATTCCTAAGTTGTGATCCAAGCCATGACCAAGCCGGGAAACCAGCAGAGGAAATAGCCAATACACATTGTGAAGGCTTAGTACATTTCTTGATTCTAGTCAAAACAGTTGAGCGATAAATCTGTGAGAAGTTCACGTAGAGGAACAGCTGGAGGCCAGTACACATCGTGAACACTCCTAACATTACTTGCAGTCAGTCAAACTTCATAAATCCTCCAGACACACATGAGGTATGTAAGAGATATAAAATCCATATAAATCTATGTAGATCAACAGTACACGACGTGTACTTTCATTACACGTTGTGACCAAATTCTTTTATAAAAATAGAGCCATGGTATATAATTTAACAAAAATATTCTAGATAGTATTCTTATTTTTTTCATCCCTTTTGACTTCATTCACCCCTTTTCTCCATAAAACTCAAATTTCTTAATTGTTTTACTTTTTAATTCAATTCAAGAGTCATTGATCTATTTCCTTCAATTCTTTCAAATTTCTGTTGCATCATTTTTCGATGTTCATCATCAATTTCCAACATCATGTGTGAGATCTATTTCCATTTATTATCTCAAGTGTGTGACTTATTAAAGTTTTGATTTATCTTTTTTAAACCCAATTGCATGCTCATTTTTATTCCCTTTACAATTTTAAAACCTTGCATGATTGTGATTGACATAAATTCAAATAGCATGTCAAGAATTATTTTTCTTAATTATTTAATTACATATCCATCCACTATGATTAGATAATCCTATTAGAGGTAAGGATCAAGATTAGATGTATATGAAATCATAATTAATCCTTAAATATAATTTTGGAAACCCTAAAGAATTAGTAATCAAGATAAACAACCAATGTCTAACCCATTTGTATGAATGTCCCTAACCATGGGATATTCAAGAAAAGGAATATATCCTAATTAAACTGGATTAATCTATGATCATTGGCCTAGGATAATTTCTTCCAAAGAAGCTAAACTTAATGGACTTAGGTTATTACTATCTACCGATCACAAAATAGTTACTCCCTATATAAAATTAGGTGGCCTGACCAAAGTCAACTAGTGACCACCATTTGCTTCATAGCCTAATCCTTAATACCCAACCAACATTATAATTAAGTTCATCATTTCTACTAATATGAAAAATTTATCCTCAACCCTAATTAATTACATGAAGTCATTCCAAACTAGATATTTATTAAAAATTCCCAAACACAAAAGTAACTCAAAAGGAATCTTTCAAGGGCATCAAGCCAATTATCCTCTATAATATAGACTTTCTTATTGTGGGATTGGCCCTTAACTTCTACTATAATACACCCTTATAGTTAGTAAAGTTTGGGACACACAATTCTAATCTGATCGCTTCCTGTACGAACCCAACGATGCATGCGGGTGTAAGCAGTCATGAATAATTATCATGAAAATAAAATATATTTTATTTTAAAAAATTTATATTGTGATAAAAATGGATACTTATTAGAATTATTTTATTTGTATATATAGGGGTTTGTTATGTATGATTTTTGACCTAATTCATTAAAACTCTAAACCTAAAAGATATTTGGGAATGTAAGAAAGTTAATTCTAGTTTAAAGTCACTAAAATATGTAATGTTTAAGGTTGGGTCCTTATAGTTTGTATCAAATAAAGGTTTAGATAATTTTATAGGTTAAGATAATATTAATAGTATGAATTAGAATGATTTTACCTTATTTATATGTTTAAATGGTGTATAATTTAAGCATTACCATATTGCTTTGTATAAACTATGTCTTTTCAAAATACTTTCCATAGAGGAAATAGGGAAGTTTTAGTGGGAAGATATCGAGAGGAAATTAACTTTTTAAATAATCATACTAAGATGGTTGGAATTGGAACAAAATATTTTTTGTGGTGATAGATCAATTTAATTAAGTTATAAATGGTGGTGGGATCCATGCTAGAGAGGATCCAGATCTAACATAGAGAAATATTTCAATAGTAGATTATTTTATAAGGTAACATCTTCTAGAATTCAGTGGATATTCTAAACCAATGGTAGAAGAAGTATGAATAAATTCCCTAGAGAAGATATTTTATGTCATGGGGTTTTCGAAACATAAAAAATAACCCTTTTATTCATTTTTTTTAAGGTGAAATTGATTAATGGTGGCCTTTTGTTAAGGATATCAAAGAGAGAGATGATATTTATTCCATTGAATGAGACAAATTTATGAATATATTCCTTGAGAAATACTTTTATAAGGTTGTTTGACTTGGTATAGAGAAATAATTATTGGAATTGTAGAAAAAGGATGAATATTTTGTAGCTTTATATAAAGAAAATTTTATAAGATTGGCCAAGCACGTACTAGATTTATATAAAATCTTGATAGTGAGATTAATTAGTTTTAATCAAGATTTAATCTATGATATCAAATTGAATTTTATTCCCATGAATTAAAAATATATGATAAACCTTTTCGATGTTCCAAGAAATTATAGATATGGTTTTATGATGATTAGGTACTCTATGAAAAAAACCAGAAAAAGAGATCTAGGTGGTAGAGAAATGGGAGGAATGGATCAAAGATGTCTGGAGTTAAGAAAATAAAGATCTCATATTATGATAAGTGTAGTAAAAATAATTGTTGGGAATGTCTTGTGAAGTTTTAGAAGTGATTATGATGTGGTGATTTTCGTCGTATGGATCATTATTGTAAAGAAAATGATATGAAAAGCAATGAAAATCCAATAGTGAGATGTTTTAATTAAAATAAGCTGGGTAATTATTCCAATATGTTATCTAAGTTGGTTACTCGTGGTGGAAATCAACAATATAGAAATCAAAAGGGTGTGGAAAAATATTTTTCTACTATAATTTTAGTTTTTTCATCAAGTCAAGTGGTTACATGTATGTTACTAGTTTATTCAAATTATGTCAATACCCTATTTGACTCTAGATCTTTGCATTATTTTCTTTATGATAAATTTTCAATTAAAATTGGTATATCACCACATGAAAAAAGTATAAAACTTTTGTTGAAAACTTCATGTGTAAATATTAAATAAATTGAGATTTATAAGAATATTCATGTTGTTATTAGTGGGATAGTCATTATTAAAAAACTTATTGAACAACCCATAGTAGATTTTGATATCATTTTGGATATGGATTTTATTTTATTTTATCATTATAAGACATATTTTAAATCTAATAAAGTTTTATTCAAGGATTCCATACCTTTGATAATATACCAAGAAGATAAGAAATTAATTAAGGATGTAAGTTAAAGATACCTAGCTCATATTGTTGAAAGAAAATTTTTAAATTAGTGATGTTTAGTAGTTAATGAATATATGGATATATTTCTTGATAATTTTCTTGGTGTTATTCTTGATTAAGAGGTTGAATTTTCTATTGAATTAGTGTATTATGTTAAGCCAATTTTAAATCCCCTTTATTAAATAGCTCAAGTGGAACATCTATAATTGAAAAATAAATTCCAAGAGTTATTAGATAAAGTTTTCATTCTCCCTAGAACTTAATTATAGGGTGATCCTATTTTGATTGTTACAAAGGAATATGGTTCCATGAGTCTTTTTATTGATTATATATCTTTTAATAACATCACTTTTAAGAAAAAGTATCATTTGTCTCATATAGACAATTTTATTGATAAACTCAAGGGAGATCAATCTTTTTATAAGGTTTATATGAGGTATTTATACCATAAAATGAAGGTAAAGGAGGATTACGTTCCAAATAAAATGTTTCAGTGTAGATATGGGTATTATGAGTTCGTAGTTATACCTTTTGGTTTATCTAATGAACCTGTTGTATTTATAGACCTTATGAATAGATTTTTCCATTATTTCTTGGATAATTTTGTGGTTTTGTTTATTGATTATATCTGGTATATTCTTAAATTCTTGAGGAACATAAAATACACCTAAGGGTTGTTTTAAAAACCTTAAAAGAAAAGAAACTATATGAGCAATCTAGTAAGTGTGAATTTTGATTGCAAAAAAAAATTCCTTAGATAAATTGTTTCAAAATATGTCATAACTATTAACCCTTCTAAAACTAAAGTTGTTAAAAAAAATTAAAGACCTAAAAAATTCACAATGTTTTATAGTTTTATTAGTTTAGAAGGTTACTACTATAGATTTTTTCAAAAACATTGCATGGTTATTTAGACTATCGATAGTGTTAAATCAAAAATGAGTTAATTTCATCTAGAAAAAATAACATTATAATTGTTCTCAATAACTAAAAATAGGATTGTTTAATGCTCTATTTTTATCCCTTGCTTCTGGAAATCATGAATTTTTCATCTAAAGTAATGCTTCATTGAAGGGACTTTGTTTTTTCCTAATGTATAACAATCATGTAATTGCTAATGCTTCACATAAACTAAAACAAAATGAGTTAAATTACCCTACACGTGATCTGGAATTATTTGATATGGTTTTTTAGGCATAATTTTTATTGATTAAAGTGTGTAAAATATATTAATCATAAATTTTGAAGTATATATTCGCTGAGAAATAATTAAACATGATGTAGTGAAGTTGGATGGAACTGATCAAGGATTGTGATTTCATGATTCATTACCATCCTATAAAAGTGAAAAAAAAATTCTGTTATTTTATTCAGAAAAACAATAATACATTAACCATTTTATGTTTAGAACATTACCCTTTATTTAATTATTTGATTAATTTTTGACCTAGAAGTTATGGATGTAGATACATCCTCTGTTTTTTTTAGGTTTCAGTACAGTCTACTTTGTCAGAAAGAATTAACCAAGATTAGAAGAAGGATCATGATTTATATTAAAAGGCATAATCTATTAAGAATAATAATTTTATTGAGTTTAATTTTGATGAAGAATATGTTATCATATTTTTAAAAATACTATGTGTGCCTTATGATTGTCATTTGAAGAGATAATTTTTGAGTGAATCTCATAATTCTCTATTTTCATTCATCTGTAAAGAACTAAGATATAATGAGACCTTTAGGAGTATTATTGGTGGGATGGTATGAAAATAGATATTATTGACTTTGATTAAGGGAATTATTCAAGCTTTTCCAATGCCATATTAGAGATGGGAAAATATATCAATGGATTTCATAGTGAGATTTCCAAAGACATCTTGAGGGAATAATGTGATTTCGGTTATTGTTAATCGATTAACTAAATCAGGACATTTCCTTCCCATTCAAGATGTTATGTCATTGGATTAGCTTTATCGATTGTATCTAAAGGAAATAGTTAGGTTACATTGATTTTCTCTATCTACTGTATCATACCCAGATCTCAGGTTCACATCTAATTTTTAGAAAGAACTTCAGAAGTCATGGGTACTAAATTATGTTTTAGTACATCATTTCATCCTCAATATGGCGGGAAATTTTTGTAAATTATTTAGAAATAAGAAGATATTATTCATTCTTATTCAATAGATTACCAGGGAAGTCAGTATCATCATATTTATTTGGATAAGTTTTCATATAATAATATTTTTCATTCCATTATACATATGGAACCTTTTGTGGCATTATATAGAAAACAGTTTTGGATGCCATCTTTTTAGGATGAAGTAAGATAAATGAAGTTTATGGGACCAAATTTGGTAGAGTAAATGTTTGAAAAGTTGTGTCTGATTCATCAATATATGATGATGTCTTGGAGAAGACATAAAAGTTATGTGGATGATCGTAGTAAAGATATTTCATTTGAGGTAGGTGGTCATATTTTACTTGAAGTATATCCATAGAAAAGTGTTATGTCTTTTTCTAAAAAGGGGAAGTTAATTCCTTAGTTAATTGGACTGTAAGAATTCCTAAAGAAAGTTGGATCAGTTTATTATTTATTGTAATTTTCTATGAGTTTATCTTTGGTACAAAACGTATTTCATTTTTCAATATTAAGGAAATATATGTAAGATTCATCTCTTGTTTTAATCCCTTAAGTAGTTTAGTTTGAAAATAATATTTCTTATAAGGAATATATTATTCATATTATTGACTATAAAGATAATTTTTTTTAGAATAAGGTGATTCTATAGGTTAAGATTTTATAGAAAAACCATAAGGTTGAAGAATCAAAATGGGAATCTAAAAATGCTATAAAGGAAATATATCCTTACTTGTTTAATAAGTGAATAAAATTATGAGGAAGAAATTTCCAAAAGGGGGAGAATGTAAAAAATTAGGTAATTATAGAATAAATCACTTTCATGTTTATTAACATGAAATAGATAATTATATTCATTATAAAAATACTATGTGGTTTTAAATCAAAAAGGATATAATTTTAACTAAATTATTTTCTATTAAGGTTTTATTTAAAAGTTTAATTTATAAGTTATAGAATTATAATTTGAAAAATTAATTTAAGTTTTGAAATAATCATATCAAAATTAACTTAAGATTAAATTTTTTTATTTTTAAAAAAATATTGATATTTTTATGAACTGTGAAAATATGAATTTTTTAAGAGTGTCATTTCTTATTAATAAATTAAGTAATTTAAAAGTCCCATTATGTTATGAATATGATTTCATGTAACATAATTATTATTTAGTTATATTTAATCTTATTAATTAATTTTTAATCAACTTTATATTGGATTTTAGTGTAAGTTTATTTTTGGGTTTAAAAATTGGATTTTTCTGAAAATAGTTTGAAAGAAAATAATATTTATCCTTTTTAATTACTTAAAATAACACAAAATTATGAATTATTTAAATTAAATTTATATATTATATTTTTTTTATAAAAGGTTGAGGGGTAAGACCTCTTTATTCAACCAGAAAGAAACAACCTCTTAAATGGACGGGGAGAAGAGGCAACTCATTACATGACAAGAGCACAGATACCCATAAAGTAGAGCCTGAAGGATTACATAATTATTTGAAGATAAAAAGGAAGAATACAGAAAAAAAAAGCATCAAAAATAACCTCATCACCCCCCCTGTCAGACCATGTAAGGTGATATCCATCGAAGGAGATATCTCGCCCCCCTGCCAAGAAGTTGTGTCGTGCTGGCAACACAGCGCGGCAGAGCACTCTCCCAACCCACACCGAGATGAATATAGAAGACAGGATGATAGGTAAATATATATTAATTTAAATTAATATAATTATTATTACTAGTAATATATTTAATATGAAATTATCATTTTCTTAAAAAAATACGCTTCTTGAAAAAACACTTTTTCATCGCATCTACAGGTTTAAATTTAAATTAGATTTTGAAAATTTTATGAATTTAATTTGGTAAAATGGATTATATATTTTGAATAAAAATAATTTATGACATATAATAAGGTAAACTTGATTTTTGGTCATAATAAATAGTTAAAACAGTAAAATTAGTTTACTGCGGTTAAGGTAAAAACAGATTTAACGAAGGTTAAACTAAAAAAGACAAGGGTTAAAACGACCTAAAACATTTCTAAAATATATTTTATGACCATTTTTCTACCTAATAATTTCAATTTCTCTATAATTATACATTTTGGATCCTTTTTTTAAGTGAAAATTGTGGGTACACCTTTTTCTTATCAAAAATTACAAGTGTGCCACTCACCTCACTTTTAAAAGGTCACCATTATCAACTCCTATTTACACCTTCAAAGACCTTTTATCAGCTAATACATACCCAAATATCTTCATTAAATCCATACCCATGACCTATATCCACTATTTTGATCATAAATAAATCCTAATAATTATTTTTGTGCTAATCTAAGGAATGTTTTCAAAGAAGATGTATTTGTCTTAACGGTGTGTTTTTATTTTATTTCTTCTTCCTCCTCCTACAAATCTTATTCAATTATGATGAAATTATAACAAAAATATTTCACATATACATATAATTTTTTGTGATAATTTAATAACCTAAATTCATCTCCTCTTCCATCAAATGGGAAATGAAATCATTATACGTGTGTACAGCGGACTACCGTCTCGCGAACCAATGTCATTCATTTTTAATCATCTCCCCTCACAACTTGTTATAATGATATAATTAAAACATATATATGATATTTGTAATATAATTATAATTTTTTAATTATTATAATACCTATACCTTCTTACTTTCCATTCTATTGAGGATATGATAGTGTTGCTCATGTGTATAGAGGATTATTGCTTCATGAAGCGATATGATTCGTTTTTCACTAACACTTTAGATGGAAGGTAATAATAATGAATTTAATGGATATATGTGATATAAAATAAATATTTATGATATTAATTACATATTTAAAATTATTAAAATATAATATATCATTATCTTTCTTACCTTTCCACTCACTAAATAATGATAATGTCATCTGTGCTTATGTGTGGAATGCCAACTCCATGAAGAAATGTGATTCCTTTTTCATCACAAAAACACATAGACAATATATATAAATATATTAAAATAAATAATATGATATTTATGATATTATTATCATTATGTAAATATAAAATATTACATACCTTCTTTCTATAATGATCGTTGAATAATGGAAATGTTACTCATGCGTACATACGGCCTACCATCTCCATGATTGTGATGTATTTAATTTTTCATAATCAACATTCATGAATGGTTTTAAAATTATAATTTATTTATAAATATTTTAATTATTTTATGATTATTATTCTTCATATTTTTATGTAATGACCTCTTTTATCATAGTCAACTTACCAAAGTAATTTTTTGACATATAAGTTGAATATCGTCAAAAACTTCTAAATTGAACTTAAATGATTATATAATTGTGTATAGAATGGTAATATATAAAATAAATAGAATAATAAAATTGAAAAATTTTATTAATCAAGTAAATGATTAACATAAGTTTATTATTCGAGAAGATAAAGAATGTATATGGTGATTCAGACTTATGGTAAGGGACTTCATCTCAATTTCCTTTTGTTAAGGAATATTTTGATGTTATAGACCTATATTATTTCATGATGTGTATATAAAGGACCTTTTACATTTTATATAATTATTTTTTCTATTCTTATGATATTTAAAGTATTATTTAATGTTATTATTTCATGGGACTTACGATGGAAATTTTTTGAAAGTGGTAAGGGACTTTATTTTTTTTAAAATGCTCTTTTAAAGGTCCCTTATAACTATTTTTCTTACATGTCCATGTTTTTTTAAATAATTTTATAAAATCACTTATATGGAAATGAATTTTTTTTAATTAAATTCTTTTATTTCTTTTAAAGGTTTTTAAAAAGGAATATTTTTATGTGTTTTATATGGAATGTTCTGAAAAAAAGAAAAAAGTAATGTTTAATTATAACATATACGGTGACAATAACTTTTCACACCACTATAACCATTATTTTATGTTTCTTTTCTTTGAAATATTCCATGTTTTATTCAAATAAATCGCCTATTTCCCTTTTTTGGGTATTTTTTATTTAAAATTGGTTTTTAAATGGAGTGTATATTTCAATATCTGGAAATCATTCCTTATGTGTGAATATAACATTTTATGACTTTAATATTGAAAATTGAAAGATTTTATTTGTCATGATTATGTTATGGTTATTTTAAATTAATTATAATGATGGTTCTTCATATGATAAACTATATATGGGTGGTTTCATTATGAACAAAAGACAGATGGTTATGTTATAAACCAAGGATGGGTGGGTCTGTGATATCCCTCCAATTAATTTGGTATGGAAGTTGACCGTATGATTATTAAATTTATAAGAGTGATATATAAAATGATTTCCCAATATACCATTAAGTTTTATCTATGCATTATATTCATTTTTATGGAAATATTATGATTTCTAAAAAGGTAATCAATGAGTTTATTTTTCAAAATAAAGTATTTATTACTTCTTAAGGGTGAAAACTATAACTTTGTGAAAAAAAATTCATGAGTTTTTCATGTTTTCAAATAAAATTTTATGAGTTTTATTTTTCCTTTAAGTTTTCTTATAAAATTTTTTATGGAAATATTTCAGAAAATATGGTGATTTATTGGGTAATAAAAATTTTATTTTGATCCCAAATATTACTTTGAAAAGGAACATTTTTATAAGTGATCATAGATCAACATATTTATTTCTTTTATTTTATGTCACTTACTAATATTTTGGTTTTAATCCCATGTTTTAAAAAAAAGGGTTTACGGATGGTTAATAACAAGTAATAAGTCAATTTGAAATTCATGAATATTTTTCATGAAAAAAAAACAAGTTCTATTTTAAAAGTTCTATATTGTGGTAAAAATAGATATTAATTAGAATTGTACACTTTAAATGTTTTTGAGTTTGATATGTGTGATTTATAAACTTATTCTCTAAAAATATAAACCTAAAAGATTTTTTGGAATGTTAGGAATTGAATTTTAGTTTAATTTCACTAAAATATGTAATGTTTAAGGTTTGGTCCTTATATGTTTTCTTTCTTAGTTTCTTGAAAATAATGGATACTTTTTCAAACAATAATTATAGATATTACTTTTACAACAATAAATACACAGTTTTTTAGTCATATATTTTCATGATTTGGTTTTCATTACGATCTATTGACAATAAGGTTATATTCAATTTTTTACCTTATATTTTCTTTTAATTATGTGATTATTTTATATGATCATTTTTTTATAAAAAAATGTTTTTATTCATTATGATATTTTAAAATGTTATTAAATTCATTTTATTTCTATAGGGTATTTATGAAAATTCAATGATTTACACTTGGATGTTTTATGAAACTCACTTAACTTCTATGGGTTACTTATAAAAATTTAATGATTTCCATTTGGTTATTTTATGAAACCAATTTTATTTCCATGGGTTTTTTAATATATGGAAAGTGAAGGATTTTTAAGTGGTACACATATGTATGAATGAGTAATGGGTGGTTCTATTATAAACAAAGGATAGTTGGTTCTGTTATAAACTAAGGAAATGTGGTTAAATTATAAATATAATATATGTGAGCCAGTTAAATCCATCCAATTCATTGGATGAGAGTTTATATATTAGGATTTAATGTAATCATGAGAAAATTTTAGTTGTGAATAAGAATGGGAAATTATGGTGTGTCTCATGAGAGAAATATTTCCCTACACTAATTTTTATTCCATAATTAAAGAATTTTTTTCATTATTGTATTATTCTCTCATGATTCAAGGTTTATGTTAAATTATTTTAGTCCATGTTATAGCTCTTATGTTTCTATGTTGATCTTTTGTTTAATTATGTTATTATTCCTTATACTTTGAACCTCAATGATTTTTTATAGTTATCTCTCAAGTTTTTATGATATTTTTCTTTACTATTATATTTTACATATTCTTATAAACTCATCCTTGATAAAAAATTTATCTACCACTTACGGATTGTTTGAACTCACCCCTTTCTTATGTTTTTATTCCCCATGTTATGAAAATGAGCCTACTAATGAGATATCTAGAAGATGGTCTAGTATGGTGCCTTTAATGAAAATTTATCACAAGTATTTTAAATTGTTCTAGTATATAACTACAATAAATATGAATCTATTTTATAGGATATTTGAGTGCTTATAAATCAATTCATACACAATATAATGGTTACTCATCTCAATTTTATTCTATTGAGACATGTTAGATGTTGTGCACCTGTTTATGTTTATGAGGTTTGTATACTGATACTTTGACATTTTATATCATGTATCAGTTTTAATTAATTCAATTTAACATAATTTTTGGATTTATCATGGTCATATTATCTTAATATGAATTTTAGACATTTTTCAAAAAAGATTGATTTTTATGGGAATAGTGAAAAATATCATTTTTATAAATAAAAAGACTTTAAGACATTACAAGTATATAATTATGGATTATAAAATTAATAAAACTTTTAATAAAACCAATTATGTTTTTTATAAGTGAATTTATAATTTTAAAAAAGTTTTTTTAATTTACAAAACCATATTTGACATTTTAGAATTTAAGTTATATTTTTCAAACATATTTTTATTAATACATTAAACATTTATTATTTTGAATTAATTTTTATCAATTTTAAATTTTAATCAAAAAATGTATTTAAAATTTTGAATCATTTGGTCCAAATTATATTAATAGTAACATTTTTCTTTTAAGCTGAAAAAATAAATTACCTAGGTAAAAACTAGTTACCCTAGTGAAAACTAAGATGGTAAAAGTGAGTAACCTTAGAGGTAAAGGGTAAAACATGTTTCTATTTGAATATTGGAGATTTTTTTGACCTTTTATCCTAACTAATAAATTATTTATCAATTTTTGTGTCACTTTACTTGAGGGTTTCTTCCAATTATTGAAATTTTCTGGGTACTTAAAAAAATGTCCCTCATCTTCACTTATAAAAGGGGAACTCTTAAACTCACATACCCTCCCACAAAAACATATTAATTGTAGTCCAAAATATTCCCAAAAATCTCCTACACACTCATATAAACCTTAATAAGGTTTTGATATTCTCAAAAGAAAATACCTCAATGGTTTAATCCCCTTGACAAGGGAGATAGTCTAAGAAGTGAGGTATAAGACCCCAAACCTATCTTTCTTTTTCAATTTATTTATAGGATTTTATTATTCTTAAAATTTAATTTCACCATAATAAAAGGATTAAGTATCATTATTATTGTTATAATATGTTATTATAATGATGTTTCAAGCATTAATCACACTTCCATTTTCCATTAAGAAAAATGAAAACGTGAATCGTTTGTTGTGCAGACTACCACCTTCATGGATAAACCTATTTAATTTTCCTTTGATACCAATAATGGATGGTTTTATTTTATATTTTATAAGTATATATGAAATTTAATAGTAATTTATATCCTTAATATGGTTCTTTTTTAATTACAAAAAAATAATGATTATTATAAACTGATTCATCGATATCGGTAAATAACCCAAAACTAGTTCTTCATCATTTTAGTTTTCATGAAACATCAATAAAAGTCTCATTTAATGGAATTATATCCTTATAAGTAGTTATAAAATATAAATTAAAGAACATTTAATTCTTTTTAAATGATGGTATTTTTTAGAAAAATGAATACCAACTCTTCTTTTTTGAACCTGTTTTGAAATGGTTAAGATTATTAACACCCGATGTTGAAAAGAGATTAAAACAATCTTGTATTTAAAGATAATTTTTAATGAAGGGTATAAATATAAATATATAATAATAAGGTTATAAAATAGTTGATTTATATGTTTATCTCTATGATACATGATGTTAAATAATTTATTTAGAAATGGTGTGTAAATGTAAGGGACTTGGTAACTCAAACTCCTTTATTTGAGTTATAAAATTTATTATTGAAATATTTTTACAAGACATTCATTTTAGATGATGTTATATTTTTATTTCTAGGTAAAAGATTTTTTAATAAAGACAAAATTTTGCAATTTTTTTTCTTTTAACTTGTTTTTAAAAAAACAAAGGAGGATTTTTTAAAAGAGACTTATAACTATGACTTTTACATTGATGATTTCAAAATGTTTTCATGGAAGATATTTTGTGGTTTTGTTATTATTTTACTCTATATATTAAAAAAATATCTATCTCTAATGAAGTTACAATTTATGTTTTAACCTCTATTCTTATATTAATATGTGACTATTTTTGGGTGATCAAGTTTTCAATGTCAGTCAATTTATTTCATGTTCTTATTTAATGTTATAAAACCCATTTTTTATTTTCAGGGGTTATTTATGAAAAGTGAATGATTTACACTTAGATGTTTTATGAAACCCATTTTATTTATATGGTTTATTTATGAAAAGTTAGTGAATTCCATTTAAATGTCTAAGAAACCAGTTCTTTTTCCAAGGGTTTATTAAGATATGTTTATGATTGATTTTTTATGGCATATATATATATATGAATGATGAAGGGTGGGGTCCTATATATCCCTCTAATGAATTGGTATAAGTTTATATATCATGAGATATTCAGTTATGGAAATCATGATTTTGTTCACACTGGAGTGCATATGATGAGTTTTGTCATATTTTCAAGCATGTAAATAATGAGTTTGTTCACATAAGAATGGTAATAATGATTTTTATCACATAGTGTTTCTTATGAATATGGTTGTTCCACATTTACAAGTTGTTCATAAATTTATTATAAATTTTCAAGCTGTATTTTTTTCATTAAATTCCATGTTTTCAAGATTATGTCTTTTTTTTAAAGTATTCTACACTTTTATATTATGTTCACATGTTATATGACTATTAAGATGTGTTTCAATCTAGGGAATATATTTTATTCTTCCTTAATGATTATTTTAATATATTATGTTACTCTGACATGTTTTATGGTTATCATCTCATGCATTTTTATTGTCTATTATTATATTGATATCTTCCTCATGTCTTATTCCGTCTTATGATATGTTTTTCCCTTAATGAGCATCTGAGCTCTACTCTTTTTTATTTTTCCAATCCTAGGGTTATGAATATTATTATACCATGTGAGATATATAGAAATGGTTATATAGTAGAATTATTATGGATAAATTTTCTCAAGAGTAATAAAATAATATATTCATGTAGCTAAATTGAAACATTAAAATTTCAAATGTAACGTACCAAGTAGAGTGAGTAAATATAAACATAACATTATTTTACATCTTTTATTTGCAAAAAAAATAAATTTCATAAATAATAATATCCATTAACTGATAGGTTTAGTATAATTGGAGTCTAGCTACATAATCATATTATTTTACAATACTTGAGATAATTTCTCCTTAAAATCATTATTCTAGACCATTTTAAAGATATATCATTAGTAAGACTCATCCTCATAAACTGGGGAAATAAAACAAAAAAAAGTAATATCAAATTCTATGTAAGGGGTAAATAAAATTTTCATCATGTATTGGTTCATAAGAATAAGTAAAAACGTGATCATAATAGAAATATCAAAACATCATGAGTGATAACCATAAAACATAACTGAGCTTCAACGTATACGACATAATAACTTAAATCCAAAAAAATATCAATATAGAAACATAATAGAGATAAAAATTATCATAATTATTTTATATAAAACTTGAATTATGAGATAATAAGATCATAATGAATAACATCATTTAAGTGTGGCATAAACATTATCATAGGGAGACATTACTCTCATGATCCATACTATCTCTTCATATTCTTGTACGCAAGTAAAATATACCTACAATTACCTTATATCATGAGATATAAACTATTATCCAATGAATTATATGCTATAATGGACCTTCCCATATCAGTTTTATAACATAACCACCTATCCTTGGTTTATAATAGAACAACTCATCCTTTGTTTATAACAGAACATCAAATACATGGTTTATAATAGAATCACCCATCACTCATCCATACATATGTGTTCCACATAAATATCATTGACCTATCAAATAATAAATAACCCATAGAATTAAAATATGTTCCATAAAACAACCAAATAAAATTCATTCAATTTTTATAAAGAATCAATCGAAATGAAATGGGTTTTATAAAATAACCAAAATGTATAACATCATGAATTAAATCATTTAATAAAAAAACTTAGTCACCCAAAATAATCATATAATAAAATAATAATATAGGGATAAAAATAATAATAACTCCATTTTAAGTAAATAATTTTGAAGATAATTAAAATTAAATTACAAAATAAATCTTTTGAAAACATTTTGTATTCATCATTGTAAAATTCATAGTTATGAGTCTCTTTTAACAAGTATCATTTGTTTTAAGAAAAATAAAAATAAAAACATTCATGAGAATTTAATAGGTTAAAAACTATTTTTACTCATAAATAAAAAAGATAACATAATTTAAATTTTAAATTTTTATAAAAACGTATTTTAAATAAGAAATTTTATTTCTCAAATAAAGGAGTTTGAGTTACCAAGTCCCTTACCTTTACCCATGATTTCCACCAAAAAGATTTAGTCTTATGTATTATAAAGATAAACATCATAATTACTTATTTAAGAACCCTATTCATATTTATTTCCATTTATACTATTCGTTAATAACAATTCTCTCCATGAATTAGTTTTTTGTAATCTATTTTAAACATTGGGTGTTAATAATGATTTTTTTGAACTAGGTTCATAAAAGTGGTTTCAATATTCATTTTTCTACAAAATATAATATTTTTAAAAAAACTTGATGTTAATATAATTTATTTTTTTATAAATTATTATAATTTCATAATTCCATTATATTGTATTTGTTTCTTATTTTGTAAAAATTAAAACAATGATGAACAAGTTTAGGGTTGTTTACCGATATCGATGGTTTACATTATAATGATATTTATTTTTTTTGTTATATAAATAGAACTATATTAATTATATATATTACTTATATACATAAAATATAATAATTAAATATAAACTAAAATAATTCATGTTTGTGAGTGAAGGAAAACAAAACATGTTTATTCATAGAGGCGGTAGTCTACACAATGCATGATTCACATTTTCATTTTTCTTAATAGAAAAAGGGGGTGGTTAATTCTTGTACCTTCATTAAAATAAAATGCCAGTATAATAAGGATACTTATTTTATCATTTAAATATGGTTAGATTAAATTTTAGAAATATGAAAATCCCATAAAGAAATAGAAAAAAGGAGAGGTTGGGAACTTATACCTCACTTCTCGGATTATCGCCTTTGTGAAGGGGGTTAAAACATTGTGATATGGTACTTTGAGAGGAAAAACATCCTTAATGTGTATGCGAGTGTATAATAGAGGTGTGGTAATATTACTTTCCAATATTAAGATGTTTTTTAGTGAGTGTAAGTGAGTAGTGGGGTGCCCCTTTTATAAGGGAAAAAGGAGTGGAAGTTTTGTTAATACCTAAATTTTTTCAATAATTGGAAGTCACTCTTAATGAAATTGGATCCAAAATTGATAAATAATAAATTAAAGAATATATAAGTACTATAAACACCTTCAAAACCCAATTATAATAATTTTTTAAATGTATTAGGCTCTATACAACTAAGGTTACTCATTTTTACGATTTCAGTTTTCAACAAGGTAACTAGTTTTTACCTAGGTAATTTAACCTTTATAACCAAAATTAAAATGTTAATTATTATAAAATTTGGTCATAATGAATAAAAATTTGAAATCCATTTAATAATAATAAATTTATCAAAGTTATAAAAATTAATTTTAAAATTATAAATGTATAATGTATTAAAAATTTTGAAAAATATAACTTAAATTTTAAAATTTCAAATATTTGTTTATAGATTAAAACCAAAATTTTTAAAATTGTAAATTAAATTATAAAATAATAATTTTTTTATAAAAATTTCTCACTAATTTCCAATAATAATTTCGTAAAATTCATGTTATTTTTAAAAACAATATTTTCCACTATTCACCTAAAAACAGTATTTTTAGAAAAATACAAAAAAATTAACTTAAGATAATATTGAAAAGTTTCAAAAAGAAATGAATTTATTTTTTAAAATTAAAATTTATAAATTTACAAATTATATTTTAATTTAAAATTAAATAGATTAAGAAAAACTTCTTTTAGAAATGACTGTTTTAAACTTTCAGTGTTTTTTATCTTACTTCATATATATTTATAAATAATTATATATTGATATATTAGTTCATATATATAAATAATACATATTTTGATAAAATTTTAATTATAATTAATTTTAACTTATTAAGGTAAAATAAAATACCCTTCTTTTAAATAGTTCTTTGAAAATAAATATTTTTTTAATATTAATCGAAGAAAATTAATGAAATATAACTATTTTAATTTGTTATTATCCTTTTATTAAATAATGATTATTTAATTAATGTATTTTTTATATTTTTTGGTTCATTTTAATTGGGTGTTACGTTAGTTTTTTTACTTTGTGACACTATTAGTCAAATATAATATTAATTTAAAGGATCTAAAATCTTGGGACGTTACATTCTATCCCCTTAAATAAATTGTGTCCTCATGATTTTAATCATTACCCACTAATGAAATTAGAGGTTGTTCTTAACATATTTATTATTCAAGATATAAATTCAAATGTGGAATCTATCTTATTATCTTAATCTAGATAAACATACTTATCTTTCCTCAAACAACATTGATTGTTTATACCATAATGATATATTCTCCAGAGTATACCATTCCCATAAACATTTAAATATTCAATACACTTTACCTTAGGTAAATCACATATTCTTACAAAATTAACTCTTATATTCAACCACTATTTCAATAATCTATTTAAATTTATTCCTCTCTTGGTGTTTTGATTCAAAAGTTAGAAAGGATATAAGGGGTTTTTTGACTCAAATATTTTTCATGAGTCATCATTAACACTATTTGAATATTATCCCTAGATATTGATATATTCTAACCTATGATTATTTTATTTTATTTTTCCTTCTTATTTTTAGTGAAATAATATTTCACACCAAAGTATTATTCCTTGATGATTCTATTTTTTCGTGGAAATACATTTTTGTTAAGAATAATTCTCGTTTCTTTTAACTGATTTTTCTTCCATATCTATGTTTTTACCTCCCAAAAATTCTATCCTTTCCTTGATGTAAACTCAATTTTTTTAAACTCTAATGATCTATTTTTATTCCCCTTTATCCATTTTAAATTGAAGGTTTCATTATCTTTTTATGATGTGGGTTTTCAATAAATATGTTTTAAAACTTATAAAAGGATTTTACTTAGCATGGTTTTATATACCTCACTTTTACTTCACATTTTAACATATATTTTAATAAGATATATTTTATGCAATTTTTTAAATAAACGTTTCATATATTTTTCCCTTCATATTTAAAAAGAAATTTGGAGCGTTACATGAAAATACCATCATTTTTAAGATTACATTATGAAACAGTTTTTAAGAAATATTATTTTTGTGATTTATTTTCAATTTTAAAAGGATTTTTATTAAATTAGGTTATGTTTCATGTCTCAACCTATATTTTATTTAATTATGTGTTTATTTTTGGTGTTCTATTTTTCAATTTCAAACAATTTAATTTAGGATGTTATCTTATACCACATGGATATTTAATCAAACCCATTTTAATTTTGTGGTTTCTTTATAAAAATTTAATTATGTTCATTCATATGTTTAAGAACCCCATTGATTGCAAATTTTATCTTATAGGATAAATATTAAATAACTCATGAAAATAAATAGTGTTTGAAGCCAAGTGAAATTGGATATAGAAAGTAAAATCTTGTGATTATGCCTAAATAGTTATCTCAAAATATTATTAAAAACTTAAACATATGTCAGTTTATAGATGAAAAAAATAAGTGAAAAATGTTGTTTCATGAATATAATATAGGAAATAAGTTTTATCCTTCTATATTTTGAGAATGTGGAAAGAATCACCCAGGTAAATGTCTCAATAAAACATGAAGATGGTTTGGTTGTAGAAAATAATGACATAGAGAAATTACTTTCTAAGGAAAAATAAAAATTATGGTTAAAAAATAGATGAGAATAATAGTTTTCATAAAGTATAATTTAATTTTAAATGTTCTAAATGTTTAAATTATGGTCATTATAAAAATATTTGTCATAGGGGGAATTCTTAATAAGTGGATCGGCAAGGTTGTATGAGTAAAGGTTTTATTATTGATGATGAAGATAATGTGAATGAAATATGAATGGTATGGGTTATTTTAATAGTATTTATTATATTAAAATTAATAATCATGATTAAATTTATTTTTATGAATCTTAATACATGATTTATATTTCAGACTGTAGTAAGGAAGTATTAAGGAATAATATGATGAATCATGATTAATGGTTTATAAATAAAGAGAAATTATGGGTATATTTATGTATTGGGATTCAAGAATTATATTGTAGAAGTGTTTTTTCAATAATATTATAGTTATAAAAAACATTAAGCATCTAATTATTATTCTAAAATAGTTTTCATTTTAAGTATTTTCAATTATATTATGAATAGTACTGAAAACCTAGAAAAGTGATTTAGTGGTAAGGTGATATTTTGGAGAACCCATGATTTATAGAAAGATAAACCTTAATATATTCCTTATATTGAGATAAAAATGTTCAGTTTGGATAAAGATATTACTGATATTAATAATTTAAATTGGTTAGTATATGTAGCCTTGTAATTGTTTAGTGATTTGATGACAAAGTGAATTATGATTAAGTTTATTACATTCTTGGATTTATGAAATATACTAAATAATCTATGGTTTTATTTAAATAATAATGATTGATTTAATTTTTGGAATAATTTTTGCTTGAATTTTGTTTTTATGGTGATTCATTTAATTTTGGAGTGGATTAGAATGCTTTAATAAAATATATAATCATGGTATTCATGTGTTTAGTTGGTGACATTATGAGCTAATTTATGTTGTTTGGGGATAAATATTAAAGTTGATCATAGAAAAAATAAGTGATTAAATATTTTATATTTTTAGGTTTTGAAATTTTTTAGACATATTTTGGATGAGTTTTAAGATTAATTATTTATGGAATTTTTTTGGTTGAACTTCCAAAGTTATTGTCTAGTTTTTTGAGATTAGTGTATTATTTCATCATATCAATATTTATCCATAATGGATAAATTTTGTAAAACATTTTTGGTTTTGGTAAATATCGAGAGATATAAAAAATTAATTTTCATTCTTTTATGGATCTTATTTTCCATTAATATTTTATTTTAGTGCTTTAGGCATAAAAATTTTATCTTGTATATTTATTTGGTGGAGTAAGAGATAATATAAATGTTTAAAGTGATTGAAGCACGACCAACGGATGAAATTGTGTTTATAAAATTAAAATAAATTGAGTAAGTATGTTTTTTTTAATTTTACCAATCTTGACGGTAATAGGATTCATTAAATCTAGGAAAAATAACCTTTAAAATAAAATCTTTTTCATTTTTATATTTATTTTTGATTAATTGATTGTCATTTTCACCCCTTGCTGATTTATGGTTTTGTGTACATTAACTTTATCATAACCACAGTCTCTATCACTCTATATTATTCCTTACACATTATCTTTCACCCCCATGTCTATATTTTCACATTTTAAAAAATTTATCTCTATCTGGGAACCTAATTATGTGTTGTAAGGTAACCTTTATGTTTCCCACTTCCCTTTTCAAAGAAAGTTTAATTATCCCTTTATATGATGTGGGTTTTAAATAACAATATTTTTGAGTGTTGAAACCTTTATTACAAATATAAAAAAATTTCAATGGAAATAAATTATTTAAGGGGGGGTAATCTAAAACCCAAAAAATGGCTTAAAATAATATTGTGCTTTTTATCTTGGTTAAAACGCAACACTGATCTTTAAGAGAACTGTGATATATAATTAAAATAATTTTATTTAAATATGATTTTTATAACCTAGCTGTTAAATTGGAAGGTATGGATAGTAATAAAAAAATTATCAAAAATATGTATAAATATTGTTAATAATTCAAATTTATAGATTAACATATAAAAAATAATTACTCAATTTTCAATAAACTCGTTTTATAATTAAAAAATATGTTTTCTTCCAAAATGGTTTTTATTACATTTTTTATGTCTAAAATTTATAATTAATTTATAATAATTTTCCATATTTTATTTTATTAAATTAATGATATTTTTAAATCATCATGTCAATATCATCTTAGGGTTTATTTTTTGTATTTTCTAAAGAGATTTATTTTTTAGTGAATAGTGATAAAATACTGATTTTTTTGTAAAAACTATAATTTATTTTAAATTAAAAGTAACATTATGTTTTTAATTTTATGTTAAATTAATATAAAACTATATTAATTATAATTAATATGATTAATTACATTTTATTTTTCATAGTAATTTATTTTGGTATAAGTTAGTTTTTGGGCTTAAAAACACATTTTTTTAGCACAAATTCTGTTTTTATATAATTGAATTAGATTAATCTATATTTATTAATGTTTTTAATGAAATATTTATATTATATATTTAATAATATATTTTATCATTCATTTTATTGCTTTCAAAAGGTAATTAATGGAATTAAATTTAGTTTTATGCTTAAAATACATTTTTCTAAAATGACTTTTCATTGCGCTTTGCACGCTATTTAAAATCAATTCTTACACTTAAAGAAATTTAATCTAGTTAAATATATTTCATATTTCTAACCATCAAAATTAATATAATTTAATATATAAAATTCAATTTTTGATCATAGTGAATAGTAAAAATATTAGAATTTTGTTACAAATGTTAAGGTTAAAATGGGTTTATCAGGTGTTAAACAAAGAGATAAGGGTAGGATTTATGCCCAAAATTGACTAATACTTGTTTTATGAAGACATTTCATCCTTATATAATCATAAATTCTAATTCATGGACTTTTTTTTAATTTCTCATGAAGGTGACCTTATACCATTGAAATCTTGTAAGAAATTCCATGTGTGTCCCTCCCTTTACTTATAAAAGGGAACATCTTCTCCTCCCATATTCAAAAGAAAATAATTAATCCAAAACCTTAATGTATTCCTTATCTTCCTAGATCTTTGGTTATTCTCCTAATATCAATCTTTCAAGGCTTAAGGTATAAGCCAAAGGAGGTCTCTCAAAGAATATGTATAAATATTAACCAAGATCTTTTAATTTTATTTCTTCTTCTAATTTATTTAAACATTTTGTATAAATTAAAACATGATTTCTACAGTATCATAAATATATTGATATGTTATTATGATGATGTAACAACCATTTATCACCTCTTCTCCATCAAATGGGATGTGAAAGTGTCGCTCGTGTGTATGTGTTGACTATCCTCACCATGTAGCAATATGATTCCTTTTCCATCACTATATTTAATGGATGATTATTATTTTGGATTTAATGTTTATATATTATATTTTTGATATAATTATTATATTTTAATTATAATTTCTTATCTACCTTCTTCCATCCTATCCATTAAAAAATGATAATGTCGCTCATCTGTACGTGTGGACTACCACCTCCACAAAGAGATGTGATTCAATTTTCATTTATGCTTTAATTGGATGGTAATAAGGATATATTTAATTAATATATAGTATAATTATGATATTATAATAATTATTTGTAGGTGAATTTTCATTTACATTTTTTTCATCTTTTGAAAGGTGGAAAACATCACTCATGCGTACGTTCCAACTATCATCTCCACGAAGTGATGTAATTCATTTTTCTTCATCACTTTATATAAATTTTTATATAAGTGTATATAATTATTAAGTATGATAATTATTACTTTATTAATATTCTTTAGATGGCTTGACCATGACCAAAGTTCAAGGACCATAACTACCAAAATCCTACCCCTATCTACTTTCTTCCATCCCAAAATTAACTAATACTTATATTTTTAGGATATCCAAAAATTCATGAATTTTATTATATTATATTTATTTATATATATTACATGTTTTCATTTAATTATCCTCTATTTAAGTACTCAAGATACTGAAATAATGGTTTTAATGAAAACTAATATTATTTTACTCTCTCGTCGGTAATGTTTTCTTCCATGTCCATATTTTCTTTTAAAAAATAAATAATGTTCTCATTATTCTATAAATATTTATTAAATTCATATTTACCCATGTTTAAATTTCTATAAAAAAATTTAAAATGAATCCTCTTTTCATTTTCCCAATGTGGTACTTTTGACATTTTTCCAAAAATGTAACACCCTATATATTTATAGAATAATACATTTTCATATATATTAATATTTACCAATAAGATATTAATTTTAAGTTAAATAGAACACTTTTTCCAATAGCGTACTCGACACACAACAATGGGTTTCTCCTAAATCTTATATTGCACGCAACATTGAGTTATACCGAAAAATAATACAATAATATTATTATTATTTTAAATGGTAGTTAACGCCTAGTTGTTCTACTATCTAGAATGAATATAACTAACTAAAATATGATTATACATGTTTGTTAAATGTTTTTTCATTTATTTAATAATTTTTAGAGGCTTAAAATGAGAATAAATCCAATTTTAAGCATAAAATAATCTAATATTTTCAAAAGGTCATTTTACCATCTTTTGATGGTGAACCCTATTTAAATTTATTTTTTCACTTTTATATGTTATATTTGATAAAATAAACTTCTTATTTATAATCGGCACATAAAAATTTATATTGGTTGAAATTTTGGTATTTTTTTAATGAAATTCATATTATAATGAATAGTGAAAAATACTGCATTTTATTTCAAAATTGTCTTTTCATCTAATTTTTTTATATAATTATATTATACTTATAATTGGTTTTAAATTATATTTTGATTAATTTTTTATAATTTAATCAAATTTTGTTCATTTTAAGTAATTACACTTTTAAATTCGACATAAACACATGTCAATATTTTGATAGTTTCTACTTCTTAAAAAACCCGTTTTTTGGTCTTGACAATGAGAATTAATTTTAAATTAATTAATGAAACTTCTGAATTTTCAATTTAGAAAAATGGATTACATATTTTGAATAAAAATTTCCAAATTATTTAAATAGTTACCTTTTATTTTTGGACATTATGAATAATAACTTCAGGGATTATTTTTATTTAACATGGTTAAAGGGTAAATCAGTTAAATAACGGTAAAAAAATAATGTTATAATAATATAAAACTACTTTAACGTGTGTACTAATCCTATTGGTTGACATATGTATGATCATGGGAATCATTGGGTTAATCATATGACCCCATGGAGCCACTTGGGTGTGATAATGAAATGTTATAATAATTAATTTAAAGTAAATAGAAATATAACATAAACATGTATATTTTTACTAATAAAATTTTAATATTGGGTTATATAACCGATCTCTATGACTAAAAATAATCATTATAAATTTAAAAAAAATTCCTATATCATGGTATTTTATTTATAATTTTTATAAATTAAATAAAAAAAATATTTTTGACACAGTGATAATGTTGTGATTACCTTATTAATGAAATATTCAAATAAATGATATTATAAATATTAAAATAAATTTAATTTGAACATTTTTATTCCATCTACAAATTTTATAGATTATTATGATAAGTTATATTTGATTAAATATAGTTTTTTTGAATCAATCAAGTTTTTATTACTTTAACAAAAATCAATTTCTAAATAGTGTCAAAATTGAAATAAATGAGTTTTAAAAACAATAATATTTTATTAAATGATATAATAGACCTAAAAATACAATATTTGGACTACCAAATTATATAATGTTACAAATTTCATTAATTATCCACTCAGTGTTCTCTTGTCATTATATAGTAACGATAGTAACCATATATTATAAAAATATAAGAAGGCATGGTAAGAGTTAATGTTTTTAACTAAGGGTTAAAGCTAAAAGATAAGGTTAATTTTGTGACCTAAAATTTTATAAAACATATTGGTTGAGATTATTTCTATCCATAATCATATTAACCTATAAATATATCACTTTTTAACTATTATAATTTGAAAATCAATTTATAATAAAATAATATTTCAAGACTTTCCTAAAGTGCCACTCCTCCCTCTTATAAAAGGCCACCACCTCTATCCACTCACTCACACCTCTCAAGACCCTTTTATCATAAAAATTATCATATAATAAGATCCAAAAATTCCTACCCTCCTCCTAGAATTATACAGTGGGAAGAAGTAAATTCAAGAAAGCCTTTTGGCTCAAATCAAAAGGAGTTACCCGGTTTAGAGGTAACATCTTCTCTCAAGATCCTTTCATTTATTTTCTTCCTTCAACCCCTTAACCTCTATTTTTCAATTATTTTATAACAAAATTAGTATACTCAATATAATAGTATGTTTTTATGATATGGGTTTGACCTAAACTTACACACACTTCCATCTAATGGATATATAACATAATGTTTCTGTATACGGTGAACTACTACCTCACGAAACGATGATTGTTCAATTTTCCCCTACAACCTCTCATGGTGGTAATTATGATAGAATAATATTAATATATGTCATATATTATATTTTTATCTTCTATATTATTCTGTAATTTTTATTTACAATATACCTTTATGCTATCCATAATATGTAAATATGATAATTTCATTTGAGGAAGTATGGACCACCTCCCCCTCAAAGTGATATGCTCGTTCATTCCATACATGGAATATATAAAGTATGGTGTTAATTACCTTATGTAACATATATAACATAGATATAATAATATAATTAAAATATACCTATGTATAATTGTTTTCTCATTCCTTTAATATGACAAAGAAATTAAAGTAGCATTCATGTGTACGTACAACCTATCATCTCCATGAATGGTGTATTTAATTTCTTATCTCCAAATTTTATAGATTATTTTAAATACATATATACTAGATATATATGTATTTAAAATCATTAATAATATTTTATAGATAATGGACTTATGACCACATGGATAATTTGCATCAAAACAAGTTCATTGTTTACTCAAGTACTAAACATCAACAAAATATCTAATATGAAATCAAATAAATAACTAATTGTAATAATATGGTAATAAGTGATATAAAATGAATAATAAAATTTAAAAAGTTTCTAAATCAAGTATAAATAAAACTAATTTTATTATTCAAAAAAGTAAAGAATGAACGAGACAAGTTGGACTCAAGGTAAGGGATTTCATCTCAATATCCTTTCATTGAGGCATATTTTTATTTATATATGACCTTATTTTATACGATCTATAATAAACCCCTTTTAATTTTAATTTCATTCAATGGTTTTTAAAAGGAATATTTTTTATGAATTGTTTTACTAAATGAAAAAAGTAGTGTTTTTTTAACGTACAAGGAAAAAACTACCTTTACACCGCTGCAAGCATTATTTGATATCTAGCATCCTCTACAAGTTGAAATATTTTTAAAAAGAAAATTAAATAACATATTCCTTACAATAGCCCGAAGGCCTTCAAATATTTTTATTATTGATAAAGCCCCCTTTTAAGGGAAGAAGGGGGAGAACCCAAAGGACTTCATAGACATAGGACAATCACACCTAAAGGACAAAATAGTGAAAACCAAAATGAAAAATCAGATAAGACCCTTCCCTAGAATAAAATAAGTAGAAGCACTCCAACGTTGTGATGCAAATCAGCAAGCAAGTGTCATGTGTCAAAGAACGGGCCCGATCTGATGACTGATGTCATACCCTCTCAAACAACCAAATCCGAAAATTACTACAACGGTGAGATGCAAGCTCTAAATCCTTCTCTAGGCATGTTCCAAGTGATTGAGTCCAGCTACACTAGCTTCCCAACTCCAGGATCAAACAAAATGCTTCCACTAAAATCATCAATCATAGCAGCCATCAAAACTGAGATCCAGAAATCACCCAAATAAAAAACACTAGGAGAAACTAGAAGACAAACCAAAGGGTAGAGCCAAATCGAACTCTCCCAAACAAATCACTGCTGGAACCAAAACAAGAAGAGACTCATCTCAATTGCAAGACATCCTTCGAATACATCTGCAACAACCCACAAAGGATGAAAATGGTTTTGAAAATGGTTTTGAGAATAGATTCATTATATCAATATCTTGAAATAATGTATTATGATTGCAATGTGGAAATGTTATTTTTCCTTTATGCTTGTTCATGTGTTATGATTATGTTATGGTTATTAGGTATTACTTATGTATACAGATGGTTGCATCATAAACTGAGGGTGGGTGAGCTTGTGATATCTCTCTAATACATTAGGTAACGTGATAGAGGTAAAACTTTAAGGTTTCTCCTAATATATTTAGGGAATATACTGTAATGGGTATTCCAAATGTAACCATGAAGGTTACACTCTATGTGGTTGTGAAAGCTAAAAAGTAATTATGATATGGATGCCACAAGTTACCTTTATGACTTATGATTTCTATGAATATTTCATGATTCTTATGAATTAATGGGTTTATAAACATTCATGGACTAATGTTTTCTTTCCTTATTTTATCCCTTACTATGTTTATATGTTCATCCTAAGTTTTTTTTGAAATTTTTTCACATGGTATAAGGATGAGTAAGATTAAGGAAGATGTCAATAAGATTTTTATCAAGAAAAGAAATTGTGTTTTTAAGGGTTTTATTTGGTCGAAAAAATGGATATTGTTTTAATAGTATCCTCTTATATGATTATGGGATGATATTTATTAATAATGGCCTAATTATTTAAAACTCTAAACCTAAAAAGATCCTTGATGTGAATTAAAGTCAAATTATTGACTTATCCCAAGATTTTTTAATTTTTTAAGGTTGGGGCCTTATAGTTGGTATCATAGGTTAGTTCAGATAAATTTAAGTGTTAGGATATTATTAATAGAAAATCCATAAATTATTTTAACTTTATGGTAAATTGAAATATAATTTTAGGATTACCATGTTGCTTCAACTAAGATATATCTGTTCAGAATGGTTTTCTATAAAGGAAATAGGGAAGCTATACTAGGATGATATCCAGAGGAAAAAACCCTTCCAAATCAGCTACCTGAGATGTTTGGAATTGTAACTAAATAGTTTGTTATAGTGATGTAATATTTGAATCAAGATATAAATGGAGGTGGTATCCATGAATGATATTATCCAGATCAACCACAAAGGAACATGTCAGTAGTTGAGCATTTCATGAGGCAACGTCCTCCATCATTCAAAGGATCATTTGACCCTATGCTAGCTGAAGAGTGGACTAAATCCCTAGAAAATATTTTTAATTGATGTCATGGGGTGTTCAAATAATAAAAATTATAGTCTTGTGGTTTACTATTTTTAAGTTGAAGTCAATCAGTTATGGTTTATAATTAAAAATATTAGGTATAGTGAGGAGATTGATGCTCTTGATTGGGATGAATTAAAAAGGTATTTTTCTTAAGAAATATTTTCCTAAGGCAGTTCAATTTATAATGGAAAAACAATTATTAGAACTGAGGAAAGAGGATGACTCAGTTGAGGCTTATGAAGAAAAATTCACTCAATTGGAAATTTATTCTCTAAATTTCATAAGGGATCTTGATAGTAAAATCTATTATTTTTACTCAAAATTAAATCCAAAGTATTGAAGGGAATTAGATTCTCATGAGTTCAAAAGTTATGAAAAAACTTGTTTGATTTGTAGAGAAGGTGGAAATGGAGTTTTTCGATGATCATTTGTTCTTTAAAAAACAAGAGAATAGGAGGTCGAACAGGTAGATGAAAGGGGAGATCTATTTAAAAAATTCTGATGGTAATAAACTTAAGTTTATAGCTTGTGAAAATTGTGGTAAAAATCACACTGGGGAATTTCATTTGAATTATGTTAAGTGATTTTGATGTGGTAAAATGTGACATAAGGCTTGTAATTTCACTAAAATAGATCAAGGTAGTGGTAAGGTAAAATATGATTTATATTTATTAAAATGTTTTAAGTGCAATGAGATGGTTCATTATGAAAATGAGTGTCCGATGAAGAACTTAAATGATGGAAAGTAGACAGACTAAAATATGAAAGGGGTGGTTAAATACTTTGAAACTAATTTAGAAAATGTTGGGACATCAAATGAAATTGTATTAGGTACATTGTTTTTTATTCATATTATTCCAATGTTTTTTTTGATTCCAGATCTATATATTCTTTCATTTCTGATAAAGTTTCTAGTAAATTGGGAATTCCATCTCAAGAAATGAATCATGAAATTGTGGTAAAAACATATGGGGGAAATTTTAAGACAAAAAGAAATTATAAGAACCTTTATGGACTTATCTATGAAAATAATCTACCGTCAAACTTTATTTTTTTCCTCTGGTAGAGTTTGATGTTATTATGAGTATGGATTGGCTTTCTATTTATCATGATAAGACTAACTATATAGATAAAGAGGTTTCTTTTCAGAAATAATTTAAATTTGTGTACAAGAATGAACCCTTACTTTTGATAACATATCATGAAGATGATAATTTTTTAAAAGATGAAAATGATTGTTACCTTTCATATATTGTTGAAAACAAAGTAATTGTTCGGATTAATGATGTTCTAGTGGTAAATGAATATCTTGATGTTTTTTATAATTATTTTCCTAATATAATAACTTATCAGGAAGTTGAATTTATTATTGACTTGGTTCCTGATGCTAAGACAATTTCAAAACCCCCTTATCAAATGGCTCAAATTGAACTTTTAGAGTTAAATAAGAAATTTCATGATTTATTAGATAAAGGTTTCATTCGACCTAGAACATCACCAAGGGGTGCTTATGTCTTGTTTATTAAAAATAAATATGGTTCAATGAGACTTTTCATTGATTATAGAGCCTTGAATAACATCACTATTAAGAACAAGTATCTTTTGCCTCATATTGATTATTTTTTTGATCAGTTATATGGAGCTCAGTATTTTTCAAAGATTAACTTGAGGTCGGAGTACCATTAGTTGAAAGAAAAGTAATCAGACAGTCTAAATATAGCGTTTCTTACTAGATATATACATTATGAATTTTTAGTTATGAATTTGGGGTTAACCAATGGACTTGTTGTATTCGTGGATCTTATGAATAGATTTTTTTTGAGTTCTCGGATAAGTTTGTGGTTGTGTTTATTGATGATATTTTGGTATATTCTAAAAGTAAAGAGGAGCATGATATTTATTTAAGGGTGGTCTTGAAAACCTTAAAATAAAATAAACTCTATGGGAAATTCATCAATTGTGAATTTTGGTTACAAAAAATTTCTTTCCATGGTCACATTATTTCTAAAGATGGAATAATTGTCGATCATGCTAAAACAAAAGTTGTTGAAGAATGGAAAAGACCCACAAATATAATTGATATTCATAATTTTCTTAGTTTAGAAAGTTATTATCGAAGGTTTTTTGAAACTTTTTCATGGTTATCTATCCCATTGACTAAGTTAACTCGAATAGGTGTTAAGTTCACCTGAACAAAAGAATATGATGAATGTTTTCAAGGAATTGAAAAGAATATTGTTGAATTCTACAGTTTTGGAATTACCTTATAGAAATGGTTAATTTATTATCTATAGTGATGCTTAATTTAAAGTACTTGGTTGCGTCCTAATGTAGAATGATCAGGTATTTTTTATGTTTTACTTCAGTTGAAAATCAGGAGTTAAATTACCCTACAACTGATTTGGAATTAGGTTCTGTTGTTTTTGCTATAAAATTTGGAGGCATCATCTGTATGGAGTAAAATGTGAAATATATATTGACGATAAAGTTTGAAGTATATATTTACTTATAAATAATTGAACATGAGACAGAGAAGATGGTTGGAATTAATCAAGGATTATGATTGCATGATTTATTACTATCCTGGAAAGGAAAACAAAGTGGATGATGCTTTGATTTGGAAAATCAATTCTAAATTAACTATATTATGTTTGGAATAAATGATTTGATTAAATTTGGTATGTAAGTTCTTGGTGTAGGAAATTATTATGTTTTGTTTCACATTTCAGTGGAATCATCTCTAGTAAATAAAATAAAGAAAGAACAGAATGAAGGAAATGAGTTGTAGAAAAAGGTAGAATTGGTTCATAAGGGTAAGTTGCCTAAATTTAAAGTTGATAAATATTGTGTTTTGAGATTTGGGAAAAGATTATATATTCCTTATGATTCATAGTTAAAGAAAGATTTGTTATGTGAAACTCTTAGTTCTCTATTTTCAGTTCATTATGGCAGTACTATGATGTATAAAGATCTTTGGGAGTATTACTGGTGGGATGAAATTAAAAAAGATATTGTTGACATTATTATAAAGTGTTTGACATGTCAATAGGTTAAAGTATAGCAGCAATTACCAAAAGGTATGCTTCATCCTTTTATAGTTCGAGAGTGAAAATGTGAAAATGTGTCCATTGATTTCATAGTGGGATTACCAAATACTTCTTTATGTAACAATGCAATATGGGTTATTATTGATTGATTGACTAAATATTCTCATTTTCTTCTTATTCAAGATAATATATCTCTAGATAAATTTTCTCGATTATATATTAAATAGATATTCTGATTACATGGATTTACCCTCTCCATTATATTTTATTGTGATCCCAGATTCACTTCTAACTTTTGGAAAGTCCTTCAAAATTTGTTGGGTACTGAATTAAATTTTAGTACATCTTTTCATCTGGAATTAGTTGGGTCAACAAAACAAAAAATTGAGACATTAGAGGATATTTTATGTGCTTGTTTAATGGATTATCAAGGAATTTAAGATCAACATCTTTCTTTGATGAGTTTTCTTATAATAATAGTTTTCATTCTAGTATACATATGGTACCATTTTAATAATTATATGGAAATCGGTGTCAAACTCCATCTTTTTGGGTTGAATTAGTGAAAGGAAGTTGATGGGACAAAAATTGGTAGAAGAGATGGCATAAAAAGTTTAGTTGATTCAGAATCACATGATGATAGCTTAAAGTAGGAAGAAATATATATGCAGATAACCAGAGAAAAGATCTTTCTTTTGAGGTAGGTTATCATGTCTTTCTCAAATATTCTCTAAGGAAAAGTGTGATGCAATTTGGTAAGAAGGGAAAGATGAGTCTGTGGTTAATTGGACCCTATGAAATCCTGGACAAAGTTGGATTAGTTTTATATAGGGTGTCTTTACCTCCATGTTTATCCCAGGTACTTAATGTTTTTCATGTTTCAATGTTAGGAAATTATATTATGGATCCATATCATGTTTTGAGTCCAGAGGTAGTTTGGTTGGAAGATAGTCTTTCTTATGAGGAACAGCCAATACAGATTATTGACTACAAAGATAAATTATTGCAAAATAAGGTGATTCATCAGGTAAAGGTTTTATGGAAAACCCATATGGTTGAAGATGCGACATAGGAATCTGAAAATGATATGAGGGATATATACACCCACTTATTTTATAAGTGAATAAAATTGTGAGGATGCAATTTCTAAAAGGGGAGAAGGATGTAACATCCCATGTATTTATAGAATAATACATTTTCATATCTATTAATATGTATAAATAAGATATTATTTTTACATTAAATAGTACACTTTTTCAGATAGTATACTCGACACACAACAATGGGTTTCTCTAAAATCTTACATTGCAGACAACGCTGAGTTATATTGAAAAATAATACAATATTATTATTATTATTTTAAATGGTATTTAATGCCTAGCCATTATATTGGCGAAAATGAATAGAACTAACTGCAATATGATTATACATATTTTCTAAATATTTTTACATTTATCTAGGAAATTTTAGAGGTTTAAAATTAGAATGAATCCAATTTTAAGTATAAAATAATCTAATATTTTTAAAAGGTTGTTTTATCACCTTTTGGTGGAGAACCCTTTTTAAATATAGTTTTTGTAACCTTTATATATTCTATTTTAAAAAATAATCTTCTTCTTAAGAATAGGGACATCAAAATTTACATCGGTTGAAATTTTGATATTTTTTTATTAAATTCATATTTTAATGAATAGTGAAAAATACTGCATTTTAATTCAAAACTTACTTCTTATATAATTTATTCATTTAGTTAGATTTTCTTTTTAATTGGTTTTAAATTATAATTATATTAAGTTTTTATCATTTAATCCAATTTTGGTCATTGGAAGTAATCTCACTTTTAAATTAAACATAAACACATGTCAATCTCTTGATAGTTTTTACTTCTTAAAACCCCACTTTTTGGTTTTGACAATGGGAATTAATTTTAAATTAATTAATGAAACCTATATATTTTGAATTTGTAAAAATGGATTCCATATTTGGAATCATAAAGTTCAAATTATATAAATAGGTACCTTTTATTTTGGGACATTATGAATAGTAACTTCAGTAATTATTTTAATTTAACATGGTTAAAGGGTAAATCAGGTAAATAAGGGTAAAAAATAATATTATAATAATATAAAACTACCAAAACACATTTCCTAATCCTATTTGATGAAATATAGCTGACCATGGGAATCCTTGGGTCGATTTTAGGACTTCATGGAGCTACTTGGGTGTGATGATGACATGTTATAATAATTAATTTAAAGTAAAGAGAAATATAACATAAACATGTATCTTTTTACTAAAAAAAATTTAATATAGGATTTATAACTAATATATATGACTAAAATAGTAATTATAAATATAAAAATATTTCATACTTCATGGTATTTGTTTATAATATTTATACATTAAATAAAAAAATTATTTATGACACAATGATGAGGCAGTGATTACCTTATTAATGAAGTATTCAAATAAATGATATTATAAATATTAAAATAAATGTAACTTGAACATTTTGATAACATAAATTAATTTTATGTAATATTATGATATGTTATATTTAAGTTAATGTGGTTTTTTTAATGAATCAAGTTTTTATGACTTTAAAAAAATTCAATTTCTAAATAGTGTCAAAATTGACATAAATGAGTTTTTAAAACAAATATTGTTTTATTAAATTATATAATAGTCCTAAAAATACAATATTTAGAAAACTGAATTATATAATGTTAAAATTTTCATTAATGATCCACTTTTTTCTCTTGGAATTTTATAGTAACTATAGTAACTGTATATTATGAAAATACAAGAAGACATGGTAAGAGTTAATGTTTTTAACTAAAGGTTAAATCTAAAAGATAAGGTTAATTTTGTGACCTAAACTAGTCTAAAACCTATTTATTGAGAGTATTTAGACTCATCCTCGTATTAAAATAGAAATATATCACTTTTTAACTATTATAATTCAAAAAACAATTTATAATAAAATGATATTTCTTGACATTCCTAAAACACTGATCCTCCCTCTTATAAAAGGCCACCACCTCTACCCACTTAATCACACCTCTCAAGACCCTTGGCTCATCCAAAATCTACTTAAATAATCTCAAAACATCCCCCCCTTACTTCTAGAATCCTTACCATAGGCATAATAAAATTAAAGAAATCCTTTTGGCTCAAATCAAAAGGAGTTACTCGATTTAGGGGTAACGTCTTCACTCATAATCCTTTCATTTATTTTCTTTCTACAACCCCCTAACCTATATTTTTTCCATTATTTTATAAAAAAACCAGTATAATAAATATACTAGGATGTTTTATGCTATTTTTTACTTAAACTTACACACACCTCCATCTAATGGATATAAAACATAATGTTTCTGTGTACGACGAACTACAGCCTCAATAAACGATGATTGTTCAATTTTATCCTAACACCTCTCATGGTTTCCATTATGATGGAATTGTGTTTATATATGAAATATATTATACTTATATTGTCTTTATGATTATGTAATTTTTATTTACAACATACCCTTATGCTTTCCATAATGTGTAAATATGATAATTTCATTTGAAGAAGTGTGGACTACCGCCCCCTCATAGTGATATGACTCGTTCATGCCATACATAGAACGTATAAAGGATGATGTTAATAAAATTATGTAAAATATATAACATATATACTATACTTTAATTACAATATAACTATGTATCGTATATTTTTCAATCCTTTAATATGACAAAGAAATTAAAGTAGCGTTCACACGTACGTACGACCTACCATCTCCATGAATGGTTTATTTTATTTCTTATCTCCAAATTTTATGGACTATTCTAAATACATATATACTAGATATATATATTATATTTAAATCATGAATAAAATTTTGGAGATAATTTAATTATGACCATATTGATAATTTTCATCAAAACAAATTCATTTTTGACTAAAGTACCGAACATCAACAAAACATCTAATATGAACTCAAATAATTAACTAATTGTTATAACATGGTAAAAAGTTGTATAAATTTAATAAAAAACTTTAAAAGGTTATAAATAAATTAAAAATTAACCTATATTTATTATTCATGAAATTAAATAACGAACAATATAAGTTTGACTCGAGGTAAGGGACTTCGTCTCAATCTCCTTTCATCAGGCATATTTTGATTTATATACATCCTTATTTTATATGGTGTATAATAAACCCATTTGAATTTTAATTTCATTCAATAGTTTTCAAAAGGGATATTTTTCTATGAATTTTTTTTCTAAATGAAAAATGGAATTTTTTTTTCTAACGTATGTGACGACAATGACATTTCCTTTTCCATGAGAATTATTTGATATCTAACTTCCTCTACAAGACGTAATGTTTTTAAAAATAAAATTAAATACCATATTCATTTTTTAGGTATTTTGGTATTGAAAATGGTATTTTTAGAAAAGCAAGCAGCAAGGCTTCGTATTAATCAAAAAAAAGGTGTTACAAAAGTTGGAAGGATGAATGTTTACATTTATCATGTTGAAACATATTCATCATCTCACTGGGAATTCTGGTGTAGTGAGCACAACTCTCACCAGCGGCTCCTCTTTTGGAAAGTTGGTCAGTGAGTTGATTTGATTCATGATATATGTGTGTGATAATAAAGTTCATAGAAGCAAGGTTGCTCAGTCATTTGTTCCATTGGGTTGCAAGCCTCCAAGCTAGATGAATTTGACCCATCCAAACAACTTGCACAATAGTCATTGAATCTCTTCCAAACCAGACTGATCCCTAGTTTCATTGTCGAGCAATATCAACTACTTTTATAAGACCTTTCATCGTTTCCCCAATCATCGTGGAATGTCTGCATGTACCATTTTCCCCCTCTAAGAAGTCACCATTGTGATCATGAAAGAAAATTTTATAGTCTGCCGATCCTATATTTCCCTTTGAGGTGCCTTCCATGTTTCACTTAACCCAAAATACAAATGGAGGAATCCAAAACACTTCAATGGTTCCAAGAGATTTTGGAAAATTACCAAGAATTTAGAGCCCTCTCAAGACAACTAGGTCCTTCACCGAATTGTTACAACATAGGGAGTGTAGATTGTTGGCACTCTAGACTATGTGCAAGATGCTGATAAGAGCAATATTTTGGTTGGGAGCCGGTTCATCATGCAGGGTTTTATTTTGGAAGGTCTAGATGGTGTGGATGACCTCTGTGCAGGCAACCAAAAAGAGGGCACACACCTGTTTGGAGAGCTGTGCAGCAGTCAAATCCAGCAAGAACTGCTTGATATCAGCAGTTTGAGGAGGTGGGATGTGAAAGAACCCAAAAAAATAAATCCATAGGGATGAAAACGTTTTTCAGGAGAGGAAATGATGATTAACATCTTCTCGATGTTTATGAAAGAGGGAACATCTATAAAATATTCTAATACCAACCTGTTGCAGATTCACCTCAATCGGGAGCTTGCCAAGATGAACTCTCATGAGCAAAGAAAAACATGTAGGCATCATCCAGTTTTTATTAAAGGCTTCAATTCCTGTGCTCTCTCCATGAATAAGGTGATTATATTATCCCTTGGAATCAATAATCCCATTTATACTTGGTTCCCACAGAATCATATCATTATTATCCAGGAAATCATAATTATCAAACCTAGAGACAATATAAGAGGGGAGATCATTACCATTCTCAAGATGATTTTTAATGGAGGAGTCATAATCAATATTTGGATCCATGATATTAACACTATCAATGAGATGAGACCCTTTATAGTTATTTTTATAGAATATAAGAGATGATTGAGAAATTACAATTCGGTGAGATTGACTATTAATATGATGGAAGAGTTTTTTCAGACCAGGACAAATTGAGGATTGAATGTAGCTCATGTTCCCCTCAATAAGTCTCTTGAGGAGCTTGGATATAAGGAATTACAAGGAATATAATCTGTCATTAATAATATTATAAATAAATTGTGCTGGCAAAGATCTATTGAATAAATCCAGATTCTTGACTTCAAGGCCACCCTTAGCATACGACATATAGCATCGCTTCCAAGGAGCAGAAATAACCCGATATTCCAGGATACTACCACTCCAAACAAATTTTATCATCAAGATGTGTAAGGTTTTAATCAGAGAGGTAGTCCAGGAGTAAACCATAAACAAGTAGTCTAGTTTTGAGATGGCCACATGTTTAACTAAGTAGAGTCTACCTGCCATTGAGAGTGATTTTCCTTTCCAAGAGGATAGGGTTCTTCGCACCTGGCTTATAATTTCCACAAAGTGAGAGGTCCTAGGTATACCAAAGAACATGGGGACCCCTAGATAGGTAAAGAGGATAGACCCCTAATGAATTACAAGATCATTTATCATGCATGATTTCCTTATTGTAGATATGTTTTTTCCAAAATAAATAAATGACTTTCCCCAGTTGACCACCTGTCCCAAAACCTTCTCATATTGGAGTAAATCTTTCTTGAGGTTTTGAATGTTTTTTCTATCACCCTGAGTGAAAATTATGATATCATTAGCAAAAAATAAGATGAGAGGGGGTAGGGATTCCTCTTGATGCTCTGATAGTTTTGAGTTCACCCAAACATATCATATGGAGAAGAAGTCTACTCAGATAATCCTTAGTAATTTAAAAAATAATAGCAGAGAGGGGATCACCCTGCCTAACCCCTCTTGATCATTTTAAGTAACCCTCTGGGGAGCCATTAATGAGAATGGAGATATTCGTAGAGCTAATAATATTTTTGATCCATTTACTAAACCTCAAATTAAATCCAAATTCATGAAGGATGCATCCAATAAAGTTCTAATTAATCATGTCAAAGGTCTTTCTGATATCTAATTTGAGTGTAATATTACCCCCTCAGGTAGAATTTTGTAGTAATTTGACACATTATGAGGTAGTAAGAAGGTAGTTCGGAATTTTTCTCCCCTTTACATAACTAAATTGATTCCAATAGATGATTTTACCAGAGATATGCGCAAGCTGGTTGGCAAGGATTTTTGTGATGATCTTATAGATGGTGTTGACAAGAGAAACTGGTCTAAATTGAGAAATGTCGCTAGTATTTTCCACTATAGGGATAAGGGAAATGAACTGATCATTGCAAGCATGTGAGAGGGAGCCTTCAGTAAAAAAATGTTTGACAAGTTTACAGATGTCTGAGTTGATTACCTCCCAATAAAATTGGAAGAAGTGGTTAGTGAATCCATCCAGTCCTGGAGCACTCGCACTATTGATCCCAAACACAACATCTTTAATCTTAGTGTCCAAGGGAATAGAAATTAAGAAGACAATTATCAACCTCAGAGACAAGTTTGGGAATAATTCCATCTTTGATAGATTTATTGCTTGAAGGACCATTGAAGAGTTTCATATAATAGGAAACAATATAGTGAGAGAGGATTTTTCTATCCTCTAGAATTGTATCACCATCCTTTAGTAAAGAAAGAGGCCTCTACACTTTTTTTACCCATTTTAGGGAATTAAAAAATTTTGTATTTCGATCCCTGTCAGAGATCCACTTGACTTTAAAGAGCTCTATTTGGATATTATCTCTAAGTATGAGGATTTTATTGAGTAGGGAAGACATGTTGGTTTGCTGTAAGGCATCACTAATAAAGTTTTTCTTAGTGGTATCCTTTTGTAGGTCATGAAGTGAGATTTCTAGAGAATCAATTTCCTGGTCAAAGAGGCTTAATTTTTTCCTGCTCTAGTGTTTTATGCTAATCTTGAGGGATTTTATCTTGGAAATTCAAGATAGAGTGTTTCCATTATAATCGAACATATTCTAGGTCTCTTTAACCAATTGAGATAATTCGGGAAGGGTAGTCCAAGAATTATTAAATCTAAATGAAATTGGAAGCTTATATCTCTTGGCAGTGAAGGTTGCAAGAATTGAATGGTGATCAAAATTGTGCCTAATAAGCGTGACACAAGAGATAGTTTTCCAACCTCCAAGGAGAGAGTGATTACCAAAGGCATGATCAATTCTACTAGACCTAGTGATATTAAGGTGCCTTCTATACTAAGTATATTTGGCACTAATCAGGTTAAATTCAATGAGGTTTGATTCCTCTATGAAAGCTTTGAAGTCTCTCATAGATTTAGCATTGGAAGCATGTCCAATTTTCTCATATGCATTTAAAATGGCATTGAAATCTTCCATTATGACCCTGAGATCTAAAATAGTTCTAGAAATCTCTTTGATGTGCTACCAAAGAGTTATTCAACTGATATAGTAGTGGAACGCATAAACCACTGAACAAAAGGAGGGTTGGACTTCCCTAAGTAATCTTCAAGTGATGATTTGGTTGTCGACGTATACAATAACAGGATTTTTGAAAGAATGATTCACAAGTAGGAAAAGCCTATCAATACCAGAATTATCCTGCACAGAACATAGCAAAGATTAACCACTTCAGGAAAGCAGGGGACCAGAAGTTATTTTATTGTATTTTGTCTCAGATATGCCAATGAAATCTGGTTTGTACTTATCCACAAGAAGCCTAAGGGAACATAGAGTGCTAGTGTTGGATATTCCCTAGAAGTTCCATAAGAGGATGCACATCATTTCTCTTGAGTGGGGGAAGTTCCCCCTTTCTATTTTTTCTCATCTTCCTTGTTTTTATGAGATCTTCTCAACTCCATTTTTTTGCACTGATTGGTGGAATGTACCTACTGTGGTGTGGACTCAGTCCTCGGATTCACAGAAACTTCCATGGATAGTAAGTTTGTCTTAACAGGGGAGGATCCTTCTATACTGATAGATCTACAATGTTTTCGGTAACATGAAAAAGGTAAACGTTAAGGTTTCTCCTAAGATATTTAAGTAATATATTTTGATGGGTATTCCAAATGTAACCATTAAGGTTACTCTCTATGTGGTCGTAAAAGCTACAAAGTAAGTATGATATGGATACCAAACGTTACCTTTAGGATTTTTGATTTATATGAAGTTTTCTGGATTCTTATGAATTCATGGGTTTATAAATATTCATGGACTAATGTTTTATTTCTTTATTTTATCCCTTACTGATTTTTTATACTCATCCCAAGTTTTTTTGAAATGTTTTCACAGGTCAAAAGGATGAGTAAGATTATGGAAGAAGTTAAGAATATTTTTATTGAGAAAATAAATCACATTTTTTAAGGGTTTTCTTTGGTGGAAAAAATGGATAATATTTTGATAGTATCATCTTAGATGATTATGGGATGATATGTATTAATAATGGTCAAATTATTTAAGACTTTAAACTTGAAAATATCCTTGATGTAAATTAAATTCAAATTATTGACTTATCCCAAGATTATTTAATATTTTAAGGTTGGGGACTTATAAAAAATATAAAAGGAATATTTATTTTAACATACATATATGAACTTCTTTTCTTATTTACATGTATTCTTTTTAGTTTGAATCATAATTAAAAAGTTACAATTTTTATTTTCAAATAAAATTTTTTCCATAAGATTTTATAAATTTTTATATTTTAAATAATATATTTCAAAATTAAAAGAATATTTTCCTTAAGAAATATTTTAATAATCTAATAATGGTATTTTAATATATATAAAAATCATTTGACGTTTCTTATTATTTACTTGTTATATTATCTGAAGTTACAATATTTATTATTACCCTTGATGGTTTATGATTATGATGATGAAATATTGATGAAACTCATTTTCTATTCCACAAATTAATATTTGATGTAATTATAAATTCTTTTAATGTTATTATGGTATAAATATAAAATTATTGTGATTATGTGATGGTGGTTTCATAATAAACCAAGGATGGGCGGTTCCATTATAAACCAAGTATGGTTTTTTATATTATAAACTAAGGAAAGGTGGTTGCATTATAATCCAAGGATAGGTGGTACCATTATATCCCTCTAATGAATTGGGTAATGATGACAGAGTTGATAAAATCATATGATATGATGGAGTTAATAAACTATTAAGATATGAAAGAGTTGAGAAATTCTTAATAGATGATGGAGTTAATAAACTCCTGAGATATGACAGAGTTGAAAAACTCATAAGTGGAGATGGAGTTAATAAACTACTAAGATATGACATAGTTAACTGGATGGAAGTTACTCCAAATAGAATGTTGGAAATTACTAGGTAAGAATTTAAATTATGTAAATTTTCCCACAATGATATTATTTAGATTGAAAATTGACCAAGGAATTGATTTTTTATACTTATGTGAATACTAGAAACTTATGTATTATACTTATGATATGTTCTCATGGATCGTGATTGACTATTTATTATTCGGAATTCTTATTTATTATGTATTTTTATTCAAAAACAATTATTCTAAGATTCATGATTAAATATTTTTGACTTATTGGGTGTGATTATTGTAAGTTTTGATCATGTTCTCATACTCTTATGTTTATATTATTCTCAATAATGATCATTTATTAGTATCTTCTATGTTCACCCTTACTGAATATCTAAGATCAGACATTATTATGTTTCCTTTCCCCAAGTTATGGATGAAGTTTTAAAGTTATTTCCTTAATTAAATGTTTATTCACCCCTTACTATGATATTTATCTCAACTCATTATTATATTTTCATTCCCCATGTTATGAAGATGGATTTCAAAAAACATCCAAATATTATAAAATAACATCATAAATTAAATTGTTTAAAACTAAAAAACTGATCACCCAAAATAATAAATTAATAAATTAAAATATAGGTTGAAACATGAAACATAACCCCATTAAAGGATAATTCATTGAAAATGGAAGAGAAAAAACAAAAATGATTTTTCTTAAACTATTATCTCCAAACAGATGTGATTTTCAAGTCATTTTCCAAAAACCTCTTTTTAAAAAATTTAGGTAAGAATACTTAAAATATTTATTCAAAAAAATATAATAAACATACCAAATTAAATCATATATAAAAATGTGAAGTAGAAGAAAATTATATAAAATCATGGTAAGGAAAATCCTTTTAACAGTTTTAAAAATCCTTTATTGAAAACCCATATCTTTAAAACTTTAATAAAATCTTTTCTTTAAATATAATAAAGGATAATAAAATTATCATTGGAGATTAAAACACATTTAGTTTCCATTAATTAAAGGATAAAATCGGTTGGAAGTAAAAAATATGGATTCGGTAGAATAATATATTAAAATAAATGAGAATTATTCTTGAAAAAAATGATTTTTAACAAAACAATATAATCATTAAGGAAAAATAATTTTGTGTGAAACATAATTTCTCCATAATGTAGTTCTAAATAAAAAATGACATCATCAAAGGTTATAATAGATCAATTTTGAAGGATAATATTCAAATAGAAGTGATTATGACTCAATAAAAATATTTGAGTCAAGAAAACCCCTTATAGCCTTTATAGAATTTGAATAAAAACCTAAAGAGAGGTATAACTTGAAATATAACATGTAATATAATTAAATATAAGAATATCATGATACAAAATTATAATAGGGAATCATTTACACCATTTAAAATGAAACATGGTGTATATCATAAACATGTCTCATGGGAAAACATATGCGATAACAATAAAATATCATAAGTGAGCATAATATGGGAATTTGGGTATGATCAAGATAAATAATACAATCATACCCAATAAAAATAAGTTCATAAATCATTTAATAAATCTTGACATAAAATAATCCAAGAATCAAAAGAGTGAGTTAATAAACATGATCTATGAGAATAATAATAAAACTATGAAGCATCCTTCAAATGTGGAACATATATTTGTATAGGTAACATAACTTTTATAAGACACACCATCAATGTACATATCTATGAGAAACTGAAATTTACTCATGAATACTTATATCATGAGATATAAACTCTTAAACAATTCATTATGGGATATAACAAATCCACCCATCTCAAGTTTATAACATAACCACCCATACTTGGTTTATAATAGAACCACTCATCATTGGTTTATAATGGAAACACCGATCACTCCTTCATATATATGTGTACTATTTAAAATCAATCATTATCATATCTTAGAGAACCCATAGAAAAAATGGGTTTCATAAACATCCAAATGAAAATCATTTACTTTTCATGGAGAACCCATAGAAATAAAATGGGTTTTATATAGTAACCAAATGGTATAAAATAGCATCATGTATTAAATCATTTCAAACCAAAAAAATTATCACTAAAAATAATCACATAATAAAATAAAATATATAGGTTGAAACATAAAACATAACCACATTGAACATTAATGTTAGACTAATGTTTTTGTTCCAGCATATCCCATGTGCTTTATGTTTTGATGATCTAAAAAATACTTCATATGTGTCTAATGATTCTACTTTTAGGTTTTTTTATCTAGTTTTAATATTATTTAGTTCAATTGTATTGTAATATGAAATCATTTTAAATTTTTCTAAAATTTTGCTAAGTCTGAAAAAAATCAGCTACATGAGGAATTTGGCTACAAAGATTTTGGGTCTGTTGAGAAATCGATTATGTCAATGAGATATGTGACAGAATCACCTATATGAATCGGCTACTTCATAGAATCAATATTGTGATAATAACCAATTTCAATGAATTAGATACATGAGAAATGGTTATGTAGATGAAATGGCTATGCAGAATCAACTTCATGAAGTAGTCAACTATATCATTTGGAAATATGGATTATTTGGTTATGTGGTTCTAAAAAAACATATGTATCAATTTGGATATGTGAATTTAGATACATGGTTTTCGGCTACATGGTGATCCAAAATTTTCTATATTATTCTGCAACTCATTTATTTTTACCATTGGAGTGTTTAAAATGAAACATAACGGTGATTTCAATTCATTAAACATTGGAATACCTATTTATGGTAAAATTTATTTATAAAAGTTTTCAAGTACCAAGAAATAAATATAAAATATTATTTTATTGATCAGTGCTTTTTACCAAGGTAATTTTTAAAAAATTTACATATGTAATTTTACACTGAGTTATATCTTTATTAGATATCATAGTATATAATAGTTTGTGATAAGATATACAATAGTGTTAAGAAAATAACTATAGAAAAAACAAATCTATCTCTCGCACTCTCTTGAACCCTTCTCTGCTGATATTTCTCTACACTAAGAATAAGTAGTAGTAGAATCTAGTTTTTCAATAGATGTGCCTCAAGAATTGATATTTTTATGTTTTGAGTGCTCTACTTGATTTGTAATTCATTATTATTCTCTATCTTGGATAAATTTTTCTTCTATTAGTTTCATTCTTCAATTTTACACTAAAACTTGTAATCTATCATCATTTTTTATTATTTATATAAGTGATCACTCTTTTTACCTTGTGTTGAAGGTTTTTGTTTTTTAAAATCCTTATAGGAGTCTATAAAATGATCATGTATTTGCACCAAGTGACTGATACTTTCACTCAATTGAGAAGTACCTAGTAAAATTAATGTTTTATTGAAATCACTAAGCTTTTGTAGTTGAGTATTTGTGGAGTTTCCTAGGGGATCTTTATGCTTAAAGATTCTATAAATATTTTTTGTTCGATATTTTTTCGTACTATTTTTTATGTAACATTCTTAATATAAGAAAATATTAGAATCTATTATACCTTAAAAGATGGTTTCTTAAGTGATTAAATTTTCCAGAACTCAATTTACCCCCCTCTTGAATCATTGTACATCTCTTCTTTGACCAATAATTGGTATTATAGGTTAAAAATTTTAGTTCTCAAGTTTGAAATATTAAATATCATATTCGAAAGGATTCTATAGTTGACAATATAGAAGGTATGTTTATGGATAATAACCCTATTTCAGTAGAGAAAATTATGGATGTTAGAAGTCATGGATGATTATTTATTTGAATAACTTTTGTCTAAATGTTTAATTGAAATATGCTAAGCCTTGCATTATTCCAAAAGAAGATCTTGAAAAATGGTATGCTACTACAGAAGGTGAATATATTTTGAACTCTAAATCCATGAATGTCATTATATGTGGACTTGACTCAGATGAGTTCAACAAATTTTCTCAATGCGCTATAACACATGAGATATAGAAAAATATATCAGTGGATTATAAAGGTACTAATAATGTGAGATTACTTAGGTATAATAATTCAAATTTTAATTTTGACACATTCAAAATTATTGATAAATAAATCATAACACATTTGAATGGAAGGGTAACAAAAATTGTGAATAATATTGCTTCTCTAGGAGCACCAATTACTAAAATGGATCAAGATCTAAAAGTTATCAGGGTTATACCATCCAAATAGAGTGTAATTTTAACTTCCATAAGGAAATCCACTAATGTGGAATATTTAAAAATAAAAAATTTCATTGGAATACACATGATGTATGATGAAGATATGGAATTTAAAGATGGTGATCACAAAATAGTTGAAAAAGAAACTGTTGGTTTCAAATTTTGTATTTCAAAGGATGACAATAACACAAAAGGTATACAGATTTATGAATCGTCTAATGAATATAATTCAAATATTTCTTCTTCTAATAGTTATAATTCTTAATTTTCTAATAAGATCAAAAAGGTCTGTAATAAAATAAGATAATTCAATAAATCTTGAAAAAAAAATTAAAAAAATATATATGACGGAAGTTATAAATAATTTTGGTATTATGAGTACAATAATATTGGACATATCAAATCGTATTGTCTATAATTTCAAGAAAAAAATAAATCTGATAAGAAGTATAAATAGAAACCAAATTTTAGGAATAATACTAAAAGAGTAATGAAGGACACATAGAGTGCTTCATTGGATTAAAGTGATGAAACATCTTATGAATCAGAATTTTATATCTTAAATCAAAAGGAAAATGTGTTCTTTATAGAACAGTCTGATGAGGTACACTAATTTTATTCTTCAGAGTATGAATCTAATTATGAATCAGAAAATTTCACTTTTAAAGAATTGAATAATTATTATACCATAATATAAACTATATATAAATTATTATAAAATAAAAACAAATCCCTCAAGAATTATTATGATGTTTTTTAAGTAAAAAAATAGTATTTAAACAAAAAAAATAGATATGAAATCTAAGATGAAAAATTATCTTTCATGTTCTAAACATAATAATAAAATTTAAATCTTGAAAAAAATAATTTCAAGGGTTTAATGATAAAAGTATTGTTTTTATAAAAGGATAAAATTATTGATACCAATTTTTTAGTAATAATAAAATCTATAAATACAATTTTGGAATAGGAATCAATGGTGAAAACCCAATGTTGTATAAAAAATATTTTATTATTATTCTAAGGAACAAAAACATGTATAAAGTTATTTTTTCCATTGTGGAGAACCTATAAATTATACTAATGGTTGTGTTCAAACAAACCCACAATTTTATGGTATTAAACATGATTTTATCTCAACAAATTTTTCAAAATTCAATGCTTGAATTTATGGACTACATGGGTAGATTTGGATTCCCAAATCCTTGGTTTCTAGCATTCAGGACCCAAGAGAAGATGGGTACAAAAATAATTTCTTTTTTTTATTTTTATTATAGTGAAAAGTTACATGATAATCAATGAATAATGGTATATTTAGAGTGGATTCTCAGGGATTATGAGTAGATATTTCTTAAATTTATATTATTTATATAAAACTGATATTGGTTATATAACATTTGGTGATAATATTGGGGGAGGGTATTTGAGTTGGTTTAGTTGGAAATTCAATCTTGGTTCTCATCAACATTGTTGATTATATAGAAGGATTGAAACTCAACTTGATAAGTATCTTACAACTTTGTGATGAATGTTACTCAGAAGAATTTTTATATAATTGATGTTCTATTTTTTTAGAAAAACTCATTAAGTCAAAGGCACTTAAAATGGGGAAATTTTATACTTTAGATCTTAATTATTTGTGTATACAAAAAGTGAACTATTTAAATGATGAAACAAATGTATATTTGATTTGGAATAGAAGACTTAGATATTATAATGTTTACTATTTAACAAAACTTTATAAGAAAATTTTAATTTTATATTTACCTCAACTGAAGTTGAATAAAGAGAAATTATGTGATGTATTACAAATGGGTAAGAAACACAAGTTGTCTTTTAAATAAATTAAATAGGTTACTATATATAGGGATCTATAACTTATCCACATGGATTTTTTTGGACTTTTTAGGATTGAAAACCTAAGATGAAAATATTTTTATTATGTGTTAGTTGATGATTTATCTTTATTTACTTGGGTTTTATTTTTGAGTCTTAAAAATGAAGCTTGTTCTATTTTTATAATTTTCTATAAATTAATTCAAAAATAGAAATATTCTAAAATTATTTCTTTGATAAGTGACCATGAGGGAGAATTTTAAAATTGTAATTTAATTATTATTATTCGAAACATAATATCAAACATACTTTTTCTTCCCTTTGGATACCTTAATATAATGGTGTTATTGAAAGGAATAATATAAAATTTCAAGAAATTATTAAGACTACACTATATGAATATAAATTACCCTTCCACTTTTGGGATAAATATATCAATATAAAATGTTATGTCATTAATAGGGTTTTAATTAGTCTTGTTTTAGAGAAAAACCATGTGATCTATAGAAAAATATAAATCCAAAAGTTATATAATTTAAATTGTTTGGATGCAATGTTTACATTTTGAACACCAATGAAAATCTTGGTAAATTTTATCTAAGGGGTGAAAAAAATATATTTATTAGTTATTATACTACTTCTAAGTCTTATAGAGTTTTTATAAAAAGGAAAAAGATTTTTAAAGAATAAACTCATGTGAAATTTGATGAAAGTGGTCTATTTGATTAAAAAATGACTCAAGTTGATGAGTTGAGTTATTATTTTAAAAACATGAGAACTAATCCCTTATTTGACAATAGAAAGTATGATTATTTGGAACTTTTATTTGGTAAAACAAATCTTTAAAGGATAGATACTATTGAAGCTAAAAGTGTGTTCCTAGTAAGTCTAGAATCCTAAAAATGATCCCTTATATACTATCAAAGGAAGCTTAGATAAAGGAATTAGGACTATAAGAATTATAGTAAACCTTGTATAATTATCCTCTTTTTGGTCTCAACTTGAACCTAAAACCTTATAAGAATATTTAGCTGATAAAATTCAGGTTTTATGTATGCAAAAAGCATTGAACCTATTAAAAGGAATAAAGTATGGAAATTAGATGATATATCATCTAATTACCCTATAATAGGAACAAAGTAGGTTTTTATAAATAAAAAGGATGATCGTGGTGTGATCTCAAGTAATAGGGCTAGATTAGTATATAAAGGGTACAATAAAGAGGAAGAAATATACTATGAAGAAACCATTTCACCAATATATATATTATAATCCATTATAAGTATCTTGTATATTTATCTCATAGGGATTTAAAATTATATTTGATAGAAATTAAATCTTAATTTCTATATGGTTTTCTTTTAGAGGAAGTTTATGTTGAATAAATTTCTGGTTTTGAAAATCCCCACTTTCCAAATTCTATTTTCAAACTTACAAAACCTCGTTATAGTCTTAAACAAGAACCTAGTGATTAGTATGAGCATTTTAGTTCTTTTTCTAAATATATTTTTAGTAGTAGTGGAAGATCTTATTCTTTTTATAGAGATCCTGACCTGAGTAGCCCAGAGCCAGTTCTTGATTTATTACATTGTAATAAGGTATAAGGAATCACATACCTAAGTACTAAATAGTATAGTATTCTTGGTAAACCATATACATACATTATTCCCATATTAAATTTGAATACAAAAATTATAACATAATTTTTTTTCAAATAATAACATTATTCCCTCTAGCATATCCTTGCATATAAAACATAGTACACTTCATGGATTCCTGATAAAGGAAATAAAATAAGGGTAAGATCAAATGATTAGTAAGGTTTAAGTACAGAGGAATCTATCATGAATCAATAAGCATAATAAACATGGAAAGGTAAATATCTAAAGACACATTCTATTTAAATAACTTGATAAGTCATAATTTATATGTCAAGGTAAATAACTGAAAACACATTCCATTAAATCAATAAATAAAAAATGAAATTCATCCAATGATAATATCATTCTGAAAATGTAATGGATAATAATAAATAAATTCTTAATGTAGGAAATTATTTATTATTTGATTCGATGATGTCAAGAATCATGATACCTCTACCGTCAATAAATTTCACAATACGGTTTAAAATAAATGTAAAAACTCATTTAATACTAGATTAACTTATTTGTCTCATGAGACCTACAAATTAATGGAGGGGATATACCAGACCCCACCTATCTCTACATTTCAAAATCATTACTCATATATTGAATTAGCAATTTAATTCATAAAAAATGTGCATTATCATCAAATTTATGTATTGAGTAAGGAATACAAATTTATCAATATTTTCCCAGATAAACAAAATCCATTCAATGTAGAAAAATGTATATAGAAATGATATAAAATTTAATAAATAAAAATTTTCATGATAAATAATATGGTTATTTTGGGGAAATTTAATTTATAAAGATCATAGGAAAGTAAATATTTTAATGGAAAGTTAATGACTATACAAATGAATCAATAAAGGTAATTTCAATACTTTCCTTTGTCAAAATAAATGTAAACCATCCAAAGGAAAATAAGGATGGTAACAAAACCACATATCCTCATTGGATAATAAGTAGAATAAGGATTTTTTTCATTTATTAATATAAATACCATAAAAATATATTTAAAAACATTCTTTTAGAAAATATCCATTTCATTTTAAAAATCCTTTTCCATGAAAATCACTTTTAAAAATAATTCTTAAAAAGATCCTCATAAACCTAAAAAGGAAGCTTCAAATAAATGATGCTAATGATGCTGGGTAATTTTTTACATACCATAAAATTTAAAAATAACATTCCTTTTTAACTTTAAAAAGTTTAATAAAGTGCCTTGTTTATAAAATGGAAAAAAATATTACTTTCAAATTTTCAGTAAAATACAAACGAGAATTATTTTGAAAAAAAAACATAGGATTTCTTTAAAAAAATAATGACTAAAAATTGGTGAAAATTCCATTAATAAATCATTTTGAAAAGGTTGAAGATATTTTTTAAAACATTTTTAGAAAATGTTGTTTTGGAAGAAAACATATTTTTGACTGAGGAAAGGAATAAAGTCGTAATTTATTAAAAACATTTGGTCAATTAATTTAAGAAACAGAGTGGTAAAATGACACTATTATATGAAAATATCTTTTATAACTATAGGAAAATAAAATTAAATGGGTTTATTAATAAGTGATTAAATAATTTCCTTCAACTTAAATTCAAGAGTAAGCAATATTGATTCGAGTGAGATTGGGAAATAAACATTTACAATGATCATAATGTTAAAGTGAGAATTAATCAATGAATCGATTATTTTTTTAAAATATAAATCCACATAAAAAATTTTAAATACAACATAAATTAATCAAAATTAATTATACACATAATATTATAATTATATAATTAATGAAGTAGAATATTAACCCAATGAATAGAAATTGAGTTAAGAAATTCATTTCCTCGTGCTTCCTTTTGATTGAACGTTCTTTAACCTCTTATATAGTACATTTAAGAATGTTATTAAATTACACCAGAACCAAATTAATATTTATAATATCATATATTATCCTTTTATAAAATCTTATCACCTATTCATTAATAATATTTCATTATTTTCAAGGTTTTTTGTGTTAATTTACATGTTTTCTCAGGCATGTCTCATCCTGAAATATCTAGTTATTGCCCATATTATATAGTTATATCATATCCAAAATAATAATCATGAAATAATTATCATATTTATACACCAATTATAATTTTAATACCAATAATGAAATATGATTATGAAAAATGAAGTACGTTACGATCATAGAGGCGGTAGGTCATATATATACATGAGTAACTTTATCATTTTTCAATGATCATTATGAAAATAAGTTATGTAATATTTTTTCATTACATAATAATAATAATAATAATATCATATATAACATATTATATACTTATATAAATAATCCATTTAATGTGGTGGTGAAAAGAGAGTTGCATCGCTCGTGAAGGTGGTAGTCCATACGTACACAAACGATGTTATCATCTTTAAGTGAGTGAAAAGATAAGAAATAAAATGATATATATTATAATTTAAGAATGATAAATATTTAATTAATATCATAATTATTTAATTTATATCACATATGTTGATTTAATTTAACCTTATTATATTCTATGTGAAGCATTGATGAAAGATGAATCACATCACTTTGTGAGGTGGTAGTCCATCGTATACACGAGCGACATTATCGCGTCCCCTACAGAATGGAAAGTAAATATTTACATATATATATATATATGATATAATTACTCCATATGTATAAATATTTTATAAATATCATATATATACTTTATATCCATCATCATACCCAACTATGAAAGGTTTTAATGAAAGGACGAATGACATTGGTCTGTGAGTCAGTAGTTCTCCGTACACACAAATGATAGTTTCATAACCCATTTTATGAAATTTTAGGTGAATTTAGGTCATTAACTTATTATAAAAACATATAAGTATATTTAATATACTAATTTTATTATATCATCATGGTTTAATAATAATTTAAGGAGGTGGAAAAAGAAATAAAATAATGACACTCATTAAAGAACATTACCTCTTCCTCAGGTATCCTCCACAAGTTTGTAATAAAGCCTTCCTAAATTAGATTTATGAAAACAATAAGGATTAAATTATAATGTGAGGTAATTTTGAAATTTATTTTGGTAGGTATTGTCTTAACCAAAAGGTTTTGAAGGCGTGAAGAAGAGAGGAGATGGGGTGGCCTTTTATAAGTGTAGGAGAGGACAAAATTGGTATTTTTTAAAATAATTTAGTGCTCTTAGGTTTTTCATGTTCCAAAAGGATCAAAATGGACCATTATAGTACATTATAGGTTTAATTTTTGAAATATGTCCATAAAATAGATCTTATACAAATTTATAGGTGATTTTTACTCGTATCTTTTTAGTTTAACCCCCGGTAAATCAATTTTTACCCTAATAGCAGTAATTAATTTTTATTATTTTCAATATTTATTTTGGTCAAAAATTAATTTTATATTATTAGGAATTATAAATTATATTTATTCTAAATATATAATCCATTTTTTTAATTCAATTAAAATAATTGCAAAATTTTAATTTGAAATTTATCCCTCAAATGTGATGAGAAAGAGGGTTTCTAAAGTGAAAATGTTCAAAAGTTTACAAAGTTTTTATATATAAATTAAATATTAAAATGATTTCAATGGACTAAATAGGATTAATTGATATAAAATTTAACTAATATTACTTTAAAACTAATTCAAAATAAAATTTAATGTTATAAATAATTTAAATGAAAAGATAATTTTCAATTAAAATTCAATATTTTTCACTATTCATCAAAAAAATAAAAATGCTCATAAATATCCCAAAAATTAACAATAAGATAATTTTATTTTATGATTTAAAGAATTAATTTATTTTTTTTATAAATTTTATAAAAGTTTTAAATATTAATTTTAAATTATTTGTGGAAAACACGACTAAACCGTCTTTTAGAAGAAAAAAAATGTTTCTCAGAAAACACTTCATTTTATTTTAAATGGTTATTATTTTATTTATAATAATTTGATAATTAATAAACATTTTTAAACAATATATTTTCATAATTTAGTTAATAATATTCATACCCACTATTTTAATAGCTAATTTATAACTATTATATTAAATAATAATATTAATATTATATTATTGTTCGGTAAAACTCAAACTCACGTGTAACACAAGATATCAAAAAAACTCATTATTCTATTTGATGAAAGATAAACTCAGTGTTTTATTCAATAAAAACTATCAAATACAATTTTCTTATTTTATAATTTTGGGGGCTTAGATTCTCCTCACCTTAAATAAATTGTGTCATTGCAATTTAAACGTGATCTCGATAATAAAATGTTTGATATTTGGAAATACCATTGTTGAAAACCCCACATCATAAAAGGGTTGATAAAATATAATATTAATAAGAGAGAAAGGAAAGTAAAATAGTCATATTTAATAACACATAACAAGGTTTATAAGTATGATAAAATTGGTTGAAAATGAAGATATAGACATGGTGGAAATGTGTACATAATTATAGATAGTGATAGAGGTCATTAATCATAAGTATTTGAATAGTAAATGGATAGTTAAGAGACTAAAAACCATAAATATGTGATGATTTAAAATATCATTTAATTCATTGTATGTTAATTTAATATGATAACATTTTTGTTTCAAGATCATTTTCGTAAATTTTAGTTGTTCTTTTAGTTTCTAAGAATATAAGGGAATATACTTACTTGATACAGTTCTATTTCATAAGCAAAATTTCATCCTTTTTTTATGCTTTGATAACATTATAATTTATCCCTAAATCAATTAAATGAATATCTAAAAATTATTTTTTATTCTTGAATCACTAAAATTCAATTTTAATGGATCATAAGATCCATAAAATAAGTCTTTACGTCTGTCAGTAATTATTTTACAAAACCAATATGGTTATCACAATTTTTCCAATATAATAGATTATTCTCTGAATCTCAAATTTAACGCCACTATTTCATCATTAATATTTATTTTCCAAATTGTTTAAATAATGAAATATTAACCAGGACATCATATAGGCCACTGGTCGGCACTAAACCCTTTTCATCCTTCAGTCATAGTTTTAAACCTTGTGGCCTTGCTGGATGCGATGGGTTATCACACAACATATGGGTTTCCCTTTAATAAACTATATTAATATAATTCCTATAACATTCCTAAAAATATATGATGGAAATATTTAAAATAAATTTAATCATTAAATAATATTTTTAGTAATTATTTCAATACAATATATTTTTTTCACAAATTCTAATTATATTATTTGACTATTATTACAATGTCATTAATGATCATATCAACCCTAAAGGTTATAAATACCTTTAAACTTATTTATATAAAATGTAAATTAATTATTACTCAAATAAATTTTTCACTAAAATATATACCAAACCAATATGTTTTATTTTCATAAATTCCTCTCAGAATATCCTTAATCTTGGTAAACTTTCATCACATAAAACCTAAAAAAGAAGTGTTTAATGTATTGACCTAAACCCAGAAATCTTAGAGTCGGTTTAATACTACCATTATACAGGTATAATATATAATTAAATTGTGTCTCAAAGGATTTAAAAGTTTATTAGACTTGGAAAACTAGATACATACATGAGTCATGTATTAAAAAAGAATACAATAATTAAAACATAATTTTTTTATTTTCAAGGATATTAACTTTATTCCATCTATAGTATCTTTGCATATCTTTCTTAGTACACTTCAAGGAATCTTAGGGAAATAAAACAAAATAAAGGGGAGCTTAAATTCTTAGTAAGGGTAAATTACAGTGGGAGTAATAATGAATCAATGATAATAGTCAATATGAAGAGTTAATAACTAAAGATACATGTCATGTAATCAATAAACTGAAAAAGAAGTGTGTAAAAAAATATATAAAGGTAAATAATTATAAAATCATTCCATTTAAAATAAATATATAAAGCATAATCAATATGGATATATAAGAAACTAAAACAAATTCCATTTAATCAATAAAATTAGAATGAAATTCATCCATAGATTATTTCATAGTGAAAATATCAAGGATTATAATAAAGTAAATGATTAATTTTTGGAAGTCATTTATCTGGAACATGAATGAATACCATCAAGAACTTTTATAATATGGTTTAAGTATGTTGGAAAAAACCCATATATTCTGCTTGGAAAAAAATTCAAATATTTTGTCACCAACTAATTTCGTCTCATAAGGCTACCAATGCATCGATTGGATTACTTTAAAGGGTCCCCAACCTGTAGGGATTACATTAACCAGTCCCCAAAACATAGGTCTTACATTAAATGGTCCCTAACCCATGTATTTCATATCCAAATCATTCCTCATTTATCAAAAATTATTATTTAATTCAAAAACAATGTGCCTTATCAAAATGTATCAATATTGAGTAAAAGATACAGATTTATCAATATTTTACCAATTAATAAAATAAAATTCAAAGTAAACACCATATGTAAAAATTATATATGGTTTAGTAAATAAACATATCCATTATGATTGATATTTATAATTAGAGGAAATTCAATGTTCAATGGTCATAGAAACTTGAATATTTTAAGGGGACTAAAAGGAATCAAGTTAGAGAATATCAATACTATCCTTATCCAAATCAATAAAAAACCATATTAAGGATAAATAAGGATGGTATCAATAAAAAATATTCCAATTTGGGTAAAAATAAAGGGTTTTTGTCATTAATAAATGGAAATACTATAAAAATATCTTTTAAAAACATTCTTGAGGAAAATATTCTTTATTTTGAAAAACATTTTGAAAATACTTTTCTTTCAAAATCACCTTTGAAAACATTTTCTTTAAAAATTAACCTTTTAAACTTGAAAAGTAATCTTTAATGAAATTATGGGGTTAAATATATAAATGTCATACAAGGTTAAAAAAATTCTTTTTACACAGTATAATGGTTAGAAAAGTTCCTTGTTCGGAAAACGAAAAAAAATATTCCTTTGAAAATATTTGTAAAAGAAAAAAATAGTAAAAAGGACTTTAATAAATCATTTTGTAATTGTTTAATTATTTTTTAAAACATTTTAAAAAATGGGATTTTTAGAAGAAAACTGGTTCTCTAACTAAATAGAGAAATGAAGTCGAGTTTTCTTAAAAACACTTTCTAAAAACATTTTGAGTACCAAAGAGTGGGAAAGTGTTACTAGTACTTGAAATAAGTTAAAAATGAACATATTATAATAAATATAAATATTTTATTATAGAATAATCAAATAATTTCCTCTGATGGAAATTCAAGTGTAAATAATCATGAACAAAATGATATTGTGAAGTAAACCATTGAAAATACCATAAATTTGAAGTGAGAAAAAATCAATGACTGACTGAAAAGCACTTTTTTTATTATTATCTAGGAAGACGGACCTAGTCCCTCCGATATAAAGAACCTCAAGGAGGAAAAATAAAATATAATACAAGTAAGTATTTTTGTACAAAAATTTGACACTCCTAAGGAAGATAACCCAAACAGTCAAAAACGATTAGTCCCTCTCCTGGACATCCAAGGCTTGGAAGAGTGTCCACAATAAAGTTAGTCTCCCTCCAACTATGATGAATACTTTGACCTAAGGTATTTTGCATAGAACACCATCTGAACAGATTATTTGTGTCAAATATAAATCCATATAAAAAAGTTAAAATGAAACTATATATATTAAAAATTTATTATATACATAATCTTATAATATTAACAACAATGAGGAAGTAATATAACCCAAAGAAAATAAATTGGGTTATGAAATTATTTTCCAATTGGTAAGAATTAATTCAAATCCCCTTAGATTAAATAATTCAAATTTAAACTCATAATTTCATGAATAATGAGTGAATAATGTTATTATATGTCAAACTGGATGTATTTACATCATATATAAGAAATTAAGTGCACAATAATAAAGTATGTCTCAAGTAATGGAGATTGAGACGAAGTCCCTTACTATTTGGTAGCTTTAGAATTATAATCCCCATGAAATAAATATTTTAAAATGAAAAATTAAATACCATGAAGATAAAATAAGTCAAGATATAATATATAAAAAGGGTCAGTAGATGCACCACACAAAATAAGTAAGTGGTGAAAATGGTGTATACCTAATGGAAAGAAAAGTGAGACAAGAATCTCTTACCTTGTATTTCCTTTTGGGTGAGCATCCTTTAACCTCATGTATTAAGGGATTTAAAAATGTCTCTAACTTATACCAGAACCATAATCATATTTATAATATCATATATTAAATTCTTATAATATCTTATTACCCATTTGTTAATAATCTTTCATTATTTTCACTATTTCAAGTGTTAATTGTTTAGTTTATCGAGTATGTTTTGACTTGTTATTTTGGTTCTTATTACATGGATCATGATTTCATTATATCAATAATATAATTCATGATTTTATTATTATATATATTCAGTATATATTTATTTATAATGATTCATAATATTTGGAGATAATAAATAAAATGCAACGTTCATGGAGACGGTAGGTCATACGTACGTATGAATGCTACTTTCGTTTCTTTTCTATATTAAAATAATGAAAAGTAAATTATATATATGTATATTATAATTAAATTATAATATATTTTTCATATATTTCTCCTTTTTTTAAAACCATCCTTTATATGTTCCATGTATAGTGTGAACGAATCGCATCTCTTTGAGGAGGTGATAGTCCACACGTCCACAAACGATGTTATCGTATTTAAATAAAATAGAAATCATAAGGGTATGTGTTAGATAAAAACTACATAAGCATAAAGAAATTATAAATATCATATATATCATATATAAAAATAATTTTCATCATAATTCTCAATAATGATAGGTGGTAATGGAAAAATAAACAACATCGTTTTACGATATGGTGGTTCGTTGCACACATAAATGGTAAGTTTGTTACACATAATATGGAATTTTATGTAATTTTAGATCTAAAACTTATAATAAAAACATCTCTGTATATTATTATACTTGGGTTATTATATAATTATTTAATAATAATAATTTATGGGGTGAAGAATTAAAATAAAACAAAAGATCTTGAGGAAGGATATTACCCCTTATTCAGGTAACTTCTTTTGGTTTGCACCAAATGGATTACTTAGTTTTATTTCTATCCAAAGTGAGGATTCTAGGATGATGGTAGTTATTTTGAATATCTATTTTGGTAGATTTTTTTATCCAAATTGTCTTGAGAGGTTTGAGTAAGTGGGAGGGGTGAGTGACTTTTTATAATAGAGGAGTGACATTTTTATAAATATTTGAAAAGATAATTCCAACCACATATTTCCTATAAAAATTATCTCTAGTAATGGTGAAAATTATATCCAATAGAATATAGGGTCTAAAAATTTCCAATAAATATCTTCTTTATGAGTGTCTAGGTAATTTTGGCCCTTAATCTTAAGATTTAGTCCCTTGATTACATAATTTTTCTCTTAATCGTTGTAATAAATTTTAATCACTTTCACAAATATTTCTGTCAAAAATAATTTAACCTTATTAAAAATTATAAATTTTAATTATTCAAAATATGGAATCCATTTTTTAAAATTCATTTTATAGAATTAGCAGAAATTAATTTAAATTTAATCCTACAAATGGGACAACAAAGTGAGTTTTTAAAGTAAAATTGTTCAAATGTTTGATATGTTTGTATATCCAATTTCAATGTGAAATTGATTCTAATGACCTAAATTGGATTAATTTATTTATAATTGATCAAATTTAACCTTAAAACCAATCAAAAACAAAAATTAACCTTATAAATAAATTAGATGAAAATGAAGTTTTAAATTAAAATTTAGTATTTTTCATTATTCATTAGAAAATGAAACCTCACATAAAAATACCAAAACTTCACCCTAAATTAATTTTGGAATTTATATTAAAAAAATTAATTTTTTTTTTGTCAAACCCTCAATTTATTATTTTAAAGCAAAGACCTATTTAGACTGGGTAGAGGGAGACCCATTACATAGCCCGAAGGCCCAAGGCCAAGTGGCCTGAAAAATATATTGCATGAATGTAAAATTTATTTTATTGAATACATAAAATAAAAATTTCATTAATATCATTCAATAATTGTAATTAATTTAATTTATTAAGACAACACGCCTTTAAGAGCATGAAAATAAAAATATTTCTTTTATATTCAATTGGTTCTTATATTTATTTATAATTAACTTGTAACCAATGAATTCAACTATATATTTTTTGTACGTTAGTTAATATTATTCATAACCACTAATTTAATGGTTAGGTTATATCTTATTATTTTAAATAATAATATTTTAATAATACATTGTTGTTAGGTAAAACTCGGTCTTTTTTATAACGCAAGCTATTGAAGATAGTCATTGTTGCATGCGATACAAGCTAACTCAGTGTTGTGTGCATTGCAATATATAGAATATATTAAATTTATTTAAAATATCAATTATATTGTAAAATATCAGGATATTATATTCCCTTATGTGCTTGGTGTTGTGTGTTATTCGCGCTATCGAATACAATGTTCTTATTTTAGAATTTTGGGGTGTCACATTATCCCTGCCTTAAATAAATTATGTACTCACAATTTAAAAACAATATTGGTGATATATTATTTGATATTTACTATTTTTAAATCTCATATCAAGATAAGGTTTTGTAAAATATTCTCTATAAAATAAATAATGGTAATTATAAAGCTCACATGGACTAACATGTAACTAGGTCTCTAAGTAGTAGAATATTAGTGGAAAGTGGAGATAGGTACATAGAGGAAAAGAATAAATATTTATAAGGAGTGAATGATTAATGAAAATATAAGGCTCTCATGGTCATAAATCTGTGATGATTTATAATACCCCTGGTTTAACAAAAATTAATGTATTAGGACAATGTTTTTTTATTATTTTCCTAATGTTGAGGAATTATTTTATTGACTAAGAATATAAATAAATATTCTTACTTGATAAGTTTCAATTTCTTATGAACAATTCCATATTTTTATTTTATTTGATAAAATTCTAATTCATCCCTTACTCTATGAAATGGATATCCTAGAATTAATTTATATACCTGAAGCACTAAAATTCACTTTTCATGAATTGTAAGGCCCAGAAAAAAAGTGACAAGTCTTTCCATTTGTCTCTAACTATTATAAAAACCTAATATAGTTAATACATTAATCTATAAAACAAAAAATTAAAACTATAGGTTCATAATTAATATTTATTTATCATTTTTTTCTAAAAATATTGACATTTTAACCAGGACATTATATAGTTCAGTGGTTGGCATTAAACCCTTATAATTTTTTGATCATGGGTTCAAGTCCCATGGGCTTACTGAAATTGATGGGTTGTCACCCAACATACAGGTTTTGTGTTTTTATAACCATATTAACATAATTTCAAAATAAATATGATATACATCCTTGAAATCTAATCATTAAATATCCTTTTAACTAAGGGTTTCAATACATACCCAATACAAAAATATTGAATCCATTTATTTTCAAATAGGTTCTTCCCTTGTATAGAGTTTATTCTTTAGAAGAGGGCATTTCAAAAAACCAAAAACCATAGTGTAATAATCAATTATCATATTGGAAAAACTATATAATCATTTTTAGGATGTCTAAATCTTTACATGTTATTTTCAGTCAAAGACACCTCAAGTTTAACCCAGTTCATTCATTGTTATTATCTATTAAAATCATTCATAATGGTTTATAAAGATAATGAGAATTATCTTAAGCATATCTCCCATGAGTGTCAAACCACGTGCATAGTATGGTATGTTTTCTTGTACGAGGTTACACTAGAGTCAGGAACAATGCACCTTTTCAGAGTTATTACCCCTAGGTATATTTGTTCCAAAACCACATCCACTTATAGTATCCATATAGGGATGTATTACTAGGAATAATTATATAATATCTACCTTACCAAAATTATAGGATGTTCTTCTATACTTATACTCAAATTATATCTTAGGTTTATATTCTCTAATCTATGTTTTCATAAATCTAGTTCCCAAGGTTACTACTAAACCTACTCTAATACGAACTGTAGTGACTAAACCTTAGAAATATCAGAGTCGATGTCATCCTATCATTACATTAGCACAAGATAAAAGTAAATTGATACCCAAAGGACCAACCATTTTAGTAGTCTTAGTAAACTATATACATATATGAGTCTTGTATTATAAATGAATACACTAATTACAACATAATTTTTTTATTTTAAAGGATAATAAATTTATTCCATATAGTTTATCCTTGATTATCTTTCTTATTACACTTTAGGGAATATTGGGGAAACGAAAGAAAATAAGGGTGATCTCAAAGTATTAGTAAGGGTAAATTACAATGAAATCAATAATTAATCAATGTGAATAGTCAATATAGCAGGGTAATAATTGAGGACGCATTTCATATAATTGATAAACTAAGAAGGAAGTGCGTAAACGGTATAGAAAGTTAAATAGCTACAAACACATTCCATTTAAAATAACTCGACAAGGCATAATCAATATTCAAGGTAAGAAACTGAAAAACATTCCTTTTAATCAATAAAATGAGAATAAAATGCATCCATAGATTTTATCATAGTGAAAATATCATGGATAATAATGAAGGCAATAATTAATTATTAGAATTCATGTATCTAGAACATGAACCATTATCATAAAGTCCTTTTATAATATGGTTTAATTCTGTGTGTATAAACCCATATATTCTTATTAGAAACAAACTTTAAGGGTTTACTAACCAATAATTTCATCTCATGAGACTATCTATGCATTAAGGGGCTTACTTTAAATGGTCCCCAACATATAGGTAATGCATTAAATAGTCTCTAATCAATCAGTTTTGTATTAAACAAACCCCAATTCGAGTATTTCATGTCTAATATATCAAAAAATCGATTTAATTTTAAAATAATATACCTTATCAAAATGTAACCTTATTAAGTAAAAGATACGAATTTATAAATATTTCCCCAATTAATAAAATAATAATCAAAGTAAAAACCATATGTAAAAATGACATATAGTTTAAGAAATAAAAATATCCATGATAAATGATATGTATAATTAGGGGAAATTCAATGTTCAATAATAATATGAAATTGAATATTTCAAGGGGAATAAAATGAATCGAGGAAGTGAATTTCAATATTATCCTTGTAAAAATTAATAAAAAACCACCCAAAGGAAAAAGTATGGTGTCAATAAAACATATTCCAAGTGGTAAAAATAAACATTTTTTATTATTAATGAATGTAAATACTGTAAGAATATCTTTTAAAAACTTTCTTGAGGAAAATATCTTTTTTATTTTGAAAAAAAATTGAAAATCCTTTTATTTAAAAAAACTTTTGAAAAAGAAATCACTAAAAATTATACTTTTAAACTTTCAATGTAAAATTTTAAGAAATTATGGTGAGTAAATCTATATGTGTTATACAAGGTAAAAAAGAACATTCCTTTTATACGGTAAAAAGGTTAGAAAATCTCCTTGTTCATAAAATGAAAAGAATATTACTTTGAAAATATTTTTAAAATAAAAAAGCGAAAATGTCTTTAATAAATTATTTTTGAATGGTTAAAAATGTTTTTTAAAACCTATTTATAAAATAGTGTTTTTAGAAGAAAATAGGTACTTTGACTAAAGAGAGAAATGAAGTTGGGTTTTTTTTAAAAACACTTTCTAGAACATTTTGAGTACCAAAGAGTAGAAAATGGTATTATTAATTTAAAAAGGACATTAATAACCAGATAATTATAAAATTAAAGGGTTTATTATACAATGATAAAATAATTTATTCTGGTGTATATTCAAGTGTAAATAATCCCAAACAATTTGATATCATGAAGTACACCCTATAAAAGGCCATAATGTTAATGTAAGAATTAATCAATGAATAGATTATGTGAGAAAATTTAAATCCCTATAAAAAGTTTAAATACAACAATATATAGTTAAAATTTAATACAAAAAAATAATCTTATAATATTAATGACAACGAGGAAGTAATATAACCCTAAAAAAAGAAATTGTGTTATGAAATTTTTTTCCACTTGGTAACACTTAATTCAAATCCCCAGAGATGAAATAATTCAAATTAAAACTCATAATGTCATGAATAATTAATTATTCATGAAATTATACTAGAAAATATGAGTCAGAGAAAAACCTCTGACCATTTATTAAAATGAAATAAAAGTCCAAAAAACAAGTAACTCAATCTAGAAAAGACAACTACATATTATAAAAACCATACCCATTGACACTTCCATGATAAATTTATTCCTCCACAGTAGTTGATTCCCACTTTGAGCTTTCATAATGCTTTAGAACCTTGGAATAATTCCTTCTAATATTCAACCACTTCAAATATAGAAGCTTGTTGGAAGATTGCATACCCTTATTCAAATCAAAGATGGTCTCACCCTCCTTCCTGAAAGAAGACCTAGTGGACACCGACTTTGGTAGATAGAAGTAGTCTTTCCTCGACCTTATTTGTGGTGGAGAAATCATAACCTCTTGATTTCCAGACACCATCTTCTTCTCGCCCTGAACAATGTCACTATATGAATGTATGGTCAAGCCACCATCATTTTCCTTATCACTATCAGAGACATCCCCCCATTATCCATGGATATTCACCTCTTGATAACTATTCTTCACTCCTTATTCCTAATAAAATTGACTATTAGTGTCAATCATTAATAAATAGTGTGGTTGTTCCACAAACCCATGACCAACAAGTAACCCCTTCATTATCACTCATTTTCCAGTTACCTCCTCCTAAGAAGGGAGATAAAGATGCATATTAACATCTTCATTCATTGGAGTACAGTCCTCCACAATATCATGTTCCATATCTTGAAAGAGATCACCAGTAAAAGTTTTGATCATCACACCTCCATCACTATTAGGTCTCCCTTGAAAAACATCAGTAAAGCCTTCTGAAACCCCCAAAATTAAACCATAAACATGGACTATATGGTCCAATTTCCCCTCATCCACATGATTTTTCCCCTAAAGCCGACGAACATCCATCCTACTAGGGACCAAATACCCAGAATCATCTTACTCATGATGATGATGAGTATCCCCTGCAACCACACAGGAATCTGAGGGGTTTTACTTGTCACCAGTTCTAGAGGCACCATTAGCAGCAGACTTCACACCACACCCCATATGCAGATCATTCTTAATACGATCAAACACAGCAGAAATTGTTAGATTAGCTGGGGGCCCTGCATATTTTATCAAAGCTGATACATCCTGGTTCACCAAACCAGTAGTAGTGACAGGATCAACCACAACATTCATATACCTCTGACCAGTGGCCTTACCTATCCTTTCATTCAAATCAAAGGTCCTATGCTTGATGACCTCATGATGAAATTTAGGGGCCAGATGCCCCAATTGACTATAGGTCAGACAGTAGCCAACCCAAGATTCAAAAACAATGGCCTGCTTCCATCTAATTTCTTCACTGATAATGATCCAAATCCAATCCACTAGAGGCCATGATACATCCACCTCAACACAAAGGTAGGGGTATATCAGATGACTCATAGTAGATGTGTGAGTATGAGAGCAAAGAAAATGACCCACCATATTTTCAATCATGTGAATAATTTCAGGGTTTTGAAACAGTGAATGGAGTTAAGGGATACTTACCCATGTCATGATGTAGGATGGGTCATGATTCATACAGAGATAAAAAGACCATCTAAGAAGGAATAACATGTAGTTTTTTCCTCGATAGGGAGCACTGGACCAAGCTCGGACCAAATCGTCTTCCGAAGAATACCAAATCATGAAGTGTTATTTACAAGAATACTGACGATGGCACAGTATTGAAAATTTAATTTACCAAAAACAAAATGATCAAAGTCATCAACCGAAGGTCGTTGATGGTTGAAACGAGCCACTAGTGTCAGGTATAGATAACTTGATGCCTCATTGAAATCTGATAATGAATTTGAAATCTGAGGGATGCCAAGATGAAAATGAGAAACCTTTTATCTTAACAAAATAATTGGGAACTCCAAGAGGAAAAAAGGTTTATAGAATTGGATGAATGGTTTCTATATAATTAGAGGCAGTCGAACTAGTTCCTCCTCCCCCCTCCCGCCACCAGGAAGGGGGTCAGCTTCAATAATTACCTAGGGTTTCATAACTGAGAGTCTATGATGGTCTCTGACTCCTTATTCATGAAATTATATATCAACATGGAAGTATGTACAGCATATACAAGATATTATGTGCATAACAATAAATTATGCCTTAAATAATGGATATTGAGACAAAATCACTTACTATTTGGTAACTTTAGAATTATAATCCCCCTGAAAGAAATAATCTCAAATGAAACATTAAATACCATGACAATAAAATAACTCATGATATAATATATCGAAATTGGAATTTGATAAACCATAAAAGAGAAGTAAGTGGTGAAAATGGGGTATGCCTCATGGAAAGCAAAGTGAGATAATAATCCCTTACCTTATGTTTCCTTTTGGGTGGGCATTAATTTAACCTCCTTTATAAAAATTTTAAACATTTAACTAACTTATATTATAACCATAATCATATTTATAATACCATATATTAACTTCTTATATTATCTTATTACCCATTTGTTAATAATCATTCATTATTTTTACTATTTCAGGTATTAATTGTTTAGTTTGTCGAGTATGTTTTGACTTGTTATTTTTTATCTTCTTATGTGGATCGTGATTTCATAATCTATAGAATGTAAATAATGATTTAATTATCATATATATTTATTATATATTTATTTATAATAACAAATAATATTTGGAGATAATAAACAAAATGCACCATTCATGGAGAAGTTAGGTCGTACGTACGCATGAATGCTACTTTCATTTCTTTTTCGTATTAAAAGAATGAAAATAAATGATATATATGAATATTATAATTATATTATCATATATATGTCATATATTTCACATATTTTTATTAAAACCATCCTTTATATGTTTCATGTATAGTGTGAACGAATCACATCTCTTTGAGGAGGCGGTAGTCCACAAGGCCACAAACGATGTTATCATATTTACACAAAATAGAATGAAAAAGGGTATGTGTTATATAAAAAATAAATAAGAATAAATAAATAATAAATATAATATATATAATATATAAATAGTGTGTTCATTATAATTCCTAACCATGATAGTTGGTAAAGGAAAAACGAACTACATCATTTTGCGAGGCGGTAGTTCATCGTACACATAAATGAAAAGTTTGTTACTCATTATATGGAAGTGTGTGTAAGTGTAGGTATAAACCTTATAATAAAAACACATCATTATATTTATGATACTAATTTTCTTATATAATCATGTAATAATACTAAGAGGTTGGATAATGAATATAACATAAAATATCTTAAGGAATAATGTTACCTTTTATTCGGGTAACTCTTTTTTATTTACACTAAAGGGCTTACTTGGTTTTGTTTATTTACATGGTGAGGCTTATAAGATGAGTTTAGTGATTTTTAGGAGCTATTTTTGTAGTTTTTTTTCAATAAAAAGTGGCTTGAGAGGTGTGAGGAAGTGGGATAGGTGAGTTCCTTTTTATAGTGGAAGAGGAGTGGCATTCTTGTAAATTTTTAAAAATGGAATTCCACCCATGTTTTTACCATATCAAGTGGCTCCAATGATGATCCAGATTAGATAAAAGGGAAAATATAGTCTAATTATGTCCAAATAATATATTTTTTACAATTTTCTAAGTCATTTTGGCCCTTAATTATAAGTTTTAGTCCCTTATTAAGCTAATTTTTCTCTTAATCGTAGTAATTAATTTTAATCGCTTTCATTAATATTTTTTATAAAAACTAAGTTTAAATTATTAGAAATTATCAATTATTTTTATTCATAATATTTAATCCATTTTCTTAAATTCCAATCACATAAGTGGAAGAAATTAATTTAAATTTAATCCCGCAGACGGGGCAACAATTCGGGTTTTTAAATTAAAATTTTAAAAAGTTTGCTAAGTTTGTATATCCAATTTCAATTTAAAATTGATTAAAATGAATTAAATTAGATTAATTTATGTATAATTTATTTAATTTAACTTTAAAAAAAATAAAAAACATAATTTAACCTTATAAATAAATTAGATTAAAAAGTATTTTTGAATTAAAATTCAGTATTTTTCAGTATTCATCAAAAACTGAAACCTCAGAGAAAAATAAAAAAAATTAACCCTAACCAAATTTTTATGTTTATATTTAAAAAATGAAGTTAATTTTTCTTATTAAATTTTAAATTTTTAAAAAAATTATTTAAAATAGGTTTTCCATTAAAAGATGGTAAAAATATCTTTAAAAAATATAGGTTTTTATGCGTAAAATTGGGTTTGTTCTTATCTTATACCTACAAAATATATTATATAAATTTAAAAAATATTTGATTGAATATATAAAATATATATTTCATTAATATAATTTTATAATCGTAATTAATTTAATTTATTAATACAATACACCTTTGCAAGCATAAAAATAAAAATATTTCCTCTATATTCAATTAGTTCTTATATTCATTTATAATAAATTTGTAACCAATTAAATCAAGTATATATTTTCATAAGTTATTTAATACTATTCATAAAAACTAATTTAATAGCTATGTTATATCTTATTATATTAAATAATAATATTTTAATAATACATTTTTTCTCGGTAAAACTCGGTCTTACGTGTAATGAAAGCTATCAAAGAAAGTCATTGGTGCATGCAGAGCAATCTAACTCAGTGTTGCATGCATTTTAATATATATAATATATTAAATTTATTTAAAATAATTATTATATTTTCAATTCTTGGTATATTATATACCCTTACACGCTTTTTGTGTGTGACATACACGCTATCAGATACAATGTTCTTATTTTAGAATTTCGGGGCATTACATTTAAGAATTTGAACATATGATCAATCTTTAAATAATTAACTCATTATGGTATCCATAACTCTTAAGTTAATGAATAAATATATTATTTTAACATAATATAAATATGTTTCATGATTCTTATAACCAAAATACAATTGGTAAAAATACTTCTATAATTTAATTTTTGAATCCCAATACATAAATACTTCATACATTTTATTTAAAAATAAATCCTTCCTTGGTAAAAATTTTAACCTAGGTCATTCATTTTCATTATTTATTCAAATCCTTCATAATTGTTTATAAATAAAATGTGAATTATCCTAATTATATCCCTAATGAGTGTCAAACCAAGTGCACGGTAAGGCCCATTGTATTGCACTATGTGATGATCGGGTCATGACTAATGTGCCCTTTTCATAGTTATTACCCCTGGATATATATTTTCTAGAACCATTTCCACTTTTAGTATCTATAAGAGGATGTATTTCAAGGAAAAATCACTTAATATATACCTTACTAAAATTTTAGGATGTTCTTCTATACTCATCCTCAATGATTATAAAAGAGTTATATTTCCTAATCTATGTTTGTCTAAATCTAGTTTCCATGGTTTCTAATAAACCCAACTCTGATACTAACTATAAAAAACCTGACCCCAATAGCCCAGAATTGGTTCCTAGTCTATTACATTGTCATAAGATACAAGGAATCAAATCCTGAAGGAATAAATAGTTTAGTAGTCTTGGTAAACTAGATATATACATGATTCCCATATTAAATTTGAATACGAAAATTACAACATTTTTATAGTAATGTTATTCCCTCTATTATATCCTTGATTATTAAACATAGTACACTTCATGGAATCCTAAGAAATGAAACAAAATAAGGGTGATCTAAAATTCTTAGTGAGGGTTAAGTGTAGTGGAAGATACCGTGAATCAATAAGCATACTCAACATGGAAAGGTAAATAACTAATCACACATGACATTTAAATAAATAGATAAGGCATAATCAATATAGAAAGGTAGATAACTAAAAACAAGTGTAATTTAATCAATAAACTAAGAATTAAATTCATTAAGAGATAATATCATTATGAAAATCTCATGGATAATAATAACTAATTTTTTAATATAGGAAATGCTTAATTATTAGATGACATGATATCATGCATTATGATACCTCTGCAATCAAGACCTTTCACAAGATGGTTTAAACTATAGGTAAAAACTCATTTAATGTTACATTAACTGATTTGTCTCATGAGACCTATCAATGCATATAGGGGTTATATAATTTTGTGTAACACCTGTCACTACAGGTCCAAATCATTCCTTGTATATCAAATAATTTATTTAATTCATGAACAATGTGCTTTATCAACAAGTATCTGTATTGAGTAAAGAAAGTATATTTCATAATATTTACCTAGATAAAGAAATTACATTAAATGTAGAAAATAATATATAGAAATTATATATGATCTAATAAATAAATATTTGAATGAAAAAATAATATAGATATTTAGGGGAAATTCAACCTCTAATGATCATAAGAAATTGTGTATTTCAAGGTGAAGTTAATGACTACAAAAACGAATCAAAAATGTGAATGTTAATTTAGTCCTTTGTCAAAATGATTGTAAACCATCCATATGAAGAATAAGGATGGTATAAACACAACATATCATCAGTGGAGCATAAGTATAATGAGGTTTGTTTTCATTGATAAATATAAATACCATAAAAATATCTTTAAAACATTCATGAGGAAAATATCCTTTTATTTTCAAAAATAATTTTAAAAATCCTTTCTTTGAAAGTCACTTTTAAAAAAAATATTTTCAAAAGATAATCATAAACATGAAAAGGAATACTAAAATAAATGATGGTCATGAAGGTGTGAAATTTATTAAATATCATAAAATTTAAAAATAACATTCCTTTTTCATTGTAAAAAAGTTAGGAAAGTGTCTTAGTTATAAAATGATAAGAAGATTCCTTTCACAATTTCATTAAAATTCAAAAGAGTATTGTTTTGAAAATGACATAAGATTCCTTTGAAAACATTTTTTAAATAGTTAAAATTAGTAAAAATCCCTTTAATAAATCATTTATAAAAGGTTTAAAACATTTTGAAAACATTTTTAGAAAACATGATTTTGGAAGAAAATATATTTCTGAGAAAAGAGAGAGAAAAAAAGCTATATTTTCTTAAAAAAATTTTCTCAATTGATTTTAGATGAAAAGAGTGGAAAATGTAATTATTATTTTAAAAATATATTTAATAAATATATGAGAATAAATTAAAATGGTTTTATTAGGAAATGGTCAAATAATTTCCTTCAAATGAAATTCAAGAGTAAACAATATCGATTAGAATGATATTGTAAAATAAACCTTTATAATGATCAAAACATTGAAGTGAGAATTAATAAAGGAATCGATTATGTGTTTCAACTATAAATACACATAAAACAATTAAAATAAAATATAAGGTAATAAAAAGTAATTACACACATAATTTTATAATGACATAATCAATGAAATTGAATATTAACCCAATGAATGGAAATTGAGTTAAGAAATCTCTTACCTCACGGTTCCTTTTGATTGAACATTATTTAAAATCATGTATAGTGATTTTAAACATGTTATTAAATTATAAAAGAACTAAATTCATATTTATAATATCATATATAATCCTTTTATAACATCTTATCACTCTTTCATTAATAGTATTTCATTATTTTCATTATTTTGGGTGTTAATTGCCCTATTTTATCCTGCGTGTTTTGTCATGAAATATCTAGTTCTTACGTATATTATATAGTTATATCATATGAAGAATAATAATTATTACATAATTATAATATTTATACATTAATTATACTTTCCATATTAATCATGAAATATGGTTATGAAAAATAAAGTATGTTACGATCATGGAGATAGTAGGTGATACGTACGCCTGAGTAATATTTTCATTTTCCAATGATCATTATGGAAATGATGTATGTAATATTTTATCTTTAAATAATGATTATAATATCAAGTATAATATATTATATACTTATATATATATATATCATACATGTGGTTTGGTGATGAAAATAGAGTCGCATCGCTTCGTGAAGGTGGTAGTCCACCCATACACGAGTGATGTTATCATCTTTAAGTGAGTGAGAAAGTAACAAATAAAATGATATATATTATCTTTATAAAATGATAAATATGTAATTAATATCATAATTATATAATTTATATCATATATATTGATTGAATTTAACCTTATTACATTCCATGTGAAGCATTAATGAAGGAGAATCACATCGCTTCTTGAGACGATAGTCCATCGTATACACGAGCGACGTTATCGTGTCCCATACAGAATAGAAATTAAAATATATATATATATATGATATAATAATTTCATAGTATAAATACTTTATAAATATCATATATATATATATATACTTTATATCTATCATCATACCTAACCGTAAAATGTGGTAATGGAAGAATGGATGACATCTGTTCGCAAGGAGGTAGTCCATCGTATACAGGAATGATGATTTCATAACCCATTTGATGGAAGTGGAGGTGGTTGTAGGTTATTAACTTATTATAAAAACATTTAATTATATATAATATATATTTTTTTTTATATTATCATGCTTTAAAAATAATTGAACGGGTGGAGAAAGAAATAAAATAAAGATGCACATTGAAGAACATTACATCTTCTTCAGGTATCCTCTTTAGGTTTACACTAAAGCCTTCTTAGGTTGGATTTATGACCAACATAATGATTCTAGGATGAGGTTAAAGAATTTTTGAATTTATTTGGTTATTTATTGAACAAAAAATGGGTTTTAAAGTATGAATAAGAGAGAATAGGGGTGGCCTTTTATAAGTGGGGGACAGGAGACACTTGGTATTTTTGAAAATAATTGAATGTTCCCACATTTATCATGTGTACAAAGAGTCCAAAATGGGACATAATATAACCTTACATGTTTAATGGTAAAAATATGTCCATAAATAAGTTTTTAGGCAAGTTAGAGGACATTTCTACCCTTATCTTTTTAGTTTAACCCCTCAGTAAATCAAGGTCTACCTTAACCGCAGTAATTAATTTTTACTATTTTCACTATTCATTTGGTTCATAAATTAAGTTGAAATTATCAGAAATTATAAATTATTATGATTAAAAATTTGGAATCTATTTTTCTAAATTCAATTCAAATAATTATAAAATTTTAATTTAAAATTAATCATGCAAATGTAATAAGGAAGTGGGTTTTTAAATTGAAAATGTTCAAAAGTTTATAATATTTTAATATATAAATTAAATTTGAAAATGATTATAATGAATTAAATTGGATTAATTGATATAAAATTTCACTAATATTACTTTAAAAATATCATAAAATAAAATTTAACATTATAAATAATTTAAATGAAAACACAATTTTCAATTAAAATTCAGTATTTTTTCACTATTCATCAATAAAAGAAACTTCTCAGAAAAATACCAAAAATGAGCCCTAAAATAATTTTTATGTTATGATTTAAAAAATGAAGTTTATTTTTTCATATAAATTTTATAAAATTGGTAAAAATTAATTTTAAATTATGTGCATCAACCGTGACTAAATCGTCTTTTAGAAGAAAAAAATATTGTTTTTGGGAAACATTTACTTTTATTTTAAATGATTCTTATTTTATTTATAATCAATAGATAGTTAATAAACATTTATAAACTATATATTTTCATAATATAGTTAATCCTATTCATACCCTCCAATTTAACTTCTATGTTATAACTATTATATTAAATATTATTAATATATTGTTGTTTGGTAAAACTCTGTCTTGTATGTAATGAAAGTTATCAAAGAAACTAGTGGTTATATGTAACGTAAGCTAAAAATAGAGTTTTTTGTAATAAACATTATCAAATATAGTGTCCTTATTTTATAATTTTAGAGTTTTACTCTTTTTAAGAAAACCTCATCTTCAGATATCTTGTTAGTTCAAATTTATATCGATGATGTGGTTTTTAGTTCTATAAATAAAAGATCATATAATAAAATTTCAAAACCTATAAAAAAATTGAAATGGTTATGATGGATGAGATAAATTTATTTCTTGGATTTCAAATTTATCAAAAATATTTTATAAATGTTTTAAATGATAAAAATAAAGACTTGACTTACTTAAAAGGTTTGGACTTTAAAACATTAAGATACATAAAACTTCTATAAGTTATAATGAAAATATTGATTTGGATGAAGTTGTGAAACCAGTTGACAAAAAGTTTTATAAAGAAATAATTGGGAGTATTCTGTATTTAACTACTAATAGAGTAGAAATTATGTTTTCAATATACTTGAGTGCTAAATTCTAATAAAATTCAAAATAATCTCATTTGAAAGATGTCAAAAGAATTTTAAGTTATTTAAAAGGAACAATTTATCTTTATTTAGTTTTATAAAAACCTATGATTTTAATTTGATTTCATATTCAGATGATGATTTTGTAGGGTGTAAACTAGATAGGAAGAGCACCTCGGGAACCTATCACTTACTTAGTAAATCTATGGTATCTTGGTATAGTAAGAAACAACATTCAGTTTCATTATCTAAAGTGGAAGTATAATATGTAGATTATAATTATTTTTATGAACAAGTGTTGTATATAAAACACACCTTGATGTATTTTGTGACTTAATTTTAATCAAGTTTCAATTATATGTGATAACACTAATGCTATCAAAATTTCCAAGAATCAATTAAATCATTTGAGAATAAATAATATAGATCTATGGAAACATTTCTTTAGTGATCATGATTAGAAATGTGATATATCTCTTGAATTTATCTCTGTTGAAAATCCATTTGCTGATATTTTTATTAAGCCCTTTTCTTATGAGTGTTTTAATTTTATTAAGTATAAATTGGGCTTATTTGAATTTAAATGATTTTAAAATATTTTATTTCTCCTTATTTTAATTATATTTAATTTTTTCATTTATTTTTAATTTCATTATATTTTAATGAGTTGAAAAAATTAAATGAATTTACTCTATTTTAATTTATTTTATTCTCAAAATCTATTTTATTTTTATATTCTCCTTAAAAAATAAGTTTTACTTCTTTTAAAATTTATTTTTTATGTTCTTTTATTTTATTTCTTATTTTAAGTTAGATTTTACCCTAAACCACATTTAGCTACTTATCCCTCTTCCAAATTAGGTATGTGACATAACCCTAAAATTGACCATCTCCTCATGTGTCATTCAGATATGGAATTCCTCCTCTAAAACTGAATAGTGAACCCCTTGAGTCTATTCACCTTCAACTTATCTCTCATGGATTAGAAAGATGAAACATATATATAAAAGTGGTTCCAGGTGTTAGAAGAAATCCAAGGCTGGCGGTGTGTCATTTTGAGTGATTATAGGGAAAGTTATTGATATGTAATGGTTGAATGGAATAAATATATTGTGTATGAATGTATCCTAATCATGGATGGGAGTTTTTTTATTAGAAGAAGTTATGATACTTGTTTTAATAATTGGTCAATGAGTTTCTATGGAATGTAGAGTTTTAGTTTGGAGAAACAGGGGATATGATTTCCACAAACATAAATGGGAAATCCATATTGGTATCTTCTATGGAGATGGAGAATATCATGCACTATCCTCATGGAGTTGATTATAGTTTTTATCAAACCCTTATTGGAACACACTTAGTGGGAACCTATGATGTCTTTAAGTTTCTTTTTGGGTAGTCTAACTTTGAGAAGAAAAGCAACAAAGGATTTAGAATCTGGGTATAGGTTCTTGTGAAAATTTATTCAAACTATAATTTCTCAAAGAGTAGGAGAAATGGAGAAGGTATTATTTCAGGATATGTATCTCCTATATGTCATGATAAATAATGTGAATTAAATTTCTCCAAGGTACGTGATAAGGTTCATACACCATTGTTTTCAGGGAAATGGGAAGATAAATTATTACCTCTAAAGAAGGATTTTTCCTTGGTTTTGAAGAAGAAAGAAGTGGAATTGAAAAAAGGAGGAGCAGTTAAGTACCAAAAAATAAAAACTTTATTTGCATTTATTTTGAAGATTTTTGGATATAATTGGGATAATTCCTCCAACTCCTTGAGATATATTTAACAAGATATTGATGTGTAGGTAGTTGTACTGCCTTCTATACCAACTCACAGGGAGTAGTCCAGGACCTCGCCTCTTAGGGATACATAAAATACTAATATGGTTCCAGCTATGGAAGTGGAGGATACATTTATTACCATATCAAATCCAATAGTGATATAAGTCTTAGAATTTATAGAAGATGATCAAGGTTAGGAAGATATAACTGATAATTTTGTTAAGTAAGGTCAGACAGAGGTGCCTACAATTGAGGTAACTGCTAGCTCTCAAGTGGAAAGGAAAATTGAGATAGTTCCCAGTCTATCCGATACTAGAGATAGAGTAAAGTCTAAGGTTGAGCACATAGTGGTTGATATTCTCCTTAGATAACATACTGCTAATATAAATGGAAGTGGGAATATGATTGTGGAGGAATATGTTGATCTTCACATACCCTAGATCCCATTCCACCTCTTCCTCTAATATAAGAGGATTCACCTTTCATTGAGAAAAAATTTCCTAAGGATCTGATGTTGAGAGACATATGTAGACTTTTTCATTGAAAGATATGACTGATTTTGATAATATCAAGGGAGATTATGATGAGATAAAGAAATACTTGATCTCTTCCAAGGATGAGATTAGATGTCTTAAGGAAATATCAGTGTCTATATCTAACATTGATAATTTGGTTTGGATGATGGCTACCTAGACCAACATAATCAAGAATATATGAGTGGTGTAATCAGTTTCTTCTAATGTAAATGATGAGGAGTTTATGGATACGACAGCCTGGTTCATTGAACTATAAGGTTTTTCTAAGTATGAAGTTAATAAACTCAGAGTTCTTGTGGAATTATAAAGATACATGATTCAAAACCTTTCTATTATCTAATTATATTTTTATGTGGATTCCCTTGATGAAATTCAAAGTTTCAAATCAGATATGAAGGAGATCCTGCATACTTTGAAAATTATGGTGAACATTTGAATTCATTAAGATATTTTAACCCAATTCCACCCTTACTTCAAAAAATTACATAGTTACATATCTCAAGACACACTTTGACCAACTCTCTTTAGATGGGAATTCAGTTTCATCCCTAATTGATTCACTATAATGTGATATTTTCACTCATGTGATTCTGAAAGTTTTTAGGAAAAATATGTTAGAATATGTTAAGGATTCTAGAGAGGTTGTTCAAAGAAAAGGTCTTGGAAATGATGTTTCCTTGAATTACATAGTTTTCTTTCTTAAGGAATCTATTCATTAATTCGATTCTAAGATGGATGAAACTATGGAGGTATCCAAGAAAATAAAGTATATGGTTTTATCTTCTATTGAACCAATTGGCAGAAATCATCATAACTTTGCAACTATGCTCAGAAAGATATATAAAGGAGTTGTAGATATTTACTCAGACTCTTCTAAATAGGATTATAGATCTTAAAATCCTAAATAATCTCCAATTATACCAGTTAAAAATAAAGGAAATGATCTTGTTGTGTACAAACCATTCAGACCAGTTTCTCATATTCCATCTATTGTCAGTGCATCGATTTATAAAGCACCTTCCAATAATAGCCATGAGTTTTCTCATGTCATTATAAAAAAATTTCCAAATTGGATCAAAATTAAACCCCATAAAAAGGTAGGATAATCATATTATAAGTATCGATAGAAAATATTCAAGACAAACTATTTATATAGCCCTTTGTTGTTTCATCAAGTCCTCAACCATATTCCATAGTTACTACTTCTCAAAGACTTTCTTCTTGAAATATTGAGAACAATAAATGATTTCTAAACAACTATCTCTTTAATTTATCTTAAATTCATAGAGAAATTTGTATAACTATTCTATACTTTAATATGGGAATCATAAAGCATATTGATATGTGATTTGATTCTCTTTACATGCTTAGAGAAAGAAGATCTATTGGACCAAACCCTCCTGAGAGCTATAAATAATATCAATAGAAGTTAGACACATTTTTTATCTAGAATATATCTATAATAAATAGAAAACAAGATATTCCATTATTTCTACTACTGCTAAATTTGTTGTACCAAAAGTTACATCTTCAGTGAATACTAAGAAGATGACCTCTGTAATATTTGGTTCCTATTATTTCATCATTGCTTTAAAGAACATTGAAAAAGTATTCAGAATTCCTACATGGTATCCTAGATATATATCTAGTTTTTTAGCCGAAGGAAGTTATATTGTAGAGCATGGAAGATTATTCCTTCCTCCAGTGTTTGGCCCGCCTAGTACCTCTTCCTCCTCTCCATCCTTTAAGAAACCTCCACCAAAACTTCCATCATATTTTAAACCTATCCATAAGCCAAGTTCATCTGACTAATATAGTGTCTATGTATTTTGGTATGTATTAATTATTTTTATTCTATAAAATTGTTCATATTTAATAAAATTCCTATTTATCTCTTTGTTTATGTGTGAAGTGATTTTTTTCATTTAATTTTTTCATATTTTTTAATTTTTCACTTGACACAATTTTTGAATTTCAGTCTTTCCTTACTCATATTCAATTTTAGCATTATATTTTTACTATTTATAACTCAAGGTGATACAATAAATGCATTTTTTACTCTCTTTACCCTTCCTTTTTAATGTTACAAAAATGGGAGAATACATATAAAGGGGGAGAAGTAAATATAAACACAAGATTTCAAAATAATTATACCACGAAAGTCCGAGATCCAGGTGAAGACCTGCTCCCATAAGATTAAATAAAGAAAATTTTAAACAGTACAAACCACTCAGGAAAGGGGAGCTTTACACAACCTTGTAAACACAGTACCAATTCTATCATTGTGAACAAGATCATTGCAATAATCAGGGAGAATGAAGGACCAGCTAGAGCTCACCTCCACGATTGCTCGTTTTGAGAGTGCATCTGCCACTTGATTTTCCTCCCTGAATACATGAGAAACCTCAAGGGAAATTAGTTCAGCAATCTTTAGATATCCAATCCAAGTAAGAAGCATCCTCCATGGGACATTCCTGGACCGGTATTTGAGGATCTGCATAGCAACTGAAGAGTCTAATTCAATCTAAATCTTCCTCCAACCATAGCGAGTAGCATACCTTATTGCCTTTATCATAGCCCATAGCTCTGCCTCAATAGCATGACCATTGCCAATGTAATGAAAGAAACATCCCTTTATAAAGCCTCGGTAGGTCCTGAAAACACCACCACATCCATCAGGTCCCAGCGTTCCAAAATTTTCCCCATCCACATTCACCTTTATATAATCATTGATTTGGGGGATCCACCTAACATATTTCAGCACCTTAGGCTTCCTTTCCCTGCCACTTACACCAAGTGATCTCAATAATAGGAAATCAGACATGTTATTGTTCATAGAGCCAGACTGTTTCACCGAAGCAAGTTTAATGATTCGGTGAATCTCCATCATCCCCTCTTTAAAAGAGGGCCTGCCACCATTGAAAACTATATTGTTCTGGGCCTTCCAAATATAAGATATAACAGAAACAGCAGCAACAATGAGCAAGGAGTGAACCTGCTCACTGTTTTCTTCATGCATGACAGAGTTGAACAGGGTGCCAATAAAATTGAAGACCAATTGACAATGAAAAATATCCATTAAATACCTCCAGAACTGAGTAGCAAAGGAGCAGTTGATGAAAATATGATCATTCGATTCATCCGCAGTAAGACAGAAAAAGCATATCGGGGCCAGATTCAAACCTTTTATTTGAAGGGTAGATTGGATTGGCATCTTTCTTTTCCAGATACGCCATATAAGAAGAGCATCTTCTAGAAGGATGAAATCCTTCCTCACCTCTATCACCCAAGCAGGAGTTGGATGTGCATTTCCACACTGCATGTCATAATAAAGTAAACTGGAAAATAAACCAGTCATAGAAGGTTCCCAAATAAGGGTGTCCTGATCCATATATTCATAAGTAGAGATTTAAATTTGAAGATTAGCAGGAATTACTACCTGAACCTATGCATTTCCTTGCAAATCAGCAACAGTAGTATTCCTCAAAGAAAGAGGAATGTTAATTGTATAATCAATAGGACAGGACAACCACTGTGTTATCCAGCAATTCAGCTGGGAGCTGGAATATACCATCCATCTAGAATGTGACATAAGATCAATATAAGTGTTCCTGATTGAAGCCCAGATAGAGGATTTCAGGTACACCTTCTGCCTCCTATGCAACCTGTCAACAAATCTATTAGAAAGAAACTCCAAGGCAAAGTCAGAACCAGTAAAGAGTCTCCAGGTAAATTTTTGGAGCAAAGAATCATTAAAAATCCTGACATCCTTGACTCCCATTCCACCATTTGATAGAGGATTAATACAGTCCATCCATTTAATAGTGACCAATTTCCTCTGTTGTGTTGAACCAGTCCAAATAAAGTTTCTGATCATGCCATCAAGTTCCTTGATCAAAGCAGCAGGACACTTGTAAAGTGAGAAGGAATACACAAACATAGAGGTGATGACTGAGTTCACAAGACAAATCCTGCTATCCTGGGACATTGATTTCCCTTTCCATCTGGCCAATTGATTAATGATTTTAAGAGAAATACCCTCCAAATAAGCCCTCTTCACTATTCCCCAGAACATAGGCAGTCCGAGATAAATAAAGGGTAATGATCCCCTTTTAACACCAATCCTACTAGCCACTCTGTTTTGATTTACAGTTCGCACTCCTTCACCAAAGACAACAAAGGATTTACTCCAGCTTATAACCTGACCTGAAACTTCCACATAGTGATTGAAAATAGTCTTTATAGAGGTTATGGTTTTTCTATCAGCTTTAGAAAAGAGCAGAATATCATCAGTGTAAAATAAGTGAGAGGGAGTGAAGCAGTTCCTCCCATACACCATTCACTGATAAATCCCAGAATTGACAAGATCATGAAGGAAAATGCTCAAATAATCCTCAGCCATGGAGAATAGTAATCTAGATAAAGGATAACCCTGCCTTACTCCCCTAGAGCATTGAAAGAACCCCCTCAGTGATCCATTGACCAATATGGATAATCTATCACTTTCCAAAATGGCTTTAACCAAGCCAATAAATTTACCTGAAAAACCATGCATATTCAAAACAGAGAAGATAAAGTCCCATATGATAGTGTCAAAGGCCTTTGATATGTCCACCTTGAGTTCCATATTACCATTCCTGACCTTTGTTCTCATTATGTTGACACATTCTGAGGAAGTAAAGAGACAATTCTGTATATTTATGCCAGGCACAAATCCAAATTGATTAAAGGGGATGAGAGACCTAGCAATATCACCAAGTCTTGTTGCCATGATTTTGTTAATAACTTTGGGAATGGAATTCCCAATGGAAACTGGTCTGAAGTCCTTTATATAAAGAGCATTTTTCTTCTTGGGTATCAGGGCAAAGAAATTTGAATTCATTACAAAAGGAATATAGGAATGATATAAGAACTCCCTTACTGCTTCTGTCACTTCCTTATATAAGATATCCCAGTAAAACATGAAAATTTTGTTGGAAAAACCATCAGGCCCAGCCACACTATCCATATTCAAAGAAAAGAGAGCAACGTGAATTTCCTTTGTGGAAGGGATGTCAGTAAGTTTGTTATTTTTCACATCATCCAAGCTTTATGCAATGCATCTTATAACTTTATCTGAATTGTCCTCCACAGATTTAGAGTAGAGATTTTCAAAATAGTTTGTCACAGAGTTGAAAATGTCATTTTTAGAGGTATACATACTATCACCAATTATTAAAGACTTGAGATTCCTTCTTACTTTTTTCTCCCTGTGCATACAATGAAAGAACCGAGAGTTCCTATCCCCCTCTTTCAGCCATCTTGCACTGAACTGATTCCTAACTAGTTTTTCCTTAAGATCTAACAAATTATCAAGACTTGAGGCTGCCTGTATCTCTTGTGAAGATATATTATATTGGGACATGTTACCTTGTTGATAGTCATACAGGTGTGAATCTGCCTCTTTGATGCCCTGATCAAGTTTGGAGAAAGATTTTTTACTCCAATCCCTTATTCTTACCTTAACAATTTTCAGTTTACTAACAAGAATATGTAAATCACTGCCTTGGACAGGCTCCGTCCATGCTTCCAAAACAATATCTCTGCATCCAGGAACCATTATCCAAGCATTGTTAAATTTAAAGGGCAGGGGTGCTGACCTTAAAGTGCTAGAACAAATATCAATTAAAATCGGATGATGATCAGAGTGTAATCAAGACAAAGTGATGCCAGATACTTCCACTTCCTCACATAGCTCATCAATCTGCACCAAGCATCTATCCAATTTACTAGCTTGTCTTCCATTGTGAGTGTACCTATGCCAGGTATAATCAGCACCCAGAATTGGTATTTCAATCAATATGTATTGATCTATACATGAGGAGAAGTCCCTAGCTGAAGCACGACATAAGTTACTCCCAATTTTCTCCTCTGGCCTCAAAACTGTGTTGAAATCACCAAGAATGATCCATCTTTTATCCATATTCTCAGCAATTCCCAAAATGTTATTCCATAAACTTCTTCTCCTAATATACTGATTAAAATCATAGATAAAAGTCACACAAAAGAAACCTGATTGAAAAAGGCAAGTTAGAGAAACAAATTGGTGATCAGTTTGAAAGGATTCAATAGTCACAGTGTTATGCTTTAGCACCCATAGAGCTTCTGTATCATAATCAGACTTATTTGATGCAATAAATGAGTATCCTATAGCCAACCAATTGAAGGCTATCCAATTGTAAAAATTCATTCTGGGTTCAGCTATGCCAATCAACATTGGTTTGTTGGTCAAAATAATGTGCTTTAGGGCCTTGACCGTAAAGGAATTTCCCAGACCCTGACAATTCCAGAAGATGGCTTTCATTGATGAGAGACACGTTGCCTAGTCCAGGGGCCAGCATATCCATGTGTTATGCTTTCCTTTGATTCTTCCATAATATCCTCTCCTTCATTTGGGGAGCCTCTATCAGAAGCATTGACAACATCATCATCAGACAAAGATGAGTACCTATTGTCTGAACTGAGTGGGCCTATCAAGGTAGCAGGGAGTTTCCTCCTTGCAACCTTTGAGAATTTCACTTGGGAGAATTCCCCAGTTGTATCACTGGTTCCTTGTACTGTCAGAATATTAATTCCAACATTAATGGTTTTACCCTTCTCATCCTTCTCAGCCACCATTTCAGGATTCTCCTCAACCCCTTGTACCTTCTCACAAGCATCTGAGCTTTGCCCTTCCCCATCCTTCTTTGGGGGATCTTGATTGTCATTCTGTTCACCAACAGGAGCTTCCAAAGTAACTACCACTGGTTCTTTCTGAACCTCCAGATTTTCATTCTGTTCACCAGTAGAAGAATTAATAGTTTTCCCCTGCTCATCCTTCTCAGCCACCATTTCAGGACTCTCCTAAACCCCTTGTACCTTCTCAAAATAATCTGAGCTTTGTCCTTCCCCATCATTCTTGGAGGGATCATGATTGTCATTCTGTTCACCAGCAGGAGCCTCCACAGTGGCCTCAGGCTGACCTGTGCCATTCCCTTTCCTTCGACAGTGTAAGTCATCATGACCTTTGATCTTGCATGATGAACAGAATTTATTTATGTTACACTCAGAAAGTGTGTGACCAAAGATGTGACAGTTTAGACAGAATTTGGGTTTCCTTTCATATCCAATATCTAGAGTGATACTATCATCCCTAGTAGTGAAGACAACTTGTTCAACTAAAATACCAGCCATATCAACCTCTACGAGTATTCTAGCATAGTGACCAAAGTTGGGGTTATCAGTCTGTTTATCTAATCTAATGGGATTTCCAACAGACGAAGCAATGTCCCAAAGAATATGGGGATGCCAATATAACCAACTAAGTTTATGGATTCTTATCCATACCTGTGCAAAAGTGTTCCTGACAGAGCTGGGATCAAAATTTTTGTCCCACTCATGAATACGAAGATACCCAGGGTTCAGCGAGACAGATCCCAGACTCCAAGAAAGCCTCTTGCATTCATCAGTAAGAAAGACAATATGGAAGAACCCTTTCCCCATAGTCGTCATCTTCCAATCGCTAAATCCCCATATCTCCGCCAACCTTCTTGTCAATTCATGAAATTTCTAAGGCCAAACACCTTTTGAAATAATCACCCGTACAATAATCGAGAATTTACATAACCTAACACGCTCCTCAATTGCATCTTGATTTGTAGATACGTGGGTGATGTGCCCTTTTCTGATGATTCTCCCAGAGTTCTCAGCATCACAGTCCATAAAGGAAAAGCCCCCATTTTGCTTGAGCACCTCCACAAAGCTCTTCCCCTAGTTCGAGACCTCCTTGCCACTCGATTTTCCAATATTCCTCCTCGCACAGAGTGAAAAAAGATCATGATTCCCTATCAGATCCACATCCTTCACTTCGTCATCGAATTTCCCCGCATGAACAGCATCACCCTGGATAGGGTTTTCACCGCTCGCCCCGTCGCCGCTCTCCCCTTCGAGAGTATCCATCTCCTTCAAAATAATTATATATTATATTTTTTTTTCTTAAAACTATTTAAAACTTTTATAATTTAATATTTAATATTTAATGGATATATTTTTGGACTATTGTTGTTTTTCCAACATATCTCATGTGATTTATATTTTTATGATCTTTAAAACCCTTCATATGTTTCTAATGATTTTATTTTTAAGTGTTTTATCAAGTTTTAATCTTATTTAGTTAAATTCTACTATAATATATAATTCTATTGAAGTTTATAAAATTTATCTAAGTCTAGAAAAATAAAAAACACGGGGACTTTGGCTATGTGGATTTTGGATACATTGATAAATTGGATATTTCAATCAGGTACATGATAGAACCACCCATGTGAATTAGCTAAATCACAGAATTATCTATGTCAGAATCGTCTATGTCAATAAATCATCTACATGAGAAAAGACTATGTTGATAAAACAGAAACATAAAATCAACTATATGATTTGGATTCATAGAATATTTGGTAATGTGGTTCCAATCATCTATGTGAATCATTTTAGCTATGTGAATTTAGATACATAGTGTTTAGCTATGTGGTGATCCAAAACTTGCTGCATTATTCTGCAAATCTAGTATTTATTATCATTGGATTATTTAAAGTAAAAATTAGTATTTATTTCAATTCATTAAAGTTTGGACTACAAAATTATGATAAAATAAATTTATAAATGGTTTTAATTACCCAAAAAGTAAATAGTACATATTATTTCATTTCTCAAGGCTTTTTACTGGGGTAATTTTCAAAAAAGGGAATATGGAGCTTTAACCTGAGGCTTGATTTTATTGTATATTATGTTGTAAAATATTTCCTGAGAAGATATACAATATTTTTAAAATAAGAATAGTAGAAACAAAAACTATATCTCCCTCTCAAATCCTTCAGTGTTTCTATTTCTTTTTGATAAGAAGAAGAATCATGTTTTTCTACAGCTTTTATTTAATGATTGGTCTTACTATGTTTTGAAGACTCCCCTAAAGATAAACTTCACTCTTATTATATCTCTTGGAGAAATATTATATTTTTATAGTTTCATATTGAAACAATATGTTGTAACTTTTAATCTATCACTACTTTTTCGTATTGTTGTAAGTGACCACTACTTTTACAGAGTATTAAAGGCTATTTTTATTATAAATCCTTGTAGTAACTCAAAACAAATCTTGGATTTGTGCCAAGTGAAGGTTTCTTGCACTCGGTCAGGTAGTCTCTATAGGGAAATCACTAAGATATAGGAGTTGAGGGTTGGTGGAGTGGACTTTGGGATATTTATGCCCCAAAATATGATAAGTCATATGTCTTTGATTTTTTTTATAATAGTTTTTCTTCCCATTTCTTGCATATTATAAGAAAATATCATAATCTATTATACCTTAAAAGAGGGTGGATTTATGCGAATAAATTTCCAAGAAATAAATTCACCCCCACAACCTCTTGAGTTTTTGTTCAGCTCTTCTCCAACCAACAAATAATTTTTTGAAAATAGAAAATAAATTACAAAAAAAATTAAAAAAAAATATTTCATAAAATAATCTTGAAAAGTGATGTGATTTTCAAGTCACTTTCCAAAAATATTTTTATGCTTTTTTAAGATGAATAATATACTTCTTAAAACATTACTTTAAAAAATTCTATTAAAGATACAATGATAATAAATAAAACATATGTCAAATGTGAAGTAGAATATAATTATATAAAAACATGGTAAGTAAAATATATTTAAATGTTTTAAAATATCTTTATTGAAAATCCACATTATTAAAAGGATAATAAAAAAATTTCTTTAAAATTATTAAAAGGTAATAAAAGGATAATTGGATATTAAAACAAAATGATATTCCATTATGGAATGGATAACATTGGAGGGAAGTAAAAACATGTATATAGAAGATAATTCCATTAAAATAAATAGGAATTATTCTTAAAAAAATGAATTTTCACAAAAAAATAAAATAATAAAGGAATAATACTTTAGTGTGAAACATTATTTTCCCAAAAAAATTGGGGGAAATAAAACAAAACTTCATCATAGGTTATAATAGATCAAACTTGAAATATAATAGTAAAGGAAGAGTTTCTACAACCTAAGGAAGATATTTGAGTCACGAAAACCCCTTAAAACATTTATAAAATTTAAATCAAAATCCCATGAGGGGTATAAAATTAAATAGAGTATAAAATATCATAAAATATAATAAAATAAATATATAAAATTAAAATTTGGAATTATTTACACCATTAAAAAAGGAAACATGGTGTTTATCTTAAACATGTATCAAGGGATTAAAATTTGAGACAAATAAACCCTTACCTTGTTTCCCTGGTTAGTTAATTACACTCTAAGATCTAGTATATAAAATATAAATATCTTAATCACCTATATCATAACATTTTTAATATAAATTACCTTTTATAAACATTATTTATCATTATTTTCTATATTTATATTAGTTAGTTCTTACGTATTTTGATGTTGGGTGTAGGTGATTTTTATCATTTTGAACTAGTTTTGTAATAGCGATGTTATTATTCATTAATATCCCAAAGTTAATAATTCTAAGTTAATTAATTTTTTCTAATTAATAAATTATAATGACTTGTGAAAATTAAATTTCCTTGCTTGATTACTTTATTCTTTATCTTATAACATGAAATCGATAATGAATATTTTTTCGATGATTTTCAACCTATGAAGGGTGTTCTCTTAATTAATGAGTAAAATATTTTTGTAAACCTTAAAAAACTAAAAAAAAGTAATAATTTACATATTTATATAATATTATACCATTAATTAATTTTTTATAATCATACATGATATAATTTCATATAATTCTTCAAGTAGGCGGTTAAACTAACCCAAACATGAATATATCGTGATTAATGGATGTTTATGAGGTGATTTAATTGAAATATAATTACACCAGTAGAATAATGATATAATTTAGAGTTTATTATTGTGATAAATAATAATTATAATTTAATTATAATAATATGTAATGGATATGAAAATATTACATAATTGGAATTATGGATTTTTCTCTTACTACATGTGTTTTAAATGATTGGATTAACTATAATTGTTTGTTGATAATATAACTAATATGTCATATAATTTATTATAAAAAACCTTAATGGTATCATAAAAATCATACATATCCTTTAAAACCATTCTAATTATGATACATATAATGAATATATTAAATGGAAAATGGAAATTGACGTTTCATGGAGGTGCTACTCCATATGTACGCACGGATGATGATTTTGTTTTCCCTAGAATGTAAAAATGAGTAATATGGTTTATAATTTCATATTATATGATATTTAATAAATATCATAATTATATATTAAATTATATATTAGGACCATCCTTTTAATGTGGTAAAGGAAAAAAAAGAAACATATTGTGTCATGGAGACGGTAGTCCGCATAACACACGATTCACATTTTTGATTTTCTTAAAAAAAATGGGAGGGTGGTTAATGATTATACCTCTTTGTAATAAAAAACCAGTATAATAATGATTCCAATTTTATAATTATAATTAGGTGAAAGTAAATTTTATAAAGAATAAAGGCATATAAAGAAGGAGGGTTTAAGAACTTATACCTCACTTCTTGGATTATCACCTTTTCCAAGGGGGGAATCCTTTGAGTGATTCTATTTGGTGAATAAAAGAACCTTTTTAAGGTGTATAGGGGTGTTTATGATATTTTTGGGAAGTTTTGGGGTGGATATTAATAGGTTGTTGTGTGAGGGGAATGGGGTGAGGAGTTTACCTTTTATAAATGAAAAGAAGTTTAATTTTTATAAATACTCAAATGTTTTCAATAATGATGAGTCACTCTATATTCAAGTGGATATATATTTGATACATAACACATTGGAGATAATATATGGTTAATCCACACCTTAAACACAAAATTAGAAACATTTTTTAATCATTTAGTCCATATGCCTCCAAGGTTTCCCATTTTTACTGTTTAATTTTTCACCACGGTAACTAGTTTTTACCTATGTAATTTATCCTTTACAACTAAAAAAAATAACCCTTATTAAAAAAAATACCTATTGATTCTAAATGTTAGATACATTTAATAAGATTAAATTTATAAAAGTAATAAAAATTAATTTTAAAATAATAAATGTATAATGTATTAAAAGTAATTTTTTGAGACATATAACTTAAATTTCAACATTTTTTAAATTATAAATTCAATAATGAAATAAATAATCAGTCTTATAAACATATTTATTTAATTTTAAATTCATACATATATACTAATAAAGTTGTAAAAGTCATGTTATTTATAAAAACAGTATTTTTCACTATTTACCTAAAAATTAATCATTTTAGAAAAATATAAAAAATTAATCTTAAGCTAATATTGAAATGTTTAAACTAAAAATGAATTTATTTTTTTCAAATTAAAATTTATAAATTTATAAAATATATTTTAATTGAAAATAAAATATATTAAGAAAACATGATTTAAAAATTGACCTTTTTAAACTTCAAGTGTTTTAATATTATTTCATATATATTTAAAAGTAATGGTATATTGATATATTATTTTATAAATATAAATATTAGCTATTATGATAAAATTTTAATTATGATAAATTTTAATTAATTATTTTAAAATATAAAATCTTTTTTAAATTGGTTTTTCGAAAAGCATTCATTTTTTAAAATATTAAACAAAGAAAAATAATAATATGAAAATATTTTAATTGGTAATTATAATTTTATTTACTAATTATAATTTAATTAATGTAATTTTAATATGTAATAGTTTATTTTAGTTGAGTTTTTTATTAGTTTGGTTTTTTTGCGACACAAGCTATCGAAGATAGTATTAATTTAAGGGATCCAAAATCTTGGGTCATTACATTATACCCACTTAAATGAATTGTATCCTAGAAATTTAAATTATTACCCACTGAAAAAAAAAGTAGAGAAGAGTATTATTAATATATTTATTATTATATATATAACTTAAAATGTGAAATATACCTTACTATCTTAAGCTAGATCAATATACTTATCTTTCCTTAAAAAACATTGATTGTTTATACCCTTATCATATATTTTCTAAAGTATACCTTTCCCAAAACCATTTGAATCTAAAATATATTAAACTATAGGTAAATAATATATTCTTCCAAAATTAAATCTTATATTCAACCACTAGTTTATAAAATCACACACTAGTCAATATAATCTAAAAAATGTGATAAAATTCACCAAAAATATCATAGATCAATTATCATTCCCAAGGTTACCAATGATTTATAGAATAATTTTTCAAAATCAATTAACTATTTATTACATTAAACTCAACAATATATTAAACCTAAGAGCTATTCAAACCTAAATTATGTGTTCTTAAATAGTTATCCCTGAAAATATATCCTTGTCATAAAATAACTTTTCAAGGTTATTGACACCATTTAATATATGTTTTAAAACCTTTAAAGCAATGATACTGAAGAAAAATCCTTAGAAGGTTCACATAACCCTCATAAATTTTATAATATTTTATAATACCATAGATAAATATAAATCACTAATTAAAATGAATATGATTCATTTCTATCATGGTATCAACCTCAATACCATAGGTGATTACATAACTTAAAGTGAAATAGGTAATTAATATGTTTATCTTTATGATATTGGAGGAAAAAGAATTGTCATGAAATTAAAGGGTAAAGGTGGAATTGGTAACTCAAACTCATTTCTTTGAGTTATAAAATTTCTTAATTGAACATAATTTTTCCAAGAATTTCCATTTTAAATGTTGTTATTTTTTATTTCTGGAGGAAAAGAGTTTTGAATCAAATCCGTTTTCAGAAAAGGTATTCTTTTCATTTTCTAAAAAATAAAGGATTCTTTTTTAAAAGATACTCATAACTTTGAATTTTATAATGATTAATACAATTTTTTTAAAAAAATATCTTTTAATGGTTTTATTTTCATTATGATCTATTTATAATGGGGTTATATTTCATATTTCACCCTAAATTTTCTTTAATTGTATGATTATTTGGGTGATCAAGTTTTTTATATAATTTTTTTTTAATGATGATATTTTATACCATTTTGAAACCTATTTTATTTATATGGTTTATTTATATAATTTTATTTATTTAAACTTTTATTTTTTATGAAACCCACTTTAATTACATGGGTTCTTTATGAAAATTGAATGATTTCCATTTGATTTTTTATGAAACCCATTTTATTTCCATGGGTTCTTTATAATGTGAAAATTGAATGATTTTTAAGTGGAACACATATGTATGGATGGGTGATGGGTGGTTCCATTATAATCCAATGATGGGTGATTATATTATACATTAATCTCATGATTTAGATAATACATCTAACAAACTGTCGCAGAACCATATGACCTAAAGGTTTAGTATCTTATAGATTAACTACATAAATAAATTATTCTAAAACGCTTAAAAAAATTATATATAATAATTAAACTTTAGAACCTTTTTTAGAAATATCACATGATATAATCATATTCATAACCTGAGTAATGGAAACATAATAAAGGGGTGGTCTCTGACACTCATGAAGGGAAAAAAACATCATAATCATGGAGTAAAACATAAGGAAGAAATGAATATCATAATAAATTATCAAAACACATTATATGATAATAAATAAACAAATTAGAGTAACATAATATCTTAAAAATACCATTAATAATGTATAAAAGATATGATCTCACTCAAAACACAACTCAATCATCATATAACATATAATAATGGCATAAAAGTTTATAATAATTTAAAAATAAGGCATAATAATGAAAATATATAATTTCATGGAAATTAAATTTATCTTTAAAATTTTTTGTATCTTGATAAAAACATGAATATGTGCCAAAATCACAAGCATAGTAAAAAATTTGTGAAAAACTCATTATGTTCACACTTATGTGAAAAAAATTATGTCCATGCCTGAAATGTGAACAAACCCATCATGCCCATGATTGTGTGAAAAAACTAATTATGTCCACAATTGAAAATATATTGATATATAATCTTAAACTAATGAATTGGAGGGATATAACAGACCCTTATTTCTTAGGTTCATAACATAACCACTCATCCATGGTTTATAATGGAACTAGTAGTCCTTCGTTTATAACAAAACCACTCATCCTTGGTTTATAACGGAACCACCCATCACTAATACATACATATGTATTCCATTTAAAATCAATAATTATCATATATTAGAGAACCCATAGAAAATAATGGGATTCTTAAACATCTAAATTTAAATCATTCAATTTTCATAAAGAATCTATAGAAATAATATGGGTTTCATAAAACACTCAAATCGTATAAAATCACATCATGAATTAAATCATTTAAAACAAAAAACTTGATCACACAAAATTATCACATAATAAAATAAGATATATAGTGTAACATGAAACATGACAATATTGAATAAGAATTACTTAAAAATAGAATATAAATAACAAAATGGATTTTTCTTAAAATATCATCTTAAAAAGGATATGACTCTCAATTAACTTTCCAAAAAACATGTTTTGAATATGAGGATAAGAATACTTAAAAAAAATCATCAAAACAAATTCCATAAAAATACCTTGCTAAATCATATGCCAAAATTTTAAGAAGAATAGAATAATATAAAACCATGGTAAGGAAAATCATTTAAAAGTTTTAAAATTTCTTTATTAAAAACACGCATAAATAAGGATAACAAAACCTTTGATTTAAATCAAAAAAGGGAAATAAAAATACAATTGAAAATTATAAAAAAATATAGTTTCCATTAAGGAAATAATAATATTGGTGGGAACTAAAAACAAAGATATGGAAGAAAAAATCATTAAAACAAATGGGGATGATTATTAACAAAAATTTATTTTTTAGAAATAATAGAATCATCAAGGAATAATAATTTGTTTTGAAACATGATTTCACCATAAATAATTTATAAATACAACATAACATCATCATATTTTATAATAGATCAATATTGAAGTATAATAGTCAAAAAATAGTGGTTATGTCTCAAGAAAAATATTTTAGTCAAGAAAATTTTTTACAGTCTTTATAACTTTTGAATGAAAACCTAATGATAGGTATAACTTTAAATATAACATTTAATAACATGAAATATAAGATGATAATGATAAAAAATGAAAATTAGTAATTTTTTACATAATTTAATGGAAATATGGTGTATATATTAAACATGTCTCAAGGGGTTCAAATTTGATACAAGGAAACCCATACCATGTTTCCCAACTTAGTTGCAATCACTCTAAGATCCTATATAACAAACCCTAGTGAAGTTAACTTACTTATGAGTTCAAAAAAAAATTCTTAAAAATAAATACTTCCACTTATGGATTTCAATTCTCCTTAATTTATTGATTCTTAATATGGTTACTTCAATTTATACCAACTAATTTAATAGCTAATTTCTAATGGTCATTTTTAATATTTAAAAAGTATCAAATTTTTTTTCATTTTAGTTTTTTTTTTTGAATCATTCTATTTAAAAAATATTTATTTAAGGATAATATATATTGAAATTTTGGGTTGTTACATTCTACCCCCTTAAATAAATTGTGTCCTTATAATTTTAATTATTACCCACTAATGAAAGTGTGGGGGGTTATTTTTAACATATTTATTATTATAAATGTATCTTTCGATGTAAAATCTACCATGTTATCTTAATATAGATCAAAATACTGATATTTCCTCAAAAAACATTGACTTTTTTACCCTAATAATATATTAACTAGAGTATATTTTTTCCAAAACCATAATAATTTCAAAGGCATTAAACTATAGGTAAATCATATGTTCTTCCAAAATTAACTCTAATAATCAACTTCTAGTTCATAAAATTTCACAATATTCAATATAATCTCAAAAATGAGATAATATTCACCAAAAATATCATGAATAAATATCAATATCAAGGTTACCGATATTTTCTAACATACTTTTTCAAAATCAATCAAATATTTATTACTTTAACCTCAATAATATATTAAACCTAAGATTTTTCCATACCTCAATCATGTGTTCTTTAATAGTTTTTCCCAAATATATAAATTTTCATAAAATATATTTTCAATTTTATTTATACTATTTAATATATGTTTCCATACCTTTAATTCAACACTACTGAATAACATTCCTTATTTGTTTCACATAACCCTTGTAACTAAAAGGCCTTGGACTTAAACATTACTTAATATTGATATAAGTCATTAATTTGACTTTAATTAAAATCGAGGATCTTTTAAGGTTTATAGATTTATATAATTAGGTCATAACTCATACATAAAACCTTAAATATTACAAGTAGAAGCTTCTACTCACTATCCATTTTTTCATAAAACAAAAACTCTTTAAAAAGAAACATGGAATATTTTCATTTTTAAACGGCATAACTTTTCCTTTATCCCATCCTTAACTCAATTCTTATTTAATTCCTATGAAAAACATTTAAAAACTTTAGATGATCATAAATATCTTATTAAGGTAAAAAAATAAGGAAAATTAATAGTCTTGGGAAAATATTAAAACCATGAATACTTTATCAAAAATCAATATTTTCCACCTTTAAGAAGTAGTGAATATACTTCACTGAATATAAGCTCATGGATTACCACTTTTTGTAACCAAAATATTACCATAGAGGCCATATAAAGAAAAAAATAACACATATAAGTTAACTTGGGACATAAACATACGTAAATGGAATAACAATACGGTCGACTTCCACACATATCACTAAATGGAATAGTCATACGACCGACTTCCATACCCAATGAATTGGAGGTTATAACATAACCACCCATACTTGATTTATCATAGAACCATCCATAATTTGGTTTATCATATAACCACCTATATTGGATTATCACATAACCACTCGTCAAATGTCTAACTATCATTTAATAATCATAACAAATAAAATATTTCAATTATCAACATTTCACTCATAAAATTTCATTTGCAATCACAAGAAATAATTTCAATATATTTAAATATTCAATCCAATTTCAAAAAAAAATTCAATACCAAAATACCCAAAAATGGAATAAGGGATTTATTTTACTTTAATAACATTAAGGCTTATAGAGGAAGTCAAATATCAAATAACGGTCAAGGAGGCGAAGAGGTAGTTGTCGTCGTATACTTTAAAAACATTGCCTTTTTATCATTTAGTAAAACACTTAATAGAAATAAAATACATTTTTGAAAAACTTTTAATGAAATATAAATTCAAATGGGTTGATTATACAACATATAAAATAAGGTCTTGTATAAATCAAAATATTCCTCAATGAAAAGAGATTGAGATGAAGTCCCTTACCTTGAGTCCAAATCATCACATATGTTTCTTTTTATTCCTGAATAATAAACTTAATTTAATTTATACTTGTTTGAGAACCTTTTTTAATTCTATTATTAGTTTTATATCACTTATTACCATGTTATAAAAATTAAATAATTATTTAAGTTCATATCAGTCATTTTGTCGATATTCGGTACTTGAGTCGAAAATGAACTTGTTTAGATGTAAATTGTCCATGTATCCAAAATTACATCATATACATAATGATATTCATGATTTAAATATCATATATATCCAATATATATGTATTTATATCAGTCTATAACATTTGGATATAAGAAATGAAATGCATCGTTCATGGAGACGGTAGGTCGTTCGTACGCATGAACACTACTTTCATTTCTTTGTCATATTAAAAGAATAAAAACTAAATAATACATCAGTATATTATAATTATAGTACAATATCTATGTTATATATGTTATATAAATTCATTAATACCATCCTTTATACGTTCCATGTATGGAATGAATGAGTCATATCACTTTGAGGGGGCGGTTGTCTGCACTTCCTCAAATGAAATTATCGTATTTACACATTATTGAAAGCATTAAGGTATATTATAAATAAAAATTAAAATATTATAGAGACAATATAAATATAATATATATCATATATAAATAAATTTCTATTATAATGGCTACCATGAGAGGTGGTACGAGTAAATTGAACAATCATTATTTCGTGAGGCAGTAGTTCGTCTTACACAGAAACACTATGTTTGTAGCCATTATATGGAGGTGTGTGTATGTGTAGTTTGTATCATTATCATAAAAAAATCCTGGTATATTTATGATTCTTTTTTTGTTTTGTAAACAAATAATAAGAATATCATAGGGATTGGAGGAGAAAAATAAACGAAAGGAACTTGAGTGAAGATGTTGCCTCTAAATAAGGTAACTTCTTTTGATTTGAGCCAAATGGATTTCTTGAATTATCTTATTCCCAAGGTAAGGCTTATAGAATAAAGTTAGGGATTTTGGGAGATTATTTGAGTTTAATTTGGATGATCCAAGGGGCTTTAGAGTTGTGATTAAGTGGGTAGATGTGGTGTCCTTTTGTAAGAGGGAGGAGGGAACTTTAGAAAAGTTTTGAAATATTATTTTATTATAAATTGATTTTCAAATTATAATAGTTCCAAAGTAATATATTTAGAGGATAATATGAAAATAGGTCTAAATAATCTCAACCAATAGGTTTTAGACATGTTTAGGGCACAAAATTAACCTTATATTTTATCTTTAACTCTTAGTTAAAAACATTAACTCTCACCTTGTCTTCTTGTATTTTCACAATATATGGTTACTATAGTTAATATAAAATGACAAGAGGATAAAAAGTGTATAAATAATGAAATTTTTAAAATTATATAATTCATTTGGAAGAATATTTGATTTTTATGACTATTATATAATTTAATAAACTAGTTTTTGTTTTAAAAACTCATTTATGTCAATTTTGACGCTATTTAGTAATTGATTTTTTTAAAGTAGTAACAACTTGATTCCTTAAAAAAGGAATTAACTAAAATATAATATATCAATATCATTTATAAAATTATTTTATGGCATCAAAATATTAAAATTAAATTTATTTTAATATTTATAATATCATTTATTTGAATCTTTCATTAATAAGGTAATCACTACATCATCATTATCATGCCCAAGTGGCTCTATGGGTTTCCAAAATTGACTCAAGGATTCCCATGGTCAGAATTATATGATCCAATTATATTAGGACATGTTTTAGGGTATTTTAATATTATTATAATATTATTTTTTTACCCTTATTTACCATATTTACCCTTTAACCATGGTAAATAAAAAATAATTACAGAAGTTACTATTAATAATGTCCAAAAATAAAAGGTTCTTATTTAAATAATTTGGAAATTAAGATTAAAAATATGTAATATATTTTTCCAAATTTAAAACACAGAATTGGATAAATTAATTTAAAATTAATTCCCATTGTCAAAACCAGAAAGCGTATTTTTAAGAAGTAAAAACTACCAAAAGATTGACATGTGTTTATGTCAAATTTCAATGTAAAATTACTTCCAATGACCATAATTGTATTAAATGATGAAAACTTAATCTAATTATACTTTAAAACCAATTAAAATTATAATATAACTATATAAATAAATTAGATGAAAATACAATTTGGAATTAAAATGCAATATTTTTCACTATTCGATATGAATTTTATCAGAAAAATACCAAAATTTAATACAAAGTAAATTTTTATTTCCCGTTTCTAAATAAGAAGTTTATTTTTTCAAATATAACATATAAAAGTGACCAAAGTTAGATTTAAAAATGGTTCTCTATTAAAAGGTGGTAAAACGAGCTTTAAAAAATATTAGCGTATTTTATTCTTAAAATTGGATTTATTTTCATTTTAAGCCTATAATATTTATTGGATAAATGTAAACTAATTTAACAAACATGTATAATCATATTTTTTTAGTTATGTTCATTCCTGCTAATATAAATTCTTGGCGTTAACTAACATTTAAAATAAGAAGAGTATTATTATATTATTTTTCAGTATAACTCAAAGTTGTGTGCAACATAAGATTTTGAAGAAACCGGTTATTGAGTGTTGAGTATGAAATTGGGAAAAGTATTACTTTAACATAAAATTAATAACTTATTCATAAATATTAATAGATATCAAAAGGTATTATTCTATAAATACCTAGGATGCTACATCATTCCCCCCTTTTGGAAATTACATCCCCGTAATTTTATTTAATTATCAAATAAGTGGGGGTAATTATCCCTCATAGGATTTTCAGATTCTCATGTTTCAACTTCAACTATATGTTTTCTCTACAAAACCTTTACCTGATGAATCACCTTATTGTGCAACACTTTCTCTTTACGGTCAAAAATCTATACTAGATGTTCCTCAGAAGAAAGATTCTCTTCCAATTGAACTACCTCTGGACTCAAAACATGATATGGATATGGAATATCCTTTCTCAATATTGAAACATGAAAAAAATTGTGTACCTGGGATAAAATTGGAGGTAAATACACCATGTAGGCAACTGATCCAACTTTCTCTAGGATTTCATAGGGTCTAATAAACCTCATACTCAATTTTCTCTTCTTACCAAAACGGATCACACTTTTCGATGGATAAACTTTGAGAAAGATATGATCACCTACATTAAAAAAAATATCCTTCCTCTAATTATATATATAACTTTTCTGCCTGCTCTTAACTGTCCTCATGTTATTCTGAATTAGCTGAACTTTTTCTACAATATCATCTACCAATTCTGGTCTCATCAACTTCCTTTCACCTAATTCATCCCAAAAATTTTGAGTTCAACACCACGTTCCATATAATGCCTCAAATGGTGTCATCTGTATACTAGAATGAAAACTGTTATTATTAGAAAACTCAAACAAAGAAAGATGTTGATCCCAACTTCCCTGGTAATCCATTGAACAAGCACGTAGAATATCTTCCAAGGTTTTAATTCTTCATTCTAACTGCCCATATGATTGAGGATGAAAATATATACTGAAATTTAATTAAGTTACTAATGACTTATGAAGACCTTTCCAAAAGTTAGAAGTTAACCTAGGATCATGATCAGATACAATGGAGAGAGGAGTTCCATGTAACCTGAAAATATCTTTAAGATACAACCAAAAAAGTTTATCTAGATACATAGTATCTTGAATAGAAAGAAAATGATAATATTTAGTCAATTGATCAATAATAACCCAGATTGAATTGATACCTCGAGAAGTATTTGGTAATCCTACTTTGAAGTCCATGGAAACATTTTCCCATTTCCACTCTGGCACTGGAAAAGGATGAAGAAACACTTTTGGTAACTACCATTATGCTTTAACTAATTGACAAGTCAAACACTTCACAGTAAATTTAGCAATATCTCTTTTCATTCCATCCCACCAGTAACACTCCTAAAGATCTCTATAAATCTTAGTAATACTAGGATGAATTTAAAATAAAGAACTATGATCTTCACATAACAACTCTTTCTTTAACAGTGAATCATAAGGCACACAAAATCTCTTTACAATCCTCAAAACACAACCTTTATCAATGTTAAATTCAAGTAACTTACCCTTTTGAACCAATTCTTCATTTTTCTGCAACTCATTGTCTCCTTTCTGTGTTTTCTTAATTCTGTCTGATAAATATGATTTCACTACCACCTGAAACAAAATAGAGTAATTCCATGCACCAACAACTTCCATTCCAAAATTCATCAAATCAAAAACCAAAGGATCTCGTTCCAAACATAGCATAGTTAATATAGAATTATTATTTCTAATCAATGAAATAACCACTTTATTTGCCTTTTTTATATGGTAATGAATCATTCGAACATAATCCTTGATTAATTCCATCCATATCCTTTTTCTCATGTTTAATTATTTCCAAGTGAATATATACTTAAAACATTTTTGATCACTATATATTTCACACTTTATTCCATACAAATGATACCTACAAATTATTAATGTAAAAACAACAGAAGATAACTCCAAATCATGTATAGGGTAATTTAACTCATGAGGTTTAAACTAAAGTAAATCATAATAAATTACCTAATTATTCTGCATTAGTACACAACCAATTCCTTTCAATGATGCATCATTGTAGATAAAAAATTCACTAGTCCTAGGAGGAAGGGCCAAAACTGGATCATTTAACAATCTTCTTTTCAGTTCTTGAAAAAAATCATCACATCATTTTGTACATATGAACTTAACTCCCTTATGTGTTAGCTTAGTCAGGGGGGTAGATAACTGAAAAAAGTTTTCAACCAACCTTCTATAATAACCTGCTAATCCAAGAAAACAATGAATATTTATGATATTGGTTGGTCTTGGCCACTCTTCAATAAATTTTGTTTTAGAAGGGTCAACAGTTATGCAATCTTTAGAAACAATATGACCAATTAATGAAATTTTTTTCAACAAAAATTCACCCTTACTAAACTTTCCATATAGTTTCTTTTCTTTTATTTTTTTCAAAATAGTTCTTAAGTGACTTTCATGTTCCTCCTGGATTTTAGAATATACAAAAAATGTCATCTATAAACACAACCACAAACTAATACAAAAAATGATGAAAGATTCCATTTCTACCTTCTCATCATATCAGAAAAGTTTATCATAACTTTTGAACTCACTTGAAGCTAACACCCTTAGATATTTCAGCTTTAATTATGAGTAAAACCAATTTATCTTACTATCAATATCCCAGAAAAAATTTGGGACATACCTTGACAAACAGGTGAAATTTTATTCACATACAGCCATAGAATATTTCTCTTTTTGTCTCAATTCCAAGAATTTCTTTTCCATCTTAAGTCAAATAGCCTTAGAAAAGTATTTCTCAAGGAATAAATTCATAAATTCATCTCATTCCATGGCATCAATCTCTTCACTACCTTTGATATTTTTAATCATTAACCACCACTGATCGGCTTTACATTTAAATGATAAACATAAAGAGTAACATTTTGATTTTATAAACAACCCATTACATCAAAAATATTTTTCCAATGATTTAATACACCCTTCATCTTGCACATGTTCAGATGATCCTGTGAATGATGGGGGGAATTGCCTCATGAAATGATCTGCGATCTTCATCTACCTCTATGGTTGGTCTAGTTGGTCTCATGTATGGACACCACCACTATTTATCACCTGATTCAACTCATCCATCACTCTAAAAAACTATTCAATCCTGATTCCAACCATCTCAGGATGTTGATTTGAAGGTTATTTCCTTCTGTATGCCTTCCAAGTACAGCTTCCCTATTTCCTCTACGGAAAACAATTCTGAACAAACTTATCCTACATGGATAAATATGGTAATCCTAAAATTCTATATCATTTCAATTTGACCATAAATTAAAAATATTTTATGAATATTCAATTAACAATATTCTAACTCCTAAAGATATCTAAAATAACCTTTGATACCAACTATAAGGATCTGACCTTAAAAATTAATTAATCTTGAGATAAGTCATTAATTTGACTTTAATTCACATCAAGGATCTTTTCAGGATTATATATTTAGATAATTAGGTCATAACCCATACATAGTAACTTAAATATTACAAGTACACACTTCTACTCACTATCAATTTTCTTCCATAAAACAAAAACTCTTTAAAAATAAACACGGTATCATTTCATGTTTAAATGGCATAGATTTTCCTTGATCTCGTACTTGAATATATTCTTCTTTAAGTCCTATGAAAAACATATCAAAACTTGGGATGAGAAAAAAAAGATTAGTAAGGGATATACAAAGAAGGAAAACTTTTAGTCTTGCAAAAGCATGAAAACCATGGATACTTCATCAAAAAGTAATAATTTTTACCTTTAAGAAGTAGTAAATATACTTAATTGAATATAAGCTCATTTATTACCCTTTTTTTAACCAAAATATTACCATAATTTCCATATAAAGCAATATATAACACATATAAGGTAACTTGGGACATAAACATACTTAAATGGAATAATCATACGGATGACTTCCACACATATCACTAAATGGAATAGCCATACGACCAAACTCTATACCTAATGCATTAGAGGTTTTAACATAACCACCCATCCTTAGTTTATCATGGAATAACCCTTAATTTGTTTTATCACGTAACCACCCATCTTGGTTTATCACATAACCACCCTTCAAATGTCCAAGTACCATTTAATAATCATAACACATAAAAGATTGAAATTATCAACATTTCACTCATAAAATTTCATTTGCAATCGCAATAAATCATTTCAAGATATTGAAAAATTCAATCCACTTTCAAAACCATTTTCAATACCAAAATACCCAAAAAATTGAATAAGGTATTTCTTTTCCTTTTAAAAACATTAAGTCATATAGAGGAAGCCAAATATCAAATAACGGTTATGATGGCAGAGAGGTCGTTGTTTCCACATATGTTAAAAACATCCTTTTTTCATTTAGTAAAATGATTTTTAGAAAAAAAAACTTTTTTGAAAACCATTTAATGAAATATAAAGTTAAAGGGGTTGATTACACAATGTATAAAATAATTTTATGTATAAATTAAAATATGCATTAATAAAAGAAGATTGAGACGAAGTCCCTTACCTTGAGTCCAAATCGTCATGTATGTTCCTTTGAATAATAAATTTAAGTTAATTTATACTTGTTTGAGAACCTTTTTCAAGTTTAATATTCTTTTTATATCACTTATTACCATGTTATAACAATTACATAATTATTTAAGTTAATATCGGTCCTTTTTTTGATATTTGGTACTTGAGTCAAAAATGAACTTGTTTTAATGTAAATTGTCCATGTAGTCAAAAATTCATGATCTATAGAATTATATTCATGATTTAAATATCATATATATCCAGTATATATTAATTTATAATATTCTATAACATATTGAGGTAAGAAATTAAATGCATTGTTCATGGAGACAGTAGGTCATTCGTACACATGAATGATACTTTCATTTCTTTGTCATATTAAAGGAATGAAAACTAAATGATACATGGGTATATTATAATTAAAATATAATATCTATGTTATATATGTTACATAAGTTCATTAACTCCATCCTTTATACATTCCATGTATGTCATGAATGATTCATGTCACTTTGAGGGGGTGGTACTTCGTACTTCCTCAAATGAAATTATCGTATTTACACATTATAGAAAGAATAAAGGTATGTTGTCAATAAAAAATACAAAATAATATATAAAATATAAATATAATATATATAATATATAAATACAGTTACATCATAATGGACACCAAGAGATTTGGTAGGATAAAATTAAACAATCATCGTTTTGTGAGGCAGTAGTTCACCGTACACAAAAACAGTATGTTCATATACATTAGATAGAGGTGTGTGTAAGTGTAGTTATAATACTTCTTATAAAAAAATCCTTGTATATTTATTATAATATTTTTTTATGTAAACAAATATTAAGAAGATCATAGGGAGTGGATAAGTAAGATAAAGGAAATGAACTTGAGAGAAGATGTTACCTCTAAATTGGATACCTTCTTTCATTTGAGCCAAAAGGATTTATTAAATTTCCTTGTACCTAAGGTAAGGCTTATAAGAGTGTTTTATAGCTGTTGGGAGATCATTTGAGTATAATTTTTATGATTCAAGGGGATTTATAGGTGTGAGTAAGTGGGTAGAGGTGGTGATCTTTTATAAGAGGGAGGAGGGGCATTTTAGGAAAGTCTTCAAAATGTATTTTATTATAAAGTGATTTTCGAATTATAATAGTTCCAAAGTGATATATTTCTAGTATAAGATCATTATGGGTCTAAATCATCTCAAATGATAGGTTATAGACAATTTTATTTCACAAAATTAACATTATCTTTTATCTTTAACCCTTAGTTAAAAACATTAACTCTTATCACGTCTTCTTGTATTTTCACAATATATGGTTACTATAGTTACTATAAAATGATAATAGAACTACAATTAGATCATTAATGACATTTTTAACATTATATAATTCATTTTTTTTAATCTAATATTTTTAGAACTATTATATCATTTAATAAAATAGTATTTGTTTTAAAAACTCATTTATGTCAATTTTCATACTATATAGTAATTGATTTTTGTTAAAGTTAAAACAACTTGATTCATTCTAAAAAAGGAATTAACTCAAATATAATATGTCAATATCATCCAAAAAATCATATATGGCATCAAAATATTCAAATTACATTTATTTTAATATTTATAATATCATTTATTTGAATCTTTTATTAATAAGGTAATCACTACATCATCACTATGTTATAAATAAATTTATTTATTTAATGTCTAAACTTATAAATAAAATACCATAATTTAGGAAATATTTTTAGATTTGTAATTACTATTTATATTCAATTAGATCGGTTATATTACCCTATATAAAAAAATTAGTAAAAGATATATGTTTATGTTATATTTTTCTTTACTTTAAATTAATTCTTATAACATGTCATTATCACACATAAGTGGACCCATGGAGTCCCAAAATCAATCCAAGGATACCCATGGTCAAGAATATCTCATCCAATAGGATTATTACATGTGTTAGGGTAGTTTAATATTATTATAATATTATTTTTTACCCTTATTTACAAGATTTACCCTTTAACCATGGTAAATAAAAAATAATTACTGGAGTTACTATTCATAATGTACAAAAATAAAAGGAATCTATTTAAAAAATTTGGACCTTCTGATTCCAAATATGGAATCCATTTTTCCAAATTCAAAACTCATAATTGGAATAAATTAATTTAAAATTCATTCTCATTGTCAAAACCAGAAAGCGTGTTTTTAAGAAGTAAAAACTACCAAAAGATTGACATGTGTTTATGTCCAATTTCATTTTAAAATTATATAAAATTACCATAATTTTATTAAATGATAAAAAAATAATCATATTATTCTTTAAACCCAATTAAAATTATAGTATAACTATATAAATAATTAGATGAAAATACAATTTTGAATTAAAATGCAATATTTTTCATTATTCATTAAAATATGAATTTTATAAAAAAAATACCCAAATTTTCTCCAAAGTAAATTTTTATGTCCTGATTATAAATAAGAAGTTTATTTTTTCAAATAAAACGTATAAAAGTGACATTAACTTTATTTAAAAATGGTTCTCCATCAAAAGGCGGTAAAACGAGCTTTTAAAAATATTAGAGTATTTTATGCTTAAAATTGGATTTATTATCATTTTATGCCTCTAATATTTATTGGATAAATGTAAAAAATATTTAAAAACGTGTGTAATAATATTTTTTTTAGTTTTTTTCATTCCTTCCAATACAACGGTTAGGTGTTAACTAACATTTAAAATAATAATAGTATTATTATATTATTTTTCGGTATAACTCAAAGTTATGCGTAACGTAAGATTTTGGAGAAACTCAATATTGTGTATCGAGTATGCTTTAGGAAAAAGAGTCCCTTTAATGTAAAGTTAACAAATTATTCATAAATATTAATAGATATGAAAAATTATTATTCTATAAATACCTGGTATGCTATAATAACTTTTAAAGTATACCAGAATACCATCAATAAATATTAATCACTAATGAAAATATCTAGGATTAATTTATGTTATGGTATCAACCTCACTACCTTAGGTAATAATAAGAAACTAAAATTTTCTATCATAATTGGATTATACTAAGATTCTAAACCATTTTGTATGCTCCCATATTCAGTTAAAAAAATAGTGGTTTTTGGATACATGTCTTTCCCAACTTCATCTTCCTGGTCATGTTTCAACCAAATACTAAAACCAAATTGGTAAGGATGATATCCAAAAGAATATAAGTATATGAACATAAAATCCCAATTCTAATATTTATTCTCCAATGACACCTTCTTTTCATTTCAACCATGACATACTTAGTTAATCCTATATTGACTAGTGACTGATATTTATCAATGGTATTCTGATATATTCTAAAAGTAATGAGGGTTGTGTGAAACATCTAAGGATTATTCTTTAATATTGTTTCTTTAAACGTAAGGAAACATATATTAAATGGTATTAATAACCTTCAAAAGAGACTTTATGGTAAGTTTATATTTTTGGGGATAACTATTTAATAATACATGATTGAGGTATGAACAACTCTTAGGTTTAATATATGATTAAGGTTAATGTAATTAAGAGCTGATTTATTTTGAAAATAATGTTAGAAAATATTAGTAACCTTAGGATTTATGATTGATTCATGATATTTTTTGTGAATTTTTCCCATTTTTTGGATTATAGTGTAACGACCCGAAATTTTGAATAAATATTGTTTCCTAATTTTGTGTGTTATTTTATTTTATACTCAACAAAACTGTTTCATTTGATAACATTAGTATAATTAAAATGAGACTGTTGGGTTTTGACTATTATATGACTGTTAGTCAGTATGAACTTTGGAAAGTAAATGTTGCGATTATCGTCTCTAAATACAAGTGATCTTGGTTAATTAATATAGAAAGAAGATTAGATGGCCTCATCCAGTAGTCTCGGTCCAATCGAAGCCCATCTAACAGAACTTGGGAAGAAGGTAGCACCACTGGGATTTACTCTGGACCAAACCCAAGCCGAACTTCATCGTGTGAAGCTAGAACAGAATCACCTTCGTGAGAAGTTCAAACTGATAGAAATTACTACTCATGCAATGTTGGCCGAGCCGCCCCAAGATTCTCTCACCTTAGCACACCTTATTCTTAGGTCTTATGCTGGTGTTATAAGGGGCTATGTAACAAGACCGTAACATCCTTGTGTAATCCTTTGACATAAATAAAAATTGTGATTTATTTTTATGATGAAGTTTGTGAATTTTCAAATGTCATGATAAATATAGTATGCATATTTTTGATGAATTCTAGAAAAAGGATATTTGAAAATATTTATGTAAACCTTAAATAATTAATTATGTGTAATGATTTTCAAAAAAATAGTCTTCTACAATTATGTTCAGTACGAAATTTAGAGTCTAATAAGATCAACTTAATTTTTGATGAATAGTAAATTATGAATAGTAATTTTATGCTTAGGATTAGTAATATGACTAAATGGATTAGTAATCTCACTTAAAGTAAGTATTAATATAATCTAGGCACCTTGATTAAGTAATGTGATTCAATAAAATAGGTAAATAATTGTTTTGTAAATTATTAGTCAAGTATTAGTTTTTTCAGGTGAATAGTGTTTTTTAATTAAAAATTATATTAAAAATATTTAGAAAATTATTTTAATAAAATATATTTCATTTTTGAACTCAGAGCATCGATATTATGTTAAGATAATTTTTGGGGATTTTTCTGAAAAAAAAATGAATTTTTGGTGAATAGTGTTTTTATTTAAAAATTAAATTAAAAATATTTAGAAAATTATTTTTATAAAATGGAGTTTATTTTTGAATTCAGATCATTTATATTATGTTAAGTTAAATTTTTGGGAGTTTTTTGAAAAAGTTGAATTTTCAGTGAATAGTAAAAATACAGTTTTAGGGTGTCGGTATGTTTAATGACATCATGACTGCATCATGATGACGCCATGGGATATTTTAAGGGAAGGTAGACTTTTGAATAGTAAGATAAGGTATTAGGTGTCCCAAGTGGCCAAAACCATGAGGAAATACCACTTTTTTTGTCAATACCACCAATGAGGTGTCCCTTGGCCATTAATGCCTTGTCCCCTCGCTTTCCCTATAAATACCAAGCCATTCTCTCATCCTTTCTATTTTAAAATCCTCCTCAACAAATTTCTGGTCTCCTTACCTCCCAAGGAGTCCTCCCAAGGTTCCCCCAAGCCCTCAAGGTCCCAAACGTTGAGTTTTAAAAGTTACGTTTTAAGGTAAGGGATCCTACCTCCCTCTTTCTTTCCAAGTACTCTCTTTTATGTCATTTATTTTATGATCCATATTATTATGTTGGAGGATGTTATTTTATATTCATACTACTATCTTTTTCATGTTCATACTATTAGATACCCCCTCTTTCTCTCATCATTTCATTTTAATAATGTTAAAGTGTCGTCGTTAGGCTGCTGGATTTTTAAGGGATTCTTTCACCCTTCTCGTTTTCAAGATCCATTTTCATGTCAAGTCTTTCATGTTCCTTTTTATTATGTTGGGGTATGATATCTAAATATATTATACTGATCTTTTATGTTCATATGATGAGATACCCTATTTGATCTTTTCAATTCATTTTTTTGATGTTTTAAGTGACGCCGTGAGGCTGCCGAATTTTTAAGGGATTCTTTCACCCTTCTTGTTTTCAAAATCTATTTTCATATCAAGTATTCAGGTTCCTTTTTATTATATTGTGGTATGATCTCTATATCTATAATATTTATATTTTATGTTTATATGATGAGAGACCCTATTTGATCTCATCAATTCTTTTTTTTTGATGTTTTAAGTGACGTTGTTAGGCTGCCGAATTTTCATAAGAGAAGTCTTATTTTTGTCTTCCTTCAATGTTTTTCATTTCATATGGTATGTCTTTCAAATTTCATTACCATGTTCTTATATCCATTATATTCTGTACCTCTACTATTTTATGGATCATTTATGAGTGGGTGACCCATTTCCCCTCTCTTTTCAATGTTTTCTAAAACCCTGCAACATAGTCGTTATGCTGCCGAATTTTTGTCTCAAAATGTCTCTCTCTTTTTCTCAAATTATTTTATTTTATTAAGTGAATACTCAAATATCTTTCTTCTATAGGGGTATTCACATATATATCAAAATGATCTATTTTAATTCTAGGACTTACATACATAAAACCCTCTTTCCTTTTTCTGTGGGTTTAAAGTGATATAAAGATCACGTCTTTAAAGCAGTTTTTAAAATGTGATGACTATGAAATGAAACCCATTTCTTTTATACTATATGGGTTGTTTATGAAATGATTGATGATGATATATTTGGCTCACATGATAATAAAGGCAAATTTAATGGTGCGCCCTGATAGCGCTTCAATGCATTGGGTAAAGACTTAATCTCTAGAGATGACCATTTTTAACGACGCCTTGGTGAATAACCTTGGTAATTTTTAATGACACCTTGGGGATGGATCTTGGTGAAACGGAAATGATTGTCTATGTTAAATGTTGTAGCCACATATTCAAGTTATGAAACACGTTATTTTTATTATGATATGCCTCATGAACAGTTTCTCATGCCTTAAAGTTATTTTTTATGACTTTTGATGTATCTCAAGTTCTCATGTAAAATGTTTCCCTTGTTTCCCTTACTGGGCCTTCTGCTCACCCTTTCCTTTGATGTATGCTCCCAAGTTATGAGATGTTGTAATAAACATAGGATGAACAAATTAATATGCCTTTCAAGTGTTTAATAAGAATGTTTTTGTTGTTTTCATGTATTAAGTTCCTGGTTTCCAAGACACTAAACCTTAAAGATCCTCAGTTTCGTATAATGTAATGAAAGTTTATGTGATAAAAAGGTGGGATGCTATAGTTGGTATCAAAGGATTGTTTAGTTATTTGTAGAAATTAGGATATGAAAACTTTAGGAAGAACCCTATAGAAAAGTTTAAATATAGGAAATCTTCCTGGTATTTTGGTGAGTATTGAGTAAGGGGTTGCCAAGAAAATACATCCCTGTCTGGATACGAGCAGGTAGAGGTGGCTCTGGCACAGATGTACATAGGGGTAAAACCCGAAAACACCGCTTTGAGCTAGACTTGAATGGGAATTGGTGCACGACAACGGGCCTTGTTACAATCTTGGTTATGACACTCCCAGGGTATATGCTTTGGTAAATTCATAATCTTAGTATGAACCATTATTAAAGGAACAAAGATAAAATAAAATAAAGATTCACATAAGAATATATGATCATGGATAACCTAGATTGGAACCTACGGGATCACAAGTTAGGGTATATTTTCCTTCTACAAGTTTATCCTTCTATTCTTAAAGTTTCCTTTTAATGATTATTGGATAGGTATTTAGGCCCTTAATTATACTTTCTTTTCTTAGTTAATGGAAGGAAATGGAAGAACATGTCCCAACAACCAATGTGATAGGAAATGTGATGATTTCCCTATTAATGTGATAGAGATGATGAGAGATCAAGTTGAACATATTGTGATTATTCCAAACCAGTTATCAAAAATCACAATTAATATTTGGTACCTAGTTGAATGCCCAAATTCATCAAGTAAGAAGAAGACAAAGTCTTAAGGATGTTCATTTGATAAAGTTGATAAGGGAAATAAGAACCAATTTTTTTTGCAAAAAGTTTGGGAAGAGGCACCAAGGAGAATGTCACAAAGGAACTGGGAGATGTTTTAAGTGTGGGAAGATAGGGCATAAAGTAGCCAATTTCTTTTAAAAAATGGATAATGTGATGAATGGAGATAAGGTTCAATCTAATGTACCTTATACTTTTCAATGTGGTAAATGTGGAGAAGTTGTACATTATCCAAGGAAATGATCTCTTGGAAGGGATGAGAAGAATGATGATCATCAACAGTCTTCAAGGATAAGGGAACAATGAAATTCCTATGCTGAGATGGATCTTGATGACTGAAGTACATGTAACTTCTTCACAATAATTGTCTATGTCATGTTGTATTTTAGTTCGTGCTCTATGAGCACATCTTTTATGTTTTCAAATATCATCAAGTCACTACCTAAGATGATTATCATTAAGGAAAACATCTATTGTTATGTACCACATGTTGATGTAGTGAAGCTGTTCTTCTTAAAAAATGTGATTAGGGGATTAACAGATGATTATTATTTTGGAGGACGTTCACTATTTTGGGAACCCTATATGATCGAGGTAAATAGATTACTACGTTATTTTCTTTGAGGAGTAAAGTTTGACTTATATTTTGAAGAATCGATGAATTTAAGGTGAACTTATAGTAATTTAGGTTACTTATGGAAATGATTAACCTATCTTGGGGAAAATATGTTTAAGTTAGTTACTTTTGTTATAAGATGTTAGGAGTGGTTGATGTTGTTTGGATATGAACGATGAAGTTTATTTTGTAAGACTATGTTATCAAATCCTTCTTCTATTTGGGTTTCAATCTTAGTTTGGTTTATTTTGAGGATTTTTAAGGACAGTTATTTACGGAATGTTCTATGATGAACTATGGGTAGTACCATGGAATTTTGAAGATTTAAAGAAGTTTCCCTTCCTATGGGATTCTTTATTTTTTAAGAGTTGTTTTATCTTACCATTTATGTTTTTGGGATAATGTTTAAAGATAGAAGAAATACATAGTTAATCTTTTGTGGATTATGTGATTCTCTAGAAGATGATTCTTGTGCTTTTGATGAGACCAAGTGTTTTTTAATGCTCATCGTTTGGAGAGAAGATTAGTTTTGGTAGAAACTTATTAAAGGATGAAACTCTACTTGAAGGTAAATATATTTCCTTATGTTTTTATTCTATATAGTAAATGAATTCCTCAAAATTATGAAAAGGAATGTAAAATAAAAACATTGTTGGTTTACATTTCCTATTGGGTAATCAAAGAATGTTTACACACATCATAAGTTTGTGATTTTCTTGTGGATAACTTTCTCCTAATCATGTTTTCTATCACTCTCCCTCAGAACATGATCCTTTATTTTCTCCTCCATATCCATGTTTTCCTACATGGAATCCTAGTATGGGTTAACTCGGGTGACCTTTGTAATTCCCTTTCTTTCTTTTAAAGTAATAGTTTTACTGACTCCTTTTCCGATGTGGGACTTTCAATGAAATTTCCAAACCCAATTTTAAAAATTGCGAGGACACAATTTCTTAAGGGGGAAAGAATGTAACAACCCGAAATTTTGAATAAATATTGTTTCCTAATTTTGTGTGTTATTTTATTTTATACTCAACAAATCTGTTTCATTTGATAACATGAGTATAATTAAAATAATAATGTTGGGTTTTGACTATTATATGACCGTTAGTCAGTATGACCTTTGGAAACTAAATGTTGTTATTATCGTCTCTAAATACAAGTGATCTTGGTTAATTAATATAGAAAGAAGATTCGATGGCCTCATCCAGTAGTCTCGGGCCAATCGAAACCCATTTAATGGAACTTGGGAAGAAGGTAGCACCATTGGGCTTTGCTCTGGACCAAACCCAAGACGAACTTCATCATGTGAAGCTAGAATAGAATCTCCTTCATGAGAAGTTCAAACTGATATAAATTACTACTCGTGCAATGTTGGCCGAGCCGCCCCAAGATTCCCTCACCTTAGCACACCTTACTCTTAGGTCCTATGCTGGTGTTATAAGGGGCTATGTAACGAGACCATAACAGCCTTGTGTAATCCTTTGACTTAAATAAAAATTGTGATTTCTTTTTATGATGAAGTTTGTGAATTTTCAAATGTCGGGATAAATATAGTATGCATATTTTTGATGAAGTCTAGAAAAAGGATATTTGAAAATATTTATGTAAACCTTAAATAATTAATTATGTGTAATGATTTTTAAAAAATGGTCTTCTACAATTATGTTCAGTACGAAATTTAGAGTCTAATAATATTAACTTAATTTTTGATGAATAGTAAATTATGAATAGTGATTTTATGCTTAGGATTAGTAATGTGACCAAATGGATTAGTAATCTCACTTAAAGTAAGTATTAATATAATCTAGGCACCTTGATTAAGTAATGTGATTCAATAAAATAGGTAAATAACTTTTTCAGAAATTATTAGTCAAGTATTAGTTTTTTCAGGTGAATAGTTTTTTTTAATTAAAAATTAAATTAAAAATATTTAGAAAATTATTTTTATAAAATGGATTTCATTTTTGAACTCAGAGCATCGATATTATGTTAAGATAATTTTTGGGGATTTTTCTGGAAAAAAATGAATTTTTGGTGAATAGTGTTTTTATTTAAAAATTAAATTAAAAATATTTAGAAAATTATTTTTATAAAATGGAGTTTATTTTTTAATTCATATCATTGATATTATGTTAAGTTAAATTTTTGGGAGTTTTCTGAAAAAGTTGAATTTTCAATGAATAGTAAAAATACAGTTTTAGGGTTTCGGTATGTTTAATGACATCATGACTACATCATGATGATTCCATGGGATATTTTAAGGGGTGGTCGACTTTTGAATAGTAATATAAGGTATGAGGTGTCCCAAGTGACCAAAACCATGATGAAATACCACTTGTTTTGCCAATACCACCAATGAGGTGTCCCTTGGCCATTAATGCCTTGTCCCCTCACTTTCCCTATAACTACCAAGCCATTCTCTCATCCTTTCCATTAAAAAATCCTCCAAAAAAATTTATGGTCTCTTTACCTCCCAAGTAGTCCTCCCAAGGTTCCCCCAAGCCCTCAAGGTTCCAAACATTGAGTTTTAAGAGTTACGTTTTAAGGTAAGGGATTCTACCTCCCTCTTTCTTCCCAAGTACTCTCTTTTATGTCATTTCTTTTATGCTCCATGTTCTTATGTTGGAGGATGTTCTTTTATATTCATCCTACTTTATTTTTCATGTTAATATGATGAGATACTCCCTCTTTCTCTCATCATTTCATTTTAATAATGTTAAAGTGGCGCTGTTAGGCTGCCGAATTTTTAAGGGATTCTTTCACCCATATCGTTTTCAAGATCTATTTTCATGTCAAGTCTTCCATGTTCCTTTTTATTATGTTGGGTTATGATTTCTAAATATAACATACTGATATTTTATGTTCATATGATGAGATACCCTATTTTATCTTGTCAATTCATTTTTTTGAATTTTTAAGTGACGTCGTTAGGCTGCCGAATTTTTAAGGGATTATTTCACCCTTCTCATTTTCAAAATCTATTTTCATGTAAAGTCTTTAAAGTTCCTTTTTATTATGTTGGGGTATGATCTCTATATCTATCAAACTGATATTTTATGTTCATATGATGAGATACCCTATTTTATCTCATTAATTCTTTTTTTTTGAAGTTTTAAGTGACGCGTTAGGCTGCCGAATTTTCATAAGAGAAGTCTTATTTTTGTCTTCCTTCAATGTTTTTCATTTCATATGGTATGTATTTAAAATTTAATTACCATGTTCTTATATCCATTATATTATATCCCTCTACTATTTTATGGATCATTTATGAGTGGGTGACCCATGTCTCCTCTCTTTTTAATGTTTTCTAAAACCCTGCAACATAGTCGTTATGCTGCTGAATTTTCATCTCAAAATGTCTCTCTCTTTTTCTCAAATTATTTTATTTTATTAAGTGAATACTCAAATATCTTTCTTATACAGGGGTATTCACATATATATATAAATGATATATTTTAATTCTGGGACTTACATACATAAAACCCTATTTTCTTTTTCTGTGGTTTTAAAGTGACATAAAGATCACGTCTTTAAAACAGTTTTTAAAATGTGATGACTATGAAATGAAACCCATTTCTTTTATGCTATATGGGTTTTTTATGAAATGATTAATGATGATATATGTGGCTCACATAATAATAAAGGAAAATTTAAGGGTTCACCCTGATAGCGCTCCAATGCATTGGGTAAAGACTTAATCTCTAGAGATGGCCATTTTTAACGACGCCTTGGTGAATAACCTTGGTAATTTTTAATGACACCTTGGGGATGGACCTTTGTGAAACGGAAATGATTGTCTATGTTAAATGTTTTAGACACATCTTCAAGTTATTAAACACGTTATTTTTATTATGATATGCCTCATGAACTCTTTCTCATGCCTTAAAGTTATTTTTCATGACTTTTGATGTATCTCAAGTTCTCATGTAAAATGTTTCCCTTGTTTCCCTTACTGGGCCTTCTGCTCACCCTTTCCTTTGATTTATGCTCCTAGGTTATGAGATTCTGTAATGAAATTAGAATGAACAAGTGAATAATTCTTTCAATTTTTTAAGAAGAATGTTTCTTTTTGTCATGTATTAAGTTCCTAGTTTCCAAGACACTAAACCTTAAAGATCCTCGGTTTTATATAATGTAATGAAAGTTTATGTGATAAAAAAGGAGGGATGATATATATAGTGACTAGTGTGTGATTTTATTAACTATAGACTGAATATAAGATTTACTTTTGTAGAAATATTCGATTTCCCATTATTTTAATGTCCTAAAGATTCAAATGGTTTTGGGAAAGGTATACTCTGGAGAATATATGATTAGTGTATAAAGAATCAACTCTATTTGAGGAAAGATATATATGTTTATATATCTTAAGATAGTAAGGTAGATGTTCCATTGGAATTTATATCTAGTTTAATAAACATGTTAAGAATAACCTCCCATAATTTCATTAGTGGGTAATGATTAAAATTGTGAAGATGTAATTTATTTAAGGGGGTAGAATGAAACAACCTGAGATTTCACTATATATTTTAACTAGATAAATATTTTGTTAATAGAATGTTTAATATGTAAAACAAAACTAAAATGAAAAAAAAAACCTTGATATGTTTTGAATATTAAATATTATCGTTAAAACTTAGTCGTTGAATTAGCTAGTATAAATGAAAGTAACCATATGACAAAATAAATAAAAAAATGTAAGAATAAATGGAATCTGGAATTGAAATAATTCTTTTTGAAGCCCATTTGTCTGAACTAATATGGTTATCCACTCTAGGGTTTTACCTTAACCAATACCAGGCCTAAATCGTGCAATTGTAATTTGTTCAAAACTGTATATGGGAGAAGTTCAAGCTCATTGAGATTTCCATAAGAACCATGTCATCTAAACCACCACTCAAAACTACAACCAGATCATATCTGATGATTATTTATTATGAAGATATCATAAGGGGTTATGTAAGTAGATATTATAATTATATTTAAATGAAATAAACTATTTATATATATAGATATATCATGAATTTATATAATTTTTTAAAGTAATTTTTTCAAAATTCACTTTGTGCTTGAAAATGTATTTTGAAGAAATTGGAATTTTATTTTCAAGGAAATATGTTTATTTTTATTTAATATTAATAAGATATAATTACAAAATATTAATCATTAATTTATAAAATAATATTTAGTAAATATACCAAATTTGTTTTCTATAAAAATAGTTTATCGAAAAATTTTATGTTTTTAATTAAAAAAATTATAAATTATAGGATATTAATTTGAAAAAATTAACATCATTTTTGTATTTATCATTTTCATATTAAATTTATATGAATTTTTTATATTTTTCTAAAAAAATTTATTTTTACATGAATAGTATAAAATACTTTTTTTACAAATAACATGACTTTATGACATTATTTATATATAGTTTTATATTGGAGATTTATGAAACCTTTTTATAAGAAAAAATATGTAGTTTATAATTTTATTTATAATTTTATAATTTTTTTTAATATTATAAACTTATATTTTACATTTTAGAATTTATGTTATTTTTTTAAAGAAAAATGTTTTTAATACATTATACATTTAGTATTTTAAAATTAATTTTTATCACTTTTAAAAATTGAATAAAAATAGATTTAAAGTTTGAAATAATTATATCCAAATTATATAATGAGGACCATTTTATTTTGTACTTAAAGGAAAAATTACCTAGGTAAAAACTACTTATCATAGTGAAAACTAAAATGGTACAAATAAGTAACCTTAAAGTTAAAGAGCCTGATATGTTTAAAACATATTTCTAAATGGGTAATGGAGGTGTTTCCACACCTTATATACTCTAAACTCCATTATTTATAAATTTTGGAACCATTTCCCCTAATATTGACTTCCCATTATTATAGTGTTTTGGGTATTTACAAAAATGTCACTTCTTTTCACTTATTAAAGGGGTATTCCTCACCTCACTCCCCCTTACACAAAAACCCCATAATTTCAACCCAAAATAACTCCAATCCTAAACTTAAAACTCCTAAACTCTTTAATTAGTTTCTATTATTATCAAAACATTATCCCTCAAAGTTTTAACCCCCTTCGTGAAGGAGATAATCCAAGAATTGAAGTATAAGTTTCTAACCTATCTTTCTCTTTTATAATTTTTTAGTGATTTTTTTAGTAATAAAATTTAAATTAACCATATTAAAATTATAACATCAGTATAATTATTATACTGGTATGTTATTATAATTATGGTTCAATCATTAACCACCCTCCCTTTTCTATTAAGAAAAATGAAAAGGTGAATCATGTATTGTGTGGACTACCACCACCACGATGAAATGTTTTTCATTTTACTTAACCAAATAAAAATGATGGTAATAATAGTTAATTTAATATATAATTATGATATTTATCATATTTTTTATATTCTTAAATGATAAACTTTATTACTCATTTTACCTTCTCTATGGAAAATAAAATCACCATCTATGCGTATGTGTGGACTACCGCCTCCATAGAATGATTGATTCACATTTATTATTTCATATATGCCTATATAGATGGTACTAAGAATGGTTTTAAAGGATAAATATGGTTTTTATGACATCATTAAGGGTATTTTGTAACAAATTTTAGAACATGTTGATGATATGACCAACAAATGATTGTCGTTAATCCAATCTTTTAAAACAAGTGTATTAAGAGGAAAATATTTTATTTAAATTCTATAATATTTTCATATGCATTAATTTTTATTATAATTACACTATAATTCAGATTTATCATGATATTAAACACTAAATTATATCATTATTCTACTAGTGTGTTGATATTTCAATTAAATCACCTCATAAACATCTATTAATAATGGTATGCCCGTGTTTGGGTCGATATGACCACCTAATTAAAGAATGCTATGAAATTATATCATGGATTATTATAAAAACATAATTACTAGTATAATATGATATAAATGTGTAAATAATTTTTTTAAAGGATTCATTAATATTTAACTCATTAATTAAGAAAACACACTTTGCAGGTTGAAAATCATCAAAAAATGTTCATTATCAATTTCATATTCTAGGATAAATACTAAAGTAATCATGAAAAGATATTTAAAATTAAAAAGTAGTTATAATTCATCTATTATAGAAACATTAATGAACTTTAGATGATGAACTTTTTGTAGAATAATAAATAAAAACACTACTATTACAAATCTCATTCAAATGAATGAGATTAACCACACCCAACATAAAATGTACGTAAGAAATAATTAATATGAATATATAAAATAATTAAAAATTAATTTTATAAAAGGTTATTTATATGAAAAATGTTATAAAATAGGTTATTATGATATTTATGTTTTCTATATAGGATCTTAGAGTGCAATCAACTATGTAGGGAAACAATTCAAGGGTTTCTTTGTCTCAAATTTTAATCCCATGAGAGATGTTTATGTTATACACTATGTTTCCTTTTAAATGGTGTAAATATTAACCCATTGTAATTTTGTATCATGATCCTCTTATATTTTATGATATTCAATTTTCTATTTAAATTTATACCTATCATGTGGTTTTGATTCAAATTTTATGGAGTCTATGGGGGTTTTTCTTTACTCAAATCTTTTTCTTCAGTTATAATCACTCCTATTTGATTATTATCTTTAAATATTGATCTATTATAACATTTGATGATGTTATATTGTATTTATTCCTTCTTTATGGGGAAATAATATTTCACACCAAATTATTCTTCTTTGATGACTCTATTGGTTCATGAAAATGCATCTTTCTTAATAATAACTCTTGTTTATTTTAATGGTTTTTCTTTCATATCCATATTTTTACTTCTCGGAAATGTTCTCCTTTACTTAATGGAAAATAAATATCATTTAAACTCCAATGATAAATTTCATTCCCCTTTATTCATTTTAAATTAAAGGTTTCATTATCCTTTTTATGATGTGGTTTTTCAATAAAGGCATTTTAAAATTTTTAAAAAGTATGTTCCTTAATAGGATTATATATTCTTCTATTATACTTCAAACTTTGACATATGTTTTAACAAGTTCTCTTTATTATAATTTTTTTGAATAAATTTTTTAAGGATTTTTCCATTTATACTCAAAAAAATGTAAAGTGACTTGAACATCACATCATTTTTAAGATGATATTATGAAACAATTTTTAATAAAAAATCTTTTTATGATTTATTTTACATTTTCAAAGGATTATTATTAAAGGAGTTTATGTTTCATGTTTCACCCTATATTTGTTTTTTATTATATAATTATTTTGGAAAATTATGTTTTTAGTTTCAAATGATTTAATTCATGATGTTATTTTATACCATTTGGATGTTTTATGAAACCCATTTTTATTTCTACAGGTTCTTTATGAGAAGTGAGTGATTTAAATTTGGATTTTTAAGAAACCCATTATTTTCTATGGGTTCTATAATATCCTATATCAACTCACTATATAAATAGTAACTAGACTAGAATTTCATGTAACCTAAGTCATGACTCTTTATACGCTATAGGCTACTAACTAGCAATGAGGGTCTAATGTGGTATTTTGAGTAGACTATACCCCCATATCAAAGTGTGAAATAGTAGTATAAATAACCAAACATCATCTATAAAACATAACATTAAAGTAAAAGAAATAAATGTAGCAAGAGAAAATAAATAAATTAAATTCTATAAAATCCCAAACATATAGGCCCTATAAACACTGGCTACCCACTAGGATAGTTATATATAAATTCCAAAATAAAATAAAATAAATAAAAGGTGATATACTACATCCCTTAGCCAAATCACACCCCAAGATTCTCTATAAGTCTAAGCCATCCCGCTTGATCAGTACGATGCCTTAGCCCAAACTGTGCCTGTAACCAAGTGAATTTCTGCTCAAGTACCCATATACAGTGTTGGCCTGAGAAGGGTGGGAATACAAAACTCAGTAGGGAACCACCAACAAAATTTTGTACTCACCAACATCTTTAGTGATATATATATGTGATGTGATCATCTGAAAAGTAAATTTCAAATAAAATATTACTATTGATCCTTCGGATTGACCATACCTACTTCAGCCAGTGTAGGGGTATCTCTGAGAACATAGTGATGACCATGAATCTCAAGTTACATATAGTCTCTACATCTGTGGAATACCCATCCAGTCCTCATGAAATTATAGACCCATCCCACAGCAGTCCTATCATCCAGGATCCAAATCCATGGAAGCCCCTATCAGTATCCTCACAACTCCATGGATGAGGCCTATGATATCCCTATCATCCAACCTATAATTCCTTGATATCCCCTATTATATGTTCTTGAATCAGAGGATGAGGCCCATAGAAGCCCTATTGTGAGCTCCAAATCCATGGAATCTTCTACCATATAGGCTCCAAATCCAAGGAAACCCCTATCATATATCAAACCCCAAATCCATGGAGGCTCCAAACATTGGGTTCCATATCTATGAAAACTCCTATTTATATATGGATCCCCGAATACATGGAGGATCCAAAGACAAATATCACTATTTTTGGTAGCTCCCATCCATTCCCGACTCCAAAAACATTGCAGCCCAAACGTACCATCTCCGGTCATGGTAGTCTAACTAGGTGCAGTTACAACTCATTAAAGCCCCACCTTTTCAAACTCACCCAGATGGTGCATCCTATGACCCATAATAAATAAATTAAACATAAGGTTCAATCAAATTCACATGCCCAACTTCTCTATTCATATACCCTTGTCTCAAAACCTTAATGTTGATCTATCAATGTGGAACCTACTGGGTCTCCTTAGTCTCAACACATTATAGGCACCCTCACTTGGTTCCTTGGTCTCAATCAAGGTCTTGGTTAAACACCTAATTCACCATTACATCAAATCCCATGGAATCATCATTAAGGTGGCATGTCCTTGCCATTCATGAGGGGTATTCCTCTCTTTCATCAGACTAAGAGATAGATATGGCTTATACCAATCATTAGGGTCACTCTAGATTAGTCTGATCACCCACCCCAATCCTAGTCTACCTAAGGTATGCCCACCTAGGACTATGTAAGGGATGACAAGCCATACCAGGCTCGTCCTCACCTTCCAAGAGGTCTATAGAGCACTTGGTGTCTCATGATCCTTCTTGACCCTCTTAGGTTGGTTGTCTTGGGTTACAGCACCCCTTCCCCTTAATGGGTAAACCTGGGTTCCCATATTAGGGCCACTAAGTCTAAGTTGTTCTAGCCTCACCTCACAAGATATCTGAAGGAATTGGTGTCTCATGATCCTTCTTGACCCTCTTAGATTGGTTGTCTCGGGTTACAGCACCCCTTCCCCTTAATGGGTAAACCTGGGTTCCCATATTAGGGCCACTAAGTTTAAGTTGGTCTAGCCTCACCTCACAAGAGATCTGAAGGACATTTGATACTTCAAGGTCCTGAACTCATACATCAGTGTTCGATGAGACAAACTAATGAACAAGGGTTATTTGTGACCCTTCGCACTCACTTAAAATTTAATTAAAACATTCCATTGAATTAAATTTTCCAGTGGTGTCTCCTTAATTTTCATTAATGAGCATACGCATGAAACATAATAAAACATAAATTCCATAGGGAAATTATATGAGACTGCCTACATTTTTATAAGATTCCCTAATTTATCCCCAAGGGCCAACCATAGTTGGAAAGTCCCATCCAATCTTGACTATCTGCTTCCAAATTTTACAAGTACTCGGTCATCCCATCATGGAAAAACTATTGGAAATAGGGTATGGTCCACTCTAGATGTACACCCAAACCTCTAAGAAACAATGCATGAAAGTAGTTGGAAATCATGTAAAGTTCCCCTATTCATAGGATACTTTAAATCTCTAAATAAATTAGGATATTTCACCACTATCTGGTGAAATATTCAATTTTGACCTGATGATTCCATCAAATCACACCCAAAATGCCAAGAACATAAGAGAACGGAGGGAGGGGAAGTTCCAATAAAATCCCTTCTATGCACTGGTTTTTCATCTAAAGTAAAAGGGGGGATCCCATATTTAAAATGTAAATAAAGGGTAATTTCCACTTTTACAATGTGACACATAGCATCACATCATGAATTTTCAAGATCTACTCCTCATGCCCTTTTTCACATCTTAAAACCCCCTTAATCCTACCTTTGAAACCCCATTCATATCATCAATCACTATTCATGAGATGAATGGTATGATGTAATAATCATTAGTACCCTAAGTCTCTTGTTCATCCTCTCGTTCTTTCACAAAAACCTATGCCTTCCACTAAAACTTAAATAATATCAAAAACTCTAATTTATGGATGTTAAAACCCTCATAAAATAATTCTAATTCCTCGTTATCAAAATAAACCATCTACTAATATAAAGGTTCAAATTCCCTTGGAAATTCATAGATCATCCAAACTCGGGGTTTTATAATCTCCCCACCATAACAATTCTCATCCCCAAGAGGTATCTATAACCATTCAACCAGTGAAATCAACCTTCACAGAACATCAAAATACACTTAACTCGCCATGTTATACCTTGGATCATCGAGTGAGATTCTGTTTTGAAACTCCAAACAAGAGGTGCATAACCTATTGAAACCTAATAAACCTCTCATATCCATCATTAAAACCTCTAAAAGGTGATATATGATGCTCATATTTCTCCATACACCATGTTTTATGAACTAACTCATCATTCATCTTATGGTTATCCTTACTATAAGATTGTATTTCCAAGGATGATTCCAATTCATGGTGATCCTCACTATAAGAATCACTTACAAACATCTTTCTAGTGGTCCAGTGACATGATAACCATGTCCCACATGACACTCTTGACATGGTTCCCCTCTTATCATGTCTAACATAAAATACAAGCACCAATTAGATCACATCTTTCCAACTTCCAATGAAACCACTCAGATATACTTATAAATGCATCCTACCTCCAATTCAAATTTCCAATAAAAACACCTCATGTAGGGCCCCACTTGTATCCCAATCCATAACACCAACTCTTCTTACTTTCCAAGAACTTTTGAATAAAAATTAACTTTATCTACTTTTCATCACATGTTTCACCCCCTAAAACATGTCACTAAATATTTAATGACATGATTCACCCCTTGAACCAAGAAATAAAATTAGTATCCCCCACATAAACTCTATCATGAAACTTGTTCACCCCCTGAACCATGACACAAATCATAGATTCACCCCCTAAACCACATGGTGAATCGTTAGTTCATGAAACAGACATTAACAGGGGGTTCGCATCATAAACCACTGTCATATCACACCAAAACATCATGAGCCTGATGAAAACACACCAAATCCACATAATACCATGTCTGAATTTATACTTAGAATTCACCAAGGAATCCATTAATTATTGGTTTTATTATCCATCAGCATTAGAATGCCAAAACAACTTCCCAACGACCAGTCCCACAACCTCCCACCCCTTCTCACGCAAGGGTCACACACTCACAATTGATATCCCACTCCCCACCTTAGGATCATTCTTATCATTACACTACCAAAACAAATTCTCTAATACCATGGACCATACTCCATACATCATTGGACATAACCAATGGCATGGACAAAACTGATCATTCCTAAGAACCAACCCACAACACCAATTCATCATCCATTCCTGGCCAATGGCATTGTCATCCATGGCACCTACCGAAATTCACCAGATGCAAGGGTTTCACCCTCGAAAATATATGGAAGGATCCCTAACATATATATTTTTCTATAACACTCATAGAGTGCATTTTTTATTGGTTCACTATCAACTACATGTTTCCCTCCTCTTAATCCACACTCACTTACTACCAACCCCTAACAGTGTGTGCCAAGGTCAACCCACATGTTGACCATTACATGGAACCCGATATATTTTTGATATCCCCCGTCATATAAGGGACATTTTGAAACCTCATTTGGTCCTTAGGACTCCATACTTTTAAACATTAGATACACCTATTCATTCCTTGGTTCGCTCACTATCATCACTGATTCTAACACCCAACTCATGCCCTGGTGAGTCATGTTCTATCAAGGTAAAGTTAACCATGCTCTATGGCATGTCAGTCTTGATGCACTAGGATATCCTTTGGAAATACTCTTAAAAATCAGGCACTCCACTTATTGCATGATGCATCCGATGGTTTGTGCCTTATGGTGTTATTCTAAAACCGCAGGTTACCATCCTTGGCCTAAGGTGTTTCAACCTCATCTATATACTTAGATGCAACCTGGAGTCATTTCAGTCATGAGAATACACCTATTCTCTAATTACATTGTTAAAATCAAATCTAAAGTCAATAGGGTCAATCACCCAAAAAACCATGTCTGTCTAAGATAATCCCAAAACCAAAGCACTCAAAGTGATTCCCCTAAATGAAATGAAGGAATTATAATGCTTTGGTCACATACTTAGTATCACCTCATGTGAACTAATAAAAAAACCTAAAGTACCTACTTGTACTTCCTACCTATAAGGCCCCACCAACCTAGGTTAAACCCTCTGATGGGTCACCCTCAACCATACCAACTGCTGAATCACTAAGGTTTGAGTCAAAACTAAGGGCCTATAGGTCTCCCATCTAGCCCTACCAGACTGTTCTCGCATTAGGGTAATTAGGTCCAACCACCTAGCCCAAGGTCAAGTCTCTCACCAATTTCATGTCTCGCAAGTCATCATATATTCTCTCATCTCAACCCATGGTTTCAACATTTCCAAACACCTACTCATGGGGTCTTACAACTGATGACATCACACACCAACCACCACTTACAACTAGGGCACCAATCCTCACAAGAATCTTCATTGGACTACTCCGTGGAGGATTGTTCCTTATTTGATGACTATTTTCATAGCCAATTTCATCGTATCAGTTGATCTGTACCAAGGGAAACACACACATGGGGTTCGGTTAGATGGAATGTCATTCAAAGCTATGTGGGAAAACACTCTATAGGTTTATAATGGCACTTTAAATAACTGAACCTATATAACAACACCCCATAAGGGTTTCAACACTTAGGATCCAATTCCATGTCAACCCACTAGGGTCACTACACCTCCTATGTATAAGACTAATTCATACTTCCTCTTCCTTTGTTGTTTTCATTATAAAGTAATAAATGTAGTACTAATTATATGATGACATGTTATTATTATTATGTAATAACCAAATTCCACTATCTATCCATCCTATGAAAAAAAGAAATCACCACGTGTATGTACGTACGGCCTATCGTCTCCACATTGTGGTATAATCTTTTTTTCATCACCACTTTACTTGTATGGGTGTAATCATATAAATAATAACTATATATGATGACTATAACATGATATTGATTTTGGAATATTATATACACCATAAACTTCAATATCATTTCACAATTAAAGGAATGATATCATCACTTGTGTGTACAATGGCCTAACATATCCACGATGCGATGCAATTCATTCTCCGTGATTGTAACACCCGAAGTTTTTTATGAAATATTTTCTTTAAATAATTTTAATTATTCAATAGCTTGCATTGCATACAATAATGATTTTAAGTGAACCACAAGACGCCCTTAGTATAAAATGACCATTTTAACCTAGCAATTTGGTTAGTGTGAATAAATATAACTAGCTTATGGAAATGTATGGTGAAGTCATTCGCTGCCTATTATTTAAGAAAAATATAAATCAATTATATATTTGTATTTTTGGGAATTACTATTATTAAATTAAATTAATGATATATATATGTTATATACTTAAAAAATATTTTTTTGTATTAATCCAATAGATATTTTTTGTCATAGGGTATGAATAAACCTTATTTGATGTATAAAAACCTATATTTTTAAAAAGGGTAATTTTCTACCTTTTAATGGAGAACCCCTTTTAAATTATGATTTTGAAACATTGATAATTTTTATATGAAAACATAAATATTTTATTTGTAATCCTGATATTTAAATTTAATTTGAATCAAATTTTAATATTTTTCTAATAACTTTCAAACTATGATGAATAGTACAAATACACTAAATTTTAATTAAAAACAACTTTTTTCATCGAAATAATTTATATGGTTAAATTATAATATTTAATAGTTTAAAAGTATAAATAGAATATATTTTTATCATTCAATATAATTTATGCAATTATTATTAATTTTACATTGAATTCAGATGTAAAAACATTTCAATCTTTTGCAATGTTTTAACTTTTAAAATTCATTCTCTCTTCCTGACAATGGGAATCATTTTAAATTAATTACTAAAATTATGTTTTTTAAAATTTTAAAAATGGATTCCATGTTTTTAATCAGTAGGTACAAATTATTTAAATTTATTTATTTTATTTTTGGGCATTATGAATAGTAACTTTGGTACTTTTTTATTAATACGGTAAAAGAGTAAACTGGATAATTAAGGGTAAGAATATTATTATAAAATTACAATAAAACTTGTTTTAATATCATTGTATAAGTTTTTATTGATTTAAATCATCCTTGGGTCAAAATTGTTCCCTTTGTAAGCTACTTATATGTGATTATGACATTTATTTTATTTTATTTAAAGAAAAATTAAATATGTATCACTCAAATTTTAAGCACTAAATCATTTTTTATATAAGTTTATACATAATATAAATTCGATTATAAATAATAATTTTAAAGATAATTTTTTTATTTATCATGGTAATTTATTTTTAATTTTTTGGAAATAAATAATTACTTTAAAGACTAATACTTTGATGATTTAAAAAATAATTAACTGATGAGAAATCAGAAAACAATTTTTATTAAAATACTAATAACCATAAAAAGACCAAAACAATTGACCAAATATTATTGTTCAAGTATATCTGGACCATAAACATCCAAGGGTTGAGTTAGTGACCATTTTAAGCCTTATAGAAGCGATCGTGACACTTATACTATTTTATTTAAAGTTATGTTAAAGTTGTAACAATAATAATCTAATAAGTATAACATTTTAAATGTTTGATTTTATATAAGATAAATTTTACTAAAAATATTCTTATGAAATATATTAGATTTATACTCATCATATTATTTTTATTTTTATTTTTTATTTAACATATAATTAAATTAAATAATTCCACAATTTTGATGTAGTAATTATTTTATTAATAGAGATAACAAAAAATGTTATTAAAAAAGTTAATTAAATATAATTTGGGATAATTAATATGTCTGATTAATTTTCTAATTTACCTTGACCTCTTAGGAATATAATAAAATATTTTTTTATAAGTTAAATTTTTATCTTAATATTTTTAAAAATCAATGAATTGAATAGTGTCAAAATTTACACTATTGATTATTTATCAAAATAATGTTTTATTAAATTATTTAAAAATCCTAAAACATTTTTAAAAAATATATAATAATTATTATATGATATAAAATGTTATAAGGTATTTATTTATGGTCTAATTTACATCAAATAAGTAAATATTTTACCCTTTTAATATTGAAATATTTGTTACCCTAGTTAAAAATTAAATAGAATAACTAAGTGATAATTAAAATAACAAGGTTTAAATTAACATAAAAACTTGTCTAAAATCTATTGGTTTATGTGATTTTAAATTCTATGTCATATCATATTCAAAATTGGGACATTTTGTAGGTTTTTTTATGGGTTTTGATTTTATTATAAATTAATATGTTTGGAGATCCCAAAAGTGTCTCTCGCCTCAATTATAAAAGGGCAGATTCTCCCTCACCTCTTCACTTCACTTTGAGCCTTCAATATCAGTAATTCACTACCATTTTCCATTATCATGTTCTATATTAAAATTATAGAGGTTTTTGTCTTCTTCAAAAACCAACTCTAGTGCTCTAAGAGGAGATTTAGAGGAAGCACGTTGAAGAAGAGGTAATCTATGCTACTAATTATTTCAAACTTCTTCTTCTTCTACATCATTTTCATGAGTTGTTTCACTATAAAGTAATTACTCCAGTATCACTTACATAATGAGGTGTTATTATAATTATGTAACAACAATATTTCACTTTCTATCCATCCTATGAAAAATGAAATCACCATGCATGCGTACGTATGACTTATCGTCTCAATGCCATGGTGTAATATATTTTCCACCACTACCTTACTTGGATGGGTTTAATGATAGAAATAATAACTATAGATTATTATTATAACATGATATTGATTCTAAAATATTGTACATTATTCACTTCAATACCATTCAATAATTATGGGAATGATATCATCGCTTGTGTGTATGCATGGTATACCGTCTCCACGATGCGATGTGATTCATTATACATGATATTAATTAAATAATGATTATATAAATGTATAGATTGAATAAATATGATATATATAATATTGATATCATTTTTTAATGATGTAAATATGACCTGTGAAGTAGAATCAAAACTTATTCTACAAAACATACATAATAAAATGAAGCAGTTAATACCCGAATAACAAGTAATAGTGAAATGTTATTAACAAACGAATGATAATATGATCATATATGATATCATAAAAATTACTATGATTCTTAAATAAGTCTATTACATTATTTAAATCATTATACAGGAGGTTTGGATACATACAAAAGAAATTGGACCTAAAAGGTAAGGGATAATTTCGCAATCTCATTATTATTCGATATTGTTTATATGTAAGTATTTACTGGGGTATATTTATCATCCAAGTTCATGTTTACTAAATATGTAATATTATTTCTATTATTCTAAAAATTTTTAAAGTCAATTTTACCCATCAATGAATTTTTTATTAAATGGTATGAAAGGAATCTTTTTTTGTTATTTGATACGAGGTACTTTTTGACATTTCCGAAAAAGTATGAGGAGAATGTTTTATTAACTTATACAGAATGAATGGATTTTTAAATATTAATAACACCTTATTTACATGAATCTTACTCTACAATATTTCAAGTTTATTTTCAAATAAATTATTTTCTTTTCAAATTTCATATCATTTTTAAAAAATAAAATATTTTTTAAGAAGAAAGGATATTTTCCTCAAGAATTAATTTCAAGTGTTGTATCAAAATAATTTTCTATATAAGATGGAATTATTTATTAGGATTATCTTTAAAGTATAATATCCATATTTTTCCTATGATTTTATTGTGTTTATGATGGAATTATATTTATAAAATCCATTTGTTTTACATGGATTATGTTATGGTGGAATGATGTTTACAGAAACCCATTTTATTCCATGGGTTATGATGAATGATTTATGTTATTAAAACCCACGTAATAATTAGTTTATTATGATATGGGTGGGACCAATATCTCCCTCCAATTAATTAGGTAAAGATTTATATCTCATGAGATAGACATGGATGGAATGGGAAATAATCTCGATTTAGTAATATAGGGCTGGAATGAGGAGTGAATTTGGTTCAGTAATGGACTTTGTCCACTATGATGGTCATGTAATTGAGACTTGACTAATATGAAATTATCTTTTATGCTTATGTGTATACCACAAAACTTCATGTCTTATGTTATGACTTTTGGGATTATGTTCATTTATTCTTATGAACTTTCATGATTTATTATATGGTGTGATATCACAATATTTCACATACAGGATAATATTTTTAAATGTTTTTTTCTTATTTCTTATTATTATGATATGATTGATATCCCCCTTGTTTAACCTTACTGAGAATTTAATCTCACCCTTTCATGTGATTCTTTTCCACAGGTCATAAAGAAGATTATTAAGTAAGATATATCAAAAAGGGATCTAGTTATGATGAAATAAGTGGGAGACAATGAAGATGTCTTATGAACCATTTGTTTATGTTTCCTAGTTTCTAAAGACACTATACCTATATGGTCTTGTCATGGATTTTTTATATTTTTTAATGAATATTATTCAACTTTGAATTAATATCAATGTCTGTAAATTATGGGTTGTTATATTTGGTATCAGAGGAAAGGTATTGTTAACCTTTGAAAAAAAGGATGAGAAAACCTTAGTAAGAATCCAAAGGATATTTCGATGTATAGGGTACTATTCTAGTGCTTTATAAATGATCATGAATAACCTAGGAAAAAACCTAAATTTTCCTAAATTGAAATTTTATTCTTGATTTTTTGGTTTCCCCATTATGATTAGTGTTTCTTACACTGTGCTTCTTGGTTTTAGTCAATGGATGGAACCCAAAGGAACCGTGTTAATGCTAAATACGACGAGCAATGTAGTGATTTTCCTCATAAACAACCAAATTTTATGGGAGTTGGAATGAAAAATATTATAGCTATGCTCACTCAACTTTCTCAATATATGAATCATGTAGGACTTGCAAATGATCAAAGGAGGGAACAACATTATGTTGAGTCCTTCATGAGGTAGTGTCCACCATATTTTAGTGGGTCTTCTAATCTATCAGTGGATAAACAATGGATAAGTACCACTAAAAAGATATTTTCAGTTCTCCAATGTTCAGAAAATGATAAATTCATCTTAGTAGTCTATCATTTGGAAGCTAAAGTTGATCAATAGTGGAACCTTATCAAGAATACAAGGAAAAGAGATGAAATTGAATCCATGGATTGGGACTATTTCAAAAAAAAAAAAATTAATAATTACTTTCCTCGTATTCTTTGAAAAAATATGGAGAAGGATTTCCTTGAACTTAATCAAAAGGAAAATGAATCCATTGGTACCTATAAAGAAAATTTTAAAAGACTTTCAAGGTACACTTCTGGAATCATTATCCAGCCTAAGAGTAAAATTGATCAATTCTTTAGTGGCTTAAACCCAAATCTTTGAAGAAAATTGTCCATAAGATAATTTAATAGCTATGAAGAAATCATTCGATGTGATCTCAAGGTTGAGATAGAGATTGGTGTAACCCATCAGTTTTATGGGTTTTATAAGAAGATAAAATGGAATTCAAGGGAAAATCTAAAGACCACACTGAAAACAAAATGAGTTTTCCCTTATGATCAATGTGTGGAAATAAACATGGAGAAATTTTTCTTAAAGTAACTAGTAAATGTTTTAAGTGTGGAAAATAAGTTCATCAGTCATTTGAATTTCGAATTGATGGGAAAAAATATGTCTAATGGTTATAATTGAGAAAAGACTAAATAGAATGCACCTCCTACACTTCAATGTTACAAGTGAAATGAAATGGGGAATTATTCTAATCAATGCCCTAATCTAAGGGTTATTAATGACGATCGATGTTACAAAACTCTTAAGGACAAAGAAAAAGTCAAGTCACATGTGATCACTATCAGTGATGTGGAGTATAATAATGAAGTGGTGAAAGGTACACCGCCATCCACTCTAAATTAAAAAATATATTTGATTCTAGTTCCACCCAGTCTTTTATTTCTAAATAATTTTCTAATGGTATCACTGTATTACCTCAGCAATTATATGTTGAGTTAGCTATGACAACTCTTAATGGCACAACAGTCACATCAAAAGTTTATAATTCTTCTTCGGTTGAAGTTTATGGGAAATTGATTCTTACAATTCTTTTGATGCTTCCTATAGTGGAATTTGATATGATTCTTGGCATGGATTGGCTTTCTCTATATGGATATCATATCAATTACCAATGAAGGGAGGTTTCATTTCATATTCCAGATTAATATATGATCATTTATCGATGGAAGGATAAATATAACCTTCCAGTATAAATTTCTTCCATATTATGAGTCTTGATCCCTATAAATGAAGGTATATTTATCAAATAGTTGGGGAGAAACTCACAATTAAGAATAAACCCATTGTATAGGAATTTGATGATGTCTTTTCAGTAGAACTACCACATCTTCAATCAAATTTTAATGTTGAGTTTTCAATAGAACTCATGCAGGGTGTTATTCTTATTTTAAAGACACATTATAGAATGTACCCAATTGAGTTTCAGAAATTGAAGAAGAAAATCCAAGATAATATTAATAAGGGATTCATACATCCTAGTTTGTAACCTTAGGGATCACCTATTCTATCTATTAAGAATAAATATGGATCAATGAGACTCTGAATTTATTATTTAGAGCTTAACGATATCACTATAAAAAATAAATATCCCCTTCCCCACATTGATGACTTATTCAACCAACTACGTGGAGCTCAATACTTTTCCGATATTGATATTCATTCAGAATATCATCAATTAAGGGTCGATAAGGAAGATATACCAAAGATGACATTCTATACAAGGTATGGACACTATGAATTTATAATGATTCCTTTTGGTCTTACTAATTCCCCCAATATATTCATGGATCTAATGAATAAATTCTTCAGTGACTATCTTGATTAGTTTTTGGTAGTCTTTATAGATGATATTATTGTCTATTCAAAAATAAATTAAGAGTATGAAGATCACTTGAGAATTGTAATGAATACCCTAATAAAGGATAATATTCATTAAAAATTTACCTAGTGTGAATTTTGGCTTCAGAAAGATCCATTTTTGGGCCACATAATCTCAAGATAGGGGATATCTATGGATCTAGCAAAAATAGAAGTTATTGAAAGTTGTCCAAGACCAACAACAGTAACTAAGATCAAAATTTTTCTTGGTTTGGATATATATTATCAACCTTTTTTAAATTTTTTCATGATTATCTAATCCACTCACCAATTTGACTCGAAAATGAGTTAAGTTTGGAGGAATGTGAAGATAATTTCAAAGAGCTAAAAAAAGGTTATCCAATGAACATGTGCCCACACTACCTTGTAGTAGAGAAAGGTTTGTGATCTATTGTGATGAATTCAAGAAGTGGATGGGTTGTGTTCTCATGCAAAATGATATGGTGATAGCTTATGCCTCACGAAAATTGAAAATCTATGAGAAAAATTACCCAACCCATGATTTGGAGTTATTTTTGGTAATCTTTGCACTAAAGATGTGAAGGAATTATATTTATGGTGAAAGGTGTGATATTTATACTGATCATACAAGTTTAAAGTATATTTTCACATAAAAAAAGATTAATATTCATCAAATAATATGGTTTGTGTTGATTAAATATTACAACTTCTCAATACATTACCACCATGGGAAAGCAAACAAGGTGGAAGATGCTTTGAGTCAAAAGGACCATGTTATCCTATCTATGATGAGGATCAAAAAAGATCTAATATTTTTGGATTGGAAAATTATAGATCTTGAAATTTTAAAGGAAGGGAAGAAATCTTATCTTTATCAATTTAACGTTAAACCATCTATACAGGTTAAGATTAAGGAGGCACAAAAGGAAGATATAGAGTTACAAAAGAAGGTGAGAAATGTTCCTAAGTTCAACCTTGATTTTGATAGAATGATAAGGTTTAGGAACTAAGTTTTTATTCCACCCATAACATAATTAAAGAAGGATCTGTTGTATGAGGCTCATATTTATTCATTCTTTATTCATCCTATAAGCACAAATATGTACAAGGACCTAAAAGAGTATTTCTAGTGGGATGGCATGAAAAGAGATGTTGTCGAATATGTCTTCCAGTGCTTGGTTTGTCATCAATTTAGGGCTGAGAGACAGAAGTTTAAAGGTATGTTACAACCATTACCCATACCAGATATAAATGGGAAAACATCACTATGGACTTTTTTGTCAGACTTCCCAAAACATCTAAAGGTCATAATATTATATGGGTTATAGTTGATCATCATACGATGTCGGCACACTTCATTGCTATTAGAGAGGATTTCCCGATTGATAATATTTCTAAGATATATGTAAAGGGAGTGGTAAGATTTCATGGAGTACCACGTTCCATTATATCTAATTGGGATCTGAGGTTTATCTCGAAATTCTGGAAGTCTTCAGCAGGCTCTGGATATAGAGTTAAGTTTCAGCACTACTTATCATCCTCAGATGGATGGTTGGTCTGAGAGGAAAATTTAAACTCTGGAAGACATGTTGAGATATTAATCTATGGATTTAAAAGTTTTTTTGGATCAATACCTACCTTTAGTGGAATTTTCTTACAATAATAGATTTCACTCTTGTATTCATATGGCTCCTTACGAAGCCCCCTATATAAAGAAGTGAAGAACTATAACTTTTTGGGATGGAGTTGGTGAAATAAATCTATTAGGACATGATCTTGTTGATGAAATGTAATAAGATGTAATATTTATTCAACAGCACATAAAAGAAAATTAGAGTCTACAAAAAATTTATACTGACAACTGAAGAAAGACCTAGAGTTTGAAGTGGGTGATAAGGTGTTTCTATGAATATCTCTATGGAAGAGAGTAATGAGATTTTGAAATAAGGGGAAGTTGATCCCTAGGTATATCAGTCTTTTTGAAATTTCGGATCATGTTGGGAAGTTATCTTACCGATTTGAACTTCCACTGAATCTCTCTCAAGTTCATTATGTGTTCTATGTATCTCTCTTAATAAAGTACATACCTAATACTTCACATGTTCTAAGATCCAAAATTTTTCTTAAGGTATGTTTTTTATTATGTTTCAATTCAAGTTTTTTCTTTTGTTAAAATGATTATTTCCCTATGTTCATGAGAAGGATTCGGGGTTCTGGGGGTTCGGGGAAAGAAAGAGGAGAAAAAAGAAGTTTTCTGGGCATGTTTCATGGTTTGTGAATGGTTAGTGCAAACCGTGCAGATCATCCTAGGTAACCGTGCAGCATTGGATAGTGGATTTCACACAGTTATTGCATAGTTAAGATAACCATGTATAATTTTTAGGAAACCATGCGAAGGAGTAATTTTGGGATAGTGTCTCTTGTACGGTTTGCGCATGATTTGGTAAACCGTGGGAGTAAATCGGGCAGCCTACTAAATTTGAGAAATTTACAAAAATTCCATTATAGGATTTTTAACCCCAACTTAGGATTTCCTCCTTTATTCCCCCTTGTAACCCTAGTGATTAGTAAGATCTCCAAAGATCTTACAAGGGTGATTCTCCCTTATCTCTAGGTTGTTTGGAGTGTCGTCAGTTGTGAATCAAATATCTAGGTAAGTCTAATATCCTCTTTGCTTCCTCTTCTCGATTAATGTTTACATATTTATTCCATCTACTTCTAAATATCTAAAACCCTATTTTTTAGGTGAGATCTAGGATAAAGATTCAATATGTAGTTGAATCTGGATCTAAGGCCATGTTTAGGAGTGTGTTCGTCAATGGATTTTAGGTAGGTGGTCTATAAGTTATATCCCATAGTTTAGTTTGAGATTTTTTCATGCTTGGGTTAATTTCTTGGTTACCCCTTGTTTTTATTTTGATCCTTTTATTATATTTGGTATAATGAATGTCTAAATAATGAATGGAAACACTCATCATCCCCATGGGACACTTAGAAAATGACTTGACCTTTTTAGGGCCACCCATGGGGTGTGCTGATACTTTCCAGACCTAGAATTAGCTAAGTAAGTTCTTAGTTGTTGTGTGATCATGTAGAACCCTTGTTGAGTATGTTGATATTCATAATGGAAGTACAAGTGAGGTATTGTTCCTTTGTTTTTGGGGTAAGAGGCTTATGAAATATGTTAGATATGCCTAAGTTAGTTAGTGTATGTGATGCAGTGAATATGCTAAATTGATAATGGTATGTGAAATGGGAAAATATTTTAAAGGGAATTTATTAAGGTAATTATTGAATATTCTTAGTGATCTAGGCTTGAGAATGGGAATTGGGCTAAATGAGATAAGTGATGTAAACGGAAAATGTGATAATTATTTATGGCACACTCTGATTTACCATGTTGCTGGTTATGGATTATGATTTATATATGTATTGGTTGTGTTTGGTTGTATTATGGTTTTTATGTGATGAATGGATGGATAAGAATGTGTACATGGCTTGAGGTGTGGGATAAATTACTAAGTCTCCTCCCACGATTCGAGTTGGACCGATGCTCTAACTCCACCAATAATGCATGATTTAGGGAAGGGGACGAAGCTTTATTCTCTTAATGGTTTCATTCCACCTGGACAGAGGATTCGTAGTTAAGATATTGTGATTTTGTGATATATTATCCCTAGTGAGTTAGGAACTTACTTATTTCCTTATGAAAATGATTTTTTATGAACCTTGTGTGATTGATGATGAACTAGTAATGAAAGAGACCTAATGAATTGGTACCTCAGTTAGTATAGCTAAGTATAGATTGTTAACTAGTGACCCCAAATTTTTATTTCCTTTTCTTGTTATTTATTTATACTTGTATGCACTATCTGTTAGACAGGATATTTTTAGACATCATTGGAGATGGCCTACTGAGTTGTACTCACACCCTACTCGGGCCACCGTTGGGTACCCGAGTAGATTTCATGCTTTCAAGTCAAGAAAATGGCAAGAGTCATATGCTAGGAAGTTGAGTTGGACATGGGACATGCATGGATGAGGTTCAAGACTTAGAATCGGGAACCTTTTGGGGATTTCACTGTTTGTATTTATTTTGGTTTTTTTTTACGTGTCATTGTAGCATGATATGACATATTTTCTATTTCTTGTGGTTTGTACCCAATTTGGTAGATGTTTGATTATTCATGTTATTGGTTGTTTCCTCTTTTTTCTGTTATTTATATCATTTTTTATTGTGTTTTACTCTAGTAAATAGGTTGTAGTCTCCCCATGTGATCTATTAGACCTTAATTGCTAATTGAAAACCTCTGGTGTACGAGGAGTCATGTTTAACGTCATGTGAAGACCCAACACGGTGCACCAATTTAGTTTAACTCAGGTTGGTAATGTTATAAAGTGGTATAAGAGGAGTTATTTTCTCTCTCTTAGTATTTGGGGATGGTAGATGGGAGATTAGGACAATTTCGGGCCTTGGTAATGAGCTCGTTCCAGGAAGTAGATAACCCACATAAGGGGGAAAACCCAAGTCACCCAGGGTGGTAATTGTTGTTCTTGTTGTGTGTTGTTACATTTGATGATATTTCACCATTGGTTGATGCACATGTGGTGTGATGTAATAGTCTTATGATATTTTTCTCATATCTAGAATGTAATGAGGTTGTTCAATCATTAATAATTCTTGGTACCTATGTATATAAGTGACATATATCATAGTAGGCACACACACATGGGACAGGTGTGTGGGATATAGAGGGTAGAATTCTTTTGACTTTCTCAAAAGTGGTGGAAAATTGTGTCTCACAAAACAATACAAAATGGTTAAAAGGGGTAAAAAATGTTAAATGATAATTAAGGAATTATTCTTCATAAAGGTTGGTATGTGAAATGGTTTGTTGGTGGCTAATGAAGGGCCTTACTTTATCTTTTTGAAATATTTATGGTTTCTATTCTAAAGCTTCTGTTTGGCATTATAGATAGATGCCTCCATAAAGATGTGTGTCGGTTGGGTTACAAGAGAAAGTTGCTAAGAATTCTCCCCCAATAGTGGAGCAAGAGGATATGGTGGTTCAAGATAATAGGGAAGAGCAGTTCTGTTATAATATTTCTCATTTTATGTAGATGATGGATTGGGACCCAGGGCGGGTTGTGCTGAGTATGTTCAAACTGACTAGGGAGTTTCAACTACAGCACCCTCTGACCTTTATCGGAGAGGGTGGGCTAGAGGTAGCATAGTTTTGGATAAATTCTATCCAGGATATTATAGATCATCTGGAGACTCCTCTTAAGAATTGAGTCAAGTTAGTAGCCTACATGTTAAGAGGGAATTCCAATCATTGGTGGGATATTATGGTTCAGATAGAGCAAGCTAAAATAATGGCATGGAAGGACTTCTAGAAAAAGTTTCTGAAACATTACTACCCAGAAACCTTGAGGCAGAAGATGGTTGCACAGTTTATGATTTTGACTCAGGGGGTTGCGTTAGTGATGGATTATGCTATCCATTTCATTAACTTTCACCGATTTTTCCCGATGATGGTTGGAGATGAGAAGACTATGTAAAAACACTTTCATGATGGGATTAGTCATGAGATTAGGTCCCAGGTGAATATCTTCCATCTGAATAGGTTTGCAGAGGTAGTGGACCAATCCCCTATCTCATAAGGGAACCTGAAGGGAGATTCGGGGGTGGACTTATGGTACCAACTAGGCGGCCATGTGGTACACCCTCCAAGGGAAGGAAGCATCATTTTTAAAGTTTCCAACAATGTGAGAGTTCATAGAATAGTTAGAAGAGATAGTCAATTATTTAGGGTGGTGATCAGGTATTCTGTTATCAGTGTGGCAGGTCGTGGAACATGTGGGGTCAGTGTCCCTGATCACTAGTCGAGTGTCGGTCTTGTGGCATGTTGGGACATATATAGAGGTTATGAAAGAACCCTTGGCAGTAGGGTATGGATGGGAGTTAGAGGCAGATACTAAGTGCAGTTAGGGGATCGATCTCCCCGTATCAAGCAGGTAGTTGGAGCTCCACTGGTCGTACTGGTTGGGGTGGTGGACATGAAACTCTAGGATGAGACCATCTAAACCATTATAGAAGTGTAGTGTAGGGTACTGAGGATGGATCCTAGGGTAGAGGGACCAGACATCTTCACACAGTTCAATCTACACCTAGAGGTGGTGAGGCAGGACCTTCTACCATTCAAGGTATGAATCTTGGAGCTTCCACACTTTCAAATTATCTATTTGACATAGGTGTCACGCGCTCTTTTATCTCTATATAGTTCATGGTTGTGTTGGGAATATCCAAGGAACAATTATGTGGGGTTATTTTAATTGATACTCCATTAGGGTTGCGAGTTGAGGATATCAGACAGTGTAGAGGTTATTCCTTAGATATTGGTGGTTGTCATTTTCTGTGGGATCTATTTGTTCTTGAGATGTCAGGTTTTGACCTGATTTTGGTCATGGACTGGCTAGTTCTATATTAGTCCCATATTGATTGTTACCATTGTAGGGTAACATTCACATCTCTTGATGGAGACACTTATTTTTTCATGGTGAGTGGGATGTTTGAGAAGGCCACACACGGGAAATTTTTCAACAGTTGGGGGAACTCATATACCAAGTGGAATGCCTTATTTTTGATGATGTATAGGTGGAGAAACATGTCTTTCCTCATGTGTTGGATCAGTTTCAGAATGTTTTTCCTGATAATTTCTTGGGACTACCATCCGAGAGGGATGTGGTGTTCACGATTGAGTTTCTCCCAAGGGCAGAACCAATTTCTATTCCACTATATCAAATGGTGCCAACAGAACTCCAAGAACTGAAGGTTTATCTGGAATATTTGGATAAAAAGGGATTCATTCGACCTAGTACATATCCATGGGGATCACCCATGTTGTTTTCTAAGAAGGATTATGGGTCTTTGAGGTTATGTCTCGATTACAGGAAGTTGAATTAGATGACGATTAAGAACCAATGCCCTCTTCCTAGAATTGATGACCTATTTGACCAATTGAGGGGTTCCTTAGTGTTCTCCAAGATAAATTTGAGATAAGGATACCATCCTTTGAGGGTGAGAAATTTTGACATACTGCGAACTACTTTCCGGAGTAGGTATGGGTTGTATTAATTTTTGGTGATGTCATTTGAGTTGACCAATGCGCTGGTTATTTTTATGGTTTTAATGAATTAGATATTTCACCCTTATCTAGATCATTTTTTGGTTTTCTTTTTTGATGATATCTTTGTGTACTCACAAAATCTTAATGATCATGCCAAACATATTGAAATCATATTCAGTACACTAAGAGAAAATATTCTTTACTCTAAGTTATCAAAATGTCAGTTTTGGATTGATAAAGTGAATTTCATGGGGCACATCATTTCTGAGTCAATTGTTTCAATGGATCCGAAGATGGTGTGGGTTTTGGTGTCTTGGGATCATCCCAATAATTTTTTTGATGTCCAGAGTTTTCTTGGTTTTTCTAGTTATTATCGGAGGTTAATTATGGATTTCTCACATTTGGAAGCACCACTGTCAATATTAACCAAGAAGGGTGTTAAGTTTGAGTGGTTGGATCCATGTGATAAATCTTTTCAAGAATTTAAGAAATGGTTTAATACCACCAATTCTGATCTTACCTAAACCTAGTAAGAGGTACACCTTGTTCTGTGATGTATTTGGTGTTGTAATCAGGGTAGTGTTGATGCAGGATGATTGGGTTTTATCTTATGGTTCAAGATAGTTGAGGCCTCATGAAATAAATTTCTCTACTCTTGATCTCAAGCTTGATGTTTTGGTTTATGCTTTAAATTTTTGGAGGCATTACTTATTGGGAGAACGATTCATAATTTTTACCGATCATAAAAGTTTAAAGTATATATTCTCTCAGATATATTTGAATATTTATAATTGAAGGTGGTTTGAGTACCTACAATCCTTTGATTTTGAGTTTTTTTACACACTGGGAAAAGAGAATAGTATTGCAGATGATATAAGCCAAAAGAATCATAATCAAGTGATTTAGGAATCCAAGTCTGAGTAGAGGATGATGGATTTGTTTGCTGGGATGAACTTGAAGGTTTAGGATGGAAACGGACAAATGAATATTGCTTCTATAGTGATTTATTCTACAGGTTTGAGTCAGGTCAAGGAGAGTCAGCTAGAGGATCCATAGTGTTTGGATATAAAGGAAAGTCTTAAAGATGGGGATTCAACTTCTAGTTGGGATGTTGGTGCTGATGGATTTTTCTATGTTCAGGGTCGTGTTGTGGTATCGATGGTCGTGTGTGAAGAGTTTATGCATGAGTTATATGACTCAAAATGGGGAGCATATCTTGGCTAAAACAAAATGTATCATGATATTCATCGGTATTATTTGTGTCCAGAAATGAAGAAAGAGGTTGTGGGTTTTGTGGCATGATTCTTTACCAATCAAGAGGTGAAGACTGAGCATTAGCATCTAAGTGGGTTGTTATAGTCATTTCCCATTCCAAAGTAGAAGTTTAATGATGCAATGTTGCACTTCATAGTGGGTCTTCCAAGGAAACCTCAGTAGAGTGTTGTAATCTGGGTCGTTGGGATCAATTGAATAAAGTGGATCATTTATTTTCAATCCAGAAAACTTATAATGTTGATCAGTTGGGTGAGTTATATGTTTCATATATAGTGAGGTTTCATGGTGTGTCGAGAACCATAGTTTCATATTGTGATTCGCGTTTCACATTGCACTTTTGGCAGGGGCTACATAAGGCACTTGGTACCCAAGTGTTTTTTAGTACAAATTATCACCCACAGACAAATGGGAAGTCAGAGCGTACAATTCAGGTATTAGAGGAAATATTGAAAGCATGTGTTCTGGATTTTGGTGGTTCATGGGAAAAACATTTATCACTTGTTGATTTTTCCTACAAAAACAGTTTTTAGGATATGTTTAATTCAAAAGTGTATAGAAACAGCTCAGAGTAGGCAGAAGTTGTATGAAAATCAGAATCGTAGATCTCTTGACTTCATGGTGGGTGATAGTGTATTTCTTCGGGTGTTTCCAAGGTTGGGTCACCGTCAAATTTGAAATCTAGGAAAGTTGGTGCCCAGGTATGTGGGGCCATTTGAGATTGTGTAGAGGATCAGACTGGTGGCTTATTGATTGGGTCTTACACAATGGTATAGTGGGATGCATAATGCTTTTCATGTTTCACAACACCGTCAGTATCATCCTGATCCATCTCATCTGATAAATGTTGATGATGTTAAGATGGAGCCTGATGCAACCTTCTAGGAGCATCTGGTTTGTATTGTGGGTCATGATGAGAAGGTCGTGCGGGGAAAGGTTGTACCTTTGGTTCATGTTTTATGGAAGCATGGAAACATTAATAAAGAAAATTGAGAGCAAGAATTAGATATGAGGGCCCAGTGTCCTGATCTCTTTACATCATAAACCCAATGATGCTTGGGAAGAGAGGCTCGAGGATGAGTCGTCCTAAGGTTGCGAGGTTATAAGATATGGGATTTTTCTTAAGGTATCTTTTTGTTGATTTTTCAGTTTAAGTATTTTCTTTTTGTAAAATGATCATTTTTCTAAGTTCATAAGAAGGATCAGGGGTGTTATGGGGGTTAGGGGCACAAAATAGGTAGAAAAAGGAGTTTCCTGGTCATGTTTTATGGTTTGCGCATGGTTAGTGAAAACCTTGTGGTTTATCCCAGAGAACCATGCATCATTGGATATAGGATTTCACACGGTCATCGCACGGTTAATCTAATCATGCATAATTCCCTAGAAACTAGGTTAATGGGTGATTTTGGGATAGTATCTCTCACATGGTTTGCACATGGTTTGGTAAACCATGCAGATAAACCGTATAGCCCAGTAAAGTTGAAAAATTTACAAAAATTCCATTAAGGTATTTTTAACCCCAACTCATGATTTCCTTTTTTCTTCCCCCCTTATATCCCCAGTGATGAGGAATAGCTCCCAAGAGATTCCAAAGGTGATTCTTCCTCATCTCTATGTCTTTTAGAGTGTCATTAGTTGCGAATCAAAGATTTGAGTAATTCTAATCTCCTCCTTGCTTCCTCTTCTCGATTAGGGTTTGTATATTTCTTTCATCTCCTTTTGAAGCTCTAAAACCCACTTTTCCAATGAGATCTAGGATAAATCTTTCAATATGTGGTTAAATCCAGATATAATTCCATGTTTGGGAGTGTGTTCCCTAATGGATTTGAGGTAGGTGGTCTATAACTTATATCTCATAGTTTCGTTTGAGATTTGTGCATGCTTGGTTTAATTTCTTGGTTACTTCTTATTTTTATTTTTATCCTTTGATGATATTTGGTATAATGAATGTCTAAATGATGAATAGAAACCCTCATGGTCCCCATGGGACAATTAGAGGATGACTTGACCTTTATAGGGCCACCCATGGGGTGCACCGATACTTTCCAGAACTAGAATTATCTAAGTAAGTTCTAGGTTATTCTATGATCATGTAGAGCCCTTGTTGAGTATGTTAATATTTATAATGGAAGTCCAAGTGAGGTATTAGTTATTTGTGGTTAGGGTAAGAGGCTTATAAAATTTTTTAGATGTTCCTAAGTGAGTTATTTCATGTGAATCATTGAGTATGCTAAATTGATAATGGTGTGTGAAATGGGAAAATATGTTAAAGGGAATTTCATAAGGGAATTATTGAATATGCTTAGTGAGCTAGAATTGAAAATGGGAATTGGGTTAAATGGTCTAAGCGATGTAAATGGAAAATGTGATAATAGGTTATTGCACAATATGATTTACCATGTTTCTTGTTATGGATTATGATTGCTATATGTATTGGTTTTGTTTCATTGTGATATGTTTTTTGTGTGATGAATGGATGGATAAGAATGTGAACATGGCTTGAGGTGTGGGATAAAGGACTGAGGTTCCTCCCATGAGTTGAGTTGGACTAATGCTCTAAATTCACCTACAATGTGCGATTTAGGGAAGGGGATGGAGTTCTATTCCCCTAACGGTTTCATTCCACCCAGACTAAGGCTTTGAGGTGAGGATATTGTGATGTTGTGATATTTTATCCCCAGTGAGTTAGGGACTTAATTATTCCTTTATACAAATGATTGTTTCCATGAACCTTGTGTGATTGATGATGAACTATTAATGAAAGAGACCTAATGAATTGGAACCTCAATTAGTATATCTAAGTAGAGATTTTTAACTAGTTTCCCCTAATTTTTATTTCCTTTTATTGTTATTTATTAATACTTTCATGCACTATCTGTTAGACTGGATATTTTTGGACACCATTAGTGGTGAACTACTAAGTTGTACTCACACCCTACTCAGACCATCGTTGGGTATTCGAGTAGATTTCATGCTTGCAAGTTAGTAAAAGAGAAAGGGCCCTGTGCTAGGAAGTTGAGTTGGATAGGGGACATGCATAAATGAGGTTCCAGACATAGAGTTAGGACTGTTTTGGGGATTCTTTTTTTGTCTTTATTTTGGGTTTTTTTTCACTTGGAATTATAGCATGACATGACATATTTACTATTTCTTGTGGTTTCTACTCAATTTTGGAGGTGTTTAACTATGAATTTTATTATTTGTTTCTTGTTTTTTCTGCTATTTATATTGTGTACTATTATGGCTTACTCTGGTAAAGAGGGGGTAGTCTCTTCACGTGACCTATTAGACCCTCGCTGCTATTCAGTGACCTCTGGAATACAAGGAAGCAGGCTTGAGGTCTTGTGATGACCCCACGTGGTTTACCGATTTAGTGGAACCTGGTTCGAGGATGTTACACTTGTACTAAACTTATAATTTATACCACTATAGAAAGATCTTTCTTATGAGGAACAACCGATAGAGATTCTGGATCGTAGCAAAAAAGTTCTATGAAACAAGAGCACTCTCTTGGTTAAAGTTTTGTGGTGGAACCACCAATTTGAGGAAGCAACATTGTAACTTGAGGATATGATTATGGAGATATATACTTATCTTTTTATATCAAAGTGATGAATTTTGAGGGAAAAATCAGTTTTACGGGGTAGAATGTAACACCCTAATGTTTTTATGAAATATTTTCTTTAAATAATTTTAATTTTTCGATAGCTTGCATTGCACACAATCATGAGTTTAAGTGAAATATGAGACTTTATTATTATAAAATGACCATTTTAACCTAGATGTTAGGTTAGCATAAATAAATATAACTAACTTATAAAAATGTATGGTGAAGTCATTCGCTACCAATTATTTATGAAAAATATAAATCAATTATATTTTTGTATTTTTGTGAATTGATATTAGTAAATGGAATTAATGAATTATATACGTTATATATTTAATAAAATATTTGTTTATTTATATAATAGATATTTTTTTCATAGGGTTTAAATAAACCCTATTTGATATATAAAAACCTATATTTTTTCAAAAGGGTAATTTTCTTACTTTTAACAACGAACCCCTTTCAAATTGATATTTTGAAACATTAATAATTTTTATATGAAAACATAAACATTTTATTTAGAAATGTGATATAAAAATTTACTTTGGATGAAATTTTAATATTTTTCTAATAACTTTCAAGCTTTGATGAATAGTAAAAATACATTAATTTTAGTTAAAAAACACTTTTTTAATCAAAATAATTTATATGGTTAAATTATAGTATTGAATAGTTTTAAAGTGTAACTATGATATATTTTTATCATTTAATATAATTTATGTCATTATTATTAATTTTACATGGAATTCAAATGTAAAAACATTTCAATCTTTTGTAATGTTTTAACTTTTAAAATTGATTCTCTCTTTCCAGAAATGAGATTAATTTTAAATTAATTACTGAAAATTATGTGTTTTGAATTTTGAAAAATAGATTCCATATTTTTAATCAGTAGGTCCAAATTATGTAAATAGATTTATTTTATTTTTGGGCATTTTGAATAGTAACTTTGGTAATTTTTTATTAATACGGTAAAATGGTAAACCAGGTAATTAAGGGTAAGAATGCTATTATACAATTGCCCTAACACATGTTTTAATATCATTGGATAAGTGTCTTTAGACATAAATTATCCTTGGGTCAAAATTTTGTCCTCTGGAAGCCACTTGGATGAGATTAGGACATTTAATTTATTTTATTTAAAGAAAAGTTAAATAAGTCTCACTCAAATTTTAATGAATAAATAATTTTTTATATAAGGTTATACATAAGATAAATTTGATTATAAGTACTAATTTGAAATATAAAATATTCTTATTTATCATGGTAATTTATTTTTAATTTTTAAGAAATAAATAATTACCTTAAAGATTTATACATTGATGGTGTAAAAATTAATTAATTGATGAGAAATCGATAAAACAATTTTTATTAAAATACTAATAATCATCCAAAGACACAAAAACTTGACCAAATATTTTTTTTAGAATATATATTAGCCATAACCATTCAATGGTCTAGTTAGTGACCATTTGGATTCTTATATAAGAGATTGTTACACTTATATTATTTTATTTAAAGTTATGTAAATGTTGTCACAATAATATTCTAATAAGTATAACATTTTAAATGTAGGATTTTACAAAAGATAAATTTGATTAAAAATATTATTTTTAAATATAGTGGATTTATATTCATCATATTATTTTTATTTTTATTTTTTATTCATCATATAAGTATGTTAAATAATTACACAAAATTGATGTAGTAATTATTTTATTAATATATATAACAAATAAATGTTATTAAAAATATTAAAATAAATATAATTTGGGATAATTAATATGTATAATAAATTTTAAATATGAATTTACATCTTAGGAATATAATAAAATAGTTTTTTGAAGTTAACTTGTTATCTTAATATTTTTTAAAATCAATGAATTGAATAGTGTCATAATTGACACTGTTTATTGTTTATAAAAATAATTTATTATTAAATTATTTAAAAATCATAAAAATTTAAAAATGTAAAATAATTATGATATGGTTTAAAATTTTCTAATTTATTTATTTATAGTCTAATTGATATCAAATAAGTAAATATTTTACCCTTTTAATATTGAAATATTGTTTACCCTAGTTAAAAATTAAATAGAATAACTAAGTGTTAATTAAAATGTTAAGATTTAAATTGATAGAAAAAATTCTCTAAAATATATTATTTTATGAGATTAAAATGATATATAATATCATCTTTTAAATTGGGACAATTTGGAAGTTTTGGGATGGGGTTTTATTTTATTATAAATTAATATTTTTGAGATCCCAAAAGTACCCCTCACCTCAATTATAAAAGGGCACCTCCTCCCTCACCTATTCACTTCACATTAATCCTTCAAGATCAGCTATACCCTAACCTTTTACATTATAAACTTACATATTTACATTCTAGAGGTTCTGGTCTTCTTCAAATACCAACTCTAGCGCTCTAAGAGGATATTTAGAGGAAGCACGCTGAAGAAGAGGTAATCTCCTCTACTGATTCTTTCAAACTTCTTTATTCTTCTACTTCTGATTCATGAGTTGTTTCATTATAAATTAATTAATCTAGTATCACTTATATATTGAGATTTTATTATAATTATGGAACAAAAATATTCCACTTTCTATTTATCCTATGAAAAATGAGATCATCACACGTGTGTGCGTACGGCTTACCATCTCCACGCTGTGGTGTAAACTATTTTTAATAACCACATTAATTGGATAGGTATAATGATTTAAATAATAACAATATATTATTATTATAACATGATATTGATTTTGAAATATTATATACCTTTCACTTAAACACCATTCAATAATTATGAGAATGATTTTGCCACTCGTGCGTACGTACGGCCTACCATCTCCACAATGTGATGCGATTAATTAAACATGATCTTTATTAAATCATGATTATATAAATGTATAGAATAAATAAATATTTTTTATATAATGTTAATATTGTTTTTTAATGATTTAACTATGACCTATTAAGGAGAATCAGAACTTATTCGACAAAACATGCATAAAAAATGAAGCAGTTAATACCCGAAAAACAAGTAATAATGAAATGTTATTAATAAACGAATGATAATATGATCATATATGATATCATAAAAATGACTATGATTATGAAATAATTCAATTACATTATTTAAATCATTATACAGTATGTTCAGATGCATACATAGAAAATCAGACCTAAAAGGTATGGGATAATTTTTTAATCTCATTATTATCCGAGATTGTTTATATGTAAGTATTTAATGGGGTATATTTATCATCCAAATTCATGTTTCCTAAATATATAATATTATTTCTATTATTCTAAAAAAATTAAATTCAATTTAACCCATTGGTGAATTTTTTATTAAACGGTATGAAAGGAAACTTTTTTTGTTATTCGATATGAGGTACTTTTTTACTTTTCCTGCAAAAGTATGAGGATAATGTTTTTTTAACTTATACGACATTAACAAATTTTTACGTCTTCAAAACTCCTTATTTTCAGGAATATTCCTCTATAAGATTTCAATTTTATTTTCAAATAAATTATTTTCTTTTCCAATTATAAGGAATTTTGATAAAATAAAATGTTTTTGAAGAATAAAGGATATTTTCCTCAAGAATTAATTTCAAGTGGTATATCAAAATTATTTTCCATCTAAGATGGAATTATTTAATAGGTTTATGTTTCATGTATAATATCCTTATTGATCCTATAATTTTATTTTGTTTATTATGGAATTCTATTTATGAAATCCATTTGTTTTAAATAGACTATGTTATGGTGGAGTGATGTTTATAGAAACCCATTTTATTCCTTGGGTTATGATGAATGATTTATGTTATTGTGGAACATTTAAGAATGATTTTATTATGAGATGGGTGGGAACTATATCTACCTCCAATTCATTGGGTAAATATTTATATCTCATGAGATAGACATGGATTAAATGGTAAATAATCTTGGTTCAGTAATACAGGGTTGGAACGATGAGTGAACTTGGTTCAGTAATGGACTTTTTCTACTATGATGATCTTGGAAATGAGCCTTTACTAATATGAAATGATCTTCTATGCTTATGTGTATTCCACAAAACGTCATGTATTATGTTATAACTTTTTTGATTACGTTCATTGATTCTTATGAACTTTCATGATTTATCCCATGGCATGATATCACGATCTTTCATATACGGGATAATATTTTCAAATTCTATGTTCTTATGTCTTATGATTATTATAGGATTAATATATCCCTTGTTTAACCTTACTAAGATTCTGATCTCACCCTTTCATAGTTTTATTTTCCCCAAGTCATGAAGAAGAGTATTAACTTAGATATGTCAAAAAGGGGTCTAGTTATGAAGAAATAAGTGGGAGATAATGAAGATGTCTTATGAACTAGTTTTTTGTGTTTCTCAGTTTCTAAAGGAATTGTACCTATACGATACTGATGTGGATTTGTTATATTTTGTAGTGAATATTCTTTAACTTTTAAGTAATATCAATGTACATAAAGTATGGTTTGTTATAATTATCAACATTAAAGAATGATTATATAAATGTATAGAATGAATAATATGATATATATTACCTTAATATAATTCTATAAATTACATAACTATATTCTATATGTAAGACTGGAACTTACATGACAAAACATGTGTAAGAAAATGAAGTAGTTAAAACTCAAAAGAAGCGTAATAATGAAATATTATTAAATTGGTGATAATATGATCATATATGATATCATAAGTATAAATATGGTTCTATAATAAGTTAATAACATTCTTTAATTCATTATAAAGGAGTTTCTAATACGTATAAAGGAACCCAATTCTAAGGTAAGGGATAATTTTTTAATCTCATTATTATCCAAGATTGTTTATATATAAGTATTTACTAGGGTATATTTATCATTCATGTCTATGTTACTTAAAATTTATTCAAAAATATTCTTACCATTTTTATAAAAAAAATTAAAGTCATTTTTACCCATTTTATAGTTTTTACTAAATGGTGTGAAAGAAATCTTTTTTTCATTTTCATACGAGGTGTTTTTTACTTTTTTGGAAAAGGTATTAGAAGAACGTTTTTTTTATTATATGACAAGAATATATTTTTTCACTTACATTATGCCCTAATTATTTTAATATTAACTTACAATATTATAAGATTGTTTTCAAACAAAACGTTTTATTTTAAAATTACATGGAATTTTAAGAAAATAAAATGTTTTCAAAGAAGAAGGGATATTTTCCTTAAGAATTATTTTCAAGTAATATCCCAAATGTTACTTATGTTTTAATGGGGATATTTTTCAAGGATTTTATCCCAATTATTCATGTGGTTGGTTCATGTTTATGATGGAATTATATTTATAAAACCCATTTCTTTCCATGGGCTATGTTATGATTGAATTATGTTTAAGAAATACATTTATTTTCATGGGTTATGATACAATGAATGATTTATATTCTTATAGAACACATATGTGTAGTTTCCATTATGTGATGGGTGGGACCTATATCTCTCTACTATTCATTTAGTAAAGATTTATATCTCATGAGATAGATAGGGTTAGAATGGGAAATGATATTGGTTCAGTAATATAGGTTTGTAATGGGAATCAAACCCAATTCAGTAATACAAGTATGAAATGAAGAGTTAACTTGGTTCAATGAAGGAATTTATCCACTATGATGGACTTGAAAATGAGCCTTGGATAATATGGAAATGATTTTTTATGCTTATATGTATGCCAAAAATTATATGTCTTATATTATTCTCTATATGAATATGTTCTTTAACTAACTTCTATGAATTATCCCATGACATGATATCATGATATTTCATATGCATAATATAATTTTCAAATTTTATATTTATCATATTAAGTTTTATGATTATTATATGGTTAATATATTCCTTTTTTACCCTTATTGAGCATCTGATCTCACTCTTCCTTATGTTTCTTTTCCCTGGGATGTGAAGAATGGTATTAAGTAAGATGAGTCAAAAGGGGGTTATAGATATGAAGGAATAAGAGGGATATGATGTAGATGTTTTATAAACCAATTGTGTATGTTTCCTAGTTTATAAAGAGACTAAACCTATATAGTCCTAACATATATTTTTTATGTTTTGTAATTAATATTCTTCTCTTTAGAATAAATTTATATGTTTAAAAGTATAGACTATTATAATTGGTATTATAACAAAGGTTAGTTAACCATTGAAAACTAGGATAAAAAACCATAGTAAGAACCTAAAGGACAAGTCTAAGTATAATTTACAATCCTAGTGTTTTGGTAATGATCATTAATAACCTAGGATAAAATATAAGGTGTCCTGAATTGAAATTTTATAAGTAATGTTTCTTGATTATGTGGTTTTTCTATTATGATGATTATTACTCACACTATTCTTCTTGGTTTTAGTCAATGGTTGGAACCTGAAGAAACCGTGTTAATGTTGAATGTGATGGGAAATACAATTATTGTACTCCTGGTAAACTAAATGTTATGGGATCTGGAATAAAAAATCTTTTTGTTATTCTCACACAAATTTCTCAAGCCATGAATCGTGCAGGGCTTCCAAACAAGAAAAGGAGGGAACAACATTCTGTTGAATCCTTCATGAGATAGCATTCACCTTATTTTAGTAGGTATTATAATCCACTAGTGGATGAACAATGGATTATCACAAATAAAAATATATTTTTGGTTATAAAATTTTTATAACACGGTAAAGTTATCTTGGTAGTCGATTATTTGGAAGGTGAAGCGGGTCAATGGTGGGATCTCATCAAGAATATAAGGCAAAACGATGAAATTTACTCTATGGAATGGGATAAGTTCAATAACTTAATTTTTAATAATTAATTTCCTTTTATTGTTCATATTAATATGGAGAATTAGTTCCTTGAGCTTAAAAGGGATGATGAATCTGTTGGTACTAGTGAAGCAAATTTTATGAGACTTTCAAGGTAATATTCTAGAATTATTATCCAACCTGATGGTAAGATTAATCGATTATAGAGTGTCTTAAAACCAAGTCTATAAAGGGAATTATCCTTAAAGGACTTAAAAAGATATGAGAAAATCATTATATGTGCTCTTAAGGTTGATATGGACATTGGATTTACCCATCGGTCTTATGGTTTTGATAAGAAGAGAAAAATGAAATTCAAAGGAAAATAAAAAACCAAAGTGAAAAGAAGATGAACTTTCCTTTATGCTCAAAGTGTGGAAATAAACATAGAGGAAACAATCTTAAGGGTACTAATATATTTTTTAAGTGTGGTAAATAATACCATCATGAAATTTACTATTGAAGTTATGGTGGAAAAAGATAGCTAATGATGAAAATAGAGAAAAGGATACACAGAATGCACCTCCCACACTTCAATGTTACAAGTGAAAGGAAATGGAGAATTATGCTAAACAATTCTCTAATCCAAGGGTCATTTAAGATTATTTATGTTAGTAACCTCTTAAGTATAAATATAAAGTAAAATCACATGCGATCACTATTGGTGATGTTGAGTATGATAATGAAGTGGTGAAAGGTACACTTACCATATACTCTAAAGTAGAAAATGTTTTATTTGATTCTAGATCCACCCAATCTTTTTTTCTAAATAATTTTATAAGGTTATTTCCATATCACCTCAATAATTATATGTTGAGTTAGCTATGAAAACTCCTAATGGCACAATAGTATCATCAATGGTTTATAATTCTTCTTCGGTTGAGGTTTGTGGGAAACTGATTCCTGTAAATATTGTGATCCTTACTTTACTAGAATTTGATGTGAATATTAGTATGGATTGTCTTTCTCTATATGGAGATCATATAAATTTCTAAGGAATGGAATTTACATTTCATATTCGAAATTAATCTATTATCATCTATCGATACAAGTATTAATATGAACTTCCAGTGGAAATGTCTCCCATATTATGGGTCTTGATTCCTATAAATGAAGGTTTTATATCTTATATGGTTGGGGAGAAACTCACCATTAATTATACACCTATTATAAGGGAGTTTTATATGTCTTTATATAAGAATTTATAGGTCTTCCATCAAATCAAGAAGTTGAGTTTTCAATAGAACTCATACCGGGGTTCACCAATTGAGTTGAAGGAATTAAAGAATAAAATCCAAGAGAATATTTATAAGGTAGTCATATGAACTAGTTCATCACCTTGGGGTGCACCAATTATTTTTGTTAAGAATAAATATAGATCAATGATACTTTTCATTGATTACTAAGAACTTAACAAGATCACTATCAAGAACAAGTATCTTTTTCCCCATATTGATGACTTATTTGACCAACTATGTAGAGATAAATACTTTTCCAAGATTTATATTCATTCTGGATATCATTAATTAAGGGTTAAGAAGGTGGATATACCCAATACAGAATTCCATACAAGTTATAGACACTATTAATTTATAGTGATTCCTTTTGTTCTTACTAATTCCCCTGTTATCTTCATGGATTTAATGAATAGAGTCTTTAGAGACTATCTTGATTAATTTTTGGTAGTCTTTATATATGATATTATTGTATATTAAAATACCAAGGAAGAACATGAATATCACTTGAGGATTGTACTAAAGACCCTAAGAATAGAGAATCTTTATGAAAAAATTACCAAGTGTGAATTTTGGCTTTAGAAAGTTTCATTTTTGGGTCACATAATCTCAAGAGAGGGGATATATTTAGATCCATTAAAGAAAAAAGTTATTTAATTTTGTCCTGGACTAACAACGGTAACTGATATCCAATGTTTTATTGGTTTGGCTGGATATTATCAACATTTTTTGAAATATTTTTCATGATTTTCTAATCCACTCACCAAGTTAACTCGGAAAAGAGTTAAGTTCATATACATGGAGGAATGTGAAGAGAGTTTAAGGGAGATGAAAATAAGGTTAGTTTGTGCACCTATACTCATACTACCCTATATTGGATAAAGGTTAGTGATCTATAATGATTCATCTAAGAAGGGTATGTGATGTGTCCTCATGAAAAATGATATGGTGATATCTTATACCTCAAAAAAATTGAAAATCCATAATCAAAATTACCCAACTCATGATTTGGAGTTAGATATAGTAATCTTTTCATTAAATATATGGAGAAATTATCTTTATGGTGAAAGGTTTGATATATATAATAATCATAAAATTTTAAAGTATATTTTTACTCAAAAGAAGATAAATATGCACCAAAGGAGATGGTTGGAGTTGATTAAGTATTATGACTGCTCAATATATTACCACCTTGGGAAAGCGAACAAGGTGGAATATGATTTGAGTCGAAAGGGTCATGCTAATATATCTATGACGAGGATCACAAAAGATCCAATATTTATGAATTTACAAAGGATGGATCTGGAATTTTTAAAGGAAGGGGGTCCCATATTTTCTAAATGAATGTTCAACCATCTATAAAAGTGAATATTAAGGAGGCATAGAAGGAATATTTGGAACTACAAAATAATGTGATAAATGTTCTTGATTTCAATCTTGAGGGTGATGGAATTATAATGTTCAGGAACCATGTTTTTATTCCTCCTATACCAGAATTAAAGAAGTATTTTTTAGATGAGGCCCATAGTTCATCATTATCTATTCATCCAATAATTTCAAAGATGTATAGGGACTTGAAGGAGTATTTCTAGTGGGATTTCATGAAAAGAGATATTGCATAATATGTTTCTCGATGCTTGGTTTTTCAGCAATTTAATTCTGAGAAACATAATTCTAATGGGATGTTACAATCATTACCAATATCAAAATGTAAATTTGAAAACATCACAATGGACTTTTTCATCGAACTTAACATAACATCTAAAGGCCATAATGTCACATGGGTTATAGTTGGTATCCTTATGAAGTCATCACACTTCATTGATATTTGAGAAGACTTATCTCTTGATCATATTACCAGGATATATATAAAGAATGTGGTTAGATTTCATGGAGTACCAGTTTCTATTATATCTGATCAAGATCTGAGTTTTACCTCAAAGTTCAGGAAAAGTATTTAAAAGGCTATGGATATAGAGTTAATATTCAACACTACTTATCATCCTCAGATATATGGTCAGTCTAAGAGGACAACCCAAACTCTAGAAGACATGTTGATAGCTTGCTCTGTGGGTTTCAAAGGTGGTTGGGATCAATACCTATATTTGGTAGAATTTTCTTAAAATAATAGCTCTAATTAAAGTATTCAGATGGATCCTTATGAATCCCTCTATGGTAAGAAATTTAGAACTAAAACATGTTGGGATGAAGTTGGGAAAATAAATCTATTTGGGCCTCTTGTTGAGGAAGTAGAAGATAAGGTTGGATCTATTCAACAACACATACGAGCATATCAGTGTTGATAAAAAAGTTATGTTGAAAATTTATGAAAAGAACCATTGTTTGAAATGGGTGATAATTTATTCATATTAATATCTTCCTAGAAGAGAGTAATGATATTTGGAAAGAAGGGAAATCTAATCCCTATATATATCGGTCCTTTTGAAATTCTTGATTGTGTTGAAAGTGTAGCTTATAGATTGGAGATTCCAATAAATATCTGTCAATTTAATGATGTGTTCCATGTATCTCTCCTGAGAAGGTACATACCTAGTCCTTTATATGTACTAAAATCAGAGTTCTTACCATTGAAGAAAGATCTTTCTTATGAAGAACAACCAATAAAGATTTTGGATCATAGTGAAAAAGTTCTATGAAATAAGACCACTTGTTTGCTTAAAGTTTTATGATGAAACCACCAATTTGAGGAAGCTATGTGGGAACATGAGGATATGATGTGGCAGAAATATCCTCATCTATTTGTACCCAGGTGATTAATTTAGAGGGAAAAATTCATTTTAAGGGGGGTATAATGTAACACCCTGATATTTTAATAAATGTTTATCTTTAAATAATTTTAATTCTTTGATAGCTTGAATTATACACAATAATGAGTTTAAAAGAACTACGAGATAGTATAAAATGACCATTATAACCTAGCCATTAAATTTGTGAGAATAAATATGAATAAATAATTTATGAAAATAAGTTTAGAATTCATTATTTCATTATAAACAAAAATATAAACCAATTAAATATTTCTATTTTTATGCTCCCAAAGTCGTTTTTATTTATAAATTAAATTATTTATAATTAGTGAATTATAAAAATGAGATAAATATTTTATATATTCAAACAAATATTTTTTATATTCATTTAATATATTTTATAGGCATATGATGAGAATAAATCTAATTCTATGAATAAAAAGATATACTTTTTAAAGGGTAATTTTACCGTATTTTAATGGAGAATCCATTTTTAATATAATTTTAACATTTTTATAATTTTTTATATGAAAAAATAAACTTTTTATTTGAAATCGGGATATAAAAATTTAATTTGGATAATTTTTTTGTATTTTCTAGTAAGTTTTCTGTTTTAGTGAAATATAAATTTTTAATTTTCTTTAAAATTAATTACAAGGTAATATTATAATATGAATTGATTTTAAATTATAATTAGTTCATTTTAATTTAAAATAATAAAATTATGGTTTCTGAAAAGTATTTTATACATGATTTTATTATAAAAACATGTTAGATTTTAAAAGGACATTTTTTTTGAAAAACTATTTTTCATTTCATTTTACAGGTTTTATTTAAAATTAAATTATGAAACTTTTGTGTTTTGAATTTTAAAAAATGGATTCCAAAATTAGATTCATAAGGTCCAAATTTATTAAATAGGTACCTTCTATTTTTTCCATTATGAATAGTAACTATGGTAAATTTTCTTACCATGGTAAAGGGTAAATCAGATAAATTATGTTAAAAATAAAATTATAAAGACTATTAAATAACCCTAAAAATGTCAAAATTTTATTGTATGATTGAAATTATACCCTCAACACATAAGGATCAAAATTAAGTCATTTAATGGACTCTTTTTTAGTAAAATGACTTATATAATATTTAAATCAAATAAAGACACAAAATGTCACTTTGTTTGTCTTTAATGTCTCTTAAGAGATATCACTCTTATCATTAAGATAAGAGTGATATCTCTTAAGTGTCCACATGGGGAAACAATTATGTAATAAACAAATATATATATAAATTTTTAACATAATAAACATTTTTTCATTATATAAATTTATTTCTGAATTTTTTGGTCACTTAAATAATATTTTCATATTTTTAATATTTTATTTAATAAAAATTTAAAGACGTCGGATTCATGTTTTAATTAATATATAATTTTTTTATAGGTTTAAAAATAAGATATATTAGACTATAAAAATTATTTTAAAATATAAAAAGATATATCTTCGTTATGGTATTTTATTTTTATTTTTATTTTTAAAATAAATAAATTAAATAATTACACAACAATAATGTAGTAATTATTTTATTAATGGAAATATCAAATAAATTTTATTAAAAATATTGAAATAAATATAATTTGAGATAATTATTATGATAAATGAATTTTTTAGATGACCTTGACCTCTTATTTATATAATAAAATATTTTTTCTGAAGTTAACTTGTTATCTTGATATTTTTTTAAAATCCAAGAAATGAATTGTGTGAAAATTTACACTACTGATATATTATCAAAATAATTTTTATTAAATTATTTAAAAATCATAAAACATATTTAAAAATAAAAAATATATAATATGATCTAAAATTTTATAAATTGATCGTTTTTTATTTAATTTACATCAAATAAGTTAAAATTACAACATCTTAATTTTAAAATATTTATTACCTTAGTTAAAATTAAAATAGGATAACTAAGGAATAATTAAAATGATAAGGTTTAAATTAATACCAAAACTTGTATAAAATATATTGATTTGTGATATTAAAATCTTATCTCATCTCAACTTTTAATAATTGACATTTTGGTGGTATTTGAAATAATATTGAATTTATTATAAATTAATATTTTTTGAAATTCCAAAGGTGCCCCTACCTTAATTATAAAGGGGAACCTCCTCCCTCATTTATTCACAACTCATTGATCCTTGAATATCATAAATACCCCACCCATTTCCCATATCAATATCCATATACACAATATATATTTTTTGGTATTCTCAAAATACTAACTCTAGTGTCCCTAAGAGGAGATCTAGAGGGAGGCAGTCGAAGAAGAGGTAATCTCCTTTACCGACTCTCTCAAGATCATGTCTTCTTCTACTTCATCTTACTTTATTATTTCCATTATAAAGTAATAAATCTATCATCACTTATATTCTTATATTTTATTATTATTATTTTGGAAAAACAATATTCCACCTTTTATCCATTCGGTGAAAAATGAAATCACCACGCGTGCGTACGTACGGCCTACTATCTCCATGTCGTGGTGTAATATATTTTCCATAACCACTTTAATTGGATGGGTGTAATCATAGAAATAATAAATATATATTATTATTATAATATTATATTTATTCTATAATATTATATACATCATCCACTTCAATATCATTTCAAAATTAAGGGAATGATGACATCGCTCGTGCGTATGTATGGCCTACCATCTCCATGATGTGATGTAATTCATTGTACATGATCACCATTAAAGAATTATAATATAAATGTATATAATGAATAATATTATATATATTAAATTAATATAATTGTGTAAATTACATAACTATATTCTATGTGTAAGAACCAAAACTTATATGACAAAACATGCGTAAGAAAATGAAGCAGTTAACACCCGAAAGAAGCATAATAATAAAATATTATTAAATGGATGATAATATGATCATATATGATATAAAAAATATAAATATGGTTCTTAAATAAGTTAATAACATTATTTAATCCATTATATAGGAGTTTATAATACGTACGAAGGAACCCAGGCCTAAGGTAAGGGATAATTTAGCAATCTTGTTATTATCTGAGATTGTTTATACGTAAGTATTTACTGGGGTATATTTATCATACATGTCCATGTTACTTCAAAAATGTATTAAAAAATATTCTTACCATTTTTATACAATTTTTTAAAGTAATTTTTACCCATTTTTAAGTTTTTACTAGATGGTATAAAAGGAATCATTTTGTCGTTTTCATAGGAGGTGTTTTTTTGACTTTTTTAGAAAAATTATGAGAAGAATGTTTTTTTAACTTTATGACATGAACATATTTTTTCACTTACATGATTCTATAATTATTTGAATATTTCATTATAATATTAAAATTTTATTTTCAAATAAAATTTTTTATTTTAAAATTACATGGAATTTTAAGAAAAGAAAATGTTTTCAAAGAAGAAAAAATATTTTCCTCAAGAATTATTTTCAAGTAATATCTCAAATGTTACTTATGTTTTAATGGGGATAATTTTCAAGTATTTTATCCCTATTATTAATATATTTGGTTCATGTTTATAATGGAATGATATTTATAAAATTCATTTATTTCCAGGGGTTATGTTATGATTGAATGATGTTTAAAAGATCATTTATTTTCATGGGTTATGATATGATTAATGGTTTTTGTTTTGTAGAAAACATATGTATAGTTTTTATTATATGATGGGTGGGACCTATATATCCCTATAATTAATTGGGGAAATATTTATATATCATGATATATACATGTTTTGAATATGAAATGATCTCGGTTTAGTAATACAAAACCGGAACAGAAAGTGAACCCAGTTTAGTAATGCATGGCTGGAATGAGGAGTGAACTCAGTTAAGTAAAGGACTTTGTCCATAATGATGGTCTTGGAAATGAGACTTGGTTAATATGGAAATGATTTTCTATTCTTATGTTTATTTCAAAAAATTCATGTCTTATGTTATGATCTTTGATAATATGTTCTTTAATGAACTTATATGAATTATCCCATGACATGATATCATGATATTTGATATGCAGAATATAATTTTACAATGTTATGTTTATGTTATTATGTTTTATAATTATTATATAGTTAATATCTACCTTTTTTACCCTTAATGAACATATGATATCACTCTTTCTTATTTTTCTTTTCCCCAAGATAAGAAGAAGAGTAATAAGTAAGATGTGTCAAAAGGGGGTTCTAGATATAAAGGAATAAGTGAGAGATGATGTAAATGTTTTATAAACCAGTTATTTATGTTTCCCAGTTTCTAAATACACTAAACATATATATTAATAGCATTTATTTTTTATATTTTATAATGAATATTCTTCCATTTTGAATAAATATCTATCTATGAAAGTATGGGCCTTTATAGTAAGGGGTTTTTGTGACTCAAATATTTTCTTTATGTAACAATCACTCTTCTTTAGCTATTATCTTTCAATATTAATCTATTATAACATATGATGATTTTATATTGTATTTAAATCTTAGTTTGTGTAGAAAATCATATTTAAATGCAATGACTTATTCCTTGATGATTATATTGTTTTGTTAAAATGCATTTTTTGTTAAGAATAATTCTTGTTTATTTTATTAGATTTTTCTCCCACACCCATGTTTTTTTTCCCACAAATATTCTCCTCTATTTTTGGAAAATATAATATGGAATATTTTATATGATACTCACAATTCTATTTACCCATTTTCAAAAGAAAAATTTAATACTCTTTTTAATGATGTGGGTTTTGAAATAATGGAATTTAAAAAAAGTTAATGAAAATGGTTTTCCTTCATTTTAAAATAAAATGTTTTATCTTCAACCCAAAACTTATTTTTATAACCTTTATATCCTTTCAAGGATACATTATTTAATTTTCCCTTTTCAAAATTAAATTTTTTCAATGTTTTCAATTCACCCGATTTGAAAATAGCTTTTAGAAGTTACCTGTAACATCACCTTTTATGATAATGTTAAAAATATTTTCTAAAACATCCTTTTAATTTTCCTTAAATATTTTTATTCTCTATGAAAATTCCTCTATACATTTTTTCTAATATAAATTTTTTTCATTTTTTTCTATAAAAAGATATTCCAAAATTCTTTCGAAAGATCAATAATATTTCTTATTTCCAATATGGTTTTCTTAAACTTTTAAAAGAGTTTTTTATATAAGCCATTTTCTTTTGATACATATTTTTCTTGATAAATTATTTTCTTCAAATGATATCATCCACCTTATTTCTCATGATGGCTTACAAAATTTTATTTTCAATCATGGAAATGATACATCACTTTCTTTTTCCTTCTTAGTCATTGAATGTTTATAAACCTAATTTTTCTATCAATGTATTCCCTATGCGAATACCCTATTTTTTATTAATTTTATTGATGGGTGTTCATGTAAATTCCATTAAATTATTTATTAGGGAATTTTTTTTCTTAATTGTATTCCATTTATCCATATAGTGTAAACACCACATTTTTTACTATCTTGATTAAATGGTATTTAACTAGAAATTTTCTTTATGTCATTAGATACCCATTTATTTTCCATGGATTTATCATGTTATGATTATTGATATAATTATTAATTTTATCCTTATGTGATTCCATTTTAAAAGTATATAAAACCCATTTTCTTCCATGGGTTCATTTTATGTTTTTAATGAAACTAATTTTCTTTCCATGGGTTATTTATGATGTGATAAGTGAATGATTATCAGTTTTCACTCATAAGTATGGATGATTATGGGTGTGGTATTATGTCACCCTTAAATGAATTGGTTAATAATTTATATCTCATGAGATATATATTCCTGAGTATGCTTTATTTTTCTATAATCATGGTTACTAGTGGTGCGGCTTATGAAATTCATGTTCCCTATACTAATGTATGTACCAAATTTGAAGGATTTTTTATTTTTTTTATTTTTATTCTCATGAATATGGTATACTATCATGGATCATGTTTATTGAATCACTATTTTAACTCATATATTACTTTATTTCAATCTTCATTCCATGATTTGTGAGATAATAATTATTGTATATGATTTTATTATGTATATTGATTGTACCCATATACTCAACTTATGATCACTTATGATCTTTTATCGTTATCACTTATGTCTATCATTACTGAGAATTTGAGCTCACCCCTTTCTTATATTTCTATTTCCTCAGGTTATGAAGAAGGTTAAAACATGATATATGTATAGAGGGGTATATTTCAAGAAGAATTTATTGTATATTTTGAATACATGTTAGGGATTAAGATATATCTCTTATATTGGAAAGTAAAAATATGTCTATTAGTTGAAAAAATCATGATTTTTGTTAGTTAATATTTTTTCCAAATTCTCTAGAATTCTAAACATAAAAGGGTATGGGAATTTTTTTTAATAAAATATTCACTTTAAGTCATGTAATCACTGGACGTTTAGGGTTGGGATGTCGTAGTTGGTATATTAAATCAAGCTAAACATGCCTTTATTTTACATCTATTACATGAAATAGACATTATATTTCATAAATAATAATATCCAAGGATTGATAGGATTAGTTTATTTGGAGACTATCTATATAATCATCTTATTTTACAATACTTGTGATAACTTCTCTTTAAAGGAACCATACTAGACCATTTTCAAGATATCTAATTAGTAAGATTCGTATTATTAACTTATGGAATAAAAACATAAGGAAGGGGTGAGTTAAAATGGTTAGTAAGGGGTAAATAATTAGTTCATCAATAATCAGTTCATAAAAATATTCAAAATCATAAGCATAAGAGAAATATCATAATAACATGATAGATAAACATAAAACATAAGTGATCTTCAAATTACAAGTAATAAGAACATAAATCCACAAAAGATCAATATAGAAACATAATAGTTATAACATGGATTAAAATAATTTAATATAAACCTTAAATCATGAGAGTATAGGATCATAATTAATAATATCCTTTAAATGTGTCACAAATACTCACATAGGGAAACATTACTCTCATAATCCACACCTTCATTTTGTAAGATATGAACTCTTATCCAATTCAATATAGGGATTTAATGAAACCACCCTTCTCAGATCTACAATGTAACCACTCATCCTTGGTTTATAATAGAACCACCCATCACTCATCCCTACATATATATTTATCTTAAAAATAATTCACTTTTTACATCAAAATAACCCATAGAAATAAAATGGGTTTCAAAAAAAAAATTGGAAATCATTAAATTTTCACAAATAACCCATGGAAATAAAGTGGGTTTTATAAAACATCCAAGTGGAATTCATTCACATTTCATAAAGAACCCAAGAAAATAAAATTGGTTTTATAATGGTATGAAATATCATCATGAAAAAAAATGTTATCAAAAATTTAATCACACAAAATAATAACATAATTAAAGAAAATATAGGGTAAAACAAGAAACATAACCACATTGGTGATAGATAATAATTAAAAACAAATCATGAAAATATTTTTTTGAAAATATTTTTTTTTCATTATTGTAAAGTTCTTAGTGACGACTATATTTTCAAAAAGAAACCTTTATTTTTAAGAAAATGAAAATAAAACCTTTCATAAAAAAAGATTTCATTCAGAGATATTTTTCCTAATAAATAAAAATATAACATAATTTATAATGGAAATTCTTGAAAAAAAGAAGATCAAATAAGAAATTATATAACTCAAAGAAAGTTGTTTGAGTTATTAAGTCCTTTACTTTTACACTTGATTTCCACAGAAGTAAATTAACCTTCTATATCATAAATAATAACATATTAATTAATGACTTTATAACACTTTTCATATTAATTTCCATTTATACTTTTTATTAACAAAAATTCTCTTTGTGTATTAGATTTCCGCAATCTCTCTTCAATATCGGGTGTTAATAATCTTGATCGTTCTAAACTAGGTTCACAAAATTGGTATCAATATTCTTTTTTCTCTTAAATATCATCATTTAAAAACAATTAAAGGTATTATAATTGATGTTTTATAAAGTCTTATAATGTCATAATTCCATTACATCTGATTTTTATTCATTTTGTTTTTAAATGAAAATGGTGATGAATTTGTTTTGGGTTATTTACCGATATTGATAGTTCACCTTATAAAAATAATTATTGTTTATGTTATTTAAAAAGAACCATATTAATGATATATATTAATTATATATATAAAATATACTAATCAAATATAAACTAAAACTAAATATTTTTTAAGTGAAGGAAAACAAAACATGTTTATTCGTGGAAGAGGTAGTCTACAAAACGCACGATTCATGTTTTTGATTTTCTTAAGGGAAAAAAAGGTGGGTGGTTAATTTTTATACAATCATTATAATAACTCATCAGTATAATAATTATACTAATTTTATCATTTTAACATGGGGAAATGAAATTTTAGGAAGAATAAAAGAACATAAAGAAATAAAAAAGGGATAGGTTAGGAACTTATACCTCACTTCTTCGATTATCTCTTTTGAAAAGGGAATTAAACCTTTGAGAGAAGGTACCATATTTTGAGAATAATAGAACCTAATTAAGGTATCTGAGAGTTTTTAAGAGAGTTTTTGAATATTTTTTCATATTTTAATAGGTTTTGGTGTGAGGGGAGGTGAGGAGAGGACTTCCCCTTTTATGAGTGAAAACAAGTGGAATTGTTATAAGTACCCAAAACATTTTAATAACAGGAAGTCACTATTAAATAAAGTAGCTCCAAAATTGATAAATAATGGATTTTAGATGAGATAAGGTCAATAAAAAACTACACCATTCAAATATAAATATATTTTAATCTTATTAGTCCCTTTACCTCTAAGGTTACTCACTTTTACCATTTTATATTTCACCACGGTAACTAGTTTTTACCTAGGTAATTTATCCTTTAAGTTAAAAAATAAAATGGTACTTATTATATAATTTGGACATAATTATTCTAAATTCTAAATCCATTTTTTATTCAATTTATAAAAATTATAAAAATTAATTCCAAATTAATAAATGTGTAATGAATTAAAAAAAATTAAAAATATATAACTTAAATTCTAAAATGTTAAATATGGGTTTATAAATTTAAAAAAATAAAAATAATAAATTCACTTATAAAATAAATATTTTTTCTTATAAAAATGTTTCATAAATCTAAAATTCATACTTATATAATAATAATGTCATAAAATCATGTTATCTTTAATAATTTATATTTTGCACTATTCACTTAAAAATAAATCTAAAAAATATTTTGAATTTAATATGGCCATGATAAATACAAAATGATGTTAGTTTTTAAAAATTTATAACCTAAATTTTATAAATTTAACTCTAAAATAAAATCATAAAATATCACGAAAATAGTTTTTTTATAGTAAATCATTAACTATTATCCTCAATTTAGTTCTAGCCATAGATTTATCAAACTTAAAAAAAGTTATAAATTTTATAAAATAAATTTTAATTATACAAAGACTTTATTAGTTTATTATTTTTAATAATTGAGTCAGTATTTAAAATGGATTTTATTTTTGTTTTTTGTTTTTGGTTTTTTGTTCTTTTATATATATATATCATAATTTTATTACCAATGTTCATACATGTTAATTTTACAACTACATTACAATGGACTATATTCATTTGATTTTGGTTTTGTGTGTGCATCAATCCATCAAACATAATATTTATTTATGGAGAAAAAACTCAGGTCATTACATTATATAACTTTAAAAATAATTTCATCCTCAAAATTTCGTTACATGGAATAAAACAAGTGAGGGTAATTTTTCCTCATTATATCCTCAGGTTCCCACATTTCTTCTTCAAACTTATGGTTTCACCATATAAATTTAACCATATGATTGGTCTTGTTCAACAACACCTTATCACTTCGATCCATAGTTTCTAATGGTTGTTCCTCATGTGAGAGATCATGTTTTAGTTGTAATACTTCCAAATTAAGTACATGTGAAGGGTATAGTATATACTTTCTCAAAAAATATACATGTAACACAACATATATTTTAGATAGGTTTGGAGGTAATGTTAAGGGATAATCTATAGACCTAATATGATCAATGATCTCAAAGGGTCTGATATACCTAGGGCTCAATTTCCCTTTCTTCCCAAATCTCACAACTCACTTCCAAAGAGATATCTAAAGGAATACCTCATAACCAAATTCAATATTTAGATATCATTGATCATTATATGAATAAATATTTTACTAAATTTTTGTCTCATTCATATTTCTTTAAATGGTTTGAACTTTCTCTGTTATTTCTTGGAAAAGTTCAGGATTTATCAAATTTATTTCTCTAACTTCATCCCAACATATTATAGTCATGTATATTTTTTCATACATATTCGCATATGGTGTTTCATGAATGATAGAATAGAAATTATTTTTATATGATAATTATAACAGGGATAGGTGTTAATCCCAACATACTTTTAAATCCATTGAACATGATCTCAGCATATCCTCTTAAGTTTGAATTGTACTTTCAGACTGACCATCTGTCAGAGGATGACTTGTAGTGTTAAATCTCAGCTCTGACTCTAACACTTTTGAATAATTCTATAAAACCTTGAGTTTAACCTTGGATAATGATCAAATAAAATGGATAATGGTACTTCATCTAGCCTCACCACTTCCCTTATGTAAATCTTGATGAGTTACACAAGGGAGAAATCTTCTTTGATGGAAATAAAATGTGTTAATTGTATAAGGTGATAGACTATAACCCAAATAGCATTATGTCCTTTAGAAGTTTTGGGGAGTCCTACAATGAAGTATATGGTGATTTTTTCCCATTTCCATACTAGAATGTATAATGGTTTCAACATACCCTCATAATGTTTTCACTCATCCTTGACTTTATGGCATACCAAACATCAATATATGCATTCCAAAATTTCTCTTTTCACGCCATGCCATCAAAAGTTATGTTTTAGGTCTGTATACGTCTTCATACTTCTTGAATATATATATAAGTATAAACTATGTGTATTTTCCAAAATTAAACTCTTCAATATTAGCTTTAATGGGACACATATATGGGTTTCAAACCTTATAAATTCATATTTATCAAATTTTAACTCCAAAATATTCACTACATTTTTCTATAGCTATGAATAATCTTTATAGGGTTATTTTAACTTTACATGAATAGAAGGTTGAGTGGTCAACTGAGAAATATAGGATTTATCACCCCCCCCTTATTTTGACATAAAGATTCATCCTCTAAAAATCCATGAGTATTGGGTCCTTTTCAATTCTCATCATGAATAGACTAGCATGAACTTTTCTACTCAAAGAATCAGCCACCTTATTTTCTTTCCCAGGGTGGTAATGTATTAATCAGTATAATATTTTATCAATTATAATTATCACATTTTTTAATATTAAATTCCAACTATGTGATTTTATATTTTAGGATCTTGTGATCAATATATATATCACACTTTTCTATGTAGATATAATGTCACCAAATCATTAATGCAAAGATCACTTCCTCCAGATCTAAATCATGCATTTGGTAATATTTCTCATGAGTATTTAATTTATATTAATAATAATAAATTTCCTTATCATTGGGCATGAGGAAACATCCCAAACCCTTTTTCAAAGCATTGCTATATATTACAAACACTTCCTTATTGTAGGGTAAATGTAAGTACAAGAGCATTAACCAGCCTCTTATTAAATTACTTACAACTTTCTTTACATCCCTCTATTAAAAGTAACTTTACTTTCTTCCATGTAAATTTGGTTAATGGAATTTATATCCTTGATAAAATCCTCACAAGTCATTAATAGTATCATGTTAACCTAAGAAAACTATGGATCTCAGTTATAATGGTTAGTGTGGGTAATTTCTCAATAACTTCCATCTTTGATGGATCTACTAATATTCTATTTCTTATGATTACATGAAAAAATAATGATGCATTTTGTATCCAGAACTCACGTTTTTAAAATTTAGAATAAAACTTATCATTTCTTAAGGTCATCAACACAATCCATAAATGATCTTCATGCTCTTATGTTCTCTTTGAGTATATAAGAATTTTATCTATAAAGACTACTATAAATTGATCAAGGTAGTCTATAAATAATCTATTAATTAAATAAATAAATATATTATGATCATTCATAAGTCCAAAGGACATCACCATAAATTTATAATGTCCATACCTCATATGGAATGTTGTATTAGAAATATCCTCCCTTTTAACCCTTAACTGATGATATCTCAATCAAAGGTTGGTCTTTGAGAAGTATCAATATCCTATGATTTGATCAAATATATCATCAATACATGGTAAAGGATATTTTTTATTGATATTTATTTTATTAATATCAAAATAATCAAATAAAATATGCATCAACTCATCCTTTTTTTTAAAAAAATAGGACAGGTGGACCGTATGGTGAAGCACTGGTGAGTATAAAATCCTTGTCCAAATTGTCTTGTGGTTTCTTCTTTCACTCCTCCAATTCAATGGGATCTCTTATATATGGACTATTTGAGATATTTTTGGATCCATGTATGAGTTTTATTGAAAACTTAACCTCACACTTTGGGTGAAGACTAAGAATTTCATCTGGAAGTACATGAGTATAAACCTATATAATATTAATATCATCAATATTGACTTCCTCTACCGTAATTTGATTCAAGAGTCCCTTTTTATAGATACCCAAGATAAACATGCCTTTATTTTAAATATTTTATATGAAATAAATATTAAATTTCATAAATAATAATATCTAATGACTAGTAGGTTTAGTGTCTTTGGAGACTAGTTACATAATCATCTTATTTTAAAATAATTGAAATAAGTTCTCCTTAAAGTAATAATTCTAGACCATATTATAGATATCTAATTAGTAATACTCATCCTCATAACTTGGGTAATAAAAATATAATAAAGGGGGGATCTCAAATGCATAGTAAGGGGTAAACAAACATTTCTTCAAGGATGAGTTCATAAGAATATGTAAAATTATAATCATAAGAGAAATATCAAAAAAAACATGAGATATAACCATAAAACATAATTGATCTTAAAAGTATAAGGCATAAGAACATAAATCCACAATGAAAACACATAGTGACATAATAGCTATAACATGGGTTTAAATAATTAAACATAAACCTTTAATCAAGAGAGAATAAGATTATAATGAATAATATACTTTAACTGTGGCACAAACATTATCATGGGGAAACATTACTCTCAATGAGCCTCACCAACAGTTCCTATGGTTAAGAGAAAATAAAATTTATTAATTATTAAATTGTCTCATGAGATATAAACTCTCATCCAATTCATTGGAGAGATTTAATAGACCCACCCATCTCAAGTTTGTAATGAAACCATTGTCTTGAATTTATAAAAAAGCCACCCATACTTAGTTTATAAGGAAACCACCCATATTTTTATTATAATAGAACCACCTATCAATCATCCATAAATATCTTTTATACTTAAAAATAATTTAATCTTTAAATTAAAAATAATCTATTGAAATAAAATGGGGTTTTATAAAATAACCAAATGGAAATTATTCAATTTTTAAAAAGAACCCATAGAAATAAAGTGGGTTTCATAAAAAATACAAGTGGAAATAATTAAAATTTTATAAATAAACCATGGGAATAAAATGGGTTTAATAATTTTAACACCCTGAGTTTTTATGAAATATTTTTTTTAATAAATTTAATTTCTCTAATAGCTTTCGTTACATGCAATATTGAGTTTTAACAAACTGCGGTATACTATTAGTATTATTATTTAAACATAGTCATTATAGCCTAACTATTAAACCTGTCATCATGAATAGGAATAACCACATTTTAAAAACTAAATATAATTTTTTTATATAAATCAATCATACTGATAAAAAACACTTAATTTTTAGTAAAGTCTTTATATTCTTTGAAAATATGATTTTCACAAAAAACAATTCCATTTATTTTTGTAAAAAAATAATAAAATTATTTTTTAAAACATTTATAAAATTTAATTTAAAAAATAAACTTCATTTTTGAAATATAAATTTCAAAAATATCTTTGAATGTATTTTTCATAATTTTCTGAAAGATTGATTTTTCAGTGAATATTGGAAAATACTATTTTTTATTAAAAACTACCTTTATTTTTAATAATTTACAGAGTTAAATATTTCTTAAAGTTTTTTAAAACGTTCAATTAGTTTAATTATGTTATTATTAAACCAAATTAGTTCATTAGAACCAAATTCATATTGAATTTTTATATTAAAACTTTTTATGCTTATTAAAATTTTCTCTTTGGAAAACTATTTTTTCGTCACATCTATGGGTTTAATTTTAAATTAAATTGGTCCACTTATGTAAATTAAAATTTGAAAATTGTATTAAATATTTTTAATAATATTAAATAAAATTATATAATAAGTTCAACTTATTTTTTATGTCAAATTGAATGGTAAAAATAGTAAAAAAATCACAACGGTTAAGGTTAAAACGGGTTTAACTAGGGTTTAAACTAAAAATATGAGGGGTAAAATGACCTAAAATATTTTTATAAATATATTTTTATGGTATTTTTACCTTATATATAAGGTTAAATAATTATCCATTTTTTTATTTTTGTGTAATTTTTAAAACATGGGTTCACCTTTTTCTTTTCAAAACGTTCATGGGTATTCTCTCCCCCACTTATAAAAGAGAACCCAATCTATTATCCTCTTCACACTTATAAAACCTATTAGTTTAGAAAATAACTATAAAAATAATTTTATTACTTCTATAATAACATCTTAGAGGACTTTTTTTGATATTTAATCCAACCTAGGAAGGATTTTGGTTCAAAACTAAGGAGGTTATCCAAAGAAGAGGTATCGTTCTCAACCGAGCATTTCAATTTTATTTATTCTTCCACCTCCTTAAAATATTATTCAATTATGATGATATAATAACATCACTGTATCCCATATAATTATATTTTTTATTTTAATTTCATAACCTATATTCACCTCTTCTTCCATCAAATGGGAAATAAAACTGTCAATCATGTGTATGGTGGAATACCGCCTCACGAACTGATGTAATTCATTTTCAATCACCGCCTCTCAAGACTAGATATAATTATGGATTTAAATATATATATATATATATATATATATATATTATTTCTGAAATTAGTATACTTTTTTAATTATAATACCACATATACCTAAATATTTCTAATTCTTTGGGAATACGATAATATCGCTTGTGTGTCTGACGGATTGCCACCTCACGAAGCGATGTGGTTTTTTTTTTGAATTACTCTTTACATGGAAGATAATAAGGATGAATTTAATGAATATATGTGATATATATTAAATAAAAATAATTTTGTAAATTTTAATTACTATTTATCTTTTCTTTATTTCACCCGTCAATAAAATGGAAATAGCATTCATGCATACGCATGATCTAATGTCTCCATGAATGATGTAATTAATTTTATATATTTAACATTTGAGGATTATTATAAATACATATATAATGAATATATATATTATATTATATCATGGTTAAAATTATATAGATTATGGAACCACTATCAAAATAAAATGACAAAAAATACCAAACCCAGACATACATGAGAAACTAAGCAATTATTAGCCAAAATAAGATTTTAACAAGAAATTGTTAATAAACAGGTAATAAAAGGTCATAAGTAAATAATATATGGTATTAAATATAAGATTATGGTTCTTTAATATATTTATAATAGACCTATATTTATTATATAGTATTTTTTAATGAGTAATAAGGAATTCATGACTTAAGGTAAGGGATTTTTTTCTCAATTTGTCTTCTTTAGGACAAATGTTATGTTATGCACCTAAGTTATTTTATAAAGTTTATATGTGGCACCTTTAAAATTTTATATCATGAATTTATTTATTATCATGATATTTAAAGTTTCATTAAATGGTATTCTTTCATGAGTCTTATGATTAAAAAGTTACCAAAGCATGTAATGGATTTTTTTCTTACTTTTATTTTTATGGGACACATGCCATATACGACACTTATTTAATTTATGTGGTGTATATATAATACCCATGAATGTATTTTATGAATATTATCATAAAAATTATGGTATATAAATATCCATATATGGTTATTTCCTTCATGGGTCTTGTCATTCAAAAGTTACCAAATTGGTAAAAAATTTATGTTAGAATCTCATTGTTTATTAGGATTGTTTATGATTAAGTTTCTAAATATAAAATATTATGGTCTACCTCTGAAAAAAAAACTCATGTATTTTCTTATCTTATTTTTATTTCTTTAAATTAAATTTTTTGTACTTTCACTTTCCTCTTTTTATGTACTCAATATTCTAAAATAATGTAAATTTATTTTTATCTTATATCAAAAACCATTTTTCTTCCATATCCATGTTTTATAAAAAATGTTTTAAAAAACTATTTACTATTATCCAATGATTTTTTAAAGAAATTACTACCCATGTTTTACTTTTTACAAAAAAATTAAAATGAATATTTTTTTCATTTTCTTTAAGAGTTAGTTTTAAATTTTTACAAAAAATGTAAAAGGAATCTTTGTTTTAATGTGTATGGAATGAATGGAATTTTCCATTGTCATGATCACTCAATTATTTGAATCTTACTTTTCAATTTTTCAAGGTTATTTTCAAATAAAATTTTTTTCTTAATATTTTAGAAATTTTCATATTTTAAAGAAGTTATTTCAAATTAAAATGATATTTTTTCCAATAATTTTTTGTGATCCTTTATGGAATTTGTATTCATCAATAGAAACAACCTTTGGGGTTACTTATATTTTAATGGGGATATGATCCAATAGTATAATATATATTATTTATTTGGATAGTTTATGTTTATTATTATTATGAAAATATGTTTATGAAACCCATTCCTTTTATATAGTTTATGATATGATGAATTTATGAAATGTTTATAAAACCCATTTATTTTCAATGGGTTATGATATGATGAAATGTTTATAAAACCCTTTTACTTTGTCAGGGGTTATGACATGATGAAAGTTTTATGATTTTCTAGAACATAAATATATTAATTATGTGATGTGTGGGACCTATATATCCATCCAATTCATTGGGTAAAGTTTTATATCTCTTGAGATAATGATAGGAAACAAGTTTCTGTGCTTGATACGCTATGGGAAATAAGATAATGTACTTGATATATATAGGAAATAGGTGATGATTCATGATCCGTTATGAAATGAGAAACAAGTCTTGATTCCTAATCCATTATAATTTTATGGTCTTGAATGTTGACCTTGACATATGAAATGGTTTCTATAATTATGAAGGCTCTATACTTATATGACTTAAACTTATGTTTCATGATTGATTTATGATGATTTATCACTCTTATGGTTCATGTATTTTGAAATGATAATGTTTTATTTCATTTATAGTGTTTATGATCCATGATATATTTGGTATGAAATTTTTAAGTTATATTCATAATCTCATAACCTTATATTTATCTTATGCTTTCACATAATCATTAGTTGATATCTTCTGTGTTTAACCTTACTGAGCATCTGAGATCACCCTTTCTTATGTCACCTCTCTCTAAGTTATGAAGAAAGTTTTAATTAGGGTGTATATATGAAGTGTACTAAATGTGAATATACTTATGGTATATGTTGAATATCATTAATGAAATAATAAGATGATGTATCTAGTCTCCAAATACACTAAAATTTTACGGTCCTCATGAATTTATTATTTAAATGTATTGAATAATAATCTATTAAGATATAATATATATGTATTAAAATCCTGGTTCATTGATTTTGGTATAAAATAAAGGGTTTATTTAACCTCTGGAACTATTATGAGAAAACTTTAGTGAGATCCTTAAGGATAAGTCTAAGGATAAGTGAGGGTACATAAAAATATCCTATAATATTTTAAAATGATAGAGAGAGTATTTTTTTAAGAAATTATATCCCTATTTAGATACTAAAAGTGGGTATGGATCTATAACAATTGTTTTTAGGGGAAATAAATTTGAAAAGGGTGCATTGATATGGACTTAATCGTCACTCGGTGCACGACAACAAGCCATGTTGCACACCTGGTTTGACACTCCCAAGGGATATTCTTTGGAAATTTAAAAACTCTTTATGAACCATTATAAAGGATTTAAATAATGACCATGGATGATCTAGGTTAAACCTAAGGTGTTATAAATTAAATGTGTCAAGATTTAGGCATCCTATGAAATATTTTTCATGATTAATCACTCTAATTAATGGTGCATGATGGTTATGAAAATAATTTTATTTTTAATAAGGAATTGAATATGTAATGTATAAGGCCCCATCCTTAAACCTTACTTAATCTTGAGTTATTACAAGATTACACATTGAGTATCTTTTCAGGTTTAGAGTTTTAGAGAATTAGATCATGAAACTTTCATTACATTCCATATTTAAACAAAGTGGTTACATAAAAGACAGTATTCATTCTTCCCATCAACGGAAACATATTTAAAATATAACACGGATTCTTTCTTGAAACATCCTTGACACTATCATCACATCATGTACCTTTCCCTTGACCTGTGAAAAACATTTCAAAAACTTGGGATGAGCATAAAAATCTCAGTAAGGTTTATAAAAATATTGAAAGGAAACATGAGTTCATATATACATAAAAATGAAATCATACTTTACCCATAAAACATAGGCATATCAAATCATGAATAAATCATAGAAAACATAAGACATAAATGTAACTTGTGTCATTAATAACATTCTTATGTAGGGAGTAGCCCTCTTGGTTACGTTTGGAATACCCATCACAGTATATTCCCTAAATCTCTTCGGAGAAACCTTAACGTTTCACTCCTTCGCGTTACCCAATGCATTGGAGAGCTATATTGGGCTCACCCGCCCTTAGTTTATCACAGAACCACCCGTTTTCATAACAATGCCCAAGAACCATAACATAAATGTGTCACATAAAACATGAATAAAGGAAACATAACATTTCCACATTTCAATCACAATATAACATTGTAGTATATTGAAATAATGAATCCATTCAAAAAGAAAACATTTCCAAAACCATTTAAAACATTTAATAAAGAGATTTTTGAATCAAAGTGTCTCATACCACCTTGAAGCTTAAAACGTTAAACCATTAATATCCATATAAATAAATCCTTAAAACCATTTTGAAAACATGGATATTAATAAGAACAAATAATTAAAAAAATTAAAATGATATTTTGGTTAAAGTGGTTTTGCCAAAATTAGAGACACTTGAATACAACAATTGAGGAATAACATTTAGTTAGAACTTTATAATATCATGAGAATAAATGGATTCATGATATAATACTCCAAAGGACAGTATATACACCATCTAAGAGTGAATTGGTGCATAACAACAATGAACCCTCAATAGAAATGTCAAATGTGATGAAATCTCTTATAAAGAAGGTATCCTTAAATTAAGGACAAATCAATCTCAAAAATATGTGTGAAAAATATAAATACACCCAATATAAGTGTATATTAAGTGTAAAACAATAAAAGTTCATTCACACATATTCAATGGATGACATATTCAATGACTACATGTTGAACCCAAAGAAATCGAAATTGGGTTAAAAAGTTCCCTTGACAGCCTAACGGCATCACATCAAAATGAGTTGATGAGAGATAAAAATTGTATCTCATCACTTGGACATAAAATTTACATCAATAAGGATATATGAGAACATATCCCAACATAACAATATGTAAATTAAAAGACCCAACAAAATAAGTCTTTTAAAAAAAAGGAGGGTGAAAGGTTCCCTTACTGACTTGGGTATCTTTCAAAACATACACCCCATGAAAGAAGGAAAATAGATCATTGATGTAAATACTCATAAACGAAATTATATTACACAAAGAGTAGAATAATGGGCAGTACATACACCACTCAATGGAATTTGTGGCAAATGTAGCATAAATCTCACGGGAATAAAAGTGAGATGAAAAATCCCTTACGAAAACTCGGCAGCCTAACGGCGCCACATAAAACTTCCGAATATGGATTTATGGGATCAAATAGGGTATCTCATCACATTAAAATAAAATGTACAGCAAGAGGAATATAAAAAAACATCCCACAACATTACAAAGAGGATCTTAAAAGAAGTGACATAGAGGAGAGTACTTAAAAAGAAAGAGAGAGGTTAGATCTCTTACGAAAGTTCGGCAGCCTAACGGCGCAACTCAAAACTTCCAAAATGGATTGATGAGAGAGAATAGGGTCTCTCATCACATGAACATAAAAATTACAGTAAGTTTAATATAAAATATCATCCCAATAACAAGAAAGAAGAGCTTTAAAAGGAATGACATAAAAGTGTGTACTTAAAAAGAAAGAGAGGAGTAGGATCCCTTACCTCGGGTCCGACTTGACTCGATCGTTCTTTAATCTCCTGAATAATAAACTTGAGTTAATTTCTACTTCCTTAAGAACCTTTTTCAAGTTCATTATTACTTTTATACCACTTATTACCATGTCATAAACATTATGTAATCATTTAAGTTAATAATATTTGTTTTGCCGATATTTGGTTCTTAAGTCGAAAGTGGACTTCTTACAATTACATGTTGTTCGTGTGGCCAAATGTTTATTATATCCAGAATTGTATTCATTATGTAGATATCATATATGTCATATATATCCAGTACATGCATGCATTTATAACATTACATAATCATTTAGAGGTAAGAAATGAAATGCACCGTTCATGGAGACGGTAAGCCGTACGTACGCATGAACGCTACTTTCATTTCTATTTCGTATTTTATAGAATGGAATAATAATTATATAAAGGTATATTATAATTACAGTATAATATCATATATAATATCATATTTCCATCCTTTATACATCCCACATATGGTATTTAACGAATCAAATCACTTTGAGGGGGCGGTAGTCCGCACTTCCTTAAATGAAGATATCGTGTTTACCCATAATGGAAACCATGAAGGTATTACAAAAATGAAAAATACAGAAGCTTAAAGAAAACATAAACATATTATATATCATATATAAAAATATTGACATCATAATGGCCAACTTTGAAGGTGTTAAATGAGTATTGAACAATCATCGTTTCGGGAGGCAGAATTTCGCCATCCACAGAAACCGTATGTTCTTTAACCATTTGATGTAGTTGTGTGAGAGTGTAGCTCAAATAAATCTTATAAAAACATCCTAGTATATTTAAGATACTGGTTTTGTTACAAAATAAGTAAATAAAAAGAGTTTATAGGGTTGGAGAAGCAAAATAAAACAAATGAACAAGAGAGAATGAATTACCTTTAAAAGTGTGACTCCTTTTGATTTGAGCCTAAAGGCTTCCTTTGAAAGGATTCAACCCAAAGGGAATCCTCTAGGATGAGGATAGTGATGTGGAGAGAGTAAATGGGAAGGTTTTGGCCGAGCCAAAGGCTTGATGAGTGTGTTAAATGAGGTAGAGGTGGGGGCCTTTTATAAGAGGAGAGGAGGGTCACTTTTGGAAAGTAAAGAAATATTACTTTATTTGAAAATGTTTTTCGGTTTCAAAAGGTCCCACATTGATATAATTCGTTGATAAGGTGATAAGGATTCGAAATCCACTCATCCAATAAGTTTTGGACATGTTTATTTCATAGATTTTACATTATCTTTCCATTTTATTTAAATCGTCAAATAATGATGTCATCGCTGCATCATTATTATGTCATAAATAATTTAATTTATTTAATGTCTAAAAATTATAAAAAAAATACTATGATGTATGAAATCTTTTTATCTTTCCAATGAATATTTATAATCAAAAAGATGACTTGTATAACCCCACTTAAAAATTGTTTTAGTAAAACATATCATGTTTGTGTCAATTTTACTTTTACATTAAATAAAATGTTATTTATGTCATTTCCCAACCAAAGTGGATTCATGGGGTCCCCAAGTTGACCCATGGCTTGTCTTGGTCGGCCATGATACAACCAATGAGGGTAAGACATGTTTCAAGCTCATCTCATTTTATTAAAGCATTATTTTTACCTTAAACTACACTAATTACCACTAATCGTGATTAAAAACTTAATAAGTTACTATTCACCAAAAAATTATTTTAATCTCATTGAACCACATTTTACTTCTTAATGACAACCATGTATGTAGTATTTTTGAAAATCAAAACACAATTATGGAAAAATTTCATTTAAACGGAAAATCAGTTTTTATAAGTACCGCTTAGTGGTTTCACTATTCATCAAAAATTGAAGTTTTTCAGAAAAATCCCAAAAATTCACCTTAAGCAATATTTGATATTATGAATTCAAAAATGAAGTCCGTTTTACAAAATTCAAAACATATAAGTCACATTAATTAATTTAATAATTAATTCCTGCTGTCATGACAAATAGCGTGTTTTATGAAACAATAAGTATCAAAAGATTGACACTAGTTTAAGTCTGATTTCAAAGTGAAATTGATTCCAACGACCACTATTGGATTTAATGGTAAAAATATTTTCTAATTTCACTTTAAAACCAATTCAAAATATAATATAATAATATAAATAAATTAGATTAAAAAGTGGTTTTGAATTAAAATACAACATTTTACACTATTCATTAAAAAAATGAACTTTATCGGAAAGATACCAAAAATTTACACAAAGTAAATTTTGATGTCCCGATTCTTAATAAGAGTTTTATTTGGTCCAAAAGAATGTTTAAGAGTGAACAAAACTATATTTAATGACGGTTCTCCATCAAAAGGTGATAAGTGAACCTTTAGTGAAAACTAGGGCATATACGCCTAAAATTGAATTCTTTCCGTATTTTAAGCCTTTATATTTTATTGTATAAATGTAAAAACATTTAAAAAACATATATAATCATATTTTAGTTATTTTTATCCATTCCCGCCAATACAACGGCTACATGTTAACTACCATTTGAATTAATATTATTTTATTATTAGAGTGCAACGTAAGATTCCCAAGAAACTTGTTGTTGCGTGTTGGGTACGCCATCGAGCATAGCATCCCCTTTAAAGTAATATTAATATTTTATTCACAAATATGGATAAATATGAAAATTTCATATTCATTATTTACCTGGGGTGTTACATCCTTCCCCCCTTTTGGGAATTGCATCCTCGCAATTTTAAAATTGCGCTTGGAAACATCCTTGAAAGTCCCACATCGGAACAGAAGTCGGTAAAACAAACACTTTAAAATAAAGAAAGATAAGTACAAAGGTCACCCGAGTTAACCCATACTAGGATTCCAAGTATGAAAACATGGACATGGAGGAGAAAACATAGGTTCATGTTCTCATGGAGAGTGATAGAAAACATGTTTAGGAGAAAGTTAACCATGTGAAAATCACAAACTTGTGATGGGTTAAACGGTATTCGATTCCCCAGTAGGAAAAGTTAATAGACAACATTTTTGTTTTAAGTTACTTTTTATTGAGGAATTTATTCATAAGGAAACATAATCACTTATCATGTTGACTTTCAACTTTTATTAGATTCCTTAATCAAACTCATATTTTCTCCAGAAGGCGAGTATTTAGGAAGACTTGTTCACATTAAGAGTACTATAATCAACTTTTAGAAAATCACCTAATCCACAAAAGAGAACTATATACTTCCCATGTCATTAGACTTTAACCAAAACCAAAACCAATAAGGTTAGTACAAGATCAGATAATCCAGAAAAGGATAACCCTTTATAAAAAGAAAATCTATTCTTAATCTCCAAAATTTGTCCAACAAAACCCAAAGTTCAACGAGGACCATTTGTCCATAAAATTATTCAAATTAAACCAAACTAAGATTGAAACCCAAATATTTGAAGGATTTAGTCACATAGTCTACCAAATTAAATCGTAACATTTATCTCCAAACAACATCAGTTGCTCCTAAAGTCTCACATTGAAAAGTAATTATCCTAATCACATATCCTCCAAAATCAACTTACTCTTAATTCATAAAATCATATAACTAAAAATAATCGGTCAAACTAACCAGGGACTTCACGTAGTCCAGTGGTAGGCGATAAATACCAGTCGCACTTTGGTTGTGGGTTCGATTCCTGCAGCATTGTCCGACGCGACGGGTTGTCACACGGTCTGCGTGTTGTCCTTTTTCCAAAACTATATAATTCTCAAATCATTACCCAAAAAGGGATAAAATCATCAAAAATAACCATAACATAATTTAACCTCAATTTTATCTCATGCCTTTCACTTCAATCATAACATATGGTAACCCATAATTACCTCAAAAGTAAGGATCATATAAACCCAAATGGTTCTTTATAACTATGTCCAAAAAAGAAAAGATAACTATTACTTGAATAAAATTTGCCTATATTAAACATCAGGGTTACACATAATATAAAAAGTCTTCTAATTTAACCCCATCATCAAAAGAGACTTAATACTCTTAAGAATTTCACCCTAACTCTTGAAGCCCTTATATGTTGACATCTTACTCATTCAACATTCTTCATGATCCATTACCCATTCCTTTCCAACTTATTCCGAAATACCTCTTTCCTACAAACAAAATCATTAATCATATCCTAAGATTCCAAAATAAGAAAACAATAGTCATGAAATAGTACATACCTTTGATTGGTCATTGTCAGTTTCTTCATCCTCAATCGGAATGGCATTAGGTATTGGTAAACGAATATTGGTACGCTCTTGGTGACCCCATTCACGAAACTTCTTCATAGGACATGTGTTTGCATAATGACCATGCACACCACATTTAAAACATTCAATTGATCCCTCAGAAAGAACTTCTTTCCCTTTCCTCGAGTCAACTGGATGCTTCCTTTTTCCATGGCAGGTTCTTGCTTTATGACCTTCATTTCCACATCTATAGCATATTTCTGTCCCTTTGAAACATTTTCCTAGGTGTTTCTTTCCACATCTTTGACACATAGGTTTTTGAACACACTTACCTTTATGATTATTACCTGTACTTCCGTAGGGATTTGTTTCTTGAATATATGATGCCTTAGAGAAATCTCCAAGGTTTAGGTGTTCAATCATGACTCCAGATAGTTGGTTGAGGATAATCAAAAGAGTTCTCATTGCAGCTCCCATATCATTCAGTTTCTTGCTCAAAAAACTGTCACAGTTTCCTTCACATCCACTATTACTTTGGTGCCTGCTAGATCCAGCAATTTACTAAAACCAAAAAGTCCGTGTGAGTATATCAACAAAACCATCATGTACTAATGAGTAAGATAGACAATAAGATATACTTACTCATTCACTTTATCTAAAACTAAGACTCTTTCTGAAATCCTAACCATTATGGTAATGTCACTTATGATTAAAGAATACCCTAACCTCTAAAGTTATCTAAACCGGCCTTTGATACCAACTATAAGGCCCCATCCTTAAACCTTACTTAATCTTGAGTTATTACAAGATTACACATTGAGGATCTTTTCAGGTTTAGAGTTTTAGAGAATTAGATCATGAAACTTTCATTACATTCCACATTTAAAAAAAGTGGTTACATAAAAGACAGTATTCATTCTTCCCATCAACGGAAACATATTTAAAATATAACACGGATTCTTTCTTGAAACATCCTTGACACTATCATCACATCATGTACCTTTCCCTTGACCTGTGAAAAACATTTCAAAAACTTGGGATGAGCATAAAAAGCTCAGTAAGGGTTATAAAAATATTGAAAGGAAACATGAGTTCATATATACATAAGAATGAAATTATACTTTACCCATAAAACATAGGCATATCAAATCATGAATAAATCATAGAAAACATAAGACATAAAGGTAACTTGTGGCATTAATAACATTCTTACGTAGGGAGTAACCCTCTTGGTTACGTTTGGAATACCCATCACAGTATATTCCCTAAATCTCTTCGGAGAAACCTTAACGTTTCACTCCTTCGCATTACCCAATGCATTGGAGAGCTATATCGGGCTCACCCGCCCTTAGTTTATCACGGAACCACCCGTTTTCATAACAATGCCCAAGAACCATAACATAAATGTGTCACATAAAACATGAATAAAGGAAACATAACATTTCCACATTTCAATCACAATATAACAATGTAGTATATTGAAATAATGAATCCATTCAAAAAGAAACCATTTCCAAAACCATTTAAAACATTTAATAAAGAGATTTTTGAATCAAAGTGTCCCATACCACCTTGAAGCTTAAAACGTTAAACCATTAATATCCATATAAATAAATCCTTAAAACCATTTTGAAAACATGGATATTAATAAGAACAAATAATTAAAACATTTAAAACGATATTTTGGTTAAAGTGGTTTTGCCAAAATTAGAGACACTTGAATACAACAATTGAGGAATAACATTTAGTTAGAACTTTATAATATCATGAGAATAAATGGATTCATGATATAATACTCCAAAGGAAAGTATATACACCATATAAGAGTGAATTGGTGCATAACAACAATGAACCCTCAATAGAAATGTCAAATGTGATGAAATCCCTTATAAAGAAGGTACCCTTAAATTAAGGACAAATCAATCTCAAAAATATGTGTGAAAAATATAAATACACCCAATATAAGTGGATATTAAGTGTAAAACAATAAAAGGTCATTCACACATATTCAATGGATGACATATTCAATGACTACATGTTGAACCCAAAGAAATCGAAATTGGGTTAAAAAGTTCCCTTGACAGCCTAACGGCATCACATCAAAATGAGTTGATGAGAGATAAAAATTGTATCTCATCACTTGGACATAAAATTTACATCAATAAGGATATATGATAACATATCCCAACATAACAATATGTAAATTAAAAGACCCAACAAAAGAAGTCTTTTAAAAAAAAGGAGGGTGAAAGGTTCCCTTACCGACTTGGGTATCTTTCAAAACATACACCCCATGAAAGAAGGAAAATAGATCATTGATGTAAATACTCATAAACGAAAGTATATTACACAAAGAGTAGAATAATGGTCAGTACATACACCACTCAATGGAATTTGTGGCAAATTTAGCATAAATCTCACGGGAATAAAAGTGAGATGAAAAATCCCTTACGAAAACTCGGCAGCCTAACGGCACCACATAAAACTTCCGAATATGGATTTATGAGATCAAATAGGGTATCTCATCACATTACAATAAAATGTACAGAAAGAGGAATATAAAAGAACATCCCCCAACATTACAAAGAGGATCTTAAAAGAAGTTACATAAAGGAGAGTACTTAAAAAGAAAGAGAGAGGTTAGATCTCTTACGAAAGTTCGGCAGCCTAACGGCGCTACTCAAAACTTCCAAAATGGATTGATGAGAGAGAATAGGGTCTCTCATCACATGAACATAAAAATTACAGTAAGTTTAATATAAAATATCATCCCAATAACAAGAAAGAAGAGCTTTAAAAGGAATGACATAAAAGTGTGTACTTAAAAAGAAAGAGAGGAGTAGGATCCCTTACCTCGGGTCCGACTTGACTCGATCGTTCTTTAATCTCCTGAATAATAAACTTGAGTTAATTTCTACTTCCTTAAGAACCTTTTTCAAGTTCATTATTACTTTTATACCACTTATTACCATGTCATAAACATTATGTAATCATTTAAGTTAATAATATTTGTTTTGTCGATATTTGGTTCTTAAGTCGAAAGTGGACTTCTTACAATTACATGTTGTTCGTGTGGCCAAATGTTTATTATATCCAGAATTGTATTCATTATGTATATATCATATATGTCATATATATCCAGTACATGCATGAATTTATAACATTACATAATCATTTAGAGGTAAGAAATGAAATGCACCGTTCATGGAGACGGTAAGCCGTACGTACGCATGAACGCTACTTTCATTTCTATTTCGTATTTTATAGAATGGAATAATAATTATATAAAGGTATATTATAATTAAAGTATAATATCATATATAATATAATATTTCCATCCTTTATACATCCCACATATGGTATTTAACGAATCAAATCACTTTGAGGGGGCGGTAGTCCGCACTTCCTTAAATGAAGATATCGTGTTTACCCATAATGGAAACCATGAAGGTATGACAAAAATGAAAAATACAGAAGCTTAAAGAAAACATAAACATATTATATATCATATATAAAAATAGTGACATCATAATGTCCAACTTTGAAGGTGTTAAATGAGTATTGAACAATCATCGTTTCGGGAGGCAGAATTTCGTCATCCACGGAAACCGTATGTTCTTTAACCATTTGATGTAGTTGTGTGAGAGTGTAGCTCAAATAAATCTTATAACAACATCCTAGTATATTTAAGATACTAGTGTTGTTATAAAAGAACTAAATAAAAAGAGTTTAGAGGGTTGGAAAAGCAAAATAAAACAAATGAACAAGAGAGAATAAATTACCTTTAAAAGTGTAACTCCTTTTGATTTGAGCCTAAAGGCTTCCTTTGAAAGGATTCTACCCAAAGGGAATCCTCTATGATGAGGATAGGGATGTGTAGAGAGTAAATGGGCAGGGTTTGGCCGAGACAAAGTCTTGAGGAGTGTGTTAAATGAGGTAGAGGTGGGGGCCTTTTATAAGAGGAGAGGAGGGGCACTTTTGGAAAGTAAAGAAATATTACTTTATTTGAAAATGTGTTTCGGTTTCAAAAGGTCCCACATTGATATAATTAGTTGATAAGGTGATAAGGCTTCGAAATCCACTCATCCAATAAGTTTTTGACATGTTTAGTTCATATATTTTACATTATCTTTCCATTTTATTTAAATCGTCAAATAATGATGTCATCGCTGCATCATTATTATGCCATAAATAATTTAATTTATTTAATGTCTAAAAATTATAAAAAAAATACTATGATGTAGGAAATCTTTTTATCTTTCCAATTAATATTTATAATCAAAAATATTACTTGTATAACCCCACTTAAAAATTGTTTTAGTAAAACATATCATGTTTGTGTCAATTTTACTTTTACATTAAATAAAATGTTATTTATGTCATTTCCCAACCAAAGTGGATTCATGGGGTCCCCAAGTTGACCCATGGCTTGTCTTGGTCTGCCATGATACAACCAATGAGGGTAAGACATGTGTCAAGCTCATCTCATTTTATTAAAGCATTATTTTTACCTTAAACTACACTAATTACCACTAATCGTGATTAAAAACTTAATAAGTTACTATTCACCAAAAAATTATTTTAATCTCATTGAACCATGTTTTACTTCTTAATGACAACCATGTATGTCGGATTTTTGAAAATCAAAACACAATGATGGAAAAATTTCATTTAAACGGAAAATCAGTTTTTATAAGTACCGCTTAGTGGTTTCACTATTCATCAAAAATTGAAGTTTTTCAGAAAAATCCCAAAAATTCACCCTAAGCAATATTTGATATTCTGAATTCAAAAATGAAGTCCGTTTTACAAAATTCAAAACATATAAGTCACATTAATTAATTTAATAATTAATTCCTGCTGTCATGACAAATAGCGTGTTTTATGAAACAATAAGTATCAAAAGATTGACACTAGTTTAAGTCTGATTTCAAAGTGAAATTGATTCCAACAACCACTATTGGATTTAATGGTAAAAATATTTTCTAATTTCACTTTAAAACCAATTCAAAATATAATCTAATAATATAAATAAATTAGATTAAAAAGTGGTTTTGAATTAAAATACAACATTTTACACTATTCATTAAAAAAATGAACTTTATCGGAAAGATACCAAAAATTTACACAAAGTAAATTTTGATGTACTGATTCTTAATAAGAGTTTTATTTGGTCCAAAAGAATGTTTAAGAGTTAACAAAACTATATTTAATGACGGTTCTCCATCAAAAGGTGATAAGTGAACCTTTAGTGAAAACTAGGGCATATACGCCTAAAATTGAATTCTTTCCGTATTTTAAGCCTTTATATTTTATTGTATAAATGTAAAAACATTTAAAAAACATATATAATCATATTTTAGTTATTTTTATCCATTCCCGCCAATACAACGGCTACATGTTAACTACCATTTGAATTAATATTATTTTATTATTAGAGTGCAACGTAAGATTCCCAAGAAACTCGTTGTTGCGTGTTGGGTACGCCATCGAGCATAGCGTCCCCTTTAAAGTCATATTAATATTTTATTCACAAATATGGATAAATATGAAAATTTCATATTCATTATTTACCTGGGGTGTTACATAATGATTATGTTGAGGTGATAAAAGGTAATATAAAATATTTAAATACCCTATTTGACATTAATAATATGAATCATGAATAGTATCTAAGAATGTTAATTCCTATCCTCAATGATTAGATGTTGATTTAGTAGTGAAAACCCCTAATGGTATGACGATCTCATCTCAAGTTAATGATTCTTCCCCAGTTGAATTATATGGTAATGTTCTTCCTGTAAATATTTTTATTCTCCATCTATTTAAATTTGATTTTATATTAGGCATGGATTGTATTTATCTATATAAATCCCACATTAATTGTTGGGGAAGAAAATTCACATTTTATATTCCAAACTAACCTATGATTTTCTATCTGTGTGATGATATATATAAACTTATGATGGAAATCACATCTATTTTATGAATTTTTATTCCTATTCAAAAGTAGTTTTTATCTAATATGGTTGTAGAGAAACTCAATATCAATTATATTCCTATTGTGTGAGAGTTTATTGATGTTTTTTTAGAATAATTTCATATTCTTTCACTAAATCATGATGTTGAGTACTCAATGGAACTCATACCTGGTTCCTCACCTATTTCAAATAATCCATATAGAATGGTCTTTATTGAGTAGTAGTAATTGAAGAATCAATTCTAGTGGAACCTTGAGAAGGGATTCATTCAATAAATTGTGTCACCTTAGGGTGCATTGGTTCTTTTTATTAATAAGAAACGCGAATCAATGTGACTCTATATTGATTTCCAAGAACTGAACAAGATCACAATCAATAACAAGTATCTTTTATCCCATATTGATGACTTGTTTGATCAACTATACATATCTCAATACTTTTACAATATTGGCCTCCATTCTGGATATCATCAATTGAGGATCAATAAATAGGATTTACTCAAGATGGTGTTCCTTATAAGTTACAGATACTATAAATATACAGTGATCTCGTTTGGACTTATTAATGCCTATATTATCTTCATGGATTTAATTAATTTATTCTTTATAGATTATAATTGTTAGTTTGAGGTAGTATTTATAGGTGATATTTGTAACGCCCCAAAATTTTGAATAAATATTGTTTCCTAATTTTATGTGTTATTTTATTTTATTTTTATACTGAACAAAAATGTTTCATTTGATAACATGAGTATAATTAAAATGAGACCGTTAGGTTTTGACTGTTATATGACCATTAGTCAATATGATCATTGTAAACTAAACATTTCGATTATTGTCTCTAAATATAAGTAATCTTGGTTAATTATAATAGAAATAAGATTCGATGGCCTCACCCAGTAGTCTTGGACTGATCGAAGCCCATCTAACAGAACTTGGGAAGGAGGTAGCACCACTAGGCTTTGCTCTGGACCAAACCCAAGCCGAACTTCATCGTGTGAAGCTAGAACGGAATTTCCTTCACGAGAATTTAAAACTGATAGAAATTACTACTCGTGCGATGTTGGCCGAACCTCCCTCGGATTCTCTCACCTTAGCCCACCTTACACTTAGGTCCTATGCTGGTGTGATAAGGGGCTATGTAAGGAGACCGTAACTGACTTGTGTAATCCTTTGTTTTAAATAAAAATTGGTATTTCTTCCTATGATGATGTTTATGACTTTTCAAATGTCTGGATAAATATAGTATTCATATTTTTGATGAATTTTAGAAAAAGGATATTTAAAAAATGTTTATATAAACCTTAAATAATTCAAAATGTGTAATGATTTTAAAAAAATGGTCTTCTACAATTATGTTCAGTACGAAATTTAGAGTCTAATAAGATCAACTTGATTTTTGATGAATAGTAAATTATGAATAGTTATTTTATGATTAGGATTAGTAATGTGTCCAAATGGATTAGTAATCTCACTTAAAGAAAGTATTAATATAATCTAGGCACCTTGATTAAGTAATGTAATTCAATAAAATAGTTAAATAACGGTTTCATAAATTATTATTCAAGTATTAGTTTTTTTGGGTGAATAGTGTTTTTTAATTAAAAATTAAATTAAAAATATTTAGAAAATTATTTTTATAAAATGGATTTCATTTTGAACTCAAAGCATCGATATTATGTTAAGGTAATTTTTGGGGATTTTTCTGAAAAAAATGAATTTTCAGTGAATAGTTTATTTATTTAAAAATAAAATTAAAAATATTTAGAAAATTATTTTTATAAAATGGAGTTCATTTTTGAAATCAGAGCATTGATATTTGGTTAATGTGAAATTTTGGGATTTTTCTGAGAAAGTTGAATTTTCAGTGAATAGTAAAAATACAGTTTTAGGGTTTCGGTATGTTTAATAACATCATAACTATGTCATGATGATGTCATGAGATATTTTAAGAGATGTCCGACTAAAGAGTATAAATTATTGTGTGGGGGTCCCCATGTGGCCTAAATCCATGGGAAGTACCATGGGAGGGGCCATGCTTTTGAGAAAACCACTTTTGAGGTGTCTCTTGGCCATTAATGCCTTGTCCCGTCACTTTCCCTATAAATATCAAGCAATCCTATCATACTTTAGACTCCCCACCCTCTCTCAATGAAGTTCTGGTCTCATTACCTCCCAAGGAGTTCTCCCAAGGTTCCCCAAATCCCTCAAGGTCCCAACCTTTGAGTTTTAAGAGTTACGTTTTAAGGTAAGGGATCTGATCTCTCTCTTTCTTTTCAAGAAATCCCTTTTATGTAATTTCTTTTATTCTCCATGTTATTATGTTAAATGGTGTTATTTTATACTCCTATTACTTACCTTTTCATGTTCATATAATTAGATATCCCCTCTTACTCTCATTATTTCCTTTTATGAAGTTTTAAGTGGCGTCGTTAGGCTGTCGAAATTTTTGTAACGGATTCTTTCTCCCTTCTCATTTTTCAAGATCTATTTTCATGTAAAGTATTTCAAGTTCCTTTTTATTAAATTGGGGTATGATCTCTAAATTTATAATACTGATCTTTTATGATCATATGATGAGAGACCCCATTTGATCTCTTCAATTCAGTATTTTGAAGTTTTAAGTGGCGTCGTTAGGCTGCCGAATTTTTAAGTGGTTCTTTCACCTTTCTCCTTTTTCAAAGTTCTAATTCCATTTCAAGTCTTGCAGGTTCCTTTTTATTATGTTGGGGCATGATCTATAAATTTATCATAATGGTCTTTTATGATCATATGATGAGAGACCCCATTTGATCTCTTCAATTCAGTATTTTGAAGTTTTAAGTGGCGTCGTTAGGCTGCCGAATTTTTAAGTTGTTCTTTCACCTTTCTCCTTTTTCAAAGTTATAATTCCATGTCAAGTATTGAAAGTTCCTTTTTATTATGTTGGGGCATGATCTCTAAATCTATCATACTGATATTTTATGTTCATATGATGAGAGACCCTATTTTATCTCTTCAATTCAGTATTTTGAAGTTTTAAGTGGCGTCGTTAGGCTGCCGAATTTTTAAGGGATTCTTTCACCCTTCTCATTTTCAAGATTTATTTTCTTGTAAAGTATTTCATGTTCCTTTTTATTATGTTTGGGTATTATCTCTAAATATATCATACTGATATTTTATGTTCATATGATGAGAGACCCTATTTTATCTCATCAATTCTTTTTTGTTGAAGTTTAAGTGACGTCGTTAGGCTGCCGAATTTCTAAGGGGTTCTTTCACCCATCTCGTTTTCAAGATCTACTTTCATGTCAAGTATTTAAAGTTCCTTTTTATTATGTTGGGGTATTATCTATATATCTATCATACTGATCATTTATTTTCATATGATGAGAGACCCTATTTGATCTCGTCAATCCATTTTTGGAAGTTTTAAGTGACGCCGTTAGGCTGCCGAATTTTCATAAGAGAAATCTTATTTTGTATTCCTTTAATGATCTTCATTTCATATAGTATATTTTCAAATTTCATTACCATTTCTTAAATCCCTTATATTCTTTCCCTCTACTATTTTATGGGTCATTTATGAATGTTTGACCCATGTCCCCTCTCTTTACAATATTTTCTAAAACCCTGTAACATAGCCGTTATGCTGCAGAATTTTCATCTCAAAATGTCTCTCTCTTTTTCTAAAGTTCTTTTATTTTTAAGTGAATACTCAAAGATCTCTCTTCTATATGGGTATTCACATATATACCAAATTTTCTATTTTAAATTTTGGGATTTACATATATGAAACCCGCTTTCCCTTTTCTGTGGGTTTAAAGTGACATAAAGATCATGTCTTTAAAGCAGTTTTTAAAACATTATGATTATGAAATGAAACCCATTTATTTTATGCTATATGGGTTTTTTATGAAATGATTGATGATGATATATGTGGCTCACATGATAATAAATGCAAATTTAAGGGTGCGCCCTGATAGCGCTCCAATGCATTGGGTAATGATGTAACCATTAGAGATTAAAATTTTCACGATATCTTGGTGAATAACCTTGGTAATTTTCAAATGACACCTTGGGGATGGACCTTGGTGATATGTTCATGATTGTCTATGTTAAATTTTGTAGCCACATATTAAAGTTATGAAAAATGTTATTTTTATTATGATATGCCACATGATTTCTTTCTCATGCCTTAAAGTTCTTTTTCATGACATAGTTGATGTATCTCAAGTTCACATGTTAAATGTTTCCCTTATTTCCCTTACTGGGACTTCTGCTCACCCTTTCATTTGATGTATGTCCCCAGGTTATGAGATGCAGTAATGAACCTAGGATATGAAAACTTTAGTAAGAATCCTATATAAAAGTTTATATATAGGAAATCTTCCTGGTATTTTGGTGAGTATTGAGTAATGGGTTGCCAAGAAAATACATCTCTATCTGTATACGAGCAAGTAGAGGTGGCTTTGGTACAGATGTACATAGGGGTAAAACCTGAAAACACCGCTTTTAGCTAGACTCAAACGGAAACTGGTACACAACAACGGGCCTTGCTGCACTCTCGATTATGACACTCCTGGGGGATATGCTTTGGTAAATTCATAAGCTTAGTATGAACCATTATTAAAGGAACAAAGATAAAATAAAATAAAGATTCACATAAGAATATATGATCATAGATAACCTAGATTAGAACCTAGGGGATCACAAGTTAGGATATAATTTTATTCTACAAGTTTATCCTTTTATGCTTAAAGTGTCCTTTTCATGATTATTGGATAAGTATTTAAGCCCCTAATTATAGTTTCTTTTCTTAGTTAATGGCGGGAAATGGAAGAACATGTCCCAAAAAACCAATATGATAGGAAATGCGACGATTTCCATATTAATATGACAGATATGATTAGGGGATTAAAATATGGTTATTATTTTGGAATACATTCACTATTTTGGGGACCCTATATGATTGAGGTTAATAGATTACTATGGTATTTTTATTGAGGAGTAAGTTGACTTATATTTTAAAGAATCGATGAATTTAAGGTGGACTTATAGTAATTTAGGTTACTTATGGGAATGATTAACCTATCTTGGGTAAAATATGTTTAGGTTAGCTACTTTTTTTATAAGATCTTAGGAGTGGTTGATGTTGTTTGGAGATGAACAATGAAGTTTATTTTGGAAGACTATGTTATCAAATCCTTCTTGTATTTGGGTTTCAATCTTAGTTTAGTTTATTTTGAGGAATCTTAAGGACCGTTATTTATGGAATGGTCTATGATGAACTTTGGGTAGTAACATGGAACTTTGAAGATTTAAAAGTAGTTTCAATTCCTATGGGATTCTTTCTTTTTGAAGAGTTGTTTTACCTTACCCTTCTGTTTTTGGGATAATGTTTAAAGATAGAAGAAATAGATAGTCAATCTTTTGTGGATTATGTGATTCTATAGAAGATGATTCTTGTGTTTTGATGAGACCAAGTAGTTTTTAATGATCATCGTTTGGAGAAAATATTAGTTTTGGTAGAAACTTATTAAAGGATGAAACTCTACATGAAGGTAGGTATATTTTCTGATGTTTTTGTTCTATGTAGTAAATGAATTCCTCAAAGTTATGAAAAGGAACGTAAAACGAAAATGTTGTTGGTTTACGTTTCCTACTAGGTAATCAAAGACTGTTTACACACATCATAAGTTTGAGATTTTCTTATGGTTAACTTCCTCCTAATCATGTTTTCTATCACTCTCCCTCAGAACTTGACCCTTTGTTTTCTCCTCTATGTCTATGTTTTCCTACATGGAATTCTAGTGTGGGTTAACTCGGGTGACCTTTGTACTTCCCTTTCTTTCTTTTAAATTAATAGTTTTACTGACTCCTTTTCCGATGTGGGACATTCAATGAAATTTCAAAACCCAATTTTAAAAATTGTGAGGACGCAATTTCTTAAGGGGGGAAGATTGTAACGACCCGAAATTTTGAATAAATCTTGTTTCCTAATTTTATGTGTTATTTTATTTTATTTTTATACTCAACAAAAATGTTTCATTTGATAACATGAGTATAATTAAAATGAGACCGTTGGGTTTTGACTATTATATGACCATTAGTCAATATGACCGTTGTAAACTAAACGTTTCGATTATTGTCTCTAAATACAAGTAATCTTGGTTAATTATAATAGAAAGAAGATTTGATGGCCTCACCCAGTAGTTTTGGACTGATCGAAGCCCATATAACAGAACTTGGGAAGGAGGTAGCACCACTAGGCTTTTCTCTGGACCAAACCCAAGCCGAACTTCATCGTGTGAAGCTAGAACGGAATCGCCTTCACGAGAAGTTCAAACTGATAGAAATTACTACTCGTGCGATGTTGGTCGAGCCTCCCTTGGATTCTCTCACCTTATCCCACCTTACACTTAGGTCCTATGCTGGTGTGATAAGGGGATATGTAAGGATACCGTAACTGCCTTGTGTAATCCTTTGTATTAAATAAAAATTGGGATTTCTTCCTATGATGATGTTTATGACTTTTCAAATGTCTGGATAAATATAGTATGCATATTTTTTATGAATTTTAGAAAAACGATATTTTAAAAATGTTTATGTAAACCTTAAATAATTAAAAATGTGTAATGATTTTAAAAAATGGTCTTCTACAATTATGTTCAGTGCGAAATTTAGAGTCTAATAAGATCAACTTGATTTTTGATGAATAGTAAATTATGAATAGTTATTTTATGATTAGGATTAGTAATGTGTCCAAATGGATTAGTAATCTCACTTAAAGAAAGTATTAATATAATCTAGGCACCTTGATTAAGTAATGTGATTCAATAAAATAGTTAAATAACGGTTTCATAAATTATTATTCAAGTATTAGTTTTTTTGGGTGAATAGTGTTTTTTAATTAAAAATTAAATTAAAAATATTTAGAAAATTATTTTTATAAAATGGATTTCATTTTGAACTCAAAGCATCGATATTATGTTAAGGTAATTTTTGGGGATTTTTATGAAAAAAATGAATTTTCAGTGAATAATGTATTTATTTAAAAATAAAATTAAAAATATTTAGAAAATTATTTTTATAAAATTGAGTTCATTTTTGAAATCAGAGCATTGATATTTTTTTAATGTGAAATTTTGGGATTTTTCTGAGAAAGTTGAATTTTCAGTGAATAGTAAAAATACAGTTTTAGGGTTTCGGTATGTTTAATGACATCATAACTATGTCATGATGATTTCATGAGATATTTTAAGGGATGGCCGAATAAAGAGTATGAATTATTGTGTGGGGGTCCCCATGTGGCCTAAATCCATGGGAAGTACCATGGGAGGGCCCATGCTTTTGAGAAAACCACTTTTGAGGTGTCCCTTGGTCATTAATGCCTTGTCCCCTCACTTTCCCTATAAATATCAAGCAATCATCTCATCCTTTCGACTCCCCACCCTCTCTCAACGAAGTTGTGGTCTCATTACCTTCCAAGGAGTTCTCCCAAGGTGCCCCAAAGCCCTCAAGGTCCCAACCTTTGAGTTTTAAGAGTTACGTTTTAAGGTAAGGGATCTGATCTCTCTCTTTCTTTTCAAGAAATCTCATTTATGTAATTTCTTTTATGCTCCATGTTATTATGTTAAATGGTGTTATTTTATACTCCTCTTACTTCCCTTTTCATGTTCATATAATTAGAGATCCCCCCTTACTCTCATTATTTCGTTTTATGAAGTTTTAAGTGGCGCCGTTAGGCTGCCGAAATTTTTGTAACGGATTCTTTCTCCCTTCTCATTTTTCAAGATCTATTTTCTTGTAAAGTATTTCAAGGTCCTTTTTATTATGTTGGAGTATGATCTCTAAATTTATCATAATGATCTTTTATGATCATATGATTATAGATCCCATTTGATCACTTCAATTCAGTATTTTGAAGTTTTAAGTGGCGTCGTTAGGCTACCGAATTTTTAAGTGGTTCTTTCACCTTTTTCCTTTTTCAAAGTTCTAATTCTATGTCAAGTCTTGAAAGTTCCTTTTTATTATGTTGGGTCATGATCTCTAAATTTATCATACTGATCTTTTATGATCATATGATGAGAGACCTCATTTTATCTCTTCAATTCAGTATTTTGAAGTTTTAAGTGGTGCCGTTAGGCTGCCGAATTTTTAAGTGGTTCTTTCACCTTTCTCCTTTTTCAAAGTTCTAATTCCATGTCAAGTCTTGAAAGTTCCTTTTTATTATGTTGGGGCATGATCTCTAAATCTATCATACTGATCTTTTATGTTCATATTATGAGAGACCCTATTTGATCTCTTCAATTCAGTATTTTGAAGTTTTAAGTGGCGCCATTAGGCTGCCGAATTTTTAAGGGATTCTTTCACCCTTCTCGTTTTCAAGATTTATTTTCTTGTAAAGTCTTTCATTTTCCTTTTTATTATGTTGGGGTATGATCTCTAAATATATCATACTGATATTTTATGTTCATATTATGAGAGACCCTATTTGATCTCATCAATTCTTTTTTGTTGACGTTTAAGTGACGTCGTTAGGCTGCCGAATTTCTAAGGGGTTCTTTCACCCTTCTCGTTTTCAAGATCTACTTTCATTTCAATTCTTTCAAGTTACTTTTTGTTATTTTGGGGTATTATCTCTATATCTATCATACTGATCATTTATTTTCATATGATGAGAGACCCTATTTGATCTCGTCAATCCATTTTTGGAAGTTTTAAGTGACGCCGTTAGGCTGCCGAATTTTCATAAGAGAAATCTTATTTTGTCTTCCTTTCATGTTCTTCATTTCATATGGTATATTTTCAAATTTCATTAACATGTTCTTAAATCCCTTATATTCTGTCCCTATACTGTTTTATGGGTCATTTATGAATGTTTGACCCATGTCCCCTCTCTTTTCAATATTTTCTAAAACCATGTAACATAGTCGTTATGCTGCATAATTTTCATCTCAAAATGTCTCTCTCTTTTTCTAAAGTTATTTTATTTTTAAGTGAATACTAAAAGATCTCTCTTCTATATGGGTATTCACATATATACCAAATTTTCTATTTTAAATTCTGGGATTTACATATATGAAACCCGCTTTCCCTTTTCCGTGGGTTTAAAGTGACATAAAGATCATGTCTTTAAAGCAGTTTTTAAAATGTTATGATTATGAAATGAAACCCATTTCTTTTATGCTATATGGGTTGTTTATGAAATGATTGATGATGATATATGTGGCTCACATGATAATAAAGGCAAATTTAAGGGTGCGCCCTGATAGCGCTTCAATGCATTGGGTAATTATGTAACCACTAGAGATTACAATTTTCACGATATCTTGGTGAATAACCTTGGTAATTTTCAAATGACACCTTGGGGATGGACCTTGGTGATATGTTCATGATTGTCTATGTTAAATTTTGTAGCCACATATTAAAGTTATGAAAAATGTTATTTTTATTATGATATGCCACATGATTTCTTTCTCATGCCTTAAAGTTCTTTTTCATGACCTAGTTGATGTATCTCAAGTTCACATGTTAAATGCTTCCCTTTTTTCCATTACTGGTCCTTCTGCTCACCCTTTCATTTGATGTATGTCCCTAGGTTATGAGATGTAGTAATGAACCTAGGATGAACATTAGGAGAATCCTTTCAAGTGTTTAAGAAGAATGTTTTATGTTTTCATGTTTTATGTTCCTGGTTTCCAAGACACTAAACCTTAAAGATCCTCAGTTTTGTAAAATGTAATGAATGTTTATGTGATAAAAAGGCGGGATTCTATAATATTCCTATCTATTCAAAGAGAAAGGGAGATCGTGAAGATCACTTGAGAATTTATATAAGACCCTAAGGAGGGGAAAATGGGTGAAAATTTTACAAAGTTTGAATTTTAGATACAAAAGGTTTCATTTTTGGGTCATATAATCTCAAGAGAGGGTATATCAATATATCCATTAAAGATGGAGGCTATTGAGCCTTGTCTTAGACCAACCATGGTAACTGAGATTTGAATTTTTTTAGATTTTTTGGATATTATAAATGGTTTGTATAAAATTTCTCATGAATATATAATCCATTCACCAAGTTAACATGGAAGGGAGTTAAGTTCCTATTGATGGATGAATATGATAAATATTTCAAGGAAATAAATAGAATATTAGTCAGTGCACTTGTTCTTACATTACCTTATAAAGTAGAAGGGTTTGAAATCTATAGTGAGGCATCCAATAAGGGTTTGGGATCTGTTCTCATGTATAATAACATGGTTATAGTTTATTCCTCATGAAAATTGAAAGTTCATGAGAAAAATTAACCAACTCATAATTTGGAGTTATATAAAGTAATATTTTCATTAAAGATATGGAGGTATTATATATACAGAGAAAATTTTGATATATATACTAATCAAAAAAAATTTAAGTATATATTCACATGTAAGGATTTAAACATGCACTAGATAAGATGGTTAGATATGATTAAATATTATGACTAATTAGTACATTACCACCATAGGAAGTGAACAAGGTGGTTGATGCTTTGAGTTGAAAGGATCATTCCATCTTATCCAAGTTAAGTATTACAAAAGATCTAATATTTCTAAATTTTCAAAGGATGGATCTGGGAATCCTAAAATAAGGGGATAAATATTATCTTTCTTAAATGAGTGTTCAACCATATATACAACTGAATATTAACATCTTACAAAAGGAACATGTAGAGTTTCAAAAGAATGTAAGAAATTTTCTTGAGTTTAACCTTGATTTTTATTGAATAATAAGGTTTATGAATCGTGTATGTGTTTATTTCATACTTGATTTGAAGAAAGATGTTGGTCGGAGTGGATACTCAAGAGGGGGGGTGAATTGAGTTCCAATTAAAATTTCTGTTAAAATTATTTCTATTAAAATCCCCAATTTATAAAACAAGTTAAAATTTAGTGAATTTGTAAAAATTTAAAAGTTTAATTAGGTTCTCAAAGATTGATTAGGTCTCAGTTAATTTAATCAGAATATTAAATTAGCTTTTGAAACTAATCTACTGATTTACAATAGTTACAAACACTTTCTAGATTAACTATCAAAGTAACTTTAAAATAGATTTGTATTTCAAAGTAATTAGCAGCGGAAAATAAAATATATAGTATATTTTAAACTTAATCTAAGAATGCACAGAAGATGTAAAACAAGTGGTTCAGTCTCAAGCTGAGACCTAATCCACTCCACTTGGTGATCACCTGCCACTAAGCAGTTTATATAAATAAACTCTGATTCACACCCTGGATTGGGGTTAACAACAGTTCATAGACTGTCCAGGCCACGCAGGGACCTCTTCCACAGTTTTCATGGGTAAGCAAAATTATAGCCAGGCCACACAGGGACCTCTTCCACAGTTTTTGTGGGTAAACAAGAGTAAAGAGTTTGGTGTAAGGATTTTGAAATCCTTCAGTTTAGCGCAGGAGTCAGTGTGTGTGTAAAATATACAGAGTACACAAACTGCTCAAAATTATATAAAATAATCACCTAGAGTAAGTAGAAAAGATTTTATAATGCTCTAGTGATTAGTAGTGCAGCTCTGGACTCCTTTGATTCAGCAGAAATGCTTCTGAGTCCTCTGGTTTTTTTGTTGAAAAACAGAGTGTCGTGGGTCAGCTTGGTGTTCTTTCCGAGTGAAGATATTCTCTCGATTCCAATGTACATCGTGTGTTCTTCAGTAGTGTTGTATTTCATTCATGAGAGTTATTTTAAGATTGTGCAATGTCTTCTTCACAATTGTGCTTAGGATTGTCTTTCTGTTCAGTACAGAGCACTCACATTTCTTGCTTTGCTGTAATGTCTCTCGTGTGTCTTAGTCTTGGGAGAACTTCTCTTTATCTTTGAAATGTATGAGGTTGAGATGACAGGTTCCATGTATGTTTTGCCCCGTACCTCGTACTATGTCTACAAATAAACATTAATTATGTCAGTGCATTAAAGTCGTCAAATATGACCGTTAAAAAGTTAAATAGTAAAACGACAAAATATTTTAAGAAACAGTGTCACAATAGTTATGTAAATGGTGTCTTCTTCATGGTATGTCCTTCACAGTGTCTTCTTCACGGTATTTCCTTCACGGTGACTTCTTCACGGTTTCTCCTTCATGGTGTCTCCTTCACGATGTCTCCTTCATGGTGTCTCCTTCACGGTGTCTCTGTGTCACGGTGTCTGGCTTACGATTTCTGGATTACGGTTTCTGGCTTCCGGTGCCTTGATGATTGTGTCTGGATAACTGTGTCTATTCTTAGTGTCTTTCTTCACGATGCCAGGCTTACTATGTCATGGTGTCTCGTGGTCACGGTGTCTGAGACTTAGGCTTCACGGTGTTTGTGTCTTGTACTTAGGCAAATAACTATGTTCAGACTTAAACAGTAATATGCATAAAATGAATTGAACTTAACCATTATAAAGTATAAGATAACTTGAAACATAAATACAAATAATTGATAATATATGTGAGATTTGTGATCATGAATAATATTTTTAATTATTATTGAGATTTGTGAATAGTAATGAGATTTGTGATCATTAAAACATGATTAATACATGAGGAGTCCAACAAAATATTTGTTTAAATAGTATTATAGTTATTAATTCTCAATTCATCCTAGAATTAAAAATATGTATAGGGATTTGAAAGATTGTTTTTGGTGGGATGTCCTGAAGAGAGATAGCTTAGATTTTTTATATCAATGATTGGTATATTAGTAAGTTAAGGCTATAAGACAGAATACTAAGGGGATGTTACAATCATTACCCATGCTAGAATTTAAATGTGAAAATATCACCATGGATTTTATCATTAAACTCCCCAAAACATCTAAATGGTGTAATTTTTTATGGGTTGTAGTCGATCACCTTAAAAATTAAAAACACTTCATCACTATTAGAGAGGATTTCTCTCTAGATTAGCTTGCTAGGATATGCATTAAGAAAGTAGTAAGGTTGCATGGAGTACCACATTCTATTGTATCTTATTAAGATCTGAGGTTTACCTCACAGTTTTTGTGAATTTATTAATATAAAGTTGAGTTTCAATACTATATATCATCATCATATAGATAGTCTATTTGAGAGAAAAATTCAAACCCTAAAGGAAATGTTGAGATCTTATTCTATGGATTTCAAAGGTGTTTGGGATCAACACCTTCTTCTGGTTGAGTTTTCAAACAACAATAGCTTTCACTCAAGTATTTAGATAGATTCTCATGAATATATCTATGGAAAGAAGAGTAAAAATACAATGTACTAGGATGGATTTAGATAAAAAACGATATTAGGACCTGATCTAGATGAATAAATGGTAGATAAGGTAAGATTCATTTAGAAACACATAAGGTCAGCACAAAGTTGGTATAAAAGTTATGTTAACAATCATTAGCGTGATCTAAAATTTGAATTTGGTGATAAGGACTTCCTTCAAATTTTTCTATGGAATAAGGTTATAATATTTGGAAAGAAATTAAATCTGATATCTAAGTATATTGGTCCCTTTTAAATTCTTGATTGTATCAAGATGGTATCATATCGATTGGAACTTCTACCAAACCTCTCTCAAGTCCATGATGCGGTCCATGGATCTCACCTGAGGGGGTATATACCTGGCCCTTCACATGTACTAAACTTAGAGATCATACCATTAGAGCAAGATATTTTTTACAAGAAACAATAGGTAGAGATTTTGGATCATAGATAGAAAGTTCTATGAAATAATACCACTCTCCTAGTCATTGTTTTTTGGTGAAACTAACAATTTGAAGAAGATATGTGGGAACCTGAGGATATGATGAGGTATAATTATCCCCATTAATCTATATTGGAGTGATGAAATTTTAGGAAAAAATCATTTTAAGGGGGGTAAAATGTAACACCCTAAGTTTTTATGAAATATTTTTTTTGAATAAGTTTAATTTCTTTGATACCTTGTGTTACATGCAATACCAACTTTTAACGAACCATAATATACTATTAATATTATTTTTTAAATATGGCCATTATAACCTAGACATTAAACTTGGAAGCATGAATAGAAATAACCTAATTTTAAAAATTAATTATAATGGTTTTATATAAATAAATAATACTAATAAAAAAGTAATTAACTTTTAGTAAAGTATTTAAATGTTTCAAAAATACTATTTTCTCAAAAAAATATTTATTTTTGTTAAAAACTAATAAAAATAATTTTTTAAAATTTTCTAAAAAGAATTTTAAAAAATAAAATTCATTTTTTAAATCTAAATGAAAAAATTATCTTTGAGTAAATTTTTGAGAATTTTCCAAAAAGATTAATTTTTCAGTGAATAGTGAAAAATAATGTTTTTTATTAAAAACTACCTTTTGATTTAAATAATTTAAAAAGTTCCATCTTGTTTAAAAAAAATTAAAAGTAAAATTAGTTTAATTATGTTATTATTAAAACAATTTATTTTATTGGAACCAAATTTATGTTGAATTTTTATATTAAAACCTTTTATACTTATAAATATTTTCTCTTTGGAAAACTGCTTTCTAATCGCATTTGAAGGTTTAACCGTAAATTAAATTTTTCTACTTTTGTGAATGTGTAATGAATCTAACCCCTATAGCCAAGATTCAATATATAATTTATTAAATTCTCATACTATATAAGGAATCTCATCCCAAAGGACCAAATATTTTAGTATTCTTGGTAAACTAGATATATACATAATTCTCACATTACATTTGAATACACGAATTACAACATAATGTTTTTCAATAATATCATTATTAACGATAAAATATTATTGTATATATTTTATAATAAAATTTATAGATTCCTAGTAAAGTAAAAAAATAAGGGTGACCACAAATTCTCATTAAGGGTTAAGTACAGTAAAAGTTATCATGAATCAATAAGAAAAATCATTATATAATGGTAAATAATTGAACACACATTCCATTTAAATAATTTTAATATCATGATTAGATAAATAATAATCAATATAGAAAGGTAAATAACTGATCACATGTGTAATTCAATAAATAACTTTATTATTATGATTATATAAGGAATAATAAACATGGCAAGGTAAATAACTAAACACATATGTCATTTAATCAATAACTTGACTATTATGAATACATAAGGAATAATTAATATAGAAAAGTAGATAACTAAAAACATGTATCATTTAATTGATAAACTGAGAAATAAAATGCATCTAGATAATTATTAATATAGTAAATACTTAATTATTTGACTTCATGATCTTATACATCATCATACATCTGCTATCAAGACCTTTCACAAGACAGTTTAAAACCGACAGGTAGGAATACACCAAAAACCGACATAAATAAGTATATCTAACAAATTTATATCATGATATTACCGATGAATCAAGGGGATATCCATAATTGGGTCTCACTTGTCACCGCATGTTGAAATAATTCCTCATATATTGAATATTTGATTTAATTCATGAATAGTGTGCCTTATCAACAAATTTCTGTATCGAGTAAAGAATACGAATTAACAATAATTTCCCTAGTAAATCATATAATATTCAAATTAAAATACCATATGTATAAATTTTATACAGTTGAAGTGAAAATTATATGCATGATAAATAATATGGATATTTAGGGGAAATGTGATGTCCAATGATAACAAGAAAGTGAATATTTCAAGGGAAAGTTAATGATTGAAAAAATTAATCTAAAAAGAGAATTTAAATAATTTCCCAAGTCAAACTTACTATAAAACATCCAGATAAATAATAATTATGGTATCAATACAACATATCCCCATTAGATAATGATTAAAATAAAGAGTGGATGTCATTGATGAATAGAAATACCATAAAATATCATTAAAACATTCTTGAGGAAAATAACCTTTTCACTTTGAAATTTTTTTTAAAATTGAAAGTTAGAAAAATATTTTAAATTTAATTTTATTGGAAAATAACCTTTAAAACTTATAATGTAATATTTAAAACATTTATATTCCATGACATCTGGAAATTCCACTTATGGCATGCACGTTAAAACAGATTCCTTTCACTTTTTTGGGTAAAAGCCCAATGATCCTTGTTTGGAAAAAGACATGAGAGGTCCTTTAAAATCATTTTTTAAAAAGTAAAAAATGGTAAAAATTTACTTAATTAATCATTTTTATAATGTTAAAACATTTCTAAAAAAATAGAAACATGGATAGGAAAGAAAATTGATTTTGGACCAAAGCTAAAAATGAAGTCGAGTTTTATTAAAAACATTTTATCCATAATTTTAAGTACCAAAGAGTGTAGAAATGGTAATATTACTCAAAAAACATAATTAACAACCACATTAGAAGAAAATTAAATGGTTTTATTATAAAATTATCAAATAATTTCCTTCAATGAGAATTCAAGCATAAACAATCTCGATTAAAATGAGATTGTGAAATAAACCCTTACAATAACATTGAAGTGATAATTAACCAATGAATCAATTATGTTTATAAAATATAAATAAAGATAAAACTAGTGTAAATAGAGAAATTTATAGTTAAAATTCCTTACACACATAATATTATAATATTAAATATGGTGAAGTAGTAATATAACCCAATAAAAAGAAATTTGAGTAATGAAGTTCTTTACAACTTGGTAACTTTTAATTCAAAATAAATTTTCATAAAATAATTAAAATTAAAAATTAAAATACCATTAATTATTTATTAATCATTATATTAAATTTAAAAGGGTAATTATATATACCATATAAAATAAATTAGGTGTATAACATTACAATATGCCTTAATAAAGGGAAATTGAGATGAAGTCACTTACCTCATGTTTCCTTTTGGTTGAATATATTTTAATCTCATGTATAATGATATTAATCATGTTATTAATTTATAATATAACCATATTAATATTTATAATATTATATATTATCCTATTATAACATTTTACCACCCATTTGTTAATAATATTTCATTATTTTCATTATTTCGGGTGTTAATTGCCTTGTTTTCTCATGCATGTTTTGTCATGAAAGTTCTGGTTCTTTTGTATAGGATATACATTCATCATATAAAAAAATATATTAATGTTATAAATATCATATTTACTCATTATATATATTATTAAAATCATTCTTAAAGGTTAGGCATGGAAAATGAATTTCATCACTTCGTGGAGACGATAGGTCTTACATAAGCACGAGCAACGATATCATTCCATTAATGAGTGAAAGGGTAAGGAATTGGATGATATATTAATTATATATAATCAATATAATGTAATATATATATATATAATATTCATTAAATTTATTCTTATTAATTTACATGTAAATCATAAGCGAAAAATGAATCACATCGCTTCATAAGGTGGTAGCCCACCATACACATGAGCGACGTTATCATATTTTAAACAGAATGGAACATAAGAATTTATATGTGATATTAAAATTAAATAAGTATAAAAATATCATAAATATAATATAAATGTGTCAAATCCACCATTATATCCATCCTTGAAATTTTTTAAGGAAAATGAATTACATCGGTTCGTGAGGCAGTAGTCCACCATACACACGATCGATTGTTTCATTTCCCATTTGATGGAAGAGGATATCAATATAGGTAATGAACTTGAAATAATAATATCACATTATATGTAATATTATTAGGTTATTATGTAATCATTTTTTAATAATATTTTAAGTAGTTGTAAGAAGAAACAAAATAAAAATGATCATTAAAGAACATTACCTCTTCTTCAGACAACTTCTTTAGGTTTTCACCAAAACTATTCCTAGGTTAGATTTTTGATAAAAACAAGGGATATATGATGTTGATATTTTATTAATGAATTAATTTGGTTAGGTATTTTCTAAACCAAATTAATTTTTAAGTGTTCAGTGGGGAGGATATGGGTTGCCTTCTATAAGTGGGGGAGAGGATGCACATAGAATTTTTTAAAAGAATCAATTACACCCACATTTTTATCATGCCACAGGCCTCCAAAACTGGTAATTATCAAAAATTATAGGTGATAAGGTATAAATGTGGCCATAAATGGGTTTTGGAAAACTTTTAGGTCATTTTTAAACACTTATCTTCTTAGTTTAACCCTCCAGTAAACCTATTTTTACCTTACTTGTCGTAATTAAATTTTACTATTTTCACTATTCATTATGGTCAAAAATTAAATTGACCATATTATATAATATAAATTATTATAATTCAAAATATTGAATCCATTTTTTTAAATTAAATTCACATAATATGTGGAATCCAATTTAAAATTATACCTACAGACGTGACAAAAAAGATGGGTTTCCAAAGAGAAAATTCATATAAATATATAAGGTTTTAATATAAAAATTAAATATGGAATTTATTCCAATGAAATAAATTAGTTAAATATTAATATTTTTGAAATAATTTTACTTTAAAACAAATTTAAAATATTATTTAACATTTTATATTATTTAAATGGAAAGACATTTTTCAATAAAAATCAGTATTTTTCATTATTCATTGAAAAATGAATCTTTTTGGAAAAATACTAAAAACTAATCCTAATATAATTTAGATATTATGATTTTAAAGATGAAGTTAATTTTTCAAAATAATTTTTCTAAAACTGGTAAAAAATAATTTTAAATTATGTGTGAAAAGTGCAAATAAACCGCTTTTTAGAAAAAAATATAGTTTTTTAGAAAACATTTCTTTTTATTTAAAATGAATATATTTTTATTTATAATAAATATATAATAAATAAACATGTTTAAACCATATAATTTTTATAATTTAGTTAGTTCTATTCATACCCACTAATTTAATTAATAAGTTATAACGGTATACTATATTATGGTTCATTTAGAATTGGGGTTGTTTGTTCTATAAGAAAACAAAGAGATTAAATTTAAAGGAATATATTTCATAGGTTTTTTAAGCTTGGTGTTGTGTGTCACATACGGTATCAAATCCAACTTTATTCTTTTAAAATATCATGGTTTTATAAAATTAAATTTGGACAAATGGATTCCGTATTTGAAATCAATATAATTAAAATTATATAATATGGTCGAATTAATTTTTGGTCAAAATGAATAGTAAATATAGTAAAAATTAATTACCTTGATTAAGCCTAAAATGGGTTTACCAAGGGGCTAAAATAAAAAGATAATAGGTAAATCAACCTAAAAATTTTTCCAAATCTCATTTCATGGCCATATTTTGATCTTAACTAATCTAAGGTTTAAGAATGAGTCATTTTGGATCCTTGTGGCATGTTTAAAACATGGGTACACATTTTAATTTTCAAAAATTCCAAGTGTATCTTCACCCCCACTTATAAAATGGAACCCCCTCTCCTCTCATATTAATAATTATAAAACCTATGTGTTCAGCCAATACCTACCAAAATCCTTTCCTTACTTCCATCATCAATATTTCTAAGTGAAATAGGGACAATGCCACTCTGGATCACTAGCATACTAGTCCTAGTCTGTCCACCTAGATACCCGGGTTTCCCTCTTTGTGCTCAATCAATTTCTAGAATTTATCAATACACTTTGAACATGAAAATTCCATTTCCAAATCATACACACACCAAAAATCCCACACACATGTCACATAATACCATTTTTCACATTCAAATTCATTTTAACATCATACTCACAACAAAACAACCCACAAACATGTCTTGCGCCTTTCTGATAATTTAATAAATCATTCCAACAATTTATAAAACATTCCCAAAACGTTTGACATCACAAATCATCAATTTCTCTTTCAAAACTCATTTTAATAACATTAACCCACCAAAACAGTACCAAAATATCTATTGCACACTTTTTTAAATCAATAAACCATTTGAGATTTTTATAAAATAGCTTCAAAGAGTATAACAAGGTTTTTCAAAAAAATCCATTCTAAAAATCTATTTCAAGGACAAATGCACACAAATACCAAAACAAATCAGAATTGGAGACCCTAGAAACGTTTAATAAACCACTTTTATATGTTATAAAATGACCTCATATGATACCACATGAGTTACACATGAAAAACACACCTTTTAAGCAAAAAAGCAACTTTAAAATTAAATGCTTAACCAACTCCATCAAAAATGGTTTTTGCACCACCTAAAACATATAAGGAACATTCTATATAAATAAATAAATCAAAGATAACTCATCAAATAATTATTACACATGGAATCACCTACCTTATATGTCAAAAACCCCAAATCATTGTGCAAAACTTCAAATGCACCATTGTCACACCACAAGGGAATGAAAACGAACCTAAGCCAAGAATATTACACTCAAAGACCCAAGGTTAAACCCTAAAGATGGAACCCTAGGTTATGGAAACTTATAACTTCAAGAAAGAGTGGAGGAAACCTTAAGGGGAAGTAATAAACTAGGGAGAAACTCACTTAATTGCATGATTTTGAAGTTTCACCACCAAATTCCACTTCAAAAATGTATTCCATGGGAGCTTGAGGAAGCTTGGAGACCTCCCATGGTTGCTAGGGTCGGATGGGGGAAGAAAGGGGCACATTTGGTTTAATCCTAGAATGTAAAATCATAATAACATAAATAAATTAATGTGCTAGACACTATGCACGGTTTGGCTGTAGGGTTTAGTAAATCGTGCATCCAAACTATGCGGTATGTTCTGTCCACCCAAAAACATTCTATTTTGCTCCAAATTAAAGGGGAACCTAGGGGGAATTCAAGGGAACTCAGGGGGTTCAAGGGGAACCTAGGGAGGGAAATATATGCCAAGGAAAAAAGGAAATGATTCCCCAAAATTTCAAACCTGTCATACCCAGCTTCTGAAGAAATGAACAAGAACAAGAACGAAGTGAAAACTAAAAACCTGGGTGTGACAATTCTCCCCACTATAAAGCTTTACACCCCCAGAAATCCACAATAAGGTCAGATGTAAAAAAAACCCAATACTATTTCCAAGTTAAAAGGGGGGGTTTCCAATGAAAAGGACAATAATAACACTACCAGTAGGAAAAGAGGACCATGAGATAACTTGAGAGGCCAAGAAGGACTCCCCCAATAAGGGTTTCCCTCCCCCAAAAGCCAAAACACCTCCAGTTAATCAAAAAAAGAAAGGGAGCTCTCGCCACACTGAAACCAACATCCCGATAAAAGCACCATAGATATTTCCAAGAATCTCTATCAGTCCACCTAAAATGGATAACGAATTCAAATGAGGTTACCACGACCTTACTTCAACAAAATCGTTGGGCGCACTCCAATCCCAATGTTTACCCAAGAAGAAGTTGGTGGTTAGATAGCTTTGAAAGAGACTACCTACTGCCATGATAACACCAAGGATTGGGAAATCTGCATGGTTAGTCCACACCAGTTAGGAAACCATGCGGTAACTGTGCATACCATTATATCTGAAGGGGAAACTCGCACGAGAGGATAATGGGTGTGTGGAGGTCGTGCGGTAGGTTTTGTCTCCTACCACATAGTTTCTTGGGTGGGCGCATGGTTACAACTAAATATGTGAAAACTGTGCGTAGGGGCCTTCCCTCCCAAAAACTTACATGTTTTGACCAAAAACTACAAGGTAACTTGAGGGGTAAATATAGACCAATGATAAAAGAGAAGAATATTCCATAAATTCAACCCTAAATAGGTTCGCCGCCATAAAAACAAACTAACACCCGAGACTAAACTATAACACCAACACATAGAGGTCCGGACAGACTCCCCACTATAACGAGCAGACTAACATTAAACATATTCCAAAAGAACTTGTATGATACCCATGGTAGGTCTCCCCACCATAACAATTAACCATCTTAACCAACTAGCATGGGCTGACACGAAAAAGACCCCATAAGACCCAATCTCCATTGTAAGGGGGGTCGATCAATGAAACTCCAAGCCAATAAGGACCTTATTCGGCTCACCACTTCCATGAACATTACCATCCTCAAATGATCACAACCAAGACTGAGATCAAAAAGATTCTACAAGGTTATTCATATATGATCAACCAAACAGAGAGTTGTGCCCACAAGGTTTCAACCACTGGGGTTTGAGAAAACAAATCCACCCCACCTCCTTATAACCAAGGAGGGACTCTTCCACTAACACTGATTACAACCTTGAGGGATAGGGTTTCCACATCCCTTTCCACCACACGGGACCACTTGAAATGAAACCACCACATTGAAACCTCAAATTGTCTCCACATCCCACACCAGAGACAAAAGTTAAACCAAGATCCCTTACACCCCAAGGGATTCTTTACTACACACCAACTTCACTCCAGGACCTACGGCTGGAGCTCAAATGATTGAAGCCTCTCTTGCCTCGCATTTAGGCACTAAAAACCCCTAAAAATAACTTCTTCATTTGGTGTCACAAGCAACTAAACCATGATCCAACAACATAAATATAACACAACACATCCCACAAATCACTTACCTTCTCATGACCCCTTCACCAATACAAGGACTTAGGAGATGCACATGCATCACCTATTTCATCCTAAATAAGAAAAAATATAATAAAGAACACAGAGAATACACCTTCACTCAAAATAAGAAATTCATAAATTCTCAGAATAGAAACATACTTTAATTTAAGCAGAATCCCTCAAAAGGTTCCGCAACATCCACCTTAATTATTATAATTCACCTTCACCACATCCAAATAAAACTTATAGACACAATGGTGTAAAACTTCACCTTGAATATTTTAGAAAATAAAGAAACCATGAATCCTTTAAACTCCTTCTGTATCTTCTCTTCTGCAATGAGAGAATATTCTTAACCGAAAAAATAATAGAGATAAACTCAACCCTAAAACCCGATAAGAGGGTTTGTACTTTGATCAATAGGAGGACCTACCAACGGTGAATCACCCATGGCCACACCTAAATCATGTGTTAACTCTTTATGGGGGAATACCTTAGCCATAATGAAAACCCAAGGACCTAACCAATCTGGTTCATTGATCAAAACTTACCACAAACCAGAACTGAACGCATGAGGGGAACCACTACAAGGCCTCCCAAAACACTCCTCAAAAGATACCATTAACCAACACATTAACCCAACTCACCAGTGAAACAAAAACCCAAAATATAGTTCAAATAAGAGGGGTTCTCAAACTCAATAAACCCCACAATAACATTCCTAAAAACATATAAGACACCCCTCCCAAACACTAATTATCAAAACATCAAAGTTTCCTTTAAGATCATATCTTTGAAAATAAATGGGTCGGAAGTTAGCGCATTCATCAATGGTATCCCATAGGCCTCACACATGTATGTTTCCATGCCACACCAGGCACTCTCTTCATATTTATCCCATCACTCATCCATTTTTTCTATTACCATTCATATTTTCATGTAAACCCATGCATGTGGTCACCCATGAGGATACCAAAGACCAAAACTGGACCTTTCATATTTTAAAAATCAAAAAAATTCTAACCAAAAAATAAAAACCCAATTTACATATTACAAACATTTTCAAAAAAATCAAAAATCATTCAAATAAAAACTTACTTTCAGGTTCTACACATTAATTTCAAAACACTTCTGGTTTTATGACAAAATTCATTTCTTCAACACCCATTTAATTAAAACTCATCTCTTCTTATTTAAAACAAGGTTCCAATAATTCATAAATCTTTTCAAATGATCACTAGTTACCAAATAAAAATTCATTTCCAAACTCCACATATAACTTCCAAAAAATTCCTTCCCATTCAAAACACCTTTCAATAGTTTAGGAAATTCTATTTGAAATAGATTTTCAAAACCCACTTTAACATCATTTCATACTTTCAAAAGAGGTTTAAACACACCATTTAACATTTTAATAAAATTATGAAAATACATTTCAACCCTTTTATAAATAAAAAAAATTGATTTACTAGAATATCATTTCAAAAAAATTCACATTTCTTAAAATCAATTCATTTTTACTTTAAAAAAAGTATCCATAATTCCAAAACAAAATACACAAGACAATACAAGAAGAAATTAGTGTCGGTGGTTGACTTGGACATATGTTTGGTGGTTATATGTCAATACCTTCACCATAATGGAGAGTGTTCTAGGACAATATCCCTAGATCCACATGGCTTGCCAGGCCCTGTGAGCTCACTAAGACCATTAACCCAACTCTCTTTTCATTCCCTTAGTCACAGACGAACCAAAATAACAAAAGAACTCAGATAAAACCCAACATCCCCTAGTGACTTAGATCCCATTATGAGGTGTGGTGGCTAGGAACACTACTCATAATTAGAATTTCATGTCTTGAAAATCCTAGCTCTGGTCTATCCTAACTCTTCCCCAAATAACATGACCCAAAAAGAGAAAACCTACTCTGATACCATTTTGTCACGAACCAGATCTGGTCGCCATAAAAATAGACACCTGACCCAGTCCATGGAAAGACCCAAATATCATTCCCTATCCTCACAGACTAGCACAAGTTCCTGGGTATCATAAATAAAAGTTTGGAATGGTTTACCCAAATTTATAAACATAAAACAACCATCAATAATAAATAAACCGAATCTGAATTTTTCAAACCAAAAAACTCTTAAAAATCCAAATTGAAAAATGAGGTTTATACAAAATCTCAAGGAATAAGACAAAGAAATAATTCCAAAAATAAAAACCTAATAACCACCTCATGGAAAGGGGTAATCGTCCTCAATCTATCTCCATGACATCACATCAATAAGGACCCCTAGTAACTCAAACCGCTGATTCTAAAATATTTCCCAAAACCTGCAACAAACATTACCAAGTCTACTTACACCCAAAGGTGTAAGTAGGGTGTGAGCCTAAGCCTATTAGGATTCCACAAAAAGATATTTTGTGTGATAAATATTTTAAGACAAAAATCTTTCATGTTTTATAAACAGGAATTTTAGTAACAATTTCAAAGAGATGAAACCTTAAAATGGTAACAGTTTTCAAGATGGATAATTTAAAGAATGTAAACTTTTAAATAAAACACTAATGATACTTAATTTTCCATAAAAATACACTATATGCCTATGGTAAGTACCATAAATCTAATTATCACTAGTCACAGGAACACCCTGGGCACTAGCTAGTTGTGGGGCCCCAGGTACATTGTATCTCAGTGTAAAACTAACCATAACACATATTTGTATCATGCATGAGCCACTAGGAGGAGAAAATATAATGGACTAGTGGTCCCAAATAATCATCGTAGTTTAGTTAGTGTTTCCATTGTCAATATTTCTAACTGAAACGGGTATGATACCACTCTAGATCACTAGCATACTAGACCTGATCTTACCACCTAGATACTCGAGTTTCCCTCTTTGTGCTCAATAAAGTTCCACATGTTATCAATACACTTTGCACATGAAAATTCCATTTCCAAATCATAAACACACTAAAAATATCACACACATTCCACATAATACCCTTTTTCACATTCAAATTCATTTTAACATCATACTCACACCAAAACATCCCACAAACATGTATCACAAATTTCTCACAATTTAATAAATTGTTAAAAAAAATTATAAAACATTATCAAAACATTTGACATCATAAATCATCAATTTATCTTTCAAAAACACAATTTAATAACATAAAACCAAAAAAACAGTACCTAAACATCTTTTTCACACTTTTTGTAACCCAATAAACCATTTTAGATTTTTATAAAAAAAATCAAAGAGTATAACAAGGTTTTTCAAAAAAAAATACATTTGAAACCCCTATTTAAAGGCCAAATGCACACCAATACCAAACTAAATTATAATTGGTATCCCTAGAAACATTTAATAAACCACTAGAATATGTTTTAAATTACCTCAAATGATACCACATGAGTTACACATGAAAAACACACATTTTCAAGTAAAAATTAAACTTTAAAATTAAATGCTTAACCAAATCCATCAAAAATGGTTCATTCACCACCCAAAAAATATGAGGAACATTCTAGATAATTAAATCAAGTAATGATAAATCATCAAATAATTATTACACATGGAATCACCTACCTTAGATGTCAAAAACCCCAAATCGTTGTGCGGAACTTCAACCGCACCACTGCCACACCACATGGGAATGAAAACAAACCTAAGTTAATAAGATTGTACCCAAAGACATAAGGTTAAACCCTAAGGACGAAACCATAGGTACTGGAAACTTATAACTTCAATAAAGAGTAGGAGAAACCCTAAGGGGAAGGAAGAAACTAGGGAGAAACTCACTTACTTTCATGATTTTGAAGTTTACCCACCAAATCCCCCTTTAAAAATGAGTTATATGGGAGATTGAGGAATCTTGGAGACCTCCCATGGCTTATAGGGTTGAATGGGAGAATAAAGGAGTGCATTTGGTTTAATCCCAAAAAGGAAAGTTCTGAATAACATAAAAAAATTGATGTGCTACACACTGTGCATGGTTTGGCTTCATGGTTTAGTAAACCGTGCATCCAAATTGTGCGGCATGTTCTATCCACACAAGAACTTGTAATTTTGTTCCAAATTCAAGGGGAACCAATGGGTAATTAAAGGGGATCCCAGTGGGGGTCAAGGGGAACCTAGTGAGGGAAAGATAAGCAAGGTAAAGGAAGAAAAGATGCCCCAAAATTTCAAACTTGACACACCCAACTCCCGAGGAAATAAACAAGAATCGTAACGAAGTAAAAACTAAAAATCTAGGTGTGAAAAATTTTATTGTACTATGATCAAAATAAAAGGACCAAAAATACCAATCCAAAACATACATGAAAAATGAAATAGTTATTACCTGAAACATGATTTTAACAAGGAATTTTTAATAAAATGGTACTAAAAGGTCATAAGTAAATCATGTAATTCAACACTTAAGGTATGGGATTTTTGTCTCAAATTGTCTTCTTTAGGACATATGTTATTTTATGCATCTATATTCTTTTATGAGGTGTATATACAGACCCTTTGACATTTTATATCATGAATTTTTTTATTCTCATGATATTTAATTTTTTATTTAAATCTATACTTTCATGGGGCTTGCGATTCAAAAGTTATTAAAACATGTAAGGTGTTTTCATCTCATTTTTATTTTTATAGGACACATGCCTTATATACCACTTATTAATTTTGTGTGGTGTATATATACTACCTATGAATGTGTATTATGATTATTAACATTAAAATTATGGGATATACATATCCATATATTTTTATCTATTTCATGGGGATTACGATTCAAAAGTTACCAAAGTGGTAAAAATTTTATGTTACAGTCTCATTATTTATTAGGATTATTTATGATTCAGTTTATGATGATGAAATATTATGAAATACCTCTCAAGAAACTCATGTATTATATTATCCTCTAGATATTTCATGAAATTAAATGTTTTCATTCAACTTTCCTCTATTTATGTACTAAAGATTTAATTTTTTATTTTTTTAAGGAAAAATATAATTTATTTCTCTCTTCGATCAAAAACCTTTTTTCTTCCATGACTATGTTTTCTAAAAATGTTTTAAAATAATGATTTACTATCCTAAAGTTATTTTTTAAAGGAATTTATACCCATGTTTAACTTTTTAATAAATCTATTAAAATTAATATTCTTTTCATTTTCTATATGAGTTAGTTTCAAATTTCTACCAAAAATGTGAAAGGAGTTTTTGTTTTAACATGTACGACATGAATGGAATTTTTTTCCATCATGACCACTAAATTATTTGAAGGTTAATTTAAATGTTTTTAAAGGATATTTTAAAAGAAAGTTTTTTAATTAATATTTGGTAAATTTTTATATTTTAAAGTGATTTAAAATGAAATGTATATTTTCCTTAAGAATTTTTTAATGATCTTTTAAGGAATTTCTATTTATAAACGACAACAACCTTTGTTATTGCTTATATTTTACTATGGATAAAATTTAAGGGAACTATTATTATTATTTATTTGATGGTTTTTTTTATTATTATGATAAAAATATGTTTATGAAATCCATTACTTTTCTACAGGTTATGATATGATGAATTGATAAATGTTTATAACACCCATTTATTTTCCATGGGTTATGCTATGATGAAATGTTTATGAAAATCATTTACTTTTTCAGGGTTTATGATATAATTAATGTTTTATAATCATTTATCACAAAAATTTATAGATTATGTGATGTGTGATACCTATATCGCCCTCCAATTCATTGGGTAAAGTTTTAAATATCATGAGATAATGATGGGAAACAAGTCGATGTGCTTTATCCACTATAGGAAATAGGCCAATGTGTTTGATCAACTATGGGAAATAGGTGATTATGCGTGATCCTTTATAAAATGGTAAATAGTTTTTTATTCATGATTCATTATTATTTCATGTTGTTAGATGTTAACAATGACATATGAAATTATTTTTATACTTATGAAAGTGACACACTTATATGATATGAACTTATATTTCATGATTGATTTATAATGATTTATCAATATTATGATTAATTTATTTTGAAATGATAATGTTTTATTCCATGGATAATGTTTACAATACATGATATATTGGGTATGAACTTTGAAATTTATATTTATAATATCATACCCTTGTGCTTATTTTATGTTTTCATATGATCATCGGTTGATATATTCAATATTTAATCTTACTAAGAATCTAAAATTACCCTTTATTATATCTCTTTTCTCCAGGCTATGAATAAATTTTTAAGTAGAGTATGTCTATAAAGTTTGATAAATGGAAAGATATTTATAGTATATGTTTAATATCTTTCATGAAATAAGAATATGGTGTATCTAGTCTCCAAATACACTAAAATTTTACAGTCCTTGGGAATTTATTTGTAAAATGTATTGAATATTCATTTGTTAAGATATAATATTTATGTATAAAAATTCTAGGTCATTATGTGTGATATCATATCAAAGGTTTATTTAACCTTTGGAACTAGGATGAGAAAACTTTAGTGAGAACCCTAAGGATAATCCTAAGGATAATTCAGGGAATAGGAAAATGTCTTGGAATTTTGGTAAAGGATAGAGAGAGTGGTTTTTAAGAAATTACATCCTTGTATAGATACTACAAGTGGGTGTGTCTCTGGCATAGTTTTACCTAGGGGTAACTCTAAAAAGGTTTCATTGATATGGAATCAATCGTCACCTGGTGCATAATAATGGGACTTACTACACACTTATTTTGACACTCCCAGGAGGTATGCTTTGGAAATTCACAAACTCTTTATAAACCATCATAAAGGATTTTAATAATGACCATGAATGGACTAGGTTAAACCTAAGGTGTCATGGATTAAATGTGTCAATATTTAAACATCCTATGAAATATTTTTCATGATTAATAAATATAATTAATGGTGCATGATAGTCATGAAAACTATTTTGGTTTTAGTAAGTAATTGAAGATATAATGATGATGTTGAGGTGGTAATAGGTAAGATAAATATTTAAATACCCTATTTTATATTAATTATATGAATCATTAAAAGTTTCTAAGAATATTATTTCTTATCCTCAATAATTATATATTTAGTTAGCATTTAAAACCCTGAATAATATGATGATCACATCTAAAGTCTATGATTCTTCCCTAGTTGAATTTTGTGGGAATATGATTCCTTAAAATATTGTTATTCTTATTATATTTGAATTTGATGTTATATTAGGAATGAATTAGATTTATCTATATAAATACCACATCAATTATAGAGGAAGTTAAGTTGCATTTTATATTCTAAACTCACCTATGATCATTTATCAATGTGATGATAAATGTGAACTTATGATGGAAATCACATACATTGTGAGGGTTTTGATTCCCATTCAAAAAGAGAATTTATCTTAGATGGTTGGGGAGAAACTCAACATCAATGATATTCCTATTTTGTTGGAGTTTATTGATGTCTTTCCCAAATAATTTCCTATTATTCCATTGAATCATGAAGTTTATTTCTTAATAAAACTCATACCTAGCACCTCACATATTTTAAAGACCCCCTATAGAATAGCCTCAGCTAAATTTCAAGAATTTAAGAAGAAAATCAAGTAAAACCTTAATAAGGGATTCATTTGGATAAGTGTGTCACCTTGGGGTACACCCATTCTTTTTGTTAAGGATAATAATGGACCAATGCGGTTATGTATTAATTACTGAGAACTAAATAAGATCATAATCAAGAAAAAGTATCATCTAACCTATATTGATGACTTGTTCGATCAACAATGTAGATCTCAATAGTTTTCTAAGATTTACCTTCATTTTGGATATCATCAATTAAGGGTCAACAAGGAGGATATACCCAATATATTATTTCATACAAGGTATAGACACTACGAATATATAGTGATTATATTTGGTCTTACTAATTCCCCCATTATCTTCATGGATTTATTTAATATAGTATTTATATATTACCTTGATCAGTTTCTTGTGGTCCTTATAAATGGTATTCTTATCTATTTGAAGAGAAATGAATAGAATGAATATCACTTAAGAATTGTGTTGAATACCCTAAGGAGGTAGAAACTGTATATAAAATTTAAAAAGTGTGAATTTTGGATATAAAAGGTTTCATTTTGTAGTTCATATAATCTCAACCAAGGGTATATTGATGGATCCATTGAAGACGAAGACTATTGAGTGTTGGCTTAAACCAACCAAAATAATAGATATTCAAAGTTTTATTAGTTTCACTAGATATTATAGATGGTTTGTGGATAATTTCTCATGAATATATAATCCATTCACCAAGTTAACTCAGAGGGGAGTTAAGTTCATTGGATGTATGGATATGAGAAACTTTTCAAGGAACCAAAGAGAATATTAGTAAGTTCACATGTTCTTATATTAACCTATAATGTATAATGGTTTTTAATCTATATTGATGCATCCAAGATGTGGTTGGGATGTGTTCTCATGTATAATGATATGGTTATAGTTTATTCCTTATAGTAATTGAAGGTTTATGATAAAAATTATCCAAATCATGATTTGGAGTTAGCTGAGGTGATTTTTGTATTAAAGATATGGAGGAATTATCTTTATGGAGAAAAGTGTGATATATATATTGATCAAAAAAATTTAAAGTATATATTCACACATACAGAGTTTAACATGAACCAGAGAATATGGTTAGATATGATTAAATATTATGATTTCTCAATACATTACCACCTTGGGAAATTGAACAAGGTAGTCAATGCTTTGAGTCAAAAGGATCATTCCAGCTTATCCATGATTAAGATAATAAAAGATCCAATATTTTTATATTTTTAAAGGATATATCTAGAAATATTAAATGAAGGGGGGAAATATTATCTTTCTCAAATGAGTGTTTAATCATCTATACAAGTGAAGATTAAATAGGCATAGAATGTGGATGTGGCTCTAGCATAATTATACCTAGGGGTAATAAATTTGAAAATGGATCATTGATTTGGACTTAATCATCACTCAGTTCATGAAAATGGGCCTTGATTCACACCTTTTTTGACTGTCATGAACAAAGATGGACTACCACCCAACCCGACCCATGGAAAGACCCTAAGGGTGTTCTCGATCCCTAAAGGCTAGAAACTAGTGAATTGGCATTAATAATCATTATTGGGAATGATTTCTCCCATAATAATCAACCATAAATAACCCACTAGAATAATAAATCACATCATAATCAATATTTCTAACCAAAATCATTTCAAATAAGAGTTAAACATTTTAAATTTTTAACCAAAATCCAAAATACCAGAACATAGAGAGAAACCAACTATAAAACCAATCCTCTATGTGGTATGTGGGTCAACACCCCATGCCACCACCACTAACACCTTCCAAAAAAAGGAACCACTAACAATTAGACCCACCAACACCACCACTTAATGAATTTACTTTACTTTGTTCAAACATAAAAATGTCTAAATACACCCGAGGGTGTATGCAGGGTGTGAGAAAATGACTAGTAGGATACCACCAGAAGAGATTACATGCTATAACATTATAATAAAATTTAACGTGCCAATTTTTATGAAAAGTAAGGATATGATTTTATAGAAAAAATTCTTTTAAATTTAAAAAAATAAATAAAAAGTAAACAAGACTAAAAGAAAATTGGTAATCATATCATGAGAACCACGGGAAATCCCTAAGGAACTAGGGTCAGTGGGGTCCGAGGGTCCTTGTACCTCAGTGATAAATATATAAAAAAACCCACAAGCATCCACATGCATGATCTGTTAGAGGGTAATAATATCATAAGGTCTAGTGGTTTACAACCATCATTATTATTATTTTTAGTTAGTGTTGTAGTGTCAATCCTGCTAGGAAAAATTGGGCCTTGGACCTGCTGATCTGCCTAGTGTACTAGACCTTGTTTTCCCACCTATATACCTAGGATTCACTTTCACTCAATTTAATCTCCTGTTTCACATGAGTCGCCTCATATACATACATATTTCCAACATTAGAAACACTCTTGGGAATCAACCATTTTCATTTGTAAAATCATTATTTAACCCTTATGCACACCAAAACCATATGAAAACATAATTATCACCACCCGCGCAATTCATAGAACCCATTTAGAAACCATATAAGTCACACTAAAATCATCAAATAATGATAAATCATGGAACCACTTACCTCTTTCTTGGAAACTTTCTAAAACCAGTTGAAAACCACAACCTCACCAAGGAGAGACACTGTAAAGGAAAGAACACACCACATCCATCAATATTTCACCCCAAGAATCAACATTGAACCCACATTGTGTCACCCTATTCACTATAGAAATGAGAACACATGAGAGAATAAGGAAGAGACTAATAGAAAGAAAAAGAGAAGAAATGGAGGAACTTACTTGATGGATTCTTGAAGATCTCAAGCCAAATCACCTAAGAAATAGATCCCAAAAGTAAGGAAGAAGAGAGGAGAGGAATTTAGGGATGAATAATCAAATTTGGGAGGAAAATGGGTGATTTAGGGTTAAATTTGGGGAGGGTTAGAATATAAATTTCAAACTTTTTAATGACCTGTAAGGATACACGGTTTGGATGCACTATCTTCTATACTATGCACCAACTGTGTGGAACCTCTATCCAAGGGGAAAATAGGCTGCATGGTTTCTTGGGTAAGGGAAAAAACTTATGCACCTTAGATAGTGACACTATCTAGGGTGCATAGTTTCCACTAGGCTAGTATATAGTTTCTAAAAACTTTGCACTAACTGTGCACCACATGTTTTCCAACCCAAAAACCACCATTTTTTTCTCAAAAACTCCTATGAAATACATGAAACAAAGATACAACCAAAACTAAATATAAAATAACTAAAAAGTACATCATGAATGTGATAATTCTCCCCACCATGAAAACTTTCCTCCCTCAGAAAGTCAAAATAAATTTTGATTAAAGAATAAATGTGGGTATTGATCTTCCACCCATGATTTCCACTCCCATGTATCATTCTCATCATTCGGATACTTCTAAATAACTCAAATGAATGGAATGGAATTTCTCCAAATCACTTTCACTTGGGAATCCACAAATCGTACTGGTTTACCAAAGACAAAAAAAAATATGGTTCTAACTCCAACTCTTCCCAACTCATCACCTGATATGGGTCTGGGTTATAGTTATTTAATTTTGAGACATAGAGCATATCATAGATCAATGTTATCTAAGATGGTAAATCTAACCGTTATTCCACCTTACCAACTCTCTCGATAACCTTAAAAGTTCTGACATACATTAGTGTCAGACTTCCCTACTTACCAAGATGATGGTGACCCATACAAGGTTCCACTTTTAGAAACACCTAGTCACCCATTGAAAAATCCAAGGCTCGGTTCCACTGGTCGACATAAGACTTATGGAAGCTCTACACTGCCAACAACCACTAACTGATTAACTAGAATTTATTGGATGTCTCCTGTACAAGGTTTGGTCTCAATAAGAAAGTCCCACCCACTTCTGTCCAGCACAAAGGTGGCTAACATGGCTGACCATAGAGCACCTCAAAGGTATCTATACTTATAGAGGATTGGTAACTATTATTATATTAAAATTATACCAATCCCAAATGTTTTTCCTATGAGGCTCTAAAATCCAACACACATTCTTGAATCATATCTTCCAATATTTGGTTTTCCCGCTCCATCTAACCATCTGTTTGAGGGTTGTATGTCGTGTTCAACTTGACTTGAGATCCCATTACCTTCTAAATTCCTTCCTAAAACAAAGAGTTAAAATGTGGGTCCCTATCTAAAAAAATCTATGGAACACCATAAAGCTTCACTATCTTATGAACATACAACCGGCTTAACTCATCTACCTTATTCGAGTCCCTAATTGGAACGAAATTGTATGATTTGGTCAGACGGTCAATAACCACCCATATACCATTTATTTCCCAAGGTGTATAAGGTGAGACAATTATGAAGTCCATGGAGACCACATCCCACTTCTAGATAGGAATCAGTAGTGATTGAGGTAAACTGAAGGGCACGTGATGTTCTTCATTAACCCGTTGACACATAAAGCGTCTGGACACAAAGTCAGCTATATCCTATCTCATACCTAGACACCAAAACTGGTGACATGTATATAAAACATCATGGTGGTCTTGAGATGAATGGGACACTGATAATGGTTGTTTTTCTGCATTACCACCTTTTTCAATGATAACATCACCAAAAATAGGCCCTTGAAGAAAATAAGTCCCTTCTAAGATAGATATAAATCACTAAGAACCTCCCCACCATTTATAAATTGCATAGAAGGATGACACAGCTCATCACTTGGTTGTTATTACCAAATCAACCCTAGAAGGTAGGGTGTTAGCTGAATGCTGTAAAAGAACACACCTCCACTATTCTCCTTGGATTATAGGTTTATCTGGGAAAAATCCTCATCAAATTCCACTCATGACTGGACACATTCAATTATTGTACTGGCACCATCCCGCTCAAGACATCTTCTACCACATTAACTTTTCTTGGGGTATAAATGATTTCAAAATAAAACCCCTTAAGGTAATTGACCCACCAGAGCTACCTGAGATTCAATTCCTTCTGGTAGAAAATATAACCCAGGATATTATAATCTAAGTAGACTAAAAACCTCTCCCTAAAAAGATAGTGACACCGTGTATTCAAAACATATATCATTATCGCTAATTATAGGTCATGGGTTAGGTAATTCATTTCATGTGGTTGAATTTGGTGAGAACCATACACCACTACATGATCTTCATTCATCAACATGAACCTAATACCCATACCTGAAGCATCAAAATAGACCATGTATCCCATCCCATATTCTAGTAAGATCAAAACATGAGTTGTGGTCAACTGCTTTTTGATCTCCTCAAAGGATAACATACATTTTGTGCTCTAGTTGAACCTTTACCCTTTCTAGTTAAGTATAGTAATGGGTAGATAAAGCTAATATAAATCCCTAAAAACCACCTATAATACCCTTTCAGGGCCAAAAAGATCCTAATCTAGAAGATTTTCCTTGGATGATCTCATGAAATCACTACTTTGATCTTCTCAAGGTCAACTAAAACCCCAATTTCCAAGATCATATGGCCCAAAAATTCTACCTACCTGGTCCTGAAGGTACACTTATAGATCTTAGAATAAATATAGTGATCTCAAAGATTTATCGACATGATCTTCAAATGATTCTCATGCTCTTACTCAGTCCCATAGTAAATTGGGATGTTGTCTACAAACACCATGAAAAATGAGTCGAGGTACTCATGGAACACTCAGTTCATAAACACCTTGAAGACTATTGGATCATTCATAAACCCAAGCGACATGACCAAATACTCAAAGTGGCCATGCCTACTTCAGAAGGATGTTTTGGGAACATCTACCTCTATAAACATGACTTGATGGTACCCATAATGCATATTGATCTTGGTGAACCACATTACCCCTTGAGATGATCAAAGAGATCATTAATGCAGGAAAAGGGGTATTTATTCTTAATCGTTACCTTATTTAACTTTCGATAATCATTGCACAGCCTAAGAGATTCATCAAACTTATTTTCAAACATTACTGAGGTGGAACAATGTGATACTCTTTGGTGAATGAATCCTTTGGACTCCAAACCATCTATTTGTATCTTTAATTCCCTTAATTCGATGGGGGCTATATGATACAGGGGAAGAGATATCGTATGTGTTTCCTAAACTAAATAGATAATGAACTCCACATCCCTCTCTAGAGTCAACCCGAAGAAATCATCTGGGAACACCTCTAGAAACTCATTCACCATAGGTGGTAATCCACCCTCAGAGCGTTTATCATCATTCTCTAGAACAGATGATGAGATCTGAAAAATGATATTTCCCAACTCCGTAAGTGGAGGTCCAGTACTCCCTAATCGATGATCCTAATTTACTTGATGAACCTAGGTATTTCCATAAGATTCTACAAAACTTACTCACCAATGATAAAATTCAATGTGAATCTTGAAGCATGCCATCCAGTCCATACTGAGTATCACATAAAATAGTTCCATCTCTAGAACCAAAAAATACCATTCTATATTGACCCATGACAGAGTGAGAGCACATGATGAACACCTAAAACCCTACTCTCCCTTCTTACCAACCAGCATCACCAAATCCATTACATACAACATAAGATCAGTTGGAAATTTTAAGAATTCCATGATATGGGAATAAATGAAATATTTAGAAGAATCCATATCAAAAAAATGAAATTTATAGATGATTCAATAAAAAGAGTACCTCAAACTATTGTAGTTCCTACATCTAATTCCATTGGTGCCTGATCCATAGCATTAAGGTTCCACATATCTATCTGTAACTGAGAATTACTAATGAAATATGGCTTTGTCTTAGGCTAACTCTGTCCAGTAGTATATCTGACCCTACCACCATGACTACCAAACTAAGAACCCGCTGTCTTGGATGTTTTTGAATGAGCTATCATTCCCCTACAGTCTTACAAACATTCACCACCCTAATATGGGCATGAAAATTTTCAAAACTTCTGAAAGTTCCTCATAATTCTACACTAATGGAAATGTCTAGGTGGGACTAGACACATTGACAACACATTCCCCAATCTCCCACATTGATGGCATAGAACTGAACCAACATTTGAAGTCATATATTAAGATGGACAGGATAGGTAACCAAATCCAAAACCTCCCTTATTATCTTAGTCATCAATTGTCCTCTTATTTTTAGAAAAAATCATCACTGCATTGGCATTCTACTGAAACATACCTTGAGAAACCAGACTTTTTAGAATGATTGATCTCCACCATCAAGGCTCAGTCAACTATCTCGTTATACATCTTCATCTTGAACAATAATACCTAGGACCTAATGTCCTACCATGTTCCCATTTTGAAATGATGAGCCTTTAACTCCTCATTGGAAACTACATCGGGTATGAAACAGACCAATTTAGCAAAATATTTAGCATATTCCAACACGGTCTAATCCCCCTGATGGAGATCCAGAAACTCCCAGGTCTTGGAAAGGTCAAAGGTCTCAGGGAAATATTTCTAATTGAATATGACATTGAAGTCCTTCTGATCCATATATTCATGCTTCCCAACCTGAACCATTGAGTCCCACCATCTGTGACTAGTACCTTCCAACCAGAATGAAGCACACTTCACCTTAACCACCTCAGGAGAATCAAGAAACCCAAAAATCCTCTTAATATTTTCAATCCAATCCTCTTCATCCTAGGGGTTTGTTCCAACCCCTGAAAGAAGAAGTTTTGTTCTTAAGGAACTCCTAAGATTTGTCCTTTTTTGGACCTAGTTCGGCCTCTTTAATATGATAAGGACAAGATCCCACTCCCTAGTCTAATGCTCGGACAACCCAAACCAGGGCTTCCACTAATCTCAGATCAGCGATGAAGTAGAAATCTCTTTGACCTCTTCACATGATTGAATAGGAATTTTCAGGGAGGCATAATGCTACAAAAATCAAAAAACACAATGCAACTATTAATGAAACATCCAAAAAAATAATAAAGAACAAAAACCTTAAACATAATTATAAATCAAAACAAACCCACAATAAGAAAAATATAAATTTGAACCACTCCATACTTGCTCGATGTCCATGAACAGTCTGTAACCTATAAATCCCACCTATAGAAGAAGTAAAAACAAATCCTAAACATCCCATGGATACTTAAGGCATATCACAAGGTGTGTTGTATAGGCACACACTCGCAACTAGAACCTAATTCCCTGATAGTCTCATATCTGTTCTATCCAAACTCTCCCAAGTAACATGACAAAAAGAAAGGGAAAACCTCCTCTAATACCATTTTTTCATGAACCAAGCCAAACTTCCATACAATATGATACCCAAACCAACCGTGGGAATTCCCTAACGGCATTCTTTATCCCCATGGGCTATAAACTAGTTCCTGGGAATCAATCATCACTATTAGGAATGATTCCACCCATAAGGATCAACCATAAATAACCCACAAGAATAATGCATCACATCATAATCAATAACCAAGACCAAAATCATTTCTAAAAATATTTAAATATTTTACATTATTAACTAAAATCCAAAATACCAAAACTAGGAGGGGAACCAACTATAAAACCAATCCTCTATATGGTATCCAGGTCAACACCCTATTCCACTACCACTAACACCTTCCAAAATATGAACCACTAGTAACCGGACCAACCATCGCCACCACGGAATGAATTTTCTTTACCTGGGTCAAACAAAACAAGGTTTACATACACTCGAGGGTGTATGTAGGGTGTGAACTAGTGCCTAGTAGGATACCCCCAGAAGGGATTCTATGTTATAACACTATAAGAAAATTTTATATTCTAAATTTTAGAAAAATGAATAATTCAATTTTATAGAAAACATAATTTAAAATTAAAAAAACAAGGCAATAATCCAAAAAGATAATAATATCATGAGAACCACAAGAAATCCCTAATGCACTAGGGTTAGTATATTCATAGGTTCCTCGTACCTCAGTGATAAATACATAAAAACCCCACAAGCATCCTCATCCATGAGCCACTAGAGTGGAATCATATCCCAAGGTCTATTGGTCTCCCACCATCATTATCATTTGTTTAGTTAGTGTTGTATCATCAATCCTGGTAGAAAAAAACTGGCCTTGGCCCTATTGATTCACATAGAATACTAGACCTAGTCTTCCCACCTAGATACCTAGGGTTCCCTTACGATCGATTCCATCTCCTACATCACATGAACCACCTCATACACATAAACATTTTCAACATTATAAACACTCTTGGTAATCAACCATTTTAATTTAAAAAAATCATCATTTAACCCTTACGCACACCAAACCCATTTGAAAACTTAATTTTCACCACCCGTGAAATTCATAGAACCCATTTAGAAACCATAAAAATCACACTAAAATCATCAAAAAATGATAAATCATGTAACCACCTACCTCATACTTGGAAACTTCCAGAAACCAGTTGAAAACCACAACCACACCAAGGAGAGACCCTATAAAGGAAATAACACACCACATACATCAATATTTAACCGCAATAATCAATATCCCAATCCAAATAACCTAATAAATAGAGCCTATGGGTGAGGAATAATAGAGGGAGGAGTTAATAGGTATAGATAATTGAATGGGGAGAATGAGTGATTTGGGGTTAAATTCATGGAGGAATATAATAGGATTTTCAAACTTTTTAATGACTTGGAAGGCCGCACGGTTTGGCTGCATGGTCTACCAGACCATGTTCCGACTGTGTGACACCAATATCCAAAGGAAAAATTTTTCAAAATGTTTACCGATGGAGGGTGCACGCCCATGCGCCTCAAACAATTCCATTGTCTAAGGTGCACAGTTTTCATTAAGCTAGTGCACAGTTTCTACTAATCATGCACAAATCATGAGCCACATGTTATCCAACCAAAAAACTGATAGTTTGCTCAAAAACTTCTAATAAATCCAATAAAAAAATATAAAACCAAAAATAATGATAAATTACATCAAAATTAAATCATGAATTTGACATTAACACTCCTGAGGGATATGATTTATAAATTCATAAACTCTTTACAAACCATCATGAAGGATTTTAATAATTACCATAAATGACCTAAGTTAAACCTAAGTTGTCATAGAGTGAATGTGTCAAGATTTAGTCATCATATAAAATATTTTTAATGATTAATCACTCTAATTAATGGTGCATTATGGTCATATAAACCATTTTGATTTTAATGAATAATTAAAGATAGAATGATAATGTTGAGGTGGTAATTGGTAAGCTTAAATATTGAAATACCTTATTTGATATTAATTATGTGAATCAATAAAAGTATTTATAAATATTTATTACACTCCTAAATTATTTTATGTTGAGTTGGCCATGAAAACCCCTAATGGTACGATGATCATATCTCAAGTCTATGATTCATCCCTAGTTAAAGTTTGTGGCAATGTGCTTCCTAAAAATATTTTTATTCTCTCTATGATTAAATTTGATGTTGTATTAGGAATTTATTAGATTTATTTATATAAATTCCACATCAATTTTTGATGAAGGGAAGTCATATTTTATTTTCCAAACCAACCCATGATCATCTATTAGTGTGACGATAAATATAAACTTCTGATGGAAATCACATCAATTATATTGGTTTTGATTCCTATTAAAAATGATTATTTATACTGTATGGTTAGGGAGAATCTAAACATAGATGATATTCCTACTTTTCAAGAGTTTATTTATGTCTTTCTAGAATAATTTTTAAGTCTTCCACTAAATCATGATGTTGAGTTCTCGATATAACTCATAACTAAAGGATCACCTATTTCAAAGGATTATTATAGAATGGACCCAATTGAGTTATAGGAATTGAATAAGTGACTCTAGTAGAACCTTGAGAAGGGATTAATTCATCCAATTTTGTAACCTTGGGGTGAATTAATTCTTTTTGTTAAGAATAAAGATGGATAAATGTGACTCTGCATTGATTTCCAGTAACTAAACAATATTGAAATCAAGAAAAAGTATATTATACCCTATATTGATGACTTTTTTGATCAAAAGTGTGGATATCAATACATTTTCAAGATTAAACTTCATTTTGGATATCATAAATTGAGGGTCAAGAAGGATGATATACTGAAGGTGTCATTTTGTACATGGTATAAAAACTATGAATATATAGTGATATCATTTGTTCTTACTAATTCCCCCACTATCATTATGGATTTAACTAATAGAGTCTTTAGAGATTACTTTGATCAATTATTGGTAGTATTTATATAAGATATTAATATTTATTTTAAGATCAAGGAAGGAAATTAAGATCACTTTATAATTGTGCTGAAGTTCCTAAGAAAGGTGAAACTATATGAAAATTTTACAATGTGTGAACTTTAGTAACAAAAGGTTTCATTTTTTTCATATAATATCAAGAGAGGGTATATCAGGGGGTCCATCGAAGAAGGAGGCTATTGAGAATTGGATTAGACCAACCACAGTAAGTGAGATTTGAGGGTTTTTTTGTTTTTATAGATATTATCAATGGTTTGTGTAGAATTTATCATGACAATATAATTCACTAGCCAAGTTAACTTTAAAGAGAGTTAAGTTCCAATAGATGGATGAATTTGAGGAAAATAACAAGGTACAAAAGAGAATATTAGTCAGTTCACTTGTGCTTACATTACCTTTCAATGGATAAGGGTTTTTAATCTATAATGATGTATCCAATAAGGGGTTGGGATGCGTCCTGATGAAGAATTATATGGTTATAGATTATACCTCATGAAAATTGAAGGTTTGTGATAAAAATTACCCAACTCATTATTTGGAGTTATCTTTGGTAGTTTATTCATTAAATATATGAAGGCGTTATCTTTAGGGAGAAAATTTTGATATATATACTAATCACAAAATTTTAAAGTATATATTCATACAAAATGAGTTGAACATGTGCTGGTGAACACAGTTAGAGCTGATTAAATATTATGACTGCTCAATACATTACCACCCTAAGAAAACAAACAAGGTTTCTGATACTTTGAGTCAAAATGATCATGCCATATTTCTCAAATGTGTGTTTAATCATATATACAAGTGAAGATTAAAGAGGAAAATAAGGAAGATGTAGAGCTGTAAAAGAAGGTGAGAAACATTTTAGAGTTTAACCTTGATTGTGATGGAATTATAAGGTCCTATAACTATGTATGTGTTCCATCAATACCCAATTTAAATAAGGAACTATTATAAGAGGCTCATAGTTCTTCATTATCTATTCATCCTAGAAGTACAAATATGTCTAGGGATTTAAAAGAGTATTTCTAGTGGGATGGAATGAAGAGAGATATCATAGAGTTTATATCCTTGTGCTTTGTGTTAGTTTCAATCATAGCAGAAGTGTGAGGTGGTTGGAGATATATTAAATTTTATTTTAATAATCATTTCCCAAAACTGAGAGAGATGATATTTCATGTTAAATTTATAATTAATTTATTTAATATTTGATGAAATAAATACCTGGGCTTAGGAACTTTCTTTGTTGGTGAATGTTGATCATGCAAAAAAACCCTTTTTAATTACCTTCATTACATTTTGAGGATCCAAGGATAGAATCCCTCTAGTGGTGATCCACACATGCTCATATGATCTTCAAGAAACACCACTCGATCTCTGGGTGCTAGCGTGGTGAGTTTAATGCCTTTCATTGTTCATTCTTTATCACTCATTCTTAGGTCATGAAGAAATTTCTCTTGTACTTCTCGTTCTTGAGAGAGAGAAAGAATGAGGAGTTAAGAGAGAATTCATTGTGTGAAACAGTTCTTTATTCTCAATTTTGTATTCTCTACACAATAGACATAGCCATCTATTTATAGGGTTAGGATTTAAGTTAAAATATTATTTAATTGTATTTCATCCATTAAATAACATTTATTACCTTTAATAAACCTCATGCCACATAATAATAATTATATTTTTTTATGGCATGCACCAACTTGCACAATAACAAATATTATTTAACCAGTTTGTTAATTAATATTTCTCACCAAAAATGGTCTTGGTCTGTTTGAACTCCTCTTTCAGTTATTCAACACCCAAAAAAAATTATTCATAAATAAATATTTCATTCACATACCGGTGAATAAATATTTATTAAATATTCAATAAAATAAATAAATATATCTTTATTCACATGTTGAAGAATAAATATTTAATTAATTTATATTATCAATATAACTTGAATAAAATTATTCCTCAAACTTGAGAATAATATTTATTCCATTAATAAAACTCAAATAGAATTTAATCGAGATCAACATAAACACTTAGAGTGTGACCCTCTAGGATTCTCTATCATTGGAATTATGTGGGATTTCCTAAAGTCCATGATTACTTTCAAGCAACAGATTAAGGTATCCAAGATAAATAACTTAATGTCACAATGTCAACCACCACATATGAATGCTCACTGTGTAATATAATCCCTTTGTCACAATATCTCATCAAGAAGGTTGCACAATGGTGTCATGACCTATTTACTCAATGTGACTTTCTTTAAATATCTAAAATAAACACATCATTACACCATGAACTTGGAATTTAACATGATGGTTATATTACAATCAAAGGACCAAGGTATCTGCTTCTATAAAGATGGAAGGGACAAATCCTTCCTCGACTTATCCATTAATGACATGTCAAATGTGACACACCCAACATACCCTACTTCCCGCCAACATATGGCGTGAAAATTTTGGTTAGTGAATCTAAGTGAATGAGTCATGACATACATTAATGATAATCCTAAAGTATAAGGACTATTACATACACTTGTAAATAGGAATATCTGATGACACAAAAACATAAAAAATTATCACCGGTAGGTTTGTTCTCATAATCTCCCATCTTGGAGATTACCAAGTGTGAACTTCATGAGAAGAATCATCATCCGCTTACGAGCACTCACACCTGATGGTATAAATACTATTCATACCATCATAGTATGTTATCCAACCACATAACTATATTAAGAATATTTTCATGGTACTTGATGTTTTTCATCCTAGTGGGGAACTACTATGACCTTATCAATGTGATAATAATCAAATACATTATTACATTAAATACATGAAAAAATAATGAATGATATATAATAATATGTTAAATTAATATTCAAAACATTTAATATATGTGTAATCAAAGTACAATCAGTTGGTTATGGGACGCCAACTCTAAAAAACTCTAACTTGGAATAGAACCAACTACCTAAAACTTTAAATCCTATAAACCTCACATGATAATCATGTTTTTTCTGAGTCAAGGATTTATTCAAGGGGTATACCACATTGTCTTTTTGGAAAATACTACTCACTACAACCTCACCTCTTTGAGAAAAATCCCTCAAGAGATGATACTTCTAAAGTATGTTCTTCGTCCGTTGATGTGACATTGGATCTTTTGAGAGATCCACTGCTATAGTATTATAACAATAGAGTGTGATAGGATCTTTACTACTAGGTACCACATCAAGATCTTGGATGAAGTTGCAGATATATATTGCTTCCTTAGCTGCCTCAGAAGCCACAATATACTCAGACTCTACTATATAATATGCAACTATTAATATCTTTGAGCTCTTCTAGCTCACAAAACCTCCATTGAAAGTTAATATGTATCTTGTTTGTGACTTCATGTCATCTTGATTGGTTTGGAAACTAGCATATGCATATCCTATAATAAATACTTATACATATCCTCCATAGACCAAGAACATATCCTTAGTATGCCTTAGATACTTATGGATAGTCTTGACTACTATCCAATGGTGGTCACCTAGATTATCTTGATATATGTCTACCACAGTCAATGTGTTGGCAACATCTAGCCTAGTACATAGAATTGCATACATGACTGACCCAATTGCTGATGCATATAGAATCCTTGTCATTCAATTTATTTTCTCATATATCTAAGGACACATTTTCTTAGAAATATGAATTCCATGTGATGTTGGAAAAAATACCCTCTTGGATTGTTCTATAATGAATCTATTCAGTATCTATTCAATGTATGTACTTTGACTTCGGCTGAGTAATCTTGGATCTACCATGATGTATCTTAATCCCAAGAATATATATTTCTTATCCCAAGTCCTTCATGGAGAATAATTTATTTAACCTATTATTAATATACCATAAAATTGGTATTTCATTTCTTATGAGTAATATTTCATCAACATATACTATTAATAAAATGAATATACTCCCAATAAACTATTTATAGACACAAGGCCCTCACTCATTCTTTATGAAACCAAATTTCATTATGGATTCATCAAAATTAATGTTCTATGATGTAGATGCTTTATTAATTCATAAATGTATTTTTGAAATTTTCATATCTTATTAGCATCCTTTTGAGTCACAAACCCTTTAGGTAGTGTCATATAGAAATCTTCCAAAAGGTTCTTGTTATGGAAGGTTGTTTTGACATCTATTTTCCAAATATCAAAGTCATGGTAATTTGTAATGGAAATTATAATTCTGATGAATTTTAGCATTGAAACTGGTGAAAAGGTTTTATCATACTCAATGCCTTGATGTTTTTTAAACCCTTTTGCAACCAGTCATTCCTTATAGGTACTGTCTTGTCCTTCCATGTTTAGTTTCTTCTTTAATACCCATTTGAAACCAACAATGTTTACATACACTGGAGGATATACCAAAATATATACTTGGTTTTAGTACATGGAATCCATTTCATAATTCATGGATTCTTTCCACTTGGAAATATTTGTGCCACTTACTACTTCTTTGTAGGTTATAGAATCATAATTATCAACTAATAATGAGTAACCATCCTCAGTGACTAGAAAACCATAATGTTCTTGTTATCTAATCTCTCTTGTGCTCCTATACAGTACTTGTGTCTCTAGAATAGTTTCATATTTCATGGGTATTTGTGGAATCTATTCCTATATCAACTCTCGTATACCTTGATCCTCAGCTTCATTTAATTCTATCTCTATCCCACTATTTATTTTATGTATGTTCTCCCTCTCAAGGAATATGGAATATCTTGATATTATAAACTTTTTTATGAGGGATTGTATAGATAATATCCCTCTGTTTCCTTGGTGTATCCAATAAAGGTACACTTTGTACCTCAGGGTGAAAATTTGTTACTTGAAGAGGACTTAAAAATTATTTTCTTACCCACACAGGTAAAATCAATAACATGGTTTATATTCCACTCCAAAATTCATATGGAATACCATTTATCAATTTATTTGGTACTTGGTTTAGTATATGTGCTAATTTTTGTAACGTGTATCCCCAAAAGGATAATGAAAGATTTGCATGACTCATCATTTATCTCTCCGTCTCCAACAAGGTGTGGTTCCTCCTTTTTCTTACACTATTCTACTGAGGTGTGGGAGGAGGAGTGATTTGGGATAAGATCCCAAACTCCTGTAAGTAATCAATGAATTCAGGATTAAGATATTCTCTTCCATGGTCTGAGTGGAGTTTATTAATCATCTTACCAAGATATTTCTCAACTTCATTCTTGTATTCCTTGAATTTATCAAAAGAATATGACATATACCTCATTAATTATACATATGAATATCTACTAAAATCATCAATAAAATTATGAATTATGAGTACTCATCCCTTACTTCAATAGGAAATAGTCCACACACATCAGTATGAACTAATTAAATAATATCTTTAGTCCTTTCACATTTCCCACTAAATGGGGATTTGGTCATTTTTTCTTGTAAACATTCATGACATGCACTAAGTAGTTTTAGTTCAAAAGAATCTAAATATCCATCTTGATGTAATTTAGTCAAGTGATTTTAATTTACATGACCTATCTGGTGATTCCAAAGTTGGATGTGGTATGAGTCATGTGAATTAAATTATTTATCAATTTCTATTACTTGGTTTATGTAATAAAACATGTAAATAATGTTATTTAAATGTTCCTTACCATAAAAAATGTTATATTTATAAAAGAAGAAACATTTATTTCCCAAATTTGAAAATAAATCCATATGTATCAAGTTTGGATAAAGAAATAATGTATTTTGTAATAGATGAAACATAATAACAACCTTTCAAAACCATGATCATTCTAGTCAGAAATATGAGGTGGTATTTCTTGATAGATATATCAGCAAGTTTAGCTCTATTGGATGCTCATAAATTTACCTCCCCTCAGTCAATCTTTCTAAATATATTTGGTTACTATATTTGAATACATATGTGAGCACCAAAATTTGTATCTAATACCCAATTTGTAGAACAATATAAATTACACTCGATAACAAATGCACCTGAAGCTTCCCCTCACTTCTTTGGATGGGTACAGTTTTTCTTCCAGTGGCCCTTCTTTCCACATAAAAAATAGATAGAAACATGTTCCCTTTCTTACCCCTTGATCTTACTCTTCTTGGAAGGGAATGAATAAGATTTGGGATTAAATATATTTGTTATCCCATTCTGTTTTTTCACCATAAGGATGGAAGGATTTTCATATTTTTTATACTTATCTACTTGGAAAAGAATAGCGAGAAGATCTGGAAAATACTTCTCAATGTTGTTTATGTTGAAATTCACAAAAAAGATGGAGAATATCTGAGTGAGTGATGCCAGAATGATATTGGTTCCTAGTTATTCAGGGATTTTAAACCCTAAAACCTCTAGACTATCAATGTAGCTGATGAGTTTGATTAAATGAGGCCTAGATGGGGTACCCTCCACAAGCTTACTCTGAAATAGTGCTTTAGAAATCTCAAACTACTCTTGTTTATCTCTCTCCTGGTAAAGACCATAGAGGTTATCAAGAATTATATATGCATCCATGTTTTCATGAGACTTCATGAGTTCAGTATATGTATATATATATATATATGAAAGAATAAAATGTTGAACATAGACGACATTGTTCATATTTTTCTCATAGACTATGAACTCTCCATCACTCACCTCCTTAGAAATCTGGTTAGGTATTGAGGATTCCAACATGTAAGATTTTCGTTCATGGTATAGAATAATCTGATGGCGTATGTATAATTCTTGGAAGTTACTACCAGTTAGGAGGTTGCCTTTATCCAATATTGATTATAGGGATAATGTGAATGATGAGATTTCCATTTTATTCTACAATTAAAAAGAGAATATTATTAGTACTTTTCTTGACTACAAATTATGTGATAAATAATAAATTAATTTATTTTATTAAATATATCACTATTTTATCAAGTCTCAATAACCCTCACCATTGAACTCAAAATATCTAGCTTCTAGGAAATTCTAATGGAAAGTATCCATATTCCCCTTATCATAACCCCAACAAGGGTTGTTCAAACTACTTGAAGGTATTTAGGTAGGCGGTTCTTTTCAAACTATGGGATTATAGCTCCTTTATTCATTGAGTGGGTTCCCCAATCCTAGAGTCCTGGCTTGGATTTCCTCAACACTTGCCTCCAAATTACACCAAGTGTGGAAAGGGATACTCCTCTTGATGTGAAATGGTTAATTCTATCCAAAACCTTTATAAGAATTCCCCTTATAAAAGTAAGTTTCCCAAAAAGGGTTGGTCAAACACTTAGTTCTATTGATTTTTGTTCCAAATCAAGTAATGGAAGGCCGAGTCTAACTTAATATTATGTTTGAGGGGTTTAAATTAATTATGTATAAATTTTATCTTACTTTGTCCTTTACATGTCTTTTTAATATTAATTTTATGTTACTTAATTAATTAACCATGTTGGATAAAACATTTATGTATAATACTTTTATTTAAATTCCATATTTTCACATTAATTCATTTATTTATGTGATCGTGATCTTTCATCTATAAAATAAATAATTTCATAGAAAAAAATAATTAATTAATTAAATTATTCATTCATGATCTTTATATAAAGGTTGATTTAATGAGTGGACATTAAATCAACCTATGAACTAGGGGGAATAATTCAATTTTATAGTCTTGGAATGATTTATAGAATTCCACCTTTACACTATGTATCACCTGAGTTGGAATCATTATGGTTTCATCTTGAACTGCCTCCACGCACCTTGGGATACTCCATTAATTACATGTATTTGTGACTTACATGCAGGTGATGGGAACCAAATGATTAGTTAAAAGGGGATTATATAAATATACTTAGATGTGCGAGTCCTACATAATAATAGAGGTAGGGATAACATATAGAATATCATATTTAATTTAATAATAAATAATTAAAAACTCATGAAATAAATTAAATAAAAGCATCCATACATACACAAGTCTTGGTCAAGCTCATGAATGGTCATATATGCAACGAATACACAAAAAGTAACTGGATAGAATTCATTTCTTAATTAGTTCTTTATTATTTAATGTTACCATGATTGAATTAATTGACTAATTAATTCCCTTTTATCTTAATGATCATCCGAACTTAATTTGAGACACTCATCATTTATTTCATTCATGGAAAATAAACATCAAAACTAATAATGACATATTAATTACAATAAATCAATTGATAATTTTAAATTCTTTAAAACCATTATTAAATTTTCAAACACACAATGGCGTTTCAATCAATAAAATAAGGTGTTAATGCCACAATTTGTAATTTAATGTAATTTTTAATTCTATCATTTAATGGGAGACTGCATGGCATGTACAGTATAGCTACATGCCATGCACCTTGGTTTCCATGTATTCGAGTCATGCGCATGGGGCTTCGGTGTATTGAGTCATCCGGACTATATGGCATGTATAGTTCAGCTACATGTCATGCATCCACTAGTCATATTCCAGGTTGGTCCAGTCAACATGCGGTGTGCAATAAATGCACCATGTGCAATTAACTGCTCAATGCATCCAGGTATAATGTGCATGGGTACATGATGTGTGCTCCGGCTATACGTCGTGTAACCTAATTTTACCGAATAAAGATTTGGAACTTTCCAATTGCATCTCCGGTCATTCTTCATTTGTTCTTAAACCTTTAAGAAAATGAAACACTAAAAAACATGATTAATATGTTGATAATATGTTAATTAAAATTGGATTAAAGAAAGAATAACATGGAATGAAAATCTAACCTCAATTGTGTATAGATAAACAATCAAATAAATAATTATAAATTTAAACATGATCTCTCTAATACCACTTGTTGGTTCTAGGAACAGAAAAAGTGTGCGGTAGTGGGTGATATATTAAAATTTATTTTAATAAACATTTCCCAAAACCAATAGAAAAGATATTGCACGTCAAATTTATAATTAATTTATTTAATATTTGAATAAATAAATACCCGGTCTTAGGAACTTTCTTCATTGATTAATGTTGATCATCCAAAAATACCCTATCAAATTACCTTCATGGTGTTGTGAGGATCCAAGGATAGAATCCCTCTATTAGCGATCCATGCATGCTCATATGATCTCCAAGAAACACCACTAGATCTTTGGGTGCTAGAGTGGTGATCCGAATGTCTTGCATTGTTTATTCTTGATCACTCATTCTTCAGTCTTGAAGAAATATCTCTTTCGCTTCTCATTCTTGAAAGGGAGATATGAGGAGTTGAGAGATAATTCATTTTTCACAATAATTCTCTATTCTCAATTTTAGATACTCTACCAATCGACATAGCTGTCTATTTATATAGTTAGGATTTAAGTTAAAATAATATTTAATTACATACTATCCATTAAATAACATTTATTTCCTTTAATAAACCTCACTCTACATAATAATAATTATATTATTATTATTTTGTGGTGTGTTATAACTTTCACAATAACAAATATTATTTAATCATCTTGTTAATTAATATTTTTCACTGGATGTGGTCTTGGTCCGTTAAAACTCCTCTTGCATTTATTAAACACCTGTATAAAAATTTTATTCATAAATAAATATTTCATTCATATACCAGTGAATAAATATTTATTAAATATTCAATAAAATAAATAAATATATTTTTATTCATGTATCGGCAGATAAATATTTATTTAATTTATTCTATCAATATAAATTGAATAAAATTATTCCTCGTACTTGAGAATAATATTTTTTCATTAATTAAACTCAAATTTAATTTAATATGGATCAACGATAACACTTATTGTGTGACCCTATAGGATTATTTTTTATTAGCATTAGTCGGGTTTTTCTAAAATCCAAGATTACTGTCTAGCAATGGGTCAAGGCACCCAAGAGAAAGAACTTAATTTGAAAACATCGACAACCACATACAAACTCTCACTATGTAATATAATCCATTTTTCATAATATCTCATCAAACAGGTTTCATGATGTCGTCATCAGCCTATTTACTTAATACATATTTCTTTGGTTATGTGAAATAAACACGTTACACCATGTCCATGGAATTTAATATTACAGTTCTATTACAATCAAATAGATGATATGTCTTCTTACATAAATATGGAAGGGACAAATACTTCCCCAACTTATCCATTAATGACATGTTAATCATGATGCACCCAACATACCCTACTTCTCGCTAACATATGGAATGACATATTTGGTTAGTAAATCTAATTTCTTAATTCATGACATACATTAATGATAATCTTAAAGTATAAAAACCAATACACATGCTCTTAGATAAGAATATATGATAACACAAAAACATGTATAATTTATACTAGTGGGTTTGTTCTTGTAATCTCTCATCTTAGAGATTACCAAGTGCAAACTTCATGCGAAGAAGTTTCATCCTCTTATGAGCACTTGTACTTGATGGTCTAAATACTATGTATCCAATCATAGTACGTTATCCAATCACAGAACTATATTAAGAATATTGTAATAGAACTTCAAGATTCTCATCATAGTAGGAAACTATTATGACCTTATCAATGCGATAATATTCTAGGACATTATTACATTAAAACCCTGAAAAAAATGAGTAGTATGTAATAAGATATTGAATTAATATTTAATAAATTGAATACACATATAATAAAATTATAATCAATTATCCCTAGGACACCAACTATAACACTTGGTATGTCAGAAATTTAAGGCTAATAGACAAAAGTACAAGGGGATGTTATAAAAATTACCCATACGAGAATGTAAATGGAAAAACATCACCATGGATTTTGTACTTGGAATCCTCAAAAATATATAAAGGAAATAATATTTTATGAGTTGTATTCGATCGTTTTACAAATTCAGCACACTTAAATGTTATCAGAGAGTATTTCACTTTAGACCAGCTTTTCAGAATATACATTAAAGAAGTGTTAATATTACATGGAGTACCACATTATATTTTATCTGATCAGGATCCAAGGTTTACCTAAAAGTTTTGGTGAGTCTTCAGAAAGATATTGATATAGAGTTGAGTTTCAAAACTTCTTATCATCCTCAAATAGATGGTCAGTCTAAGATAATCTTTCAATCTCTAGAGGATATATTGAGATATTTTTCTATGGATTTAAAAGTTTTTTGGGATCAACATTTCCTATGGTTGAGTTTTCTTACAAAAATAGTTTTCACTTGAGAATTCTGATGGGTCCTTATGAATCTCTCTATAGAAATAATTATAGAAATCCACCAAACTAGGATAAAGTTAGAGAAATAAATTTATTGGGACTAGATCTAGTTGAAGAAATTACATGGAAGGTTAGATTCATTCATTAACATATAAGGGAAGCACAAAGTTGGCAGACAATTTATGCTGGAAATCATCATTGTGATATTGAATTTGAAGATAGTGAGAAGGTATTCCTATTAATTTTTATATGGAATAAGGTTATGAGATTAATAAATAAAGGAAATATGATCCAAAAGTATATCGGTCCCTTTGAAATTCTTGATCATATCCGGACGGTAGATTATTAATTGGTGCTTCAACCAAACCTCTCTCAGGTCCATGATGTGTTCCATGTATCTTTCCTAATAAATTACATACCTAACCCTTAACATGTATATAAATCAAAGTTCCTACCACTGAAGAAATAAATTTCTTATAAGAAACAACTAATGGGGATTATGAATCATATAGATAAAGTGTTATGAAACGAGACCACTCACCTAGTAAATGTTTTTTTATGAAACCACTAATTTGAAGAAGTTACATAGGAACCTAAGGATAAAATGAGGTGGAAGTTTCCTCATTTGTTTGTATCAGATTGATTAATTTAAAGGGAAAATCATTTTTTTTGGTGTAGAATATGACACCTTGAGTTTTTCTAAAATATTTTTTTTTGAATAAATTTAATTTCTTTGATAGCATGTGTTATATGCAACATTGAGTTTTAACAAACCACAATATACTATTAATATTATTATTTAAAAATGACTATTATAACCTAGTCCTTAAACTTGGAAGCATAAATAAAAATAAACACAATTTATATAAATAAATCATACTAATAATGGTTTTATATAAATAAATCATACTAATAACAAAGTACTTAATTTTTAGAAAAATATTTCTATGTTTCAAAAATACTATTTTCTCAAAAAATGTTTTTATTAATTTTTGTGAAAAAATAATAAAAATAATTATTGTAAATTTATGAAAATTTATTTGAAAAAATGAACTTTATTTTTTAAATCTACATGTAAAAATTATATTTGATTGAATTTTTTAGAATTTTCTGAAAATAATAAGGTTCTGGTGAATTGTGAAAAATGCTTATTTTTATTAAAAATTACCTTTTCGTTTAAATAATTTAAAAAAACATATAGTTTAAGAAAATTTAAGAATAAATTTGGTTTAATTATGATATTATTAAACCAATTTAGTTCATTGGAACAAAATTTGTGTTGACTTTTGATATTAAAACTTTCTGTACTTATAAAACTTTTCTTTTTTGAAAACCACTTTTTCATTGCATCTGTGGGTATAATTTTAAATTAAATATTTACAATTCTATGAATTTAATTTATAAAAAATGATTATATATTTTTAATTATAAAAATTAATATTATATAATAAGTTCAACTTGATTTTTGTTCAAAATGGATAGTAAAAACAGAAAAAATTAATTATCGTGGTTAAGGTTAAAATGGGTTTACCGGGGGTTAAACTAAAATGATAAGGGGTAAAATGACATTAAAACTTTTAAAAATATATTATATAGAAATATTTAAATATTATATCATCTAAGGTTTGATAATTATCCATTTTGGTACCTTGTGGAATGTTTAAAACATTAATACACCTTTTTCGTATCAAAATATCCAAGTGTGTCCTCTCCCCCACATATAAAAGGGAAACCCCTATACTCTCCTATTAACACTTATAAAACCTATTAGTTCAACTAATTCCTACACAAATCATTTCATTTCTTACCACCTCACATCCTATATTTCTTTTTTTAATCAGGAATCCAACCTAAAAAGGATTTTGGTGTAAACCTAAGGAGGTTGTTCAAAAAAGATGTATCTTTCTCAACAGAGCATTTCTATTCTATTTATTCTTCCAAATAATTAAAATATTATTAAATTATTATGATATGATAACATAATTTTATCCCATATAATTAGATATTATTATGTTAATTCCATAACATATATTCACCTCATCTTCCATCAAATGGGAGATGAATTCATTGATCGTGTGAACAGCATACTACCGCCTCACAAACTGATGTAATTTGTTTTTCATCTCCACCTCTAAAGGATAGATATAATGATGTATTTAAAGTATATATAAAATATTTTTGACATTATTATTATTTTGTAATTATAATACCATATATAAATTAATACTTTTTTGTGAGAATATGATAACGTCGCTCGTGTGTACGACGGACTACCGCCTCTCGAAGCAATGTGATTCATTTTTCACTTACGATTTATATAGAACGTAATAAGGATGAATTTAATTAATTTATGTGATATATATTAAATAATTATTATTCTATAAAGTTTAAGTATTATTTATATTTCCATCATTCCATTCTTTGAGAAAAAAATTTCATGCGTGCGTATGGCCTACAATCTCCTTGAAAGGTGTAATTCATTTTCTATATTTAACAATTATGGATTAATCTAAATAAATATATAGTGAATATATAGGATATTTATATAAAAATTAAAATTCTATATATTATGGTACCATTATTAAAATAAAATTATCAAAAATACCAAACTAAAACATACACAAAAAACGAAGTGGTTATTACCTGAAACATGATTTTAACATAGAATAGTTTAAAAAAGGTAATAAAAGGTTATAAGTAAATCATATATGGTATTAAATATATGATTATGGTTATTTAATATATATATATATATGTATGATAAACCTATATTTATTATATAGGAAGTTTGAATGATTATGAAGGAATTCAAGACTTAAGGTAGGGGATTTTTTTCTCAAATTGTCTTCTTTGGGAAATATGTTATGTTATGCGCTTATCTTATTTTATGAGGTTTATATACATATCATTTGACATGATATATCATAAATTTATTTATTCCAATTATATTTAAAGTTTTATTTAAAGTTATTTTTTATGGGTATTATGATTCAAAAGTTACCAAAGTATGTAATGAATTTTCATTTCACTTTTATTTCTAAGGGTCACATGCCTTATATGCCACTTGTTTATTTTGTGTTGTGTATATATAATGAACATGAATTTAATTTATGATTATTATCATGAAAATTATGGGATATACATATACATATATGGTTCTTTCTTTCATGGGTTATATAATTTAAAAGTTACCAAAGTGCTAAAATTTTTAAGTTGCAATCTCATTGTTTATCAGGATTATTTATTATTAAGTTTATAATGATGAAATATTATGATATAACTCTCAATAAACTCATGTATTTTATTCTCATATAGTTATTTCTTGAAATAAAATTTTTTCCTTTCACTTTCCTCTCTTTATTTACTCAATATTTAAAAATAATGTTTTTAAGGAAAAACTGAATTTATTTCTCTCTTCGATCAAAAACAACTTTTCATCCATGTCCATGTTTTATAAAAAAATTAAAGAAAGATTTAATATTTTAAAATTATTGATTAAATATATTTCTAACTGCATTTTAATTTTTATAAAAAAATTAAAATTAATCTTATTGTCACTTTTCGAATGAGGAAGTTATTACTTTTTATCAAAAATGTGAAAGAAATATTTGTTTTAACATGTACTGCATGAATGTAATTTTATGATGTCATGGCCACTAAATTATTTAAATCTTACATTATAATTTTTTAATTTTCTTTTTAAAGAAAATTTTTTCCTTAAAATATAGGAAATTTTTATATTTTAAATATGTGATTTTAAATGAAAAAGGACATTTTTTTCAAGTGTAAAGACCCGTAAATTTCAAGGAATTTTTTTTCTTAATTTTCTTTGAAATTTTACAAGAACGCAGTTTCTGACGGCACGTGATTCCGAGGCCCGGTGTGCCCGGAATCATTTTCCGAAGTTTGGCTCGGGTACGTTCAGTGAACGGATGAGCGGGTTTTTCTAACTTTTGAACTGGTGCTCGGAATCAAATTCTGAGGGCACCGATAGAATCGCAGCACCGGTATTTACTTATAAACGCCTCTTCCGGAGTTGTGTTTGCTCAGGTGTGGTTTTTAATTTTTGGGCTTTAAGTTAAGAAATAAAATAACGTGGTACGACAAACATTATTTTATTTCACTTAAAGCCGCTTAAAGCCACTTAAAACTGCTTAAGATGAGTTAAAGCGGATAGGGTACAATTCAAAATATCCTACCCTCTTGGTAGGATATTTGTGAGGTGGGGCCCGCACGAGCCCCACCATTTCTTTTCCGCTAAGTAACGCACCCGTGAAAACCCTTTTTAATGAAGGTCAACTGGGGCGTTTTCTTAAACAATTAAACGCTCCTATTAATTGGGCGGTTAATTTGTTGAAATTAATTCTATGAATTAATTTGTTTGTTTCTTAACCTGTTTTCAAACCGTTGGCATATTAATAAAATAAGACCAACACACCTTTCTTCTGGGGTGCGATTTGTTGAGAGGATTTGGAGATTATGTGCCTTCATCCTCCTTCGTGAAGAACGCGAAGAACGCGAAGAACGCGAAGAACGCAAAGAACGCCGGCCTCTAACGAAGAGCGATGAAGAACGCCCGACCCCCGGAGATCGACGCGACGCCGACGCTTCTTCCGCGACATTCTTTCCTCGCGACAAATCTTCGATCAACTCCTTGAGGTAGGAGATTTAAAATCTTTTAAATTCCTTTGTGGTTTTTATCATCAACATAGATTTAATTGTTATAATTAAATCCATGTGTTTCTTTAACCCTCGGAGATTGTCGATGCGACACCCTTCCGCGATGACGCGACGCCCTTCCGCGATGCGACGATCACCTCCTACCGCGATGGTCAATTTTGCGACGTACTCACACCCGACGACGACGTTGAGGTAGGGGTCGTTTTGAGAATGATTTCTTTACCTATGTTTGTTTTCCTCCAAGGCAAGAATGAGGATCAACCAATTAACAAGTTGGTCCGCGGATTATTATTGCGGGACGTGGTTTATCAATTGTTGGGATTTATGGTCTTGTTTCAAACCGCTAACGCGGTGGGTGCGGACCAACGAACAAGTCCGAACCCACCGCCCTTTGTTTCTTGGTGTGCGGAACGACGGACGATGACAAAACATGCCGCAGAGACGATTTGTTGATTCCTCGGTGAAGAACGGGACCCGAGAGGAGCTACGGCGTAGACGGAAATGGAATCGGACCACCGGAGCAACTCCGGTGGCCCGCGGAATCCACCGGCAGCGCGGGTCACCGGCGCGGCGGCGTCGGCGGCCGGAGGCGGCTAAAGCCGCGGCGGCGTCGGCGGCCGGAGGCGGCTAAAGCCGCGGCGGCGGCGGCTGACCCGACCCGCGACCGCACGGGTCCGACGAGACATGGGACGCGGCTCTGCCGCATCTACTGACCAAGAGCAGCCCCACGCGGGGTCGCAGCTCCTCTTCCTGCGGGGGCAGCACACCCCGCGGCCTCCCTTGCTCGGCCGCTCGGCCGAGCCGAGCCGAGCCGACCCGCCAGCCGGGTCGCGCCCAGGCCGGGCCGGGTCGTTCCCAACCGGGTCGGACCCAGACCCGGGTCAGGTCGACCCGGTTCAGGCGAACTCGGGGGGGGGGGGGGGGAGGGGGGGGGTCGGGTCGGGCCGGTCCGGGCCCAGACCCCCCGTTTCCGGACCTTTTCGGTCTTTTGCTCATAACTTGAGCTACGGGACTCTGAACGACGTACCGTCAGTGGCAATGCGATCCTTGGATCGAGACGGTCGTTTCGGTATATCACACTCAAGGTTTCAGAATACTTTGGGTTCGGCTGGGTTGGTTCGTACACGAAACCAACCGGGCCCTCGGAGCGGAAACGCTCATATCTTGAGCTTCGGACGTCCGATTAACGTGTCGTCGACTTTGTTGAATTCCTCTAAGTGATACGGATCTTTTGGCTTACTCCTCCCGAGGTTTGGACTCAGGTGGGGTATGGTCGGGTTGGTTTTTCCTTAAAAACCAACCGGGCCCCTGGGACGAAAAAGTCAATAACTCTCAGACCGGGCGTCTGATTGACGCGTCGTCTGCGACATTGAGTTCTTGTTGGCGATACGAAACTTTTGGATACATCAACTCTGGACTATGTGTCATTTGATGTATCAGCCTCTCGGCACGTGGAGCGGACCCTCCCGAATGAGCTTGCTGTGTGCGGGAACCCTAGAGCTGGCTGCGACTGCTACTGTGACGACGACGACTGTGCAGAGATCCTCAGTGGATTCGACGGCGACGACTACAGCACTCAGCGATCCTTTGTGGGTCAGTGCTACCGATCCTGTGTGGGTCTTTTCGGGGGTTAGTTACCTATCGATCCTGTGTGGGTCAGATCCTTTGTGGGTCATTGCAGGGTTTAGTTACCTATCGATCCTGTGTGGGTCAGATCCTTTGTGGGCCATTGCGGGGGTTAGTACCTATCGATCCTTTGTGGGTCTGATGACTTAGATGAATCAGTGGCGATACCTGATCATCTTTATCGTCATTCAAAGAAGTATTCATGTGTGAGCTGAATCCTGTTTTGCTTTCCTTTGTGGGTTGTGTTGTGCTATCCTGTGTGGATTTACGTTTTTCTTTCCTGTGTGGACTGGGTTGTACTTGATCTTGGATGTTGGAGCCGAGCGAGAATTGATGACTTAGGTATATGTATGGGCATATACCTAAGCAGTGTCAGATGTTACTTCGTGATTGTATCTTTCCTTTGTGGATTATCCTTTGTGGATTCTGGGAGACCTTTGGGGGTCTCGGGGTCCCTACTGAGTAGCTTATACTCACCCCTTCACGGGCTATGCCTGCACTACGTTGTGTTGGTTGCAGACGACGGACAGTGCTGATCATGGTGGAGGCTTGCAGAGCAGGATGGTACCTCGAGGTGGACCACTAGGCGGGACGTACTCGGAGCGGTCGACTGGACCCGAGGAGCAGTGGAGGCTTTCTGTACCCACCCTTCAGGTGGGACTTCCAGTGGACGGCTCGACGTTGCGGCTTTACTTTTCAGTTTCTGTTTTCCCTTTCAAGTTGTACTTTACTTTCAGTTTGGGTTTGTATTCTGGCCCACTTACTTTCCACACTTACTGTTGTACCAGTTTTTACTTAGTATTTACTTCTGCCTGCTTACTCTGTGGTGTTTGTGGTTTACTTTACAAAGGCAATGCCTTCCCTTTTTCCGGGATTTACGCCTTGGTGCTAGTCGCTGGCCCCTGGCCTATGGAAGGCGGGCTTGGGGTAGTCACGGCACGGGCCCCGAGGATGGGTCGTGACAAATTGGTATCAGATGATTTCGGTTCTACCGCAGACTCTGATCTTTCTTCTATGTGAAGCAATAGTGTTAAGCGTATTGAGTGTGGTTATCAGTTCAAGGAGCCCAGTGTTGGTGCGGCGGCCGACGTATCCGTACACCAGGACCCTGACTTCTGATTTCCGACTTAATGCACGAAAACATTGATTGCATGTGTGTTTCAAGTTTTCTTTGTGATTACTTTGTATCATCTCACCAGGTATACTGTTCTGACCGTGGCACACCTGTTTCCTTTTCAGGATGGCCCCACGACGGTAGCCAGCTAGGGTTCCGAGAGTTGTACGTGATGACAGCCCATCGAGCGACGATGCCTCGGTACAGGGCCCTTTGACAGCTGAGGAACCGGCGGTACCCCTACCCACCGAGCCACCGATGCTTCCAGCCCCAGCCGCTGACGATGCACGTCGCCTTAGTGCACTGCATGAGTTCCAGCGCCAGCGACCGCCCAGGTTCCGCGGGGAGACGGACCCCCAGGCAGCCGAGGACTGGCTGGAGGCAGTTTTACGAGTTTTCAGGCTAGTGAGGACACCAGCAGACCTCATGGTGATCCTCGCAGCGAGCCTACTGCACGCAGCACCGGTTCGATGGTGGAGCTTGATACTCCAGGTGCACGATGAGGCATCTCTTCTATGGACGGACTTTGAGAGCCTCTTCCGCTTGGAGTTCGTCCCAGCCACCCTCCGTGCGGTGTGCATCTAGGAGCTTCTTTAGCTGCGGCAGGGAAACTTGACGGTCGCCCAATACTCGGCGAGATCTACCAATCTCTCGCGCTACTCGACCGACATGGTACGGGACCCATTCTTCCAGGCCCGGAGCTTTGAGCAGGGATTGAGACATGAGATCAGGGCATCGCTGATCTCCCTCAGTATTCCAACTCAGGCAGGAGTACTAGAGAGAGCCCTTTTGATCGAGAGCTCTCTTGCTGAGACTTCTCCAGCGGCGAGACCTACCGCGGGGCGGCACGTAGCAGAGTCTTCCGCAGCAGGCAGTCAACGGATGACTCAGGGGTCCAGGCAGACCAGACCCTCACACAGACGACCTCAGGACACTGGCTCAGCAGTGCGGGGCACACAGCGTGGATCCAGTCTTTCGAGAGGCAGGCAGTGCTACACATGCGGCGGGCAGGGCCACATGGCTCGTGACTGCCCGAACCACCGTGCCAAGGAGCATCAGACAGTTGAGGGGCCACCCATGCAGAGGCAGAGGGTCGACCGTGGTGGTCCGCAGGGAGGAGGCGGACGAGGCAGAGGAGCTGGCCGAGCAGCAGGTGGTGGGTGACGCTTTGAGGCTCTACCACCACCACCACCAGGAGGTCTACCCCGACCACAGTGAGCTGGCGGGCAGAGACAGGCACAGATCCAGGTAGTGGAGGCCTACGACCAAGGCACGCCCGAGATGATTCGAGGTACGATTTGTGTCTATTCCACCCTTGATTCAGTTATTATAGACACAGGAGTGAGTCACTCTTTCATAGCCGCTGCCCTTGTTCGGAGCTCAGAGATTCCGACAGAGCTGTTGGCTCGATCCTTACGGCTAGAGACTCCTAAGGGATCAGACTCGATGATTACGTACTGGTGCCGGCAGTGTGAGCTTACTCTAGGAGGCGAGAGCTTCGGCTGGGATCTTCTTGTAGCGGCGTCGAGGCCTTACGACGTCATCTTGGGAATGGATTGGTTATCTACAGTTCATGCTCAGATTGACTGTATTAGGCGCAAGGTGCGATGTGTACGCACCGACAGGAGCAGGTTCACCTTCACCGGCGAGAAGGGAGCCTTCGCAGCACGGGATGGACTTCCGTAGAGGAGAGGACAGCCCATCACTCATCAGTTGGCTAGCCTCATCCTAGGAGCAGTTGATGTGTGGAGTCCTAGTTTTCCTGCAGTGGTGGATCAGTACGCGGATGTCTTTCCTGACGACGTTCCAGGGCTACCTCCTCGCAGAGAGGTAGACTTTCATATTGACATGTACCCTGGGGAAGCCCCGATATCGACTCCAGCATATCGGATGGCCCCCGCTGAGCTTCGAGAGCTGAAGGTACAATTAGAGGACTTGCAGGTCAAGGGTTTCATCCGACCCAGTGTTTCACCCTGGGCTTCCCCAATATTGTTCGCCAAGAAGGTGGACGGGAGATTGCGACTGTGTGTCGACTATTGTCGCCTGAACCAGGTGACAGTGAGGAACAAGTATCCACTACCGAGGATTGATGACCTATTCGATCAGCTCAAGGGAGCACGGTGGTTCTCGAAGATAGACCTCAGGTCAGGATATCATCAACTCAGAGTTTGGGACGAGGACGTGCAGAAGATGGCCTTCAGATGTCGGTATGGCCACTATGAGTTCTTGGTTATGCCATTTGGCGTAACCAATGCTCCAGCAGTGTTCATGGGCCTTATGAACAGGATATTTCATCCATACCTTGATCAATTTGTCGTATTCTTCATCAATGACATTTTGATATACTCAAGGACTGAGGAGGAGCACGCCTACCACTTACGGGTTGTACTAGACACACTACGAGAGCACCAGCTTTATGGAAAACTCTTGAAGTGTCAGTTCTGGATATGTGAGGTCCACTTCTTGGGACACGTCATCTCTGAGGCGGGAGTTGCAGTGGATCCTACGAAGACCGAGGCAGTGCTAGCTTGGGAGCCACCCAAGAGCGTGACGGAGGTGTGGAGTTTCTTGGGACTAGCTGGATACTATCAGAGATTTGTGCCAGACTTCTCCAGAGTTTCGGCACCACTATCAGCCTTGACGAAGAAGAGGAAACCCTTTGTGTAGTCAGACAGATGTCAGCAGAGCTTCCAGGAGCTGAGACAGAGATTGACCAGTGCACCTATCTTGAGGTTGCCTAAGGAGGGAGTAGGGTACATAGTCTACTGCGATGCATCAGGGGCCGGACTCGGATGTGTCCTGATGCAGGAGCGGGCAGTGATCGCCTATGGATAACGTCAGTTGAGGCCACATGAGCAGAACTACGCTACCCATGACCTAGAGTTGGCAGCAGTGGTCTTCGCTCTGAAGACATGGCGACACTATCTGATGGGCGAGCGCTTTACAGTCTTTTCTGACCACTAGAGTCTCAGGTACATCTTCTTGCTGAATGACCTGAACCTGAGACAGTGGTGATGGTTCGAGTTCCTCCAGGACTATGACTTTGATATAGTCTATACTCCTGGGAAGGGGAACGTGGTAGCCGATGGTCTCAGCAGGAGGACGGGCATTCAGCTACTTGAGGAGGCGACAGAGCAGCTAGCCGCTTTGCAGATATCCTTTGTGGATAGAGATGGAGCAGCCTTCCTTCAATCTCTCACAGTCACTCCTTCACTACTGCAGTGGGTCAGAGAGGCACAGTGTGGGGACGCTGACTGTGAGACGCGGCGTGCACAAATATCCTCAGGACAGGCACCTGATGGTTTCTCCTTTGGAGCAGAGCACGACATCCTCTTTAGAGGACGTACTTTGGTACCAGTCACTTTACGAGAGGAGGTGCTGATAGAGTTTCACAATTCTCCTTTGGCAGTTCATCCTGGAGTGTCGAAGATGTACCAGGACCTCAGACGACAGCACTGGTGGCCGGGCATGAAGAAGGCTGTGGCAGAGTTCGTTTCACGATACCTCACCTGCCAGCAGGTGAAGGCAGAGCATCAGGTACCGGTAGACTTGGTACAGCCCTTGGAGGTCCCAGAGTAGAAGTGGGACGGGATATCTATGTACTTCGTGACTGGACTTCCACGCACTTCCAGAGGTCATGACTCCATCTGGGTGATTGTCGACCGACTCACCAAGTCGGCTCACTTCTTACCCATCAGAGAGCAGGGCTTAGTGGAGAAATTGGGGCGTCTCTACGTTTAGGAGATTGTACGGCTTCACGGTGTGCCATCATCTATCATCTCCGATCGAGATGGTCGTTTTACTTCCCGGCTTTGGAAGGGGTTACAGGAGGCGTTCGGGACGCAGCTACGTCCGAGCACCGCCTTTCACCCTCAGACGGATGGTCAGATGGAGAGGACCATTCAGACCCTCGAGGACATGCTCCGCGCATGTGTCCTCGACTTTGGTCGCAGCTGGGAGGACCACCTACCCTTGGTGGAGTTTGTGTACAACAAAAGTTACCACTCCACCATCGGGATGGCACCATACGAGGTGTTGTACGGCAGACCTTGCAGATCTCCTTTGTGCTGGACAGACCCTGGGGAGTCAGCACTTGTGGGACCAGAGATGGTCCGAGCCACGATAGAGAAGGTCCAAGTCATCCAGGAGCGGATGAGGACAGCTCAGAGCCGGCATAAGTCTTACACTGACAGGAGGCGGAGGCCACTAGAGTTCGAGGATGGAGACCACGTCTTCTTGCGTGTCTCACCTTGATGTGGATTACGGAGATTTGGCTGAGGCGGCAAGTTGTCTCCACGCTTCATCGGACCATTCCAGGTCCTCAAAAGGATTGGAGAGGTGGCTTATCGCCTTGCTCTACCACCTCAGTTGCACCGGGTGCACGACGTCTTCCACGTATCTCGGCTGAGGAGATGCATGCATGACCCGATGCACATCATTGACCATGGGGAGATAGACGTTGATGATGGGGCGACTTTTACGGAGGTCCCAGTGGAGATCGAGGATCGACAGGAGCGGGTCCTACGTGGACAGTTTATTTCTCTAGTGCGCATCAGATGGCAGTACGGGAACCTCCAGGAGAGCACTTGGGAGCGGGAGGCTCAGATGCATGCTCAGTACCCACATTTGTTTCTATAACTTATGATGTATCTTTACGGGGACGTAAATCCCTGATGTGGGAGTGATGTAAAGACCCGTAAATTTCAAGTAATTTTGTTTTCTTAATTTTATTTGGAATTTTACAAGAATGCATTTTCTGACGGCACGTGATTCCAAGGCCCGGTGTGCCTGGAATCATTTTCCGAAGTTTGGCTCGGGTACGTTCAGTGAACAGACGAGCGGGTTTTTCTAACTTTTGAACTGGTGCTCGGAATCAAATTCTGAGGCCACCAATGGAATCACAGCGCCGGTATTTGCTTATAAATGCCTCTTCCGGAGTTGCGTTTGCTCGGGTGTGGTTTTTAATTTTTGGGCTTTAAGTTAAGAAATAAAATAACGTGGTACGACAAACTTTATTTTATTTCACTTAAAGACGCTTAAAGCCACTTAAAGCTGCTTAAGCTGAGTTAAAGCGGATAGGGTACAATTCAAAATATCCTACCCTCTTGGTAGGATATTTGTGAGGTGGGGCCCGCACGAGCCTCACCGTTTCTTTTCCGCTAAGTAACGCACCCGCGAAAACCCTTTTTAATGAAGGTCAACTGGGGCGTTTTCTTAAACAATTAAACGCTCCTATTAATTGGGTGGTTAATTCGTTGAAATTAATTCTATTAATTAATTTGTTCGTTTCTTAACCTGTTTTCAAACCGTTGGCATATTAATAAAATAAGACCAACACACCTTTCTTCTGGGGTGCGATTTGTTGAGAGGATTTGGAGATTTTGTGCCTTCATCCTCCTTCGCGAAGAATGCGAAAAACGTGAAGAATGCGAAGAACGCGAAGAATGTCGGCCTCCGACGAAGAACGCTCGACCCCCGGAGATCGATGCGACGCCGACGCTTCTTCTGCGACGTTCTTTCCCCGCGACAAATCTTCGATCAACTGCTTGAGGTAGGAGATTTAAAATCTTTTAAATTCCTTTGTGGTTTTTATCCTCAACATGGATTTAATTGTTATAATTAAATTTGTGTGTTTCTTTAACCCTCAGAGATCGTCGACGCGACGCCCTTCCGCGACGACGCGACTCCCTTCCGCGATGCGACGATCACCTCCTACCGCGACGGTCAATTCCGCGAATTACTCGCACCCGACGACGACGTTGAGGTAGGGGTCGTTTTGAGAATGATTTCTTTACCTATGTTTGTTTTCCTCAAAGGCAAGAATGTGGATCAACCAATTAACAAGTTGGTCCGTGGATTATTATTGCGGGACGTGGTTTATCAATTGTTGGGATTTATGGTCTTGTTTCAAACTGCTAACGCGGTGGGTGCGGACCAACGAACAAGTCCGAACCCACCGCCCTTTGTTTCTTTGTGTGCGGAATGGCGGATGATGACAAAACATGCCGCAGAGACGATTTTTTGATTCCGCAGTGAAGAACGGGACCCGGGAGGAGCTACGGCGCAGACGGAAATGGAATCGGACCACCGGAGCAACTCCGGTGGCCCGCGGAATCCACCGGCGGTGCCCCGGCGCGTCGCCAGATGGAGCCGCCGCGGCTTCAGCCGCGGCGGCGGCGGCCGACCAGACCCGCGACCGCGCGGGTCTGGCGAGACACGGGACGCGGCTCTGCCGTGTCCCCTGACCAAGCGCAGCCCCATGCGGGGCCGCGGCTCCTCTTCCCGCGGGGGCAGCACGCCCCGCGGCCTCCCTTGCTCGGTCGCTCGGCCGAGCCGAGCCGAGCCGACCCATCGGCCGGGTCGCGCCCAGGCCGGGCCGGGTCGACCCGATTCGGGCCGACTCGGGGGGGTCGGGCCGGGTCGGTCCGGGCCCAGACCCCCCGTTTCCGGACCTTTTCGGTCTTTTGCTCATAACTTGATCTGCGGGCCTCCGAACGACGCGCCGTCAGGGGAGATGCGATCCTTGGATCGAGACGGTCGTTTCGGTATATCACACTCAAGGTTTCAGAATACTTTGGGTTCGGCCGGGTTGGTTCGTACACGAAACCAACCGGGCCCTCGGAGCGGAAACGCTCATATCTTGAGCTTCGGACGTCCGATTGACGTGCCGTCGACTTTGTTGAATTCCTCTAAGTGAGACGGATCTTTTGGCTTACTCCGCCCGAGGTTTGGACGCAGGTGGAGTACGGTCGGGTTGGTTTTGCCTTAAAAACCAACCGGGCCCCTGGGACGAAAAAGCCAATAACTCTCAGACCGGGCGTCCGATTGACGCGCCGTCTACGACATTGAGTTCCTGTTGGCGATATGGAACTTTTGGATACATCAACTCTGGACTATGTGTCAGTTGATGTATCAGCCTCTCGGCTCGTGAAGCGGACCCTCCCGAATGAGCTTGCTGTGTGCGGGAACCCTAGAGCTGGTTGCGGCTGCTACTGTGACGACGACGACTGTGCAGAGATCCTCAGTGGATTCGACGGCGACGACTACAACACTCAGAAATCCTTTGTGGGTCAGTGCTACCGATCCTGTGTGGGTCCGATCCTGTGTGGGTCAGCACTCAGCGGTCCTGTGTGGGCCAGCGCCTACAGATCCTGTGTGGGTCCGATCCTGTGTGGGTCTTTGCGGGGGTCAGTTACCTATCGATCATGTGTGGGTCAGATCCTTTGTGGGTCATTGCGGGGGTTAGTTACCTATCGATTCTGTGTGGGTCAGATCCTTTGTGGGTCATTGCGGGGGTTAGTACTTGTTGATCCTTTGTGGGTCCGACGACTTAGATGAATCAGTGGCGATACCTGGTCATCTTTATCGTCATTCAAAGAAGTATTCCTGTGTGAGCTGAATCCTGTTTTGCTTTCCTTTGTGGGTTGTGTTTTTCTATCCTGTGTGGATTTACGTTTTGCTTTCCTATGTGGACTGGGTTTTACTTGAGCTCGGATGTTGGAGCTGAGCGAGAATTGATGACTTAGGTATATGTATGGTCATATACCTAAGCAGTGTCGGATGTTACTTCGTGATTGTATCTTTCCTTTGTGGATTATCCTTTGTGGATTCTGGGAGACCTTCAGGGGTCTCGGGGTCCCTACTGAGTAGTTTATACTCACCCCTGCATGGGCTATGCCCGCACTACGTTGTGTTGGTTGCAGACGACGAACAGTGCTGATCGTGGTGGAGGCTTGCGAAGCAGGACGGTACTTGGAGGTGGACCACTGGGTGGGACGTACTCGGAGCGGTCGGCTGGACCCAAGAATCAGTGGAGGCTTTCTGTACCCACCCTTCAGGTGGGACTTTCAGTGGACGACTCGACGTTGCGGCTTTACTTTTCAGTTTCTATTTTCCCTTTTGAGTTGTACTTTACTTTCAGTTTGGGTTTGTATTCTGGCCCACTTACTTTCCGCACTTACTGTTGTACCAGTTTTTACTTAGTATTTACTTCTGCATGCTTACTCTATGGTGTTTGTGGTTTACTTTACAAAGGCAATGCCTTCCCTTTTTCCGGGATTTACGCCTTGGTGCTAGTCGCCAGCCCCTGGCCTATGGAAGGCGGGCTTGGGGTAGTCACGGCACGGGCCCCGAGGACGGATCATGACATCAAGAAATCTTTAATGATCTTTTATGGAATTTATATTCATCAAAGACAACAAAATTTTGTGTTGCTTATATTTTAATAGGGATATGATCAATAGTACAATCCTTATTATTTATTTGGATAGATTATGTTTATGATTATGGTGAAAATATGTTTATGAGACTCGTTCTTTTTTTATAGGTTGTGATATGATGAATTGATAAAAAAATTATAAAACTCATTTATTTTCCATGGGTTATGTTGTGATGAAATGATTATGAAACTCATTTCCTTTTTCATACGCTATGGCATGATTAATGTTTTATGATCTTGTGGCACAAAAATGTATGGATTATGTGATAAGTGGGACCTATATGTCCCTCTAATGTATTGGATAAATTTTTATATCTCATGATATAATGATGGGAAACAAGATGATTTTCTTGATCCGCTGTGGGAAATAGGTTAATGTTCTTGATCCAAAATGGGAAATGAGTGATGATGTATGATCTGTTATGAAATGGAAACAGGTAATGATATATGATCTATTATGAAATGGAAATAGGTGTTGATGTATGATCTGTTATGATATGATAGGATCATATGTTAACCTTGACATATGAAATGGTTTATATACTTATTATAGTGACACACTTATATGACATGAACTTATGGTTCATGATTGATTTATGATGATTTATCACTCTTATGGTTTATCTATTTTGAAATAATAATGTTTATTACATAGATCATGTTTATAATCCATGACATATTGGATATAAATTTTGTAATTTATATTCATAATCTCATACCCTTATCCTTATCTTATGATTTTATATGATCATCAGTTGATATCTTCCATGTTTATCCTTACAGAGCATCTAATCTAACCCTTTCTTATGTCTCCCTTATCTAGTTTATAAATAAATATTTAAGTAGGGTATATCTATGATGTGTGATATTGCCTATCTAGGATCAATGTATCATCGAGAGGGGGAGGGGTGAATCAGTGATATCTTTTTCTTTTAAGTTTCCTTTCTTTTAAAACAACATTCACATCCTGTTAAATATTTATCACTTTATTGAAAAAAAACAATCACACGTCCATAGGAACACAAGTATTTACAAGGTTCACTACTTAACAAGAGTAGCTACATCCTTGGAATGGTTTGGAAATAATCCAATACCATAAAATCCACTAGAAAACAATATTTTTGTGTGGATATAAATAAGTATGATATACCCTTACACTTTTGCATTAATATGATCAATACAATAGTGTATATGTTTATTCTCACACAAATTATGTAATATAAATTTGTGTAAAAAGTTAAGAAACTTCCACCAATTCTTCTAAACATGTTAATATGTTGCCTTATCAACTTTCACTTATATAACCTTCAAAAAAATTCTTCACTCTCCTACCTAGAAACAGGTAAGTACTTATTCATTCAAACATAGAGTCTGATGGATTAGTTATATTCTTTATTTCAATTGCTCGGTTTGGAAATATAAGTCTTCCAGAATACTGCTAAAACAATTCTGAACTGTTTCAATCTCAGTCTAGAAATCTTAGTCTAATTTCATGGTACGATGCCCCAGTCCGATCTGATAACTACTGAATATGACCTTCCTTATTTCTATTCTATTCTTAAAAACATCCTAAAGAATGCTCTATTTGTAAACCTATTCTCTCTAAAACTTCATAACTTCTCTCTCTTAGTCCACACATGAATAGTGTTCTAATCCTTCAGAAATTACAATGTACTCTCTTCCTTTTATAGGTGTGCCAAAAGTGGTTTAGGCGGGAATCAAAAAAGTTTTGACACTTAAAAAAATTTCCAAAAACTTGGATTTACCCTTTATTTTGGATCCATATTTGACTTTTTCAGTACTTCTCTTATCTTATAGATTCCTCTCAAAACTTCTTGAATCTTCTCAAAGATTCATCCTACTTCAGTATTTCTAAAAATTCTTCAGTTCGATTCCAATTTTCATTCTGATTTCTTCATTAAAATAAAGACATATATATGAAATCATATTCTTCATTATGTTGTTTTTTATCGACTTAAAACAAACTACTCATTTTTATTCTCTAAACCAACTGTTAGTTATAAAAATTTGAAACCATTATACCATAAACATAGTTGCAAATTCTAAAGATATCAACACTTCTTAGAAGCACTTCAACAATAGATTAAAAACTCCTTTTATAATTTTATTTATATTAATGATCTTGTGTCTGATAAAGTTATCGGTATCAACATGTCTTTGATGGATTGGTCTCTGATTCACTCTAATTGATCGGTGCCAGAATCAATCTCATGAATTGGAACCACTTTATATCTAATGAATCTTGACCTAGTTGTAAACATATCAGAGTTATTATTTCATTATTAACCCAATTAAAAAACAATTCAACTTAATGAAAATAGTTGACTACATTGTTGATCATCATCTGATTGATCATCCCCAAAAATGCCACACAAAAAATTATACCTTTGATAGATCGATGACACACTGCATCTGATGGACCGGTATCAGAAACTTCAACTTATATAACTTATTTCCTTTTCTGATTATAGTAAAAAAACAAACTTACACTATTAATAAACTTATTTCTTTGAATATTTTTATATTGTGTCTTGTTGGTCTGACTAAAACCATCATCTTCATCTTCTCATATTTCAAACAAAACTTCTCAGCCTTTAAACAATTCTGCATCTGGTGATTTTACACCAATAAATTGAGACCAGAAAACTTTGAATTCGAAAACTTTCTTCTTCCACAAGCTCCTACTTGTAATCATGACTTATTTATGTCTTTGAGAACAATTAATATCAGTATAGTATCATCTGACTTACATTGGAAACTATTATAAATTTTCATCCTTTCAGTACTTCCTTCTTTTCAACTAAACCTCAAACAAATTTTTGGAACTTGTTTTCCTCCATTCCTTCATTAGGTTAGCATCATAATTTTTCAAACAAATTATTATTTATGAGAAATCCAAGATTAGAAAAGTATCATCAGATTTAGTATGAAGACTTTTAATACTTTTATACTTTCTCATACCGATCGAAACTTTAATTTCAGAACCAAAGTGATCCTGATGAACCTTTTCTCCCAGAAAAAATCTTCACAAACTAATGGACTTAAGAATTTTTAGTTCTATTTTCTAATAAATATGTTACCTTTTATCCTTTTTATCTAATAATAAAAACTTAAAAAGTGATTTGATCTCTTTTATCTATAACAAAAGATAATACTTTCATCACAAACTTCTTCCATCTTCTAAAAACAACTTCCAGCCAACTTGGTCCCAACAATCTTTCCCTTTGGATTTTTTTGTTAACCAAGGTTCATATATCACTTAAATTTGTAACCTCAATCTATGTACTACTTATCAATGAATTATAATCCTATGTGATCTAACTCATTGTAGGAAATAAGAATCATTTACAATAAAAACATGTTGTCCATAAGTAGTGAATCATGAAACTTCTTTAGATTTTCTTCACATATTTCTTCACTTATTCTACTTACCTGTAAAAAAAAGTTTCCTACAAACAATATAACAAATTATTATAATAGTTCACATACTTATATGATGAGTTCATAACTTTCCCATAAATCCCCCTATATACATGTGATTCTATATAAGATTTAGAATATAACAAAGGATAGATTTATGAAACATTCTCCCCCTTGACAACACTATCCAAAGAAAATATGAGAGAGGGGATAGAAACACATACCTAGACCTTGGTTGTACACCCATATTCAACCTTATCTTGAAAAATTATTCCCTTGTTAAAGGTTTTGTGAATATTTAGGCAACTTTTTCCAATGTTGGAACATGCTCCAGCTTCAATTCATTCTTCTCTATGTAAATTTTGATGAAATGATTTTGATATCAATATTTTTTCAATGAGAATGTTGTACTGGGTTTCTTGTAAGGCTGATGTCACTTTGATTATCACAACCCAAGATAAATAGAAACTTTACTTTATCAAGTAAGTCTTCCAACTGAGTCTACATCCACATAAGTTGGGTAGCATCTTGAGTGGAAGAAACATACTTATATTCATCTATGCTAAGAGTTACTAAATTTTGTTTCTTAGTATTTCAACTTATATAACTTTTTCCCAAAAATAAAAATCTACCAAATGTGTATCTTTTATCATCAACATTTACTTTCCAATCATCATTTGAATATCCAAACAAGTAAATACTTTTTGATCTATCATACATGATTTCAAAATCTATTGTTCCTTTGATATATCTGAGAATTATTTTTCCATCCAATATATGTGATTATTTTAGAGAACTCTAAAATATTTCACATAAGATAAAAACAAAAACAATGTTTGGTCTTGAGGCAGTCAAATAAAAAAACTTCCAATCAGCTTTCAAAACTCTTTAGAGTCAATTTTTTTCCTTCTACATCTTTAGTCAACTTGGTTCCCACTAAAATTGGTGTGGAAACTGGTTTTGAATTTTCCATTCCAAACTTCTTAAAAATTTCCTTAGCATAATTTTCTTGGGAAAGAAATAAGTGTTTCTTCTTTTATGATATTTGTAACCCAAGAAAGTATTCTATTTCACCTATCATGGACATCTCGAACAAATTTTTCATATCTTTAGAAAATATTTCACAAGTTCTTTCATCATTCCCAACAAAGATAATTTCATAAACATAAAAAATTACAATGAGGAAAAACTCTTAACATTATTTGATGCATAGATTATTATCAAGACTTCCTTTCTTAAAACTTATCTTTCTTAAGAAAGTATCCAATTTGGAATACCACACCCTCAAAGCTTGATTTATCCCATAAAGGGATTTCTTCAACTTACACACATAACTTTAATCCTTCCCAACAACAAAGTTGTAAGGTTGATCAATATAAACTTCTTCATCAAGCTCTCCATTTAGAAATTTCAACTTTACATCCATGTGAAATATTTTGTTACTTCATTATACAACAATATCAAGAAATATTCTAGTTTTTTCTAGCCTTTCCACTAGATAAAAAGTCTCATAAAATTCAATGACCTTTATCTATGAATTACCTTTTCACATTATTATTTATTTGTTTATTATCATGTCACTATCTTCATTTATCTTGTTTTGGAACACCCATTTTGTAATGATAATATTTTTTCATTTGAATTAGGTACGAGTTCCCAAGTATCATTCTTCTCGATTTGATCCAACTCTTCATTTATAGCCTGAACCCATTTTGGATGCTCAAAATATTTATTCACATCTTTTATCTCAACTTTTGAATATAAAGAAGAATATATAATATCTTTTGATGTTCTTATTTCTTGAAACTTTTTATATTGATCACCAATTATGTTTTGATCTTCTACTTGATTCCTCATCCTAGGATAATATTTTTGAGATTCTTACTCATCCCTAGAAATAACTGAGTCTGAATCTTCTTCTTGAGTATGATTATAATTTTTTACATCCTTATCATAACTCTTAAAATAATTCCTTTATCATGTTCATCTTCCTTATCTACATGATTTTTCTAGAATCTTCCCCATATTTTTCAATAACTTTCACATCAATAGATTCAACTAATATTCTTGTATCTTTATTGAAACATCTATATCCTCTTCCATATAGAGAATATCCAAGAAAAATTCCATTTTCAACTCTCTTATCAAACTTTCCAAGGTTTACAGCTTTCTTCTTTATGATTTGTGGACTCCTGAAAACTCTTAAGTGTTTCAAACTTGGATTTTTATCACAAAAAAATCATATGGATTCATATCTGAACTTGGATTATAGAGACATTAGTTATGGATATAAATGGTAGTTATCATGGATTGTCTCCAAAATTAATGAGAGACCATATACAAGTAACATAATTTATACCATTTCAATCAAACTTCTGTTTTTTCTTTCAACAACACTATTTTTTGAGGAGTGTATGGTGTACTGAACTCATATTTAATTTCATGCTTCTCAAGATGACTTTAGAACTCTTCATTTTTGTATTCACTACCACTGTATGTTCTCAACTTCTTTACTGAATACTCACATTATTTCTCATATTTTCTCCTAAAACTTTTAAACATTTTTAGATCATCTAACTTATGTTTCATATACATAACACAAGTAGTGTGAGTAAATTCATCAATGAAAATAATGAAGTGTTTATCCCCATGAGTTGATTGTTTTCTCATTGGCCTAAATATATATAAATGAATAAGTTCCAGGGGTTGTTTTGAATAACTTTCAACTTTCTTATGCATAGAGTTTGTAATATTTCCTTTCTGAAAAATTGTGAAGCACTAATCTCTTATTCTTAACATGTCAGTAATTCCATAGACACTATCTCTCTTTGATAACTTACTTGTGTTTCTCTGACACATGTGTCCAAGAATTTTATGCCACAAAGGATTCTCTTCTATCATACTTAAGTAAAAAGTGTTTTGAACCTCACCAACTTGGAACAAGTTTCCTTTTTTACATTAGTCTATTGTAACTATATTTCCATATTCCTCTCTTTTAAAAATAAACCCATCTTTTTTGAAAATAAATTTGTTTCCTTCATCACAAAGTTATGAAAAACTTAGAAATTTGTGTTTCATCCCATTAACAAACAAATTTTTATTAGTCTTTAAATATTATTTCCCAATAATAGTAGATCCAAAACCTTTGATTTTGAGGGATTTATCATTTACAAATGTCATTTTTCCTTCTTTGAAGTCTTTCACATTCTTAAAAAAATTTAATTCTTATATCATATGATAAGAACACTCACTATCCAAGAACTTCCTTCAAATCAAATTTTTTATTATCAAGAAAATTTTGACGAGAAAGTTTGAAACTAATATTTCAAACACCAAATTAAAATACAAAGAAATTAAAAAATAACTTAAGTCTACCAGATTCCTTTTCCTTACATAGTTTCCAAAAAATAAAACCTACATGAGCCTTTAGATACTCTATTAGAAGGTCTTCAAAATGGGATGCCAACTTCTCCCAAGTCTGCATGTACTCTTATTTGGTCACCTTACCTTTATTTAATCCCATAATCAGTATGAGATATTGTTTATCAATCCATGCATGTAGATCAGCACTTGCCTAAACTTTAAGCGGCCTTCCCATCATCATTTAGACATTTTCTTCAGAGGCATTAATCATCAAAACTAATTCCATCATTTTTTTGTCTAAATTCATAAGAAATTCCAAGTTTGGGTCAAGATATTCTCTCTCTTCCCTTTTTTGTTCACTTGGAGAAACACATGAAGCAGCCCCCTGGTCCCCTGACTTATCCCAAATAGAATTTTCATACTTCTTGGGAACAATTTCTTTTATCTTGTCTTTCTATTTCTTGGAGGATATTGTCTCTATTAGGAGTGGTAAGTATGAATATTCCTTTATATATTTATTATTTCCTCTATGACTCTTACTAATTCTTAGGATGGTTGGTATATTTCCTTGAAATTCATCTTGAGAATCACCTAAAAGGAAGCCAGAGGACTCATCACTGTTCAGAACCCCCTGCTTATCCTTGGAGATCATATCCCCAACAATATCCTGACCTTGGTCATAATTTTTCAAAATCCCAAAGTGGTTTCCCATCTCAATAGCTGGAACCTTCATACCTAGATTGAGATTTCCCAAATCCACACCCCAATTGGCATGTTTCTAGGTTATAATGTATAATAAATCACCTGCTTTAAGCATGTTAAAATCCATTGTTTATCCTAAAATTTCTTGTTTCCCCTGATTCCCTCCTTGATAAATAATGTCATTCTCTGATCGAGCTATATCCACATAGGATGGAGTTGTAGGTGGCCCCAGGCCTCCCTCAAGCACTGCATCAGAATTTTCTTGCTTCGAAGGAGCGTTCATAGACTCCCCGGGGGCACCCAGATCATTCCCCAATCAATTAAAGACCCCAAACACTATTGGGTTACCTTCCCTCATTCCACTATACACATTTTTGAAATTGATACCATAGGAAACCCTCATCATCTTTTTCTAAGGTGATCCTCCCTCCACACTTTTCCCTAATCCTTTTTCACTGCCTTCTAAGCCTGCACCATCTAGATTAACAAAGCTCCTTGTTCAACGCCTAAAGGTATCCTCCGAATGTCCCAATTTATTACATATAGAGAAAAGGTCAACCCTTGATTTTTAGAAAACATGTTGTATGCAATGAAATTCATCACCCACTATAATCCAAACAAACTCAAATGTCATCTTCAAAGTGTCCACTTCCCCACAGACCCATAGATATACCAGGTGACAGAGATACCTAGTTTTATTTTCAAAGCATAGAAATATAACCATGAGGTTCCATAACATTCTAAAAATATATGGGTTTTGAAATGGAAGAGGAAGTTGAGGAAAACTTACCAAAATTATAACCAAAAAAGATTCATGCTTCATGTGGAAGTCATAAGACCATCTAAAAAAATAATCGAGATCCATTATAGCTACGGGGTGCACTGGACCAGGCCTTGTTCAAATCCTCCTTCGATTCGAACCGAATCATAATGTGCTTGTTGTCGAGAAAACCCATAGTCGCTCTCTCTTATAAATCCTAGTGCCCAAAAACAAATATATTGAACAAGTCCACTGAAGTTCGTCTCTACTTGAACTGAGAAATTAGTGTAAGATTCATAAGTGATGATGCCACATAGAATTTCAGAGTAAATATCGGGAGGTTAGGGTTTTCATTGAACAGATCAGGTACCTTAGGGAAAAGAGAGATTGAAGGGAATGAGGGAAGGAGGTCAGGGATGGATAAGGGAGATAATATCCTGGATGTCTCCCCCTTAAAGGATGTCATAGGTCCCCCCTCCATCATAGGAGGTACTGGATCAAAGGTCTTCACCATCACCCTCACTATCCAAGAACCATGGTCGTTCTCCTTTTGTATCTTTTAGAGAGGTTTCTATAACAATAGATTTTTCTTTCCCTTTATCTTTCTTCACATTCAGCTTCTAAAAATTTTTATAAACCATTTTTTATGTTGGTAAAAAAACAATACATCTTTTTGAAATATGTTCTAGCTGTTCACATGTTTCACAAATAATTTCTGAAGGTTGGAATCTATTTTCAACTTTCACACCAACCTTCTTAGGTTTATTCAAAACATCCTTCTTAGAATTATTACATTGAGAGAATTTAATACCCCTATAATTTTTCCTTCTATAATTTGTAGAATAGTTGTAATGTTTTTAATTAAACCAACACATATTTTTTGTATTCTAAAATCCACCACAATACCAACAGTACCTGTAGAAAGAATATTTACATTTGAAACATCCATACTGTTTAGAGTTGTGAGCATGTTTCTCAGTAACTTTATTCTATTTAACATCATAACTTTATTTAGTCCCAAACTTGTTATTCTCATCTAGAGCCTTCTTATTTATTTTGGTTTTCTTTTTATCCTTATCAGAACTAGAAGTTATAGGAACTTTTCAGGCTTAGAATTTTTAAAAACTTTTAACTTCTCCACTTTATTAACTTTGGACACATATATAAATTTTCTAGATTTTTTCTTCTTAGAAACAATTTCAACTTTATTATTAACTTTAGAAAGTAACTTTTGATCCTTATTAGGTTCACCCTTTCCATAACTTTCACCAACTTCAAAGATAGAGTTCTTGAAACTTGTAACCCTCTGCTCGGCTTTAGAAATTTTTCATTGAACAAGTCCCAATTCTTCTTCTTTATATTTTATATTTTCTAGATGTTAATTCAAATTATTTTCTTTCTCAATAGATTTATTCAAGTCATAAATATCTTATAGAATCTTAACTTTATCATCAGAAAAACATTCTTGATTTTTAGTTGAATAACTCTCATTTTTCAATTTCTTGATTTCTTTCTCAAGCATCCCAATCTTTCTAAAATATTATTTCAATTATTCTTTCATGTGAAAATATAATTGAGTTTCTTATTCTTCATAATTGATGATTCTAAATTCTTTATTGTTAACTGTTGAAATTAAAGTATTCTTTCTAGAATTTTCAGTAGACTTTTTGGATTTAGCTTCACTATCTTGTTCTTCAACATATTTAGAAAAAAAATCTCCTTCTGGATTTGGAGAATTTTGTATTTTTTCCTTTGGAATAATATTTATCCTTATCACCCTATTTATTCCATGATATTCTCTACCTTCTCTCATCTTCATCGCTATTTTATTAATTCTTTCTTTATGGTAAATTTGCAGCAAAGTTCCCAACAACTCCACATTCAAAGCATTTTAAGGGAATTTTCCCTTTATACTTTCATGTACCTCTTTTTACATTTTTATAAAAAATGGATAAAAATTCATCAGTATTTTTACATACCTCATTTTCAGAATTATAATCTCTAGATTCTTATTATAAAATAATGTTATTAGTATTATATTTCTTGATAGTATTGAAAGACGTATATCTATCAATTTTTATTTTTCCTTTCAAAACTTTTTCCCTTATCATTTCATAAGTGATGAGAGTACTATGAAAATCATCCAGGGATAATATTTATGGATATCTATCTTCCAAAAAGGAAACTTTGGCATCAAAATTATAAGTAATAATTCTCAATATCTTTTCAAAAATAATATAATCTTCCAAATTTTCACCAAGGCATTTAATAGTGCTAACAATGTCATTTAACCTGGTAAATAAGTCTCTAACTAATTCATACTCACCCATATTGAGATATTCATACATTAATATCTATATTTGTAACTTTATCTTATTTACTTTTGTATTGACTTCATAAATGTTATTTATCTTATCTTAGATACCTTTGGTAGTGGAAACACCCTTCACTCTTAGGAATTCACATTTAGAAAGTGATGAGAGTAATGCATTCTTATATCTTCCATCATTCTCAAGATTCTTCTTATCCAAATATGTGAGAAGAAATTTCTCATCAATAGAATTAAATTCATCTATATATTCTTTCAGAACATCACACCCAAGAGACATAAGATAGGGCGGTATTATATCTTTTCAGATATGATTGTTCTTACCATCAAAGACTGGAATTCCATTACTATTTATGCAATTCGGATTATTTATAAAAACTTATATTCAAAAACATCAACAAATAGTAGACGAAGGGAACGTTCCCTATAATACCAATTGATATTTCTCAATTAGGATCAATGTATCACTGATAGAGGGAGGGGTTGAATTAGTGATATATTTTTCTTTTAAGTTTACTTTTTTTTAAACAACCTTTGTCTCCTGATAAATATTTATTGCTTTTCTAAAAACAAAACAATCACATATCCATAGAAACATAAGTATTTATAGGTTAACTACTCAAAAGGAATATATATTTACTTGTAATGGTTTTTGAAATAATCCAATACCATACAATCCACTAGAAAACAAACTTTTTTGTGGATACAAAAAAAGTAGGATATACCTTAAACTTTTGTAGAATTATGATCAATAAAATAGTGCATGTGATTCTTCTAACACAAATGATGTAATACAAGTTTGTTTAAAAAGTTAAAAAACTTTCACCAATTTCTTCCAAACATGTTATTGTGCTACCTCATAAACTTTTAATTATATAACCTTCAAAAAAATTCATCACTTTCCAACACAGTAGCATGTAAGAACTTTTTCATACAAAAACTAAGTCTGATAGATTAGTCCAATTCTTTAGTCTGATTACTCATTCCAAAAATATAAGTCTTCCAGAATACTAATAAAAATTCTAAACTACTTCTATCTCAGTTTATAAATCTCAGGCTGATTTCATGTTCTAATTCCCCAGTCTGTTCTGATAACCATTGTATACGATCATCCTTCTACTTCTTCTGTCCAAAAAAACTTCCTTGGGAATGCTCTATCTAGAAATATATTCTATCTAAAACATCAGAAATTCTCTCTATTCTTCTTCACATGTACAATGTTATAATCCTTCAAAAATTACAATGTACTCTCTTCCTTTTATAGGTGCACCAAAATTGGTTTATACGGGAATCTGAAAAAAATTTCCTGCTTAACCAAATTTTCCAAAACTTGAATATACCCTTCATTTCGGCTCCATATTTGACTTATTCTACACTTCTATACTCTTATTTATTCTTCTTAAAACTTCTCAAAATCTTCTCAAATATTTATCTTGCTTCATAATTTTTAACCATTCTTCATTCTGATTCCAATTGTCATTCTAATTTCTTTATTATGATGAAGATATATGTAAGACATCAGATTATTAATTATGTTGTTTTATACCAACAACAAACAAACTAATCATTACAATTATTAGAACCAATTGTTAGTTATAAAAATTTGAAACTATTCTGCCATAAACATATTCTTAACTTCTAAAGATATCATAGATTCTTTGTATAACTTCAACAGCAGCTTAAAAACTCCTTTCCTTCTTTTCTTTAAACCAATGATCTTGTGACTAATGAAGTTATCAGTATCAACCTATGTCTGATGGATCATTCTCTACTTCAATTTGAATGATCATTATTATGATTAGTCTGATGAATCATCACCACTTCATATCTAATGAATCTTGACTCAATTGTAAACATATCAGAGTTCTTATTTCATTATTGACCCAATTGAAAAACAATTCAACCTGATGAAAATGGTTAAATACATTTTTTATCATCATATGATTGATCAGTCCCAAAAAAACCACTAAAAATAATTTTTTTCTCTGATATATCAGTGACACACTGCATCCAATGGATCGGTATCAGCAACTTCGAATTCAGAAACTTCTTTCCTTTTATAATTATCATACAAACAAACTTACACTATTCACCAACTTCTTTCTATGAAGATTTGTATCTTGTGGAATTTTAGTCTAATTAAAACCCAAAATTTTTGTCTTCTCATATTTCAAACAAAACTTCCTATCCTTAAAACAATTCTTTGTCTGGTGATCTTACACCAATAAACTGATATCAAAAAACCTTGACTTCAAAAAATTTCTTCTTCCAAAAACTCCTGCTTATAATCATGACTTCTTCATGACTTTAAGAATAATTAAGATCAAAATAGAATTATCTGACTTACATTAGAAAGTATTATAACTAACCATCCTTTTATCACTTCCTTATTTCCAACCAAACCTTAAAATAATTTTCAAAACTTTTTCTCCCCCTTTCCTTCATAAGGTTAGCATGCCAAGTTTTCCAAATAAATTATGATTTATGATAACTCTAAGATCATTAAATCATCATCAGATTTATTATTGAGACTTTCCAGACTCTGATACTTTCTCATAACAATCAAAATTTTCATTTTGGACCCAAAGTGAGTCTGATGAACCTTTTCTCTTAGAAAAATTCTTCGTAAACCGATGGACTTTATTAATCGTTTTTCATCCAATTTTCTGATAGTGATTCTACCTTTTACCTTTTCTTATGATCATCAAAACTTACAGAGTGAATTGATTTATTTTCTTTATAAAAAAAATACAATACTTTCAGAAAAAAACTTCTTCTAACTTCCAAAAACAACTTCCAACCAACTTGCTCCCAAAAAAGTGTACTAAATGTGAATATCTTTATGGGAGATGTTGAATATAATTCATTAAATAAGAAGATAGTGTATCTTGTCTCCAAATACAATAAAATTTTATAGTCCTTGGGCATTTATTTATGAAATTTATTGAATATACATCTATTAAGATGTGATATTTATGTATTAAAAGTCTATATTGTTGTCATAATGGTATAAAATATCATCATAAACAAAAAACATTTGATATCAAAAACTTAATCACCCAAAATAACCACATAATTAAAGAAAATATAGGGTGAAACATTAAACATAACCCCATTAGTGATATATCATAATGAAAACCAAAACATGAAAAGATATTTTTGAAAACATTTTGTATTCATCATTTTAAAATTCATATTTACAAGTATATTTTCAAAAAGTGCCTTTTATTTTTAAGAAAATGAAAGGAAAACCTTTTAGGAAAATGGATTTTGTTCAAAACTCTTTTTCCCCAGAAATAAAAAAGGATCATAATTTAAAATGGAATTTATTATAAAAATTTATTTTAAATAAGAAATTGAATAACTCAAATAAATTAGTTTGAGTTACCAAGTCCCTTACATTTATCTTTGACTTCTATTGAAGTGCATTAACCTCTTGTATCATAAAGATAAACATCTTAAATGCCTATTTCGGAACTCTTTTCATATGTGTTTTCATTTATAATATTCATTAATAACAATACTATCCATTTATAAGATTGTTGTAATCTATTTTCAACATTGGTTGTTAATAATATTAGTTGTTTTGAACTAGTTTCATAAAAGTGGTGTCAATATTCCTTTTTCTCCCAGTAATCGTCCTTTAAAACCCATTAAAGGTAATCGAATTGATTTTTTGTAAAGCCTTATAATGTCATAATTCCATTACATGGGAGTTTTAGTCAGATTTTGTAACACCCAAATACTTTAAGAATTATTTCCTTTTAAATAAATTCAATCTTCTCGATAGCTTGCAATGAACGCAACATCAGGATTAAACAAAAATACTCTATTAAAATATTATTTAAACATAACCATTATTTCCTAGTTATTAAGATGATGGGTATGAATAGTAATAAATAAATTATAAAAATTATATTCTTTATACATGTATAAAATAAATTAAATGTATATCAATTTATTAGAAATAAAATAAGAATCATTTGAAAGAAAAAGAAATGTTTTCTAAAAAACTATTTTTTTTAAAGAAAACTGTTTTGTTACTTCTTATACGCTTATGATAAAATTAATTATTGATAATTTTATAAAATTAACACTATTTTGAAATTAGTATATCAAAATTAGATTAGTGTGATTTTTTGGGACTTTTCTAAAAAGATTTATTTTTTGATGAATAGTGAAAATACTAATTTTTATTTGAAATTTGTCTTTTCATTTAAATAATTTCAAAGGTTAAATTACATTTTAAATTTTTTTTAAAGTAAAATTAGTTCAAATATAATGTAATTTAACTATTTTAGTTCATTATAATCAATTTAATATTGAATTTTTATATTAAAATCTCTTATACTTATGAGTATTTTTCTCTTTAATACCCCGCTTTTTCATCACAGCTACGGGTATAATTTTAAATTGGATTCTACCACTTCTATGAATTGAATTTGTAAAAATATTTTCCATATTTGGACTCATCGTAGTTTATGTTATATAATAATTTTAACTTAATTTTGACCAAAATGAATAGTAAAAATTGCAAAAAATAATTACCACAGCTAAGGTAAAAATGGGTGTATCGGGGGTTAAACTAGGAAAATAAGGGTTAAAAATGACCTACCTGTAAGAACCCGGACCTTCTTTTCAGGTATGTTTTTCCTTTTCTGGTTGTTTTTTGGAAAAAGAGGAGAATCTGGAAATTTTCTAAGTACACACCGTGTACTTTATAAGTACACGACGTGTACTTTGATGCCGCTGAGGTCGTGTATTAGCCATGTCATGGCCACACACACGGCCATGTAGGGGTGATGTGGAGGCCGCTTAATTCGGAGTACGGAAAATCCAAGTACACATCGTGTGCTCCAAAAGTACATGTCGTGTACTTTCTTTTTCTTTATTAAATGGACCTGGGCCACGTCTTAACCCCAAAAATGTCTTCTTCTCCAGCTTCTTCAACCGGGAGCAAGGGTACGGCCGTAGATCTTCTCCGAGCCATCGATCTGTCACCGGTTATCCGAATTGAACATCGTCGGTTGCAATAACATCGCAGCGGTGAGTTCTTGGTTCTTCTTTGGCCACGTTTTCTGATTCCTCCTCTTATGTGAGTTATATGAGGTTTAACGTTTTAGGTGTTTTTGCAGATCTACTCTGTTCTAGGCTGATTTACGGGCCGAGATTCAAGTATATAGATCTGCTAGGATCGAGGTAGGTGGTTTGTTGCCTTACATTGAATGTCTTTAAGTTTTTGTGCAAAAGTGTCGGATACCCAGGTATCGGGTATCTCAGGTTAGGGTTTTTGATCCTGCATTATTATCTGTCTTAGATTTCTTGTGTGATTGAGACTATTAGATGAATAATGATTGCTTGTTATCATGTTTGAGGATCACCCCATGGGTGTTTCCCTTGTTTTGGCTGTTTATTGCCGTTTGGCTTAGGTTGCCAGTGAGGCAGACCTTGTTGTATTGATTTCCTACCATGATATAATTGATTGCATGTATTGCCTACTGTTTATATGATCTTGATGCATTGTAGCTATTATCCAAGTAGTTTTTTGAACTTACTTAGGGCTTCTAACATTCGTTTATGCATGACTAGATTGCTCAGGGCTGTGTGAACCTGGTGCGGTAGACTAAAGAGGGAATTGACGATTAAGGGTTTCCCTAAAGAGTCAGTTATAAATTTGTATCGTTCACAGGACCTATGGTAATTGGACTTTGTGCTTCCTCAGGGTGTCCTTAGTTACGTATCAGGACTACAGGGGGAATTAGACATAAGTTCTTCCTCAGAGAGTCTGTAGCTATCGTTGCAAGACCGTAGGGGAATTGACAGTGAGAGTTTCCCAGAGTGTTTGTGCCTTTGTATGATTATTTGACTAGAGGGGTATTCCAGTATGAGCTACCCAGAGAGTCAGTTTGAATATTGTTTTGTTGGTTGTAATGAGTCCACCAAGCCAAAGAACAATATTGGGTTTTGTACTGCTTGTTGTTTAGGTAGTGTGTTGAGATACCTGTTGTGTTACTTGCTATGCTTTGGGATTATAGAGTTTTTTTCTAGATTCCTTGGTTGATAACTAAATTATTAAACTGAGTTAATAAATAAATTTGAATGGAAATTTGTAGGATTTTTTGTTTTAGTGTACTATTGTTTCTCTGTCGCATTTATTTCCTTTACTTTTGCTATATTGCTCACTGACAGTAGGGCACAGATCTTGTGGTGGTTGCCTACTGGGATTAGTCTCACACCCTGTTTGGGTCCTAATTTTCGGCCCAAACAGGTTATATGGTTGCAGGTGTGGATAGGGACTGTGGCCCCTCTACTTCAGGTACATGATTGCTGGTTGGAGCTGGAGAGCATATGACCGAGCTTAGGCTTGCGATGCTACTGGAGTTGCTGTTTACTTTTAGTACTTTGTTTCTCAGTTGTATTTCAGCATGTTTTTGTGTTTTGCTACTTTCCTTAGATACTTTTACCTACTGCATCATTATCATCATTACTATACATTCATGTTTTCCACTGTTAGTTTCAGTTATTGTATGTTGTTTATTGCTTCCACTATTGACTGTTATTTCCTTTCCCTTGTATAGCTTACCAAATGAGGGCATAGTTTCCCCAATGACTCACCAAGGCCCTCACTGGTATTCGGCAGCCTCTGGAATTTGGGGAAATGCGCTTGAGGTCATGTGGCGAACCGGGTACGGGGCACCAATTGAGTGGCCCCAAATTCGGGTCGTTACAAAGTGGTATCAGAGGTGTTTCTTTTCTTTTATTTTCTATTAACTTACTATTTAGTGACATTAGACAGGGATAAGATGGAATAGGTAAATGGTAAATAGTTATGCCTGGGAGTTCTAGAACCCATGTACAGGTAAAAAGCCAGGTTACCTCGAATATTTCAATTTTTGAGTTTTGAAAATGTTGCAGTTTAATTGATTTCACTATTGCGTGGTGCACTTGTTTTGTGTTGTTACTGTTTATATGATTGTGGTTCTATTTTGTTGCAACCTAATGAGATGAGGGTATTCCATCTCATTCATCATATAGGCACTTGTTAAAACAATCACATGTCATGCATTTTTCCATGTCATCTAAATTGCATTAGAAATTTCATGTTGTTGTGATAGAATTTGTGATAGACTATGAATGCTATTGTGATAGATACTATGATAGAATACCTACTATGTTGATAGGTTATCGTTTATTTAGAGATTCTTTATCATGGATTCCAAACTTTGGTCTTAGAGGTGTTATGGGACCTCGAGGATCAGAATTTGGTGGATCGTGAGTTTGTTATACTATTTACTTGCTATGTGCATTGTTATGATGCCAAGATTTGATCTGCGGGGAGTATGGGCCCCCACAGATCGGATTTTGGCACCTTAATGATAGTCTTTCTGTGTTTTCTGGGCTCTGGTGCAGTTCTAAGGATACTTTCTAGAAAAACCCATAATACACGGCATGTACTTTATGAATACACGCCGTGTAGTTTTTAGTCGTGTCGCTGACTGGGTGGGCAGGGACACGGGGTTGTGAAAGTTCTTGTAGGAACATGTCGTGTACTAGTTTAGCACACCTGTAGTATGAAATAGGTACCCTGACTGTGTCACGAATAACACGGGTTGTGTTTTCTTTTCACATACACGTCGTTTCTGAATTGTACACACCATGTCGTTTGACTTAGGTACTCGGTCGTGTCACGAACAACGCGGGTAGGTGTTATCCTTTCTCTTACACGTCGTGTTCTCCTGAAACACACCGTGTAATGTCAGCCGTGTGGTCGGCCGTGTGGCTAACCAACACGGTCTATTAGGACTTATTCGTACACTCTGTGTCTTTCTGGAACACGCAGTGTAGTGTGATCTGGGCACAGGTTGTCCCACTAACAACATGGGTCAGGTAAGGCATGTCTAAAACACATTGTGTCTTCCTTGAACACGTCTTGTAGTGTTGTCCTAGGAGATCTATGTGGCTTAACCGTGTAGAAGGACTCGGGTAGGGAAGGGAATTCAAGTACATGCCATGTGTTGGGACAACACGCCATGTATTTGGGGTGTTACACGACCAGTTAAGTAGGAGTACACGCCCATGTAAATGACTTAAAGGAACACGCTGTGTAGTTTTTATACACGCTGTGTAGTCATGTTTTGTTTTCTTTTGAATGCTTCTTTCCCCTATTCCCTTCTTGCGCTCCTAGTTTTCAGTTCCTGTTAATGTGATCTAAAGTGTTCTCTTGACCTTGCAGAGTCATGGCACCGAGAGGTCCTCCCATTGCACGTCAGGAACCAGGTAGTGATCGTACGCCTAATACGGCATATCATGGACTACATGTAGTTCTGCCTATCGTTTCAGACATGGAACCTGCAGTGATTCTAGAAACTGGTGCTGATTCTCATTTTATAGAGGGTTTAATGAGATTCATGCAGACCTTCCAGGGAGCATAGCATCCCGCCCCGTCTATGTCATAGCTGATGCAGGTTTTTCAGCAGCAGCATCCTCTCACATTCATAGGGGATGTAGGACCGTAGGCTGTAGAGTCATGGCTAAAAGCCATGTTATCCATCTTCGAGCATCTGGAGATGACTCCGAAGAGGAGAGTGAAGCTCATGATTTATATACTGTGAGATTCCACCAAGAGATGGTGGATGTGGTTTCGTAGGCAGGGCACCAACAGGTTATGGCTTAGGACAAGTTTCAGCGTACGTTCTACGACAACTTCTACCCGGCGACGCTGAGGGATGACAGAGCCAGAGAGTTCATGAAACTGCATCAGGGTACTCTCATAGTTGTGGAGCATTCCTCTCACTCACAGAGTTATGGAGTTTCAATCCCGTTCTGGGGAATGATGAGCTGTTTTAGCAAGGAAGTTTGAGGAAAGCCTCAGACCGGACATCAGATCGTAGGTGAACGTCTTTCAGTTTACTTCTATTACTGTGATAGTCAACCAGGAACTTATCATGGAGAGGAATCTAAGGGATACTGGAGCTGTGGACCAGGGCGGTTCAGCACCCAGGGCTAATTCGTTTCAGATAGACAGCAGGAAGCACCACCATGAGTCTACACGAGGTGACCCGAGGAAGCGAGGGATTCCTTCTGGTAGACGGGATATTCCTTCTGGAAACCAAGTGGTGTGTTATCAGTGTGGAAGAAGTGGGCATAAGAAGACTCAATGACCTAAAGACCCAGTGGAGTTCCGATCTTGCAGCAATATGGGTCATCTGAAGCGTTTCTGCAGGGTTCTCCTGCCAGCGGCTAGTGAAGGAGGATTAGTTTTGACTCCACGTACAGGAGCAGGATTACCAGTTCTGCAGCAGACTGGGGGATGGAGTTCTTCAGGTCATTCAGGCCAGGGTAGAGGCTGTGGACGTAGTGGTCAGGCTCAGGGAGGGTCATCTCAGGGATCTCAGGCTGCTACACAGGGCCGCAGTACAGGCCAGACTTTTGCAGTAGAGAAGATTCATCAGAAGCAGGATCCTGGACCTTCCACAGTTCAAGCTACGATTTTATTAGCCTTAGTTTTATCCTATGCACTTTATGATACAGGATCTTCTCATATCTTTATTTCTATTAACGTTGTGGAAATCCTTAGACTTACTATTTATACTTCTGAGGAGATGATGACGCTAGACACTCCCTTGGGAATTAGAACTGCTAGCGTGCGTCAGTGATTAGACTGCCCCCTTGAGGTTGGTGGATGTTGTTTTTCATAGAGTCTCTATGTTTTGGAGATGACAGGCTATAATGTCATTCTCTGGATGAACTGGTTAGTTCCCTTCCAGGCCTTTGGCGATTGTTATCGTCGTAGGGTGAGTTTCACATCACCGGAGTGTGGATCTTTTCTTCACAAGGGTGAATGGGATGTCCAGGCGAGCAGAGCTAGACCAAATCATCATGGGTTGGGTGGTGTTATGGCCCAGATTTCTAGCTTATATCTGGATGAACAGGGGACTTCTCAGATAGACTTTCCTCCAGTGGTTGATCGTTTCAGGGATGTCTTTCCAGATGACTTTTTAGGTTTGTCTCTGGAGCGTGAGGTAGACTTTTCTATTGAGCATGTTCCAGGAGCAGCACTGGTGTCCATTCCTCCTTAGAGGATGGCTACACCTAAGTTTTAGGCTCAAGAAGCAATTGGAGGAGTTGCAGGCAAAGGCTTTCATTCGGCCTTTGTACTTCTCCTTGGGGTTCACCTGTCCTGTTTGCAAAAAAGGTAGACGGCACCCTTAGGCTTTATGTGGATTATCAGAAGTTGAACCAGTTGACGGTCAAGAACCGATATTCATTGCCACGGATAAATGATCTCTTTGATCAGCTTCGAGGAGCCAGAGTTTTCTCAAATATTGACTTGAGATCCAGCTATCATTAGTTGCATGTCAGACCATCTGATATACCTCTTATAGCCTTCCAGAGCAGGTATAGTCTGTATGAGTATATGTTTATGTCGTTCGGTATCACGAACGCGCCAGCAGTTTTCATGGTGCTGATGAACAGAGTTTTCCATCCTTACTTGGATTATTTCGTGGTGGTTTTTGTGGATGATATCTTGGTGTAATCTCACACTCAACATGACTATGCTACCCATCTTTAGATCATTTTTAGTACACTGAGGGAGAATCAGTTATATGTTAAGCTCTCAAAGTGACACTTTTGGATGGACGAGATTCATTTCCTGGGTTATGTCATCTCAGAGGCAGGAGTATCAATAGACCCAGAGAAGGTGAGAGCAGTAGTTACCTGGGAGCAGCCGAAAATGTCTTCGAGGTATGAAGTTTCTTAGGGATGGCTAGTTACTACAGGTGGTTTATACAGGACTTCTCACGCTTAGCAGCGCCATTAATGTGCTTGGTTAAGAAGGGGGTGAAGTATGTTTGGTCAGAAGCCTGCGATTCAGCCTTTCAGGAGCTAAAGGGGAGATTGACTTCAGCACCGATTCTAGTTTTATCGGAGCCGAGAAAGAGTTATACAGTTTTCTGTGATGCATCTGGCATCGGGCTTGGAGAAGTGCTTATGCAGGAGGATCATGTCGTTGTATATGGATCTCAACAGTTGAGGCCACATGAGAGGAACTATCCTACGCACTACCTGGAGTTGGATGCATTTGTTCATGCTTTTCGTTGTTGGAGACATTATCTTCTGGGAGAGAATTTTGTCATATATACTGACCACAATAGCCTCAAGTATATCTTCACACAGCATGACTTGAATCTGAGACATCGGAGGTGGGTTGAGTACCTACAGTATTTCGATTTCGAGCTTTCTTATACGCCTGGGAAAGGCAACGCTATGGCAGACGCACTGAGCAGGAGGACACAGATACAGGCAGTTCAGGAGGCCAACAGTGAGTGGAAGCTTATGGATCTGTTCTCCTAAATGCATTTGGAGGTGCACGACAGGCAGGGTCAGACTTTTCTTTCTTCTTTAGTTGTTACCTCTACCCTTCTTGATCGAGTTCATATGAGGCAACTATCATATTCTAAAGGCCTAGTCCTACGGGAGAGCGTGTTAGGAGAGGACCCTCTTCCCGGATGGACCGTAGGCGAGGGTGAGATCTTGCATTTCCAGGGATGCGTATGGGTTCCAGTAGATATATTCGAGGAGATAATGCAAGAATTTCATTCCTTATTTTGGTTAGTTCATCCTGGTGTCACCAAGATGTATCGTGATCTCCACCGCTAGTATTGGTGGCCAGGTATGAAGAGAGATGTTGCTGGTTTTGTCATGAGGTGTTCCACCTGTCAGCAGGTGAAGGCAGAACACCAGCGCCCAGCAGGGCTTTTACAGCAGCTACCCATTCCTGAGTGGAAGTGGAATGATGTCATGATGGACTTCGTGACAGGGTTACCAATATCGCCTCGAGGGAATGACGCGGTATGGTTTGTCATTGAAAGACTCATGAAGTTTTCTCACTTCCTGCTGATTAAGGAGACCTTCGGTGTTGATGATCTTGGAAGGTTGTACATTCATGAGATTGTATGCTTGCATGGGGTTCCGAGTACTTTCATTTCAGATAGGGACGCCCGCTTTATGTCACATTTCTAGTAAGGGCTACATAAGTCTTTGGATACACAGGTAATTCTAAGTACAGCCTATCATCCTCAGACAGATAGTCAGTCAGAGCGCACGTTCCAGGTGCTAGAGGACATACTACAAGCATGCATCCTTGATTTTGGAGGTTCTTGGGAGAGATATATACCTCTAGTGGAGTTTTCCTACAATAATAATTTTCAAGCGACTATTCAGATGGCACCTTACTAGGCTTTGTATGGTAGGGCGTACCGATCACCCTTGTATTGGCTGGAGGCAGGAGAGGCAGCTATGCTAGGACTTCGTCTTGTTCAGGAGATCACTGAACAAGTGGAGTTGATTCGAAAAAGGATGGATACTACACAGTCTCGGTAGAAATATTATGCTGATCAGCAGAGACGACCTTTGGAGTTCAAGGTCAGAGATCCGGTTTTCCTACGTATTACTCCGAGGTTGGGAAACAAGAGGATCAGGAGACAGGGCAAGCTTTCACCGAGATACGTCGGGTCATTTGAGGTTCTGGAAAGAGTCAGGCTGGTTGCTTACAGGTTGTAGTAACCTCAGAGGTACCAAGCTATGCACGGCGTCTTCCATGTTTCTCAGCTTCGACGCTATTTCTCAGACCCGTATCATGTTTTTCAACCCAAGGAGGTTGAGATGAAGCAGGATGCAACATTCGAGGAGTATCCTATCAGGATTGTTGATCGTAGTGCAAAGGTACTACGTGTCCAGTCTGTTCCTCTGGTACGGGTGCTATGGAAGTACGGCCGTGTACAGGATGATACTTGGGAGAGGGAGGCCGATATGCGATCATAGTGGCCAGAGTTGTTCGATGTTTCTTCTTCTCCACCTTGTTAGGGAAATTCAGGGATGGATTTATTTAAGGGGAAAAGTTTGTAAGAACCCTAACCTTCTTTTCAGGTATGTTTTTCCTTTTCTGGTCGTTTTTGGGAAAAAGAGGAGAATCTGGAAATTTTCTAAGTGCACGCTGTGTACTTTGATGACACTGAGGCCATGTGTTGGTCGTGTCATGGCCACACACACGGCCATGTAGGGGTGATTTGGAGGCCACTTAATTTGGATTATGGAAAAGCCTAGTACACGTCGTGTACTCCAAAAGTACATGCCGTGTACTCCAAAAGTACACGCCGTGTACTTTATTTTTTTTCATTAAATGGATCGGGGTCGCGTCTTAACGCCGAAAAAATCTTCTTCTCCAGCTTCTTCGACTGGGAGCGAGGGTACGGCCGCCGATCTTCTCTGAGCCACCGATCTGTCACCGGTTATCTTAATCAAACGTTGTCAGTTGCAATAGAATCGTATCGGTGAGTTCTTGGTTATTCTTTGGCCACGTTTCCTGATTCCTATTCTTATGTGAGTTATCTGAGGTTGAGAGTTTTAGGCATTTTTGCAGATCAACTCCATTCTAGGCCGATTTACGTGTCAAGGTTCAAGTATATCGATCTGCTAGGATCGAGGTAGGTGGTTTGTTGCCTTATGTTGAATGTCTTTGAGTTTTTGTACAAAAGTGCCAGATACCCAGGTATCAGGTATCTCAGGTTAGGGTTTTTGATCCTAAATTATTATCTTTCTTATATTTCTTGTGTGCTTGATACTATTATATGAATAATGATTTCTTGTTAGCATTTTTGAGGATCACCCCATGGGTGTTTCCCTTGTTTTGGTTGTTTATCGCCGTTTGGCTTAGGTTGCATATGAGGAAGACCTTGTTGCATTGATTGCCTACCTTGATATAATTGATTGCAAGTATTTCCTACTGTTTATATGCTCTTGATGCATTGTAGCTATTAGTCAAGTAGTTTTTTGAACTTACTTAGGGCTGTTAACAGTCGTTTATGCATGACTAGACTGCTCAGGGCTGTGTGAACCTGGTGTGGTAGACTAAAGAGGGAATTGACGATTAAGGGTTTCCCTAGAGAGTCAGTTATAAATTTGTATCATTCGCAGGACCTACAGAAATTGGACTTTGTGCTTCCTCAGGGTGTCCTTAGTTACGTATCGGGGCTGCAGGGGGAATTAGACATAAGTGCTTCCTCAGAGAGTCTGTAGCTATCATTGCAAGACTGCAGGGGAATTGACGATGAGAGCTTCCCAGAGTGTCTGTGCCTTTGTATGATTATTTTACTAGAGGGGTATTCCAGTATGATCCACCCAGAGAGTCAGTGTGAATATTGTTTGGTTGGTTGTGACGATTCCACCAAGCCAAAGAACAAGTTTGGGTTTTGTACTGCTTGTTGTTTAGGTAGTGTGTTGAGATACCTATTGTGTTACTTGCTATGCTTTGGGATTATAGAGTTGTTTGTTAGATTCCTTGGTTGATAACTAAATGATTAAACTGAGTTAATAAATAAATGTGAATGGAGATTTGTAAGATTGTTTACTTTAGTGTACTCCTATTTCTCTGTTGTATTTATTTCCTTTACTTTTGCTATATTACTCAATAACAGTAGGGCACAGATCTTGTAGTGGTTGCCTACTGGGATTAGTCTCACACCCTGTTTGAGTCCTGCTTTTCGGCCCAAATAGGTTATATGGTTACAGGTGTGTATAGGGACTGTGGCCCCTCTACTTCAGGTACATGATTGCTGGTTGGATCTGGAGAGCATAGGACCGAGATTAGGCTTGTGATGTTGCTGGAGTTGTTGTTTACTTTTAGTACTTTGTTTCTCAGTTATATTTCAGCATGTTGTTGTGTTTTGTTGCTTTCCTTAGATACTTGTACCTACTGCATCATTATCATCATTACTATATATTCATGGTTTCCGCTGTTAGTTTCAGTTATTGTATGTTATTAACTGCTTCCGTTATTGACTGTTATTTCCTTTCCCTTGTATACCTTACCAAATGAGGGCATAGTTTCTCCAATGACTCACCAAGGCCCTCACTGCTAGTCGTAAGCCTCTAGCATTTGTGGAAATGTGCTTGAGGTCATGTGGCGAACCGGGTATGGGGCACCAGTTGAGTGGCTCCGAATTCAGGTCGTTACACTACCAACTTTTCCAAAACCCATTTTATGGACATATTTATAAATTATAATGTCTAATAATCAATAATACTCCATTTTGGACCCTTTTTCATGTGAAAAACATGTTTATCACTTTTTATTTTCAAACATAACAAGTGGGTCACTCACCTCACTTATAAAAGTCCTCCCCCTATCCTTTTTTCTTCACACCTTAAAACCATTTTGGTTCATAAAATACATACCCAAATCACTTCCCATTTTAAGTCCTATAATTCTAGAATAATTTTTTTAGTTATAAATCCATTATATTAATACTTTAGGTATAATCCTAAAGAGGTGTTCTAAGAAGAGGTAAAACTTCAAACTATGCATTTTTGTTTTATTTATTCTTCCACCTCTTTAAAGTATTCTTAATTTATGATTATATAACAAAAACATTATCTATTATATACTAATATTTTATTATTTTAAGTTCATGAACTATATCAATATACACTTCCCTCAAATGGGAAATGATAATGTTGCTCATGTGTATGGCGAACTACCACCTTGTAAACCGTTGTGGCGCGTTTTCCATCAAGACCTCTCATGGTTGGGTGTTATGATGAATATAAAGTATATATATGATATTTATAACATAATTATACCTATTAAGTCATTATATTATATAAAAAAATTACTTTCCATTCCATAGGGGATACGATAATGTCACTCGTGTGTACGACGGACTACCGCCTCGCAAAGTGATATGATTTGTTTCTCCTTAACACTTTACATGGAATGTAATAAGAATAAAGTTAATGAATATAAGTGATAAAAATAACATAATTATTATATTTATTACATATTTATCATTATTAAAATATAACATATCATTTTCTTTCTTACCTTTATACTCATCGAAAGATGGTAATGTCGTTCGTGTACGTATAGATTGTCGTCTTCATGAAGCGATGTGACTCCCTTTTCATCAACACACCAAATGGATGATATATATAAGTATATTTAAATAAATAATAATTTATTTAATATATTATGATAATTATTAAAAATAAAATATTAATTACCTATTTTCCATATTAGTTGTTGGAAAATGGAAACGTTACTCATGCGTACGTACAGCCAACCGTCTCTATGATCATAACATAGTTAATTTCTCAAAAATGATCTTTCATGATTAGACTTAAAAGTATAATTGATATATAAATATGATAGTTATTTCATTATTATTATTATATATATGTTTAAATAATTACCGTTTAGACCAATATTCATCCTACATAAGTCATTTTTGACACATAAGTCAAATATCATCGAAACACCGATATAAACATAATTGAGTAAGTAATTGTATATAACATGGTACTAATTGAAATAAAAGGAATAATAAACTTTAAAAGTGTTATTAATAAAGTAAATAATTAAAATAATTTTATTATTCTAAAAGATAAATAACGTACATGACGATTCTGACTCAAGGTAAGGGACTTTGTCTCAATTTCTCTTCATTGAGGCATATTATAATGTTATGAACCAAATTTATTTTATATGGTGAAAAAAATTCCCATTTGACATGTAATATAATTATTACTTAATAATTCATGTTATTTTAAGTTTTAATTTGAATTATTTCATCCAAGGGAATTTGACATGAAATTTACCAAGTGGAAAAGAATTTCCTAAATCAATTTATTTTCATTGGGTTATATTACTTATTTGCTTGCCTTTGATATTATAAGATTATGTGTATAATGACTTTAAACTGTATTAAGTTTTATTTACACTTGTTCTATGTATATTTACATTTGATATACATAATCTATACATTTTTTAATTCTCACTTAAATGTTATGATCATTGTAATATATTTTGTCACAATTTCCATTTCATTGAGACATTTTTATTAATATACACCTATTCATTTTTATGTGATGTATATATTTACCCTTTGATTTATTTAACATGAATACCTATTTATTTATGATGATTAATATCTCAATTCAATTGTATCCATATTCTTTATATCATGGATATAAATATTTTTTAAACCATATATCGTTCTTACATACGGTGTTAACTTTGAAAGTTGTCAGATTAACTGGGAAAATGTTGATAAATATTTTTTCTTTACTCAATGAATATATTTTTTGATAATGAATATTATTCATGAATTAAATTTATTATTATATATATGAGGAATGATTTGGACATATAGTTATGGGTGGGGCCCGGTTATAGATTTCCCCTGATGCATCAACAAGTCTCATGAGATAAATCAGTTGGCCAAATAATATGGGTTTTTACTCAATAATTTTAAACTATATTGAGGAATTTCTTAATAGTATAGGTTTTTATTATGTCTATGATCATGACGTCCAATAATTAAGCATTTCCTTTATTGAGAATTCATTTATTATTACCATCTATGAGATTTTCACAATGATAATATCTCTAGATGAATTTTATTATTATTTTATTGATTAAATTGAATGTGTGTTTAGTTATTTAACTTTACATATTTATTATGAATTATCCAATTATGATATTCAAGTTATTTATTAAATGGAATGTGTGTTTAGTTATTTACCTTTCAATATTGATTATCCTTTATTGATTCATGATAGATTTTATTGTATGTAACCCTTACTGATAATTTTATCTCACCCTTATTTTGTTTCCTTTCCCTATGATATGAAGAATAATTCTTGCAATGACTTCAAGTATTCCAAAAAATTTCCATTACTATGATTTTTATTTTATTTCCCTATATAAAATGGGTATCATGTATGTATATGGTTCTCTAAAACTGCTAAATTGGTCGGTCCTTCATGATTTGACCCCTTGTATCTATGAAAATGTAGTAAAATATATATATTCTATGAGATACTGAAGTTTGTTTCATTACATATTTCATAAAAAATAAAACTACAATGAACTAGTTTTGGGTTATTTACTGATATCAATTATTTAACGTATAATGACCGTTACTTTTTTTATTATCCAAAAAGAACCATATTAATGATATATATTATGTATATACATCATATATACACATAAAATATAAACTAAAACCATATATGTTTGTAAGTGAGGGAAAATAAAACACTTTTATTCATGGAGGTGGTTGTCCACACAACGCATGATTCGCGTTTTTATTTTTCTTAATGAAAAAGGGGAGGGTGGTTAATGCTTGTACAGTAATTATAATAAAATACCTGTATAATATTTATACTTATGAAATCATTTTAATATGGTGAAATTAAATTTTATGAAAAATAAAAGCACATAAAGTAATAGAAAAAAGAAGTGGAGGTTAGGAACTTATACCTCACTTCTTAGATTATCGCCTTTGTCAAGGGGAGTAAACATTTGAGATATGGTATTTTAAGAAGGAAAAAAACCTTAATAAGGTGTATATTAGTTTGTATTAGAGGGTTGGGTATATTTGTTTCTGATCTTAAGAGGTTTCGGTGTGAGGGTAAGTGAGGATAGAAGTGCCCCTTTTATAAGTGAAAAGGAGTGGCATTTTTTTAAATACCCAAAACTTTTTAGTAATAGGAAGTCACTCTTAATAAAAGTGGATCCAAAATTGATAAATATTGTATTGTAGTAGATATAAGTTTTATACACACAACTAAAATTAAATTTAAAACATTTTTTGAAAGTGTTAGTTCCTTTACCTCTAAAGTTACTCACTTTTACCATTTTAGTTTTCACCACGATAACTAATTTTTACCTTGAAAATTTATCCAATAAGACCAAAAATAAAATAGAACTTATTATATAATTTGGAATTAATTATTATAAATTTTAAATAAATTTTATTTGATTCATTTTTTAAAACTGATAAAATTTAATTTTAAAATATTAAATGTATAATGTATGGAAAAACAATTTTTTTAAAATATAACTTAAATTATAAAATTAAAAATATGGGTTTATCAATTAAAACCAAAATTTTTAAAATTATAAATTCACTTATAAAATGCATATTTGTTCTTATATAAAGGTTTCATAAATTTCTAATTCATACTTATATACTAATAATGTCATAAATTCGTGTTATTTGTAAAAAAATGATATTTTTCACTATCCAACTAAAAATTAATCATTTTAGGAAAATATAAAAAAATAATCTTAAGTTAATACGTCCATGATAAATTCAAAAACAATGTTATTTTTTCCAAATTCAAATTATAAAATTTATAAATTTAACTTTAATAAAAAATCATAAAATATCATAGAAAATAGATTTTTATATGAAATCATTTTTTGTTATGTGAACTATTCATCTAAAACTAGTGTTAATTATAAATATATAAAACTTGTAAAAATATATATTTTATAAAATATATTTTAATCATAAAAAAAATCTTCTTATATATATATATATATTTATTTATTTATTTAAAAAAAAATTTACCATTATTCATACTATTATATAGCTAAATACAATAGTATATATTCATTTGGTTTTGGTGTTACGTGTGTATAAATTCATCAAAAATGGTATTTATTTAAGGAGGAAAAACTCAGGTTGTTGCATTCAACCCCCCTTAACAAGAATTTTGTCCTCAAAATTTCATTACATGGAAGAAAACAAGTGAGGGTACTTTTCCTTGTTACATCATATGGTTTACATGTAGCTTATTCAAACTTATTGTTTCTTCATGGAACTTTGACTATATGAGTGGTCTTGTTCTGCAGCACCTTGTCTCTTCAATCCATAATTTCTACCGGTTGTTCCTCATATGAGAGATCATATTCCGATTTCACAGCTTCTGATTTTAGTACATGTGAAAGGTATGGTATGTACTTAATCAAAATTTATACATGTAACACATCATGTACTTAGGAGATTTCATGTGGGAGTGCTAATAGATAAGATACAACCCTAACATGGTCAAGGATCTCAAAGGGACCAATATACCTAGGGATCAACTTCCCTTTCTTCCCAAATATCATAACTTCCTTTCATATAGATATATGAAAGAACACCTTGTCACCAACTTCAAACTCTAGATCTCATCAAATATTATATACATAACTCTTATATTGCCTTTATTCCACTTTCATATCTCACTGAATGGTTTGAACCTTCTCTATCATTTCTTTAAAAATAGGGTTAATCTTTTGAGGGATACTCTTTTGAGTAGACCAAAACCTCCTTAAGGTGGCTAGGAGTGTGGAGAATAGGATTGGAAAGAGTTTGGCCTAAACTAATGGGGTTTTTGTGTTAGGGAAATTGAGGAGAAAAGATGCCATTTTATAAGTGAAAATATATGGAATCTTTATAAATACCTAAAAGTTTTTAATATTGGGAGGTTGCTCTAAAATTCTTAAAAATAGTATTTTTCACTATTCACCTAAAAATAAATCTCTTTAGAAAAATCCAAAAAAATTATTCTTAAGCTAATATTGACATGTTTAAACCAAAAATAAAGTGTTTTATAAAATTAAAATTTATAAATTTATAAATTATCTTTTAATTGAAAATAAAATATATTAAAAAAACTGCTTTTAAAAAATGACCTTTTTAAACTTCAAGTTTTTTTAATCTTATTTCATATATATTTCTAAATAATTTAATATTAATATATTATTTTATAAATATAAATATTACCTATTATGATAATATTTTAACTATGATCAATTTTAATTTATTATGGCAAAAAAAAATACCATTTTTAAATGGTTCTTTGAAAATAATTCTTTCTTTTAAAACATTAATCAAAGAAGAATAATAATATGAAACTATTTTAATTGGTTATTATACTTGTATTTACTAATTATTATTTAATTCGTGTAATTTTAATATGTCATTGTTCTTTTTGGTTGGGTGTTTTGTTAGTTCGGTGTTCTGTGTGACATAAGTTGTTGAAGATAGTATTAATTTAAAGGATTAAAATCTCAATTCCTTACATTCTACCCACCTTAAATAAATTTCAAGCTCAAAATTTTAATTATTACCCACTTATGAAAGTAGTATACAGTATTCTTAACATATTTATTAGTCTAGATATAACTTCCAATGTGGCATATACCATAATATCTTAAGCTAGATCAATATACTTATCTTTTTTCGAACAAAATTGATTGTTTATACCCTAATCATATGCTCTTTCTAGTATACCTTTACCAAAATCATTTGAATGTACAAGACATTAAACCATATGTAAATAATATATTCTTCCAAAATTAACTATTATATTCAACCACTAGTTCATAAAATCACACACTAGTCAATATAATCCCAAAAATGAGATAAAACGCACCAAAAATATCATGAATCAATTATTAATCATAATTTTACCAATATTTCCTAACATACTTTTTCAAAATCAATCAACTCTTTATTACTTTAACCTCAAACATATATTAAACCTAAGAGTTGTTTATACCTCAATCATGTGTTCTTCAATAGTTGTCCCCAAAATATAACATTTTCATAAAATATATTTTGAATGTTATGATACCATTTAATATATGTTTCCATGCCTTTAAAGAAACACTATTGAAGAAAAATCCTTATATGTTTCACATAACCCTCATAAATTTTATAATATTCTAGAATACCATTGATAAATATCACTCACCAGTGAAAATAGCTATGATTATCAAGGATTAATTTATATTGTGGTATCAACCCTTAGGTAAGACAAGGAAACTCACCTTTTCTATCATAACATGAATATAATAAGATTATAAACCATTTAAGTATAATCCCTTATTAAGACATGGTATTTTTTAGATACGTACCTTTATCAACTTCATCCTCATGATCCTGTTTCATCTAAATAGTAAAACCAAAATGGTTATGATAATATCCAAAATAATATGATTATATGAATATGAAATCTCAATTTTAAGATGTCTTATCCAATGACATTGTCCTTTCATTTCAATTATGTCATACTTGGTTAATCCTATAACTCTCTTGTATATAACTAGGTTTCTTTAAGTTTTGTTCTCTTATACTTCTTAACCTAATCCCTTAAAGTAATTAGGAAATAAATCTTATTTTATAGATCATAAAGAGAATTTGATTAACCAAAGCATATCCCCTAAGAGTGTCAAACTAGGTGTGCAGTTAGGCCTATTTTTCATGCACCAGGTGATGATTTATTTAATTATTAGTAATCCCTTTTTAGGGTTATTACCCCTAGGTACATTAGTATCTAGACAATGATGTTATTTCTAGGAAAACTACACAATCTCTACTTTTCCTAAATTTCAGGATATTGTTCTACACATAAACTTAACCCTTATACTTATCCATAGAGTTTTTTCTAAATTTATCCTATAATAATCCCCATAATATTAAATCAAATAGCCTAAAGTGTTCTTTATACCCTTTAATTTAGCATAAACCTTAACTTATCAAAACTTGATGACATTTCAAACTCCCAAATTTTCCTCAACAAATAACATCCTAATCTCAAAAGTTATCTAAACTATGCTCTAATACTAACTATAGCATTCCATCTCTATTCGTTGGTTGATTACATGACTTAAATAAAATATTTCATTACAATACATTCCAAATACCTTCTATTTTATAGTTTTATAGAATTAAGGGAAACCATTAACTAACATAATTCATGTCTTTTTTAACTAATAGACATTTTTCCTTTCTACTATAAGAGAAACTGCTTAATCCATGATAAGTATTAAACATCTCCCATAAATTCTTATCATAATATACCCATATAGATACATATTACATATTAATTTTCTTCATAACCTTGTAAAATTAAAACATAATAAAGGGGTGATCTCAACTGCTCGGTAATGGTAAACATAAGAGATAGCAATCAAAGATCATAAGTGAGCATAAGGTGATCATATGAGTATAATCAAGTTATATAATAAAATCATACCCAAAAATTATTAGGTCATAAATCATGGAATAAATCTTTACATTAAATAATACATGAATTATAAGAGTGATATAATAAACATGATCCATGAGAACATAACTTAATTATGATAATAATCATAAAACTGTGAAACACACTTCAAATGTGGAAAATACATTAGTATAGGGAACATAACTTTCATGAGACACATAATTATTTCTTATACTTATGAGTAAACAAAATTTACTCTTGAATACCTATCTCATGAGATATAAACTCTTAATTGATGCATTGGGGGATATAACAAACCCACTTGTCACAGGTTTATAATGTGACCACTCATACTTGGTTTATAACGGAAGCACTCATCCTTGGTATATAACAAAACCAACCATCCTTGGTTTATAACAGAACCACACACCACTTATGCAAACATATATGTGCCATTTAAAATAAATCATCATCATATCTTAGATAACCCATAGAAAATAATGAATTTCTTAAACATCCAAATGGAAATCATTCACTTTTCATAAAGAACTCATAAAAATACAATGGGTTTCATAAAACTTCCAAATGGTATAAAATAGCATCATGAATAAAATCATTTGAAATAAAAAACTTGATCACCCAAAATAATAACATAATAAATGAAAATATAGGGTGAAACATGAAACATAACCCCATTGAATAAGAATTCTTTGAAAATTGAAGAGAAATCTCAAAAAGGGGTTTTCTTAAAATATCATCTTAAAAAGGATGCAATTTTTAAGTCACTTCACAAAAACAGTTTTTTTAAGATAAAGAGAATTATCCTAAAAAAATATTCATAAAAATCCAATAAGTATACCTTGTTAAAAAATATGTCAAAATGTGAAATATAAGGGAATTATACAAAATCATGGTAAGGAAAATCCTTTTAAAAGTTTTAAAATTCCTTTATTAAAAACCTGCATCATTAAAAGGAAAATGAAACATTTTCTTTAAAATGAATAAAGGGGGATAGAAGTATCATTGGAGATTAAAATAAATTTAGTTTCTATTAAGTAAAGGAGAACATTGGTGGGAAGTAAAAACATGGATATAGAAGAAAAATTCATTAAAAAATGGGAATTATTCTTAAAAAATGCATTTTCATGAAACAATAGAATCTTCAAGGAAGAATACTTTGTATTGAAACATGATTTACCCAAAAATAAGGTTTAAATAAAACATAACATAATAATATGTTATAATAGATCAATATTGAACTATAATAGTCAAAGGAGTGATTATGACTCAAGAAAAATATTTAATCCAAGAAAACCCTTTACAGCCTTTGTAACTTTTGAATCAAACCTCCATGATAGGTATAAATTTAATTAGAACATTTAATATCATAAAATATAATAGTATCATGATAAAAAAATGGGTCAATATTTACACTATTGACAAATAAACATAGTGTATAGCTTAAACATGTCTCAAGGGATTAAAATTTGAGACAAAGAAACCCTTACATTGTTTCCCTACTTAGTCAATTGTGCTCTAAGATCCTGTATAAAAAAGTATAAATATATTAATAACCAATTTAAAAACATTTTTAATATATATAACATTTTATAAACTTCATTTATAATTTTTTTTCTACATTAATATTAGTTATTTCTTACCTATTTTTTATGTTGGGTGCAGATAATCTTGATCATTTTAAACTAGTTTTGTAATAGCGGTGTTGTTATTCATTATTCTCCCAAAGTTCATCATTACAAGATCATTAATATTTATTTAATAGATTAATTATAATGAATTATTAAGTTTAAATTTACTTTCATGTGTACTTTAATTTTTATCCTAGAAGATGAAATCGACTCGAACATTTTTCGGTGATTTTCATCCTACAGATGGTATTTTCTTAATTAATGAATTAAAAATTGATTTATCCTTTTTGGAAACCAAGAAAACATTATTTAAATATTTATAACATACTATACCAATAATTAAGTTTTTATAATCATCCATGATATAATTTCATATCATTATTCAAGTAAGTGGTCAAACTAACTCAAACATGAACATACCATGATTAATGGATATTTATGAGGTGATTTAGATGTAATATCATTAAAATAGTAGAAAAATGATATAATTAAGTGTTTATAAATGTGATAAATTATAATTATAAAGTAATTAGAATAATATTTTATAGATATGAAAATATTATATAATTTAAATTAAATATTTCCCTCTTAGTATTCTTGTTTTAAATGATTGAATTAACGATAATGGTTTGTTGGTCATATCATTAATAGGATATAAAATTTTCTATACTATAACCTTAATGATATTAAAAATCATATTTATCTTTTAAAAATATTCTTATTACCATCCATGTCATCAGATATGAAATGAAAAATAGAAATCGATCATTCTATGGAGGTGGTAGTCCATGTATGCACATGGATGACGATTTTGTTTTCCATAGAATGGGACGAGGATTAATATGGTTTATCATTTTATAATGTAAAATATTTCATGAATATAATAATTATATATTAAATTGCCAATTAATACCATCTTTGTAAGTTGGTGAACAAAAATAAAACATATTGCGTCGTGGAGGCGGTAGTCCACACAACACATGATTCACGTTTTAATTTTTCTTAATGGAAATGAGGAGGGTGGTTAATTATTGTACCAGAATTGTAATAACATTACATTATAATAATAAAGTCACATAAATAAATATAAAAAAATAAAGAGTGTTTAGGAACTTATATCTCACTTCTTGTATTATCTCCTTTACAAAGGGGGTTAAGCCTTTAAGGGTGGTCTTTTGAGAAGACCAGAACCTCCTTGAGGTGGATAGGGGTGTATTGGAGAGGATTATTAATTTTTTGGGCTGAAATAATGGGGTTATTATGTGAGGTTAATTTATGATAGTACATTCACTTCTATAAGTGAAAGGGGGTGGATTTCTGTAAATATCCAAAAAAATAAATAATGGGAAGTCACTCTCTAGGAAAGTGGATCTAAAATAGATAAATATTAGAGTGTATGGGATATAAGGTCAATACACACCTACACCACCCAATTATAAACATTTTTTAAACATTTTAGCCCTTTTACATCTAAGGTTTCTTATTTTTACCAAAAAAAACACTACGGTAACTGGTTTTTACCTAGGTAATTTATCCTTTATGCTAAAAAATAAAATGATCATTATTATATAATTTGCACCTATTTATTCAAAATTTTAAATCCATTTAATAATATAAAACATATAAAAGTGATAAAAAAATATTCTAAAATAATAAATGTTAATGTATTAAAAACAATTTTTTGAAAAATATAACTTAAATTCTAAAATGTAAAATATGGGTTTGTAAATTAAAACCAACATTTTTAAAATTATAAATTCACTAATAAAATTAATATTTGGTCTTATAAACATATTTATTTAATTTCCAGTTCATAATTATATAGGGAATATAACTTTCATGAGTCACATTATCAATGCATTGGGGGCTATAATGTACCAATCCATCTTAGGTTTATAATCTAACCACCCATCCTTGGTTTATAATAGAACCATCCATCCTCGATTTATAATGGAACCATTTTTAACTCATCCATACATATGTGTTTTATTTAAAATCAATCGTCATAATATCATAGATAAACCATATAAAATAATGGTTTTCTTAAACATACAAATGGAAATCGTTCACTTTTCATAAAGAACCCACAAAAATAAATTGGGTTTTATAAAAAAACTAAAGGTTATAAAATAACATCATGAATTAAATCATTTGAAACCATAAACCTAATCACCCAAAATAATCACATAATAAAATAAAATTTATAGTTTGAAACATGAAACATTACCCCATTGAAGAAGAATCCTTTGAAAATGTAAAATAAATTGTAAAAATAATTTTTCTTAAAAACCTATAAAAATATCATCTTAAATAAGGATGTTATTTTCAAGTCACTTTCTAAAAAACTTTTTTTAAGATAAAGAGAATACTTCATAAAATATTACTTCAAAAAAATTATAATAAATATACCATGATAAGATATAAAACATATGTCAAAATGTTAAGTATAAGGGAAGTATATAAAATCATGGTAAGGAAAATACTTTTAAATGTTTTAAAATGCCTTTATTGAAAACCCACATCATTAAAATAATAATGAACCCTTTGTGTTGAAATGAATAAATCATAATAAAAGGACCATTAGAGATTAAAAAAATTGACTTGCTATTAGGGAAAGGAGAACATTGGCGAGAATTAAAAACATGAATATAGAAGAAGATCCCATTAAAAGAAAAGGAGATTATTCTAAACAAAAATGAATTTTCAAGAAAAAATAGAATCATCAAGGAAGAATAATTTTGTTTAAAAATATATTAACCCTAAAAATAAGGTGGAAATAAAAACATAACTTCATCATATGTTAGAATAGATCAATATTGAAAAATAATAATAAAAGAGGAGTGACTGCAGACCAAGGAAGATATTTAAGTCATGAAAACCCCTTACAGCCTTCATAACTTTTGAATCAAAACCCCATGAGAAATATAAAATTAAATAAAAGATTAAATATCCTGAAATATAAGAGGATCATTATATAAAATTATAATGGGTAAGTATTTACACCATTAAAAAGGAAATATGTGGTATAGCTTAACCATGTCTCAGGGGATTTAAATTTGAGAAAAAGAAACTATTACCTCATTTCCCCACTTAGTATATTACACTCTATGATCCTATATAAAAAATATAAATATTTTAATAACATGTTAAAGAACCTTTTTCATATAAATTTCCTATTATAAAATTCATTTATAATTATTTTCTATATTTATATTATTTAGTTCTTACTTGTTTTCGATGTTGGGTGTAGATAATATTAATCGTTTTGAATTAGTTTTATAATAGTGGTGTTGTAATTGTTTTATTATCCCAAATTTCATCATTACAAGTTAATTAATGATTTTATAATGTATAAATTATAATTAATTAAGAATTTTAAATTTCCTTTCATGAGTAATTATTCTTTATCCTAGAAGATGAAATCAACAACGAACGTTTTTCGATGATTTTCAATTTGTGAAGGGTATTTTCTTAATTAATGAGTTGAATATTTATGTATCCTTTCTAGAACTAAAAAAAATTATTTACATATTTATTTAATATTAAACCATTAATTTATTTTTCATAATAATCTATGATCTAATTTCATAGCATTCTTCAAATATATTTTCAAACCAACCTAAACATGAACATACCATGATTAATGGGTGTTTATGAGGTTATTTAATTGCAATATAATTAAACTAGTAGAATAATGATATAATTTAGTGTTTATTAGTGTGATAAATCGTAATTATAAATTAATTTTATGAATAATTAATGGATATGAAAATATTACCTAATTTGAATTAAAGATCTTCCTCTAGTACGCTTGTTTAAAATGATTGAATTAACGATAATCGTTTGTTGGTTATATCATTAATAGGTTCTAATTTTTTTATAACAGAACATTAATTAAATTATAAGAATAATATTTATACTTTAAAATCATTCCCATGATTAATCATGTAGGCATATATTATATGAAAATTGGAAATTGATCGTTTCATGGAGGCGGTAGTCCACACGTACGTATGGATGAAAATTTTGTTTTCCATAGAACTGGAAAACGAGTAATATGGTTTATCATTTCATAATATAAAATATGTCATAAATATTATAATTATATATTAAATTCTTTATTAGGAACATCCTTATAATGTGGTTAAATAAAAATAAACACATTATGTTGTGGATAATGTATGATTCACATTTTCATTTTTCTTAATAGAAAAGGGGGTGGTTAATGCATAAACCATCATTATAATAACATAAAAGTATAATAGTGATACCAATGTTATAATTTTATGATGGAGAAATGAATTTTAAGAATAATAAAATATTATAAATAAATAGGAAATGAAAGATAGGTTTAGGAACTTATACCTCGCTTCTTGGATTATCTTCTTTGTGAAGGGGGTTAAAACTTTGAGTGTTGGTATTTTGAGAATAAAAAACCTTTTTAAGGTGTCTGAAAGTTTTTAGGAGAGGGTGGGAAGATTTTGGGATGATATTAAGCGGTTTTTTATGGGAAGTGAGGAGAGGATTTCCCCTATTATAAGTGAAAAGGAGTTTCATTTTTTTAAATACCCAAAACTTTTCAATAATGGGAAGTAACTCTCAAAGAAACTATATCCAAAATTGATAAATAATGTGTTGGAGATAATATAAGTTTGATCCTACCCTAAATTATTCAAATAGAAAAAAAATTAAACATGTTAGGTCATTTACCTCTAAGTTTACTCACTATTACCATTTTATCTTTCACTACAGTAACTAGTTTTTCCTAGGTAATTTTCATTTTGATCCCAAGAATAAAATGGACCTCATTATATAATTTGGAACTAATGATTCAACATTTTAAATTTATTTTATTTTATTCAATTTTTAAAAGTAATAAAAATTTAATTTTAAAATACTAAATGTATAATGTATTAAAAACAATTTTTTTCAAAAATATAACTTATATTCTAAAATGTAAAATATGGTTTTATAAATTAAAACCAATATTTTTTAAATTATAAAGTCTCTTTTAAAATATATACTTGGTCCTATAAAAAGGTTTCATAAATTTCTAATTTATACTTATATACTAATAATTTTGTAAAGTCGTGTTATTTGTAAAAAACAATATTTTTTACTATTCACCTAAAAATAAATCTTTTTAGAAAAATCTAAAAAACCCATATTAAGATAATATGATCATGATATATCCAAAAAGGATGTTAATTTTTTCAAATTCACATCCTAAAATTTATAATTTTTATTTTTATTTAAAAACATAAAATATAGAGAAATTTTTTTATAGAAAAATGTCTTTTGGTATATTAACTATATGTTTTATAAATTACTAATTAATCTAGTGTTAATATATCTTGTTATTATTCAATCAAAATAAACTTAGTTCCTTGAAATAAAATTCTGATTTATAAAAAAAATAATCATAAATTGAATTTAGCAAAAATGAATTTCAAAAAGTATATAAATCCATGATATATCTATACATATAAATATTTTTTACATTTAGATATAGTCGTAATTTCTACTTATATAACCCATTATGACTTTCACATAAGAACTAAGAATCGGATAAGCTCTGGTTGTAGTTTTGGGTGGTGGTTCAGCTAGCATGGATCTTATGGTAATCTCCATGAGCCTGAACTTCACTTGTATATAGTTTCAGCCTATATTATTCTTTTATTATGTGATTATTTTGGGTAACCAAGTTTTTAGCATCAAATGATTTAGTTCATGATGTTATAACTTTTTGTTGTTTTATGAAACCCATTTTTTCATAGGTTCTTTATGAAAAGTGAATTATTTCCTTTTGGATTTAAGAAATGCATCCTTTTCTATGGAATCTATAATATATGGTTAATATTGATTATAAATGGCACAAATATGTATGGATGAGTGATGAGAGGTTATATTATAAAACAAATATAGGTGGTTACATTATAAACCTATGATGGGTGAGTCTATTATAGCCTTCTAATGCATCGGTTAAGAGTTTACATCACATGAGATAAGTATTCATGGGTACATTTTAGTTACTCATAAGCATGGGAATTGATGGTGTGACTCATGAAATTTATTTTCCAAATGTTAAATTTTATGACACAATTAAAAGATATTATTCATCATGTGTAATTTTTGAGCGCATCAGAAGCGTGGGATGGGTGGTGCCCAACATTTCTTTTTGTTATGTTTAATGATCAATCTGAGATCTACACGATGATAAATGTCGTGTTCAATGGAATTGAATCAAAGAAGATAGAAAACATGAATTACGCTGAAACTAGAGAGACAGGATCATCACATATTATTTATAATTAATTTAATTAAATAAGAACTACCTTGATGGAATTATTTCTTCATTGATGGATCTTATAACATATCGGTGATGCATCGTTGTTGCGGTGTAGGAATCAAGTGAAAATTCCCTCTAGCAGTGATCCACACGTGTTCCATGATTCTCCAGAAGTCGCTAAAAGAATCTTTGGGTGTTAGCAAGGCAGATCCTTATGCTTGCATCATCCACCTTTGATCACTATTAGAATTTTTTCCAAATAATTCTCCTTGATCTGGTGGAGAAAGATTTATCTCTATTCTTGGGAGCGATCTTGGAGAAGAGAGATCTCAAGGGATTGAGAGAATTCTCCAATTTCATTGTGCACAACCCAAAAAAAATGAATTGTTCTATTGATAAAATAACATAACTGAATTTATATATCACTAGGGTTAAAATAAAATAATTATATAAGTTACCTTAATTATTTATTTAATCCTAGAAAAAACCCCTTGTCAAATAATAATAATAATATTATTATTTCTCAACATGCTCTTAACTTGAAAATTAAAATTAAATATTATTTAATCAAATAATATTCAATATTTATTATTTTATCACCAGACCTAAAATCTCAATATTTCATTCCTCCATAATATTTATCAGACCTTGAATAGTGTCTATTTATTTATTAAATAAATCTTACTACATTATTCGCCAATAAACAAATAAATATTATATTTACTAAATAGAAAATAAATATTTATATGTGATCAAGAAAATATGAATAATTATTAAACCACATGCGAGAATAATAATTATTTAACTTATTAAATAATAAATAATAATATATTATTTAACTGAGATTCTGGATACAATTAGTGTGTGACCCTTTATGCCTCTTTTTCAATGGCATTAGGAGAAGCAGCCTAAAGTCAAAGGTTAGCATCTAGAAACATTCCAAGGAATCTATAGAGAAAGAAGTTAATGTCTCAATGACATGTTACCTCATACGGATTCTTACTGTATAATATAATCTCTTTATCACGATATCTCTAATCAAGTAGGTTTCATGCGGAAGCCATCAACCAAAGTGCACGATGTCTCTTTTTTTGATTTCATGACAAATGAACTTGCCTATCAAACACCATGGTCATGAATTTATTTAGGCTATATCATTTTCATCAAATGACCTAAGATATCAAATATTTTTAAAGAACAAAAGGGATAAATCCTTTCTCGCATTATTCATTAATGTAATATTACTTATGGCGCACCCAATGTATCCTACCCCGCCGCAAACATATATCATCATGATTTTCATCAATACATCAAATCACATAAATCATAATATTAATTAATAATAATATTAAATTATAAGGATAAATACACATGTTCACATATAGGAATATCCAATGACACATAAAAATGTAGATTTCCTACTGGCGAGTCTCGTTCTCATAGTATCCTACTGGATATTACCAATGGTGTATGTAACGACCCAAACTTTTATAAATTAAAATTCCTCTTGATCTAATTAAATAAAAATTTATATAAAACATATGTAATTTCTTAGTTTTATTTTTTTGGATTTTAAAATACTGTTAATAATTTTTACCATTTTTAATATATACATTGAACAGTGATCACGTGATTAGTATAAATATAGGGCTTTAACAAATCCAATTTACTCAGAAAAAGGAAGTGATGTCCTCATCTAGTAGAATTTCTCCATACGAAGCCCATTTGTTGGAGCTTGAAAAGGAGTTAGCATCATTGGAATTCTCTCTTGACCAATCCTAAGTTGAGCTTCAAAACTTTAAGCTTGAATGGAACCACCTATGGGAGAAGTGGAAGTTAATAGAGATTACCACCTGAGCGGTGTTATTTGATCCGCCCCAAGAGTTTGTCACCATCACACACCTTAACCCTAGGTCTTATGTGGGTGTTATAAGGGGTTATGTAACAAGACCCTAGAACTATGATTATGTGCATTATTTTTGTATAAATAATATACATTTATTTTATTATTGTTACTTTGTAAATGATTTTTAAAGCACAAATAGTATTTTTAGTTAATATTCAAATTCAATTGAGAAATCTATTTGGATGAATTAATGGATTTTTGAATTAAATAATATTTTAATAAAATATTATTACTAAATTAATTTTTACTAAATATAAATGATCATATAATTTTTATGAATACAATTGTGATTTTTATTAAGTTTCGAAAACTGTTTTTGTCCAAACCCATGAATTTTCAATAAATGTCAGTTTTTATTTTAAAAGTGAAAATTTATATATTTAGAAAATTATTTATATAAAATGAATATTATTTTTGGAATCAGGATGTCAAAATTATCCAATGGTGAATTTTTCATAATTTTCTGAGATAATCGAATTTTTGGGTAAAAATTAAAAAACATTTAAATATATAATGTGTTTTATGACATCATAATGACTCAATAGTGATGTAATAAAATACTATAAAAATTATACTCGGCCAATATATATGTTACCTTTAAAATAATGTGATTTTATATTTGTTTGAATAATTTTATGAAGCCTTAGTGGACCATCCAAGACTTATAAAACATTTTAACATTTTAAAATGATTTACTTGAGAGTGTGACTCACCTCTACATAAGAAAGCCTAGTATTTTAATAATTTCGACCATTGGACTTAATAAATAATTTTTTACACTACAATTTTTCAAAAACCATGGGATGGTTTGTGGTTTTGATTAGTTTAATGTGTAGTGTCCAAAAACCTAAATAATAAAGAATTCCCTCCCCTTTCGTATATAAACTCACTCAATCTCCCATTCCTCTTCACTAAAAACCTTTAGATCTCAACCAACCTCTGATCTTATCTCTCTATAATCTTCCCAAGGCACCCCAATCTCCCTAAAAGCCTCTATCAAGCCTCTCCCAAGCCTTTGGGATCATACTTCCAAGTAAGGGATTTCTTCCTTCCTCATTTTTGTCCAAGTTTATTTATGTTGTTATTCCATTTTATTTTCATTTACAAATGTTGAGGTATGATTTCTAGTCTTATCTATACTTTCCTCCTTATATTTCAATTATGACATACCCCTTCCTCTCTCATTAATTCCTCCCATGTACACATGTTACCATGCCAAAATTCCGTAAGGGGTCCTCACTTTCCTTCCTTATTTATGTCCAAGTTTACTTATATTGTTATGCCCTTTTATTTAAAATTAAAAATTTTGGGGATTTATTTTTCACTTACCCTATACTTCCCTCTTTATGTTTTAAAGATTAGATACTCATTTATCTCTCATTAATGTCTCCCATTTACACATGTTACCATACCGAAATTCTGTAAGGGATTCCTCTCTCCTCATTTACATTTAAGAAATTCTTTTATATTATGCATCTAAATTCCATTTCATATGTTGGTATATGATGTTACATGACCACCTTACTGTCCATTTCATGTATAAATGATGATATTCATCTTTCTCTCTCATCAACCCATTTTACGATTTCAGTTTGACGTCGTTATGCTGTCGAAGTTACACCAAAATTTCTCATGCCAAAATCATCGTGTAAGTAAATACCACACCCATTTATCTATAAAGGGTATTCACCTTTATAAACATGTAATTTTTTAATTAGTATATACATTTATTTATTCCACATCTCTTATTCATGGAATAAATTATGATTTTTAATGAATTCATGTTGTATGATCCATGTGGCACACTTATGCATGAAATGAAATGTTTATAAAGGGTGAGCCTAGATAGCACTCCAATGCATTGGGTAAAGATTAGTATCATAATATTTCAATTTAAATAAGGGTTTACTCATACTAATTCAAGTGAAATGATGGTTTACTAATTCTAATTCAAGTGCAATGAGGGATTACTCATACTCCATGTGAAATGAGCCTTGTCTCATGCTAATATCATGTTAAATGTTGTTGCCACATTTCCATGTTATGATAATCATGTTATATCATGCCTTTATGTTCATGTTTCTCTTGTGCTACATTGATATGTCTATTGCCTAACATGTACTATATTCTTCATGTTATTCCTTTTTTACTCCCTTACTGGGCTTTATAGCTCACCCTTTTCTTATGCATGTCCTCAGGTTATCCCATACAATGCTAAGTAAGAATGAATGTTGTGGTCATGTAAAAGAAGTTTTCAATAAAGATGTTGTGTTTTATGTTCTAATTTGTTATGTAATGTTCCTAATTTCATAAGTCACTAGACCTATCAATCCTTAGAGTTTTCTTAAGTTCAATTTTATGTAATAAATCATGTTTAAGTGTGTAATAAAGAGTAGGATTGTTATAGTTGGTATCAGAGGATAAGTTTAGTTATTTTTGGGATTTGGATTATAAAAACATAGTGAAAAACTTAGGGATAAGACTAAGTATAATAAAAACATCCATAAATTTTGGTGATTATAGAGTAAGTGTTTTATCAAGAAAATATATCCCTGTCTAGATACGAACAAGTAGAGGCGGCTCTGGCATAGATGTATCTAGAGGTAAAACCTGAAAATACCGCTTTGATCTAGACTCAAACAGGAACTAGAGCATGACAATGGTCATTTCTGTACTCTTGGTTATGACACTCTTGGGGGATATACTTTGGTAAATTCATAAGATTAGTATGAACCATTATTAAGGGAATACAAAAATTGCCCTAAGAATATATGTTGGGAAGTAGATCAGGGATAACATATATTGAAGCCTATAAATTCATAAGTTAAGGAAATGAATGTAATTTATAATTTATCCCTTTTTGAATTTGTATTCCCCTTTATTTGTTACCCTTGACTTTCCTTTTATTTCATCCAATGACTGGTAATAGGAGGACTTAGGCTAACAACCGATGCGAAGATCAATGTAATGACTGTTCTAATGAGATGCCCAATTATATAAGAGTATGAATTGCAAACTTTGTCATGATACTCTCTTAGTTAACTCAAGTTTTGAATAGAAACATGGGTTAATAGGAAATTCAACCCCCCCCCCCAAGAAAGAACAAGCCTCAATCGAGAGCTTCATGAGACAAAGGCCTCCTACTTTTAATGGATCATCTGATCCATCAATCGTCGAACAATGGATCAACTCCATTGAGAATATCTTATCTATCCTTCAATGTTCTGAATAAGAGAAGGTTCTTATGTCTACTTATCATATGGAGGTTAAAGTTGATCAATGGTGGACATTGATCAAAAATATGAATCTTGAGGAAGAGATCAATGCATTGTAATGGAAGGATTTCCAGAAAAAAAAAATCGATAAATATTTTCCTCGCACCCTCCGACTTAAGATGGAAAGGGACTTCCTTGCTCTCAAGAAAAATGATGACGAATCTATCAGAACATACGAGGAAAATTTCACAAGGCTTGCATGATATGACTCCATCTTTTTCGTTACCCTTGAATGCAAGGTTGACCACTTCTTTGGTGGGATAAAACCTAGCCTATGGAAATCCCTGGCGATCTGTGACTTCGATAGCTATGAGGAAATTATCTAATGTTCTCTAAAAGTTGAAATAGAGATCGGCGAATCTTAGGGGTATCATGGGGATAAGAAGCAGAAAGTGGACTTTAATTCTAGCAGTCCTATGGATAAATCCAATGGTTCTAAGAAATTACAGCACCCCACTTACCAAGGGTGCGGAAAGAAGCACCCTGGAAATTTTATAAATGGGATGATGCTTTAGGTGTTGAAGAGAAGGGAACTTGGCCATTAATTGCTGACAAGAAAAACTCAATGTTGTGACAGAGGAGATGAACGCTCCATTAGAACCTCAACACATTGTTTATTGCTTCAACTACAAAGAACCAGGTCACTTTGCAAACCAGTGCCCTAAGATAAGGGTTTTCTGAGGTAACCAACAACCTCCAAGGCAGTAAGGGGGGTCTTTTCCATCACTACCACCAAAGTGAACCCTGACAATGAAGTGGTGACAGGTATGTTATTTATTCATTCAAGAATATCGAACTTACTTTTTTATTCTGGTTCTACACATTCTTTTATATCTCGAAGGTTTAGTAGAACAATCCCAACACCACCACAAATCATGGAAGTAGATATATCGGTGAGAATGAAAAATGGGACAATCATTTCATCCCATGAATATAATTATTCCCCTGTAAAAATATTTGGATTGAACTTCTTGACGAACCTCATCAAACTCCCTATGGTGGAATTTGATGAAATTATTGGCATGGATTGGCTTTCCCTATATAGAGCCAACATAAATTGTTGTGAGAGGGAAATCACTCTCTGTATGCTGAATCAACTCCCTATTCTATACAAGTGCAAGGAAGAGGATGAATCTTCTTTAGCACCATCATCTCAATTGTGGATATTATTTCCCTATGAGAATTCATATCTTGCTCAAATGATTGAGTCTAAGGAAGCAACCATCCTTGAATACATGCCTATTGTGAGGGAATTCATTGAAGTATTTTCTGAGGAATTTTTTGGTCTTCCTCCTAGAAGAAATGTTGAATTCTCGATTGATCTTATACCCGGGGATTTTCCAATATCCAAGACTTCATATAGAGTGAAATTTGTGGAGCTTGAGGAGTTAAAGAAACAACTATAGGAGAATCTGGATAAAGGTTTTATATGACCAAGTGCTTCACCATGGGTCACACTAGTCCTCTTTATCAAGAATAAGTATGGTTCAATGCGCCTTTACATTGATTATCGTGAGCTCAACAAAATCACGATAAAGAACAAGTATTATATGCCCAAATTGATGACTTGTTTGATCATATATGTGGAGCACAATACTTCTCCAAGGTGGATTTGTGGTCGGGATATTACCATGTAAGGGTGAAGAAGGTGGATATCCCTAATACTACTTTTTGTATAAGGTACGGGCACTATGAATTCATTTTAATTCCTTTCAGACTCACTAATTCTCTATAAATATTCATGGACTTGATGAATAGAGTCTTTAGAGATTGACTTGAAAAATTTGTGGTAGTATTTATAGACGATATTCTAATATACTCCAAAACCAAGGAGGAGCATGATGAGTATCTAATCATTGTACTAGAGACCTTGAAAAATGAGAAATTATATGCAAAGTAAAGCAAGTGTGAGTTCTTATTGAAGGTAGTCTAATTCTTAGGTCATATCATCACAAGAAATGGTATATCTATGGATCCCTCTAAGATAGCTGCAATTGAGGGATGGCTGAGGCCAACATTGGTGACGAATATCTGTAGCTTCTTGGGGTTAGCTAGATATTATTGCCGATTTTTGAGAAATTTCTCACGATTTTCCAACCCTCTTACCAAGATAACCTGAAATGGAGTCAAGTTTTCTTGGAGTGATGAATGTGAGGATAAATTTAAGGAGTTTAAAATGAGGCTTATCACTACGCCCATGGTCACACTACCCATAATTAGGGAAATTTATTTGGAATTTAGTTATTCTTAGAAGTTCATGGGATGTGTGTTGATGAAAAATGACAAATTCGTTGCCTATGCTTCAAGGTAATTAAAAGTTCGCGAGAAAAACTATCCAAAACATGATCTAGAGTTAGCTGTAGTAACCTTCACTTTAAAAATTTGGCAACATTATCTATTTGGGGAGAAGTGTGAAATATACACGGATCATAAAAGTCTTAAGTATATATTCACACAAAAATATTTGAACATGCACCAATGAAGATGGTTAGAGCTAATCAAAGACTATGACTTCTCAATCCATTACCACCCTCGGAAAGCAAACAAGGTGGCGGATGCTCTAAGTAGAAAGGATCTAGCAACTCTTTCATTGATGATAATTGAAAAGGATCCAATCTTATTAGATTTGATGAATATGGACATGAGAATCATAAAGAAGGGAACTTCATCAATACTTTCACAAATGATTACTCAACCATCTTTTTTGAAAAGGTTAAAGGATGCTCAAAAGGATGATGTGGGAATTCATAAGAAAGTGGAAACTATCAGAAAAAGAAAATCTTTGGAGTTCAATGTTAATGAAGAAGGAATTGTGAGATTTGGGAATAGACTTTGTGTTCCATCAAATCCATGGTTAAAGAAAGAACTTTTGGATGATGCATGTAGTTTGAAGTTCTCCATTCACCTAGGAAACACAAAGATGTATCAAGATCTCTGAGAGAATTATTGGTTGGATAACATGAAGAAGGAGATCACTGAGTATACATCAAAGTGTCTGGTATATCACCAAGTAAATCCTGAGAGGTGGAAGTCTAAGGGGTTGATTCAACTATTACCCATACCAATATAGAAATGGGAGAACATCACCATGGACTTTGTCACTGAACTTCTGAAGACATCCAAAGGAAACAATGATATCTGGGTTTTTGTGGATCATCTTACAAAGACTGCACACTTTATTCCAATTTGAGAGGATTTCTTATTAGATCAACTGGAATAGAGATACATCAGAGAAGTGGTAAGGTTGCATGGAGTACCACTGTCGATTGTATCCGATAAAGATCCAACATTCACCTCTAAGTTCTAGAAGAGTCTATAATGCACTCTGAATACTGAGCTGAACTTTAGTACGGCTTATCATCCACAAACCGATGGCCAATCTGAGTGGACTATCCAAATAGTTAAGGAAATATTGAGAGCATGCTCAACGGACTTCAAAGGAGTATGGGATCAACATCTCCCCCTAGTTGAGTTCTCTTACAATAACAGTTTCCACTCAAGCATCCAAATGGCTCCTTATGAATACCTTTATGGGAAGAGGTGCAGAACACTGGCATGTTGGGATGAAGTTGGGGAGCGAAAAATCATAGGTCCAGAAATGGTCAAAGAAATGGTGGAGAAGGTTAAGACCTTCCAATAGTGCATTAAAGCTACTCAAAGTCGAAAAAAGAGCTATGCTGATAATAATCGACGATACCTAGAGTTTGATGTTAGAGACATGGTATTCTTCTACATATCACAATGGAAGAGAGTTATGTGATTTGGGAAGAAGAGAAAGGTTAGTCCAAGGTACATCAACCCTTTAAAGATCCTTGATCGCATTGGAACAGTGGCATATTGACTAGCATTCCCACCGAACCTATCTCAAGTACATGATGTATTCCATGTATCACTCTTGAGGAAGTAAATACATGACCCATCGCATGTACTCAAACCAGAGGTGGTACCATTGGAGAATGATCTCTCCTATAAAGAGAAGTTGTTGAAGATCTTAGATCATAGGGAAAAAGTTCTACGAAATAAGATAATTCACATCGTCAAAGTGTTGTAGAGAAACCACAAGTTTGAAAAAGCAATGTGGGAATCAGAGGAAATGATGAAGTATAGTTAACCTCATCTGTTTTAGTGTGGGAAAAGGAAATTTTGAGGGAAATTTTTCTTAAGGGGGGAAGATTGTAACGACCCAAACTTTTATTAATGAAAATTCCTCTTGATCTAATTAAATAAAAAGGTTATATAAAATATATGCACTTACTTGGTTTTATGTTTTTGGATTTTAAAATACTATTAAGAATTGTTAACATTTCTAATATAGTTATTGAACAATGATCACATGATTAGTATAAATATAAAGCTTTAAAAATCCAATTGACTTAGAAAAAGGAAGTGATGGCCTCATCCAGTAGAATTTCTCCATACAAAGCTCATTTGTTGGAGCTCATAAAGGAGGTAGCATCATTGGGCTTCACTCTTGACCAAGACCAAGCCGAGATTCAATACATTAAGCTTGAACAAAACCGCCTACGGGAGAAGTGGGAGTTAATAGAGATTACCACCCGAGTGATGTTATTTGATCCACCCCAAAAGTCTATCACCATTGCATAAGGGGTTATGTAACAAGACCCTAGAACTATTATTATGTGCATTATTTTTTTATAAAGAATATACATTCATTTTATTATTGTTACTGTGTAAATGATTTTTAAAACACAAATAGTATTTTTAGTTAATATTCAAATTAAATTAAGAAATATATTTTGATGAATTAATGGAATTTTTAATTAAATAATATTTTAATAAAATATTATTACTAAATTACATTTTATTAAATATAAATGATCGTATAATTTTTATGAGTACAATTGTAATTTGTATTAAGGTTTTAAAACTGTTTTTGTCAAAACCCATGGATTTTCAATAAATGTCGGCTTTAATTTTAAAAGTGAAAATTCACATATTTAGAAAATTATTTAGATAAAATGAATATTATTTTTGGAATCGGGACATTGAAATTATCCAACGGTGAATTTTTCATAATTTTCTAAAATAGTCAGATTTTTGGGTAAAAATTAAATACTGTTTAAATATATAATGTGTTTTATGACATCATAATGATCTAATAGTGATGTAATAGAATACTATAAAAAATATATTCGTCCAATATATTTTTTAAATTTAAAATAATTTGATTTTATATTTTTTTGATTAATTTTATGATGCCTTACTGAACCCTCCAAGACTTATAAAACATTTTAACATTTTAAAATGATTTTCTTGAGAGTGTAACTCACTTCCACATAAGTAAGCCTAATATTTTAATAAATTAGGCCATTTTCCTTATAAAATAATTTTTTCCACTCCTATTTTTCAAATACCATTGGCAAAAACCATTGGATAGTTTGTGGTTTTGATTAGTTTGATATGTAGTGTCCAAAACCTAAATAATAAAGAATTCTCTCTCCTTTTCTATATAAACTCACTCAATATATCATTCATATTCACTCAAAACCTTTGGATCTCGACCAAAATCTGACCTCCTCTCTCTATAATCCTCCCAAGGTTCCCCAATATCTATACAAGCCTCTCTCGATCCTCTCCCAAACCTTTGGGATCACACTTCCAAGTAAGGGATTTCTTCCTTTCTCGTTTTTGTCCAAGTTTCTTTATGTTGTTATTCTTTTTTATTTTCAATTGAAAATGTTTGGTTATTATGTCACACCTCCCATATACTTCTCTCCTTATGTTTTAATGATGATATACCTCTTACTCTCTCATTAATGCCTCTCATGTACACCTGTTACCATGCCGAAATTCCTTAAGGGGTCCTCACTTTCCTTCCTTCCTTATTTATGTCCAAATTTCCTTATATTGTTATGCCATTTTATTTTCAATTACAAATGTTGGGGTATTATTTTTCACCTCCCCTGTAATTCAATCCTTATGTTTTAATGATTAGATACTCCTTTTTCTCTCATTAATGTCTCTCATGTACATCCATTACCATGCCGAAATTCCGTAAGGGATTCCCCTCTCCTCATTTACATTCAAGTAATTATTTTATATTATGAATATAAATTCCACTAAATATGTTGGAATATTATGTTACATGACCCCCTTACAGTCCATTTCATGTATAAATTATGAGATACCCCTTTCTCTCTCATCAACCCATTTTACAATTTCTATTTGATGTCATTATGCTGCTGAAGTTACACCAAAATTTCTTATGCCAAAATCATCGTATAAGTTAATATCACACTCATTTCTCTATCAAGGGTATTCACCTTTATTCACATGTACTTGTTGATTGAGGAATTAAATTTATATATTCCACATCTCTTATTCATTGAATAAATTATGATGTTTAATTAATCCATGTTGTATGATCCATGTGGCACACTTATGCATAAAATGAAATGTTTATAAAGGGTGTGCCCTGATAGCACTCCAATGCATTGGGTAAAGATTAGTATCATGATACATCAAGTGTAATGAGAGTTTACTCATTCTAATTCAAGTGCAATGAGGGTTTACTCATGCTAATTCAAGTGAAATGAGGGTTTACTCATACTCCATGTGCAATGAGCCTTGGTTGAAGCTAATATCATGTTAAATGTTGTTGTCACATTTCCATGTTATGATAATAATGTTATATCATGCCTTTATGTTCATGTTTCTCTTGTGCTACATTGATATGCCTACTGCCTAACATGTACTGTATTCTTCATGTTATTCCTTTTTTACTCCCTTACTGGGCTTTATAGCTCACCCTTTCTTATGCATGTCCTCAGGTTATCCCATGCAATGCTAAGTAAGAATGAATGTTGTGGTCATGTAAAAGAAGTTTTTAATAAAGATGTTGTGTTTTATGTTCTAAGTTGTTATGTAATGTTCCTAATTTCCCAAGACACTAGACCTATTGATCCTCAAAGTTGTCTTAAGTGCAAGTTTATGTAATAATCATGTGTAAGTATGTAATAAAGAGTAGGGTTGTTATAGTTGGTATCAGGGGATAAGTTTAGTCATTTTTGGGATTAGGATTAGATAAACCTAGTGAAAACCTTAGGGATAAGACTAAGTATAATAAAAACATCCATAAATTTTGGTGAGTATAGAGTAAGTGGTTTATTAAGAAAATGCATCCCTGACTGGATACGAACAAGTAGAGGCGGCTCTGACATAGATGTATCTAGGGATAAAACCCAAAAACACCACTTTGAACTAGACTCGGATGAGAAATTGTGCACAACAACAGGCATTGTTGCACTATTGGTTACGACACTCCCGATTGATATGCTTTGGTAAATTTATAATCTTAGTATGAACTATTATTAAGGAAACACAAAAAATGTCCCTAAGAATATATGTTGGGAAGTAGATCATGGATAACATAGATTGAAACCTATAAATTAATAATTTAAGGAAATAAATGTAATTTATAAGTTTTGTTAGTTAATGTTTTTTTCTTAATTATCTAAAACATAAATATGTTTTAATGAAATATTCAATTTAAATCGTGTAATCACTGGATGAATAGGGTTGGTATGTCATACGGGTCATGGTTTAGTGATTGTTTTCATCGAGTAAAAAAGACCATGCGCTGTTTCCCTCTTGTGGGTTTCTTTCTCCGTAGGATTTCCTATGATTTTCCACCGAATGGTTGTTCGTCCATATTTTCATCATCTGTTTGTTGGGTTTTATGCGTCTCCCTATGATTGTTCTCCTGCTTTTGTTTATCAATAGTGGTGGTTTTGTTTGGTTGTTCGTTGCGTCTGGGGGTATTTTCAGTTTTGGGTATGTCTGGAGATCATCTGCATCTAGGGATCTTTTGCTTGAATGATCGTTCTGCATTTGTGTATACAAAACGTTCATGTCAGCACCGGAAGATCGTCTGCATCTGGTGATCTTCCTCGCCTGTCATCTTCATCTGGTGATTTTTTTCCTCTGTTGGTTACCCGTATCCGTTGATCTTTTGCATCAGGTGTTCTTCTGCTTCTGGTAATCCTTTTATATTGTGTTTTCAACTATTATTCATCTACATCTGGTGTCTGTTTGATTCTGATGATTGTCTATTTCTGGCCATCTGCTTCTGGTGTTTATCTGTTTATGGTTGTCTGCATCTGGGGATTTTATTTTTTGTGGTCGGCCACTTCTGTTATTTGTATACATCTGTTGGATCAGTTTCTTCATGTTTTTAGGGAATTGGATCAGTTGTTTTTTATACCTATCAGATCGAATGGTTTTTACTCGTCGAGTGTTTCAACTTTAAATTTCAATGGAATATCTGGGGATTGTCCTTTTCTGGTCGTCTGCAGCTGATGCAATTTTCATCTACAACTAAAACTATCTTTATCATATGGTGGATCGGGATCCATTCAAAGTAATCATCTGCTTTCTTGTGTTGATAAGCACCACCTAGGGGAATGAAAACTGTGTGTTGGAACTGTCAAGGGCTTGGAAACCCCCCAAACAGTCCGATGTGTCTATAACTGGAGATTTAAGTACTACCTTAGCATAGTCTTTGTGTTGGAGACTATATTAATAAATCAAGTCATGTCAGAGCTTAAGAATAAGATTGGTTTTTTAAATTGTTTCATCATTGATCGGTTTGGTCGCTCAGGTGGCCTTGCATTGTTCTGGGACTCAAAAGTTCATCTTGTGATTAAGCAGTACTCAAAAATTCGTATTATTTCCACTGTTCAGGAAGAAGATGATAAGCAGTGGACCTTTTGTGGTGTATATGGGTGGCCTGGCATGGGAGACAAGTGGCGAACATGGCACTCTGTCAATTTCATCAACAATTTGACGGACCACTCCTTATTGGGGAGGATTTTAATGAAATTCTCAAGAATCGTGAGGAGGGTAGAGTCTTTAGAGAGGAGTGACTGATGCAGGGGTTCAGGAGTGCTATTGTAGAGACAGAGTTATTTGATTTTAGATTCATTACATGGACTTTTACATGGTTTGGAGGACGGTCTTTCCAATTCATGCTTGTTGAGCACATTGACAAAATTCTTGGATATTCGGATTGCCAGAATTTGTTTCCCTCCTTTAAGGTTATGCCCTTAGCACCATTAGCATCAAATAATTCTCTCATTCCTTTGGAAATAGATCACAGATGTTGGGATGTTAACAGTAGGCGTTACTTTAAATTTGAAACATGCTAGCTAAAAGATCAGCGTTGTGAGAAGGCTATTATATATGGATGCATGGAGGTAGCCTAGACATGATGTTTTCATGAAACTGCAAGAGGTGTCAAAGGTGCTGCAGCGTGGGGGGGTTTCTCAGTGTTGATAATTCAACAAAGGTATTAAGGAGATTGTGGATGAGCTACATGTCATGTATGCAGGGTCTCTCAAAGGTGTTATAGTTGATAGAGCTCAGTACCCAGAGAATTAGTTGGATGATTTACTGTTAAAGGGGGCATCTTAGAGCATAGACTGTATTCATCCAAGATGGAGATCAAAACACCTCATTCATTTTAAAGCAAACGCAAAGCAGGGGATGAATCGGATTTTAAATTTGAAGAATGAGGATGGTTTTTGGGTTGATTCTACTACAGAAATCTCAAAGTTAATTACATATTATTATTAGTGGTTATTCTCAGCAAAGCAGAATTTCATTTGTGATGTTATTCATGCATGTTTGGTTCCTCTTGGCATGGATGAAATGAATGTTTTACTGACGGCAGATATTACATGTCCAGAGGTTGTGATGACTATCAAGATGATGCATCCAACGAATTCTCCAGGTCCAGAGGTTGTGGAGAGGGGTCATGCCTCTTGATACTTTCAATGAGATTCTTATTTCTTTAATTCACAAGGTTAGTATCCTTGTTTCAATAAATTATTTTCGACTAATCAGCTTATGAAATGTCATATATAAAATTTTCTCTAAGGTTTTGGTGAATGGGCAAAGGAAGATTTTACCCACTAATAATTTTGAGTCTCAAAGTGCTTTTGTTCCTAACCATTTAATTACTAACAATGCAATCATTTCCCATGAGATATTTCATTCTAAGAAAAAATGCTCAACAGCAAGGAAGGGTACTGTTGCGTTAAAGATTGACATGAAAAAGGTTTATGACTGGGTGGAGTGGAATTTTCAGATTTTTGTTCTAAAAAAAGGGACTTTAATTGTATTTGGATTTCAATCATTCCAAAGTGTATTTTTCTCTCTCTTTCAGGATCAAGGTTAACAGCAGTTACTGATAGATTTTCTTCTTCTTGAGTCCTGCGACAGTGGGATCCATTATCTTTGTATCTTTTTTATTATCGTTGCGAATGTGTTTTAAAGGATGATTTCTTTAGTTGTCTCACAGGGCGTATTTATGGAGTGAGAGTTAGTGATTCGGCCTTGTTATTTCTCATCTATTTTTTACGAATGATAACCGTCTTTTTTCCAGGTCTATTTGAGGGGAATGTAGGACAGTTGGGGATATTATTGTTGGATTAGAACATGCATCGGGTCAGAAAGTAAATTTTCAAAAATCAGAGATGTGTTTTTAGAATAGGTGTTTCGGCACAGAGAAGAGAGGAAATTTTTGTTCTTTTGGGTGTACAATAAGTGGAGGTGTATAGAAAATATATGGGTCTCGCTACTATCATTGGGCAATCGAAGCTAGAGGTAATTTGGTTCGATGATTGACAGGGTTTGGAATAGAATTCATGCATGGAGGAGATGGTATTTTAGAGAGATGGGAGACCATCTCTCTCTAAAACCCTCGAGTGATTAGGGCTTTTTGCCCAATTCTTTCGATCTTCACCCTCATGGCGGATTTTCTCACGTCTGAGAGATTTGAATCCTGTCACTTTGCGACTTCTCGAATGAAATAGACTCCTCATGCGCAAGGTCTTGTTGTGGAAAAGTATAAAGATGACGTCCCAGATGAAAAGTTTCACTTTCGCTCGTTCTCCGGTAGATCTCAGGGGATCTCGTTTATGGATGCTCTGAAGAGTACAGATCTGTACAAAGACAACACGACAAAGCCTCCCCTTTTCAAGAGGCTTGATGATGGTGGTTTCTTGGTGGAAGCGGACCTGGATGCACTCCAACAACGCACACAAATGTGCAAATTCTCTATCATGAGTCGCATCTCCTACCTAAAGGTGACCACCCTTGGCCTTTGCCTGATTTACATTCCCATATTGCACACTGTTGGAATACTTTGAATTGGAAATTGATACCAATAGGCAAAGGCTATTATCACGTTTTGTTGAAATCACAAGATGATCTAGAGAAGGTTTGGAAGACCAAAAACATTAATCTAAAACCGGGTTTCCTTAGAATATCAGACTGGGACTTTGCTTTCAACCCGCACACATATAGGAATACCATAGAACAAGTTTGGATCAAACTACATGGCCTGAATTGGTTCTTTTGGCACCCAAAAATACTGAATGATATTGTTTCTTGTATCAGATCTCCTCTCAAAATTGATCAAAGAACCTTAAATGCTGACTTAGGCCTCTTTGCGAGAGTAATGGTGGAAATTAACTTAGATTCAAAGATGCCCAATACAATTAATTTCAATGCTAATGATTACAAAATTGAAATTAGAATAGAATATGAGAGGAAACCTCCCTTTTGTGACCTTTGTAAGATCACTGGACATACAATCTCCAATTGTAGGGTGGTTAGAAAACAAGTAAATCAACCAATTGAAAATGAATGGAAGGAAATAAGGAGAAATAGAAATGATAAAGCTCCCATGTTTGACATACCTGAACCCCCCAAAAAGAAATCTGAAATCTAGGTGAAAAAATCACACAGCTTTGCACACATAGGGGACAACTCGGGTATAACCTGGGTAGATGTTGCTGAAGAGGAAGACAACTCCATTAAGGAACAAAGCCTCTTACAAGAAATAAAGAATCTGGTTTTAGATACTATTAGGTTATCCAACCATGAACATGAGAAGGAAGAACTTAGTACTTGTCAATCTGAACAGGTATCAAGCTCTAATTTCATCAAAAATGTTGAACATACACTGGGTAGGAGGGATACAATATCTCCACCTGAACAAATGCAATGCAATGCATGCAATATGTGCACTGCAGCTATTCACGAAGATGATTGTCCTGGGTCAACTTATGTGCGAACTGTGGATGAACACACCTTCCCAGCTTTGGGTACTGGACAGATCCAGAAACCCTCCCTCTTGAATGCCACTGCTACTCTAGGGATAAAGAATGAAACCAACAATAAGGCAAATGACTTAGGTTTTTTCCCTTTGCTCACAACACTTCTTCTGTAAAATCTGGAAACTGCCCACTAGCTCGAAGGATGTTCAGGTCGAGGCGCAAACCAAGATTACTAAGCCTAATAAAAATGTTGCCATGACCTTGGAATCTCTAAAACATGTAAAGGGAAATACACCCTCGGTACAAGATCCTATGCAAATGCAGGCAAATAATGACTCCACAGAGCAGATGTAGTGTCTTCCATTTGATTTGGGCACTGTCAAACAGCAGGACACAACTGCTTCAAAGGATCCTGGTACACCTATTCCTCTTTCTATAAATTTCCCTTTTGATGGCACTTAATCTATAGATAGTGATGATTGTTCTGAGCAGCCTGGAAATTTGTTATCTAACCAAAATGTCAATTCTTTGATGTTGTGTAATAAGAACTCTACAGACTCAACTATGAATGCTTCAATAAATGAACCTACTAAGAAGAACCCTGTCATATCTAACAATGAACAGGAACATACCACTAATAGTAACAATGTTCAAAAGGTTAGGTCTTCTAGAAATAAAGGTTTGGGAAAAAAGAAAAAAAGGGAGTTTTAACTCCAAATTCGGGTTTAAATGAAGATTCTATTTTCGAATTATCTGGGTATTGTCAACTCTGACACATTCACTGTTCTAAAAAGAATGACTAACACTCATCATCCTATGTTATTTGCTATTGCTGAGCCAAAAATTACATTTTCTTCTAAATATTCTCATTTGTGCCATCATAATTATGTTTTTACTGGTGCCATCAAAAATACCTCCAATGCTGAATCTCTATGGATTTTTGCACTCTTCTTTATAGAATGTTAGTATTTTCAATGTCTCTGACCAGACTTTTACTTGCAATTTTAATACTGACGGCACACACCTTTTCTGCTCTTTTGTTTATGCTAAGAATAGGTACCAAGAAAGGAGAACTCTATGGAATGACCTTTCATATCTAGGCATTAATATCAATGCTCCTTGGTTTCTTATTGGAGACTTTAATGTCATTCTCAACTCAAGTGAGAAAATTAGATCATCTCATGCTTCTATTTCCACGAGAGAATTTAAAGCTTCGATTGAAGATAACAATCTCATTGAAATTAATCTCACTCGTGCGAAATACACTTGGTATAGAAGACATTACAGTAGAGTGGTTGCCTCCAAGCTGGATAGAGCCTCCACGAATGTCCCTGCTTTAGATAAATGAGACACTATCTCCAGCACCACTCTTCACAGGCTGAACTCTGACCATCACCCCATCCTGGTCAATGTTTCCACCAAAGACATGAAACCCCAGTTGTCTTTCAGATTTAACAATGTGTGGTTCTCTGACGTCGATTGCGCTAATGTCATCCAAAACTATTGGTCTTCAATGTCACACAACAATGATGCCTTTGCCTGTAATGTCAAATTAAAACATCTCTAACAAACTCTCAAAACTTGGCGCAGCTCCAAAGCTAAAAAAATTAACAACGACATCCTTCTTCTTGAGGAAGAACTCAATGATCTACAAAACAAGAACACCAACTTTGACCTCAACACTGACCCAACTCAAGAAATAAACCTTGCAGTTAAACTCAACTCTTTGCTCACTTTTAAAGAAAATATGAGGAAACAAGTGTTTAAAGTTAAATGGTTATCAGATGGTGACAGAAATACTAAGTTTTATAATTCTCTTCAAAGAGTCAAGAAGGCTTGCAGGCCGTTAACCTTTCTAAAGGATGGGGACAAGCTTTTTGACATTGAAGATGACATTGCTCATCATATAGTCTCCTACTATGAATTCATCTTCAATGGTCCTGATATCAGCAAAGTCTTCCTTCATGAGGTCATTCCGATGGTGATCACTGATGAGGACATCACTTTCCTTCTCAACACTTCGCCGGATCATGAAATCAAAGACACTGTCTTTAGTCTGAGTTCTGATAGTGCTCTGGGTCCTGATGGCTTCAATAATGGTTTCTTTTAACATTATTGGGATGTGATTCATGTCGATGGTTGTAAACTTTTCAAATCCTTTTTTTCCAATGGTGTGTTTTCTCATGCTCTTAATGCCCAGTTTCTCACCTTGATTCCAAAAGTGGAAAATGCCTATGAGATTCACTTGTTTAGATCCATTGCTTTTATTAACACTCTTTATAAAATCATCACTAAAATCATTGCAAACCGACTTTCAACTATCACAGACAAAATTGTCTCCTTGAACCAATTTGGTTTTATTAAGGGTAGATCCATTCAAGACTGCATCTGTCTTGTCTCTGAGTGTGTCAATAACTTGAATAAAGCTAATAGAGGAGGTAATATTGTTATTAAACTTGACGCAGAAAAGCTTTTGACACCATGGATTGGAGTTTTATCTTTAAGGTTCTTTTAAGGATTTGGTTTTAGTGCCACTTTTATCACTGCAATTAGAACTCTGTTCAACTCAGCGTCTATCTCCATTCTGATCAATGGCTCTCTCAAGGGCTATTTTAAATGCACCAAAGGTGTCAGGCAAAGTGACCCCCTCTCTGCCATTCTATTCTCGATAGCGGAAGACTATCTTTAGTTGTCTGATCACTTGTATGGTGGACCAGAATAAGTTGAAGCCCATCCATGTCTCTAGGAATGCGAATGCTTCTACCCACCTTTTTTTATGCTGATGATATCATCCTTTTCCTTCAAGGTGATAAAAGAAACATTCTTAACCTCAAAAGCAGCACTCTCACACTATGAAGAGGTTTCTGGTCAAACCATTAGTTGGAACAAATCCTGCATTTTATTTGAGAGGAACTTTCCTCCTAGCAGAAAATGTAACATTATTAGTGACTTAGGTCTGAAAGAAGGTACGCTCCCTTTCACTTATCTTGGTGTTCCCATCTTTTGGGGCAGCCCAAGTCTTGCCACTTTGTGACGATAGTTGACCAATTTCTAAACCAACTCTCTTCTTGGAAAGGTAAATCTCTCTCTATGGCAGGTAGAACATGCCTTGTAAAATCCACTATTGTCTCCAAGATGGTTTACTCCATGATGGTCTATAAATGACCTATTGGGCTTATAAAAAAAATGAACACCGCTATAAAGAATTTCATCTGGACTAGTAGTATTCTAGAAAGAAAACTTGTGACTATCCTCTTGTCAACTTGTTGCAAGCCCATTGAGAAATGTGGTATTGGCATAAAAAATATAAAGTACTTTGATGAAGCCCTTCAAGCTAGACTCACTTGGAACCTTTTTCACAATACTTCTGAAGTTATTACCTTCCTCAAAAATAGGTTTCTTGACAAACTTAAGATTGACAATTTGAATTTCATTAACGCTTCCATATGGCAATCCATCAAACAATTTTTCTCCAATATCATGAATAATTCCAAATGGGTGGTCTCCAGAGACTCATCCATGAAATTCTGGTTGGATAATTGGACTGGCATGCCTTTAATTTCTATGATATCTCCAGATCAAACCCCTGAGAGTGTCAACTGCTCTATTAGAGAAATTGTAAACTCTCAACTTGATCACCTCCATGATACTATTCTGAATGTCATTGAAAACTACTCTTTCGCATACACTAATGATTTCTTAATTTGGGAACCTTCCCACAATGGTATGCTCAACTCAATTTTTTTTACAATCATTAACTCTAAAAGTGATTACAGTTTGATAAAATATTTCAACAAGCCTTGGATAAAGCCTTCAAGATTCAATCTCATCCGGCGACTTGCTCACAACAGAGTTCCCATAGAGATTTGCCTTCAATCTTTTGGAATCCAGCTCTGTGCAAAATCTGTAATAAGTGCAAAATTTGTAATCAACACATAGAAGATGCTAACCACCTCTTTCTTTCTTGTGCTACTGTTTCTGCTCTTTGGAACTATATTTTTGACATTTTTGACTTCAGATGGTTGATTCTTGACTCCGTCAAAACTCAACTAAAGAAATGTGTAGAAATAGAGGGCTCTCAGCAAATTGAGAACCTTTTCCTAGCTACGGTTGGTGAGCTCCACCATGTGATCTGGTATGATCAGAATACTATTATTTATAACAATTACTCACTCAATCAAAATGCAGGTCGGATACAGATCCTTATTGCCATACATGAAGCTGCTTTGATGCAAAAGGGACATTGCCACAACACTGTGCACGACTTTGGAATCCTGCGACATCTACGAATTAATGACAATTTCTATCAACCTCGTCGCACTTTGGAGGTGTTCTGGAGAGCTCCTCTTCCTGGATGGATCAAAATTAATATTAATGGCGCCTTTAAAGGCAATCTGAGCCCTGCGAGATGTGGTGTTATCTTCAGGAATCACCTCGGTCAGATCCTTGGATGTTTCATGGGTAGATGTGACATTGCCACCTCCCTTGAAGCTGAGATGATGAGTTTAATACATACTATTACCTTCGCCAAACTCTTTGGTTGGAACAACCTCTGGATTGAAAGTGACTCGACGACCATCGTGCAAGCGATTTGGAATGACATAACACATCTTGCTTGACCAATTACTACTCATTGGATGGAATGCACTCGTTCGTTTATCGATCTCAACTATATCATCACACATGTTTATCGAGAAGCAAACACGGTTGCAGATGACCTGACCAACATGTGAGTAAATCAAGACATCACCTGGTTCGAAGACCTCTATACTGATCTTATTTTCTTACATGAAAAAGATTGTAATATGATCATGTATTTTAGACTCCTGTAAATTTTATTTTAATAATAATTGTGCTTTGGTTGTTTTGGCCCAAGACACCATCTTTAAAAAAAAATAGAATTCATGCATGGTCGAGAAAATATCTCGAAGGTAAGGAGGTCCTGATTAAAAGTGTTGCTCCGTCTATTCCTGTATATGAAATGTCTTTATTTAAATTGTTTGACATTCTTGCTGACAACATCCATTCTTTGTTCTTAAATTTTTCATGGGGTACTGTTGATGGGAGAATGAAGCATCATTGGGCCCATGGGACTCTCTTTGCGAACCTAAAAGTGATGGAGGACTCGGGTTCAAAACAGGACCGACCCGAACAATCACGTTGTTCAAGACAAAGTATAAAAATGTTGCCCTTTAAATATGGATGGTTAAAGAATTACACCGAAGCGAACCAGATCAGAGCACAAATTTTACAGACCTAAAATTATAAATCTATTTAAACTCACATTACATGCATACTTCAAAAAATAAGTTCAGTTCACATGTGAACCAATTCATATGTTGACCGCATAATATTAAAAAGTAAAAAAAGCAATACAAAAACATATGTTTAAAACTACACTTGTATTGCATGAAAAAATTAAGCAAAATAATTAATAAACATAAATAAAATGATAATGATAATTAAAAAATGATTATAAAAAGCACCAATTAATCGTGGACAAATCGAAAAGTGCAATTGAGATGGGAAAATTATAGTTGAGACGGACAAGAAGTCGACGAATCCGCAATTTAGATAATTTCTAAAAATTAAACAAAAGAATTAATAAAAAAATGATAATTAAAAATGATCATAAAAAAACACTAAATACCTAGAGATAAAACACAAATTGCAATTGAAATGGCCAAATTGCAATTGAGACGAACCGAACAAAGGTAAATTTGAAAATTCAAATAATTTCTAAAAAACAAACAAAACAATTAATATAAATAAAAAAATAAAAATGATAATTAAAAATTGATCATAAATAAACTCTAATAAACCATGGATAATAAATATCAAATTGAAGGTAAACTGCAATTGAGGCGGATAAAACAGTGAATCAACAATTAGTTAATTGTTGAAAATTGAAAAAAACAATTACTAAAAATAAAATATAAAAATGAAATGATGAATCAATTATAAAAAAAACCCATATACTTGGGCCACAAGCAGGTACCTAGGGAGGGGTCGTCCGTCGTAGGAAGCAGGGCAAGGTGAGGCCAGTCGCGTGGGGGACACTGGCCGGCGGCCGATAGCAGCAATAAAGCTCACTGTTGCTCCCTCCTGGTTGAGATTCAGCACAGATTAGGGTGACAGGTGATGAGCGGAGGAGGGAGAGGAAGAGGAGAGGGCAGCATGGGCGGGCTGACGAGTGGTAGTAGGAGTGCGGGTGAGGGTATTGAGCGAGACGAGAGGAGATCACAGCCTGGCCTGCGGGAGCTGGGGGAGAAGTAGTTCGGTGCGAGCACGAAGGCGGAGAGGAGCATCGAAAGAAATTAGGGTTAAGGGGCGTGATGCGTTTTGTTGCCCCTATAAGGGGCGTTGCCCAAGCCCACGGGCTCGCGAGGCTCACCCGTGGGCCGACCCTGGTACAAAAGTTTAACCTTTCGCTCCTTCCAAAGAAGTGTTGGAGGTTACAATCTGACCCAAAACCTCTTTGTGTGAAAATTTTGAAGGCTAAGTATTTCCAAAATTATGATTTCTCTTATCATATATCGTGACCAAGTTTTCTTTGATGGAGCAATTGAGGATCAAAGTCTTTGTTGAGGGAGGGGCTTTGATGATGTGTAACATCCCCACTCGGGTGCCATGTGCCAGTGCCTCAAGTCGGTTGGTCACATGACCTTAGGCGCGCCTCCCCGTACGCCAGAGGCTGCCGACTAGTAGTGAGAGTCAAATATTCATCATGAGGAGACTATACCCTCTTTACCAAAGCAGTACAACAATGGAAATAAATAACCAATAACCAAATGATGATAAACAATAACCAGATTAATACCATAATCAATACATACCAGTATCACATGATAAACCAAAATAGGAAAACAATATCCAAACCATAGCAGCAGACATGTCATGCCATATATGTTTCAAGTGTCAAATGCAAAACCAAAATAAGGACACACTGACAACTCTCAAGCAAGCCCCAACATCATGTTCAGTTCTCTCATCCATGTTACATCCCGACTCAACCATCTAACATAGGGTTATTGCCTTTATCATGTCTTGCAACCATGAAGTATATTCGGGTACCGATCAGACAGCTCGAGTAGGGTGTGAGTACAACTCAGTAGACCACCACCAACGACGTCTAAAACAATATTCAGTCTATAACAGCATATACAGTTGTATAAAAAATAAAGTACAATAGATAAAATAGTTCACATTAAATTATTTTTTAATTAACCACATAAATCATCGGGTTCACGATGACACCCAAACCATCAATACCTGTTTCGAACCGTGTTGGAGTCTGAACCGTCCCCAAATGGATATCACATTTCATTCCATCGTGAGTTTCCATTAATCAAATCATTCCAATTTCACATTCAAATAATGGGAGTATAGAGCGGTAGTCTGGAACCCTGTGGGTATTTGGAGCAGTATTTCATGTCCCACAACTCAGTGGTCACATACAATACATAAATATATTAGGGGACTGGAGCGGTAGTCTAGCACCTTGTGAGTATTTGGAGCAACAATCCTTGTCCCACAACTCATTCACAAATATCACATCACATGGTTCCATATTTCCAATCATTTATCACCCATTACCAAATTCATTATTCAACTCATTCTACAATTTCATTTATCAAGTAAGCATGAATTACAAATCATCATTTTCATCTCATCAGTATGCCCCAAGGATGGTTACCCATTTCACAATTCCATTAATCAACCGATTTCATTAACCCATTATTCATCAATTACTTAATCACAACATTCACTAATTTCATAATCACATGTTGAATTAATTAATTAATTCAATTTAGGATGCAATTTCCTAACGTGGAAAATTGCAATTTCACAATTACATACACACAATTCTAATCAAGACTAGGATTTGAAAATTAGACTACCTACCTCAATATCGTTGACGAACGCTTTCCCAACCACAACCTTCAATTGATGTAGAACGATCGAATTAACGATAAAAGAAATCTAGGACCAAAACCTAGGATCAAGATCAACCCCCAAAACCAAAAACAGTCAAAAGGTTCCACTTCTTCATTAGAAGAATGAGGAACGAAAGGAGACCAAAGAAAAAAAAGGGATTACTGAGTATCAAACACCAATCCACGATAATCGGAGATGAAGAAATCGCTCCAAAACAGCTGAGAGTCACCCTAGGGTCGAGAGGAGGAAGGTCGCATGAAGGAATGGACACAAAATGAACCACACAACACCTTTAAAAATTGTTGCTTGGGAAATTACACAGCGTGCAATTCATTTACACATCATGTAATTCTTTTTAGAGGGTTACACTGAAAAATATGTCGTCTCGGGTTAGTATTTATCCCGATTAATTATTACACATCGTGTAATATTATTAAATGGTGTGTAATATTTTCATGTCGTGAACAAGTTCACCATGTGCAACCATTTACAACGTGTCTGGAGAAATTTACACGTCGTGTGACCCATTTACACGACATGTAAATCTTATGTAGGCTATTTTTCAGCTCGGTTTCTGCTTAAAGATCTGAACCACCTCCAAATCCTTCCAAACCATTGAAAACCCTTGCCAACCCTTTAATGAAAAAGAAAACTCAAAAGGGAATGTACCTGAAAAAAGGACGGGATCTTACAATCTCTTCACCTTATAACAGCTCATCCTCGAGTTGTAGTCCCAAGCATCTCTAAGATTCCTAGGAAAAAAGGTCGGGCCACTGAGCTCGCATATCTTTTTCCCTCTCCCATGTTTCCTCCTGCACATGGTCATGTTTCCACAATATTCGTATTATTGGCACAATCTTTCCCCGCAACAATTTTTCACTATGATCCATAACACGAATCAGATGCTCCTTAAAGGACGCATCGGTCTCAAACTCAACATCATCAACATCAATCACATGAGAAATGTCAGAGTGATAATGCTGAAGCTATGACACATGAAAAACATCATCCATTGCACTATACCTCTGTGGAAGAGTCAATCGGTACGCCACCGGTCTGATCCTCTCCACAATCTCAAAAGGTCCAACAAACCTGGGGGCCAACTTGCCATGTCTCAAAATCCCATGGTGACCCAATCTAGGTGACACCTGAAGGAATACACGATCACTCACTGTAAACTCAAGGGGTCATGAACATCCATCAGCATGCACCTTTTGCCTACTCTGAGTCGTAGCCATACATTTATGAATCAACTGAACTTGCTCTGACATCTCCTGCACGAGACTCAATCCCAACAACTCTAACTTACCTGCCTTTATCCAACATAGAGATAATCTGCATGACTTGCCATAAAGAGCCTCATATGGTGTCATTTGTATAATCATCTGATAATTGTTGTTATAGGCGAACTCCACGAGTACTAGGTGATTCTCCCAAGATCCACCAAAGTCAAGACCGCACGCCTGTAGCATATCCTCTAATACTTGTATAGTACATTTTGACTGCCCATCTATCTGCGGGTGGAAATTCATACTCAGAAATACCTGTGTACCAAGCGCCTTCTGCAAGCCCTCCCAGAAGCGCAATGTGAAACATAACTCACGATTTGAAACTATGCTCTGTGGCACCCCATGCAGGCAGAATATCTCCCAAACGTACAAGTCCCTTAAGCGATCCACTAAGAAAGTCTCTTAGATAGATAAGAAATGAGCTACTTTCGTCAGTCGGTCTACAATTACCCATACAGAGTCATTCTTTCAAGGCATCCTCAGAAGACTCACCGTGAAGTCCATGGTAACGTTATCCTTCTTCCATTCTAGAATATGCAATGATTGTAGTAGACCACCAAGTCGTTGATGCTCAACATTCACCTGCTAACTGGTGTAGCATCGTGTCACGAACCCTGCAATCTCTTTTCCCATGCCCGACCACCAATACCATCGACGTTGGTCACAGTACATTTTATTCAAACACTTTGGATCCTCATACTACCACTCCTTGATTTGGCTCAAAAGTGTGAACTCAACTAATACCGATACGAGGGTCATATGCTCCTGGACCTCCCAAACCATAATATGCATCTCAGCCAACAAGGTTGCCATCTTCCACTTAGAATTAGACTTATGAACTGTATGAGTTTGTGTCTTCATACTCAAAGCATCAATAACATTGTTCCCCTTATCGGGTGTATATGTCAACTCAAAATCAAAAGACTACATATACTCAACCCATCTCCGCGGTTGGAGATTCAAATCTCATTGTGAAAAGATGTACCTTAAGCTCTTGTGATCGATATACACAGTAAACTTTTCTCCCAAAAGATAATGCCGCCAACACTTTAAGGTATAAACCATTGCAGCCAATTCGAGATTGTGCGTAGGGCAATTCCATTCATGTGACCTCAACTGTCATGACCCATACGCCACAACTCGATCTCCCTGCATCAACATTGCTCCAATTCCTATCCCAAATGCATCACAAAACATCGTATGCTCCTCACCCAACTCGAGTAGGATCAAAATTTGTGTGGTAGTCAAACACTTCTTCAACTCTTGGAAATCATTCTCACATGCTCCGGACCATTCAAACTTAATCCCTTTCTTGGTCAAGCCTGAAAGTGGTGCTGCCAAGCGGGAAAAGTCTTAGATGAACCTCCGATAATAACCCGCCAAACCCAGAAAATTGCTGATATCAAAGTCATTCTCGGGCTGCTCCCAAGAAACATATGTTTGTACCTTCTTTGGGTCCACTAACACGCCTTCCTCAGAGATGATGTGACCCAAGAAATGTACCCGGTCGATCTAGAATTGACACTTAGATAACTTGGTGTATAGATGATGCTCTCTCAGTGTACTCAGGATGATTTCAAAATGTTGGGCATTATTGTCACGAGTCTTGGAGTACACCAAGATACTATCCACAAAAAAAAACACAAACTAATCTAGGTATGATTGGAATATTTGGTTCATCAAGTCCATAAACACAGATGGTGCGTTCGTCAGCCCGAACGAAATCACGACAAACTCATATAGGTCATGCCTACTTTTGAAAGTAGTCTATGGTATATCATAAGGTCTAACTCTCAACTGATGATACCTAGATCTCAAGTCAATCTTGGAGAAAATACAAGCTCATATCAAGTGGTCAAAGAGACCATCAATGTGCAGAAAACGACATTGGTTCTTCACTATCATCCAGTTCAACTTCTGATAATCAAACATAAACGTAATGTCCCATCAACCTTTTTAGAAAACAAGACTAGAGAACCCCAAGAAGATGTACTCGGATGGATAAATCCCTTATCAATCAACTCTTCTAGCTGAGTCTTAAGCTCTTGAAGCTATGTTGGTGTCATTCTGTATGGTGGAATAGAAACTGGCTCAACTCTAGGCATGATCTCAATTGTGAACTCGACATCTTTCTCAGGTGGAAGCCCTGAGAAGTCTTTAGGAAACACACCCCGAAACCGGTCCACTAAAGGTGGAAAGACATCATGCTTCACACCCTCTTCATCCATCAAAAGACTCGCAACTTGGGAGGTGAGCTCCCCTAATGATGAACTGGCCCTACACGACCTTCCTGAATATCCTACTCTCCACAATGAACATAATTGTTACCATCAAGTGATGTAAAGGTCGCTCTCGTATGATAAAAAATAATGCGGTCTTGGTATGATACCAATCAGTCCATACCCAAAATCAAGTCAAAACATGACATATCATGTATGCAAATATCCCAAAGAAAACGATACTCCTCAACCTCGAGAGAGCACCCCTTGCATAAACAGATGCCTCTCGACCATACTCCCAACAGTGTGTCGATCATCATAACCCCACTCACAAACTTTGCTACTAGACTCAACTCATTCACAAGTTGTCCATATATAAAAGAATGAGAGGCTCGTGTATCAAATAAGGCACTAGAAAGTGTAAAAGCTATAAGAATCGTACCTCTGACTATCGATGACTCAGTCTCGCTATCCCCAAGTGCAGGTTGAACTGCATGTAACCGTCTTGCCCCTCTTCCCTATGCTCTAGTCTGAGTCCCCTGAGCTACATCACTCTATTGATATGGGTGATCTTTCCCTGAAGTACCACATCCATTGCCTCGATCGCCACTGCCAGAAGAGCTCTGATTACCTAACTAATATGGGGTTGAAAACCCCCTTCTAGCATTCTGATTCGTCTTGACTCCTCTGTCACTAACCATAGATCGAGGGTTTCTGCAATACCTCTGAAAGTGACCCATCTTGTGGTAAGATCGACACTCCACTGGTGTTTGAGGACACTAGGTATAATGTGTCTCTACTTACCACACCGATGGAAATATATTCGATTACTGCTCTGAGTAACTGATCCTTCTCCTTGGACACTCTGGTTGTTATTCCCATGGTTAACATTCTCATAGTGACGCTTCCTACTCTCGGAAGATGTACCTTCAGTTCATCCAGTAGAAACTACCTGCATCCCACTAGAAGCCTCATTCAGGTTCCCCTCAGATATGAGAGTTCGATTCGACACCTATGAAAACTTCTTCAACCTAAAGATGCTGACAAGAGACTTAACTCACATTTTAGTCCTTCTTGAAAATGCTTTGCTGTAGTAGCCTCATCTATTTCCAATGTTAGAACAAAATTTTGAAAATTAGTGAAGTGTCTGGCATAGTCCATCACAGACATGCTCCCCTGGGTCAACCACATAAACTTAGTTTCCCTCTCCTGCCTGAGCGTTTCAGGGTAAAAGTGCTTCAGAAGCTTATCATGGAAGTTCTTCCACTCCATATCCTCTAGCTGTCTATCCTGAGTTTGGATGTCCCACCAACGATTCTCTTGACCACGTAATATATAAACAATCAGTTTGACTCTCTTATCATCATGAGTCTCTAGATGGTCAAGGACTGTCTGGATATACTCAATCCAGAACTCAGATGCCTTAGATCCACCCTATCTAGTGAATGTCAGAGAGTGCTATAACTGAAACTCCTGTTTCAAGTCAGACATACTCTGCACAACCCGCCCTGGGTCTCTTTCCATAAATTTCATAAAGCGAGCAAAGTTCTCACAAAACTGTTCTCCAGCTCCTTCACCTGGTACTATTGGAGCCTCAGGTTCCACTGTTGGAGGATCATTTCCATCCATATCCTCCTATCATCCTATCATCTAGCGTCGTCATAGAGGCATATCTCTACAATTCCAAACACACATCTTAGGACACATAGTACATCATTATCACATTTTAACAAAAAAGGGATTCACATAAATCCATAAAAAGTCACCCCCCATATCCCACCACACAATCAAAACTGATGCACTATCATTACCCTCAACTATCCCTCACGTGGGTCATGGCTAACATAGGTTAAACATTTTCATGTCTCGAGGATTCTCATTAGACACCCATTTTATCCATTTCATTTACCATATTTAGAATCATTTACAATTGTCAATTTCACATTAGATACCATTTTCTCTTAAAATTAATCAAAAAAGAAAAGCATGTTAATTTCAACGACTCACCCGAAACTTGCTTTTTTGTGCATGCCTAAAATGATGCATGTCACAGTAAATCATGAGTGTCTAGAATGATGCATGTATACACAACTCTTATGCCATACCGGTCCATGAATAAAAATATCATAAAAATAATAACATCACACAACAAGTGCATCACCCAAGGTGAAATAATTTCTAACTGTAACAACAAACTTCAATAACAACAATCACACCCTAGGTACTTGGGTTTTCCCCCATACATGGGTTAGCTACTCCCATACATGATCTCATGACCAAGGTTCAACACATCTTACTCTCTTATCCACCTTTCCCAAATAGTAAGATAAAAGAAAAGAAAGAAAACCCCTTTGATACCACTTTATAACATCCAAACTTGAGTGTCATATGTCGGTGCCCCAAGCCGATTGGTCACATGACCACAGGCACGCCTCCCCATCCGACAGAGGATGCTGACTAGTAATGAGGGTCTAATATTCATTGTGGGGAGACTATACCTTCTTTATCAAAGCTGAACAAAAGTGGAAATAAATAACCAATAGCCAAATGATAATAAACAATAACCAGAATAATACCATAACCAATACAGTCCAGTATCACATGATAAACCAAAATAGGAAAACAATATCCAAACCATAGCAGTAGACATGTCATGTCATATATGTAAGTGTCAAATGAAAAACCAAAATAAGGACACACTGACAACTCCCAAGTAGACCTCAACATAATATCTAGTTCCCTCATCCATGCTCTATCCCGGCTCAACCATTTAACTTAGGACTCTTGCCCTTATCCTATTCTACAATCATGAAGTCTATTCGGGTACTAATCAGGCAGTTCAAGTAGGGTGTGAGTACAACTCAATCGACCACGAACAACGACGTTTAAAACAATATTTAGTCTATAAAAGTGTATAAAGTTGTATAAATAATGATGTATAATAAATAAGGTAAACAATTTTCACATTAAATTATTCTTTAATTAACCACATAAATCCCTGAGTTCACGATGACACCCAAACCATCAATACCTGCTTCGGCCCGTACCGAAGTCTGAACCGTTCCCAATGGGATATCACATTTCATTCCATCATGAGTTTCCATTAATCAAATCATTCCAATTTCACATTCAAACAATGGGGCCCTAGAGCAGTAGTCTGACACCCCGTGGGTATTTGGAGTAGCAATCTCTGTCCCACAACTCAGTGATCACATATAATATATAAATATATTGGGGGCCTAGAGTAACAGTTTGGCACCTGGAGTTACAGTCCCTATCCCACAACTCAATCATAGATATCACATCACATATCATCCATTACAAAATTCATTATTCAACCCATTTCACAATTTCATTTATCAAGAAAGAATGAATTATAAATCATCATTTTCATCTTATCAGCACACCCAAAGGATGGTTACCTGTTTCACAATTTCATTAATCAACCAATTTCATTAACCCATTATTCATCAATTACGTAATCACAACATTCACCAATTTCATAGTCACATGAATCAATTGATTAATTCAATTTAGGATGCAATTTCCCAATATGGAAAATCGAAATTTTACAATTACATACACAATTATAATCAGGACTATGGGATTTGAAAATTAGACCACCTACCTCAAGATCGTTGGCAAATGCTCTCCCAACCACAACCTTCAATTGATGTAGAACGATTGAATTAACAACGACAGAAGAAATCTAGGAAAAAACCTTGGATCAAGATCAACCCCCAAAACCAACAATGGTCAAAAGGTTCCACCACTTCATCGGAAGAACGAGGAAAGAAAGGAGACCAAAGAAAAAAGGGCTTACTAAGTATCAAACACCAATCCACGATAATCAAAGATAAATAAATCGCTCCAAAACCGCTGCGAGTCGCCCTAGGGTTAAGAGGAGGAAGGATGCATGAAGGAATGAACACAAAATGAACCGCATGACACCTTTAAAAATTGTTGCTCTGGAAATTACACAACGTGTAATTCATTTACACATCATGTAATTCTTTTTAGAGGGTAACGTTGAAAACCCTATCCTCTCGAGTTAGTATTTATCCCGATTAATTATTACACATCATGTAATATTATTACACGATGTGTAATATTTTCATGTCATGAACCAGTTCACCACGTGCAACCCTTTACAACATGTGTCTGGAGAAATTTACACAACATGTAAATCTTTTGTAAACTGTTTTTCAGTCCAGTTTCTGCTTAAAGATCTGAACCACCTCCAAAGCCTTCCAAACCATTGAAAACCCTTGCCAACCCTTTAACGAAAAAGAAAACTCAAAAGGGAACGTACCTAAAAAAATAACAGGATCTTACATGGTGAGTTTATTATGGTAATACTATTAATATTTGGAGTGACCCTTGGTTGCATGATGTGGGAAATGAATGTCCTGTGTCTGATATTGTTTCTAGTTGGGAGGACCTCGTGTTAGATGATTTTTCATGATGGCATTTGGAGACGATCAATCATTTATTTAACAATTAGGATAAGAATATTATCCTTCTATTCCTAATTATTAGCAGACATTTCGTGATCCCATTATTGGCGCCAAAATCCGGGCCTTGGAAAAATAAGCAGAGGACACTAAAAATAGGGCAAAAGGAGCTACTTCGCGATGCAACTTCACAAAGCCCACCAGCACCATGGCCGGCGCAAAGATCTGGGTTGTCTCTGCGAACACCACAGAGAAAAAGGGACGGTCGCCTCTGTGGGTCCGAGGAAATTGACGGAAGTCTCTGCGCTGCGGAGGGAAGGAAGGTCACCTCTGTGAGTCCTACGAACTTGACGGAAGCCTCTGCGACCGCTGCAGAGGGAACGAAGGAAGCCTTTGTATCGTGGAGGGGATGACAATCGACTTCACGACTCCATGAAACTTGACGAAATTTGCCTCTGATGGTGAAGCGCAAGTTGCTTCGCGGAACGCCCTCAGAGCATCCCCCCCCCCCGTTGCCTATAAATACATGGCTTCCCCCCACTCCAAAGGATCAGGACCCCGACCTTTCGCCTTTCAAATTCTTAAATCGTGAAGCACCCTTTGCTTTGCAAACCAATTGGGTAAATGAATCATCTGAGGTACTTGAGCATTGTGAAACCCTTTTCCATTTTCTCAAAATTACCCCCTCTTCAAAGAGGGATGCCCTTCGCGAAGCCTATGGGCCATCGCAAAGGAGGGAGACCCCTTCGGGTACTCGGGACTTCGCGAAGCACCCAGGCTTCACGAAGCACCCTCCAAGCACATGTGAACTCCATGCTTAGGCTATGTCACTATGCTTCGCGAATCTCTCTCCTTTGCGAAGCCCTATCCTATGTGAGCCCTGTGCTCTGCGAGCCCTGTGCTCTGCGAAGCCCTATGCTCTGCAATCTTTGTGCTATGCGAGCTCCTATCCTTTGTGATCCCCTGAGCTCTGCAAATCCCCCCTTTGCGAGGTCTCTTACTTCGCGAACCCCTCTTCCATGCATCCCTCCAGGCTTGTACAATGTGATTACAAAGTCCCTTTAGCAGTGCTCCATGTCGTGTTGCTTTTCCTCATACTTCTTCGCATAGGAACGCTAATGGTTATTGCTTCTTCGCATAGCCACGCTAATGTGACCCCCTCAATGGATCACTCCACAACCCCGTCTCCATATGACATTGCTAGTGCCTTCCCTTCACCAAGGGTTAATGTGCGCCAGTTATGTAAGTCCTAGGGGTGAGGAGTGAATCCTCACCATCCGAGCTACAAGATGTTAAACTACCAAGCACTCGCATCCGTGACACATGATGTTAAACTGTGATCATCACATAAGTGACAAGCATCGAGAGGGTTGTGAATGGGATGGGCACCAACACCCTCTCACTCCCCTCTCCCTCCACGCTTTGTCATTATGCGCACCTCGGGTAGTCTATACGTAAGCCCTGACCCAACTTGTCAGGGTGATCCATGTACAATGGCCATATCCTCCTCATACATATGGACCCCTACTCAGGCATCCCTCTAGGAGTAAGCCCCCCTGTTTCCTCCTTGGGCCGCTAGCCATGCGTAAGCCCCGCTCCATTCCTCACAGATGCACCTTTCGCGATGCGATCATCAGGTCTTTATTGCCTATTGTTTCTCACACCAAGCATGACTCACGTGAGTTTAGAGTAAACATCGACTATGAAATCATCTATGGGACACCTTAGTGTGTAAGCCCGAAGCCCCTCCCCACCGAACTATGTGTACTTTGATCCTTTCCCTTTTCAAGTGAGGTATGTAGGAAGTCTCTCTAAGGTTCAAGCCCATCACTCGTCTTCACGTCGGTTCCTTTTATACAGGTTACGTAGGAAGCCTTCCTGAGGTTCAACCCCAAACATTGGTAAACTTCGACACCCCCTTTGTTGGGACCCATATCCTTGGTCCGCCCCTTAGTGGTGTCAGACCGGTTCTCAGGCAGCTAACCATGCGTAAGCCCCACACTCGATTCATACTCCTCCAACCAAGAGTGCCCCTCTTGCGATGAGATTCTAACCATGCGTAAGCCCAAACATGTCTTCAGGTTGTTGTCATTTGTGTACACTCTGATTCCATGCCCCATCCTGAACTACGTGGACTTTGATTTCTTGCCACGGGGATACGTAGGAAGCCTCTCTAAGGTTCAAGACCATCACCCATGTCCCATCCTGGTCTCTCCCTTGACCCCTTTGTGTTTCGGAAAGATCATGCCTTAACTTGTCGGTTCCATTCCCTTTGGGTCTCCATCCATGCGCCCATTCTCACAAGCCGTCTCCCCAGGTGACTCATTGCCCCATCCCAGAACTACATGGACTTTGATTCCTTTCCATGGGGATATGTAGGAAATCTCTTCGAGGTTCAATCCCAATACAATCACCTCTACATCGGTTCACGATTCCATCCCTATTCATTCCATCCTTAGACACTTCATCCATATCCATCTTGACTTTATCTGGGCTGCCAAATCCTAGTGAAATCATGCCATCCATTCGGGCAGATAACCATGTGTAAACCCCATTCATCTCATTGCTCTTTGTAGCACCCAATCCGCCAACCACACGTAAGCCCCAACATGTCTTCGAGTTGTTTTCCATTGCATACACCCTGATCCCATGACTCACCCTATCGAACTATATGGGTTTTGATCCATGTCTTCTATACGGGGTACGTAGGAAGCCTCCACGAGGTTCAATCCCAGCCAATGGTAAACCTTGGTGTCCCCTTTGTTAGGACTCAATCATCTTCTAACCCGCCCTTTGAGGCGTCCAGACCAGCCTTCACGGTGTGATATCTTCCCTCTATGGGACACACCACCTTAGATCCATCCTCATTGGGGGTTTTGATCCACCCATCTGGTAAACCTTCCAGGTACTCCCTCCTAGGGATGTACCCATCTGATCCACTCTCATCAATGTTCTGATCGGTCTGATCCGTCTCCGCTGAACATTAAACTCGCGACATACCCCGTGTTAAACATGGGAAGCTGAGGAAAACCTTAGAGACATGCATCTGTCATATAATTCCTTGCATTTAACATGGGATGACTTGGGCTTCCGTGCCCTCGAGAAGCCCTGTCATAAGGGGAAGAAATCCAGGTGTACCAGTGTTTCAGTGTCCATACATGCCAGCGATGCCAACGTGACTACTCCCTTGACTAAAGGTTGCTGCTCTAACTTGACTCCATGGAATGTCCTGGCATAAGCAGTGTAATTAATTGACATCCACAAAGATATGGCATCAGGATGAGTTTCACGAACGTCTTAATCTTTAAGGGAGACCCGATGTAACGACACGAAATTTTGAATATTTTTTTTTTGTTTCCTAACTTTGTGTGTTATTTTATTTTATACTCAACAAAACTATTTCATTTAATAAAATGAGTATAATTAAAATAAGACCATTGGGTTTTGACTGTTATATGACCGTTGATCAATAAGACCGTTGGAAACTAGATGTTGCGATTATTGTCTATAAATACAAGTGATCTTGATTAATTAATATAGAAAGAAGATTTGATGGCCCCTTCCAGTAGTCTCAGGCCAATCGAAGCCCATCTGATGGAACTCGGGAAGGAGGTAGCACCTTTGGGCTTTGCTCTGGACCAAACCCAAGCTGAAATTCATTGTGTGAAGCTGGAACGGAATCGCCTTCGCGAGAAGTTCAAGCTGATAGAAATCACTACTCGGGCAATGTTGGCCGAGCCGCCCCAAGATTCTATCACCATAGCACACCTTACTCTTAGGTCCTATGCTGGTGTTATAAGGGGCTATGTAACGAGATCGTAACTGCCTTGTGTAATCCTTTGATTTAAATAAAAAATGTGATTTCTTCTTATGATGATATTTGTGAATTTTCAAATGTCTGGATAAATATAGTATGCATATTATTGATAAATTTTAGAAAAAGTATATTTTAAAAATATTTATGTAAACCTTAAATAATTAATAATGTGTAATGATTTTTAAAAAATGGCATTCTACAGTTATGTTCAGTAAGAAATTTAGAGTCTAATAAGATCAGCTTAATTTTTGATGAATAGTAAATTATGAATAGTGATTTTATGCTTATGATTAGTAATGTGACCAAATGGATTAAGTAACTTCACTTAAGTATTAATATAATTTAGGCACCTTGATTAAGTAATGTGATTAAAAAAAATAGGTAAATAACTATTTCAGAAATTATTGGTTAAGTATTAGTTTTTTCAGGTAAATAGTGTTTTTTATTTAAAAATTAAATTAAAAATATTTAGAAAATTATTTTCATAAAATGGAGTTCATTTTTGAAATTAGAGCATCGATATTTGGTTAAGGTGAAATTTTGGGATTTTTCTGAGAAAGTTGAATTTTCAATGAATAGTAAAAATACAGTTTTTGAGTTTCAGGTGTTTAATGACATCATTAAGGATGTAATAATTATGCAATAATTTTAGTCAACTTATGAATAGTAAGTTAAGGTATGAGGTGTCCCAAGTGGCCAATACCATGGGCAAATACCATGGGCAAGCCCATGGTTTTGCCAATACCACCGATGAGGTGTCCCTTGACAATTAATGCTTTGTCCCCTCACTTCTCCTATAAATACCAAGCCTTTCCCTCATTCATTTCACTCCCAACTCCCCCTCAACGAAGCTCTGGTCTCATTACCTCCCAAGGAGTCCTCCCAAGGTTCCCCCAAGCCCTCAAGGTCCCGACCTTTGAGTTTTAAGAGTTACGTTTTAAGGTAAGGGATCCTACCTCTCTCTTTCTTTTCAAGTACTCTATTTTATGTCATTTCTTTTATGCTCCATGTTCTTATATTGGAGGATGTTCTTTTATATTCACATTACTGTAATTTGTATTTTCATATGATGAGAGACCCCCTCTTACTCTCATCAATTCATTTTAAGAATTTTTAAGTGGCGTCGTTAGGTTGCCGAATTTTTTATAAGGGATTCTTTCACCCTTCTCATTTTCAAAGTTCTATTTCATGTCAAGTCTTTCAAGTTCCTTTTTCTTATGTTGGGGTATGATCTCTGTATCCATCATACTGTCCTTTTATGTTCATATGATGAGAGACCATATTTGATCTCATCAATTCATTTTTTAGAAGTTTTAAGTGACGCTGTTAGGCTGCCGAATTTTTTATAAGGGATTCTTTCACCCTTCTCATTTTCAAAGTTCTATTTTCATATCAAGTCTTTTAAGTTCATTTTTCTTATGTTGGGGTATGATCTCTGTATCCATCATACTGTCCTTTTATGTTCATATGATGAGAGACCCTATTTGATCTCATCAATTCATTTTTTAGAAGTTTTAAGTGACGCTGTTAGACTGCCGAATTTTTATAAGAGAAATCTTATTTTTGTCTTCTTTTCAAGTTTTTCATTTCATATGGTATGTATTTCAAATTTCATTACCATGTTCTTATATCATTTATATTCTATTCCTCTACTGTTTTGTGGATCATTTATGAGTGGGTAACCCATGTCCCCCCTCTTTTCAATATTTTATTGTTTTGTGGATCATTTATGAGTGGGTAACCCATGTCCCCCCTCTTTTCAATATTTTATAAAACCCTGTAACATAGTCGTTATGTTGTAGAATTTTCGTCTAAAAAATGTCTCTCTTTTTCTCAAATTTTTTTATTTTATTAAGTGAATACTCAAAGATCTTTTTTCTACAGGGGTATTCACATATATATCAAAATGTTCTATTTTAATTCTGGGATTTACATACATGAAACTCGCTTTCCTTTTCTGTGGGTTTAAAATGACATAAAGATCGTGTCTTAAAAGCAGTTTTTAAAATATTATGATTATGAAATGAAACCCATTTCTTTTATGCTATATAGGTTATTTATGAAATGTTTAATGATGATATATGTGTCTCACATGATAATAAAGACAAATTTAAGGGTGTGCCCTGATAGCGCTCCAATGCATTGGGTAATGATGTAATATCTAGGCATTACAATTTTAACGATACCTTGGTGAATAACCTTGGTAATTTTTTTTAAATGACACCTTGAGGATGAACCTTGTGATATGTTCATGATTGTCTAAGTTAAATGTTGTAGCCACATCTTCAAGTTATGAATCATGTTCTTTTCATTATGATACGCCTCATGATCTCTTTCTCAAGCCTTAAAGTTATTTATCATGACTTTATTGATATATCTCAAGTTCACATGTAAAATGTTTCTCTTGTTTCCCTTATTGGACCTTCTGCTCACCCTTTCCTTTGATGTATGTTCCCAGGTTATGAGATGCAGTAATGAACTTAGGATGAACAAATGAAGAAGCCTTTCAAGTGTTTAAGAATTTTTTTATGTTGTCATGTATTAAATTCCTGGTTTCCAAGACACTAAATCTTAAAGATCCTCGATTTTGTATAATGTAATGAAAGTTTATGTGATAAAAAGGCGGGATGCTATACCCAGACTAGACAACAAATATCGAGGAGAAATCCCTAGAAGGAGAGACCGACATCCCATCATCCCATTTAGATCAAGGAGAAAACATCACTAAAGAAGCGATGGATGCCACCTACCTTTGGAAAGCGGGAATGAGGGGTAACAAATAACTGTGTGTCCTCCTCGACAGACGGATGTGCACGCCCCGACGAAAGCGTCGGAAACAGAAATGGTGAACCCGACGTGAATCTATTCTCCTTAATATGGAGATTAGTAGCGTTCGAGACATCAGCAGATAAGTGTGTCACTGGATCTAGATATACGACGTTAGGTCCCGCCAAAAAAATAATGGTCCTGGTGTGAAACTCACCAGGATTTGGGGCAGTTAATTGTTGGGCATCTTGGTATGTGACGTTGTCACCGTGGATCTTTCTATCCAGCCATGGAAGACTAAACAGCACTGGGGCACTAGGCATTTCTTTCCTACTGTCTGTACTGATGGCTAAATTTTCCTGCTTTGTAGGACCCAAGATACAGCTACAGGAAACTGATCACCACCCACCCGCAGATGCAGGGGCAAGGGCAATTCCAACACAGCAGTCTCACACAGATTCATCCTTTCTGTGACAACTTTCGTGACCATAACAATCGGGCGCCCACGCCCCATATCACCTGCCGAATTTATTCAAAGGAGGGTGATTAATACTCTTGTCCATCAATATGAACATGAGGGGGTTATCCCAATAAGGGATATGGCCTGTCAAGACCTAGAGACCTCAATGCCCTGTCAATGCCGCCACCCCCAGAGGCTGTGCAGGGAGCTGCTGCTCCCCACTCCGACCTTCAACAGCTTCAGGAGCCTATCCCCATAGCACTCTTATGATTCACTCCCTTGTGCAGATGAAGTAAGAGATGCCCGAGTCCTCTCAGCTATGGCCTCGGCCAGGGAGTCGCTGAGGAGTGCTCCCAATCATTCTTGTCAGCGTCGCCAGCCGGTCCCACAGACCAAGGAGCAGGTGGTCCATACCACTGCACAACCAGCTCGGCTAACCCAACGTTAACGTCTGGTACAAGCTCAGGTTGACGCCTTCTAGGGGGCATCATCTTCCACAGCTTTCGTGGCCTGAGCCACCAATGGCGTGTCTATTGGCCCCCAGTTGTTGTTACAGAACAGGGGAACTTCCTTGTCCCAGAGCAGAAGCGCTTTCATGCCCATTTCAGAGTGAGGCACTAGCCACCCCACAAACAGGCTGAGTTGACTCCTTCGGTCACCGGTGCAATCGACAGTTATCGTGGGCCAACCTGTGATGATGATGTTCAGTACAGAGGTCCTTCCCATACCATTATTAGACAGAGTGGAGGTTTCTCCTACTCTCGCATTCAGCATGAAGGTCCTCCCCATGTCACCATCATCAGCCCGAGCAGAGGTTATCAATGCAAAGATCTTCCTTGCCCTATCACTTACCAACATGGAGGTCCTCCCCGTGTTCTCACAGACTCCAGCGGAGGCCCTCCCTGCTTCATCAACGGTTGTTACGAGGGTCTTTCACGTATCTAGTTTGGTAAGTACGAAGGCCCTCCTCGTACCACATCTACCAGAGCTAGCCGACACGGAGGTCCTCCCCGTGCTACGGACGACCACCATGCGGGGCCTCCCCATGCACTAACCAGCTCCAGCGAAGGCCATCCTCGCTCCAACACTCTCAATCACAGAGGTCCTCCCCGTGTTCCATTTGACATTTTCTCAGGTGCTCCTCACACCCCGGTCTGTTTAAGTGGAGGTTCTCCCTGCTCTAGCACCAACCCAAGCAGAGGTCCTCCCCATGTCAAAGATCTACCCTACTCTAAAGAACCGTCCCGAGGTAGGAGGATGGGTCGTCGCCGCGAGAGGAAAAACCATGAGAATCCTCAAACCGCAATCAAACCCATCTATTTTTCAAATTCTGAAGTGGAGTGTGATTCGATGATGGAACCTTCATCCCGATCCTCTATGTCAGGGGCTGGGGCAGGAACAATGTGTATCATCCCCATCCTTCTGAAAAGTGAGGTCCACCAGATCCCTACATCCCTCCAAAGATACATACAGTAGGATGAAGATTTGACCCCTTTCTAGGGCATGATCGTTCAATCCTCCTTATCGTCACCAACATCATTCTCTACCTCAATAGGAGATCACGAAGAATTGTTCTAGGGACCAATAGAGGATGAGCAACAGCATGACCCACCGCCAATGACCACAACCCCTACCCAGGAAGTAGTGGTCTTTAGTCCATCTTATAGGGATGTGGTGGTTCAATCAGTGCATTCTCTAGGAAGCAACCCAAGATGCAGTGGTTTGTCAGCTCGTGCGTCGTACTCTCCACCAACCATCCTACCACTGCAACGGTCCGCATCAGTGTTGTTATCGGTCACTCAACCTCACCCAGTCGATGAATGAGGCAATCAAGGGCCATATCTTGAGTCTGATCTGAGAAGTTTGTGGGACATCCTCGTAGAAGACCATTTCCCAAAGATGTTTTGGCCAATTGTAACTTCAACATTCTGGAGTCCCTCACCCAGGATGAGGTTATGTGCCTCCGTAGAACCTTAGGGATGACGCATTTTTGTCTCCGTCATCGATGGTTAGCTTACCCAAAAATCCGAGAACACCTCGAAGACATTGACCTGTAGTGCCGCCTAGTTGAGTTGGATACACTCCCTGTTGCTTAGCACCCTGCGTCACCTGGTTATCATCAGACCCTCCAGCAACGATTCATTCAGAGCTTCATTGTGCTTTGCAAAGTTATCAAGGAAGCTTCCCCGCATGTCCAGATCCGTGGCTAGGGGCAGTATACTACCCTACATTTCAATCCTATCTTGTGCCAGCTTGGTTCACCCGGTGATATCGAGCATATGCCTCTGAGCGTCGTTATAGTGAACATGGTCATTCCTGAGATATACCCAAAAGGGGACACTGACACAAGGCCTGGAGAAGAGGAACAGCCTACTGGGGCAGTATAACACCTGACAGACCCTGCGGGTGTCCATACTCACCAACAAAGAACTTTGTTTGGCCTTCCTACACCTTCCAAGTCATTACCTCTCAGTCGAGACCCCAACAAGGGCAAAGAGAAAATTGGGACTGTCAACCCCTCTAACCCGTTTGGATCAATCCAAAAGACAGAAGATGATCCTGAAAAGGATGTGTTGCGTCAACAGCTTGCAGAACATAAAAAGATGGTCGATGATCTTCTCGTTGAGCGCACCACCGAACGACGACTAGATTACGGTAATCCTTGATTGGGGCAGTAGGGGCAGGTACAACTTCCACCCATTGAGTTGCCTTCTGGTGAACTTGACCACCCTACCCATCTAGACAGGGTAGAGGCCAGAGTTTATGGAAAGCGAGCACGATATGCATCACCGAATCCACCTGAATTTCATGACAACCATCCTCAGGACCTGACTCGGGTTCCATCAGCCGCTCCACAAGTCCCACCGGCTACTCCGCATGTAATTCCCCCAGCTCCTCAGGTAATTCTGCCAGTCGCCCCACAAGTCGTTGGGCCCACTTACCACATTGAAGAACCTGCCAATGCATTGGTGGTCAGGGACCCTCATCAAGATCGGAATCCTCATCCAGATGATCTGATGGCTGCTCTTATTGCTCGCCTCGAGGCTCTGGAAACTCGATAGGTGACAATCTTTCCAAATGGAAAGCCATATCCGGCATGGGTGGACGATATGTCAGCACCCCCAAGTTTCGAAAATCCTACCTTCTCCCCCTTTAATGGGATGGGTGATCCACTGCAGCATCTGACCCACTTTATTTCAAGGTGTGGACCCATGCTGGGAACTCCAACACAACAAGAAGCTGATAAGCTTCAGTGTTTCATACAAACATTGGAAGGGCTCATGTTTGTCTGGTACAGCCAGTTACCCATTGGGTCAATAGCTGGTTGGGAGGATCTTTGTAGGTAGATTCTCTACCAAGCTCCCACTTCATCCTCACTCAAAGCCTTTGGAGTTCATCCAACCTCTGCCCTCTTCTTTCTAGAATCCTCCCAAGGTGTTCCAAGCTCTCAAAAAGTCTCTCTCAAGTCTCTCTCAAGCCTTTGAAAGCACACTTCTAAGTAAGAGTTTTTCTTCCTTTCTCATTTTTATCCAATTTTTTTAATGTTGTTATGCCCTTTTAATTTCAATTATAAATGTTGGGGTATGGTTTCGCACCTCCCCCATACTGTCCTCTTTATGTTTGAATTATGGGAGACCCATTTCTCTCTCATTAAATGCCTCCCATGTACACTTGTTACTATGTCGAAATTCCGAAAAGAATTTCTCTCTCCTCATTTACATTCAAGCAATTCTATTGTATCATGAATTTAAATTTCATTAAATTTGTTGGGACATGTATCTATGTGACCCCCTTATTGTCCATGTCATGTAAATATGATGAGACACCCCTTTCTCTCTCATCAACCATTTTTATGAATTCTTACGTCACGCCATTACGCTACCGAAATTGCTCCGATTTTCCAAGCCAATGTCATTGTGTAGTGAATACCATGCTCATTTCTCTATCAAGGGTATTCACCTTTATGTACATTTACTTATTGATTATAAAGTTTCATGTATGAATTCAACATTCCTTTATCGTGGAATAAATGATGATGTTTTATGAATCCATGTTATATGATCCATATGGCACACTTTTGCATGAAATGAAATGTTTAAGAAGGGTGTACCCTTATAGCGCTCCAATGCATTGAGTAAAGTATAGTATCATGATACGTCATGTGCAATGGGTGTTGACTCATGCTAATTCAAGTGCAACGAGGTTTTACTCGTGCTTCATATGCAATGAGGATTTACTCATGCTCCATGTGCAATGAGCCTTGGCTCATGCTAATTTCATGTTAAGTGTTTTTGCCACATTTCCATGTTATGATTATCATGCTTTATCATGCCTTTATGTTTATGCTTCTATTGTGCTCTATTGATATGTTTATTGTGTAACATGTATTTTATTCCTCATGTTGTTCCATGATTATTCCCTCACTGAGTTTTATAGCTCACCATTTTCTTATGCATGTCCTCAGGTTATCCCATGCAATGCTAAGTACAAGGGAATGTAGTGGTCATGTAAAAGAAGTTTTCAATAAAGATGTTGTATTTCATGTTTTAAGTTGTTATGTAATGATCCTAAGCCCCAAAGATACCAGACCTCTCGATCTTCTATGTTTTATCAAGTGAAGTTTATGTAATAAATTATGTTTAATTGTGTAATAAAAGATCAGGGTTGTCATAGTTGGTATCAGAGGATAGGTTTAGTTATTTTTGGGATTAGGATTAGAAAACCCTAGTAAATACCTAGATATAAGACTAAGTATAATAAAAACATTTGTATGTTTTGGTGAGTATTGAGTAAGTGATTTATCAAGAAAATACATCTCTGTCTGGATACGAGCAGGTAGAGGCGGCTCTGACACAGATGTACCTAGGGGTGAAAATCCCGACAAGGAGTTTCGGGCTTGACCCGGGGTATCCTGGTACACGACAACGGGACTTGCTACACTCTTGGTTACGACACTTCCAGGGGATATGCTTTGGTAAATTCACAAGTTTAGTATAAACCCTTATTAAGGGAATTAAAAAAATGCCCCTAAGAATATATGTTAGAAAGTAGATCATGGATAACATAGATTGAAGCCTATAGATTCATAAGTTAAAGAAATAAAAGTTATTTATAAGTCATCAGCTTTTGTCTTTGGATTACCCTTTATGTGTTACCCCTAACTTTCCTTTTATTCTAGCCAATGGCCGGTAATAGGAGGACTCGGCCTAACAACCGATGTGAAGATCAATGTGATGACTGTACTAATGAGATGTCCAATCCAATGGGAGCAGAAATCACAAACTTTGTCACGCTTCTCTCTCAGCTAACTCAAGATTTGAATAGAAACATGGGTCAAGAGGAACGTTCAACCCCTCCTAAGAAAGAAAAAGTCGCTATCGAGAGCTTCACGAGACAAAGGCCTTCTACTTTTAATGGATCATCTGACCCCTCAATCGTCGAACAATGGATCAACTCCATTGAAAATATCTTTTACATCTTTCAATGTTCTGAACAAGAGAAAGTTATCCTGGATGCTTATCATATGGAGGGTGAATCTAATCAATGGTGGACGTTGATCAAAAATACGAAGCTTGAGGAGGAGATCGAGGCGTTGGAATGGAAGGATTTCCGAAAGATGTTTTTCGATAAATATTTTCCGCACACCCTCCGGATTAAGATGGAAAGGGACTTCCTTGCTCTCAAGAAAAAAGACGACGAATCTGTTGGAGCGTACAAGGCAAACTTCACAAGCCTTGCACGATATGTTTCCGGATTTGTCATTACCCCCGAATGCAAGGTTGACCGCTTCTTTGGTGGGCTGAAACCTAGCCTGTGGAAAGTGCTGGTGATCCGTGATTTCGACAGCTATAAGGAAATTTTCTTATGTGCCCTCAAGGTCAAAATGGAGATCAGAGAATCTCAGGGGTATCATGGGGATAAGAAGCGTAAGGTGGACTTCAATATTGGCGGTCCGATGGATAAATCCAATGGTGCTAAGAAGATCTAGCACCCCACTTGCCAAAGGTGCGAAAAGAAGCACCCTGGAAATTGCCTAAAGGGGATGAGGAAATGCTTTAGGTGTGGAAGAGAAAGACACTTAACTGTCAACTGTCGGTAAGAAAGACCCATGGCTGCGACAGAGGAGAGGAACGCTCCGTTCGAACCTCAACGTGTGGTTCATTGCTACAACTGCAAAGAACCAGGGCATCTCGCAAATCAGTGCCCTAAGCCAAGGGTTTTCGGAGGCAACCAACAACCTCCAAGGCAGCAAGGGCGAGCTTTTTCCATCACTAATACCGAAGTGAACCCTGACAACGAAGTGGTGATAGATATGCTAGTTATTCATTCAAGAATAGTGAACTTACTTTTTGATTTAGGTTCTACACATTCTTTTATATCTCAAAAGTTTAGTAGAATAATCCCAACACCACCACAAATCATGGAAGTGAAGATGTCGGTGAGTACAACAAATGGGGCAATCATTGCATCCCATGAATATAACTCCTCCCCTGTCATAATCTGTGGATTGAAATTCCCAGTGAACCTTGTCATACTCCCTCTGGTGTAATTTGATGCAATTCTTGGCACGTATTGACTTTCCTTATATAGAGCCAACATAAATTGTCGTGAGAGGGAAATCACTCTCCATGTGGAGAATCGACCCCCGGTTTTTTACAAGTGCAAAGAGGAAGATGAAACTTCTTTAGCTCCATCATCTCAAGCGTGGATATTACTGCCCTATGAGCACGCGTATCTGGTTCAGATGATTGAGTCCAAGGAAGCAACCATCCTTGAATACATGCTTATTGTGAGGGAATTCGCTGAAGTATTTCTTAGGGAATTTTTTGGTCTTCCTCCTATAAAAGATGTTGAATTCTCAATTGATCTTATACTTGTGGTGTTCCCAATATCCAAGACTCCGTATAGAATGGTTGTTGTGGAGCTTGAGGAGTTGAAGAAACAATTATAGGAGAATCTGGATAAAGGGTTTATACGCCCAAATGCTTCACCATGGGGTACACCAGTCCTCTTCGTCAAGAAGAAGGATGGGTCAATGCGCCTTTGCATCGATTATCGTGAGCTCAACAAAATCACGATAAAGAACAAGTATCCTCTCCCACGAATTGATGACTTGTTTGATCAGCTGCGTGGAACATAATACTTCTCCAAGGTGGATTTGCGGTCGGGATATTATCAAGTAAGGGTAAAGAAGGAAGATATCCCCAAGACTGTTTTTCGTACAAGATACGGGCACTATGAATTCATAGTAATACCTTTCGGACTCACTAATACTCCAGAAATCTTCATGGAATTGATGAATATAGTCTTTAGAGATTACCTCGACAAATTTGTGGTAGTCTTTATAGATGATATTCTGATATACTCCAAAACCAAGGAGGATCATGAGGAGCATCTAAGAACTGTACTAGAGACCTTGCGGAAGGAGAAGCTCTATGCAAAGTACAACAAGTGTGAGTTCTGGTTGAAGGAGGTCTCATTCTTGGTCCATATCATCACAAGCAATGTGATATCTATGGATCCCTCCAAAACAGATGCAATTGAGGGATGACCGAGACCAACATCGGTAACGGATATCCGTAGCTTCTTGGGGTTAGCTGAATATTATCGACGATTTGTGAGAAATTTCTCACGATTGTCCAACCCTCTTATCAAGCTAACTCGGAAGGGAGTAAAGTTTTCTTGGAGTGATGAATGTGAAGAAAGCTTCAAGGAGTTGAAAAGGAGGCTTATCACTGCGCCCGTGCTCACATTACCCACAAGTGGAGAACTTTTTGTGGTATTCAATAATGCTTTGATGAAGGGCCCGGGATGTATGTTGATGAAAAATGAAAAAGTCATTGCCTATGCTTCAAGGCAATTGAAAGTTCATGAACAGAACTATCCAACACATGACCTCGAGTTGGCTGCAGTGATTTTCGCTTTGAAAATTTGGCGGCATTATCTCTTTGGGGAGAAGTGTGAAATATATATGGACCACAAAAGCCTCAAGTATATATTCACACAGAAAGAGTTGAACATGCGCTAATGAAGATGGTTAGAGCTGATCAAAGACTATGACTGCTCAATCCACTACCACCCTGGGAAAGCGAACAAGGTGGCGGATGTCCTAAGTAGAAAGGACCCAACGATTCTATCATTGATGAGAATTGAAAAGGATCCAATCTTCCTAGATTTGATGAAGATGGACATGAGAATCATAAAGAAGGGAACATCATCAATCCTTTCACAAATGATTGATCAACTGTCACTTTTGGAAAGGTTAAAGGATGCTCAAAAAAATAATGTGGTAATTCAGGAAAAAGTGAAAGCTATCGGAAAAGGGAAATCCTCGGAGTTTAATTTTAATGAAGAAGGGATTGTGAGATTTGGGAAAAGACTATGTGTTCCATCAATTCCAGAGCTGAAGAAGGAACTTTTGGATGATGCACATAGTTCAAATTTCTCTATTCACCCAAGAAACACAAAGATGTATCGAGATCTCTGAGAGCATTATTGGTGGGATAATATGAAGAAGGAGATCGTTGAATATACATCAAAATGCTTGGTGTGTCAGCAAGTAAAGGCAGAGAGGCAGAAGTCTAAGGGGATGATGCAACCATTGCCCATACCAGAATGGAAATGGGAGAACATCACCATGGACTTTATCACCGGACTTTCGAAGACATCCAAAGACAACAATGCAATCTGGGTTGTGGTGGATCATCTTACAAAGGTTGCACACTTCATTGCAATTCAGGAGGATTTCTCATTGGATCAACTGGCACAGATATATATCAGGGAAGTGGTAAGGCTGCATGGAGTACCACTATCTATTATGTCTGATCGAGATCCAAGATTCACTTTTAAGTTTTGGAAGAGTCTTCAACATGCTCTGAATACTGAACTGAACTTCAGTACGACCTATCATCCTCAAATTGATGGCCAATCTAAGTGGACTATCCAAACACTTGAGGACATGTTGAGAGTGTGCTCAATGGACTTTAAAGGAGTATGAGATCAATATCTTCCTCTGGTTGAGTTCTCTTATAATAATAGTTTCCACTCGAGCATCCAAATGGCACCATATGAAGCCCTTTATGGGAAAAGGTGCAGAACACCGGCATGTTGGGATGAGGTCGGTGAGCGTAAGCTGCTTGGACCAGAAATGGTCGAAGAAATGGTGGAGAAAGTGAAAACCATTCAGCAGCATATCAAGACAGCCCAGAGTCTACAGAAGAGTTATGCAGATAACCGTCGATGAGACCTTGATTTTAAAGTTGGAGACATGGTATTTCTATGCATATCTCCGTGAAAGAAGGTCATGAGGTTTGGAAATAAAGGGAAGTTAAGTCCAAGGTACATCGTCCCCTTCAAGACTCTTGATCGTGTTGGGGCTGTAGCCTATCGACTAGCACTTCCACCTACCATGGCCAAAGTACATGATATCTTTCATGTATCCCTCTTAAGGAATTACATACCAAACCCTTCACATGTACTCTCTTCAGAGGTGGTACAGTTAGAGGATGATCTTTCTTATGAGGAGCAACCAGTGAAGATCTTAGATCGTAGAGAAAAAGTTCTACGAAATAAGATAATGTCCCTCGTCAAGGTGTTGTGGTGAAACCACAAGTTTGAAGAAGCGACGTGGGAATCAGAGGAAATGATGAAGCAGAGTTACCCACATCTGTTTTAGTGTGGGAAAAGGAAATTCCGAGGGTGAAATTTCATAAGGGGGGAAGATTGTAACGACCTAAACTTTCATTAATGGAAATCCCTCTTGATCTAATTAAATGTCTCTTTATATAAAATGTTTATATAAAATGTCAACTTCTTTGGTTTTACGTTAAGAATTATGAACGTTGCTAATATAGTCGTTGAACAGTGATCACATGATTAGTATAAATATATGGTTTTAACAAATCCAATTTACTCAGACAAAGGAAGCAATGGCCTCATCCAGTAGACGTGCCCCATACGAAACCCATTTGTCAGAGCTCGGAAAGGAGGTGGCGTCATTGGGCTTCGCTCTTGACCAAGCCCAAGCCGAGCTTGAATATGTTAAGCTCAAGCGGGACCACCTACGAGAGAAGTGGAAGTTGATAGAGATTACCACCCGAGCAATGTTATCTGAGTCACCCCAAGAGTCTGTCACCATCACACACCTTACTCTTCGGTCTTATGCAGGTGTTATAAGGGGTTATGTAACAATACCTTATCATTATGGTTATGTACATTATTTTTGTATATAATAATGAATATACTTTCATTTTATTATTGTTACCTTGTAAATAGTTTTTAAATCTCAAATAGTATTTTTTTAGTTAAAATTCAACTAAGAAATCAATTTTGATGAATTAATGGATTTTTGAATTAAATAATATTTTAATAAAATATGATTATTATTAAATTGATTTTTATTAAATATAAATGATTGTATAATTTTATGAATGCAATTGTAATTTTTATTAAGGTTTAAAGCCATTTTTGTCAAAACCCATGAATTTTCGATAAATGTCGGTTTTTATTTTAAAAGTGAAAATTAACATATTTAGAAAATTGTTTAGATAAAATGAATATTATTTCTAGAATCAGGATGTCGAAATTATCCAATGGTGAATTTTTCATAATTTTCTGAGAGTCAAATTTTTGGGTAAAAATTAAATACCGTTTAAATATATAATGTGTTATATGACATCATAATGACCCAATAGTGATGTAATAAAATACTATAAGCCTTATATTCTACTAATATATGTTTTACCATTAAAATAATGAGATTTTGGGTTTGTTTGACTTATTTTACAAAGCATTAATGGACCATTCGAGACTTATTAAACATCTTGTCTTTTTAAATTGTTTTCCTTGGGAGTGTGACTCACCTCCACATAAGCAACCTCGTTATTTTAAGAATTTCGGACTTTGGAATTATAAAATATTGTTTTCCACTTCCCTTTTCCAAAAACCATGGGCAAAAACCATGAGATGGTTTGTGGTTTGGATTAGTTTAATGTGAGGTGTCCCAAACCTAAATAATAAAGAATTTTCTCACCTTTCCTATATAAACTCACCCAAGATCCCACTTTCTCCTCACTCAAAGCCTTTGGAGTTCATCCAACCTCTGCTCTCCTCTCTCTAGAATCCTCCCAAGGTGCCCCAAGCTCCCAAGAAGCCTCTCTCAAGCCTCTCTCAATCCTTTGGAAGTACACTTCCAAGTAAGGGTTTTTCTTCCTTTCTCATTTTTGTCCATTTTTCTTAATGTTGTTATGCCCTTTTAATTTCAATTATAAATGTTGGGGTATGGTTTCTCATCCCCCCCATACTTCCCTCTTTATGTTTGAATGATGGGAGATCCCTTTATCTCTCATTAAATGCCTCACATGTACATCTGTTACTATGTCGAAATTCTGAAAGGAACTTCTCTCTCTCTTCATTTACATTCAAGCAATTCTATTGTATCATAAATCTAAATTCCATTAAATTTGTTGGGATATGCATCTATATGACCCTCTTACTGTCCATGTCATGTAAATATGATGAGACACTCCTTTCTCTCTCATCAACCATTTTTATGAATTCTTACGTCACGCCGTTACGCTGCTGAAATTGCACCGATTTTCCAAGCCAATGTTATTGTGTGGTGAATACCAAGCACATTTCTCTATCAAGGGTATTAACCTTTATGCACATTTACTTATTGATTATAAATTTTATGTATGAATTCCACATTCCTTTATCGTGGAATAAATGATGATGTTTAATGAATCACTACTACAAATATGTCTTTTATCAGCGCTAAAAATGGCCTTTAACAGCGCTAGAAAAGTGATGTTAAAACCGAAGAAGATAAAGGGGGGGTCCCCTTTATGAGCGCTAAAACAAAGCGCTGATAAAAGGGTCATTTATCAGCGCTTTGTTTTAGCGCTCATAAAAGACCCTTTATTAGCGCTTCATTTATCATCGCTTTCATTTTAGCGCTGATAAAAGACCCCTTTTATTAGCGCTTTTAAAAAAGCGCTGATAAAATGTAAAAAAAAATTAAAAAAAATACTGCCAATCGGGGGGGCTTTTATAGCGCTTGAACCCCCCCTTTTACAACGCTTTTCCACCACCCTACAGCACCCCACGCCCCACGCATCCCCTCCACCCTTTATCAGCGTTTGCTCTCATATTCCCCCATGCGCGTGCGCCCCTGCCTCCACCATGATTTGAACTTGAGACCCCCCCTTGCACGCCTAAGCCCTTACTACTCTATTTTGATTTGTTTTCCATTTCATGATATCTCTCTATATATATATTTAGTTATATTTATTCGTATGGTAATATATATTTATATTAATATATATATAGTTATATTAATATATATATATAGTTATATTAATATATATATATATATAGTTATATTAATATATATCTCTATTTATATATATATATATATTTAGTTATATTTATTCGTATAGTAATATATATTTATATTAATATATATATATATAGTTATATTAATATATCTATATATATATATATATTTATAGTGATATTAATATATATATTTATAGTGATATTAATATATATATTTATAGTAATATTAATATATATATATGTGTGTAGTTATATTAATATATATATATAGTTAGATTAATATATATATATATAGTTAAATTAATATATAGGTATATAAATATTCATATATTTGTATTTTAAATAAAATGGATATTAGTTATTATTTAGATAAATCTAATATATTTTATATGTAAATATATTTTATTATTTATATTTATAATTAAATTTTTAGGTGTGAATATATAAAAAAATATGTATATATTGTTATATATTTGATTATAAATAGCAGTGCATTATAAAAAAATGATGAAATTTCAAAGATATAATATCAATATGAATGTAATACCTTGGAATAAATTCAGTCCCTACCAAAAAAAAGCCAATAATACCCCCTTAAATGAGGCTGAAAATCCACAAAATGTTAAAAAATCAGGGTACTCCGACTAAAAACTCAATTTTGGAGGCCTTCTGGACCTTTTTTGGCCTAAAAAAAACCTTGATCGGGGTTTTCCCGGTCACAGCAATGTAGAGCTCGTCGCAGGTTTCGATTTGATATGTGGTAGAGCTCAAACGGACACCCGGAACAAAAGTTATGGCCGTTTGAAGTTTGAGTTGCGTTTTCAACATATTTTGGATCGATTTTTATTTTTTTTAAATTTTTTTAGTCTTCAAATTGTTATTAAATGACTATTACTCCATAATAATTAGAAAATTATTAATTAAAAATACTATTTTAATTTTTTTATAAGCCATTTTCACTAAATATCTTATATATTAAGTATATTAAGTGTAAATGTATATTTATACTTATCTAAAATATATTTAAAAATTATATATTACATTTATATCAATATAACTACATTTATATATTTATATATTAATATATTTTTTTAATTAATTTTTTTTGAAGTCAACCCTTTATCAGCGCTACTAAAAAGCGCTGATAAAGGGGGTCCCTTTATCAGCGCTGATAAAGGCACCCCCTTTATCAGCGCTGATAAAGGTTAGCGCTGAGAAAAACTATTTTTGTGGTAGTGAATCCATGTTATATGATCCATGTGGCACACTTTTACATGAAATGAAATGTTTAAGAAGGGTGCGCCCTTATAGCGCTCCAATGCATTGGGTAAAGTATAGTATCATGATACGTCATGTGCAATGGGTGTTGACTCATGCTAATTCAAGTGCAACGAGGTTTTACTCGTGCTTCATGTGCAATGAGGATTTACTCATGCTCCCTATGCAATGAGCCTTGGCTCATGCTAATTCTATGTTAAGTGTTGTTGCCACATTTCTATGTTATGATTATCATGCTTTATCATGCTTTTATGTTTATACATCTATTGTTCTCTATTGATATGTCTATTGTCTAACATGTATTATATTCCTCATATTGTTCCATGATTATTCCCTTACTGGGCTTTATACCTCACCCTTTTCTTATGCATGTCCTCGGGTTATCCCATGCAATGCTAAGTACGAGGGAATGTAGTGGTCATGTAAAGGAAGTTTTCAATAAAGATGTTGTATTTCATGTTTTAAGTTGTTATGTAATGATCCTAAGCCCCAAAGACACTAGACCTATCGATCTTCTATGTTGTATCAAGTGAAGTTTATGTAATAAATTATGTTTAATTGTGTAATAAAAGATTAGGGTTGTCATATGGAGGGACAACCTCTCCAAAGCTTGAAGACTTAGCTATTAGTTTTTTGAAATTTTTCAACTATCATTTGTTCTTATAATAAAGTATACCCTCCCCGTGATAAATTACGAGGGTATACGTTTATATATTGGATCTCCTAGTGAGATCTCCTTGATTGTTGTAAATTAAGAATAATAAATCATTAATAAGATCATTAATATAAGAAAAATGATAAAAGTTTTCATTGCACTTACCAAAAATGCTTCTTTTCTTCCACTTTCAACAAATTGTTTCCATGTGTCTTCATATATAAAAGGATATATATCACATGGATTCTGATGTTTCTTGTTCCCAAAAATGAAATCAGATGTGAGGTTGGATTTAAAATCCCTCCATCTTCTAGCAGCCAATGATAAAAATTTCCTCCTGACTCCTCCAGTGTCAGGTATATCAAATATCATCTGATAAAAAGGGGGGAAACATAGATTACTATAAATATTTTAAGATTAGTAAAACAATAACAAATGAGCTTACCAAAATTGTCTCCCACAGCTGAGATAGTGTTACTTTATCAACACTTCTCCAATCATTAATCAAAATACTGACTTTGTTTTTATCCTGAACCGATACAAAACTCTTGAATTGTTTTGCATTAAGACCTCTTGAAATATCATTATCATCAAAGTCTACCACTATCCTCTAGTCTTGGCTATGAGTAACTGATGATTTTGGTAAGCGTGTGCTACCACGTTTACCAACCCTTGAACTCTTCTTTGAATATGTGGTAGTATATGACTTTTGTAAAGGATGGGGATCATCAAGAGGAGCATGTGCATGTTCCTCCCCAGAGGTATGAGTAAGATCATCTCCAGAAGTATGTGTTTGATCAGCTGATTAATCTGTCATTATCCTTCAAATCAAATCAACAAACAATTAGTATACAAATATACAAATTCAACTATTATAATACTAATGTAAATAAAAAATTAAAAATTATGAAACACAAAAGTAAAATAAAACTTAACAAATTATTATTCATACTTGTTATAGTTAACTAAAATGCTAACAATAATAATGATATATGAAATGTCATTTAAATGAATGAAAACAAATCAAAAATTGGTGTAGGAAAATAAAAAAGGTCTAACTTAATAAATCATTTTTTACAAAAAAAAAATATTTTTTCAATATACTCTTATAAAATATTTTTTTATTTAACATATTAGATTTAAAATAATTTTATTTCAACAAAATCAATAAATATATAAGTTACATAATGGTAAACATGGTAAACTAAACAAAACTAAACTAATATAAACAAACATGTTAACTTATTAGTTTTAATACGTGTTTTGTCACGACCCGTCCTCGGGGCCCGTGCTGTGACTACCCCAAGCCCGCCTTCCATAGGCCAGGGGCTGGCGACTAGCACCAAGGCGTAAATCCCAACAAAAAGGGAAGACATTGCCTTTGAAAAGTAAACAAGCACCACAGAGTAAGCAAGCGGAAAAGTAAACACTAAGTAAAAACTGTACAAGTTGTGCTGAAAGAAAAAGGGGTCGGAAATACAAGCCCAACTGTAAAGTACAACTGAAAAGAAAAACAGCAACTGAAAAGGGAAAACTGCAGCGTCGAGCCGTCCTTTGGAAGTCCCACTTGAAGGGTGGGTACAGATAGCCTCCACTGCTCCTCGGGTCCACCTGACTGCTCTGAGTACGTCCCGCCCAGTGGTCCACCTCCAGGTACTGTCCTGCTCCGCACGCCTCCTCCACGATCAGCGCTGTCCGTCGTCTGCAACCAACACCACGAAGTGCGGGCATAGCCCGTGCAGGGGTGAGTATAAGCTACTCAGTAGGGACCCCGAGACCCCCCGAAGGTCTCCCAAAATCTACAAAGGATAAGCCACAAAGGAGAGATACAATCACGAAGTAACATCTGACACGGCTTAGGTATATGCCCATACATATACCTAAGTCATCAATTCCCCGTTCGGCTCCAACGTCCGAGCCCAAGCACAACCCAATCCACACAGGAAAGCAAAACGTATACCCACACAGGATAACTCAACACAAACCACAAAGGAGAGTAAACAGTAAACCCACACAGGATAGCTCAACACAATCCACAAAGGAGAGAAACACAAGATTCAGCTCACACAGGTATACTTCTTCGGATGACGAAAAGATGATCTCTGATCCATATAAGTCGTCGGACCCACGAAGGATCGATAGGTAACGAATCTCTGCAGTGACCCACACAGGATCGGACCCACACAGGATCGGGCCCACGCAGGACCTGTAGGAGTTGGCTCACACAGAACCGCTGAGTGTTTACCCACACAGGATCGGATCCGTACAGGATCGGGCCCACACAGGACCGGACCCACGCAGGACCTGTAGCACTGATCCACGTAGGATCGCTGAGTGCAGTAGTCGTCGCAGTCCGCTGAGGATCTCTGCACAATCGTCGCCGCAGTCCACTGAGGATCTCTGCACGGTCGTCGTCGGAGTCCACGGAGGATCTCTGCACAGTCGTCGTCGTCGAGGAAGTAGTCGCAGCCAGCACTAGGGTTCCCGCACACAGCAAGCTCGTTCGGGAGGGTCCGCTCCACGAGCCGAGAGGCTGATACATCAACTGTCACGAAGTCCAGAGTTGATGTATCCAAAAGTTCTGCATCGTCAACAGGAACTCAACGCAACAGACGGCGCGTCGATCGGACGCCCGGTCTAAGAGTTATTGGCTTTTTCGTCCTAGGGGCCCGGTTGGTTTTTAATGACAAACCAACCCAACCGTACTCCACCTGCGTCCAAACCTCGGTCGGAGGGTGCCAAAAGATCCGTCTCACAAAGAGGAACTCAACAAAGCTGACTGCATGTCAATCGGACGTCCGTGGCTCAAGATATGAGCGTTTCCGCTCCGAGGGCCCGGTTGGTTTCGTGTACGAACCAACCCGGCCGAACTCAAAGTATTCCAAAACCTTGAGTGCGATGAACCGAAACGACCGTCTCGATCCAAGGATCGCGTTGCCGATGACGGCGGGTCGTTTGGAGGCTTGTAGTTCAAGATACGGCCATTTGAACGAAGTCTGTCCGAAGACGGGGGGTCCGGGCCCGGGCCGACCCGGCCCGACCCCCCCTGGTTGGCCCGAACCGGGTCGGGTCCGACCCGGTTGGCCCGGCCCGGCTCGGCCAGGGCCGGTCCGGCTCGGCTCGGCCGAGCGGCCGACGCGGGGGAAAGCCGCCGCCCCGCGTGACACTCCCGCGGCACCCGCGGGGTGTCGGCCAGACACCCGCGGGGTGTCGCGTGACAACCCCGCGACACCCGCGGGGTGTCGCCCTGGACACCCGTGGGGTGCCGCGTAACAACCCTGCGGCACCCGCGGGGTGTCGCGCTGGACACCCGCGGGGTGCCGCCGCCTCCGGCCGCCGGCGCCGCCGCGCCGGCGACCTGCGCCACCACCGGCTTCCGCGGGCCGCCGGAGTCGCTCCGGTGGCCCGTTTTCCTTCCCGTCTGCACCGTTGTTCCTCCCGGGTTCCGTTCTTTACTGCGGGATCATCAAACACCCGTTGCGGCACGTTCCGTCGTCGCCCGCCAAATCCGCAAAACATGAAGAACGACGGAGGGTTGCCGGCCCGTGTTCGTTTGACCCGCACCCTCCGCGTTAGATAATAAAATAAAAATAAAAAAAAATAAACAACGGGAGAAATTGTTCAACACATGAACCGACAATTTTAATAAAATAAAATTGTTCATTTGAAACCGGCTCTTTAATTTTTAAAGAACGTTCACGGGAATATAAGAGGGGTATTCCAAAATTATAAAATCTCTACCTCGTTGATCGTCGCATGCGGGCGTTCTTCGCGGAAAAGCTCGTCGCGGAAGAGAGGGATCGTCGCGTCGTCGCGGAATCCGGCGTTGAATCGGCGAGCTCAACGGACCAAGAACAACAGATTTAAATTATAAATAATTAAATCTGTGTTTAAAACCAAAAAGGAAGGAACCTTGTGAGGAAACCCGAAATCACTCACCTCAACGGTCGGTGATCGGAGATCGGGGCGGAGAAGGACGTCTCGGACGGAAGCGTCGTCGATTTCCGGGTTCGGCGTTCTTCGCGTTCTTCGCGTTCTTCGTGTTCTTCGCGAGGGAGAAGAAGAAACAAGGATCCTCTCAAATCTTCTCCAAAGATTTTGGGTTGGTCTTATTTTATTAATATGTCAACACACGAAAACAGGTTAAGAAACGATTGAATTAATTCGTTGAATTAATTCAACGAAAGAAACAGGCCATTTAATTCACGAAATAAACCGCCCAATTAAATGGTCTGTTAAGAATTTAGAAAACGCGTCAGTTGACTTCCATTAAGACGAGTTTTCACGGGTGCGTTTCTTAGCGGAAAGAAACGGCGGGGCTCGTGCGGGCCCCACCTCACAAATATCCTACCAAGGGGGTAGGATATTTCTGGATAGCATCCTATCCAGTTCAACTCAGTTCAAGCCGCCTTTAAGTGGCTTCAAGTGGCTTCCAAGTGGCTTAAGTGAAATAAAATAAAGTTGTCGCAAAATTATTTTATTTCTTAACTTTAAGCCCGAAAATTAAAAATCACACCCGAGCAAACGCAACTCTGGAAGAGGCGTTTCTAAGCGAAAACTGGCGCTGCGATTTCATTGGTGCCCTCAGAATTCGATTCCGGGCACCGGTTCAAAAGTTAGAAAAACTCGCTCGCCCGTTCACTGAACGTACCCGAGCCAAACTTCGGAAAATGATTCCGGGCACACCGGGCCTCGGAATCAGGTGCCGTCAGAAACTGCGCTCTTGTAAAATTCCAAAGAAAATTAAGAAAAAAATTTCCTTGAAATTTACGGGTCTTTACATGTTTTAATAAAGAAAAAAAATAAACATATCTACTATTTTATGAAATTTATAAAAGTAAATGAGAAATAAACATATGTTACCTATATTATTAGGAATGTACTAAAGGATTATTCTCCAAAATTCCTTCATCGTGATCTTTTCTTATGGAACAAACCATGTCTACGACGTGCTCATCATTATTATCTGTTAATCTTTCCATGGAAGTAGAGATCTCACATAAATCAGCATCTTCGTCAAGTTGATCATCACCAACATATTGTTTTTTTTCTTGTAAAATAATAGACCATTGCATATCATATTGATGAAGAATATAGAAAAAAATTCTTGTGTTTTCGTTATAAAAGGATCAAATGTGTCTTCCAATCTATTCAAATTAAAAAGTGTCATTCCAATTTCATCGTGTCTGACACTATTGTTACCGATAAACCATTTGCAGTTAAACACTAGAACTTTAAATTTAATGTAATCAACCTCCCATATTTCATTAATGACTCCATAATATGCATTTTATGCATAAATTGGGTTTTTATCTTTAGAACTTGAAAAATACATTGCTTCTGCAAACACCAATACACAACTATTCTGAACTGCACTTATGTTTCCCTGATCTTTCGTATGAAATGTATAGCCATTAATTTCATACACGGACCATGTTATCACATTTAAACTTGTACCACCCACTAACCATCTTAATTTTTATGATGCATCAAATCTACCAAGTATAGTCTTTTTAAACCATGATAAAAAAGTTTTGTTATGCTCATTCAAAATCCACGTTTCTTTCTTCTTTGGATGACATTGTTTCAACACATTAATATGTAATGTTATATATGGTTGAGCATCATCTATGTTATTCAAGATGTATAAATTTACCTTATTTATTTGTTCACCTGATAAAGATTTGACTTTCAAGCCATGAATCCTCTTTCCCCCATAATTAACTCGTTCATGGCGAGATATAGGCAAACCAATGTGCTCCACTATAGACAAGTAGCTTGTACAAAACTCTTCAATCTTCTTATAAATATACTTTTCAAAAATATAGGCTTCAGGTCAATATGGATTCTTAACATACCCCTTCAATATATTCATATATTTTTCAAAATTATACATCTAACATAGATATACAGGTCTGCAAAGCTTTATTTCTTGAACCAAATGAACTATTATATAAAAAAAATATGGAGGAAAATACATTTCCAATTGACAAAGTATAGAAATTGGTTCGTTTTCCAAATTGTTCAAAGAATTCAGATCAATCACCTTATTGCAAATTGAATTGAAAAAATAACACACCTTTATGGTAATCTTTCTGACACTGATGGACAATATTCCACACAATGCAATCGGTAGAAGTTTTTGTATCATGATGAGACAATCATGAGATTTTATACCTGTCAACTTCAAATCTTTTAAAGACAGAAAATTTTTTACATTTGAAGAATAACCCTATGACACTTTGATATCATGAACACACTGAAAAAAAGTTAATTTTCTCCCTCTTGGATAATATATGACAAGTTAGGGGAAGAAATAATCGTCTTCCATCAGAAGTGGGAGCTAACTCCAAACCTATTCTCATTGACAGTAAGTCCAATCTTTCATTCAATCCGTCTTTAATCTTTCCTTTAATATATAATAATGCACTAATCAAGCTGTCATAGATATTATTCTCCATGTGCATGACATCAATGTTATGTTTCACCTCATGATATCTCCAATATGGTAGCTAAAAAAATATTGACCGTTTCTTCCAGATATTTCTATCATTACCAAATTTATGTCTTTCAAAATATCACATCAAGGTTTTGTACCCTCTCAAAATACTGATCAGTGGATAAAGGTTTTAGAGCAATATCAAATTCTTGTGATCCATTGAATTCCTTTTTTAATCTTCTATAAGAGTGATCCATATACAAAAACTTTTGATGACCCAGGTATACTATTTTTCTCCCATGATGAAATTAATAATATGAAGTCTATTGTTTGCAAATTGGACACACTTTATGCCCCTTAACACTGTGTCCAGAAAAATTTTCATACGCTGGGAAGTCATTTATAGTGAACATAATTATTGCATGTAGTTGAAAATATTCCATTTTATAAGAATCATACACCCTAATATCATCCCCTCATAAGAGTTTCAAATCATCAATTAATGGTGACAAGAAAACATCAATATCATTTCTGGGTTGTTTTGGTCCAGAGATCATTAAACTCTACATGACATATTTGCGCTTCATACAAAATTCAGGAGATAAGTTGCAAATTACCAATAAAACAAGCCATGAACTATGTGTGATACTAAGGATTCGATATGGATTCATTCCATCCGAGCACAGTCCGAGTCTGATATTTCTAACTTCATTTCCGAATGTAAGAAACTGGTGATCAATTTTCTTCTACTATGGACAATCAGCTGGATGACGTATTTTTCCATCATATATCTGCTCATCAACATGTCATCTTAACCTTTTTGCATCATGTGAATTAGAAAATAAACGTTTCAAATGAGGAATTATAGGAAGATACCAAAATACCTTGGTAGGGGTCTCTGTAACCTCTAAATCCTCCTGTGATTTTTCTTTCAACTTATACTGTGATGTCCCACATTTAGGACACTCTGATAGAAATTCATATTCCTTCCTATATAGCACACAGTCATTCAGGAAGACATGTATTTTTTTGTACCCCAATCCCATTGGGCGTAGTATTTTCTTCGCTTTATAATGTGAATCAGGAAGATCATTATCTTTAGGAATAATATCTTTCAACAATTATAGAAAATCGATAAAACTTTTGTCACTCTAATCATGTTTCACCTTCAAGTTAATCAATCTTAATACTGATGATAAAACCGTAAAATCCGTACAACTGGGATATGATGGTTTTTTAGCATCACCATATAGATGCTCAATTATCGGTTCTTTCTCAATTGTCTCTGCTTCAATATTACAAATCATTTCTTCAATTTCATCAAAATTATCATCTTGCAAAGCATCATCATCAATAGATCTGAAATTTTGTCCAGTTTCACCATGCCAAATCCAAGGGTTGTAACTCGAATTAAAACCATGACATATTAAATGATCTTTAATCTCTATACTTTTCAACTTCTTCATATTTAAACATTTCATGGATGGACATAAAAACATGTTGTTGTTTTGAACATTTTGTTTAGAAAATTCCAAAAAAGTATCAATACCTTCATCATATTCATCACTCATTTGATGTGTTGTAATCCAACTTCGACTCATTATTACCTATAACAAATATAAAAAATATATATCTTGCTAAGATAATCCAATTTTATATTTATATGAAATATGTCATAATTTGAAAGTAACATAATTTTGAAATATAAAACAAATATATGTGTATTTGAAAAATATATTTATAAATTTTATACAATAATGGAAGATAAGTTTAAATATAATGATAAATCATAAAAAGATATGCATGGAAATAATTTAAAAAATAAAACATAGTTAGATAAGCCAATTTTATATTTATATGAAATATGTCATATTTGAAAGTAACGTAATTTTGAAATATAAAACAAATATATGCGTATTTGAAAATTATAATTATTAATTCTATACAATAATGGAAAATAAGTTTAAATATAAACAGTTAATCATAAAAAGACATGCATGGAAATAATTTAAAAAAGAAAATATAGTTAGATAAGCCAATTTTATATTTATATGAAATATGTCATAATTTGAAAGTAACACAATTTTGAAATATAAGATAAATATATGCATATTTGAAAATTATAATTATTAATTCTACACAATAATGGAAGATAAGTTTAAATATAAATGGTAAATCATAAAAAGATATGCATGGAAATAATTTAAAAAAGAAAATATAGTTAGACTAAATTTTGGCATCTAATATACAAACTCGTTAGGATATTAGATATGCATATTCATCAAGGTTGTAAGTTGTTTTGTCGACAATGGATTCAATTAGGGAACCATATGGAATGAAAATGAAATTGGTGCGGGGATCGAAAATATATGCTAATTCTCATACATTTAATGATATTTCCCTAACTCAACTAATTCTTTATAATAATTCACTCACATTTTAATGATATTGTTTTTGAGCAATAAGATAGAAAACCACTATGTAAAAATAAATCACCATCCACTAGTGTGATGTATTATTAACCCGTCACAAATTTTTTGTGTCAATGTAACTCATCGACAAATCGATACATAAGAATAAAACCCTTGAATCCATATAATAATTCACTCACATTTTATGTCACACTATAGTTTAACATATTTCTATGAGATGTGGTATATGAATAATGTTCAAGGGTTACCACATTGAAATCATCTTCTATAATTTATCATAACACTAGTCATGATTGTGGATTTCATTGGGTGAGGAACCGCACTCAATAAAAAAAGAATTTCATGATTGAAATTAAAACTACAAATCATGTGTTAATGATAACTTGTATCATAAAACATATAACACCCATCATTGTTCATCCATGAAACAATTATCAAGGGATGTTCATGGACATTCGAAAGTAAAATAGAACATTATTGCAGCTTGTAGGAGAAAATGATGATATTGTATGGAGACAATTCCATATGCTAGCTACAGATGAAATGCGATAACATGAGAGGATTAAACAAGATGGTAATGTGATATTTTAGTAAACAAAATCGAAAAATAGAGAGTTAGGGCATCCGCAAAATTGAACGACTGAAAGCGAGACGTGTGAGGCTTACTTGAGAGTTGCGGGTCGATCAGATAGACGCGCCGATGAAAAAGAGGATGAATGAAGCTGGAAAATGAGGTTGGAGGCCATAGAATCGAAGAAATGATTTTAGGGTTTCCACATGAGAGAGAACCGAGTATGTCGTCGCCCGATCGAAAAACACTACAATGACTCAAAACTAGAATTCATAAAATTTTAAATGATTTATCACGTCGATTGTTACATAACTAATGTGATAAATAAATGTTAATTAGATTTATCACATCGGTTATAAAATAATTGACGTGATAAATTTATTTACCACGTCGGTTATAGAATAACTGATGTTATAAAGCAATGAGACTTGCTTTATAACATTGGTTATTCTATAACCAACGTAAAAAACACGTTTTATCACGCGGTTATAGATTAACCGACATGATAAAGCGGGATACTTCATTTATCACGTCGGTTATAGAATAACCGACGTGATAAATCAATATATACAGCTTTGCACGTCGGTTATAAATAACCGACGTGAAAAGTCTGACGTGATAAATACTTTTTGTACTAGTGTGAAGCCCATTATTATTCTGGAGATGATGAAATAATGATTTCACTAACCATAGTCAACCTACCAAAGTCATTTTGGACATATAAGCAGAACATCATCAAAACGTCCGACATAAACTTAAATGATTAAGTAATTGAATGTAACATGGTAATAAATAAAATAAAAGGAATAATAAACTTGAAAAGGGTTCTTAAGCAAGTAAATAATTAACATAAATTTATTATTTAGGAAGATAAATAACATACGTGACGAGTCAAACTCGAAGTATGCGACACTTTAACTTAAAACCTCATTTTAAATGTTTTTAAGATTTATTATCTAAATCATTTTCTTCCATATCCATATTCTTAAAATTATTTTATGGATGTTTTTATATGGACATAAATAAATTATAAAGAAAATTTTATCACTTTTTACTTTCTTACAAAGGTTTTCAAAAGGGATCTTTTTACGGAATGTTTTGACTTTCTTTACAAAAGATAAAAGAAAAGTTATATTTTAACGTATACGGCCTCAACGGTTTTTCGCTGCTGCAACCGTTGTTTGATGTTGGGATTCCTTTACAAGCTTTCATGTTTTCTTCAAAGAAAAACCTTCTTTCTCTTCTATTTTAGGTATTTTGGTTTTGAAAATGGGTTTTTAAAAGAAAAGGGTATTTCAATATCCGAAAATGTTTTGCATATGGGTTGAAAAGAGTTTTTCATGGGTTTTATGATGAAAAGGTGCGAGCATAAAATATTTTATTCATGATATGATACTTGAACATTATATTTGAGAAACGAGTGAGATCGATATAGCTTATGCAATGGGTAAGCCTCGTTATAGCTCTTTAATGCATTGGGTAATGTTCTTTGTCCTAAAAGGCAATGAGGGAATTAATCATTGTGGTTTCTCCTATGGATTTAACTGAGCTTCAATTATTTCTGACACGGGTTTGACACAGGTTATGAATATGATGCTCTGAGTTGCCTAAAATGGCTTCCAATCGCTTGTTATGGGTTTTAATGTTTTCCTTTGAGCAAAAGGTGTATGTTTTTCATGTGGAAATGATTTATTTCATATATTGAAAGAATAATGTGATAAAGGTAAGCATTTTTTGAGTTTTCATGTTTTTAACTAAACAGATATGTTTTTTACTGGGCTTTTAGTGTTCATCCCACGTTTAAAAATATTTTCCACAGGGTTTAAGGATAGGTAGGAACGAAGGTCATGAAGATTTGTCATGAAAGGAAAATGAGTTTCTTTTTAAAAGTTTTATATTGTGAGAAAAATGAATATTGAATAGAAGTATCCACTTTGTAATATATGGGTTGTGTTCTGTTTTATGTTGGTTAAATTGAACTCTAAGGATATAGATCATTAATATATTTCATTGGTTTTTAAGTGGGGGGACATGAGAGGGTGATTATGGAACGTTTGCAGTGAATTTATTTGGCCACATTCATTCAGAAAACATGCGAAAAGTTAGGAAGGCTAAAATTCATGGTCATGGTTTTCAGAGGAGGTTTTGGCCAGAAGGAAAACAGTTGGGGTGAATAAAACCATGTCATTGTTTTCCCGACCTAGATAAAAATCTAGTTTCCCATCTCATTTAGATTGCAAAAGCCGATTTAGTTAGATGTTTCCACTAGGTTTTTTAATGACTAAATTAAAGGGTATTTGACTATATTTTATTATGGAAAGAATATGAGAAGATCAAGAGACAATTGGAGATCGCTATTAATAGAGATATTGAATGTAAGAAAAAAGAGAGCAGAAACAAAGCAAGGAGGGAGTTTTCCAAGATTCTCCTTGGAGTAAAAGTAATTGCATAAATATTCAAAGATTTTAGTGAACCTCAAAAGCTAAAGAAAACAGAACCAAAGGGGTAGTCTTTATCTATGATTAGAGATGTGTTATAATGTCAGTGGGCCAAACCACGACAGTGACTCCACTCAAAAAGTCTTGTAATCAAGTGTCGATAACTAAGTGATTCATGCGTGATTTGTATTCTTTAATTACTTGCATGGGGAAGGAGAGTTAAAAGATGAACAAGATCAAGAGGGGAAGAAAGGGTTTAAACAGGGTTCAAGATTGATTACATCACTCAAAACATTGCTTGTGATTGCAAGCCGGTGACTGTTAACTGAGATTTATGACAGGAATTTTTTGTTTGGGGCATAAAGGGGCCTGTGACCCAGAAATGAGAGACGCGTGGTCAAGGATCTAATATGGGGGGAAAAGTTATTAAAATTTCCACATTTTTAAGCCTGGGAGGTTAAAGGTAGCGACTTCTGTAAGATGTTGAATAAAGACATATGACAACAGAATTAAGATTCAAAAACAAATATTCAGCCAATGATCCAATAACCTAACACAACCATTAATTTCCCAATTGCAAGTGTGACCAGACAAGCCAGTCGTTTGAAGAGAAGCCATGGAGTTCAAAGATGCTCACGCCATGCCTCCACTGGCGGCAGTCCTGATTATCTGAAATAGAGCTGCCACAAACAATAAGATGCAATCAGTGCACCCAGAAAAAAATTAATTTCAAGCAGCCAAAATACTCTTAACAATAAAAGAAAAATCATTATCTTGTCCATAGACTCAAAAATATCTGAAAGGGCGTCTTACATGAGCCGATGACAACGAATACGAAAAAGCCGAGCAAAATAGGTCCAACGGGGTATTCTTTTCCTTTCTTAACAGTGGATTCAGGCACAGCTCCCCTCCTGGTAATGTTCCTCTCAAACTTCTCCACCTTCCTGCTAGAAAGGCGCCTGGATGTAGTCTGCATGTCAAAAAGAAGAAAAATGGTATAGGATCAGGTATTTCTACTTCTACCTATGTTTGCAATTGAATCAGGGCTCAATTAGGAAAGAACCCAACGAATCTCTTAGTTATCACATAACCGGGGTAATTTCTTTGGACAAAAACAGCATGTCCTTTTTCATTTATTTCCGCACATAAATACACACACAGCAGACACCGCAGTTACAAAGAAATAGCTACCATTTGCCAAGACATAACTGCCGCTCTAGGAGACTACACCTGTCAGACACAGCAGTTGTCAAAAAGACGCAGCAGTTAAAAAGAAATAACTACCCATTTGCCAAGACAACAATAGGAAATAACAGTCAACACTTCTAACACACACAATACTACACTAACTACAGCTTATATACTCATATCCTTTTTCTCCCTTCGCGAATAAACTCGCTGAAGGAAGAAGCATAACATTACTCCCCTTTTCCAACACGAATGCTGGATACCTTTGAGCAATCATGTTTGAGTCCTCCCATGAAGCTTCAGCTGGGGAATACTACTCCCAGAGAATCAACAGTTATGAATCTGGATTCCCTTTGTGCACATCAATAATTGCCTTAGGTGCAGGAATGTGCTGGCCTTGCTGGATAGAAGGAACAATGGATTCTGCAGGTACTTCCCCCAACAAATTTCTCAAGTTCGGAGACAGGAAACACCAGATGGATCCTGACCTGATCGGGAAGAGTTTAGTTTACAAGCAACAGTCCCAATCTTTGATTCTATTGGAAAAGGACCATAGAATCTTGGCGCTAACTTCTGATTGTGGCGTTGTGCCATAGTTGAATGATGGTATGGTTGCAACTTCAATAACACCCAGTCTCCCTTGTTGAAGAGGACTTCCCTATGCCTTTTGTCATATTGCACTTCCATACGTTCCTGATCTTGCAATAAACGCTTCCTTTTATCAACCCAAACCTGATCCCTCGCCAAGAGAACCCTTTCCACTGCTTCAACCTTTGCTGTCCCAGTTCACTAGGATGATAAGCGAGGTGGCTGGCGTCCATTAACTATCTCGAAAAGTGTGGTCTTCAAAGAAGTGTGGAAACTTGTATTGTAGCAATACTCTGCCCATGCCCAACTCACCCAAAGCTTGGGATTATCTCCCTATAAAACATAAACATCTCCACAGTCCTATTCACCACCTCAGTTTGACCGTCACTTTGAGGATGGTAAGCCAAAGAAAAAACTGTCAATTTAAAAATTCCTTCCAAAATACATTTGTGAAAGTCACATCCCTGTCACTAACAATAGAGTCCAAGTAGCCCATGAAGTTTAAAGATGTTATCGAAGAAAACTTTGGCCAACGTGACAGCAGCATATAGACTGGTGGGAATAAAGTGAGCATGTTCGGAAAATCTATCAACTACAACCAATACATCCAACACATCGATGCGGGGAAAGGGGCTACATTACAAAGAAAATCATACAACATACAAATGCGGAGAAGTGCTCAGCGAGACTCGAACTCGAGACCTCGCCGAGACCCATAGGAACAGCTACCACTGAGCTGCACCTTGAGGGCTACGACCAATAAAACAAATACCATGAGATGATGGGAGACCTTCCACAAAATTTAGAGAAATATCAGACCGAGTCTGTGCTGGAACTTGCAACATTTGGAGAAGACCTGCTGGCAGTAGTAGTAGTGTTTTGTTTCTTTGGTAAGTGGAACATGACCGAACAAACTTTTGCAACTTCTGTTTCATTCCAGACCAGTAGAAATCCCTAGAGATCCCGCATCAGGTTTTTGTAGCCTTCATGAAACATGCTATCAATAGTGTCCAACACCATAGAAATGAGAGGAGAATCAGTATTCAAATACACACACACCTGGTATAGAATCAAGCCATCTGTAATGATCCAATCCACACCCTCCCCTCATTATTTCCTTGTTGAGCTCTTCGAGTTACTGAGAATTTCTGCTTTCTTTGATCAACTCGAAGAGATGAATGTGGGGAGACTTGATATTGCAGAGATTTCCCCAGATTCAAGGCTGCTGCGTGAGAGAGCATCTACCACCTTATTCTCCTTCCCCGTCTTATACTCTATGTTACGGAAGGGATGTTGTAATCCTCTGTTCCAACATGTATTTGAGACTACAGTGACCGGTGCATACCACAAATTTCTAGCCCCAAAGAATACCAATGTTGAACTACTTCAGATAAACCAATTAGCTCTTTTTCATAGGCTGGGACTTTCATATGGTGCTGAGCCAAGAGAGCTAAAGAATGACATCAGTTTGCCCTGTCTTGTCTCTTTCTGATTTCTCATAAATGTTTGGAAAGTGATGCTTTTGAGGGGGAATCCACCAGGTATGGGGAAAATAAAAATCTAATAGGATTTTCCCTTTGATACCATGTAGAGGAGGAATTCTCCTTACCTCAAGGTGAGGCGAAGACATTCTTTTATAGATTGAGAAAACGGAATACATATAAGAGTATTCCGATGTGGGGCTCGAAAATACCCAGAATAATAAAAAAACAGGGTTTAACACAAACCATCGATAATATCCCATAAGACCTCAACAATAAGCGGAATGGGGAACTTATTTTTACCGTCTTTTCATTAAGGGAATAATAATCAATACAAAATCTCAAAGACTTGTCCGCCTTTTTAACCAATAAAACTGGTGAAGAAAATGGAGATTGACTTGGTCTAATAACTCCTTTGGACAACATCTCATCACACAGCCTTTCAATCTCGTCTTTTTGCTGATGCGGGTATCGATAAAGCCTTCCAGCCACTGGGGGTTGTTCCCGGTAGCAACCTGAGTTTGTGGTCATAACTACAGAATGGAGGAATATTCATAAGGGCTGGAAAAATCATCAAACTCAGTCAATAGTAATTTCAATTCCTTCTCACGTCCAACTTCAGACATTGCTGCTATGATCACCAAACTGGCTCCTTCCGTAACCCAACACACTATCCCTCCATCTCAAAACACATCATCATAGAATGAAAATCTCGGCCAATAACCCTCAGTGATTTCAACCAATTTACTCCCAACACAACATGAATTCCACATTATTGCAGTGTACACAAATCCACTTCAAAAAATTTTAATCCCAGCAATATCTCCACATTTTTACATATCCCTCCGCTCCTTATGTTGTCTCCATTTGTGGATATCAATAATGCCAACCACTGAGGCCGTTCCCAGTAGCAACCTGATTTTGTGGTCACAACTACAGAATGGAGGAATATTCATCAAGGGCTGGAAAAATCATCAAACTCAGTCAATAGTAATTTCAATTCCTTCTCACATTCAACTTCAGACATTGCTGGTATGATCGCCAAACTGGCTCCTTCCATAAATCAACACGCTCTCCCCCTCCATCTCAAAACACATCCTAATAGAATGAAAATCTTCAGCCAATAACCCCCAGTGACTTCAACCAATTTACTCCCAACACAGCATTAATTTCACATAATTGCAGTGTATACAGATCCACTTTAAATTTTTCTAATCCCAATAATAACTCCACATTTTTACACATACCTCCACTCCTTATGTTGCCTCCATTTGCCACTAATACCTTAAGATGATCCCTAGGTTCCATAATCGATGAAAGATGGGAAACCATGGCAACATCAAGAAAATCATGTGTACTTCCCAAAACCACAAGGATTGTTATCAATTTGCCGTTGATTTCTCCCCTTCATCGTTTGGGATCTTGATGTTCCTATCATTGCTTGAAGAAAAATTCCCAGATCTTGTTCCTGGGTTTCAGCTGTATCCACTTCCTCCCCAATACTAACCCCAACTTCTTCCACACTGCAACCAAAATAGCCTCTTGCAACGATGTCCGGCAGTAAACAGCTCATCCCAATTGAAACAAAGTCCCTTTTTCCTCCTATTTTCCATCTCCGCTTTACTCAACGTTTAATAAAAGGTTTTTTCATCACAGGTATTACAGTATTAAACTTCTTTTTTCCCAAATCAAATTCTTCCATCACAGCAAGCGCTTTCCTCTCAATAACCCGTGCCAAGTCAATTGCTGATGCTGGATCTTTAGGTTTCAAGAGACCAACATCTAAATACTCCTTCAATCCACTTAAAAACAAGGTGACTTCTTGATCCGGTGTAAGGAACATGCACAAAAAAAAATTGATACTCTTCTATCATTCCTTTTTGGCTTAATTTGGCCAACTCCCCCAGGGGATTGTCTCATAGTGGTTGACAAAATCAAGCATGACAAAGATCTTTAAATGCCTTTCAATCTAAACCCAGCCTATCTCTTTCCAGTTTCACAAACCAAATTTGGGTGTCACCCTCAAGATGATATGCAGTGATCTTCAATTTCTCACCCAGGAGTTTTCTAATGTCTAAAGAAATGCACATATCTATTTACCCATCCAATCAGGTCTTCCGTTCCATCATATCTAGGGAAATCCAATCGCACCATTTGAGGGAACATCGCCCCTTTCTCTTGGCTACCAGACGTGCTGAAGCTTTCGTCATATCCACCCATGTTGACTGATGTTGAATTTGTGCTTGATTTCTTCCATGCAAATTGGCTCTGATACCAACTTGGTATAAGATCGGGTATTTTCACCATTTCTACCTATGTTCGCAATTGAATTCAGGCTCAATTAAGACAGATTCTGATGATCGCTTGGTTATCGAATAACCAGGGTAATTTCTTTGGATAAAAATAGCATGTCCTTTTTTATTCATTTCCACACATAAATACAGAAACAGTAAACACCACAGTTACAAAAAAGACACAGAGATAACAAAGAAACAACTACCCATTTGCCAAGACATAATCTCTGCACTAGGAGATTATACCTATCAGACACAGAAGTTACAAAAAAGACGCAGCAATTACAAAAAAACAACTACCCATTTGCCAAGACAGCAGTAGGAAATAACAATTAACAAAACATAAACACTTCTAACAAACACATACTACACTAATTCCAGCCTATATACTCGTATCGTTTACCTTTCATCGCGAATAAACTCACTGAAAAGGAAGATGCGTAACAAAAAATGGAGTTGATTCCTCAAAGAAAGTTCGGCACATTAATAAACAGAAAGAGTTAATTCTCATTGATGTGAAGCAAGCATTTCATGCACCACTCAAATGTCAGGATAAGTTAAATTAGAACCAGCTTTGGTAGAAGGAAAATGTAAATATATATAGGCCCAATCTATAGAGGTCTCCCCAAAAAACATATACAGTTATGAACTTAACAACAAAAAAACAAACTTCATAGAGTTGCAGTAAAACTCCTGAAATATAACCCTCCTAAATTCCATTGTTGACCCTACAATTTGGAGGGTCGAGAAAAATAGGGTATGTGATGGCCAAGGATGGCAATGCCACTCCCTTAATAAAAAAAACTCTGAAACAATGGCTTTAAACTGCAAGGCATTCCCTACCATGTCACCTGTAAAGACTCGGATTTTCATGAACACTCTCATTTTGGGGCGTTGAAGGTGTTGTGGAGTGTTTGGAGGTAGCTTGGTCGGAGAGGACTCTGAGTTGGAATTTTTATTGTCACCGCGGATCACGCTGTGACCATGAAGGGTTGCGCTTTGATTTGTCGGCTGGATGAGAGGATTTGATGCAGTTTGGTGCATTGCACCATAAAGGGTCTAGTCGCGGCGTGAGGGGTAGTGTTGCATCATGTGGCTTAGGCCATGGATTTCTAGTATCATTCTATTTAGGAGTGTGGATCTCGTTGCGGCGTGGTGGGCCTTGTTGCGGCATGGTGGTAAGCGTTGCGCCGTGAAGCCTTGGCTATTGAAAATCCTTGGTTTTTCCTTTTTGGGGATCGTTGCGCCGTGGTGTTTCGGTTACGCCGTGGCTTTTGTCTGGGATTGATCGGGTTTGAGGGAGAAGGCCAAGAATTGCACCGTGATTCCCGAAGTTCGAGCATTGCAGCGTGATGCCTCTCGTTGCGCCGTAATTCCCTTTGTTATCATCAACTGAAACATTTATTGGTCGTGAGAAAGGGGGAAACCACATGGGAGAGTTGCGTCGTGAATCTCGGATATGGCCATCGTTGCGCCGTGCAACTCTATGTCATGTCACGATGAGGTGGTTGCAGGAGCTTTTCTTGGTGCCCTAAGCTTCCATGATTGATTCCTAGGCTCTTGCTGCGTGTGGCGACTTCCTTTTGATTCAAGGTATCTTTTTTCTCTATTTCTCCTTTGTCCTTCTTGTTTCCTCTTCCTGTGAGGCCATAGCAGTGGGTTTTCTTTGTTTTGGTGGTTGTTGATAGAGGTGTTGTTGTTGGGAAGATGGTTATAGGTTGTTGCGGGTTCGTCTCGAGGATTCTTAGTGGTGTGTTCATCGTTCTTTGTCTCTCTCTTGCTCAGTGATCATCAAAACTTCATTTCAAGGTAGAGGATTTGAAACATCTCCTTTCTTATGATGTTTGGGTGTGGAATTATGTTATAATTCGTAATATTATATTGTTGAAAGGGGAAAAGTGTGAAGCGCATGTGATTATGTTATTATTCATGATATTGATCATATGATATTTCATAGATTGTGTGGTAGTTGTTTTCTATAATTTTATAATCATTGTTATTTGATTATCATGTTTAAAAATGGTTAAACAACTTAAAGACGGTAAAGGAGGAGAATATTAAACAGGGAATTGATAATTGTTGTTGAATACATATAGAATTGCTTGATTTGATTGAAGCATGAGTTGAGTATATTATATTGTTGTTGTTCGCTGCTATTGTAGTAGTTTATTTAGGTAAATAGTTGTTGTGATATTATGCTTGATGATTGTTTAACATGTTCATGATTGATTAATAATCAAAGATGTTGTAAAGGCAAGTGCAGAAACCTGGAAGTGATATTTTGATCTGTTAATGTTTGTATTAAGTTGATTATGTTAGTTCGATTTTGTACACTGCTGTAGTTGCAATTATCGTTCTGCAGTTAATAGTTTATTAGCACCCTTGCTGTGATTAAATGAATTACAGTACCATTGGTTTGTTGTGGCAAGGGTTGGGCTGTTAATGATGCTGTTCTGGCAGCGATTTGATGTGGTTGATGGTGGAATGGGGTTGATGAAATTGAGAGATGGTGGGGATGATGTTGTCGCAGTTGGCATGTGATGGTGGTGTTGATGTTGCGGTGGTTGGCAAGGCTGTTAGTGTGTTTTTGCTTAGAATTAGTGGTAGTTCTGTCGCCCGGGTTTGGAATGGTGATTACTTGATGAATAAATATTAAGGGGAATGGGTTACGATGATTTAATGATGAAGTAATGAACGATTTGATGAATAAATGAATGAATTGGTTAATTATTAAGGGAATGGAAAAAGATGGGATAATGATGTATTATTATGAAGCGGTAATTAGTTTATATGCGGTGATTGAATTAATAATGTTGCGCAAAGGTGCTCATGTGGAATAGTAAGGTTGGTAAATTTGTGGGGCTTAAATGAATGTAACTTGGTTATGTGATGATTAATGAATTAAGAAATGGATGTCAGGATATATGTTGATTGAAAATTAATGATTATGAGATTGGACATGGTCGACGATGCTTGCCGTGTTTAGAATGTTTCTTCGTCTTGTGGCTGGAGTTGGCAGTGAAGTTGTGTAGTGACGATAGTCTTAGTTCAGTGTCTTGGCATTAGATAGGAACAGGTCTGCTGTGTAAGGCAATTAGGGAGTGTGATAAATTGCAAGGGGCAGCAATGTAATATTCCATAGGAAGTTGTTAGCTGGTTGTTAGTAGGTTAGAGTTGGTAGTAGGCGGGAGGATATTAAATAAGAGGGGCTCTTAGGTGGGGCACAGATGTATTTGGCTGGAGCAGCTAAGCTGTCCGGAGGGTTAGGCCTCAGGCTTTGGGGAGCGGGGAGCGTCCTTGAAGATTTCTTCTCCTTCCTCTAATTCTGCTATTACTGTAATTCCCTTCTGTTTCTGCAGGAATTAATAGATTCGGCTGTTATTTCCCCTCTCTCACAAAGGTTCGTATCAATTGATGCTTTGGTTGAGAGAAAACGTGAGAGAGGGGACCAAGAGACAAGGATCTGATCAGAGGTCTTGAAGCTGACGCGCATAAGAAGATAACAACTCGCAGCTGTGGAGTAGACGTTGCGGCTCGATCCACACAACAGTAATAAAAAAAACACTACACAGCTGCAGACGCAACAGCTGAGGTGGAACGCAACTCGCAGCAGAGGAGGAAGCCGTCTCGCAGCGGTTCTGGTTCGGCAGGCGCAACAGTTACTAATCCGTACAGTGACGAGAAACTCAAGACGCGGCAATAGCGGAACACAGCAGCTTGGGGAGATTGAAGGAGGCTCGTCGGAGAATGGCAACCACAATGGGAGAACTCATGCAGAAGATTCTGGCGACTATGGGTGTGATAGATGCAGGAGAGAGAATCAATGGTATTCAGTTGATATCAACAGCAGAGCAGTACGCACTGGAATTACAGAAAAACAGTGGAAGAAGAAGAAAATGAAGAAGAAATGGGGGATGAAGAAGAATCCTCCAGGAGGCGCAGCACCCTGGAGGCTGATGGCCTAACCCACCCTGCTCAGCTTCAGCAGATCACAACTCAAAATGAACCGTAAAATCCTTCCTCAGCCTCCCCTGGTTATTTAATACTCCTCCAACCACTAACAACCCCCAACAACTATACATAATTATTACCAAACTGCCCCTGGCGGTTAGTTGCCTGCTTAGGTTGAGAAAACCCCTTTGCCCCCTTACCTCAAAGTGAGGCGGAGACATTCTTTTATAATGAATGAAAAGGACCACATCGGATGGTCCGATGTGGGATACAGACTCCAACACTCCCCCTCAAGCTAGGTGAACCTAGCTTGGACACATAAAGAAAAAACAAGTCAAACAAATAAAGACAAAGCAAATCAACAGACTGCAAACACTCCCCCTCAAGCTGGACAGACCCAGCTTGATTACAAAACCAGACGAAATAAAAAGAAAACTGCAAAAGCTGCTGCTCCCCCTCACGATCGAAGCTCCTTCGCAGGATGATGGATGGATGATGTCGCGGACGCAGCAGATGAACCACACAGAGACCGGGTCGGTTGACGGAACGCCAGGAATGCCGCACTAGTGGGGCCGGTCGATAAAACGCCGGGAAATCCAAACTAGCACCGGGAAAACCGCATTTGCGGGGCCGGCGACGGGAGGCGGGGATTCCGCAGAATTGTTGCGGGATCTGGCGGCGCCAACGGGCCCAAATCCTAGGTGGTCGAGCTGCTGCGCCAGCGAATGGGCGTGCCGGCGGATAGAGATGCGGCTTTCGGGAGTCGTCAGGAGATGCCGGCGAGGCGGGGATGCCGCAGGAGGTGCCGGAGAGCCGAAACTTGAAGCAGGGCAGCCGCAGGGAGAAACTGGAGCCGACTGGCTGCCAGAAGAGAAGAGCAGGAGGAGGCCGGCGAGGGAGCAAGAGGCCGGGAGGCGGCGCTGGAAGCCGGAGGAGGCCGCCGGCGTGGAGGGGCCAACAAGGGTGGAGGCCGGTTGCTGGAGGCCGGCTGCTGGAGGCGCCGGCAGGAATGGAGGCTGGATGTCGGAGGCGCCGGCAGGAATGGAGGCTGGCTGTCGGAGGCACCGGCAGAGGGGGAGACCGGCAGAAGAGGGAGGCGGGGCTGGATGTCCGCATAGGAGGTGGCGTGCAGGAAAGGGAGGGCGCCGACGCAGGGAGCCGTCAGAGATGGAGCCACCGGGGAAGGGAGTGGCCAGCGCTCGAGGAAGCGGCGCCGGCACGAGGGTGGACCGCCAGGGGATCCGCTGGAGGTGCTGCGCGCACAGGAGAACCGCCTGGGAGGCGCGGTTGTGCGTAATGGGAGAGGCTGAGCAGTTGCGGGAGAGGCGGAGCCGGCCGTATCTCTCGCCTGGAGAAGCGGGAGCGGTTGCGGGTAGTTGTGGGAGCCGGAACGGCCGCCGGGGAAAGCGGGAGCCACTGAGGAGGCGGGCGCAGCGGGAGCCGGAAGGAAGGAACGTCGGGCCTGGAGAAGAAGGGAATCCGAAGGCCGGCTAGGGAGGATACGGAAGGAGGGGCAGGGACCCGTCGCGCGCAGGGAGGGGGAAGAGGAAACCGTCGCGCGGGAGGGCCGGCGACGGGAGGCGGGTGCGGCCGCGGAAGAGAGGTCGGCGACTGGAGATGGGGCGACCGCAGGAGGCGCCGGCGACGGAAAACAGAGCCTCCGCTGGAGGTGGAGGCCGGCGTCGGGAGGGAGATGGCGTCGCGCGCAGAGCCGCAGAGGGCCGCTCGACCGATGGCGACGCGTAGGAGGCCGGCGAGGGTAGGAGCGGCGCTGGAGGTTCGTGCGTAGCGGGAGAGGCGCTGCGGACCGGTTCGGTCGCCGGGAGATGCGGGAGCCGGTGCGAGCAGTTGCGGGAGCCGAAACGACCGTCGGGGAAGGCGGAAGCCGTTGAGGAGGCGGGCGACGGGAGGTGTGGGGGGCCGCAGGCACCGGGAAGGGCCGAGAGGGTGCGCGGGAGCCGGACGGAGCCGCGTCGGAGGGTCGCACTCGGGTGGAAGCGCGACGAGGCAACGGGAGGGTCGCCGTCGGGAGGCGCCGCGGCGGGGAGGGCTCGCGCGCAGGAGAAGCGGCTGCCGTGAGGGAGGGCGCACCGGGGAGCCGGACCGGGCAGGAGGCGCCGGGGAAAGAGGGTGCAAAAAATGCACCGGGGAGGCGGGCCGGACTTAGCCGGGAAAACCGCAAAGAAGAGCGGGGAAATAAAATTGGAAGGAGGAGAGTTCAGGATTAGGTTCCCTCTGATACCATGTAGGTTGAGAAAACCCATTTGCCTCCTTACCTCAAAGTGAGGCGAAGGCATTCTTTTATAATGAATGAAAAGGACCACATCGGACCACAAGTCTGATGTGGGATACAGACCCATCCCCACCTCAGGTTCCTATCAATTCCGCCCTCTTAAAACCACCTTGTCCACAAGGTGAGAAGGTGAAACTATAGGGAACTCTCACTCCCGTCATGAGCAGCTCACTCAGCTTGTCGTCTAGCGCCTTCTTGTCACTGCTTAAGCACCAAGAATACAGACATATCCATGGAGGAGGCTCCGGTGGAGGACTTAGTAACCTTGCAACTTGTTGAGTAGCAGTAGCAGTTTCAGACCTCAGGTTTAGCTGCCATGATACCTTTCATTGTCCCCTCCAGAGGTACATCAGTTTGCAGTTGCTGCAACTCCTTGTTCACCCCACTCCACCTTGACCATCCTTCTCGCGCCCATCACTTCTTGCTTCACTTGCACAAGATTTGCCTGATGTTTTGTCAAGACAGGGAGGTCGTCATGTGTTCCTTCGGTCTAGTCGCCTCATGCTTGGGACTCGAGTGAACAGGCACCTCCACTTGCGTCTCTACTTATTTGGACAACGCAAGCATCTCCTCCTTTACAGCAATTGGTTGCTGCTCGTTCAACTATGGTAGGTCCGCAACGGGCTTCCTAAGCAGGCCGAGCTGTACACGCTACGTGACTCGCGGTACAACTTCCTAAGATCTGCAAGTTCCTGCACCATCTGTTCGAGACCGACTCGCATTTTGTTCATCAAAGCTTCTTGCGACTCCATATGTATCGACTGTGTGTCCATGAATCGGTTCTAGATTTTCTCAGCTGCGATTCAGACACCCTTGTTGTGCGGCTTCTTTACGTCCCCAGCAACCCCCGGTTATTTAATACCCCTCCAACCACTAACAACCCCCAAACAACTATATAAAAATTATTACCAAATTGCCCCTATTAGTAACCTGCTACTCCCATCCCCACCCCACATTCCTATCAGGCGGAGTACCAGAGGGAGCTTCATGGGTCTCGGTTATTACTGGGGAAATTTTCTGCACGACGAGCAGAAATAAGAAACCAGAACAGTAGTGATTAATCAGAATGACTCTGCTCCAGTTAGGACAAAGGAGCTGTCCAAGACAGGAAATATTTTTGGACCAAGTTCGAACAGACGGGAGCGGGGGGAAGCCGCAAGAGTTGCTACGGCCCGAGCATTGTGAGGTGCAAATTGTCTAGATGACACCAACAAACGAAGTAAGCTTACAAACTCTGAGGAACGCGCTACAGAAGAATTGAAAGGCATGGGTGGACTCTAGTCAAGAATTTCCGATCGAGGAGAGAGGAAAGGGTGTACTTCAACTGTGTCGAAATGTCGTTTCTTTTGTGAAGGTGTCAAAGGAGGCAATGGCTGCAACAATTGCAGCGCCACTGACTTCAAACTTACCCTCACAGGTGCTCACATTCATTCTTCTGTCTTTAATAATAGAGGAAGATTGCAAGGGCGGACGGGCTGTTCAGAAGGTTGCAGTAGGGAGCTACAACGAGCTACGAGTGGAAACTGCTGATACTGGGGTTCGTAAAGAACCACCACACCGTAAAGGGCAACAACGCGAACCTAATATTTTTGCTATGGAGGAACGAAGAGAGCGGCTAGGTTGGCCTGAGGTTCAGGGAGCGTCCTCAGAGATTTCTTCTCCTTCTAATTCTGTTATTACTGGAATCCCCTTCTGTTTCTGCTGGAATTAATAGATTCAGCTGTTATTTTCTCTCTCACAAAGATTCCTATCACAGTTAGTGAGCAGGTTGGACCTTACCAGCTCATGGAGGCTGTCAAAGTTAGTTGGTGATCATGCAGTTGTCATAGGTGTTTGCATTTGCGTATTTCTCTTTCAGGAGTTTTCGGTTTTGCATGACATTGCATGCATGCATGCGGGGATGGTTTATTTATTATACTCGAGAGTTGATTGGTGGTTCTTTTATATTCCTGAGAAATTTGAGGGTAACGTCCCTCATGTATGTGTATTTTATACCTCCGATACCAGTCGTCAACCCATGGCCTATTGGAGGTAGGCTTTAAGGGTCACGTTAGTCTTCACTGCTGACCCGGGAAGGGTTCCGATGGGGGTAGGTCATGACAAAGTGGTATCGGAGCTTGTTTTTGGTTAAGAGTTGGGATGAAGTTCGAAATTAGGCACCAGTGAGGACTGCATGGGTTTGGTAGATCAACGGTAACAATTGAACTTAATAGTGATGTAGGCAAGGGAGACCGGCTAGGCCACTGGTGATTAGGCGCCCCTGCGATCTGACGCAAGGACCTTACGCTTACTGAACGTGCTAGGTGAAGTGACAAAGCTTGCATGGTAGAGACCTAGGTAAGGTCCATGCATCATACTTGTTTGCGTCTGTGATTGAATTGGGTGGGTGATGGGAAGATTAAAATAGAATTAATTAAATGATCTTAAGAATTCCATATTTTTGGGCTTAAGAGTCCCTAATGTCTTGTTGTCGTGAAGAGATGGCTCGTGGACAAGGTCCCCATGAAGTTTGGGCTAATGATGTGCAGCACGATGCTCCAACGGATCATCGGAGGGTTGAGTGATGAGGATGACGCTCGGAGGAAGACGTTGCATGAGTTTCAGCGCCAAAGCCTGCAGAAGTATGAGGGTTTTGTTTCTGATCAGGAGACCGAGAGATCGTCGGAGGAGTTGAAGATCGCTTTCAGATTGATATGTGCTAGGAAGAAGCAGTGGATTCCTTTGGTTGTCAGCCTGTTGTGTGATGCTGCTCGTCAGTGGTGGAATTTATTTCTTGGTGATCACGAGGAGTCAGAAAGTATCGGGGGAGAAATTTTTGCTATCAATTTCAGGTCGAGTTCCTTTCTTCGACTATAAAGGTTGTGTGACAACGGAAGTTGCTGTTGTACCTCTCGTAACCCTCAAGGTTTTATTTTCATGATCACAATCACCCTCATATTTATCTAATCCTCTTTCAAGTGTTTTTGGTTGATAGGAATCAAATCAGGTGGCCAAGGAATTGGGCCAAGAAAGAAAGAAGGCAAAGTGGACTGAAATTCAGTCCACCGGCCAACCGGTGGCTTCACCACCGGTCAGCCGGTGGAGCCTGGACAGAAGGCATCCTTCTGTCCAGACCACCGGCCAGCCGGTGGCACCTGCAATCAAGAGGGAGCCACTGCCTCCCCACCGGCCAGCCGGTGGCCTCAGCACCGGCCAGCCGGTGGCACCCTCTCCAAATAGTGCCAGCTACTGCCTCACCACCGGCCAGCCGGTGGCTCTGGCACCGGTCGACCGGTGGCCCCTGGACAGGAATCCAATGACTTTTTGCAAACACCGGCCAACCGGTGGGACTGTACCGGCCAGCCGGTGGAGCCAGTCAAACTAGCCGTTGCAGTTTGACCAGGCTGGCCCACTTGGCTCCCAACGGCTCTTTTAACCTCTCCAACGGCTCCGAAGCCTCCCCAAGGGTTCCATGCCTATAAATAAAGGCCAAGGAAGCCCCGGACACCCACCGGAACTATACGGAAGCCCACGGAGACCTTGTTGATCATTCGGCGTACCTCCGGCGACTTCCTTCAAGGGAACCCCAATAGCTCCAACAACTTCCATATCCAAGGAGCCCCCTCAAGAAGCTTGGGAAAGCACGCTACATCAACTCCATCATCCAATTGGCGCCCAAGTCTTCCCAATCACGGTTTTTCGTGTTTTATTTATTTTGAGCTTAACTTTGAGTTTGTGCCTACAAACTCCCAATTTTCTCATCCCCTCTTTTCTTTGGGTTTCACATCACCACTAAGGTGTGACAAGGTTGCCAAGCTTTCCTTTAAATAGCTTGAGACATAGGTGAGCTATCCTTCACCTGTAAGAAGGATAGTGGGTTCTTGCTAAACCATCAAAAGCAAGTGGGTTCTTGCTAAACCACAAAAGCAAGCTGTAATAGGTCCTAGTGCTACCTCAAAGCCTAGTGGGTTTCTTGCTAAAACCATTGAAAAGCAAGCGGTAGGAATCTCTCAACGGTTGAGTTGGGAGCGGAGACGTAGGCCGGGTTTTTGGCCGAACTCCGTTAACAATTTCTTGTGTGATTGCCTCTTTTATTTCCGCTGCATTTTCAACTTTGATTTTAATTTGTTAATCATTTTTTAAAAGGCAATTCACCCCCCTCTTGCCATCTTTTCCCCGTTTGTTCCGACCCAACAATTGGTATCAGAGGGGTAATTTGAGTAATACCTTAAAAGGTTTCAAATTCAAAGATCCATTGTGATGGCATCCACCTCTTTCGCCCCCGAGGGCTACTCTTTGGGTCGGGCTCCATTTTTTGATGGGACCGACTATAATTATTGGAAAACCCGCATGACCACCTTTCTTAGAAGTATAGGTTATCCCATATATAAAATTGTCATGCAAGGTTACACCCTCTCCTCTCCCGATGAATCCAAATGGACCCCCGCTGATATTAAGAATTTTGAGCTTGATGGCAAAGCCATGAACGCTCTTCATTGCGGGTTAGATAGAAATGAATTCAACCGAGTTTCCACTTGCACCTCATCTCATGAAATTTGGAAACTATTGGAAGTGACCCATGAGGGCACTAACAAAGTTAAGGATACTCGGTTAGACATGTATAGGCAAGATTTTGAAAGCTTTTCCATGCACCCAAATGAATCAATTTCTGAAATGTTTACTCGCTTTACTGACGTGTGCAATGGAAGGAAATCTCTTGGTGATGATGTTTCAGCCGAGACGATGGTCAAGAAGATCTTATGGGTCCTTCCGAGCTCATGGGCACCAAAGGTGACGGCGATCCAAGAAGCTAAGGACGTCAAAAACATGTCGGTCGAAGAGCTCATCGGATCTCTCATGACTTATGAGATCACGATGAGGAGGCAAGCTCAAAAGGAGGGCACACCAATCAAGACACCAAAGAACATCGCCCTCAAGGTACAAAAGGAAGTAAGCTCCTCCTCATCTTCTTCCTCATCTCCTTCCTCATCATCCTCATCATCAAACGGCGACTCGGAAATGAAGAATCTCGCCCGCCAAATGCACAAATTTATGAAGAAGCACAAGAAGAAGAAGAAATCCCGCAAGCATCGAAAGCAAGAACCCAGCGCAAGATCCGAGCCCAAGGTAAAATGCTACGGGTGCGGCGAAAAGGGCCATTACAAGCCCGATTGCCCACTCAACAAGAAACGGGCCACGCAAAAGGAAAAAGGAAAGAAAAAGGTCCTCAAGGCCACATGGAGTGACACCTCATCCTCCTCCTCCTCCTCGAGCGACAACGGTACGAAATGCCTAATGGCATGTCATGAGGTAACATCATCTGACTCCTCCTCTTGTTCTTCAAATTCCAATTCTTTAAATCATCTATCTTATGAAGAACTCTCACACGCTAGAGACCAACTAGAAAAAGGTTTTCATACTTTATCGTCAAAATTTGTTGCTTTAAAAAAGTCTTTCAAAAAACTTTCCTCCGAAAAAGACCAACTTCTCAAAGAGAAGGAGGAGATGTCCCTTAAAATCCAAAATTTTCCAAATGTTGATTCCATGGAATCAACCATCAAAGATCTAAGAGAGACCCTAGCTAAGTTCACCCAAGGGGAACAAAATTTGAACAATCTCCTAGGTTCCCAACGTATATCTAGAACCACCCAAGGGTTAGGATATACCAACCGAGCTTCCTCCTCCCATGCACCCACTATTTTTGTAAGGGGGAGCTCCGATTTTAAATTTTGTAATTATTGCAAAAAACCCGGGCACCTCATTTATGAGTGTAATTGCAAAAATGCCCGGTACGGTAGGCCAAAGACTATTTTCTATTCGGACGAGTTTTATAGGAGAAGACCCGCCATGAGACAAGTGTGGATTGAAAAATCCCTCTTAGCGAGTCTCTCCGGGCCTAAAATCATTTCTTTTCAAAATCCCTCTCCCCGGTGATTCATTGTTTTTATTTAGGGGGAGTTAGGCCTTTTTGTGAATTCAAACTTTCAATTTCAACTCTTGGTTTCAAATTTCAAAATTCAATTGGTTTTTGATTCAAAACTTTCAATTCAAACTGTTATTCAATTTTCATTTCAAAATTTTCAAAATTTTCAACAATTGATATCATTTTCAATTGATTTAAAATCTTGTTTTTCAAACATATCCCTCAATCAAGTTTTATGCCCCATTCTATTTTTGATAATCACAAAGGGGGAGAAATTTCTTGATTGATTGGGGGAGAATCCTTTTTCATCATGCTTTGCATTGCCTTTAATCTCAGTATTTTACATTGTTTGTTTCGGTGATTGTGATCATCAAAATAGGGGGAGATTGTTGTACCTCTCGTAACCCTCAAGGTTTTATTTTCATGATCACAATCACCCTCATATTTATCTAATCCTCTTTCAAGTGTTTTTGGTTGATAGGAATCAAATCAGGTGGCCAAGGAATTGGGCCAAGAAAGAAAGAAGGCAAAGTGGACTGAAATTCAGTCCACCGGCCAACCGGTGGCTTCACCACCGGTCAGCCGGTGGAGCCTGGACAGAAGGCATCCTTCTGTCCAGACCACCGGCCAGCCGGTGGCACACCAGCGGCCAGCCGGTGGCACCTGCAATCAAGAGGGAGCCACTGCCTCCCCACCGGCCAGCCGGTGGCCTCAGCACCGGCCAGCCGGTGGCACCCTCTCCAAATAGTGTCAGCTACTGCCTCACCACCGGCCAGCCGGTGGCTCTGGCACCGGTCGACCGGTGGCCCCTGGACAGGAATCCAATGACTTTTTGCAAACACCGGCCAACCGGTGGGACTGTACCGGCCAGCCGGTGGAGCCAGTCAAACTAGCCGTTGCAGTTTGACCAGGCTGGCCCACTTGGCTCCCAACGGCTCTTTTAGCCTCTCCAACGGCTCCGAAGCCTCCCCAAGGGTTCCATGCCTATAAATAAAGGCCAAGGAAGCCCCGGACACCCACCGGAACTATACGGAAGCCCACGGAGACCTTGTTGATCATTCGGCGTACCTCCGGCGACTTCCTTCAAGGGAACCCCAATAGCTCCAACAACTTCCATATCCAAGGAGCCCCCTCAAGAAGCTTGGGAAAGCACGCTACATCAACTCCATCATCCAATTGGCGCCCAAGTCTTCCCAATCACGGTTTTTCGTGTTTTATTTATTTTGAGCTTAACTTTGAGTTTGTGCCTACAAACTCCCAATTTTCTCATCCCCTCTTTTCTTTGGGTTTCACATCACCACTAAGGTGTGACAAGGTTGCCAAGCTTTCCTTTAAATAGCTTGAGACATAGGTGAGCTATCCTTCACCTGTAAGAAGGATAGTGGGTTCTTGCTAAACCATCAAAAGCAAGTGGGTTCTTGCTAAACCACAAAAGCAAGCTGTAATAGGTCCTAGTGCTACCTCAAAGCCTAGTGGGTTTCTTGCTAAAACCATTGAAAAGCAAGCGGTAGGAATCTCTCAACGGTTGAGTTGGGAGCGGAGACGTAGGCCGGGTTTTTGGCCGAACTCCGTTAACAATTTCTTGTGTGATTGCCTCTTTTATTTCCGCTGCATTTTCAACTTTGATTTTAATTTGTTAATCATTTTTTAAAAGGCAATTCACCCCCCTCTTGCCATCTTTTCCCCGTTTGTTCCGACCCAACAGTTGCTTTCTCTCCAACAGGGAAGCTCCAGTGTGCAGGAGTTTTGGATTCTGTTTAAGGACCTCCTCCATCATGCTTCAGATCATCTAACAGATGAAGAGGCTCTAGCGAGGCATTTCGATGAGGTGTTGCATCGGAGATCCAGTGTCACATAACCCTGTTCACGTTGTCAACGTTTCTGAAGGCACTAGCGAAGGCAAAGGTGAGAGAAGATGTAGGCTTGGACTGGATCATCTCGAGATGGAGGTCGTTGGGACTTCCCAAGAGTTGTGGACAAAGGTTCTCGATTGTCCGATCAGACAAAGTTTCAGCCGACAGGGAGTCGACCACAGCTTCCCCCATCTCATTTTATCAGAGCCAACAGTTCTCAAACCTCTAACGAGAACTCGGGTGTAGTTTGTTTTTCTTATGGCGGTCGTGGACATCGGAAGTTTCAGTGTCTAACCATCCATGCAGTCAACATAGGTCGGCAGCCCGCTGCAAGTACAACCCTTGCAATAGTTTCCTTCGAGGTCACATTAGCAACAGCAATGAGGCATTCAAGGTTTTGGACAATAGGGGAGAGATGGAGCGGGCAAAGGATAGCCCTGTGATTCCCTCGTCCTCAGGGGCACAAGGCTGAGCATGGTCAAAGTGGTGGTTGTCAGCAAGGTCAAAGAGGCAAAGGAGCAGTATGTGGTTACATGCATGCCTTAGAGTTGCCAGCACCAGGCAGACCAAACGTTGTGCAAGGTGCCATATGCTTATCTTCTACTCTGGCGCATGCTTTATTTGATTTGGGAGCTATGCATCCATTCTTTGCACCCGCCTTAGTCTGAGTTATAAATTAAGGTGGGGAGGCTTTCAGTACCCTTGGTGTTGATTACGCTATTTAGAGGACATGCTAGCTCGTATGATGTGTGTAAAGGTTGTAAGCTGGTTGTGGGGCACCATCGGTCGTTGGGAGATTCCCTATGTTTACGGATAGGGTCATACAATGTCATTCGGGGCATGAATCAGTTACAGTCGATTGCTTCCGAATGAGAGTGATTTTCTATGATGTTAAAAGCGAGCGTGTTGTGTTTGTTAAAAAGCAGAAGCATTGGATGGATCGTCGACATTTGGAGCCTCTTTCTTCTATGATAACGGAGTTGATATTGAGTTCAATAAAGGATCAGGCATGGTGTTTTTGATGGTCATGGAGGAATTCCCTAACATCTTTCCTGAAGAGGTTATGACACTACCTCTTCGATGTGATATCGAGTTCAGGATAGAGTTGCAGCCCAGCAGCTCACCAATTTAAATGCCTCCATATAGGATGGCACCTTCGGAGTTGTGGGAGCTACGGATTCAGATCGATGATCTTTTGCAGAAAGGTTTCATTCAACCCAATGTGTCACCTTGGAGTGCTCTCGTGTTGTTCACGAAAAAGACGGATGGCAGTCTGCGAATGCATATCGATTAGTGTCAGTTGAATCGACAGTAAAGAACCATTATCCGCTCTGAAGGATTGATGATTTATTTAATCATTTAAAGGGAGTTAACTGGTTCTTGAAAATCAATGTGGGATCAAAGTATTTATCAGATGAGGGTCAAGGATGAAGATATCCCGAAGATTGTCTTCTAATGTCGTTATTGATGCTATGAGTTCATAGTAATGTCATCTGGTATCACAAATGCACCAGTTGTATTCATGGGACTGATGAACTCTGTGTTTCGTGAGTTACTAAATAAGTTTGCGGATGTGTTTGAGGATCATGTTAAGCGTTTTTTTTAGAGGTTCTTGGACATCAACTCTTTGAGAAGCTATCAAAGTGTAAGCTTTGGACGAAAGAGGTGCAATTTATGGGGCATGTAGTATCTCAATGAGTAGTTGTTGATCCTTCGAAGATCAAGGCAGTTGTTTCTTGGATAGATCCCAAAAATGTTGTGGTGGTTCAGAGTTTCTTTGGTCTTGCAAGCTCCTATAGGAGGTTTGTGCCCGATTTTTCTCGGATTACAACCCCTTTGGCAGCCTTGACCGAGAAGGACCAAGCCTTTGTATGGTCGGACCAATGTTAGGCTGCTTTTGAGTACCTGGAGGAGAAGTCAATGAGTGCTCCTGTTTTTCGTCTTCAAAGGAGTTATGTTTGAGGTCTTTTGCGATGCTTCACAACGCTTGGGATGTGTTCTAATGCAGCAGAGAGCAGTTATCTCTCATGGGTCTCGACAGTTACAGCTTCATAAATGTAACTACAATACTCATGATCTCAAGTTTGTCACGGTTGTATTTGCCTGGAAGTTGTGGCGGCATTATCTCATTGGTGTGCTTTTTGTGGTCTTCACGGATCACAAGAGTTTGAGCCATATTTTCTCATGAATCCGCATCAACGTTGATCGATGGAACACTGGCATGATTATGAATTTGAGATCTCCTATGCATTAAGGGGAATGTAGTAGCTAATGCGTCGGATAGGAAGTCTCGTGGAGATGATGTTCATGAGTCCAGGGATGCGTGGAGAGTGATGGAGGAGCTTGCAGTGATACATCTTGATATGGAGGAGATTGGTGGTAGAGATCGTCTTTATCAAATGACAGCACAGTCAACTTTGGTGCAGCAGGTGAGAGAATCTCAATTGGTAGATTCTAAGGTGGAGGTTTGGAGGGATCATGTTGCTTGTAGTGATGCCCCTGAGGGATGGTCTGAGGATCGGCAACACGCTTTGCTTCAGGGAAGGCTCTTTGTTCTGTCTGTGGTGCGCGAAGTGGTACTCTGTGAGTTTCATAACTCACCTTTGGTTGTAAACCCTGGAGTAACCAAGATGTATCATGCCTTGAGAGGTCAATGTTAAGGGTCGGGGTTGAATAGGTTGGTAACAAAGTTCGTGTCTCGATGTTTGGCAACATCCACCTTGAGCTCGGGGTTAACCGGTAACGAAATCCGTCGAGATGTCCACCAACTTCCATTGAGGAAAATCCAAGATGTATCATGCCTTGAGGAGTCAATTTTCGAGGTCAGGGTTGAATAGGTTAGTAGTAGAGTTTGTGTCTCGATGTTTGGTCTGCCATAAGGTGAAGGTTGAACATCGTGTTCCCAGTGGTTTGTTGCAATCGTTGGATATTCCTTGATGGAAGTAGGATGGCATCGCGATGAATTTCATTACCGATTTACCTCGAAAATGTGGATGTGACGTTATCCGGGTGATTGTGGATCGGCTAACGAAGTCGGCTCACTTCTTGGCGATAAAAGAGTCAAGCACGGTGGATATGCTTTGTCGAGGTTGTATTTAGAGGAGATTGTGCAGCTTCATGGGGTTCTGGGGACGATGATTTCCGATTGTGATCATCGCTTTACATTGCGTGTATGGAAGGGTCTTCGGCATGCTTTTGTCTCTCAATTATGCCTTAGCATTGTGTTCCATCCTCAAAAGAACGGTCAAACAGAGCGGAATACGCAAACTTTAGATGACATGTTGAGGGCATTTGTTCTGGATTTTGGAAATCCATGGGAGAAGCACCTGCCCTTGGTTGAGTTTGCCTATAATAACATATATCACTCACCCACTGGCATGACTCCATTCGAAGCATGTGTTGCATGTCTGACCTTACAGTTCTTCGTTGTGTTGGATTGAGATTGGAGTCCACGATTCTTTGGACTGGAATTGGTGCAGAGTACAACAAAGAAGGTGCAGGTGATTCGTGAAAGAATGAAGGTTGCTCGATACCATCAAAAGTCATATGCTGATTGCAGGAAAGAACCTTTGGAGTTTGGTGTTGGGGATCATGTGTTTCTAAAGGTTACTCCTCGTCGTGGACGCAGAGGTTTGGTCATGGGAATAAACTTTCCCTCTGATTCATTAGACCTTTCAAGGTGTAGAAGCGCGTAGCGTTTCCTGTGCGGATGGATTGGATCCATGATGTTTTTCACATGTCGCACCTACATCGGCATCCACATGATGGCTCTCATGTCATTGATTGGGACGAGTTGGATGTTGATGATGATGCGACGTTCATGGAACAACTTGTTGAGATTCAGGACCGTCGATAGGTGTTATATGGGCGTGTTATTCCTTTAATCTGTATCTTGTGGCGACACGGTGATTTGAAAGTGTACTGGGAACGTGAGTCACATATGTGTGCTCAACATCATGAGTTGTTCGATGCTTGATTTTTGCTGAGATGATTTGTTTAACATTATGCTGATGTGATTGATGTATTGAGCTTGTTTATTGTTGTTATGATTGAAGTGGCTTTCTCCCTTTTATTGTGGTGTGCTTGATGTGCTTTAATGATGGCTAGATTCCTGATGGATGTTGGTTTCTTGGTCGTTTCCTTCTCTTTCAGGGTTTGATTTTGATTCTTAAGGACGAGAATCATTTAAGAGGGTGTCTAATGAAGAGACCCGGATTTTCCTAGACCATTTTTCGTTTTAGGGTGTTGAAGGTTTCAGGGGGTGTTTGGAGGTAACTTGGTGGGAGAGAGGAGTCCTAGTTGGAATTTTTGGCATCGGCACAGATCACCTCGTCACCATTAAGGGTTGTGTCGTGATTTGTTGGTTGGAGGGGAGGATTTGTTGCAATTCGGTACATTGCACCATAAAGGGTCTAGTTGCGACGTGAGAGATAGTATTGCGCCGTGTGGCTTAGGCCATGGATTTTTGGTATCATTTTGTTTAGGAGTGGGGTCAAGTTTTTTATTTAACCTTACATAAGGGAAGCTGCATCGTGATGATAAGCGTTGCGCCGTGAAGCCTTGGTTGTTGAAACTCCCTGGCTCTACCTCTTTAGGGATCGTTGTGTCGTAGTGTTTAGGTTGTGTTGTGGTTTTTTACTGGGATTGATCAGGTTTGAGGGAGAAGGTCAGGAATTGCGTCGTGATTCTCAGGGCTCGAGCGTTGTGACGCGATACCTCTTGTTGTGTTGTAATTCCCACTGTTATCATCGATCGAAACGGTCATTGACCATGAGAAAGGGGGAAACTGCGTGGGAGAGTTACACCGTGAATCTCGGATCTGCCCATCGTTGTGGTGTGCTACTTTGCGTCATGTCATGATGATGTGTCCTCAGACTTTTATTATAAACTTGGGGTGCCACTCAAATCCATCTTGTTTCCTTATTTGGAACCCTAGGTGGATGTGGGAACATTTCTTGGTGGTCCTAGGCTTCCGTGATTGCTTCATGTGGTGACTTCGTTTCTATCCAAGGTATCATTTTCCTCTCTTTCTCCTTCATCCTTCTTGTTTCCTCTACCTATAAGACCATGGCAGTGGGGTTTTCTTGGTTTTGTGGCTGTTAATCGAGGTGGTGTTGTCGGGATGATGGTTATAGGTTGTTGTGGGTTCGTCTTTAAGATTCTTAGTGGTTTGTTCATCGTTCTTCGTCTCTCTCTTGCTTGGAGATTATCGAAGCTTCATTTTGAGGTAGGGGATTCAAAACTTCTCCTACATTGTAATGTGCAGGTGTGGAATTATCAAGCTTGGGTTTTCTTTGGGTAAAGAGATGAAATGACCTAAGAAGATAATGAATTGGAACTAAAGGAATTGAAAGGGGTAAGTTGTGAAGCGCATGTGATTATGTCATGATATTGATCATATGATATTTCATAGATTGTATGGTGGTTCTTTTCTGTGATTTTATAATTATTGTTGTTTCATTATCATGTTTAAAAATGTTTATATAACAAGGAATTGATAATTGTTGTTGATGACTTGTAGAATTGCCTGATTTGATTGAAACATTAGTTGTTGTTCGCTGATATTGTTGTATTTTTATTTGCGTAAATAGTTATTGTGGTATTATGCTTGATGATTATTTAACATGTTCGTAATTGATTAATAATCAAAAAGATGGTAAAGGCAAGTGTTGAAATCTGAAAATGATATTTCGATGTTGATAATGTTTGCATTAAGTTGATTATGTTAGTTTGATTTTGTTCACTGCTGAAGTTGTAATTGTAGTTTCTGTAGTTATTAGCTTTATTAGCACCCATGATGTGATTAAATGAATTCCAATACGACTGGTTTGTTGTGGTGAGGGTTCGGTGGTTGATGTTGTGGCGGCGATCTGATGTGGTTGATGGTGGAATGGTGTTGATAAAGTTGATGGCTCGATTGTTGGTGTGTTTTTTCTTAGAAGTTGTGATAGTTGTGTTTTAGTCACCTAGGTTTGGAACTTAATGAATAAAATTAATGGGAATGGGCTACGACTAAATGAATCAATTGGTTAATTATGAATGGTATGGAATAAGATGGGATGATGATATATTTTTATGAAGAAATGGTGATTAGCTTTTATGTCGTAATTGAATTAATAATGTCCCACGAAAGTGCTCATGTGGGATAGTAAGGTTGGTATATTCATGTGGCTTAAATGAATGTGATGTAACTTGGTTAATAATGTTAATATGATGATTAATGAATTAAGAAATGAATGTTGAGATATATGTTGATTTGAAACTAACGATTATGAGATAGAAAATGGTCGATGATGCTTCTTGTGTTTGGAATGTTTCTTCCATCTTGTGGCTGGAGTTGGTAGTGGAATTGTGTAGTGACGATAGTCTTAGTTTAGTGTCATAGCATTAGGTAGTTGACTTTAGATGTGTTGTGTGTTGTTATATATTCATTGTAGTTTTGTGATTTCATACGCTCCACCACCCGAGTCGAGTAACGTGACTGATACCCATATGAGGTTTTAGGTTTTAGGCGTCTTTCCCAACATCAAGGTTGTAGAAGTTAGAATGATTAACTACTCCCCGTACCCCGCTCTCTCTTATAAACGTAGTATGGTATGTATACATGTACGGGTTGTGCCGGTTTAGGGTTATGGTATATGTGGGGGCTATGATGGCTTATAGTTTTGCTACATACATACGTATAGGTAATGGCTTTAGGTTATGAGTTGTGATGATGCAGGTGTGATGGTGATGTGGTTTTGTTTATGCGAATGAGGTTGTGATTATGTGGATATGGTTGTGATGTGGTATGCAGTGATGGGATTTATAAAGGGGGTGGGAGCACCACGATGTGTGGCGTTAGTGTTTAGGGTTAGTGTATAGGGTGACTAGGGTGACTAGTTCATAGTAGGAAAGCGGAAACAGGGTACCTTTCTTATTATATATCTTTTCGATACTATGTTACTTGCATTTCTATGTGATATTTGGTGAGCGAGCCTGATAAGAACGTGGAGGAGAGGCTAATTGTATGGGGTCGTCCGAGTGGGTGGGGGTGGTTAGTTATGGCCAAGGGTAGTATTGTAATTCATGTAGGCAGTAGGTTGGGGCGGCTCGGTTAATAAATGTGGATTGTTGGGAGTTGTTGAGGGGGGATTATTCATTTGGCTTTCAACACGACTAATTGGAAGGTTTGGACGTGGCTTCAAGGAATATCTTCCTCAAGGAGTCTTCTTCTTCTCCATTTCTCTTTCTTCTTCTTCTGTTTATACTGGTCTGATTAGTTCTACAGTAACTATGTACTCTACTTTCAATAGAATTCTCCCTTGTCTTCTTTCAAGCACCTACGATCCTATCAATTGGTGCTCTCGTTGAGAGGCCTGTGGAGTTTCGGTCAGCTGTTGAGGATCCTAGTGAATGTCGACTAAAATGGAGATGAGAGTTACTTCAGTGGAAACTCTGGTGTGGACTCGAGCGGAGAACCAACATCTGCAGGAAAGACGATTGAAGGAATTATAGTGGACTCTGGTGGAATGCTCGGTAGCGTTCGCCGAGGTCAAAAAAAAGCTATAGGAGCAGTTGAAAGCGTAAGCCGGGTTCTCTGTCTGAGCGGCAGGTCCGGATCATCTACTGCAGACGGACGGAGCGGTTGAAGGCATGCACATTGTCCGGACAGAGCAGGAGCAGAACGGGAAGGAACAGATTGATTCAAATCTGGTGGCCAGAAGAGGAAAATTTTCGTCCAAGTACTAGTGGACCAATGGAATAAAGAAAGTAAGACACCCGGTTCGTTTTTTCAGATGGACAGTGGAAGACATATGGAAGGGGAAGGGATAGAAAGCGAATTAAGCTCGTTGACCAGGCGAGTTGAATTGCCAACGTTTTCTGGAGATCCTAACGCTTGGATCGCAAGGGCAATGATAGGGATAGTGGGCTATGGGTTGTCCGAGTGAGGGGTTGGGTAAAAGTTGCCAGGGGGCACTATTGTCCTTAAGGGTTGGGTGGTTGGTGGCAGGGTAGCTTTGATTTCTGATTGGATTCTGCTCACAGAATAGGGAGACCATGGTCTTGGCTTCGAGGAGTTGCAAGAGAGAGTTCTCTCCACTGCATTCTCCTATCTTCTTCTTCTCCAATTCATTCTCCTATCTTCTTCTTCTCCAATTCATTCTCCTATCTTCTTCTTCTTCTGTTGTAGATGCCAAAAATAATAGAAATGTTTGTTACGTCTCTCTCTTGCACCTAAGTTTTATCAATTGGCGCTTTCATTGAGAGAGAGAATCGTGTCTGTAGTTGTGAGCCGCGATTGCTCGGGGGACGCGTGCACGATGAGGTTGATTGGCGGGCGATAGGAGTTGGATGATCGTTGAGAGAGGCGGTGTTGAATCAAAGTGACGTTCGCTGCGGAGTTGATCGCTACCTACTCAGTGACATCAAGGTTGATTGTGGTTGGACAATTGAGGCAAGGTGGAATCTGATAACAGGAAATCTGCTTATTTGCAAACTCAAATGGAGACAATAGTTACTATTGGGGCGTCTGAGTTGGAACGGTTGATGCAGGCACAGTTGTCCAAATTGCAGAAGCTACAAACGACATTTGGAATGTGGAAGGAACAAGCGGAGTTTGCGAGGCAGGGTCGAGAGAACACGAGGTAGTTCACTGAGCACTTGCAAATAATGCAGGAACAGCCACGGAATGTATTCAGGAGCAGAACAGAGAGCAGCCTCCCGAATATTTGAAACCTATTGCGGTTGTAGCAAGTCCAAGCAAATCACCAACTGTGTGGGTTTGGAGAGGTATGAAACATCGTTGTAGTTTTCTAGGCTTGAGGCGTGAAGAAATTGGTATGGTGACCGGACCGACACAGCAGCCCGCGTCGCAGCATATGCAACTGGAGCAAACGTCGGACTCCAATGGTTTGTTCAAACGTCAGGAAAGACTGGGACAGATTAAGCAAACGGAAGATGACGTTGAGAGTAGGAAGAAAACAGGAGATGTTGTCGATCTTTCTGCTCGACAATCTGTTTCTGATTTTCCAAAACTCATGCAAGACGTTTCCAGACCGAAGCAGAAGCATGTGGTGCAAAATCAGTTGCAGTGGGCTGTGTTGGCACCAGCGTGGGATTTTGTTGAGTTGTCTGCATGACAACGATCTTCTATTACTTCGAAAACTCTGTCTCTGAAGGTCCTACTGGTGCAATCAAAGCCAGTGGAGGACGTGGTAGAAGACAGTAACGTCAGTGTGCACATTCAGAGGTGCAAAACGCAGTGATTTGACAAGGAGCAAGACGATTCTGATCTTGTTCGGCCAGCTAAGGGAATTTTTTATCCCAGCTTTAGTTCAGGCAAGCGGGACTGCAGAAAAGAAACTCCTGGACAGAATTTTCGATTCGAAGTACTGAGAGGTCTCAAATTGTCCGAAGGGGGGCTTCCTTTAGCATTTGGAGATGTCTTGCTGCTGAAGCTTATTCTGTGGGCATATCCTTTACAGAGTCCACCAAATGTACTGCACACTGGCAAAGACAAGAAGCCTTGGTCCACGTCACAACCAATTGACCAAGCGGCTCTTGTGGGGAACGCGAACATGCAAAAATTGCCAAGCCAAACAAACGTTGCAGATTCAGCACCCATGGGGGAGGTGCTGGTTTCTTCTGTGGTTGTTGCCACTGATGGAAACCGTATGGAAGACGTTGAGGATCAAGAACCACCTCATCAGAAAGAGTCACATTATATACCTAAAACTTTTGTTATGGAAGAAATGTCGGTTGTTGCTGCTTCGTATCCTGGAGCGCAGCCTCACCTTGAGGGCAAAGTGTTTGTTCGGGGGGGCGGAAGTGATAAGATAGTGGGGAGCTATAGGGTGTCTGAGTGGGGGGTTGGGTAATAGATGTCAGGGGGCATAATTGTACTTCTATTTTTTTTATCAGATGTCGTGTTGGTTGGGTAGGTATGGGGTATTAAATAAGGGTCGGGTGGTTGGTGGCAGGGTAGCTTTGATTTCTGATTGGATTTTGCTCGCAGAATAGGGAGACCACGATGTTGGCTTTGGGGAGCTGCCTTGGAGAGTTTTCTTCTCCTTCTCCATCTAATTCTCCAATTCCTTCCGCTATCTTCTTCTGCTGCTGCTGTAGATGATGGAAATAATAGAAATGCATGTTAAGTTCTCTCCCCTGCACCTGAGTTTTATCAGGCAGAGACGTGTTTTATAATCCACAGAACTCGCAATAGTCTACATGTGCCTATAACGTGGCTTTACATGGAAGGAGTCGTGCAACATTGGATGTTACCTTTGTTGTCGTTGCATCCTAATCTGGTTTGAGAGGAGCTTAAGGTAGAGCTACTAGGACATTCTGCAACAGCGCCGGAAAGCGATCCTTTGAAACAATTAAAAGGCGTAAGACAAACTATAGAACAGTGGAGGAGTATATTGACGGGTTTGAGAGTAAGAAGGCTACTGTAGGAAGCTTGAATGTTTTCCACTCTGGTCGGGATGAAAACGACAATGAGCAGCAGCATGGTATCTTTCTAGTACGGTCTGAACAAAGCGAACGCAGAACAAAGTTGTACAAACACTGGCTCGAGAAGAGTTTTCCATTCGACAGGGTACATCTGATTCATCCAAACCTCGAACTGCAGAAGAAACGAGACCGTTGGTTCTTCCAGCTGTACAGGAGTGACAACTTACGGAGAAAAACATTTCATTTTCTGCTCAAGATCATCGTCTTGTGAGAGTATTTAGCGAGACAGGAGCAGGGTGCGGTGCCCACAGCACAAGTAGTGGCGGTTTGGCAAATAGGTTTGAAGTGGTCAGTCCTGGATTTTCGAAACTTCTGCTTGTGGTGACCAGTCCCAAGCAGCTCAAAATGAGAGCTGCAAATGCTGAGGAAGAATGTAAGGAAAGGCTAGCAGCTCAGCAGCCTGTAATAGGAAGCTGTAACCAGCTGCTAGTTGATGTTGTTGGTGCTGGGGTCCGAAAAAAAGACGAGGAACGCATCGGAAGGAGTAGCATTATATTCCTAATATCAATGCTATGGAAGACATGACGGTTGTTGTTGCTGTGTTTCTTAATACCCTTATGGGACGGGTCGGTCAAGAACTACTCAATACACGATCACTTTTCATTAGCACTAACGAAGGGAGTAGCTACCTGGAAGATTATGTGACTAACTCTCAAGTTTTAGAAATTATTCAAACTTCATTCTGCATGCAGAGCCCACAACTATCAGCAGCTTCTAAAGGGCGGGAAACTGCATTTTCAATGGTTAATGACTCTGGTTTTACACCTCCACATGCAGTGTCTTTCACTGGTGGAAATTGCAGAGTATAAGCTTTGGCAACTATACCGCAGGTCAGTGATGAAGAGTGATCTGAAGTCAGACAACGTAGGAATGAAAACAAAAATTGTAGTCCTAACAGCATACCGGGAGCAGATGAAATCTTGTTTCTTAGATACAAGGCTAAACAAAAGCAAACGTTCAGAAGTCGTGGCCAACTTTTTTGTGAGAACCAGTGGATCTAGTACTGGCAAACAGCATGTAGTTGGAAAAGTTGTACGTTGTGCCGGGCGGGAGTCAAACATGGTTCGCAAGCAAAAGCCCGGAAATTTTATAGATGGCTTCTTCGGTATTTGATCGAAAAAAGGCATATGACATGCGGATGAATATACCATCTGGCACAGCTGTTAGATTTGAGCCTGGTGAAAGAAAAAGTGCCGCGCTTGTAGTGATTGGAGGTAAACAGGGGATTCAAGGTGGAAATTTTGTTGTTAATGGGACAGGATCATTTTGTTCTACATTTATCTGGAGGCAGAACGGGACCTGCTGCTGGGAAATATGTAAATGGTGTTTGCTCTTGAGGACGAGGTGGGGATGGACAATTAGGCCATGGCAATTCCAGTGAAGTATTTACTCAGCCAATCAAAGCATTACTGGGCTCGAAGATAAAACAAAATGGTCCAGCCAGTGGTGGCGGTATCAGAACTGGATACAAGAGAGAGCTTATCCTTGAAGGGCATACGGTGAGCTGGGAACAAGTTTTCTGGCAGCGTGGAGCTAAAATAACAGCATTGCCATGTACACAACTTCCGGCATAAGGCTAAAAGAAGAAAGACAGCACTGGGGAAGCTAGGGAATGACAAATTATGCAAGCTACAATTCAGCAGCCAACGTAAACTTGCTGCTTCTTTTGAAGAAGAACAACAGTGCTGGCTTTCAAAGGCTGGATTGGCCGGAACATGATTTTGAGGACGCTGCCTTATATTTTCACCTTGAGGACGAGATGGAATTTAAGGCGGCGGCAATGATAGGAACGTGGGAGAGGGGCCGGTCGTATGGGGCTGTCCGAGTGGATGGGGGTGGTTAGTTACTGTCAACGGTGGTATTGTAATTCCTGTGGATAGTAGGTTGGGGCAATTGGGTTAATAAATGTGGGTTGTTGGGAATTGTTGAGATGGGGATTGTTCTTTTAGCTTCCAGCATGGCTGATTGGGAGGCTTGGCCTTGGCTTCAGGGAACGTCTTCCTTGAGGAGTCTTGTTCTCTATTCTTCTTTCTTCTTCTTATGTTTCTACTGGTCTGATCAGTTCTGCAGGAACTTTGTACACGGCTTTCAATAGAATTTTCTCTTGTCCTCTTTCAAGCACCTACGATCCTATCAGAGCCATGATGAGGATGAAAACTTAGTTGACCTAGGTTAGGAAACGAGATGGTTTCATTGTTTATTCACCGAGGCTTCAGTATGTTTCTCCCACATTTGCACGGGAGGTTTTGGGAAGGATCCTACTTAGTATACTTATATGCTGATACAGACTTGGACATATAGGGAATAAGAGGGTTACAGATGGGGGATTATTCTAGAAGGGGCACATCAGTCATTATAATAAATACAGGTGGATACAGTTGTGCCTAACAAGAAGTTGTTAGGGTCCACGTGAGAGGAAGGGAGCTTATTATAAAAAGGGAGCGGGGGAGGTAGAGAAGTCTATGGAGGAATCAGTTTGTTAGTTCAGTCTTGGGTTTGGAACGTCGATCACTGTTGGCTTGAGCAGGAAGGTTGGAACGCCTCTCAAGTTCTTCATCCTTCTTCCTTTGTCTCATATTATTGTCTTCTGTAATTCTTGTTTCCACTACAATATACAAGTAGCGATTATTCAGGTTCTATCAATTGGTCTGATCTGTTTCCTCAATAGAAGCACACGGCTGGATCGTATTTCACACAGGAGCCTAGACTCAACCAAGGCGTAATCTGCTGCTACTGCTTCATCACGTTTCTATTGAAACACGACTTCTCCCGTCGACGAAGCTCTGTTGGACGCGCTCACCTCTGCCTGGCTCCATTTTCGTCCGACACCTGGCGCGCAGCAAGTTTCACCTCGATCAGCCGAGGCGCACGATACCGACTCACTTAAAAAAAAAAGCAGAAGAAGAAGACGTGAGCGTGCGGACCCACCCGTTTCCAGCCTATCGGAAATCGCACACAATCAGCACAGCAACAATGCGTTTTGCCAGGAGGACGCCTATTAGCCTCGCGCAACCCGTGCATTTCCATTTTGACGGGGTGCGCAACCTCCATCTGCGTCGAACACCGCCGCGATGTCGACTTCACAGGGCTCGACTGCTGCAGACGACTCGCACAGGAGGTGTGCCTGACCCGCCGGTGTTCTCGTTTTGCACCGGTTACAAAAGCGAGGCACGTCTGCTAACGTAGCAAAAGGAGGCGGACTCGGGTTTGGTAACGTAGCTGTGTAAAAAAACAAAAAAAAAACACACAAACTGGCCGCCAGAAATGTGGCGGCAGGACTGGCTCTTATGACGGCAAAAATGTGAGCGCCACTGGCAGGAGGAAGCCAAGTTCCAACGATTCATGCTTGGTGTGGTGCAACGCTGGGAGACAAGGCCGCTGGAGGCAGTGGGGCTTCCGACACAATTTGTTGAACCACTCTTACTTCAGTAGGCGGCCACTGATGTAACAGAGGTGCAGCAGCACCATGGGTGGCCAGCTGATAATCAGCCAATGCTGGTTTGGGAGGCGTTTAGCTCACGATCAGAAGACAACAGTGGCAAGGGAGCTGAGTCTCGGGACTTCACCAACAAGAAACCACCGCAGGAGGTGACATCGCCTCCTCTGACTGGGATGTTTGCCGGTATCGGCCAGTCTATAGTGATGGAAGCAGTAACGTTCCAAATTGAAGAAACGTGCCCGCTGCAACTCTCGATGGCTTGCCTTCCTTTTGCGTCAGAGCAGCTTCCGAGTTCGCTTGATGAAGGACTGACATTACCGACAGTCCAACAATTCATTGTCGGCAAGGTGCATCACTCGGAGCGAGTGCGCGAATCACGGTCCAACCATGTCTTCTTACACGCCGCAACAATCTACCACAATAGCTAAAATTTTTGTGGGGCCACGAGGCAGCGAGGCTCGTCTAGGAAACTACTTGGACAGTATGGGATAAGAAGGTGCGCGCTCGATTTCTACAGAGGTGCCTCGCAGCCAGTTTTTTTTCCTCAGTTTTGAGGACAAGACTAGTTTTCAAGACGGTGGGAGCGATACATAACTAAACATATAGGGAATAAGAGGGTTATAGATGGGGGATTATTCTAGAAGGGGCACGTTAGTCGTTATTGTTGGATTGGTGTTGCCCGATCCGGTTGGGCCGAATGCCTGTGGCCCGCAACTATAGCGGTGCGGACTTCGGGGTAAACAGTACTGTAGCGCTTTTGACTTCCAGCCGGCAGACACTGTAGCACTTTTGACAAAGTGAGTCGCCGATCACTGTTGCAACGCGGACTACTATTCAGAACAGTGGACCGTCTTCTTCATATGTAACCCATTTTCGGGCTAGGGTTTCTGATTGAAATCCTCTGTAATTTGCTGCTCCCGATTAGTGAAAATTCTGCTTCTCCCGTGGACGTAGGGATTATTCCCGAACCACATAAATCGCCGTGTTCATTGTTGTTTTCCCTTTCTTTCGTTTTCTCATTTTCTGTCGTTGTGTCTCCCGATGATTCCACAACAGTTATAATAAATACAGGTGGATACAGTTGTGCCTAACAAGAAGTCGTTAGGTCCACGTGAAAGGAAGGGAGCTTATTATTAAAAGGGGGCGGGGGAGGTAGAAGGATCTATGGAAGAATCAGTTTGTTAGTTCGGCCTTGGGCTCGGGACGTCGGCCACTGTAGGCTTGGACGGGAAGGTTGGAACGCCTCTCGAGTTCTTCATCCTTCAACTTACTTTGTCTCCTATTATTCTCTTATAAAATTCATGTCTCCTGTACATAGGCATATCTATTTTTTAGGTCCACGGGAGGGAGTTGGTGAGCGGACTGGATCTTACTAACTCAAAATAGTTGTCGGAGTTAGCTGGTGATCATGGAGTTGCTACCGTAGAAGTTTGCAATTGGGTATTTCTCTTTTTAAAGTTTTTTGTTATGTACGACATTGCATGCATGTTGGGGTGATTTATTTATTGGACTCCGAAGTTGATTGGTGGTTCTTTTATATTCCTGGGAATTCTGAGGGTAATGTCTCTCATATATGTGTGTTATATACCGTCGATGTTGGTCATCAACCCGTGGCCTATTAAAAACGGGCTTTGGGGGTCACGCTTATCTTCACTACCAACCCAAGAGGGGTTCCGGTGGGGACAGGGTGTGACCTCACCCCACTCAATTTAGGCTCCGTTTGGTACGGATGAAAATGAGGTTAGGAAAGGGAAAGGGAAAGGGAAAGGGAAAGGGAAATGGAATAGAAACGGAGAATTCCAGTGTTTGGTACTATTAAAATGAAGGAGCCCGTAACCCAATACCCAAGATGTTCTCCAAAAGAAGATCTTGGTGTTTATTTATAGATAATATTAATGATAACACAATACTTAAGTATGATAACACAATACTTAAGTATGATAACACAATACTTAAGTATGATGTTGAACTCGACTAAACACACACACTAGCACTCTCAATCAAACTAGGACTACCTAACTTGGATACATAATCAAAGAAAACAAAAACAGACACTCCTAACACTCCCCCTCAAGCTAGAGATACCCGGAATCAGCAGGAATAGTTGGAAATGAAATACATGTGCAGGTATAATTGGTTCATGGCTCAGCAATAATAATCGAGTCAAGAGCATCCAGGCGTGCAGGGACAGCATGCGGCAGGACACTGATCGAATGTCTGGCAGGAACAGTTGGATAGCATCAAGACATGCAGAAATGGCACAAAATGGTGCAGCAAGATGACAACAAAGGCGATGTGGGGTGGGCGGAGGAGGGGTTGGATAGCCAAATTTGATGAAGAAGCCTATGCAGCAAAGGTGAGAATGCGGCAAAAGGTGCCAGAGCATTTGGCAAGAGGATGTGTGATGGCTGCGCGACACAACAACGTGGAGAGAGGTCGGTGCAGTCGGTAACGAATGAGAGCGCGCTAGGTGGCGCGCGAGCAAAGAGGGGGATGTAGCCGATCAGAGGGGGTTGTGGTCGGCATCGTAGGAAGGAGGAGCATCATAGGAGGGAGGCGTCGCGTTGGGAGGTCAAGACTGGGAGCAGATCGGTCGTGAGCCTCGAGAGAACTACGCAAGGTGGAGTCGCTCGATAGGAAGTCATCAACAGGCATAGTTATTTACGACGCATGGCGCACAATGGCGACAAGGGCCCCCGGCGCAAAAGCGCACGGCGTGTGGCAATATTAACTTGCGGCGCACAAAAGAGGTGTATACATATATCAACAATAAAAAATAATAAATTATACAATATATATATAAAAAACAAAGATTTATGTCAATAATTCATATTCCATACATCAAAAAACAAATGAAGTTAACAATGACACCAACAATTAAATATTAAAAACCATATATCTCAAAAAATCATATATATCAATTCCTGAAATATATTAAAAACCATATATCTCAAAAAACCAAGACAGGTATTTCCTTGCCTTGCCTTAAACATTTTGAAATAAATCACAATTCCTGAAATATATAAAACAAACAATTAAATATTAAAAACCATATATCTCAAAAAAAATAAACAAAAAAATAAAAAATAAAAACATAAAAAAAAACGGGAGGAAAACATGGCATTAAAAATAACAACGGGAGTTATTCGAAAAAAATAAGGGGCGAGCTATATAAATAAAATTGAATTAAAAACAAAAAAAAAATATTGATTCGCACAGAAGGTGCGCCTGCCTTGGACAACATCGCGTATCTGAGTCGCAGTGGTTGGGGGAGCTCGGTTGGGTCGTGGTCGACTGGGTCACGACAGTTGAGGGATCTCGGTTTGGTCGTGGCAGTCAATGAAGTCCAATACCGGCTGGGTCGCTGCGCTCACGGGAAGAGTGTTGCGTAGAGTCGAAAGGGGAGGTCGTTGTTTGACCTCAAAAGAGGTATTTTCAATCGGGGCATAAAAGTTGGCAGGTTAAAAAAATACAAAAATAAAAAATAAAAAAGGCGCAATGGCGCGCGCCATTGGCTCAACATGGCGCGCGCCATTGCGCAATATGGCACCCGCCACAATGAGCCATCTTAGATGAGCCATGGCGAAGCCATGGCGCGGCGCACCACTCCCCTGGCGCTAGCCATGGCGCGCGCCATTAATAACTATGAGTGTCGCGCCAGACTCTTCCAGTAGGAGGCACGTAGGATCTGCAACAGCAAGGTGGGGGCGTAGCAACAGGAGGTCGCGCCGACCTCATCAGGGGAGAGTCGCGTGCGTTGGCTGGTCGACGGCGCAGCAAGGGGTGCGACGCAAAAGGGGAGGGGCGCGCGCAGCAGGGGAGAGCAACGCGGTAGGGGAGGGGCACGCCCAGCAGGGGAGAGCAACGCAGTAGGGGAGGGGCCCCCAAAGGGAGGTGGCGGAGGGTTGACCGGCCAGATAGGTGAGCGGCAACAGAATAATAGGATGGTTTGGCTAGGGAGTCGACGCCCTCCTTGGGGGGAAACGGTCAGGGTTTCTCTAAGAGGGAAGAGGGGGGGTTAGCGTTTGGGAAGGCTCTAATACCATCTTGGAATGGAGGAGCCTGTAACCCAATACCCAAGATGCCCTCCTAAGGGAGGTATTGGTGTTTATTTATAGAGAATAATAATGATAATAAGTCTGGTGTGGGACTCAACTAAACGCATACTCTGACAGGTACGTATAAAAAGAGTTTCTGGAGGAAAGAAGATTTCCCTTGTTTAATGGAATATCGATCCATCCAATTTGGGGCGGAAAGGCCCTCTTCCATGGGAATCAAGTTTTTTTTACCAAAATGTCCTCCAATGGCTTCTTTCTCCTCCAAACCTCTGATCTCCATGCATATGGCTTGCAACGGCGACAGTGACCCTTGCCTTTGCTTTGCGCTCAACTACCTCCATCCGACCACCCACGTCTACTCTGCAGACCTCGAATATGAAGATGATGACCTGCGACACTCCCTGCTCAATACCCGGTCACCCCCAAATTTGCATACAAGACAATGGATGGTATATGACGACGTGCGACCATGGTTAGTCATCATCCCTTGTTGCCACAACGAGATCAATGATGGTGTGAGGCAGTGTGCGACAGTGTGCGACAACTGCGACAAGGTGTGATGTGGGGTGAAGGGCATCAACATTGGCTTTGTCGTGCTACAGTGGCCGCGATGGTGGCTTTGTCGAGCTACAGTGGTGGCTTCGATGGGCGACAATGAGGGTGCGAGGGAGTTTGCATATAAAGGTTCTCGGAGATAATGTGCGTCTACCATGGGAATGACGGTTTGATGCAGGAACTGGGGAGAAGAAAAATGGGTATTTTGGTGCATCCAAAGTTTTAACATGGATTCCATCATAAAATTTTCAATTATTCCAAACATGATTTCAAACACCAATCCCTTTCCCATTCCATTTCCCTTTCCTTTTCCATCAAAAAGGATTCCTCCTACCAAACAGGGCCTTAAAACTCCCAAACAAACCATTAAACTATTGTATAGAAAACATTAAACGTTCAAAACCCACAAATTTAATCCTCTAGCTAACAAAGTTACACCTATTTGATTAAATAAGCTAACAAAGTTACAGCTATTTGATCAAATAAGCCCTCCACGCTAAACATCAAATCTAAATAGAGGTATGAAGGGAGAAATATCAATTTTTACCAACAAAATCTATTTCTCCTCGGAATCTTACAATCTTCTCATTGCATAGACAAGGCGATGATATGGGGAAAGATGGATATTCTGTCGAAAAGGGGTCTTTGTGCACTTAGAAAGCATTGAAGCTTTGCATGGGGGATAAAAAGTATGCTAAAAGGAATTTTCCCTGGGAAGGGCATATGAAACTAATTCTCAGAGAACTCACAAAAAAAAAACATCCCCGTGCACATAATACTAGCTTCAAGGATCACAAGTTCACCAAGCGCAATTATGGAATTGCACCCTGACATGATTGCCCAGAGTATGGCCCAAACGCAGATACATTACATGTCTAAATGAGAAAGGATACGCAGAAGGAAAATTTTAACAAATCAACCCTCAAGGAAAAACCTAATTGATGGATAGAGCTCTGGTTTTAGAAACAAAAAATCTTGATGGCAGGAAGGCAAAAAATCTTGATGGCAGGAAGGCCAGCACTAACGCTAGCATATTACACAATCATATGTCGTTTTTAAAATAAGCTCAAGCCATGCAACAGACCGTATCAGGTAGCCGGCTGGCCTAGATTATACGAATTGAAGAGTTCATTGAACTTAAATTGGAAGCCAACTGCGATTAAAAAAAAATAAGATTCGGGAATTTTAAGAGTTAGCATGGTTATTGTGGCAGACTGAATCACGAAACGCAAAAATTATAAGTTTCGGCTATTGACATCGATAATGAATAAAAACCATGGATCTGACTGGGAAATTAGGATCGGGGTACGTAAGGAATAGGGGCGTACCATGGTTGTGAGTAGATCTCTTAGCCAGTTGCGTACAAAATAAACAGATTCCGGCGCTGTCGCCGGCGATCGCTTTCTTCTCGTTTCTGGGAAATCGGACTCGTTCCGGGGAGAGAGGGCCAGCGCCGTCGGTATAAGAAGATATTTTTAGGCGGAGGCCTATTTTTGGTGTCCGATTGAACGGAATGGTTGACCTGTCATTGATCGATGTCATTTTATCAATATATATATATATATATATATATATATATTATGAATGTTTATATTTTTATTGTTATCTTCAAGGTTTTGAGTTCAAGATTCGAGTATTTTACTTCATTTATGTGTTGCATATTTTTTTTGATAATATAGTTTATTTCCCCAATATAAATATTTTATACGAATAAAAGAAATAAAAGTATTAAAAAATTGAAATTATATCAATGCAACGCTAAATTAAAATTACGGAGATATTCAAGTACAAATTAGAATGGTTTGCCTCTTCAAATGCATCCCCAGTTCCGATGAGAGTCTATGCTCGATCGACGAGAAGTTCGAACAACCTCGAAAGCTCAAAACCTAACTATTTGCCATTTTTTGACTCTACAATTTTGAAACTAAAAAAGAAATAATTCAATGAAAATCAACAATTAGAACATGTATGAAAAAACGTAGAGTAAATTAATTCCAAATGATATGTTTTTTTAAATGATTTTATTCACTTAATAATAAAACTTAGTCGATTGGTTGTCGAATTCTTCAGATAATTGACATCTATTGGATTAGCTTCAGTAAGCATCATCCTAATCCTTTTAATTTTTTATGATCAAAATAACGTACTCAAATTGAAATGCATTAAATTCTAACTTTAAAAAACAAAAGACGTATCAGGGCTACTTCCATAACCAAAATCTCTTGCTATCATATTAATTTTTATCCCCCCGACAACTATTTTCTCAAAGAATCGATTAGAGAATATAATAGATAAATCAATCTTAATATGACACTAACCAAAACAAAAAAAATCACAAACACATTCATTCTTCCATTATGTGCAAATTCTCAAACACTTAATTTACCATATCTTTAGGTAACTATTCGCTCATGATTGATAAAAGAATCAATCACTAATGAATAATTCATCTCAAAAGATCAAGGAAACATAGAAGAGAACATTAGATCAAAGAAAGTACTTAAAAAGAGTTGATGGTGTTCACTTGTTGGAAAATTTTGATCCCACTTTTTCACACTACCCTTATTGACATCCTAGCTCTCTTTGGAAAAGTGTAAGCATCGAAAAGTCTATTTTGTTGGAGTTGGTGCCCAATAACCAACTCGTTTAGTGATTGATTCCATGTTTTCATTATTAATGAAAGTTTTCTTATCACATTATTATTATTCCTCTGCATGACATTTGTATTTGATAATGTCATAAGAATATATGTTGCACTGAAAGGTTATAGTAGTTCTCCACTGTGATGAGAACCTATAGGCGCCACGACATCATTCTGAAATATATATTCTATAGCCGAATGATATTGCCTTTGTAACATCCCATTACCTTCTTTCAAGAACTTTTTGGCTCTTATTTTGATTTCCTTTTGTTTTTTGGTGTGTTTCAGACCTTTTGAGGATGGAGAGTTTTTATTGGGGAAAATGGCCTAAAATTCAGAGATGTGTGTTTGTTTGATTAATGAAGTTCAGGTATAAATGTGCCAAAGGCTTTAAAGGATGCACTTTGGGTCTAGGTTGAATTGGAAGCTTTATGAGTGGTTCTGTTGTTGGGCACTAGCTATAGAAGTAATTTAAGTCATAATCCTTGGTTTACGACGTAAATTGTTTGCTAGACATAAGTCGTGAGAATGACTTACAATGCAAAATTGATTTACACTATAAAAGATGAACTTACACCATAAATTTGTCACTCGATGTGTTTTTAACTCGAGGTGGCGCCTTTTTCGGCATATGTGCAACTTGATGCACTTACACCATAAACTCATGATTTACGACGTAAATGCCTCGTGCCCAATGCTTTTATTTGCACTACTCACCAGATTTCATTGGGCATTATGCAGGAGCTCCTCCTGAGAACCCTATGCTTCCTCCCGTGCGCAGTGAGTGATTTCAACCCTTTTGGACATCTCAGTTTGGCATTTGATCCCTGGTGAGTTTCATCGCTTTGGTTTTCTCCTTCCTTCCACTATCCTTCGGGTACAACAGTGTGATCTCGTGATTTTCGATTGAATCAGAGTTTGAACTTGATGGTTTCTGATCTAGGATTTTTTTTATTGGTCTCCTTCACCTTCATTCTTCACTGGCGTTTCCCATTGTGGGTGTTGTTTGATTGCTGATTAAGGTAGGTGGTTCCATATGAGTTTTCCCTGCAATTGAAACATTTAATTTCTCGATTGATTTGAAATGAGTTTTAAATGTTTTAAAAACCTAGAATTGAGATGATTGATGGATGATTTTGAAAAAGGCATGGTGATTGTAAAAAAACTCAATTTCAATGGAATTGAAATTGTTGGACGGATTAGAGAAAAATTGAAGGCTTGGTTTGGAAGTTGATTTTGAGATAAATAGCTTAAATTGAAAGATGATTTCAAAATGTTTGAATTGATGAAAACCTATGATTTGGTTTTGAAATGAGAAGGCATGTTGAGAACTAAAAGTGGACAATTGTATTTTGAACTGATATGAAATCATTGACTTGCCCAAGATTGATCGATTGATTGACTGAAGCACATGTGAGCCTATGTAGTTAGTGGGTAATTAGGACAAACACATTAGGATATGACCTCATAACACTGAATTAATGATGACAACACTAACATAAACATACTACAACATTATTTTCCCTAATGGGGAGTTGAAGCCTGATGGCCTGAGTCATGGGACATGTGCATACATTGAGTCGAGATCACTGACCGAGTAGCATGAGGATCCTATTTCCAGAAACCAACGAACCGCTGGGATTATTACATGGTACTATGAAATGTTTGATTTGATGATTATATTCCATTGACTATGAAATTGTTTTATTCATGCCAACTTCTTTATATAAATGTTTTATATAAAATGTTAATTTAAGCCTGTTTAGATATATCTACCATCTTTTGATTATGAAAGAATGTTTTTTCAAAAATATGTAAATTTCACGCCATGCCTTGTTTTATTGAAATTGAAATCATATTTGGTTTAATTGTTACAAAACTGATTATAGAACACTTAGTGAGACCCTATTGGGATTTATAACTCATACTCTACCTTTTCCTTCGGGCGTTTGTAGATTATCTTATGTCAGATCTAAGCAAAGGAAAAGTGCCACTTGGAGGCGGTGGATTTTCTTGATCCTTGGGACCCAGAGTAACGGAGGTGACCGATGAAGATGTGATCCACTTGTTACATGGGTTTATCCTTGAGTTTTATCTTGGCAAACATTATGTATTTTGAAGATGTACCATTTGGGTATTGTTTTACCTGGTTGTTTCTAGTACCTTCTCTCTTTGGAGTGTCGAACATACTGACTTGAATCTTTTGTATTTTGCTACTTTGCAGAAAAATCATTCCCCCATGTTTCTTGTATGATGTTAGGTGCTAGTCGCCAACCTATGGGGATCGGGAATGCCCTTCAGACCATGTCAGGGCTGGCTCGAGTATTAGGGTACTAGGGTATCCAGGCTAGTTCGTGATAAAGTGGTATCAAAGGAGGTTAGGTTGTACACCTTTCCTTGATGTTAGTATGCAGTTGGGTTTCCCTAGTAGACAAGAGGTAGGATTTTTGGGACTTATGAGGTAGTTATGAGTGAGTGTTTGACCAGCTCTCATCGTAATGAGCCTTAAGTCACCATGGGTGTTTAGGGAAAGTTTCTTTGATGAATAGTTTGATTTTTTTTCTAGACTTTTCCCTACTTCTGATATAAGTATGTTGAAATCCCAATATTGAATTATGCTTGATGGAATTGATATTCATGTATCTCTTGTTTGAGATGTTGATCTATGTACCCTTGTTGATGTTATCAGTATTGTCTGTTGATGTTGTGTAGTATCATGCCTTTGAGAAGACGTTTGAATATGCCGCATGAGGAAGTTGTTGGTGAACCACCGCAGGTGAATCCTCCAGTGGAACAAACTCTTGTTGATATAATGGTGTATACTATCTAGGATTTAGTACAGGTACCTACACCCATTCCCATTCAGGATTTGGTAGTGGAACCTTGAAGGGATGAATCTAGAGATCATTCTCAAGAGTTTCTTCATCAGTAACCACCAACTTTCCAAGGTTTGAATGATCCTCAAGAAGCTGAGGATTGGTTGAAAAGGGTTGAGCTTCTTTTCGAGTTCTTGGAAATTCCAGAAGCTATGAAGGTGAAATGTGATAACTTTAAGCTTGGGGGGCCTAACAGAAGATGGTGGGATTCGATGGGGATGGTGAAAAAGCATGAGGCCTTAGAGTGGAAGGACTTCAAAGTTATTTTCATTGATCAGTTCTATCCATAGTCAATGGTCTTGGTGAAATCCATGGAGTTTCTCAACCTCCAAAAGGGTGATAGGACCGTGGTGCAGTATACGAATCGTTTTGCTGAGCTTGTTCAGTTTTCACATGAGGTTGTATCCAGTGAGAAGATGAGGGCTCGACGGTTGAGATGAGTCTATGACCTGATATCAGATCACAAGTTTTCTTATTAAATATCACTTATTATACTGATGTGTTAGATAAAGCATTGATGGTTGAACTTAAATTGACTGGTAAGTCAGGGTTGATAAGAGCTTCTTTTTCTCCCAGTGGTAGTTTTGTGATTTCATTTAAAGGAAAGAGAAAGTGCGATGAGTCGCATGGTGGTTCTAAAAAATAGGCGTTATCCAAACCTCTTGTGGTACCTTGTATAGTCCCTTTGACTTGATTTTAGTGTGTAAAGGTTGGGCATTCAAAAAAAGTTTGTACCGAGGAACCAAATATCTATAGTTCTTGTGGTCGCTCAAGACATCTATATAAGTTTTTCCATTTCTTTTATGCCTTGTGCAGTGGCATGATCTCATCAACACTAAAAAGTATTTCAATGTAATCATATTCTTTAATAACCAAGGGGTTCCATCCATAAGCATTTGAAACAAAACTTCTTCATGCAGTGGAAGAGTTTCCAAAGGAAGTTGATGCGGGTCCAACAATTGTGAGAGGTACCATTACTATAGATTTATATTTAGTGATTGACTTATTTGATATTGATGCATCTCAATTGTTTATATTGACTCGTATTGTGAGTCTGTTGAATCTTACTATGAAGTTTTTTTCTTATGTGATGGATATTACTACGCCCCTCAGAACAAAGAGAGATCAGGGTCTTCAATGTCCTTCTTATGTGTTCTCTTTATCAAAGAGCGAGCTTACCCATAATTTTTTTGGTTCTCAACATGAAACCTCTTGATGTGATTTTTAGGATAGATTGGTTGGTTGCTCATAAGGCCCAAATTGATTGTTATCTGCAACGAGTCTTCTTTGCTACACTTGATGAGGTGTGATATGTTTTTTAAGTATAATGGGACCTGAGTTCGAGTAGATCCATACCTTCTTTTCCAGAGTTGGGTAGGGTGATATCAGTGCTTGATTTTGACTTGAAGCGAGGATATATGAATGATGATCTCCCACCAATTTTCATTGAGTTTCCTAATGTTTCCCCTTATGATTTCTCTGACTTTCCACCGGTAAGAGAGGTGAAATTTTATATTGATTTAGTACCTGGTACTCAACAAATGTCTATCCCTTCTTACCATATGGCACCAGCAGAGTTGGAAAATTTGAAGTCTCGGTTAGATGACCTGCTCGAGAAAGGTTTCATATGCCCGAGTGAGTCACCTTGGGTGACACATGTTCTCTTTGTAAGGAAAATTGATAGGACACATAACCTATGTGTTGATTACCAAAAACTCAACTGATTAATGGTAAAGAATAAATATACATTGCCATGGATTGATGATCTATTTGACCAATTGAAAGGGGAGAAGTAGTTTTTGAAGATTGGTCTTTGATTTGGTTATCATGAGTTGAGAATACAAGAGTTTGACATTTATAAAAGAGCCTTCAAGAGTATGTATGGCCATTATGAGTATCTTTTCATGTCATTTGTTCTAACCAATGCTCCTATAGTTTTTATAGATTAGATGAACAAGATATTTCGTGAGTATCTTGACTCGTTCATGGCTGTATTTTTGGATGATATCATAGTTTACTCTCATACTGAGGAGGACCATGTGCATCATTTGAGAGTAGTTTTATAAATATTGATAAGTCATCGAATTTACTTGATGCTTTTGAAATGAAATTTCTAGATTCGGGAAGTGAAGTTATTGAGACATGTGGTCTCGGAACATGGTATTTCAGTTGATCCTAGGAAGGTGAAAGTTGTTATTGAATGGGAGCAGCAGCATAATGTTTTCGATATTTGTAACTTCTTGTGTTTGGTAGGATATTATTAAAGATTCATCATATATTTCTCGAAGTTAGATTCTTCGATGACCACTCTCACTCAGAAATTAGTGAAATACATTTGGGATGAAAAAATTCAGAGTTCTTTTATTAATCTGAAATGCCTTTTGACTTCTACACCAGTGTTGACTCTTTCAGAGGCCAGGTAGGGCTATGTCGTCTTTTGTGATGCATATGGTTTGGGTTTGGGATGTGTCCTTATGCAGGGTGATCACGTTGTAGTTTATGGTTCTAGTTAGCTTAGGCCACATAAGAAGAATTATCTGATCCACGATCTTGAGATCGTAGTTGTGATACACGCTCTTAAGAGTTGGAGACATTACCATTTTGGTGAAAGGTTTATCGTTTATTATAACAAAAAAATCTTGAGTTATATCTTCTCTAAAAAATATTTGAACCTCTGATGATGGTGTTGGGTGGAGTACCTACAATCTTTTAATTTTGACATTACCTACACCCCTGGAAAGGGGAATGTCATTGTTGATGCATTGAGCAGGAACCTTATGACCTAGACCATGAAAGAATCATTAGAAGAGTGGAATATGATGGATCAATTTGATCAATCACATTTGGGAGTCTAGGAGAATGAGTCCAAGGTTGTTTTGGTGAGCGTGCAATTGACCTCCTCTCTTCTTGAGATGATTCTTCAGGAGCAACAACTTAATGAAGAATTTTACAACATTAGGGGCTCTCTTTATGGTGGGGAGACCATTTGTGAGTGGTCGTTCACTCCATAATGTATCCTATGTTTCTAGATCCAATTTGATACACCTTTTCCTATGAGAAAGGTCGTGTTGGAGGATTGTCATAATTCCTAGTGGGCAGTGAACCCTAGAACCAGAAATATGTTCTATGATATGCGATGATGATTTTGGTGGCTAAGTATGAGATGATATGTTTCTAACTTTGTATCTCACTGTTATATTGTCTCATATATCAAATCCAAGGACCAGAGACCTTCGGTTTTTCTTTAACCACTTCCAATGCCGACTTGGAAGTGAGATGAGATTTCTATGGATTTTGTGGTAGGATTTCCATATACCCCTCAAGGGAAGAATACAATACGGGTTATGATCAATAGGATAAAAAAATCCTCTCACTTTATACCCATTTGATATACAACCAAAGTTGAGGACTTGAGAAGTCTCTACGTTTAGGATATTGTCAAATTGTATAGAGTTTCATATGCTATAGTCTTTGATAGGGATCCCCATTTCACTTATCACTTATGGAGAGGCCTCCAGGAGGTAATGGGATCCTAGGTACATTTAATCATGGTATATAATATGTAGATGGATGGCCATATAGAGCGATCTATACTAATTCTTGAGGAAATGCTATGTGCTTGCATTCTTGACTTTGGTGGAGTTTGGGATGACCATTTGGGACTGGTTGAGTTCACCTACAATAATATTTACCAATAAACTATTAGAATGGATCCTTTTGATACCTTTTATGGATGACCTTATAAATATCTGTTTTGTTGGTTGGAGATTGATGAAAGTTTCTTGGTTTGACCGAGTTTGGTCTAAGAGACGACGAAAAAGATTCAATTGATTTTTCAGAGAATGTTGATGATGTAGAGCTAATAAAAATCCTATGTTGATCATCAACATTGACCATTGCAATTTTCAGTTAGTGACTAGGTGTTCTTGAGAGTTTTTTCTCAGATGGGTCACCGATAACTTGGAAAATAGGGAATGCTTGTGTCGAGGTTTGGGGGTAATTTTTGATATTGTTGAGCGAGTGAGGAAAGAGACATGTTGTTTGACACTTCCACCATAGTTGAATTCGATCTATAATGTGTTTCATGTATCGTAGCTTCAAAATTATATTTTTGACCCTTCTCATGTTCTCGATTGAGAATATATTGATATTGAGCCTGATTTATCCATGACTGAGCATCCAGTATATATTATTGATTTTACGACAAAGGTTATTCATGAGAATATGATACCTTTGGTTCGTGTGCTATGATAACTTGGTTCCTATTAACATGATACATGGGGTCATGAGACACTGATGAGAGAGTAGTGGTCTCATCTATTTGATATGGAATCTTCTTGATAGGATTTTTGAGGAAAAAAAGTGTTTATAGTGGGGAGGTTGTAACATCCCATCACCTTTTATTAGGTACTTATTGACTCTTGTTTCAATTCGAAGATAGAGATTTTTTATCAGGAAAAATGACCTAAAGTTCAAGGATATATGTTTTCTGGATTAATTAAGTCCAAGTATAAATGTTTCAAAGGATTTAAAGGGTGAACTTTGGTTCTAGGTTGAATTAGATGCTTTATGAGTGGTTTTGCTGTTGGGAATTGACTGTAGAAGTAATTTACACCATAATCCTTGGTTTATGATGTAAATTGTTCGCTGGACATAAGTCATGAGAATGCATTACAGTTAAAAATGATTCATGCCATAAATGATGAATTTACACTATAAATTCATTACTCAATGTTCTTTTAACCCAAGGTGATGCCTTTTTTGATGTTTGTGCAATTTGATGCATTTAAGCCATAAACCCATGATTTATGACATAAATTCATCGTGCCCAATAGTTTTATTTGTGCTACTCACCTTATTTCATTAGGCATTCTATAGGCACTCCTCCTAAGAACTCTAGGCTTCCTCCTATGTGCACTAAGCAATTTCAACCCTTTTGGATGTCTTGATTTGGAATTTGATCCCTAGTGAGTTTCCTCACTTTGTTTTTCTCCTTCCTCCCACTATCCTTCAGGTACAACGGTGTGATATTATAACTTCTGATTAAATACGATTTTTATCTTGATGGTTTTTGATCTAGGATTTCCACGTTAGTCTCCTTCAGGTTCATTCTTCATTAGCATTTCCCATCGTGGGTGTTGTTTGATCGCTGATTAAAGGTAGGTGGTTCCATATAATTTTTCCTACAATTAAAACCTTTAATTTCTTTATTTATTTTAAATGATTTAAAACCCTAGAATTAAGATGATTGATGGATGATTTTGAAAAGGGCATGGAGATTGTGAAACCCCCCAATTTCAATGGAATTGAAATTTTTGGGAAGATTTGAGAAAGATTGATGGATCAATTTGGAAGTTGATTTTGAGATAAATGGATTAAATTGAAATATGATTTAAAAAGGCATGAATTTATGAAAACCTATGATTTGGTTTTGAAATGAGAAAGGCATGTTGAAAACTGAAAGTGGGAAATTGTATTTTGAACTGATTTGAAATGATTAATTTACCCAAGATTAATTGATCAACTGACTGAATCACATGTGAGACTGGGTAGTTAGTGGGTAATTAGGATAAGAACGCTAGGATTTAACCCCCTAACACTCTATTGACGATGATAATACTGACATAAACATACTTCAACATGATTTTCCCCGATGGAGAGTTGAGCCCTGATGGCCTGAGTCATTGGACATGTGCACACATTGAGTCGAGATAACTGAATGAGTAGTGTGAGGATCCTATTGATAGAAATTAACATATCATTGGGATTATTACATGGTGATATGAAATATTTGATTTGATGATTACATTCCATTGATTATTGAACCTTTTTATTCATGCCAACTGTTTTATATAAATGTTTTATATAAAATGTTCATTTAGTATTGTTTTGATATATCTTACATCTTTTTATTATGAAATCAAGTTTTGTTAAAAATATTTAAATGTCATTCCATGCCTTGTTTTATTGAAATTGAAAGCATATTTAGTTCAATTGTTATAGAGCTGATTATGGAACACTTAGTGAGACCATACTGGGATTTATATCTCACACACTACCTTTGCCTTCAGGCATTTGTAGATTATCTTACGTTAGGTCCAAGAAAAGTAAAAGCACCACTTATTGGTGGTGAATGCTCTTGATCCTTAGGAACCAGAGTGATGGAGGTGATTGGTGGATATGTGATCCACTTGATATATGGGTTTATCCTTAAGATTTATCTTGGCAGGTGTTGTGTCTTTTGATGATGTACTATTTGGGTATTATTTTACTTGGTTGTTTCTGGTACTTTCTCCCTTTGGAGTGTTGAGAATACTAACTCATATTTTTTTTATTTGGTGTTATGTAGAAAAATAATTCCCTCGTGCTTCTTATATGATGTTAGGTGATAGTCGACAACTCATGGGGATCGGGAACACCCTTCAAGCCATGTCAGGGCCGACACGAGTATTAGTGTACCGGGGTATCTGAGATGGTTTGTGACTATCTAGTGAGACATAGACAATACAAGATATTAGGGGTAGGAGGCTCATAATACATTGAGATGCCTTTTCATGGTGTTCACCTTTGGTAATCTCCAAGATATGCGGCTATAAGGACAATATCATTAATAGGAAATCCACATTTCCATGCGTCGTTGGATGTTCCTATATGTGGATATGTGTATTGATCCTTGGACTTTAAGATTATCATTAATGGATATCATGACTCACGTAATTTGATGCATTGATGAAAATCGTGATGACGTATGCTCACAGTGAGGTAGGATATGTTTGGTATGTCATGATTGATATTGCATTACTGGATAACATGAGAAAGGATTTATCCCTTATGTCCCTTGATGAAAGTTGATATCTCAGACCATTTTATGGGAATGAAAATTCTTATATAAATCCATGGCTATGGTGTTTGGTGGGTGAGTTCATTTCTAAAAATTCAAAGAAAGAGAAATCAAGCATATAGGTTGATAGTGCCATCATGCAACCTGCTTGATTAAAGATATCATGGTAAAAGTATTATATTACATGAAAAGAATTCATGGGAGGTTGTATATCATTGTGACATTAAATTCTTTCTTTATGGGAGTCTCAACATGTTACTAGATGTTAACCTTGGACTTTAGGAATTTATGAATAATGCCATTAAGAAAAAGGCCTAGAGGATCACACACTAATTGTATCCACAGTCTTAGTTAAATTCAAGTAATGAATTTAACAAGTTATAATAGATAATATTTATTTGGATTTGGTTGATCGCCATAATTTAATCACAAGTTATTTGAAAGAACCATGTTTGACCAATATAATATTTATTACATTTATCGTAGAATAATTCAGTGACATTTATTTATCAAATAGTCATTATTCAAGGATCAATAAATGCCATTGAGGGAAATAAAACCAAGCTAAATTGTCTAATTAGAAATGGTATAAATGATATTTATTTATATTATTAATGTCCTTTACATGTCAAGCGATTAATAATAATATTATTAATAGACATGGGTCCAACTAAGAATATTAAAGATGGTCAGGGGTTTGTGTATGCTTATCCAACCCTAAACCTACCATAATAAATATCAAATTATAACTCTTTCTAAAATTAATTTTGGTGTGAATGACAGATAAAGAGAGACTTTCTCAAGCCCTATAGTAAATTTTATATTCCTCTACTCTCAATCCTTTGAGAGAGAACCAAGAGTTCTTCTTCCTTCAAGAAGAATACTACTACAATCAACCATAAACAACACAAGTGATAGGATTAGTCATGCTAGCACCTGATGATTCTTCGACATCGTTCAGAGATTGTGATGTATGAGTAAATCAATGCTAGAGGGATTTTACACTTAGATATTGTAGTACAACAACAACATGACAAGATCTAGTTAACTATATCATCAATGAAAGCAGAATTACAAGTTTAGGTAATGTTATATCTTCTCATAAAGTAATTATAAATTACATGTGAAGATCCTCCTATTTTGGTTTCGACATTTTAATCTAGTCAAGTAATATACTATTTTCATTAGACATGATGTTTTGATCATGCGAAGCAATGATTATAAATAAATTAAGACTAAAAGTTGAGTTGGTCATACCTTCAAAGGTTGTTTTTTCTACACCTAGAACCTACATATTTAAGAATAAAAAAACATTAAATTCCACGATATCTAATAAATCAAGGTACAAAATTATACATTGTGTTGTAATGAGTGTATCTTTAAAGATCCTCTTATCTTTTCTCTATAGACCTTCACTTGTCACCTCTTTTTCAAATTCCATGTCTCCCATGTCACAACATAATGCATATGGTTGTGTTGTAATCCATGTAGATATCCATAAAAATAGGAACAACCCCTATCTTTTATCTATTTTTCCTTGTTTAAGAATGTCAATATCTCTAACTATTACACCGTAATTGAAGATACATTGAAGTGTGATTTATTTTCTTCAGTGTTGTCCATTATTCCTTTTTCATTGAGGCATGAGTGGTATTTGTGCTTCCTCATTCTCGACATTATATGAAATTCACAATGCAATAGTCACTCCATCATGACATAATGGATCCTTCTTCAACTCTTAAAATCTTAGCTCATTTGAGTGTTATGACGTAGTTTTTTCACCATCACACCACAATCCATCCTTTATAAGCTTCTTATGTTCAGTCACACATGAGGATTGTAGTGCGATATTTATGCATCACATTACCTTGACCGAATCATCGGGTCTGGCCAGTGTGTCACATGACCTTATGTGCGTCTCTCTATATGCAAGATGTTGTCAACTAGTGGTGAGGATATGAACAGTGTCATGGGAATACTATACCCTCAGTAATAAAATTTATGCACTATAATCACAAAAAGTATTAAAAAACATCCCAGAACAACACAACAAAAATCATCATGCTATAGTAAAATGACATATAGGTTTTACAAAAGAAATAAACCAAATACTACCAATTTGGTAATTCAACCAAAGTATGATAACTAATGAAAATGAACTAAAGAACTGCATAGATAGTCTAGAGTTCATCCTGACATCACCTCTATCCTCCAATATCCACTTGCTCAACTTCTCGACATAGAGCCCTTGCCATTAGCTGGGTCTCTAGTCATGAAATATGCCCACACATCGATATGCCCGTGCATGATATGAGTATAAAACTGGTAGGACAACACCAATGCATCCTTAACATAAAGTGAACATATATGTAAAGGTACATTTCACGATTAAAGGAAATGTAGAAATAGTAAACTAATCATATGTTGGGTGATTGTGTGATAACGAAGTTGCCATGAGCCTCAATTGTACCTACTTTGGATCTATTTCAAATGAAAAGTCTCATATGTCATCATATATTAGATCAAGACACAAGGACAAAACATGTCTCATATCAAGGCCCATAACTAATCAAGCCCCGGGTTATGCCATAAGGCCATTACACCCCTAGCTCTGTATCAGGTCAGGACACAAGGCCATCATACCCCACCCTCTGTCTCAGGTCAAGCCACAAGGCTATCATAGCCCATATTATCATGACCCCCTCCCCCTAAAGAGTACCCATCCTGGGTCAAAAATTAGATAAAAGAGATGATGGTCGCCTGATTCCTGCCTCCAGTAGGCCCTAGGTTGGCGACTAACATTGAGGGTATAACAAACATACAAATGAGAGACATTACCCTCTAAGAGAACATGCAAAAGAGAGATGGATAAGACAAATACACTAATAAACACACCTACTCTCTATCTCTCTATCTCTCACAAACACACATATAAATAAAGCCTAAGTAGATACATTCAATGTCATAAAAAGTTGAACAACTGAAAAGGAAAACTATAAATACCAAAAAGGTAAACTCGACAGCGACCAAAAATCCCAAACAACTCCTGCAGAACCATGAACTAGTAATATCTAAATCTATCTCTAACCTACTTATACTGATCTAAAAACAGTTTATATATATATGTGGGGTGATCATAATGGTATATTCAATAGGATCCTCCCTAGATCCTCTCGTGCAAAAGATAAAAAAATCATATTAAAGCCCAGTGGATAATAGTGAAACTAACTCATCACCTAAATATGTATACTAAGTCCCCAACCTTACCATGGGCATCTCCCACCAAGTATAGCATGAAAGAGATCATATATTATAGTAACAAAACATCAAGGTCACCCTTCTACTACTTCCCCATTGGTTTTTCGCTCTGCCAAAACATCGCACATCCTGAGCCATCTCTCTCCAAAAGTAAGCCAGCCTAAAAACACCTAGGCTAAGTATCACAAAATGCACCTCATGGATCACATCATTACATTATCCCATATCACATCTCCATATAGAAACTAAGTAGTTTTCAAGAGCCACCACATCTTGTATGATGTGTATCATACATTAGGTATTATACCTCAAGACATTACCACCCATACACCGAGTAAGGTACCTCAATCCATCATAACCTATACACGTCATGCCTATAATAATCCTTGGGATACTATATTCGAAGATACATGTGTGTAAAATAACTACAAGCCATCATAAAACTCTACACACATATATAGTAAAACTAACCACCGTGCATACCAACACATAATACCACCAAGAGAAGAGAGCATGACCATAGGGGGTAGTCAACCATCCATCCTCTCACTGGGATGTTAGAGAAAACACCCTCCCATATTCCATTGGGTGTCAGTTTCCCTAACCAACATGGGTGGGGTAGCATATGAAATCAAAAAACCTATGAGATATAATATATATCACAACCACACTATGGGAATAACCTAGTCTTAGACTCAACTGTAGCTAACATCTCTTGGACTCTCAGTTGTCGCTACTAAGAATTAGATATACTATAAGAACACAATAATTTTAAAGAGGCATATTAAATCACTTTATTTTAATTAAACAATTCACTTTACATTAATTCATTCATTATCCATTAATTAACCATCAACATTATTCCATATATATTTCATTAACCAATAGGTGAAGTCTATGTCCTCCAAGCATAATCCAAACCAAGTCTACAGTTTCTAGAGACCATCTTATTCACATTCTAGCAACACCAACCCCATGGGTTAAAGAATTATTAAACATTAATAACATTACATAATTCTAGATACTCCAGGAAATCATCCCAAGCTACCACAAGAGTGATGCATAACCAAGCACAACCAGCTACCTCAGGTAGTGGGGAAAGGAAAGAAAATAAAACAAGCAACCCGACCATCTAGAAATTAAAATATTCATGTCAAGAAAGCATCAAACTTTATCATAACAATGGGTAATTATAACTACAACCCATTCCATTATCTTTGTTTGTATCCCCAACACCCACATGCATATCCTCATACATCTCGATGTCACATGCATCAACTGCTACCATAACCTTGGGCCTCCTCACCCATATCACATCAGCCATCCTAAGCTTATTCATCCTAAGATCATATTGTAGGTTCCAGTCATAGTGGAAGCATGCGATGGGGCTTTCCCAACTTTGATTTTTATCATGATCGATGATCAATTCAAGATTTACACAATGATAAACATCACGATCTACTGAATTGAATCAAAGAATATAAATAAGAGAAATCATTCCATAACCAAGAGAGAATCATCACATATTATTTATAATCAATTTAATTAATTAATAATTACCTTGATGGAATTCTTTCTTAATTGATGGATCTGGTAACAGATCTACGGTGCACCATCGTTGCATTGTAGGAATCAAGTGCAGATTTCCTCTACTGGTGATCCACACATGTTTTATGAATCTCCAAATGTTTCCGAAGGAATCTCTGGGTGCTAGCATGACAGATCCTTGTGCTTGTGTCTTCTGCCTTTGATCACTTAGAGAACCGCTTCTAAAGCATCATCCTTGATCTGGTGGAGGAAGATTGCTCTCCGTTCTTGGGAGTATTCTTAGAGAAGAGATCTCTCTGGGGCTTGAGAGAATTCTCCAATTCCTTTGTGCACAACCAAGACAAATGAATTGGCTCTTAGATAAAATAACGTAATTGAGTTTATATACTACTAGGGTTAAAATAAAATGATTTCACAAGTTCCCTTTATTATTTATTTAATCCTTGTAGAATCCCATGTCAAATAATAATAATAATAATATTATTATTTCTCAACATGTGCTTAAATTGAAAATTAAATTAAATATTATTTAATCAAATAATATTAATTATTTATTATTTCTCAATGGACCATTAAACTCGGTCCTCCATTCCTCCATAATATTTATCAGACCTTGAATAATGATTATTTATTTATTAAATAAATACCACTGCATTATTCATTAATAAATAAAAAAATATTATATTCACTAAATAGAAAATAAATATTTATATGCGATCAAGAAAACATGAATAATTATTAAACCACATGCGAGAATAATATTTATTCAATTTGTTAAATAATAAATAATAATTTATATTATTTAACTGAGATTTTGGATACACATAATGTGTGACCCTCTAGGCCTCTTTCTTAGTGTCATTAGGAGAAGCATCCTAGAGTCTAAGGTTAGCATCTAACAACATGCCAAGGCACCCATAAAAAAAGAAGTTAATGACACAAATACATAATACCTCATACGAATTCTTACTATATAATATAATACATTAATCATGATATATCAAATCAAGCAGGTTGCATGCTGATGCCATCAACCTATGTTCTCATTGTCTCTTTCTTTGACTTCCCGAAAATTGAACTTTACTATAGAACACCATGGTCATGGATTTATTTAGTTTATATCATTTCCATAAAAGGGCCTGAGATATCAATTTTTGTTAAAGAACAGAAGGGAAAAATCCTTTCTCTTATTATTCATTAATGCAATACTACCAGTGACACACCCAACGTATCCTACTTCACCATGAACATATGTCATCACAATCTTCATCTATATATCAAAGTATGTGACTAATAATACTCATTAATAATAATCTTAAAGTATAAGGATATATACAAACGTCTATAGATAGGAATATCCAATGACACATATAAATGTAGATTTCCTATTGGCGGGTCTCATTTTCATAATATTCTATTGGATATTAACAAGGGCGTACACCATGAGAAGGTGCCTCAAAGTATTATGAGTCTCCACCCTTGATAGATTGTATCATTTGTGTCCCTCAAATGATATCATCCAGATATAGAACATATATTATGAATAATGTCATAGTAATTCTAGGTTCTCATCATAGTGGGGAATTGCTATGACCTTTTAGTGTGACAACTACTCTTGGGACATTATCACATACAGTGTTATGAATAAGAACAATCATGATGTGATAAGAAGTTTATTAATATTCAAAACTATGAATATATGTTATCATAAAGTACACATAAGTTGCTTCTAGGGAACCAACTCCAACAGAATCCCACTTGCACTAAAGCCAACTGCTAACAACCTTCAGTCCACTAGCTCTCACATGATACTCATGCTTCTACTGAGATAGGCCTTTAGTCATGGGGTCTTCCATGTTCTCTTCCATGGGAACTTTCCTTAATGTAACTTCACCCTCTAATATAAATCCCTTAAGAGGTGATACTTTTGAAGTATATTATTTGTCCATCGGTGTGACTTTGTCTCTTTTGTAAGAGCCACCACTATAGTATTATCACAATACAGTGTGATAGAGTCTTTACTGCTAGGAACCAAATCAAGATCCTGGACAAAGTTCTGAATCCAAACAGCTTCCTTGGCTACATCAGAAGCTACTATATACCCAGACTCTACTCTAGAATCAGTGAAAATTGGCAGCTTTGAACTCTTCTAGCTCACATATCCTTCATTGAGACAGAATAAATATCCTGATTGTGACTTCAGACCATTCTAATCTATCTAAAAACTAGCATCAGTATAACCTCTAATGATCAGCTCCTCATCTCCTCCATACACCAGGAACATGTCCTTAGTTCTTCTCAGATACTTAAGGATAACCTTAAGAGATAACCAATGATGTTCTCCTATATCTACTTGATATATACCTACCATTCTCAATGCATAGGAAACATCAAGTCTAGTACATAACATGACATACATGATTGATCCTATTACTGAAGCGTATGGGATATACTCATTCTCTATTTCTCATGTTGTGTTTGAGGACACATTTTCTTATAAAGATGTAATCCATGTGACATTGGAACCAATCCCATCTTGGATTGTTCCATACTAAATCTCTTTAGTATCTGGTCAACATATATACTTTGACTTAGTCCAAGTAACCTCTTGGATCTATCACAAATTATCTTGATCCCTAGAATATAGGATGCTTCACCTAATAACTTCATGGATAAACATTTGTTTAAACAATCCTTAATAGACTATAAGACTCGTATGCCATTTCCAATAAGTAACATTTCATCAACATATACTACTAGGATAATGACCACATTCCCACAAAACCTCTTATAAACACATAGCTCACATTTGTTCTTAACGAAACCAAATTATTTTATGGATTCATCGAATCAAATGTTCCATGACCTGGATTCTTACTTTAATCCATAAATGGATCTATGCAACTTGAAAATCCTTTTGGCATCACTTGGAGTCACAAATCCTTTTGTTTGTGTCATATAGACATCTTTATGAAGGTTACCATTAAGGAATGTAGTTTTGACATCCATCTTCCAAATCTCATAGTCATGGTAAGCTATTATAATAAGTAGAATTTTGATGGATTTAAACATGGAAACTACTGAAAAGGTTTCATTTTAGTCAATTCCTTGATGTTGTTTAAACCCTTTAGCCACTATCCTTGCTTTATTGGTATTTAATTTACCTTTCATATAAAGTTTCCTATTGAATACCCATTTTCATCCAACATGCTTTACATCAACTGGTGCATCAACCAGAACCCAACCTTGGTTGTAAATACATGGAACTCATTTCAGAATTCATAGATTCTTTCCATCTCACAGATTCTGAGCTCTCTACTACCTCCTTGTAGGAGATAAGTTCATAATTGTCAACCAATAATGTAACGCCCCGACCCTAGCTACCCAGAGTCGGTGCATTATTACATAACATTGGCATGATCACAAGAAAGATCAAATCCCGAAAGACCGATTGGTTTAGTAGCCTTGGAAACACTAGATATAATCATAAAGTTTTACATTACATTTCAAAATGAAAAACTACTACAACAACATAATGTTTTCACAGTCCACACTATAATCCCCTCATAATATCCCTGCAGGTCATTCATAACTTACGTCTTCACTTCCTGGGAAAAATAAAACATAGAAAAGGGGTGAGCTCAAATGCCCAGTAAGGATAACAATATAGCGGAAACTTTCATAAATAAGAATAAACATTTAAGGCAATGTATAACTAAAACAAAAGCCTTTTAAACATGAACTTTCAACATGGTATGGCATAAATAAAATGAAATAATGCCATTTACTTATTCACATGGATATTCTACTAATCGAATAATCACATGCAAAAATCAATAACCACTTTCATAATGTTGGAATGCATAATGTAAAACGTTAATTTCATTGTCTAGGCCTCATCCCAAGACCTAGGGGTTACTTCTAACCGGAACCCAACCCGGAGTGCCTCTAATAACCGGACACCAACCCGGAGTGCCTCTAATAACCGGACACCAACCCGGAGTACCTCTAATAACCGGAGACCAAACCGGAGGGCTTACTTTTACCAGTCCCTAACCTGGAGGGCTTACTTTAACCAGTCCCCAACCTGGAGGGCTTACTTTAACTAGTCCCCAACCTGGAGGGCTTACTTTTACCGGTCCCCAACCCGGAACATACTTGTTCAGCACATTCATCTGAAGAAAAGTTTGAAATATAACATAAACATTCGGATTAAAAATAACTTCTGAAATGTCAACACTTTAAACATAAACCATGAGTGATATAAAAATAGCACATCCACAGTCAAACATAACTCATTCGATACAATATGGAAGATTGTATTGTATCACATTGACCTCAATCAAGAATAATGAAGGATGTTGACATAGATGAAATCAAAATTCTTTTTAGAGAAATATCTCTTACTATTTTTGAAATCATTTAAGAGCCATATAAAATAAAACATTTTCTTGAAAATATTCTTATAAGCTTGTAAGGGAAGCTTTGACGATTTTATAACGGAGGAAAATAACCGCACCCACCGTATAAGTTAAAAAAACATTCTTATCTTAATTCTGTCGAAAAGGTTAAAAAGGACCTTGTTTTGAAAACGACGGAAAGATTCCTTTATAAACCTCTTACAAAAAGTCAAACAAGGGTATAAATGAATTTAACCCATATTCTTGTAAATAATAAATATGTTTTGAAATACATTTCGAAGAAACATGGATGTGGATGATAAAGAAATCCCAGTAGATTATTACGTATAATCAACCTCGGATAATGAAGAGATTGTGAAATAACCCTTACCTTGTACTTTTCCTTGGTTGGGGTAGGTTAACCTCCTGTATAATGGTGAAATAATTGTTATTAAATTATACAAGAATCATATATATTAATATGATATCATATATGATCTTTTAATATTGATTTGATAATAATATCTTAGTATTAATGCCGTTTCGGGTGTTAACTTACTCATTTTCTTTTATATGTTTTGTTACATAAGTCATGTTTTTTGTATCTTATTCATATCCATAATGATATCAAGTCCTTAAACATCATTTTTAAATCATTAAATGATAATTATACTTGAATGGATACGATGGAGAATAAATCTCATTGCGTTCGTGGAGACGGTAGTCCGTACGTACGCACGAACGCTACTTCCATTTAATTTTTATTTTAAAAGAATACAATCCAAATAATACATAGGTATATTACTATATAATATTTTATATATGTTACTTAAGTTCATTAACACCATCCTTTATACGTTCCATGTGTGGTATGAACGAGTCATATCATTTTAAGGGGGCGGTAGTCTGCACTTCCTCAAATGAAATTATCGTATGTATATACAACATGAAACGAATAATGGTATGAAATAAAATGGAATTACAGAAGCTTATATATAAAATATATATCATTAATATCATATTTAATTACAGTTCCATCATAATGGCCACCATGAGAGGCGGTAAGATGTTTTTGAACAATCATCGTTTCGTGAGGCGTTAGTTTGCCATCCACAGAAACATTATGTTCATCATCCATTAGATGGAGTTGTGTGTATGTGTAGTTTGAATACTTCTTATAACAACATCCTAGTATATTTAGGATACTGGTTTTGTTACAAAAGATGGAAAAAAAGAGTTTGGGGGTTGAAGAAGCAAAATAAATGAAAATAATTTAAGAGAAATCGTTACCTTTAATTTAGGTAACTCACTTTGGTTGGAACCAAAGGACTTCTTGAAATGCTTTCTGCCTAAGGGGAAGCTTCAAGGAGGAGGAGAGGGATGTGGGGAGCTTAGTTGGGCAGAGTTTGGGCGAGCCAAGTGGCTTGAGAGGTGTGAGGAATGAGTAGAAGTGGTCTCCTTTTATAAGGGAGAGGAGGGGCTCTTTAGGAAAGAGTGAAAGTATTACTTTATAATATATTTGTATTCGGTTTATAATGGTCCAAAAATCATTGAGGTCGAAGATAAGATGACTCATATTCTAAATAACATCAACCAATAAGAATTGGATAGGTTTTAGATAATATTTTAATCATTATAATCTTATTTATTTAAATGATTTATTAATGAGGTAAACATTGCATCATTATTGTGTCATTAATAATTTAACTTATTTGATGTCTAAAAATTATAAATAAAATATAATCATGTAGGAAATCTTTTTAGCTTTCTAATGAATATTTATAATCGAAAATCCAACATGTATAACCCTATGTAAAAATTGTTCTTCTAAAAGATGTAAGCTTATGCCATTTTTATTTTTATTTTAACTTTATTAATATAAAGTGTCCCTACCACATACAAGTGGCTCCAAGGGGTCCCCAAATTTACCCAAGGATGCTCATGGTCGGGTATGTGTCCACCAATAAGTTTAGGACACGTTTTAGGGTAATTTTTTATTATTATAATATTATTTTTTAACCCTTATTTACCGGATTTACCCTTAACCATGGTAAATAAAATATTTAACACAGTAATTATTCAAAATGTCTAAAAATAAAAGTTACCTATTTACACAATTTGGACATCCTGATTCCAAATATGGAATCCATTTTTCCAAATTCAAAACACAGAAGTGGCAGAAATTAATTTAAAATTAATTCCCACTGTCAAAACAAAAAGCGTGTTTTTAAGAGATAATAACTATCAAAAGATTGACACTTGTTTATGTTCGGTTTAATTGTAAAATTATGTCCAATGACCAACATTATATTAAATGGTAAAAATATATTCTAAATATACTTTAAAACTACTAAAATTCATAATTTATCACTATTAATTATTTTGATTAAAAAAGTTGTTTTTAATTAAAATTTAGTAATTTTCACTATTCATCAAAATATGAAAGTTATCCGAAAAGTACCAAAATTTCACCTTAGGCTAAATTCGATATTCCGAATCCAAAAATGAAGTCCATTTTAAAATATAAAATATATATAATTTCAAAATTTAGGTATTACTATTCATAACGGCTAGTTTGATTGGTTGTGGCGTGTGTTAAAACTCAAGGTTGCGTACAACACACGCTACTATTTTATTCAAAGGAAAGCGTACCGTGGAAACTTGGGATGTTTCATTTTAAATTTTTTTTTTGATGTCCCAATTTATTCAGATAGTTTAAAATATTTTATTTAAAAAGGTTTCACTATTAAAGTTGATAAAAGTGCAATACTGAAAATGAATCTGTTCTTGCATTATGACTAAGAAACTCATAATAGGGATTCTAAAATTATAAGGATTATATAAAGTTCAAAATGTTGTTAATACTATTCATGACCTCTTTTAATGGCTTTTTTTTTGTATGTCATGGTGTGATTGAACTTGGTGTTGCGTGTAGTGCAAGTTATTGAATTATTTTTAAGAAATAACACACTATGAAATCCTGGGGTGTTACATTCTCCCCTCCTTCAATAAATTGCGTCCTCGCAATTTGAAATTGTTCTTCGAAAATAAAAGGTTGAAAATAGAAAATATCTTTGTGGGAAAACCCACATCGGAAATTAGGTTACTAAAATTTAGTCTTAATATGAGGAAAAGAGAAATGAAAGAGTCACCACCAAATTATGATCTCGATTAGGAGAACATTGGTGGCAATTAGAGACATATAATTGGAGGAAAAACGTAAATATTTATAGGTAGTGATTGAGATCATCAATCACAAACAAGTGTATAATTGAGGTCCTTAAATTCATCAATCTATGATGATTTGAAATACCATCGGTTCAACAAAACATAGGGTATTAGGATAACACATTTTTGACGTTTCAAAATATCATAGTTGAAATCCCACATCGAAAAATGAATTAACGAGGCCTCTATTTAAAATAAAGAGTGGAAAGTATGAAGATTACCGAAAATAACACATACTAGGGTTCCATGTAGGAAAATATGGATATGGAAGAGAAATCTAACCATCAATTATTTGATGGAGAGTGGTAGAGAACATGGCTATGAAAAGGACAACAATCCCAAAGCCATGAATTAGTGATGATTTAAGGTACCATCTAGGACAACATTTTTGTTCTAAGTTCCTTTTATTAATGTTGAGGAGTATATTTATGAGATTGGCTAAGATCATAAGGAAATATACTTACTTTATAATTAGAGTTTTATCCATTAATAAATTTCTACCACAAACTCATCTTTCACTCTAAAAGATAATAGAATGTAATTTTTTTATTTATACTATTCGTACAGGGTTCCAAAATAAATGAATTTATAATTCATCTACCAGATCTTTAAAAAAAACAACATTATTTAATCCAGGACATCTCGTGGGCCAGTGGTAGGTGATACACCCTTGTCGCCCTTCGGTTGCGGGTTCAAGTCTCGTAGCCTTGCCGGACGCGACGGGTTGCCGCCCGACCTCTGGGTTGTCCTTTTATGGTAATCCAAAATAATCCAAACTAGAACTATCCAAAATACTTCTGTCCAAACTCACAGTCCAACATTTATAAGGAAGGTAAACATAATATAGATCCTTTTTACCCCGTAATAGCATATGAATACCTTCATCTTGTATTCTTTTAATAAACTGAAACATCTTGAATTACCATATTCCTTATTGATTACATTCATGCTCCCCTATTCCATATAGAATGCTGGATATACTTCATCAATCCAAAAATGTTTTAAACCCCAAAAAAATGATGGAATATACAAATCATTAATCAGTTTCAAGGTAGTCAAGAATATCCAACATAATTTATCCAAATCAATCATGTATTATTCTAAAATCACTAACTCGGTATCAGAACCATATTATGGTTTATCTTTCTCTCAACCATATATTTTCCAAAAATTTATCCTGCTATTGAGTCACTTTTCTTTGTTCCACACAATCTCAAGTCCTTAATGAAATAGTACTGCAGTACAATCCTTATATACTCCATAATTATTATAACAAGTACATTGTTGATACAACACTCAATTGACATAATCAACATAAGAACTCTAATCATTCCTCTTCATCTGTGGTAGTATCATAACTTGATTATTATCCAATAGCATCATTTGCGGCATAGTCTGATGACTGGGGCATAGGTTCGCGTAGTGTCCAAACTCCTTGCAAATGAAGCATTGTACATTTGAAACCATTTTCTCACCCTTGCAGTCACGTACTTTGTGCCCTTTTCCTCCACACTTATAACAAACTCCCATTCCTTTCAGGCAAGTTCCAGGGTGTTTCTTCCCACAGTTACCACATATGGGAAAATTCTTCTTTTCCCTCTTCCCTTTATCCATTTTTCTCTCTTCCATCCTTTTCTTCTCTTGCTTCCCTTCAAAGCCATAGGACTCAGTAAACTCTTTACTTATCTCATCAACACATGATATTATTTCTTCATATGATGATAATACATGGGAGACTATTTCTCTTATCAATTCTAGCTTAAGACCATGAAAGATATGATCCTTCCTTCTCTTTGGATCATGTGCATTTCTGGAGTTCTCATTCCTTCTACTGGGCGCCATTTCTAAACAATGGCATAAACTAGATCAGTTTATGAATCAAAATACATAATCCCATACTTATAAAACACCTAACATAAATTGAACTATTTATGGATATAATCCATAATCATAAAAATGTTTTCTTTGAGGAAGTATATACTCATAAACCCTTCATAATTATTTGTAAGAAAATGAGAGTTATCCTAAGCATATCCCCCGGGAGTGTCGTAACCAAGAGTGCAGCAAGGCCCGTTGTCGTGCACCAGTTCCCGTTCGAGTCTAGCTCAAAGCGGTGTTTTCGGGTTTTACCCCTAGGTACATCTGTGCTAGAGCCGCCTCTACCTACTCGTATCCAGACAGGGATGTATTGCTCGGAAAACTCACAAAATCTCTACGATACCAAAATTCTAGGAAGTTCTTCTATACTAATCCTGAAAGTTCATCTTAGGTCTATGTGCTCTAATCAGAGTTTATCTAAATCTAGTTTCCAAGGTTTGTACTAAACTTCCTCTGATACCAACTGTAACGCCCCGACCCTAGCTACCCAGAGTCGGTGCATTATTACATAACATTGGCATGATCACAAGAAAGATCAAATCCCGAAATACCGATTGGTTTAGTAGCCTTGGAAACACTAGATATAATCATAAAGTTTTACATTACATTTCAAAATGAAAAACTACTACAACAACATAATGTTTTCACAGTCCACACTATAATCCCCTCATAATATCCCTACAGGTCATTCATAACTTACGTCTTCACTTCCTGGGAAAAATAAAACATAGAAAAGGGGTGAGATCAAATGCCCAGTAAGGATAACAATATAGCGGAAACTTTCATAAATAAGAATAAACATTTAAGGCAATGTATAACTAAAACAAAAGCCTTTTAAACATGAACTTTCAACATGGTATGGCATAAATAAAATGAAATAATGCCATTTACTTATTCACATGGATATTCTACTAATCGAATAATCACATGCAAAAATCAATAACCACTTTCATAATGTTGGAATGCATAATGTAAAACATTAATTTCATTGTCTAGGCCTCATCCCAAGACCTAGGGGTTACTTCTAACCGGAACCCAACCCATAGTGCCTCTAATAACCGGACACCAACCCGGAGTGCCTCTAATAACCGGACACCAACCCGGAGTACCTCTAATAACCGGAGACCAAACCGGAGGGCTTACTTTTACCAGTCCCTAACCTGGAGGGATTACTTTAACCAGTCCCCAACCTGGAGGGCTTACTTTAACCAGTCCCCAACCTGGAGGGCTTACTTTTACCGGTCCCCAACCCGGAACATACTTGTTCAGCACATTCATCTGAAGAAAAGTTTGAAATATAACATAAACATTCGGATTAAAAATAACTTCTGAAATGTCAACACTTTAAACATAAACCATGAGTGATATAAAAATAGCACATCCACAGTCAAACATAACTCATTCGATACAATATGGAAGATTGTATTGTATCACATTGACCTCAATCAAGAATAATGAAGGATGTTGACATAGATGAAATCAAAATTCTTTTTAGAGAAATATCTCTTCCTATTTTTGAAATCATTTAAGAGCCATATAAAATAAAACATTTTCTTGAAAATATTCTTATAAGCTTGTAAGGGAAGCTTTGACGATTTTATAACGGAGGAAAATAACCGCACCCGCCGTATAAGTTAAAAAAACATTCTTATCTTAATTCTGTCGAAAAGGTTAAAAAGGACCTTGTTTTGAAAACGACGGAAAGATTCCTTTATAAACCTCTTACAAAAAGTCAAACAAGGGTATAAATGAATTTAACCCATATTCTTGTAAATAATAAATATGTTTTGAAATACATTTCGAAGAAACATGGATGTGGATGATAAAGAAATCCCAGTAGATTATTACGTATAATCAACCTCGGATAATGAAGAGATTGTGAAATAACCCTTACCTTGTACTTTTCCTTGGTTGGGGTAGGTTAACCTCATGTATAATGGTGAAATAATTGTTATTAAATTATACAAGAATCATATATATTAATATGATATCATATATGATCTTTTAATATTGATTTGATAATAATATCTTAGTATTAACGCCGTTTCGGGTGTTAACTTACTCATTTTCTTTTATATGTTTTGTTACATAAGTCATTTTTTTTGTATCTTATTCATATACAGAATTATATCAAGTCCTTAAACATCATTTTTAAATCATTAAATGATAATTATACTTGAATGGATATGATGGAGAATAAATCTCATCGCGTTCGTGGAGACGGTAGTCCGTACGTACGCACGAACGCTACTTCCATTTAATTTTTATTTTAAAAGAATCCAATCCAAATAATACATAGGTATATTACTATATAATATTTTATATATGTTACTTAAGTTCATTAACACCATCCTTTATACGTTCCATGTGTGGTATGAACGAGTCATATCATTTTAAGGGGGCGGTAGTCCGCACTTCCTCAAATGAAATTATCGTATGTATATACAACATGAAACGAATAATGGTATGAAATAAAATGGAATTACAGAAGCTTATATATAAAATATATATCATTAATATCATATTTAATTACAGTGCCATCATAATGGCCACCATGAGAGGCGGTAAGATGTTTTTGAACAATCATCGTTTCGTGAGGCGTTAGTTTGCCATCCACAGAAACATTATGTTCATCATCCATTAGATGGAGTTGTGTGTATGTGTAGTTTGAATAATTCTTATAACAACATCCTAGTATATTTAGGATACTGGTGTTGTTACAAAAGATGGAAAAAAAGAGTTTGGGGGTTGAAGAAGCAAAATAAATGAAAATAATTTAAGAGAAATCGTTACCTTTAATTTAGGTAACTCACTTTGGTTGGAACCAAAGGACTTCTTGAAATGCTTTATGCCTAAGGGAAAGCTTCAAGGAGGAGGAGAGGGATGTGGGGAGCTTAGTTGGGCAGAGTTTGGGCGAGCCAAGTGGCTTGAGAGGTGTGAGGAATGAGTAGAAGTGGTCTCCTTTTATAAGGGAGAGGAGGGGCTCTTTAGGAAAGAGTGAAAGTATTACTTTATAATATATTTGTATTCGGTTTATAATGGTCCAAAAATCATTGAGGTCGAATATAAGATGACTCATTTTCTAAATAACATCAACCAATAAGAATTGGACAGGTTTTAGATAATATTTTAATCATTATAATCTTATTTATTTAAATGATTTATTAATGAGGTAAACATTGCATCATTATTGTGTCATTAATAATTTAACTTATTTGATGTCTAAAAATTATAAATAAAATATAATCATGTAGGAAATCTTTTTATCTTTCTAATGAATATTTATAATCGAAAATCCAACATGTATAACCCTATGTAAAAATTGTTCTTCTAAAAGATGTAAGCTTATGCCATTTTTATTTTTATTTTAACTTTATTAATATAAAGTGTCCCTACCACATACAAGTGGCTCCAAGGGGTCCCCAAATTGACCCAAGGATGCTAATGGTCGGGTATGTGTCCACCAATAAGGTTAGGACACGTTTTAGGGTAATTTTGTATTATTATAATATTATTTTTAACTCTTATTTACCGGATTTACCCTTAACCATGGTAAATAAAATATTTACCACAGTAATTATTCAAAATGTATAAAAATAAAAGTTACCTATTTACACAATTTGGACATCCTGATTCCAAATATGGAATCCATTTTTCCAAATTCAAAACACAGAAGTGGCAGAAATTAATTTAAAATTAATTCCCGCTGTCAAAACAAAAAGCGTGTTTTTAAGAGATAATAACTATCAAAAGATTGACACTTGTTTATGTTCGGTTTAATTGTAAAATTATGTCCAATGACCAACATTATATTAAATGGTAAAAATATATTCTAAATATACTTTAAAACTACTAAAATTCATAATTTATCACTATTAATTATTTTGATTAAAAAAGTTGTTTTTAATTAAAATTTAGTAATTTTCACTATTCATCAAAATATGAAAGTTATCCGAAAAGTACCAAAATTTTACCTTAGGCTAAATTCGATATTCCGAATCCAAAAATGAAGTCCATTTTAAAATATAAAATATATATAATTTCAAAATTTAGGTATTACTATTCATAACGGCTAGTTTGATTGGTTGTGGCGTGTGTTAAAACTCAAGGTTGCGTACAACACACGCTACTATTTTATTCAAAGGAAAGCGTACCGTGGAAGCTTGGGATGTTTCATTTTAAATTTTTTTTTTGATGTCCCAATTTATTCAGATAGTTTAAAATATTTTATTTAAAAAGGTTTCACTATTAAAGTTGATAAATGTGCAATACTGAAAATGAATCTGTTCTTGCATTATGACTAAGAAACTCATAATAGGGATTCTAAAATTATAAGGATTATATAAAGTTCAAAATGTTGTTAATACTATTCATGACCTCTTTTAATGGCTTTTTTTTGTACGTCATGGTGTGATTGAACTCGGTGTTGCGTGTAGTGCAAGTTATTGAATTATTTTTAAGAAATAACACACTATGAAATCCTGGGGTGTTACAAATAACGATTCACCATATTTGGTGAATAGAAAACCACATATATATAGTTCTCTTACCTCTCTTATACTCCTACACAATACTTATGTTTTGGAAATTACTTCTTCCACAGGGACCAATGGAATATGTTATTATACCAAATCTTGTTTATCTTGAGCATCAACTTCATCAAAGTCAATCTTTCTCCCACTATCCTTTTTGAGGTTTTACTCTCTCTTAAGAAAGATAGCTTATCTGGCAACAATCACTTTCTTATCTGAGGGTTTTTATATGTAGTATCCCTTTGTTTCCTTAGGATACCCTATAAAGATAAACTTTGTGCCCCAGGGTGATAGTTTGTTGTCTGATAAGGCTTTAACAAATGTCACACAACCCCATACATGTGTATGTAATAAAATCAGTTTCTTTTCACTCTATAACTTGAAGGGAATTCTATTTTATGCTTTAGTTGGTACTCGGTTTAATGTATATGACACAGTTTGTAATACATATACCCAAAATGATAATGAAAGATTTTTATGACTCATTATCGAACTTACCATGTCCAATAAGGTATGATTCCTTCTTTCACTAACACCATTCCACTGTGGTGTATAAGGTGGAGTGAGTTGAGATAGAATCCTAAACTACCGTAAGAAGTTGATAAACTCTTGGTTAATATATTCACCACATCAATCCAATCAAAGTATATTTATCTTCTTTATAAGTTGATTATCTACTTTATTATTTAATTACTTGAATTTTTTAAAAGTCTTGGACTTATAACTTATTAAGTAGACATATCCATATATACTCAAGTAATCAGTGAAAGTTATGAAGTAAGAATATCCACCTATAGCTTCTACTAGAAATGGTCCACAAACATCAGTGTGTACCAATCCTAGAAGCTCTGGGGCCCTTTCACCCTATCCACCAAATGGTGGTTTGTTCATTTTTCCTTGTAAATAAGCATGACATATTTTAATAGGTTTTAACTCAGATGAGTCTAAATAACCACCTTGACAGAGCTTTGTCAAATTCTTCTCATTTACATTACCAAAATGGTGATGCCATAGCTGGGTGTTATATGAGTTATGTGAACATGATTTGTTATCAATTTCCAATACTTGGTTTTCATAATTTAATACATAAAGACCATTATTTAAATGTTCTATACCATAACATATGTTTTCCTTATAAAAGAAACAACTTTTATTTCTAAACTTAAAAATAAACCCATCTGTATCTAGGCATGACACAAAAATTATGTTCTTGGTAACTATAGGTACATAATAAAAATCTTTTAAAACTAAAATCATTCTTATTGGAAATGAAATGTGGTAGTCAAAAATGGATAGATCAGCCAACCTTGCACCATTATCAGCTCTTAGATCTACCTCTCCTCTAGAAATCTTTCAAAATCTACTTGGTTTCTGTATTTGGATACAAATATGATAACCACAAGCTATATATAATACCCAATGTATAGATACTAAAATATTACACTTTATAATGAATGAAAATTTAGATTCCCCTAGTTTCTGGGTACAGTTATCTTCCAATGGCCTAGCTTACCACACACACAAAATACTGCCTCCTTTTCCTTGATCTGTCTCTGGATCTTCTTCTTCTTCTTGAAAGGATGATGCTCAGGAGCTTTAGACTGTTTATAGGTCTTGGGCCCCTTTGCCTCGTTCTTCATTTTCTTATTAACCATAAGGACCATGGGTTTATCATGCCCCATGTCCTTATCCACTTGGAGAATCAAAGTAAGAAGTTATGAAATACTCTTCTCGTTATTGCTCATAATGTAATTAATAATAAAACTGAAGAAGGACTTGGGAAGTGATGAAAGTGTGAGATCTGTACACAACTAATCTAGAAATTTAATCCCTAAGATGTATAAGTGTTATATGTATCCAATAATCTTGACTATATGAGGCCCAACTGGCACAAACTCTCTAAGCTTAGTTGTAAAAAAAGCATTAGAGATCTTGTACCTCTCTTGTCTCACATTCTCTTGATAGAGATCCCAAAGGTGAGACATCATGCTATATACATCCATATCCTCATATTGCTTCAAAATATCATTGGAAATTGATGATAACACGAAACACTAAACATCTGTAGTATCATTAAGATGTTTCTCATATAGAGATAGCTCTTCATCACTTTCCTCATTACTAGGTGCTATTGAAAAAGGTTCTTCCAACACATATAATTTCTTTTCATGGTGAATGACAACACGTAAGTGTCTTTTCCACTCTTGGAAATTTGTGCCAGTGAGAAGGCTAACCTTCTCAAGTATAGATCGAAATGATATGTTTGAAGTCATTTTAATATTGTTTCTACAAAATAAGATAAGCAGAATTACATTACTTTATCTGATAAAATTTAGACAAAGAAAAAAATATTATATTTATTAGTCTCCCAATATTTTATCGAAACCCAATATCCCTCACCATTAGCTTCATAATATCTTATTTCTTGGACATCCTAATGTCAAAGATCCATATTCCCCTTCTCATTACCCCAACTTTGGTTAGTCAAGCGACTTGAATGGTTTTAGGTAGGCATTCCAAATGATAAACACTTTAACTCACAATTCCTTGATTCGCTGAGTGGACTCCCAAATCCTGAAATCCTTAAATGGATTTCCTCAACCTTTGCCTCTTAGTTACACCAAGTCCTACTTTTATAGTCAACCATTGATATTAACTTAGTTAAGTCAACTCAAAACTTCAAGTTAGAATACCCTAATAATTGAAAGCACCCCAACTTTGGTTGATCAAGTACTTTGAACCATGGTTCGATTTTAACTGAAGTAATGGAAGGCTATACCGACTCAATATATATAATTGAGGAATTTTATCCTTTTATGCATAAATTTCCAATTATCATATTTATCAAATGATTGTTAATATTAATTGGATTTACTTAAGTGATTAACCAGTCTTAGATAATATTTATGCATAATCCAAATTATTTTAGTTCTATCTTGCATGCTTGTTAATTTCATTAATTCTTGTGATCACGATAAAACATTCATAATGAAACAACCATGCATCTTGAAAGAAATAAAATAATAAAGCGGTATGATCATGAACTTATACTAATGGTTCGTTTATCTAGAGGTTGATAAACTAACAGTTGATCTAGGGGGAAAACACCTTGAACCAATTAAGGTTCGTATTATAACTTTCCACCTGTCCACCAATGTATCTTTCTTGGATTGGTTTTTCCTCGACTCCAAACTTGAACCAACTTCACTAGCTTGGGAGCTTCATCCATTACATATGCTTTTACTCACACGCGGGTGAGGGAAAAGGGTTTACATAAAAGAAACCATGGGCACACAAACCCTTACATAATAAGAGGAGAGAAGGAATACAAACCAACAAATTAATTTAATAATAAATTAAATGAAACCAATCACATACAAAGGTATGGTATATGCTCATGATCATCCACATGCATGAAACAAATTACACATTTAATAAAACTAACATTCTACTATTAATCATTCTTATTTAAGATAAATCATGCTCAAATCAATTAATTATCATATTTAATTAATCAATTATTTTATCTTAATTATTATATGATTTTCCTTGAGATTATCATCCATTATAATTAAAAACAAATTAAATAAATTCATTTAAAATTAACCGTGTACATAAATGTACCTTGGAGGAAATATGGAGAATAACCATCTGAATCTATCCAACATGTATTATACTAGTATAATATTTACTCTTGTGACATATAGAATACATGACTTATCATGTACTTTTATGATATGTACTTCACGGATTATTACACAAATTACATGATTTTTCAATCAGGTTTTATGCTTTAATGCATCCAGAGTAACAACTTGTAATACAACTCATAGATGATATATAGATCTAAAAACTACACAGATATTAATTTAAACACACACACACACACATATATATTAAAACCTATCACATGGTGTGTCCTATCTTTAAAACCACACGCAAGTACATGTCTCAAGGTTTAAACAATATAATAAATAAATTTTAAATCTATGTAATTTGATATAAGTACACGACGCGTGCATCTGAGATACACGACATGTACATCTCTCACCATCTATTTAAGGTACATGCCTAGGGACTCGACATGTAAATCATACCTCATAAACTAGAGTACATGGTGTGTCCAATGGGATACACACTGTGTGATCTATGAATTACATGGCCCACCTTTAACTTAAAGGGACTACACATCATGTACATGGGCTACACGACATGTAATTTGGTTGACCATGAACCACCCTGGTATGGCCAACACATGGTGTAAGAATTAACTATACCACATATCATCAATGTACATGGTTTGAGTAACTACCAAATTAACTCCTCGTGCATTGAACACAACTACATGGTGTGTAACTCTAGTTACACGACATGTACTACTATGTAATCTAGACAAAATAATTGTCACCACCAGATGATATCTTCAATTTTAGTTTATTCATAAAATTAATCGTATTGATTATATCTACGAGAAACAAAGGAGGAAGAAGTAGATCTCACGATTCAGATTAAAAGAACTATTAAACTTGAATTGAAAAACTAAATTTAAATTTTAAAATCACCAACGATATTTAAATAATTATAAATAATTATGTGACTGCTCTAATACCACTTGTAGGTTCCAGGCATAGCAGAAACGTGTGATGGGTGGTGCCCAACTTTGATTTTTGTCATGATCGATAATCAATATGAGATTTATACAATGATAAATGTCATGATCTACTGAATTTAATCAAAGAATATAGGCAAGGGAAATCACACTAGAACCAAGATAGGATCATCACATAATATTTATAATCAATTTAATTAATTAATAATTACCTTGATAGAATTATTTCTACATTGATGGATCTGGAAATAGATTTGGGGTGCACCATCGTTGTGTTGTAGGATTCAAGTGTAGATTACCTCTAGCAGTGATCCACACGTGTTCCACGAATCTCCAAACATTGCCGAAGGAATATCTGAGTGATAGCATGGTAGATCCTCGTGCTTATGTCGTCCTCTTTTGATCTCTTTGAGAACCACTTCCAAAGCATTCTCCTTGATTTTGTGGCAGAATATTGGTCTTCATTCTTGGGAGAATTCTTGGAGAAGGGATCTCTCCAAGGCTTGAGAGAATTCTCCAATTCCATTGTGCACAACCAAGAAAAATGAATTAGCTCTTAGAGAAAATAAAATAATTGTACAAGGGCCCTTTATTATTTATTTAATCCCTAAAGAACCCCATGTAAAATAATAATAATAATAATAATATTTCTCAGCATGTGCTTGACTTGTGAATTAAATTAAATATTATTTAATCAAATAATATTCAATATTTATTATTTCTCACCAGAACATCAAACTCGGTCCACCATTCCTCCACAACATTTATCAGGCCTTGAATAATGATTATTTATTTATTAAATAATTATCACTACATTATCCACCAATAAATAAATAAATATTATATTCATTAAATAACAAATAAATATTTGTATGTGATCAAGAAAACATGAATAATTATTAAATCATATATAATAATAATATTTAATCAACTTGTTAAATAATAAATAATAATTTATATTATTTAACTGAGATTCTGGATACACTTAGTGTGTGACCCTCTAGGCCTTTTTCTCAGTGGCATTAGGCGAAGCAGCCTAGAGTTCAAGGTTAGCATCTAACAACACGAAAAGACACCCATAGAGAAATAAATTAATGTCACAATGACATAATACCTCATATGAATGCTTACTATGTAATATAATCCCTTAATCATAACATCTCAAATCAAGAAGGTTGCATGTTGGTGCCATCAACCTATGTGCTCGATGTATCATTCTTTGAATTCCTAGAAATTGAACTTGCCTATAGAATACCATGGATATAGATTTATTTAGGATATATCATTTCCATAAAAGGGATTAAGATATCAACTTATGTTAAATAACATAAGGGAGAAATCCTTTCTCACATTATTCATTAATGTAATATTAATGAAATATTACTCGTGACGCGCCCAACGTATCATACCTCACTACGAAGATATGTCGTCATGGTTTTCATTAATACATCAAAGTACATGACTCATAATACTCATTAATAATAATTTTAAATTCTAAGGATCAATACACACGTCTATAAATAGGAATGCCCAATGAAAAATATAAATGTGGATTTCCTACTGGCGTGTCTCATTCTCATAATATCCTACTGGATATTACCAAGGGCATACACCATGAGAAGGTGCCTCAAAGTCCTATGAGTCTCTACCCTGATAGCCTATATCATTTATGTCCCTCAAATGATATAATCCAACTATAAAAGATATATTAAAAATAGTGTCGTAGCACTTCCGGGTTCTCATTTTAGTGGAGAACTGCTATGACCTCTTAGTGTGAAAACTACTCTTAGGACATTATCATATACAATGTTATGTAGAAGATCAATCATTATGTGATAAGAAGATTATTAATATTCAAAAATATGAATATATGTTATCATAAAGTACACGTAAGTTGGTTTTAGGGCACCAAATCCAACACATATCACACTACATGGAAAGGATCACATCCAGAGCATAAAGAAAGTAGCAAGAAATAACATAGTCAATTGGGAAATCTAGGCCCTAAAATAAGGCATTCAACCTTCACATGAAAACAGTCTCACTCAGTCCCAAACATAAGGCATCCAATATTTATAAACAAACATGAAGTCTCGACCCCAAAGATTTATCTTTATAAAACAACCACTTTTATTCCATCATGAATTAACTAATTCATTATTCATAGGTTCTAACTACAAGCAACCTAATGAATCAGCTATAAAAAACTATTTAATTGTTTAAACATTCTCTCTAACATAAAACCAGTTTCATCAACCTAAGAGACGAACTATTCTCATTTAACATTACTTTTTATTATTAATATCAACAAGTATTAAATTGGATCACATTATTTACCAATTCCATCAACACGTGGAATAATAACTTTAAACAAACATGTGTTTAACATCATTTTTATTACCATAGAATTGAAAGAAATGCCAGATTATCAAACATGACACTTATTTAATTTCTTATCCAACCAACAATTATTCATGAATTTACATTCTTTTATAATTTCAATAAAATAAACATATTGAAACAAGAATAATAACATGTTACACAGGCATAGTATAGATAATGTAATATCTAGAAAAATAAGGGGGAAAATCGTTATCATGGTATAAAACATCAACATGCGATCTCTATCCAATTTCTTTATTAATCCATTTCAATATTTTTTATATTAATTTCACTATCATACAAAGGGATAAAGAATTTTTAATTTATAATTTCACATAAATAAAAATAGAAGAAATGAATCCCCAACCTATGTCAATGTTCTTTGCATGAGAACATATCAACACCACAGATCTCTGGTCACCTCTCTCCCAAGAAACTGCATCTATCCATGAAAATTGTTCTAAAACAACACCAACAAACAACCAAGAAAACTTCATTAGAATGATGGAGAGAAACCTTCATAACATGGAAAGAGGAAACAAGAATAAACGAGATCGAATGAAGAGAAACCACTAGAAAGGAGAGATAAAACGTACCTCGGATCACCACTGATCGAATATGGGAAGTTGGGGATTAATCCCTATCGAAAGGGATTAAAAGACCTTCAAAACCCACCTCAGGTCACCCAGGGTTCAAGTATAGGAAGTTAGAGAAAGTGGGGTTTGAATGGACTAGGGGTATTTATAGACCTACTGAAAAAAAGAGGACCATGACATACCCCAATGGACCACGCTGCAGAACTGGATGACATGAGGTATTCTATGGTAAATCATGGAGGACCATGACATAGCTTACCTTTTTCAAATACATGTTCGAGTTCCATGATTAGATCCTATAAAAGTTGATCTAGGGGCTACAACGCAGTCCTAATCACCTTGCTGCAGGTTCCCCTTCGCCAATAGGGATACCACACTGCAACCCAGCCACCACAGTGCAACTATGCCTGAAAAGGCAGTAGCCCTGTTTTACTCCTCAAGATCCCTTACACAAAGCTAGGTTATACCATGACATAACCACCTCCATTATGGTTCTGCTTACCCTTTCATGTTTCATCCATTCCATATTTGGCAATGGCATCCCCATTTTCCTCCAAACATCCTATAAACACTATGGAACCTCCTTTGGGTGCCTCCAACACACAAAAAACATAAAGAAAAGGGCTAATGAAATCTGAACCATTAAATTAGATACCTATTAAACCATTATCTTCCTTAAGAATTTAAAACCAAGTCCGGAGAGAAAGGAAGAGAAAGGGGTTGTCTGAATATCCACCCCATGAGATACCTCTTAAGAATATCACCATCACAGGAGCTCAACCAACTCACTCATAGGAAAAAATAATGAAATCATATATCAACAACAAAAACTAGATTCTAAATACTATATAAGGAAGATACATATTAAAAAAGACCAAGGGCATAATAATAAATAAGAAGAAACTAGCATATAAAATGATAAAAGTTTTAACAACCACAACGAGTAACATTACAAGAGGAAATCTAAAAATCAAACAGCTCAGGGTATTGAGCGTGTATCTATGACTCACACTCTCAAGTACTCTCATTCATTCCACCATTCCACCACAATACACAAAACAAGGGAATATCATACATGCACAACACCTTCTCCTGGCGGTCCTAGATCTCCACATGCCGCTCTTAGAAGGTCACACCATTGTCAACATCAATCTAGCCCCAATCGATGATGTGAGAGTCTTTATGAAGATAAAAAAATTTATTCAATATGTGAAATACATCATATATCTATATCATCTATGGGGGGAAGTTCTATTCGATATGCCACAACTCTAACATGATCTAACACCTCAAAAGGCCCAATAAATAGGGGAGAAAGATTACTCCCATGACCAAACCTTTGCTTCCCACGATAAGGATTCACCTTTAGAAACACATAATCTCCAAAATCAAACTCCAGAGGTCTACTCCTATGATTGATATAGGATTTCTAATGATATTACATAACCTTCATCCTTTCAAAAATAACCTGAACCATCTTAGTCATATTCTGTACTAGTTTTGGCCTAAAAATTACCGACTCTCCATCCCCAGTCCAGTACAATAGAGAATGAAAATTTTAGCCATAAAAAGCTTCAAATGGTGTTATACCAATAGTGGAGTGAAAACTATTGTTGTAAGAAAACTCAAACAAGGGTAGGTTCCTCATCCATGAACCTCTAAAATATTAGACATAAGAACAAAACATGTGTTTAAGAGTCCAGGTAGTCTTCTCTGTTTGACCATCCATCTACAGATGAAAAGAAGTGATAAGGAATAACTAAGATCCAAAAGCATTATGGAGACCTCTCTATACCATAGAGGTAAAATACAGATCATTATTGAAGATGATTGTCCTTGGGACTATGTGGATTCCCACCACCTCCTCCAGATACTACTTCAACAAAACCTCTACTAATCTTGACTCCTTTATCACTATAAAGTGGGATGATTTCATCAAATGATCCATTATCATCCATATAATGTCATAGCCTCCATGAGATTGAGGTAAACTGGTAAAAAAGTCCATCAAGACGTCCTCCAAATTCCATTGAGGGATATCTAATGGCTGGAGAAAACCACTGAGAACACAGTGCTTAACCTTCACCTACTGGCAGACCAAACATAGAGACACAAACTCGTCAACTACACACTTCAACCCAGGACACCAAAACCAACCTCTCACAGCTTAGTACATCTTTGTCATGCCAGGATGTACTACTAAGGGTGACATATGAAACTCTCAGATAACCATACCACACATCACCCAAGGGATGTAAATCCTTCCCTAAAATAACACCCAATGTTGATCATGCTTAGAACAACCATCAGGGGAATCACCAAAGATAACCTAGTCTCTCCAGACCTCCACCTTAGAATCCCCTAACTGGGACTCTTCCACAAGATGCACCAAAGAAGATTGTACTATCATATAGAAAATATAACCTCTACCATAAACCTATACCATATCAAGATGAATCATTGAGAGTTCTTCCATCACTCTCTCAGAATCCCCATATCCATACACGATATCACTATGTGACTTCCTACATAGTGTTCCAACTATAAAATTTCCCTTGCTTAGTGTATATGAAATCTCGAAGTCATAATCCTACAAGAATTCCATTCACTATCACTATCTCAATTTCAAGTCACACTGGGATAAGACATACCTCAAGCTCTTATGATCGATAAAAACCAAAAAATGCTCATTAATGAGGTAATTTCACCCCAACTTCAATCCAAACACACCAAATTCCCACTCAAGATAATGGGTGGCATAGTTATTCTCATAGGGGTGTAACTGATGAGACCCATATGAAACAACTGATCTCTGTTGCATCAAAACATAGATCAACCCAATATATGAAACATCATAGAAAACCTCAAACTAAACACCCTCTACAGAAAAAAAGGACTGGAGCACCGACTAACTTCTCATTCAGGCACTCGAAAGTTGTCTAACACTAGTCAGACCACAAGAACGCATAATAATTTATGGTAAAGGTAGTTATAGGAGTAACAAATCAAGATAAATCGACTATAAACATCCTATAATAGCCTACAATACCAAGGAAACTCTATACCTCTGCAACAATCTTGGGGGCTACCCAAGAAACAACTACCTTTATCTTTGAAGGATCCACAACTACTCCTTGCTAGGATACCACATGCCCTGAGAAACAAAATTCACAAACCCAGATATAACACTTCAAAAACTTCTTGAACAACTATTGATGATTATGAACTCCCAAAATAGCACATAGATTCTCTGTATGCTCCTCCTTGTACATCGAGTATACAAGGATGTCATTGATGAAAACCACCATGAACTTATCTAGGCACTTCATGAACATTGAATTCATAAAACCTAAGAACATGACTGGAGTGTTCATCACACCAAATGACATCACAACAAACTCATAATTTCCATGATGACATTGGAAAGTGGTTTTCAAAATATCCTCATATTTCACCCACATATGATGATATCCTAACCGCATATCGATTTTAAAAAACCAAATTTCTTCTTTCCATTGATTGAATAAACCATCAATATGCGGAAGAGGATTGATAAAACGCTATTTTATTGAATATTTTATTGATAATAAATGATATAATTTCCTCACATTGTGTTAAATATGTTTATTTATAAAATATTTGGGATTAGATCATTCATTTGAATATTTGATGAAAATTCCAGTTTTACCCTTTATAGTTTACTGTAGTATTTCGAAGATAAATATTTTTATATTTATTATTTGAATTTGAAATTTTGTAACAGTGTTCCTAACTTAATTATCTACAACTTTTATTCAGGACACGAGATCAAAAGAATGCATTTTAATGGAGTAATTGGGCCATAAAGTCAAAGCTGGGATGGACTCGCTAGAATGGATAAGCTTCTGTATTTCGGCCATAACTCCTACATATGGGCTTTTAGTGAGCCCATATTTGGAGAGGAGATAGAGGACCCATATCCGCACATTTGATCCTTCTGGAAGGCCGGACAATTCACGCGTTTTGGTGGTCAAATGGGCGGTGAAATTTTCCTTAAAATATTTGGCCGAATTTCCACATTCACACTTGAAACCACCTGTAACCTCTCCTCCCCTCCCCTCTATAAATTGGAGTTTTTCTCATTTGGATGGGTTAGGAAGTGCATTGGGATATTGGAGGCAGAGGAGAATTTGTTTCACCCAAATTCTCCAACCATTGTAAGAGGGGTAGCTCTTGAAGCAAGGATCCCCTCATCGAAGCCTCCTTCTCTTCTTCATTTTGTAATGTTTTCATTTGTGTAATAAACTTCTTTGTTCTTCTTTTATTTCTTCTCTTTTCTTCTGTTTTGTTTAAATTTATTCTTCTATTAATCTTCCTCTTTGGTCTGGAATTCTTGAGTAGAAGCGTTATTGGGTTATACCCATTATAAACCTTTGCACATGCAAAACGCTTCTACGATGATTACGCCACCCATAGAAGAGTAGTCTTTTAGTAATCGATCTATATTCTACCATATTCATTTAATTATTTTGAATCATTGAGATACTGTAATTCACTTAATATTATCCATGAATTGTGTTTTTAAATTGTAATAAACTAAGCAAGCAATTGAACAATTAACACAAAAACACGCGAGGTCGGGATTTTGTGTAAATTGTGAGAGCGCGATCTTAATCGGTAATACAAGACCACACGGGATAAATTTGTAGAGTTAAAATATAATCCCTAAACACAATTCATCCTAATTTCCAGAATGGATATGTGCATTAATTTACCACTGACCATAAGCTAATCTTATAACATCAATCAAAGCAGGGTGCTGCGATTGCATGTTCCGAAGTTAGCATAGGGTTAAATTCACATCATCTTCGTGGTAAAGTTAATTCTCGTAGGGTTTGGGATTTAACAAATTAAGGGATCATAATTAAGTGAATGTTAATTTAAATGATAATGATTAATAATAAAGTGAAGAGGTAGAGTTAGATCGATTACGCCTTTTAAATAGATTTCTAAAAAAAAATCTTCTTGTTGTGTCATTTTAATCGAAATTCATTTCAAAACAAAAAACAAAAAAATATACAATCTTCTTCCAGCAAACTTCTTCTAGATTCATAAACTATAAAAAAAACCAATCCTTTAAATTAGTGTTTTTATTTTATTCTCTTTTATTTTATTTTTAGAATACCTCTAATAAGTTGTTAAATTCACTTCCTCCTTTGAGAGATGACCTTGGTCAGCCACTCTGTTGCACCTAAGTACCCCAAATCACACTAATCATTTGAGGGCGGCCACGACAGCGCTCTTTCAAATTGGCGCCATTGCCGGGGAGGCAAGTAATTATTTCAACCAATTAGAGGTATTTATTTTATTTTACATTTTATTCTCTTCCTCTCTTCTTTCTTCCTTCTGTACCCAATCTGATTTTTCTTCCTCTTCTTTTATTTTCTTCTACTTCTTTTTGGACCATCAACTCAAACTTCTCATTTTTATTTTACTATGGTCCACTTTCTTTCTTTTCATTTTTATTTGATCTATGACATGAACTAATCCCGAAGATCTCTTAGATCTTGACCCTGAGATTGAACGTAGCCTTAGGGCTCGAATCAGAAATTCTCAGTCTACGGGAAGTTTCAATATTCAACCAGTTGGTGAATTACTCTCTTCTGGAAACATTGAAATTGGAAGCTATTCAAATTCAAACATAAAAGAGGAACCAATGGCTGAAAACAATGGAAATTAACTTAATAGAACCATTCGAGAATTGGCTGCACCTGATATTAACTATCAACCAAATTGTATTGCATACCCAACTCTCGAATCGGACTTTGAACTAAAATCTGGGTTAATTCACTTACTTCCAAAGTTTCATGGCCTCTCTAGTGAGGATCCTAATAAACATTTGAAATAATTTAATGTGGTTTGCTCAACCCTTAAACCAAGAAATGTTTCTGAAGATCAAATCAAATTAAGAGCATTCCCATTCTCACTTGATGGAGCTGCAAAAGACTGGATGTATTATTTACAACCCGAAGATGTAACTTGTTGGAACGATTTGAAACGTCTTTTCTTGCAGAGATTTTTTCCAGCATCAAGGACCACATCCATTTGAAAGGAGATATCTGGGATCAAGCAAGCACAAGGGGAGTCAATGTATGAGTATTGGGAGAGATTCAAGAAGCCGTGTGCAAGCTGTCCACATCACCAAATCAGTGAGAAAATCCTCATTCAGTACTTCTATGAAGGACTCACACATATGGAGAGGAGCATGGTGGATGCCGCAGCTGGAGGAGCATTGGTGGACAAGACACCAGCAGCCGCACGTGCATTGATTGACAAGATGGCTCAAAACTCCCAACAATTTGGCGATAGAGGTACACCACATGTCAGAGGAGTACATCAAGTAAGCCCTTATTCTCTTGAAAGTCATTTGATTGATACTAAGTTAGAAGAATTGACAACTATGGTGAGGCAGATTGCATTGGCTCAAAAGTCATCCCAACCCCCTCCTTCAAGGCCATGTGACATTTGCACTGAGACAAGCCACCCAACTGACTGTTGCCCATAACTACAAGAGACAGAAGATTGTGCAGCAGTGTTCCCTAGGAGACCATTTCAGCAGCAACAACAACAACCATATCCCCAAAAGAAGTTTGATATAGTATACCACCAAGGGTGGAAAGATCAGTCAGACATGAGGTATGGCTCTAGACAACAACAAAGGCCCCCTTTTCAACCAAACTTCCAGTAGCCTCCACCTTACCAACAGGGTTTCCAACAACCACAAAGGAGATTCGAAGCTCAAACATCAACAAGTCAGCAACAAGGGAATATCCAACAAAAGGTAGACTCTAACACTGATGATCTTTTGAAACAAATTGTTCTTAATCAACAGAATGAGCTGAAGAGTCAAGGTTCGGAGCTGAGAGAGTTGAAGACTCAAATGAGTCAGATCGCCACCGCCCTCCATGAACTTGTGAGTAAGAATTCTGGAAATCTACCTTCCCAACCCACTCCAAATCCAAAGGGGAATGTTAGTGCCATCACATTGAGAAGTGGGAAACAAATGAATGATACATCTGGACCTACCATTCCACCGGGATTCACCTCTACTCTAGAGAAGCCGTATTCCATACCAACTGATGAGCAATCCAAGGAGAAATATAAAGGTAATAAAAAGATTGATGATGTACCTCCTAAACCCCTTCCTTTTCCAAACAGGGTTGTTCAAACCAAGAATATGGCTGAAGAAGCAATGCAAAAGGAGGTTTTGGACACATTCAAGCGTGTGGAGATCAACATTCCTCTACTTGAAGCCATTAAAAAAATTCCAAGGTATGCGAAATTCTTAAAAGAAATTTGTACCAATCGAAGATGGCTCAAGGGAAATGAGAGGATCAACCTTGGAAGGAATGTCTCGACACTCATTACACCAACTCTAGAAATGCCAATAAAGTGCAAGGATCCCGGGACATTCACCATCCCATGTACCATAGGGGAGTTGCACTTCTCTGATGCTCTTTGTGATTTAGGATCTTCAATAAATGTGATTCCTCACTCTGTATTCTCTTCCTTGCAGGTTGGTGAGTTGAAGCCAACAAGAGTAGTGGTGCAATTGGTGAATAGAGCTACGACATATCCAGCGGGAGTTCTTGAGGATGTACTTGTTCGGGTAAGAGACATGATCTTTCCAGCAGACTTCTATGTGCTTAACATGGAGGATGATCAGGTAAGTTCTCATGCCCCCATTATCTTAGGTAGACCCTTCCTCAAAACTGCAAAAACTATCATAAATGTCAATGAGGGTACACTTTCCATGGATTTTGGAGATGAAGTTGTGATATTTAATGTTATGGATTCCATGAAGTACCCCTCAGAGGACCATTCTTCTTTTTTTATCTCCCATTTTGAACCACCAAGTAAAAACATCATGGAATTGGATTGTCCTATGCTTAGAGAGATTATGAGTATTGGTTCTAGTTTGATGTCTAAGAGTACTTCTACACCCGTTTTTAAGAAACAAGACTCTCTAAGATTTGATTTTGAAATGGAATCATATTCTGATTTTGATCATGTGAACTCTGATTATGACATGGCTATTGAGTATGCTGATGGATTTGGTGCTTTATTCTATGATTGTGATGATTTTTATTCTGATACTGATGTTCATTGTGCAGATATGTTTGTTGCATCAATTTTTCCATCCATACTACACCCTCCTTCATTAGAACTCAAGCCATTGCCACCAAATCTGAAATACTCATACTTGTTGAATGGTGAGATATTACCTGTTATCATTGCTAACAATATCCCTTTTGAACATGAAGAAAAGCTTTTGAATATTTTGAGGGAGAACATCAGGGCGATTGGGTGGACCTTGGATGACATATCAGGTATTAGCCCCTCCATTTGCATGTATAGGATTCTCTTGGAGGATGGGGCTAAACCGGTGAGACATCCACAAAGGAGACTCAATACCACCCTCCTGGAAGTTGTTAAAAAAGAAGTTGAGAAATTGCTCGAGGCAGGTATAATCTTTCCCATTTCAGATTCTCAGTGGGTAAGTCCAATTCAGGTTGTGCCTAAGAAAACTGGTTTTACTGTTGTTAAAAATGAGAAAGATGATTTAGTTCCAATGAGGGTGAAAAACAGTTGGCGTGTGTGTATTGATTATAGGAAACTAAATCAGACCACTCGCAAGGACCATTTCCCCCTCCCATTTATTGATCAAATGCTCGAGAGACTAGCTGGGAAAACACACTATTGTTTATTGGATGGATTTTCTGGATATTTTCAGGTTCCTATAGCTCCAGAGGATCAATAGAAGACTACATTCACCTATCCCTTTGGCACATTTGCCTACCGGAGGATGCCATTTGGACTTTGCAACGCCCCAGGTACCTTCCAGAGATGTATGGTGAGTATTTTTTCTGATTTTATTGAGACCTGCATGGAGGTATTTATGGATGATTTTACAGTGTATGGGTCTTCATTTGATGAATGTCTAAGTAGTTTGGGAAAGGTGTTGAATCGTTGTATTGAGAAGAATCTGGTCCTGAACTTTGAAAAGTGTCATTTTATGGTAGAGCATGACATTGTCTTAGGGCATGTGGTGTCAAAACATGGGATAGAGGTTGATAGATCTAAGGTAGACATTATTTCATCCTTACCCTATCCTTCATGTCTGCGTGATGTTAGATCTTTCCTAGGGCATACAGGATTTTATCGGTGCTTCATCAAAGATTTTAGTAAGATCGCTCTTCCTATGTCACGATTACTTCAAAAAGATTCTGATTTTGTGTTTGATGATTCTTGTAGGACTTCCTTTGATGAACTGAAAAAGTGTCTGACCACTCCACCTATCATACAACCCCCACGGTGGGACCTTCCATTTGAGCTTATGTGTGACGCCTCCAACTTCGCGGTTGGAGCTGTCTTATCTCAGAGGGTGGAAGGATGTTCACATGTGATTGCCTATGCATCAAGGACATTGGATCCAGCCCAATCAAACTACACAACCACAGAAAAGGAGTTTCTTGCTGTCATATTTACTTTAGATAAATTCCGTTCATATTTATTGGGCTCTAAAGTAGTTGTTTTTTCTGACCATGCAGCTTTGAGGTACCTCCTAAAGAAGCCAGATGCAAAGCCACGACTTATCCGTTGGATGATCCTTCTTCAAGAGTTTGACATCGAGATAAAGGACAAAAAGGGTTCAGAAAACATGGTGGCAGACCACATGAGTAGGCTTACTCACACACTAGAGGATGACACCTTGGATCAGGTACCACTTCGGGACACTTTCCCTGATGAGCATCTCTATACCATCTCAGGTACGCATCCTTGGTATGCCGATTTAGTTAACTACCTTGTTGCTTCTGAAATCCCTGCAAATTTAAAGAAACATCATGTCCAAAAATTAAAGAGTGATTCAAGATTTTATGTTTGGGATGATCCATACTTATGGCGCATGTGTAGTGACCAAGTCATTAGGAGGTGTGTTCCCGATCATGAGTTTGAGTCTGTTTTGCATTTCTGTCATACACTTGCTTGTGGTGGACACTTTGGACCCCAACGAATAGCTAGGAAGGTTTTGGACTCTGGATTATATTAGCCTAGATTATTCCATGATGTCCATGTGTTTTGTAAGTCATGCTCTCGTTGCCAAAACACTGGGAACATTTCTAAGAGACATGAGATGCCCCAACAACCCATACTATTCTGTGAGATTTTTGATGTATGGGGCATTGATTTTATGGGTCCTTTTCCTAGTTCATTTGGATTTTTGTATATTTTGGTTGCTGTTGATTATGTGAGTAAATGGGTGGAGGCCAAGGCCACCAGGACTGACGATTCTCATGTTGTAGTGGATTTTGTCAAGGCTCAAATTTTCTACAGGTTTAGAGTACCAAAGGCCATCATCAGTGACCAAGGGACACACTTTTGCAATAGGAATTTTGCTTCCCTCCTTCGAAAGTATGGGGTGACACACAAAACATCAACACCATACCACCCCCAAACAAATGGCCAGGCTGAGGTTTCAAATCGCGAGTTGAAACAAATCTTGGAGAAAACCGTGCAGCCAAATAGGAAGGATTGGAGCAAGCGCTTGGATGATGCATTGTGGGCTTATAGAACAGAATACAAGACCCCCATTGGTATGTCCCCATTTCGGATTGTTTTTGGGAAATCATGTCATCTCCCAGTGGAAGTCGAGCATCGGGCTTATTGGGCTATAAATAAGTGCAACATGGATTTGGCCCAAGCTGGAATCCAAAGGAAGCTGCAAATTCAAGAGCTTGAGGAGATTAGATTATCATCATATGAGAACTCAAGGCTATACAAGGAAATATCAAAAGAATCTCATGACAAAATGATCCAACAAAGGGAGTTTCATGTTGGAGAGAAAGTCCTTCTCTACAGTTCACGACTGAAGTTGATGCCTGGTAAGTTGCGTTCCAGATGGTTAGGTCCTTATGTTGTGACTAATGTTTTTCCTTATGGTGCAGTGGAGATCACACAAGAGGACACTGGAAGGAGCTTTACAGTCAATGGGAAACGTTTGAAGAGATACATTGAGGGACTTCCTACTGATGCAGTGGATTTTATCACACTGCATGACCCCATCATCACTTGAGCACATCAGGCTATTCCTAACCCTTTCACTTTTATATTATTTATCCTATTTAAAAATTCTGCATTTCATGTGAATATATCATCTCATAGGTTCACATTGAGGACAATGAAATATTTTAAGTGTGGGGGAGGGAACCTTTTAGTTTAGTAATTTCAATTGCTTTCCTGTTAAAAAAAAACAAAAAAAAATTTGTGTGTTTTTCAAATTTTGTGTGTTTATTTTACAATTTTCTGTGTGTTTTTGAAACTTTTGGGCTGAAATGATTCTCATCACCATTTTTAAATCCATATCAATAAGTGAAACAATTTACCCCTTGAAACTAAGCTTAAATGAATGCTGAAATGACTTTGTTTCAAGTTCAAATGTTTAGTAATTTCATGAAAAGTATGCTGAATTTTGAATCCCATGCCAATCTCACTGTCTTTATATTTGAAATCACTTTTCTGTGAGGCTTCTAAACCATTATTTTCATATTCTTTACATTCACCTCACTTCTTGAGAGAACCAAACCATACTCGATTTAACCAAAATTTGATCTATTCCTGTAAAAACTTGAGGGTTTGAGGTACTTATGTTTAAATGATTGAGGCATTTGTTTGGTATTAAAGCCCCTATTTCAAAGAATCATTTTTTATAATGGCCTACCTTGAATATTTAATCCTTTTATCCCTTAGAAGCCATGCAAAGCCTGTTAGGTTAGCCACATTACAAGCCAATTTTCCCTATCCAACCAACTCTTGAAGTGAAATTGCATAATCTAGTTGAGCTTAAGTGTGGGGGAAGTTGTCTTGTGTTTTTCCACCACATTCTGTGATACTTTGGGTGGAAAACTAAATTCTGAAGAGATGTGTTTGCTACTAAAGAAAGTCATTATATTGAAAGATGTGCCTTTTCTGGAGCTTTCATGACAAGTGAAGTTGTGCCTTTTCTGGAGCTTCTAATTGAGGTGGAAAGCTGTGCCCATCTGGAGCTTTCAAGAAAATCATGTTTGAGAAGATTGACATTTTTTATGCTGAAATGATGAATGGTGTAAACCTTTCATGACTTTTCATGATGATGGAGCTGAATTGATACTATGGGGATTGAAGAGAAGACCATATTTAAGTGAAAATTAGATTAATGCAATTTTGCTTCAAAAGAGTCAAGCCCTCCTCATTCAGCCTCAGAGTTTTTCACATCTTAATCCTACCAAACGAAAGCCACAGAACAACCCTGAAAAGTCTTCATGATAAACATATGTCCTTTACTCACATCGGGTAGCGATGTAGGAATCTATCAAGCCTAGGGTGACCCTTGTATGAGTTTGGATGAGAAAGACATTGCAAAAAAAAAAATTGATATTTGAGTGATGAGAGAAAATTCAAGCGAGGTAAGTGTTTTGTGCATGGGTGGATAAATGAAGTGGAAATATATTGAATGATATAAATGGAGAACTTGAAATAAGGTTTTTTATGAGGCATGATATCTTTTGATTCTTGGTGTGAAATTGATTGATCTTAAGGATATGTGTTTTAAAATTGGTTTTGATTTGATATTGATGTTTACTTGATATGAGGTTTTGCCCAGGTGTGCAAAAGGGTAAGTGTGGGGGAGTTGATAAAACAATATTTTATTGAATATTTTATTGATAATAAATGATATAATTTCCTCAAATTGTGTTAAATATGTTTATTTATAAAATATTTGGGATTAGATCATTCATTTGAATATTTGATGAAAATTCCAGTTTTACCCTTTATAGTTCACTGTAGTATTTCAAAGATAAATATTTTTATATTTATTATTTGAATTTGAAATTTTGTAACAGTGTTCCTAACTTAATTATCTACAACGTTTATTCAGGACACAAGATCAAAAGAATGCATTTTAATGGCATAATTGGGCCATAAAGTCAAAGATGGGATGGACTCGCCAGAATGGATAAGTTTCTGTATTTCGGCCATACCTCCTACATATGGGCTTGTAGTGAGCCCATATTTGGAGAGGAGATAGAGGACCCATATCCGCACATTTGATCCTTCTGGAAGGCCAGCCAATTCACGCGTTTTGGTGGTCAAATGGGCGGTGCATTTTGCCTTAAAATATTTGGCCGAATTTCCACCTTCACACTTGAAACCACTTGTAACCTCTCCTCCCCTCCCCTCTATAAATTGGAGTTTTTCTCATTTGGAGGGGTTGGGACGTGAATTGGGAGATTGGAGGTAGAGGAGAATTTTTTTTACCCAAATTCTCCAACCATTGTAAGATGGGTAGCTCTTGAAGCAAGGATCCCCTCATTGAAGCCTCCTTCTCTTCTTCATTTTGTAATGTTTTCATTTTTGTAATAAACTTCTTTGTTCTTATTTTATTTATTCTCTTTTCTTCTGTTTTGTTTAAATTTCTTCTTCTCTTAATCTTCCTATTTGGGCTGGAATTCTTGAGTAGAAGCGTTATTGGGTTATACCCATTATAAACCTTTGCACATGCAAAACGCTTCTACGATGATTACGCCACCCATGGAAGAGTAGTCTTTTAGTAATCGATCTATCTTCTACCCTCTTCATTTAATTATTTTGAATAGTTGAGCTACTGTAATTCACTTAATATGATCCATGAATTGTGTTTTTAAATTGTAAGAAACTAAGCAAGCAATTGAACAATTAACACAAAAACACGCGAGGTCGGGATTTTGTGTAAATTGTGAGAGCACGATCTTAATCGGTAATACAAGACCACACGGGATAAATTTGTAGAGTTCAAATATAATCCCTAAACACAATTCATCCTCATTTCCAGAATGGATATGTGCCTTAATTTACCACTGACCATAAGCTAATCTTAGAACATCAATCAAAGCAGGGTGCTGCGATTTCATGTTCCGAAGTTAGCCTAGGGTTAAATTCACATCATCTTCGTGGTAAAGTTAATTCTCGTAGGGTTCGGGATTTAACAAATTAAGGGATCATAATTAAGTGAATTTTAATTTAAATGATAATGATTAATAATAAAGTGAAGAGGTAGAGTTAGATCGATTACGCCTTTTAAATAGATTTCTAAAAAAAACATCTTCTTGTTGTGTCATTTTAATCGAAATTCATTTCAAAACAAAAAACAAAAAAACATACAATCTTCTTCCAGAAAACTTCTTCTAGATTCATAAACTATAAAAAAAACCCAATCCTTTAAAGTAGTGTTTTTATTTTATTCTCTTTTATTTTATTTTTAGAATACCTCTAATAAGTTGTTAAATTCACTTCCTCCTTTGAGAGACGACATTGGTCAGCCACTCTGCTGCACCTAAGTACCCCAAATCACACTAATCATTTGAGGGCGCCCACGACAGCGCTCTTTCAAGGATAATGGTTCTTCACTTTCACTTGGTTCAAGCGATGATAATCGATACAAATATGCAAATTTCTATCAAACTTCACTACTATAAAAGTGTCCTTTAATAGCGCTAGAATATTCCTTTATCAGTGCTAAAAAATAGTTTATTACCAAAGTGCAGTTAAAATCCCTAAGATTTTATCAGTGCTAAAAAGCGATGTTAAATCCCCCTTTAACAGTGCTAAAAAATCGCTATTAAATGGGCCTTTTAACAATGCTTTTTTATAGCACTAATAAAGGTAATGTTGTTAAAGAGGGTAAAATTATATTTTTTGGACCTCTATGAGCCTGACCCATTTATCAACGCTTCCACACACCTTTAACAGTGCTCCCCTCCCCCTTTATCAATGTTTTTCATGCCACCACCCATTTTATCAGTGTTTTGTAAATTTACAGCCTCATATGAACCCACCTGGACTCGAACCTCACACATTTCCTTTGAGGATGAAACACCTTTACCACTATACCATGTTGTTTTATTATCTTTTTAATGATATTTATGTTTATATATATATATATTATTCGTATATTTATATAATTATTTTTAAATACAATTATAAAATATGCGTGTGTACGTGTTATATATATTATATTTATTTAAATATATTATATATTGTATTCATTTACACATACTATACTATAATATAAATATATATCGGTTTATTAATACACACACATATGTATATATAAACATTATAAATATATTTGTATAATGTAAAAAATGGTTAAATATTGTTGTAAATACATTTTTACAATATGTACTTATTTACATATATTAGAATATACATATACATATATATTTGTTAATTATTAACACACACATGTTTAAATATAAACATTAATTGTATAAGTGTATATATATATACATGCATATCATTACATTTTTATAAGCTAAATAAAATGGATAATTTTTTTAATTTAAATAAAATGAATAATAAATATTTATTTTATATATTTAAAAATACATTTTTACATAAATATTTTGATATATTTATTTATACAAGTGATTTATTATAATAAAATATAAGAAAATATGCATATATTTAATTATAAATAAAACTACATTGTGAAAAATGATAAAATTTCAAAACCATAATATTAATATGAATGTAATTACTAGGAATAAATTCACCCCCCTAAAAAATGGTAATAATATCCCCTTAAACGTGGCTGAAAACCCATCGAATATTAAAAAATTGGGTACTCCGACTAAAAACTCAATTTTGGAGGCCTTTTGGGCCTTTTTTGGCCTCTAAAAAAGCGACTGGGGTCCCCTTGGGTCTGTTTCGGTGCGGATGTGCGTCGGGTTACGCTGTTCCGCCAGGATGCGTTCGCGCGTGCACCCGTCGACCCGAGGGGATGGGCGCGCGGCTTGTGGCCCCGCAGTCCCGCTTTCCAAGGGCGGGCGGCATTCGTCCCTTATTCAGGGGCGTCTGCTCCTTGATCGAAACCGGGATGATGGGATGTCGGCTCCTCCTCCCGTGGACGTCTCCTCGGAACTCGTCGCCTAATCCGGGTCTCCCTCATAGATTTAAGAATGTTCGTGAATCTCGTTCCCGGCGCCATGTCTCCATGGACACCGGTTAATTACGCTGCTTCCGCCCGGATGCTCCAAGGAGTCTGGTCGGGGCAGCAACCTGCGGTGAGGAGACCGGGTGGCTCCGGGTGTCGGGGGCGTGTCTTAACACTGCGCCTCTGCATGTCTGCCTTCCGTCCCTAATAGGGATTCTCGAAGGCGTGATGGCCTGAGGCATCCCGCACTGGGTGCGGGGAACTGTGTTACCTGAGGTTTTCCTTAGCTTCCCATGTTTAACACGGGGTATGCCGCGAGTTTAACGTCCAGCGGGGACGGCATCAGACTGATCAACACGAGGAGTGGATCAGATGACAGAACCCCTTGCGGGGAACCTCCGACGTTGGGGCCAGCACATGGGCGGCTTCCCGAGTGAAGTGGAGTGGAATGAAATGGCATGACCCCACCGGGATGTGGCGGCCCGGGTAAGGATCAGGATGGATGATGGAGTGAAGAGCTTGGACCCCGTAGGGGCTTCCTACGTACCGCGCGCTAGCGCGGATCAAAGTCAGCGTAGTTCGGGTATACAGTTTAACGTCATGCTGGACGTCGGCAAGCCGACTCACGAAGAGATCGAGGCCGCCAGGCGGAGGATTGAACCGAACCACCTCGCACAGAGGGGGATGGAACGGCCAGGTGAATCACAGTTTCACGTCATGCTGGACGGTGGCAAGCCGACTCACAAAGAGATCGAGGCTGCCTGGAGAAGGATTGAACCGAACCACCTCGCACAGAGGGGAATGGAACGGCCGGGTGGATCACAGTTTTACATCATGCTGGACGTTGGCAAGCCGACTCACGAAGAGATCGAGGCAGTGGGGAAGCACAATGGAGATACACACGTGCAGTCCCCCACAGAGGCGGATTCATAGGTGAATCAACGCAAGTGTGAACCCGGGAGGGGTCCACTGATGGACGAACCGACGTAAATACGACCGGGACGACCAGGTGGTGGGCTTGAACCTCAGAGAGGCTTCCTACGTACCCTGTTTAGAAGACAGGGATCAAAGTCCACGTAGTTCGTTCTGTTTGCAACACTCTACCCCCGTGGGCGAAGGCCACTCCAATCCCGACATCCCTGCAGAGACGAGCGGGTGGGGGCCACATCCAAACCGGGAGGACCCTGCGTGCGAGGCACGGGATCGGGTGAAGCGGACGATTTAACGTCTTGCCGGACGAAGTACAGTTTAACGTCGTGTGTTGAGGACGAAGCGGACGGTTTAACGTCTTGCCGGACGAAGTACAGTTTAACGTCGCGTGTTGAGGACGAAGATGCTTGGCAGTTTAACGTCTTGCAGCGCGGACGATGGGGGCTAGGTAGTTTAACGTCATGCAGCTTGGACGTATGTAGTTTAACGTCGTGCAGGACGTGGTGCAGTTTAACGTCATGCAGGACGTATGCAGTTTAACGTCGTGCAGGATGTGGAAGCCGCCGATAGGTCTGTGTCACTTCGCGCAAGCCTAGGGGGGCCGCACGGGAAGACGACGCACGGTGCGGGCACCCGGGATGAGGGTCATCGGGCGCCACGTAGGCGGGTACCCAAAGGGGGTCAAAGGGGGCGACCCTGGCGGTTTGCGCGCAAAAGAGGAGCTTTGCGCGCAATACCGCGGGTCGGCGCGCAAATGGGCGGGCTGGCGCGCAATTGGGCCAGCACTTTGCGCGCGGACGATTGAGATTGCGCGCACCGGGCTTCGGATAGCGCACGGGGGCAACGGCTCATTCTTTAATGAATGGCCACTTTGGAAATGGGGGGTGCACGCAATCGGGCTGGATTGCGCGCACCCGGGGGCAATTGCGCGCAAGAAGCTTCTTTTGCGCGCAAACGCCTTTGAGTGAAGGGTTATTCAAAGGAAAGGAGCCAAAGGGATTGCGCGCGAAGGCGAACCCCGAGGCTTTCTTGCGCGAAAGAAAAGAGGTTACCTGAAGATCGGCATTGCGCACGGAAGGGGTTGGATTGCGCGCACGAGAGACCTTTCGAATTCTGGCAACCTTCAAACCGTCGGGGGTCGCCTTATATTTATAGGCAACCCCGGGCGCGGAATCCAGTTCGCGGGCGTAAAATTCTCTTCGGAGGCGCGGAATTCTCTTCGCGGGCGCGGAATCGGGCCCGGCGCGCAAGGGAGTCGCGCGGGCCACTGGCGCGCAAAATTGTGCGCCGGCCCGGCGCATTGCGCGCATCCCGGGAGGTTTGCGCGCGGCTCATCAACTTTGCGCGCGTGTCTCCAAAATTCCGCGCAAGGCCTCCGGGCCCTCCGAAACGTGCTTCCGACTCCAAATATGACCTCGCTTTCCGCATCCGGAGCTTTGTTTGGGAACAACGGACTTTTCCGGCGTCTACAAAAGCCTCCCCTCGGAATCTGATCGGCGAGAGGTCGCAACGATCGGGTTCCGAGGGAGACGCCGGAATGCCGAAGTCCTGGGTGGCGCGGGACTGTGGCGCGCAAAAAAGGGCGTCGGGCGCGAAATTCGCCGGTGCGGTCGCGCAAAGCGCTTTCCGCGCAGCACGGACTCCCGGCTTTGCCTATAAATAGGGGCCCTGGGTCCCCCGCACCGTACACTGGCCTTCCGCGCGATAAGCCTCTAAGCTCTCGTGCGCGAAATTGCCTTTTCCGGCGCGGAATTCGCCCGCTCGTCGCGCAAACCTGTCCGGAATTCGGCCTGCTTTTGCGCGAACACCCGGGGTTTTACGCGACGGACTTCCCGATTGCGCGCCGTCCACTAGGATTGCGCGCCAACTCTCAAACTTCTCTACCAGCCTCGTCCGATCCCGCACGCTTCATCCCTTTACCCGCACGACTCCCGGAGCTTCTGAGATGGCCGCGAATCAAGGAAATGAGGGGGATGCCGCCACTCGCAGAGCTGAGATGGCGACGAACGAGGAGGTCTATGGAGCCAAGGAGATTGTTTCCAACAATCAATCCTTGTTCGACTTGCTGACGCCGGCCCAGAAGACATATCCACTGTCGGACAACCTGCCGCTCTGGAACTTCGGCATCCTAGATGAGGTTCCGGTGCCAGGGTTCGAGGTTGATGCGCCATGGACCTGGGTGACTCGGGAGGACGAGCTTCCCCGCTATAACATCACCAACAATGGGCATCCTGCCAGGGAGACCAGACACTTAGATGTCTATGTCATGAACCCGAGGACGCGAACCATCGTCGGAAGTGAGCCTACTGCGGAGAACTCTCCAGCCCTCTACTCGAGCATATATCGCCAGAGTGTCACCGAAGACACCAAGGGCTGGCTGAAGGACTGGGACTTGCGATCTGGGGGCAATTTCACCAGTGAGTGGGCCTGGGAGTTCTGGGTACGTCACACCTGCGATCACTTCACGGAGGAGCTGCGGTACATCGGCCTGTTTGAGGCGGTGTGGACGTCGCAGTTCCACTTCTACCAGCAGTCCGAGCTCGGGCCGGAGCTGTTCACCCGCTGGTCCCCGGATACCAACACCTTCCATATTCACCATGGGGAGGTCGGCATCGGTCTCTGGGACATCCACTGCATCGGAGGTATCCCGCTGGAGGGTTACCAGTACGATGAGTTCCTGCCTCCGAAGAACACCTGGGAAGACAGGTCACGGACTCCCATTCTGACCTGGCATCTGCTTGACCTGGCTACGCAGCGGCTCGGGATCAAGGACTTCCAGAAGGACATAGCCTATAAAGAGTGGTTCGGCCAGTTCTTGGAGCATGACCCAGCGGTCAAGATGCCAGGCAGGGGGAAGCGGTGCCCGACCGCGGCTCAGAGGAGCCGGAACGGGTCGTACTGGCGGGTCCTGGAGACGGGCGACTACCGCTCATGGGGGTACCGCGTCATCGAGGCCCGGGACCCAAATGTCCGGTACGCGGCGTTCCTGGCCGCCTTTCTAAGTGGGTGGCTCCTGCCAGTGCGGGACGCGAGAATGGGGGTTCTCCCGACGACACTGGCGATGGCGGGCGCTATGGCCGCCAACAAAAGATACAACCTCGGGGTCCCAGTACTGGCGAAGATGTATGCCATCCTAGGATGCATCTCACGAGGGGGGTCGCCACGGAGGATCTGTGGGCCCTTTCAATTCTTCCACAGCTGGGTGGCTGCTCACCTTGGTGGGTACACGTTTCCGAACGCCATCATTCCTCCGGGCAACGGCCTGCGACCCTCCCTGCTAAACATTGCGGGGGTCGCTCCGATGACCCTAAATGAGGAGGGTGTGAGGATTCGGATTGGCAATCACGCCAATTTCAACTTCAGCCCGTTCCCCAATCCCGTCGGCCAGATGATCGACAATGGGCAGGGTCCGCTGGAGCAGCACGAATACTTCCTGAACATGCGAGGCGGGGTGCTCGTGGCTCGGATCGACGGGAAGGTGATCTGCGAGCCCTACGTGCCAACCCGGTTCGCCAGGCAGTTCGGGTGCCTTCAACGGATGCCGAAGAGGGTATTCACTGCTGTCCGGGAGGAGACGAACCCTGGCGTCCTTCGCCAGATGTGGCTGATGTTCGCCGCCTTTGGCTCTGGCGACGTTATCACTCTTCCTCCTACCGGGGTCGACGCAGGCTTGGAAACTGAGTACGCCGAACACTGGGCCATCGCGTACCCCGAGGGGCTCTTACGGAAGCCAGTTCGGCGGCTCGAAGTCACCCGTGCGGAGACCGGGCGTCAAGGAAGGAGGCGAAGCGCCGCCACACGGGGGAGAACGAAGGCGCGCCAAGCAGCGGAGCCGGCGCGGGCAGGGACTTCGGCGGTGGGCACATCGCAAGCTGCCGCCACGACTTCAGCGCCCGGAGAGGGGGCACATGCGGCGGTCAGGGAGCGGCCCGGGAAGCAGGTAAGGCGCCTGCTCGAACCCTCCCATGATGCAGTCTTCCCGGCGCTGTGGTCGGCCTGGATGACCCTGCGGCAGTCACTGAGGACCGAAGTCATCTGGCGAAAGATACTCAGAGAAGGAATCTATCTGCCAGAGGTCGGGCGCCTCCAGATCGCCGACAGGGTGAACTTCAACCGGCAGTATGCGTATCTGACGGCCATGGACGAGTACGCACGCCAACGTGGTCAGCGTGCGGAGCCATCCCTTCTGGTGAAGGTGATGCTCGGTCTAGAACCCGCTCCAGAACAGATGCCGCCGGTGGAAGATGACAGTAGCAACGACTCCGAGGAAGAGGAGGAGATGAGGGAGGATGAAGGCTCCGAGGGAAGATCCCACCAGGGGAGCCCGCGGGAGAGCGGCGAGGTGGCCGACTCTGACAATGTTGATGTCACTGAGCTCCTCGAGGTCCGCTTCTATCCCTACTCAACCTGCTTCATCCATTCTCTTATGCAGCTTCTAACCCATTTCTCCACCTTTCTCAGGAGCTCACGGATGTTGGTCAGGCGTCCTCAGCGGGAGTAGGAGAGGCGCCAGCAGGACAAGGCGGGGGCCAGACACCCATCATTGAACTGACAAGCGCTAAGGGGTCCCCTGCTGCAATTGCTCTTACGGCCGCCGGGATAGCGGAAGATGACGCTCTGAACTCCCGTAAGTCTCCTTACTTTACTGCTGGTGCTTGCCGTTGACGATCCGTGACTAACCACGGCATGCCTTGCGCAGTGATCTCAGGACTGGAGGCCCGTCGGGCTACCGAACTCGGGCCATCTACGAGTGGACCAGTGGCAGACATGCCGCCTGCTCCGGAACAGACTTTTCACACCGAGCCGGCCCCACCAACTGCTGATCAGGGGGCTGCGGACGCCGGCGGTGCTGACATCGGAGAGAGTTCGGGGGCTGACGAGGGTGTCAACGCCGCTGGGGAGAGAGAAGAAGGTCGCCCAGATGTTGGGGAACCTATCCCCCATGAGGACATCCCAGGGGCGGACCCTGCAGCAGACCTGCTGGCTGCCTTCCCTGCCTACCGGCCTGCCGACCTCGAGGAGATGGACGACTCGGACGCGGAGGCGGTCGAGGAGAGCCGGATAGCGCGCCGAAGGGGGTGGAAGTGCATCCAGCGCTTTCTCAAGCGAGACCCATCGGAGTGGCTGGGGCGCATGGGATCACTCCAAACCTGGCTGCGCTTCCTGTGTGCCGGGGGAGCTGATGCTCAACGCCTCCATCTGACAGTCCGTGATTTCATGGCCGAAAAGATGCGCGAGAGCCGCCGGCGTGCCGACGTCGCACAATTTCGGGACATGTCGGAGAGCACGCGGGCGCTCCTCGTGGCGGAGCAGGAAGTCCGGCGTCTCGAAGGGCAGGCGGCAGAGAAGGAGGCCTTCGTCGCAGCGTGCACCGAGCTTGTGGAGCAACTAGCAGCCCAGCTGGTTGACGCCCAGGTACAGCTGACGGAGGCGGGACAACAGATGGTCACAATTCAAGTCGAGCGGGAGCGTGCACAGGCCAGAATCGACGAACTGCGTGCTACAACCGCCGACGAGGAGAGGGCACGCAGAGAGCGAGAAGCAGCTCTGGAGGCTGCCAGCCAAAGGGTAACGGCGTTAGAAAGACTTATCCAGCACGCTAATCCCTAGGGGCTTTGTTTTTGCCACTCCCAGAACATTTGCTTCCGCTACTCAATATTTTGATCCATTTGTATGAATCACCATATTTATCTGCATCTTTTGGTTTAACATGCTCAACCACAATCCATTGTCTCACGGGAGCGTTAACCAAGCTTCAGGCATCCACAATTGGGCCTGGATTTCTAAAGAAGAGAGGGAGGTCATTCCTAGGAAAGGAGACCTCAGACCTAATCAATGTATCATCCCCCCAACTTGTTCCGACACACGAGCGGGACAATGCTAGGGGTGTTGAGATTTTATCCGAACATAGGGAAATGAGAAAGGGTGAATCGCGTGTCCCGAATTCAGAAATCCACAACGGTCGGCCTTCCAGGAAATGCCCAAGACGGCAAGCGGACAATGGATCAATCGACCATACTACTGCGATAGACGGACCGAAGGTCATCATCCATATTGCAGGAGGCGGATCACATGTCATCATCAATGCCGCTTTGGGGGTTCCTTCAGGCACAAGGGTGGAAATCCAGATCAACAGGGCATGCGAAGCGTGGGGCGAAGTGACGATTTGTTCGGATAGAATCCAATGCTCTCAAAATTGCGCCACCGTGGGGAAAGCGTATTAGGCGGATGCACTAATCTGGCCGTGAATCACCCCAATTCTCAGACAGAACCTTTTTGACGAGGAAACTGTCGCTTCCCATCATTGCGATGGGGCATCCCGAGCTGAATCGGGGAGAATATCACAACTGCACCACTTTACCCGAAGTCAGGCCAGACGGCCGGCGACGAGGAGGGGCGGGACTTGGCGATCCCTGAGGCTGGACCCGAGTCGAAATGCCCGGGCATTCCTACGTACTCCATCAGGCTGGAGATCAAGCCATACATAGTTCTGCGAGTGCAGTTTAACGTCATGCAGGACGCAGAACCCCGTTTGGGGAGATCTTAGTTTAGGGTCGTAGAGCTCGGACCATAGGGGTAGATCTTAGTTTAAGGTCTTAGAGCTCAGACCATAAGGGTAGATCTTAGTTTAAGGTCTTAGAGCTCGGACCATAAGGGTAGATCTTAGTTTAAGGTCTTAGATCTCGGACCATAAGAACCTCAAAGTACGCCGCATCGTGGTCCTATCCCCTGGATATGCGAAGATGCACTGGGGATAGTGTCAAGAGTGTCGAGATTTTGCCTGGTCAGAATGGGGGGTGGAAAAAGTGATGTGAATCATGCGGCCATTCACTCAAGGACTAGGGGCACCGGCGTAACGATATGGGAGTACTGCCGACCGTGGCGGAAAAGCAGCATCAATATCGCACTAACCGTTGATGGAATGAGGCAGCAAACGAGCATCGACCGCTCAATCGCAGGATTCATATCGATTTGCTGCCCGAGGCCATTGGGGGCACCAGCCCGAGTCGGTGGGAGAGCACTGAGGCATTGTGTCCAAACCGTTCACGGGGGCTCCACCCAGGGCGTAGGCGATGGGTCCGAATGAAAGGGAGCATGAAGCCTGAAAATGGAAGGAACCTGACCAAGCTAAACCTGACCCTCCTGGCAATAAACCAGAGTACTCTTGACACCAGTGGACCACTGCAAGGGGTCGAGGGACACGCCTTGAGGGTGGCCTGAAGGCGGCGGATTCCCCAGAGAAGGGGGGAATCTTTAAGAGGTGGGGGCTGGACCCGAAGTTTCAAACATCCGGGCGTTCCTACGTATCCCATAAGGATGGGAATCAAGCCACACGTAGTTCTTGAAGCGCGGAGCAACACAATCGGGCACCAGCGCGGGGAAGGGTGCGGGTCTGACCCTCGCACACAGAAGAAGCGGTATTTGATATTTCTTGTTTGTCCTTAAAGATGGATGGTTTTTCTTTGTGCAGCGACATGCCTGTGATTAAGGAATCCCTGGCGTCGCCACAATAATCAAGCCATGAAAGGCATTGATGAATGGCGTGGTTATTAACCAGCGCCCAACGTGAGTGTCCCCTGAGGAGAACATCACGATGTAGTGCCATTTCTCGTCGGGCGGCCAAGACGATCACAGTTTACGGTCGTGTGGTAGGACCAGACAACACAGTTTAAGGTCGTGTGGTTCGGACCATGGAGGAATCCGCTTATCGTGATACGGCGGACTCAGCGGAGGTGGGAACATACCCAGCCCTGCGGTCACGCACGATTCCAGGAGAAGGATCCTGGGATAGGGGCCTGCGTATGTCCATCACCCGAGGGGCATAGATGCTAGCCTCCAGATATACTGGGCCCAAAACGCGATTGTTCGGGCGACTCCTTCCTCCTTATGGGGACGAGGGTCCAGCTATACACGGCCCTTAGGGAGGACATCAGCATATATCCTTGGTGCTCAGATCGTGGGAGCCTCGACAGACACCATTACCCTGGTTGGCCTGCCTAACGTGTAAAGGTGTACTGAAGGTCAGTATGAAGAGAGTGTCGAGATTCCACTACAACGCACAAAGGCGAAGTGTGATGAGGACCGTGCAACCAATGTTCGGAGCCTAAAAGAGCCGACATGGCGATCAAGGATGTCGCTGACGCAACACAACATCCAATCGCATCAGCCTAGAACTGGGCAAGCAAACGAGCATCAACCGCTCAATCGCAGGATTCATATCGATTTGCGGCCCAGGACCCGCCGATAAATCGAACCGGAGCGGTAGGAGAGCACTGAGGCATCGTACCCAAACCGCTAACGAGGATCCCTTTGAGTGAAGGCTCGAACAAGAGGAAGCGCGCAGCCCGACAAGCAACACGGGACTTGCCGGGATTGCATCCGACACTACGGGTCATAGACCAAAGTACCCAAAACATGTTAACAGATCACCGGAAAGGGTCGGAGGACTCACCCTGAGAGCAACCAAAAGACGGTAGATCCCCGTGATCAACCAAGAGACGGGGCTGGACCTGAGACACAAGCGTCCAGGCGGTCCTACGTATCCCATAAGGATGGGAATCAAGCCGCACGTAGTTCTTGAAGTGCAGTTTAACGTCATGCAGGACGAAAAGAGAGAAAAAGGGGGGAGCAGAAGGCATCCCCAAACGTGGGGGGCGTACAGCGTGGCGAGCAAACCGACGTGAATGAGGGCATAGCCCCACGTTCACACCATACGCCACATACCCAGAGGCAACTGGGCCAAGGGCCCGAGGTGGGATGGAAATTCCCGAAGGATGGGGCTGGGCCTGAAACATGAATGTTCAGGCGGTCCTACGTATCCCATAAGGATGGGAATCAAGCCGCACGTAGTTCTTGAGAGGCAGTTTAACGTCATGCAGGATGAATGCTGAACAGTTTAACGTCTTGTAGCTCGGACGTCGTACAGTTTAACGTCGTGTTGGATGAATGCTAAACAGTTTAACGTCTTGTAGCTTGGACGAAGATGCTTGGCAGTTTAACGTCTTGCCGCGCGGACGATATGCTGGGCAGTTTAACGTCGTGCAGCTTGGACGTAGTACAGTTTAACGTCATGTTGGACGAATGCTAAACAGTTTAACGTCTTGTAGCTTGGACGAAGATGCTTGGAAGTTTAATGTCTTGCTGCGCGGACGATATGCTGAGCAGTTTAACGTCGTGTAGCTTGGACGTGGTACACTCAGACAAAGTACTGCTTGAGGAACCTAGCGTTGGTGGGAGGAGTGACAGGCTCACCATCCATAGTCGCTAGGGAGTAAGCGCCATTGGGATAAACTTTGTGGACGACAAGAGGTCCCTCCCACTTGGGCTCCAACTTGGGTGGCTTCCTGCCAGGGATCATTGGCGCTCTTAGGGCTAGCACTAGGTCACCCTGCAGGAAGGAGCGGAGGCGAACCTTCTTATTGAAATCTCGAGCCATTCTTCTTTGATGCCTATCCAAGTTGTGCAAGGCGCGAAGTCTATTCTCATCCAGTGCTTCCAACTCGACTAGACGGGCTTCAGCAGCTCTGTCCGGCGTTTGCTGGTCGTAGACCGCAGTGCGCAAGGACGGTAACTGGATCTCGATGGGCAAGACGGCCTCAGCTCCATACACCAGGGAATAAGGGGTCATCTGGGTGGAATTGCAAGTCGTCGTCCGATAAGCCCAGAGGGCGTTGGGGAGCTTGTCCGGCCAACTCTTCTTGTTCTGACCAACCATTTTTTGCAGAATGTTAGAGAGGGTTTTGTTAAACGCCTCGATCTGCCCATTTGCCTGCGCATGATAGCGAGATGTATGGTTCGAGTGAATGTTGTATTTGGCGTACAACTTCTTCAACTCGGCTGCTCGGAAATTGGCTCCGTTATCCGTGAGGATAGCGCGAGGCACTCCAAATCGATGAATGATGTTGGAGGTCACGAAGTCAGCGATCGAACAGGATTTGACCTCTCTGAGCGGAATCGCCTCTGCCCATTTGGAGAAGAAGTTCGTGGCGGTCAGAATGAACCGGCACTGGCGAGCCGTCGCCGGCGGGTAAGGTCCCACAACGTCCATCCCCCAGACTGCAAAGGGCCAAGAATACCTGGTGGTATGGAGAGGCTCCGGCGGCCGATGCACAAAGTTCACATGAACCTGGCACGCATGGCACCTCCTGGCATACTCGATGCAGTCATGGATCATGGAGGGCCAGCAGTATCCCAACCTCCGAATCTGGTGGGACAGCTTCGGCCCAGTCTGATGGGCACCGCATGAACCAGCATGAACCTCTCGCATGACTCGTGGGATCTCAACTCCCTGAAGGCAACGGAGGAGAACACCATCAAATCCGCGTCTATAGAGGATCTGCTCCAGGCCGGGACTGCTCTGGAGGAAAAACTGCGATGCGCGGCGTCGAACTCGCTCGCGCTCAGCCCGATCCGGCGGGAGAATGCCATGTTGGAGGTACTCAACCAAAGGCGTCCTCCAATCAGGGGCTGGTTCGACTGCCATATCTGGGGTACTCGGGGCTCCGGGCACAGGGGCAACCGTGGTGAGATTACTTACCGACGGGTCGCGATCTCCCTCCGGGACAACGGGAGCGATGAGCCTGCGGCGCGTCACGCGGACGGTCAGGTTATCCTGTTCAGGCTCCGCAAGTGACACAGCAAGGCTGGCCAAAGCATCTGCTCGACCGTTCTGCGACCGGGGAATATGGACAATCTCTGGCCGAGAAGGGAACCGGGCCATCAGAAGGAGGGTGCACTCCAGCAATGGCACAAGTTCCGGCTTCCTGACAACATAGTCGCCATTGATCTGCTTAACAACCAACTCGGAGTCCCCTTTCACGCACAGATGGGGCACGTCGATCTCGAGAGCCAACTCGAGGCCGGTGATGAGGGCATGGTATTCCGCCTCATTGTTGGTACAGACCTCTGACAACAGGAAAGAGTATGGCAGTATAGCTTGCTCCGGGGTAATGAAGACGATACCCAAGCCCACTCTGTTGAGCTTAGGATTATCAAGTCTTCTACCGGTGGGGCTCCGGGAGGCACCGTCAAAGTGCATCTGCCAGCATGGACCGGCATGATCGACCGAGAGAATGGCCTCATCAGGAAAGCCTAGATCCAGCGGCTGATCCGCGGAGGTTGGGTGATCAGCCAGAAAGTCTGCCAATGCTTGTCCTTTGATGGCCTTATGAGACACATACCTGATGTCAAACTGCTGGAGAATCACAGCCCACCGTGCTAGACGGCCAGTCAACATAGGCCGGCTCAGGATATATTTCAACGGGTCTACCCGAGAAACCAACTGTATCTCATGGTGCTGCAAGTAGTGCCGTAATTTCTGTACGACAAATACGAGCGCCAGGAAGCTCTTCTCGATGGGGGAATACCTAACTTCCGCATCAAGGAGCATGCGAATGAGGTAATAGAGGCTATTCTCTGTTCCCTCGTTGTTCTTCTGGGCGATAAGGGCACCCAGGGACCGTTCCAGGGCGGTCACATAGAGGACCAGCGGCTTCCCGGATACAGGCGGCATCAGAACCGGAGGTTGCAGCAGGTACTGCTTGATTTCCTCGAAAGCGGTCTGACACTCTTTATCCCATACATAGGTGGCACCTTTCTTCATGAGCCGAGAAAAGGGCTTATACTTGCCGGCCAGATTCGCGATGAATCGGCGTATATAGGCTAAGTGGCCTTGGAACCCTTGCAGTTCCCGGATGTTACCTGGGGGAGGCATCTGGCTAATCGCCCTGATCTTTTCTGGGTCGATCTCAATACCCCGGTATCTTACCACAAATCCAAGGAACTTTCCGGAGGTGACCCCGAAGGCACACTTCAACAGGTTCATCTTCAGGCCGCGAGACCAGAGGAAGCCGAACACTTTCTCAAGATCTTTGAGATGGTCCTGACGCCGGCACAATTTGACTACCAAGTCGTCGACGTAGCATTCCACCAGTGTGCCGAGGATGGGCTTGAATATGCGGTGCATCGCCCGTTGATAGGTGGCACCTACATTCTTCAGGCCGAAGGGCATGACCCGGTAACAGAAGATACCTTGGGGGGCCTTGAAGGCAGTGAACTCCTCATCCTCAGGGGCCATCCGAATTTGGTTGTATCCGGAGTATCCATCCATAAAGGAGAGGGCTTGGAACCCTTCCGTGGCGTCAATCAACAGCTCTGTCACTGGAAGGGGAAAATCATCCTTCGGACAGTGGCGGTTGAGATCGCAGAAGTCGATGCAGACTCTGATCTGCCCGTTCTTCTTCCTGACCGACACAATGTTGGCCAGCCATTTGGGGTACTGGACTTCCCTCACGAATTTGGCTTTGATAAGCTTGTCAACTTCGGCCTCAACCATGGCACCGTGGAATGGGTGCATCTTCCTGGGAGGCTACTTGAACCCGCGATGGTTCGCCGGGAGACCAAGGCGGTGGACGGCTACCTGAGGATCTAGCCCCGGCATCTCGTCATAGCCCCAAGCGAACACATCACGGTGCTGCCTGAGAAAGTCCACGTACTGCTGCCGCTCCTCAGAGGGCATGGCGGCACTGACCAATGTAGGTCTCGGATCTGCTTCGGTTCCAAGGTTCACTTGTACTAACTCATCGACCGTGGCGGAGACGCCCTCCTCAAAGGCTGGGGGTGCATCTTCCACGTCCTCTCCACTCGGGGAGGGATCGTCCACGGGAGAGACTGCGTTGGAAACTGCATTGGGGCTACCAGATCCTGCTGGGCCGCTGGTACTGGCACGGGCGGTCGCGGTCATCTCATCAGGAGACTCACAGGCCGCCGAGATCATGGCTACGTCCAACCGATGGATCGGGAGGACGTAAGCGTCATCCAAACTTGCCCAGGGATCACTTGCAACAGCGACAGGCTCGACCTCACCCGCCAGGATCTGCTTATCCTTGCTCTTGTAATAGTCCGCGTCCAGATAGCGGGCTTCACATGAGGCAAAAGGAGAGGCATCTCCCTGAAGCACGCCTACTCGACCATTAAGGGAGTATTTGAGGCATTGGTGGTATGACGAGGGAACCGCCGCATGAAGGTGGAGCCAGGGCCTGCCCATCAATGCGTTGTACGCAGTGTCTTGAGAGACTACCATGAATTCGGTGTTGGCAACCAAGTCACCGAACTGGGTCTTCAAACATATCTTGCCGACCGGGGTTTGCTCGGTGCGGTCGTACCCCTGGATCCTGAGGTCGGAGGGAATCAAGTCATCCTCAGACAACCCCAATCTCCGGAGCGTCCAAGTGGGAATCAGGTTAATCCCGGACCCCGTGTCGACAAGACAGCGTCGGACTTCAAGGCCATTGAACTGGCCGGTAACATACAGCGGACGAATGTGCCCCTGTATAGGAGGGTCTTCATCCTTACCAGAGAACGAGATAACTGCCTGGCATTCGGCGTCCTCAATCGTTTCGGCGTGAAAGGCCTCTGCAGCTGCAACCTCTGTCTCAAACTGGAGGGGGCTCTTCAGGGCTTCAGCGAGTGCCTCGCGCATCTCAGATGACATGCGCAAAGCCTCAAGGATGGAGAGTCTCGCTGGGATGTCGGCCAAGTGCTTCAGGACATCATACTTTTTGGCCAAGCGCGAACCCCTGGTTGCAGGAGGTTGCTCTGCGGTTGTAAGCATGACGGGCCTTGCCGGTTGGGCCGGCGGCCGACTGGTGCTTGGCGCATCTCGCTGTTCATTGGTTGAAGCCCGGGAAATGGTCACCGTACTGGGGTCAGGAGGCCGGGATGGACTCGTGGCAGGGCGGAGCTGATCGCGACGCGGCTGAGGCGGTTCTGCCTGATCCCATACCACAAACAGTAGCGTAGGTGAATCCGTCATCCCCGGATGGGGGGGCTGCGCACGCTGAGCTCGGTTTTGAGCCTGCTGCCTGGTCTCAGTGGCGTGCACGGCCTGGCTGGAGGTACCAACTGCTGTGCCCCGGCGACTCCTGTTGTTGTGGCTCCTCCGACGGTGGCGACGACCGGGGACACTAGGGAGGTCCACCTGGTGTTCTTCAACGTCGGGAACCGAAAAGGGATTTACCAGCTCGACGGTATTAACCGAAGCGTACCCAATACTGTCATCGGACGAATCATTCACCACTGGGCGGATCCGAGGATGGATCCCCATCTCCGGGGGCATGAAATCGCCGAGAGTGCGGGATAGTGGCGGAACTGGCGGGGCGCGCTCTTCCTTCTTGCGCCGCCGCCGTTTGCTCTTCTTGGAAGAGGCAGGCTGGGACGACGATGCCGAAGCAGCACCCGCAGATTCTGAAGGCTCAGGCTGATTCAAGCGCGCACGGATGATTCCATGGGCGGGAATGATCGTCTTGCGGGCCATCCAGTTTTTATACTTCTGGGATCCGCGGTCGGAGACCAGCTGCCATTCGTCCTCATTGCCGCTATCGTCATCTGATCCCACGAACACGCCCACCACTTGTGCCGGAGCTGGGCCCAACCTGATTACGTTGTTGTTAATCTGGTCTTGGAGCCAATCCTTAAACACATAGCACCGCTGGATGGTGTGCCCCAGGGCCCGATGGTAGGGGCAGTAGCGGGGGTTATCCGTGAGATGTGCCTCCTCTGGCCTCCAACACTCAGGCAGTCGCACAATCCTCTGCTCCAGGGCGCTCCGGAAATAACCGGGGACCTGATCCTCATGAAATGAGTAGGTCAGGTATCGCGGGCCCCTGGGAGCGTGGTCTTGACGAGGGGCTGGAGGGGCCTGCCGAGGAGGTGGACCCTGATTATCTCGCCTGGGTTGTGGCGGTACATTACACGGAGGGGCCGGCCGGTTATGGGGCTGCCGCTGCTGGGCCGGGAACTGGGCCCGTGGAGGCGGATTCCTGTGAGGCTGTGGAGATGGCCTCACCGGCAGCAGCTCCAACGGCCTGGGAGCCTCTATCTGGGCGACAACAGCGGGCTCAGCCCTGCTGGCTCTCCTTGCAGGAATCATAGGAGGCAGCGGGTGTGCCTGACTGGCCTGTTGCAGGGCTTCCTCAAGACGTTGAGCTTTGTCTGAGAAGTCCCTGAACCCTCCGGGGTAATTCTGAGTGATCAAGGAAGGGACCAGCTCGGTCTTGACGTTCCCGACGCACATTGTCAGCAACTGCTCCTCAGTCAATGGCATGTCAAGGGAATACGTGAGACCCTTCCATCGGGCGACGAAGTCCGCGACTCGCTCATCAGGCCTCTGCTTGCACTTGAAGAGGTCTGCGATACTCGTCTTCCGGGTCGTGGAACTGAACTGGTAGAGGAACTGTCTACGAAGGTCCTCCCAGCTAGTTATCGACCCGACGGGGAGCTGGCTGTACCAGACAAATGCTGGCCCTTCCAGCGTCTGGACAAAGCAGCGAATCTTAGCGGCCTCTTGCTGCGCCGGAGTCCCCAACATAGGCCCGCACCTCGAGTTGAAATGGGCCAAATGCTGTGGAGGATCTCCAGTCCCGTTGAAGGGGGAAAAAGTGGGATTCCCGAATCCCGGAGGCACCGGCATGTCATCCACCCATGCTGGGTATGGCTTGCCGTCCGGTGGGATTGCCACTTGCCGAGTCTCCAAGGCTTCCAAGCGGGCGATGAGTGCCGCCATCGGATCGTCCGGACATGGGTTCCAGTCCTGGCGAGGATCTCTAACCACGAGCGCATTGCATGGCCCTTCAATCGGGTCGTCGACCGGGTCGTCGAACTCGGCAGCTCGTGGGATGGCGGGCGGAGCGGCCCTTGGGGCAGCGGGAGGAATCCGAGCGGGGTCTCTCAGGTAGTCACGCCGCTCAGGAGGGTGTGGTGAAACATACCGCGCCCTCTTGCCATAGGCGATGGCCTCTCTCCTGTCGGCGAACACGGCATAATCACGGTTGCCCGGGAGAGCCTCATCGAGGGGTGGTTGTTCCTGTCCCTGCTGTCCTGGCCTAGGATCACCGTAGTCAGGCCGCTGCTCTGCAACGCGCTCGGCGAGGAGCTGGTCAACCAGCTTCTTCTGCTCGGCGAGCTGTTGACGTAGCATAGCCTTCTCGGGATCCTCATCCGCCCTCTGCGTGGAGGCAGATGGGTCGGCGGGCTTTATAGCCTCGCCGTGCTCTTTACCTTTACTGACGTTTCGGCTCAACGTCAGTGCTTCAGTGGGTGCGGGGAGACCCAGGAGGCTCCTCTGGTGACGAGTAACTCTCGCCGATGGATCCAACAACGGCTTGTCTTCGGGGGGAGAGCCCCCGTCGAGAAGTTCCAAACCGTTCCCCTCCCCCGACAGGTCAGCCATATTGACTGTTTCCGTCCCTGGGGATGTACCCTCAGGGCCACCCAGTGAATCGGGCTGTCGGCGAATCGCACTGAAGCGTAGGGCAGCGTACTGCCCCCATCCACGGATATACACGTGGGGAGTGGCTTCCTCGATAACCTTGCGGAGTACTTGAAAACACTCAACGCATCGTTGTTGGAGGGCCTCGTGGTGCCCAAATGACCCGGGGTGCCGAACCGCGGGGAGCGTGGCTAGGTCAATTTGACGGCACTGCTCACCAATATCCTCCAGGTGCACTTGACTCCCGGGATATGGCATTTGTAAGCGGTGAAGACGGGATTGAGTCTCCCAGAGAGTTCGGCGGAAGCATTCGAACTCATCCGGGGTGAGCGATTCGGGTGCATCAAAGTCTGGTCCTGCGACTGGCCAAAACTTCTCAGGGAAGTGGCCCTCTGCAAGGACGGTCCAGAAGCTCCACGACTCAAACTCGGGACTCAGGTCTCCTTGGTCCTCTTCAACGACTGGGAATGGACGGGGAACCGGCAGTGGTGCCGAGGCGGGCCGCCGGGCCGACGGGCTGGCCGGCGGTGAATACGGTGAGCAGGCCGATTGGCCTCCATATCCCGGGCCGCCCTCTGAGGGTGGCGGTGCCCTGGCTACCACATCACGATAGGACGGGCCGGCGAGCGAACATCCTGCCGTAGCGTCGGTGCTCGCCGAGGGTGCACTAGATCGTGGTTCGACCGTCGGTCCCCAGAAAAGGTCTCCGGCTTCTCCGATCGAGGCAGAAGGCGCTTCCAGAGGGGCTGGTACCAACCGCAAGCTTGATCCTTGGGGGTCTACCAGGCCCTCGCTACTCCGGATATACCTTCGGAGAGAAGCGGGGATCATATCGATCTCGCTCTCGGGAAGTACGAGGCTGACGTGCCGCATTCCTACCCCTGCCCCTGATAGGTGGGATTGGGGGGAGGGCTCTGTCGCCGAATCATACTCCGCCTCTGTATCAGAGAAACGAACTGGTCGGATCTCTGTCCGGAATTCCGTAAAATTCTTCCCTCGGCGTCGACGCCTCGCCCTCCTGCCCCTGGGTGGTTCTTCGGGGCATGGCTGATCTCTATCCTGGCGTCCTCCAGCCGCACTGGTGCTGGGGCCAAGAGGACTGGAAACCAAGGTGCGAGGGGCACCGGGACAGATATCAAAGGGGACGCGGGGAGAGATGATTCCGGGCAGGCCTCCGGGCCGGGATCGGAAGGTGGGGTGACCCATTCCTCTTGGATCGGCCACACGGAGTAGACCCTGTTGGCGAATAGCGCTACCACGAGGTGGTCCGCGGTGGCCATTGTCTGTACCAGCAACCGGGAGAGTCAACCCAACCTGCCTTTGGGGCGGTCGGGGCCTCGATCCGGGTCGGGCATAGAAGTGCCCCTGCTCAGGATGCGCAGGGGCCTGGTGACTGGAGCCAACAGTGGCTTGAGCCAACGCGGCCGCTGTTGCTAGGGCCCCAAGGTGGGCATCCTCTTCCGCTCGAGCCCGACGTTGGCGTCGGGACAAACGAGTCGGGATGAGCGGCGCGGGCAGGTGGAGAGCCCGTTCTTCGACTTGAGAGGCCTGGCGGCGATGTCGCCGTGGCCTGACAGGAGCCCTCATCGCGGATCCCTGGAGCGAATCCCAGATAGGGTGGTCCCGGGCATCTTCCACCTCATCCGCATAGGGGAAGGAGTTGTCGGAGCGCTCCGGGGATAAACTCCCAAAGCGGTTGGACGTCGAGGTAGGCAGTGGTGCCTCCCTGCGCGGCCCTCGGGGGCGGCGTTGGTGGCGAGGTGCAGCTCCCTCGAGGTCTAGGCGAGCCATGTCCCTGGTGGGGATGACTCCCTCTTCCTCATATCTCCGCACCAAGTTGTTGATCACCCTTCTTTGGATGACCTTCGAGGGGGAGAGAGGGCGTGGTTTCCCCGCAGCTGTGGCTGCTGGCACGGCTGTGGAACGGGCGGGACCGCGCGGAGTAGCCGCGTCGGTGTTTCCTCTACCCCTGCGCCAGTGGGCGGGTGGCGATCGGGCACTGGATTGGGCGACCTGATTTCTGAAAGCAGGGAGAAGAACCCATTAACACTGACAGGAAAAGGAATCGACAACCAACCATTAGTGCCACGACGCCTTCCGTGGGGGGGACCCAGGCCCTCAACGTCGCGAGACGGAGTGCCCGAGTTCCCTTCCTCAACCCCTGGCGGGTAAAACTGAATGCTCGGTCGAGCAGCATGCTGGTCTTCCAACACCTATGAAAGCCATCGGTCTTCGTATTGAGGAGAAGATATTCACGTCGGGTTCACCATTTTTCTGTTTCGGTGCGGATGTGCGTCGGGTTACGCTGTTCCGCCAGGACGCGTTCGCGCGTGCACCCGTCGACCCGAGGGGATGGGCGCGCGGCTTGTGGCCCCGCAGTCCCGCTTTCCAAGGGCGGGCGACATTCGTCCCTTATTCAGGGGCGTCTGCTCCTTGATCGAAACCAGGATGATGGGATGTCGGCTCCTCCTCCCGTGGACGTCTCCTCGGAACTCGTCGCCTAATCCGGGTCTCCCTCATAGATTTAAGAATGTTCGTGAATCTCGTTCCCGGCGCCATGTCTCCATGGACACCGGTTAATTACGCTGCTTCCGCCCGGACGCTCCAAGGAGTCTGGTCGGGGCAGCAACCTGCAGTGAGGAGACCGGGTGGCTCCGGGTGTCGGGGGCGTGTCTTAACACTGCGCCTTTGCATGTCTACCTTCCGTCCCTAATAGGGCTTCTCGAAGGCGTGATGGCCTGAGGCATCCCGCACTGGGTGCAGGGAACTGTGTTACCTGAGGTTTTCCTCAGCTTCCCATGTTTAACACGGGGTATGCCGCGAGTTTAACATCCAGCGGGGACGACATCGGACTGATCAACACGAGGAGTGGATCAGATGACAGAACCCCTTGCGGGGAACCTCCGACGCTGGGGCCAGCACATGGGCGGCTTCCCGAGTGAAGTGGAGTGGAATGAAATGGCATGACCCCACCGGGATGTGGCGGCCCGGGTAAGGATCAGGATGGATGATGGAGTGAAGAGCTTGGACCCCGTAGGGGATTCCTACGTACCGCGCTCTAGCGTGGATCAAAGTCAGCGTAGTTCGGGTATACAGTTTAACGTCATGCTGGACGTCGGCAAGCCGACTCACGAAGAGATCGAGGCCGCCGGGCGGAGGATTGAACCGAACCACCTCGCACAGAGGGGGATGTAACTGCCAGGTGAATCACAGTTTCACGTCATGCTGGACGGTGGCAAGCCGACTCACAAAGAGATCGAGGCTGCCTGGAGAAGGATTGAACCGAACCACCTCGCACAGAGGGGAATGGAACGGCCGGGTGGATCACAGTTTTACGTCATGCTGGACGTTGGCAAGCCGACTCACGAAGAGATCGAGGCAGTGGGGAAGCACAATGGAGATACACACGTGCAGTCCCCCACAGAGGTGGATTCATAGGTGAATCAACGCAAGTGTGAACTCGGGAGGGGTCCACTGATGGATGAACCGACGTAAATACGACCGGGACGACCAGGTGGTGGGCTTGAACCTCGGAGAGGCTTCCTACGTACCCTGTTTAGAAGACAGGGATCAAAGTCCACGTAGTTCGTTCTGTTTGCAACACTCTACCCCCGTGGGCGAAGGCCACTCCAATCCCGACATCCCTGCAGAGACGAGCGGGTGGGGGCCACATCCAAACCGGGAGGACCCTGTGTGCGAGGCACGAGATCGGGTGAAGCGGACGGTTTAACGTCTTGCCAGACGAAGTACAGTTTAACGTCGTGTGTTGAGGACGAAGCGGAAGGTTTAACGTCTTGCCGGATGAAGTACAGTTTAACGTCGTGTGTTGAGGACGAAGATGCTTGGCAGTTTAACGTCTTGCAGCACAGACGATGGGGGCTAGGTAGTTTAACGTCATGCAGCTTAGACGTATGCAGTTTAACGTCGTGCAGGACGTGGTGCAGTTTAACGTCGTGCAGGACGTATGCATTTTAACGTCGTGCAGGACGTGGAAGCCGCCGATAGGTCCGTGTCACTTCGCGCAAGCCTAGGGGGGCCGCACGGGAAGACGATGCACGGTGCGGGCACCCGGGATGAGGGTCATCGGGCGCCATGCAGGCGGGTACCCAAAGGGGGTCAAAGGGGGCGACCCTGGCGGTTTGCGCGCAAAAGAGGAGCTTTGCGCGCAATACCGCGGGTCGGCGCGCAAATGGGCGGGCTGGCGCGCAATTGGGCCAGCACTTTGCGCGCGAACGATTGAGATTGCGCGCACCGGGCTTCGGATAGCGCACGGGGGCAACGACTCATTCTTTAATGAATGGCCACTTTGGAAATGGGGGGTGCGCGCAATCGGGCTGGATTGCGCGCACCCGGGGGCAATTGCGCGCAAGAAGCTTCTTTTGCGCGCAAATGCCTTTGAGTGAAGGGTTATTCCAAGGAAAGGAGCCAAAGGGATTGCGCGCGAAGGCGAACCCCGAGGCTTTCTTGCGCGAAAGAAAAGAGGTTACCTGAAGATCGGCATTGCGCGCGGAAGGGGTTGGATTGCGCGCACGAGAGACCTTTCGAATTCTGGCAACCTTCAAACCGTCGGGGGTCACCTTATATTTATAGGCAACCCCGGGCGCGGAATCCAGTTCGCGGGCGCGAAATTCTCTTCGCGGGCGCGGAATTCTCTTCGCGGGCGCGGAATCGGGCCCGGCGCGCAAGGGAGTCGCGCGGGCCACTGGCGCGCAAAATTGCGCGCCGGCCCGGCGTATTGCGCGCATCCCGGGAGGTTTGCGCGCGGCTCATCAACTTTGCGCGCGTGTCTCCAAAATTCCGCGCAAGGCCTCCGGGCCCTCCGAAACGTGCTTCCGACTCCAAATATGACCTCGCTTTCCGCATCCGGAGCTTTGTTTGGGAACAACGGACTTTTCCGGCATCTACAGGGTCATTAGGTCATTGAACTCACCACAGTCTTTGATTTGATATGTGGTATAGGCAAAAAGGACACCCAAATCAAAAGTTATGGACATTTGAAGTTCGAGTTACATTTTCAACTTATTTTAGATATTTTATTAATTTTTCGATTTTTTTATCTTTGAATTATTATTAAATGGATATTAATCGATTATAATTAGAAAATTATTAATTAATTTTTTTTATATGTCATTTTCACTAAATATTTTATATTTTAAGTGTAAATGTCTATTTACCTTATCTAAAACATATTTAAAAAATATATATTATATTTATATATTAACATATTATTTTTAATGATTTTTTTGAAATATACCCTTTATTAGTGCTAGGAAAAAATCACTGATAAAGGTGCCCTTTATCAGTGCTTCTAAAAAAGTGCTGATAAAGACCCCCATTTATTAGTGATTTTTTAGCACTGTTAAAGACCCCATTTAATAGCGCTAAAAAACGTTGTTAAAAACCCCCTTCAACAACATTTTTTCTAGCACTGGAAAATGAGGTCTTTAACAATACTTTTATCTAATTATGTTAAAGACCTAACACTAACAAATGGGATCTTTAATAGTGCTTTTATCTCGTGTCGTTAAAGAATTAGCACTGGATAAACCCAGTTTTGTATTAGTGCTTCTTCACAAACAAAATTGGTGCACCCCAAGGTGACACACTCAACCGAAAAAAACCTTGCTACAATAGATCATCAAGATTTTCTCACAGATCTCACAACTCATAAGGCATCATCACATATATAAACATCAATATAGGATAACTGACCGATTGTAGCTCGATCCCAAACTCAATCTCTCATTTAGGGGGTAACGCTATAACCTCCTCAGGAATTAAATTAGGGTACTCTTCCACAAAACTGGGAAACACCATCAGATGAACCTCTAAAAAACTCAACATCATCTTGATCATAAGGATAAAAAGGTTAAAACACACCTCTGATCCATCCAAGGGTTACACTCACCAACAAACACAACTTACTCTCCATCAGCATCATAGAACATGACATGTATCCTGAAGTAATCCACAATACCCTATACTGAATATAACTAATCTATTCTAAGGATAATGTCATAACACTATATATGAAAACATAAAAAGTCTTCCAAAGAGTGTTGTTTCCCCAGAACTATCTCACAAACTCTACATACTTCATAAAAATAAGCTCAACCTCCAACTGGCGTAGTCAACGCCAAGGGCATTGGAAGCCTCTCCACCTCTAGTCCCAAAGAATAGACAAGGGAAGGTGATATAAAGAAGTGCGTAGCTCCTAAATCAAATAAGGCATGCACCCATGTAGAAAACAAGAAAAGGGTACCCCAAATGATGTTTGTCTCACCCAGTATTGGTAATGCTAAAGAATGAAGCTAACCATGACTTGCTCCATGACCTTTCTGACCCTACTTACAATCACCCTCACAACCTCAATTTGATCTCTAAGGATGAGGAGAATATCAGGGTCATACTCTTCCTGCTTCATCTCCACTCTATTAATCCCAAAATGGAACACCCTACCACTACTGCCTTAGTTGAACCCACCTCAATGGAGGAACCTAAAGTAGAACATCTGGCACACACTGACTACTTAGAAAGGTCGGGAACTCTCACCACTAATAACCTCAACCTCCACTAGAAAAACACACATATGATCTCTTGGAAAAGGCCTAAGAGATTCTACCCCTAGATAAATGATATGATGAGGGCTAAGACCTACCCTAAATGTCTAGAAACTCTTATGTGCAGGAAATCAGGAACCCTGATCCACAACTCTACTTTTCAAGAAATACCAACGACTCCCCTCTCATGAAGATTCGGTTCTAGTCAGCATTCTCTCAACAACCTCTAATCTTGCCAACACCTCGAGATATGTTGACAACATGAATGGGATGACCTAACACTGTATATTTGGAAACAAATCCTCCATGAAATGACTTTACCTGACCTTATCATTTAAAAACAGGTATGAAGCATATCACAGAAGGGTCCTAAAATAGATCCAGGACTCTCAAACACTAGAACTATTCTATCTAAGGGTAAGAAACTCCTGGTTACTGGACACATTCATTGTAGAAGAAAAAAACTCTAATTGTAACTGGTCCTTGAACTTCTCCCAAGAGACCACTAAATCCTTACGATCCCTACAGAACAAGATCCACTACTGCCTCACCTCTCCACACAACATTGTTACATCCAACGAAACCCAGTGCTTCTTCTGAGCATGGATCAAACTAAAATTGATTTCCACCTCCTCTAACCAATATTCTATGACTGAGTCTAAAATGGATCCCTCATACTTTTATAGAATCTGGTGCTAAAACTCTCATAGTTTCCTCCTCTAAGAGTCATTGTCGTTGAACTCTACTCTACGATGATCTACTAGAACATCCCATTGATCATCTTTAGTGTGAACCTAATGAGGATGTCGAACTTGATCCATATCTAAACAAGAATAAATAGTTAGACTTATGAACCTAGAATATGGAATATTTAACATTAATTAATTATTTCATTTTATTCCTTAAGGTTTAACCTATCACAAGGTCTCCCCATTTCAAACATAGTCGTAAAGAAGAATGATGCACGATATTTTCCTAGGTCTCTACCCTACAACCAATATCACTTAGTTTAGTAGTTGGTAAACTTAAAGGTCCATGCGTCAGATAATAGGGGGACCTAAATACCCATATCTCATATAGTCTCTTGTGTTCATGTCACTTACTAAACTTAGCTAACACTGTTTCCCTACTAATCCATGCAGTATCACCAATTCCTAGCTCCAAACTCCATTTTATCCCACAACCCGAACCTTTGATACCACTATGTCATGACCCATCCCACCAAAGAGTACCCATACTAAGATGACAATGAGATAAGGGATATGGTGACTACCTGATTTCCTCCTCCAGTAGGCCCCGGGTTGGAGACTTGCACCGATGGTACAATAAACATACAAATGAGAGACATTACCCTCTAAGAGAACATAAAGGAGAGAGAGAGAGATAAGATAGACACACCAATCAACGCATGTTCATATATATACAAAGAAAACTTAAGTACATACATGAAATTTCATACAAATCTAAAAAACTGTAAAGGAAAACTATAAGTACCAAAAAGGTAAACTCGGTAGTGACCAAAAAGCCCAAACAACTCCTGCAAAACCATAAGATATTAATATCCAGGCTAATCTCTAACATTCTCCCGCTTACCTAAAAATATTTTATATATACATGGGGTGATCATAATAGTATACTCAGTAGGATCCTCCTTGGAGCCTCTCGTGTAAAATATAAGAAAAACATACTAAAGACCAATAAACAATAGTGAAACTAACTCATCACCTAAATAGGTATATTAAGTCCCCAAAATCACCATGGATGTCCCTCACCAAGTATCGCATAAAAAAGATCATGTATTATAGTAATGAAACATCAAGGGCACCCTACTACCACTTCCCTACTGGTTTGCTGCTCTACCCCAACATCGCACGTCCTGATCCATCTCTCTCTAAAAGTAATCCACCCTGAAAACACATGTGATAAGTATCACAACATGCACCTCATGAATCACATCATCACATCATTCCATAACACATCCCCATATAGTAACTAAACAGTTTTTATGATCCAACACAACCCATATGTTGTGTATCAAACATCAAGTATTATAACTCAATTCATCACTACCTATACACCGAGTAAGGCACCTCAATCCATCACAAACTATACACATCATACCTATAATAATCCTTGGGATACTATATCTGAAGATACATGTGTGTAAAATAACCAAAAATCCATTACAACCCTCTACACATATATATGGGAAAACTAACCACCATGTATACCAATACATAATACTACCAAGAGAAGAGAGCAGAGCCAGAGGGGGTAGTTAACCATCCATCCTCCCACTAGGATATTGGGGAAAACACCCTCCTAGATTCCACTGGGTGTTGGTCACCCTAACCGACATGAGTGGGATAACAAATGAAATCAGAAAACATACAAGATATAATATATCTCACAACCCCACTATGGGAATAACCTAGTCTTTAAACTCAAATGAAGATAACGTCTCTCAAACTCCCAAATTCCAACTAGATATCCTATAAACACACAATAATTTTTAAAGATACATATTAAATTACTTTATTTTTATTGATAAATTCACTTTATGTTAATTAATTCACTAGCCATCAATTGAACATCAACATTATTCTAAATATATTCCATTATCCAACATGTGAAGTCCAATATCTCCTGGAATAATCCAAATTGAGTCCACAATTTCTCAAGATCATCTCATTTTCATTCCAGTAACACCAACCCCATGGGTTAAAGCATTATTAAACACTATTAACATTCCATAATTCTAAGAACTCTAGGAAAACATTCTAAGCTTCCACAAGAGAGATACATAACTAAGCACATCCAGTCGCCTCAGGTACTGGGGAAAGGAAAACTGATAAAACAAGAAACCTGGATATCCAACCATTTAACAAATTCATATCAAGAAAGACTCACTACTAGAAAACATGGCTATAGCCACAAACCTATTGCCAAAGTTTTATAGGTCCATGGCTATATCCTGGTTTATAGTCACAGTTCTATTAAAACTGTGGATATATCATGATTTATAGACACAATTAAAAAAAAATGTGGCTATGTTTTATTTTTTTGACCACCTATCAGGATTCTCATCCCCACTATCCACGATGCTCTCCTCCTCTCCTCCCCCAATCCATGACTCCTTAAACCCTCGACCTGGACTTACTCTCAGCACACTCCTCCCCAACTTCGCTGCTACACTTCCCGACCAACAGTGTTTCATAGCGGCCTCCCCACCCTTGATCTCAACTTTCCCCTCCCACCCTCAAACCTCTCCCTTTGTGAATACTCCTCCTACCTCTTCGCTCCTCCTCTCCCACTTCCTCAACTTGTGATCCCCCGCCTTCAGTTCTGATGTAGCCAACACACCTCCCCACCGACTCGGCTCTGATGTGGCTATAACACCTCCCTACAGACGCTGCTCTGGCACTACCAGCCCACATCCCCACCGATTCAGCTCTGACAACTCCCTACAGATGCTACTTCGGTGTTACTAGCACCTTATGTGGTCCTCCTATGATGTGGCTACCCCACCACCATGAGACCCTTCTCATCTGACATGGCCACCCCACCTCCTTGATTTCTCACCTGAACCCAGCCCTACCCCTGCAATCCACTCATTTGATTTCTCACTAACCCTATTCGTGGACACTAGGTAAATCCTCCCTTAAGTTTTTGGTTGGTATGTTATGATTCATGATTATTCAGTAATTTTTTTGACTTGATTTAGATGATTAATTATTCATTAGATTAAAAAACTCCCACTTTGGTGTGGGGATCTTATTATAAATGATACTTCGATATGTTAAAAATCTCTAACTTTTGTGTGGGTAGTTTTTTGGTAATGAGAAGGTAAGGTGTGGGGGGTATTCAGTCCACTACTGAGTTGGTTATACCCATTCTTGGTTGTTTCTCAATGCATGATGAATCCCTTGGTTTTTTTATCGAGTAAACTTGTGTGGGTTTTTGAAACATTGAAATTGTGATTGAAATATTTATAACAATCATATTTTATGTAATGTTTGTTTATTATTAATAATGTTGTGCAATTACCATATTTATATAAATTGTTAAATTTATTAATTTTATGATTTATTTTTTGTTTTTCTGTTTAAATTATAATAGGGAAGTGGGATGGATCTTGGGCTACACACTATAGTGTCCAGCCTAAGATCCATCCCACAACCCTATCATTTACAAGGCTATTATTTACCAATAAGGGAACATTTAAACATGAAAAGATACAGTTTAATCTATAAAGTGATGCAGAAAAACAAAATAATTAAATTGTACATCATACGTAACATTCATTGATGATGTAACACTTATAGTGTGGGTGTTATTTCTCAATAAAAAGTTTTAGGTATTCAGAATCTTATTCAGATGGAGATCCATGATGGTAAATGAGATTGGTTTCAAGATTAAGAGCACGGGGTTTGATATTGGTGGGGAGTATATAATCTTATAATTTCAAAGGATCTATTTGTGGAAAGAAATATAGTTTCAAAAGGCTGTACTATGAACTATGGAACATAATGGAGTATCATAGAGGATTAACTGGCCATTGGTTGAAAAATAATGGATTTTGGAATTTACATGGGATTACCCAAGGTTATTTGGGATAAATTGGTAATTGCACAACATACATAATAAATTGGAGTCCTTATTACCTATTAGGGTAGGAACTGCTAAAATCCTATTAGTCTAAAAGGATGGTATGATTCACCCATCTCAAAGTATTCTATGCACTCACCTATATCCATGTTGATGCCAAGGATTGGGAAAATCTTGATTCTAAGTCATGAGTATGTTACTTTGTGGGATATAGAGATGAAGAGATTGGTTTTCAACTATGGGACAAACCCATTTCAAAGGTGGTAAGAAGTCAAAATATGATCATAAATAAAGAGATAACATTAAAGGATCGAACATTATATGAGGCTTTATATGATATAAAAGTATAATCAAATACTTTAGTTCAAATGAATGGATGTCCAGACATTTCAGATGTTCTAGAGAGTCATGGAAGCATGATAGTACCAGAAACATTAAACTTTATAGAGTATTTTCCTAAAGGTTCCCATGTTTTGATAATTTTTCTAAGGCTTGAAGTACCAGAAAGATCAATGACTATTGAATCTTGAGAAAAGGATCCATAAGATAAAACATTTTAAGTTTCAATACTGGGAGGAGGATGAAAATAGGGACAACTACTGAGATCCACCAAAGAGATTTTCTAATTGTATAGGTAAGTTTGTGATATAAACTACTTTATTTTAATGGATGATAGGGATTTTGAATTACCAAAAATGATAGAAGTTTAAAAGACTTGAATTTGTGGAAGCTGGCCATGAGGGATGAGATTGATTCCCTCTATGTGTCCTAAACAATGAAGATGACAGAGTGGTCAACTCAGGAAAAATCATTAAAAAATGGGTGTATTAGTTGAAGTAATAAGTGCATGATAGTTGGAGATACAAGTCAATTATAGTTGTAAAGTGGTTTAAAAAATCAAAAGGTGTGGATTCCTCAGAGATCTTTTCACCGATAGTTAAACATATGACTATTAATAAGGTATTGAGGATCATTTACCAATCGAAATTACATTTGGAGCAGTTATATGTGAAGAAAATATTCATCCATAGGGACTTAGATGAGGATATATATATAGATAATGTGGTTGAAATCAAGGATAATAAAAACTAAGATCTTATGTACATGCTCGACTGAAGCCTTTATGGGTTAAAGTAGGTTCCAAGGAATTTTAATCATAAGTTTAAATACTACATGATTATGTATAAGTTCATCCAAAGAAGTTATAACCATTTCTATTATCATAAGGTGTTTGATGAAAGTAGTTTCATCATCTTACTTTAATATATTAATGAAATGTTGAGTATAAGTTTAGTAAATGAATAAATTAATTAAATGATGGATAAATTGTCTAGGAGCTTTGAGATAAAGGATCTTGGTACAATGAAAAGGATTTTGGGTATGAGGATTGTGATAGAATTATGTACTGGTACTTTATCCTAGAGCTAGTTGTATTATTTTCAGTAGGAGGTGGATCACTTCAACATAGGTTAGGAGAAAATTGATAACTAGAACCCTGGTTAGAAACTTCAATATATGAAAGGAGAAGTAACAAAAAAATGAGAGATGAGGTAGAGTAAGTGAAAAATATTCCATTGAATTAGCAATCATAAGAATGATGTACACCATGGTTTGTACCCATCCTGACATTATGCAAGAAATGAGAGTTGTTAGTAAGTACTTGTTTAATCTTAGAAGAGAACATTGAGAGGATGTGAAGTGGATTATCCAATAATTAAAAGGTTATGAAATAATGACAATTTACTTCATAATAGAAGAGTCCTTACAAGGGTTTGCAGACTTTGAAAATGATGGGGATGGAGACAATTAGAAAATAATATCCAGCCATGTGTTTAATTTTATAGGAATGATATTTATATGGGTATCAAAACATTAATCAGTAGTTTCACTCTCATTAATAGAATTATATTATTCCACATTAATGGATGTTGGGAAGGAGCTAATCTAGCTATGGGGGGGATGTTCTCAAAAGGACTAAAGATGATTAAATTATAATCCTTGATTCACAAATAGGGATTCATTTATCAAAAAATACAATGTTTCATCCTAGTAAAAATCATATTTATCTAAATTATCACACCATTTAAAAGTTTTTAGAGGAAAAACTATTGAATATATGGAATATAGAAGAGACTTAATGTTCAGTTGACAAGTTAATAAAGGTCATAATCTAGGATGCACTAAAGCGATTTTATTCCTTGATTAGGTTAGGATAGTCTGAAGACATATTAGGGAACCATACTAGCTATAATGGAATATTCAAGAGTAGAAGGAAGTCCATGTAATATTATATAGGAATTGGTGGGGAAGCTTGGAGACTGATTCTAAATTGGTAGATTGTAAGGGTTGCCTATGAAAAACATTTTCTAAAAAAATAAATTAGTTAATAAGATGGAGGAACTTTGGGCATCTAATGTCTAATGGTTTGGATGGTGATAGTGGATTAGCAGTGAACAAGGTCTAAAATGCCCAAAATTTTAGAAACTGAAATTCATTCCTACTTATAGGAAGAATGATTCCATCAAATGATACAACCATATGATATTGGTTGGATAGTAAAGTTAGACAATATGATTGGATGGTATAACTAAACAATGTTTGTTACCCTTAATCAATTCTCATGAAGTTAATTCCATTTTTTGGAAAATAACAAACGAGTAATTATCTTATTATGAAATCCACTTTTTTGAAAATGAAGTTATCTATTCACCCTAATGTTCCTCTAATGCATCCTTTTTTCTTAGTGAAGTTATTGGGGGAATATTTATATATAAAGGACCTTAGAAAACATGATTCATATAATATTAAATATTTCCCTTTTATCTAAAACTAATTTTCATAAAAATTATCTTTTTATTCCGTTATTTTCATAAGATTTTCCTTTCTAATCCCATGAAAACTTCCACATATCTTTTACAAATGTTTTCCTTTTTATCCCACATGATTCTTACACCTTCTTTTCACAAATGACTTTATATTATTGTTTCCATATAAGGTTCAACCTTTCATAAAAATATTTTTCTTCATGAAAATATTTTCCTCCAAGAAATATTTTCCCTTTTGAAAATATTTTTTGTCATGAAATGTTTTGCTTTTTGAAAAAAAATCATTTGAAAAATTTATTCCTTTGATATGAAATATTCTTTTACCCTGATTTTTTTCTTCAGAAAACCTCTCCGTCGACTTGAAACTTTCACATTCATCACAAAACCAAGTCCAAACACTTCTAGAAAATATATCTATATAAATGTATCATGATTTACCCTTTATAAAATCTTTTCAACTTGAATTTTTAACAAACACGATCCAAATACTCTGAAAACAAACATAATGTGTTTCAGATAAAATAGTTATCATAATTTTTTGAATTGAAAGTTATGATGTAATGTGATTAGTTATATTTGACTTATTATGTTATGATTATTTGAAGGGAATGATTCTTGATATTTTCTTCTATTTTTTTTTGAAAATTTTAATATTTAATGATATCTTGTTTTTTGAAATTATGTCACCTATAAAACTAGTTGATTAGCCTCATGAGAAGGATCTTAAGACTAAGTGTTCTAGTGAGGGAAATATGGAATGAGATTCTGATCATATTATTTTAATGAGTGAGTACGAGACTGAAGTAGAGAAAAATATCACTAAGAGTCTTCTTAAACCAATTCAAAATATTGAAGGGATACCACTTTAGGAATTAGTAATGATTATGGATATATTTTTAGATTTTAAAGTTAGCATTGTGTTGTTTTTAGAAGAGATGTTAGGTCTCACAGAGCTTAAGAATGGATGGAGGAGATGAATAGAATCTTGTATCCAATTGATTCTCAAGTAGATAAGAGAGAGAAGATTTACATATTTATACTTTATGAACCATCTCAACACTAGAGGGGTATCTTAGTCCAAGTTAAGAGGACTAAGGGGGTGTCATGAGAAACTTTCTCGGTGCGCTTCTTTGAGCATTTCTATCCACAGACATACAAGATGTATAGGGTTCTTGATGTTCATGTAATTGAAACAATGGAATATATATATTATTTATTACGCCTCTATGTTTTTGGTATTTATCCCCTTTTCTCCAAACATGGGAAGATATTATACTTATAAGGCCCTTTAATTCATGTATGGGATGATGTTAGAGATTTGATCAAAATTTATATATTTTTATCACCCACTTTCATGATAGTAGTAATCAAGGATCTTATGGTAGTGAATGATATTAGGGAATGTAAGAGGGATTCAGTGGGATATGGTTGATCTGGTATTGATAAGAAGAGGAAATATAAAAAAATCATAGTGATAACAAGTGGTTAGAAACTTAAGAGAAGAATTTTTATTCTCCTCTATCTAGTTGAAAAATTTAATTGGAGTACTATCAATGTGGCTGAAGAGGCTATAACTAGCCTGTTTATCCTAATAGGTTTAAAGAGTGTCATAATTAGTAAAATTGTGCTATTAAATATTGCTTGGATTAGTTTATTACACTAAAAATTGATCTTAATCCACTTAGGTTGATGCACTCTAATAAATAGATTTAGATCAATATATCTAAAGCCAATAACATTTCTAATTTGATAGTGAATATGATTATGGTTATGATTAATCATATGCTTATGCTTAAAATTAGGCTTATAAAAATACTACAATACATACATAATTTCAAATATTATAATATATATATCCTGAAAAGTATAGTTTCTTTAGCTTATGCTTATAAAAAAACCGTGTTACTTAAATACTGAAATAAATACATAATTTTTAACCGTACAATGAAAATGATTATGGTTATGCTTATGTTTATAGATAAACTATAATAAATATATATTTTCAAAATTATAGTGCTTATCATCAAAGGATTTATCATAAAAACTTTTGGAAAACATCTTGGGTATAATGCTTTCATATTTATACATTTGATATCTTCTCAAAGTAGTCTTGTTTCCTTCTTTCACTATTATGGGATTCGTTCTTGATTTGGATTTTAAACATATATAATTGAATTAGAAAACCATTAATCACTACTTTGACCATATTGATTATAATTGTAACAGATGGTCTTCATGTTTTCAAAATGAAAGAGGCCAGACTTCTTAGAACATCATCCTGAATATAAAAATTATTAAAAAGAGTCTGATTCTACTCTCTTTATTATTTTTTAGTATGAAAGGTATAAATTATTGTCAATATTTTTGATGAATTGTAGTAATCAAAGTGGGTTGCCACAAGAGCATTAAGTTTCTTCAGCAAAATTCAATAGGCTAGATTTCTCAAAATATCATCCTGAATATAACAATTATTGAAAAAGATATGATTCTCCTCTCTTATTATTTAGTATAAAAGGTATGAATTATTCATGCAACATTTATTTTTCTATCACGATTTGATATTAAGAGTCTACAATAGGTTTTTTTGGTTCTCTTCAACTCTCTTCTCTACTTCTAAAATATTTAGTAGCACGTGCAGGGGGAGTGTGCAGGGTGGGCGGTCTATCTAGAAAGGGGGGCTATCAGGGGGGTCTGTCCAGGGAGGGGGTGTGTAGGGTGGGGGGGGGGGGTCTTTCCAGAGAGGGTTTGTGTGTGTGTGTGTGTGTGGGGGGGCTATCCAGGGGGTGTGGAGGTGGGGGGATTTATAGAGGGGAAGGGGGGCTGTAGTGGGGGGTGGGGGGTGTGCAAAAGGGAGGGGGGCTATAGTGGGGGGTGAAGGGGTGTGAAAAGGGGAGGGGGTGTAGGGGGTATCTGCCTGTCCGGGGGGGGGGGTGGTTTCCAGGGGTGGGGGATATGGAGTGAGGATTTTCTAAGGGGAGGGGGGTATGGAGTGAAACATATATAGTTAAACAGAAAAAAAAACTAAACCAAAAGACATTGAGTGGAACCAAATATAATAATTTTGAGTGGAACCAAACCATACCAAATTGACAACTAAATCAACTTGAATATAACAAACATAATACCAAATTGTTATTTTTCATGTACCATGAGTTTTCCTGAAACAAAAATAGATACATCTAAAGTTAACTTCGACTATTAAGACTAAGATTATAATTGATTTTTTATTTTTTTATTTCATAATTTATTATCTATTTACATTGTTGGATATCATAACTATATTTCTAATGTATTTATTCATTTACAATCTTGTTAATGAAATCCCGACCATGGTGCTTAGCCACTAAGGACACCAAGTTGGTGATGACATATGCTGGAGTCTATGAGCCAAATCTATGAAGGCTCTGAAAGCTACTGATGGGAATATAGTCATTGCTATCATGAAGCTTACTAACTAAGGTCTATGGAACTTTTTCTTTCAATTCAGTTTCATGTGATGTGTTTTTCCTACTTTGAGTTGGATGTTTCTCTCATTAATTTTCCTTTTCTAATTTATTGTCTCCATCTGTTGTGTTAGTTACATGTCAAGAGTTTCTATTTAAGAGAAGTTGTAATGGGTATGTATTTTCTATGATAAATACTATACATGGTCTATTACCTAGAATTTTATTAATATTCCCTAGTTACCACTAATTAAATAGTTAGGGACTTGTTTGGATAGGTATTAGAAAAACAAGAAAATGCTCAACCTACATAACATAGAAGTGGTTTCACCTATCTCTAATGTATCTAGAAAAGAACGATGTTTTATAAACTATGTTATGTTTGTCTTAATGATTGTTTACCATTTTAGAAACCATAATGTGATGTACATGTATTACATATTCTTAAAGAGTGGGGGATGTGTAGGGGGGTAGGAGAAATTGAGTTTCTTTATGGAATCCAGTGGGGGGGATGTGCATGGGAAGATGTGTAGGGGAGAGGTGGGGTTTGCAGGGGGGCTGTCTAGGGGGAGGTGGGGGGATGTCCAGGGGGAGGGGGTGTAGAGTGGGGGGGGGGTGTAGGGTGGGGAGGGGGTCTGCTCCATTATTGTGTTTGTGTTTCCCCTCTTCCATGTAGATTCCCTTGATGAACACTCATTGAAATATAGCCTTATATTTCTCTTCTACATGTATTAGATTTTTTCAAATCCAATCATGTATTGGTCCTAGTTGTATGAATTTATTCTAGATAATAGATATGTATTTTCTTCATGTTACTATACTACAAAATCGATCCTCAGCTGTATGACATGTTGTCCACACCCCATGACTGAAGTAATCCTTTCAGTGTCATTGTTTTATTCTTTTTATTTATTTATTTTATGTTTTCAATGAAGAGAAGTCATGGTATTGTGTTGTGTTGGATAGATTATCAAAATTAATTTGTGTCAATGATGGATCCAGATGAGTTATATGGAATATACTCTCAGACAACCTCTTCGTCATTGAATTCATAAATAGTGAAACATCACATGACTGGACAACACAGTCACGAGTCCTCAGCCTATGGGAATGAGGAAAATGAATATGCAACAGTGGGGATAGTGAAACACCACATGACTGGGATATCCTCTCAACCTGTGGTAATGAGGACTTCTAAAAGTTCATCACAAGGCCCAACTCCTTGGTTTAGTTTGGGTCATGTTAGGTTTTCTTAGTTATTTTTTATTTGGTTCATTTTTTTTGGTTTATGTAAATTTTAACAGGTTAATTTTGTTCGATTTGGGGCTATTAAGTTCAATTAAATTAATTTTAGATTCAATTAGGTATGTTTCATTAGTTTCATTTGTTTCATTTTTTGATTTCTCAATTAAGATTTATTGAATTCAGTTTTGATTGTTTTGAGTTAGTTTAGTTGCATTATTTTCAGTTTGGTTCAGTTTCATATTTTTCAAAACCATTTGGTTTGGTTCCACTCTACTCAATTTGGATTGATGATGTTTGATTTAGTTCTAGTAATATTAGCATGTTTTTGGTTAGTTTAGTTCATTTGACTAGAAATTTTTGTATAATATCCATATTAGCATGTTTTTGGTTTGCACAATTCAATTGACTGGTGTGTAGGGCGGGTTGGGGGGGGTGTAAGTTGGGGGGACTGTCTGGGGGTTGCTGCTGTAGGGGGCTGTGTAATGGGGTGGGGGGGGGCTATCTAGGGGGAGTGGAGGGGGGGATTTGTAGGGGGAAGGGGGGGCTGTAAGGGGGATGTGTAATGGGGGGGGGGGTGTAGGGTGTTGTGGGGGGGGGGGGTCTGTCTAAGAAGGAGGGGGGGTCTATCCAAGGAGTGGGGGTGTGGGGGTCTGTCTATGGAATGGGTGAGGGGTTTTCCAGGGGGGGATTTGTAGGGGGTAAGGGGGGCTACAGGGGAGTGGTGGTGGTGGGAGGTGTTCAGGGAAAGGGAGGGGGATGTCTAGGGAAAGGGAGGGGAGCTGGAGGGGGAGTGGTGTGTGTGTGTGGGGGGGGGGGTGTCCAGGGAGAGGGGGGTGCAAGTGGAGTGGGGGTGTCTAGGGGAGGGGAGCTGTCTAGGGGGTGGTAGTGGGGCTGCAGGGGAGTGGTGGTGGTGGTGGTGGGGGGGGGGGGTTGTCCAGGGAAAGGGAGGGGGTTGTCCAGGGAAAGGGAGGGAGGGGGTTGTCTAGGGAAAGGGAGGGGGATGCAGGGGGAGTGGTGGAGGGGGTGTCTAAGGGGAGGGAGGGGGGGGGGGGGGGGTTGTGGGTGGAGTGGTGGGGGGTGTCCAGGGGGAGGGAGGGGGATGTCTAGCGGTGGGGGGGGGACTATCCAGGGAGAGGTAGGGGGCAGGTGGTGGTGGTGGTGGTGGGGGGGGTGTTCAGGGAAAGGGGGGGGGGGTCCAGGGAAAGGGGGGCTGTAGGGGAGGGATGGGGGTTTTCCAGAGGTGGGGTGAAGGTGGAGTGGTGGTGGTGGTGGGGCTATCTAGGGGGGATGTTGGGTTGGGGGGCTACTCCAAGGGGAGTGGGGTTGTGGATGGGGGGGGGGGGGGCTTTGCAAGGGAGATGTGGGGGGGGGGGTTGTTTAGTGGGGAGGGGGATTTGTAGGGTTATGGGGTGTCTAAGGGGGATACCCCAGGGGGAGTGGGGGTGTCCAGTGGGGAGGTGGGGGTTATTGAAAGGGGAGTGGGGGTGTAGGGGAGAGGGTGGGTGGGTGGGTGGGTTATAGGGAAAGAGAGGGGGGCTGTAGGGGGAGTGGTGGTGGTGGGGGTTGTCTAGGGGGAGGGAGGGGGGCTGCAGGTGGAGTGGTGGTGGGGGGGGGATGTCTAGGGGGAGGGAGGGGGATGTCCAGGGGGGGGGGTTGTCCAGGGGGGATGTAGGTGGAGTGGTGGTGGGTGGGGGGCTGTCCAGGGGGTAGGAGGGGGGTGTACAGGGGGAGGGAGAGGGGTGGTGCTGTCCAGGGGTGGGAGGGGGCTGTGGGGGGAGGGGGTTGTCCAAGTAAAGGGAGGGGGATTCAGGGGGAGTGGTGTTGGTGGTGGTGGTGGGGGGGTGTCCAAGGAAAAGGAGGGGGTGCTGCAGGGGAGTGGTAGTGGTGGTGGGGGGGGGGGGGGTCTGTTTCGGGGGAGGGGGTGTCTAGGGGGAGGGGGGGGGGCTTTCCAGGGGGCTGTGTAGGGTGGGGGGCTATCTGGGGGGGATACCCCAAGGGGAGTGGGGGGTGTGGAGGGGGGGATTTATAGGGGGGCTGTGTGTGGGGGGGAGGGGGTTGTCTAGTGGGGAGGGATGTGTAGGGTTAGGGGGTGTCCAAGGGGGCTACCCAAGGGGGATTGGTGGTGGGGGTGTCCAGTGGGGGGGATGTAGGGGAGAGGGAGGGGGATAATTTTTTTATGAATTTACAGACCCTATAGTCATGGTTTAACTTTGGCTATAGGTTTATTGCCACATTTTTTAACCGTATAGGTCTAATACCATAGTTAGAAACCTTGGTAATAGAATGTGTCCGTCCTATAGTATAACCACGATTATAAATCATAGCTATAGTAATATTACCACATTTTGAACCGTGGTTGTATACTTATAGCCACAGTTCCAAATTGTGGCTATAGGTATAACCCTATAGCCATGCCAAACTTAGCCACGGTTCCTCAAACCGTGTCTATTACCTATAGCCACGATTTGAGGACCTATAGCCATAGTTTTAAACCATGGATATAGCCCAAATTTCTAGTAGGACCTCCAGCTTAATCATAATAGTTGTTAATCCTAGATTCAACCCATTCTATTATCTTTTGTTTCATCCCTGACACCCACATGTATATCCCCATGCATTTCGATGTCACAGGTGTTAACTGCTGCAATAATCTCATATCTCCCCACCCATATCACATCAGCCATCATAGGCTCACATCACATTACATAGAAAGACTCACATATAGATCAAAAATAAAGTAGGAATCAATAACATAGTCAATAGGGAAATCTAGTCCCTAAAACAAGGAAATCAACATTCATATGCAAACATGATCAATTGGTCCAAAACACAAGGCATACATCCTTTATAAAAAATAAGTACTCTTGGCCCCGGAGATTTATCTTTATTAAACAAACATGTTTATTCAATCTTTAATCAATCAATTCATTATTCATGGTTCTAACTACAGACAACCTAAGGCATCAAATATAACAAATGATCAAATTGTTTAAACATGCTCTCTAGCATAAAACCAGTTTTATCAACCTGAGAGAATAAATATTCTTATTTAGCATGATTATTTATTATTAATCTCAATAAGAATTAGCATACTTCATATTCTTTACCAATTATATCAATACATGGAATAAAAACTTTTAAAAAACATACATTTAACATCATTTCAATTACCATCAAATTATAAGAAACACTGGATTATTAAACATGCCTCTTCTTTAATTTCTTATCCAACCAACAATTATTCATGGATTTACATTATTTACTAATTTAAATGAAAGAAAAATGATAAAACAAGGATAACAACATGATACACAAACATATTATAGATATCACACTATCTTTCTAAACAAGAGGCAAAACCATTATCACGGTATAAAACATCAACACGCGATCACTATACAATTTATTTATTAATATGGTTCAATATTTATTAAGTTAATTCCACTACCATCCAAATGGATTAACCATGGTCAATTTATGATTGTATATAAATAAAAAGAGAAGTAGTGAATCCTCTACCTCAAAAGTATAAACGTTCTTCGCATGAGAATAGATCAATGTCATAGATCTCTAATCACCTCTCCCATAAGAAACTACAAACCTCCAAGGAAATCATTCCATAACCATGCCAAAAAACAACCAAGAAAACTCCATTACAATGATGGAGAAAAACCACCATAATATGTTAAGAGGAAACAAGAGGAAATGAGATTGATTGAAGAGAAACCGCTAGAAAAGAGAGATAAAATGTACCTTGAATCACCACATATTGAACATAGGAAGTTGGGGATTAATCCATATAAAAAGGGATTCAAAAACCACCTTGGGGTGCTTGGGATTTTATTGGAGGAGGTGTGAGAAAGTGGGGTTTGAATAACCCATGGGGTATTTACAAACCTACTAAAAAATAGTGGACCACGACACAACCCAATGGACCACGCTACAGAATTGGCTGACACAAGGTATTTTATGGAATAGTATAAAGGACCATGTTGTAGCTTCCCTCATTAAAATACATGTTTGAGTTCCATTATAAGATATTATAAAATTGGATTTGAGGGCTATGATGTAGCCCTAAGCACTACATCGCAGGATCCCCTTCACCAATATGGGTGCCACGCCACAACCCAATCACCACGACACAACTATTCCTAAAAATAAAGTATCCTTATTATCCTCCTCGATCTCCCCTACAATACAGTTGGGTTTTACTACACTTTAGCCACCTACCTTATGACACAATGTACCCCTCCACACCATTACCATGCCATTTTTGGAAGTGGTGCCCCCTTTTCCTCCAAACATCTTCTAAACACCCTGGAAGCTCCTCCAAGTACCTCCAACACCCAAAAATCACAAAATGAAGGGATACTGAGATTTTATCCCTTACACATCCTTTTTCATAGGTTAGGACACAAGGACATCATACCCCATCATCTATCTTGGATCAAGGCATAAGGTAATCACAACCTTGCCCTGTCTCTAGGTCCCATTGTTTTCATCGAAACCATGTTTCACCAGTACATTCTCCCCCTCTGGGGGTCAATTAAGCCAAAATGACCCACCTATCACCTTGATACTATACACCAACCTTCATAGTTCAAGCATTCAAACACAACAGATAAAAGTATTGAAGGCACAATCATAACACACAATGCATAGGTTTCATGATCCATACACACATTCCTATACAAAATCACAATAATACTATATCACACAATGATTCTCATGGCCACACACACACACCCATATGTGAATAATAACATTAAATTTAATACAAAGGACCTAAATAGAAAATACTTCCTACCTCAAGAGTATTGATTCCCAATGTCAAGAATTTCCACTCAGATCAAGCTTACACACCTAATATTCCTTGAATCATCCTCGATTCATCATATGAGGATTCTAGAATCATGATTCAAGAAGGATAACACAACATGGGATTAGAGTTGGATCAACTCACTCGATGAGATTCTCTACTAATAGTAGATCTAAACCCATTTGGGGAAATGATGAAAACTCTCTAGATCTACTAGCCCATCCATTGATAAATCAATAATTCCTTATTAGATCATAATATAATTCCTAGATCTATATACTATAACCCAAATTTATAATTCCTTCCAAGAATAAGAGAATATATCTAGAAGAAATGTTATGAGTGGAGGAAGAATGACCTCTTACCTTGAATTATGATGCTCCAAAGCCTCTATATCCACCAGATATGGAGTTTAGAGGGAGATGAATCACCAAGAATATCCACTAGAGTCCCTAGGTTTTAGAGCCTTAGGAATGGGAGGAAGAATGAATGGTTTTAGGTTAAAATCCCAATGTTTGGATTAATTAATTTTCCACACATGGTTTATCAAAACATGCACCAACCGTGTGAGACCCACTGCCTATTTAGGATACTTGCATGGTTTGACCACATGGTTTAGTAAACCATGCACTAACTACGATTTTACCTCTATTCCAAGTCACATAGTTTCTCAAGGGATGTCGCATAGTTAACTCTAACTATGCGAAAACTGTGTGTGACTCACTACCTCTTTAGGGAACCCGTATAGTTTGGTTGCATGATTTGGTAAATTTTGCACCATCTACCACATCTCTCTAAAATGTCACATGATTTCTTGGGGAGAACTACAAGGTTTTATTAAACTGTTATTAAATCATGAACCCCTTAAAAACCATCCAGAAGTTACTTGAGACTTCACACAAACAAATCATAACTCAAAAAAAATTAAAGAAGGGATGAAATCAAGGTTTAATGTACCTAAAAAATTTCAATCCATTATAGTCTTCCCCTATAAGGACTTCTCATCCTTGAGAAATGTTTCTAGAGTTCATTCTCAAATAACTCAGTACATTAAGCATGTGCATCATATTACTACTCCCAATTATAATCTTAGATGTGAAAATGATTCTATAAAACTTAAAAAAGGGGAAATTTCTTCCCTCAAAACAACTTCTCACTCTGGTCTATGATCTGGATTAGATACTTCATGAACGATGCATCTGGTTCCAAATAAACATCCTTTCTATCAATCACATTCTCATGATCAGGCTTATGCCTCTAAAGCCGAGAAACATGGAACACATTATGAATATCTTAATACTGTAGATTAAGATCCAATCGGTAATCCACTATTATGATATCCTCAATGATCTTAAATTATCCTAAAAACCATGGTGCCAACTTCTCCTGTTTCCATAATAATCAATTCCCCAACCAAGGTGACACTTGTAAAAAAATTTGATTGCCCCTGAAGAACTCTAATGGTCATCTCCTCTAGTAGAAATATGATTTATGTCTACTCTGAGTGGTAACCAACCACTTCTAAATCAACTGGACTCAATCAGAGGTCTCTTGCACCATACTCAACCCAATAAAAATTTCCTCAATTACCTCTTGTTAACACGATGGTAACTGACGTGACTGACCATAAAGATCTTAAAATAGTTCCATTTGAATCGAAGAATAGTAAATATTACTGTAAGAAAACTTCATAAAGTCTAGATTATTATCTTATAATAAATTAAAATATAGGACACATGCCTAAATCATATCCTCCAAAATTTGGATTGTAACCTCTAACTGCCCATCAGTCTACGAATGATGAACCATACTCATCTTTAACTAAGTCCCCATCACTTTCTAAAATAATTGAAAAAACTATGATGTGAAACGAGTATACCATTCAGACCCCACGATCATATGTACTCTATAAGACCACACTATCTCCCAAACATAGAGTTTAACCAACTCATCCATAGAAAGAGTCTCTCAAATCAATAAGAAAATTTTCACCTTAATTAATCGATAAACCACAAATCCATGCGATATATTGACCTCTTAGGGTCCTGGGAAACCCTATAACAAAGTACATTATAACCTTATCCCACTTACACATGGTCATATGAATAGTTTGAAGTAAACCACCTAGTCACTGGTGCTTAGCCTTATTCCCCTATCTGGTAAGAAAATGAGAGACAAAAATAGTGATGTCCCTATTCATACCTATCCACAAAAACTATCATCTGATATCATAATATATCTTCATTAATCCTAGATGCACTGACCACTGTGAATCATGATATTCCCTCATAAAAATAGGATCCACAACACTCTCATTAATGTAGATCACCCTATCTTCATCTAAAGACTATCCTGGAACTAGGTCATTCCTCACCAATCATTCCTACATTAATAAGAACTCAGAATCCGACTTTTGGATGGATTTAAACTAGTCCACCAAAGTGAGAATGATAACTAAATGGGAACATTTAATCTCCCCTTGATCCTTAGATACACCCATAAACCTTTTAGCCAATAATATCATCAATCTCCATTCCTCCTCTAAAGTCTACTCTCCAAGATCTCGCATATTTCTACTAAGAGAATCTATAACAATATTTACCTTTCCAAAATTATAATCCATCACAAAGTCAAAAATCTATAGATACTAAACCCAACACCTCATTTAGATATTCAATTCCTATCGAGAGAAGATATAAAATAAGATCTTGTGGTTTGTGTTGAAGAAAAATCTCTCACTAAAGAGGTAATGACGCCAATAATTCAGGGTATGAACCACAACCGCCAACTCTAAATCATGCGTAGGTTAGTTATCCTCACGAGGTCAAAGTTGATGAGACCCATAAGACACTACATGATCTCTCTACATCAAGAAAACTCCAAAAATAACACCTTAGGAATCGCAGTAAACCACATATCTAATCCCAAGCTTAGGTAAGATCAAAATCAGATATGATTTCAATCTCCACTTTAGCTCTAGGAAGGCCTATTCACACTGATATATCCACTAAAACTTCACCAATTTCTTGGAAATATGATTCATAGGTGATGATAGATAGGATAAATCCTAAATTAATTGTTGGTAGTACCTGAACAAACCTAGGAAACTTCTAATCTCAAACACATTCCTAAGGCGTGCCCAAGGCATCACCGCCTCTACCTTCTCCAGATCAACTAAGATCCCCACATCAAAAATCACATTCCCAAGGAAGTCCACCCATTGTATTTAAAAGTGTCACTTCAAAATATTGACATAGTATGGTATGATTTAAGTTCATTCATCATTATCTCAAGGTGTCTAGCATGCATCTCCAGGGTCTGTGAGTATATCGGGATATCATAAATGAATACAATTACAAAGTGTCAAGATATGAATAGAAGATCTTATTCATGAGAGTCATGAACACTACTGGAGTATTTTTCAACTCAAACATCATGATAATATATTCATATAGTCTATACCTCCTCATAAACATTGTCTTAGGTACACCCCCATCCCTAACCCAAAGTTATTGGTATCTTGATCGCAAGTCAATCTTAGAGAACCATTGGGATCCCCTAAAATGATAAAATAAATCACTGATCCTTGAAAATGAGTACCTATTCTTCACTGTGAATTGATTCATATTCATATGGTCTACGCATAGCTGAATGATTCTATCTTTATTTTTAGCGAACAAAACCAAAGCACCCCAAGGAGAAGTTCTCAGTCTGATAAATCCCTTCACATTTAGACCCCCAAGATGCACCTTGAGTTTCTTCAACTCAATTGGTGTCATAAAATACAAAGGGATCGATATATGTTGCGCTCTTGGCATGAGTTAAATCTCAAATTCAATTAATCTATTAGTAAGAATTAATGAGAAATATTTTAGAAAGACATCCCATAAATAGTCTACCATTGGAGGAAAAGAGGAGGGAGCTACTACCTGATATGTCTCAAGAACTATACTCATCACCTATATTATAATCACTCCAACTTGTCTAAGGTATGGTCCCACTCTACCCACTCATAAATTTCATTCTATGGTCAAGAAAAACTTCTCCCCCATTAGGCATAATAAAGGATACTTGTCTTTTTTAGTTGTCGATGTGCATCTGATAACTGGTTAACCAGTCCATGTTGAAAATCTCATTAAAGTTAGTCATCTATAAGATCATAAAATATCATAAATTTACATAACAAAAATTACTACTTGACACTTTAGACATCTCTAGAGGCAATCTACCTTTTTCCTGAAGGGTGTATCAAGAGAAAATAATTTTAAAGATAACTTAAATAGAAAGTCTAACCTATAAAAACTTGAGAAAATATAAAATAATAGAGTTATCTTACATCAAAAAAGTAGTATAAATCATAGAGGTAATTAGAACTATACCTATAACTATAGAAGGTACCTCTACACCACTAGCCAGAACCTAGTCCATGACATACACTCTATCTATATCAGTCTCACAACTCTGTCCCTAAGACCCATGGTTTGGATGATTCACCTGCCCCTATAGAGTTTGGGCTTATTATTGAGATCCCCTATCAGTCCCATGACTCACAAACCATGTTTTACCAACACCTATTTAAAAACCTGACTTCATTTCCCTCAAATAGAAATGCTAAATATTCTCCATCTTACCACATTAGTATCACTTTTTCTAATATTCAGGGAAAAACTTGTGATAATGTCTACTCCATCCACAATTGAAGTACAAGGTGACACCTCCTTCAATAGAGGGTGCTTAAGAAAACATTCTCTGCTCTGATTGTATACTACCACCTTATCGCACCTCCTTAGCCTTCCTTTTCCTACTACTAGAAAAGGTACTCAATGCATTTCTATATTTCTAGATCATTGACGCACTAAGGTCTGAAGAAGTCCCACTGATTTTCCTCCAATAGACCCTTCATGACCGTTAAGGTCTTTTGTAACACCATATAATACATTGTTGGGTTGAAGCTCTTAACTTGACACCTCAACTCTAGCTAAAGGCTGATCTCAAACTTCTAGGCCTTCTACCTCTCATTATAAGGTAAAATAGGAGTGAAATGAAGCAACTCTATGAAATGAGTATAATAATAAGATACCATCATCATCTCCCTTCACATCTCTATAAATTCCTAAGCTTGTTCTAACTTTAATATATCTAGGAAAACATATTCAAAGAAGATACACTTGAAGGTATCCCAAGTTAAACCCTCACATCTCCTTGCCCAACTCATGAAACCCCACCACCCCCTCATAGGTCCCTGAATCATGAAAGCTGCCATCTTAACCCATCAATCCTCTAAATTATTCACTAGATCAAAGATTCCCTCGATGATGTCAATTCAATCCTCATCATCCTAGGGACCTATAGTATCCTAGAATGATGGGGGGTGATGGAGTTGTAAATCCCAATAATAATTAACCATCGTCATGTGAGATACTCTACTATTAATGGGCACTATCTAAAAGACTCCAAGATGAAGAGGTTCCACTACATAAACTACTAGAGTGGGTGCAGGAGCATGCCCAACTGTATCCTTCTACATGTCCGATGGTAGGAAATAGACATCCTCCCTTGTGGGGGCATTCTAATGTGCTTTTCTAGTCAGTACCATGATGCATCTCCTAGTTAGTATTATCTAAAATTATAAAAAAATGCTTATAAAAACCTATAACATCTCACTTAAGGTCAAGCATTTTTAAGTGCATGAAAGGAATTTCTACTGGGAGACCTATCCTAAGAGGTAGTTTGAGTTGGTTCCCTGATACCAACTGATTTATAGTTTAGATTACATGTATATTAAAATAAGTGTATATTAATATAAATACTTCATCACATATCGATTTTTCTTCTGTATAATATTAATGTGATAATGTTATAGGGTATTTGTCACATAAAAATAGGTCATAGTAGTTCCCCACTATGATGATAACCTTGAGAGGCTATGATTATATCTCTTAAATATATTTCTATAGTTGAATAACATTCTATGATAGGGAACATAACATGTTGTCTGTCAGGTGTGATTACTCATAAGCGGATGATACTTCATCTCATGAAGTTCACACTTAGTAATCTCTAAGATGAGAGATTATGAGAACAAAACTGCCAGTAGGAATTCCACATGTTTATGTGTCATCAGATATTCCTATCCATGAGTGTGTGTATTAGTACTTAGACTTTAAGATTATTATTAATGCATGTCATGACTCATGCACTTAGATTTACTAACCAAAATCATGATTTTATATGTTCGCGGGAAGTAAGGTACATTGGGCGCATCACAAATGAAATGTTATTAATAATAAGCCAAGGAATGATTTGTCCCTTCCATATTTATAGAAGCTAATATCTCATCCATTTGATTGAAATGGAAACATTACATTAAATTTCATGGTCATGGTGTAATGACCTATTTATGTTAGATAGTCAAAGAAAGACATATCAAGCATACAGGTTAATGACATAGATGTTTGACCTGCATGATGATATATTATGACAAAGATATTATATTACACAGAAAGAGTTTGTATGTGGTTTTCAACTTTGGAACATTAAGTTCTTTCTCTTGGCTGTTTTGGTCAATTCCTAGATAGTAATCTTAGACTTTAGGCAAACCTACCCAATTCCAATGAGAAAGAATATTAGAGGGTCAGAAACTAAGTATATCCATTGATCTCAATTAAATTTTATTTGAATTTAATTAATGGAATAAATATTATTCTCAAGACCGAGGAATAAATTTATTCATGTTTTATCGATCGCAAATATTAAATAAATATTTATTCTTCAGATTGTGAATAGAGTATTTTATTTATTTATTGAATATTTAATAAATATTTTTTCACCAGATTGTGAATAAAATATTTAATTATGAATAATTAATTAATTAAATATTTATTCATATATTAAATAAATGCGAAGGAAGACGAGTGTACCAAGATCATGTCTAGTGATAAATATCAATTTGCAAACTAGTAAAATTATATTTATCGTTATGCCAATTAGCGCAAGCCATAAAATAATAATTTTATTAATATTATTATGGCATGGGGTTAGGAATGGTTTATTATATTATATAAGGGATGGTAATTAAATGGTATTTTAACATAAACCCTGACTCTATAAATATATGTTTATGTCTATTTTATAGGGTTAATCGAAAAATTTAGAATTGAAAATCATTGTGCACATTGGAATTCTCTTTTGAATTCTTCCTTCTCTCCTCCTCTCAAGAATGAGAAGAAAAATATAGAATCCTCCAAGCCTAAATCATCATGAAGCGATCAATACAAACAACGCAAGATGATTAATCCACCATGCTAGCACCCGATAATAAATCAGTGTCGTTCAGAGATCAAAGGAGCATGTGCGGATCACCACTGGAGGGTTTATACACTTGGATCCTTCAAGCACAATGATGGAAAATCAAAAAAGGTTTCACAGACAATCAAAATAATCATCAAAGAAAGTTCCTAAGATGGGTATTATTTTTTCATATCTATATAAATTAATTATAAATTTAATGCGAAAATATCCTCTTTGGGTTATGGGTTTCTCTATGTCAATATTTGATGAAAAATTTTCATTGTTAATGAAATTTAAGTATTTAAAAATTGGAGAAATATCCATCAAATACGAAAAAAATTTATGGTTATTTTCCCACCAAGGCACTTTCATTGCGTTCAAAACCTACAAGTGGTATCAGAGCATTCATATTTTAAATTTATAATTATTTATTTGACTATTTATCTATATGCATAATAGTGGTAAGATCTTTCATTTATAAAATATTAATTATTTAATGAGATGTTTAAATTAACATGATTTCAACATTTTAATTTCAATGTTCAAGAATCATATTTTCTAAAGGCTCAAGAATAGACGAAGAACGATAAAAAATTTCATTGGGAGGTACCATTTTTTTGGCAAGTTGACCAGGTTACACAACATATTGTTGGAGTACACGCTATGTAATCAAGTTCACTATATTTGGACATGTCGTGGGATACATGAAACACTGAGTAGAAATTACATGTGGTGCATTTATTTCACACCATGTGTGGACTGAGCCAGTCTGACACATGGTTTGTCGGATTACACAATGTATAGATGGCATACATGTTGTATATTATACATAGTTTAGCGGAGAAATTCATGCTATCCGTGTGGTTAAATACATGGTTTGACACCATGTGAGACTGAAAATCTGTAACATTAATGAACTGCATGACATATAGTTGGTGTACACAGTGTGTAATTCATTAATTCCCACTTCGAAGAACATGTTGATCCCTTCGGTAGGTTGCGTGGATACACGACGTGTAGCTCATGGGTACATGTTGCTTAATCCGACATAGATACACACCAAATCCCCATGCATTTATCTCAGGCACATGATAAGAAAAATACATGGCATGTAGCTGGTTAGTACACATTGTGTAGTCTGACCAAGGTACATGCTGAAGACCCAAGAATTTATCTTGGATACAAGGAAATCTAGGTACACTGTGTGTAACCCATTAGTACATGCTATATAGTCTCTCAATAAATGATAGAATTTACTTAAATTAAAATAATTAATTATAGTATTAAAACCTTATTACATCGATTGACACCTGATGTGTTTGTCAATGTAATAAAGGTTTTAAAGAATTCAAAATGATCAATTTATTTACTGTAATTATATATAATTATTGGTCATTCCATTTATTTTCCATGAATAAATTAATAATGGGTATCTTCAATAAAACTAGGATGGTCATTAAGATAAAGGGGAATTAATTAATTAATTAATTAATTAATGCAAGTGTGTTTATCTTAATAATAAATAACAAATATAAATGAATGTTAAACATTATATTTTTGCATATTCATTGCATGTGTATGACTATTTATGATCTTGACCAAGACATGTGTATGCGTTGGTTTTATTTAATTTAATTTATTATATGGTTTTGAAATTATTAATTATTAAATTAAATATTCCCCATCCCCTTCATTATGTAGGACCTGTGTGTCTAAGGTTATTTATGTAATTTTCCTTTAACTAATCTTTTGAATCCCATCACCTGCATGTGAGTTATAAATACATATAATAAAAGTCATATCCTAAGGAACATGGGGGTAGTTCAAGACGAAACTAAGACAATACCAACCCAGTTGATTCATAGGTGGACAAGTGGAATGCCGCAAATCATGACAAGACTGGCACAATGAGTTTTCCCCTAAGTTATATATTTATTTATTGTTTGCTCAATAAATCAACCATTAGATAAGCTCACAGCCAATTTATTTATTTATTATTCATTATTTATTTTATGGATGCAAGATCAAGATCACATAAATAAATGAACTAATATGAAACGATGGAATTTAAATAGATGGAATATGCGTAATTTTTTTTATTAAAACATGGTTAATAACTTAAGTAAAATCCACTTTATATTAATAATACATGTAAAAGATAAAATGAGAGATATTTTACACATAATAAAATAAAATCCCTCACCATAATATTAAGTCAGATGTGTACTTCCATTACTTGATTATGAATGAAATCCATAGAACCAAGTGTTTGACCAACCCTCATCGGGGCACTTACTTTTATCATGGAGTTCTTATGAAGGTTTTAGATTGAATTAAACAACTTACATCAAGTGAAATAGCCCTCGCTAGACTTGATTTAACTTGGAGGTAAGTGTTGAGTAAATCCAAGTTAGGATTTCTATATTGGGGAGTCCACTCAACAAATCAAGGAGCTTCAAGCTCATAGTTGGAAAACATCTACCTATCTAAACACCTTCAAGTAGCTTTACCAACCCTCATTGGGGTTATATGAAGGAGAATATGGATCATTTACAATAGAACATCCAAAAAACTAGACATTATGATTCAAATGGTGGGGGATATTGAGAATAAATAAAATAGTGGGAAACTTAATAAAATTAAAAAAATTATTATGTCTCATGTAATTTGTAATCAAGTAAAATACTAATCATTTTTTAATTATTATAGAAAAAATGGAAAGAAAAACCATGAAATCACTATGATCATTCCTGAACTCAAGTTATGTCCTTACAAATAAATATTTAAAAATATGGTATAATCATTTATGTGATTCATAATTATCAAAAAGTTTGTATTATGTGTTGGAATACCCTATTCCTATTTGGCCACCTCATCAGGTGAGAAAAGGTGAAAAAGATGCCCACCAAATATATGTTAAGGATGCTTCATGTGTTCGTTGTTGTTATATTATCAACTATGTTTGAAGAGTTGATGATACAACATAAAGACATGGATTCTTACACTATTATATTTCATATTATTTTTATTGAAAAAAATAAGAAAATGATTGAAATAAATAAGATTGTCAATGCACTATATCAATGGAAACTAGAAGAAGGTAATAAATCTACTGATCATGCTTTCAAAATGTTGGGGTATATTGATCAGTTATCAAAATTGGGATTTCACTTGGATAATAAATTATCCATTAATCTTATCTTATTATCCTTAGTACTAACAATATCCTTATTTTTTCAAGCCTGGATAAATGAAATGGACAAGTCACCCAAGAAACTTTTGTTCATACTTCACCAACCAGATAAGGATTGGTTGAAACATTTTTCTCTACCCCTTATGGTGAAAATTTTGAAATACAATGATGAAGATCCCATAACTAATCTAAATCCAAAATATCCTTTATAACTTACTTCAAAGAGACAAAATATTCAAAGGAAGATGAATGAACAAGTGGATAATTGTTTCTTATGTGAAAAGAATGGAAACTAGGAAGTAAATTTCAATGAATTAAAGAAGTGAACAAATTCATCTACTTCTGGTATGTTCATCAAGTTTATATTCACCACTTGTGTATTAAATTAAATATTTTTACAATATACATGTATTTAAATAAAGAAAATGAGAAATAATAGAAAGGTTATTGAGTGAACTCAAAAGGATATGAGAAATGGAGATTCTTACACCAGCCAATCAGAGATCACTACTTCACATTTCCAAATGGATCGATTCAAGTTTGTAATAAGTGTTACCAAAACATTTAACTTAGTGTCCATCTAGATTCAATGAGACATTATTTCACAGTTGGAATAAATGTTTTTATGGTACTTTAATTCAAAACTGACAGTTTAATAACTCTTGAATCATATATATCCATTATATTGAATAATGGATATAAAATATAATAATATTACCTTTATTATGGAAAGATAATTATTTATCAAATAAAACTAAAATTGGTCGATTTTTTTATACCATAAAAGTGTTTTAGTCTCAATTGTGCTAAGATACTGGATATACAAACAAACTACTTATCATGTTTTAGATAAAGAAACCTTTATAAATAAAGGCGTATTACAAATATTTTAGAGTTAGCTCAACATGTCCATGTGAACTATTATAAATCCAAAGGAAACTTCATACACTTCATGAGATTTCTTTAAGAAATTTTAGAAATGCTTAGTGAAGTAGATGAGTGCATTTGGAAAAGATTGAAGAACCTATGAGATGGATTGTCGAAGAACATATTATCCAAGTAATCATTGATCATTCATGTAGAGTAAAGGTAATCCCAAATTCACATTTACTTATATAAATCAATGTCATGATGATGGTAAAATAAAGATCAATGGAGAGTATTATATATATATTGAAAATCATTTATTATTTTTCCAAAGACATGTTTTGAAAATAGAAGTGAAATAGCTAACCATATGCCAACTATATTTTTTAATACACACCATATCAATTGTGATGCAATAAGAATCTATTAGGATGATACCATAAGTGTTTGTTGAAAACCATATGTTAAAATCTGACTTTAGTTATAGATGAATATAAAACACTAAGGTGCATCTTAGTTAATGATCCTATAACCACTAAAGATATTAACGTCTACTCAAGATCAAAAATATTTACATAAATAGTCCTATATATTTGAAGATAGTGGGAGTAAACTTAACTTCTTTCAAATAAGGATTTGGATGCACATGATTTTATATAGGAACGCTGGACTCCATTGAGATTAGTGAGAGGAGTAGTTCTAGAGACACATACTGCATAAGACTTATAACCAAAGTGGTGGTTTGTGTACACCTTGGTGGATAATACATATATTATTTTTTTAGAATAAAAATTCCTACAAATAAATATTAAATGGAAATATTTTAAGGTTGATAAATATGTATAAATCTAAGTGATGGACTCCATGTATAAAAATCAGGGATTTCAAATTTTGAATGTTTCTAAGACTTGATACTACTGGTGAGTATTCAAGAGAAACTTAACATAGATGGTAAAAGATAGTATCAATAAAACATGATTGATTATTTAAAGTTCTACTCTATAACAAGACCTATACAAAAATAATCATGACTAAAATATTTTTGAATTCTACTTATCAAATAATACTTCTATGATCATCATATTGGGATATTAATAGTCAAGGTTTCCTCATTTGGAGGAATCCTTATATATTATGTCTATATGATTCATCCCAAGGGATACCCTATGGTATATGTTTATAAGGAATAACTATAAAGGGTTGGTAACATCAATAAATTTCAATGAGATACAAAAATTAAATAAATTTATTTATGAATAAATCATGCATAGTGATCATAGAATATTAATTTGTAAATGAATGAGTGACATTTGTTTCAAGCTGGTTAGTGAGAGTACTATACATTTTCAAGATGGATATGTTAATAAAATATGGAAACCAAATGTTGTGTCTTACTAGATTGTTAAGACTAAGGAATGAAATTTTCTCCAAGTATGACTTAAAATAGCGATTAGGTTCTAGGGAACAAGATCTACAAAAATAGATCCATGGGTTTGTTGAATCCAGTGATAGTATATATATTAAGAAAGTGTTGAAAAATAAAATTTGAAACAATTAAAGGCCAAATTATTGTTGGCATATAATCCTTCTAGTATAACATGCATGGACATGGGAAGAGATTATAGATATTAAAAATTTCACAAGATTAAGTGCTAGTAATTCATCTCATATTCCATGAAATGTATTGAGATTTGATATTTCTGATGCATAAAGAATAATAGGTGAATATAAAATAAATCCAATATAATTTCATCGAATTACAATTAGAAATATCCGACAGTTCTTGGAAAAGTAAAAATAGATGAGTTCTCAGTGCTTGGAGAAGTGGGAATACTGGTGATAAAGGGAATTGAACACTTGTGTTCACTTAGTTCAATTTGATCAAGTGTCATAGAAAAAAGTCTAAAGTAATATGCAAGAAAAACTTATTACAACCATTGGTTGTCATATCAACAAAATCTAAGTTTTTTGAAGCTTATAATGTAGCTTAAGGATTGGTTTAGCAATGTCTTATACTAATTTTGGTTTATACAAAAAGAAATATTCTTATCATTATTATGATAATATTTGACCATGTACTTAGTCATGGTATCATGATTTTGACATGGGAACAAAATATAGACACTCAGTTATATAAATACTTGAGTAATTTTCTCAAGGTAATAATGTCACAGTAAGCAGATTCTTCATTTAGACATGTGGTTTTTCTAACCCTAGTCACAAAAACACGATAGGGACAACATCTATAGCCATACTCAACATAAGCATGTTAACATGTGAGAACTAACCAGTCATTAGCAGTTGGATCTAGTGCAAGTGGGAGTCTGTTATAGTTAGTGACCTATAACTAACTTCATTTTTACTTTAGATTTCATGTATATTCAAAGAAGTAAATATTAATATCAATACCTTATCACATATTTATTTTTATTCTGTATAACATTAATGTGATAATGTTCTATGGTATCCATCACATAAAAATAATTCATAGTAGTTCCATACTATGTTAAGAACCTTGAGATTCTATGAAAATATCTCTTAAGTATATTTCTATGTTTTTATAACATTCTATGATAGGGAACATAATATGTTGACTGTCAGGTGTGAGTACTTGTAAGCTGATGAGACTTTATCTCACGAAGTTCGTACTTGGTACTCTCCAAGATGGGATATTATAAGAGTATAACCACTAGTAAGAATTACAAATGTTTATGTGTTATCATATATTCCTATATATGAGCGTGTGTAATGGCCCATAGAATTGAAGATTATTATTAATGCATGTCATGGCTCGCATACTTAGATTTATTATCCAAAATCATGATGTTATATGTTTGTGGGAAGTAGAGTATTTTGGGTACATCATGAATGACATGTTATTAATAATAAGTCAAGTAAGGATTTGTCCCTTCCATATTTATGGAATCTGAAATCTTGTTCCTTTGATTTAAGTAGAATCATTACATTAAATTCCATGGTCATGGTGTAAAGATGTGTTTATTTTAGATAGTCAAAGAAAGACATATCAACCATATAATTTGACGACACAAATGTTCAACCTAATTTATGAGATATTGTGATAAAGGGATTATATTACACAACAAGCATTCATATTCGGTTTTTGAAATTGCAAAATTATGTTTTTTCTCATGGGTTCCTTTACTCGTTGCTAGATAGTAATCATGGACTTTAGGTGATCTTGCTTAATGCCAATGAGAAAGAATAATAGAGGTTCACACACTAAGAGTTTTCATTGACATTGATTAAATTATATTTTAATTTAATTAATGGAATAAATATTATTTTAATATTGAGGAATAATTTTATTCATTTTTTATCGATCAAAAATATTAAATAAATGTTTATTTGTCAGACCATGAAGAGAATATTTAATTTTTTATTGAATATTTAATAAATATTTATTTGCTGTATTGTGAATAAAATATTTATTTATGAATAAATATTTAATTAAATATTTATTTAGGTATTCAATAAATGTGTAGGAAAACAAGTGGACTAAGATCATGTTTGGTGATAGATATTAATTTTCAAAATAGTAAAATAATATTTATCATTAGACCAGTTAGCACAAAACATAAAATAATAATATTATTAATATTATTATGGAATAGGGTTAGGAATGGTTTATTATATTATTTAATATTCAGTATGAAATTAAATAATATTATATCTTAAACCCTAAATTTATAAATGAATCATTATGTCTATTGTTTAAGGTTAATCAAAAAAATAAGAATTGAGAATCATTGTGCATAACAAACTTCTCTCTTGAATTCTTCTTTCTATCCTTCTCTCAAGAATGATAAGAATAAGATAGAATCCTTCACTATTGAAGGATATTGAATCAATCAAGATGAACAATTCAAGATGATTGATCCACCACATTAGCACCCAAAAATAAATCAGTATCATTCAAAGATCAAATAAGCATGTTTGGATCACTACTATAGGGTTTCTACACTTGGATCCTAGTAGTGCAATGATGGTAAATCAAAAAATGTTCCACAAATGATCAAAATAATCATCAAATAAAGTTCCTAATGTAAAGACCCAAAGCTTTACATACATAGATATTACATTACTTTTGCGTAATACTTAATACATTACAAAAACAGACACCCAAAGACCGTATTAGTTTAGTGTATTTGGAAACTCAGAACATAATATTCTAATCATGGTGAAATATCTTCAACATCTCCAATAAATATTTTCCCCTTTGGTTTTATTACCTAAAACCTTTCTTTATATCCTGGGGAAAAGAAAACATAAAAAGGGTGATCTCAAATGCTCAATAAGGGTAAGCATGGAGAAAATAAAACAACCCACATACATTTGAACTTAAAAACATGAACATAAAGTTTAAACACCAAAATCTTGAGCAATGACATTAAACATGGTAGTACGTAAGGCATAGATCATAATGGAACATCAATCATGATAAAAAAGCATGGAAATAAAACATGTAATTATGGAAAACCATTAAGCACATGATATGATTTTCATAGTAGCCAAGACATTGCTTCCAAGACTATCCTAGTGGACAAAGTCCATTACTGAATCGGGTTTACTTGCCGTTCTAGCCCTGTATTACTGAACCGGATTCACTTGCCATTCCAGCCATGTCTATCTCATGAGATATAAATCTTTACCCAGTGAATTGGAGGTATATATAGGTCCCACCCATCTCATAATGAAATCATTATTACTTGTTTCACAAAATAAACATAAATCATTCATCATAACCCAAAGAGTAAAATGGGTTTCATAAACATCATCCCATCATAACATAATCCATATAAAACAAATAGATATCATTTCATCATAAGAAAAGTAAAACCATGTAAATCATAGAGACATTATACTTGAAATATAAACATATTAAATAATGTCATCTTAGATGGAAAATGGTTTTGATAAAACACTTGAAATGAATTCTTGAGGAAAATATCCTTTTTTCTTCAAAATCATTTTCTTTTCACAAAATGCCATGAAATTTTAAAAGAAAAAGATTTTTTTTGAAAATAGTCATGAAATATTGTGGAGTAAGCTTCATGAAAATAAGGCGTTATGAAACCGTAAAAATCCATTCATGCCGTATAATTTAAAAAAAACATTCTCCTCGTACTTTTAATGAAAAAGTAAAAAAGATCCTCGTATGGTAAACAAAAGAATGATTCCTTCCATAACACAGAGTAAAAGTCAAAGAGGGGTAAACATGACATTAAACATACATGGAATAATATTAAACACTTTATGAAAAACATTTTTATGGACATGGATGAAAAATATAACCCCAGTAAATACTTACGTATAAGAAATCTCAGGTAAAAATGAGATTTGCAAAATTATCCCTTACCTTACGTCCAATTTCTACCGAACGTGTCCGAAACTTCTTTATAGTGGGTTTAAACATATTATTAACTTGTAACAGAACCATAATAATATTTATGATATCATATATGATTCACTTATGACTTTATATTACCCGTTCTTTTGTCAATTCCATGTTAAAGCAACGTTTTGGGTAAAATCGTATCATTTATCGTGCGTGTTTGGACTTGTTGTTCTTGATATTATTTTTACTTATATTATGATTTAATTACTTACAGAATGTAAAACATGATTTATATATCATATATATTCATTATATATATATATATATATTTATAATAGATAGATAAAAGAAATGAAACACACCGTTCATGGAGACGGTAGGCCGTACGTACGCATGAACGCTGTTTTACTTTCCTTATTGACTTGAATGGAAGTAAGTAGATGAAATATATATATATATATATATACATAAATCCAGTAGCATTATTATGTCATATATATTATTATTATTCATTATTTATACTTTATAATCATTCAAGAATGGTTAACATGGAGAATGAATCTCATCGCGTCGTGGAGACGGTAATCCGTACGTATGCACGAGTGATGATATCGTTCCCATTATTATTGAATGAAATTATAGTGGATGGTATAATATATCAGAATTAGTATAATTTTATAATAACCATATATAGTTATTCTTTACACCATTATACCCATCCAAGTAAGGTGGTGGTGGAAAAACAGATTACACCACGTCGTGGAGACGGTATTCTGTACGTACGCACGCGTGGTGATTTCTTTTTTTGTAGGATAGATAGAAGGTGAAATGGGGTTGTTTAATATTTATAATAACATATAATTATATTATTTATACTTATGTCATTACTTTATAATGAAACAACTAAAGAAGAGGAATCAGAATAATAATGAAACTTGAAAGAATTAGTAGAAGAGATTACCTCTTGTTCAACGCGCCTCCTCTTAACCTCCTCTTAGGGCACTAAAGTTGGTCTTTGAAGAATATCAGGACCTATAGTAGGTTTCTATGGAAGTTTAGAAGTGAAATTATCAGGGTTTGGCTGATATTGAAGGCTCAAATTTGTGTGAAGAGGTGAGGGAGGAGGTTCCCTTTTATAAGGGAGGAGAGGGGCACCTTAGAAAAAACTTAAAATATTATTTTATAATAAATTCATATTCGGTTTATAATGGCTCCAAAGTGACTTATTTAGAGGATAGGGTGGGTATGGGTCGAAATCCTCTCAAACAATAGGTTTTAGACAAGTTTAGGTTACCATTTTAATTCATAAAAAGTCTCAAATTACATTTATTTGGGTATTTATAATATCAATTATTTTAATATTTCATTAATAAGGTAATTACTGCATTATCATTGTGTCATAAATAAATTAAATTATTTAATGACTAAAAATTATAAATAAAATACCATTATGTAGGAAATATTTTTATCTTTCTAATGAATATTTATAGTAGAATTTATCTTATGTATAAACCTATATTAAAAAAGTTTTAGTTATTAAACTTTGATTTTAACTATTTTAACTCTTCTTTAAATAAAATAATAATAAATGTCCTAATCTAATCCAAGTATACCTAAAGGGTAATATTTTATTCCTAAGGTTGTTTTTGGTCTAATTAAACTTATCCAAATTCTACAAAAAAACTCAATTTTATTAAAAAACATTAAAAACACATTGAATTCAATAATATCAAGTCAAATTAACAATGTAACATAGTAAAAATGTATATATAAATAAAGTTTATAAAATTATACCACACATAAACTTTTGTCTATCCCAAAAAAATAACAACATCCAATCAAATGGAAACCATAATTTGATAGGATAAACTTTCAATTCATCATGATCATAAATATAAATTTATAACTAAAAATTACAATAGATTAAAACTCATCCAATTAAGATTACTTAATTATGTATCCTACACAACTCTAATTCCTAACTCTTCTCCCCTTTTGCTCACATCATTCAAACTTTTGTTAGTATTTATACTCAATTACTATTACCTTACTAGAATATCATTTCACTCATTTTCAAGGGTCATTTTCAATGAAGTTATGTTGGGACGCCCTCTAGGTCACAAGTATGTTTGATTTTGATCATAGTTCATATATTTTGAGGCTCTAGAGGAATTTATAGTTGGGGGTAAAAAATTTATATTTTTTAGGGAAAAATCTAGTTGCACAGTTTAGGAACATGGTTTATTTAACCATGTGGTAACTGTGCAATATGTATCTATTGGTTCCAGTGGTGATTTTCATGGTTTGATCATGGTTTGTCTAAGCATGTGATCATCCAGGAAAATCATGTAGATGAAGGGGTTTGGGTTCAGAGGCCATCACACGAATTTCACATAATTTGTCTAATCATGTGACTGTTCATAGGTAACCATGTACTTATGTTTTCAAGGGATAGTAACTACCCCAAAATTAGTGTATGGTTTGTCTAACTATTCAACCTAACCATGTGCCCTATATGGGTTTCTCAAAAATGGAAAATTACCATGACACCCTTGGTTGTTTTTAACTCCAATCCCCCTTAATCTATAATTATCTCAAACTATCCTCTATTTGACACTCTAGAGGATTTTATACTTGATTCCTTGGTGATTCTCGATCATTTTGGGTGGATATATTTGAAGTATGTTTGAATTTCCTCTCAATTTCTCTCCTCTTCTCTAGATCTCATCTTGATCTATCTTCCCCTTGATCCGTTGAAACCCAAATGTACTATGGTTTCTAGATATATAGGGTTTTATGGTGAAATTGATGATTTTTATTATATATTAAGGCTTTTAAGGACTGAATATATCAATTTACAATCTCTTTTTTCAAAGGTGACTAGGTTTCCTCCATTTGTGAGGTAATTGTATTTATACAATGGTTCCATCTAACAATTAACTTGATATTCTTATAAATTATTTTGGTTCGGTTTATTAAATTTATTTAATTGACATCAAATAGGGTTGTTTATTGAAATTTAACCTTAGGAGGCATGGTAAAGAGTTTTAAAGGTGTTTTTCTTTAAAAATAGTTTTTTGCACTTTATGTGTTCGATGAAATTTCTCAAAGATGGTTTTGACTCTAAAATGGATTTTTAAGAATGAGAGTGGTGATGATTCACTTTTGAAAATGTTTTATAAAATTGTTTTCATGATTTAATTGAACGTTTTTGGAAAAAAATAACACTTTGGGAATCTTGGTCATGTTGAGTTATGGACATATGAAAACCTATGTACATGTAGCACCATTAGGGGTTAGATATCCAATAGGCTGTGACTGTCTTTAGATATTCTCAATACCGATAAATTGTGGTAGGACTCAGTATCATTAGGAATCATGTTATGCCGACTTAGTGTTCCTTTGTGTTTCCTTATACATTTTTTGATAGTTAAGATCTCAATTTTTTCTTGGTTTTATACATGAGATATTGTTACATGTTTGATTGCTCACATGTTTATATTATGGTTTTACCATAGTTGGTTTTGGCCATTTCCATCTATTTACCGCTTATTTAAATTATCATATTCTTAGTTTATTTGAATGTGACATATTTTAAATAAAACCAAAGGATGTTTTGTGCAACTTATTTTCAAATGAAACACCTTTATGAACCTTATTTCATTTTAAATCTAGACTAATGGATACATCATGACAAACATTATATAGATTCATGGTGGTATCATACTGGGTGTTTGTATCACACCCTACATGTGCCTTTGGGATTATGTAGATTTAGTTTTATAGGAAACAAGTAAAGGGAATGAAGTCATGTAGTTAACTGGATTCTCCTAGTTGACACTGTCTTCATTGAGAGTTGGGTTGGTGGTGATGGATGATCACATAGAGACTTGGCTTTGGTCTTGGTTTGTTTTGTTTCTTGGATCATACTTTTGGATTTTTTTATATATATTGTGGTTGTGTACCTTTATCTTCTGCACTATACTCTATTTTTTATCTCTTACCTATATTACATGAGACATGTCATGGTTTTCTTATTGATCATCACCTTTTGACAAGCTATCTAGGGTGACGTGTCATGTCGACCTGGGTTAGTTCATTAAAAAATGGTATTAGAGGGGAATACCCAGTAAAAAATGCGATGACACTAATTAGGTTTAGTTTTAGGTTTATGGTAAACCAGAGTAGTACTATCAAAACTTTGGTGGTAAGGGGAAAAGGGTGCTTGACCAGCTCACTTTAGTTTCTAGCATCAAGTTACCATGGGTGGTCAAGGATTTCCATAAATCTTTGGGATTGGTTTTTGGGGTTATTTAGATGAACATGATTTTTGGTTTATTTAGATTAACCTTATTTTGTATTCCATTGGTTTCTAATGTCTTTTTCTCTAGTTTGTTGAATTCATTACTGATTAAAATTCTTGTTGTTTAAGGGATATAATATGAATTATTAAAGTTTATCTTCTGATTTGGAGTTGTGTTTCTAAGATAACCAGTTGTTATCTATTGTGATTAGTAGATAATTACTCCTATAAGAGATCTTTTGAATCCCATAGAGGAATATGTGAGGAAATCTCTATAGTAAAATCCTCCAGTGGACCCTTCATTGATGAATCAGTTGTCCATACAATCCAAACTCTAGGTCATACATGTTTTGGAAACTGGGAACAAATAGCTGATCATGCATTAGAATTTACTAATAAGAATCCACTTATCTTTCATGGTGATAAGGGACTCCATGAACCCGAAGAGTGTCTTGAACATATTGAAAGGATTTTATAGTTCTTGAAGACTCCATAGCATTCAAAGGTGGGTTTCTCTATGTACATACTTGAAGGATCAGGAATAAAATAGCGGGACTCCATCGTGCAAGCTAAGTTTCATGGGGATATTACCTACAGAACTTTCAAGAAGGTATTAAATCAACAGTTTTATCCTAAAATATTTTTTGTGGTGAAGAATCATGAATTTTTGACCTTATAGAAAGGATAATATTCAGTTATGGAGTATACTATGTGTTTCAATGAGTTAGTTCACCTATCACCTAAGATTGTTTCTAATGAATATCCTAAAGCTCAAAGGTTTGAGATGGGTTTGAGGAATGATATTAATTTTATGTTGATCATATTATGCCTTCCAAAATTTTCTAAGGTGGTTTATAAATCAGCTATGGATGAGGTATACTTATATAGGATGATGGGTTTAGGTGGAACTTCAATTATAGTAAGGGGGAGTCAATGTGTTTTGTTTGAACAAAAAAGGAAACAAAATAAGGGCACTCAATTTATATTTCTATTAGATTTAAGGGATTTTTTTGGGTAAACACTAGGATTTTTATTACAAATGTGGGAGACCTAGCTATACCAAGCCTATATGTATGGTAGCGACAAGGAAATTCCATCATTGTGAACAATCTGATCATCTAAATCATTTTTGTGGGAAAATGTATTACAATAGTAGAGATGGATCCACTCTTAATAATTATTCTTAGGTTCATTCTAATGTAGAAAAGGGTGGTGGGTCTCATTATAATGCAAAGTGGGATTCTCATGTAGTAAATAAAGCTCAACGAGGAGCTGAGGCTAGATGTATTTATGTAGCAAAGTATGCACCAAAGGAATATAAAGTCAGGCTGACCACTATGAGAGGTATGGTGTTAATTTCATCCTCTATAGTACCATATTTGTTTGATACATGTGCATATCATAATTTTATACCATCTAAGTTAATTGATGTGTTGAGATTATGCTTAGAGCTTATTCCATTAATGATGGATCTTTCCACTCCCTTAGGAAGAAATAATGAACAAGGTTTCAAATGTTCCGAGTGCCATGCCATTATTGCTGAACATGAGGTCATGTGGGATTTTCTTATTCTTGAGCAAGACATCATTGACCTAATCATTGGAATGGATTGGATGGTTATTTTTAAATCCGAAATCATTTTTTATCATCATCGGGTTTAGTTTCTATATTCTAATGATATTAATCATGTTTTTCAATGTGAGTGAGATCTTATATCTAGGAGATTAGGGACAGTTATTCCTGAGTATTAAATTATATAATGCTAATTGTTAGAGACGTTTCTTAACATTGTTGATCAACTTCTAAGTGGTCAGCTTCCTACCATGGTGGATGAGTAACCTGATTTTTTCCGGATAAATTTTCAAGGTTAACACACCTGAGGAAGGTCAAGTTTTCTATTGATATGCTCCCTGGGATGATAACCATATCTATTATATTTTATCACATGTAACCTATTGAGTTTAAGGAGCTTAAAGTTTAGATTGAGAATATTAAGGCAAATGGATTTATTTATCCTAGCCTGTCACCTTGAGATTCATCAATTATCTTTGCAAAGAAGGTAGATAGAAGCCTTTAAATTTGTGTTGACTATTAAAATATTAATTAGGTGATAGTTAAGAACAAGCATCCTTTTCCTAGGATTGAGGAACTGTTTAATCAACTCAGGGTATCCTGATGGTTTTATAAGATTTATTTGTGATCAGGGTACCATAAGTTGATATTTCAAGAATAGGATATACCTAAGACGATTTTTATGAGCCGGTATATTCATTTCAAGTTCCTAGTTATGCCATTTTATCTTACAAATGTTCCTACAATATTTATGGATTTTATGAATTAGATATATCATTGGTTCTTGAAATATTTTTTCTTGTCTTTGTGGATGATATTTTGGTGCATTCCAATTCTAAGTAAGAAAACAAATATCATCTATATATCAATATCATAACCTTAAAGGAACATTTTCTATATGGGAATTTATCCAAGTGTGAGTTTTAAATCCAAGAAGTGAAGTTTATGGATCATGTCATATCTGATAGGGGAATATTAGTGGATCTCAAGAAGATTTGAGCAATTATGTCTTGGAAAAAACCTAAAAATATGTTTGATATTCAAATCTTCTTAGGTTTAGCAGGCTATTAAAGACATTTTGTTCAGGGTTTCTCCAAGCTTGCATATCCTATGACAGAGTTGACCCGCAAGGGTGTAAAGTTCATTTGGAATGAGTAGTACCAAAGATCATTTGATGAGTTAAAGGTATGACTAACATTAGCTATAGTTTTTATTCTTCTCGAGACAGATTTGATCTATCATGTTTATTACAACACTTTAGGCATGGTTTTGGGGTGTGTCTTGATGTAGGGAAAGCAGGTGGTAGCCTATGGATCTTGACAATTACACCCTTATGAGAAGAATTATCCTACCCATAAACTTATGTTGGTATCCATGATGCACACTCTTATGACTTAGTTCCACTATCTATTTGGGGAGTGGTTTATAGTATATTCATATTATAAGAGCCTGGAGTATATTTTGACTTAGAGGAATCTAAACTTGTGATAGAGACATTGGGTTTAGTTTCTTTAAAATTTTTATTTTGATATTGATTATACAACTAGAAAATATAATGTGGTTATTAACACATTGAGTATTAAAATACCGAGTCAATACTTGAAATAATCAGTGGAAGAGTGGTCTTTGATGAGTCTATTTTCTAAGATGAGCATGGATATGGAAGAGGCTGCTAGATAGGTGTTATGAGCTTATGTTAAAGTTGATTCATCATTTGATTATTGGATTCATATTTGGAAATAAATGAACATTTATTATTAGTGTCTTAGTAAAATCCTAAATGGTGAGGATACCTTAGATGATTGCTCACGATCTCCCTATGGTGTCATGTGTTTTCAAGGAAGATTAGTTGTTTTTGAAATCTCTAAGGCATGATTTGATGGATATGAGAAATTGGTTTAGTTTATCTATGAACCTTGGGACTAATAATATGTATTATGATTTGAGACTTTGGTATTGGTGGATGAGGATGAGGTGGTCAATTGCGGACTTAGTGCCACGATGCCTTACTTTCCATAAGAATAAAGTGGAGCACTAGAGACCTGATATTTTTTTTAAACCCTTACCCATTCCAGTTTGGAAATTGGATGAGATATATGTGTATTTTTTATCGGTTTACCGTGAAATCATAGTGTGACATATGCGATTTGGGTGATCATTGATTGACTTACTAAATCAATTTATTTCCTTCCTATTAAAGTGACGATGAAGGCGGAAGATATTGATCACATGTATGTCCAAGATATTGTGAAGCTCTATGGAGAACCCTCCGTGATTGTTTCTAATAGAGATCCATGGTTTACATCCAAGTTTTGGATGGGTTTTCAATAGGAAATGGGTACTCAATTAAAGTTAATAATGAAATCTCACCCTCAAATGGATTGGCATATTGAGCAAACTATTCAAATTCTTAAGGATATGCTTCAGGCATGCATTCCTGCTTTTGGTGGTTCATGGGAAAATCATCTAAACTTGGATGAATTTTCTTATAATAATAGTTATTAGGATTTGATTAAAATGAATCATTTTGAAGTGTTGTATGGGAAGAAATGTGGATCTCCCTTTTGTTGGGTGGAACTTGGAGAACAGTCTTTGGTTTAACTGATTCTTGTTCAAGAGATAATGAAAAAGGTTCAGGTGATCTAAAAAAGGTTATTAACAACTCATAGTTTCCAGAAATTTTATGAAGACCATATTCGTCATCCATTGGAGTTTGAGGTTGGCGATCAGGTTTCTCTCAGGGTTTTACCTCATCTGGGACATCACCATTTGAGAAAGAAGAGTAAGTTGGAACTAAGGTTTCTTGTTCCTTTCAATATCATCGAATGACCTGAAAATGTGGCTAATTGTTTGGACTTGTCATATTATTTTACATTGATTCATGATGTTTTCATGTTTCCCAATCGGGGAGGTATCAATTAGACCCTTCCCATGTGATTGAATGGGAGGCTACTGATCTTGAGTCTGGAACCTCGGTGTTTGAGTATCCAGTTTAGATTATGGATCAATGGGATAAGGTGTTTCACGATAAAACAATTCCTTTGGTTCATGTACAGTGGTAGTGTAGATGGGATATCCATAATACATGAGATCAAGAATCGTTTATGATATAGGAGTGATGTTATCTTTTTAAGAGTCTATAATCTTGAGTGTTTTATGAGGCTATAAAGTTTCATGGTGAAGAGAATTGTGATTCCCTTCGGATCATAGGTATGTTTTATTTTGAGCTTAGTTTATATCTTTTGAGATTCTAAAGGCATTCAGAGTTGGGGGTTGAAAATTTAGAGTTTTGGGGGAAACAGGATAGATACACAATTTAGACACATGGTTTTTCTAATTGTGTGGTAACTATGTAATATAGTTCTATTGGTTCTAATGGTGATTTTCATGGTTTGAGCATGGTTTGTATAACCTTGTGAGTTTCTAGGAAAACCATGTGGGTAAAAGTATTTAGGTACATAGGTTGTCATGTGACTTGAACATGATTTTTCTAATATTTTGGATATTCATAGGTAACTATTCAATTCAATTTTCAAGGGTAGTAGCTACCGGATAGTTAGCGCATGGTTTTTTTAACCAGATAGCCTAACCATGTACCACATACGGGTTTATTAAAAATAGAAAATTACCCTGATAACCTCATTAATTTTTAAATATAATCCCCCCTAATCTGTCATTAGTTCATACCAAACTATCCTTGAAACTCTATAGGGTTCTCTCCTTGATTCCTTGGCGATTCTCAATCTTTTTGGGTTGATCACTTTGAGGTATGTTCAAATTTCCTCTCGATTTCTCCCCCTTTATCCAAATCTCCTCCCGATCTCTCTTCCAATTAATCTGTTGGAACCCAAATGGGTTGATATTACCAAATATATAGGGTTTAATTGGGTAATTGATGACGTTTCTTATATATATAGGCTTTTGAGGACCAGATCTCTCCATTTCTAGTCTCCATTTTTGAAGGCGACTAGGTTTCCTATGTTGGTGAGGTAGGTGTCTCTATCTAATGGTTCTATCTCATGATTCACTTAATAGTTTTGTAAATTATTTTGGTTTGGTTTATGAAATTGATTAAATTGATATCAATGAGGGTTTTTTATTGAAATTTCACCTTGGGAGACATGGTAAAGGGTTTTAATGGGTTTTTCTTAAAAACAATTTTGTAAACTTTATGTGTTTGATGAAATTCCTCAAAGATAGTTTTGACTCTAAATGGATTTTCAAGCATGATAATGGTGATTATTTTCCTGTAAAAATGTTTTATAAATTTTGATAATGATTTAATTTAATGTTTTAGGAAAACATGACACTTTGGGAACCTTGGCTGTATCGGGTTATGGTCATATTCAAACCTTGGTGTGTGTAGCACTGTTAGGGGTTAAGTATCCAATAAGTTGTGGAAGTCTTTAGATAGTATTGATATCAATAGACTATGGTAGGACTTGGTATTGGAAGGAATTACATTACACTGACTTAGTTTTCCTTTTCACATCTTAGTATGTATTCCTATAGTCCATATCCTATCTTGTTCTTGGTTTTATACATGATGATAATGTTTTATGTTTGATTGATCACATGTTTATCATACAGTTTTACCATAGTTAGTTGTGGTCATTTCTATCTATTTACCTCTTATGTAAATTTTCATATTCTTGGTTTATTTTAATGTGACGTGCTTAAAATGAAACCAAATGATGTTTTATGTAAAATATTTCCAAATGAAATACCTTTATGAAACTTTTTCTGTTTTAAATATAGAACTAATGGTTTATTAGTGGAACACATTATATAAATTCATGGTGGTATCCTACTGGGAATTTTTCTAAAACCCTATATATGACTTTGGGCATATGCATATTTGGTTTTATAGGACATAGGTAAAGGTAAGGGAATCATGTAGTTCATCAAATTCTCTTAGTTGATTTAGCCTTTACAAAGAGTTAGGTTGGTGGTGATGAATGGTCACATGGATACTTGGCATTGGTCTTGGTTTTTTTATTTCTAGGATTAAACTTTTGGATATTTTTGTATGTATCATGGTTGTGTACCCCTATCTTTTTTCATTGTAATTTGTTTGTTTATCTCTCATGCATCTTATATGACCCATGTATTTGGTTTCTTGTTGATCATCAGCTTGTGGAGATATATCTAGGGTGATGTGTTATGTCAACCCAAGTTATTTCATTATGAAATGGTACTAGAGGGGAATACCCATTCAAAAATGTAATTCCATTTCCTGGGTTTAGTTTGGGGTTTATGGTATATTGGAGTAGTACTATTAGTACTTTGGTGGTTAGGGAAAAAGGGTGCATGACCAGCTCACTTTTGTGTTTGACCTCGAGTTACCCTAGGTGGTCAGGGATTTTTACCAAGATCTGAACTTTATTTTTGGGGTTATTTAGATAAACCTAATTTTGGGTTTATTGAGATTAAATTTATCTTATATTCCATTAGTTTCTAATGTCTCCATCTCTCATTTTTTTAATACATTGTGCTTAAAATTCTTGTTTTTTAAAGTCTTTCATATGAATCCTTAAAGTTCATCTTCTGATTTGGAGTTATTTTTATAAGATAATCATGTTTTATATCTTATGATTAGTAGATAATGCCTCTTATAAGAGCCCTTATAGATCCCATAGAGAAAGCTGTGAGACAATTTCTATCAGTAAATCCTCCAGTATACCCTTATTTGGTGGAATCATTTGTCTGCACAATCCAAAATTTAGGTTATAAAGGCATTGGAAACTATGAGAATATGGTTGATCATGAATCAAAATTTACCAAGTAGAATCCACATATATTTCATAGTGATAAGGTACCCTAATAATCTAAAGAGTACCTTGAATAGATTGAGAGAATTTCCCACTTCTTGAAGACTCTAGAGGAATAGATGGTAGGTTTCACCATATATATGCTTGAAGGACTGAGAAGAAAATAGTGGGACTCCATCATGCAAGCTAAGTTGCATGAGGATATTACATGGAGAACTTTCTTAAAGGTATTCAATCAATATTTTTATCCTAAAAATTATTTCTAAAGAAGACTCATGAATTTTTGACCTTGGAACATGGGGAATGTTTTATTATGTAGTATACTACATGGTTCGCCCAGTTAGTTCACCTATCACCAAAGATTGTTTCCAATGACTACCTTAAAGCTCAAAGGTTCAAGATAGGTTTGAGGACTGATATTTGGTTGATGTTTATCCTCCCATGTCTACGGAATTTTGCTGAGGTGGTTGATAAAGTTATTATAGATTAGGTATACTTAGATATAAATATGGGTTTAGGTGGGACTTTTGTTAGAGTAGGGGGTATCCAAAGTGTTTTTTCTGAATAGAAAAGGAAACAAAATAAGAGAGATCAATTTATATTTGGAGTAGCATTAATGGATTATTCAAGTTATCACAAGGTGGTTTGTTACCAATGTGTGAGACCTAGCCATACTAAGCTTGACTGTATGACAGCACCTAGGACATTCCATCATTGTGAACAATCCAGTCATCTGAAGTGTTTTTGAGGAAAAATTTCCAAAGGCAGTAGAGTAGGATCCACCCTTACTAAATTATCTCAAGTTAGTTATGACATGAAAAGGGTTGTGGATCTCATTATCATGAAAATGGGGATACTCATATAGCGAAGAAATATCCGGGAGGACCTAAGGTGATATGTATTTATGTAGTAGAGTATTCACCAAAGGAATCCAAAGTAGGGATGACTACTGTGAGAGGTACGATGTTCATTTGATCCTCTATAGTCCTAAATCTGTTTGACATAGATGCATTTCATTATTTCATATCATCTAAGTTGATTGATATGTTGGGATTATGCTCGAAACTTATTCCATTCATGATAGATATTTTCACTCCCTAGGGAAGAAGGAATAAGGTTTCAAATTTTCCGAGTGACATGTCATGATTACTGACCATGAGGTCATGTTGGATTTTCTAGTTTTTGATCTTGATATCTTTGATCTCATAATTGGCATGGATTTTATGATTAATTTTAAATCCCAAATTGATTATTATCTTTATTAGGTTCAGTTTCTATCTTATGATGGGATTAATCATGTTTTTTAGCGTGAGTAGGATCCTAGATCCAAGAGAGTGGGGCCAATTATTCCTAAGTCCATAATGATCTCATGCCAATTGTTAGATTTGTTTCTTGATGTCATTGACTACCTTTTAAGTGGTCCTATTTCTACCATGGTGGATGAGTACCTTGTGGTTTTTCCTAATGATTTTTTGGGGTTACCACCCCATAGGGAGGTTGAGTTTTCTATTGATTTTCTCCCTAGGACAAGACCCATTTGTATTCCATTTATCATATGGTGACCACTAAGTTAAATGAGTTTAAAGTTTAACTTTAGGATCTTGAGTCCAGGGGATTTATTCATCCAAGCATGCAACCTTGGTATTTTCTAGTTCTCTTTACAAATAAGGTAGATGAAAGTCTTTGGATTTATGTTGACTATCAAAATCTTAATTAGGTGACTGTTAAGAACAAGCATCATTTACCTAGATTGATGACCTATTTGATCAACTTAGGAGATCCAAATGTTTTTTTAAGATTGATCTATAATTGGGGTACCATCATTTTAGAGTTCTATAAGAGGATATATCTAATATAATGTTTAGGTGCTGGTATGGGAATTTTGAGTTCCTAGTTATTCCATTCGATCTTTTCAATGATCTTACGATATTTATGGATTAGATGAATCGGAAATTTCATCAATTCTTGGAATCTTTTGTGCTTATCTTTGTGGAATATATTTTGGTGTATTCCAAGTCTAAGGAATAACACATAGATCATCAATATATTTTTCTTATAACTTTGAAGAAACATCATCTGTATGGGAATTTACCCAAGTGTGAGTTTTTTATCCAAGAAGTAAAGTTTTTGGGTCATTTAAAATCTAATAGGGGAATATTAGTGGATCCAAATAAGATTCAAACAGTTATTTATTGATAATAACTCAAAAATGTGTTTTAGATATGAAGCTTCTTGGGTTTAGTAAGATATTAAATATGTTTTGTTCAAAACTTTTCTAATCTTTCATATCATATGATGGAGTTGACCCATAATGGTGTGAAGTTCATTTGGAATGAGCAGTTCCAAATATCATTCAATGATCCTAATGTATGAATAACATCAACTCTAGTTCTGATTCTTCCTAAGTCTAGTTTGATCTATGATTTTTATTGTGATTCCATAGGTATAGGGTTGGGGTGTGTCTTGATGTAGGGAAAGTAGGTGGTAGTCTATGGATCTCGCTAATTATTCCTTCATGAGAAGAATTATTCTTCCCGTGAACTTGAGTTGGTATCCATGATGCATTCTCTTAATACTAAACACCACTATCTCTTTGGGGAGTGGTTTATAGTATATTCAGATCATAAGATCCTAAAGTATATTTTCACTTATAGGGATATAAAGTTACAACATAGACACCGGGATTAATATCTTTACATTTTTGATTTTGATATTGCATATACACATGGAAAAGGGAATGTGGTTGTTGATGCATTGAGAAGGAATATGCCATATCAAGCCATGAAAAAAATTAGTGGAAGAGCGGTCTTTGACGAGTCTATTTGCTGAGATAAGATTGGATGTGGAAAAGGATGACGAGTAGGTGTTCTTAGCCTGTGTAAAATATGATTCTTCATTTGATGATCATATTCGACTTGGGCAAGCAAAAAAAATCATTTTTTAGAATCTTGGTAAAATCATAAATGATGGGGAGATCTCAAGTGACTATTATCAGTCTCCCGATGGTGTGTTGTGTTTTAAAGGTAGATTGGTCACTCTAATATCTATGAGACAAGAGTTTATGGATATTGGACACTAGTATAATTTATCTATGAAACTTGTGAATACTAAGTTGTATCATGATTTGATATGTTAGTATTAGAAGCTGAGGATGAGGTGGTCAATTGCATACTTAGTGTCACGATAACTTACTTTATAGAAGATTAAGGAGAAGCACCAAAGAACTTCCAGTTTGTTACATCCCTTACCCATTCCAGTTTGAAAATGGGATGAGATATCTATGGATTTCATTGTTGGTTACCACGAAATCCTAGTGTGAAGGATTCAATTTTGGTGATCATTGAACAAATTACTAAATCAATTCATTTCCTTTTTATTAAAGAGACAATGAAGGTGGGAGATCTTGGGCAGATGTATGTCCGAGAGATTGAGAAGCTCCATGGAGTACCCTCCATGATTTTTTTTGAAAGAGATCCATAGTTTTCATCTAGGTTTTTGAAGGGTTTGTAAGAGGAAATGGGTACCCAATTGAAGTTAAGCATGACATATCACCCTCAGAAAAATGGGTAGACTGAGAGAGCCATTCATATTCTTGAGGATTTTTTTGGGCATGCATGATTGATTTTACTGGTTCATGGGAAAATAATCTACCCTTGGTTGAATTTTTCTATAACAATAGTTATCATAATTTTATTAAAATGATTCATTTTGAAGAATTTTATGGGAGACCCTATAGATATCCCTTGTGTTGGGTGGAAATAGGAGAACAATCTTTGGTTGGACCTAGTCTTGTTCAATATATGATGAAAAATATTCAGGTGATCCGAAAGAGGTTAGTGACAAATCATATTCAACAAAAATCCTATACAGACCATCATCATCACCCATTGGAGTTTGAGTTTGGTGATCGGGTTCCTCTCAAGGTTTTTCCTCATCTGGGACATCATTTTTTGACTAAACATGGTAAGTTGGCATCAAGGTTTATTATCCCTTTAAAGACCATTAAATAACTTATAAATGTGGATTATCAATTGGAATTTTCATCTTTATTAATGTTGATTCATGGAGTGTTTCATGTTTCCCAATTAATGAGGTATCAACCAGACCCTTCCCATGTGATTGAATATGAGGATGTTGATATTGAGCCCAAAAACTCAGTGGTTGAGCAACCAATTTAGATTATGGATCACCAGGATAAGGTCTTTCATGGTAAAAAAATTCCTTTGACCCATATACTATGGTAGTGTAAACAAGATATCCATAATATGTGAGAGCAAGAATCATTGATGATGTAGGATTGGCCTTCTATTTTTATGAGTCAAGAATCTTGAGCACTTTACGGGGACACAAAGTTTCATGGTGGGTAGAATTGTGTTTTCCTTAGAGTCATAGGTATGTTTTATTTTGAGCTTAGTTTATCTATTTTGAGTTTATATAGTTATTCAAAGCCAGGGATAAAAAATTTAGAGGGTTGGAGGAAATAGTATAGACACACGGTTTAGGTGAAAGGTTTGTATAAGCATATGATAACCATTCAATATAATTTTTTTGGTTCTGGTGGTGATTTTAATGGACTGAGCATGGTTTTTATAACCGTGTGAGTTGCTAGAAAAAACATACAAATTAAATGGTTTGGGTCCAAAAGTTATTGCACAGATTATGCATGGTTTGTCTAACTGTGTGGATATTCCCAAGTAATCATGAAATTTAGTTTTCAAGGGATAATAACTACTACATGGTCAGGATATAGTTTGTTTAACCATGCGACTTAACCATGTGTCCCATATGGGTTTCTTAAAAATGGAAAATTACCTCAATAAAATTAGTCCTTTTTAAATTTAATCTCCTATAATCTCTTATTATCTCAAACCAACCTCTATTTGACACTCTATAGGGTTCTCTCATTGATTCCTTGGTGATTCTCGACCATTTTGTGTGGATCTATTTAAGGTATGTTTAGATTTCCTCTCTATTTCTCCCCTCTTATCTAGACACCCTCTAGGTATCTCTTCCCCCTGATCTATTGGAACCCAAATGGGTTGTAATTTAAAAATCTGTAGGGTTTGATAGGGAATTGATGATATTTCTTATAGATCTAGTTTTGTGAATAACCTATCTCTTTGTTTCCAATACTTTCCTTTGAAATCGACTAATTTTACTCCATTAATGATGGAAGTGTCTCTATAAAATGGTTCTACTTCATTATTTACTTGATTTTCTTGTAAATTCATTTGGTTTGGTTTATGAAATTGATTGAATTGATATTAACTAGGGGTTTTTATTGAAATTTCACCTTGGGATTTATAGTAAAGGGTTTTAAATGGTTTTTTCTTTAAAAAATATTTTGTGAACTTTATGTGTTTGATGAAATTCCTTGAATATGTTTTTGAATCTAAAATGGTTTTTCAAGCATGGGAGAAGTGATATTAACTTTTGAAAATGTTTTATAAAATTGTGAGCATGATTTACTTAAATGTTTTTGGAAAACATATCACTTTGGGAACCTTGGGTGCATCGGGTTATAAACATATGAAAATATTAGTGTGTGTTTATCACCTATAGGGGTTAAGTATCCAATAGGATACGATAGTCTTTGGATAGGCTTGATAATGATATACTATTGTAGGACTTGGTATCAGTAAGAATTTAATCATGTTGGATTGGTGTTCCTTTATGTTTCCTAGTATGTATTCCCATATGCTATATCCCAAATTGTGCTTGGTTTTTTACATGATTATATTGTTTAATGTTTTATTGCTCATGTGTTTATCTTATGGTTTTATCTTGGTTATTTTTTTTGTTATTTCCCTCTATTTATCTCTTATTTAAATTTCCATATTCTTAGTTTATTTGAATGTGTCATGTTTTAAAGGAAACCAAAATAAGTTTTATGTAAATTTTTTGCAAATGAAAGAGCTTTATGAAACTTGTTTTGTTTTAAAGCAAGAACTAACAGTTTCATGGTGACAGAAATTGTATAGATTCATGGAGGTATCTTACTAGGTGTTTAACTATCACCCTACATATACCTTTGGGAATATGTAGCTTTGGTTTTGTAGGATACAGGTAAAGGGAAGGGTTTCATGTAGTTCACCAACTTCTTAGTTGACATTGTTTTCAAGGAGATATGGGCTGGTGGTGACAAATAGTCACATGGAGACTTGGATTTGGTCTTGGTTTGTTTTGTTTCTAGGATTAGCCTTTTGTATTTGTTTATATATCACATGGTTGTATAGATTTATCTTATGTATTGTACTATGTTTTCTTATCTCTTACCTCTCTTAAACGAGACATGTATTTGGTTTCTTATTGATCACCGCTTTATGATGATCCATTTAGGGTGATGTGTTATGTCAAACCAGGTTGGTTCGTTACATATACCAAATCCTTAAGTACATGCATTTTAACTATAGACTTACAATATTTCCAAATCTCAATTTTAAAAGACACAATCACATCAATCATGAGGGCTTCTAATAAGGTTAACTATGAGGTTAAGGATTTTTTGGGTATTGATGTGAAATTCAAAGCAAAGGATCAAAGATGAGATTTATCTCTTAAGTATAATGCATACATGAAATTTCAAAAAAATCTCCCCAAGCGTTTCTCCTTTTTAGATAATATCATCCATCATAACTTTTTTTCCTCATTTTCATCTCATAATCTCATAAATCAATAAATTAAAACAATGAAATATTTTCTCCCTTTTCATAATTCTTTTCGCACTTTTTTATTACTAAAGAGAAATTGTGAATGTAAAATGAAAGACAACTTGTAAAATTTTCCCCTATAACCAATGATGTTTTTTTATATTCTCTATTTCTAATATTTTTTTCCAACCAAAACTATGAAACAAGATTCCCCCATCTCTTATCTCATTATAATCATGTAAAAATACCAAGAGTAGTGTAGAAAAGGAAAAATATATTGAGAAGCAGGTTGTTGTGAAACCGCCAGAATCATGATCTTCTTTCCACCAGAAGTTCACATGCCAGAGGCTCTACATAGTGAAAATGAGACCTCCTAATATTCCTTTAGAATAAGTGTATTAGAAGTAGGAATTATTAACGTCCAACCCCTAGTAAAAAGTTGACCTCACACTCAACTTAAGAAAAACTCACATGCATTCAAAGTAAATAATATACAAACAATGAAAGTATATAAAATGGGAAAGAACACGGGGGGTTAACGTGATTTAAAAAATGAGTCTTACATGCACAAGGAAAAACATTGTAGCTTACTTAAATTCATTGGGAATATAAAAATTAAATTAAACTGAAAAAATAGCCATTAATAATTCATTATAGAAGATTAACACTATGCAATTCTCTGATCCACTATGCACTTATCTGGTACATTATTCTGATTCAGGATGCATTGTGTACTTTGGTTCCCACTCCCTTTTATTGGAGTTCTCAGTCAGCCATTCAAGTTTCACTACCTTCTAACTTTCGTGGAGGTGCCTCCATTTCTATAAAAAAACTGGCTTTTAGCTTGGGTTTTTAGCCATGTTTTCTCAAAGTAGGACTAAATTTTGATTTAGTCGTGTTTCGTTAAAATGTGCCTAAATTTTAATATATCTAATTTAACCGCATTTTCCTAGTCGTGTTTTAAAGTGTCTCTAATTTATTAATTTTTTAAAATGTCACTGATTTTCTATGTTTTGAATGTTGTTAATTTAGTCACGTCTTAAAACATGGCTAAATTATATATATATAAATAAATTTATAAATAAATTTATAATAAGTTGTATAAATAGACACATATATAAATATATTAAATATATATATATATATATATTAAATTATATACACACACATACATATTAAATTTGTTAATATATACATATATATTAATATTTTAATATATAAATAAATATATAAACTTATAAGTATTTATATACAACACACACAAAAATATATTAACATAATATATAAATATATATATAAATTTATAAATATAATTGTATTAATGTATATATATATAAATATAATGATATATATTTATATATTAATATATATATATGCGTGTAAATTAATATTTTAACATATAAATAAATATATAAACTTTTAAGTATTTACACACACATAGAGATATATTAACATATAATATAAATAATATATATATATATATAAATATAATCTCATTAATGTATACATATATATAAATACAATGTTAGAAATATCTATATATTAATATATATATGTGTGTGTGTGTGTAAATCAATATTTTAACATATAAATAAATATATAGGCTTATAAGTATTCAGACACACACACTCACAGAGATATATTAATATATAATATAAATAATATATATATATATATCTATACATAGATATATATATATATATACACATGTATATGTGGGTGTGTGTCTACACACACGCGCACACATACACATATATAATAATATTATATAACATTAAAAATATGTATATAGATATATAATTAAATTAACTCTTATTAAACATGATTTAAAATATAATTATAATTAATTGATAATAACTAATAACTAAATGATCATTAATAAATAATAAATAATAAATATAGAAATTCATATATATTAGTAATTAACTCATTAATTATAAAATATTAATATTATTTTATGTGTATTATATTATATATTAATATGTGTGCATGTGTTAATATATTAACACACATCCATAAAAAACATACAAACACAAAAGTTAAAATATAATTATAATAAATTAATGTAATTGAATATATGATTATCAATATATATGTGTGTGTTTATATTAAGTTATATATATTTATATTGATTTAAATATATATATATATATATATGTGTGTGTGTGTGTGTGTGTGTGTGTAAGTATGTTTTATGGGTGTTGGGCAGGCCTTCATGCTTTATGAAATAGGAAACAATAAGACAAGAATGGGTATTCGGGCAAGGTCCTGTGGGCCCTTAGGGTCTTAAATTATCACAGGCCATGAAGGAATCACGTGCCTCTAGGCCTTAAATACAGGGGGCCTTTCATGTTATATATTTGGATCCTTAAAGAAATTCCATTAAAACCGGGTTTATAAGCCATAAAACATGGGTTTTCAGACCATGAATATGTAGTAACAAGGTCCATTGGGTGCCTGCCAATCCTTGTGTGTGGGGGGGGGGAGGATGAGGTTTGACCCATTGAGGCTCCTATGTGTTTGTGTGTTTAGGGTTTGTAATCCCCTCTAATTATAATAACAAAAAAATACATTTTAATTTACATATAAATATATAATAACATAAATTAACACACATATATGTAACATACAATAACATATATTTCATTTAATATATAAATATATAAGTATATTTATATTAATTCACACACACACATTAATGTATTTATATATATACATATAAATTAATATAAATATACTTATAAATGTGCATCTATATATGTATGTATGTATATTAACACATTAATTAATATATAAATATGTGTATATCAAAAAATTAACTAATATATAAATACATGTATATTAATATATTAATTAATATATAAATTTAAAAGTATAATTGTATCAGCACACACATATTTATATTAGTATATTAAATGTATATTAATATATAAATATAAAAATTTATAAATATATAAATATATGTCATAATATTAAATATTATACATTTATATATTAATATACGTGTGTGTGTGTGTGAACATACATGTTATAACATTTCAAATTACTAATTTTTTATATATATTTAAACACAAAAATATAAACATATTATTTTATATTTGTATATAAATAATATATATATATGTTAGTTTATATATATCTAAATATATTAAGACTTATTTATATACATGTATATTAATATATTTAATTTATATTATTATATAAATAAATAAATAAATAAATATTTATAAATCTATATTCATTAGTTTATTTATAAATATAAAAGAATACTGCTTATAAATAGAAAGAATCGCCCAACCGAGTGGTCCGGGCGGTGTGTTTATATGCTCAATGCCCCGAGTTTGAATCTCAGGTGACTATTATTACTTCACACATGTAAATAAGAATAGGTGTTAATGTTTTTTTGGATGATTTTGAGCGCGCGAAGGGAATGTATGACAGTGGTGGGCTAAAGGTGGGGGGGAAACTGACCAGTGTGTTTTACAGCTTGTGATGATTGGGGTCTATGGAGTCATGACTACCCAAAAAATTATATTTTTCATGTTTTAAAAATAATATTTTAAAAAAGTCAAAAAATACAAACATATTAAAAATCAAAAAATTTAATTACCCACATTTAGAGAAAACATGGGTAATTAATAATCAATTTACCCACGTTTTACAAAAATACAAATAAGGAATGTCTAACATTGGTGGGTCGAAGGTGGAGTGAAAACCGACTAGCGTTTCTCACATCCAATGATGATTGTGGTCCATGGAGTGGTGACTTTCCAACAGATTATTTTTTTCATGTTTGAAAAAAATTATTTAAAAAAAATTAGAAAATTCAAACATATTAAAAATACAAACATTTAATTATGCGCTTTTTTAGAAAACATGGGTAAATAATAATCAATTTACTTGTGTTTCATAAAAACATAGGTAAGGAATGTCTGGCAGTGATGGGATGAAGGTGGGGGGAAAACTGACCAGTATGTGTCACAACTAGCGATGATCAGGGTCCATGGAGTGGTGACTGCCCAACATATTATATTTTTCATGTTAAAAAAATATTTAAAAAAAATAAAAAAATTAAATTATATCAAAAATCTAAAAAATTAATTACCCATGTTTAGAGAATACTTGGGTAATTAATAATAATTTTACCCAGATTTCACAAAAACAGAGGTAAGGAATGTCTAGCAGTGGTGAGCCGGAGGTGGGGGGAAAACTCACCAACATGTCTCACAACTATTGATGATCAAGGACCATGGAGCAGTGAATTCCCAACAAATTATATTTTTTACGTTTGAAAAAAAATATTTTTAAAAAATCAAAAAATTGAAACATATTAAAAATCTCAAAATTTAATTACCCATGTTTAGAGAGAACATGAGAAATTAATAATAAATTTACCAGTGTTTCATAAAAACATAGGTAAGGAATGTTTGGAAGTGGTGGGATGAAGGTGGGGGTAAAACCGACCAGTGTGTCTCATAGATAGCGATGATCAGGGTCCATGGAGTGGTGACTGCCCAACATATTATATTTTTCATGTTTAAAAAAAAATATTTTAAAAAAATCATAAAATTCAAATATATTAAAAATCCAAAAATTTAATTACCCACATTTATAGAAAACATGGGTAATTAATAATCAATTTACCCGTGTTTCATAAAAACACAAGTAAGGAATGTCTTGAAATGGTGGGCCCAAGGTGGGGGCAATCGACTAGTCTATCTCATAGCCAACAATAATTGAGGTCCATGGAGTGTTGAATTCCCAATAGATTAAATGTTTTATATTTGAAAAAAAATATTTTAAAAAAATCATAAAATTCAAACATATTAAAAATAAAAAAATTCAATTACCCATGTTTAGATAAAAAATGGGTAATTAATAATCAATTTACCTGTGTTTCACAAAAAAATAGGTAAATTGTGTATTTCTAAATTGGGAACGTTAAAAAATGTGGTTAATTTAGAAATGTTGAAAAACATGGATAATTCCTTGATGTTTTTAAATGTGGGTAATTTACCCACATTTAAAAACACAACTAATTTAGAGACATTTAAAAACATGGATAAATTAGTGACACAACATTTCCCTACTTTTTTTAAAACGTGGGTAAATGGTTTAACCACATTTATAAACAAGGCTAAATGTAAAATAAAAATGCGACTAAATAACTTTTTTGTAATGCATTTGGTATGTGACTGGTGATCTCTAGTAACACTTTGATGTTGAATGATTGCCTCGATAAACCCTTCCTGAGGCTTTATTCTAGACACTTCTTTTTACTGAACATTATGGACCTCCTTGATACCATTATAAGATACAAACTTTTTATGGTCCCACTATCACTTAAAGAATTTTCACTACTACTATCTACAAACTGATCCAACCATCATTTGCTGACCAACTTATGGAAACATGTATTCAGTGAATGAACTTCTAGTGAACTGAAAACTAGACTTTAAATTCAAACAGCCTCCCACTTGAATATTTGTTTAAGGGAAACTATTATAATCCTTTAACACTTTGAAAAAACTTCCTGTATTTTTTACTCTTCAATAACATGCATTGTTATCCATCCTTTATCCATTCACACAGGTCCTATTGAGGCCCGATGCTGCCTCAACCTTTCTTAAACCAACGCCTTAACAAATATGTCTATCAAATTTTGGATCCTAGGTATAATTTGAAGATCTAACAACTTATCCTACATTATTTTCCCAATTAAGTATCACTTTAGATCAATATGATTTATCCTTGTATGGAACACTAAATTCTAATCCAAGTGAGTCACACTCTAGTTATCATAGAATAACATTCCTCCTTGAATTATCACAAGTTCCTTCAACAAATTCTTCAACCAAACCAACTCCTTTATTTATTTCATTACAATATCATACTCTATTTTCATTGCACTTAAAATAATAAATCTCTACAACCATAAAATCTTACTTATTGTTGTTCCTCCATAGGTAAATATAAAACCATTCATGCTATTCTAGATGTTTGGATCTCCAGTGATGACTGCATCCATGAATTCTTATAGTGAACTTTACTCCCTAAATCTTGGAGAAACATATTTCGTTCCTTTCATGTAATGGAAGATCCACTCAAAAACTTCCCAGTATTATCTTCCAGGGTTTGATATAAAGAGACTTATAACTCCCACTACAAATGCAATGTATAGTCGAGTTCAAATCATCAAACTTATGAAAACTAATGAAAATGCTAGGTTATCCATGTACCAACTCTCTTCTTTTATTATTGGTTCTCATGCCTTGGAAAACATAAAGTTTTTGATAAGAGGATTTGATATGGGATTACATACATACATTCCAAAAATTTGATGATCTTACTGATACAGTCTTTATGGGATAACACTAAAGTTTTGGATTTTCTATCCCTCACAGACCACATCCCTAATATTTTTTTGGCATGTTTATGATCCTTTATCTTGAATCTTCTAGTAAACTTACACTTCAATTCCTAAATCTATGAAACCTTCAGAACCACCAAAATTTTGACTCCACTGTCTCGGTGCTTACTTAAGACTATGAAGACTTTTCACCAACTTACAAACCAAATTATAGTTCCCATATTCCATGAAACCTACTATATGACTCATGTAAATTTAATTTTCCAACTCACTATAAAGGAAATATGTATTTATATCCATTTATTCTAGGTGTATACCTTTTGATGACACCATGCTTAGCACTATTCGAATAGTTTCATGTTTAACTATTAGTGAGGAAATTTATGAGAATTCAACTCCTTACTTTTATTAAAATCCCATGACCACCATCCATGATTTGAAACGCCTCTTTCCATTAGCCTCTTCCTCAACTGGTAAGCCCACTTATTCTAAAGTGATCATTTCCCTTCTAAAAAATTGTCCAAATCCCAAGTTTCATTGGATTTTAATGAAGCAATTTCATTATCCATTGTCAACTTCCATTATTTTGAGTCACTATGTATCACTACTTTTTCTATACATTTGAGTTCCCCTGTATTTGTTAAAATTCAAAATTTCATATCAGCCCCAAAATTCTAAACATGCCTTTTAACTCTTGTTGATATCCTCAACTAAATTAGTTGTGTTTTACTATTCAGATCTACTCTAACTTCTATTGACCTAACTTATAGTACTCCCACTTGAGATTTAACCATCCTTGAAATTTCCATAATTTATTCTACTGGACTCACCTCCATACTTTCAGTACTTCCATCCAAGTTCTCCAAAACTTGATCTCTTATGGAGTTCTTACTTAGATCAACTTATACTTTGATAGTTTATTTTTTCCCTCAAATTCTTCCTCCACAAAGTTTTGGTCCTTGCATAAAACCTTCTCATTGAATAGAATATATCATCTCTAGATGAATTATTTATTGTCATCATCCTATAGCTAAAATCTAAAGTTCTTATCACTATACCCAACGAAAAAACATGCTTTGTATTTTTCCCTAAGACTGTCTCAATAACTAGCATAAAATTAATGTAAAAAAATATTTTAGATACTTTAAGGTGGATAACTTATGGTTATTTATCAAACCACAACTCCTACAAAAGTTTCTTCCTAATCACTGATACTGGATTCCTATTTAATAGGTATAATTTCGTGTTGATTGCCTCTACCCAAATTCTCTTAGGCATTCTCGAGTTCAATATCATGCTCTAATATTCTCCATGAATGTCTAATTCTCTTCTATTCCATTCTACCATGGTTTTCCATGATTTTCTCATACCTTACCCCTTCTTTTGATAGAATCTTTATAAGTTTTGTCTCATGTATTCACCACCATTATCAGGAAGAATACATTTTAACTTCTAACTGATTTAACATTCTAGAATGGATATCCCTTGAATGAAAGCATGAAAAACATTAGACTTATGATTCAAAAATTAAATACAAACTTTTTTAGTTGCGTCATTAATTAAAGTTCAAATGTAAAGGGAACCATTATGAGACTAGAGAGGAGAAGATCCCCAAAAATCCAAGTGAACTAGTTCCAACTCATAATATCTAGGCTTCTATCCATCTAAATTGAAGGGAATGCCTCTCTATTTCCCCAATTCACAACTTTCACACTATCTTATGTCTATGTGATCAAGCTTTAGTATGTTGTTATCCATTATAACTTTTATGTTTTTCTCTCTAATATGATTGAGCCTACAATTACAAACCTATGAATCTTTTGATAATGTAGTTTTGGACATTGAAATTCATTTTATACATCCATTAAAATACAAAATCCCATTATTTAAATATATTGAAACCACCATGTATCCTTAAGTCACTTTCTAGACTCCATTTGAAATGGTCATTCCAAATCCTTCCTCAACAAGCTTCCCAATGGAAATAATATTTTTTCATAGCCTTGAGATGTGCCTGACTCCTTTGAGTCTTAAGATCAACCAGTTATTCATCCATATATTTACATCACCTTTTACAAATATATACAAGGATTCATTATCTTCTATATGAACTTTGTTAAAAATTCTGGATACAGAATTCATCATATATCCATGTTATTCCATTGAATGGAAATATTCACTGGAATAAACAACCCATGATTCCATAGGAATGTCAATATTAAGAAATAAGTTGTTTCCTCCTCCCATAGTACTAATGGAATTTGAGCTACTATAAATTGATTCCCTTTCTATATTCTCCTTATGAATTTTTCAATTCTTCTTGACATGTCTTTTCTTCCCGTAACTCTAGCATTTAGGACCAGGATTTTCTGACTTTCTCCAACTCATTTTATGAGACTTATCTTCAAATGGTTCCTTTATAGATCTCCTATAGAGTGACCATACTCATCTATCAACATTAAGATAATTATCAAATAGTACTTGGAATTCCCTATGATGAATTTCTTCATTGAGGATCAAATTATGAACATCCTCAAATACCAAGTCCATCTTCCCATAGAAGTTACTAACACCTATCATCATCATATCCCAACTCTATGGAATCGATGATAGTATAATTAGAGCTCATACATATTCAATTTTTTTTACCTTCATAGATTCAATACAATATCAGATCATATTTAATTCATTCACATGATCTTCTATCGATCGTCCTTTTGATAATCGTAAGTTGAACAACCACTACATCATGAACACTTTGTTAGGTGCTATTGGTTTCTTGTATACATCCATTAAGTTTTTCATGAGTTCCAACATTGTATTTACTTCATGGATGTTAAAGACAAAATTTATTATTAATAATATCCAGACAAACCCAGGTGTCTTCCTATCCATCCATTCCCATTTTGCCTTCTCCATTTTCTCTAGATTCACACTGGTAAGAGGAATGTGTAGGTCCTTTTGAATAAAATTATCCTTCATATATATTATTTATAATCAAAAATATATTCCATAAAATTTATCTACCTAGAACTTACCTTAATTTGATGATATACCTTCCATTGATAGTAAACTCCCACTAAAAATTAAAAAATCATCAAGGAAAGAGAGAACAAAACTTGAGTTTCTTCTAGTGCGTTGACCGAGCACTAAACTACAACCAAGCTTTGATACCACTTGTTAGGAAGTGGGTTTTTGTGTGAACACCAGTACCAATATCATCCATAAACAAAAATTTTACATGCTAGAGGATCTATACAATGAAAATGTAACCTAAAAAACTTCCCTTTGACTAAATGTATTGAAAGTAAGAAGTATTAAAATTTCACCCACCACAAAATTCAACCTCACACATAACTCAAGAAAAAATCAAATGCATTCAAAGAAAAAAAATAAAAAAATGGAAGTATATAAATTGGGAAAGAACACGAGGGATTAACATGATTTAGATAACAATTACAACATGCACGTGAGAAACACCACTAATTACTTATATTCACCACAAGCACAAGAATTACAATAAACTGAAAAACAGTCAGTAAGAATTCATTATAGAATATTAAAACTCTATAATTACTTGATCCACTAGTATATTGTTCTGATTCATGATAACAACTTAACATTAAATTTTTATTTCAAAAACACTTTTTTGGAAAAGTGGGAAACCTCATAGGAGCTTGATAGAGAATAATTTATCACTAAAGGAAATCAAAAAATCATTAAATAAAATATAGAGATTACTAGAACCAGTTACTCTATATAATCCCCATTATAATGAAGTTACCTTAGTTTCTGGGTCTTTCTTGATGATTTCTTCAAAATGGTGGGCCAAATTATCCTAAGTATGAATGTATTCCTCCATATTGATCTTCTTTCCATTGAATCTACATGCCAAGATATGGTTTTAGTTGTTGATCCATACCCTTTGATGACCATTGATTTAAACTTAAATCATTATTTCATAGATGCAATTAACCTCCTCCTTTATAGAATTTATATGGAAATATCCTTCATGGATTTATTCTTTTGAGAGGAGAATGAGCTCCAAGAATTTTTCGTTCTTTGCTTTCACTATTTTATACTTCCTCTTCGAGTCCTTGATAGCCTTTGTTTCTTATGACACTACATTATTGGAAACTTATTTCTGCACCTGATCCTTAGAAAGTTCACCCTCTACCAAATGGTTAACCTTTTGGATATTCCTATGCTGCTCATGTGCCTTCCCCTACAAATTATCTTTAATTTTGGTTTCCTTGTTTTCCCCAACTTTTTTATCCAACCTTGTCTCCATTGGTTTGGGGAGGTAAGAATAGTCCTTACGCCCTTTAGATTTTCCCCTTAAGAACCGCATGAGTCCCCTAAGTCCTGGGTTCCATTCTACCCCTTCTTCCTCTGAGGATTATAAAGACCTATTCCATGCATACGCTCAACACTTTCCATTGAGAATTTAATGGATGTTTTATCACCAGTCATGTGACAATCCTGCTTACCATCAGAATCCGATAAAAAATATGTTCCTTGGACATCAACCTGATCCTTGGAACTGTTAAAATTTCTTTTCCACTTTGATATAACCATATTCCATCCTTCCTATTGAGAATCATCCACCAACGATTCAGAAAAGTCCTAGAAGTGGTTCTATAATTGTCCTGATCTAGGAGAATCTTGTTGATCAGAGGGCCCCCAAATTAGAGTCACATCGTCAACTATCCATGTCACAACATACCCCACTTTTGTAGTGGGAGGAGTGTTCGGATGAGTAATACCACACCCCCCAGAAAAAACCATAATAGAATAGGAAAAATCCTTTGCAGAAGAGTTGAACCAAGTCTGCCCCTCTTCTAGTGAAGACTGAATAGTCACATCCAAACCACACCTCACACTAGGAGAATTATCAATCATCTTCAAACCAGAAAGCATCGAATCATCCTCCTTCTAAAGAGAGGCATAGACACCTGCAATATCCAAAATACCCACAGTCTTCTTCTCATAGGGTACTGAGTTATTTTTGACTAGAATTGAAGAATTTCCCAAAGAAAAACAACACTCCTGATCACACCTCAAATTAGAAGAATTCTCATTCCCCTTCGAATCAGAAAAAGACATACCATCCCTCTTCATAATTGAATATTTTATAAGAGATGAGTGGAAATCATATTGAAGATGACCCAGGTGATAAAAATACATACAAAAATCATACTAATGCTAAAAAACCACGGGTTGAAGGAAACTGAGCTCTTCATCAACCTCAATCCAAAATTATTCAATGGGGGGATTTGAGAGACAAAAATGGTGATGTCCCTCTTCATACCTAGCCAAAAAAACCATAATATGATATCATGACACATCTTCATTAATCCTAGATGCACTAACCACTGTGAATCCTGTGATTAACTCATTAGCTATTCCCTCATAGAAATAAGAACCACAATACTCTCATGAATGAAGATCACAATGTCTTCATCTAAAGACTATCCTAGAACTGGGTCGTTCCTCACCCATCATTCCCACATTAATAAGCACTCAAAACCGGACTTGTGAATGGATTTCACCAAGTCCACCAAGGAAATCATGATAACTAAGGGGGAACATGTCATAAACCCTTGATCCTCAAATGCACCCATAAACCTTTTATCCAACAAGATCATCAGCCTTTATTTCACCTTTGAAGGCCACTATCCAACATCTTGAATATTTCTACTAAGAGTGTCTATAACAAAATTTCCCTTTCCAGAAGTATAAGCGTACACAAAGTCAAAAATCTACAGATACTCAACCTAACAACTAATTTAGAGATTCAAGTCCTTATGAGAGAAGTTATACAATAAGATCTTATGGTTTGTGTTGATGAAAAATATCGCACTGAAGTGGTAATGATGCCAATACTTTAGGGTATGGACCACAACCACCAAATATAAATCACGCATAGGGTAGTTATTCTCATGAGGTTTTAGTTGATGAGACCCATAAGCAACTACTTAGTCTCTCTACATCAATAAAAATCCAAAACTAACACCTAAGACATCACATTAAACCACATATCCAATCCCAGGATTAGGTAAGATCAAAATCATATATGATGTGAATCTCCAATTTAGCTCTAGGAAGGCCTCTTCACACCAATCTTTCCACTCAAAATTCACCAATTTCCTGGTAATCTGATTCATAGGTACTGATATATAGGATAAATCCTAAATGAATTTTCTGTAGTACCCAAACAAACCTAGGAAAATTCTAATCTCGAACACATTCCTAGGGTGTGCCTAATGCATCACCATCTCTATATTCTATGGATCAACTAAGATTCCCACCTCAAAAATAACATGCCCAAGGAAGTTTAAACGTTGGATCTAAAAGTGGTGATTAAAAATATTGAAATAAATATGATATTATTTAAGTGTATTCATCATGATCTCAAAGTGTCTAACAGGAATCTACGGGCTTTGTGAGTATATTGGGATATCATTAATGAATAAAATGAAAAAAGAGTCAAGATATTGATGGAAGATCTTTTTCATGAGAGTCATGAACACCATTGGAGTATTTTTCAACTCAAAAATCATTAAAATATATTCATATAGTCTATACTTACTCCTAAACATTGCCTTAGGTACATACCCTTCCCTGACCTAAATTTGGTGGTAGCCTGATCACAATTCAATCTTGGAGAACTATCAGGATCCCCTCAAATGATAAAATAAATCATTGATCCTCAAAAATGAGTACCTATTATTCACTATGACTTAATTTAGATTCCTATAGTATATGCATAGATGAAGGCTTTCGTCAGTATTTTTAGAAAACAGAACTAGATCACCCCAAGGAGAAGTTCCCTATCTAATAAATCCCTTCACATTTATACCCTCAAGCTTCACCTTGAGTTCATTCAACATGGTTGGTGTCATCAGATACTGAGGGATAGATATAGGTTTAACTCCTAACATGAGTTCAATCTCAAATTCAATTCCTATATTAGGAATAACTAATGAGAAATATTTTAGAAATACAACCTAAAAATGGTCTACCACTGGAGGAAAAGAGAAGGGAGCTACTACATGATCTGTCTTAAGAACTATACTTATCACCTGTATTATAATCTCTCCAACTTGGATAAGGTATGGTCCCACTATACCCACTCCTAAATTTCATTATTTGGTCTAGAAAAACTTTCCCCCTTAGGAATAATAAAGGATACTTGTGTTTTGTAGTTGTTGATGTGCACCTGATAACTGGTCAACTGGTCTATGCCAAAAATATCATTGAAGTTATTCATCTATAATATCATAAAAACCCATAAATATCCATAACCAAAAATTACTATAAGAAACTTTGGAAATATCTATAGACAATCTACCTTTTTCTGGAAGGGTGTATCAAGAGAAAATAATTTGAACGATAACTTAAAAAACAATTCTAACCTACAACAAATTGAGAAAATATAAAATAATGGAATGATCTTGTATAAAAAAGCAGTAGAAATCATATAAATAATTAGAACCATACCTATAACTATAGAAGGTACCTCTACACCACTATCTAGAACCTAGTCCATGACATACACTCTATCTATATCGATCCCACAAATATATCCCTAAGACCCATGTTTTGGATGATTCACCTACCCCCATAGATTTTGGGCTTGTTATTGAGATCCCATGTTAGTCCCATAACTCACAACCCATGTTTTCCCATCACCTCTATGGAAACCTGACCTTAGTGACCTCAAATATAAATGCTAAAGATGCCCCATATTACCACATTAGTGGCACTTTTTATAATATTCAGGAAAAAACTTTTGATAATGTCTACTCCATCCAAAATTTAAGTACAATGTGATACCTCCTTCAATAGAGGGTGATAAAGAAATCATACTCTGCTCCGACTGCATACTACCACATTGTTGCACCTCATCAGAATTTCTTTTCCTAATACCAGAAAAGGAACCCACCACATTACTATAAGTATGGATCATCAATGCACTAAGGGTTGAAGAAGGCCCACTAATTTGTCCTCCTATAGACCCTTCTTGATCGTCAAGGCCTTTTTTATCACCATAGAATTCATTGTCAGGTCAAAGATCTTGACTTGACACCTCAACTCTAGAAAAAGGATGATATCAAACTTCCAGTCCTTCTACTTCTCATTCTCAGGTAAAAGAGGAGTGAAATAAAGAAACTCTATGAAATGAGCAGAATAAGAAGATACCATCATCATCTCCCTCCAAAGCTCTATAAATTCCTAAGATTGATCTAGCTTCAATATATCCAAGAAAAAATATTCAAAGAAGAGACACTTGAAGGTCTCTAAATTCAGACCCTCACATATCCCTACTCAGTTAATGAAACCCATTATCTCCTCGTAGGTACCTGATGCATGAAAGCAGCCACCTTAACCCATCGATCCTCCAGAGTCTTAACTAGATCAAAGATTCCCTCGATGATGTCAATTCAATCATCATAATCACAGGGACCTAAAATACCCTAGAATAATGGGGGATGATGAAGTTGGAAATCCCAAGAATAATTAACCATTTTCATGCGAGATCCTTAGATATGAATGGTCACTATCTAAAAGACTCCAGGTTGAATAGGTTCCGCTATCTGAACCACAGGAGTGGGTGCGGGAGAATGGCCAACAATATCCTCCTGCATATATGGTGGTAGGACATAGACATCCTCCCTTGTGGGGGTATTCTAATATGATTTTCCATTTAGTCCCATGAGGCATCCCCTAGGTAATATTATCTAAAATGATAAATGAACACTTAGAAAAACCTATAACAGCTCACTTAAGGTCAAGCAGTTTTAAGTGAATGCAAGGAATTTCTACTGGAACACCTATCCTAAGTGACGGTTGGAGTTGGTTCCCTGATACCAAATGCTTTATAGTTTATATTACATATATATTAAAATAATTGAATATTAATATAAATACTTTATAACATATTTATTTTTCTTCTGTATAATATCAATGTGATAATGTTCTAGGGTATCTGTCACATCAAAATAGGTCATAGTAGTTCTCTTCTATAATGAGAACCTTGAGATGCTATGATGACATCTCTTAAATATATTTATATGGTCAGATAAAATTCTATGACAGGGAACATAGTATGTTGTCTTTTAGGTTTGAGTACTCGTAATCGAATGAGACTTCATCTTATGAAGTTCACACTTGGTAATCTATAAGATGAGATATTATGAGAAAAAACCCTCTAGTAAGAATTCCACATGTTTATGTGTCATCAGATATTCCTATCTATGAGTGTGTGTATTATTCCTTAGACTTTAAGATTATTATTAATGTATGTCATGACTCATGCACTTAGATTTACTTACCAAAATCGTGATTCCATATGTTCATGGGAAGTAGGGTACATTGGGTGTGTCGCGAATGACATGTTATTAATAATAAGTTAAGGAATGATTTTTACCTTACATATTTATAGAAGATGATATCTCATCAATTTGATTGAAATAGAAAAATCACGTTAAATTTCATGGTCATGGTGTAACAATGTGTTTATTTCAGATAGTCAAAGAAAGACATATTAAGCATACAGGTTGATGACATAGATGTACCACCTACATGATGATATATTGTGACAAAGATATTATATTACACAGAAAGTGTTTGTATGTGGCTGTCAACATTGGAACATTAAGTTCTTTCTCTCAGGTGACTTGGTCCATTCATAGATAGTAATCTTAGACTTTAGGAAAGCCAGTCCAATGCCAATGAGAAAGAATCTTAGAGGGTTACACACTAAGTGTATCCATTGATCTCAATTAAATTTTATTTGAATTTAATTAATGGAATTAATATTATTCTCAAGATAGATGGATAAATTTATTTATGTTTTATCAATTGAAAATATTAAATTAATATTTATTATTCAGACTACGAATAGAATATTTAATTTATTTATTGAATATTTAATAAATATTTGTTCACTAGATTGTGAATAAAATATTTATTTATGAATAAATAAATAAATATTTATTTATTCATGTATTTAATAAATTCGGAGGAAGACGAGTGGACCAAGATCATGTCTAGTGATAAATATTAATTTACAAACTAGTAAAACAATATTTATCATTGCACCAATTAGAGCAAGCCATAAAATAATAATTTTATTAATATTATTATGGAATGGGGTCAGGAATGGTTTATTATATTATATAAGGTCTGGTAATTAAATAATATTTTAACGCAAACTCTATCTCTATAAATATATGGTTATGTCTAATGTGTAGGGTTAATCAAAAAATTGATAATTGAGAATCATTGTGCATAATATACTTCTATTTTTAATTCATTTTTCTCTCCTCCTATCAAGAATGAGAAGAATAATAGAGAGTCCTTCAAGACTGAAGGATCTTGAAGTGATCAAGATGAACAATGAAAGATGATTGATCCACCGTGCTAGCAACCAACAATAAATCAGTGTCATTCAGAGATCAGAGGAGTATGTGTGGATAACTTCTAGAGGGTTTATACACTTGGATCCTATAAGTACAATAATGGAAAATCGAAAAAGGTTTCATGGATGATCAACATCATCATCAAATAAAGTTCCTAATATGGGTATTATTTATTTAGATCTATATAAATTAATTATAAATTTAATGTTAAAATATCCTCTTTAGGTTATGGGTTTCCCTATGTCAATATTTGATGAAAAAATTTCATTGTTCATGATGTTTAAGTCTTGAAAAATTGGAGAATTATCCATAAAATATGACAAAAACTTTATGGTTATTTTCCTAGCAAGGCACTTTCACTTCATTCAAAACCTACAAGTGGTATTAGAGCATTCACATTTTAAATTTATAATTATTTATTTTACAGTTGATCTATATACGCAATAGTGGTAAGATCTTTTATTTCCAAAATATTCATCATTTAATGCGATGTTTAAATTAATATTATTTCAACATTTTAATTTCATCATTCAAGATTCATATTTTCTAAATGCTTGAGAATAGATGAAGAATGATCATAAATTCCATTGGGAGGTGCCAAAGTTTTTTTGGCTAGTTGACTAGGTTACACACCATGTAGTTAGAGTACACGCTATATACTCAAGTTCACTATATTTGGAAGTGTTGTGGGATACATGACATGCCGAGTAGGAATTACACGTGCTGTATTTATTACACACCATGTGTAGACCGAGCCTGTCTAACACATGACTTGTTGGATTACACAACGTATAGCTGACATACATGATGTATATTATACATGGTTTAGTAGAAAAATTCATGCAAACTGTGTAGTGAAATACATGGTTTGAAACCATGTGAGACTAAAAAAATAGAACATTAATGAACCCCATGACATATAGTTGGCATACACAATGTGTAATTCATTAATTCTCACTTTGAAGGACATGTTGAGTCCTTCAGCTGGTTGTGTGGACACATAATTTGTAGCTCATGAGTACAAGTTGCACAATACAATAGAGATACACACCAAATCCCCATTCATTTATCTTAGGCACATGACAAGAAGAACACATGGTATGTAGTTGGTTAGTACACATTGTGTGGTCTAGCCAAGGTATATGCTAAATCCCCATGTGTTTATCTTGGATACATCGAAATTGAGGTACATTGTGTGTAGCCTATTAGTACATGCTATATAGTCTCTCAATAAAATACATAATTAAATTACGTTAAAATAATTAATTTTAGTATTAAAAACTTATTGCATTGATTAACACCTGATGTGTTACAATGTAATAAAGGTTTTAATGAATTCAAAATGCTCAATTTATTTATTGTAATTATCTGTAATTATTGGTCATGCCATTTATTTTCCATGAATACATTAATGATGGGTATCTCCAATATAATTAGGATGGTCATTAAGATAAAGGAGAATTAATTAATTAATTAATTAATTAATGTAATTTTTTTATCTTAATAATAACGAACAAATAAAAATTAATGTTAAACAATATATTTTTGCACATTCATTGCATGTGTATAACTGTTAATGATCTTGAAAAAGACTTGTGTATGCATTGGTTTTATTTAATCTAATTTATTGTATGGTTTTGCAATTATTAATTATTAAATTAAATATGATGGCTTACGAGTCATCCCCAACTCCTTTATTATATAGGACCTGCATGTCCAAGTTTATTTATGTAACCCCCCTTTAAATAATATTTTGAATCCCCTCACCTACATATGAGTTTATAAATACATATAATAAAATTAGTATCCCAAGGAGTATGGAGGTAGTTAGAGACGAAACTATGACGATACTAACCCAGGTGATCCATAGGTGGATAGGTGGAATGCTGCAACTCATGCCAAGACTGACACGATGAGTTTTTCCCTAGGTCATATATTTATTTATTGTCCACTCAATAAATCAACCATTAGAAAATATTGTGATCAATTTATTTATTTATTTGTTTATTTATGTCTTATTCATTATTTATTTTATGGATGCAAGACCACGATCACATAAATAAATGAATTAATATGAAAATATGGAATTTAAATAAATGGAATATGTGTAAAGTTTTTATCAAAACATTTTTAATCATTTAAGTAAAATCCACTTTATATTAACAATACATGTAAAAGATAAAACTAGAGATATTTTAAACATAATAAAATAAAATCCCTCAATATAATATTAAGTCAAAAATAGATTTTTATTACTTGATTATGAATAAAATCCATAGAACTAAGTGTTTGTCCAACCCTCATTGGGACACTTACTTTTATCCCGAAGTTCTTATGAAGGTTTTGGAGTGACTTAACCAACTTACATCAAGTGAAGTAGACCTCGATGGACTTGATTTAACTTGGAGGGAAGTGTTGAGGAAATACAAGTCATGATTTATAGATTGGGGATTTCACTCAACAAATTAAGGAGATTCAATCCCATAGTTGGAAAGTACCTACCTATCTAAATACCTTCAAGTAGGTTGACCAACCCTCATTGGGGTTATGTGAAGGGGAATATGGATCCTTGCCACTATAATGTCCTAGAAACTAGACATTATGAGTGAAGTGGTTGGGGATATCGAGACTTAATAAAATAGTGGGAGACTTAATAAAATTAAAAAAATTATTATGTCTCACATAATTTGTAATCAAGTAAAATACTAATAATTTGTTTTAATTATTATAGAAAAAATGGAAAGAAAGACCATGAAACCAATATGATAATTCCTTAACACAAGGTATTTCCTTACAAATAAATTTTCCAAATATGGTATAATCATTTATGTGATGCATTATTATCAAAAAGTTTTTATTATGTGTTGGAATCCCCTATTCATATTCCTCCACCCCAGAAAGTGAACGGAGGTGAAAAAGATGCCCACCAAAGATATGTTGAGGATGCTTTCTATGGTCATTGTATTACATTATCAATTATGTCTAAATATTTTATGATAGAAAATAAATACATGGATTATTACACCATTATATCTCATCTTATTTTTATTGAGAAAAATAAGAAAAGGCTTGAAATAAATAAGATTATCAATGCACTATATTAATGAAAACTCGAAGAAGGCAATCTATCTACTGATTATGCTTTAAAAATTTTGGGGTCTATTGATCACTTATCAAAATTGGTATTTCACTTGGATAAAAAATTATCCATTAATCTTATCTTATTATCCTTACTACTAACATTATCCTTAATTATCCAATCTTGGATAAATGAAATGGACAATCCACCTAGGAAACTTTTGTCCATACTTCACTAAATAGATAAGGATTTATTGAAACATGTTTCTCCACCCCTTATGGTGAGAAGTTTGAAATACAAGGCTGAATATAACATAACTAATCTAAATCCAAAATATCCTTTATAACATACTTCAAAAAGACAAAATATTTAAAGTCAGATGAATGAACAATAGGCTAATTGTTTCTTATGTGGAAAGAATGGACACTGGGAAATAAATTTCAATGAATTGAAGAAGTGAATAGATGCATATAATTATAGTATATTCATCATGTTTCTATTCATCACTTGCATATTAAATACAGTATGTTTACAATATACATTTATTTAAATAAATCAAATGAGAAATAATAGAAAAGTTGTTGAATGAACTCAAAAGGATATGATAAATGGAGATTCTTATGCCAACCAAGAGGAGCTCACTACTCCAAATTTCCAAATGGATTGATTCAAGTTTATAATAAGTGTTACCAAATTTTTTATCTTAGTGTCTAGATAAACTAAATTAGACATTATTTCATTGTTGGAATAAATGTTGATATGGTACTTTAATACCAAACTAATGGTTTAGTAACTCTTGAATCATATATATCTATTGTATCAAATAATTAATATAAAATATATGACTCTTAACTTGATCATGTAAATATAATTATTTATCAAATAAAACCAAAATTATTTTAATTTTTTATACCATAAAAGTGTTTTATTCTCAATTATTCTAAGATACTGAATATAAAAACAAACTACATATCATGTTTTAGACAAGGAAACCTTTATAAATAAAGTAATTTTACAAAGATTTTATAGTTAGTTCAATATAGCCCTATAAAATATTCTAAATCCAAATGAAACTTCATACACTTCATGAGATTTATTTAAGAAATTTTAGAAATGCTTAGTGAAGTATATGAGTGAATTTGGTAAATATTAAAGAACCTCTGAGGAAGATTATCGAAGAACATATTATCCAAGTAATAATTGATCATACATGTAGAGTAAAGGTAATACAAAACCCACATTTCCTTATATACATCAATTTCATGGTGGTAGTAAAAGGAAGATCAATGTTGAGTCTTATATATATATATATTTCAAATCATTTATTATTTTTCCAAAGACATTTTTTGAAAATAGAAGTGCAACAACTAAACATATGCCAACTATATTTTCTAATATATACCATATCAATTTTGATATGATAAGAATCTATTAGGATAATACCACAAGTGTTTGTTGAAAATCATTTGTTAAAATCTAGTTATAGTTATAGATGAACATCAAACACTAAGACGAATTTGAGTTAATGATCCTATAGCCACTAAAGATATTAACGTATACTCAAGATTAGAAATATTTTCATAAAGAAAGAATGTCTATTTGAATATAGTGGGAGTAGACTTAACTTCAATGGGTTAAGGCTTTGGATTCACATGAGTTTATATATGAATGATGGACTCCACTGAGCTTAGTGGGAGGAGTATTTCCAGAGACACATTCTGCATAGGAATTATAACCAAAGTGGTGGTTTGTGTACACCTTGGTGGGTAATACATATATTATTATTTTATGATTCAAATTCCTACAAATAATAAGTAAATTGAAATATGCTAAGTTTGATAAGTATGTATACATTAAAGTGATAGACTCCATGTATAAAAAACCAGGGATTATGAATTTTGAATGTTTCTGAGACTTGATAATACTAGCAAGTATTCAAGAGAAATTGAACATGGATGGTAAAAGATAGTATCAATAAAGCATGGTTGATTATTGAAGGGTCTACTCTATGACAAGATCTATACAACAATAATCATGACTAAAATCCTTTTTAATTCTACTTATCAAAGCATACTTCTACGATCATCATATTGGGCTATTGATAGTCAAGGTCCCCTCATTTGGAGGAATCCTTATAGATGATGTATATATGATGAATCCCAAGGGAGACCCTATGGTATATGTTTATAAGGAATAACCTGAAAGGGTTGGTGACATAAATAAATTACAATGAGATATAAAAATTACATAAATTCATTTATTAATAAATCATGCCTAGTAATCATAGAATATTAATTTGTAAATGAATGAGTGACATGTGTTTCAAACTAGTTAGTGAGAGTGCAATAAGTTTTCAATATGGATATGATAATAACATATAAAAAGAAAATGTCGTGTCTTACCATATTGTTAAGACTAAGGAATAAAATTTTCTCCACGTATGACTTAAAATAACAACTGGGTTCTAGGGATCAAGATCTACAAAAATAGATCCATGGATTTGCTAAATCCAGTCATAGTATATATATTAACAAATTATTGAAAAATAAAAGTGGAAATAATTAAAGACCAAATTATTGTTGGCATATAATCCTTCTAGTATAACATACATAGACATGAGAAGAGATTATTGATATTAAATAATTTCACAAGATTAAGTGTTAGGAATTCATCTCATATTCCATGAAATATACTGACATTTGATATTACTGATGCATAAAGCATAATAGGTGAATATAAAATAAATCCAAAATAATTACATATAATTACAATTGGAAATATCTGAAAGTACTTGGAAAAGTAAAAATAGATGAGTTCCCAGTGCCCGAAGAAGTGGGAATACTAGTGATCAAGGTAATTGAACACTTGTGTTTGCTTAGTTTAATTTGATCTAGTTTCATAGAAAAGGATAAAGTAATGTGAAATAAAAACTTATTACATCCAATGGTTGTCATATAAAAAAAATATGAGTATGTTTTAGATTATAATGTAGCTTAAGGAGTGGTTTAGCAATATCCTATACCAATTTTGGGTTATACAAAAAGAAATATTATTATCATTATTATGATAATCTTTGACCATGGACTTAGTAATGGTGTCAAGATTTTGACATGGGAACAAAATATGGACACTCGGTTATATCAATACTTGCGGGATTTTATCAAGGTAGTATTATGGAAGTAATAATATTCACCATAAATAAATGTGGTTTTACCAACCCTATTCATAGAAACATGATAGGGAAAACATTTATAGCCATACTCAGCAGAAGCATGTTAATATGTGAGAACCAACCATTCATTAGTAGATGGCTCTAGTAAAAGTGAGAGTTTGTTAGATTTGGTTTCTTAGGACCAACTAATTTTTACTTGAGATTACATGTATATTAAAATAATTAAATATTAATATAAATACCTTATCACATATTGATTGTTCTTCTGTATAACATTAATGTGATAAGGTTATAGGGTATCTGTCATATAAAAAAATTCATAGTAGTTCCATACTATAATAATAACCCCATCTATTAAGTATAGTTATATATTTGTATAACATTCTATGATAGGTACCATGATATGTTGACTATCAGGTTTGATTACTTGTAAGTAGATGAGACTTTATCTCATGAAGTTTTCACTTGGTACTCTCCAAGACGGGAGGTTATGAGAACAAACCCACTAGTAAGAATTCCACATGTTTTTATGTCATCAGATATTACTATATATGAGCATGTGTAATGGTCTATAGAATTTAAGATTATTATTAATTCATGTCATGTCTCACATACTTATATTTAATGACCAAAACTGCGACATCATTTGTTCGTGGGAATTAGGGTACATTGGGTGCATCATGAATGACATTTTATTAAAAATAAGTTGAGGAAGGATTTATCCCTTCCATATTTATAAAATTTGATATCTTAGTCCTTTGATTTAAATGGAACTATCACATTAAATTCCATGGTCATGGTGTAACGATATGTTTATTTTAGATACTTAAAGAAAACGTATCAACTATATAATTTAATGACATAGATGTTCAACCTGATTGATGAGATATTGTGATAAAGGGATTATATTACAAAAAATGCACTCATATATGGTTTTCAATATTTCAACATTAAGTTCTTTCTATTGGGTTCCTTTACCCATTTCTAGACAGTAATCTTGGACTTTAGGAAAGCCTACTTAATGCCAACGAGAAAGAGTCCTAGAGGGTCACACACTAAGAGTTTTCATTGATATTAATTAAATTTTATTTGAATTTAATTAATGGAATAAATATTATTTCAATATAAAGGAATAATTTTATTCATGTTTTATCGATCAAAAATATTAAATAAATATTTATTTTACAGACTGTGAAGAGAATATTTATTTTATTTATTGAGTATTTAATAAATACTTGTTTGTTAGATTGTGAATAAAATATTTATTTATGAATAAATATTTAATTAAATATTTATCTAGTTATTCAATAAATGTGGAGGAATAATAATAGAATGAGACCATGTCTGGTAATAAATATTAATTTTCAAAGTAGTAAAATAATATTTATCATTATGCTAGTTAGAAAAAACCATAAAATAATAATATTATTAATACTATTATGGTATAGGGTTAGGAATGGTTTATTATATTATTTAAGGGTCGATATGTAATTAAATAATATTTTAGCCTAAACCCTAACTTTATAAATAGATGGTTATGTCTATTGTGTAGGGTTAAACGAAAAAAGAAGAATTAAGAATCGTTATGAATTACAATTTTCTCTCTTGAATTATTATTTCTACCCGCCTTTAAAGAATGATAAGAACAAGAGAGAATCCATAAATACTAAAGGATCTTGAAGCAATCAAGAAGAAAAATTCCAGATGATTGATCCACCACACTAGCACCCATAAATAAATTAGTATCATTCAGAGATCAAATGAGCATGTGTGGATCACCGCTATAGGGTTTCTGCACTTGGATCCTAGTAGTGCAATGACAGTAAATCAAAAAATGTTCCATAGATGATCAAAATAATCATCAAATAAAGTTCCTAAGATGTAATATTATTTATTTTAAAATATATAAATTAATTATAAAGTTAACGTGCAAATATCCTCTCTGGGTGTCAGGCTTATCAATGTCAATATTTGATGGAAAAATTTCATTGGTTATGGCATTTACGTCTTGAAAAATTGGTGAATGATCCATTGAATCTAACAAAACCTTTATGTTTATTCTCTCACCGAGGCACTTCCGTTGTGTCCATAACCAACAGAGGATACTCACACCCACAAGACATTACCCCCTTAGCAATACTTTGGGCTTAACCCAAGTCTCTAGTACCTTCACATTAGTCATAGTCATATATATATACAAAACATAGCTTGATCAGTTCAATTTAATTAAAATTCCATTACAGATGTATCATAGAAGAAAAAATCATAGATTTCCAATGACATTTAATTAATTGAATTATAATGTATGAAAAACAATCACATGCATGTTGTGTGACCTACATGCTTAGCCATGATGGATGAAAGCACCCAAATCCTATAAACTATTACAACAAAATAATTCTCAGGATCAACATGAAATGGTATAGCGCAACTAGTAAAAGAAATCCCATCATAGGTAACTCAGATGTCCATTACATAAGATCTAGATAGGAACTTATGTAACTACCCTACCCAATTTTCACACAGCCTATCTCTTTTATAACTGACCCCAAACATAGTCAAGAAGAAAAGAAAAAGGAAAAAAATCCTCTGATACCACTTTTTAATGCCCTAGCCAAATCACTAGGTCTATTCAATGTGTCACATGACCTCATGCACATATTCCCATATACAAGAGGTTACCGACTATCTATGATGGTTTGAATAGTGTTGTGGGGAGATTACACCCTCGGTAATAAAATCCATGGAAAAAAATCACATGTATTAACAAACATCCTATAACAACATAATGAGAATCATCATGTTATAATAAAATGTAATATTAGTTACACAAAAGAAATAAACCAAAGAATCCCAATGTGGAAAGTCAACCAAAGTATGAAAACTAATGAAAACAAACCAAAACACTACAGTGGTAGTCCATAATCCATTTCAACATCACCCACATCCTCTAAGATACACTTACTCAATTTCCCTATGCAAGGCACTTGCCCTTAGTTGGATCCTTGATTATAAAATCTACAACCGCATTGAGATAATCATGTAGGGTGTGAGTATAACCCAATAGGACACCATCAATATGTTCTTAAAATAAAGTTAACATGTATATAAAGGTGTATAATTCACAAACAAGCAACCAATCTTACAATGATTGATCATGCACTAACCAATATTCCATAATCCTTGGTCGTACCTTGTTTCCCTCGGAATTTGGGGATAACCTCCTTTATTGAAGGTTCAAACATTCCAATCGGTTTCTAATGGGTTTGTTTGTAGATCTGGAAACATCCAATGATTCCACATCCATTTGGACCTACTTTCCAAAGGTAGGTGCTCATTAGTTTGTGGACTGATGAGGCTTAGTAATTTTCATTGGTCGAGAGAATGGGAGGTCGGACTCATCACACCTTTTTTAGGGGAATTATTGTCTACTCTGGGACTCTCTTTATAGATTTAAGTTATGTTTATGAATCCTTATTACATTACCAAGTATAAAATGAGCTTTCCTTTAGTCTGACAATCAATGATTGATGTGTAAGAAATTCAGACAATCTTTTATATGTATTCGAGGTTCTTCATCGATAGATAATCATATGTATTTATTAGAGATTATTGGTCAATGGTATCCTTTGACACATTTATATAGAAGTCTCTTGATCATTATGATGACCATGCTGGTTTTAAAGCCACTCAGTGGGGTACTTGAAGTTTATTATCATTCAGAAGGATATGGATTATTTCAGAGTTGGGATCGAACCCGCAGATGGACTACCTATGTATCCTTTGTTTAGAAAAGGAATCAAAACCCACGTAGTTCGAGTAAGGGAGTATGATGTTTATGATTGATGGCTCAAAGAAGGATGTCATAATTACTTTTTCACTCTAAGCTCACGTGAGTCATGCTCGGTGTGAGAAACAAGAGGTATTGGTAAAAATCAGACAATTGTTCCATGAAAGATGCAATCATAAGAAATAATGTGGGACTTCTGTATGTATGACTACCCAGATAAATGAAGATTTAGGATTTACTTCAGGGAATAAATCCAGGAATAGGGTCCATAAAGGTATATGTGCTTCATGGATATTTGAATACTCTAACTTGGGGATTACTCCTGAAAAGGAGGCCCAAATTAGGAGAGGACTTATGATTGGGTTTTACTCCTGAGAAGGAATCCCAGATCAAAGGTAAATTAGGACTGGTTAAGAGAAATTAAGACTGTGGTTTACTCCTAAAAAGGAGGCCCAGGTTAAGAGACTTGAAAAATTAAGGGACTTGGGGCTTAATCCTGAAGAGGATGCCCATATTTGAGACTGGGGCTTACTCCTGAAAAGGAGGCCCAGGATAATGATTATGACTGGGGCTTACTCCTGAAAAGGAGGCCCATATTTGAGACTGGGGCTTACTCATGAAAAGGAGGCCCATGTTAATGATTTTGACTAGGGCTTACTCCTGATAAGGAAGCCCATATTTGAGACTTTAAGACTGGGGATTACTCCTAAGGAGGATGCCCAGATTAAGGGACTTGGGGATTACTCCTAAGGAGGATGCCCAGATTAGAGGACTTGGGGCTTACTCCTGAAGAGTATGCCCAAATTTGAGAATTATGACTAGGGCTTACTCCTGAAAATGAGGCCCAAATTTGAGAATTATGACTGGGGATTACTCTTGAAAAGGAGGCCCATATTTGAGAATTATGACTGGGGCTTACTCCTGAAAAGGAGGCCCAAATTTGAGAATTATGACTGGGGCTTACTCCTGAAAAGGAGGCCCAGGTTAAAGATTCTCTCATCTTAAAGGATGAGGTTGAATGAATGAAATATCAATATTTAGTGACATAAAGATGTGTAAATCACTAGGTTTTTGAGAGATATTCCACTGAATTCCTTTCAGATAAGAAAATCAAATCAATAAATCATGCCATAAATGGCTTTGAAGAGTGTCTTGAAGACTGAATCTTGAATAGGAGAGGTGGAATGACATAAGAGGGGTGAAATGGGCAAGAAGGACACCCAAAAAGGCAGGGGCTCACAAGTTCTGGCAGGCGCGTAGGTACTGCGTGGGCGCGTAAGTCCTGGTCGCGCATGTATACCTGCGCGACACATGGGTACTTGCGCGTTTGTAAACCAACATGGTAATACTTGGGTGATCCTTGACCAAATGCCTTTAGAATTATCCTAAGGTACTTTCAGAAGAGAGGTGCGCAAGTTTTGGTGAGGAAGTAGGGAGGCGTGCAGGTATGTTCATTTCATTTAAGGGTAAAACACTTTAGGTGCGCAAGTGTTAGTGAATTCTAACACTTAGACCCTATTCCTCTTGTTTAGACCTTCCATTCTAGGTAAATAATTATCTAAGAAGTGTTCGGAAGACCTGAAGAAGAGACTTGGGCGTTCAGAGCTCTAAATCTGAATTCTGGAAAAATTCCCCCTGAAGTGGGGGGCCCACAGGGTCTATTTATAGGCTGGAGAAGACCCCGGGCGATTATCACTTAGGGCACGAAAGTTTACTTGCGCGACCATTGTAGAACTTGCGCGACCCTTACAGAATGTTCTTCTTATTCCTTCCTTTGTCAATTTTTGATATTTGTCCAAAGGTTGAATCACTTTTGAGCTCATGGTATTTCTTTTCTTCAGTGGTTAGACTCTGTGATGAAAGGAGCGTCAACAAAAGTCCCCCCTCAGAGTTGGATCCAAAAGAAATGAGGGTTTGACTCTAAGGAAATCGAGAATCAAAAGGAAATTGGGGCGCACAAGGCTGGGCGCACAAATGAGATTTGGGCATGCAGGGGTACGGCCTGTAGTCGTGCAAGGTACAGCGCGTAGGGCTCTGGCCGCGTCTATAAATAGGGGGCTTCATTCCGTACAAAGCATATGGATTTGAAACTTTCGAGCTCTCACCACGCAAGTTGTATTTGCCACGCAAGTTGCTCTGTTTCCCGCTGTTTCCTTGATGTCGCACTGCTGTCAAGGTACCTGGGCCTGCACGGTGATACTTGCGCGCCAAATACTTGTGCGGCACATCCATACTTGCGCGCCAAATACTTGTGCGGCACATCCATACTTGCGCGCCAAGTTTTAGACTTGCGCGCCTTAATGCCTTATCAATTTTCCTGAATTATTTCACAAATTTTATGAAAAATAAACCCATTTAAGAGTTAGTTTATTCAACTTTTGTGTAGATTAAATGGCTCTCAGGAGAATCGGAACGGCTGATATCAAGCGGATTGATGACATGATGAACATTGTTGGCCATGATTACTATGATATCTGCGACAACACTCTCCCAGATTTGGCTAAGTACTTGAAGAAATATCATCTTAATTTCCCACAGAGAATATACCTGTCTCTGTATGGTCATGGTCATCTGCAAGGAGTCAATGTTCCAGATGCAAAGAACTATACGCCTGAAATGTAGCTGCACTGCTACTCCTCTATTTCAGTTATGCTGTGCATTAAGAGCAAAAACATTGGTGTGAACTTTCAAATTTTCCTTCCATGCCATTTCCTTGCAGAAATGAAAATGGAAAACCCATGGGCTGAAATGTTTTCTACTGCCGGTTGGTGGAGAGAAGACAAACATGGCATTAAAGCAATATCTGAAAAGAGTACTCTCTCCAAATGGATCTTTAATTCCAATTCTCCATTCTCAAATCCATGTATCCATCTTCCAAGTCTCTTGGACATAAACAAAGTCACTGTTTGATCAGCAGAAAATTTTCTCAAACCACACTCAAGAACATCCTTTTACAATTGTTCCAAGAAGAGCTGGTATCACTACATCTCTTATTTTATCCAATTGAGTGAATGAATTCCAGGTGGTTGCCGATGAAGCTCAAGATACCGTAAATAAAATGAAGATCTATGTTGAAAGCCTTTTGTAATTCTTGAAAAGGGAAGAGACTCCAGTCTGTGGATGTCCTTCTATCTCTTGTGTATCAATGAAAAAAACTTTCATCTTCAGTCATTTGTACTTGCATTCTTTTTCTACATACTTTAAATTTTACCTAAGCCAATGGGCCTAGTAAGCATGGTTTGATTTTTAGTAGGATTAATATAAATAACCCTACAAACTTTGAAACTCTTAGTTTCTCAATATTACCTAAATCATACAAAATGTATGTTTAGTCAGCTGGAACTTGACTTTTATTCAGAGTTCCCTTGTCTTTTGTGGGCAGTTTAAAGTCATGCACGTCAGACATAAGGAGGCTAATGTTTAAGGTCGAAATAGCTTTGACCGAATGAATTAGAATTGACTCAATTATTTGACAATTTATCTAAAAACATATTACCATACTCAAGTATGAGGGAAAAAATATGTAAACTATGACTTAAGAATAGTTGAATCTGAGGAATGATATGAAAAAGAGCTAAAAGGCATTAGAAGAAGTGGTTTCCAAGAATGAAGTTACCATTATTTAACAAACCCGTTAGGGGGTTGAATTATGCAGGGCCACCTAAGGGCATTGGCTGCATAGTCAAATAATAATATCTTTTGGCTAACAAGTCTATTATGTAGATTGTTTATGCAAGGCCGCCTAAGGGCACGTACTGCATAGTCAGGTAAAAGAACTCTCAGAAATTTACCTTTCTACTGCTAAAAGCCAGTGAAAGTTTATGGAGATTAAAATTTTCCAAAGTATAGAGTTTGTTGTATGGAAATAGGTAATTGAATATGGAGAAGATATTTCGGAACAAGATTATAGAAGAACTGGATGGATATCACTTCTACGAAGGTCTGGCCCAAACATAGGGAAGGAGAATATAAACCATAGACTTTAATACTTTCAGATCATGAAAAAGGATATGGGACAAATATGTTAAGGATGGCTATTTTTGCGGATCCCTACATACTGTCATTTAAGACAAATAAATAGAAAAGAGGATTTCTTCCCAAGAATGAAGTTACCATTATTTAACAAACCCGTTAGGGGGTTGAAGTATGCAGGGCCACCTAAGGGCATTGGCTGCATAGTCAAATAATAGTATCTTTTGGCTGACAAGTCTGTTATGTAGACTGTTTATGCAAGGATGCCTAAGGGCACGTGCTGCATAGTCAGGTAAAAGAACTCTCAGAAATTTGACATTTTTGTGACTAAAAGTCAAGAAAAGGGCTATGAAGATCTGAAAATATTTAAGGTTAGGATTATGACACATAAATATGGGTATTGTCCAATGTATATAAATATACACAGATCAATGCTAACCATAATCATATTGTGGCTGGGTCCTGAATTAAAATGTTGGACTTCACTACGTATCCCATAAGGATGGGAATCAATCCATACGTAGTTCTTAAACTACAGTTTAACGTCGCATGGGACAAAAGGATTAGAGATCTTAGTTTAGGGTCATAGAGCTTGGACCATTGTAAGAAATACATAGTGTGTGTTTTCATGGGGACTTTTCATCCAAGGGACTGGAAGTAGAATTTGGTTTTGGGATTGAACATTGGGAGGTTGGTTTTGGGCTTGAACCTTGGGAGGTTGCCTACGTACCCATCCTGGAAGGCAAGGATCAAAGTCCGCGTAGTTCAATTAAAGAATGAATTAATAATCAAGTTGTTCTTGGGGGAAACGACCTAAAAAATGATGTTGTTGGGACTTACACATGGTTAGTAGCCTAGAAAGAGTGTTATAGTTGAGGTTTGATCTAACCTCACGTGAGTCATACTCGGTGTGAGAAACAAGAGGCAACAACAACCTTAACGATGCACAGTTTAATGTCATGTAGCAGGGACAAAGTACAGTTTAATGTCATGTAGGATGTATTAAAGGATTTTCTGTACAATTTAGCATCATATAGTTAGGACGAAAGAGTACACCATTTAATGTCATGTTGTACGTAAGTGCGAATAGTTTAAAGTCATATGCATGGACCATGGATGGTGCAGTTTAACGTCATGCTGGACGGAAGGGGGACTGTGCAGTTTAATGTCATGCATTGAGGACAAATTAGGGACTTGTTTTCAGTTTAATGTCATGTTGGACGAAAGCACGAATAGTTTAAAGTCATATGCATGGACTGTGGATGATGCAATTTAACGTCTTGCTGGACGTAAGGGACTTCTGTATAGTTTAGCGTCATGTAGTTAGGACATCACAATTTAACATCATGTGAGACGAAAGGAATACAAATAGTTTAGGGTCATATGTATGGACCGTTGCTGTATAGTTTAACATCATATAGCAAGGAAGATGAAGGGGACACAGTTTAATGTCATGTTGGACATATGTGAAAATAGTTTAGGGTCATATGCATGGACCGTTGATGATGCAGTTTAACGTTTTGCTGGACGGTGGTGCAGTTTAAGGTCATACTGGACCGTAGTGTAGTTTAAGGTCATACTGGACCGAAGTGTAGTTTAAGGTCATACTAGACCGAAGTGTATTTTAAGTCCATACTGGACCATTGATGATATATTTTGTGTTTATACAAAATACTTCTTCAAAAATTTGGTATTGGTTGGAGTAGTGATGAGTTCTCCATCCATTGAGATTAAAAAATAATCTCCATTGGAGTATAACCTATGTATTTAGTAAGGTCCTTCCCATTTTGGCTCAATATTTGGAGGTTTCTTCCCTGGTATCATTGGAGTTCTGAGAACTAATACCAATTCTCCCTGAGTAAATGAATGAAGACAAACTTTTTTGTTAAAAGCTCGTGCTATTCGATTCTGATAGACTTTCAAGTGGTGCAAAGTGCACAATATTTTCTCATCTAACCATTCCAATTCATTCAATCACTTTTGAGATTGTTCATCTGTAGATGATTGATCACAAATGGCAACTCTGAGCGAGGGTAATTGAACTTCAATGGGAAAGATGGCTTCTGTTCCATATACCAGTGAATATGGAGTTGACTGAGTTGCAGTGCGGGTGGTAGTCCGATAAGCCCATAAAGCATGAAAGAGTTTATCAGGCCATGACTTCTTATCTTTATCCACCATCTTTTGAAGTATATTTGAAAGAGTCTTGTTGAAGGCCTCTATATGGCCATTGGCCGCTGCATGATACCGAGATGAATGGTTGGATTTGATGTCGTATTCTTGATACAACTTCTTCACCTCGGATGAACAGAATTTGGTACCATTGTCCGTCAATATGGTATGAGGGACACCAAATCTAGTAATGATGTTAGAATTTATGAAGCTAACAACACATTTAGAACTGAATTCCTTGATAGGTATTGCCTCTGCCCATTTGGAAAAGAAGTCAGTAGTAGTAAGAATGTACTTAAACTGCTTGGCTGTAGCTGAAGGGTAAGGTCCCACCACATCCATTCCCCATGTGGCAAATGGCCATGAGTATTTAGCTGTATGAAGTAAATATAGAGGTTGATGAATGAATTTGGAATGTACTTGGAATGAATGGTATTTCTTTGTGAAATCAACACAATCTTGTATCATTGAAGGCCAAAAGTATCCAAGCCTTCGAATCTGATCAGACAATCTATGTCCAGACTGGTGGGCACCACAGACTCCTACATGCACTTCTTTCATGACAGCCATTGTATCTTCACCATCAATGCATCTGAAGAGAACTCCATCAAAACCACGTTTGTAGAGAATTTTCACTAGGTGATTTGGGCTATCATAAAGAGTAAAATTGACCACACATCGCTGGATCTGTTCTTTCTTGGTTCTATCAGGTGGAAGTGTTCCATTTTGAAGGTATTCCCTAATAGGTGACATATATCCTGTAGGATGACCATACGGTTCATAAATGGGACTAATTTCATTAATTTCCTCTGTTCTGATTCGAACATAAGGTGAAATTGCACGACGGTGGGCAATACTAATGGTTGTCTCATCCCAATTTGGATCTGCCAGAGCTGTGGCTATATTAGCCAGTGCATCAGCTTGAGCATTTTGTGATCTTGGGACATAAGAAAATGTCGGTTCCGAAGGGAATTCCGCCATTAACTCTCTAACGTAATCATACAAAGGGATTAGTTCTTCTTTTCTGATGTCATAATCCCCATTGACTTGTTTGATTACCAGGTCTGAATCACCTTTCACCTTTAAGTGATTCACTTGTGCTTGAAGCGCTAATTCCAAGCCTGTGATGAGAGCTTGGTATTATGCTTCATTATTGGTACCACCTTCCCACAATAAGAAGGAATAAGGTAACACTGCCTTTTTTTGGAGAAATGAGCACAATTACTAATCCAACTTTGTTGAATTTAGGATTTTCCATTTTCCTCCTTGTTGGACTTTTGGAAGCACCATCAAAATACATTTCCCATGCCTGAGGACTTTATTGAATAGAGAAGACTTCCTCATTAGGGAGTTCAATATCTGAAGATGTGTCTTCCACTGAAGGGTGTTCAGCCAGGAAATCAGCCAGAGCTTGGCCCTTTATCACCTTTTGAGACACATACTGAATGTTGAATTGCTGTAAAATAACTCCCACCTTGCTATACGTCCTGTAAGCATTGGACGACTAAGGATGAATTTGAGCGGGTTATTGTGAGATACCAATTGGACCTCACGATGTTGCAGGTAGTGTCTCAACTTCTGAACTGAAAAGATTAATGCCAGGTAGCACTTCTCAATACTTGAATATCGGGTTTCTGCTTCAATCATAGTTCGACTGAGATAGTAGAGGCTATTTTCATTCCCAAGACCATTCTTTTGAGCAAGAAAAGCACCCAATGATCACTCTAGATCTTTCACGTAGAGGATAAGTGTTCTTACTTCAACAGGTGGCATGAGTACCAGTGGAATCAAGAGGTATTTCTTGAGAATATCGAATGCTTCTTGACATTCTTTAGTCCACTGGTAAGTGACTCCCTTCTTCATCAATTTGGTGAAGGGTAAACTTTTGCCTACCAAATTGGCGATGAAACGCTGAATATAGGCTAAGTGTCCTTGAAGTCCTCTTAATTATTTAAAATTTTGAGGAAGTGACATACCAAGTATTGACTTGGTCTTCTCAGGATCGACTTCAATACCACAATGGCGTATAACAAAGCCGATAAATTTTCCTGAGGTTACCCCAAAAGCACATTTTAAGGGGTTCATCTTAAAATTATGTTTTCGATGCTTGCAGAATATGACTTCTAAATCATCCAAGTGATTAGAAAGTTGTTTGGATTTAACCACCAAATCGTCTACATAGCATTCAACAAACTTCCCTTAGAAGGGTTTGAAGATATGATGCATGGCACGCTGATATGTTGCACCTGCATTCTTTAAGCCAAAGGGCATTACCCGGTAGCAAAACACACCCTAAGGGGCTCTGAAGGCTTTAGATTCCTCATCTTCTGGGGCCATTCATATATGATTATATCCGGAATATCCATCCATGAAGGAAAGTTCTTCATAGCCAGCTGTTGCATCAATTAAAAGTTATGTAATCGGAACTAGGAAATCATCCTTATGACAATGCCGATTAAGATCTCTGAAATCGATGCAAACTCTAATTTGTCCGTTCTTATTCTTTAAAGGGATAATATTAGCCAACCACTTGGGATATTGAACTTCTCTGACGAAGTTAGCTTTGATAAGCTTACCCACTTCAGCCTCAATTTTGGAATCATAAGTTGGGTGTGTTCTTATCGCGGCTTGCTTAAATCCTCGATGTTCTTCTAGTAAACCCAAATGATGAGTAGCAATATCAGGATCAAGCCCGGGCATTTCTGTATAGTTACAAGCAAATATATCTCTATTTTTATTTAGAAAAGAAATATACATCTCTTGCTCTTCAAGAGTCCTGGCCGCACTGATTAAAGTGGGGCGTGGATCTTCTTTTTTACCCAGATTTATTTCTCTGAGTTCATCCACAGTGGTAGAGATACCCTCTTCAAATGCTGGAGGAGCATCTCTAAGAACTTCCTCTTCTTCTTCATCATGTGTTATTTCTTCCGTTTCTACTTGCATAGTAGATGATAAAGCATAATTTTCATGATCAGAAGAGATGTCAAAATTTGCACATCCTGAAGAAGAAGCTTCCATTTCCGACCCGATTGATGATGAAGGGTCTTCTTTGGGTAATAAAGAGGAGATGATGGATTGAGAATCGACATAATTTTTTACCTCCAATGTTGCTATAACTTCTTCTGGACTAATTGGCGAAGTATAGACTTGTTGGATTTCAGCAGATAAAATGAAGACGTCACCATTTGTGCTTTCATCACTGCTTGGTGGGTTACCAATTTCTCCCATGTTGTCTGGCTCAATTGCCGTAATTGACATTATGGATCTTTCCATAAGAGTATTCTGATTTGGGTCTATCTTGTCAATTTGACTGATAGGCAACACATAATCTGTACTCACATGTGTAAATGGATTTACTGGAATCTTCTCCAAATCATATGGAGCATTAACTTTGGTAATCTCCTTTGTTGTGGATTTCTCCCTTCCCTTCATGTGATATAATTCCACCTCAATGTATTGAGACTCACATGTCTTGAACGAGGCCTTTTCACCATACAATGTCCCAACTTGACCATCGAAACAATATTTGAGACATTGATGGTATGATGAAGGGATATCTGCATGTTGATGTAGCCAGGGTCTTCCAAGCACGATGTTGAAAGCTGAGACTTGATCAACAACCATGAAATCCGAATTGGATACAAGATCTCCAAACTGAGTTCTGAGTGTAAATTCACCCAGTGGTTCTTGTTCATTTTTATCATATCCTTGTAACATCATGGTAGAAGGAGATAAATCAGATTCCGTGAGGCCCAATCGACGAAGTGTACGAATGGGCATGAGGTTGACTCCTGAACCATTGTCAATGAAAGCTCTTCAGACATCTATGCCATTGAACTTTCCAGATAAGTACAAAGGTCTAATATGCCCATGCACAATATCATCTTCATCCTCATCAGTAAAAGATATTATTGCATGACATTCTGCATGATTATTATCTATGTAATAGAATTCAGCTGCATCAATTTTAGTTTCAAACTTCTGAGGACTTGACAAAGCCTTGATGAGTGCTTCTCGAAGATCTTTTGACAGATTCAAAGCATCCAGAATTGATAACTTGGTTGGTACTTGGGCCAAGTGTTTCAATATATCATACTTTTGATCCAGAGGTCTGTGTTTCCCGATAGGAATATGTGGTTTAGCAGGTACCTTGGAAGCAGATGCTTTGGAAGTTGATGCATCTTGTATTGGGATAAGAGTTGGCAATATTCCTGGTTTTGGAAGATTAGAACGATTAGATCCATTTACTTGATGAGAGGAAGAAGATGAAACCTTCAATCGGTCTTCCAAAATAACTGTGCCAGGACTAAATTTTCTATTGGTAGAAGAACTTGCTTGTTCTTGCTAAGCTCACTAAAGGGCTCTACCACGAGTTTCTACTGCGTACACAGTTCTAGAAGGGGTAGAATTGGAATAGTGGTTTCTGAAAGATCCACGTCTTCCCCTGTATCCTGAGCCTCTAGAACTTCCTCTGATTCCCCTGTTTGATACAAGGAATTCAGGCTCATCGAAATTGAAACTGCAACTGACATATGGATCCGTTAATTGAATCATATTAACAGAATCGAAGATTAACTCTTCATCTGATTAGCCTATTTAGGCTGTGCCGTTTGGTGGGGCGGTGCCCGTGGATTTTAAGTAGATGACATGAAGTCTGCCAGAGTCAAAGAAAACTTAGGCTTTGACACATACTCATCTTCTTCTAATTCTTTTTATTTATTTGAATCATGTTGTTTCTTTGAGGACTTTTCCTTTGATGAAGAGAGTTTTTCTGAAACATTCATGGAAGAAGACACAATCAGTTTCTTTAATTGTGTTCGCAAAATAGCATGAGTTCGGTTGATTGTCTTTCTGACCATCCAATCATCATAATTATATGCATTTTTGCTTTTGACTTCTTGCCATTCACCTTCCTCCTCTGGAACTGTAGCAGTAACACATGCTACCTGAGTCGAAGAACCTTTCAGTTTGACTTAACCCGAGTCGACCATATTTTGTAGGAGGTCTTTGAAGACAAAACACTCCTGGATGGGATGCCCCAACATTTGATGAAAAGGGAAATAATTGGGATGGTCTTCATCTCCTTCCTTGTTTGACCTCTTAGGCCTTGGAAATTGAACTAGATTATTTTCCAGAGTCGAAATGAAGTAACCAGGAACTTGTTCATTTTGGAAAGAGTATCTTTTGCTCTTTAGATCCTCAAATTGTTTTCATCTTTGATCTCTTTGATCATCTGGACAAAACAGCCTTTGTTATTGGTTCTCAGGAGGTGGAGCCCTTTGATAAGATGAAGGTTTTGAAGTAGAAAAAAGTACAGGTGATTGTTTAAGCATAACTATAGCAGTTTCTTCTTTACCCATTCTACTTCCTGGAGCTGATGGAATTACACGAGATTTAGCCTTAGCCTGTATAAGGGAATCTTCAATCTGCTGAGCGATTGAAGTAAGGTCTCGAAACCCTCCTGTGTATTTCACAGGGATCAACGGCGTGCGTAATTCGTCACACAGATTTGCCACATAGATTGGCAACAATTCCTCTTGAGGGAGTGCTAAGATTAGGGAATATGCTAATCCCTTCCAACGAGCAATGAAATCTGAGACCCTTTCATTCTCTCTTTTCTTACAGTTTGTAAGATCAAAAACTGTTGTCTTTGGAAAAGTTGAGCTGAACTGAAGAAGGAATTTTTGGCGAAGATCCTCCCATACGGTAATTGACCGGGATTTCAAGCTTGTATACCAGACAAAAGTTGGTCCTTACAAGTTTCGTACGAAGTATCTGAGTTTTATTGCTTCTTGCTGCTCCGGAGTTCCCATCATAGGATCACAACAAGTCACGTAATGCATCAAATGTTGTTCAGGGTCGCCTGATCCATTGAAAATAGGGAATATAGGGTTTCCAAAACTAGATGGAGGAGAGATTGAATCTACCCATTTATGGTAAACTTTATTTTTTGGTTGAACCTGCGCACGTTTCCCTTCTATAGTTTCTAACCGAGCTGTTAATGACTCAATGGTAGTTATTAACTTTTGAGAAACATCCGGTTGAACTTGGACTTGGGTAGGTGCAATGACTGGAGCTTGGACAGATGTGGTGGCTGGTGCTGCAACTGATGGTAGCACTGCCAACTGTTGTTGCACTTGACCCATAGGATTAGACCTGTGAGGGTGTACTGATAGAGGAGGATATTCTTGATCCATCTCAGTAGCTGCAACAAATTCCCTTGGATGACTGACTCTAGCACACTTAAGAAGAAGACTACCCTGAAGTAGTTCTTCATTCAACCTCCTTAATTCCTTCATTTCTTCCTCCTGTTGTGCAAACCTTTGATCTAGTGAGAGCAATTGGCCTTCTCCAGAGGAAGGATATGTAACATGATTATTTCCTCTCCCTTTTTTGGATCCTTTTCGGAGAGGGGGAAGTGGGTTACCTGAAGGATTACCTAGGTTCTGAGTAATCCTTTTATTTCGTGTACGCACACCTTCTTTATTTGTGTCAGTGCGTACATCTTCTTAAGCAGGAACCTCTTCATCTGAGTCCCCTGAGTGAGCCTCATTTGGTAGATCAGCAACAACAGTATTGATGACATTGATTGATGCATAATGCATCACATTCCTTCTATCATACTTTCTGTGATATTGTCTTCTTTCATGTCTTTGATGAGACATTTCCTTTTGTTGATTCGATCCCTCAGGAACTTCTTGACGAACTGTAATTTGGAGGGAATCTCATGATAATTTGGCTCTTCGTTCCTCTTGAGGCTTCTTCTCCAATCGAGAAAAGACCGACTTTCTCTGAGGAGGGGATTGATGATTTGAAAAAGTCCCCAGTCTGGTGGACTGGGGCTGTTCCTACTGTTCTCGCTCAACTCCTCGAATCCTATTTGTTGATTCCGAGGGTTGGTTTAAAAGAGTCCTCAGTCTGGCAAGATGGGGTGGCTCTTGACATGCTATGTCTGAGACTTTCTTAAAATCTCTCCTGATCTTGCGAACCTTAGTCTGGAAATTAGCTGGATGCATTAACCTGTATCCACTTTTATCACCTGGTTCAAAAGACCGTTGGATGATTTCCGACACTTCTGTCACTTGATGATGTGCTTGCTCTATACGAGAGGCCTGTTCAATATTCTCATTTTCTTGATACAGGAGTAATTCAACAACTTGTTCTCTGTATGCTTGATTTTGAGAGGAACTAGTTGAAGCCTGTTCTTGGGAAAGCTTTTTATTACAAACAAAGCCCATTGACTTTGGCCGGACATGGGCAATAACATTGCATGAGACCATTTTTGGCGGCCTTTGCTGATTGGAGAGCACAGTGAAATGTAGTACTCCATGAACACCCCATCCTCTGACATGAATACCAGATGGGGCATTGGCAATTAACTGACACAATCTTCTTAGTGCGCCAAGGCATGAACGTTGAAGGGCTCTCTGCTACTTTTCAACCTTCGGATATCGAGAGACTGATAAAGATACCAAATCAATCTGACGTTGTAACCCTTATATTATCTTAAGATGATTTTCATATTCATCGTAAGATAATACTTTCTTCTTCAAATGACAAATAGTTTTCCATATGTTGAGACGAATATCATGGATTCCATCTTCCGTCAACATCTTTGGAATGTCATACTGAGAGTCATCCATAGGCCAAAACATGACTGGTACTTCACCTTTTTCCAGTTGTTTTCTCATGTTCAACATTTACTCTTTATCATTAAATGAAGATTATTCTACCTGATTTGACCAGAGTTGGTGTTTCCTTGTTTCTTCATCGGATTCAATAAGATTGGTAGAGAAATCATTGATCAAACTAGAAGATGCATGACTTAGGGGTGGTTCAGAGAATGACCTACACTCTGGTCTATCTTCTTATTGAGAAAGTATTTCACCTACTAGCAATGAAGCATCAAACATGACTGGTTTCGCATTTGCAAGTGCCTCAAGATAATATGGCTTTCTCGGCACTACATTGTCCACTGGAGCATTTTCCGGGCAATGTGCATCACTACTGCAGAGAGGAATTTCACAGCGAAATTCATCATTATGGGGAGGACCACCATGGTGGGTTACATCAAAAGATGAGATCTCTTGTTTCTTGGTCTTCTGACCACACAAAGGGTTCCTGTGGCTCTCATCTGAAGATGAAACTTCGATATCGACTGAATTGTCATGAAGCAAGCCTTCATGAGGAAGTGTCTATTAAATACCTTCGGAATTAATGTTCCCACTATTGGGAAATGGGGGAGTAGAATCTTGAATTCCAACAGATAACTGTCTGAGGGCTTCAAGAACTCCAGCATCGAGCAAAGCCTTATTACAGATTGGATCTTGATCTACTGACTGTGCTAGGTGGGTCTTTTTCTTAGACACCTTCTTACTTGCCTTGGAAACCACTTATTGATGAAAGTGGTTGCTCTGAGCAGGTGTATGTGCCTGATCAGGAAAGATGGCCAGGTTAGGCTGACGATCTCTGCTCAAATCAAGTGTATGTGCCTAACTTGGTTGTCCGTATGATATGGGGGAGTATGCCCCACAACCCTCTTGGACTGGAACAAATGTGTGTGTCTGTTCTGGAGTGAACTGTTGATGTGTCACTCCACTGGTAGGGATAGATTTATGTGTCTTTCCCTGAGATGCTGCTGAAGATGTTATAATATCCTGGCAGGCATCCAGAATATGAGCAGAGATTTGATTCTTCTCTTTCACCATTGATAGAATATGCTTGGTGACTTCAGCTTCTGGAATGGGGATATACGTCCATTCCGTGCTTGGAGTAGGTGTATGTGCCTGCTCCTGTCCTCCTTTTCCTGTCAGTGAATCCCGACAGTACTCAAATGTGGGGGCAGAGAGTTGAGTCTGCCTCCTGTTTGTCATCGGAGCTTTCTGACTGACTTCTCCATATGCTACCAAGTGAGACTGTTGGTAGGATTGATTAATACTAGCAGGTGTATGTGCCTGCTGATTTCACTTCGCTGAACGTGGTTGACGAGATCCATCATATGTAGTCAGACGAGCCTACTGACTAGCTGATGATGTATAAACAGGTGTATATTCCTACCTATAGTACTCTGTCAGAATTGCCTGGCGGGATTGATGTGATGCTGCCAGACGAGTTTGCTGGACAACAGAATTAAAACGGGCAGGTGTATGTGCCCGCTCGTTGCTTACCACCAAGTTAGGTTAGTGGACTTCTCCAGAGATGGCAGAGATGAGAAACTGCTCACTGTTGACCGGATTCCGCCTCTGGCGATTCGTCTTGCCTGCTCGGGTTCGAGGAACCTGAGCCGAACGCCTGGAGTTGGTACCCTCATCATGTTGAGGGCACACTGCCGCACGAGTCTGGCAGTGATTGTTGATAGGATCCCTCATGAAGGACTCCTTCTTCTTTGAATTAAGGCCCTGAGGGACCTTCTCATTCACCTCCCCAGAATATGGGAGTGAATGGTAATTGTGTTCTGGGGATAACGACCCGAAACGTTTGGAGACAGTGGTTAGCACTGCCTGCTTCTTGATCACTGGTCTTCGTTGTTTGGATGACCGGTGTGAGTTGTTCACTTGGAGGGCTTGTCGGGCAGCCTCCAGAGTTGGGATGGTACCATGTTGACGGTACTCCTTAACCAGTGCATTTGATACCCAGCATTGAAGATTCTAAGTAGGTGATGTCATCCTTAGAGCGGATGACGATCCAGCAGGAGCAGCAGCAGTGGCATTTGCAGTAGCAGTATTCATAGGTGTGAACTTGAGAGAAGCCATCCTGGAAATGTAGAAGATCTGGGAAAAGAGTACCTGTTTGATATAACAGACGTAATCAAGATAAATTCAGCCACTATATCTTTTGGATGAGCACATATTTCAATGATTGTTTTTGTTTTCCCTCTCATTGAGTTTTAAATAGGGGACTAACAAATAGGTAAAACATCATTTTAACTTGGTTAAGGTTTCACGTCGGGTTCACCATTTTTTGTTTCCCTCGAAATTTGGGGATGACCTCCTTTATTGAAGGTTCAAACATTCCAATCAGTTTCTAATGGGTTTGTTCGTAGAACCGGAAACATCGAATGATTCCACATCCATTTGGACCTACTTTCCAAAGGTAGGCGCTCATTAGTTTGTGGGTTGATGAGACTTAGGAATTTTCATTGGTCAAGAGGATGGGAGGTCAGACTCATCACACCTTTTTGAGGGGAATTGTTGTCTACTCTGGGACTCTCTTTATAGATTTAAGTTATGTTCGTGAATCCTTATTACATTACCAAGTATAAAATGAGCTTTCCTTTAGCCTGGCAATCGATTATTGATGTGTAAGAAATTCAGAGAATCTTTTATATGTATTTGAGGTTCTTCATCGATAGATAATCATCTGTATTTATTAGAGATTCTTGGTCAATGGTATCCTTTGACACATTTATATAGAAGTCTCTTGGTCATTATGATGACCATGCTGGTTTTAAATCCACTCAGTGGGGCACTTGAAGTTTATTGTCATTCAGAAGGATATGAATTATTTCAGAGTTGGGATCGAACCCGCAGATGGGCTACCTACATATCCTTTGTTTAGAAAAAGAATCATAACCCACATAGTTCGAGTAAGGGAGTATGATGTTTATGATTGATGCCTCAAAGAAGGATGTCATAATTACTTTTACACTCTAAGCTCACGTGAGTCATGCTCGGTGTGAGAAACAAGAGGTATTGGTAAAAATCAGACAATTGTGCCATGAAAGATGCAATCATAAGAAATAACGTGGGACTTATGTATGTATGACTTCCCAGATAAATGAAGATTTAGGATTTACTTCAGGGAAGAAATCTAGGAACAAGGTCCATAAAGGTGTATATGCTTCATGGAGATTTGGATACTCTAACTTGGGGATTACTCATGAAAAGGAGGCCCAAATTAGGAGAGGAATTATGATTGGGTTTTACTCCTGAGAAGGAATCCTAGATCAAAGGTAAATTAGGACTGGTTAAGAGAAATTAAGACTGGGGCTTACTCCTGAAAAGGAGGCCCAGGTTAAGAGACTTGAAAAATTAAGGGACTTGGGGCTTACTCCTGAAGAGGATGCCCATATTTGAGACTGAGGCTTACTCCTGAAAAGGAGGCCCAGGCTAATGATTATGACTGGGGATTACTCCTGAAAAATAGGCCCATATTTGAGACTGGGGCTTACTCATGAAAAGGAGGCCCAAGTTAATGATTATGACTAGGGCTTACTCCTAATAAGGAAGACCATATTTGAGACTTTAAGACTGGGGATTACTCCTAAGGGGGATGCCCAGATTAGGGGACTTGGGGATTACTTATAAGGAGGATGCCCAGATTAGAGGACTTGGGGCTTACTCCTGAAGAGGATGCCCAAATTTGAGAATTATGACTAGGGCTTACTCTTGAAAAGGAGGCCCAAATTTGAGAATTATTACTGGGGCTTACTCCTGAAAAGGAGGCCCAAATTTGAGAATTATGACTGGGGCTTACTCCTGAAAAGGAGGCCCAAATTTGAGAATTATGACTGGGGCTTACTCCTGAAAAGGAGGCTCAGGTTAAGGATTCTCTCATCTTAAAGGATGAGGTTGAATGAATGAAATCTAAATATTTAGTGACATAAAGATATGTAAATCACTAGGTTTTGAGAGATATTCCACATAATTCCTTTTTAATAAGAAAGTCAAATCAATAAATCATGCCATAAATGGCTTTGAAGAGTGTCTTGAAGACTGAATCTTGAATAGGAGAGGTGGAATGGAATAAGAGGGGTGAAATGGGCAAGAATGACACCCAAAAAGTCAGGGGCGCGCAAGTTCTGGCAGGCACGCAGGTACTACGTGGGCGCGCAAGTCCTGGTCGCACAGGTATACCTGTGCGACACATGGGCACTTGCGCGTTTGTAAACCAGCATGGTAATACTTGGGCGATCCTTTTCCAAATGCCTTTTGAATTATCCTAAGGTACTTTCAGAAGAGAGGCACGCAAGTTTTAGTGAGGAAGTAGGGCGGCGCGCAAGTATGTTCATTTCCCTTAAGGGTAAAACACTTTAGGCGCTCAAGTGTTAGTTAATTCTAACACTTAGACCCTATTCCTCTTGTTTAGATCTTCCATTATAGGTAAATAATTACCTTAGAAGTGTTCGGAAGACCTGAAGAAGAGACTTGGGCGTTCAGACCTATAAATTTGAATTCTGGAAAAATTCCCCCAGAAGTCGGGGGCCCACAGGGTCTATTTATAGGCTGGAGAAGACCCCAGGCGGTTATCACTTAGGGCGCGCAAGTGTACTTGCGCGACCATTGTAGAACTTGCACGACCCTTGCAGAATGTTATTCTTATTCCTTTGTCAATTTTTGATATTTGTCCAAAGGTTGAATCACTTTTGAGCTCATGGTATTTCTTTTCTTCAGTGGTTAGACTCTGTGACGAAAGGAGTGTCAACATACCTACTTCAACTTCATGCTAGAAGGAAAGTCTCATAATTTATCATATATAAGATTAGGATAGAAGGCCAACACATGTTTTAGATCAAGGCCCATATCCAATCAAGACTAGGGTGAGGAAACATGTCCATCACACCCCTAGCTTTATCTCAGGTCAGGCCACAAGTCCACTGTACCCCGTCCTCCATCTTAGGTCAAGTCACAAGGTCATCATACCCCGTCCTCTATCTCAATTCAAGAAACAAGGCTATCATACCCTATCTCATGTCTCAGTTTAGGACATAAGGTCATCAAACCCTTTCCCCGTCTCTAGGTCCTATCATCATCATCAGAACCATGTCTCAGCATCACTTGACCCCCCTATGGGGGTCAACCAATCCATGATAATCCACTTGCCACCTTGATACTAGATACAAACATCCACAAACAAATCATTCACACATGATAAAAAAAAATTATAGAAGTAACAATCATATTGTCACAAACCAGGCTGGGTCTCCATCCGACCCGATGCCAGACCCGGTCTACAGCATGACCCAAAGGGCGTTCCCAATCTCCACAGGCTGACACAAGTGCCCGAGTACCAAAATAGTGCAAGGGAACGATTTACCTGAAATAAGAGATATAAAATAATCAACAAGATAGATAAACTGAAACTAAAAAACTATTAACCAAACAAGCCCTTAAACTAAAAACAAACTTAAAGGTATACAACTCGAACCAATAACTAAAAATAAATGACAAAAATAGAAACTAAAACTCTGACTCAAATCTCTCGACAAAAAGAGAGACCACATCAACACCACCCTGCATGATAAGACCAACTACAACCTAAACCACCATTGCTGAGCACGATGTCACAACCTAGAATACATAAGAAATAAGGTCTACATACACCCAAGGGTGTATGTAGGGTGTGATACAAAGGCCCAGTAGTATACCACAAAATTAAAATATTCCATACCACAACATCCAAGAGATAATTTAATGTGATTATTCAAAATTATACTTTCAAAATGCTTTTAAAGAAAACATTTACAAGATAAATACTAAAAGAAAACACTAAGAAAAACCATTTCACAAAAAATATTTTAAAGAGGAAGAGAAAAATTCATTAAGGGAACACACACACACATACTCACACACACACAAGTGATCCTCCATATGCTGACGGAAGGCACCAAGTCATGGATGGTAGAGCACTATGGGTAAATCTCCTAAGGTTCATCTAGCTCGAGTGGAACCCTAAAACCTTGTGTCTCAGTGAAACGTGGCTTAGAAACCACGACCCTCAGTAAACGTGGCTTAGAAACCATGAATCTCAGCAAATGTGGCTTAGAAACCACGACCCTTAGTAATTCATATGTTTATTTAGTGTTGTAATCATCAATCCAGCTAAGTGAAACAAGGACTATACCCCTCCGGATCACTAGAGCACTAGTTCTAGTTATCCCACCTAGATACCCAGGGTTTTCCCTTATACTCAATCAAGTTTCACATTCACATAGTATAATGCTTTCTCATATCACAGACTAAACAAGACATTACACACACAAGCCACCACTTGCATACCCAAAAAACATTTCAAAAACACACGCACACCAAAATACCTTTCCAAAATATTTTTTCCGTTACTTAGTCATTTAAAAAATCCCCATTTGGAAACACTCAAAGGTGGCTGGTCTAGTGGACGATGCAGGCGAGGAGGCTGGTCAGGAGGCACCTGGTCTGGCAAACGACACGGGCGAGGAGGCCGGTCAGGAGTTGCGGGGTGCGGCTGGTCTGGCGGACGGTGCAGGAGAGGAGCCGGTCGGGGGCTGCGAGGCTGGTCCAGCAGACGACGTGAGTGAGGAGGCCAGATGGAAGGAGAGGGAGGTGGGCAGACGACCTAGAGAGAGAGTAGGGGGAGGCGATGTCGGACGTGAGAGGAGGGGATCTGGCAGCGAGGTGCAGTGCGCAGGAGGAGGTGTGGCACGACAGAGTTCCAAGGGGGAGGGGGTTTGCCGTGATAGGAATAGGGGGTAAGGGGGAGGTCTTCAAACCCTAGAAAAAAAAACAACGAAAATAAAAAGAATAAAAATAAAATAAAAAATAAAAACCAAAAATAAAACCAATAATAATAATAATAAAGACAATAGTTATATTATTAATAATAATAGTAATACTAACTTAATAGAATTATTGTCCTCAGCACTAATAATAATAGCAATAATATCCTCAAATAATAATATTATTATTACCATTAAAAAAATTCATTAAGTCAATTATTTTTTTTATTTTTTTATTTTCACTTTATTATTCACTTAATTTTATTTATTTATTATTAATTAATTTTATTTAATTAATTGAACATCGGCAGGTCACTCGGTGGACCAGGTGAGTCCGCACAGTTTCAAAATCGTGCCTCACCCGAGTGTCGGACGCTCTCAAGCCCCAAAAACCCATTTATCGAAAAAAAACTCAAAATTCATCTGGGACTCATCCCACACCTCGACCGAATATTTTGAAGCCGAGTAAAATAATAAAGTGACTGTAACTTGATATTATATTAACAATAATATTAATAACAACATAATACAATTTATATTCTTAACACTAATAATAATAATAATAATAATAATATCTTCAAACAATATTATTATTATTATCATTAAAACAATTCCTTAATTTTTTTATTACACTTCTTATTTTCATTTTATTTCCATTTCATTATTCAATACATTTTATTTATCTGCCTCAAACACCGGGCAAGTTATACAGTAAAGTGGGCGAGGCCGCGCTGTGAATTAGGAAAGACCACGTGGCTTCGACTGCGGGGTGCTGAACATTGTCAAGGACAAAATGTATGATTTTAAATAAGAATCCAAAAATTTAAGTTGGGCTTCAACCCGAACTACCCGACTCCCAACAAAATTAATAAAATAAATAAATTTGAAAATGGCGGGTGTATAAATTCTCCCCACTATAGCGCTTTCTGTCCTCGGAAAGCCACAACTAAGATTGAACCCCAAAGTAGAAAACGACACCTTCTTAAGGTTCGAAAAGAATTCCTATGAAAAACAAGTGAAAAGAGGAAAATACACCATGCTCAGAGAAAGTGTCTTAAATGAAAACCTCAAGAAACTCGTAAAAATACTTATTAATATGTGTCACCCAACCCAATGAACTAGAACACCTCTAGTTTACTGATCAAAGAAAGGAACTTCTTCACCCACGGAAACTAACTTCACAAACCAAAACATCTCAAGCACCATTAAATGAAAATCACACCGTTTGAATAGAATTAACAAAAAACCTAAAACCACATTCAAAGAACACTCTTATCACTTACCACCAAGAAATCTTTAAGAATATAGCCAAAAGACCAACATGGGGAATATCTAAGGGGATCCCCACCATTAAGAACCTACCAACTCCCAAGGTGCAACTGGAAAACCAACACGGGGAGGCTGATCGTACCACGATTCACTGTTTTATTCCACCCTTACACCGCTGTTTTAAACTAGTTTTGTAATGAATAATCAAAATATAATAATAAATTTAACTTTATGCTTGAATCAATTAATTAATGTTAATCAATATTATAATGGTCAATGTTACTTGTTTTTATTATTTCAATGTAGGTGGAGATGATTTGGAGGGCCCTTGATGAAGTGGAAGAAAACTGGGCCAAAATTGAATGGATCCACTGACATCTGTCCATTGTTTTGAATAGTACGTAAAATACGTGTATCCAAATGAGCTGATATTTTGTACACCGATCCGAAATTTATTATTCTACATTTCATATCAAGGAACCCAATCCTGATTCGGCTTCTAAGAGGCACATACGAACTGATCTATTCAAGCCATCGAATATGCACAAAGTCAAAAGTGGCATTCTGTATTTTATCAATATCTAGAGATTTATTTGTCCAAATGGTTCTAAACTTTCGGTGGTGATATATAAGACGTGGAGATACAACTTTCTAGTTTTTTCAAAAGGGATATTCAACTGTCTAATAGCCGAAAACATTTCTCCAAGTGGTTTATTAAAATCTGGGTGCCCAAAACTACTTCTCATTTTGGATATAAAAAGACACCTTGGGAACCCCATTTGCAAGTTCGAACCATAAGATATAATCTGCCATTTTTGAGTCCTAGAGGAGTCTCCTAATCACCTTGTAGGTTCTGGAGGCCCCTATATTCATAGGGGAATCAAGGATGAAGAAGGAGTTCCACCCGAGCTTCCTCCTCCCGATGTCGAGCTAAAAGTTGGGTGTTCGTTGTGAGGGAGCTACACACATGTCAAGGGAGTTCTGATGCATACACTAGCTACTGTTTTGGATTAATTTGGGTGTTTAAACATTTCATTCCATTTATCTTATTTTATTTCAGATTTTAATGCTTGATTTGATGCATGTGAGTGTTATGCTCTTAATTTCTAACCGATCAGTGTGAGGTTTTGAGTGCGTGACTTGTGTTGTTCCGATTGGACAACACAAGAATCATTTTATTCCCCAAATTATTGAGATTTTAATATGATTTGGAAGCTCTTATTCCATGCATAAGTTCTGGATCTTGGGAATATTATTGTTATGTCAAGGTTTGGTTCTCCAAGCATTGAAATATGAGCTTAGGAATTAATCGGGATTCCAATTAATTCCAACCAAAGAATTACTCTAAACCTAAAATAAATCTCTATGAAAAATGAACTTGATATGTGTGTAGTGAAATCACATCGACCCTTTTATCTCATATTTTTCAAAATCCACTTGGTCTTTCATCTTTTAAACTATTTTGATTAAGTTACTTTCTTTAAGCGGTTTTTAAAATCACCCTCCTTTTTTAGTAGACTTAATTAAAATAACACACTCTAAACCTATAAACGCTCCTCGAGAGATGACCTAGGGTCTTCCCTAGACTACAAATCAACCTTAAAATCATAATCAATTTGAAGTGTCACGACAATGTGGTCAAATTTTGGCGCCTTTTCTGGGGAGCATTTTTGTTTTAGTGCGTGTTTTTGATAAGTTATTTGTAATTTTTTTGTGAATATTTATTTGTTTTCTCTTCTAACTTTTCAATCCTTTTGTATTCTTATCTATTCCATGTGTAGGTTTGGTGCATGATGCGTTCTAATCCGAGAGATTTACCACCTTTCGAACCTGAGCCGGAGAGGATCCTACGTCAACAACACCGAGACACACAAGACAACAATTTGAAGGAGGACACACCACACACTAAAACATTCCTTCACACTTCTTTTTCTTCTTATTCTGGAACCCAAATAAAAACTGAAATAAACTTGTATAACATTGGTGAAAATAATAGAACATTAAAGGAATTAACCTCACCCGATGTTGATATCCAACCTGCATACATTCAAATACAAGGAGAGGCACCTAATTTTGAACTAAAATCTGGTTTAATTCATTTATTACCAAGATTCCATGGACATCCTGGAGAGGACACACATAAAATTTAAAAGAATTTCATACTGTGTGTTCTACATTAAAGCCTGATAATGTTGATGAGGACCAAGTAAAACTTAGATAATTTTCATTTTCATTAGAAGACACTGCTAAAGATTGGCTATACTATGTTAATTCACCAATTAGAGGATGGGCGGACATGAAATGCCTTTTTCTTGAAAAATATTTCCCAGCCTCTCGAACTGCAACAATAAGGTAAGAAATATGTGGTATAAGACAATCTCATGGGGAAAAACTTCATGAATATTGAGAAAGATTTAAAAGATTGTGTTCAAGTTGTCCACATCACCAAATAAGTGATCAACTTTTAATTCAGTATTTTTATGAAGGTTTAATCCCTATTGATTGAAACATGATTGAGCTACTGCAGGTGGTGCACTAGTGGATAAAACCCCAATCACTACAAGGACCCTAATTGAGAACATGGAACAAAACACACAACAATTTGGTTCAAGGTTCACTGTACCAATTCGAGGTGTCCATGAGGTGCAAAGTACCGAATTTGAGAAGAAGGTGGATACAAAGTTTGAAGAGGTAAGTACCCTTCTATGACAACTCGCTCTTTCCCAAGGGAAATCTCAATATCCTCCTACCATCCATTGTGGTATATTCTCTTCTGATACCCACTATTCTGACCAATGCCCCCAACTGAGAGAAACTTCTGAGAGTTTTGAGGCGATATTTTCTGGACGCCCCTATAACCAACCCTTTAGGCAAGAACCTTACTATCCATCCAACCCTGGGTGGAAAGACAACCAAGCCTATAGGCAAGGGGGGTATTCACACCAAACTCAACAACAATGGAACCAACAAGGTCAGAGTAGTCATCCACCACAACCCAGAAATCCTTAACCACCCCAAAGGCCTTTCCAACAACCCCCTCTAAAAACTGAGCCTAGTATAGAAGATATGATGAAACAAATGGCTGCCAATAATCTCCAATTCCAACAAACCACTCAGAAAGCCATACAAGACCTCAAAACCCAATTAGGACAACTAGCTAACTCGGTGGGTGAAATCCAAATCCATGGGTCTGGTAAACTACCCTCTCAACCACTTGTCAACCCTAGGGATAAGGGAAACGTTAGTTCCATCACCCTTAGGAGCGGAACTCAACTTAAAATCCAAATAACACCTCCATTAGAGTCATCCCCTCCTGAAAAAACCACCCTTCCAACCATTGAAAAAGGTCCAAATATTGAAAAACCTTGTCCTGAGAGGAGCCCTTCAAAAGGAAAGAGTGTTTCTATTAATGAACCACCAAGCACACCCATTACTATTCCATTTCCCCAAAGGGCCACCCAACCAAGAAAACAAAATGAAATTGAACTTGATAAAGAAATATTGGAAACTTTCAAGAAAGTGTAGGTCAACATCCCCTTGATTGATGTCATCAAGAAAAATCCGAGATATGCCAAGTTTTTGAAGGAGATGTGTACCCAACGAAGGCGACTTAGAGGTGATGAGAAGGTGAGCCTGGGGAGGAACATCTCAGCATTGATACAACCATCACTTCCCACCAAGTGCAACGATCCTGGAATATTCTCGATTCCGTGCACCAAAGGGGAGTATTCTTTCTCCAATGCTATACTTGATTTGGGTTCTTCTATTAATGTGATGCCTCACTCCATATACTCTTCTTTGCAGGTCGGTGAACTAAATTCCACATGAATAGTTGTTCAACTAGAAAATCGGAGTATGACACACCCTTCTGGTGTGTTATAGGATGTTCTTGTGAGGGTTCAAAATTTAATATTTCCTGCTGATTTTTATGTGCTAAAAATGGAAGATGATATGATGAATAGACACGCCCCAATTATATTGGGGAGACCTTTCTTGAAAATCGCCAAAGCCATAATTAATGACCATAATGGTACATTATCTATGGAATTTGGTGGTGACATAGTCCATTTCAACATCCTTAATGCCATGAAGCACCCCTCAGAAGAACATTCCCCTCTCTCGGTAAATTCAATTGATGTACTCCCTTACCCTAAAATCACTTCATTTATTTCCCCTGATCCCCTTTCTGAATTTTCCTCTTTGATTGTAATTATTGGTAATGAATCATGTGTTGATTGTTGTAGTGGTCTAGAAAAGTGTCATGCATGTTTATTAATTAATAATTTCTTGAACACGGAGGATCACATGACCATCGATGATACTGCTACGCTTGTAAAAGATAATTCCTCATCTGAGGATGATACCATTGAGCAGTTAGATGAGATTAATGACCTCTCACTTTCACACACACTCCCATAAATCCAAAATCCACCTGAATTGGAACTAAAGCAACTACCTCAAGATTTAAAATATTCATATCTTGAGAATGGAAACAATTTTCCTATCATCATTGCTAGTTCACTCCCTCCTAAGCATGAATTGCGACTGCTTGAACTTTTGAGGGAGGATAAACAATCATTGGGATGGACACTTGCAGACATTCCTAGTATTATCCCATCAATTTGTACACATCATATTTTATTAACTGATGAGGTTAAACCAGTGAGGTAGGCACAATGTCGACTGAACCCAAACCTCTTAGAAGTAGTTAAAAAGGAAGTAAAAAAATTATTGGCTACTAGAATCATTTACCCCATCTCTGACAGCCAATGGGTCAGTCCCGTTCAAGTAGTTCCTAAAAAAACTAGCCTAACGATAATTAAAAATGAAAACAATGAATTGGTTCTAACTCATGTGCAGAATAGTTAGCGTTTCTGTATAGATTATCGCCGACTAAACCAACACACTAGGAAGGACCATTTCCCATTTCCATTCATTGACCAAATGCTAGAGAGGCTAGCGGGGAAGTCCCATTACTGTTTTCTTGATGGGTATTCTGGATACTTTCAGATCCATATTGCCCCCGAGGATCAGGAAAAGACAACCTTCACTTGCCCCTTTGGCACATTTTCCTATAGAAGGATGCCATTTGGCCTGTACAATGCTCCAGGTACTTTCCAGCGATGTATGGTTAGTATTTTTTCGGATTACCTGGAGAATTGCATGGAAGTTTTCATGGATGATTTTACTATTTATGGATCCTCTTTTGATGAATGTTTAAGTTTTCTTGGTTCCGTCCTATGTTGCTGTATTGAAAAGAATCTTGTATTAAATTATGATAAATGCCATTTCATGGTGCGACAAGGTATAGTTTTGGGACATGTCATTTCTGGGGATGGTATCCAAGTAGATAAATCGAAAGTGTATGTCATTTCTTCCCTACCATTCCCTAAAAATGCACGTGATGTGCGGTCTTTCCTAGGTCATGCTGGATTTTACCGTCGTTTCATTCGTGATTTTAGTAAGATTTCACTTCCCCTCTCCCGCTTACTCCAAAAAGAAAAAGATTTTGTTTTTGATAAAGAATGTGAAGAAGATTTTAATAAATTAAAATGGAGTCTCACATCACCCCCGGTAATCCAACCACCTCGGTGGGATTTACCATTTGAGCTCATGTGTGACGCCTCTAACTATGCAGTTGGGGAAGTCTTGTCACAAAGAGTCAACTAAGATCCACATGTCATAGCCTATGCCTCACGTACACTGGACCCTACCCAAGTAAACTACACCGCAACTGAAAAAGAATTCCTTGGCATAGTGTTTTCCTTGGATAAATTCAGGTAATACCTTTTAGGGTCCAAATTCATTGTGTTCTCAGACCATGAAACCCTCCAGTATCTCCTAAAGAAACCAGAATCCAAACCACATCTCATTCGTTGGATGCTCCTCTTTCAGGAATTCAATCTAGAAATTAGAGATAAAAAAGGAGCAGTGAATGTGGTGGCAGACCATATCAGTAGGATCCTCCCATCCTCGGACATTATCTCATCCCCCTGTATTCCCATTAATGACATGTTTCCTGATGAGAAATTGTACAAAGTGCAAGATGCTATTCCATGGTATGTTGAAATTCTAAATTATTTGGTAGCATCTTGCATTCCTACTGATTTCAACAAAAACCAAGCCAGTTGTCTAAAACATGAGTCTCGTTGGTACATTTGGGATGACCCCTACCTTTGGCGCACATGTAGCAATCAGGTCCTTAGGCGTTGTGTTCCCGATAGCGAGTTTCAGTCTGTCCTGAGATTCTGCCACACTCTTGCTTATGGGGGCCACTTTGGTCTCCAATGGACTGCTCACAAAGTTCTTGATTCTGGTCTCTTTTGGCCAACACTTTTTCAGGATGCCCATGAATTTTGTAAATCTTTTACTCATTTTCAAAGAATGGGGAATGTCTCTAAAAGGAATGAAATGCCACAATAACCCTTGCTCTTTCATGACATCTTCGATGTTTGGGGTATTGAATTTATGGGTCCATTTCTCAATTCTTTTGGCAACTTGTACATTCTTTTGGCCGTTGATTACATATCAAAATGGGTAGAGGCACAAGCCACAAGGATAGATGATTCCAAAACAGTTGTAGAATTTTTGAGAACTCAGATCTTTTGTAGGTTTGGATTACCTAGGTTCATCATCAGTGACCAGGGTTCTCATTTCTGCAACCAAACAATGCAATCACTTTTGTGTCGGTATGGGGTCGGTCATCGAGTATCTACTGCGTATCACCCACAGAATAATGGTCAAGCCGAGGTGTCAAATAGAGAGGTAAAACAAATTCTTGAAAAAATGGTCCAACCCAACAGGAAATATTGGAGTCTTAGACTCGATGATTCATTATGGGCTTACCATACTTCTTTTAAAACTCCCATTGGAATGTCACCTTATAGGCTTATTTTTGGAAAGAGTTGTCACCTCCCTATTGAGATTGAGCACCGGGCCTACTGGGCCATTAAAAAATGCAATTCTAACCTTTCTGGTGCAGGTTCTCAAAGGAAGTTACAGATACAGAAGATGGAAGAAATGCGTAGAGATTCTTATGAGAACTCCAGGATTTATAAGGAGTGAACCAAGGCTGCCCACGACCACCTTATCCTTCATCGAGAGTTCCAAATTGGGCAGAAGGTCCTCCTCTACAATGCAAGGCTGAAATTGCATCCCGGTAAGCTTCGTTCCCGCTGGTTTGGACCATACATTGTTACTAATGTCTTTCCATTTGGTGTTATTCCAGTTCAAAATGAAGAAACCAAGAAAACCTTCACTGTCAATGGGTAACGGCTGAAGCACTTTCATGAAGCCATTCTGGAGAACCCGATGGAGGAAATCCAAGTTCAAGAGGCAAACTATGAATGAAATCCACCAGTTTTATCCTTACTTCCCACATTCTCAATTATTTTAGTGAGGACACTGCACATTCTAGGTGTGGGGGGTGGATAAATTCCTGGGCTAGTTAGTAATTTTCATCGTTTTCTCCTTTGTTCTCTTTTTAGCCTTCTTTATGGTATTTTCATTTTTCCCCATCAACAATTTCAAAGTTTGATGATTTGGTGACTATAAAGGGGGAAAAGTAAAAATACCATAATGAAGGCTAAAAAGAATATTTGTATGAATTTAACACCAAGGAGTGATTTTCTTTTGAATTGATTTTATGTCAATGATATAAATGGTCGTATCTATGTGAAACCTTTGAGATGATTGATACTCCTTGTATGAGTAGTTTTTGGGAAAACTGTGTCACTAATATCTCCACAAATATTTGCACCAAACCACAAAGTGTGATTATTTCTTACTTAATATAAAGTAAATATATGTTGGGTTAATATTTTTCAGCTTTAAATTATATTTCCATACGTTCGTTCCTTATCCGATCTGTTTCATTACTGTACCAGATTGACCTATGCGTGTGTACCTAATGTCCGAATATTGTACGCCCTCAAAAAAAATTGGTTGTGTCTTGGTCAGGTCAAAAACTCCTCCTCCTCAACCTTTTATCTTATTATAACTATTGCAATTAGTGTCTTGAGGAGATCAAACAAGGGTTGAGAGATGAGTGTGAGATTTACTCCAATTTCAACTTCAAAAAAAATATAATAAATGAGGGGAGTGATGAAATGTGCAACATATGGGGATATCTAGGTCAGGAGCTTATGGTTTGACTTCTGAGAATTCTTAAGTGAGTGGGTCTGGAAATATGATTGCAAAGGATGTAGGATAGGTTCAGTGAAAAATCATTTAAAGCTGAATAATGTTAAAATAACCTATATTTATTTGATAGAAAGTGGAAAGAATAACATAGAATGGTTTTCACATACACACATGGAGAGTTAGTGTAATGGTTTACTTTTGAATTCCTTGCTTATGTTGGTGTCATAAATCTCTTTGAATTTTATTGTGATATGATTTATGAGACATCTTTTTCTATTTTCACTGGGAAGAACTCCTTGGTACGGTTCATGCATTGAACACATTACTTTTGTGAATTAAAATTTCCTTAAATGCTAAATCTTCATGATGTTGGAAATATATATATATGCATCATTTTATTTGGATATGTGACTTTTCCCAGGAGTGCAAATGTTTAGGTGTGGGGGTCTGATCATACCACGATTCACTGTTTTATTCCACCCTTACACCGCTGTTTTAAAATAGTTTTGTAATGAATACTCCAAATATAATAATAAATTGAACTTTATGTTTGAATCAATTAAATAATTTTAATCAATATTATAATGGGAAATGTTACTTGTTTTTATTATTTCAATGTAGGTGGAGATGATTTGGAGGGCCCTTGATGAAGTGGAAGAAAACTGGGCCAAAATTGAATGGATCCATGGACATTTGTCCACTGTTTTGAATAGTAAGAGAAATCCTTGATCCAAATGAGCTGATATTTTGTGTGCTGATCCAAAATTTAATATTCTACATTTCATATCAAGGAACCCAATCCTGATTCGGCTTATAATAGGCCCATCCGAACTGATCTGTCCAAGACACCGAATATGCACAAAGTCAAAAGTGGAGTTCTGTATTTTATCAATATCTCGATCTTTATTTGTCCAAATGGTGCCAAACTTTTAGTGGTGATAGATAATACGTGGGGATACAAATTTTCAGTTTTTTCAAATGGTATATTATACTGTATAATAGCCTAAAACCTTTCTACAAGTGGTTTATCAAAATCTGGGTGCCAAAAACCACTTCTCATTTTGGCTATAAAAAGACACCTTGGGAACCCCATTTTCAAGTTCAAACCAGAATCTATACTCGGCCATTTTGGAGTCATATAGGAGTCACCCTGGAGGTTCTGGAGACCCCTATCCTCATAGGGGAATCAAGGATGAAGAAGGAGTTCCACCCGAGCTTCCTCCTCCTCCCGATGTCGAGCTAAAAGTTGGGTGTTCGTTGTGAGGGAGCTACACACATGTCAAGGGAGTTCCGATGCATACACTAGCTACTGGTTTGGATTAATTTGGGTGTTTAAACATTTAATTCCATGTATCTTATTTTATTTCAGATTTGAATGCTTGATTTGATGCATGTGAGTGTTATGCTCTTAATTTCTAACCGATCGGTGTGAGGTTTTGAGTGTGTGACTTGTGTTGTTCCGATTGGACAACACAAGAATAATTTTCTTCCCCACATTATTGAGATTTAAATATGATTTTGAAGCTCTTATTCCATGCATAAGTTCTGAACCTTGGAAATATGATTGTTATGTCAAGGTTTGGTTCTTCAAGCATTGAAATATGAGATTAGGAATTAATCGGGATTCCAATTAATTAAAACCAAAGAATTACTCTAAACCTAAAATAAATCTCTATGAACAATGAACTTGATATGTGTGTAGTGAAATCACATCGACCATTTTATCTCATATTTTTCAAAATCCACTTGGTATTTCATCTTTTGAGCTATTTTGATTAAGTTACTTTCTTTAAGCGGTTTTTAAAATCACCCTCCTTTTTTAGTAGACTTAATTAAAAATACAGACTCTAAACCTATCAACGCTCCTCAAGAGACGACCTAGGGTCTTCCCTAGACTAAAAATCAACCTTAAAAGCATAATTAATTTGACGTGTCACGAAAATGTGGTCAGAGGCCCGGGCAGACTCCCCACCATTATGAAAAAAGGCCAACATCGATTCATCCTAGAGACATTTGTGCGAGACCAATCATTAGAACTGACATAAGATACAAAGCTTCTAAAAATTTTCCAACAGTGACCAAAAACCCCACCAAAAGGGGTAGGGAGGGAGGGGACCAACCACCAGGGCATCAAAACCATGACCCAAGACAAAACAACATCTCCGCATCCCTAGATGAGTAATATTCAAATTTGAGACTGATTTATCTAACAGAACCCATAAGTAACACTAAAAGTTATTACAACTGATGAGATTCAACCCCCAGGACTTTAAGGTAACGTGATGACCACACCTCTTCAAATCCATGAGAAACCTCACATCCCAAATGGGTCGTTGGAACAAAACAACCATAGAAAACAATTTAAACTTATTTTACTTTCAATACCAATGACAGAAATAAATTCGGGGTCCCATACACTCTCGGGGTTCCTGAACATGCACCAGCTTCACTCTGAGGCCTATAGATGGATCCCTAATGTTCGAAGAATCTCTTTCCTCATAGTCAGGCATTGAAGACTCCTAAATAGAGCTTCTCCTTTTTGGTGCCACATGCAACCACACCTAAATCAATACAACATCAACAAACACAACATACCCCAACATCCAAATAATCCCTCACGGTACATCTACTAAGACTGGGGTTTAGATGATACACTTGAATCAGTTCTTCACCTTCACCAATAAACTTCAAAGGGAAATATGCATGATGAACACTCCCCTTTGAATAGAAAAATTAGAACTCCCTAATAGGAGGACACACCCCTATAAAAATAGGGATTCCCGAAGGATTATATGAAATCCACCCTTGCTCTTCAAAGAGGACCCACACTGTGAGGCTTCACCAAACATGACCATTGCGGCCTATAGAAGCACTAAAATCCTTTCAATACATTGTTCATCACCTATAATTCTGAACTGCCTTCACCCTTCCTCATTGGAATTCCTTTCGCCATTTCTGGGGGGGGGGAACCTTTCGACGCAACGGTGTCAAACTTCATACCTGACGACTCAGAAAACTCAAAGAGACCAAAACTCCTATCAATTTCCCTCACATCTGTCATCCCGTTGCGAGAGGATCCACTTAACCAAAAAAGAAAAAGGAATAGACTTAGCACTATCACTCAAAAGGGGGAGTCCTTTCTTTAATCAACTGGAGGGTCATCCAGTGGTGAGTTACTGGTGGCCTCACTTCAATCACAGTCAGTGGTCCCAGTGAGCTCGTAGGGTCTAGAAAGCCATGTGGAGTCGGGGACGCTATCCTAGAATACTTTTTGTGGCGGTGGCATGATTGGCATATGGCTGCCAACCATATGTCCCAGTCGCCCGCTGACACTAGCCTCCTCTTGCATCGTTCCTCGTATCTTTGTTTTGAATTCATGGAAATCTGATTTTTAAGTAAAAATGATTTGATTTTTTAATAATTGGTGGTTGTGTGGTGTGTCCTTGTATTTTTTAAATATTGGATGTGAGGAGTTTTGAGCCGAGAATCCTTTTTTAATGATTTATGTCCTGAGTTTGAATTCTTATTTGTAAGTTGGTGTGCAAGCGTGTGGTTAATGGTTTCTTTTGAAAAGTGCTTCGAGAATCCCTTGTAGCAGTTCTCCCTACAAATTTAGTGTTTTCTTGCAGTATGTCTTAGCCATTGGACCGGTTTGATTAGGTCCATGGATTTCTTTCTTGACTAGTGCATGCCCCCATAAAGCATTAACATACGATTGAAGTACGACCACCAGTAACTCACCGCTGGACGACCCTCTAGTTGATTGAAGCAAGGACTCTCCCTTTTGAGAGATAATGCTAAGTATATTCCTTTTTATTTTCAGTTAAGCGGATCCTATGGCAGTGGTATGATAGACACGAGGGAAATTGATAAGAGTTTTGGTCTCTTTGAGTTGTCTGAGTCATCAGGTATAAATTTTGACACCGTTGCGTTAGAAGGTTTCCCCATAGAAATGGTGAAAGGAATTATAGTAGGTAAGGGTGAAGGTGGTTCATAATTATCAGTGCTAACCGATGTCTTGAAAGGATTTTAGTGATTCTATCAGCTGCAAGGGTCATGTTTGGTAACGCCTCACAGCATGAGTCCTCTTTGAAGAGAAAGAGTGGATTTCATAGAATCTTTCAGGAATCCCTATTTTCATAGGGGTGTGTCCTCCCCTTATTGAGTTCTAATTTTTCTATTCAAAGGGGAGTGTTCATCATGCGTCTTTCCCTTTGAAGTTTCTTGGTGAAGGTGAAGAGGTGATGCATGTGTATCATCTAAACCCCAGTCTTAGTAGATGTTCTACGAGGGAGTATTTGGATGTTGGGGTATGTTGTGTTTTTTAGAGTTGTCTTGATTGCGGTGTGGTTGTGTGTGGCACCAAAAAGAAGAATCTCCATTTGGGATTCTTCAATGCCTGACTGTGAAGAAGGAGATGCTTCAAACATCAGGGATCCGACCATAGGTCTTAGAGTGAAGATGGCACATGGTCAGGAACCCTGAGAGTGTATGGGACCCTAAATTTATTTCATTCACTAGTATTGAAAGTAAAAGTAGTTTAAATTGTTTTTTATGGTTTTTCTATTCCGAAGAACCATTTGGGTGCATGAGGTTTCCTGTGTCTTTGAGGAGGCGTGGTCATCTTGTTACCTTAAAGTGTTGGGGGTTGAATCCCACTGGTTTTAATCACTTTTAGTGGTCTTTATGGGGTCTGTTAGATAAACCAATCTCAAATTTGAATAGTACTCATCTAGGGATGTAGAGATGTTGGTTTGTCTTGGACCATGGTTTTGACGCCCCAGTGGTTGGGCACTACCCTCCCCGCCCCTTTTGGTGGGGTGTTTGGTCACCGTCAGAAAATTTTAAGAAGTTTTGTATCTTCTGTTAGTCATAATGATGGGTCTCGCACAAATGTCTCTGGGATGAATTGATGTTGGCCTTTTTTCATAATGGTGGGGAGTCTTCCCGGGCATCCCTATGTTAGTTTTCCAGTCGCTCCTTGGACGTTGGTAGGTTCTTAATGGTGGGGAGCCCCTTCTGGAATCCCCATGTTGGCCTTTTGGTTATATTCATAAAGATGGATTGGTGGTAAGTGATAAGAGTGTTATTTGAATGTGGTTTGATCTTGTTTGTTAATTCCAGTCAAATAGTGTGGTTTTTGTTTAATGGTTCTTGAGATGTTTTGGTTTGTAAAGTTAGTTTTTGTGGGTGTTGGAGTTCCTTTATTTGATCAGTCAACTGGTGGGTCAGCCAACAATGAGTTATTGGTGGCCACACTTCAATCACATGTTAATGCTTTATGTGGGCATGCACTAGTCAAGAAAGAAAACCATGGACCTAATCAAACTGGTCCAATGTCCAAGACATATTGAAAGAGAACACTAAAATTGCAGGTATAACCACTATAAGGGCTTCCCGAAGTACTTTTCAAAAGAAACCATTAACCACATGCTTTCACACCAACTTACAAATAAAAATTCAAACTCAGGACACAAATCATTCAAAAAGGATTCTCGGTTCGAAATGCCTCACATCCAAAATTTCCAAAATACAAGGACACACCACACAAACACCAATAATTAAAAAATCAAATCATTTTTACTTAAAAACCAGATTTCTATGAATTCAAAACAAAGAGACAAGGAATGATGCAAGAGGAGACTAGTGTTAGTGGGTGATTGAGACATATGGTTCACGATTAAATGGAAATCACGCCACTGCCACAGAGAGAATCATAGGACAGTATCCCCTAATACACATGGATTGCTAGACCTTGTGAGATCATTGGGACCACTAACCCTACCCCCATTTAATTTCCTCTAAACAATATTAACTACAAGGACCAAAGACCCAGACAAACCTCAACTTACCTCAGGTAACTCGAGTCCCTCCATGAGGTGTGCTGGCAAGGCACCTTACTCGTAGCTAGGTCATCAAGTCCTGACAACCTTAACTCCAGTCTACTGTGAATCTTCCTAAAGGAACATGACCCAAGAGATAAAAACTCCTCTGATACCATTTCTTCATGAACCAGGCTGGGTCATCATTAGACCCAGTTCGCGACATGGCCCGAAGCGCATTCCCGATCCCCATGGGCTAGCACAAGTGCCCAAGTACCAAAATAGTGAAAGGGAACGATTTACCTGAAATGAGAGACATAAAACAATCAACAAGATAGATAAAATGAAATTGAAAAACTATCAACCAAAAAATCCCTTAAACTAAAAAAACTTAAAGGTCTATAACTCGAACTAATAACTAAAAAAAATGACAACAACGAAAACTAAAATTCTGACTCAAACCGCCCAGCAAAAAGAGAGACCACATCAACACCACCCTACATGAGAAGACCAACTGCAACCTAAACCACCCTTACCGAGCACGACCTCACAACATGGAATACACAAGAAACAAGGTCTACATACACCCAAGGATGTATGTAGGGTGTGATCCAAAGACCTAGTAGGATACCACCAAATGAAAAGATTCCATTCCACAACATCCAAGAGATAATTTAATGTGATTATTCAAAATTATACTTTCAAAAAACTTTTAAAGAAAACATTTACAAGATAAATGCTAAAAGAAAACACTAAGAAAAACCATTTCACAAACAGCATTTTAAAGAGGAAGAGAAAAATTCATTAAGGGCACACACACACATACTCTCTCACACACACACAAGTTATCCTCCATATTCCAATGAAAGTAACCATATCATGGATGGTAGAGCACTATGGGTAAATCCCCTAAGGTTCATCTAGCTCGAATGGGACCCTAGAACCTCATGTCTCGGTGAAACGTGTCTTAGAAACCATGACCCTCAGTAATTTATATGTTTAGTTAGTGTTGAAATTGTCAATCCAGCTAAGTGAAACAAGGACGATGCCCCTTTGGATCACTAGCACACTAGTTCTAGTCCACCCACCTAGATACCCGGGGTTTTCCCTTATGCTCAATCAAATTTCACATTCACATAGTATAATGCTTTCTCATATCACAGACCAAAGTGCTTCATTTCCCTCTAAAAATCTTCATTTAAATATACACACACCACAAAGACCTTGAAATGTATTTCACACCTACAAAATAACCCCAAAACCCTTCCAACCATGTTTTGCACCTAAAAACCAACGTATAAAACGTTTTTATAAAACAACACATAACTTTTCCCAACACACAAAACAATTTATTTTAAAGAAAAATTTATTTCTAACTGAGTCAGACATTAAATTACTACCAAAACATCCTTTTCACACTAAAAATAAATAAGTGAACATTTCCAAGAATTATCAAATCAAGACTCACATGAGAAACATGACCGTTCTAAAAGGAGTCCCAAATTCCATCATATGTGCATATCAAAAATATTCCTGAAAACATTTCGCACCACCCCAAACAATTCATTAAACACTACCAAACATTTATACAACAACATGCATATGAACAACAAGAATATTTTATTCAGGAAATCCAATTTCAACCAATGAGTATGTAAAAACATTTTAAAACATAGTTTGCGCCATGTAATTAAAACATAAAACATATTAAAATTAACTAAACAAACAAAATAAATTATCTAAAATATGCAAAGGCATAGAACCACCTACCTTGGTGTCGAAGACTGCCAAAATTTGGTGCGGAACTCCAATCGCACTCAATTTTCACCCCTAGGAATCCAAATTGGACCCTAAATCAATAATTAGAACAAAAAAAATCAAAATCGAACCCTATATCAGACTACAAACCTACTGGAAAACCAAAACTCTAGAGAAAAAAAGAGGGAGACTCAACCGGGATGAGGAGGGAACACTGGAGGTGTGGGAGGCGCTGGCGAGAACTTGCAGGAAGGGGAGGAGGCCAGCCGAGATGCAGCTAGTCTGGAGAATGGCGCAGGTGAGGAGGCCAGTCGGGAGGTGTATGGTCTGGTGGATGACGCGGGTGAGGAGGATGAATGGAAGGAGTGGGAGGCGGTCAGGCGGCCTGGAGAGGGACCAGGGGGAGGCGACGTCAAATGTGGGAGGAGGGGAGATGGCGGCGAGGTGCAACACACATGGGGAGGTGTGGCTTGATGGAGTTCCAAGGGGTAGGGGGTGTGCCGTGATGGGAATAGGGGTAAGGGGGGAGGTCCACAAACCCTAGGAAAAAAAATAAGAACAACCAAAATAAAAAGAAGAAAAATAAAATAAAAAGAAAAACCAAAAATAAAACCAATAATAATAATAATAAAGATAATAGTTATATTAATAATAATAATAGTAATACTAACTTAATAGAACTATTTTCCTTTTCACTAATAACAATAATAGTAATAATATCCTCAAATAGTATTATTATTATTACCATTAAAACAATTCATTAAGTTAATTATATTTTTCTTATTTTTTTTATTTTCACTTTGTTATTCACTTAATTTTATTTTTTTATTATTAATTAATTTTATTTAATTAATTTAACATCAGAAGGTCACTCGGTGGACTAGGTGAGGCAGCACAATTTTAAAATCATGCCTCGACCAAGTGTCAGATGCTATCAAGCCCCAAAAACCCATTTATCGACAAAAACTCAAAATTCATCCAAGACTCATCCTGCACCTCGACTGAATATTTCAATGCCAAGTAAAATAATAAAGTGACCGTAACTTGATATTATATTAAAAATAATATTAATAAAAACGTAATACAATTTATATTCTTAACACTAATAATAATAATAATATCTTCAAACAATATTATTATTATTATCATTAAAACAATTCCTTAATTTTTTTATTACACTTATTATTTTCATTTTATTTCCATTTCATTATTCAATACATTTTATTTATCTGCCTCAAACATCAGACAAGTCATACAATGAAGTGGGAAAGGCCGCACGGTGACTCAGGAAAGACCATTCGGCTTCGACCACAGGGCCTTGAATACTGTCAAGGCCAAAATGTATGTTTTTAAATAAGAACCCAAAAATTTAAGTTGGGATTCAACCTGAACTACCCAGTGCCCAACAAAATTAATAAAATAAATAAATTTGAAAATGGCAGGTGTGACACATAGAACACAATCAATAGGTCTCATGGGCCACACACACACACCATATAAAAAATCACATACACACCATATCACATAATAGTTCTCATAGCTATGCATGCACACACGTATGAATGATAAAATGAAATTTTATACAAAGGACTTAGTGCCTCAAGAGTATCGATTCCTAATACCAAAAATTGCCACCCGAATCAAGAATGCACACCAATGATTCCTAGAACCATTCCTAATTCATAACATGAGGATTCTAGAATCATGATTCAAGAATCAATATTCAATAATCAAGATTCAAGAAGAAGAACATAACACAGTCTTATAGATATATAAAGTCACCCAATGAGATCCACCACTAACGGTATATCAAGATCAATTTAGGAAAATAATAGAAAATCTCTAGATTTAGATGTATATTCATAAATAAATTGATAATTACTTATTATATTGTAATAAAATTCATAGATCTATCTATGTCATCCCAAATATATGAATCCTTCCAAGAGGAGTATAGGAGATCCAAAAGAAATGTGAAGAATGGAGAAATAATGACCTTTTACCTTGAATTATCATAGGAAAAAGCCTCTAGATCCACCATAATTGGAGTTAGAAGGGAGATTAATCACCAAGAATAACCACAAGAGTCCGTAGGTTTGATATCCCTAGGTGTATGAGTAAGAATGAAGGGTTTATAGAGGTTTCAAGTTAAAATCCCAATTTTTAGATTAATTAATTTTTTTTTGTGAATAGTTTTGTCACTGAAGCACAATTGATTGTCACCTATCAACCGTTCAAGGGTCTGGTACTCTACTAATGTGTATAGCAGCACTTGGGTCGAATCCTCAGTGATGATACTTTTTTTATAGTCTATTGTTTTTTGTGATTTGTATTTTTAATGGTGGGTTTGTTTAAAGAGCTTAATTAAATTTATCAATGGATGATGCTTGATTGATTTAAAAAATTTATAAATATTGGGGTGAGTTCATTATTGTGGATTTAAGATTATGACATCATTGATATTTGCTTTATATTTCATTAAATTAACACCCACTTCACAAGATGACTTTGATCAGAACTATAAAGTGTTATGGATTTAATCTAAGCCATAACTTAACAAGGGGTCTAATGACAATCGATACTTGTTTATGGAAGTGTATTTTTGGTTCCAATAATCCATGTAATCCACATGTTAAACAAAACATGTCATTAATCCATGACATTTTAAGTTCAATATACACAATGTTAACCTAAAGAATATTCATTGAGAAAAATATCTCAATCACTTAATATCCCTAAATTATGATTCACCTAAATGGTAGATTTACTCATCCATTTTTATGGTTATTAATATAGTAATATGTGTTTATGGTGATTAATTATAAATAGAACAAAAATAATGGGATAATAAAAGAGTTGTGCATCGAACACACACACGAATGATGATGAGAATTAAAAATGGACTTTTGATTGAACAAGGAAGCAAAAGAAGGGATGAGGTTTCAACTTTATTTAAAAAAATTTAAGAGTATTAATATTTAATAATAGAGGTTTGATGATTAATATAGATTAATAATAAGAAACATGCATTAAAATTCTATTGAAATGAAAACAAACTTACATGATTACAAATAAGAAGAACACAAAATAACATGAAAAAGAGAGAGGAGGAAGGGTATCTCAAGTGAAAATTTAAGTTTGGAAGGTCCTATAAATAATTTAACAAGGATTTGGTCATTACAATTTATACTCCACTATTCTGAAATTCCAAATCCTTGTAAGGATAAGAGGGGGATGTATTTATAGCCCAAAGTGGTGGACTGTTTGTATTCTAAATCTGCCCCTCCACTTGGATCACTAATTTTTCCATTGATATAGCTAAATATAGAGATATTATATTCTTAAAAGTTTTATATATTAATATTTTCCATATACTATGAAAATTTTACAATCATTGGACTTTTGTATCCAAATTTACGTATGTTTTACTAAGTAATGTGCAACTATCCATTTTTTATCAACACTTTTTAAAAGGATGGAATGTGGATGGATTTCTGAATAGTAATATGTCATAAAATAAAAATATTTTCTTCTAAAAAGTATGACTCCTATATATTTTATTTTATACTAAAAAATATCATCTCTAATCAATGTCTATATCAGGATAAATTTCCATAATTGTGTGCTATTTTTAATTCCCAGACAGAATGATGGGCTGGATTTCATAGATTAATTTGGGCCCCTTTTTGGTGGATTTGAGTCTTGAAATTTTTATCAAAGATGAATTTTATTGTCCCCTAATGTTGGTGGAGAATTAACGATTTTTAACTTTTTTATTGAGCCCAAAAATTTAATCTTCATGGACAGTCTAGTTTCTTTATATATTCTTTTGGGTTTCTTGTATGGATCATATGACCATTCAAATGGAGGAATTGGACAAAGATTCCTTATAATGATATGTTGGAAATTGAATAAGTAATCTTAAAAAATAAGAATAATACAATTTGGATATGTAGGGTTATATTTATAAATAAAATTGTAAAGTGATCTGATTAGAGTAATTCAAATAATGCTAAAAAATTATATTTAGTAGTAAAAAATGGGTATTTCACACTAATTATTAACTTTTACATGAAAATTAATAAAGGGAGTAGAAAAAAGGTTATGAATAAAGGAATAAAATAAAATCCCCCACACTTATTATTGTGTATGTCCTTATGTACAAAAAATATAAAAACATAATAAAATCATTCTCACTCATCAATAAATATTAAAATTTTGTTTTCATCAATCAGGGGAGGTTTTGACCATTTCAATCATCCATATTGAATTAGACCACAAATTGTTACAAAAAAAATGTTCCAAAAAAAAATCATTTTTCATACTCAAATTTAGAAATGGAAAATATGGGAACTCAAAACTCACTCCTCTAAAGATGATAAAAATTTATTTATGGATGTTCACTCATTCACCAACCAAAAGTGAAAATCACAGAGTTTGAAAGAGATCACAACTTTCATTACCTTATTCTAAAGTGCATAAGAATCAATAGGTCCTTTTTGGGGGTTTTTCTATGGCTATGGAATGGTATGAATTTAATGTCTAAAATAGTGGAAAAGAGGGGTAAAACACCAGCATATGTAAAACAATGCACATTTTTTTTGAAATGAAACATAGAAGGAAATAGAAACACATATTTTCAAGGGAATTATTGTGCGAAGAAAGACACAAAAGAGGAAAAAAATATATGAAAAGATGAGAAATTTAAAAAAAAAAATATTCTCCCAATGACATAAGTGTTTTTTTTCCTTTTTTCCCTTTTTTACTTTTTTTTCGAAAGATGAACTTGAAACATATCTCAAACTCATCTCTCAAAGCATGTTTGATCTCCTCACATCACTAATTGTAATAGTTATAACAAAATCAAAGGTTTAGGAAGATTGATTTTTAACTTGCCTAAGACACAACCCTTTTTTTAATTTTTTTTTTGATTTTTTTTGTTTTTTTGCAACACTTTTCAGTAAGATATTTACAAGATTTCATAGACATATATACATTCCCAAAACCCACTGAATGAAAACCACTCTCCCACACTAAAATGAATTATTTCCCTCAAGCATATGATAACAAACTGAAAATCAAGAAAAGTATACACAAAATGAAATCCATTCCCCCTACACTTATATTTCAATAAATTATGCAATAAAAATCCATGTAGATTTTGGATGGGACACTATATTGGTCTTGTAATGTGGCTATCAAAGAAAAGGTTTTCATAGTCACGAAGGTGATTTCAAAAGGAGGATTAATGTAAGGGTAATGAGAGGTAATTTGGCTATTTTGATTCTCATGTGGTTTAGAAAATTCCTCTATCATATGAAAGCACAACAATGTAGGAAATTAAATTCGAAGGTCCATAAACTCAAGACTCACAATCGGGGGTGAAAAACACACAAAATGAAAAGATCGTTATATTTGACCTTAGAATTAAAACTAATATTATTCCTCACAGCTGGGGAAAATCATTTTCCAAATAAAAAAAAATTGAGCACTCAATTTTTTTTTTGGTTTTGACACAAGATTATTTATCCAAATTTATGATGAAAATACAAAAATTTTGAGATTAAACCATGTTTTTGACTCCCTAAAATGGTTGGAAAAATTTTAAAAAGTGGACGGTGAGTAATTACATCTCTTTTTTTATATATTTTTTTAGGTTCATATTTTAGTTTTTTTTAATTTTTATTAAATTATACACCCACACCAAAAAAAAAGAGGAAAAAAAGGGTTTGATGAAGAAAGTGGTAAAAAAATGAAAGAGGGAGGAATAAAGAGAGAGAGAGAGAGATAAAGAGAGATAAATATGGAGTTAAAGGGAAAGAAGTTCCCCTTGGTTTGGATTTGGTGGGTTTGCATCTCCATCTAGTAGAAGTAGATGTGGTTCCTGAGCCATGTTTCCTCTCTAGTGATTCTTTAGAAAATTCTCATTACCTAAAAGAATCAAAAAACAAAAATCATTCTTCATTTACTGAAAAACTGAAAATAAATTAAAATTTCATAAAATTAAAAGAAAAATTGGGTTGCCTCCTCAGAATAACTGCATTTATTTTGTCCACAACTGGATAATTTTAGTTGTCTACTCATAGTCTGATGGTGGCCACCATATTTTCTCAAAACTAGTGTGCTTTTAGAAAAACTGATCCTTTGGGAGGATCAATTGTTCATTGGATAATTTCCTCCCTTCCTTTATGTTTCACTTTCAATTCAATTAGGGTAGAAATAGAATATAGGTATCCTCTCTTTGGTCTTAAACTTGAGAAATTATGCATCCCACTGAGTGTTGGTTTTCTATGCTTGGAAGTTTAGGAAGGTGTTTCAATTTTTATGGTGCATTTATGTAAGGTTTAGATAATATGAAGTCATAGTATGAGATACCAGTTGTTCTAAACACATTTTTTTCATTGTATTTCAATGTGAAGTAATGAGGATAAATGGTAACATGAGACTCAATATATTTTTATAGATCATTAATATCATTTTTTTCACCAAATAATGGTCAATTTCAACCTTACGAGTGAGCACTTTATTAATGAGGGAAAAAATATCAAACAATTCACTTCCATCATGACAAAATAAACACATTGGTTAAGGGTTCACCTCACATATATTAGAATTTTTATAATCATGGATATGAAATGATGAATGTTGGATAATATAATTTGAATCAAAAAATTATAATGCTAGTTTATTTTCCTCATTATCATCCAAGTTGGAGCAGTAGAGATTATAGGTGATATGGGATTCCAAATACTTTTCAAGATCATTTAGATATATGGAATTTACATTTTGAAATTTCAACATCAACTTCTCCATTTATGACTTGGTTAATGAGGATGCAATATTCACAAACTTATCTATCACTAGAACAGGAAGAACATGATGGATTGGGATTCAACACACTCTCAGAGAGACTTTAATAATCATATATAGAAAATAAAAATTGATTCTATGATGGGTATTGCATGGATTGAAAAATATTGAACTTGACCAATTGGTTACCAAATTACATGGATATGATGCCAGTATGGACATTAATTTTGGTTTTAGATGTCATGAGGAAAGGTATTCCTAGAATCATAGGATATTGTTAATAAGTTGTCTCACCTTCCATATTAAGGTTATAAAATCCAACTAGGAATATAAGATCATTGACTCAAACAAGGACATCCTCAATTTTTCCCTCAGGACTAGTTGTGCTTCGATTGAATAACTGGATGAAAACACCTGTTGGGTGAAAGGGACCTAGAACAAGGTTATAGAATATGGATTTGGGCATGATATTTATCAATTCTTCTAGGTCCATGAGTGCATAATTGAAGTTGGAACTTTCAATTTGGCATAGGGCAGTAAATTCCCCTAGATCTTTTCTCTTTATGGGTATGGACTGCTGGGTCAAAACATTTTCAAAGGTCCTAATTTTCCTCTTATGGGTGCATAACTCCTTAAGAAACTTTTCATACTTAGGGATTTTTTTGATGGAATATAAGAGGGTAATGTTCAATTTAACACGTCTAAACATGTCGAGCATTTCAAGATTGGGTTCAAAGGATTTCCTTGTCTTAGAGACAACTTGAGGAAAAGGAATTGGGTTCCTTATAGGGATGGAAGGAAGTGAGGGAGTGGATTAAGGTTTCTTTTCTGGTTTATTTTTCTTTCCATTTTCTTGGTCAACATTTAAAGTGGAGTTGGAGGAATCTTAATGAGGTATAATGATTTTCTTTCTTGGTCTAAATGAAATTTAACTTATAATACCCTTATGGTTGGGTAATGGATGATCTAGGAGTTGGGAATAATTTGGTTGTTAATGCTAGCTTAGGTGGGATTCAAGTTGACCAATTTGGGTTTTAAGGTTTTTAAGGATAGAAAGGGTGAAGGAGGAAAGATCTTCAACTACACTTTCCCATGGTTTCTTAGAATAAGAGGTTTGTCCCAAATTGGGATTGCCTTGATTTTGGTTCTTGGGAATGTGCTTATATTAAGTTGGGAATTGGGAAGGCTCATTAGGATAGTGGAATCTAGGAGGAGAAAGAGGGGGATCGATCCTTTGAGGTTGAGGAAAAAAAGGTTAAGGTTGTTGGAAGTTACTAACACCTTGACCATATTAGAATTGGTTTGAGTTTTGAGGATAGAATTGAGGGGGATGAGAAATAGGATTATCATACCTCAATCCTGGGTTAAAGGTAGAAGAGAAGGGACCAGAGTGGGATTGGTTGAAGTTTCTAATGAACTGACCTGATTGTTAAGTGTTGGTATTCCTATGAACATATACTACATTGAGATCCATTGGTCTGGATGAATTACACTGATCCTCTTGAAGTTGTGGACATGTGTTAGTTGGATGATCTGGTGAGCTGCAGATTCCATAGTTTTTAATAGGTCCAAGGAACAAAGATTTTAGAGAAGATAAGGTTGGGGATTTGGAAACCACTTTTAGTTGTCTCAAAAGACCTGTAAGTTAAATCAACCACTCGATCATCATGTCGGACTCTATGGATTGATTCTCTTGGAATTTTTTGACTTGAGCATGTTCTTGAGTATGGAATTGCTAAATGTTTGCATCCATATTGCTTATGATATCTCATGCAGTTTTAGGAGTTTTTTTTCAAAAATATAATCGCTAATTGTGGCATCAATTAAAGTTATCTCTATAGAAAATAACCCCTAATAGAAGTATTGGATCAAGAGTTAGTTAGAGATTTGGTGATGTGGGCAGGTTGCCACTAGCTTTTTGAATGTCTCCCGATACTCATAGAGTGATTCATTAGGGAATTGACAGATACCACTAATTTCCTTTAGGATAGAAAAAGTATGAGAAGAAGGAAATAATTTCTCTAATAAGAGTTGCTTCATGTAAATCCATGAGTTTATGGAACCAAGAGGGAGATAGTAGATCCATGACCTGGCAGAGTCAGCTAGGGAGAAAGGGAATGCTCGAAGTTTGATTTGTTCTTCAGAAACCCCTTGAGGCTTCATGGTAGAGAACACAACTTGGAACTCTTTGAGATAAAGATATGGATCCTCACCAGCTAGCCTATGTAAATGAGGTATAAGATGAATCAAACTCAATTTTATTTCAAAATTAGCCTCAATATTAGGATATTTAATACCAAGGGGTTGGTAATTCATATCAGGGGAAATGAGTTCTTTAAGGGTTTGTTCCATAGAATTGTACATATCTAGTTTAATTGGTTGGGAAATGATTGGATCTTGAGTGATTTGATTATATCTAATATTACTCCTAAGTTAGTGAAGAGTTCACTCTATTTCATGGTCAAATAGATCCAATGGATTGTTTGGGAGGCTACAGGGCATTCAGATAAATTTTTATAGATGAGAAAGGTGGGTTTTCTTTGTGTTTTTTTTTCAGATTTTTTTGGTTTATTATTTTTTAATTTTTTTTTGTTTTAAAAAATTAAAAAAACTATCAACTACTTAATGCACCATCCCTAGAAAAAACAACATTTTAAGAATGGCCAATCATCACCTACTGAATGTTTAAGGGTTCTATGCTCTGCTAATGTGTATAACGTCACTCAGGCTGAATCCTCAGTGATGGTACTTTTTTTATTGTTGATTTTTTTTATGATTTGTATTTTTAATAGGGGGTTGTTTTAAGAGCTTAATTAAATTGATCAATTGATTATGTTTGATTGATTTAACAATTTTATAAATATTGGGGTGAGATTATTATTGGGGATTTAAGATTATGATATCATTGAGCTTTTCTTTATATTTCATTAAATTAACACCCACTTCATAAGATGACTTTGATCAAAATTCACAAGTGTTAAGGATTTAATCCAAGACATAACTTAAATATGGGTCTAATCATAATTGTTTATGGTATTGTATTTTTGGTTCCAATAATCCATGGAATCCACATGTTAAACAAAACATGTCATCAATCCATGACATTTTAAGTTCAACATAAACAATGTTAACCTAAAGAATATTCATAGAGAAAAATCTCTCAATCACTTAATATACCCAAATTATGACTTACCCCAATGGTATATTTAATCATCCATTGATATGGTTATTAATCAGGTAATATGTTTTTATGGTGATTAATTATAAATATAATAAAAATAATGGGGTAAAGAAAGAGTTGTGCATTGAACACACACACAAACGGTGACGAGAATTAAAAAAGGACTTTCGATTGAACGAGGATGAAAAAGAAGGGAAGAAGTTTCAAATTGATTTAAAATATTTTAAGAGAATTAATATTTAATAATATAAGGTTTATGATTAAAATATATGAAGAATAAGAAACATGAATTAAAATTCTATTGAAATGAAAACAAACTTACACGATTACAAATAAGAAGAACACAAAAGAACATGAAAACAAAGAGAGGAGGAAGGGTCTCTAAAGTGAAAAATTGAGTTTAGAAGGCCCTCCCAGGAATTTTTAAAGGCTTTGTTCACACCAATTAATCCTTCTATATTCTTAAATTCCAACTCCATGCAAGGAGAATAGGGAGATGCATTTATAGGCCAAGGTGGTTGACTGTTTGCATTCTAAATCTTCCCCTCCACTTGGATCGCCAATTTGGCCATATATACAGCTGAATATTGAGATATTATATTATTAAAAGTTTTATATATTTATTTTTTATATCTAAACTGAAAATGTGGTGGTCATTGGACATTTGTAGCCAAAGTTATGTCTATTTTACTAAACAATGTGCAACTGTCCATTTTTTGTCAACACTTTTTTGAAGGCTGGAATGTGAATGGATTTTTGAATAGAAAGATGCCATAAAATCCAAATTATTTATTCTAAAAAGTAGTATTCCTATATCTTTGATTTAAAACTGAAAAATATCAGCTCAAATTCATATATATATCCTGATAAAAGTCTATAATTGTGTGCTAGTTTTAATTCCCGGACAGAATGGTGGGCTGGATTGCATAGAATCATTTGGGATCCTTTTTGGTGGAGTTGGCCCTTTAATTTTTTTTATTAAAGATGAATTTTATTTTCCCCCAAATTTTGGTGTATAATCAATGATTTGGGACTTTTTTATTGAGCCCATAAATTCAATCTTCATCGATGGTCCAGTTTCTTCACAAATTATTTGGGCCTTCTTGTGTGGACCATATGACCATTCAAATGGAAGAATTAAACAAAGATTCCTTCTAATGATATATTGAAAATTGAATAATTAAACCTAAAAAACATGAATTATACAAATTGGATAAGTATGGTGACATTTATAAGTAAAATCCTAAACTGACCAGACTGGAGTAATTCAAATAATGCTCAAAAATTATATTTAGTAGTAAAACATGGGCATTTCACACTAATTATGAACCTTTATATAAAAATTACTAAAGGAAGTAGAAAAAAATTACAAATAAATAAATAACATCAATCGCATGGTTTACCAAACTGTGCATCGAGAGTGTGAGGCTCACTACCTATTTAGGGAACTTGCATAGTTTGATTGTATGGTTTGGTAAACCATTTTCTAACTATGTTTTTAAATATGTTTCGAGTTACACAGTTTCCTATGGGATGTCACATATTTATCTCTAACTATGTTCCAACCATTCAAGCCTCAATTCCTATACAAGGAACCCACATGATTTGTTTGCATGTTTTGGTAAATTGTGTGCCAACTATGTTCTATCTACTACCCCTCCCCAATAAGCTGCATGGTTTCATCAAGAGAACCACACAATTTTCTAAAACTGTTGTCAATTTGTGCACCCCTTCAAAAGATTTTAAAACCCTCCAAAACCATCTATAAGTTACACAATACTTCAATCAAAAAAATAATAACTCAAAAAAACTTAACGAATAAAAAAAGGCATAATTTACCTAAACAATTTAGTCTATTATAATGTCTTAATTATTTAAAAAAATTCTACTTGAGTATTCGAAATAATAATATTGTAATGGAATGTTTTTTTGTGTTATTTGTTCTCTTTATCTTAAAAAATTCTTCAAACTTCTCTAAATTCCTCTAAAAACTGAATTTTACTAAAAAAAATTAAAAACACATTAAATTTGATATTATAAAGTCTAGTTAATAGTGTAACATAGTAAAAATGTATATATAAATAAAGGTAAAAAATCTTACCACCCCTAAAATTTTTTCTATCCCAAAAAAAAAATACCAAAATCCAATCACATGGAAAACATAATTTGATATGATAAAATTTCAATTCATCATGATCATAAATATAAAGTTATAACTAGAAATTCCAATAGCAAAAAACTCATCCAATTAAGATTACTTAATTACATCTCATACATAACTCTATTTCCCAACTCTACTCCCCTTTCACTCATATATTTCAGCCTTTTGTTAGTATTTATTCTCAATTACTACTACCTTACTAGAATATCATTTCACTCATCGTTCAAGGATCATTTTCAATTAATTTATGGTGTGACGCCCTTCGGGTCACAAGTATGTATGATTTTGAGCACAATTCATCTCTTTTTAGGATATAGAGGAATTTAGAGTTGGGGGTGATGTTATTAATATTTTCACAATTTATTATATACTCCATTTACTTATTTTATATGAAATGTTCATAATTTGTGTGAAATATTAATGTTTAAATATTAAATATAATTTTAGAGAACTATTTGAATTCATCCAGATTCAAGTATGTTTAATTTTTTAATAAGAAATCTCACCCTACTTATCCAAATTTTATGATTCTTATTTTTTAGGGTTCCTTACTCAAATTAAAACATTTTATTAGAAGGAACCTTCATCCAAATCGTCCATTTGGATGGTCATATGGTCCATACAAGAAGACCCAAAGAATCTGTGAAGAAACTGGACCAACCATGATGATTGAGTTACTGGTATAATTCTTGAAGCCAAAAATTTATGAAACTCCAAAATATGTTCTTGATTATCAAAAGAAACCATGGATAAAAATTTTAAGGTCTAACTATAATAAAAATGGGCCAAACTAATGCTTTGAAGTCCAACCCACCATTCTGGCCGAGAATTAAAATATGGACACTATTCATGACATTTCTCATGATATAGTCATCAAATAAAGCTGGGATTTTTCAGTGTGAAATATAATATATGTGCGGCCAACTTTATATAAGAAACTATTTTTATTTGAGGGAATATTACTATTCAAAAAACCATTCACAGTTTGACCTTCTGAAAAGTCTGTATTGAAATGGATAGATTACAATTGTTTACTCCAACCACCATAACTTTGGTTCTATAAGTTCAAATAGCTCCAAATTTTGAGAGTAGTCGGAAAACATTAGTATATAAAACTTTGAAGTATAAGATATCTGAAGATTAAGCTTTATGAATGGGAAAACTAGCAAGAAAAATGGAGGGGCAGATTTGGAATGCAAACAGTCTACATCCTTGGGATATAAATACAACCCCCTCTTCTCCTTGCATGTGGTTGGAATATTAGAATAGAGGATCATATATTGGCATGACCAAAGCCTTTAAAAAGTCTTGGGAGGACCTTATATACTCAAGTTTTCACTTGAGATACCCTTCATCCTCTCTTTGTTTTCATTTACTTTTTTGTTCTTCTTTGTTGTAATCTTGTAAGTCTTTGTTTTTGTAATTGTATTTTAATGAAAGTTTATTATTATTCATCTATTATTATCATACAAATTATGTGAAATAATATTAATGGTTTTAAAATAGTTTAAGTACAGTTTAATCCCTTCCATTATTTTTCTTTCTCATTCAATCTAAAGTTAGTATTTAATTCCCTTCACTGTTTGTGTGTTTGTGTTCAGTGCACAAATCTTTTCTTATCCCTTTATTTTTTATTCACTTACTAATTCATCATCATAAAATTATAACCAGATTAATAATAATATTAATTTCTGAGTAAATCTCTCATTAGAGTGAGTTATAATTTAGGTATGTTAAGTGATTGTGAACTTTTGCTCGATGAATATTCTTTGAATTAACATTGTGTATGTTGGACTTAACATGTCATGAATTAATGACTTGTTTTGTTTAATGAGTGGTTTATATGGATTATTGGAACCATAAATAAAATACTATTAACAAGATATGATTTAGATTAGAACCCAAAGTTAATTTAAGGCTTGGATTAAAGCCTTAACACTTAGGAATTCTAATCAACGTTATCTTGTGAAGCGGTTGTTAATTTAAATGCAATATAAAGAAAAGATCAAGGATATAACAAGCTTAACTACCTAATAATGAACTCACCCCAATATTTATAAAACTGTTAAATCAATACTAATCAATCAATCATTTTAATTAACCTCTATAAACAGACCCCTCAATCAAAATACAATCAACTAAAAACAACCAACTATTAAAAAGTATCATCGCTGAGGATTCAACCTAAGTGATGCTATACACATTAGTAGAGAATTGGAACCTTGAATGGTCAATAGGAAACAATTGGCTATGATTTCAAATAGATTTGTTGTCGGGGATGGTTCAATTAAATATTTATTAGTTTCTGGTTATTGTAAAAAAACAAAATTTAAAAAAAATTAAAAAAAAACACAAAGAAAAACCCGCCTTCTCATAAAAATCATAAACGGAAAAAAATACAAAGAAAAACTCACATTCCTATTTCTTCCAAAATCTCTCTGAATGTCCCATAGACTCCAAAAAAATACCTCAGATTTTTTTGACCTTGAAATTGAGCGAACACTTCTCCATCTTAGGAGGAACATTAGGGATAATCAAATAATTCAAGAATCAATCCTCATCCAACCAGTTGAATTATAAATGAACAATCCTACGGAACAAACAGTTAAAGAACTTGTTACTCCTGATATGAATTACCAACCCCTTGGTATTAAATATCCAAACATATAGGCTGACTTCGAACTCAAATCAGGTTTGATTCATCTTTTACTTAATTTCCATGGGCTAGATGGTGAGGATCCACATCTTCATCTTAAAGAGTTCCGAGTGGTGTGATCTACCATGAAGTCTCAAGGGGTTTCTGAGGAACAAATAAAACTCTGAGAATTCAATTTCTCCCTAACTGATTTCACCAATTCATGGATTTACTACCTCCCTCCTAGTTCCATAACCACATGGAATTACATGAAGTGACTCTTCTTAGAGAAATTATTTCCTGCTTCTCGTACTACTTCTATCCAAAAGGAAATTAATGGTATCTATCAATTCCCAAATGAATCACTCCATGAGTACTGGGAGAGGTTCAAAAAGATTGTTGCAAATTGCCCACACTACAAAATCCCTGACCAACTCTTGATCCAATAATTCTATTAGGCGTTATTGGATATAGAAAGAACCCTCATTGATGCCGCAAGTGGCGGTGCTCTTGTTGATAAAACTCTTGCAGCTGCAAGAGATCTCATAAGTAACATGGTTGCAAACACACAAAAATTCCATACTCGAGCACATGATCAAGTCAAACAAGCTCAAGATAATCAATCTATAGATCCTAAAAAAATTATAGAGTGGATGAGTGAACTTACAGGTATTTTGCGACAACTAGATATAGCTTCCAAATCCCCAACCTAATCTTCTCCACAAGCTTTATTCCCTAGACCTATCAAGAATTGTGGAATCTAAATCTCTCCATCTCATCCAGCTGACACATGTCCACAACTTCAAGAGGATCCCTCCGATTCATCCGGACCAATGGAGCTCAATCTAGAATATGCTCAGTGGAACCCCAACACTCAACAATCAGGTCGGTTTGTTAGAAACTTTAACCAAACCCACTCCGATCCCTTCTCTTCTACTTATAACCCTAACTTGAGATACAAGAATCCCATTTCTCATCCCCCTCAATACCCTCATCAAAACCAAAACCAATTCCAATATGGTCAAGGTGGTGGTAACTTCCATCAACCTTATCCTTTTTTTCATCAACCTAAAAGGATCAATCATCCTCTTCCTCCTCCTGGATTCCACTATCCTAGTGAGCCTGCTCAATTCCCAAACCAATAGAATCACTTTCCCAAGAACCAAAATCAAGGTAATCCCAATATGGGATAAGCCTCTTATTCCAAGAAACCATGGGAAAGTGTAGTGGAATATCTTACCTTCTTTACCCATTATATAATTAAAAACATTGAAACAAAAATTGGTCAACTTGCATCCCACCTGAGCCAGCAACAATAATCAAATTCTTCCCAACTCCTAAATCAACCATCACCCAACCCCAAGGGTAATGTAAGTGCAATTTCACTTAGATCGAGGAAGAAAATTTCTATGCCTTAAGATAATTCCTCCAACCCCCTTTAAATGTTGACCTAGAAAATGAAAAGAAAAAGAAACATGAAAAGGAATATGAAGCCATTCCCTCACCTCCTTCCATTCCACTTAGGAACCCAATTCCTTTTCTTCAAGACATTTCAAAGTTAAATAAGTCCTTTGATCTCGATCCTGAAATGATTGACATGTTTAGACGTGTTGAATTCAACATACCCCTCTTAGATTCCATAAAAAAATTCTTAATTATTCCAAGTTTCTTAACAAATTGTGCACCCATAAGAGGAAACTTAGGACCTTTGGAAATGTTTCCACCCAACAGTCTATTCCCATAAAGTGCAAAGATCCAAGGACCTTTATGGTTCCATGCCAAATTGGAAGTTCCAACTTTGATGATGCACTCATAGACCTAGGAGACTCAATTAATTTCATGCCTAAATCCATCTTCTCTAACCTTGGTCTTGGTCCCTTACATCCAACAGGTGTTTTCATTCAATCTACCAATTGAAGCAATGCTAGTCCTAAGGGCATAATCAAGGATGTACTTATTTGTGTGAATGATCTTATCTTCCCTACTGATTTCTATGTTCTTGACATGGAAGGTGAGATGAACTCTTCTAGATCTCCCTTAATTATAGGAATACCATTCCTAATGACAATGAAAACCAAGATTGATGTCTATTTAGGCATCTTATCCATGGAATTTGGTGACCAACTGGTTAAGTTCAACATTTTCCAAGCCATGTGATACCCATCAGAGGATCACTTTTCATTCTCAATCCATGATTATGAGGACACTTCTAAGAGTAAATTGAACCCCAATCCATCATGTTCATCATGTTCTAATGATAAAGGATCTTTTGAAATCTGCACCATGCATGATTAACTAAGTCGTAAATGGTGAAGTTGACGTGGAACTTTCATTTATTAACTCTATCAATCTAGAGGATCTTGAAAATTCTCTTGAATACCATATAAAATCTTATCTCTACTGCTACACATTGAACAATATCAAGGAAAATGAATCAAAACCAACTGAAGTCCCTTCCTCTATTCCTGAGTTGTCTAACCCACAAATGATAGATGATGCTGATCTAAAACCTCTTCCTGAACACCTAAAATATGCATTCCTTTTCTATGATCACTCTTATCCTGTCATTATCTCTGCTTTACTTACTGAAATCGAGGATTCAAAACTTGTTAAGGTGTTAGAGGAAAATAAAAAGGTGTTAGGTCCACTAGGCTAGATACCCTAAGAGGGGGGGGGGGGGGTGAATCAAGGTATGACAAATTAAAACAACTACCCCTTTGATCATGTTTTTTATTAGAAAAACCCATCTTATCTCTCTCCATCCCATTGCAGAGTATGGATGAATCTTAAAGCATAAACAGGACACATATATTTTACTTGGTTCACCCTCACTAGGATACATCCAAGGAGCATACACCAGCGATGTGCCGATGTACTAAATCCACTATAAGTGCACTGTTATTTAAAAGTTCAAAGTGGACTCACTGTCCCTCCTGATTTACAACCATTCAAAAATTGAGAACCCAATGCTCTCTCAACTGAAGTGAGATCACTGCTTCTTCAGAAGATCCCCTCACAGTTTATAGATCTACAGGTCTCTTCCTTATCACTAATGAATGCATCCTCCACTATATGTAGATGATCTATTGAAGTCAAAATTTCATCTACTGATGAATACCCCTTTGCCACTGATCGCTAGGAAACACACTTTGGAAATACCTTCGCAAAGCACCCAACTTTGCGAAGCTCCGAATTTCGGTTCCGCACCAATTTCGCGGAGCTAAATTAGCCACTACGAAGCACCTTATTTTGAAAAGAACACTGCCTTCGTGAACCTCCTTCGCGAGTTGATAGAATGAAATTTTTCTTGGAAAACTCTCTTCTTCTCTCGAGGGTGTCGAGGTCTATTTATAGGTGATTCCACTGACCCTAAAACCTTCCGTGTGAAGTCAGCACCACGTCATCTCAAATTGTAAAGCTCTGAAATTTCCGCCGAAATTTTCTATATATCATAAAGCACCATGACAATTTTCAGATCACATATCTCATTATAATCGTGGAGAATTCTATAGATTCCTTCGCGTCTTCGCCACGAAGCTCCACTCACAATTCTCTTCGCTGCCATAGTGCTCTTCAACTCTGCCATTCGTGAAGATCGTCATAATCGCTAAGAACACCATCAAATTTCTTCATGACTTTGAAAAATCCACATCAAGAAGCCTTTATTTGTGAAACTCATGCCTTTTCCATATTTTTATGAGATCTTCAAGGAAATCCATATTTCTCGATGCTCACCAAACTTCAAATTTTGGACCCCAAAAATTTGGAAAACACTAGAAAACGGTGCCACCCTCTGTATCTGTTCTTTTTGTACTGCCTCCAGATCTTCTATTCCTTTGTCATGGTTCTTTGTCAACATATATTTTCAATAAAATCTCTAGAAATTGAAAATTCACCATGGAAACTTGCTTTATCAACAAACACAATCAACCCAAAAATACTACAATGTTACCTTGAGGGATTTTTGCCCAACAAAAGGCCTTAGGTTGGACCATAGATGACATACCAGGAATAAAAACTACCCTTTTCATGCATCACGTCCATCTTGAGGAATCATCCAAACCAATTATAAAACCACAAAGAAGACTCAATCCACTCATACTTGAGGTAGTTAGGGAAGAGATCACTAAGCTTATTTAAGCTGGTATTATCTACCCAATTTCTAATAGTGAATGGGTTAGTCCAATTCATGTTTTACTTAAGAAGGGTGGGATAACTATTGTCACAAATGAACATGGGGAGGTAGTCACAACTCAAGTGAAGAACAAATGGAATGTATGCATCGACTATAGGAAATTGAATGTTAAAACAAGAAAAGATCACTACCCTCTTCCATTCATTGATCAAATTCTATAATGATTAGCCATAAAGTCACACTATTGCTTTCTTGATGGATACACCAGCTACTTCCAAATACCAATCGCACCTCAGGACCAAGAAAAGACTACATTCACTTTCCCCTTTGGAACATATGCATATAAGAGAATTCCTTTTGGACTTTTCAATGCTCCTGCAACATTCCAGAGGTGTATGGTGATTATTTTTTCTAAATTCATTGAACACTGCATAGAAGTATCCATGGATGACTTTACCATTTATGGTGATTCATTTGAATCTTACTTTAATTCACTCTCTATAGTCCTTCAAAAGTGTGTCAAGTGTAACCTTGTGTTAAATTTTGAAAAATGTCACTTCATGGTTGCAAATGGGATTTTTCTAGGGCACATAGTTTCAAAAGATGGTATTGAAGTTGATCCCGCCAACATTGAAGTGATCCAATCACTTCCTGAACCCACTTCTATTCGAGAAATCCATTCATTCCTCAGTCATGCTAGTTTCTATTAGAAATTAATCAATAAATTCATTTGGATTTTCCTCCCACTCACTCATTTTCTCCAAAATTATGTCACTTTCAATTTCTATGAGGTTTTCAAGAGAGCCTTCATTGAACTCAAAACTGATCTTACATCTACCCCAATAATCCTACCCCCAGATTAGTCCTTACCCTTTGAGTTGATGTGTGATTATTCTGATAGATCCGTTGGGGATGTTATTGGTCAAAGAAGAGAAAATATTCCTCATGTCATCTATTATGCCTCAAAAACTTTGGATGAAACTCAATCTCACTACACTGTGACTGAAAAGAAACTTTTAGCAGTGGTTTTTGCCTTAGATAAATTATGGACTTATCTTTTAGGTTACAAAATCATCATCTTTACACACCATTCTTCTATAAAGTTATTACTCAAGAAAAATGATTCCAAACCAAGGCTAATAAGATGGATCCTACTACTTCAAGATTTTGACCTTGAAATCAAAGATAGACTAGTAAAAGAAAACCCTATAGATGATCACCTAAGTATAATTTCTAATCCTTCTGATTTAGAAATCATTGATCCTGAATTCCCAACTTACCACCTTTCATCTCTCACTCCAAAGTCACCATGGTATGCCCCAATTGTAAATTACTTAGTTTCTAGTGTTTTTCCTGAAAAGTTTTCATAAGAACAAAAAATGAAGTTAAAAAGTGATTCAAAATTATATTTTTGGGAATATAATAAACTTTGACAAACTGGGATTGACATGATAATTAGGAGATGTGTTGATGAAGATGAACATTCCTCCATGTTAGAATTCTTTCTCTCTCTTCCCGGAGGTGGCCACTTTGGACCATAAAGTAACTCCTGAAAGGTCCTAGACTCTGGATTCTTCTGGACATCACTCTTCAAGGACTCACATGAGTTCTGTCAATCATGTCCCACTTGCCAAAAGTTTGGCACAATTTCAAAGTGAAATGAAATGCACCTAAAGACTTTAATTTTTTGTGAGATCTTCGATATTTAGGGCATCAATTTAATGGGACCATTCCTCCATTCCAATGGATTATCATACATTATTCTTGTGGTTGATTATGTTTCTAGGTGGGTCGAGGCCAAACCCACTAGAAAGGATGATTTACATACTGTTAGTGAGTTACTAAAGACACATATCTTCTACCAATTTGGCACACCACGTGCCTTAATAAGTGACTTAGGAACCCATTTTTGTAATAAAACTATAAAATATCTTTTGAAAAAGAATAGTGTTGTACATAAAACTTCAACTGCATATCACCCCCAAACAAATGGCATCGATGAACTTTCTAATAGAGAAGTGAAACGAGTGCTCGAGAGAATTATAAAACCCACTAGAAAATATTGTCCTAAAAGACTTGGTGAAACACTTTGGGCTTATCGAACTTCCTATAAAACACCCATTGGGATGTCTCATTTTAGGCTAGTTTTTGGTAAATCATGTCATTTACCAGTTAAAATCCAACATAAGTCTTTTTGGGCTGTGAAAACCTGTAATTTTGATTGTGAAAAATATGGTGAATAAATATTGTTACAATTTTCTAAACTGGAGGAGATTCGACTTGATTATTATGAGAATTTTAATCTCTACAAAGAAAAATCAATGGCACTCCATGACAAACACATCCTGTGAAAGGTATTTCATGAAGGTGAAAAGGTATTACTTTTCAACTCTCGATTTTTTCTTCACCCAGGTAAGCTTAATTCTCGTTGGGAAGGTCCTTTTATTGTTTCTCATGTTTACCCATTTGGTGTAGTTCAAGTACAAGACCCATCTTCCCAAAGAACATTCACGGTTAATGGACATCATTTAAAGCATTACCATGAGAGGAAACACATCCCGGGAACCACCTATATTTCTATCAGATCCATAAATTCTACAAACCCACCACCAGATGGGGATGACGAACCACCAAATCCAAACTAGGGGGAACCTCTTTCCCTTTAACTCTATCTCTCTCTCTATCTTTCTTCTTATTCCTCCCTCATTTTCATTTTTTACCACTTTCCTCATTACACTTTTTTATTTACTCTTTCTCTTTTGGGTGGGTGTATCTTTATAAAAAAAAACCTAAAAAAACAAAAAAACAAAAAAAAAATCATTTTAAAAAAATATATGAAAAATAAAGCGTCATACTTACTCACCTTCCAATTTTCAATTTTTTTCAACCATTATGGGGAGTCAAAAGACACAGTTTCATCTAAAAAATCTTGTGTTTTAATCATATATTTGGATAAAGAATATTGTGTCAAAACCAACAAACTTTGAATGATCAATTTTTGATTTGGAAAATAATTTTCCCCAACTTTGAGGAAAAACATTTTATTTCATTCCAAGGCCACATATGACCATCTTTTAAAAATGTGTGTTTTTACACCCATTTGTGAATCTTAAGTTTATGTAACTTCGAGCTGAATTTCCTACTTTAGTGTGAATTAATATGATAGAGGTATTTTATAAATCCCATGAGAATTATAATATCTAAATAGACTCCCATTAACCATACATTAATCCTTATTTTGAAATCCCCTTCGATCCTATGAAAACCTTTTCTTTGTTAGCCACATTACAAGACCAATACCTTATCCCACCCAATATCAACATGGATTTTCATTGCATAATTTTTTAAAATTTAAGTGCGGGGGGAATGGATTTTATTTTGGGTACCCTATTGTTGATTTTTACCATGTTATCATATGCTTGAGGGAAAGCATCAATTTAAGTGTGGTGGAGAGGTTGTCCTTCAGTGGTGTTTGGAAATGTATATATGTTTATCTTGTACAATTGAAAAGTGTTCAAAAAAATATAAAAAAAAAATCAAAAAAAAAATCAAAAAAAGAAAAGAAAATAAGAATGGGTTGTGTCTTGGGTGGGTCAAAAAACACTCTTCCTCAACCTTTGATCTTGTTATAACTATTACAATTAATGTCACGAGGAGATCAATCATGGGTAGGGAGATGAGTGTGTGATTTGTTTCAAGTTCAAATTTCAAAAAAATAAAAAAAAGAAAAAGAAAAAAATGAACACTTATGTCATTGGGAGAAGTTTTGTGGTTTGTAAATATCTCATATTCTCATCCACTTCAAATTTACTTCCTCTTTTTTATCTTATTTCACATTTTCATTCCCTCATAAATATGTACTTCCATTTCCTTTCATGTCTCATTTCAAAAAAATGTGCATTGGTTTTTCCATGTTGGTGTTTTACCCCATTTTCCTATCTTTTGGATATCATCTTCATACCATCCCATAGCCATAGAAAACCCCCTAAAAATACATTGATTTTTGAGAACTTTAGGATAGGGAATGGAAGCTGAGAGCTCTTTAAAACTCTTAGATTTTCACTTTTGGTTGGTGAATGAGTGAACCTCTAGAAATAAATTTTTATCATCTTGGGAGGAGTAAGTTTCGAGTGCCCACATTTTCCATTTCTAAATTTGAGCATGAAAAAAAGAGTTGTTTTTGGAACATTGTTTCTATAAAAAATTGATGTGGAATTCTATATGGATGAATGAAATAGTCTGAACCTCCCCTGAGTGGGGAAAACAAAATTTTAAAATTTGTTGGTGAGTAAAAATGATTTTGTTATGTTTTTATATTTATTGCATATGAGGACATGCACAAGACTAAGTATGGGGGATTTGATGTTATTAATATTTTCATAATTTATTATATACTCCCTTTATTTATTTTATATGAAATGTGCATAATTTTTGGGAAATATTAATGTTTAAATATTAAATATAATTTTAGAGAACTATTTGAATTCATCCATATTCAAGTCTGTTTAATGTTTTAATAATAACTCTCACACTACTTATAAAAATTGCATTATTATTGTTTTTAGGGTTACTTACTCAAATTAAAACATTTCATTAGAAGTAACCTTTGGCCAAATTTTCCATTTTGAGGGTTATATGGTTCACACAAGATGACCCAAAGAATCTGTGATGAAACTGGACTAGCCATGATGATTGAGTTACTGGTCTAAATCCCGAAGCCCAAATTTTATGAAACTCCACTATATTTTCTTGATTATCTAAAGTAATCATGGATAAAAAGTTTAAGGCCCAACTACAAGAACAAGGGTCCCAACTGATGCTTTGAAGTCCAACCCACCATTCTAGATGGGAATTAAAATATGGACACTATTCATGACAATGCTAATGATATATTCATCAAATCAAGATGATATTTTGCAAAGTGAAATATAATATATGTTCTACCAACTTGAAATAAGAAAATATTTTTATTTGAGGTCATATTACTATTCAAAAACCCATTCACATTTCGACTTTCTGAAAATTATGTATTGAAATGGATAGATTACAATTGTTTACTCCAACCGCCATACCTTTGGTTCCATAAGTCCAAATGGCTCCAAATTTTGAGAGTAGTCATAAAAAATTATTATATATGACTTTTAAGAATAATATATCTCGATATTAAGCTTTCTGAATGGTCAAACCGGCGAGACAAGTGGAGGTACAAATTTGGAATGAAAACAATCCACATCCTTGGGATATAAATACAACCCCCTCTTCTCCTTGCATTTGGTTGGAATTTCAGAAGATAGGATCATATATTGGAATGAAAAAATCCTTGAAAAAGGATTGGTAGGACCTTCCATACTCAAGTTTTCACTTGAGATACCCTTCCTCTCCTTATTTTCATTTACTTTTGTGTTCTTCTTTGTTGTAATCTTGTAAGTATTTTTTTAACTCTATTTTAATGAAAGTTTCTTCTTCTTCATATATTATTATCATCCACCTTCTGTTAAATAATATTAATGGTATTAAAATATTTTAACTATAGTTTAATCCTCTTCCCTTCTTTTTCTTTCTCATTCAATCTAAAGTCAGTATTTAATTCCCTTCACTGTTTGTGTGTGTGTGTTCAGCTCACAACTCTTTTCTTATCCCTTTATTTTTTCTTCACTTATTAATTCATCATCATAAAATTATAACTAGATTAATAATAATCATAATGGCTGAGTAAATTTCTCATTTGGGTGAGTTATGATTTAGGTATGTTAAGTGATTGATAACTTTTTCTTGATGAATATTCTTTGAATTAACATTGTGTATATTGGACTTAACATGTCATGGATTAAGGACATGTTTTGTTTAACGAGTGGTTTTCATAGATTATTGGAACCATAAATACACTACCATAAACAAAATATGATTAATATTAGAACCATAAGTTAAGTTAAGGCTTGGATTAAAGCCTTAACACTTAGGAATTCTAATAAACGTTATCTTATGAAGTGGGTGTTAATTTAAATGAAATATAAAGGAAAGCTCAAGGATATCACAAGATTAACTCCCTAATAATGAACTCAAAAAAATATTTATCAAATTGTTAAATCAATATTAATCAATCAATCATTTAAATTAATATCTTAAAACAAACCCCCCAATCAAAATACAATATAATAAAAACAACCGACTATTAAAAAGTATCATCGTCGAGGATTCGACCCAAGTGCTGCTATACACATTAGCAGAGCATCAAAACCTTGAACGGTCGATAGGCGACAATCGACCGCGCTTTAAGGGGGTTGAAAATTTAGTTTTTTAGGGAAAAGTCTTATGAACAGTTTAGAAACATTGTTTATTTAACCACGTGGTAACCATGTAATATGGATCTATTGGTTCTAGTAGTGATTTTCATGTTTTGATCATAGTTTGACTAACTGTGTGAGATACCAGGAAAATCATATAGATTAAGGGGTTTGGGTATAGAGTTTTTTACATGACCTATGCACAATTTTTTTAATCATTTGTCTATTCCCAGGTAACTTTTCACTTCAGTTTTCAAGGGAGAGTAGCTACCCCATAGTTAGTGCATGATTTTTCTAACCGTGAAACCTAACCATGAACCCCATACGTGTTTTCAAAAAATGGAAAAGTACCAGAACAAACTTGTTCATTTTTAACTCAAATCTCACCTAATCCCTCAATATCTCAAACTAACCTCTCTTTGATACTCTAGAGGGTTTTCTACTTGATTCCTTCATGATTATTGATCATTTTGGGTGTATATCTTTGAGGTATGTTCAAATTTACTCTCAATTTATCCCCTATTCTCTAGATAGCCTCTCAATATATCTTCCCCTTCATCTGTTGAAACCCAAATGGGATGTGATTTCTGGATCTATAGGGTTTTGTGGTGGAATTTATGATGTTTCTTATATATCAAGGCTTTTTAGGAATGAATCTCTCAATTTACAATCTCTTTTTTCAAAGGTGACTAGGTTTCCTCTGTAGTCAAGGTAGTTGTCTCTATACAATCATTCCATATAATGATTTACTCGATCTTCTTATAAATTATTTTGGTTTGGTTTATGAAATTTATTGAATTGACATTAAATAGGATTGTTTGTTGAAATTGAACATTAGGAGGCATGGTAAAGAGTTTCAAATGGGGTTTTATTTAAAAATAGCTTTGTGAACTTTATGTATTCAATGAAATGTATCAAAGATAGTTTTGAATCTAAAGTGAAATTTTAAGAATGAGAGTGGTGATTCTTTAATTTTAAAAATGTTTTATAAAATTATGATCATGATTTAATTGATTTTTTTAGAAAACATAACACTTTGGGAATATTGGGCACATCGATTTATGGACATATGAAAACCTTAGTATATGTAGAAACACTAAGGGTTAGGTATCTAATAGGTTGTGTATATCTTTAGATAATCTTGGTACCAATAGACTGTGGCAGGACTCAGTATTTATAGGAATCATGTTATACTAACTTAGTGTTCCTTTGTGTTTCCTTTTACATATTTCCATAGTCTAGATCCCAATTTTTTCTTAGTTTTATACATGAGATATTTTTTCACGTTTGATTTCTCACATTTTTATATTATGATTTTACCATAGTTGGTTTTGGTCATTTCTATCTATTTACCTCTTATGTGAAGTATCATATTCTTAGTTTATTTAAATGTGAAATGTTTTAAAGAAAACCAAAGGATGTTGTATGTAAATTTTTTTCAAATGAAATACCTTTATGAACCTTATTTTGTTTTAAATCTATAACTAACAGTTTCATGGTGACAAAAATTGTATAGATTCATAGTGGTATCATACTAGATTTTTTTATCACACCCAACATATTCCTTTAAGATTATGTAGATTTTGTTTTGTAGCAAACAGGTAAAGGGAATAGTGTCATGTAGTTCACTGGATTCTCTTAGTTTTAGTTGTCATCATGGATAGTTAGGTTTGTGGTGATGGATGATCACATAGAGACTTTGATTTGGTCTTGGTTTGTTTTGTTTCTAGGATTAGCCTTATGAATTTTTTTTGTATATCTCATGGTTTTGTACCTTTATCTTTTTCATTATATTATATTTTTTTTATCTATTACCTATCTTACATAAGACATGTCATGGGTTTCTTATTGATCATCACTTTTTGACAAGATATCTAGAGTGACATGTCGTGATGACTTGGGTTGGTTCATTACAAAATGGTATTATAGGGGAATACCAGGTTATAAATGTGATGGCACTAATTAGGTTTAGTTAGAGTTTTATGGTAGACTAGAGTATTACTTTTAAAACTTAAGTGCTAAGGGAAAAGGGTGCCTAACCAGCTCACTTTAGTGCCTGGCCTTGAGTTTCCATGGGTGGTCAGGGATTTCCATCAATCTTTGGGCTTGGTTTTTGGTTTTATTTAGATGAACCTAATTTGGGGTTTATTTATATTAACATTATATTGTATTTTATTAGTTTATAATGTATTTGTCTCTCATTTATTGAATTCATTACTGATTAAAAATCTTCTTGTTCAAGGGAATTAATATGAATTCTTAAAGTTTATCTTCTGATTTGGAGTTTCATTTCTAAGATAATCAGGTGTTATCTCTTGTTATTAGTAGATAATACCTCCTATAAGAGATATTTTAAATCCTACAAAGGAATATTCAAGGTAGGTTCTATAGTAAAATCCTCTATTGGATCCTTCTTTGATGGAATTAGTTGTCCATACAATCTAAACTCTGGGTCAGATGGGTGTTGGAAACTACGAATATACAGTTGATCATGCATCATAATTTACCAAGAAGAATCCACCTATATTTCATGGTGAAAAGAGACCCCAAGAAATTAAAGAGTGTATTGAACATATTGAAAGGATTTTCCACTTCATAAACACTCTAAAGAACTCAAAGGTGTGTTTCACCATGCATGTACTTAAAGGATTAGGAATAAAATGGTAGGACTCCATCATGAAAGCTAAGTTGCATGAGGATATTACCTAGAGAACTTTCAAGAAGGTATTCAATCAATATTTTTATCCTAAAATATTTTTTTTGGTGAAGACTCATGAATTTTTGACCTTAGAGAAAGGGGAACATTCAGTTATGAAGTATGTTATGTGTTTCGCCAAGTTAGTTCACCTATCTCCCAATATTGTTTCTAATGAATATCCTAAAGATTAGAGGTTTAAAATGGATTTGAGGAATGATATTTATTCTATGTTGACCTCTTATGACTTCCAACCTTTTCTAAGGTGATTTATAAATAATCTATGGATGAGGTAGACTTATATAGGAAGATGGGTTTAGGTGGAACTTTAGTTATAGTAAGGGGGAGCCAATGTGTTTTATCTGAAAAAAAGGAAACACAATAAGCGGACTCAGTTTATGTTTGGAGTAGCTTCAAGGGATTTTTTAGGTTACCACCAAGTTTTTTATTACTAATGTATAAGACCTAACTATATTAATCTTTACTGTATGATAGCGACCATGGAATTCCATAATTGTGAACAATCCAACCATCTAAAGGGTTTTTGTGGAAAAAATGTCTTGTAGTAGTAGAGATGGATCCACTCTTAATAATGGATCTCAGATTTTTTCTAATGTAGAAAAGGGTGGTGGATATCATTCTAATTCAAAGGGGGATTCTCACATAGTGAAGAAAGATCAGGGAGAAGCTGAGGCCAGATATATTTATGCAGAAAAGTATCCACCAAAGGAATCTAAAGTAGCGCTGACCACTATGAGAGGTACAATGTTCATTTCATCCTCTATAGTGCTGGATTTGTTTGATACATGTTCATATCATTATTTTATATCATCTAAGTTGATTGATGTGTTGAGATTATGCTTATATATTATTCCATTCATGATAGATTTTCCACTCCTTTGGGAAGAAATAAGAAATAAGGTTTCAAATGTTTTGAGTGCCATGTCATTATTGCTGAAATGAGGTCATGTGGGATTTTATTATTCTTGATAAATACATCATTTAACTAATCATTTTCATGGATTGGATGGTTAATTTTAAATACCAAATCATTTTTTATCATCATCAGGTTCAGTTTCTATATTCTGATGAGATTACTCATGTTTTTCAAGGTGAGTGAGATCTTATATCTAGGAGAGTAGGGCCAGTTATTCCTGAGGATGAAATGATATCATGAAAATTGTTAGAGATGTTTCTTAACATTTTTTATCAGAGTTTATGTTTTCCACTTCCTACCATAGTGGATGAGTAACCTAATATTTTCAGGATGATTTTTCAAGGTTACCACCCCCGAGGGAGGTCAAGTTTTCTATTGATCTTCTCCCTAGGATGAGACCTGTCTCTATGAAATTTTGTCATATGGAACCTATTGAGTTGAAGGATCTTAAAGTTTAGCTTGAGAATATTGAGACAAATGGATTTATTCATCCTAGAATATCACCTTGGGATTCACCAATTCTCTTTACAAATAAGGTAGATAGAAGACTTCAAATTTGTGTTGACTATCGAAATATTAATTAAATGATTGTTAAGAACAAGTATCCTTTTCCTAGGATTGATAAACTATTTGATAAACTCAGGGGATCCTAATGGTTTTTTGAGATTGATTTGTGATCAGGGTACTATCAGTTGAGATTTCAAGAATATGATATACCTAAGACAATGTTTAGGAGTCAGTATGGTCATTTCAAGTTCCTATTTATGCCATTTGATCTTACTAATGTTCCTACAGTTTTTATGGATTTTATGAAGTATATATATCTTTAGTTCTTGTACTATTTTTTCCTTATATTTATGGATGATATTTTAGTGTATTCCAATTCTAAGTAAGAACACAAATAATATTTATATATCATTCTCATAACATTAAATGAACATCGTCTGTATGGGAAGTTATCCAAGTATGAGTTTTAGATCCAATAAGTGAAGTTTCTAGGTCATTTAATATGTGATAGGGGAATATCAATGGATCCCGAGAATATTTGAGGAGTTGTGTCTTGAAAAAAACCTAGAAATTTATTTCATATTCAAATCTTCTTGGGTTTAGTAGGTTGTTAAAGGTGTTTTGTTCAGAACTTATCCAAGATTGCATCTCCTATGAAAGATTTGACCCGTATGGGTGTGAAGTTTATTTGGAATGATTAGTTCCAATGATCATTTTATGAGTTAAAGGTATGATTGAAATTAGCTCCATTTTTGATTCTTCTCAAGCCAGGTTTGATCTATGATATTTATTACAACACATTAGGCATGGGGTTGGGGTGTGTCTTGATGTAGGGAAAGCAGGTGGTAGCCTATGGATCTTACCAATTACACACTCATGAGAAGAATTATCCTACCCATGAACTTATGTTGGTATCCATGATGCACAATCTTAAGACTTGGTGCCACTATCTCTTTTGGGAGTAGTTTACAATATATTCAGATTATAAGATCCTAAAGTATATTTTCATTTAGAGGAATCTAAACTTGTGATAGAGATACTGGGTTTATTATCTTTAGATGTTTTATTTTGATATTGGGTATACACCTAGAAAAGGGAATGTGGTTATTGACACGTTGAGAAAGAAAATACAGAGTCAAGACTTAAAAGAATCAATAGAAGAGTGGTCTTTGATGAGTCTGTTTACAGAGATGAGTGTGGATATGGAAGAGGATGATATAAAAGTGTTCTTAGCTTATGTTAAAGTTGATTAATCATTTGATGATTGGATTCATCTTGGGAAAGCAATGAACATTGATTATTGGTGTCCTAGTAAAATCATAAATGATGATGATACCTCAGGTGGTTGGTCTTGATCTTCCGATGGTGTCTTGTGTCTTTGAGGAAGATTAGTCATTTTGACATATCTAAGGTTGGAGTTCATGGATAGAAAAAATTGGTTTAGTTGATATATAAACCTTGGGAATAAAAATATGTATTATGATTTTAGATGTTGTTATTTGTGGCTGAGGATGAGGTCGTAAATTTCAAACTTAATGACATGATGCCTTACTTTTTATAAGATTAAAGTGAAGCACCAAAGACTTGATATTTTGTTTCAACCCTTACCCATTAGAGTTTGGAAATGGGATGATATATAAATGAATTTTGTTATCAGTTTACCATGAAATCATAGTGGGATAGATAAAATTTATGTGATAATTTATTTAATTACTAAATTGGTTTACTTACTTCCTATTAAAGAGATGATGAAGGTAGAAGATATTGATTACATGTATGGCTAAGAGATTATGAAGCTCTATGGAGTATCCTCTGTGATTGTTTCTGATAGAGATCCATGGTTTAAATCCAAGTTTTGGATGGTTTTTCAAGAGGAAATTGGTACCTAATTAAATTTAATCATGACGTATCACCCTTAGACGGATTGGAATATTGATCAAACCATTCAAATTATTGAGAATATGCTTCAGGCATGTGGGCCTGATTTTGGTGGTTCATGGGAAAATCATCTAATCTTGGATGAATTTTCTTATAATAATAGTCATCAGGATTTTATTAAAATGTATCCTTTTTAAGTGTTGTATGGGTAGCATGTGGATCTCCCTTATATAGGGTGGAACTGGGAGAACGATCTTCGGTTCGACCGATTCTTGTTCAAGAGATGATGGAAAAGGTTTAGGTGATCTAAAAAAGGGTTATTAACAACTCATAGTTTTTTTAAATCCTATACAAAACATCTTTGTCAGCCGTTGGAGTTTGAGGTTGGCAATCAAGTTTCTCTCAAGGTTTTACCTCATTAGGGACATCATCATTTAGGCAAGTATGGTAAGTTGGCACTAAGGTTTCTTATCCCTTTTGATATCATCAAATGACCTAGAAATTTATATTATCAGTTAGACTTGTCATATTGTTTGACATTGATTCATGATGTTTTCATGTTTCCCAATCAATGAGGTATCAATAAAACCCTTCCCATATGATTTAAAGGGATGATGTTAATCTTAATCCTAGAACCTCAGTGTTTGAGCATCCAATTTAGATTATAGATAATTGGTATAAGGTGTTTCATGATAAAACAATTCCTTTGGTTCATGTATAGTGGTAGTGTATACGGGATATCCATAAGAAATGAGATTAAGAATCATTGATGATGTAGGAGTGACATTCTCTTTTTAAGATTCTATAATCTTGAGTGCTTTTTAGGGATATAAAGTTTCATGATGGAGATAATTGTGATTCCCTTAGGGTCATAGGTATGTTTTATTTTGAGCTTAGTTTATCTATTTTGAGGTTCTAAAGGCATTCAGAGTTGGGGCTTGAAAATTTAGAGTTTTGGGGGAAACAAGATAGATGCACGGTTTAGACACACAATTTATCTGACTATGCAGTAACTATGTAATATAGTTATATTGGTTATAATGGTGATTTTCATGGTTTGAGTATAGTTTTTCTAACCTTGTGAGTTGCTAGGAAAACCATACTGATAAAAGGGTTTGGGTCCATAGGGTGTCACATGACTTGAACATGATTTGTCTAATCTTGTGGCTATTCATAGGTAACCATTCAATTCATTTTTCAAGGGTAGTATATACTGGACAATTAGCACATGGTTTTTTTATCCATACAGCCTAACCATGCACCCTATATAGGTTTCTTAAAAATAGAAAATTACCTTGATAAACTTGGTCATTTTTAACTATATTCTCCTCTAATATATCATTAGTTTTTAAAAAAACTCTCCTTTAAACTCTATAGGGTTCTCCCCTTGATTACTTGGTGATTCTCAATCATTTTGGGTGGATCACGTTGAGGTGTGTTCAGATTTCCTCTTGATTTCTCCCCCTTTCTCCAAATCCCCTCTCAATCTCCCTTACCCTTGATCCGTTGAAATCCAAATGGGTTGTGATTACTGAATATATAGGTTTTAATGGGATAATTAATTATGTTTCTTATATATCTAGGTTTGTGAGGACCAGATCTCTCCATTTCTAATCTTCATTTTTAAAGGTGACTAGGTTTCCTCCATTGGAGAGGTAGGTGTCTCTATCAAATGGTTTTATCTAATGATTCATTTGATAGTCTTATAAATTCTTCTGGTTTGGTTTATGAAATTGATTAAATTAATATCAATGAGTTTTTTTTATTAAAATTTCACCTTGGGATACATGGTAAATGGTTTTAATGGTTTTTTAAAATAGGTTTTTGAACTTTGTGTGTTAAATGAAATACCTCAAAGATAGTTTTGACTCTAAAATGGATTTTCAAGAATGATAATGGTGATTATTTTCCTATAAAAATGTTTTATAAATTGTGATCATAATTTACTTGAATGTTTTAGTAAAACATAACACTTTGGGAACCTTGGGTGTGTCGAGTTATGGACACATTCAAACCTTAGTGTGTGTAGCATTTCTAGTGGTTAGGCATCCAATAAGTCATGGTAGTATTTAGATAGGACTGATATCAATAGACTGTGGTAGGAATCGATATTAGAAGGAATCACATTACACTTAATTAGTGTTCCTTGTCATTTACTAGTATGTATTCCTATAGTCTAGATCCCATAATGTTCTTGGTTTTATATATGATGACAACGTTTTATGTTTTATTGCTTACATGTTTATCATATGGTTTTACCATAATTAGTTTTGGTCTTTTCTATCTATTTACCACTTATATAAATTTTTATATTCTTGGTTTATTTGAATGTGACATGTTTAAAAGGAAACCAAAGGATGTTTTATGTAAAATATTTCCAAATGAAATACCTTTATGAAACTAGTTTTTTAAAGCTAGAACTAATGGTTGATTAGTGATAGACATTGTATAGATTCATGGTGGTTTCCTACTGGGAATTTTTCTCACACCATGTATATGCCTTTGAGAATATGCAGATTTGGTTTTATAGGACATAGGTAAAGGTAAGGGAATCATGTAGTTCACCGACTTATCTTAATTTATGTAGCCTTCATAAAGAGTCGGGTCGGTGGTGACGAATGGACACATGGAGACTTGGATTTGGTCTTCATTTGTTTTATTTCTGGGATTAGACTTTTGGATTTTTTTATGTATCATGGTTGTGTATCCTTATCTTTTTGTGTTGTACTTTTTTTGTTTATCTCTTACATATTTTATATGTTACTTGTATTTGGTTTCTTGTTGATCATCACCTTGTGGAGAGATATCTAGGGTGATGTGTCATGTTGACTAGAGTTAGTTCATTACGAAACGGTACCATAGGGGAATACCCATTATAAAGTGTAATGTAATTGCCTGGGTTTAGTTCGGGGTTTATGGTAGACTGGAGTAGGACTATTAGTACTCAAGTGGTAAAGGAAAAAGGGTGTCTGACTAGCTCACTTTTATGTCTGACCTTGAGTTACCCTGGGTAGTCAAGGATTTTTATCAATATTTAGACTTTATTTTTGGGGTTATTTAGATGAACCTGATTTTAGATTTTTTGAGATTAAATTTATCTTATATTCCATTAGTTTCTAATGTCTTCATCTCTCATTTTTTGAATTCATTTTTCATAAAATTATTTTTGTTTAAAGGTTTTCATATGAATCCTTAAATTTAATAATCTGATTTGGAGTTGTATTTCTAAGATAATCAGGTTTTATCTCTTGGGATTAGTAGATAATGACTCCTATAAGAGACCTTATAAATCCCAAAGAGGAAGCTGCATGAAAATTTCTATCGGTAAATCCTCCAATAGACCCTTCCTTGGTGGAAGAAGTTGTCTGCACAATCCAAATTTTGGGTCATACAGGTATTGGAAACAAGGAATAGATGGTTGATCATGCAACAAAATTTATGAATTAGAATCGACATATCTTTCATAGTGATAAGGGATCCTAAGAATATAAATAGTACCTTGAATATATTGAGATAATTTTCCACTTCTTGAAGACTCTAGAGGACTCAATGGTAGGTTTCTCCATATATATGCTTGAAGTACTAAGAATAAAATAGTGGGACTTCATCATGAAAGCTAAGTTTCATGAGGATATTACTTAGAGAACTTTATTTAAGGTATTAAATCAATAATTTTATCCTAAAAAACTATTTTTAGAGTGGAATCATGAATTTTTTACCTTGGAATAAGGGGAATGTTTAATTATGTATTATGCTACATGTTTCACCATGTTAGTTCACCTACTACTAGGGATTGTTTCTAATGACTACCTTAAATATCAAAGGTTCAAGATAGGTTTGAGGACTAATATTTGGTTGATGTTTATCATCTTGTGTTTTCCAAATTTTTCTAATGTGGTTGATAAATTTGTTATGGATGAGGTAGACTTAGCTTGGAAGACGAGTTTAGGTGGAACTTTGGTTATAGTAGGGGGTATCCAAATTATTTTTCTAGACAGAAAAGGAAACACAACAAGGGAACTCAGTTTATTTTTGGAGCATCATTAAGGGATTATTTAGGTTATCACAAGGTGGTTTGTTACCAATGTGTGAGACTTGGCCATACTAAGCCTGACTGTATGGTAGCACTGAGGACATTCCATCATTGTGAACAATCTATTAATCTGAAGTGTTTTTTAGGAAAAATGTCCCAAGGTAGTAGAGTTAGATCCACTCTTATTAAAGTATCTCAGGTTAGTTATGATATGAAAAAGGGTGGTGGATCTCATTATCATGAAAAGGGGCATACCCACACAATTAAGTAATCTCAGGGAGGAGTTATGGCAAGATGTCTTTATGCTGTAGAGTATGCACCAAAGGAATCTGAAGTAGGGATGACTACTGTGAGAGGTACGATGTTCATTTAATCCTCCATAGTCCTGAATTTGTTTGATATTTTAGTCTTTCATACCATATAAGTTGATTGATATGTTGGTATTATGCCCGATGCTTATCCCATTCATGATAGATATTTACACTCCCTTGGGAAGAAGGGAAGAATAAGGTTTCAAATGTTCTGAGTGCTATGTTATGATTTCTAACCATGAGGTCATATTGGACTTTCTAGTTATTGATCTTGATATCTTAGAACTCATCATTGGCATAGATTTTATGGATAATTTTAATTCCCAAATTTATTTTTATCGTCATTAGGTTCACTTACTATATTTTGATGGGATTACTCATGTTTTTTAGGGTGAGTATGATCCTAGATCCAAGAGAGTGGGGCCAATTGTTCCTAAGGCTATAATGATCTCATGAAAATTGTAATATTTGTTTATTAATGTTTTTGAACACTATTTAAGTGGTCTTATTTATACTATGGTGGATGAGTAACTTGAGGTTTTTCTTGATGATTTTTTGGGCTCACCACCCTAGATGGAGGTTGAGTTTTCTATTGATTTTCTCCCTAGGATGAGACCCATATGTATTCCATTTATCATATGGTTCCCTCTGAGTTAAATGAGCTTAAAGTTAAACTTTAGGATCTTGAGGCCTAGGGATTTATTCATCCTATCATGTCACCTTAGGCTTTTCTAGTTCTCTTTTCAAAGAAGGTGGATGAAAGCCTTTGGATTTGTGTTGACTATAAAAATCTTAATTAGGTGACTGTTAAGAACAAGAATATGTTTCCTGGGATTGATGACCTATTTGATCAACTTAGGGGAGCATAATGTTTTTATAAGATTTATATATGACTGGGGTACCATCATTTGATATTTCTAGAATAGGATATACCTAATATTGTGTTTATGTGATGATATGGGAACTTTGAGTTCCTTATTTTTCCATTCAGTATTACCAATGATATTGTGATATTTATGGGTTTGATGAATCATAAATTTCATCAATTCTTGGACTCTTTTGTGCTTATCTTTGTGGATTATATTTTGGTGTCTTCCAAGTCTAAGTAAGAACACATATATCATCTATATATTGTTCTTATAACTCTGAAGAAACATCATCTGTATGGGAATTTATCCAAGTGTGAGTTTTGGATCCAAGAAGTGAAGTTTTTGGGTCATTTCACATTTGATAGGGGAATCTTAGTGGATCCCAAGAATATTCAAGCAGTTATGTTTTGTGAATAACTCAAAATGTGTTCTAGATATAAATCTTCTTGGGTTTATCAAGATATTAAATATTTTTTGTTCAAAACTTTTCCAAGATTGCATCTCATATGATAGAGTTGAACCATAATGGTGTAAAGTTCATTTGGAATGAGGAGTTCCAAATATCATTCAATTATCTGAAGGTATGACTAACATCGGCTCTAGTTCCAATTTTTTTAAAGTATGGTTTGACTATTATGTTTATTGTGATGCCACATGTATAAGGTTGGGGTGTGTCTTAATGCAGGGAAAGTAGGTGGTAGTCTATTGATCTCGCTAATTATGCCCTCATGAGAATAATTATCCTTCCCATAACTTTGAGTTGGTAGCCATGATGCATGATCTTAAGACTTAACACCACTATCTCTTTGGGGAGTGGTTTACAGTATATTCAGATCATAAGATCCTAAATTATATTTTCACTTAGAGGGATCTAATGTTACAATAGAGATACTAGGTTGAGTATCTTTAATCTTTTGATTTTGATATTTTATATACACAAGGAAAAGGGAATATGGTTATCAATGCATTGAGTAGAAATTTACTAACTCAATCCATGAAAAAATCAGTGGAAGAGTGGCCTTTGTTGAGTATATTTGCTGAGATGAGCTTGGATGTGGAAGAGGATGATGGGTAGGTGTTCTTAGCTTCTGTGAAAGATGATTCTTCATTTAATGATCATATTCGACTTGGGTAAGAAACAAACATAATTTTTTAGTATCTTAGTAAAATCTTAAATGGTGGGGATACCTCAGGTGATAGGTATCGGTCTCCTAATGGTGTGTTGCTTTTTCAAGGTAGATTGGTTACTTTGATTCTATGAGGCAAGATTTTATGGATAATGGAAATCAGTCTAATTGATCTATACAACTTGGGACTACCAATATATATCATGATTTGATATGTCAATATTGGAATATAAGTATGAGGTGGTCAATTACAAACTTAGTTTCATGATAACTTACTTTCCAGAAGATTAATGTGGAGAACCAAAGACCTGCTGGTTTGTTACATACCTTACCCATTCAAGTTTGAAAATGGGATGAGATATCTATTTATTTAATTGTTGGTTTACCATGAAATACTAGTGGTAAGGATGAAATTTTGGTGATCATTGAATGAATTACTAAATCAATTAATTTTCTTCCTATTAAATATATGATGAAGGTGGAAGATCCTGGGAAAATGTATTTTTGAGAGATTTTGAAGCTCCATGGAGTACCCTATATGATTGTTTATGTTAGAGATCTATAGTATAAATCAAGGTTTTGGAAGGGTTTATAAGAGTAAATGGGTACCTAATTGAAGTTAAGCATGATGTATCACCCTCAGATGGATGGGTAGACTGAGCGATCCATTCATATTCTAGATTATTTTCTTTAGGAATGCATGATTTATTTTAGTGGTTCATGGGAAAATAATCTACCCTTGGATGAATTTTTCTATAATAATTGTTATCATAATTTGATTAAAATGATTACTTTTGAAGTGTTGTATGGGTGGACATGTAGATATACCTTGTGTTGTGTGGAAATAGGAGAATGATATTTGGTTGGACCTAGTATTGTTCATGATATGATGAAAAAGATTCAGGTGATCCAAAAGTGGTTAGTGAAATATCAGAGTCAACATAAATCCTATGAAGACCATCGTCATCACCCATTAGAATTTGGGTTTAGTGATTGGGTTATTCTCAAGATTTTTCCTCATCTGGGACATCGTCATTTGACTAAACAAGGTAAGTTATCATTGAGGTTTATTGGACCTTTTGAGATTGTTAAATAACTTAGAAAGGTGGATTATCAGTTGTAATTTTCATCTTTATTAATATTTATTCATGAAGTATTTCATGTTTTCCAATTAAGGAGGTATCAATCAGACCCTTCCCATGTGATTGAATAGGAGTATATTGATTTTGATCCCAAAAACTCTATGTTTGAGCATCTAATTCAAATTATGGATCACTAGAATAAGGTTTTTCATGGTGAAACAATTCCTTTGGCCCATACACTATGTCAGTGCAGATTAGATAGACATAAGACGTGGGAGTGAGAATCATTGCTGATATAGTATTGAACTTATATTTTTATGAGTATAGAATCTTGAGAGCATTCTAGGGACATAAAGTTTCATGTTGGGTAGAATTTTGTTTACCTCCGAGTCATAAGTATGTTTAATTTTTAGCTTAGTTTATTTCTTTTGAGGTTATAGAGGTATTCAGATCCAGGGGTCAAAAATTTAGAGGGTTGTAGGAAAAAGTACAGACGTATAGTTTAGGTTCACAGTTTGTCTAAGAATATGGTAACCATTCAATATGGTTTTGTGGTTCTAGTGGAAATTTTAATTGCCTGAGCATGGTTTTTCTAACCATGTGAGTTCCCAAGAAAACCATACAGGTGAAATGGTTTGAGTCCATAAGTTATCACACGACTTACGCATGGGTTTTCTAACTGTGCAGTTATTACCAAGTAATCATGAACTTTAGTTTTCAAGGGATAATAACTAATATATGTTTAGGACATAGTTTTTTAACCATGCAACATAACCATGCACCCTATATGAGTTTCTTAAAAATATAAAATTACCTCAATAACTTTGGTTCTTTTTAAATTTAATCTCCCATAATCTCTCATTATCTCAAACCAACCTCTCTTTGACACTCTACAGGGTTATCTCCTTGATTACTTGGAGATTATTGATCATTTTTGTGTGGATCTCTTTAAGGTATGTTCATATTTCCTCTCGATTTCTCCCATCCTCTCTAGATCTCCTCTCTGTCCCTCTCCCCCTTGATCTGTTGGAACCCTAACGGGATGCAATTTATGGATCTATAGGGTTTGATAGGAAATTGATGATATTTATTATAGATATAGTCTTGTGCATACTAGATCTCCCAGTTTCCATTATTTTCCATTGAAATAAACTAAGTTTCCTCCATTAATGAGGTAAGTGTATCTATAAAATGGTTCTACCTCATGATTTACTTTATTTTCTTATAAATTCCTTTGGTTTGATTTATGAAATTGATTGAATTGATATCAATTAGGGTTTTTTATTGAGATTTCACCTTAGGATGCACAGTAAAGTGTTTTAAATGGGTTCTATTTAAAAACTATTTTGTGTACTTTATTTGTTTGATGAAATGAATTAAATATGTTTTTGACTCTAAAATGGGGTTTCAAGCATGGAAGCGGTGATGCTTTGCTTTTCAATTTTTTTTATAAAATTTTGTTCATGATTTAATTAAATATTTTAGTAAAACATAGAACTTTGGAAACCTTGGGTGCATCGAGTTATAGACATATGAAAATCTTAGTGTGTGTTTGTCACCTCTAGGGGTTAAGTATCCAATGAGATAACATAGTATTTGGATAGGCTTGATACTGATAGACTATGGTAGGACTCAGTATTAGTAAGAATAAAATCATTCCAACTTAGTGTTACTTTATATGTCCTAGTACGTATTCCCATATGCTATATCCCAACTTGTGTTTGGATTTTTACATAATGATATCATTTCATGTTTGATTTTACACATGTTTATCTTATGGTTTTATCATGGTTAGTTCTGGTCATTGCCCTCTATTTATCTCTTATTTAAATTTACATATTCTTAGTTTGTTTGAATGTGGCATGTTTTAAAAAAAACCAAAATATGTTTTATATAATTTTTTTCAAATGAAATAGCTTTATGAAACTTGTTTTATTTTAAAGTAAGAAATAATGGTTTAATGGTGACACACATTGTATAGATTCATCGTGGTATCTTGTCAGGTCTTTACCTCTCACCCTGCATATAACTTTGGGTATATGTAGATTTAGTTTTTCAAGATATAGGTAAAGGGAAGGATTTCATTTAGTTCACTAGCTTCTTAGTTGATGTCATTTTCAAAGATATCTCGGTTGGTGGTAAAGGATGGTCAAATGGAGACTTGGCTTTGGTCTTGTTTTTTTATTTCTAGGATTATCCTTTTGGGTTTGTTTATATGTCTCATGGTTTTATAGATTTATCTTATGAATTGTACTTTGTTTTCTTATCTCTTATCGGTCTTACATGAGACTTGAATTTAGTTTCTTATTGATCACCAATTTATGATAATCCATCTAGGGTGATGTGTCATGTCGATCCAAGTTGGTTCATTACATATGATAAATCCTCAAGTACATGCATTTTAACCATATACTTGCAATGTATCCAAATATCAATTTTAAAAGACACAATTGGATCAATCATGAGGGCTTCTAACAAGGTTAACTATGATGTTAGGGGTTTTTGGGTATTGATGTGAAATTAAAAGTAAATGATGAAGGATTAGATTAATATCTTTAGTATAATGCATACATGAAATTTCAATTTAATTAAAAATATACTTGATCGTTTCTCTTTTTTAGATAATATCACCCATCACAACTTTTTTTCCTCATTTTCATCTCAGAAGATCACAAATCAAGAAATTAAAACAATGAAATATTTTCTCTATTTTCATAATCCTTTTATCACTTTTTTACTATTAAAGATAAATTGTGAATGTAAAATGAAATAAAACTTGTGACCTTGTCCCCTATAAATAATGGTGTTTTTTATATTCTCTATTTTTAATATTTTTTCCAACAAAAAATATGAAACAAGATTATTCCCATAGATTATCTCATTATAATCATGTAAAAATACCAAGAGTAGGGTAGTAAAGAGAAAATATATTGAGAAGTGGGTTGTTGTGAGACCACCAGAATCAGGATCTTCTATCCATAAGAAGTTCACATGCCAAAGGCTCTGCGTAGCGGAAATGAGACCTCCTAAACTTTCTTTCGACTAAGTGTATCAAAAGTAGCAAGTATTAACATCCTGCCTTTGGTACAAAGTTGAACTCATACACAACTCAAGAAAAACTCACATGCATTCAAAGAAAATAATATACAAACAATAAAAGTATATAAAATGGGAAAGAACACATGGGATTAATGTGCTTTGAACAATGTGTCCTAAATGCACAGGAAAAAACATTGCATCTTACTTATATTCATTGGGAATACAAAAATTATAGTCAACTGACAAAATATTCAGTAAGAATTCATTATTTAAGATTAACACTAGGCAATTCCCTAATCCACTATGCACTTATCAGGTACATTGTTCTGATTCATGATGCACTGTGCACTTTGGTCCCCACTCCCTTTTATTGGAGTTCTTAGTCATCCATTCAAGTTTCACCACCTTCTAACTTTCATGGAGGTACCTCCATTGCTAAAAAAAATAGGCTTTTAACTTTTATTTTTTAGCCATGTTTTCTCAAAACATGACTAAATTTTGGTTTAGTCGTGTTTCGTTAAAATGTGCCTAAATTTTAATATAGTTAATTTAACCACATTTTTCTAGTAGTGTTTTAAAGTGTCTAATTTAGTCATGTTTTAAAATGTAATTGATTTTTCTATGTTCTAAAACATTCATAATTTAGTCACGTTTTAAGACATGGATAAATTATATATATATATATATATTTATAAATATATTTATAATAAGTTGTGTACATACACACATATATAGATATATTAATTTATATATATATCTCTCTCTATGTATATAACACACACACACATATATATATTAAATTATACACACACACATGCACATATTAAATATGTTAATATATATATATATATTAATATTTTAATAAAAAAATATATATAAAGTTATAAGTATTTATATACAACACACACAAAAATATATTAACATAATATATATATATATATATGTGTGTGTGTGTGTGTGTGTGTATGTGTGTGTGTGTAAATTAATATTTTAACATATAAATAAATATATAAACTTTTAAGTATTTATACACACACAGATATATTGACATATAATATAAATAATATATATTTATAAATATAATCGCATTAATGTATACAAATAGCACATGAGCCTTAGCCCAGTTGGTGAGGACTCCTTAAGTGCATCCAGGAGACTCAGGATCAAATCCAAGTGGAGGCTAATTTATGGGGGAACTGTAGCAGCACTGCATCCGTACTGTAGCAGCACTATAGCAGGCACTGTAGCAACTAGGAATATTCCCCCATTTGGGCCTTCAGGACATCGATTTGGTCCCCGAGTCCTTTAAGGACTTCAAGCCACCTCAAGTGTAGATGAAAACCAGACAACCTACAAAGGAACAAGCTTCAGAAGGAGGAGGAACAAGGATATTTCACCATAGCAGAAGCTAAACGGATTGCAAAAATGAGAGGGTATGACACCTGCCTTTGGGACAATCCTGTGCATGCATGGGAAAACCTAGCCGAATAGCCATGCGAAGGTGGAAAGCTGATTTCACTATGAAGATGCTGGGGAGGAGCATTCTCAAGTAGTTATTCTGGGTTGTATGAAATGTTTTAAGCCTATGGGCAATGAATTTCTCTAAGGCCTACGGGCCATGTAATACTTATGCCTAAGGGCCTTGTAAGTGTTCCACCTCACCCCTTGAAAGGTGGATTATCAAAAATCAATAAAAAATGAAGGCCTTCGCGCTATTGGATGAGGATGTATACAAATATATAAATATAATGATAGTCATATTTATATATTAATATTTATATGTGTGTGTGTGTAAATCAATATTTTAACATATAAAAAAATATAGACTTATAAGTATTCATAAAAACACACCCACAGAGATATACTAATATATATATATATATATATACACACACACACACACACAGACACATGTATATATGTGTGTGTGTGTCTACACACACGCGCGCACACACACACACAATAATATTATATAACATTAAAAAATATGTATATAGATATATAATTAAATTAACTCTTATTAACCATGATTTAAAATATAATTATAATTAATTGATAATAACTAATAACTAAATGATAATTAATAAATAATAAATAATAAATATATAAATTCATATATATTAGAAATTAACTCATTAATTATAAAATATTAATATTATTTTATGTGTATTAGATTATATATTAATATGTGTACATGTGTTAATATATTAACACACACACATACAAACATACAAACACAAAAGTTAAAATATAATTATAATAAATTAATACAATTGAATAAATGATTATCAATATATATGTATGTGTTTATATTAAGTTATATATATTTATGTTGATATATATATATATATATATATATATATGTAAGTATATTTCATGGGTGTGGGGTAGGCCTTCAGGCTTTATGAAAGAGGCGAAAACAAGACAAGTATGGGTATTCAGACAAGGTCCAGTGGGCCCTTAAGGTCTTGAATTATCACGGTCCATGAAGGAATCAAGGGCCTCTAGGCCTTAAACATAGGGGGCTTTCAGGTCATATATTTGGATCCTTAAAGAAATTTCATTAAAACTGGGCTTATAATCCATAAAAACATGGGATTTAAGACCAAGAATATGTAATAACAAGGTCTAGTGGGTGCCTGCCAATCCTAGTGGGGAGGGATGAGGTTTGACCCACTGAGGTTCCTGAGTGTGTGTGTATTTAGGGTTTGTAATCCCCTCTGATTATAATAACAAAAACATACATTTTAATTTACTTATAAATATATAATAACATAAATTAACACACACACACACATGCAACATACAATAACATATATTTCATTTAATATATAAATATATAAGTATATTTATATTAATTCACACACACACACATTAATGTATTTATATATATACATATAAATTAATAAAAATATACTTATAAATGTTTATATATATATATGTATATATATTAATACTTTAATTAATATATAAATATGTGTATATTAACATATTAACTAATATATAAATGTATATATATTAATATATTAATTAATATATAAATTTAAAAGTATAATTGTATCAGTACACACATATGTATATTATTATATCAAATGTATATTAATATATAAATATATAAATTTATAAATTTATGTAATAATATTAAATATTATACATTTATATATTAATATATGCGTGTGCGTGTGTGTTTGTGTGTGAACATACATGTAATAAAATTACAAATTCCTAATTTTGTATATATATTTACACACACAAATATAAACATATTATTTTATATTTTCATATAAATAATATATATATATATATATTAGTTTATATATATCTATATATATTAAGACTTATTTATATACATGTATATTAATATATTAAATGAATATTATTATAAAAACATATATATATTTATAAATCTATATTCATAAGTTTATTTATAAATATAAAATAATACTGCTTATAAATAGAAAGAAACAACCAACTGAGTGGTCCAAGTGGTGTGTTTATGTGCTCAATGCCTTGAGTTTGAATCCAAGGTGATTGTTATTACTTCACACGAGTGAATAAGAACAGGTGGAAATGTTGTTTCAGATGAGCTTGAGCGCGCAGAGGGAATTTCTCACAATAATGGGTTGAAGGTGTGGGGAAAACTGACTGGGGTGACTCACAGCTAGTGATGATCAGTGTCCATGGAGTGGTGACTTCCCAACAAATTATATTATTCATGTTAAAAAAATATTTTTAAAAAGTCAAAAAATCCTAACATATTAAAAATCCAAAAATTTAATTACCCACAATTAGAGATACATGGGTAATTAATAATTAATTTACCCGCATTTCACAAAAACACAGGTAAGGAATGTCTGATAGTGGTTGACTGAAGGTGGGAAAAAAATGACCACTGTGTATCATAGCCAATGATGATTGCGGTCCATGGAGTGGTGACTTCCCAATAGATTATATTTTTCATGTTTGAAAAAAAATATTTTACAAAAATTAAAAAATAAAAAATATTAAAAACCCAAACATTTAATTACCCACATTTAGATAAAACATTAGTAATTAATAGTCAATTTACTCATGTTTCATAAAAACATAGGTAAGTAATGTCTGGCAGTGATAGGCTGAAGGTGGGGGAAAAATGACCAGCATGTGTCACAACTAGCGATGATTGGGGTCCATGGAATGGTGAATTGTCAACATATTATATTTTTTATGTTTAAAAAAAAATTAAAAAAATTTATAAAATTCAAACATATTAAAGAGCCAAAAAATTTAATTACCCATGTTTAGAGAAAACATGGGCAATTAATAATAAATTTACCCACATTTTACAAAAACATAGGTAAGTAATGTATAGCAGTGGTGAGTTGAAGGCAGGGGGTGTAGCGACTTGGGTGTGGCCCTGTCAGACTTTGGAATATTTCTATGAATAATTCCAGAGCTAGGCGCGAAGACGGTGTGCGATTCCGAGGCCCGGTGTGCCCGGAATTAATTTTACAAAAATATTAAGTATTTTTATACTATGTACGTGGAATAGGTGTGATATCTCCCAAATGGTAGCTCAGAACGAGAATCTAAGGGCACGGTTGCGTCTGGAATGTGTCGTTTACCCAAGGCAAGGTGTAAACTTTGCGGGCGTGGGCCTGCGATGGAAAGCGCCACCAGTGGCATTTTCGTAAATAAGTGGAAAAGTCCATTTATGAGCATTGGCTCGAATAACTTCTGAACTGAGTCTCGGATCGCAAATCTGAGTCCGCTATTCTGTTCAGAAAGACGAGTTTACCCTAGGGGTGACCTTACCTTTGTCTGTCTCGGGTGTCGGGACGGAGGCGAGTTGGCGGGGGAGAGTTAAATGAGTTGTTTTAAAAAAATTAAAACATAATCAATCTCCCCCTCCCCCAAATCCTCCAACGCGTAGCGGACGAACTTCCCCCTCCCCTTTCCGTTCTTCGCCGATTCGAGCTCCGAGCGACCGTTTTCAGCGCCGTTCGTCGGTAGATCCATCTTCAGGGCGTCGCGGGTGCAGTTCTGCATCCAAAGCATCGACGATTTGCCAACAGGTAGTCGTTTTACGTTTTGAAAATCCCGGATCCCAAATTTCTACATTTTTCTCTATTTTGAACCTGTAGATGGGTATGGATTTTTCTCTGTTTTCCACGAGGGTTCACGCGGAATCACAACCTTCGTATAGGTTTGTGATCCTCTCGATGAGATGCTTAAACTGTTAGAGTTGTGGCATCCCTCCGGTGGGCCCAGATCAGGATCCTCTAGCATATTTTCCCTAGATCGGGTTCTTGGTATCGCTGTGGCTTCTCATTCACGGGCAGCAATCCCCTATCTAGCAGGATAACTCTATAGGGTTTGTGGCACCATCAGGAATATGATCCCCTACGCAGTGGGCCGTGTTCAGTAGGGTTGTGGCATCGTCGGGTATATGATCCCCTACTTAGCATCAGGTTTTTTGTAGGGTTGCAGTATCGTTGGTTATGCGATCCCCTACTCAGCACGTGGTTTCTGTAGGGTTTTGGTATCGTCACTTCAATCCCCTACATTGTAAGTTATACCAGATAGGGTTCCGGTATCGTCGTGACCACCTTTGTATGGGAGAAGATCCTCTATCTGAGTGATGTGCTTCTGTCGAGCACCAGATTGGGTTGTGGTATCCCCCAGTGGATCCTGGGAGTGATCCCCTATCTGTGAGATCTTCGTCTACCAGAGTGGGTTCTCGTATCCCCTAGTGGACCCTAGGAGCAATCCCCTATCCGAGGAGTTTGGTGGTTATATTGTTTCAGTGAGGTTTCCTCAGTGACACCATCCGACGAGTGAGATCTCTTGGGTGAGCGTTTGAGATGTTTGTGAGAACCCGATGGAGTGTATCTCTCGGATGTGTTTCATCTGGGATGACAGTGATCGGGGAGTGTGCTCTCCTGGTTGTGGAAAGTTGCTGGTGATTAGTTCGGTACCTCATGTGGCTTGTTGCGTGGGCTGAGTATATCTAGATCGTTCAAGGTGTATGTATGGGAATGCACCTGAGTTGAGCTGACTAGTTGTGTTTAGCCGAGGATGGTCATGAGATGGAGTTTCTCTCTCGTCTGGGTTCCCTCTGGCTGGGATGAACGGACTGTTTCCTTTCAGTTGCTCTCTTTTGTTTTGGGTTTTTGGGGTGCCTACTGAGTATTATTATACTCACCCCTGCACGAGCTCTTCCCGTACATGTTTGTGTCTTGTGCAAACCACATGCCTTTTGACGGAGTCCCAGGAGGACCCAGAGCAGGCGGAGCTTAGTGAGCGGGTTTGACTGAGGAGCAGACCAGTGGGTGTTTGGCAGTGTTTACCCTCTGTATGAGCAGGTTGGAGACTTTTCAGTTTTCTTTTGGTGGGCACTGTTTTTCCCTTTTGTACTTCTGTTGTACTCTGGTTGTGGGATAGTTGTATGCATGCATTTACTTTTTAGTTTTCTATATATTTTCATTGTTTCATGGAGGTGTTTGTGGGTGCGTGTGTATAGGTACCTTAGGCTGATGCCTCCCATGTGTGTGTGATAGCCTACTCGACGCTAGTCGCCATCCCCTGGCCTATTGGAGGTGGGCTTGGGGAGTCGCGGCTCGAGCCCCGTTGGGTCGGGTCATGACAGAGTGGTATCAGGACAGGTTCCACCTTTGGGATCTCAGAGCATAGCTGGTCTAGTTGTGAGTTTGGTTTGGGTTTCATAGAGGCAGTGTTAGGATGTTTCGAGTTCGGATTTCAGGCCAGAGACTCCAATGTTGGTGCGGCGGCCGACGTATCTATACACCAGGAATCTGATAACCTGCCTTTCGACTTGGGACATTCGTACACTGGTTGCAGGGACATAACGGTACATGCATTATATAGGACTGGGTTTTTGGGTTTTCCTTGTCCTTCTCGAGTCAGCTCTCCAAATATACTCTTTGACTGTGGTGCGTCTTGAATGTATTTCAGGATGCCTCCACGACGACAACCAGTGAGGGTTCTGCAGCAGGATTGTGCTGACGATCTACCCCATGTAGTGGCTGTGGACTAGGGCACAGGTTCTGAGGTTGGACCTCCAGGTGGTCTGCCAGTTGAGCCACCACCTGTCGACCAGCTGGTTGTGCCAGTAGTGCAGGATGAGGTTGCGCGCAGGCTGAGTGCACTTCATGAGTTCCAGAGGTAGCCACCTCTGAGGTTCCGAGGTGATCCAGACCCCCAGGCAGCTGATGACTGGCTTTAGGCAGTCACCTGAGTTTTCCGCCTGGTGAGGACACCTCCAGATCAGATGGTAGTCCTTGCGGAGAGCCTTCTGCATGGTTCGGTCGGGCGATGGTGGAGCCTAGTAACGTAGTCCCACGATGAGGAGACACTCACGTGCGCAGAGTTCGAGCGGATCTTCAGGGAAGAGTTCTATCCGGTGATGCTGAGGTCAGTGCGTATTCAGGAGCTTCTACATCTTTTCCAGGAGGTTCTGACTGTGTCGGGGTACTCGGTGAGGTTTACGGACCTGTCGTGCTACTCCCTGGATATGATTCGAGACCCGTTCTTTAGGGGCCGGACCTTCGACCAGGGCCTACGCAGGGACATCCGGGTAGGTGTGGTTTCCTTGTGTCTGACCACCTATGCTGGAGTGTTGGAGTGAGCTTTGGTGGTGGAGAGCTTTCTAGCCGAGCAGATCCCACCTGTTAGTGCTGGGCACACGAGAGCTTATACTTTTTCAGTCGGATCGGCATCTGGTAGCCGACGACAGACTCAAGGGCTCGGTCATTGCCGACATTTCAGGAGGCGACCCCAAGTTGGTGGATCTAAGTCTTAGGGCTCACAGGCCCCGCAAGCCAGTTTTGGTCAGCCACAAGAGAGGCGGTGTTATGCTTGCGGCGGACGGGGACATCTTGCTAGGGATTGTCCGACCCGTCGTGCTACTGAGAGGGATCCGATCGATGGACCGCCATGGCAGAGGCATCGTCTCGAGCAAGGAGGTCCGCAGGGCAGCGGACGTGGCAGCGGAGCGGGTGTAGCAGGAGAAGGTGGTAGGCGGTACCAGTTACCACCACCCCCACCCCCAGGTGGTCCACGCCAAGCTCAGGGAGCTGGTGGCCGAGGGCGAGGACAACTGCATGCCCTAGAGGTTGTTGACCCAGAGGCACTGCAGATGGATAGAGGTACGCCTTGTATCCTTTCTACTTTCTAGAGTAGTTTGATAAACACTATTTAGCAGTACTCTTTCCTTTTCTTTGCTTGATCGAGTTTTGTTCAGGGCGTTGGTAAGACCCTGTGTGGGTGTTGTTTGGTGTGCTTTGAATGCGTGAGGAAGATGGGTCCCTCCCCCACTGAGATGCGTTTTTGTGACGCAATTAAAACCGTGCAGGTGAGTCAGTGCCGCCCAAAGCGGACAATGTTGAGGTGTGGTGGTTGAGTCCCTCTGACTTATGTGTTTGGGTATGGGTGTTGGTTGGAGAACTCACTGGTGTGGGGGACCTAGTTGAGAGTCCATTCGCTTTCCCCGAGCTTAGGGCTTTTCGGGGATGAAAAGTTCAAAGGTGGGGAGGATGTAGCGACTCGAGTGTAGCCCTATTAGACTTTGGATTATTTCTATGAATAATTCTAGAGCTAGCCGTGAAGACGGCGTGTGATTCCGAGGCCCGGTGTGCCCGGAATTAATTTTATAAAAATATTAAGTATTTTTATACTATGCACGTGGAAGAGGTGTGATATCTCCCAAACAGTAGCTCATAACGGGAATCTGAGGGCGCGGTTGTGTCCGGAACATGCCGTTTACCCTAGGAGAGGTGTAAAATTTGCGAGCGCGGGCCTGCGGTGGAAAGCGCCACCAGTGGCGTTTTCGTAAATAAGTGGAAAAGTCCATTTACGACCGTCGGCTCGAATAACTTCTGAACGGAGTCTCAAATCACAAATCCGAGTCTGTTGTTGCGTTCATAACGACGCGTTTACCCTATGGGTGACCTTACCTTTGTCTGTATCGGGTGCCGGGACGGAGGTGAGTTGGCAGGGGAGAGTTAAATGAGTTTTAAAAAAATTAAAACATAATCAATCTCCCCCTCCCCCAAATCCTCCAACGTGCAGCGGACGGCCTTCCCTCTCCCCTCCCCATTCTTCGCCGATTCGAGCTTCGGGCGACCGTTGTCAGCGCCGTTCGTCCGCAGATCCAGCTTCAGGGCGTCGTGGGCGCCGTTCTGCATCCAAAGCATCGGTGATCCGCCAACAGGTAGGTGTTTTACGTTTTGAAAATCCTAGATCCCAAATTTCTACGTTTTTCTCTGTTTTGAACCTGCAGATGGGTAGATCGGGTCCCGGGGGGGCACGCAGATGCTTCCGGATCTACGGTTGAACCCCCGAGGTGCGTCCGGCGGACCTCGGAAGGTCCGCAGGCGCGGCGGAGAGCCGCCGGCCAGGGCGGGCTGGCTGGATCTGCTGGTTCAGGCCGGTCTGACCCCCTTTTTAACACGCGGGGGGTTTTTAAATCCCCGCTTCTTGCAATCCGGAAGTCGGATTCGCGTGCCGTCTATGGCGACGCGACCCTGACGACGAGGCAAACCCTTAGGTGTGGGTTTGGGGGTTTAAAGGTTCGGGATCGTGACAAGGGAGATAGAAACGTCCTAGAAAATAATAATATTTTATTATTTTACAACTTCGGGCCGTTGTAACTTCTACCCGGAGTGTCCGATTGACGTGACGTCAGTGGAGTTGAGACCCTGTTGGTGAGAAAAACTTTTTGAGATGGTTTCTGGGTGTTGGGACTGTGAACGGGGTGTGGGCCCCACGAGGCCGGGTTTTTGGCGTTTTCGGAGAAACACATCTTTCGCACCAGGAGTCTGATTTTGACAGATGAATAGTCGATCCTGTGTGCCTTTCCGAGAGGATCACAATGGTGCAATCCGTTCATTGAGTTTCAGGATCCAAGCGTGGGCCCCACCCGAGATGGCTCCGGTGAATAGTGCCTTTTTCACCGGGTGTCTGTTTCGGATGAACGAGTAGTCGATTCCGCTTCTTTTTCCGAGGGGATTGCTGTGGTATGATCCGCTCGATGGGTTTCAGGATCGTTGAGTGGGCCCCACATGAGATAGCTACGGTGAATAGTGCATTTCCCACCGGTGCTCCATTTCGGGCGAGTAAACAGCCTATCCTGCGTGTTTGTTTGCATAGATCACGATGGTGGCCTCGGTATCAGTCTAGGAGGTGCGTTGTGTGGTGTTGTTGCGGGTCGCTCGGGTTAGCGACGTTTTGGACCAGCAGTGGTTGAGGGTACTCCCTTGGTTCGTTTCCACGAGGGTTCGCGCGACATCACAATTTTCGTATAGGTTTTTGATCCTCTTGATGGGATGTTTAAACTGTTAGAGTTGTGGTATCCCTCCGGTGGGCCCGGAGCGGGATCCTCTAGCATCTTTTTCCTAGATCAGGTTCTTGGTATCGCTGTGACCGCCCATTCATGGGCAGCGATCCCCTATCTAGCAGGATAACCCCGTAGAGTTTGTGGCATCATGGGGAATATGATCCCCTACGCAGTGGGCCGTGCTCAGTAGGGTTGTGGCATCGTCGGGTATACGATCCCCTTCTCAGCATCAGGTTTATAGTAGGGTTGTGGTATCGTTGGTTATGGGATCCCCTACTTAGCATGTGGTTTCTGTTGGGTTGTGGTATCGTCAGTTTGATCCCCTACATCCCAAGTTATACCAGATAGGGTTCCAGTATCGTTGTGACCACCTTTTTATGGGAGAAGATCCTCTATCTGAGTGACGTGCTTCTGTCGAGCGCCAGATTGGGTTGTGGTATCCCCCAACGGATCCTGGGAGTGATCCCCTATATATGAGATCTACGAATGCCAGATTGGGTTGTGGTACCCCCCAGCAGATCCTGGGAGTGATCCCCCATCTGTGAGATCTTCCTCTACCAGAGTGGGTTCTGGTATCCCCTAGCGGACCCTAGGAGTGATCCCCTATCCGAGGAGTTTGGTGGTTATGTTGTTTCAGTGAGGTTTCCTCAGTGACGCTATCCGATGAGTGAGATATCTTGGGTGAGCATCTGAGATGTTTGTGAGAACCCGATGGAGTGTATCTCTTGGATGTGTGTCATCTGGGATGACAATGATCGGGGAGTGTGCTCTCCTGGTTGTGGAAAGTTGCTGGTGATGAGTTCGGTACCTCATGTGACTTGTTGCGTGGGCTGAGTATATCTGGATCGTTCAAGGTGTATGTATGGGCATGCACCTGAGCTGAGCTGACTAGTTGTGTTTAGACAAGGATGGTAACGAGATGGAGTTTCTCTCTCGTCTGGGTTCCCTCTGGTTGGGATGAGCGGACTGTTTCCTTTCAGTTGCTCTCTTTTGTTTTGGGTTTTTGGGGTGCCTACTGAGTATTGTTATACTCACCCCTGAACGGGCTCTGCCCGCACATGTTTGTGTCTTGTGCAAACCACAGGCCTTTCGACAGAGTCCCAGGAGGACCCAGAGCAGGTGGAGCTTAGTGAGAGGGTTTGACTGAGGAGCAGACCTGTGGGTGTTTGGCAGTGTTTACCCTCTTTCTAAGCAGGCTGGACACTTTGCAGTTTTCTTTTAGTGGGCCCTGTTTTTCCCTTTTGTACTTCTGTTGTACTCTGTTTGTGGGATAGTTGTATGCATGCATTTACTTTTTAGTTTTCTATATATCTGCATTGTTTCATGGAGGTGTTTGTGGGTGCGTGTGTACAGGTACCTTAGGCTAAGGCCTCCCATGTGTGTGTGATAGCCTATGGGGTGCTAGTCGCCAACCCCTGGCCTATTGGAGGCGGGCTTGGGGAGTCATGGCTTGAGACCCATTGGTTCGGGTCATGACAGAGTGGTATCAGAGCAGGTTCCACCTTTAGGATCTCAGAGCGTAGCTGGTCTAGCTGTGAGTTTGGTTTGGGTTTCATAGTGGCAGTGTTAGGATGTTTTGAGTTCGGCTTTCAGGCCAGGGACTCTAGTGTTGGTGCGCCAGCCGACGTATCTATACACCAGGAATCTGATAACCTACCTTTAGACTTGGGACATTCGTACACTGGTTTTAGGGACATAATGGTACATGCATCATATAGGATTGGGTTTTTGGGTTTTCCTTGTCCTTCTCGAGTCAGCTCTCCAAATATACTCTTTGACTGTGGTGCATCTTGAATGTATTTCAGGATGCCTCCACAATGACAGCTAGCGAGGGTTCCGCAACAGGATTGTGCGGACGATCTGCCCCGTGCAGTGGCTATGGACTAGGGCGCAGGTTCTGAGGCTGGACCTCCAGGTGGTCTGCCAGTTGAGCCACCACCTGTCAACCAGATGGTTGTGCCGGTAGTGCAGGATGAGGTTGCGCGCAGGCTGAGTGCACTGCACGAGTTCCAGAGGCAGTGACCTCTGAGGTTCCGGGGTGATCCTGACCCCCAGGCAGCTAATGACTGGCTTGAGCCAGTCACCTGAGTTTTCCTCCTGGTGAGGACACCTCCATATCAGATGGTAGTCCTTGTGGCGAGCCTTCTGCATGGTTCGGCCGGGCGATGGTGGAGCCTAGTAACACAGTCCCATGACGAGGAGATGCTCATGTGGGCAGAGTTCGAGCGGCTCTTCAGGGAATTGTTCTATCCAGTTATGCTAAGGTCAGTGGGTATTCAAGAGCTTCTACAGCTTTGGCAGGAGGGTCTGACTGTGTCGGGGTACTCGGTGAGGTTTACGAACCTTTCGTGCTACTCCCTAGATATGGTTTGAGACCCATTCTTTAGGGCCCGAACCTTCGACCAGGGCCTACGTAGGGACATCTGGGTAGGTGTGATTTCCTTGTGTCTGCCCACCTATGGTGGAGTGTTGGAGAGAGCTTTGGTGGGAGAGAGCTTTCTGGCCGAGCAGATCCCGCCTGTTAGTGCTGGGCACGCGAGAGCTTAGACTTTGTCAGTCGGATCGACATATGGTAGTGGACGACAAAGTCAAGGGCCCGGTTATGGTTGACGTTTCAGGAGGCGACCCCAGGATGGTGGATCTGAGTCTCAGTGCTCACAGGGCCCGCAGGCCAGTTTTGGTCAGCCACATGAGAGGCGGTGTTATGCTTGCGACGGAAGGGGACATCTTGCTAGGGATTTTCCGACCCATTGTGCTGCTGAGAGGGATCCGATCGATGGACCGCCGTGGCAGAGGCAGCGTCTCAAGAAAGGAGGTCCGAAGGGTAGCAGACGTGGCGACGGAGAGGGTACAACAGGAGGAGGTGGTAGGCGGTACCGGTTACCACCACCCCCACCCCCAGGTGGTCCACGCCAAGCTCAGGGAGCTGGTGGCCGAGGGCGAGGATAGCTGCATGCCCTAGAGGTTGTTGACCTAGAGGCACTGCAGATGGATAGAGGTACGCCTTGTATCCTTTCTACTTTCTAGAGTAGTTTGATAGAAACTGTTTAGCGGTACTCTTTCCTTTCCGTTGCTTGATCGAGTTTTGTTCAAGGTGTTGGTAAGACCCTGTGTGGGTGTTGTTCGGTGTGCTTCGAATGCGTGAGGAAGAGGGGTCCCTCCCCTACCGAGATGCATTTTTTGACGTGATTAAAACCGTGCGGGAGAGTCAGTGCCGCCCAAAGCGGAGAATGTTGAGGTGTGGTGGTTGAGTCCCTCTGACTTATGTGTCTGGCCGTGGGTGTTGGTTGGCGAACTCGCTGGTGTGGGAGACCTAGTTGAGAGTCCAGTCGCTTTCATTGAGATTAGGGCTTTTCGGGGATAAAAATTTCTAAGGGGGGGGGGGAGGATGTAGCGACTCGGGTGTGGCCCTGTCAGACTTTAGATTATTTCCATGAAAAATTCCAGAGCTAGGCGCGAAGACGATGTGCGATTCCGAGGCCCGGTGTGCCCGAAATTAATTTTATAAAAATATTAAGTATTTTTATACTATGCACGTGGCAGAGGTCTGATATCTCCGAAACGGTAGCTCAGAACGGGAATCTGAGGGCGCGGTTGCGTCCGGAATGTGCCGTTTACCCTAGGTGAGGTGTAAAATTTGCGAGCGTGGGCCTGCTGTGGAAAGCGCCACCAATGGTGTTTTCGTAAATAAGTGGAAAAGTCCATTTACGAGCGTCGACTCGAATAACTTCTGAAAAGAGTCTCGAATCAAAAATCCGAGTCCGCTGTTGCATTCAGAACGACTCACTTACCCTAGGGGTGACCTTACCTTTGTCTGTATCGGGTGCCGGGACGGAGGCGAGTTGGCGGGGGGAGAGTTAAATGAGTTTTAAAAACGTTAAAACATAATCAATCTCCCCCTCCCCCAAATCCTCCAACATGCAGCAGACGACCTTCCCTCTCCCCTCTCCATTCTTTGCCGATTCGAGCTCCGGGCGACCCTTTTCAGCGCCATTCGTCGGCAGATCCAGCTTCAGGGCATCATGGGCGCCGTTCTGCATCCAAAGCATCGGTGATCCGCCAACAGGTAGGCGTTTTACGTTTTGAAAATCCTGGATCCCAAATTTCTGCGTTTTTCTCTGTTTTGAACCTACAGATGGGTAGATCGGGTCCCGGGGGGGCGTGCAGATGCTTCCGGATCTGCGTTTTGACCCCTGAGGTGCATCCGACGGACCTCGGAAGGTCCGCCGGCGCGGCGGAGAGCCGCCGGCCAGGGCGGGCCGGCCGGTTCAGGCCGGTCTGTCCCTTTTTTTAACACACGGGGGGTTTTTAAACCCCTTCTTCTTGCAATCTGGAAGTCGGATTCATGTGCCATCTACGACGACGTGACCCTGACAACGAGACAAACCCTCCGGTGTGGGTTTGGGGGTTTAAAGGTTGGGATTGTGGCCAGGGAGCTAGAAACGTCGTAGAAAATAATAATATTTTATTATTTTACAACTTCGGGCCGTTGTAACTTCTACCCGGAGTGTCTGATTGACGTGCCGTCAGTGGCGTTGAGACCCTGATGGTGCGACCGAATTTTGGAGATGGTTTCTGGGTGTTGTGACTGTGAATGGGGTGTGGGCCCCACGAGGCCGGGTTTTTGGCGTTTTTGGAGAAACACATCTTTCGTACCAGGAGTCTGATTTTGACAGATGAATAGTCGATCCTGTGTGCCTTTCTGAGAGGATCACAATGGTGCAATCCATTCGTTGAGTTTTGAGATCCAGGCGTGGGCCCCACCCGGGCTGGCTCCGGTGAATAGTGCCTTTTTCACCGGGTGTCTGTTTCAGATGAACGAGTAGTCGATTCCACTTCTTTTTTTGAGGGGATCGCCGTGGTGTGATCCGCTCGATGGGTTTCAGGATCATTGAGTGGGCCCCGCATGAGCTAGCTACGGTGAATAGTGCATTTCCCACCGGTGCTCCGTTTCGGGCGAGTAAACATCCTATCCTGCGTGTTTTTTCACGTAGATCGCGATGGTGGCCTCAGTATCAGCCTAGGAGGTGTGTAGTGTGGCATTGTTGCGGGTCGCTCGGGTTAGCGACATTTTGGACCAGCAGTGGTTGAGGGTACTCCCTTGGTTCGTTTCTATGAGGGTTCGCACGACATCACAACCTTCGTATAGGTTTGTGATCCTCTCGATGGGATGTTTAAACTGTTAGAGTTGTGGCATCCCTCCGGTGGGCCCGGAGCGGGATCCTCTAGCATCTTTTCCCTAGATCAGGTTTTTGGTATCACTGTGACCGCTCATTCACGGGCGGCGATCCCCTATCTAGCAGGATAACCCCGTAGGGTTTGTGGCATCATCGGGAATATGATCCCTTATGCAGTGGGCCATGCTCAGAAGGGTTGTGGCATCATCGGGTATACTATCCCCTGCTCAACATCAGGTTTATAGTATGGTTGCAGTATCGTTTGTTATGCGATCCCCTACTCAGCACGTGGTTTCTGTATGGTTGTGGTATCGTCAGTTAGATCCCCTACATCGCAAGTTATACCAGATAGGGTTCCTGTATCATCATGACCACCTTTGTATGGACGACAATCCTCTATCTGACTGACGTGATTCTGTCGAGCGCCAGATTGGGTTGTGGTATCCCCCAGCAGATCCTGGGAGTAATCCCCTATATATGAGATCTACGAATGCCAGATTGGGTTGTGGTATCCCCCAGCAGATCCTGGGAGTGATCCCCTATCTATGAGATCTTCGTCTACCAAAGTGGGTTATGGTATCCCCTACAGAACCCTAGGATCTATCCCCTATCCGAGGAGTTTGGTGGTTATGTTGTTTCAGTGAGGTTTCCTCAGAGACGCTATCCGACGAGTGAGATCTCTTGGGTGAGCGTTTGAGATGTTTGTGAGAACCCGATGGAGTGTATCTCTCAGGTGTGTGTCATCTGGGATAACAGTGATCGGGGAGTGTGCTCCCCTGGTTGTGGAAAGTTGCTGGTGATGAGTTCGGTACCTAATGTGGCTTGTTGCGTGGGATGAGTATATCTGGATCATTCAAGGTGTATGTATGGGCATGCACCTGAGCTGAGCTGACTAGTTGTGTTTAGCCGAGGATGGTCACGAGATGGAGTTTCTCTCTCGTCTGGGTTCCCTCTGGCTGGGATGAGCGGACTGTTGCCTTTCAGTTTCTCTCTTTTGTTTTTGGTTTTTGGGGTGCCTACTGAGTATTGTTATACTCACCCCTGCACGGGCTCTGCCCGCACATGTTTGTGTCTTGTGCAAACCACAGGCCTTTCGACGGAGTCCCAGGAGGACCCGGAGCAGGTGGATCTTAGTGAGTGGGTTTGAACGAGGAGCAGACCAGCAGGTGTTTGGTAGTGTTTACCCTCTTTCTGAGTTGGTTGGACACTTTGCAGTTTTCTTTTAGTGGGCCTTGTTTTGCTCTTTTGTACTTCTGTTGTACTCTGGTTGTGGGATAGTTGTATACATGCATTTACTTTTTAGTTTTCTATATATCTACATTGTTTCATGGAGGTGTTTGTGGGTGCGTGTGTACAAGTACCTTTGGCTAATGCCTCCCATGTGTGTGTGATAGCCTACTTGGCGCAAGTCGCCAGCCCCTGGCCTATTGGAGGTGGGTTTGGGGAGTCGCGACTCGAGCCCCTTTGGGTCGGGTCGTGACAGAGTGGTATCAGAGCAGGTTCCACCTTTGGGATCTCAGAGCGTAGATGGTCTAGCTGTGAGTTTGGTTTGGGTTTCATAGTGGCAGTGTTAGGATGTTTTGAGTTCGACTTTCAGGCCAGGGACTCCAGTGTTGGTGCGGCGGCCGACGTATCCACACACCAGGAATCTGATAACATGCCTTTCAACTTGGGACATTCGTATACTAGTTGCAGGGACATAATGGTACTTGCATCATATAGGACTGGGTTTTTGGGTTTTCCTTGTCCTTCTCGAGTCAGCTCTCCAGATATACTCTTTGACTGTGGTGCGTCTTGAATGTATTTCAGGATGCCTCCACGACGACATCCAGCGAGGGTTCCGCAACAGGATTGTGCTGACGATCCGCCCCATGTAGTGGCTGTGGACCAGGGCACATGTTCTGAGGCTGGACCTCCAGGTGGTCTGTCAGTCGAGCCACCACCTGTCGACCAGCTGGTTGTGCCGACAGTGCAGGATGAGGTTGCGCGCAGGCTGAGTGCGCTGCACAAGTTCCAGAGGCAGCGACCTCTGAGGTTCCGGGGTGATCCAGACCCGCAGGCAGCTGATGACTAGCTTGAGGTAGTCACCTAAGTTTTCTGCCTGGTGAGGACACCTCCAAATCATATGATAGTCCTTGTGGTGAGCCTTCTGCATGGTTTAGCCGGGTGATGGTTTAGTCGGGCGATGCAGTCCCACGATGATGAGACGCTCACGTGGGAATAGTTCGAACGACTCTTCAGGGAAGAGTTCTATCCGGTGACGCTGAGGTCAGTGCGTATTCAGAAGCTTCTACAGCTTCAGCAGAAGGTCCTGACTGTGTCGGTGTACTCGACGAGATTTACGGACCTGTCACGCTACTCCCTGGATATGGTTCGAGACACGTTCTTCAGGGCCCATACCTTAGAGCAGGGCCTACACAGGGACATCCAGGAAGGTGTGGTTTCCTTGTGTCTGCCCACCTATGCTTGAGTGTTGGAGCGAGCTTTGGTGGTGGAGAGATTTCTGGCCGAGCAGATCCCGCCTGTTAGTGCTGGGCACGCGAGAGCTTAGACTTTGTCAGTCAGATCTGCATCTGGTAGCCGATGACAAACTCAAGGGCCCGGTCATGGCCGACGTTTCAGGAGGCGACCCCAGGATGGTGGATCTGAGTCTCAGGGATCATAGGGCCCGCATGCCAGTTTTTGTCAGCCACAGGAGAGGCGGTGTTATGCTTGCGACGGACGGGGACATCTTTCTAGGGATTGTCTAACCCATCGTGCTGCTGAGAGGGATTCGGTCGATGGACCGCCGTGGCAGAGGCAGCGTCTCGAACAAGGAGGTCCGCAGGGCGGCAGACATGGCGGCAGAGTGGGTGCAGCAGGAGGAGGTGGTAGGTGGTACCGTTTTCCACCACCCCCACCCCCAGGTGGTCCACGCCAAGCTCAGGGAGATGGTGGCCGAGGGAGAGGACAACTGCATGCCCTAGAGGTTGTTGACCCAGAGGCACTACAGATGGATAGAGGTACGCCTTGTATCCTTTCTACTTTCTACAGTAGTTTGATAGACACTGTTTAGCAGTACTCTTTCCTTTCCGTTGCTTGATCGAGTTTTGTTCAGGGCGTTGGTAAGACCCTGTGTGGGTGTTGTTCGGTGTGCTTCGAATGCATGAGGAAGAGGGGTCCCTCCCCCACTGAGATGCGTTTTTTTGAAACGATTAAAACCGTGTGAGTGAGTCAGTGCCGCCCAAAGCGAACAGTGTTGAGGTGTGGTGGTTGAGTCCCTCTGACTTATGTGTTTGGGCATGGGTGTTGGTTGGCGAACTCGCTGGTGTGGGAGACCTAGTTGAGAGTCCAGTCACTTTCCTTGAGCTTAGGGCTTTTCAGGGACAAAAAGTTCTAAGGGGGGAGGATGTAGCAACTCGGGTGTGGCCCTGTCAGACATTGGATTATTTCTATGAATAATTCCATAGCTAGGTGCGAAGACGACGTGCAATTCCGAGGCCCGGTGTGACCAGAATTAATTTTATAAAAATATTAATTATTTTTATACTATGCACGTGGAAGAGGTGTGATATCTCCCAAACGGTATCTCAGAATGGGAATCTGAGGGAGCGGTTGCGTCCGGAATGTGCCGTTTATCCTAGGCGAGGTGTAAAATTTGTGGGCGCGGGCCTGCGGTGGAAAGCGCCACCAGTGGTGTTTTCGTAAATAAGTGGAAAAGTCCATTTACGAGCGTCGGCTTGAATAACTTCTGAGCGGAGTCTCGAATCGCAAATCCAAGTCTGATGTTGCATTCAGAACGGTGCGTTTACCCTATGGGTGACCTTACCTTTGTCTTCATCGGGTGCTGGGACGGAGGCGAGTTGGTGGGGGAGAGTTAAATGAGTTGTTTTAAAAAAATTAAAACATAATCAATCTCCCCCTCCCCCAAATCTTCCAACGCGCAGCAGACAACCTTCCCTCTCCCCTCTCCGTTCTTCGCCGATTCGAGCTCTGAGGGACCGTTTTCAGCGCCGTTCATCGGAAGATCCAGCTTCAGGGCATCGCGGGCGCCGTTCTGCATCCAAAGCATCGGTGATTCGCCAACAGGTAGACATTTTACGTTTTGAAAATCCTGGATCCCAAATTTCTGCGTTTTTCTCTGTTTTGAACCCGTAGATGGGTAGATCGGGTCCTGGGGGGCGTGAAGATGCTTCCGGATCTGCATTTGGACCCCCAAGGTGCCTCCGGCGGACCTCGGAAGGTCCGCCGGCCAGGGCGGGCCGGCCGGACCGGCCGGTTCAGGCCGGTCCAGACCTTTTTTTAACATGCAGAGGGTTTTTAAACCCCCGCTTCTTGCAATTAGGAAGTCGGATTCACGTGTCGTATGCGGAGACGCTACCCTGACGACAAGGCAAAACCTCCGGTGTGGGTTCGGGGGTTTAAAGGTTCGGGATCGTGGCCCGGGAGCTAGAAATGTCGTAGAAAATAATAATATTTTATTATTTTACGACTTCGGGCCGTTGTAACTTCTTCCCGGAGTGTCCGATTGACGTGCCGTCAGTTGCGTTGAGACCCTGATGGTGCGGCGGACTTTTTGAGATGATTTCTGTGTGTTGGGACTGTGAACGGGGTGCGGGCCCCATGAGGCCGGGTTTTTGGCATTTTCAGAGAAACGCATCTTTTGCACCAGGAGTCTGATTTTGACGGATGAATAGTCGATCCTGTGTGCCTTTCCGAGAGGATCATAACGGTGCGATCCGTTCATTGAGTTTCGGGATCGAGGCGTGGTCCCCACCTGGGCTGGCTCCGGTGAATAGTTCCTTTTTCACCCGGTGTCCGTTTCGGATGAACGAGTAGTCGATTCCGCTTTTTTTTTTCCGAGGGGATCGCCGTGGTATGATCCACTCGATGGGTTTCAGGATCGTTGAGTGGGCCCCGCACGAGCTAGCTACAGTGAATAGTGCATTTCCCATCGGTGCTTCGTTTCGGGCGAGTAAACAACCTATCCTGTGTGTTTTTTCGCGTAGATCGCGATGGTGGCCTCGGTATCAGCCTAGGAGGTGCACAATGTGGCGTTCTTGCGGGTCGCTCAAGTTAGCAACGTTTTGGACCAGCAGTGGTTGAGGGTACTCCCTTGGTTCGTTTCCATGAGGGTTCGCGCGGTATCACAACCTTCATATAGGTTTGTGATCTTCTCAATGGGATGTTTAAACTGTAAGAGTTGTGGCGTCCCTCTGGTGGGCCCGAAGCGGGATCCTCTAGTATCTTTTCCCTAGACCGGGTTCTTGGTATCGTTGTGACCGCTCATTCATGGGAGGCGATCCCCTATCTAGCAGGATAACCCCGTAGGGTTTGTGGCATCATCGGGAATATGATCCCCTACGCAGTGGGCCCTTCTCAGTAGGGTTGTGGCATCATCAGGTATACGATCCCCTGCTCAACATCAGGTTTATAGTAGGGTTGCAGTATCATTGGTTATGCGATCCCCTACTCAGCACGTAGTTTCTGTAGGGTTGTGGTATCGTCAGTTCGATCCCCTATATCACAAGTTATACCAGATAGGGTTTTTGTATCGTCGTGACCACCTTTGTATGGGCGACGATCCTCTATCTGAGTGACGTGCTTCTGTAAAGTGCCAGATTGGGTTGTGGTATCCCCCAGCGGATCCTGGGAGTGATCCCCTATATATGAGATCTACGAATGCCAGATTGGGTTGTGGTATCCCCCAGCGGATCCTGGGAGTGATCCCCTATCTATGAGATCTTCGTCTACCAAATTGGGTTCTGGTATCCCCTAGCGGACCCTAGGAGCGATCCCCTATCCGAGGAGTTTGGTGGTTATGTTGTTTCAGTGAGGTTTCCTCAGTGATGCTATTCGACGAGTGAGATCTCTTGGGTGAGCATCTGAGATGTTTGTGAGAACCCGATGGAGTGTATCTCTCGGATGTGTGTCATATGGGATGACAGTGACCAGGGAGTGTGCTCTCCTGGTTGTGGAAAGTTGCTGGTGATGAGTTCGGTACCTCATGTGGCTTGTTGCGTGGGCTGAGTATATCTGGATCGTTCAAGGTGTATGTATGGGCATGCACCTGAGATGAGCTGACTAGTTGTGTTTAGCTGAGGATGGTCATGAGATGGAGTTTCTCTCTCGTCTGGGTTCCCTCTGGCTAGGATGAGCGGAATGTTGCCTTTCAGTTGCTCTCTTTTGTTTTGGGTTTTGGGGTGCCTACTGAGTATTGTTATACTCACCCCTGCACGGGCTCTGCCCGCACATGTTTGTGTCTTGTGCAAGCCACAGGCCTTTCGACGGAGTCCCAGGAGGACCTGGAGCAGACAGAGCTTAGTGAGTGGGTTTGACCGAGGAGCAGACCGGCGGGTGTTTGGCAGTGTTTACCCTCCTTCTGAGCAGATTGGACACTTTGCAGTTTTCTTTTAGTGGGACCTGTTTTGCTCTTTTGTACTTCTATTGTACTCTGGTTGTGGGATAGTTTTATGCATGCATTTACTTTTTAGTTTTCTATATATCTGCATTGTTTCATGGAGGTGTTTGTGGGTGCATGTGTACAGGTACCTTAGGCTAATGCCTCCCATGTATGTGTGATAGCCTACTCGGTGCTAGTCGCCAGCCCCTGGCCTATTGGAGGCAGGCTTGGGGAGTCGCGGCTCGAGCCCCGTTGGGTCGGGTCGTGACAGAGTGGTATCAGAGCAGGTTCCACCTTTGGGATCTCAGAGCGTAGCTGGTCTAGCTGTGAGTTTGGTTTGGGTTTCATAGCGGTAGTGTTTGGATGTTTCGAGTTTGACTTTTAGGCTAGGGACTCCAGTGTTGGTGCGTCGGCTGACATATCCATACACTAGGAATCTGATAACCTACCTTTCGACTTGGGAAATTCGTACACTAGTTGCAGGGACATAACGGTACATGCATCATATAGGACTGGGTTTTTGGTTTTTCCTTGTCCTTCTCGAGTCATCTCTCTAGATATACTCTTTGACTGTGGTGCGTGTTGAATGTATTTCAGGATGCCTCCACGACGACAGCCAGTGAGGGTTCCGTAGCAGGATTGTGCTGTCGATCCGCCCCGTGTAGTGGCTGTGGACCAGGGGGTAGGTTCTGAGGCTGGACCTCCATGTGGTTTTCCAGTTGAGCCACCACCTGTCGACCAGTTGGTTGTGCCGTTAGTGCAGGATGAGGTTGCGCACAGGCTGAGTGCACTGCACGAGTTATAGAGGCAGCGACCTCTCAGGTTTCGGGGTGATCCAGACCCCCGGGAAGTTGATGACTCACTTGAGGTAGTCACCTGAGTTTTCCGCCTGGTGAGGACACCTCTAGATCAGATGGTAGTCCTTGCGGCGAGCCTTCTGTATGGTTTGGACGGGTGATGGTGGTGCCTAGTGACGCAGTCCCACGACGAGGAGACACTCACATGGGCAGAGTTCGAGCGGCTCTTCAGGGAAGAGTTCTATCCGGTGACGCTGAGGTCAGTGCGTATTCAGGAGCTTCTACAGCTTCGGCAGGAGGGCCTGACTGTGTCAGGGTAGTCGACGAGGTTTACGGACCTGTCGCGCTACTCCATATATATGGTTCGAGACCCGTTCTTTAGGGCCCGGACCTTCGAGAAGGGACTACACAGGGACATCCGGGCAGGTGTGGTTTCCTTGTGTCTGCCCACCTATCCTGGAGTGTTCGAACGAGGTTTGGTGGTGGAGAGCTTTCTGGACGAGCAGATCCCGCCTGTTAGTGCTGGGCACGCGAGAGCTTAGACTTTGTCAGTCGGATCGACATCTAGTAGCCAACGACAGACTCAAGGGCCCAGTCGTGGCCGAGATTTCAGGAGGCGACCCCAGGATGGTGGATCTGAGTCTCAGGGCTCACAGGGACCACATGCCAGTTTTGGTCAGCCACAGGAGAGGCGATGTTTTGCTTGCGACGGACAGGGACATATTGCTAGGGATTTTCCGACCCGTCGTGCTGTTGAGAGGGATCCGGTCGATTGATCGCCATGGCAGAGGCAGCGTCTCGAGCAAGGAGGTCCGCAGGGCGGCGGACGTGTTGGAAGAGCGGGTGCAGGAGGAGGAGGTGGTAGGCGGTACTGGTTGCCACCACCCCCACCCCCAGGTGGTCCACACCAAGCTCAGGGAGCTGGTGGCCGAGGGCGAGGACAACTGCATGCCCTAGAGGTTGTTGAACCAGAGGCACCACAGATGGATATAGGTACGCCTTGTATCCTTTCTACTTTCTGCAGTATTTTGATAGACACTGTTTAGAGGTACTCTTTCATTTCCGTTGCTTGATCGAGTTTTGTTCAGGTCGTTGGTAAGACCCTGTGTGGCTGTTGTTCGGTGTGCTTCGAATGCGTGGGGAAGAGGGGTCCCTCCCCCATCGAGACACATTTTCGTGACACGATTAAAACCGTGAAGGCGAGTCAGTGCTTCCCAAAGCAGAAAGTGTTGAGGTGTGGTGGTTGAGTCCCTCTGACTTATGTGTTCGGGCATGGGTGTTGGTTGGCTAACTCGCTAGTGTGGGAGACCTAGTTGAGAGTCCCGTCGCTTTCCATGAGCTTAGGGCTTTTCAGGGATGAAAAGTTCTAAGGGGGGGAGGATGTAGCAACTCGGGTGTGGCCCTGTCAGACATTGGATTATTTATATGAATAATTCCAGAGCTAGGCGCGAATACAGCATGCGATTCCGAGGCCCGATGTACCCGGAATTAATTTTATAGAAATATTAAGTATTTTCATACTATGCACGTGGAAGAGGTGTGATATCTCCCAAACGGTAGCTCATAATGGGAATCTGAGGGTGCGGTTGCATCTAGAACATGCCGTTTACCCTAGGAAAGGTGTAAAATTTGCGGGCGCAAGCCTGCGGTGGAAAGCGCCACCAGTGGCATTTTCGTAAATAAGTGGAAAAGTCCATTTACGAGCGTCAGCTCGAATAACTTCTGAACAGAGTCTCGAATCAAAAATCCGAGTCCGCTGTTGCATTCAGAATGGTGCTTTTACCCTAGGGGTGTCCTTACCTTTGTCTGCATCGGGTGCCGGGACGGAGGCGATTGGCGAGGGAGAGTTAAATGAGTTGTTTTTAAAAAATTAAAACATAATCAATCTCCCCCTCCCCCAAATCCTCCAATGCGCAGCGAATGAACTTCCCTCTCCCCTCTCTGTTCTTCTCCGATTAGAGCTCCGAGCGACCGTTTTCAGCGCTGTTCGTCGGCAGATCCAGCTTCAGGGCGTCGCTGGCGCCGTTTTGCATCCAAAGCATCGGTGATCCGCTAACAGGTAGGCGTTTTACGTTTTCAAAATCCTGGATCCCAAATTTCTGCGTTTTTCTCTTTTTTGAACCTACAGATGGGTAGATCGGGTCCCGGGGGGCACACAGATGCTTCCGGATCTGCGTTTGGACCCCTGAGGTGCCTCCGGAGGACCTCGAAAGGTCTGCCGGCGCGGCGGAGAGCCGCCAGCCGGTTCAGGCCGGTCCGACCCTTTTTTTAACACGCGAGGGGTTTTTAAACCCCCGATTCTTGCAATCCAGAAGTCGGATTCGCATACCGTCTTTGGAGACGCGACCCTGACGACGAAGAAAACCCTCCGGTGTGGGTTCGGAGGTTTAAAGATTCGGGATCGTGGCCCGGGAGCTAGAAACGTCATAGAAAATAATAATATTTTATTATTTTACAACTTCGGGCCGTTGTAACTTCTACCTGGAGTGTCCGATTGACGTACCGTCAGTGGCGTTGAGACCCTGATCATGTAACAAACCTTTTGAGACGGTTTCTGGGTGTTGGGACTATGAACAGGGTGTGGGCCCCATGAGGCCGGGTTTTTGGCGTCTTCGGAGAAACACATCTTTTGCACCAGGAGTCTGATTTTGACGGATGAATAGTCGATCCTGTGTACCTTTCCGAGAGGATCACAACGGTGTGATCTGTTATTTGAGTTTTGGGATCGAGGCATGGGCCCCACCCTGGCTAGCTCTGGTGAATAATGCCTTTTTCACCGGGTGTCCGTTTCGGACGAATGAGTAGTCGATTCCGCTTCTTTTTCTAAGGGGATTGCCATGGTATGATCCGCTCGATGGGTTTTGGGATCGTTGAGTGGGCCCCACACGAGCTAGCTATTGTGAATAGTGAATTTCCTACAGGTTCTCCGTTTCGTGCGAGTAAACAGCCTATCCTCCGTGTTTTTTCACGTAGATTGCGATGGTGGCCTCAGTATCAGCCTAGGAGGTGCGCAGTGTGGTGTTCTTGTGGGTCGCTCGGGTTAGCGACGTTTTGGACCAGCAGTGGTTAAGGGTACTACCTTGGTTCGTTTCCATGAGGGTTCGCATGGCATCACAAACTTCGTATAGGTTTGTGATCCTCTCGATGGGATGTTTAAACTGTTAGAGTTGTGGCATCCCTCCAGTGGTCCCAAAGCAGGATCCTATAACATCTTTTCCCTAGATCGGGTTCTTAGTATCGCTATGACCGCTCATTCATGGGCGGCGATCCCCTATCTAGCAGGATAACCCCGTAGGGTTTATGGAATCATCAGGAATATGATCCCCTATGCAGTGGGCCATGCTTAGTAGGGTTGTGGCATCGTCGGGTATACGATCCCCTGCTCAACATCAGGTTTATAGTAGGGTTGCAGTATCATTGGTTATGCGATCCCCTACTCAGCACGTGGTTTCTGTAGGGTTGTGGTATCGTCAGTTCGATCCCCTAAATCGCAAGTTATACCAAATAGGGTTCTGGGATCATTATGACCACCTTTGAATGAGTGACGATCCTCTATCTGAGTGACGTGCTTCTGTCGAGTGCCAGATTGGGTTGTGGTATCCCCCAGCAGATCCTGGGAGTGATCCCTATCTGTGAGATATTCGTCCACCAGAGTGGGTTCTGGTATCCCCTAGCGGACCCTAGGAGCGATCCCCTATCCGAGGAGTTTGGTGGTTATGTTGTTTCAGTGAGGTTTCCTTAGTGACGTTATCCGACAAGTGAGATCTCTTGGGTGAGAGTCTGATATGTTTGTGAGAACCTGATGGAGTGTATCTCTCAGATGTGTGTCATCTGGGATGATAATGATTGTGGAGTGTGCTCTCCTGGTTGTGGAAGGTTTCTGGTGATGAGGTTGGTACCTCATGTGGATTGTTGCGTGAGATGAGTATATCTGGATCGTTCAAGGTGTATGTATGGGCATGCACCTGAGCTGAGCTGACTAGTTATGTTTAGCCGAGGATGGTCATGAGATGGAGTTTCTCTCTCATCTAGGTTCCCTCTGGCTGGGATGAGCGGACTGTTGCCTTTCATTTTCTCTCTTTTGTTTTGGGTTTTTGGGGTGCCTACTGAGTATTGTTATACTCAACCCTGCACGGGCTCTGCCCGCACATATTTGTGTCTTGTGTAGACCACAAGCTTTTCAACGGAGTCCCAGGAGGACCCGAAGCAGGTATAGCTTAGTGAGTGGGTTTGACCGAGGAGCTGACCGGTGGGTGTATGGTAGTGTTTACCCTCCTTCTGAGTAGGTTGGACACTTTGTAATTTTATTTTGGTGGGCCCTATTTTTCCCTTTTGCACTTCTACTGTACTCTGGTTGTGGGATAGTTGTATGCATGCATTTACTTTTCAGTTTTCTATATCTCTGCATTGTTGCATGGAAGTGTTTGTGGGTGCGTGTGTACAGGTACCTTAGGCTAATGCCTCCCATGTGTGTGTGATATCCTACTCTGTGCTAGTCGCCAGCCCCTGGCCTATTGGATGCGGGCTTGGGGAGTCGCGACTCGAGCCCCGTTGGGTCGGGTCGTGACAGGGTGGGGGGGGGGGGGGCGACCAACATGTCTCATAACTAGTGATTATTGGGGTCCATGGAGCAGTGACTACCCAACAAATTATATTTTTTATGTTTGAAAAAAATATATTTTAAAAAAATCAGAAAATTTAAACATATTAAAAGTCTAAAAATTTAATTACCCATGTTTAGAGAAAACACAATCAATTAATAATTAATTTATCCATGTTTCACAAAAACATAGGTAAGGAATGTTTGTAAGGAGTGGGCTGAAGGTGGGGGGAAAACAAACCAGTGTGTCTCACAACTAGCGATGATCGAGGTCCATAGAGTGGTGACTGCCCAAAAGATTTTATTTTTCATGTTTAAAAAAAATATTTAAATTTTTTTTATAAAATTCAAACATATTAAAAATCCAAAAAATTTAATTACCCATGTTTAGAGAAAATATGGGTAATTAATAATCAATTTATCCACATTTCATGAAAACATAGGTAAGGAATGTCTAGCCATGGTGGGCCCAAGGTGGGGGAAATTGACCATCGTATCTCATAGCTAGAGATGATCATGGTCCATGGAGTGTTGACCACCCAATAGATTATATTTTTCATGTTTGAAAAAAAATATTTTAAAAAAATCCTAAAATTCAAACATATAAAAAATAAAAAAAAATTAATTACCCATGTTTAGAGAAAAAATAGGTAATTAATAATCAATTTATCTGTGTTTCACAAAGACATAGGTAAGTTGTATATTGCTAAATTATACACATTTAAAAATGTGGTTAATTTAGAGATGTTGAACAACATAGATAATTATGTGATGTTTTTAAATGTGGGTAATTTACCCACATTTAAAAACAAACTAATTTAGTGACATTTAAAAACATGGATAAATTAGCGACATAACATTTCCCTGTATTTTTTCGAAACATGGGTAAATGGTTTAACCATATTTATAAACAAGGGAAAATGTAAAATCAAAATGCGGATAAATAATTTTTTTTATAGTGAATTTGGTCTGTGACTCATGATCTCTAATAACACTTTGACATTAAACGATTGCCTCGATGAACCCTTCCTGAGGCTTCATTCTAAAAACTTCTGTTTTCTAAACATTCTAGACCTCCTTGATACCATTAGAAGATACAAAATTTTTATGGTACCATTTTCACTTAAATAATTTTCACTACTGATGTCTACACACTAAGACAAACATCATTTGCTGACCAACTTCTAGAAATTTGTATTCAGTGAATGAATTTTTAGTGAACTGAAAAATAGACTTCAAATTCAAACAATCTCCCACTTGAATATTGTTTAAGGTAAACTATAATAATCCTTTAACACTTTGGAAATTATTATTGTCTTCTTTACTCTTCAAAAAATGTAGTGTTCTCCATCCTCTATCCATTAACATAGGTCCTATTGAGGCATGATGCTACCTCAACCTTTTTTAAACCAATTCCTTAACAAACATGTCTACCAAATTTTGGATCCTTGATATCTTTTAAAGATCTAAAAACTTATCCTACATCATTTTCTGAATGATGTGGTACTTTATATTGATATTATTTTTCCTTGTATGGAACACTGGATTCTGATCCAAGTGATTCATACTCTAGTTATCATAGAATAATATTCCTCCTTCTTGAGTTCTTATAAGTTCCTTTAGTAAATGCTTCAACCAAACCAACTCCTTTCTTTCTTTCATTACTATCTCATACTCTATTTTCATTGTACTTAAAGTAATAATCCTCTACATCCGTGAAATCTAAATTATTTTTGTTCCTCCATAGGTAAATACAAAACCATTCATACTCTTCCAGCTATCTGGATCTCCAGCAATGACTGCATCCATGAATTCTTATAGTGAATTTTACTCCCCAAATCTTGGGGAAACATATTTCATTCCTTTCAGGTAATGGAAGATCCACTTGAGAACTTCCCAATATTCTATTCCTAGGATTGATATAAAGAGACTTAAAACTCCCACTATAAATTCAATGTATATCTGAGTGAAAATCATCAAACTTATGAAGAATAATGAAAATGTCAGCTTCTCCATGTATTAAGTCTCTTCTTTTATTGTTGGTGATCATGCCTTAGACAACATAAAGTTTCTGACAAGAGGATTTGAGATGGGATTACATCCATCCATTCCAAAATTTTTTATGATCTTTCAGATATAATCCTTATGGGATAACACTAAAGTTTTGGCTTTCATATCCTTCTCAATCCCCATCCTTAAGATTTTTTTGGCATGTTCATGATCCTTCATCTTGAATCTTATAGTCAACTTATGCTTCAGTTCATGAATCTATGAAATCTTCAGACCCACTAGAAACATGTCATCGATATACAAAAGTAGCATGGTGAATATATCATTATCCCATCACTTCTAGTAATAGTAGTGATTTGTGTTGCATCTATTGAATGATTATTCAAATATAAATTCACCAAAATTTTGATTCCACTATCTCGGTGCTTCCTCTAATCTATAAAGACTTTTAATCAACTTACACACCAAATTATGGTTCCCATATTCCATGAAACCTACTGGATGATTTATGTAAATTTATTTCTCCAACTCACTATAAAGGAAATATGTCTTTATATCCATTTATTATAAGTGTAGACCTTTTGATGACACTGTGCTTATAACTATCCAGATATTTTCATATTTAAATATTGGTGATAAAATTTGTGATAATTCAACTCCTTCCTTTTATTGAAATCCCATTACCACCATCCATGATTTGAAACACCTCTTTACATCAGCCTCTTCCTCAACCAGTAAGCTCACTTATTCTCTAGTGATCATTTTCCTTCTAAAAAATCAACCAACTCCCAAGTTTCATTGGATTTTAATGAAGTAATTTCATTATCCATTATTTAATTACATTGTTTTGAGTCATTGTGTATCACCACTTCTTCTAGAAATTTGAGTTCCCCTGCATCCGTTAAAATAAGAAAGTTTATATTATCCCTTAAATTCTAAAAATTTCTTTTAAATCTAGTTGATATCCTCAACTAAATTATTTTTTATACTATTCATATCTACTCTAACTTCTAGTGACCTAACTTCTAGTAATCCCACTTTATCTTCAATCGTCCTTGAACTTTCCAGCATATCTTCTACTGGCCTCACCTTCAGACTTTCAGTACTTCGATCCGAGTTATCCAAAACTTACTCTCTTATGGAGTTATTACTTAGAGAAACTTAGAATTTGATATTTTATTTATTTACCTCCAATTCTTCCTCTACAAATTTTGGGTCCTTTCATAGAACCATCTCATTGAAGAGAACATCTAATCTCTATATTACTTGTTGCTTGTCATCATCCTATAACTAAAATCTAAAGTTCTCATCTCTATACCCAATAAGAATTTTTTTTTGGATTTTTACTTGAGAGTTTCTCAATAGTTAGCATCAAAATGAATGCAAAAAAATATTTTAAATACTTTAAGGTGGCTAACTTATGGTTTTTTATTAGACCATAACTCATCTAAAAGTTCTCACCCAATCACTGATATTGGATTCCTATTGAATAGGTATACTGTCATTTTGATTAACTCTACCCAAATTCCCTTAGGCATTCTTAAGTTCAATATCATGCTCTAATATTCTACATGAATGTCTAATTATCTTCCATGCCTTTCTAATATGGCCTTCTAGGCTCTTCTCCCACCTTACCCCTTATTTCGATAGAATTTTTGTAAGTTGTGTCTCATGTATTCACCACCATTATCAGAAAGATGGAATTTTAACTTCTGATTTATTTACATTTCCACCATGGATATACATTAAATTAATCCTAAAAAATATCAGACTTATGATGAAAAATTTAAATCCAAAATTTTCTAGTTGCATCATCAATTAAACTTCAAATGTAAAGGGAACCATTATGAGACTAGATAGGAGCGAATCTACAAAAATCCTAGTGAACTAGTTCCAAATTCCAAGCTCTGAGATTACATACATCTAAATTGAAGGGATCCATTCTCTATTTACCAAATACACAACTTTCACACCTCCCTATTTCCTTTTTATCAAGCTTCTGTATGCCTTTATCCATTATAACTTTTACATTCTTCTCTCTAAGATGACTATTCCTGCAATTCCAAACCTACAAATCTTTTAATAATATGGTTTTGGACATTGAAATTCCATATATGATTTGATTCCAATACAATATCCTATCATTTACTTTTATTGAAACCAATATGGATCATTAATTCACTTTTTATACTCCATTTGAAATGGTCACTCCAAATCCTTCCTCACCAAGCTTTCCAATGGAAATAATATTTTTTCATAGTCTTGAGATGTGCCTGACTCCTTTTAGTATAAAGATCACCCATTTATTCATCCATATATTTACATGACCCTTTAAAAAGATATAAAAGGATTCATTATCTACTAGATGAACTTTGTTAAAATTTTTGGATACATAATTCACCATATAACCATGTTTTTTATTGAATGGAAAGATGCATTGGAATCAGTAACCCATAATTCCACAAGAATATTGATACTGAGAAACCAATCATTTCCTCCTTCCATAATACTAATGTAATTCGAGCTATTAGAAGTCAATTCCCTTTCTATATTCTCTTTATGAAATTTTCAATTCTTCTTGATGTGTCTTTTCTTCCCGTAACTCCAGTATGTAGGACCAAGATTTTATGACTTTCTCTAACTCCTTTTATGAGACTTATCTTTTAATGGTTCCTTTATGCATCTCATATAGAGTGACCATCGTCATATATCAACATTAAGAGCATTACCAAATAGTACTTGGACTTACCTATGATGAATTTCTTCATTAAGGATAAAATTATGGACAACCTCAAATACTAAGTCCATATTCCTGTAGTAGTTACTAACACTAGTCATCATCGTATCCCAAATATATGGAAGAGATGATAGTATAAGTAGAAAAATCACTACATCATGAACACTTTGTTAGGTTCTGTTGGTTTCTTGTATATATCCATTAGGTTATTCATGAGTTCTAGCATTATCTTTATTTCATGGATGTTAAAGAAAAAATTTCTTATTAATGACATCCTTATTAACCCAGGTTTCTTTCTATCCATCCATTCCCATTCTACCTTCTCCATTTTCTCTAGATTAACACCAGTAAGAGGAATATACAGGTCCTTTTGAATCAAATGATACTACATCTATATTATTTAGAAGCAAAAATATATTACATCAAACTTATCTACCTAGAAATTACCTTCATCTAATGATATACATTCTATTGATAGTAAAATCCAATAAAAAAAAATCATCAAGGAAAGAGAGAACAAAACTTGAGTTTCTTATGGTGTGTTGAGCAAGGCACTGAACCACAACCTGACTTTGATACCACTTGTTAGGAAGTGGGTTTTTGTGTGACCACCAATACCAAGATCATCCATCCACTAAGAGTTCACATTCTAGAGGTTCTACATAATTAAAATGTGACCTCTAAAACTTCCATTTTAATAAATGTATTAGAAGTAAGAAGTATTTAAATTTTACCCACCACACAATGTCAAACTCACACATAACTCAAGAAAAAAAAAATCACATGCATTAAAATAAATAAAAATACAAAAAATGAAAGTATATAAAGTAGGAAATAACAGAAGGGATTAAAATGATTTAGATAATGAGTCATGTACGCATGTGAGAAACACCACTGCTTAATTATATTCACCACAAGCATAATAATTATAATAAACTGAAAAAACAATAAGTAAGAATTCATTACAAAATATTAAAACTCTATAATTCCTTGATCCACTATGAAATTATATAGTATACTGTTTTGATTCATGATAAAAACTGAACATTAAATTTTTATTTCAAAAACACTTTTTTGGAAAAGTGGGAAACCTTATAGGAGCCTGACAAAGAATCATTTAACACTGAATGAAATCCCAAAATCATTAAATAAAAGTCTGTGATTACTAGAAACATTCACTCTATATAATCCCCATTGTAATGAATTTAACTTAGTTTCTGGGTCTTTCTTGATGATTTCTTCAAAATGGTGGGCCAACTTATCCCAAGTCTAAATACATTCCTCTATATTAATCTTCTTTCCATTGAATCTACGTGCCAAGATTTGGTCTTTGTTATTAATCCATACCCTTTTATTCTCATTTATTTTAACCTAAATCATTTTTTAATAGATGTGATTAGCCTCCTCCTTTATAGCATTTATATGGAAATATCCTTTAGGGATTTATTCTTTTGAGTGGATAATGAGCTCCAGACATTATTTGTTCTCAGCTTCCACTATTTTAGACTTCCTGTTAGAGTCCTTGACATCCTTTTCTTCTTGTGACACTACATTATTGGAAACATATTTCCACACCTGATCCTTAGAAAGCTCACCCTATTCCAAGTGGTTAACCTCTTGGAGATTCCTATGCTGGTCATGGGAATTCCCCTAAAAATTCACTTTACTTTTGGTTTCCTTATTGTCCCCACATTTTTTATCTGACCTTGTCTCCATTGGCTCAGGAATGTAAGAATAATACTTATACCCTTTGGATTTTACCCCTTAAGCACTGCTTGACTCCCCGAGTCCCAAGTTCCTTTCTACCCCTTCTTACTTTGAGGACTATAAAGACCTCTTCAATGAATACTCTCAACACTATCCACTGAGAATTGACTAGAAGTTTCATCATTAGTCATGTAACGATCCTTCTCACCATCAGAATCTAGTAAAAAATATGTTCCTTGGACATCAACCTGATACTTGGAACCATTAAAATTTCTTTTCCACTTAGGTATAACTATCTTCCATACTTCCTATTGAGGAGCATCCTCCACCAGTTTAGACAAGATCTAGAGGTGGTTTTGTAGTTTTCATGAGCTAGGAGAATCTCATAGATCAGAAGGCTCCCACATTGGATCCGCGCTATTAACCGCTTATGTCACAACATGACCCACTATTATAGTGGTAGGAGTGTTTGGATGAGTAATACCACACCCCTAGTAGACACCATGATAGAATGGGAAAAATCATTTATAGAAGAGCTGAATTGAGTCTGCCCCTCTACTAGTGGAGATTGAATGGCCCCATCCAAATCATGCCTTACAAGAGAGGAATTTACAATCCTATTTGAACCAGAAAGCATCAACCCATCTTACTTCTGAAGAGAGGCACAAACACTTGAAATATCCAAAATATTTGTAGACTTCTTTACATAGGGTACCAAGTTGTTTTCAACTAGAATTGAAGAATTTACTAGAGACAAAAATCACTCATGATCATTCCTCAAATTAGAATAATTCTCATTCCCCTTAGAATCAGAAAGGGACAAACCATACTTATTAAGAATTGAAGATTTTCTAAGAGATGATTGGAAATCACATTGAAAATGACCCAGGGAATAGAAATACATACAAAAATCATACCAATGCTCAAAAACCATGGGTTGAAGGTAGCAGATCTCTTCATCAAACACAATCCAAACTTCTTCAATGAGGGCCATTGAGATGTTGACTTCCACACAAATACAAATAGAAATTGGATGGATTAATGTAACACCCTGATCCCAGTTTCCCAGAGTCAATGCATTATTTTATTATATTGGTATGATCACAAGAAAATTAAATCCTGAAGAACCGATTAGTTTAGTATCCTTGGAAATACTAGATACACACATAAGTTTCACATTACATATTGAAATGAAAAACAGCATATTATCCCCTTTTAAAGCACTCATATCCCTTAGATTATCCCTATAGGTCAATCATAATATACTTATTCACATTCTAGGAAAAAATTAAATATAAGAAAGGGGTGATCTCAGATGCTCAGTAAGGATAAACAATATAGAGACAACTATCATAGACAAGTAACAAATTTTAAGGTAAGGTATAAAACTGAAACACAAGCCTTTTAAACATAATATTCAGTATAACATGGAAATAATAAATCAAATAATTCCATTTAAACTTTCACATGTATATTCTACTAGTTTAATAACCACACGCAATATCAATAACTAATATCATAATGAGGAAATGCATAATGTTGTAAATTATAACCATAAAATCAAGGCCTCATGACAAGACCATTACCATACCATCTAGGCCTTATTCCAAGACACTAGTTTGTCTCAAGAGACCTACCGATGCTTCTAGGGGATATAGTGGGCCCCACTCATTACTTACTAAGTCCAATAAATTCCTAATATGAAAAGGGTGAAACATAACATAAACATTCCTATTAAAATTGTAACACCCCAAGGTTTTGAAAATAAATATAGAATACAATTTTATAATCTATCCATTAAACACAACTCTGCCTCTTCTATGTTTTGAATTTCAAAAAATAGTCATCTAGAGTTGTGTTCAGTAAGTCATTTGGAGTCTGATAGAACAAACTTGATTTTTGGTGAATAGTAACATACCCTTATGAATAGTAATTTGAATAGTAATATGACCCTTATGAATAGTAAATAATAATATTATTTTATTTTCTTAAGGCAATAAGATAATGAGATCTTAATTAGTTTTTCAATGAGAAATAAAACTAATTGCACTTTAAGATTGTTATTTTTCCAATTAACTATGACCTTATTTAAAAATTAAATTAATAATATTTAGAAAATTATTTTTGAAAAATGGATTTCACTTTTGAATTATACACGTCAAAAAATGGTAGGGGTGAATTTTTGGGATTTTTCTAAAATACATGAATTTTTCATGAATAGTAAAAATACAGTTTTGAGTTTTCGATAGTTTAATGACATCATAATGATGTAATAATTAAATATAAAAGCATGGTCGACTTGTGTATAGTAACTTATGACATGAGGTGTCCCAAGTGGCTAAAACCATGGGCAAATACCATGGGAAAGCCCATGGTTTGGCAAAAACCACTAATGAGGTGTCCCTTAGAAATAATTAAAAAATTACCCCTCTTTTTCTATAAATACCCACTCATCCATTCGTTTTCTTTCATTACAAATCCCTTATCCTCAAAGCTCTGGTGGTTTTACCTTTATAGGAGTCCTCCAAAGGTGTCCCTAAGACCCCAAGGTCCCACCCTTCAAGATCTAGGAGTTATTCTACAAGGTAAGGGAATCCTTCATTCTCTTCTTTAAGTCGACACTTCTTTTATGTTAGCTATTTGAAATTCCTTTATCATATGTTGGGGTTTGATTTTATTTATTATTCTTACTTTAATTTTTATTTCAATATGATTATATACCCTTTTGTTCTCATCATTTTATTTTATGAAATTTTAAGTGACGCCGTTAGGCTGCCGAATTTTCATAAGGGATCTCTTAACTTTTCTTTTATTTTCAAGTTCATCTATTTTGTTTTTCTCTCATCACATACTCTGTCCAAATGATCATGATAACTCTAGTATAATCTATATACTAGAATTATATCATGTTAATGGAATAACCATCATAAATATTCTTACTCCCTCCCTTTTTTTTATAAATGAAATCCACGTCCATGAGGTTCCAATTTATAGCCTTTGTGGACGACAAAGTTTCATTCTTCAATTTCTTCTTCATTACTGGTCATGAAACCATTTATATGGTTGAACCAGGTTATAATATATGTTTTATGAATCTCCCATGGTTATTTAATTCTTTGTTACTCATGGTTCTAATTTATAAAACAAAATGAGGTTGTTATTATCAAAGAACCACTAAAACGATCTAAACAAACATCATTTATGTTTTAACTAATGAATCATCATCATTGTATATAACCCAAAATAATTATAAGATCATTTATATCTCCATAATTTATTTAATAATATTTATTAACAATTCTGTATGTTTAACCATGTTTCAAATGAACTTCCATTCATGGAAAAAAGTAAACGAACCATGAAAACCAAGGGAGAAAATGCTTCCAAAACATGAAAATTGAACTAATTGAACCCATAAAAAGGGACATGAATGAACCTAATAAGGTTATAATAAATCATGTACATGTATATGAGGTTATGGAAATATTAATAAATTAAGCTAAATTTTATTATTCAGGTCATTAAAACAAATGAAGAACACACTCGAGCATAAGGTAAGGGGTTTCTCATCTCACTTTCATTTCTGGGAGATTTCCACTGTTCACCAATTATTCCTTATATTTGGTATATATGTACTTGTATTTGATATATAATAACATGATTATATTTCTATTCATGTTATTAAATGATTCACTTGATGGTTTTTAAGTTCTGGTCATACGGTTTGACCGATTACATTGTGGTAAGGGACTTTGTCTCAGCTGCCGTTTTCGTTGTGACTATCTTTGTATTGTGCACCTAATAATCCTTATGTGGTGTAACTACTGACCATTTGAGATCACTTTTCATTTGAAATTATATTTATATTAAATATCCACAATCTCATGTCATGGATATGTTTGTTGTCTAAACCGTATACCATTTTACATACGGTGTTTATTTGGAAAGTTTTTTTAATTATGGAAATATTGATGAATCCGTATACTCTACTCTATACGGATATTGAAAAGGAATATTTATCTTGTATTGAATCAATGTATAAATAATTATTTGGACATGAAGTGGTGGGTGGGGCCCTCTATAGCCCCTCGATGCATCAGTAGGTCTCATGAGACAAAACAGTTTGGCGACAAACCCTTCAAGTTTGTTTCCAAAAATCAGAAGGGTTTTCTACCCAAAGAACTAAACCATTTTTACAGTATTATGGTTTCATGTTCCAGATACATGATGTCCAATTAATAATCATTCTCTTTATTCATTATCAGTTAATATTATTATCCATGAGGTTTTCACTATGACAAAATCTATGGATACAGTTTCATTCTCAGTTTATTAATGGCATTAGTTATTCATTTATTCACTATGCTATATTGATTATATAAAATTGATTGTGATTCAATTATTATTGTACTCATTATTCCGCTATTTTTAACCCTTACTGAGTATTTGAGCTCACCCCTTTCATTGTCTACCTTCAATAGGTGATGAAGAGAAGATCTTTTATTGAGTTCCTGGGGATTCCATTTTTAGTTTTTGTTATGTGTTGTATTTTGTAAACTTTTACAATGTAATTTGAGCAAAATCTATGTATCCAGTTTCTTCAAGACTACTAAACTGATCGTTTCTTCGAGATTTTCATTCCTTCTAACCATACCAATGTAACAAGTAATGCACCGGCTCCATCCTAGAGGGGTCAGGGTGTTATAGTTGGTATCAGAGGAAGTTTAGTTGGAAACTTGGAAACTAGAGTAGGAAATGTATAGTAGGGAAAAAATCCCTAAGGTAGTATCTGAGGATTAACATACAATAACTTCCTGGTATTTTGTTAAGTAATAGATTATGTAGATATTTTAAGCAATACATCCCTGTCTGGATACAAGCAGGTAGAGGTGGCTCTGGTACAGATGTATCTAGGGGTGAAACCCGAAAACACCGCTTTGAGATAGACTCGAACAAGAACTGGTGCACGAAAACGGGCCTTGATGTACTCTTGGTTACGACACTCCTGGGGGATATGATTAGGATAATTCATATTTTCTTTACAATCCATTATGAAGGAGTTAATGTAAATTTTTCCTCAGAGGAACCTTTTTTATAATATTATCTATGCATAGAATTTCAATCTATGTTGAGTTCTTTTCTATTTGAGATTCATAAACTAATCTAGTGTATCCCATTATTTAGAAATGGCATCTAATAGAAGATGGGGAATCAATACTTGTGGTCAAGGTAGGAATCTCCCTACTGAGCAAGTCAACACATTCAACGTCGGAGCAAATCAGATCATGACCATATTGGGAAAACTTACTCAAGTTGTAACGAATAACCATTCAACACCTATGTTGGATTGTTTCATGTGGAAAAATCCCCCATATTTCAGTAGGACTACTAATCCAGTGGTTTCTGAGAAATGGATCAAGTCCCTTGAAAAGATATTCATGGCGTTAAGATGGAATGAAAATGAAAAGGTAGTACTGGCAGTATATTGTCTCAAGGGAGATGCTGATCAATGGTGGTCCCTGATTCAAAATACCACAGAGGAAGAAGAGATAGAGGATATGGAATGGAGGAATTTTAAGGAAATATTCTTCAAAAAATATTTCCCTCGTGAGCAATGAACTGAAATGAAGAGGAAATTCCTTGGCTTGAAACAAAGGGAAGAAGACAATGTTGTAGAGTATGAGGCTACCTTCACAAGGATAGCCAGGTATGCTGTGGATTACGTACGTGACTCGGTGGACAAGATTGATCATTTCTTTGAAGGTCTTAAGCCAAGTCTTCTAAGGGCACTGGCTTCTCAATCATTTTCATCATATGATGAAATTGTATCAAGTGCCATCAAAATAGAGAAGGAATTTTCTAGATCAAATTTTTTCAAAGAAAACCAAGATAAGAAGAGGTATTTTGATAACAAAGGAAAAGGAGAAGCACCAAATAAGAGCAAGAGAATGAATAGTTTCCCATTATGAGAGAACTGTGGAAAGAATCATCTCAGGAAATGCTTGAAAGGCACGGGAGTCTGCTATAACTGCGGAGAAAAGGGTCATCGATCTGATAAATTCAAGGGGAAGAAACAATTCAATGATATTCAATGCTACAATTGTAGAGAGACGGGACACTATGAAAATGAGTATCCTAAGCGCCAAGGAAACATGCCTCATAAAAATCCAAGAGAGCAAGGGAGTGACTATGCAATTACAACCGCAGAGTTTGAAGTTCCTAGTGATGTGGTGGAAGGTACTTTAATTGTTTCCTCAAACTTAGGCGACACTTTATTTGATTCTGGATAATCACATTCATTTATATCCTCTCAATTTTCCAAGAAAATTAGATATGTCCAATTTGATTTAAGAAAGGAGTTGTCAGTCAAAACTCCCATGGGATTTATCATTGTAACAAAGGGATGTCGACTAGTCCCCCTCCAAACACCAAAACATGATTTAGTTGCTAACCTTATCATCACACCCATGAATAAATTTGATATAATTCTCGGTATGGATTGGCTGAAAAATTATGATGTGAGGATTTATTGCAAGAAAAAGGAAGTTACAATTTTTGAAAATGGTGTAGAATCTCTTATCTTTAGAGCAGAGACTTCATCTCTGATTCTTATATAGACCCAACCTCAGTAGCTCTATTGAATGTAATTCTTAGGGAGGAAGAGAACCCAATATCTATGGGTGAGGAAAGAAATATTAAAATTGAAGATGTTCATATAGTGAAAGAATACATTGATGTGTTTCCAGAGGATTTACCTGGACATCCTCCTAAGCGGGAAACTGAGTTTTCCATTGACTTAATTCCTGGTGCAAGACCTATATCAAAGACCCCATATAGAATGGCCACTGTGGAGTTAGTAGAGCTGAAGAAACAACTATAAGAGTTAAGTGACAAAGGATTTATTTGACCTAGTGTTTCTCTATGGGGAACCCCAGTCTTGTTTGTAAAGAAGAAAGATAGATCCATGAGGCTATGCATTGATTACAGAGAAATCAATGATATTAAAATAAAGAATAAGTATCCTCTACCCCGAAATGATGATTTATTTGACCAACTTCATTAATCTCAATACTTTTCAAAGATTAACCTTCGATCTGGATATCATCAGTTGAGTGTGAAGAAGGAAGACATTCCAAAAACAGCATTTTGAACCAGGTACGGGCATTACGAGTTTACAGTAATGCCTTTTGGATTGACTAATTCACCCTCTATCTTCATGGATCTAATGAACAAAGTTTTCAAGGAATATATTGATGATTTTGTAGTGGTATTTATTGATGATATCTTGGTATACTTCAAAAGATACGAAGATCATGAAAATCACTTGTGCATTATCCTGAAGACTCTTAGAAGACATGAATTATATGGGAAGTTTAACAAGTGTGAATTCTGGCTTCAGGAGATTTATTTTCTTGGCCATATTGTCTCTAAGGATTGAATCCTAGTTGATCCTACGAAGACAAAGGAAATCCAATATTGGCCCACGCCAACAAACATAACTGAGGTACGCAGTTTTATTGGCTTAGCAGGTTATTATCGGCGTTTTGTGTAGAATTTTGCCTGATTGGCTAACCCACTAATTAAGCTCACACATAATGGGGTTAAATTTGTTTGGAAAAAATATTGTGAAGAATGTTTCGAAGAACTGAAGAGAATATTATTCAATTCTCTTATATTGAATCTATCATCGGGGAATGATGGGTTTGTTATTTATAGTGATGCTTTAAAGAAAGGAATTGGTTGTGTCATTATGAAAAATGATAGGGTTATTGCTTATGCATCATGAAAACTAAAAATTCATGAGACAAACTATCTTACTCAGGATCTTGAGTTAGCTACTGTAATCTTTTCTTTGAAGATATAGAGACATTATCTCTATGGTGAAAAATGTGAGATTTATACTGATCACAAGAGTTTGAAGTATATTTTCTCACAGAAATAACTCAACATGAGGCAAATGAGATGGCTTGAACTACTCAAGGATTATGATTGCACAATACACTACCACCTGGGGAAGGAAAATAAGGTGGCAGATGATTTGAGCAGAAAGGATCATGGAGTTTTGAACAAGATGAGAGTTGAAAGGGATCCTATTTTCATGGATCTAGTAAATATGGATATGGTTATAACCATGGAAGGTGAAACATCAATGCTTTTTCAAATGGTTTCCAAACCATCTTTACTAGAAAGGATACAAAGTTCTCAGGATGATGATGAGGAGTTTCAAAAGAATATTAAAGCTGTGAATGATGGGAGATTGAGTGACTTCGTATATGAAGATGGAATTTTGAAATTTGGGAAGAGACTTTGTGTTCCCGATATACCTGATCTAAAAATGGAATTGTTGGATGATGCTCATAGTTACAATTTCTCTATACACCCTAGTATCACTAAGATGTATATAGATTTAAAGTAACATTTTTGGTGGGACAACATGAAGAGGGAGATTGCTGATTTTGTGTCAAGATGTATGGTTTGTCAACAAGTGAAAGCTGAAAGGAAACAGCCTGGAGGAGTATTGCAACCTCTTCCCATACCTGAGTGGAAATGGTATAATATCATGATGGACTTCATCATGGGACTACCAAAGACTCCTAGAAGGAATGATGCAATATGGGTCATTATTGATCGTCTTACCAAGTTAGCACATTTTCTTGCTATAAGAGAAGATCTACCACTTGAACGTCTAGAAAGACTATATATTAATGAAGTTGTGAGACTTCATGGAGTACCCCTATTGATTGTTTCTGATCATGATCCATGTTTTACATCAATATTCTGGAAAATTATTTAGAAGGCCCTAGATACTGATCTTCGTTTGAGCACTGCCTACCACCCAAAAACTGATAGACAATAAAAACAAACTATTCAAACATTGGAAGACATGTTGAGATCTTGTTCACTTGATTTTCAAGGCATGTGGGATTAGTATTTACCTCTCATAGAATTTTCCTATAATAATAGCTTCCATTCAAGTATTCAGATGGAACCCTATGAAGCATTGTATGGGAGGAGATGTCATAAACCAACTTGTTGGGATGATGTTGGTGAAAGAAAGCTCATGGGCCCAGAAATTGTTGAAGAAACAATGGAGAAGGTGAATATTATCCAGAACCATATCAAAATAGCTCAAATTAGGCAAAAGAGATATGCAGATAACCGAAGGAAGGATTTGAAGTTTTAAGAAGGTGATCACATTTTCTTAAAGGTATCTCCATGGAAGGGTATTATACGTTTCGGTAAGAAGGGAAAATTAAGTCCCAGGTACATCAGACCTTTTGAAAATTTGGACCAAATTGGAGCTTTAGCTTAGTGTTTGGCAATGCCGCCATGTTTCTCCAAGGTTCACAATGTGTTCCATGTGTCAATGTTAAGAAAGTACATGCCAGACCCAACACATGTACTCACTTATGAAGAAGTAGAACTTGAGCCAGATCTATCTTATTGTGAAGAGCCTATCAAGATTTTTGATACTAGAGAAAAAGTGTTGAGAAATTGGATGACTCATATGGTAAAGGTTCTATGGAGGAACCATAAGATAGAGAAAGCAACATGGGAGCCTGATGAGCTTATGTTAAAGACATACCTGAATATTTTTAGGTAATATTTTGTGAATTTTGAGGATGAATTTTTTTAAGGAGGGGAGAATGTAACACCCCAAGGTTTTAAAAATAAATATAGAATGCAATTTTATAATCTAGCCATTAAACACAACCCTGCCTCTTCTATGTTTTGAATTTCGAAAAATGGTCATTTAGAGTTGTGTTCAATAAGTCATTTGGAGTCTCATAGAACAAACTTGATTTTTGGTGAATAGTAACATACCCTTATGAATAGTAATATGAATAGTAATGTGACCCTTATGAATAGTAAATAATAATATTATTTTATTTTCTTAAGGTAATAAGATAATGAGATCATAATTAGCTTTTCAATGAGAAATAAAACTAATTGCAGTTTAAGATTGTTATTTTTCGAATTAAATATGAAATTATTTAAAAATTAAATTAATAATATTTAGAAAATTATTTTTGAAAAATGGATTTCACTTTTGAATTATACATGTTGAAAAATGGTATGGGTGAATTTTTGGGATTTTTCTAAAATACATGAATTTTTCATGAATAGTAAAATACAGTTTTGAGTTTTTGATAGTTTAATGACATCATAATGATGTAATAATTAAATATAAAAGCATGGTCGACTTTTGTATAGTAACTTATGAAATGAGGTGTCCCAAGTGGCTAAAAACATGGGAAAATACCATGGGAAAACCCATGGTTTGGCAAAAACCACAAATGAGGTGTCCCTTAGAAATTATTAAAAAATTACCTCTCTTTTTCTATAAATACCCACTCATCCATTCGTTTTCTTTCATTCCAAATCCATCATCCTCGAAGATCTGGTGGTTTTACCTCTCTAGGAGTCCTCCCAAGGTGTCCCTAAGACCCCAAGGTCCCATCCTTCAAGATCTAGGAGTTATTCTACAAGGTAAGGGAATCCTTCATTCTCTTTTTTAAGTCGACACTTCTTTTATGTTAGCTATTTGAAATTACTTTCTCATTTGTTGGGGTTTGATTTTATTTATTATTCTTACTTTACTTTTTATTTAAATATTATGATATAATCTTTTGTTCTCATCATTTGATTTTACGAAATTTTAAGTGACGTCGTTAGGCTGCCGAATTTTCATAAGGGATCTCTTAACTTTTCTTTTATTTTCAAGTTCATCTCTTTTATTTTTCTATAATCACCTCCTCTGTCCAAATGTTCATGATAACTCCAGTATCATCTATATACTGGAATTATATCATGTGAATTTAAGAACCATCATAAATATTCTTACTCCCTCCCTTTTATTTTTTATAAACGAAATCAACGTCCATGAGGTTCCAATTTATAGCCTTCGTGGACGAAGAAGTTTCGTTCTTCAATTTGTTCTTAATTACTGGTCATAAAACCATTTATATGGTTTTACAAGATTATAATATATGTTTTATGACTCACCCATGGTTCTGTAATTCTTTGGTACTCATGGTTCTAATTTATAAAACAAAATGAGGTTGTTATTATCAAAGAACCACTAAAACGATCTAAACGAACATCATTAATGTTTTAACTAATGAATCATCATCATGGTATATAACCTAAAATCATTATAATATCATTTATATCTTCATAATTTCTTTAATAACATGTATTAACAATTTTGTATGTTTAACCATGTTTCAAATGAACTTCCATTCATGGAAACAAGTAAACGAACCATGAAAACCAAGGGAGAAAATGCTTCCAAAACACGAACATTGAACTAATTGAACCCATAGAAAGTGACATGAATGAACCTAATAAGGTTATAATAAATCAATTAAATTTATAGGAGGTTCTTAAAATATTAATTAATGAAGCTACATTTGATTATTCATGTCATTAAAACAAACGAAGAACACACTCGAGCATAAGGTAAGGGGTTTCTTATCTCACTTTCATTTCTGTGAGATTTCCATTGTTTGCCAATTATTATTTATATTTGGTATATGTGTACTTATATTTGATATATAATAACATGATTATATTTATATTCATGTTATTAAATGATTCACTTGATGGTTATTAAGTTCTGGTCATACGGTTTGACCGATTACGTTGTGGTAAGGGACTTTGTCTCAGCTGTTGTTTTTGTTGTGACTATCTTTGTATTGTGCACCTAATAATCCTTATGAGGTGTACCTACTGCCAATTTGATATCACTTTTCATTTGAAATTATATTTATATTAAATATCCATAATCTCATGTCATGGATATGTTTGTTGTCTAAACCGTATACCATTTTACATACGGTGTTTATTTGGAAAGTTATTTTAATTATGGAAATATTGATGAATCCGTATACTCTAATCTATATAGATATTGAAAATGCATATTGATCTTGTATTGAATCAATGTATAAATCATGATTTGGACATGTAGTGGCGGGTGGGTCCCGCTATATCCCCTCGATGCATCGGTAGGTCTCATGAGACAAAATAGTTTGGCGATAAACCCTTCGAGTTTGTTTCCAAAAATCAGAAGGGTTTTCTACCCATAGAACTAAACCATTTTTACGGTATTATGGTTTCATGTGCCAGATACATGAAGTCCAATTAATAATCATTATCTTTATTCATTATAAGTTAATATTATTATCCATGAGGTTTTCGCTATGACAAAATCTATGGATGCAGTTTCATTCTCAGTTTATTAATGGCATTAGTTATTCATTTATTCACTATGCCATATTGATTATGTCGGATTTATTGTGATTCGCTTATTATTGTACTCATTCTTCCGCTATATGTAACCCTTACTGAGCATTTGAGCTCATCCCTTTCATTGTATACCTTCAACAGGCGATGAAGAGAAGATCTTTTATTGAGTTCCTGGGGATGTTGTTTTTAGTTTTTGTTATATATTGTATTTTGTAAACTTTTCCTATGTAATTTGAGTAACATCTATGTATCTAGTTTCTTAAAGACTACTAAACTGATCGTTCCTTCGGGATTTTCCTTCTTTATAACCATGCCAATGTCACAAGTAATGCACCAGCTCCAGCCTAGAGGGGTCAGGGTGTTACAAAAACTAGAATACGAAATGTTAATATTTTAACCATAAACCATGAATGGTATAAAAATAGAACATCCATATTCAAACATATCATAAAACCTTAAATACAATATAGAAGATTTTATAATAATAAATCAACCTCAATCAAGCATAAAATCCAATGAAGGATGTTGACATAGGTGAAAATACTCTAATAAACTTATTAATTTTTTTTGAGAGAAATAAACCTTTCTACTTTGAAATCATTTAAAATACACGCAATTATAAAAGAAAATATTTATTTTGAAAATAACCTTGTAATATTTTAAGGGAAGATTCAAAATGGTAAGTCGTTATAATGGCAGAAAATAGCCGTTCAAGCCGTATAAGTTAGAAAAACATTATTTTCTTAATTTGTTGAAAATGTCATAAAGTACCTCGTTTGGAAAACGATAGAAAGATTCATTTAAAAAAGTTTTATAAAAATTAAAACATGGGAAAAAATTAATTTAAACATTTGTCTATAATATTTTGAAATACATTTTAAGAAACATATACATGGATGATAAAGATGACCCAGTAGATACTTACATATAAACAACCTCGGATAATAATGAGATTGTGAAATTAACACTTACATAAATCCTTTAAAAGATTAATTTTTGAAATCATTTAAATGAAAATAAAAATATTAATAAAATTTTCTTTATAATCCTTTTATATCCATATAAATATTTATGTAAAATAATATCAAGAATATTGAAATGGTGAAAAGACTAATTATTTAAACATTCAACGCATCCTATACCACTTTGAACATTTAAATAATAAGATAAATATCTTAAAATTAATCTTTAAATACCATGAATATAAAATTATTAATGATATAAAATATAATAGGTTCAGTATATACCCCCCAAACAAGACAAAGGTGGTGAAAATGGCTTATATCTCACGAAAATTAAAAGTGAGATGAAATTCCCTTACCTTAAGTTTGATACTCTTGATATGTGTCTGGAACTCCTGTATAATGGTTTTAGACATATTATTAACTTATAAAATAATTATAATAATATTTATGATCTCATATATGATTTTTTATGTCTTTATATTACTCTTTTATTAATAATTTCCAAGTTAAATCAATATTTCAGGTAATAATCACTTTCTTTATCGTACGTGTTTTGACTTGTTATTATTGATCGTATTACTTAGATCATGATTTAATTACTTAAATAATGTATAACATGATTTATATATCATATATATTCAGAATATAAATATATATAATACATAGATATATGAAATGGAATACATCGTTCCTAGAAATGATAGGTCGTACGTACGCATGAATGTAGTTTCCATTTTCTTATCGTATTGAATGGAAGTAAGTGAATATCATATATGTACATATATATATTTATATTATTACATTATAATTATTATGTCATATATTTCATACTAATTAATAATATATATTTTTATAATCATTCTTGAATGGTGAATGTGGAAGATGAATCTCATCGCGTCGTGGAGACGACAAGCCGTACGTACGCACGAGCCAAAATATCATTTCCTTAGTGGTTAAATAGTATGGAATTGGATGGAATATGAATTATACAGAAAAAATATCATGTTATATTTATTATTTACATCCTTTATATTCATCATTATACCCATATAAATAAAGTGCACATGAAAAACAGTTTACACCACAGCGTGGAGATGGTAAGCCGTACGTACACATGCGTGGTGATATTGTTTTTCATAGAATGGTTAAAATGAGGAATATAGTTTTAAAATAATAATAATAAAATCTCATCATATATTATATTCTGGAGTTATTAATTTAGTATGGAAATAACATAGGAATAGGAAGTAGAAGAAGAAAAGAACTTTGAAATAGGTGATAAAACAATTACCATTTTTTGGGTATCTCCTTTTGATTTGCACAAAATGACTCCTTAGGTTGGATTTCTTCCCAAAGTGTGGCCTCTAGAATGAATTGAGTGAATTTTGGATCATAAGTGGGTAGGTATTGTCTGAGACAAAGGTATTTGGAGGTGTGAATTAAAGAGAAGGAGAAGTTCTCTTTTATAAGAGAGGTGGGGGGCACTTTAGGAAACTCTCAAAATATTAAATTAATATAAATTAATATTTGGTTACAGGTGGCCCAAAAATAAATTATTTTTAAGATATGATGATTTTGGGTCACATTAACATCATAAAATTAAAATTATACAAGTTTTAAATATTTATTTAATCCTTATATTTTTTGTTTAACCCTTATTTTACCCTTTTTAATCTTATTGTGATATCCTATTATTTATACTTTGTGTGTTAATGTAATTACCATAACATATCAAAAGACAAAAAAGCGTCATTTATGAAATATTAAGAATTATAATAACCATGTTTTTAAATATTAGTTTTTAGGAATTTTATAACATTTAATAAACTATTTTATATTTTAAGTTATGAATTATGTCAATTTTGAAACTATTCATGCATTTTAAAAAATTCATAAAAACTTGATTCCTTAGAAAAAAATACATTATCTCAATAATAAAATATAATATTAATCCATAAAATTTTTGGATGACATCAAATATTTCAAACAGTATTTATTTTAACATTTATAATATAATTTATTTGATTCTTTCATTAATAAATCCATTATTATTGTGTCATAAATAAATTTAATTATTTAATTTATAAAAATTATAAATAAATAAACATGATTTAGGTAATATTTTTATCTTTATAATTACTATTTATAGTAGAATATATCACTTATATGACCCCATATAAAAATTGTTTTAGTAAAAAGATACATGTTTATAACAAATTTTTCTTTACTTTAAATTAAAAGTAATATGCGTTACAATCACACCCTAGTGGATTAAAAAGGCCAAATTTGCATCCCAAGGGTTTTATTGGTCACCAATAACTCATTAAATAGGGTTAGGAATAGTTTTAGGGTAGTTTTATAATATTATAATATTATTTTAACCCTTTTTTACATGATTTACCCTTTAACCGTGGTAAATAAAAATAATTACTAAAGCTACTATTCATAATTTCCAAAAATAAAAGCGACCTATTTAAATAATTTTTACCTTATGATTAAAAATATGGAATATTTTTTTAAAAATTCAAAACATATAGGTTTCAAAAATTAATTTAAAATTAATTCCTGATGAAAAAATGTGAAAACATGTTTTTTAAAAGTAAAAATCATCAAAAGATTGACATATGTTTATATCCAATTTTAGTGTGAAAATAATTACAATGAACTAAATTATATAAAATGATAAAAAATAATATAATTATACTTTAAAACTAATTAAAATGATTATATAAAAATATAAATAAATTTGATGATAAAGAAGTTTTGAATTAAAATGCAGTATTTTTCACTATTCATTAAAATGTGAAACTTTTCAGAAAATCACCAAAATTTGTAGAAACTAAATTTTTATTTTAAAATTATAAATAAGAAATTTATTTAATTAAATTTAATATATAAAAGTGTCAAATATTTAATTTAAATTGGGTGCGCCATTAAAAGGTGTCAGAACTACATTTTCTGAAAAATACTTCTTTTATCCAAAAAAATTGAATTTGTTCCTATATCATGTATATAAATTACATAATATGAATGTTAAAATTATATGGAATATAAAAATTCAAAATTTTGTTAATACTATTCATAACCTCTAATTTAATTTCAAGGTTATATATTATAATAATCTTTTATTAACATATTGTTGTTCGTTAAAACTGGGCCATGTGTGTATCACAAGCTAACTCATTATAGTGTGTAGTGTAAGATTAACATGGATTTGTGTAAAAAGAAAGAAATCAACAAAATTAAATTTATTTAGAAATATTATAAAGTCTATGGGTGTTAAATTCTCCCCTCCTTAAATAAATTACATCCTCACAATTTAAACTTAAGATTGAAAACTAGTGGTTTGACATTTCAAAATATCTTTGTTGAAATACCACATTGAAAAATGGATTAATGAGACCTCCATTCTAAAATAAATAAAGGGAATTATGAAGTTCACCCAAGATAACACATACTAGGGTTACATGTAGTAAAAAATGGATATAAAAAAAAATCTAACCATTAAGTTCTGATGGAGAGTGATAGAGAAATGATGAGAAAAAAGTTAACAATAAAAAAGCTAGAAGTCAGTGATGATCTAAGGGACCATTTGATTCATCAGAAAAGAAAGTACTAGTAAATTTTTTTAGTTTTATTATCTTTTCCCTAAATTTTAAGAATTAATTTACTTATTAGAATACGAATAGATGGAAGCATACTTACTTGACAAGTAGAGTTCCATACTTTAACTAATTTCTACCACAAAGTCATCTTTATCTACAAAAGATAATAAAATTAAAAACATATTCAATTTATCTTAATCATATAGGGTTCCAAAAATGAATTTATACATCATCTATCATACCATTTAAATAAAAAAACCATGTTATACAAACCAGGACATCGTGTAGGAAAATGGTAGGTGATAAAGCCTTATCACACTTCAGTTGTGGGTTTGATTCCCACAGCCTTGTCCGACGTGATGGGTTGTCACTCGACTTATGGGTTATACTTTTCTTAAAACTCTATTATTATGAAATTACAAAAATAATCTTAAGAAATGTTTTAACTTTAAACAATAATATCCAATGACCTACTTAATCCATTCCAACCATTAGACTTATCCAAAATACTTCTGTCCAAAATCACTATCCAAAAATTTATAAGGAAGGTCATATAACATAATGTGGATCTTTTTTTCACATAACAATCATATGAATAACTTCATCATGTATTATAAAAAAACATGGTAATACCCTGAATTTCCATAAAACCCTATTTTAATGTGTCCATGCTTCCTTATTCCTTATGTAAAACATAGAATACTGGATATACTCCTTTAATATAAAAATGTTTTAAACTCAAACAATGATGGAATAAACAGACCATTAATCAATTCCAAGGTAGTCAATAATATCCAACATACTTTATCCAAATCAACCATCTCTTTATTCCAACATCATTATCTTAAAAATATTAAGGGTTATCATTCCCTCAACTATATATTTTACAAAATGTTTAACTTGCAACTGTGTCACTTTACTTAGTACCATATAATCTCAAATCCTTAATGAAATTGTACTTTAGTACAATCCTTATTTATTTTCATAATTCATATAACCAATACATAATTGATACAATAATCAAATGACATAATTTTTCCATAACAACATAAACACATTAATCATTCCTCTTCATTTGCGGTAGTATCATAGGTTGATTATTATCCAATAGAATCATCTAGGGTATACTTTGATTATTGGGACATTGATTCGCATGGTGTCCCGTCTCCTTACAAATGAAGCATTTTACATTGGAAACCTTTTTCTTACCCTTGCAATCACAAACTTGGTGTCTTTTTTCTCCACACTTTTAACAAACTCCCATTACATTTAAGCATTTACCAGGGTGATTCTTTCTACAGTTATCACATGTGGGAAAATCCTTATTTCCCTTCTTCCCTTTATCTATCTTTTTCTCTTCCATCCACTTGTTCTCTTTCTTCCATTCAAATACATAAGACTCAGAGAATAATTTACTTATCTTATAAACACATGATATTATTTCTTCAAATGATTAAAATACGTGTGGGACTATTTCCCTTCTAAATGTTGGCTTAATACCATGAAAGATATGATCCTTATTACTCTTTAGATCATGTGTATTGGTGGAGTTCTCATTCCTTATAATGGGCACCATTTCTAAATGATGACATGCACTAGGTTAGATCATATCGTAACGTATAATCCAAAAACTTGAAAAATTATAAGCATTAATTGAATATTTAAACCTATCTAGTATCATAATAGTAAAAATAGTTTCTTTGGGGACATATTTTCTCATAAATCCTTCATAATAGTTTGTAAAGAAAATGTGAATTATCCTAATCATATCCCCCGGGAGTGTAAAACCAGGTGCGCAGTAAGGTCTGTTGTTGTATACCAGGTTACCCTGAGTCAAGATCAGAACACCTTATCATAGTTATTACTCTTAGGTACATCTGTGATAGAACCACGTCCACTTGCAGTATCCAGAAAGAGATGCATTTTCTAGGAATACTTGTATAATCTCTATATTACCAAAATTATAGGATGTTATTATATACTTATCCTCAAAGTCTATCTTAGGGTAATGTTCCCTAATAAAGTTTTTTATAAATATACTTTCCAAGGTTTGTACTAAACTTCCTTTGATACCAACTGTAATGTAATGAATCCAATTTCTCAAAGTCGGTGCATTATTTTATTAAATTGGTATGATCACAAGAAAATAAAATCCTAAAGGACCGATCAGTTTAGTAGATTTGGAAATACTAGATACAAACATAAGTTTTATATTACATCTTGAAATGAAAAACAACATATCATCATATTTGAAAACTCTCATATAACTTAACTATCCCTGCAGGTCAATCATAATATAATTATTTTCATCCTGGGAAAAAATGAAACATAAGAAAGGGGTGAGCTTAGATTCTCAGTAAGGATAAACAATATAGAGGAAGCTATCATAAACAAGCAAAAATTTTTAAAGAAAGGTATAAAACTAAAACACAAGCCTTTTAAACATAATATTCTGCATAATATGGAAAGAATAAATCAACTAATTCAATTTAAACTTTCACATGGATATTCTACTAGTCTAATAGTCACATGAAATTTCAACAAATAATCTCATAATGTGGAAATTCATAATGATAGAAATCATAAATATACCATCAAGGCCTCATGAACATACAATTACCATACCATCAAGGCCTTGTGCCAAGACACTAGTTTTTCTCATGAGACCTACCGATGCATCAAGGGGTTATAACAAACCCCTCCCATTACTTACTAAGTCCAATGTATTCCTCATATGAAAAGGGTGAAACATAATATCAACATTCATATTAAAAATAGCATAGGAAATGTTAATACTTTAACCATAAAACATGAATGGTATAAAAATAGCACATCCACAGTAAAAAATATCATAAAACCTTAAATACAATATGGAAGATTTTATCATAACAAATAAACCTCAATCAAGCATAAAATCCAATAAAGGATGTTTCCATAGATGAAAATACTCTAATAAATTTATTAAAACTCTTTGAGAGAAATATCCATTTTTTACTTTGAAATAATTTAAAATCCACAAAATTATAAAAGAAAACATTTCTATTGAAAATAACCTTGTAATATTGTAAGTGAAGCTTCAAAATCTTAAGGTGTCATAATGGCGGAAAATAGCCGTTCACGCCATATAAGTTAAAAAAATTCTTTCCGTAATTTTTTTAAAATGTCATAAAGTACCTCATTTGGAAAATGATGGAAAGATTTCTTTCAAAATATTTTATAAAAAGTAAATCATGGTGAAAAATGGCTTTAAAAATTTGTCGATAATATTTTGAAATACATTTTATGAAACATGGACATGGATGATAAAGATGACTCAGTAGATACTTAATACAAACCACCTCGGATAATAATGAGATTGTAAAATTAAACCTTACATAAATCCTTTAAAAGTTTCATTTTTTAAAACATTTTAATGAACATAAAAATAGACATAAAATGTCCTTTATAATACTTTTATATCTATATAAATAGTTATGTAAAATAATATCAAGAATATTGAAATAGAGAAAGGGTTAATTCTTTAAACATTCAAATCATCCCATACCACTTTGAACATTTAAATAATAATATCAATATATTAAAATTAATCTTTAAATACCATAAATATAAAATTATTCATGATATAAAATATAATATGGGCATTACATACCCCACATACAAGACAAAGGTGGTGAAAATGGCTTATATCTCATGAAAATTAAAAGCATGACGAAATTCCCTTACCTTAAATCCGATACTCTCCGTATGTGTCTAAAACTTTTGTATAATGGTTTTACACATATTATTAACTTATAAAATAATAATAATAATATTTATTATATCACATATGATTCTTTTATGGATTTATATCACTCGTTTATTAATAACTTCCAAGTTAAAACAATATTTCAGGTAATAATCGCTTTCTTTATCGTACATGTTTTAACTTGTTATTCCTGATCATATTACTTAGATCATGATTTACTTACTTAAATAATGTATAAAATGATTTATATATCATATATATTCAAAATATAAATATATTTAATAGATAGATATATGAAATGGAATACACTGTTCATGGAGATGGTAGGTCGTATGTACGCATGAACATTGTTTTCGCTTTTTTATCGCATTGAATGGAATTAAGTGAATGAAATATATGTACATACATACATACATGAATATATATATATATATACATATTATTCTAGTAGCATTATTATTTCATATATTTCAAACTTATTAATAATATAAATTTTTATAATCATTCTTGAATGGTGAATGTGGAAGATGAATCTCATCGCGTCGTGGAGACGGTAAGTCATACGTACTCATGAGCGATGGTATTATTTACTTAATGGTTAAATCACTACTAAAAAATCCACCTTTAACAGCTCTAGGAAATTCCTTTATCAGCACTAAAAAATCACTGATAATCGAAGCGCGGTTAAAAGCCTAAAACTTTTATCAGCATAAAAAGCACTGTTAAAGGCCCCCTTTAATAGTGCTAAAAAAGCACTGATAAATGCCCCACTGATAAAGGGTATATAATTTTTTTTCCATTCCCCACCCCCATTTATCAACGCTTCCCACCTCCACCCCTTTATCAGTGCTTTAGAAAATCCTACTTTCCCATGATCACCCCTACCTCTAGTGAGTTTCAAACCCTAAACCTCCAGCATATACACCACTACCCTATACTATTTTGTTTTACATTTTATGATATATATATATATATATATATATTTATATATATTTCATCACATTTTTTATCCATATATTAATATATATGTTTATAAATATGTTTATATATTAATGAATGTATTTTATAAGTAAATATGTTTAATTAATTATTTATAAAATTAAATTTTTATGTGTGAATATATAAAAAATATCTATATATTGTTATATATATGATTATAAATAAAATTATGTTATTAAAAATGATAAAATTTAAAATCCATAATAATAATATTAATGTAATACTTGGGAATAAATTCAGTCCCCACTAAAAAGGGCAAAAAGACCCCCATAAATGAGGCTTAAAATCCATCGAAAGTTAAAAAATAAGGATACCCCAACTAAAAAATCAGTTTTGGAGGCCTTATGGGCCTTTTTGGACTCAAAAAATGTGATGGAGGGTTTATCTTGAGTCACTATGGAATATATATCATCACAGGCTTCGATTTGATTTGTGGTAGAGACCAAATAGACACCCAAATCAAAAGTTATGGTTGTTTTAAGTTTGAGTTACGTTTTCAACTTTTTTTAGATATTTAATTAATTTTTTTTATTTTTTTATCTTAAAATTGATATTATATGAGTATTACATTTTAATAATAATCAAATTATTAATTAAATATATTTTTTAGTTATTTTATAATCCAATTTTCACTAAATATTTTATATATTAAGTTTAAATGCCTATTTTTCCTTATCTAAAACATATTTCAAAAAATAAATATTATATTTATATTAATATAAATATATTTATATATTTATATATTATTTTTAATGTTTTTTTGAAGTATAATTTTATCAGTGCTTGTAAAAAGGTGCTCATAAATGGGGGTCTTTATCAGCGCTTCTAAAAAAGCACTGATAAACCCCCCCTTTATTAGTACCTTTTTACAAGAGAAGATAAAAGACCCCATTTATCTATGCTTGTAAAAAAGCACTAATAAAGTCCCCAATTTGACAACAATTTTTTAGCACTGTTGAATATCCCTCTTAATAGCACTAAAAAACATTGTTAAAGACCCCCTTTAACATCACTTTTTTTTAGCGCTGACAAAGGGGGTCTTTAAAAGTGTTTTTAGCTAGCGTTGTTAAATCCCTAGCGCTGGATAAACCTAGTTTTGTAGTAGTGAATGGTATGGAATTAGATGAAATATTAATTTTAAATAAATAATATCATGTTATATTTATTATTTAAATCCTTTTTATTCATCGTTATACCCATAGAAATAAAGTGAACATGAAAAACAGTTTACACCATGATGTGGAGATGGAAAACCTTACGTACGCACACATGGTGATATTATTTTTCATAGGATGAGTAAAAGGAGGAATATGGTTGTCCCATAATAATAACAAAATATTAGAATATATTTTATACTGGAGTTATTAATTTAGTATGAAAAAAACATAGGAAGAGAAAGTAAAAGAAGAAAAGAACTTTTAAAGAGGTGATAAAAAATTACCTCTTTTTCAGGTATCTCCTTTTGATTTAAAAAAAGGACTCCTTAGGTTGGATTTATGCCCAAAGTGTGGCCTATAGGATGAAGTGAGTGAATTTGAGAGTATAAATGTGCATGTTTTAGCTGAGACAAAGGTATTTAGAGGTGTGAATTAAAAATAAGGAGAAGTACCATTTTATAAGAGAGGTGAGAGACACTTTAGGAAACTCAAAATATTAAATTAATATAAATTAATTTTAGGTTATAAATGGTCCCAAAATCAATTATTTTGAAGATAATATTATTTTGGGTTGAATAACTATCATCCAATTAAAATTATACTGGTTTTGAATAATTTTTTAATCCTTATCTTTTTGGTTTAACCCTTATTTTACCCTTTTTAATTTTACCATGATATCATGTTATTTTTAATTTGTGCGTTAATGTAATTACAATAACATGTAAAATGACCAACAACAGTGTCATTTATGAAATGTTAGGACTTATCATAACCATGTTGTCTAATATTATATTTTTAGGAATTTTATAACATTTAATAAACTATTTTATATTTTAAGTTATGAATTATGTCAATTTTGACACTATTCATACTTGACTTTTTTAAAAAATCATAAAAACTTGATTACTTTGAAGAAAATACATTAAATCTATAATAACATGTCATAGTCATCCAAAAAATTCATGGATGGCATCAAATATTTCATAAAATATTTATTTTCATATTTATAATATCATTTATTTGATTCTTTCATTAATAAATCTATTATTTCATTATCATTGTGTCATAAATAAATTTAATTATTTAGTTCCTAAAAATTATAAATAAATAAACCTGATACATGTAATATTTTTATATTTCTAATTACTATTTATAGTCGAGTAGATCAGTTATATAACCCCATATAAATATTGTTTTAGTAAGAAGATACATGTTTATAACATATTTGCCTTTACTTTAAATTAAAAGTTATAAGTGTCATAATCATACCCAAGTGGATTCAAAAATACAAATTTGCATCCCAAGGTGTCTTGGTCACCCATAACTCCTCTAATAGTATTAGGACAAGTTTTAGGGTAGTTTTATGTTATTATAATATTATTTTACCCTCTTTTACCCGATTTACCCTTTAACTGTGGTAAATAAAAATAATTAATAAAGTTACTATTCATATTGTCAAAAAATAAAAGAAACCTATTTACATAATTTTGACCTTCCGATTCCAAATATGGAATAAAATTTTCCATATTAAAAACACATAAGTTTCAGTAATTAATTTAAAATTAATTACCGTTGACAAAACAAGAAAACAAGTTTTTTAAAAGTAAAAATCATTAAAAAGATTGACATGTGTTTATATCAAATTTTAGGGTGAAAATAATTCCAATGACCTGAATTATATTAAATTATAAAAATAATAATTTAATTATACTTTAAAACCAATTAAAATGATAATATAACAATATAAATAATATAGATGAAAAGTCAGTTTTGAATTAAAATGCAATATTTTTCACTATTCATTAAAATATGAAACTTTGCAGAAAATTACCAAAATTTGTCCAAAATAAATTTTTATGTAACACTTATAAAGTGGAAGTTTATTTTGTAAAATTAAATATATAAAAGTTTCAAACATTTAATTTAAATTAGGTGCGCCATCAAAACGTGTCAAAACTGCATTTTCTAAAACATACTTCTTCTATAAAAAAATTTAATTTGTTCCTATATCATGTTTGGAAATTACAAAAGATGAATGTTAAAATTATATGGAATATAAAAATTCAAATTTTGGTTAATACTATTTATAATTTCTAATTTAACGGCTAGGTTATATATTATAATAATATTTTATTAATAAATTATTGTTCGTTAAAATTGGGCCTTGTGTGTAACGCAAACCAAATCATTGTAGTGTGTAGAATAAGCTTAATATGGCACTATATAAAAAAAATCAAGAAAAAAAATAAAATTTATTTTGAAATATTATAAAGTCTCGGGGTGTTACACTTAAGGACCTTAGTTGCTCATCAAAATACAAGAATCTCTCGATGAGTTTACCCAACATCTGAAGAATAGTGAGATTCTAGAAAGGAAGGGGAATATCTAGGAATCTCACCCAAATCGCACTGATGGGGAGTCACTACTTCAAATGAAAATCATAGCTCCATCTGAGTACAAAAAATTAGAACCCTTCACTAGAATAGAGCCCTTTAGACCACACAACAACAAAATCATCAGCATTGGCGAACTGAAAAAGAATGTGGTGAGGATACATAATCCCAACGATGACACATTCTTATAGAGACCAAGTTCTATTGATGAAGTGATCGAAACTGTCGAGCGACGGGTGACGCCGAATGAAGTGATCAATCAATGAAAACCCACAGAGAGACGCCACCTTCGAGAAATCCTAGAGCGAGCGAGGAAGCGAAGAGATCCCTCGATGAAGGGCCGAGACCTTTGGATGAAGGTGAATTCTAGGGAAGTTAGGGAGGAGGTATGGGCAGGTGAATGAGTAGAAGACCACCGCATTATGCTTGCGTTTTCGGAGAAGGGGGTGGGTGGATCGGCCATCACTACTGCCCTAAGGATGAAACTCCACCTTCTTGGTTTCTACGAGGAACGAGCAGAGCTATAGTTTACAATCTAGATTTTGATTTATGATACACTATGCACTTTAGTCCACACTCTATTTTATTGGAGTTCTCAGTTGGTCATCCAAGTTTCGCTAACATCCAACTTTCATGGAGATGCCTCTATTTGGTATGTGACTAGTGATCCCCAATAACACTTTGAATTAGACTGCTTTCTTTAGTGAACCCTTTTTGGGAATTCATTATTGACACTTTGGTTAAATGAACATTCTAGATCTCCATGATACCATTGAAAGATACAAAATTTTGATGGTATTTCTACCACTTGAAGATTTTACATTACCGCTATCTGCACATCGAGCCAACCATCATCTACTAACCAACTTATGGTAACTTGAATCCAGTAAATGAACTTCTAGTGAACTGAAAACTAGACTTCACATCCCAACAAAATATTCTTGTAATATAGGTCTTATATCAAGCTGCTCATGGTTTCTAAGTTTTAAATAAGGGATAATGGAAATAATTGTATTAATGTTTTTGGGAATATATATTAAAAAATAAATTATTAGTCATTGTAATGTGACATGAATTCTATAATTTTAATACATAAATAAAGTTCTATTATCCTGCATGTCTTGAGTTTCTCTTAAGAAATAGGGGTATTAAAAAGAATAGATCAAAATGGTTTAAAACACCCCTTAGGGAAAAAAATTAAACATTGGTAAATCAATCATGGAATAAATATAATAATTAGTTAAATATTGTAAATTTATAAGAATTAAATACAATAAAATGATATTATATCAATAATTTAAAGGGGGGTCTTATTTATATATACGATACAAAGAAGAGGGTCTAGGGACTCGATCCTACGACCCGTACCCCATATTATATCAATAATTATTTAAAATAAAACTCAAAATTAGAATATGAATGAGACATTCAATAATTTTCACATATATATTTAGGATTTATTATTATGCTGATTTAAAATTTTTGAACAAGTAAAAATGTACTTTCTAGGAAAGTAAGGGAAAAAATCCCAACTGCGGTCCAAAGATCGCTCCCCAACACTTGAATTAAACACTTTCTTTAATAATTATCCATGGTTGAAGAGATTCAAACATGAAAAATTAAATTTTGAAAAGGAGTGTTTCACAAACCAGACTGGGTCTCCATCTGACCCGGCGCCCGACCCAGTCCGCGACATGGCCCGGAGGGCATTCCCGATCCCCACGGGCTGACACAAGTGCTCGGGTATCAAAAATAACACATGGGAACAATTTACCTGAAATAGTAAACACAAAACAACTAACAAGATGAATAAACTAAAACTAAAAATAGACAACCAAACATGAACTTAAACTAAAATCAAATTTAAAGTTTTACAACTTGATCAAACATCCAAAAAGTAACGACAAAAAAATAAACTAAAACGCTAACTCAAACCTCTAATCAACAAGAGAGGTGCGACAATCACAAGCTACAAACACCAAAATGCATGAGAAGACCATCCACAACCTGAACCACCATCACTGAGCACAATGCCTCAACCTGGAATACACAAAGAATAAGGTCTATATACAACCAAAGGTGTATGTAGGGTGCGATCCAAGATCCCAGTAGGACATCACCCAATAAAAAGGTTCCATGTATAAAAAGTAAATGACAAATACATTTACAGGCTTAATAAATGAAAGGATACCAAAGCTTGAATGGTTCGAAAGAAACAGTTTATTTATAAAAAAACAATTTTAAGGAAAGAAACTTAGAATAAAAGAAAAACACCCTTGCCTTTAATAAAAACACAAAACTTCAAGAAAAACCCAGACGTTACACTGTATGCCGATGGTAAGTGTAAAGTAGTCCAGGAGCACAAAAAGTGGGAGAGTTCATATAGGTTCCATCAAAAGGAATGGGACCCTAGAACATTGTGTCTCAGTAAACTGTAGTATAGGAATCACAACAAAATACATTCTTGTGCATGATCCACTAGTAGGGAAACACATCCATAACCTAGTGATCTCCAATCATCATCCAATGTTTAGTTAGTGTTATAATCGTCAAACCAGCTAAGTGAAATCGGGACAGAGCTGCTTCCGTATCACTAGCATGCTAGATCTAGTCTGCCCACCTAGTACCCAAGCTTCCCCTTTTGTGGTCAAGATGCTCCAATTTCACATTTCATGTCAAAATCATACAAATAAAACAAACATGGTGTTACCTAACCCCAACACCAAACTTTCACACTCACAGAAAACCATTTGAAAAAGTACACATGCCAAAAGACTTTACCCAACTCAATTAAAACAATTTCTGCATTGTTAATAATTATTTATTAAAACATATTAAATTCTCATCGTTAATAATTTTTTATTAAAACATATTAAATTATTTGTAAAAAAATATTTTTAAAAAGAAACATAACACAACTTAACACACAAAACCGACTCAACCCTACTTTATGAGAAAACACACCCAGCATCACATCAAGAACACAAACTACACCACTCACATCAATTAATAACCCAACCATATGGTTAAAATACCACTTTCCTGATTAAATAAGACACTAAAAATTTTATTAAGAAATTTCAGAATATGACACATAACTTTAAACACCAAAAGTCCACTCAAACCTTCTTTTTTGAAAAAAAAACATATGAAAGCTACACCAGAACATAAACTGTGCACTTTACACATTTTCTCAAAACAAACACAGGCTTTATAAAACACTAGTAGACAGATCAACATAGGTTTTCACAGCAACAACCTACTCAACCCACACAACACCCTCACTTATGACCAAGCACATGAAACACCATGTCAAAAACATGATTAACACCACTTTCACAAATAGAAAAACTAACTACATATATTATTAAACACTTAAAATTGACTAAATAAAAGTTTCAACCAAATAACGCACCAACACCACATGAACATGCTACCAAAGAAAACTAACATATGAAAAACTTCAAGAAAACCAAATCTACACCCAAAATAATTTATCAAAGAACATTATAAATTAATTAAGCAAGAAAATAATTCATTAAATACTGTTTAAATGTGGAACCACCTACCTTTTACGCTGAATTTCCTACAAATTGGTACGAAACTCCAATCGCATGAACACACCACATAAAGATCAAATTGAACCCTAAAACAAGAATCAGACCAAAGAGAACATCAAAATCAGACCAAAAACCACCTAAACCATAACTTGATAATATTCCAAAGGAAGAAAATAACTATGCAAGGCGAAATACACCTGTGGCGATGGGAGAGGGGTTGTCGGAGGAGGTCACTCCAGTAGAGGCTGTGCCGGTAGAGGTTGCGTTGGGGGAGAATGCACAGAAGGAGGCCAATGCGGTGTGATGTGAGCTTGAAGGGAGCTGTGGCGTGAGGCAGTGGTGGCGTAGGTCATTGGAGGGGGGGGGGATCTTGGGTGCATCGATTAGAAGGCCGCTGGAAGGTCTGTCGACTAGGAAGGAGGGCAGCTTTCCATGGGGGAAACAAGGAGCGATGTCGGGTGTGGCTAGGAGAGGGCTGGGCACGACGGTGGGTGCATCTTGGAGTCTAAAGTGACGTCAGACAGAGGCCGACCAAGGGAGCAGGGTGGCGGTAATCTAGGGTTCGAGGGGGCTGCGACATAACACCAAAGGGGAATGGGGTATGACTGGAAGAAGGTCTAGGGGGGGTGGGACCCTAGGAAAATAAAAGAAAAAAAATAAAAATAAATGGAAATTATTAATAATAATAATAAATTATAATAATTGTAATAATAATAATACTAATAATAATAATAATAACTAAAACAAGAGTAATAATAATAAATAAAATAACTTAATTGTCATTACTAATATAAATAATAATAATACTCCATAATAATTAATAATATCCTCAAATAATAATATTATCATTATCAGTGAAATATTCTTATTTTATGTTATTTTTATTTTACCACTCATTTAATTTTATTCATTATTAATTCATTTCATTTAATTTTCTGAACATCAGGCAGGTGTGTAGGGATCCGGGCGAGGCCGCACGATGACTTAGGCGAGGCCGCATAGCTTCAATAGCAGTGCGCTGAATGATGTCAAGGCCAAAACGCTCATTTATCAGCACAAGAGCGCAAAGACCCAGTCAAGATTGGCCTGTATTTCATATATATATATATAAATAATTAGAAGTAGATAAAATTATAAGATAAAAAATAAAAATTAGAAACATGATGCAACACAAAGTTCGGGTGTGACAATTCTCCCCACCATAAAGCTTTCTATCCCTAAAAAGCCACAACTAGGACCGAACTCCAAAGTAGAAAACAACACCCCCTTAAAGTTCATAGGATCCCCACAAACAGCAAGAGAAAAGAGGAAAATACACTATGCTTAGAGAAAGTGACTTAAATGACAACCTCATGAAACTCATAAAATGACTTTCTGATATGTGTCGCCCATCCCAAAGATCTAGAACACCTCTAGTTGATTGTTTAAGAATAGGAAATATCGCACTCACGAGAACTAACTTCACAAAACGAACAACTCAAGTACCACAAAACGGAAACCACACTGTTTGTCTAGAACAACCAAATAAGACCAACCACGTCCAAGGCGAGACTGAGAAACCAACATGGGGAGGCTCATATGGACCCCTCACCATTATGAAGAAGGGTCAACACAATTTCACTCCAGAGACATTTTAGCGAGACTCGTCGCGGGTCTCCCCACCATTATAACTGATGAAAGATACAGGAACTTCAAAAATTTTTCTGACAGTGACCAAACACCCCACTATAAGGGGAGGGGTGGGCTGGGCCCAACTATCAGGGTGTCAAAACCACGACCCAAGACAAACTAGCATCCCCACATCCCTGGATGAGTACTATTCAAATTTGAGATTGATTAACCCAACATAACCCATAAGGACCACTAAAAGTGATTACATCCAATGGGACGCAACCCCCAAGACTTTAAGGTGACAAGACCACCACACCTCCTCATGTCCATGGAAAATCCCACAGACCAAAATGGGTCATTCAGAACGGAGAAACTATAGGAAACAATTTAAACTACTTTCACTTCCAACACTGATGACATAAATAAGGTCAGGGTCCCCTACACTCTCGGGGTTCCTGACCACGTGCCAGCTTCACTCTAAGGCCTATGGATGGAGCCATAATGTTTGAAGCATCTCCTGCCTCACATTTAGGCATAGAAGACTCCCGAACGGAGCTTCTGCCTTTGGTGTCACACACAACCACACCTAAACTGAGACAACACCAACAAACACAACACACCACGACATACAACTACTCTCTCACAACACATCCACTAGAACATAGATTTAGATGATGCACATGCATCACCTCTTCACCTTAACCATGAAACATAAGAAGAATAGATGCTCGAAAAACAGTCCTCTTTGAATAGAAAAATTAGGACTCCCCAAGAGGACACACTCCCATGAAAATAGAGATTCCCGAAGGATCCTACGAAATCCACCTTTGCTCTTCGAAGAGAACTCACACCTCAAGACATCACCAAACATGACCCTCTTAGCTGATGAAAGCACTAAAATCCTTTCAATACATCAGCCAACAAAAATAATTCTGAACCACCTTCACCCTTCTCCGTTGGAATTCCTTTCACCATTTCCAGGGGGTCCTTCAGACACAACAGTGTCAAACTTCATACTCGAGGACTAAGACAACTCAAAGAGACCAAAGCCCCCTTCAACTCCTCTCGCATCTATCATCCCACTATAAGAGAATCCGCGTAACCAAAAAGGATAAGGGACAAACTTAGAACTATTACTAAAAAGGGAGAGTCCTCACTTTAATCAAATAGAGGGCCGACCAATGGAGAATTGCCCGTGGCTACATATCAATCACATGTTAATGCTTTATGGGGGCATAAAATAGTCAATAAAGAGAACCATAGACCCAATCAAACTGGTCTAATGGCCAAGAAATATCGCAAGAGAACACAAAAAATGCAGGGGGGAACCATTGTAAGGGATTCCCAAATCACTTTTACAAAGAAACCTCTAACCACATGCTTTCACACCAACATAAAAATAAGAATTCAAACTCAAGACATAAATCAGTCAAAAAGGATTCTCAACTCAAAATGCCTCACATCCAACACTTCCAAAACACAAGGACACACCACACAAACACCAAATTTTCATTTAACATAAATTTTTGAAATTAAGAAAAGCCAGTGGGTTGCATAAACACCAATGGTGTCCTGTTGGCCTCACACATGCCTGTTCCCATGCCATACTGGCACCCACATCATGTCCATCCAGGCACTCATCCTCTTGTTCCATTAACTATTTCTCTTTCCATATATACCCATTCATGTGATTTCCCAAGAGAGCACCAAGGATAAAAACCAGACCTTTCCATTTTTTTTAAAACCAAAACATTCAACCCACACTTTTCAAACCTTAAACATAATTTTCTTTTTAAATCTCTTAATTTCAAAGCATTTTCCTAGACCAAATCATTTTTACTAAAAAACCAAATTTCTAAAATTCCAAAACAAATAGATGAGAAACAATGAAAGAGGAGACTAGTATCGGCGGGTGACTGGGACATATGGTTAGAGGCCATACACCAATCACATAACCACCATAGAGATTATTCTAGGACAACGTCCCTGGATCCACATGGCTTGCCAGACCCTATGAGCTCACTCAGAACACTGACCCTACTCCCTTTTCATTTACCCTAAACAAGATTAATCATAAGGAACAATGACTCAAACAAGCCTTAACTTATCCTAGTAACTCAAGTCCTACCACAAAGTGTGATGGCCAGACACCTTGCTCATAGCTAGAACATCGAGTTCCGACAACCTTAACTTTGGTCTACCTAGAATCTAACTAAAATAACATGACCCAAGAGAGAAAACCTCCTCTGATACCATTTTTTCATGAACTAGGCTGGGTCACCACCCAACCCAACGCCCAAACCGGTCCATGACATGGCTCGAAGGGCGTTCCTAATCCCCACAGGTTGGCACAAGTTCCCAAGTATCAAAACTAACAAATGGGAATGATTTACCTAAAATAGTAAACATAAAACAACTAATAAGACGAATAAACTAAAATTGAAAATAGACAACCAAACATGACCTTAAACTAAAATCAAATTTAAAGGTTTACAACTTGATCCAATATCCAAAAAGTAATGACAAAAAAAGAAACTAAAACTATAACTCAAACCTCCAATCAACAAGATAGGTGTGACAACCACAAGCTACAAACACCAACCTGTATGAGAAGACCATCCACAACCCGAACCACCATCACTGAGCATGATGCCCCAACCTGGAATACACAAAGAACAAGGTCTACATACACCCAAAGGTGTATGTAGGGTGTGATCCAAGATCCTAGTAGGATGTCACCCAATAAAAAGGTTCCACATATAAACATTAAATGAAAAATAAATTTACAGGCTTAATAAATGAAAGGATACCAAATCTTGAATGGTTTTAAAGAAAAAGTTTCTTTATAAAAAAAAATTTTAAAGAAAGAAACTTATAATAAAAGAAAAACACCTATTTCTTTAATAAAAACCCAAACCTTCAAGAAAAATCCAAACGTTACATCATATGCCGATAGTGAGTGTAAAGTAGTCCAGGAGCACCAAAAGTGGGAGATGCCCTATAGGTACCAGCAAAAGGAATGGTACCCTAGAACATTAAATCTCAGTGAACTGTAGTATATGAATCACAACAAAATATGTTCTCATACACGATCCAATAGTAGGAGAACACATCCATAACCTAGTGGTCTCAAATCATCATCCAATGTTTAGTTAGTGTTGTAATCATCAAAACAACTAAGTGAAACTGGGCCAGAGCCACTTCTGCATCACTAGAACACTAGATCTAGTCCTCCCACCTAGTACTCAGGCTTCCCCTTTTGTGCTCAAGTTGTTCCAATTTCACATTTCATGTCAAAATCAGAAAAATAAAACAAATAGGGTGTTTCCTAAACTCAACGCCAAACTTTGACATGCATAGAAAACCATTTTACAAAGTACGCATGCCAAAAGACTTTACTCAACTCAATTAAAACAATTTCTACATTGTTAATAATTATTTATCAAAACATATTAAATTTGCATCGTTAATAATTTTTTATTAAAAAATATTAAATTATTTATAAAAAAATATTTTTAAAAAGAAACATAACACAAATTAACACACAAAACCAACTCAGCCCTCCTTCATGAGCAAACACACCCAATGTTACATCAAGAACACAAACTGTACCACTCACATAAATTAATAACCCAACCTCATGGTTAAAAGACCACTTTACCGATTAAACAAGACACTAGAAATTTTATTAAGAAATTTCAGAATATGACACATGACTTTAAACACCAAAAGTACACTCAAACTCTCTTTTTGGAAAAAACTCATATGAATGCTACACCAGAACATAAACCGTGCACTTTTCACATTTTCACAAAACAAACGCAGACTTTATAAAACACTAGTAGACAACTCAACATAGTTTTTCATAGCAACAACCTACTCAACCCACACAACACCCTCAATTATGACCAAGCACATGTAATACCATGTCGAAAACATGATTAACACCACTTGCACAAATAGAAAAACTAACTGCAAATATTATTAAACACTTACGATTGACTAAATAAAAGTTTTCAACCAAAGAACGCACCAACACCACATGAACATGCTACCAAAGAAAACTAACATATGGAAAACTTCAAGAAAACCAAATCCACACCCAAAATAATTTATCAAAGAACATTATAAATTAATTAAGTAAGAAAATAATTCATTAAATAATGTTTAAACAAGGAACCACCTACCTTTGATGCTGAATTTCCCACAAATTGGTGCGAAACTCCAATAGTACCATGAACGCACCACACAAAGATCAAATTGATCCCTAAAACAAGAACCAGACCAAAGAGAACATCAAAATCAAAACAAAAAACACCTGAACCATAACCGAATAATCTCCCAAAGGAAGAAAATAACCATGTGAGGTGAAACACACCTGTGACGATGGGAAAGGGGTTGTTAGAGGAGGTCGCTCCAATGGAGGCTACACCAGTAGAGGTTGCGTCGGGGGAGAATGCACAGGAGGAGGCCAATGCGGTGCAATGTGAGCTCGAAGGGAGCTACGACGTGAGGCAGCGGTGGCATGGGTTGTTAGGGGGGGGGGCTTGGGTGTGTCAGTTCAAAGGTCGCCAGAAGGTCTGTCGGCCAGGAAGTAGGGTGGCTTTCCATGGGGGAAATAGGGAGTGACATTGAGTGTGGTTAGGATAGGGTTGGGAGCGATGGTGGGTGCGGCTAGGAGAGGCTGGAGTGGCGTCGGACGGAGTCTGACCAAGGGAGTAGGGTGGTGATAGTCTAGGGTTTGAGGGGGCTGCGGCGTAACACCAAAGGGGAAGGGGGTCCGATGGGAAGAAGGTTTAGGGGGGGGGGGGTAGCGCAAACCCTAGGAAGAAATGAAAATAAAAACAAATAAAAACAAATAATAATAAATAATAATAATAATAATAATAACTAAAACAATAGTAATAATAATAAATAAAATAATGTAATGGTCATTACTAATATAAATAATCATAATACTCAATAATCATTAATAATATCCTCAAATAATAATATTATCATTATCAGTGAAATCTTATTATTTTATTTTATTTTATTTTACCAATCATTTAATTTTATTCATTTTTAATTCATTTCATTTAATTTTATGAACATTGACCAAGCATGAGGGGAGCCGGGTGAGGCCATGCGGTGACCTAGGAGAGGCCATGCGGCTTCAACAGCGGCGCACTGAATGCTGTCAAGGCCAAAATGCTCATTTATCAGTACAAGAGAACAAAACCCCAGTCAAGCTCGGCCCATATTTCATATATATATATATAATAATAATTAGAAGAAGATAAAATTATAAGATAAAAATAAAAATTAGAAACATGACACAGCGTGAAGTTCGGGTGTGACAGAGTGTCATAAAATGAATTGAAATAAACTATAATTTTCTTCCCTATTTAAGAATCCATTTATCCCTTGATCTTGGAATTAAAGGAATTAAATTTTTTATAAATATATTTTGTATCATTGGAGTTTTATTAAGTCAATTAAAACCCACAGCTTGAAATTCTATATCTTGGGATTGTTCTACAACGATACATTAAAAATGTGTATCGAGAATTATTATGAATGAATTTTCATTGTACAAAAATTAGTGCATTACCATATATTTTATTATGGATTTCATAGATAATATATAATATACTCATATTTATATAGATACATGAAATATAAAATTAGGAGGGTAAAAATAAAAATGTGATCCAAAATAAAAAAACACAGGTCCACCTAAGACTCTTTAAGGCTATACTAATCATCCTCACCATCATCCTCCTCAATACACTTCTCCTCTAGAATTTCTAACATTAAAGGGTACTTAATAGAAGATTTATTCCTCCACAATTGAAAATCTTCATCCTCAAATGGTAAATATTGATTTATAGCATCAAACAAAGGATTATATCACAATTTTACCTTTTTGGAACTCCTCCTAAATTGAAAATGAGTTTGAGTGTGACCCCTAAAGATCTCCATTAATAGGTCATGGGTTGGAAAATAGTACCAAGGGTATATTGTTGCACATATATGGGAGTCATTACCTTTTATAAATGAAAAATACAGATCACTATGAATAATTTAATTCATTTTACAACCACAATACACGAGTAATGTGTATCAATGCATGTCATGTCATACAAATCTAAGCCACAAATGGAAATATAATCATAATTATATCATCTCCTCTATACCTAAAGTAAGGTACAATGCAACTTCCACCAATAATTGTTTCCAAAGATCCAGTCACTCGACACCAACACCAACTCATTCCATATAATATGAAAAAATATACATAAATTAAGGGTTACCATATAAATATACTCAGTAAGTTCCACCCCAGAAGTCTCATGTGACTATTTGAATGAAACATAATAATGCATCCATGTATGGAATAAATAAAAATAATAATTAATAAACATACAGGTCCCCAAATTCAACCATCCAACCACTTCCATTCCTTGATATGTAATCACCTCACTTTCTAAACCACAATAATTTCCCATCACACATCATCACATAACCACCACTATATAAGAACCACCACTATTTCACATCCAAGAACCAAGAATTTTTTCACCCGTAGAGACCTCAATATAAAATATTCTTGCAATTTTCCACTTGTAGGGGCCTATCTATAATACCTACATTCCATGTCCAAAACTAAGTAGTTAACCAACCATAAGGGACTAACCATAATATCACTAAATAACTATCCACCCATAGAGTACTCATTAATATACACATTGTTTGAGCCACCTTAAACTCATAGGGACTCTTGTTATTTATTAGGTGTCTAACCTTAGGGGTTATCCCCCACCACAATCTACATTGATTGGGTAGTTACCAACCACAGTAACTTTCACTATTTTAGAGTCTGTCCACCCTCAGGGACTCTCCTTAACTCATATCAGTTGGGTAGTTATCCACCCCTCGGGACTCTCCCCACCTCATTTTGAATCATCACCATTCCACATCAAATACCCTATAACTTGATATATCAAACACACCATCATCATTATCACCACCAAGACTTCCACCACCACTAAATATTGAAAAGTTCTACCACATAATTGGTCATTACTTCCACATAAATATCTGATATCATAAATGTATTCAAACCCCTACCATTAATTTATTATCACACCTAGGACACCACACATACAAGTTCCAAGGTAATGTAACCACATCACATAGATATGTTATTATCCCAACTGGGTCTATGAAAATTTAGACATTAGGGAATAATTCAACATATCAATAACATTCCCCATACTTTGGGCATATATAATCTTCACAACCACATCACTCAGTCAACATATAACAAAATAAACCTTTTCAACCAAGCCACATTATCCACAAAAAATTTATACATTTGAAACTCTATATATTCAAAATAGATAGGTTTGTCTGGGGGTTTATACTAGATTCAAGTTCCACCACCACTATAAACTTATCCCACAAGCACCGAGTTACACAAACCATGTTGAATATGGAACAACCACGTACCAAGGTGTCATGACCCATGTCTAATACCTACCACCCATGTTTAAATCATTTCTAAAAAGTAATTCTATTCTATAATATGACACAAACCTATGCATATGTGGTACGACCCTCATGTAACTCACTATAAATTCATCCCTAACCTTCTACAACACTTCGATATATTCTTACAGTGAGTGGCATGAATCCCATGGACTTTAGGAATGACATAGGAAAAAAGTCATAAATATACCCCTATCACAACTTTAACAATATTCTATTTAACTTTATCATTCCAGGATTAATATTAAATATGGTGACTTAAAAAATATTTCATAATTATTCATAAAAAATATTTACACTAATTTACATCACAAATAACTCATCAAATAATTCACACTTTAATCATAATTAATTAATCAAAACAAAATTTTCAATTTATTATTCACACCCATCATTAATCATTTCCTACTATTAATACCCTTTCGTATTTATTAATTAAAATTATATTATCATAAAATTATATTAACCATCCATTTTCACACTCCAATATTTATCAATTTCCATCAATAATTTTTCATAAAAAACTATATTCATATAAAATATTCATCTTGAACATTTATTCCTTCAATTTCATATTCATTTATCATTTAAAATTAAAATTTAACACATAACCATTATATCATATTTTTATTATTCACCTACCCATCAGGAAAAATAAAAGCATATTAGATTGATGAAGATTAATTTAAAGGATGAGAATTTTGAGTCACCTACCTTGATTCCATGATGAATGTTAAAACTTAATCTACTAATGACCATTCTTATAAATTCAATCCTCCATGTACCACCCTTTAATCTTCTAAAGCACACTGATACAAAGGGTTTTTCCTTTTAAGGGATAGAGATCATATGAGAGAAATATCCCCTATAGTGAAAATTAATAAAAATTAAAGTTAATATTCTAAGACCCCATTAATTTACATCCTATAACTCTATTAAAGTATTTCATTTACTTTTTATATATCTATAATCATACCTATAATTAAAATCTCCCATTAATAATCTTTAATAGACATGCCATAATTTAATAAAATATATAGTCTGTAATTCCTTTGATAATCCATGCACTATTGTAAATCTAGGCTATTTCCATAGATTTACACCGATAGTTTGGAAAAACCATGGGTATATAATGCCCTATACAAATAATTTTAAAAAAACCATTGGTATATGTACCTTATACCAATAGTTTTTAAACTTGTTGGCACAACCTTTACCAAACAACTCAACTACGATCTACCCCCTTCCAAATTAGAAATTCCCTACTCCTATGAACGTATCCATCTATATTCATTACCCTACCCATCAAATATTCCCCATGTTCACCCAATTTTTTCCTTCGATTTTCTTCCCACATCAATTCAAACATTCTAGATCCATTACCTATTCATCCAAGCATCACATTCATTTCTTTCTAGATGTAAATTGACAATCAAGATCCCATTAGGCCATGAATCCTTTATATTTGTTGAAGTGAGGTTAATTTAGATTATCTTTACAGTGTTCATGCATCATATATGTGATTGAACCCAATATATTATTTTTTAATCCTAATGACTCACTGCTCAAAAATAAATTCAATATAAATTAATTATTTATATGATTTATACATGATTTAAATATACCATTTATTAAATTCCAAAGTAACTAATTACTTTTTTTAATCTATTAGGGGCTTATGTAATTATTCAAATAATATTTTTATTTTAATTTATGTCTAATAAAAAATGTTATAACTAATTTGATTATAACATGGTATGAAATTATATAAATATTCGAACAATTTCTCTCAATATTATTTATCAAGACTAAAAGATTAGTGTTTAGAGTTTGTAAAACTTGGGATAAATTTTATTAATTTTTTTTAGTTAGATGTATATAGTTTTTTACGTTACTTATTAAATAATCAACACCATATATTAATGAAAAGCATAAAAATTATATTGAATGTAAGTGGTGTATATGGGTATTGATTTGATTCCCCAAAAAACTATAAATATATCATACTCATTTATTGTTTTTATATTTAAAATTTAATCCACTATGAAAATTAAAAAAAATTAGAAGATGTCATAAAATTATTAATTAATATATAAATATTGTAATTGTAATCCCAGATTCTCCTTTATTTATATGATATGCTATAAATTTTCGTTTTAAAAAAAATAGAATGGCTCAGTAGAGTCTCCAATGAATAAAGTGAACTAAAAATATATAAACATTATTACTAATAATATATATATATATGTGCTTAATTTTTGAACTATTTTGTTATGATATTTTGTATTCCAAAGATTTATTGTTGTTATTAATCAAATGATTATACCCCAATTTATTGATTTTAATAATAAATTACATATTTGTATCAACATGGAAATAATTTGGATGCATATTATTAATTATATTTTAATTAAGTTTCAAATTGAGTTGGATTTATTTTAAAAAAATCATTTAATAACACTTTTAATAGAGAGATTATTCATTTTACTTATTATTATTATGTTATAAGTCCATGATTAATTCTTGAAGAAGTGAGTACCATATTAAAAAAGTTGGTCTTAAATCTAACTATTATATTTAGTATCATAATAGTGAGAAAAATCAAGATCAGAATGTTTATGATATAAATGAAAGGAGTGGAATTGATAATTTGATATTTTATCAATTTAAATTTATTTATTAACATTATAATGGATATGGGTCAATTCAATAAGATATTGGTTTGAGTATATAATATAAAATTAATGATAATGATGATGCTGAGTGATTGAAAAGGTTAGTGGAAGATGCAAGGACTCTTGTATACCGAGCATGTTATAAAATGACAAAAATATAATTTTTAATATAATTGTATCATGGTAAAACTATGTATTGATTTTTGTTTTCGATGAAAATGTGTCATTGATGCTAAAAATTTGATTGAATCATTTAATTTTGTGTAATATTTCATGTAAGGTTCACCATTTTTGAATGGATTACAATGGATTTTTCTTATGGATTCAGAAACACCCAACAATTCCCTTATCCAAGATGTTTCACAAACCTACTTTACAAAGGAAGGTGGGGAATGGTCCAAAAAAACTTAGGGACTCAAATTGGTCCAGAATATGGGAGTTCAAGATCATCACACCCTTTTTGAGGAAATTATTGCCTACTATGGGACTCTCTTAAAGATTTAATAATGTTTGTGAATCCTTTATTTAATCCAAAAAATGACATATGTAACCCTTAAGTTAACAATAAATAATTAAAATGTATTGGATCTATAATTATTTGTATGTATCCAAGGTTCTTCATCGATGGGGATATCTATATGTATTTGATGTTTTCCATCGATGGTATCATTTTTTGAATGGATTAGATATTCTTATGTTGTTTATTATTATGATGCTAGTTTTAAGACACACAATGGGGTGCTCTATAATTTATCATCTTCTAGGAAGATGAGAGTTATTTTTGTTGTCAGGACCAGGCCCATGAGATGGGTTTCCTATGTATCATAGTGAAAAGAATCAGAACCCATGCAATTCAGTTCCACTTAATGGGACACATCATACATTTTAAGGTCTTGTGATAAGGACCAATCCATGCTATTTAACATCATGTAGTAAGGAAGTCTATGTGAAAGGTGCCCAGTAAAATTTTGGTGTGGGACTTATGCTGAAGTAGACTAGGGAACCTGGAAGAGATGTATCCTCCTAGACTATATATGACCCTACTGGGAATGTGGCCCAGAGAAAATTAGGTTTGATATGTGGTGTTAGTTTGAACCTTAAGGAGGCTTCAAATGTATACCATTTGTATGAGAATAAAAGCCCACATGGTTCATATGGTTGGGTTTGACACCCATGGAGGAGGCCCTTGGAAGGTTTTTCTCATAGGGTATGTGGCCACTTGAGATGGATAAATGGATTTGAGGACCCACACCTATGGAGGTCCTATGAAGGTTTGTCTCACATGGGGTGTGGACCTTTGATATGGATACATGGATTTGATGACCTATGCCTATGGAGTCCCTCTAAAGGTGGAAAGAGGAAAATCTGAAAAATTATTCTCTTTTGTGTCATTTATTTGATCATATGGATGTCATGATCGTCACTAACCTCTAGGACCATGTGATACATGATCGGTGTGAGAAACAATAGGAATTAGATCTAGAAAACCACACAACCTCCTTCATCTGCTGGTGTACGAGGTTGAGGCTCCTTAATGTGTTTGTATCCTCTTTTATTTTTGTAACCAGAGTATGGGAAGATAGGAGGGGTGGATGAACTCCTTCAAGAAATACTAGGGGATTACTCTAGGAGGGATTCCCTATTCCAAGTTCTATATAAGAGCAGAGGATATATCAATAACCCTCATCAGAGGGAAAGGAAATAATCACCCATCATTATCTGAACAAAAAAGGTCCCAATATTAGAGATGAAGAGGGAAGGACCTAAAAATATCCCTCATCATCTAAAATGTGAGGCCCCTAACACCACCAACAAGTTTGGGGTCCTCTTTACTAAAGGGATGCATAGTTGTACACACCCTAAGGACCCTACCCATCAGGTAGGATAAGTGTGGGACAACTCTTTATTTAAGGAATGCACAATCGAATGGGAGACACGCTGGTGTTTCTTTTTTCCAGGATTATTCAAGTTTGGAGGATTTAATGGTGGTTTTTAATTGGTCTCCCTTAGATGGGGATCCCAAGGAAGGGGGTTCCCTACCATTGGTGTTATGAAAAGGGGGATGAAAGGAGGCTCATGCAGGTGAAGGCTAGGAAAGTTGAAGATGGATCACACAGTTAAGGGATGTGTAGGTCGGATATATCTCACATAGGTAAGGGATGGGTGAGAATATGGTGCCTCACATAGGGTAGTATTGGTCAATCTTAGGATGATTTGTGTAGGTTAGGCCTATGTGAGTTATAGACGCATTTGGGAGATGGAAAACTCGAGAAACAACAGTTGGGGGAGGCCTTTCTCTATGCTCCAAATTTTTCCTCAGGTGTATCTGGAAGGGTCTCTCACAAGTCCCAAGTTTGGGAGGATACCTTCATTCTAATACTTATAAACTAGTGGGTGAGTGGATTCTCTCATAGGTGTCTTGTATTTCACACAATAGAGAAACTTTAATCCCAAAATTCTCTTTAATTCCTTATTCTCTATGGTTTTAGAGATCAATTAGGATGGTTTCGAGGCCCTAGTCGAAGGAATAGGGTGACCATAGCTCAATGGATTCTTCTAAACTCCCATTTTTTTAAATGAGGAGCCATATGATCCTATTTATAAAAAATATCTTGACCCTAGTAGAATGAATTCATCCTTGTAGGTCCACCGTGTAGGTGCCTTGTATAGGTGTGGCTGCTCTTTCTAGTCTACGTAGGCCAAGCCCATGCGATCCACTTTGCATACAGGTTGGGTGAATGTAGGTTGACCTTGGAGAATTACTTGATTCTCCTTGGAACCCTTTACCTCTTTATCTCTTAAGGTATTTTCTTTTGAATCTTCTCACACCCATGTAAAAAAAATAAGTGTCAAAAAAATTCCCCCCTCAGTATTGGATCTTATTGGAAGAAGAGGGTATGATTTTTAAGTAGAGGAATATAGATGTCCACTACTCAGATTAGTTATAAATGTTGTTTGCATAGGTTGTACATGTAGGAAATACATGGAGGTTTAACATGCAAGTCATCCACACTAGTCAACCACGTCTATAAATACTGTTGAAGGCTCAACAATTCTTCCTTCCACTTTCTCTATTTTCTTGCTCTCACCACGTTTATCTCTAGCACTTGTCATTCATGTAAGATTTTTGGAGGATTATCTCATGAAATCACATGGTATGACTTTTTTAGCACCATATAGAACTCTAAGAAAGTGACCTGCATGAGGTCACTTGGGCGAGTGATCCATGCGAGGTCACTTGGGCGGGTGATCTACAAGAGGTCCTCTATTTTCAAAAATTTCAAAAATTTTAAAAATATTATACCTTAAATTTAATGAAATTATTTATACTTCTTTGTATCCAAGGGATTATGAATAATAATCTTCTACTCGTGATTCTGAAATTATTAAATCGATTGGACCATATTACTATGACATGTGTGACTCTACCCTCCTGGACTTAGCAAAACATTTGAAGAAGTACTAGCATGAGTACCTGCAAAGTGATTATCTACCTCTATATGATCACAAAATTCTGAGAGATGCACTCATCCAAAAGCTTCAGAATTATGTGTCAAAGTACTGGTTCATGGAATACACCAATTGTTCCATTTCCAATGTTTTCTCTAAGGTCACATTTGTCAACAAAGGGATAGTTCTTACTGCATGCACCATGCACCACAACCAGTGTACCCTGAAACTGAAGCCTCAAGACCATGAATTGAAACCTCATTGCTATCAGTTTATCTTTCATGCATACAATATAGACCAATAACAAGTCTTTAAAGAGGATTAGGACTTCCGTTCTGGAGGGGGAGTCAAGCCTGAATGGATGTGGGTGTACTAGGTGTGTCAAACTTGAGAATAATTTAAGATTGAGCTACAAAACATAAGTGTTTATGAGGATGTTTAGGTGTCATAGACATATTATTACAAGAACCCAAGAATCATCCCTGAATTATTGATACGATGGATCCCTTAGATGAATAATTTCCATCTGATGTATGGAAAAGTTGACATTATCCTATGGGATGTATATAAGATCTCAAGGGTTCCCATTATTGGAGATATGTATAATGAGTTCATCCCACTAAAATAAACCTGATATTATACTAAAAGGACACCTATTTTTTCCCATGATCCATTGAAGATGGCCTGAAATATTAAGAAGGGATACCCTCACCCAAGGGGATATGTCTATCCTGAAGCATGGATGAAGGCCTTCCTTGATCCAAAAGGATAAGGTCCTACTTTCCAGTGCCAAATGGGATTCCCCTAATTAGAGAACTAGATAATTCCTAGAAAATTCTGGCCTCTATTGGAGAAAGACCAGTATAACTGGTGGGGATATAAGGTCAACTATGATGTCTCCTAAAGTACCCATCTCACTAAATTTTATGTAATGTGGTTGATTACCTATCTTTTACCAGTCCTTGAATTTAATGACAAAATGATGCTAGGAAAATTCTTCATATAAACCTAATTAGAAAAAGGGAACCACATTCGGTTGTCTACCCCTATTTTGGAAAAAATATATCGGTGTTTGTTGCATGTGTACATCGAGAAGGCCCCATACTGAATCTTGGGTCCATTTCAAGTGTTTTGGGGATTTATTTCACACACTTCAGCTCTTATGTTGTGCCGAGTAGAGTTAAATTTCCTTAAGGATAGTTTATCCCATTCATTCAGGAAGTTTATGGTATCCATCCTTTATCCCTAAAGTATAGTGAATCCATAAAGAATCGAAACATAATGGGAGAGTTTAACTTTTTCCCATATGGTGATCCGCCAATTGGGACATTTTTTGACAATGGTAATGTGATTCCCCAAACCTATTCACATGTAATAATAATAATATGGTTTTATTTTGTTTAATTTTCATGATATCTAGAACAAAATTGCAAAATAAACACAAGGAATTTATATTTAATTAAACACTCAAGTGATTAAATTACAAGAAATCCAAAAGGAAACCTTAATACCCTAAGATACCTACTAAAAGACCTATTAAAATCATAGGGATACCACCAAATACAACAAAAATCCCAATCAAATAATGGGGGTCTTTCAGATCTGTCATGATGAACATCAGTATAACCAGAACCACAACAACCATACTGAGAATCAGAGGAATGATGAGCACCATCTTCGCCAAGTCATTTTGAAGTTGGAACACCCTAATCATGTTTTCATAAGGCCTTAAAGATAATATAACCATTTACTCCTTTAGGTGACTATTGAGTCTCTAACGACTATAAGGCGTTATAGCCATTGGGTATTCTGGTGGTCTAATTTAAAGCATCTAGGTATAATGAGTTTTCTGAGTGTTTAAAGTATGCATTGAAGTTATATCTTAATTTTTTTATAATTAACTCTTATTTATATTATGAGAGGATAATTTTTTAAAATTTAAAATGTATTTGGAGTCATAAACTCTGTTTTTTAAAGGAAATACCAATAGAATAACATGATAATCCTTGGTTTTGTTACAAAGAAACATGTATTTGAGTTTGAAAACCATACCTTAAGCAAATGAAATTAATGACTATTTTTGTATTTAATATTTTATCTATACTTAGTGAATTAAGTATTTAAATATTTCAAATGTTATTAAAAAGATACCTATAAATGTTTTCATCCTTGGATGTATAAAAAAAGGTTTAACTAAAAATATGTTTTAGATATAATACTAGTGTGGGATTTACTTTATGAAATACTAAACTTTGATTTGGATTTTGAACATTGATATTTTGAAACTCAGACGTTTATAAACTAATGAAAATGTTGTTTTTTAAAGATTTTGTTTAACCATAGTAGATAATTTTCATATATAAACCTATTTTTTTAACAAAAAAAATGAATTTTTACTTTGTAAAAATTAGGTGAGTTCCCCACCTAGCCGAGGGTGACCTAGAAGGCCAAGACACTCAAGGAATTGGTGGGAATCTCACTCACATCACCTGGAAAATGGCCCAGGGCTATGCACACATGGTGTGTGCTAAGCCGCACGCACATGCATGCATAGTTAGGCCCTAAGCGTGCCAGGGCATGACAGGTCAAGATAATGACTACCTGAGATCTAACATGATAGCATTCAGTGATATCATTCTAGCATCCCATATTGATATCAAGATCATATGTGAGGCCTATGATCCATATCAATTTTCCCAACATTCAAGTGTATGAAAAAAATATATCTCCTCTCATGAACATTTGGTTTGAGAAACATCTAATATTGGCCTAAAAATTTTGGATTCACATGTCCCTAAAGGTATCCCATGTATTGATCAATCTATCCCCATTGGGTGCATCCATCAAGGTAAACTTTGGGTGTGCCAGTGCTTGGATTTCTTCCTACCATCAAGGGGAGTTAACAACAAGTTTTCCTCAAGTTGAGTCCATGAAAACTAATGGGCATAGAAATCATGGTAGGACGTTTTAACCCAAGGTTGATTATACCGAATCTCCAAAGTCTTCAAAATAATCTGAAGAAAGGGTCACAAAGTGAGTGATAGTTGAGGTGACCACATCTTCTGGGATGAGGTGGTCTAGTCATCACCACCAAGAGGATACTAGAGCCCCAACTACCTAGTCTTCTATTTGAGAAGAGAGGTATGAAAGGGATTAAAAGTGAAAATGTTATAGGTCTTCCTCTCAGCTGGCCGGGGATTCAAAGTTAAAATATTCTAGGTCTTCCTCTCAGCTGGCCACATTAGCACCAGATTACATGCAACCCTTGTCAATCCAAGATTGGTAGGATGTAACTCAGGATATGATATATTTATGGTTGTTTCTCTAGCATGAAATATGTATCCTGAATCTTGGGAATATGTGACCACCCTACAATCTTCATCTTGACAACAATTTTATTGATGTGGGGAAATATATTTGGGAGCTAGATATACTAATATATGCCACCGATGATTGGGTCCTAGCTACAAAGTGGGTAACTGGCAAGCTAGATTTAGCTTCTTCTGAGGGAATATCTATTTGATCTAATAAGGAATGGGATGACTAAATCAGAATTAGTGAGATATATCTCTCTTTTCCCTTCCTTTTCCCCCCTCATCCATCATCATCAATGTCGAGGGGATTTAACTTATAGTTAGGAGGAGAAGGAGGAGTACTAAGGGATGTGTCTGAGTCACCAAAATATGGGCCGACATGCACCCCCATTAGAGTGGGTGAATCTTCCAAGTCAATAGAACTATCCTTAGGTCAAAGGATGATAGAGGAGAAGATGGAGGGAGGGTATTCTCAATTATCACCAATTGTATCCACAAATGAGAGGAAAAATGGGCCCGTTTCCATCTCAGGGGAAGAAATGAGAGAGGGAAAAAAGTTGGCCTAAAGTATGCATCATAGTAAGTATTTTCATTGTCATTTAATCCTATGAATCACCTGATGTACACATTTTACCATTATTTCCTTCTATAAAATATGTTTAAACCTCCTTACTCAAGGGGTCTGGTACTACCCTTTCAAGTATTGAGGGGGAATCCCAGATGAGGTAAAAAACCATTCCGGTGAATCTATCCCTTTGATTGAAGAAGTCCCAAGAGATGAAGCTACATCTAATCTTGTTATTGTAGAGAGGGAGGAGGGTCCTAGTAATGTAATATGCATATCATAAGGTTCCAGGTATCAATCACTAACATTATTCTTCATGATATTTCAGATCCTTCACATACATTGGAGGACCCTATAGTAACCACCACTGGACCTATTTTCATTATAGAAGGTTATGACAACCTTAGGTGGTCTGATGAAGGTGTTGGTGCTGATCCTAACCCTATAGGGTCCAAAGAGGTTTTGCCTGCTAAGAGGTCGATGAATGAAATCAATGGAGGATCCAATTTGGGTCATGATCTATGTGCCTAATAATACCCCTACTGGTGAGGATGATGCGAGATATGATGCCTCAAATAATGAACTAATTAAACATGAGGAAATTTTAAAAATATCAATATTCCTACATCTCTAGAGGAGTTCTGGGACTTTGATTGGGAATTGGATGGATGTGAGTTTTCTCTTTCTTTCATTTTAAAACATAGTCAACCTAATTACATTTGACATCTTAGATTAGAGAGTGACTTGTACAACTTTTTCCATAGAAAAAACTTCTAAGAAGATTCATGAACAAGGCATAAAAGTCCATCTTGCTCCTATTACAGAGGAAAAAATAGATAAGGGCCTCAAAATGGAAGATTATCAAGATCCCTCTATCCAAGTTTCAGAGAAAACTTAAGAGGTTGTCCCTTTTCTGGAAATCATAACTCAAAGAATCAAGACTAAATGTGTTAGGGAGGCAAAAATCCCCGTATTTGATCCACCAATCAGTGATCATTATTAAATGCTCTGGTTGTTTCACTCCCTTTTCTACCAGTTAACCTTAATGTGAATGAAAGGTTCTATCTATTATCTAGTGAAATAAACTTCGATGGTCAAGCATGATGAAGAAGTTTTCATTCCCATTTAGATAATGGTAGAAGGTAAAACCGATACTGTTTTGGAGGGAGTAGAGTAGAGTGCCTCATTGAGTGCATTAATCCTTGAGTACATCTCTCACTCTCAAAGCGATTCCAAGTCAGACTTGAAGACACATGACACCTTTTTCACCACATGACATATTGTATAGAAATATATGTGGAAGATATTTTTGGAGATGGATATCAAATATTTTCTATCACAACTTTTCCAACTTCCAACCATGTTTTCCATTTTGGGGTACGACGGGTTTGATTACTACTTGATCCACCATATTGTGAAGTAAACCATTCAATAATGGAAAGAGGAAAAAAATTGCAGTAGGATAAGGCATAGTTAGTATGAAAGTTGAAGATCTTAAAGCTGCTGCATCTCAAGAGGAGTCTATCCATGCCAAGGAGGTGGTGGGGAATTAGAGTCACCTTGATGAGAAATATCTCCAAATGATGTGTCTTTAAAAAGAATTGGATGCTGTGACAGTCCAGCTCCACCAATACTTGAATATAGACTTGGAATAAGGAAAATATTATATTACTATAGAGAATGATAAACTTTATCATGTTGAGGAGGTTGTGGCCACACAATTGGATGGATTTTGGAAGACTGAAGATAATGCTAGAGCCTCAGTCCAATAGATCTAAGCCTATATCAAGGAACACCTGTAAACCTTGGTGGAGAGGCCCCAACATTTGAAAGTTCCCTCATATTTTAAAACATGAATGAAAATTAACTTTTTTATTTCCTTGATCATGTAATTTTATGTTCATGTCCTCATAAAAACCATAATATAACATTGAAAATGACTCGCTTGATTTCATGTCAATGTGTCATAATTACAACAATAAGAATTAGATCACCCTATTTTTTCCTAAGTCTTTAGACCCAGTGAGCATAGTTCAAATGTTTATAGGGTCATATGATAGACCCTATAAACTTTTCATCTTTTATGTCATCGCCCTAATTTTTTCTTAAGTTAAATAAGAAGATTACTTAGCGGGTGATACTTGAATTTTTTAGGCCACCCTTTGTGGGTTTTTAGCCTAACATGTTTTGTGCCTTTTTCTTTTCATTACTCAATTTTTTTCCTAAACCATACAGAGTGTAGGTTTAACGATATGAGACTCAACTTTAACCCATGGTTCCCTTTTTTGTATTTTCAACATGTAAAGTACTATGTATCTTTTAGTGGGTAGTTTAGAGTCTTGCAATTCCGATGAATACAATTGGTATTTTAGGTTGAACAGATTTGACCATAGTTTATGGGATGATGACCCAAATAGGGATTGTTGGCTGAGAATACTTTGACTTTATTTAAACATACAAAAAAGGAAAATTTGAGTAATAATTTTGTGATTTCAAGATATAAAACATAATGTGAGACAAGTATGCAAGGAATGACCATGGAACATATTCAAAAAAAGGTTTCTAGTATGATGTTTTTAGTGCTTATAAAGATAGAAGAGGTCTCTCCTGAGAATGAATATGCCTCTAGTTGACATGAACTTTTATGGGTGACTCATGCAAAGCTAGACTGGGGCGTATCAATTAATAGTCAAAAAAAAATATTTCCTTTGGAATATGATATTCTATTATAGATGGATGAGGATTTTTTTGAATATCTAGATATCTCAAAACCATAAACGGTGTTTTGTAGAGGTAATGTGTCTAATAATGAAGGTATAATTTTTGTTGGAACTATCTATGAATGGGAAACCTCTCCTAGAAAAACTTGGTTTGTGTAAAGGAGGGGACATTTAGTTTCAATTATAATATTGCAAAGTAGGGGTCCTGATAGAATTCCAAAACCTTCTACCCAGATCAAGGTTGTGTCTATGAATAGAGGAACACACATGTTTTGGATTCTATGGAATTTGAGCCTTGAATGGTGGATCTAGGAATCACTACATGTATTTATGGAATGAGTTTCAAGTTGTACATAGTCCCTTTTGGTGATGTAGTGGATGACCAACATCATGTGGAAGTGTCAAGTTGTACATAGTTTCTTTTGGTGATGCAGTGGATGAACAACATCATGTGGAAGGTATCCTCCTTGACATGGGTTGAAGCATTTTGTAGTTTAATGTAGTATGACTAGGACATGAACCGTACAATTTAACATCTTATGGAAAGGACATTGAGGGATTCTATTTAAGGTTATTTATCTTTGACCAAAAGATTATCGATTTTCAATTTTACAATAATTTTTCCAAGAATGTTCTATCATTATCAAGCATGGATGTTGAAGGTTGTAAGCCATAATCTAGGGTTTTTTTGGATCCAAAAAGTGATATGGAAAAATTATGCAAGGAATGATCATGGATTATATTCTAAAATTGGATTCCATCATAACATTGTTGGGGATTTCATATATATAAGAGTCCTATCATGAGGAAAAATGTGCCTCTGGTTGACAATCCATTTTTGTGGGTGAATTATTAAAAGTTAATTTTATTATATCAATGCATAGTCAAACAATGACATCATTTTACTGATATGCCATTTTGGTGAGAAAATTATGAAAATCCAAATAGGGTGTATCAATGCATGGTCAAACAAAGGTGTCCTCAAGAATATTAAGTTCTATTATTGATGGTCAAAGAAAGATTATGGAGATTAAGATTTACCCAGACATAGAGTTTGTTTTGTGGAAGAAAAGTGCCTAAATATGGAAGGAGTATTTCATATAAAAATTACCTAAGAGTGGGTAGAAAATTTTCCCTACACAGTTTTGATCCATATAAAGGAAAGAGTGATTTTGTTTTTAAATTTTGGTTGGGCCCAAGACATAGGATCTAAGTGTTTTTACATATCTTTTAAAATTTAGAATCAAGACACAAGTAGTTCTATAAGGATTCCCCACACTGATTTAATTCTTATGTGGATAAGGGGCCTCTTTTTTTGAATACAAGATCACAAATGGGGTAAAGACCCATATTGGACCCTATTATATAGACCCATCTCATACATAGAAGAGTAGGGGGAGTTTTGTATTATGAATGGACTAGTATATAGGATTTTGGAATCACTACATATATCATCAAAGATATAATAAATCAAAACATAGATCTTGAACTTATGTCAAACAAGAGACATCAACCAAGCAATTTAACATCATGTAGTGAGGACATTTGGTGTACCTTTTAAGTTCTTACATCCAGGACCATGTTAACCTTGACGTGAACTGATATTCCATGATCATGAAGTGAACACTTCACCAAAAATCCTAATCCCACATGATCTATGATTGATGTGAGAAAAAAGAAATGGAAAATGTTTCTTTCACCACACACAGGTGATTAAAAGGAAAGAAATGAGGATATTTATCTTATAGTAGATAAACTAGAATGTAGGATCCATAAATCACTATATATCTCACTAGAATTAGAATCAAGCTTTATATAGTTATAGGATCTTAATGATGAATAAGAGAGTCATTAACCATCCATTTTAGCATCATGTGGTAAGGATGAAGGTTACCCGATATCATAGTAAAAATGAATGATATGGGACTTACCAAGATAAGGATATTCTGACATACTTTAGATTTGAAGAAGGAAATTGTAATCCATGATCTTGGGGGTTCTTGAATTAGGATAAGTGATATGGTATAAGAACTTAAGGAATGACTATGGACCATGTTTGAAAATAGGCATCCAAAATGATGTTGTCAGTGCATATAGAGATAGAATAGGTCTCTCCTAAGGATGAATGTGCCTCTGGTTGACAAACCCTTTTTGTGGGTGACTTATGAAAAGAATAATATGGAGTGTCAATGCATAGTCAAAACAAAGGTGTCCTTAAGAATATTACCTTCTATTAATTATGGGTCAATAAAGCTTATAGATATCAAAATTCCCCAGGATAAGGAGTATGATGTGTGAAAGGAATGTGTCTAAGCACAAAAGAAGCATTCAGACCAACATTTTCCATGGAGTGTGAAGTTTTTTGCCTAGACTTTTTTTTGTTTACATGAAGGAGAGGGATATTTTTGTTTCAATGATAGGATCCTGAATGAGTGAACCTAAATTAAGGTCTCCTACATAGATCTCTATTTGTATGCAAGAGAGGTGGAATTTTATTTACTTAGTGGATGGGCCCATGACATAGGGTATGGGCATCACTACACATCCCATTGAAATGAGAGTCAATCCACAAGTAGTTCTAGAATAGAGGTGTATTGGGAGACTAACACCAATTATTATGATCCACTCAAGTACAAATAAATATGCTATATAGTTTTAAATCATGAAAAAAGACGTGAACCATGCAATTTTACATTATGTGGTGAGTAAGTTGTTATACAGATTTATGTCTTGAAACTAGGATGTTAGGCTATGTAGTTTAGAGTCTCATAGATCATACTATAGTGTTTTTTATTTTCAGGTCATATGACTAGGACCATATAGTGTGCTTTTTTAAGGTTACGCATACCGTACCATGATGTCATATGGTTTATCATCCTGTAATGAATATGTTATGGGTAATGCCTTTTAAGGTCACACAATAAGGACCTAAGCCATGTAGTTTAATGTACTATGGAAAGAAAAAAGGTGTATTTATCATATGACATATTTCTTGAGAAATATTTCATTGGTAGTGGCTATAAAAAGATCTCCATCCATTAAGTCCAGAAAATCAGATCTATTAGAGTGGACCCTGTGTATGGAATAAGGCCCCACCCACTTTGGTTCAATCTTTGGAGGTTTCTTTCCTAGTATCATCGAGGTCCTGAGGACCAGTAACAGTTATCCTTGGAAGAATGAGAAGAGGTATAATTTCTTATTAAAGGCCTGTGATATCCAATTTTTATGGACCTATAAGTGATCCAAAGTATGTAGTATTTTATCATCAAGTCAATCTAACTCATCCACCCATTTTTAGGATTTCTCATTTGTAGAAATTTGGTCACATATGGAAACATAAAGAAAGAATAATTGTACCTCGATGGAAAAGACTACTTATATTCCGCATACTAATGAATATGGGGTCACTCGTGTGGTGGTGCAGGTTTTCATCTAGTAGGAAAAAAAATCATGAAAGAGATTTTCAGACTAAGAATTTTTATCTTTATCAACCATATTCTGGAGTATGTTTGATAGGGTTTTGTTGAAGGCCTCTATCTTTCCATTGGTTGATGTATGATAGAGAGAAAAATGGTTGGATTTGATATTGTACTTCTGGTATATCTTCTCTAACTCAAAAGAACATAAATTTGTGTCATTTACATCATTTTTGTATGAGGGACAACAAATATAATAATTATGTTACTTTTTATGAACCTAACAATGCTTTTGATCCTAACTTATTTGAGGGGGTATTTCCTTATCCCATTTGGAGATGAAGTTAGTAGTAATTGGGATGCATTTGAACTGGTTGGCTATATCTAGAGGATATCGACATAAAATATCCATTCCTTATACAGAAAATGGCTAGTAGTATTTAATTGTGTGTAGAAACTTTGGGGGTTGTTGGATGAAGCTGGGGTGCACCTGGTAGGAATGACACTTCTTGGTGAATTTTGTGCAATCCTGCATCATCAAAGGCCAAAAATACCCAAGACACCTAATCTAATTGGAAAGCCTGAACCCTGACTGGTGGGAACCGCATGCTCCTGTATATACTTCTTTCATGATAGTAGTGATATATTCTCTATTAATTTTCCTGATAATGACTCTATAAAAGCCTCATTTATAGAGGATTTTTTAGTGATTTGGGCCATTATAAAGAGTAAAGTTGTTTGCTCATCATCAGATTTCTATTTTATAGCTTCATCTGATGAAAGAAATCCATTTTTAAGGTATTCAAAAATGGATATCATATGACTGGTTTTATGGCTATTTGGTTTGGGGATGGAATTAACCTTATTGATTTCTTCCATGTCAACACAAAAAAATGGCGACACCATTCAGTGATGTGAAATACTGATGATCATTTCATCCCAGTTTGGATATGAAAAATCCATGGATATGTTTACCAATGCATCAATTTGGGAAATATGTGATCATGGTATATGAGTTAATGTCATATACAAGGGTAATTCTTCCCTTAGTCCCCAGACATAGTCAAGAATGGGGATTATATTTTCCTTTCTGATGACATAATCACTGTTGATCTTCTTAAATACTAACTCTGAATCACATTTCAACTTCAAGCGGTCCACTAGAATTTGAAGTTACAATTTTATCCCTATAATGAGGTCTTGATATTATTCCTCATTATTTGTGAAACCTTATAGTAAGAGTAAGGATTAAGGTAAGACTACCTTTACAGGAGAGATGAGAATGACTCCAAACCCGAATTTGTTAATCATGGGGACTTCCATTCTATTCCATGTTCTGATTTTGGATGTGCATTAAAATATATTTCTCATTTCTAGGAGACATCTTGAATAAAGAATGTCTCTTAATAGGGAAATTTATTATTCAATTACATCATTTTTATAGAGGGATATTCTATACAAAAATATGTCAAATATTGGCATTTTACCACTTTCTAAGGCATGAACTTAATGTCAAACTGCTATAAGATCACTACCCATCATACCAAACATATAGTCAACATTGGATGACTAAAGATGTATTTGAGTGGGTTGTTGCGTGAGACCAAATGGAACTCATGGTGCTACAGGTAGCGCCTTAGATTCTGAACCATGAATATTAACACCATACAAATCTTCTCAATATTTGAATAATGAGTCTCAGTATCAAGCATGGTTCGACTGAGATAATAAATTCTATTTTCATTCCTGACATCATTATTTTGTACGAGGAATGTTCCCAGTGATTGCTCTAGGGATTTTATGTACAAAATGAGTGGTTTCCCCTCAATAGGAATTATTAACACTAGTGGACTCAAGTGAAATTTCTTAAGACCATCAAATGATTCCTGATAGTAGTTATTCCATTGATATGTGACCCCATTTTTCATCAACCCGGTGAAGGGAAAACACTTACCACCTACAAGTTTTACTATAAAGAGACGAATGTAGGAAATGTTTCCTTATAAACCCCTAAATTATTTGAGGTTCCAAGGAGGGAACATGTTAAGGATAGGTGTTTTCTTTTCAGGATTGGCTTCGATGCCATGATGGTGCACTATAAAGTTGATAAAATTTCCTGAGGTAACTCTGAAATCACATTTCAAGGGATTCATCCTCAGGATATGAAATCACAGTTTGTTGAATATGGTATTGAGATTATTCATGTGATCAAAATGCTATCGAGTATTAACCCCCAAATCATCAACACAGCATTCGATGAAATTCCCCAGGAAAGGTTTGAAGACGTGATGCATGACACGTTGGTATGTAGAACCGAAATTCTTTAAGACAAAGTGCATTAATAAATATAAAAATACTCCTTGGGGGACCTAAATGTGGTGGATTATTCATCTTCTAGGTCTATTTATATTTTATTGTACCCTTAATAGCCATTGATGAAAGTAATAGAATGATATCTGGTTGAAGAATCAATTAGTAGATTTGTGATCAGGATAGGTAAATCATCTTTTGGATAGTGCCAGTTGAGATCTCTAAAGTCAATGCAGACCATAATTTTACTATTATTCTTTTTTATTATGAAAATGTTGTCTATCAATTTAAGATACTAAACTTATTGAATGAAATTTTCCTTGATAATCTTGTCAACTTCAACCTTAATTTTGGCGGTGTTAGTCGGGTGTGTCCTTCTTGCTGATTATTTGTATCCACGATGGTTTTCTAGCAAGACTAGGTGGTGAGTGGCCCCCTTTGGGTTGAGGAATGGAATTTTTGTGTACTTATAAGGAAAAAAGTCCCAACTATACTTCATAAAGAAGGTATATACCTCTTATTATTTGAAATACATGGATGCACTAATCAAAACAGGTCTTGGGTCCTCATATATATCTAGGTTTATTTGTTTGAGTTCATCAATAGTGGTAGAGACACCCTCCAAAAATGATGTAAGGGAATCCCTAAGGTCATCCTCCTCTTCCTCTTCCTCTTCATCTTCCATTTCCTCTTATTCATTACTATTAAATAAAGTAGGTGATGAATAAAATTTCTCAGAGTCAGGAGAAAAGTCAACATTTGGACATCTAGAAGGTGAGGTAGCTTCTTCCAACCTAACTGAAAATGTGCGGCCTCTTTGAAGTTTAGAATAGGATGGAGTGAGGGATAGAGAAGGAGTATCTCCACCTTCTCTTGATGGAATGAAAACCTCTTTTGACTTATCTGATGAGATAGTGATATTTCGAAGCTCATAGGATGCAATGAGGGTGTTCTCACCTAAGATTTTACCACTGTCTGGAGAGTTAATGTCCTTTTCATCACTTCTAGGATCAGTTTACATGACTAATATCATGAATATTTCAGAATATGTGCCCAAATTTGGGAACATTACTTCAATATAATTTATGGGACTCACATATTATTTATTGATATGTTTAAAGGGATTGGGTAGGGTCACTTATAGACTGTTCGGTGTAGTGACTCAGGTGATATTATCAGTCATGAGCTATTTCCCTTCCCTCTAGTAAAATCCCGCATCAATGTATTATGATTCATTGGATTCAAATAGGGTGTTATCGCCATGAAATAACTCAATTAGACCATTAATGAAATATTTGAGGAATTTGTGGTATGAAAAGGGGACTACTACATGCTGATGTAACCAAGGATTTCCTACCAGAACATTGAAAGTCATATATTGTCGAAAAACTAGAAATTCTAAGTCAGATACATGGTCCCCAAACTATTCCTTTATCTTAATCCTTCCAAGAGGATTTTTCCCGCTTTTTTCATAACCCTATATCATTAGCGTGGAAGGGGACAAGTAGGATTTATTGTAACCCATTCGATGAAGTGTTTAGACTAGAATGAGGTTAACTCCTGAGCCATTATTGATGAAAGACTATGGGATATCAACGTCATTTATCCTGCTAGACACATTTAGGGGTTTAATGTTTCCCTGTATGGAAGAACCTTCATCTTTCTTCATTAAAGAGATGATCATGTGGGATTATATAGGATATATCTCTGCATGATATATTTTAGCATCTACAACTTTGTCTTTTAATTCTTTAGGGCTTATTAAAGCCTCTTTGAGCACTTCCTAGAGGTATTTCGATAGACTTAGAACATCCAGGATCGAGAAATTGGCTATAACCAAGTCCAATTTCTTTAGAATGTCATATTTTTGGGATAAATCTCTATGCTTCCCAACACGAGGCTGTTATTTTATTCGAACTTTAGGAACTAAATCAGTTGATGTAGGTATATCAACCCATGGAACAAGAGTTGAAGGCGCTTATATCCTTGACGGGTTATGCCGACTAGGTCCGACTACTCACCAAGGTTGATTTGAAAATGAAAACTCCTCTAATATATTTCCAAGAAAATCAGGTTAGGGAGACACTTGGAATATGTGGTGGAAATTTCTTTCTCCTTCTAGGCCTACTGGAGGGATCTCCCATGAGTTTCGACAGTATAGATGGCCCGAACGGTGATGTGGATGAAGCATTGATTTCTACTCTGACCACATCTTCCCCTATATCCCTAGAACCTATGGGATCTTCCCCTGATTCCACAACCAGATGAAGAGAAATTGGGTTCATATCCATATTCATCATTAGATAAGGGATCCATAAATTGAATGAAATTAATAGACCTGAAGATCAATTTTTCATTTGATGAGGGTTCCGTATGGTGGGATAACTCTTGTGGTAATATTTGGTGGGGCAGTGCCTGTACTTCTAGGACTAAAGGCATGAAATCCAAGAGAGTCAAAGATAGATTTGGCCTTGGTACAGGTTCATAATCCTATATTTTTTTATCACCCTTCCGACCATGTTATTTTTTAGAAGATTGTATTTTGGAGGATTATGGTGCTGGATGATTTGGTTGTGCCATGGTAAAATTGGTTCAGGGAGGAGTTGGTTTCTTCAACTATGTTCGGAGGATAACATGAGCCTGTTTGATTTTTTATATTCATCCAATCATTAAAATTCTATGCACCTTTTTTGATAACTTCTTACCAGTCACAATCTTCCTCAAGGTTGGTGGTAGAAACACATACTACTTGTGCGGGTGGTTTTACCAGCTTCACTTTCCTAGAGTCCACTATTTTTTATAGGATTTATTAAAAAAAATTTCCTGGATGGTGTGACCCAATATTTAGTGAAAGTAGAAATAGTTTAGGATATCATTGAGACCAGCCTGATTAGGCCTCTTGGACTTTGAAAATTTGAGAAATTTGTTCTCCAAGGCCACGATGACATAACTAGATACCTACTCATCCCGGAACAAATAAACTTTGTTCTTCAGTTCCTCAAATTAGTTTCATCTTCTCTCCCTTCTATCTTCCTAAAAAGGTAGGCATTGTTGTTGATGCTTAGAAAGGGGTGCCACATGATATGGTGTGGGCTTTGGAGATGGAGTTGGTTTAGGGGATGGATTAAGTGCAACCATGAAAACCTATGATTTCCCCATTCTCTTACCTAGAGCTAATGGGTTTACTTAGAAATTGTCCTTGGTTCATAAGATAGAGTCTTTCAATATTTGAGAAATTGTGGTTAGATCCTAAAACCATCCTGTATATTTTACATGGACGAGCAGTGTGCACAACCCGTTATAAAGATTCTCAATGAAGATGAATGAAAAATATTCTCGGGGAAGCTGTAGGTTTAGGGAGTAGGTAAACCCCTTACATCAAGTAATGAAATATGAGAACCTACAATTTTCCCAATGATTTCAGTTTGAGAGGTCGAGAACTATTGGCTTATGCAGCATTTAGATGAATTAAAAGAGAAACTTCCAAAAAAGATATTCCCATCCGATGATTGACTAAGCCAATAAATCAGTATACCATATGAAGGCTATCCCTTGTAATGTTTACAAAAAGAACCCAATTTTTACTCCTTATTGTGTAGGAGTCCCTATCATGGGATCAAATTAGGAAATGAAATGCATCAAATTCTACTCTGGATCCTCCACACCATTAAAAATTGGAAATTTAGGGTTCTCAAAATTTGGATGGGGAGGGGTCAAATCCACCCATTCAGGGTAAGGCTTTCTTTCTAGTATCACTGGTGCATATTTTTCTTCCATATATTACAATTTATCTATCAATTACTCAATGGTATTAATAATCCCTTAGGGTATTTCTAGTTGAATAGGATCCTAAATAGGGGAAGCAACATGTAGTTTCATCTGTGATGACTTCATTTATACCTATGGTGGGTATTTTTTAGGGGATGGTTTTTGAGAATGTGTCTGACCTATCCTTATTTGTGTACCCAAGCTAGGTAAATATTGATATAATACTACTTTGGGTCCAAGTATTTTGGTTGTCGGTACCCCATATTGAATGAATGTTCTGGATCCATTTTAGCTGCAGGGACAAACCCTCTTTACTAAGGTATGTCAGCTAGAAGTGATCGGTGAGGCTTTTCTTGTTGAACATATATGGCAGGGATGTTTCCATAGAGTAGTTCTATATTGAGTCTTCTCAAATCCTTCATCTCTTCCTCTTACTGAGAAAATATTTCATTGAGTGTGAGGAGTTTAACATCTTCAAGAGGTGAGTGGTGTGCATCCTTACCTCTACCCTTTTCTTTAGAGTATGATCGTCGAGGAGGTAGTATTGGAGTAGTTTATATAATCCCAAAATTCATATAAACTCTCTATTTTTAGGTATGCACACCTTCCTTGGTCATTTTGGTGTGGACCATATTATGAAAAAAAACTTCCTCCTCTTATTCCTCCATATCGGTCCTATGTTATATAGCATCTAATGGGGTGGTTTTAATGATTTTCATCAATGAGTAACACATTTCATGCATTTTTTAGCCTCTTTTATAGATTTAATTTGTTTTCACCCTCTACAAGGTCTCTTCCTCTCCTTCACTAGTCCTCTTGGGATTCTTAGACAAAGGGTGATCTGAAGGGAATATCCAAACAATTTTTTCATATATAATCTTAGTGAGGACACCATATCACATAGTAGGATGATATGGGAGGATCTATTTTATGGTGTTACCCCTAATAAGGAGAAGATTGAAGTATTTTGAGGAGGAGGTTGGGGTAAAAAATCCCCCAACCCTGTGGGATGGAGCTGTTTCTGCTCCATTTCCACTTCAGGCCTAGTTTGTTGACCTTGAAGGTTGTGTTAAAAATCCCCTAGCCCTATGGGTTGGGGTTGCTACTGAATTTCTATAGATTCTACTTTTGTGGGATATTTCTTGATTTTATAGATCTGTGTTTGAACATGGGATGAGTGCATTATATGGTTTTCACCTGAGCCACCTACTTGCAAAGATATTGGAAATTCTTAATTATTTTCCTCCCTTAGGTAGAAGGATTTATCTATATTTTTAGATTCCTGACACATGAGTTTTTTAATGGGTCACTTTCTTCTAATCTAACATCTTTGAGAGTCATTAAGGGCCAGTTTTTACTGAGCATTTCATCTGTTGTGAATAGATCCTATTTCTTAAAGTTGGCTTGAGGCTGCAACATTACATGATGTCACCTTCAGTGGGATTTTTTGATTAAGGATCATGGTGAAATTAAAATCCCCATGTTTTCCCCATCCTTTGATATAAACACCAAATAGGGAATTGGTGATCAGCTGACAAAACTCTTTTAATGCATTGGGAAATGCAGGTTAAAGGGATCTTTCCTAATTTCCCAATTTTGGGTGTCGTACAGCTAGAAGAGCCACAAAGTTTATTTGATGATATATCCATTATATTAACTTGATGTGTCTTGTATATTATTTATAAGGTAATAATTTTTATTTTAAGTGATGAAGAGTGTTTCATATATTCAAGATGATATCGTGCACACAATCTTCTAACAACACCTCTAGAATGGTTTATTGGTGAGTGGATAAAGGACATAACTTGGATGGTATATTTTATTTATCCAAATGCATCCTCATGAGAAATATTCCATCTTCATCTTTCATCAGAGGATACTCAACCTAGTTCAACCATAGTGGGAATTTACCTACTACTTGATTATAAATATTAGAATTTGTAGGGGTTCCTTCTATCATATTGAAAGGTAGGCGGTCCATGGGTGATTCTAAGAATGATCTTTTCCTTGGGATATCTTCTAGTTGAGAAAGGATTTAACTTGTCAATGAAGAGGTATCATGCATGAATGACCTGATTTTCTCAGGTGCCTTGTGGTAGGAGGGCTTTCTCATAATTAAATCAGTAAGGGGAGGACCTTCTTAACAAAGTGAAGTATCCATGTGGGGAGGAACTTTGCAGTAAACTTTATTATAGTGAGGATTAACATCATAGATTGACATATGACAATAAGAAGAATTCCTAAAACATATAACCTAGGGAGGGAATTCAGGTTGGATGATAGCGAGGAGAGGGCCTCCTTGCTGTTTGATCTTTTTTCTATATAGAGGGCTGTCGTAGTGCTCATAAAGAGATGAGATCTCTAGATCGATCAAATTCTAGAAATGAAGTGAACCTTCATGGATAAATGTCTGGGGATGAATTTTGGAATTACTAATAATATTTCCATAATTTGGTAATAGAATAGTAGGATCCTGAGCTTCCATAGATAAATGTTTGAGGGCTTAAAGAACTCCAACATTAAGAATAATAGGGTCGTAGATTGGATTTTCCTTTTCCAATTGCCTTTGGCGAGGCATATTTTTATATAATCTATTGTGGGTGAATGTGGCTGCTTTCTGAGGGTAATAAATTTTATATATTGAACCTTGTTTTATTAGATCTCATGTTAATACTAGAAAATGTCGATAGGTTTCTGGAATTTTGACAGGGGTTTGTACCTACCTTGGAATAGCCATTAGGGTAGATTGATGACCTCCAATTGGAATAGGGGTGTGGACCTAATCTAGTTTTCCATATATCAAGGGGAAACTTGGTTTAAGACCCTCCTAGATGGGGGTATAGATGTTTATTTTCTCCCAAGTGATCCTTTTTTTATGTTGATGAGTCACCCCAATTGTGTGGATGAAGTTGTGTGTCCACCCCTCAATCACTACTACTACTGTTATTATATCCTGACAGGTTTATAGGATGTGAGTAGAAATTTGTGTCTTCCATTTCACCATTGTAAAGATGTTCCAAGTAACTTTAGTAAATAGAAAAAGTATATATTCCCATTCTGTGGTTGGAGAAAGGGTGTGTGTATGCTCTTGTCCTCTATTTCTTTTCAGTATACACTGAAAGTAATCAGGTGTGATATAAGAGAAATAGGTTTTCCCATATTTATTACTGGGATATAATGACTATTTTCTTCAAATGATACTAGATTAGACTGGAATACTTGGTAGATGTAGGTAGGTGTGCATTCCTGCTCGTGTTTTTCGACCGTATTTGACTAGCGGGATTATCTATATGCTTCTAAACTATGATAACATACTTGGTTTATGTGGACATGTGTTTTTAGAAGATCGTTATTTTTCGATGAATTTGAATGGAATAATTATTTGGAGGGAGTAGAGGTATGACCCTATTCCATGTAATCTAGTTTCTTCCCTCAATAGAATGTCCTAAGTGCCCAAGTATGGGTGATCTGGTTTGAGATCTTGAGGGCAATACCCTCATCATGCTAAGGGTTTGTTACCACACAACGTTGATGGTGATGGCAGATGCTGGCAGAAGTCCTTTGTAGGGACCCCTGTGTTGTTTATATAAGGTCTTTAGTGACCTCCTGATCTACCTCCCTAAGATAAGTGAGGGACTTATTACAACATTCTGGGGATAGGATCTAAATATTATTTGACATGGAAACGAGTACCATATGCTTTTGGTCCACTAGCCATCCTTGAGTGGATGGTTGGTGTGGATTCATGAGATGAAGGGCTTGTTGAGTGTCCTCTAGGGTTGAGATTGTACCATTGCGGTGGTACTCTTGAATGAGAATGTTTGAGACCTGGAACCAGAGATTTTGGGTCTGTGATAATGTCCTATGGTTATGTGAGGAACTGTCTTGTGTAGTAACCAAAGCATATGTCTACTGAAACTAGTGAGATTCCATTTGGATCGAAGGGAGTTCTGGATGAAAAGGATGTCTGGATACATATGTCAAACACAAGCATGGAAACCCTTTCAAAGTATAATTTCAATAAACAAGCGCATTCATAATTTATTATTATGGATCCATGTTTGGTCCTCTTTCATTTTGTGTGAAAAAGGGTCCTGACGTGTGGTCGATGTAGTCATTTTTGTTGAAGATTCACATCGGGTTCACCATTTTTATTTATAATGAAAATGTGTCACTAATGATCGATGATTTATTATGGGGTATAATTTTGTACAATAATTCACGTTGGGTTCACCATTTTAAAATGACTTCTAATGGTTTTTTTCATTGAGCCAGAAACACCCAACAGTTCCCTTATCTGATATGTTTCATGAACCTACATTCGAAAGGTAGGTGGTTATTGGGGAATGGTCCAACAACACTTAGGGACTGACATTGGTTAAGAGGATCAGAGTTCAGGATCATATTAGCATTTTATAGTGAATTATTTCATACTTCAGGAACCTATTAAATATTTAAGATATGTTCATGAAGCCTTTATTTAATCCCAAATATGACACAAGTTTCCCTTAAATTAACAATAAATTATTAACATGTATTGGATCAAGAATCATATGTATGTATCTAAGGTTTTTCATTAATGGGGATATTTGTATGTATTCAAGGTTCTCTATCGATGGTATCCTTTTGTGAATTGATTAGATATTCTTATGTCGTTTATTATTATGATGTTGGTTTAAGACACATAGTGGGGTGCTCTGGAATTTATTTTTATCCAAGAAGATGAGAGTTATTTTGATGTTAGGATCAGTACCATGATATAGGCTTCCTATGTATCCTTGTGAAAATAATCATAAAACATGTAGTTTGGTGCCACTTAATGATACATATCGTACCTTTTAAGGCCATGTAATGAGGACCAAAATGTTCACTTTAATGTCACACGATAAAGACATCTAGGTGAAAGGTTCCTAGTCAAGATTTGGTGTGGGACTTATGCTGAAGTAGTCCAAAGAGCCTAGAAGAGATGTAGCCTCCCAGGATGGATAAGACCCTACTAGGAATGTGGACTAGAGAAAATTAGTTTTGATATGGGGTGTGGGTTTAAACCTTAATGAGGCTTTTTACGTATCTCATTTAGATGGGAATCAAAGCCCATGTGGTTCGAATGGTTGGGTAATACACCTATGGAGGAGATCCTTGGAAGTTTTTTCTTATAGGGTATGTGCCCTCTTGATATGGATACATGTATTTGAGGACCCATTCCTACGGAGGTCCTCTGAAGGTTTGTCTTGTAGGGGGTGTGACCCATTGAGATAGATACATGGATTTAAAGACCCACACCTATGGGGGAACTCTGAAGGCTAGTGAGAGGAAAATATGAAAAATTATTCTCTGTCAAGTCATGTATTTGATTGTACGGATGTCATGATTATCACTAACCTCTAAGACCATGTTAGATATGCCCAGTGTGAGAAACAAGAGGAAACAGATCTAGAAAACCACACAATATCCTTAATACTTTGGTGGACGAGGTTGAGGCTATGAGAGAGATAAAGGGACTTTATTTTCTTGTTTACCTTTTGTTTTTGTAATTAGAGTGTAGGAAGACATGAGGGGTGTATGAACTCATTCAAGAAAGACTAGGGGATTACTCTAGGATGGATACCCTATTCCCAGTTCTAGAGAAGAGAGGAGTATAAGGCACTAACCCTCATAAAAGGGAAAGGAAAGCATTATCCCCCCATCATTATCTAAAATAAGAAGGTCCCAATGTTAGAGATGATGAGGTAATGACATGGAACTATCCCTCATTATATGAAAAGAGAGGTCCTTGACACTGCCATCAGGGTTGGGGTCCTCCTTACTAAAGGGTTGAACAAATGTACACACCCCAAGGAACTTACCCATCATGTAGGACAAGTGAGGGACAACTCTTACTGAAGGAATGCACAATCTAATTAGAGACATGCTGGCATGTCTTTCTCCATGATTGTGTAAATATGAAGGATTTGGTGGAGGTTTTTATTTTGTCTCCCTTATATGATAATCCTAAGGAAGGAGGTTCCATGCCATTAGTGGCATAAAATGGGGGTATAAAGGAGGGTCACATAGGTTAATTCTGGGTTAGATAAAGATGGATCTCATAGTTAAGGGATGGGTGAGCTAAATGTGGTTTATGTAGGTAAGGGATGGGTGAGCAGAAGGTGCCTCATGTAGGGTAGTCGTAGCTGAGCTGAGGATTTTTCATGCATGGTAGGTCTGCACAAGCTGAATATGCCTTTTGGTGATGGAAAACCTGGGCAACAAAACTTGGTAAAGGCCTTTCTCTAAGCTCCATGGTCTTCCTCAGGTGTCTCTGGAAGCATCTCATGCAAGTACCAATTTTGGGAGGAGACCTTCATGGTAGTAATTTTCAAATGGGGGGAGTGGCTTCTCTTATAGGTGTCTTGTGTTTCACACACTATAGGAACTTTAATCCCACAATCCCCCTTAATTACCTCTTCTCTCAGGTTTTGGAGATCTACCTAGATGGTTTCGAGAACTTGGGAAAAGGATGAGGGAGAGAAGAGCTTTAGGGATTCTTATGAAATTCTATTTTTTAAATGAGGAGTCGTAGGGTCCTATTTATAGGCAATCTTGGTACCTTGGGTGAAGGAAGTCATCCACGGAGGTTCACCATAAAAGTGACTTGAATCACATAGGCCAGACCTACATGAGACTCTTGGCACATAGTATGGGTGTGCATAGGTTGACCAAGGTGAATTATTTGATTCTCTTTAATTCTCTTTACCTATTTACTTCTTGAGGTATTTTCTTTTGAAGCTTCTAACCCCTATGTGACAAAAAGGAGTGTCAAAAATTTTCTAATAGTATAATAAATTATCTTATTATATTTTTAAGGTTGATGGTGTAAATATTCCCACAAATCATTACTTAGCATTGAAGTCAATCGACCAGTTTGGATTATTTAATTATTGAAATCCTTGCTTGTATAAAATATTATAACTTATTTTGGGTTGAAAATATGGGCTTAAATGAGTGAAAATAATATTTTATATCATGATAGAAGCTTAATGAAAATAATAAATCATCTCATGTGCTAAAAAATGTAATGTCTCACTTTCAATTGTTCCCAAGACTTTAAATTTTTTTATATCTGATGAAATGTCAAAAACTATGTGATGAACTGATATTGAGAGAAATAAGGATACTGAAAAATTGGTTCATCCAATAGATGGATTACCATGGTATAAATTTAATGCATGAAATCCTAATTTTTTAGGTGAAGTATGTTATGTGATGTTGGGTTTATCATATGATGGTTTTAATCTGTTTGGTAATATGATAATTTTATATAGAAAAATGGTCTATTTTCATTCATATTTATAACCTTACCTTATTCATGTGTATGAAAAAAATTTAAATTTTTGAATATACTCATATATAGAACTTCTAGTCTTGTAAATGACACAGACATGAACTTTTAACCTTCTACAAAAGAGTTAAAGAGGGTATGAAATGTGGGTGTATTTATATATGATGATTTTATAAAAGAGTCATTTTAAATGTGTGTTACAATTATGTAGATGATAAATTATTTTCCATATTATGGAATTATTTATGAGTGTATTACAAAGAGAAAACTATCTTATCCTATTTGTATGAAGGAGACATGATCTAGAAGTCTCAAAATTTCATAATAGTTTTAGCTTCAAAGGGCATTGATGATTATTTCTAATGAATAATCTATGAAAAAATAATCATTGAAAGTTAAAAAATATCATTAGGAACAGAAGACTACCCTAGATTATGTTAGGAACTGATATACTTAATGAACTGAAAGATTTCACTTTTTTTCTTGGGAAAGGTTATCTGAATTCTAAAAAGAGGATGAGGATTTCTAATGAATCCAATAATAAATAGAGAAAAATTATTTTTTTAATTTTTCTTATTATTCATTTTATTTTTTACATCACTGATTATATGTAATTCATATTGAAGAAATATATGTGAAATGTTACTTCCAACCCTTCTAAATGTTAGGGGAAAAACCAAAGATTATTTAAGATCTTGGAGTGACTTGATGGATTAGGGTATCCAAAATGAATTTTATTCTAAGTTCATCAGTTATAATAACTAAAAATATATCCATGCTTCTTATGTGATCAAAAATTCAAATATTTTTTTAATAAGTGATAGAGACTCTAAAGGTTTCAGATGGTTATTCAAGTAACATATTGAAATGGGTAAATTGAAGATCTCTTAAATTGAAAATTTTGAAAACTCATGATTGTCAAAATTTTCTACATGAGTTGATTAAAATAGAAATCCAATATTTTCTATCAAATAATATAAGTCTGATAGTTTTTTGATCGGGATACATTTATATAGGTACTTGTGAAAAAAATATTTGGCAAGAGTTTCTTGAAAAATGTTATAAGAGGTACCGATAATTATTTTTTGGGTTTTAGAAAATTTTTCCTCCATCTTTTTTTACTTGCTTGATGAATCAAACTATACACCATCCCATTGAAGTTATTTTAGGGGGTCCCATTACTTCTTGTTGGAGGTTTACAACCAAAATAAATATGTTTATATTGAATTATTATGTTAGGAATAAGAATCATTTGGAAGGATCCATTATGAAAGGTTATTTAGCTAAAAAATGTATGGATTTATATCCACGGTATTTAAGTGTTGTCAACATGGTATTTAATCAACCAATGAGAATTTAATATTAGAAATATAAACTAATTGAGACCACTTTTCCATCACTTCCCCTAATAAGAGGAAATCATGGATCATATACATTAGGTAATTTGAGCCTTTAAGAGTGGAAGATCCCACATCGCATGATCTTACTCAACTGTGATATGTTCAATGTATATATAAAGTAAGTAATTTGAATATTTATATATCATTTTTATGTAATAATGCATATAAATTAAACCATTAATGTCATATCATATATATAATATAAATAAATTATTGTTATAAGTCATCGTTCATTACCTCTAAGTAGGATAGAGACCTTTTATAGCAAATAGATTCATGTTTGGTTGAAATCAAAGGTGATTCCATTTATCTTATAAATTAAACAATTACAGGTTATTCTTAATTTTAATATAATTATATATTTTAGTTACAATGTTTAATAAAAAATGATGTATCTCTAAAAATAAGAGTGTTGTCATTTGGTTCAAATAATGTGGAATGTGAATGTAAATCACTAGACACTAATGGGTATAAATTCATTATAACTATTCATGTAATGAACATGAAAACACAACATGGAAGTTTCTCCCTAGTGCATTGGAACCCATATTTTTTTTGGTTGCAGACCCAATTTCTAATGGAGAGTGATTGTTAAGATGAACTAATGATGCTTTGAATTATGCATCGAGGTTGGGATGATTGTAGGTTGTCTCATTCCATGAAGGATTTTATTTTATAGCATGATATTCTTTCATAGATTTAAGACATATTTATAAAATCCTCTCTATTAATAATACTAATTACCATTTTTCATGAAAGTGATTGATTTATCCATGCATCAATGTGAACATATATATTTATGAGAGGTTTTCTATCACCACCCACAATGTTTGATTATAATATGGTTTAAAGCCATATAGTTGGGAATTATAGAATTTATCATCATCCATATAGATGGTAGGTGCGGAGAAGATAGATTTTTTCCCATGATAAGGGTTACTTATGTATCCATATGAAGGGAATCAAAACCCACATATTTTAGTACCATTTAATGAGGTGTTCCATACCATTTAATGTTGTTTACAAGGACCATTGAGGTGCCTTTTAAGGCTGTGCAACTATGACCGAAGAAGTTCACTTTAAGTTTAAGATCAATGACCAATGATGTGACTTTTAAGGACATGAAACCAGGATCAATGATGTTCCATTTATGGTTATATAACCAGAACCAATGATGCAACTTTTAAGGTTATGGAACCAGAAACATAATGTCTTATTGTTTAAGGTCATATGATTAAAACTAGTTTTGAGTAGTTTAAAGTACTAAGGAATAAAATACAAGGTGAAGGATACCTAGTGATGATTAGTGTGGGAATTACGCATGAGATACCCTTTATAGTTATTTCCATCCCATTAGTATCTAGATAGAGGAGGATGAATGGACTCATGGGTGATGTGATATTATGTAGAAGAGTTGGGACTTACATCAAATTGACATCCTATTTATGTATTTGACTCATTGACTAGACACAAGACTAGATTCTTGAAAGCTAATAGGACTGGTGTAGATCATCAATGATGAGTGTATTGGGATAGTAAGACCTATATTGATTTCCTAAGGACATATATCCTCTTTATCAAGTGAATAAATTATTTTCTATACTCTAAGGACCCTAGAGGTTAGGGAGGAAAACCAGGGGCATCTTATATAAGTTGTTTGATTCCCATTAGAAAGGGAATACATTATTGAAGACATGACCATGTATGTTTGGTGTATTTTCAGGAGAACATAATAGAATATACTTCTCAAGATTTTTAACTTATAGAAAGGATGCCAATAATATCTTTTGGGTTGATAGGAAGGTTCAAATATCCATCGAAGGAATCTTCTACTGAAGGGATGGATCTATTCAGATTTTATATGGAGATGGTATATTGGTAAGAGGTTTATACATAATATGGGAAACACCTATAACACATAATATTTAAGTCCCAATGTGAAAAAGTGGGGTCCATAAATAACTTATAATATTAAGGCTGGCAGCCGCATAAGAAGGGTATCCCTCCGTGAAGAATTCATGTAGGGAATATAAAGGGGTTCACACAAAGGTTTTATATTGAACAACTAAAAATAAATCTAATGAGGTTATATAATATACACATAAATCTTATGTGTCTGGATATTCCTCTCTTTATAATTAAGTTTAATGTCTACTTGAGGAAATTCACCTCAAAAAACATCTCTTGAAGGAGTTACTTGCAAACAATGCAATCTATCAAAGTTCATGCCTTAAGAAATTCATTTTTTTGAAAAATATGTGTCAGGGGTTGTATTTATAGTCAATAAATGTAACCATTAGACTTAGGATAAGTGGATCCACTTCCATATAAAAGATATTTTTTTGACTTCTTAGATATTTTTCTTCAATGTTGAAAATGATGAACCCACCACATAAAAAACAAGAATTCCCAATGGACCTCCATTGCCACACTACAAATGAATAGATCCCCATAATAATTTTACCCAACTGTAAATGATCACTACCCAATCTCTAAAAATGATTACCAAGAAATAATAATTTCATGCAAATGAAAAGGAGTACTTCCCAAGTACCACAAATAACCAACAATTTTTTTTTATTTGAACGTGACTATAAAGGATTTATGGTTCTTCCATCTACATGGAATTGGGAACCATATAAATTTTATGTGGTATACTTATTTTTTCATAGTGATTCATGTCCAATATAAAAAAGTCATTCCCTTTCAAAATTTTCCTTCAAATATTTTTGAAAAATAATTTATTGTCCTTTTCAAGCATAAAAAAATCTTCAATCAGAATTGTATCTAATAGGAATGAAGAGAATCAAATTCTGATCCAAATAGGGTGTTTTTGATAATATCTACAAGGAACACATAGATTGGAAGTAAAATTATCATTCTTACCCCTATAAATAGAGAGAAATGGTCCTCCAGTTCATTACTTTATGTCCGTATTGTATTTTCTTAAAAGATTCTCTTATTAATATAAAAATTAATCCATGTATCTTTTATAGCACCCCTATGCATAAGAAGTACATGTCCTTCCACTATACAGGTGACTACATAAAATTAGTGTGAATATCTTCATTTACAAACCATTTATATGAGGCTTATCAAATCACATAGTTTTTTTATACCATGCATATTTCACACAATTCTTATGAATTTTTTTCACTTTTTTTAAATTTCATTCTTTATTCATTCATTTGTTTCCTTATTATTAACCAACTAAATATAAATGCCCTTTTTATTCCTTTTTAGAAATTAATCCAGAAAAATATTTATGGACTACTATTATGAGATAAATAGAGACAATTATTAATATTGAAATTGACCAATGCTAACACATCCACCCAAGGCACCTACTTATCTCGAAGTTTATGGGAGAGGGCCTACAAAACTACCTAACATCAAAGAGGTTACCTATATAAGAATTTAGGTTACTAATTGATGTTCCCATCCCACATCCTTTGGTGGGAAAAATCCAATCGGTATATTGGATCCCCTAGTCTCCACACTCAGGTGCTTCATCAAGAAGACTGATCACAAAAACAAGTATACTCTTGGGTATACCCCATTGAACTCAGAGGAATGACCCTGCATTCCAGATACAAAGGTCCACAACTACCCATCCATTATATGAAGATCCATGACTAACTAGAGATTGGGGTATTAAAGTTGGGACCCTTTCCCCAGTGGTGTCTTTGGAATAGACTAGGAGTGGGGAATTGGGTGTGATGAAGCTACATAGATTTTGAAAGGGAACTCAAAGTGGTATGATTATATGAATAAGTTTGGTCATCACAATAATTTTCCTATAAAAACTAGAAAATAATTCTAGAATAGATAATCTGGTGGTGATTATACACAAGTAAATTCCACTTGATGAATAAAGGGTTTGAGATAGGACTTAGGTATATGAATATGATCAATGAGGCTCCAATCCTATGGGATATGTGTAATGACCCACTCATTCCCATTGTCTTGAGAACATAATGAGTCATTATTGGGCCTTAGGTGACATCCCCAAGACACCAAAGGCTAGAAATAAATGCTGAAGGGTTTCAAAGACTAGTGGGGAATGATTTACACTTTGAAAGATAAACTATAAACCAACCAACCAAAATCCATAAAAGTTATATGATGCATGAACAAACTAATGAAAATTTGGAAAATATTTTATACTAAAGTTATACCAAACAAAAAAACTACAGTGGAAGAAAACTAAAAATCAACCTAACAGTAGAATATAACTCAAAAGGAACCAAAATAACCAAAATACTCCAAGATCTACAAACTTAGTGCTCCATCACCATCAAAAAACTCAATAACTCAAGAGGTAGTGCTAAAAACCTACTGAACCCTACATTTTACCACATCCTCGAAGATGACACATGCAAAACCACTAAACTTCCAAATCATGGGAGAGTATAAAACTCAGTAGGATTTCACCAATGACTTCCCTACTCATGCCACTAGGATAGAAGAGTTATCCACATTTATATAAAATAGTTTATATAAAAAAATTTATGAAAACAATTTATAACTAAATATAATCATTTCTCAAAACAATTTATAACTAAATATAAACTAAAATCATGTGAAGAAATTTTACAGAAAGCTATAATCTAGGTAAAAATTTAAATAAATATTTAAAATAGTTTCTAGACAGTACTTTGGAAAACCAATAAACTCTACACAACAACAATTATGAAAAATTCATGCATTGTTATGACAGTTCCATACTCACAAGTGGTTTCTCATCGATCTACCAAGTCGTCACAAGTTAATTATTCCCCATGTTACATTTAACCTTTGAAACTGGTAACATGATCATATTTCAACCATTCTTAGTAATTAAATATGATACACACACCAAGTTTTCCAAAAACCAAAACCAATTTCAAATAATTTCACCTGTTTCAATAAAAACTCCCGTTTATTGAAAAATTTCCAACCATACAATTTCAAAACATTAAAGAATTTAAAAATCACATATATCCAATAGAAAAATTATAAATAAATCAATTTTATAAAACTCCATAATATCCATAATTTAAAAATCCCCATTTAAAATAAAAAACTAGGGGGTTTCACAAAACCCCTAATTTTCCACGTCTTCTACCACCCATAACTAAAGAGGGTTTAACAATTTTACAATAGAAAAACAAAATTTAATTTGAATCAAAAACTCAATTTTAATGCATTCCAATCAATTAAATCAAGGGGATATGATATTGAAGCCACCTACCTTGCTTATTTCGACAAAAACTGACAACAAATGAAGAACACTCAAGAACTCAGGTCAAGATTCCACGAAACTTCCCAAGATCTCATCACCTATCATGAAAACCACAAGATATAACCTTATTTGGACTAAAAAATCTAATATATACCCATAGGGGGTATAGATATAATAAAAACAAATGAAAGGAGGAGTATATCTAAGAAACTATGAAGAAAATGATGAAGAACAGGCACTTACCACAAGAATCTGTCTTTGATTCGCCAAGGAATGTGTTTGGATTGATTTCAGATTGATGGGAGAAACTAAATTGGCCTTTGGGGGAGAAAAAATTAGTTTTAGGGTTGATTTGGGTCAAAATATATCAAACATATGGCCAAATATAATTAGATCCACAAAGACAGGGAATTATTTTTGGCCTTGCACGGTTTAGCCACACGATTTAACTAAACTGTATGCTGTCTGTGCACCCTGGTTTTTTACCCAAAACACTCCAAAAGTACTCAGAAGTATCCCCTAACTTCCCATATAACCTTTAAATAGATGAAAAGAACTAGGTAAGTGTTACATACTAGAAACTGGGGGTGCAACATTCTCCCCACCATTAGTCTTTCCGTCCCCAGAAAGTTAAAAGTGATTACTGCCCTGAAAGAGTTCTGGACATTTATTTTTCATTTCCTTTTCATATTACCAATTATCTTCCTGAATCAGACCATGATTTTATTAAAACCACACAAGACCGATGGTTTTTTCATGAATGAATTTCTCTTGCCTATCCACAATCTGTACCGGGATATGTACTAACGAAGCATCCGACTCTAGGTCAATGTGATCCCATCTGATCACATGGTCGGGATCCGATTGATACTTTTTCAACTGAGATATGTAGAACACATTGTTCCACGAACTAAACCATGGTAGAAATGACAACCGATAGTCCACCTCTCCAACCCGTTCCAGTATCTCGTAAGGGACACTGTATCGGGGAGACAATTTGCCCTGCTTCCCAAAACGGCGATGTCCAAGCCTTGGAGAGATCCTCAAGAACACATGATCACTCACTGAAAATGCCAATGGTCTTCGGTGATGATTCAATTATGATTTATGACAACTCTGAGCCATCTACATTCTCTTTCTGATCAACTGGATCTTCTCCATCATTTCTTGGACAAGGCTTGGCCCAACTAATGAGGTCTCACCTGTTTCCACCCAACACAGTTGATATCGACAAGGATGCCCATACAATGATTCTAAGGGGGCCATATGTATTGAAGCATAATAACTGTTATTTTATATGAACTACACCAACGACAAGTTCTCTTTTCATGAGCCACCAAAATCCATTATAGAATCCCACAACATGTCTTTCAACGTCTGTATCATCCTTTTGGATTTCCCATCTGTCTGAGGATGATACGCCATACTCATAGTAAAATGAGTTCCTAGGTCTTTCTATAAGGATTTCTATAAATTATATGTGAACCTTAGATCTCTATCAGAGACTATGAGAACTAGTATTCCATACCTCTTTACCTCTTCTTGGATATAGATTTGGGACAGATCCTCCACCATATGGGTTTCACAAATTGAAATTAAATGGGCCAATTTGGTGAGACGATCTACTATCACCCATATGGAATTGTGTTTCTGGACCATTATTAGGAGACTTGCAACAAAATATATAGCTATTTACACCCATTTCCACACTGGAATAGGTAAATACTACAACATACCCATTGGGTGCTGATGTTCTGCCTTAACTTTCTGACAAGTTAAGCACTTTGAAACAAAATTAGCCACTTTTTTCTTTATACCATTCCACCAAAACTGCACCTTCAATGCCATATACATATTTTATATCCCTATATTTACAACCCATCTCGAATGGTTGTAGGCATGATGTATTTGTTCCTGATAAGAGATAGGTACAACCATCTGATCTCTAAACCACAAAACTGAAGTCTCATCAATTTTCTAGCCCTCAATAGTCTCCCCACCATTGAGTTTTGAACTCATAAGAAAGAACTCTGTATCATATTTCTTTGCCTATTTAACTAATTTTACTAAATCAAGAACTATTGAAACTAAGAAGAAAACCACAAAATCACCTCGATCTTCACATTCCACATGCATATCGGCTAAGACCAACATCAACTGACACTCCTAGAAAGCTTCCTTTTCCAAATGAGAATATGACTTCCTACTTAATTCATTAGCCACCGAATTGCCTTTTCTTGATGTATACATCCGGTTGAAGTCAGATATCTAGAGATATCCATATACATTGCCTCATATTTAGATACCTTTGTGAGAAAATGTGTTTAATTCTCTTATGATCGGTGAACACAGTGAATTTTTCACCAAATAGATAGTGACACCAAGTCTTTAATACATGAACGACCAAAGATAACTCCAAATCACATGTTGGGTAATTATTCTCATGTAATCTCAACTATATTGAATCATAAGAAACGACATGGTCTCCCTGCACGAGAACACATCCCAACTTAGATCCTAAAACATCACAGTAGACCACATTTCCCTATCCTGGTTCTAGAAAAACCAAGATAGGTGCTGATGTAAGACACACTTTTAGCTCTTGAAAAGACTTCTAGAATTTTTCAACCCAATAGAAAGATTTTTTTTTCAATGCTATCATTAGAGATGATAGTTGTGAGAAGTCACGAACAAAACAGTTATAATACCCAATGAGACCAAGAAATATTTGTATCTTGAAAACATTCTTCAATAGTTTCCAAGAGATAACTACTTCAATATTTTCAAGATCCATCAAAACTCCTTTTTTAAAAATCACATGGCCCAGAAATCATACCTATTGTATCCAAAAATCACACTTATATAGTTTGTCATACAAATGGAAATCTCTCAAGATTTGTAACTCTATCGCCAGGTGTTCCTCATGCTCAGCCCTTTTCTTTGAATACACCAAGATCTCATCCACAAACACCACAAAAAACGAGTCCAAATATCACTGAAATATCCAATTCATAAAATCCACGAAGAACATTGGTTCATTCTCTAGACCAAAAGGAATGAATACATATTTATAATGGCCATATATTCTTTTGAAAGATGTCTTCATAATATCTTCCTTCCGAATTTGTAATTGGTGATATCCTTATTGCAAGTCAATCTTTGAGAACCACTAAGCTCCCCTCAATTTATTGAATAGAACATCAATATGTGGTAGTGGATATTGATTCTTTATCATAAATTGGTTAAGCTTATGATAATTAATGCACAACTGAATAGTTCCATATTCTTTCTTTACGAACAAGACCGGTGCTGACCATGGAGATGTAATTGGATGAATGAAACCTTTTCTTTCTAGAACCTCCAAATATACTTTCAGATCCCTTAATTCTATTGGTTCTATCCTATATTATGAAAGAGAGATAGGAATAGTCCCCGGAAGGAAACTCCACTTCTCTTATAGGTGGTAACCCAAAAAAAATTCAGGAAGAACATCTGGAAATTGATCCACTATTACTAGAAAAATAACATACGTGATCTCTTACATCGATTCCAAATTCAACACCACCAACTGATAAGATATCATTCCAACCGTTGGTGTTAACAAGCCTATTTCACTTGTTTTTGCAACCTTTGTTCCTCTAAAGAGATGCTTGACGCCGTCCTCAGTTGTGAAACTAACCATCCTAATATAACAATCAATGTGATCCTTGTACACTTTCAACCAATCCATTTCTAGAATTACATAAAAGACATCTATATCTAGCATTGAGAAATCCCATTTTTTCTCAGCTTCATCAATAGTTATTGTACATGCTCTACACACAAAGGCTCAAAATTCTCTTTCATCGATAGGGGTTTGTAGTTTTATCACAGAATTCATAATTTCGAGTTTAAAACTTAGAAAATTAGTAGTAAGATAAGTAATAAAGGAATGAAATTCACCCATTTCAAACAACACTTGCATAAGGGTAGAATTCAGTAGAATCATACCTCGCACCGTAGACAGTCCAACCTGATCATCCCGAGTCCCCTAATCTGCTACAAATAAATGCTTCATCATAGAACTCTACTCTTTGTTTCCCTACTAAGATTTCCCCTATTGAGGAGTAATGGTGTTCCTAGAATCACCATGGATAGATCTGCTCTACTGATGTCTCTGATTCTGCTGGCTTTTCCCTGTCGAAGCATATGAAGCTTATGACACCTGAGAAGTGTCCCGAGCACCCGACCTTAGAGAATTTTGAAAATATTGCTAAAGATGTCCCATTTTGTTGTAGTTGTGTCATTGTTTAGGTTGTTACATACACTCTCTCTTGATGTGGTCAAATGAACCACACTGATAACATCCTGGATGGCCCTTTATTTTAGGAGGAAGATTTATTGATCCAGCTATTTGACTCTAATTCCCATTTCCACCTTGGAAATAGGTGTCCCTCTTCATTTTTATCCCAGTAGTTGATTTAACACCATCTCTTGTCAGTATCATCATGCTTCCTACTCCCATATCTCTAGAGATATCCCACTCAACCACTAATGCCCTGTTTTCCATCTCCATATAATCTATGATACAAAGTACCACACTCTTCGACCGAATCTCCTGCCAGATTCCCAAATCAAAGATGCGTGCCTTAAATATTTCACTTACTGCAGTTTTTTATGAAAAGCACACTAAATTCATGAATTTATCTGCATATTTAGTAACAAACAGTCTCACCTGCTTCAGGATGATAAATTATGTTGTTCATTGGATTATGAAAGTGTGAGGATAGAATTATTTGTTAAACAATTATTCAAAATCCTCCCAACTCAAGCCCTTATCCAATATATCTTGCAATGCTATATCCCACCACTAGAATACAAGATCCTCTAGTATATAAGTTTCCATTTTGACCTTCAATTTCACTGGTGTGCCGATGAACTCAAAGATTCGATTCATCCTGTTCAGCAAACCCCTTTCCCTCTCTAGTTCTTAATCACACTAGAAGATGGGTGGATTCTACTTCTGAAACTGTATAGAGAAGTCCACCTACTGTGGATACTCCCTTTAATAACCTCTGTCCACATATTAGAATTCTCGGACTATAATTTTCACCAGTTCTTGGTTCACTTGTGGCTAAGGTCAAACCACATTTTTAGTAGCTTCCTCCGGTTGGTTTCCACACCGCCTACCATGTGCCATTTCTAAACAAACACATTCTGTAAGTCTAACTCCTCTAAAAAATTATTATATTGGAATGTAAAATTCTATAACATAAATATCGCAAAATTTATTTCAAAATATAAACATTTTTGAAAACAAACCACTCTTTCTTTTGAAAATATAAACATTTTCAAAATACATTGACTATTTCCATTTCAAAGTCTTTAATTTGAAAATATTTTTCTTCATTTTTTTTCCAAAACTAAAACACTGCTTCGAATCATATATCATTACTAAAAATGAGATATGAAATCCTAGTGGAAATTAATTCATCTAAAATGAATGTGATGTTGGTATTATTGGCTAAACCCATGACAACGAGACTCCACTATCCTACTAGTGTTTCCAAAACACTTATGTACCCAACTCCCTGGTAACTTGAAGTTCAACATAAAATGGTTATATAAGTTTTTTTATTATCTACATTTAAAGTCACTAAAATCCTACTATTTTCTAAGAAGACAACCCAAGGAATATACAATAATGATTTCATCTCCAAGAATAATAAAACTCAAGACTACTTGTTCCACAGAGAAGGGACCAAGCTGATACCATTTGTAATGACCCACTCATTCTCATTAGATTGAGAACACAATGAGTCATTACTGGGACTTAGGAGACATCCCCAAGATGAAAAAGTATGGAAATAAATTCCAAATGGTTTCAAAGACTAGTGGGGGATGATTTACCCTTTTAAAGATAAACTATAAACCAACCAACCACAATCCATAGTATTTATATGATGCATAAAAAAAATAATGACAATTCAGAAAATCTTTTATACCAAAGTGAGCCCAAAAAAAACTTCTACAATAGAAGGAAACTAGAAATCAACATAAAAGTGTAAGATAACTCAACAAGACACCAAGATAAAAAAAAACTCTAGGCTCCACCAGCTCTATACTCCACCACCACCAGACAGCTCAATAACTCAAGAAGTAGTGCTAAAAACTGACTGTACCCTACCTTTTCCCACATCCCGAAAGATTTCATCTACAAAAACTAAAAAGTTACAAATAAAGTATGAGTATAAAAATCATTATAATTTATCCAATTTATTCCCTAATCACCCCAATATGATAGAAGAGTTATCAAAAATTATATAAAACTATTTATATAAAACAGTTTATTATTAAATATAAAAACTTCTCAAAACAGTTTATAATTAAATATAAACTAAAATCATGTAAACCAATTTTCCATCAATATATACTATAGGAAAAAATTTAAATAAATATTTAAAACACTTTATTCAAACTAATTTGGAAAACTAATAAACTCCACACAATAACAACTACCAAAAATGCATTCATTGTTATGACAGTTCTATACTCATGCGTGGTTTCTCGTCGATCTAACAAGTCATCATAAGGTAATTTTTTCACATGTTCCATTTAACATTTAGAACCATATGATCATATTTTAACCATTATCAATAATTCAATATGATATAGACACGAATTTTTCCAAAAACCAAAACCAATTTCAAACAATTTCATTTATTTCAATAAAAATGTCTGTTTATTGAAAACTTTCCAACTATCCAATTTAAAAACATTAAAGTATTTCAGAAACACATATATCCATTGTAAAAATTCTAAATAAATAAATTTTACAAAATTCCAAAACATCCATAATTTAAAAATCTCCATTTAAAATAAAAAACTAGGGGTTTTCACAGAACCCCCCCAGTTTTCCACGTTTTCCACCACCCATCACTAAAGAGGGTTTAACAATTATAGAGAAGAAAAAACAAAATTTAATTTTCATCAAAAACTAAAATCTAATTCATTATAATTGATTCCATCAAGGGGAGATGAGAGTGAATCCACCTACCTCGCTTGTTTCGATAAAAACTGACAACAAACGAAGAACGATCAAGAATCCGGGTCAATATTCCAAGAAACCGCCCAAGATCTCCTCCCCTATCATGAAAAATAACAGATATAACCTTATTATTCCTAAAAAATAATAGATATACCCACATGGGGGTGTATATCTAATAAAAATAGATTAAAGGAAGAGTATATCTTAGAAACTGTGAAGAAAATGACGAAGAACATGCACTTACCGCCAGAATCTATCTTTGATTCGCCAATGAACATGTTCATGTCACTTCTAAATCAATGGGAGAACCTAATTTGTCTTTTTAGGGAGAAAAAATTCATGTTAGGGTTGATTTGGGTTGAAATAGATCAAACAGATGGCCAAACTAAATTAGATCCATAAAGATAGATAATTAGTTTTGTCCTTGCACGGTTTGGCCACACGGTTTGGCCAAGTCGTGTAATGACCATGCACCCCTTTTTTTACCCAAAACCCTCCAAAAGTACTCCAAAGTCTCCTTGAATTCTCACATAACCTTTAAACATATGAAAAGAATCAGGTAAGGGTTACATAATAGAAAACAAGGGTGCTAAAATATGTATGAAAATTGTTTCCACCATATTTCTTATGGAATGATACAAAATAGACTCCTCCACTCATAAGGTAACTAATAAAAATTTCAAAGGACATTATGAAACAAGATCTTCATTAGAAAGTTTAAATTCCATTCAATACATGGGATGAGCTCTTTATCATGCCAAATAAATGAGGACCATAGAAAAAGAGGTTATAGAGCTAACCAATATGTAGGACTTATGGGACTCCAGGTGTTTACTATACAATATTGGAAGAAGGATAATATAATGAGTGGGGTTGTGAGACACCCCTAAGATCAACCCACCAGTTTTACATGCATCATTTATTTAAGTTTTCATAAGTGAGTATATCCTTCCTATACACAAGTCTCACAAAATGGTAAGGATTGACCCCTTCATGATTATGACACAACTAGTGATCAAGAAGAGGATCAACTTATCTATACCAATATTGGATAGATTATATCAACATTTTATACACATTTAGAGGAGAATTACCCATTTATATGCATCAAATATTTTGAAGTACTATGGGGTTGGATTGTATCTCACTTGGGAGGTTATAAATTCACAAATGAAAAAGATATTCCTAGTTCTCTATTCAATCCATATCTTTGAAGAATTTATGGAGTTAATCCACTCCAACTTGGAGACTAATATGTATCCAATATGATAAAATTCTACAACCAATTTTTCTTCATGCCATATAAGAATCTAACTAGAATGGTTATTGAAATTTCTATTGGTATACATAAAGAGATATATTTTCTTATTACCATATGAGAGGGTGTTCTTGCATCTAGGATTTATGGAAAAACCAATTTTTTGAGGCATATTTTTGTTTAATGTTTAGTTGGAAATTCCATTGTGCATAAAAGAATTGTCCTTATCCACATCAAAGTGTATATTTCAAGAAACATACTATGGGTGTATAATAATTTTGGTTCATGATCAATTCAGAGGACATGTACATATGTATAACTTTTCTATGGAGTAATGTTGTCATTGGACCATCAAACAAATATACTAAAACCTAAATCTGGTTATACCCTAGTGGATAATTGGAAGATTTGGTACCCCATTTAAACTTTCCACCACTGATTGATAACACAAAGGATAAAAATAAATGATATAGGCAAGGGGACCATATAAGAGGACCGATCTAATAAAGTCTCTGGTCAGCCATATTCTTGGGAAGAAGTTGAGTTACCTTGAACCTTCTCCCTCTATAATCATGTTGTCTCCTATACCACCCATCCTAATAGATGTCAAGTTTTTTGATGCATGGAGTGAGTTAAATTATTGAAGGAGCGCATCACATATAAAATAAATTTGGTATACCATTTAAGTAGAAGAAATAATTTTAATAGAAGTTAGACAATATCATCCAATATTTTACATGATATCCAACTCAATGAGGTGGAATCCCATATCAAAGAATTTGTTTCTATGGTCTACTCACTCAAGGGTTAAAACTTTTACTTGGTTTGAGTGATCAGACTAATAGAGCTCAATCTTGTCAACAAAAATATTTGTGATGATGGATAAAATGATAATTATGATTACAATGATGATGGTAGTGATTCTATAGAGGAAAAATATACCACTAAAAATGCTAATTCTGGTTAAAATTCTTTATAGGGGAAGTTAAAATCTATCCTCATTTATGCTTAACATGCTATTGTTGATGTTATCACTAAAATTTTCTTTAACCTTTGTAGGAGTATAAGGAGGCTTGATCATCTATCACATTTAAATATTATTCAATTGGAGGGACACTGATTAGCTTGAGTGCCTATTTGGGTGGTAGGATAAAATAACTTTCTCTTACCCATATGAAAAATTTGAAGGCCATGTCCTCTAACTCTCTATAAGTATTCACCATTCTACAAACAGTGCCCCTGATATAACTCTCTCCCGAGAAATCATATAGTGGGAACATGAGAGACTATTAGAAATATATTTTTTCTCAGGATTGATAGGAGAATATAAAATCTACACATTTATTTTCTAAATCTCTTCAAAATATCATGATATTTTAGTTTTCTCAAAAATTTTCCCAAGATAATTGAGTTTGAGAGTGCTGATTTTCCAAGAGAACATGGTCCCAACCCATCAAGAGGGTCTTTCAACCAAGGAAGGGATTGGTGGAACACACGAGACACTAAGAATGAACCTTGACAAAAATGTGTCTATTGATACTTTGAATTGATTGGACTTAGTGAATAACTTCATGATGGACATTGGATAATTTTTTGAATATCAAAAATATGTTATCAGTCTATTCAGTGTTTCTATAGAGGATGATACATTTTTTTGGTTGAAGACTCATTTATTATTAAAGCAAACCAAAGACCTCTTTAACTGGGTAGAGGGAGACCCATTACATATCCCAAATTACTAGTGGACATTTATCCCATTACATGGCCCGTAGGCCCAAATTTTTGGCCCAAGTCCCATTCTGTGAATAGTACTTCTACAGCACCCACCGCTGCTACAATACCCTACCGCCACTACAGTTCCCATTGTAGCTACAATGCTATTGCTGCTACAGTACACTACAGTGCTGATACAATCCCTGCACCCAATGGGTTTTGAACCCCCATTTTTCATGTAAGATTACATGGTGCTTACCACTAAGACAAACCCCAACTATCTATAGAGGATGGTATGTCACTTTAGCATCAATACCCCATTTATCAAGTTTTCTAATCAATTTATATTTTTAAAAACGAATAATCCTTCATGGGGTCAATCAAGGTGGATCTTTACATGAAGTATCCATCAAATATATGGATCTATTAGACACTACAATGTCCTTAGAGATGGATGTGTCTCCTGAAGATATTTTATAGGGTTCACTATAAGAATAACCCCAACTGACACAAACTGATGGAGTGAAATCAGTAAAAATTTGGATTCTACTACAATAAATAAAGTCATAATGAAAATAAGATATTCCCTTTTTTCAAAACTTGATTATATGGAAACAATTGAAGAAGATATCAACCCAACAAGTGAATATGAGTATTCAAAATTATTTTCAATTAATTTATGAATCTATTTACTGATGACTATACTTATCTCATCACCTGTGGTAGTGCAACCACAAAAAATGAAGGTAAAAGTTGACATAGATATTGTTCCAACATGTTGATTACAAGGGTGTATAGAGGGTGTCAATGATCTTGGGAAGCAATGAACATATGTTTCCCTTAAGCAATCTGGTCCCAAAGTATGTTTTAGTTACTAGGAGTGACTCTAAGATAGACCCTAAGTCTATCGATTTTAGATTAAATTCATGATAGTATGCATGGAATGATATCTATAAGTTGATAGATAAAACCCACATATATGGACTATATAAAAAAACTATATAGTATCTACCATATATTCATGACCTTAGGATATGATGGGTTTAACTACTACACCATTAATTTTGTTCTAAAGGATATCATTCATGACCATGATCAAGAGTAAACATTATAACTGAGTATCTCTAGGGTGGAATTGATGGAACATTTGGTGAACCTAAGAGCTATAACTATTTATGAAAAATATCATTGCATATAGTTGGTGGTGTAGAAATAATGCTTAACTAAAGAGGAAACAACTTTAGTAAACTATATCTGTAAAGAATTGGGCACACATGAGGGAAGAATAATATAACATCAAAAGTTACTATAATAATTAAAATGATAAGAAGAAGAAGATGTTTCTTCAAAGGTAGAGAAGCTTCACCTTAACAAAGAATTTGAGGCTGTAGAGATTGCTAGAATTAAACATAATAATGATGTATCATGATGATCTATTGATGAACTCTGATTTTCAATTGATATCACCATGTAACAAATGTATAATGGATATCACCTTGTAACACATATACCTTTTATTTTGTAGAAAATTTGAGAGAGACTCCAAATTATAGATTCTCCTCCCTATTTTTCTTAATGAATGAACAAATTTCTTACCTCAAACCTATTTTCAATTTCTTGAAATCTGTGTCACTTAAACTATAAATCCTTGATAATCTATGAAACTAACAAGGAGTAACATCATAATAATTGAATCCACCAAAAAATTAAATGGAGAATATTTTGGTAAATCATAATCTCAAACCACTTGAGTCAAATGATGAAAAGTTTGAATCAATCTATTATACTTAAATCTTGGATTCTTGGATGGATATAGGATAGTTAGATATACAAAATATATGTACCATCATTGTAAACTGATATGAACCCATTAAATAAAATATTATGTTTTTCTCTTCTCCTAAACTTTTACTCTCAGAATAATATAGGTGGTATGAATACACAATGCATTTATCATCACTGTAAGCTAAGGTCTGTCCATTCAGATATGAGGGAGTGAATCAATTAGTATAATTATAATCATAAAGGGGATTTTTCATGGAAGAATCAATTCTCAAGAGAGTTCAAATACCCTGAAATTACATCTTTTTGTGCTCTATACAAGGCATTTGAACTAATATATATGCAAGTAATAAGAGGTTTCTCTAACTTTTACCAATATCTATAGACCTAGAGAGCATGAATCGACTTTTATTGAGAAAAAATGGTAGTACCCACTATCCTTTATATCCTTCTCTTCTTAACCATAACTTTTACCAATGTTGTGACCGGGAAATCCTCAATGGGTAGGAACTTGTATTTTTCTTAGGCCACCCTTGGGGGATTTTCAACTTGATAAGATTTATGAGTTTTTCTCTTTAAAATGATCTATTTTTTTTCTCAGGCTTTACAAGGTGGAAGATTAGTGAGTGAACACTCAAATGTTTTATAGGATTCCCTTCACAGGTTTTAAAACCCAATGAATACTATGTCTCTTTCCTTTTATAGTTTAAGGTCTTGTAATCCCAACCAATGAGGTTGATATTTATGTGAAGTGCCCCTTGGAATTGTTGATAATTATTATATTTGTTGTCAACCTATTGAGAGAAGTTTTGGAAAATGTATTTATACATGTTTTAAGTGTTTTTGAGTATTTTATAGATATATTTAACTAATTTGGAAGAATTTATATGATTTTATAAAGGAGTATTAAATTCTATGTTTATCACTAAAAAATGGTTGAGTCTGTTTTATATGAATTTTGAGTTCCAACATATGACTTCCTTGATAGGCATATGACTTTAGAGGTAGATCATATGACTTCAAAACATTTAATATGAATTTGGAGGTATATCTTATGACTTCAAGTCATATCATTTGATTTCATGCCAAAATTTATGACTTCAATATATTCATATGACTTCACAAGTCATAAAAAATTCAAGTTGTCCTAAAAATTGGAAAATGCATGAGCATGTATGACTTTATGTGAAGAGTTTCCATTGAATATGAATTTGATAATACCTATAAGACTTAAAAAGTTCCATTTTATGACTTCCCTATGTCTCATAATACGTTAGGCACAATGCCAACTTTTCAAGGGATTTTTTTGACTTTGTGAAGGTTGCGTAAGACTTCATGCCTTAGGAAAATTTTGATAATTTTATAGACTAAAAATCGAGTTTCTAGAATTAAGTTTTGAAGAATAAAATAAAAATAATGATATTAGAATAATTAATCAATGATTAAAACATCAAAAACCTATTATGATTTAATAAACATGAAGTTTCTATGATTCTTACATTATAAAGAACCACATCATTCATGAAGACAACCAATTGAGAAGAATTCAAAATAAAATTGAGCTGGTTTCAAGAACAGAGAAGATGTTAAATGGGGTCGTGATTTTTTATTATCTAGTTATTAAATCACATGATAATAAATCTATGATGTAAGATAATTTTTTTAAATGTATAAGAAATTTTCGTTAGCATAGTTTTAAGTTGTTTTGAATTTCAAAAAACTGATTCACGCCATGAGCAATTGGAAGTAATTTAGAATCAAGATTGGTCTAGTGAAATAAAAATGGAATTACAATTATATTATTGTGAATCACACAAACACATTTTTTAATTTTTTTATCTAAAGGATGAAGTTTGGAAGATAAAAATAGTTTAGTTATTAGTTAATGAATAAAAGTGTAGTTATGGAAATTTTATTTGAAAATAAAATCATGGGAGACTAACCCACATGGAGGTATTGGTGGAAATTGGATGAAAGATTATGTGTACTAAAAATGGGTATTTAATAATTTCAATCTTTTATAGAAGTCTCAAAACATATTTTAATATAAAAAATCAGGTATATTAAAAATTACATTATAAGTTAATGAGGCACCTATATAGGAAAAGTGATTTCTCAAAGAAAGAGAATACTAGTTATTAAAAATAATGAGGCTATTAAAAATTTGAGAGTAAGAAGAATAAAATAATATATCAAAGTTATACATAGGTGTTAAAGTGTGTGAGGATAAGTAAAAGAGAATAATAAACATGTGAGATTAAATCTTAGGTAGTTTGTCACTAGAAATCTATTTTTACTCGAGATTACAGTGTTTAGACAAGAAGGATAATAATAAATAGCCCCTCTAAGGATTTCATGAGGTGAGTAAGGGTATGTTAAAAGTTTTCTCTCCAAGTTGAGTTTCTAAGTTTCATTTATTGAATATTTGAGTATGAGTTCTTGTGAATTCAACTTACTAGATCGAATAAGAAGATTACTTATCAATTATTGAAGCAACCTACATCTATTGAGGTTTTTTATAATGTGATGATAAATGTTTTCATTATAAAATTTAAGATATAGTAGAAACTATAAAAGGTATTGTATTGTTGAAAAGTAAGGGTCTCAAAAATAATAACTATCCAAAACACTTGCATTGATGAAAATATATTAAGGGAAAATCTATAGCATGATATAATAAAAAGTAGGCTCTCACATTGAGGATAAACGATGTAAAAAACCTATGTTTTCCTTGATCTTATTTTTTTTTCATTTACCATCCAAAACTAAGTGTTATCATTAAAGTGATAGATTTATATCTGAACCATCCATAGGGGTTAGTTTTTAAGGTAAAAAATAAATTATAAAATTTGGGCTAAACTAGTTCACCCCCTCTTAGTATAGTTATTCTATTCTCTAAGACTTTCAACTGGTATCAAAGTGGAAGTTTCCCTCTATTAGTTTTTACCACTATGAAAGAAGATGGATAATATCAACTATGTGAATAGTAGAGTTGTTCCTACATTTTATGGAAAGTATTCCCATAGTGGTAAAAATAGAATGCTCACATACATTTTGTCTTCATGTCTTGAAGTTGTTGATGAAACCATACCGGGATTTACACCCATTAAAAGAGGGTAAAAAATGAAATTTTTTGATAAAAGGAACCTTGAAATTGGTGACAAAGTTGGAATAAATATTTGATGTCTCTCTCTGAGAAGGTGGTTACCAATGTGATGGTATTACAAACTACTAAAGAGATTTTAGATAAACTTGAATATAGTTTTGAAGGAAAGTTTAAAGTTAAAGAGGAAAATCTATAGATTTGTAAAATCCATTTTTAGATATAAATATGACTAAAGAAGAATTAATTGATGGATAATTCACTAGATTCAATGATATTGTGATCCATATAAGAGTATTTTACAAAAAAATGTATGATTACATTATTGTAAACAATATCAAGAGGAACTTCCTAGAACAATTTGATCAAAATATGTATTATATAGAATATATGAAGGATCTCTCATTAGATGATATACACAACATTATTATTTTATATGAAATGATGAAGATTCCTATATTAAAAAAGAAGGGGAAGGATGAAATGGATTTTGAATCCATGAGAAATATTAAGTTAAAAGAAGAAGAACCTAAACAATATGGTAGTATAATAGTTATGATTATTTGAATAATAAAAACATGATAATTATGTCTCTTATCTCTATAAATTTTAGAAAAGGAAAGGGAAATTATAAAGGGAAACTTACCTTGAAATGTTTCATATGTAGAGTAATTGGACACATTGCGGTCTGTTTTCAAAAGAATAAAAACTACAACTTTGATGATGATGGCCAAGAAGAAAACCTCAAAAGCAAAAATAATAAAAATTATCTAAATCAGTGAACTAGTTTGATGATTGTAGGAATAAATTCCCAAGAATAAAGAGAATAAATATCATGAGAAAAGAAGAATAGGAATAATCTTCCTCTAGTAGATAATATAAATATGAATCTCCTAAAAAGGATACAAACTTCATGGATCATTTTTAAGAACAAGAAAACTCCTCAATTTTTTTAAGAAGGTGGTGAAGAGACTTACATAGATCATATTATTAGATCTGAGTTAAAGGGATGTCTTGAAAAAAATACTAAGTTAAGGAATGAAGTTAAAGCATAGAATAAATATGATCCAAATAATGTGGAATAAAATCAATAATCTCTTAAAAGATATACTAAAATCATTGAGGAACTCAATAAATTCAAGTTGAAGGCTACTGAGCATGAAAATATCAAGAAAGATCTTGAATAAGAACTCATGTTAAAAGAATAAGAAAAGGGAAAGTTGGAACAAAATATTATTATGAGTGAACAAGAGTTTAAAAATGTGAAATAATATTTCAAAAAATCTATTTATGTAAAGGTTTAGTCATCTACAATATCTGAGATTTATAGCACATCAGTTCAGGTTAAACCTATACCTAAAATTTCTTAAAACATTGAATTAGATTTTCCTACTAGTGCAGGTTATAATTCAAAATTTGAATAAGTATAGGGTGGAAAAGATAAAAAGAAACTCTCTTTTATATCTAGTGAAGAAATAATAATGTAATTAAAATTAGTCTCATTGAAGAACAAGAAAAATTAGGATAGATCAAGTCAACAATGAAAGAATTTGAAATACAATTTTCTAGAAAAAAATTATATCTTTAAAAAAGGATTCATATTTAGTGTCTATTGTTGGTGCTATGGTATTTTTGGCCACAAATCTTTCCCATACTAGCATAAAATTTCCTTACCTAGAATAAGGCATGGATAAATAAGGAAAAACTATGAAGTGAAAAAGGATGAATCACTAAAGAAAAGGTTGTGAAGAAAATACTTATAGGTCTCCCTACTCAAAATAGGTTTAAAAGTATAAAAGAATTCTATGAAATACATGAGATGTTGGGGCATTATGATGATAAGTGTATGCAAAATCTTCTTATACTGTTATCCTATAAATAAATAAATAAATAATTTGAGAAGAAAAACCAAGAAGATAAATAATTCATAGTGTAAGTGGAACTGAAAGAAATAAAGAAAGGAAGATCATGGATCCTTGATAGTGGGTGTTCTTTACACATGACTGGAGACACCAAAATATTGGAATATATTGAATATAATGAACGAGAAGTGATTACATTTTGTAATGATCGATCCTTGAGAATAAAAGGTGTTATAATTGTTGAGATTGAATCAAAATGACTCAAATCTAAAAATGTGATATTTATAAAAGGAATATAATTTTATTAGTTATAAAAATTTTTGTGATGAGGTAAGTGAGGTTTATTTTCAAACAAACTCATGAATCATCAAGAGTTTCAAATATAGAAGAGTAAATATAAAAGGTGAAAGAACAAGTGAGAACTTGTTTCAAATTGGGGACCCATTCAATTCATGTTACATGAGTGCCAAAGATAAAAATGATTTATGGAATAGAATACTTGGACATATTGGCCAAAAACATGACTTAATGAGAGACCTTCTCAAAATGAAAAGGGATAAATAGTTTTTTATGACACATGCCTAAAAAGAAAGATGATTCAAGGGACACATAAGAAAGTGGATATTCAATATACTAGAACATTAGAACTCATATATTTATATGTGTGTAGTTTTTTAGGAATAAGTCAACTAAGGATGATATTTATTTCATTAAATTCATTTATGACTACACCCAGATGACTAATGTTCTCTTTATAAAGAACAAATTAGAGGCTCTTCAGATATTTACAATTTTTAAATGACAAGTTGAGAAAAAATTTGGTGTTGATATAAAGAAGATGAGGTATGATAATGTAAATGAGTACATATCCAATTATTTTGATATATATCTAGAAAATAATGGAATAAAACATCAGATTAGCAAACTATACACCCCCAACAAAATGGTGTGGTTGAGATGAAAAAAAGAATCATTGTAGAAATGGAAATAACTATGCTAGATGAAAAAAAGATTCCATATTTGTTTTATAGATAAACTATGTTCACTATAGTGAATGTTCATAATAGATTTTAATTGAATCCTAAGATACAAAAGACTCTATATAAACTATGGTAGCATAAAAATCCAACTATAAAATACTTTAAAGTATTTGGAAGCCCATATTATATGAATATAAAGAATAAGCTTATAGGGAAGTATAAATAAATAGTTGGAGAAGGAACCTTTCTTAGTTATCTTCCTAATGGGAGTAGGTAAAAATAATGGAGAAAAAATCAACATAGTTTTATAGAATTTTTAGATGTCAAAATCATAGAAAATCAAAAACAAAATTGGTGAATTTATTGAGGTTGAAGTTGAAACTGATATTGATGGAAGTATACGGATTCTAGAAAAATAGATTGTGTAATATGATATAAATGAGTAGGTTATAGTTAATATTGACTTAGATGTGATCATGATGAATACGGTGCTAAAAATTAGAGGCAAAGTCATCAAAAGCTGAATAAACATATTGATTCTGAGAATATTATTGTCCAAAAAGATGGTCATGTCCAAGATAGAAGAATGTTAATACTTGGGAACCAATATTCAATTATTTATCAAGTTTAACCTCACATTATTTATGAGGAAATTGAGTATGAGAAATATATTTGTGTTATGAAATATAATCTTGATCAAATTGAGAAGAACTCAACTTTAGAGTTGGTACCAAGTCCTGAAAGAAAAAACATAATTGGTACGAAGTGGATTTTCAGAAAAACAAACTGAATAAAAAAGGTGAAGTTATAAGGAATAAGTAAAGACTAGTTTAATAGGGGTATTAATATATGAAATGAGTTGAATTCAAATATTCCATTTCACCATTGGAAAGACTTAAGACTTTTATTATATTCTGGGTAGTGGATACTTAGAAAAATTATAGAATTTATCAAATATTTATGGAATCTTCCTTTCTAAATAGAGATCTTAAAGAAGATTTGTACATAAAACAACCTAAGGGTTTTATTCTTGAAAAATATGGAAGCATGGTGTGTATTCTTAAGATGGATCTCTATGTCTTAAAGTAGGCTCCAAGAGCCAGATATGCCAAGATTTATGGACGCTTGAGAAGAAAGGATTCTTCAAAAGGAAAAGTTGATAGTAATATTTATGTGATAGAGTTTTCCATAGGTACTTTCACTATCTTAGTATACATGGATGGAATAATATTTATAGTCAAAAAAGGGTATCTTTATGAGGAGTATACTAAGGAAATAAAGATTCATTTTGAGATTTCTATATTGGATGAGATGTCATATTTTATAGTATTGAAAATCATTTAGGGGGATCATATTTATATCCCAATAAAAATACTCTAAAATAATTTTTGAAATGGTTTAGAATTTAGGAATTCAGTGGGGTTTCTAATTATATAACTATTGAAACTAAGTTTATCAAAGATGAGTCTATAACTTGTGTGAATAAAAGGGATTACAAAAAATCAATTGGTATCCCTATCTACCTAAAAACATCCAAACCCAAAATTGTTTTTATATGAAATTATGTGATTGATTTCAATGTTATCTCAAGGAATATGATATGTTCACAACCAATAGTATTCAGAGATATATCAAAATCACACTAGGATTCAACCTACTATACTAATTTTTTTTTTATTTTTTACTGCAAGGATATACTGATGTTGATTGAGCTAAATATTTCACTGATAGAAAGTCCAATTTATTAATCAAATTATTTCTTGGTTAAATTTGTATAGAATAACTTAAAAATAAGAAAAATTCATTATCATTGAGAATAGTTGAAGTTGAGTATGTAATATCAACACATAACTGTACTCAAATGATATGGATGAAGGTTTAACTAGCTAACCTAAGAATTAAGGTTGAGAAACCACCATGAATTTACTATTATAATCAAAGGGTTTTATATATTTCTAAAAATCTCATTCAACATTCTACATCAAAGTGTAATTTTCCAGTTAAGATAGTTGTATCACTGATAGGGGGAGGGGTTAAATAAGTAATATATTTTTCTTTTATGTTTCCTTACTTATAAAACAAAATTTACCTCTTATTAAATATTTATTTCCATACTGAAAACAATTCAAACACACATTCATAAGAAAACATGAATTTACAAGGTTCACTACTCAATAATAGTATTTATATCCTTGGTATGATTTGGAAACAATCTAATACCACACAATCCACTAGAAAAAAAATCATTTTGTGTGGAATACAATGAGTATGATATTCCTTTACACTCGTGTAGAACTACGATCAATACAATAGTACATGTGCTTCAAGTAACACAAAATGATACAAGAAAGTTTTTATAACAAACATGTTATGGTTCTTCTTGATAAAATTTCACAAATATGATATATCAAAACAATTGTTCACTTTCTTACCCAGAAGTTGGTAAAAACATCTTCTGTGATTTTTAATGAAACTCAGTCTGATTTCCTAGTCCAATTTCCTTAGTAAAATTTATCAATACAAAAATATATGGCTTTATTAGAATATGGTTGAGAGAATTATGAACTAATTATTGTTCAATATGGAAATCCCAATATGATTTTCCTAGTCTGATGATTCATCCCAATACGATGATTATATGAATACGATCTTGTATCTTCTCATTTGTTTTTTTTTCAACAAACTTCTTTAAGAAAACTCAATCCAGAACTTATTCTCTCAAGAATTATTCATCACTCCACCTTCTCTTTTCCTTTTGTGAACAATACTTATGTTAGATGAATCTAAAATGTACTTTACCTTTTATAGTTTCCCTAAAAGTGGTTTGGATGATATTCTAGAAAAGTTTCCCACTCAACCAAATTTACTTGAATGATAAAACATCTTTGAATTTTGGGCGTATCTTGACTTAATCAACACTTCTCAACTCTTATCATACCTTCTTGAATCTTTTAAAAACTTCATATCACTTATGACTTCTTTAACAAACTTTAGTCTGATTCTTATTCTATAATATGATTTTCCCAATACAATTTCTTTATTACGATGCTCCATACCAACTAATGAAAACAAAAATGAACATATTTTTCATGATTCAAGCTCCACCTTGTTAACAATTTTGTATATTCTTCAAAATCTTTTCAAATATTCAAATCTTATTGATTTTAGGATCTCTATTTGACTTCTTCAATGATTCATAATTTCTAAAAATTATTTAGTATGAATTCGATTCTTTATTCAAATTTCTCAATTAAAGTCCGCCTCATTATGATCAAGAAAAATATAAAAAAACTGTTTCTTCATTACATTTCTCTACACTAAATTTAAGAAAGAAAACATATGTCTTCTCATTACGATTCTTAGAATCAACTCTCATTTCTATTTCTTCATTATGATGAAGATAAAATATTTTTTCAAAATTCTTCAAACACTTTTACATCTTCTTTTCTAAATATGACACCAATGAAAATTCATTACTTCACTTATTTATATTTTCCAATTACGAAACTAATCAATTTATTTCTATGAAGATGTAAATATTTTGGCTTTTTGTATGATTGAAAACCAGCACCTTCATTACAATCAACATCCTCAGCCTTTAAATAAATTTATATATGGTAAACTCATTATGATGATCATGAGACAAAAAATATTCTCCTTCACCAAATTTATTTTCTTAAAACTTTCAGAAAGTATCATGATTTACTTTATGAATTTGAATTCATTAAAGATCATCTTTATCATCGTCTGACTTATAATGGAATGTATTATAACTTCTTATTTCTCCAGAAACATCTTTCTTTCTTACTCAGCTTGAATATGATTTTTCCGAATACGATAGGCAACAAATTTTCTACCCCTTTTGTTCATAAATATTGCATCAAAATTTTTACAAATTAATTATTATTTATGAGAACTCTAAGATCAGAAAAGCATAATCAGATTTATATCGTAGTCATGGAGACTCTGATTATTCCCTATTATGATCAAATGTTTTATTCTAGACTCAGGGTGAGTCTGATGATCCTTTTCTTCCAACAAGATTCACAATGATGGTCAGTTCAATTTTAACCAAAAAATTGAGGCGATTTATCCTTCTTTGATATTTCCTTGACAACAAAAGGCAATAATTTAATACAATCATATTCCTTATCATTTGGGTCCTAACAATCTCCCATTTGGATTTTATTGTCAACCAAGGTTTATAGCCAAGGTTCATAAATCAATGAAAATTTTAAACTCTAGCTAGGGATTAATTATCAACAACTTTAATCTTACATGAGCTTACTCATTGTTGAAAATAATAATTATTGACAGAAAAACCATGCTGAACAAAAGTAATAATCATGAAAAAATTCCTCAAATTTATTCCTTAGATTTATTTCTTAACTTTTCTGTTGGACTCCTCATGTATTAATCTTGTTTTAATGATCACAAATCTTATTCAACCTAGTTAAATCATAAATTATATCCAATCATGTGTATTTATGTTTCAAGTTCTCTCATGATTTATAATTGTTAAGCTCAATCCATTTCATGCATATAACTATTTATGTCTGAATACAGTTATTTGCCTAAGTACAAGACACTGTGAAGAAAGACACCATGAAGCCAGACACCATAAACCAGACACCGTGAAGCCAGACACTGTAAACCAGACACCATGAAGCCAGACACCATAAACCAGACACCATGAACCCAGAAACCGTGAACAAGACACCATGAAAAAGACACCGTGAAACAAGACACCGTGAAACAAGACACCGTGAACAAGAGACCGTGAAACAAGACACTGTGAACAAGACACCATAAATGAGACACCGTTACACTTAGTCACTGTGATGTCTAGACACCATGTGAAGGAGACACTGTTTTCATAACTTACTGTGACACCGTTTCTTAAACTATTTTTTTGTCTTTCAATTTAATTTCTAATGGTCATATTTGATGCCTTTAATGCACTGACATAATTAATGTTTCTTTGTAAACATAGTACGAGGTAAGAGGTGCAGAACACATGGAACCTGTCTGCTAAAACTCATGTATTTGAAGATAAAGACAAAAGTGTTCCCAAGAACAAATAGAGCAATACTGAATGAAAAACAAGCCAGTGAGCACGACTGCGAAGAACATATTGAAAGATTTTCAAAAGGAAGCATTGTTAAATGCATGCAATCCGTCTCTGCTGAAGAACATACGAAGTACACTGGAATCCAGAGAACATCTGTGCATTATCAAAACTCGTGAAGAACACAAGCTGAATCACGACACTCTGTTTTTCACACAACTTCCAAACAAGGAATCAGAGCTTCATGTACTTCAATATAAAGAAGTACAGAGATGCATTGACATTACACATGAGCATTCTATCCTCATATTTATATTCTTGCTCGACTGTGATTTTCTTTTTATTTACATTATGAGCAGTGTGTGCCCCTGTCTGTTTTGACACACACTGACTCCCGAGCTGAACTGGAGGATACTGAAATCTTTACACCAAACTCTTTATACTTTTTTTCACCCACGACAACTGTGGAAGAGGTCCTTGTGTGTCTTGGTTATTATTTTGTTTACCCATGAAAACTGTGGAAGAGGTCCCTGTGTGACCTGGACAGTCTGTGTGCTGTTGTTAACCCCGATCCAGGGTGTGGATCAATGTTTATTTATATAAACTACTTTGTGGAAGGTGATCACTGGGTGGAGTGGATTAGGTCTTGGCTTGAGACCAAACCACTTGTTTCATATCCGCCCTGTTGTTCAAATTTAGTCTTCTCTGTTTTACTTATCTATTTCATAATCAAGAAATCACTAATTTCACTTTGATAGTTAGTCTTGGAAAGAAGTTATAACTGGTTTGTCTTAGTAGAATAACTTCAAAAGTAATATTAATAATACAAATTAAGATTACTGAGAATTAATCAATCTTATAAGAAGCTGTTTAAAAAGTCAAACACTTATAACAGTATAACCTTGATTAACTAGGATCTATCTATTTTTGGGGAAACCATTTCTTTTAAAAATAATATTCTTGTAACAATTTTTTTTATAATTACTCAATTCACCCCTCCCCTCTTTAGTAAACTACTCCGACCAACATTTGGTATCAGAAGATGTACTTTATTAGGACTGCTTAATCTTAATCAGCTGTGATTGTAGTTATACTTTAAAGATCTGTAAATTTCTGTTAATTCTAAATTTCTAGCTCTTTTAAAGTAATCTGTTAGTATGGATAATATATTGGAAGGTGCTGCAAACAACAGACCACCATTCTTTAATGGAACCAACTATGCTCAATGGAAAATTAAAATGAAAATACATCTAGAGAGTATGAGTTTTGAAATTTGGTCATCCATTATAGATGAATACAAACTTCCTGTGACTAGTAGAATTACATGGGATGAACCTACCAAACTTACATACAACAATAATTGGAAATCCATGAATGCTTTGTACTGTTCCTTAGGAGATGAAGAATTTAATAGGATTTCTGTTTGTAAAACTGCCCATGAAATTTGGAATACCTTGTCTGTCTCACATGAAGGCACATCTAGTGTAAAGGAAATGAGAATTAATACTTATTCTATAAAATATGACAATTTTAAAATGAAACTTGATGAGTCTATTTTTGACATGTATCTCAGGTTCAATGAGATTTTCAACACAATGATTTCTCTTATAAGAGAAGTCACTGCCAAAAAACAGATCATGAGAATCCTTAGATTTCTACCTGACAGATAGAGGGGAACCTCTATCTCTATTAGAGAATCGTGTGACATCATAAAGATACATATGAAAGAACTCATTGGAAAACTGATGATGTATGAGGAAGAGATGAAAGTCAACAAAGAAGAGGAGGATGAACTAAAGAGGAAATCTATTGTATTCAATACCACCTTCTCAAAGCACAAAGACAAAGGGAAACTGGAAGATTCTATAGAAAGTTCCACCACTGAACAATCATCACCAGATAGTGATGAGGAGATGGCTCAACTGGCTAGAAGATTCAAATGATTTTACAAAAAGAAGAATTTTTTCAGAAAGTCTAACTTCAAGGGCAAGTATGATCTAAAAGGAAACTGAAAAAAGGACGGGAAAAGAAGTGACAAAACTGATTAGATTGTATGCTATGAATGTAAGCACAAAAGGACATATAAAGGCTGACTATCCAAAGCTCAAGTATAAGAAGAAATATGAGTAAAATGACAAGAAGTACAAAAAGGAAATGAAAGAAACTTGGAGTGCCTCTGAGGATAGTTCAAGAGACTCAGAGACATCACATGATGAACAGGCTAATAAATCCAATATGTGTTTTATGAAAAACACATCTGAGGTAACAATGAACTCTTCTGTACATAATTCATACTATTCTGAAGAGGAAAGTAACTCTACAAATATGACTAATGAGGAAATGTTTGAATACTATAACATGATTGAAGAGACATGAAATGAATTAAAATATAAATATAAATCATTGAAGAAACAACATGATCTCACTGTAAATATTAAATATAAACTTACTACTAAAAAGGAGAAAAATGATAAACTGCTCAAAGAAAACAATGAATTAAAAATGTCAAATGAGAAATTAAAAAGTGACTTAGAAAAGTTTACTAATGGAAAAAAATACCCTTACCCAAATTCTAGGAAAAAAATTGCCCCTAAATAAAATACTTGCATTGGTTATCAACCTGGTAAAAAAACCTTGGTAGAACAAATTTTGTTTCAAAACCTAGGACATATGGTTTTGTTCCCAGTTCTGGACACAACTCAACTAGCTCAAGTCTTGATACATATTCTACTATTTAAAATTTTTGTGGACCAAATATAGTTTATTTTTTAAATACTTTACATAATGCTTATAGGAAACCTATGAGACAAATATGGGATCCTAAAGCACTTATTACTAATGTTACTGGACCCAAACGAGTATGGGTACCAAAATATGTCTTCTCTTGATCATGTTATAGGAAATATGCTTAAATAGATCCTACAAAAATCTATGGTACGTTGACAGTGGATGTTCAAGGAACATGACAGAAGACTACTCATGCTTCAATAACTTGATAAAAGTAGATGGAGGAAATGTCACATTTGGTGACAATGCTAAAGGGAAAATCATTGGCTTAGGCTACATTGGTAACACTAATTAGATTTTAATTTCTGAAGTACTGTTTGTTAATGGCTTAAAATATAATCTGCTTAGTATCTCACAATTATGTGATGATGGATATCATGTTAAATTTGAAAATGATGCCTGTAATGTCTTTAATTCTAAAGATAAACTAGTATTTTCTGCATCAAGGAATGAAAATGTTTATTCTGTTTATTTATATTCCTTAGCTTCTAAAAATGCTTCATGCTTAAGTGTATTTCATAAATAATCTTGGCTCTGGTATAGGAGACTAGGACACTATAATGTTCACTCCCTTAGAAAGCTAACTAGAAAAGGCCAAGTTAAAGACTTACCCAAACTTGTGTTTCCATATGAAAAAGTATGTAATACCTGTCAAAAGGGAAAACAACACAAAATCTCTTTCAAAACAGAGAAAGAAGTTTCTACTTCTCAACCTCTCAAATTGGTTCACATGGATTTGTTTAGACCATCTAGAGTTTCTAGTTTAAATGGGAAGCACTATGTTTATGTTCTGGTAGATGATTTTTCTAGATATACCTAAACCTTCTTCATGGCTCAAAAAAGTGAAGCCTGCTCTTATTTTAATAAGTATGCCAAGTCTGTAGAAAATCTTAGTGGCCTTAAAATTAAATCTTTAAGAAGTGATCATGACCGTGAGTTTGAAAATCAAGAGTTTGAATCCTTTTTCTCACAAAATGGTTATAGTCACAGTTTCTCTTCCCCTAAATACCTCATCAGAATGGTGTTGTAGAAAGAAGAAATATAACCTTGCAAGAAATTTCTAGAACAATTCTTAGTGAATATGACTTACCTATTTACTTTTGGGCTGAAGCTATTAATATAGCATGCTACATAATCAATAGAGTCTTGATTAGACCAATTCTCAAAAAGACCCCATATGAACTCTGGTACAATAGGAAGCCTAAGGTTAATTACTTTAGAGTTTTTGGTTGCAAAGTATTTATTCTTAAAACTAAGTATAATCTTGAAAAATTTTCATCCAAAAGTGATGAAGGAGTTTTCCTAGGTTACTCAATATTAAGTAAAGATTATAGAGTATTCAATAAGAGAACTAAATGTGTGGAAGAATATGTTCATATCAAGTTTGATGAAACAGATCCACATGAGCCTAGAACCATCCAAGAAAATCTGAAGGATGATGTATCAAATCTGAACATCAACTCAAAATCCTCAAAATCCTCTATGAAAGAATCTGCGAAAACTTCCAATTTTGGAAATTCCCTACAACCGAGTCATAATGACCCAAATCTATTGATGAACTTTAAATCACTAGTACCTCTTTTTCTATAAAGGTTAGAACCCTTAAAAACCATCCCTTAGATGCTATTGTAGGAGACTTAGAGAAAGGAACACAAACTAGGGCTTCTCTTAGAAATCAGGTTGAACATCAAGCCTTCTTGTCACAACTTGAACCTAAAAACATTGATGATGCCATAAATGATGAATTTTAGGTAATGGATATGCAAGAAGAACTTAATCAGTTTGAAAGAAACAAATTTTGAAAACTTGTTGAAAGACCCAAGGACACATTCATTATAGGAACTAAATGGGTGTTTAGAAATAAGGTAGATGAAGCTGGAAATATAGTTAGGAACAAGGCTAGATTAGTTGCACAAGGCTATAGTCAAGAAGAAGGAATTGACTATGAGGAGACCTTTTCTCCAGTATCCAGACTTGAAGCCATTAGAATCATACTTGCCTATGATGCACATCTTAATTTCAAACTATATCAAATGGATGTTAAGAGTGCATTCTTAAATGGGTATATAGTTGAGGATGTATTTGTTGAACAACCCCTGGATTTATAAATCCTTATTTTCCCAATCATATTTTTCAAACTATCAAAAGATTTATATGGTTTAAAGTAAGATCCAAGATCTTGGTATGATAGATTGAGTACTTTTCTCATTTCCAAAGGTTTTACAAAAGGAATAGCTGATCCTACCCTCTGTATAAAATGAATTTATAATCATGTTTTAGTTGTTCAAATCTATGTAGATGATATTATTTTTGGATCTTCAAAAATCTCATTATGTATTGATTTTTCTAAAATGATGCAAAAAAAATTTGAAATGAGTTTAATGGGTGAACTAAAATTCTTTCTTAGATTTCAAATCTTTTAAAATATTGATGGAATTGTTTTAACTCAAAGTAAATACACTAGAGATCTTCTAAAATGTTTTGTATTGGATAAAAATAAAAGTAGTGACACTCCCATGAGTACCACCTGTAAGTTGGATCTTAATGAAGATGGAAATGTTTTTGATCAAACCACTTATAGAGTAATGATTGGAAGGTTAATCTACTTAACTACTAGTCGTTTAGACATTATGTTTAGTGTGTGTATGTGTTCTTGTTTTCAAGAAAATCCTAAAGAATCTCATTTAAATGTTGTAAAGATAATTTTCAAATAACTCAAGTATACACCCAATCTAGGACTGTTCTATCCTAAAGGAAAATCATTTGAACTAGTTAGTTATTCTGATGATGACTTTGGTGGATGTATGTTAGATAAAAAGAGCACCTCTGGAACATGTCACCTTTTAGGAAAGTCACTAGTATCATGGTGTAGTAAGAAACAAAATTCTGTTGCATTATCTACTGCAGAAGCTGAATACATAGCTGCTGGCAGTTGTTATTCCCAAAATTTGTGGATGAAACACACATTACTAGATTATGGATATCAATTTAGACATATACCAATAAATTGTGACAACACAAGTGCTATTAACATCTCAAAAAATCATGTTTCACATTCTAGGACAAAACATATTGATGTAAGACATCACTTTTTGAGAGATCATTATCAGAAAGGTGATATCACCTTGGAATTCATTGGTACTGAATATCAACTTGCTAATATATTAACTAAACCATTAAATTCTGAGAGAATAGACTACATCATACATGATATCAGCATGATAAATCTTAAATAGATATCTTACTTGTCTTACTGTTCGACATTTTTCTATATTATACTTTACGGTTTCATGATTACAGTTTCTCAGTTACTATCTCTTAGGTTTATGGTCTCACCATTGGCACTTTGTACATATGGTATGACATTTACTGTCTCACTGTAACGCGCACTGAACAGTTCACTCACCATCTCACCATGATGATAACTCACTATCTCACCGTGACGACAACTCACTATCTCACCAGAATGACCACTCACGGTCTCACCATGAAAATTCTTTATGTTTTTCTTTAAACCCGTATCGTGATAATTATCATTTCACCTCTTTTACTTTCCCGTGTTTTTATTTTTGTGACGTTTGGCATTCCTAAATGATAAAACAAAAAGTTTCACTCGGTTCTTCACCCAGTCTTTCTTCTATTCACTTGTTTCGAACCCTTTCAACCTTGGAACTCTCTCTCTCTCTCTCTCAAACCTTCAGTGGATGCCTAGAATGAAACCTCCATCATCATCCACACCTGAGAAGCGCAACCCGAAGAAGAAGAAGATTTCACCTAAGCTGACACCCGAAGGACCTCTAAATTTGAATCTGGTAAATCACAGTATTGTACCTGAGAAAGAAATATTCCCCAAATGGATTCTGTCCATAAAATCTCTGGTCTTGAAAGTGTTAAAAGAACAAGGCTGGTTAGAGTGGTTCTAAAGGGAGAATAGACCCATCTATCCTAGTTTAGTAGCTCAGTTCTTCCAGTACGTATAGTTCTCTTTTGACTCTGGAGAAAGTTATGTTGTGAGGAGTTAGATTAATGGCCAAAGATGCTCCTTCTCTTAGAGGTTATGAGATGTATGCCTTAGTATACCTCATTAAGGAATATGTGAGGATTATCATAGAGGACCTCCACCTTCAACCGATTTCTTTGATCTATAAGATGCTCTGAAAACCCTAACCAGAAATGGCACCAAGAGAAGGGCCATCACTGCTGAACTAAATGGAGAAACAAGGCTTCTATTTAAGTTTGTTCAAAATCTAGTTAGTCCAAGAAAAGGTGATTTTTTTGTGTTAAAATATCAGGATTCATTCTTGATCCACCTTATGAAAAATGGATATAAGATCAACCTGTGTAAGTACATCATTCACCATATGTATGAGTTGATCAAGGTTACATCCAAGTACACTTCTCTATTCTACTCTTGGCTGATATCAACCATGATTTCTGCAAAAGGCGTGGTTGGACCTAATGAAGAAGTGCTTATGGACTATGAGTACTGTCTCTCTAAATCCATCATCAAGAGAATGAATAAAAAATTGATTCCTTGGAAAAAGGAATGGGTGGAAGACAATGATATGGTTTATGAGATGTTTAATCCTGTGGATTATCCATCAAGGCCGAAAGACATTTCTGATCCTGGTTTGGAACCAGATGAACTTGTTGAGTATTTAGAAGAAGAGGAAGAAGAGGCTGAAGTACCCCATAGGGAAGCAGTTATTGTTGATGAAGAAAGGATTATTGTTCCTCATGTTGTTCTTGAGGAAGAAGTTTCAGCCCCTAGAGATGTTGTCAATATAGAAATCCAACCTGAGGCTGAAAAAGAATCAGTTGTCACAGAATCTGAGAAGCAAGCCACGAAAGAGCCTACTGTAGAAGAACTCCCTATTGTGCAAGAAGAAAATCTAGAAGAACTCCCTGTTGTGCAAGAAGAAAATCTAGAAGAACTCCCTATTGTGCAAGAAGAAAATCTAGAAGAACTCCCTATTGTGTAAGATGAAAATCTAGAAGAACTCCTTTTGTACAAGAAGAAAATATAGAAGAAATCCCTATTGTGCAATAAGTGAATCTGGAGGAACCCCCTATGGAACAGTCTATTCCTGAAATCATACCCTCTGCTGAAGAAAGGATGGAGATGTCTTTTCAGCTAGCTAGACAAGAAATGAATGAGGAACTTAGAGCTGAGTTTGTGGATTTAGAACAAGCTCCTAAGCCTCTTAGTCCTAAGAAGGAAACACCTTTTGAGGGGGAGGAAACCCCAAATCTTGAGTCTAATAAAGCCTCACATCCACCAGAGTCAAGTCCTGTGGACACTCAGTACAAATTTCCTAGTTTCTATGATGTGAATGAGTCTCAGCAGGTTACTGCAACTGGGCTTGATCTTTATTCCTTATTTCAGTTTAAATAATTCACAAAATTTGTAATTGAGAAGGAACCTGAACCTGAACCTGACCCTGTACCAATTCCTACACCTGAACCTTTATTTGAACAGCTGTCCTTTGTCAGTAAGGATGATCTGAAGGCATTTGGAGATATTCTCTTATCTGGCATTGAGAAACTTATGAACTCCCAACCTTGTCCTATGACAAATTTAAGTGAGAGAGATTCCTCACTATTATTGGAAAAGATTATTTGGAAAATACAACCTAAGATGCTCCATGAGATTCAAGAAGTGCGAGTTGAAAATAATCTTCTCTATAATGAAATCACAACCCTAAGAAGCATGGTTGAAGACATACAAAAAGAGATGAATTCGAGATCAGAGCCTGTTACTGCTCCTCTAGCACCCACTGTTTCTCAAATCCGTCGAGATGTTATGTCTCAGATTCAGCCTTATCTGGAATCCTTCGATGAAAAGATTGCAGAAAGGCACAAACATATGTTGAAGGATATGAGAGATATTTTGGTGAACTTTAATAAACTCATTGATGGGTACACTGGTTGTCTTCAAAAGGTACTAAATCAGCTCAAATCTCTGACAAAAGCCGTCAAAGATTCTAATACCTCTGTTCAATCCTCTACACCTTCCTTGGACTATAATTTACTCAAATCATTAGTAAAAGAAGAGCTTCAGAATGTTTTCAGTGTCTTTAATGTGGATTCTTTATCTGAAGTTTTCAAGAACAGTGATAGAGTTCTTGACCTTGTACAAATTCACTCCAAGATTACAAATGATGTCCAGTAGGAGATTTCTAAGAATGTAGACTTCTATTTCAACATAATTTTCTCCAAGACTGATATGACCAACCACTTAGAATACCTTGTAGAGAATCTGCCAATGCTTCCTGTGACTCAAGCCTTCAAAACCCAAGTCCAGAAGCTAACCGAGTTTACCCGATTATTGGACAAGTTTATGAAAAACAAATATGGATTTGAAAAAGCCATGTAGTATGGTGGAGATATTATTGAAGACTTAATCAAACTCTTGAGACCTTATCTTCATGTCCAGAGAACAAAAATTGTCGCTCCAGCGGCTGCACCTCTCAGACCTGGGCTGCCTACCTTCACCTCTGCCTTAGCCTCAACTACCATGTCTGTTGGCCAAGCTCTTAGTCAGATTAGGCCTGTGATTCTTGATCAGCAACTGCCTAGATCTTCTACTACTCCTACCCTGGCTCCCTAAGTCCTTGAAGGTCTCCCTTTACCCTCTTTATCTACAACGTCTCTACCTTCTTCTACATCAACCACTGCCCCTCTGGATTTCTATTCTACTGCTGTTAAAGTCCAAGAGAAGGCCAATCCCTGAAGAAGATCAGTGCCTACTCTTTTTTTATGTGGATTCCATTTTTTTTTGTATTTCTCCTTTATTTTGTACTACCCTATGTTTACTTTTAATGGAATGTGCACTATTTTCTATCTCTTCTTTCAACTTTTTGATAATCCCAAAAGGGGGAGAAGTTTCTATATGTTATTTTCTCTATAGTTTCATCCAATTTACACTTTAACTGTACATGATTTGTGATCATCTAAAAGGGGGAGATTGTTGGAATCCTCATGTATTAATCATGTTTTAATGATCACAAATCTTATTCAACCTAGTTAACTTATAAATTATATCCAATCATGTGTATTTATGTTTCATGTTCTCTCATGCTTTATAATGGTTAAGCTCAATCCATTTCATGCATATCACTGTTTAAGTTTGAATACAATTATTTTCCTAAGTACAAGACACCGTGAAGCAAGACACCGTGAAGCCAGATACTGTAAACTAGACACTGTGAAGCGAGACACCATAAAACAGACACTGTGAATCCAGACACCGTAAACCAAACACCATGAAGCCAGACACCGTGAACAAGACACCATGAACAAGACACCATGAAACAAGACACCGTGAATAAGACACCAGGAAACAAGATACTGTGAATAATACACCATAAATGAGACACCGTGACACTCAGACACTGTGATGTCTAGACACCGTGTGAAGAAGACACTATTTTCATAACTTACTGTGACACCGTTTCTTAACCTATTTTGTTGTCTTTCAATTTAATTTCTAACGGTCATATTTGATGCCTTTAATGCACTAACATAATTAATGTTTCTTTGTAGACATAGTATGAGTTACGAGGTGTAGAACAGATGGAACCTGTCAGCTAAAACTTATGCATTTGAAGATAAAGACAAAAGTGTGCCCAAGAACAAATAGAGAGATAATGAATGAAAAACAAGTCGGTGAGCACGACTTCAAAGAACATATTACAAGATTTTCAAAAGGAAGAATTGTTACATGCATGCAATCTGACTCTGCTAATGAACATACAAAGTACACTGGAATCCAGATAACATCTCCGCATTATCAAAACTAGTGAAGAACACAAGCTGAATCACGACACTCTGTTTTTCACACAACTTCCAAAGAAGGACTCAGAGCTTCATCTGCTTCAATACAAAGAAGTCCAGAGCTGGATTGACCTTACACACGAGAATTATAACCTCATATTTATATTCTTGCTCGACCGTGATCATATTTTTATTTAAATTATGAGTAGTGCGTTCCCCTGCCTATTTTGACACACACTGGCTCCCGAGCTGAACTGGAGGATATTGAAATCCTTACACCAAACTCTTTATACTTTTGATTACCCACGACAACTATGGAAGAGGTCCTTGTGTGTCCTGGTTATTATTTTGTTTACCCATGAAAACTATGGAAGAGGTCCCTATGTGACCTGGATAGTCTGTGTACTGTTGTTAACCTGAATCCAGGGTGTGGATCAAAGTTTATTTATATAAGCTGCTTGGTGGTAGGTGATCACCAAGTGGAGTGGATTAGGTCTCAGCTTGAGACTGAACCACTTATTTCATATCCGTTGTGCTGTTCAAATTTAGTCTTCTCTATTTTACTGCTATATTGCATAATCTAGAAATCACTAATTTCAATTTGATAGTTAGTAATGGAAAGAAGTTATAACTGGTTTTTATTAGTAGGATAACTTCAAAAGTAATATTAATAACACAAATTAAGATTACTGAGAATTAATAAATCTTCTAAAAATCTATTTAAAAAGTCAAACTCTTATAACAGTATAACCTTGATTAACTGGGCTGTATCTATTTTTGGGGAAACCATTTCTTTTAAAAATAATATTCTTGTAATAGAAATTTTTATATTTACTCAATTCAACCCTCCCCTCTTGAGTAAACTACTCCGACCAACATTTTCTTAATCAAATTTTCAACTTTTTTGGAATACAAAAAATTTGTTTCCTACAACAACTCCAACAAACAGTTTGAATAGTTTACACACTTACATTACTAAATTCATAGCATACCCACAACTCACCCTTTATACATGATTTATTTAAGGATAGATTTAGGAAACAATTATCCCCCTTGAAAACACTATCCAAAGGTAAGATGAGAGTGGGGAAAATACAAATACCTCAACCTTGATGAGAAAGAGGTTGGATGCCCATATTGAACCTCAATTTAGAAAAATATTCCTTCGGTAAAGGTTTAGTTAAAATGTCTAAAACTTGTTCCGATGTTCGAAAATATTCCATATTCAACTCATTATTCTCCACATTCTCTTTAATGAAATGATATTTGATATCAATATTTTTTTAATAAGAATGTTATATAGGATTTTTGGTAAGGTTGATTTCACTTTGATTATCACAACCTGAGAGCAAGGGTAACTTTACTTCAACAAGTAAGTCTTCTAAATGAGTCTTCATCCACATAAGTTGGTTAGTGTCTTGAATGGAATAAATATACTCATCTTCAACTGTATTAAGAGTAACTGAGTTCTGTTTATTTTTATGAAAACTAACACAACTTTTACCTATAAAGAAAACTCCACTAGATGTGGATCTTCTATTATCAAAATTTCCCACCCAATCATCATCTAAATACACATCAATAATTTATGTGCTATAATACCTGATTTTTAAATTTTTTGTGCCTTTGATGTATCTGAGAATTATTTTCCACTAAGTAAATATGATTCTTTATGATCACTCTGAAATCTTGAACATAAGGTAAAAACCTAAAAATGTCAGATCTTAAGGTAGTCAAATACAAAAAACTTCTTACCAACTTTAGAAACTCTTTCTAATAAACTTCCATATATTCTTCATCTTTAGTTAATTTTGTTCCCACTGAAATTGGTGTGAAACTAGTTTTTAATTTTCCATGCTTAACTTCTTAAGAAGTTCCTTAACATAATTTTCTTGAGAAATAAAAATGTGTTTCTTCTTTTTTAAAATTTGTAACCCAAGAAATTATTTAATTTCTACTAGAATGGACATCTCAGACAAATTTTTCAACTCTTCAGTAAATATTTTACATGATTTTTCATCATTCCCAGTAAAGATAATTTCATCAACATAAACAATTATGATGAGGGAAAACTTCTATCTTTATTTGATTTAAATATTGCTATCAAATCTTCCTTTCTTAAAACTCATCTTGCTTAAGAAAGTATCCAATTTTTAATACTAAGAACTTTGAGCTTGTTTTAGACCATACAAGTCTTTCTTAAATATTCACACATAACTTTCATCATTCCCAACAACAAACCCACATGGGTTTCCTGTGTAAAATTCCTCATCAAGACCCCATTCAGAAATGTGGAATTTACATCCAGTTGAATAATTTTGTAATTTTTTCATGCAGTAATAGAAATATTTTTTTTATTGTTTCTAACCTTTCCACCATAGAAAAATTTTCATCAAAATAAAAACCTTTAATTTTTGTGTAACCTTTTCACACTAATATTTCCTTGTTCCTTATCACTTCACCTTCTTAATTCATCTTGTTTCGAAAATATCACTTTATACCAATAACATTTATGTTATTTGGTTTAGGTACAAGTTCCCATGTATCATTATTTTCTGTTTGATGAAGATCTTCATTCATGGCCTGAACCCATTCTAGATACTCAGAGGCTTCATTTACATCATTCAACTCAACCTTTGAATAAAAATAATTAAATGAAATTATTCTTCTTGATTGAACATTTTTATGTTTATCACTAATAATGTTCTGATCCTCCACTTGCTTCCTCAGTCTGGGATGAGATTTTTGAGTTTCTTCCTCATAAATTGAAATATTTGAGTCCGATTCTTCTTCTTGAGTAGGATTACAATTGTTTGTATCCTTATCATAAATGTTAACAAAACTTTCTTTATCTTGCTCAAATTTCTTATCTTCATGAGTCTATTTATCCTCCTCAAGTTTTTCAATAACTTTCACATCATTAGATTAAAAAATTATTTTTTATTCTTTGTTAAAACACTTGTATCCTCTTCCTTATGGATAATAGCTAAGAATTATTCCATCTTAACCTTTCTTCTCAAACTTCCCAAGGTTTACACCTTTATTATTTATAGTATATGGACTCCTAAAAACTCTTAAGTGTTTCAAACATGGAGATTTTCCATAAAAAAATTCATATAGATTCATATATGAAATTGGAATATAAAAACATAGGTTTTTAATATACACATTAGTACTCATGTATTTCCTCTAATAATAATGAGAATGACCATGTTCAAGTAACATTGTTCTCCCTATTTCCAACAAACTTCTATTCTTCCTTTTAGAAACCCAATTTTTTTGAGGAGTGTATGGGGAACTATAATCATGCCAAATTTCATACTTCTCAAGATAACTTTCAAATTTATCATTCTTATACTCACCATCATTATTAGTTCTAAACTTATTCACTGAATAATCACATTCCTTCTCATCTTTCCTCCTAAAATTTTTAAACATTTTTAGAGAATATGACTTATGCTTCATATACATAACACAAGTAATGCAAGTAAAGCCATCAATGAAAGTGATGAAGTAATTATCTCTATTATTTGATTATTTTTTCATTATCCCACATATATAAAAATGAATAAGTTTTAGGGGCTATTTCGAATAAATGTAAACTTTATTATGCACATAATTTGTAATCTTTCCTTTCTGAAAAATATTGTAACACCAATATACTATTCTTGAAATACTAGTAATATCTTGCAAACTATATCACTTTGATAACTTACTCATGTTTCTATGACACATGTTTCTTAGTCTTTTAGGCCATAACTGATTCTATTACACCATACCCAAGTAACAAGAGTTTTGTATTTCACCAACTTGAAATAAATTTCCTTTTGTATGTTGGCTTATTCTAACTATCTTTCTATCTTCCTAAATTTTCACAAAAAATCCATCTTTTTTGAAAATGTTTTTTTTCATTCATAACAAAGTTGTGAAACACTTAGAAAGTTTTGTTTCATCCCATAAACATACAAATATTTCTTAGATTTTATCTTTTATTTCCCAATGATGGCAGATCTAACACCTTTGATTCTCAGGAATTTGTCATTTCTAAATGTCACTATTCATTATTTAAATACATTCACATTCTTCCAAAACATTAAATATCTTATCATATGATAAGAATACCCACTATAAATAATCTAAGGTTATTCTTATTTTGTATCTTTTAGGGTTCTTTCTATAAAAATATATTTTTCTTTCTTCATATCTGGATTCGGAGAATTGTTAACAAACTTTTTTTATGCAGATAAAAAAACAATGAAACCCTTTTAAAGATGTTTTGGTGGTTCAAACCTTTAAAAAATAGTTTCTAGGGGTTGGAATCTATTTTCATCTTTTACTATAACCTTCTTAGGTTTCTTCAAAACAACCTTATTAGACTTCTTCCTTTGAGGAGATTGAATCCCCATCAATCATCACCTTTCATAATTTGTGGAATAATAGTAATGTTGTTGGTTGAACCAACACATATTTTTCATATGAAAAAATACACCACAATTCCAGGAATATCCATATAAAGAATAATTTCCTCTAAAACTTCCATATTGACCAGAGTTGTGAACATGTTTCTCGAAAACCTTTTTATATTTCTTATCTGAACTTTGTTGACCATTAAACTTTATATTATCAACCAAAATCTTATTTTTCATCTCATCTTTCTTTTCATACTTATAGGAAACATAAGTAATAGAAACATTTCTATATTCAAAATTTTTAGAAACATTTTAAGACTCAAGGTTTTCAAAAACTTCTGAATTTTCCACTTTTTTAATCTTGGCCAAAAACACAACTTTCCTAACTTTCTTCTTTTAAGAAAAAATTCTAGCTTTATTCTCAACCTTTAAATGTATTTTTTTACATTTGTTAGGTTTCTATTTATGAGAAATTTCACTAAATTTATAGATATAGTTTGTGAAACTTGTGCCTTTCTGTTCAACTTTATATCATTTTTGTTGGACAAGTTCCAAATCTTCTTATTTTGTCTTCATTTTCACTTCCAAATGTTCATTATGATTCTTTTATTCCGTAGGATATTTATTGAAATCATCAATTTACTTTAGAAACTTAAATTTCTTATCAGGAAAACATTCTTGTTTATTTATTGAGGAACTTTTATTTTTCAACTTCCTGATTTATTTCTCTTTCCTTCCAATATTTCTAAGGAATTATTTCAATTATTCTTTCAGCTAATATTATAATAGAGTTTCTTATTCTTCTGAACTATTGCTTCTGAACTCTTCATCATTCACTATTTTAATAAAAGTATTCTCACTAGCATACTTAGTATATTTTAAGATTCACCATCATTATCTTCTTCTTATTCTTCTTGATCTTTAGATAAGAAATTTTTTCTTTTGGATTTGAAGAACTTTTTATCCTTCCCTATGGTAATTTTTTTATCCTTATCAGCCTATTTCTTCCATGATCTTCTTATCCTTATTTATTTTCCATCACTATCCTCTTATTTCTTTCTTTGAGGACAATTAGCCGCAAAGTTCCCAATGAATCCACATTCAAATCATTTCAAGGGAATATTACCTTTATATTTACATAAATCTCTTCTCACATTTTTGAAAACAAGGATAAAATATCATAAATATTTTGACATACCTCATTTTTGGAATCAGAGTCACTAGCTTCTTCTTCAATAAGAATCTTATTTGATTTCTCTTTTTTGGAAGCCTTGAAATACATTTCTCTATCAACTTTGGTTTTGTTTTTCATTTCATTATCCCTTCTCATTTTATAAGTGATGAGAAAGATATGAAAGTAATAAAAAGATAATGTTTTAGGATATGTATCTTTCAATGAATAAAATTTAGCATCAAAATTTTCAAGAAGGATTCTCAAGGTCATTTCAATAATTGAAGAATCTTATAACTTTTCACCAAGACATCTGATAGTGATGATAATGTCACTCACCCTAGTAAGGAAGTCACCAACAGATTCCTACTCACCTATCTTGAGATCTTCATACTTGAACCTCAAAATTTTTAAATTTTCCTTATTCATATTTTTATTACCTTCATATATATCTTTCAATTTATCCCATATACCTTTAGATATAGAAACACCCATCACCATTAAAAATACACTATCAGAAAGTGATGAAAGTAAAGAATTCTTAGCTCTTAAATTATTCTCAAGATTTTTATTGTCAACAGATGTAAGAGGGAATTTATCATCAATGGGAGGAAAACCATCTATTGTAGCTTCAAGAACATCATACCTAATAGACATGAGATAAGGAAATATTTTATCTTTCCAGATATGGTATTTATTTCCATTGAAAATCTGGATACCTTTACTGTTGACACAATTCAAATTCTTTATCAACTTCTATTCAAAAGTTCAATAAAGAATAAATAAAGGGAACCTTCAACTCTGATGGAAATTGTAATTGCCCAGTCAAGATAGTTGTGTCACTGAGAGGGGGAGGGGGTGAATCAATGATATCATTTTCTTTTATGTTTCCTTATGAAAAAAACTTCACCTCCTATTAAATATTTTTTTACCTACTAAAAAAAATTTAAACACACATTTATAGGAAGACAAAAATTTAAAAGTTTCACCACTCAATAAGAGTATCTATATCCTTGGTATGGTTTAGAAACAATAAAATACCACACAATTCACTAGAGAAAAATCCTTTTGTGTGCAATACAATGAGTAGAATATTACCTTACACTCATGTAGAACTATAATAAATACAATAGTGCATATGCTTCAAGTAGCACAACATGATATAAGTATGTTTTTTGTAACAAACATGTTAAAATATTTCTGGATTAACTTTCAAAAATATTATATTTCAAAACAAATCTTTACTTTTTTACCCAGAAGTTGGTAAGAACATATTCTAGAATTTTTAATAAAACTCAGTCTGATTTCCTAGTCTGATTTCCCCAATTTTATTTCTCAATATGGAAAATACATGCCTCTATCTGAATATGGTTAGACAAATTTGGAATTCTTCTTCTTCTTCAATCTATAAATCACAATACATTTTTTCTAGCCCGATGTTTCATTCCAATATGATGACTATCTGAATATGATCTTGTCTCTTATCCTTTGTTTCTTCTATCTGGAAAAATTATTCAACAAAACTCAATTAGGAAAATTATTCTCTCTAGAATTCTTCAGTTCTCCACATTCTCTCTTCCTTTCATGAATAGTAATTATTTCAGATGAAAGTATAAAGTACTTTACCTTTTATAGTCACCCAAAAGTGGTTTGGACGATATTCTTGAAATGTTTCTCACTCAACCAAATTTACCCGAATCATAAACTCTCCTTGAATTTTGGGTACATCTTGACTTAGTCAACACTTCTCAACTCTTCCAAAACCTTCTCAAATATTTTAACAACTTCATATTGCTTCTGAATTATTTAAAAAATTCTAGTCTGATTCAAATTCTCCAATCCAATTTTCTCAACATAATTTCTTTATTATAATTCTCCATACCAACTGATAAAAACAAAAACAAACATATTCTTCAAGATTCAATCTCTCCCTTGTCAAAATGTTTTTATCTTCTTCAAGATATTTTTGAATCTTCAAATATTCTTGATTTTTTATCTCTTTTTAAAGTATTCAATGCTTCAGAATATCTAACAAATATTCAGTCTGAATCTGATTCTTAATTCTAATTTCCCAATTACAATCTGCCTCATTATGATGAATAAAAATGTAAAACAATAGTTTCTTCATTATATTACTCTGTTCTAAATGTAAGAAGGAAAACATATGTCTTTTCATTAAAATTATTTTAACCAACTCTCATTTTAATTTCTTTATTACGATGAATATAGTAGATTCTTTAAAAATTATTCAACCACTTTTACATATTATTTTTTGAATATGATACCAATAAAATTTCATCACTTTACTTCTTTATCTTTTATGATTATGAAACTCATCAAATTATTTCTCTGAAAATTTAAATATTTTGGATTTTAGTCTTACTGAAAACCAGCACCTTCATTATGATCAACCTTCTTATCCTTTAAACAAATATACATCTAATAAACTCATTATGATTATCTTGAGACCGAAAATCTTCACCTTCACCAACTTTATTTTTATTAAATTTTTTATTATGTATCATGACTTCCTTCATGACTTTGAATTCATTGAAGACTAGGTTTAGCATTATCTGACTTATAATGGAAAGTATTGTAAATTCCCATTCCTCCAACAACATTTTTATTTTCTATTTATCCTGAATACAATTTTCTTGAATACAATAGGCATCACTTTTTCTCCCCCTTTTATTCATAAATCTTGAATTACAAGTTTTACAACTTACTTATGATTTATGATAACTTCAAGATAAAAAAAGAATCATTAGATATATATCCTATTCATGTAGACTCTAATTCTTCCCTATTTTGATTAAACCTTTTATTCTGAATTCAGGGTGATCCTAATGGTACTTTAATTCCAAAAAGCTTCTCCTTAATCTGATATACCTTTTCAATCATTATGAGTCCAATTTCTTGAATATAACAGTTAATCTGATTTTCACCAAAAAACAAAGTGAGGTGATTTATCCTTCCTTGATATTTCCTTGAAAAAAGAAAATTCCTAAATATGATAATCTTCCCCATCATCTTGGTCCTAACACAAAGCACATTGATCTTATATATCATTTCATCATATAGAAGGTAGTAAAAGGTGTTGTAAAACTTGTGTTTGTTGGAACAAAGGAACAAATTGAAGATATTTTCATAAAATAATTTACCAAAGAGTGGTTCTCTTAGTAATAGATTACACTTTATGTTAATCCTTCCCCTTTCACTTAAAAATAGGTAGAAGCACTAACCTCACAAGGTTTTGGATTTTGTAATAAAATAAGGATAAGAAAAGTGGAACAACTATTAATTTTTTATAAAAGGGGGAGAAGATTTTCCTAATAGGTGTGAACACATCTTATGGTTGTCAATATATATGGTTATTGAAAAAAGAACTAATATTTATGGTGAGTTGAAAGTGATTATATGTAAAAAATATTTAAATCACTTGGAAAATATTTTATTAACACTAGGGGATAAAATTATTTAAAAAACAAAATATTGTCCCGGGGTGTGGTTTCAAGATGAATATAATTTTAGATAGGATATGATTTAATTATTTTGAGTGAGTTTAATAATATCAATTATGATTTTGAGAAGCTGTTGGAAAGAGATGAATTGGTTTTAAAACAAATCTAAAGGGAAAGATTGAAGTTCCCCTTAGAATTATTTATGGTTACTGTATTTGTTGTTAAACACTTCAGATAAATAGTGTAAAATATGCTGGAACTTGTTTAAAGTGTTTTTGAGTAGTTTAGAGATAGTTGGAATTAACTTAGAAGAAGTTCTATAATTTTTTGAATGAGATTTGAATTATGTGTTTGTCACTAAAAAATGGACGAGTCTGTTTTGTATAACTTTGGAGTTATAGCATATGAATTCCTTTAAAGGTGTATGACTTTATAGGTAGATCATATGAATTTAAGTCAATTAATATGACTTTATAGATAAATCATATGACTTTAGCTCATTTTTTATGATTTCATTCCAAATATATGACTTTAAGATTTTCTCATGACTCCACAATTCATACGAACTTCAAGTTGGTCAAAAAATTGGTAATGACATGATAGTGTGTGAATTATTATGAAAAAAATATTATTGGTCTGAATAAATATGGAAATAGGGTGGTATTTCCTTTTAAAAACATGTTAAAAAATAAAACGAAATTTGATGGAGTTAAAATAATTAAAGTGATAACTAGAATTAAAATAGATGAGTGCAATAAAAATATAAATTTAAAAAACAAAGAATAAGATATTGACAAATGAGTTAAAAAATAATCAAAAAATGGATGCCTAAATCTCCTCTCATCAACATCCTTGAGGGGTTTTGGTCTAAACCTTGATTTTTAATGGTTATAGAAAGAACCATAAACATTTTCTTGTAATTTAAGTAAGGAAATACATTTACAAGTAAAAAACTCTTTTTTTAAAGTTCGTACCTAAAAACCCAAATAAATAGCTTGACTTTTAGTTTTTGTGGCTATAAACACAAATACACAGCTAGCCTTTTAGTGGCTATGGATAGAAACCCAAATCCCCTTAATTTCAAGGTAGTAAGCACCTATCCCCCTTATACTCAATTGTAGTTAGAATACAAGAAAATAAAAAAATAAGAGACTTAATTTATGTAAGACCTTTGTATCCCACTCACTATAGAGACCAAGAACCTAATATCCTAGAGCCAGTGGTTACTTTATTACATTAGTATTAAATACATGAAATCTATTCCAAAAGTACTGAATAGTTTTGCAGTCTTGGTAAACTAGATACATACTCAAATCCCATATTACATTTGAAAAAATAAAATAAAATATAGTATTTTATTTAGGATAATATTTATTACCTCTATAATATCCTTGAATATCAATAATAAAACATTTCTTGGTATCCTGGGGAAAGGAAATAGAAGAAAGGGTTGGGCTCAGATGCTTAGTAAGGGATTGCATACAGTCGAAGCTAAGTAAGGAGTAAATAAATGATGATCAAATAATTCCGAATAAATAATAAAATGAGTTTGAAACTTATCTATGGATATAAAAACTATTCAAATAAATTCATGGACATCAATAACTAATTTTATAATGATGGAATTCATACTACTAGACATCTGAACTTACCATAAAGGCCTTATGCTAAGACATCTAAAATATACCATCATGGTATCATTCCAATAAATCTTACATAAACAGGTAAGGCCTTAGCCAAATACCCAATATATTTTTTCTCATGAGACCCACCATTGCATTCAGGGGCTATGTAATTCTAGGACCCTTTCATCACTAAATAAGTATAATGCATTCATTATATAAATAAATGAAATAACTTAATCAATTGTTCATATTGAAAGAACTAGTATATAAAATATCAATACTTTCCCCAATTAATATGATCATAAAACATACAAAAAAATATCTTGGATGGTATCATAAGTTTACAACCTCATTAAATAATAATATTTAACTAAGGATTATGACATAAATGAAAATACTTTAAAAAGTTCATTGGAAAATTTCTTGAGGAAAAAACCCTTTTTTTACTTTGAAAAAAATTATTTAAAATATTAAAATTTACCAAATATTAAGGAAAAAATTTTATTTGAAAATAAACATTAAAAAATGTAATGTAATTTTCAAATCAAAGATTATTCATGTTGGTAGGAAATTTTTTTGTTGCCGTATAAGTTAAAAAAACATTCATCTCACATTTTTGTAAAAATATAAAAAAGTACCTCATTCAGAAAATGAAAAGAAGAATAATTTTAAAAAAATTTGTAAAAAAGTAAAACTTGGGAAAAAAATATTTAATAAATAATTGTATAATGTTAAAATAATCCTCTTATACATTTTAAGGAAAATATGTACATGGAAGAGGAAGCTTTTATATCTGGTAGGAAAACAAGGTCAATTTTCCTTAAAAACATTATTTCGGTATCTTAAGTACCTAAAGAGAAGAAAATGGAAGGAAAATTGTAATTATATAAATAAAAAATGGATAATAAAATATATTATATTTAATATAGAAATATCAAATAATTCTTCTAATTGATACTTAAACAAAAAAAATCCCGAAAATTGATGAGATTGTTAAATAAACCCTTAACTTAGTTTCAAATTCCATTATATTTGTCTAACACACTTGTATAATAAATATATATTTATTAAAAATATATTCCAAAACTATAATCATATATATCAAACTGTATATAATTTACTTATAATATTTTATCACCCATTTATTAATAATTATTTGTTAAAATCACAGTTCTAGGTGATAACCGATTTGTTCTTCATGTATGTTTTGGTTTAGTAATTGTGGTCCTTATACTTTGATTATAGTTCCATAATATATATAATGTTAATAATGATATAATTATCATATATATATATATATATATTAATTATATATTTATTTAGATTAAATCATAAAATATAGAGATAGAAAAATTAATTACACCGTTCATAGAAACAGTAGGCCCTACATATGCATGAGTGTTGTTTTCAATTTTCGATGGATAAAAAGAAATAAAGGTAAATAATATTTTTATAATAATTATTATAAAATATAAATAATATATATTAATTAAATATTTCCTTATTACTATCCAGGTAAAACTAAAATGAAAATAAAATCACATTGCTTTGTGGAGGTGGTAGTCCACCCATATGCACGAGTGACATTATCATTTTCCAAAAGATTTGAAGGTAAGAAGATTGATATTATATTATAATTCTAGACGAATAATTATTTCATAAATATAATATATAAAAATTAAATTCATCATAATACAAATCCAAAAAATATGGTTATGAAAAATGAATTGTATCACGACGTGGAGATGGTAAGTCGTATGTACGCATGAGCGATACTTTCACTTTCCATTTGATGGAAAATAGGGAAAAATTGTGGTTTGATAATCATAATAACATTAAATTATTATTTTTATAATTAATTTATTATTTTATGATAAATACAAAAAATTTAGAGGAGGTGGAAGAAGAAATCAATTGAAAGAGGTTGGGTAAGATGATTACCTCTTCTTCGGGAGACATCTTTTAGATCCATTCTTAAGGAACCTAAGGATCATATTTTGGGGAGAAAAAAACCACATAAATTGTATATTTATATTTATAATTGTAATGGTAATGTATTGGATGATATAGGTTGTTTAAATAGGTGTAAATAAGAGAAGGCATGGTGTCCTTTCATAAGAGAGGGAAATGACACACTTGGAATTATTAAAAAGATTAAAATATAACTAAATAATTTTCAAGAAAAATGGTTAAAAATGGAAATAAATTTAATGATAAAGTATTATATGGTTTAAATATAATAATAAAATAAATGTTTTGATAGGTTTAAGTAGTATTTTAAAACTTTTTTTTTCATTTAACCCCTTATTTAACTTATTTTAACCTTAACCGCAGTAACACTTTTTTCACTCTTAAGGGGTTATAATTTTACTTATATGGTGAAAGTTAGATCATAAATAGAAAAGGGATGAAATTTTAGAAAATATATTATCCCCTTTTACCATTTCAAGTTTTTAATGATTTTTAAATAATTTAATAAAATATTATTTTCCTAAAATATCATTATTGTCATTTTGACACTATTCATTTAATTTGAATTCAAATACATCAATAAAAAGTTTTTTTTGAATATAAAAATTTAACATATCCATAATATGTTATATTTATATAAAAAATTAATTTATCATAATTGGTCACCCAAATTTTATTACTTTTAATATTTTTAAAATCATTTATTTTATTTTTCCATTAATTGAATAAACAATGTGTCAACATTGTGTAAGAATTTAAGGTAATTATATAATACCTAAAAAATATAAATAAATTAAAATCATGAAAATAATTTTATTATTCTCAAAATAAAAATCTATTTTCATTCACCACTTTATTTTTCCTTATGTGAACAAAAAAGAGATATTTAAAAGTAAGAGAGTGACATTTTGTATTTTTCTTTAATTTAAATACCATATAGGTAATTTTCATAGAAAATTGTCCCTTAAATAATTAAATTTATATAATAAGGTTATAATAGTCATATTAAATTCAGCTAATAGTAATTTGGATGAAAATGGTGACCTGAACAGTTTGTTTTAACCTAGATTAACCAGATTTACCCTTTACCGAGGTGATAAATTTTACCACAGTTATTATTCATAATTCCTAAAAATAAAAGGGACCTATTTGTCAAATTTGAACCCCCTAATTAAAAATTTATAATACATTTTATCAAATTAAATACCTATAAATAGTATAAATTATTTTTAAAAATAAGTGCACTAAACACGATGAAAACTGATTTTAGAAAAATAAAGTTTTTAAGTATAAAACTAGATTTATTCTTATCCCATTCATAGTAAAAATATTATATGAATGATAAAACATTTGATTAAATATATAAAATATAAATTTCATTAAAATAATTCACCAATAGTGATTAATTTAATTTATTATAATAAAAACACATTGCACGCGTAATAAAAGTGTACCCACCAGTGCACCCACCAATTTAACAACTAGGATATAAAAGTGTATTATATTTTAGTTCATTTAGACTCAAGGTTGTGTGTATAAGAAGCTATCAAAACAATTGAAGATAAATATATTTTAAAATATCAGAGTGTTATATTCTACCCCCTTAAAAATAATTTCACCCTCAAAATTCTATCACTCTGATATAAACAAATGAGTATATCTTTGTTTCATTACACCCCCAAGTTCCCAAGTAGTTTTTTCAAATTTCTGATTTTTCCAGAGAAATTTAACCAGGTGAGTAGTATTTTTCCAAAACATTTATCTATATGATACAATTTTTATACCATTTTTTCCTTATAGTAAATATCATTCTCAAATAGTATAACACATGAGTTTAGTGTATGTGAAGGATCTGGTATGTACATCCTTAGGAGAGATACATGGAACACGTTGTGGACTTGAGAGAGGTTTAGTGAAAGTTCCAAATAATAAGTTACCATCCCTACTAAATCAATAATCTTGAAAGGTATAATATACCTAGGGCTCATCTTTCCCTTCTTTCCTAATCTCATAATCTTCTTCCATGGAGAAATTCATAGAAAAAACTTCTCACCAACTTCAAAATATAGATCACACCGATGATTTTTTTGAGAAAAATGAGCTCCGGGGCTCTTGAAATATAACAAAGAAAAGTTACAAGAGATAAAATGAAGTAATTTTATATTTATCCCTAGTTAGAAGTGGAATCATGTCACTATGGAGAGTAATTGAATGAATGTACCTCTCTTCATTTACTCCCCTATTGGCCAGACTATCAACAATATAGTTAGCTTCCCAAAAAGTTTGAGTGATGATATAACTAATGGTAGAGAGTTTTCCAAGGAAATTTTTCCATTTTGAAATCATCCTCCATGATAGATGAATCTGAACCTCCCTTATAGCTTGTAAAATAGTAGTGAAATCACATTTGAACCAAAATTTTCTCTATTTTCTTTGATGTGAAAGGTCAATTGGTGTGATTAAGCCCATCATATCTACTTCAAGAGAAGTTCCATTGTCACATGGGCCATGAATACATTCCACAACATCCAAACTTTTGAATGGATTTAACTTTATCTACCATTTCATAAAATATCTAAGGTCTCAATAGATCTATTTATACAACTCCATCCCACCAGGTTAGAGTTCTAGACTTCTTTCCATGGAGGGATTCATAAGGAGCCACCAAAATGTTTGAGTGAAAGATATTATTGTAATAAAACTCATCCATAGGAATATGTTGATCCCAACCACATATAAAATCCATATAATGAGATCTCAACATATCCTCTAGGGTTTTAATGGTTATCTCATATTGACTATATGTTTAAGGATAATACGTTGTAATGAAAATCAACTCTATATCTAGAGTTTGTTTTAGACTTTTCCATAACTTTGAGGTAAACCTCAGATCCCAATGATATACAATAGAAAGTGGAAATCCATGCAACCATAAAAAATCCTTAATGTATATTATATCAATTTGATTTAGAGATTAATATTCTCTGATATCAATGCAGTGTGATGAATTTATAAAGTGATCGACTATAACCCAAATAGCATTATGTCCTCTTGATATTTTGGGGAGTCCAATTAAAAAATCCATGGCGATGTTTCCCCATTTACATTCTGGTATAGGTAATGGTTATAAAATCCCCTTACATTTCTATATCCTAAAATTCATTTTCAGAAATACCAGGCACTGAGAAACATAATCAATAATATTTATCTTCATGTTTTCCCACCAGAAATAATCTTTTAGATCTCTATACATCTTTATACTTTCAGGATAAATAGAGAATGATGAAATATGTTCCTTATCTAATAAATCATTCTTCAAGTCTAGTATTGATGGGACACATACTTTTTTCCTAAACATTATCATTCCAACATGGTCATGGTTGAAATAAGAAACATTATGCACCTTCTTATGTAATTACACATCTTCCTTCTATGCATTATTAATCAAATCATGGATATATGGTTGAATATTTATATAATAAAGATAAGATCTTTCCCCTTTGACCATGATTAAGGATCTATCTTATGAAAATCCATAAATATTTTACCTCTTTCAATTCTCATCATAGAAAAAATTGCATGGTCTTTCCAACTCAGAGAATCAACCACCTTGTTCACCTTCCCAAGATGGTAACGTATTGTGCAATCATAATCTTTGATTAACTCCAACCATATTTTTTGGTCAATATTAAACTCTTTATATATAAATATATACTTCAATATTTTATAATCAGTATATATATTACACCTTTCACCATAAAAATAATGCCTCCATATTTTCAATAAAAAAATTACCACTACCAACTCCAATTCATGAGTTGGGTAATTTTTCTCATGAACCTTCAATTAGCATAATGCATAAGCTATATCCATATCATTTTCCATGAGGATGCATCCCAGTCCCTTCTTTGATGCATCACTATAGATCACAAACCCTTATCCACTATAGGGTAGTATAAGTATAGGTGCACTAACCCTCATTTTCTTCAATTATTTTAAACTCTCTTTGAATTCATATATCCATAAGAACTTAACCCCATTCTGAGTCAAGTTAGTGAGTGTATTAGATAGCCAGGAGAAATATTTCACAAATCATCAACATTATCCATCCAACCTAAGAAAAACATATATTTCCTTTACTGTGTTTGGTCTAATACATTTCTTAATAACTTTTTTCTTTGAAGGATCCATTTATATACTATCACTTGATATTATATGGCTCAAGAATGAAACTTTCTGAAGATAAAATTCACACTTCGTAAATTGAACATACAAATTTTCCTTCCTTAGGGTCATCATTAAAATTTTAAAATATTCTTTATGATCTTAATTTATCTTTTAATATATAAGAATAACATTTATAAAAATTATCATAAGCTGATCAAGATAATCTCTAAAGACTCTATTCATTAAATCCATGAAGATAACATTACAATTGGTAAGTCCAAATGGAATTACTTTGAATTCATAAGGACTATACCTCATATGAAAGGATGTATTGGGTATATCCTCCTTCTTGATACATAATTGATGGTATCAAGATCAAAGATCAATTTTGGAAAAATACATATCTCTTCATAATTTCTCAAATAGATCATCAATATGGGGTATATGATACTTGTTCTTAATAGTAATTTTGTTATGTTCCCAATAATCAATGAAAATATGCATTGATCCGTCTTTCTTCTTAACAAAAAGAATAGGTGAACCCCATGGTGAATTAATTAGATGAATGAATACCTTATCTAGATTCTGTTGGAGATACTTCTTCAATTCTTGAAACTAAATCAGGTCCATTATATATGGAGTCTTTGAAATAGGTGTAGCACAAGGTATAATATCTTTTGAAAACTCAACAACATGATTCATGGTAAGACTAGGCAAGTTCTCATGAAACACATTAGAACATTCCCAAAAAATAGTCACATTTTCAATGTTGAGTTTCTCCCTAACCATTTGAGATCAATATTCCTTATGAATAAGTAGAAAACCCATATGATGTAAGTAATTTCCATCGGATGTTCAGGTTTATCCTCACCCTGATAGATGATTGAAGTTTGATTCAGAATATCAAATATAACTTCCGTTACTTGATAATTGATATGATATCAATACTATAAGAGCCAATCCATGCCAAAAAATTAGGTCAAATTCAACTATAGGAAGAATAATAATATTATTAAGAATAAAAATCCCATAAAATTCTATTATAGAGGAATTATAGACTTGAGATGTAGTTATCCTATCATTAGAAGTTTTTACCACCAACTAAATATCTAGTAGTTGAGGTGGTGATAAGATACCCTTAGAAAATTATTTAGATATAAAAGAGTGGGTATAACTTAAATCAAATAAAAAAAGTTCAATTATAGAGTGGATGATAAGTGCACATTTCATCACATCACTAGGAACTTCCAGATCGACTATAGTAATTTCATAATCTTGACCTTATCCCCTTATCTTATTTTGTGAAAATGTCCCTTATAGTTTGGGGTATTGGTTGGAATAGTAACCCATCTCATTATAGTTAAATCACTTCACTTTGATGGATTATCCCTTAACCTTATATTATTGATCATTATTGGATTTTTTCTCCAAACTTGATGCAAAATCCTTTTCCTTTTAGGCATGCACGAAGGAATTAACTTCTAAAAGTATAACATGTTGGAAAATTATTCTTTCTATTATTAACCTTATCTATTTTCCCCCTACCATAATTTTATTCTATTTATTTACTTCTAAGACATAAGAAATGGATAATTATTTATCTATCTTAATAGTACATGATATTATATCCTCATATTATGATATTTTTAGGATACTTGTTCCCTTTAAAGGATTGAATTTAACCCATAAAAAAAACAATCAATAATACTCTTTGGATTATGTAAATAGTCCGAAACATGACGTGTTGACCTTGTAAAGTTATAATCATAGATAGCAACATTTTACTCTTCCTTTTTTATTTGAATCAATAATTTCCTCCCTATATCTGCTTATTATTCCCCAGGAAAATATTTTTCCAAGAAATGTTTCTTAAAACACTTCCATTCCATGCTCAGTATTTTCTAATAATCCTTAGTGTTTTATTTCAATTAACACCATTAATCTTCATCCCATAATAGATGATATAATTAAATGAAAACATTCTCCCTTTCATTACTTCCCTAAGTGATAAATATATTCTCTAAGAAAATTATCCATTTCTCAGCTGAAAATAGATTTTAATCCCATTTAATGATGCAGGTTCATGATGCATTAAGTGGTCTAACATTGTTACACCACATTATGGACCAATAAGATACTCTATACAAGCCCTGTTATTTGTCACATATTGATTTATCTACCCCTATATAGTTATAATTTTTCCAAATCAATATCCAGCTTTATTATATTTCCTAGTAGGGAAAAACCTACATGGATTATGTAAATTGTTATGGTTTCTATTCCTTCAACTAGCTGCCTTTTCTAAAAAATGGAACACACTAGATTAGATCATAACATTATTAATCATAATACATAATTTTAAAACTAGTAAAATACTTAGCATAAATTGAAAATTTATGTATAACTGACCAAAAAGTCATAAACTTGGTTTCTTTGGTAAAATTATAATGGTATTTAATAGGTTTAAGCTATCTAATCTATATTTTCCTAAATCTAGTTCCCAAGGTTTCTACCAAACATGCCTCTGATACCAACCATAAAGACACCAAAACTAGTAGCCTAGATCCAGTGGTTACTTTATTATATTGGTACTGAATACAAGAAATATCATCCCAAAGGACTGAATTGTTTATTAGTCTTGGTAAACTATATACATACTTAAATCCCACATTATATTTGAAAACATAAAATACAGTATTGTATTTTCTTAGGAATAATCTTTATTCCTTCTAGAATACCCATACATATTAATCATAAAATATTTTCTGGAATCCTAGGGAAAGGAAACAAAATAAATGGGTGAGCACCGATTCTCGGTAAGGTAATATATACAACAAAATAAAAATAAGGAATGGATAATATGGTAGGAATAAATTATGATAAAATAATTACATATAAATTATTACATAAGTTTAAAACTTATCCACAAATATAAAAAATATTAAAATAATTGATGGATATAAATAACTTATTTTATAATTATGGAATTTATAATGTCGGACATTTGAACTTATCATCGAGGCCCTATGCCAAGAAATCTAAAATATACCATTAATGCCTCATACCAAGACATCTTACATAAATGGGTAAGGTATCAACCAAATAACTAATATAGTTTGTCTCATGAAACCTATCAATGCATCAAGGGGATATTTAATTATGGGACCCAACCATCACTTAATAAGTCTAATTAATTCATCATATGAATAAACTACATAACTTAATCAACATGCCTTAAAAATCAATAACTGTTTGCATTGAGAGAACTAATATACGAAATATGAATACATTTCCTAGTCAAGATGATCATAAACCATTCAAATAGATATGGGGAATGGTATCATAAGAGTATAACCTTAGTAAATTATAATATCCAACAAAGGTGTTGACATAAATGAAAATAATTTCAAAAGTTCACTGGAAAATTTCTTGAAGCAGATACCCCTTTTTCACTTTGAAAACACTTATTTAAAATCTAAAAATTTCCCAAATATTAATGAAATTTTTTGATTTGAAAATAACATTTTAAACTTTTAAAGGATCTTAAAATCAAATAGAGTTCATGATAGTGAGAAATTTCATTCATGTCACATAAGTTAAAAAAATTTCTTTCACAATTTTGTAAAAAGGAAAAAAAAGTAACTGGTTTGGAAAACGAAAAGAAGGTTAATTTTAATTTTTTTTAAAAAGTAAAAATTGGGTAAAATATTTATTAATAAATCATTTTATAATGTTAAAAATATCCTCTTAGACATTTTAAGGAAAATATATACATGTAAGAAAAGTGTTTTTGACCGGGTAAAAAAATAAGGTCGATTTACCTTAAAAACATTATTTTGGTATCTTGAGTACTTAAAGAGAGGAAAATTAAAGGAATAATTTTAAATTATATAAAAAACCATAGTATAATAAAATATATTGGGTTTAATTCATAAATATTAAATAATTCCCCTAATGAAGACTTAAACATAAACAATCCTGAAAAATGAAAAAATTGGGACATAAACCCTTACCTCAAGTTCAACTTCTTTTGTATGTGTATGAACCTCTTGTATAATAAATATAGATTTATTATACATATTTTCTATAACCATACTCATATATTCCGTACCATATATGATTTAATTATAATCTTTTATCACCCTTTTATTAATAATTCATTATTAAAATCACAACTCTAGGTGATAACTGCTTTGTTCTTCATGTATGTTTTAGTTAGGTAGTTATATTAATTATAATTTGATTATTTTTATATCATATAAAATTATTAATAATGATATAAATATAATATATATTTATTATATATATATTTAAAGTAATTCATAAAAGATATATATATATATATATAAATGAATTACACCGTTCATGGAGGCGGTAGGTTGTATGTATGCATGAACACTATTTTCACTTTTTGATAGATGAAAATAAAGAAAGATAATAATAATTCACCTTTGTAGAATAATTATTATAAAATATATCATATATATTATTTAAATATATCCTCATTACTATCCAAGTAAAATATAAATGAAAAACAAATCACATCACTTTGTAGAGGTGGTAGTCCACATGTACGCACGAGTGGCATTATCATTTTCCAGTAGAATGAAATGTAAGAAGTTAGATATGATATTATAATTATAGAAAAATAATTATATCATAAATATAATATTTAAACATCAAACGCCTCATAATATCCATCCATAAAATATGGTAATGAAAAATGAATTGTATCTCTACGTAGAGACAAGAAGACATACTTACGCACAAGCGATACTTTCACTTTCCATTTGATTGAAAAGAGGGTGGATAATTATGGTTTAATAACCATAATAAAAATAAGTATATTTTTTATACTTAATTTATTATTTTATTATAAGTATTACATATTTATAGAATTTATAAGAAGAAATAAATTGAAAGAGGTCAAGTAAGATGATTACCCATTCTTCTGAAGGCCTCCTTTAGATACTTTCTTAAGGAACCTTGAGATGATATTTTGAGGAGAAAATAACCCATAAAACTTGCATACGGATTTTTAGAAGATAAAGTTTTAGGTATTGGTAGATCTAGGCTTCTAAAAGTGGTGTAAATAAGAGAAGGTATATGTGTCCTTATATAAGGGAGGGAAAGGACACACTTGGAATTATTAAAAAGATTAAAATATAACTATGTTTTTCTCAATAAAAATAGTTATGAATATAAATATTTAAGAACAAAATGAATGATATGGTTTAAATATCATCTAAAAATAAAAATTTTATATGTTTAAGTGGTATTTTGAAACTTATCTTTTTTAACCCCTTAGTTAACATATTTCAACCTTAACCACAGTAACATATATTTTCACGCTTAAGAGGTTATAATTTTACTTTTCAGGTGAAAATTGGATCATAAATGGAAAAGGTATGAAATGTTAGACCATATATTTTACCCCTTGTCCTCTTTCAATATTTTAATGATTTCTAAATTATTTAATAAAATATTATTTTTATAAAGTATCATTATTTTCATTTTTAACACTATTCTTTAATTTGACTTCAAATACATAAATATAAAGTTTTAATTTGAATATGAAAATTTATTATATCCCTAATATGATATATTTATCTAAAAAAATTCATGGATCACAACAAATCCCCCCAATTTGTATTAATTTTAATATTTTTAAAATTATATATTTTATTTTCTATTAATTAAATAAATACTATTTCAACATTGTGTAAGAATTTATGGTAATTACATAATAACTAAAATATATAAATAATTATAATCATGAAAATAATTTTATTATTCTCAAAATTACAATCTACATTTATTCACCACTTTCTTTTGTCCCTATATGAACACATAAGATATATTTAAAAGTAAGAGAATGATATTTTGTATTTTAATTTGCTTTAAAAATTATATAGGCCATTTTCATGAAAAAGTGTCCCATTAACAATTAAATTTAAATACTAATGTTATAATGGTCAAATTAATTTCATCCAATATGATTTTTTATGAAAAATGATGACCTTGAAACTTAGTTTTAGCCTAAATTAAACCTATTTACCCTTTACTGAGGTGATAATTTTTTTCCACAGTTACTATTCATAATTCCTAAAAGTAAAAGATAAATATTTTCCAAATTTGAGACTACTGATTAAAAATATAGAATACATTTTATCAAATTCAATACCTATAAGTAGTATAAATTAATTTTACAAATAAGTGTGTAAAACATAACTAAAACCGCTTTTAGAAAAATATAGTTTTTAGCATAAAAATGAATTTATTCTTATCCCATGTATAGTAAAAATATTATATAAATTATAAAAAAATATTGATTATAGAATATATAAATTTTATTAAAATCATTCACCAATATTGATTAATTTAATCTGTTATGATAAAATCACATTGCATGCATAAATATTTTTCTCTAAAAAACCCCATTTTACTTTAAAATGATATTTATTTACATTTAAAATTAATTTATAATAAATGAATTTATTTTATACATAAATTTTCCATAATTTAGTTAGTTTTATTTATACCCACCAATTTAATAGCTAGGTTATAACAGTGTACTATATTACGGTTCATTTAGACCCATAATTGCATATATCTCAAGCTATAAAAAATTTATTCTGATGATACATAAATATATAAAATTAATAAGGCATTAAACTCACACTTATATGAAAATATACAATAATAAACGAATTATAGGAGGTGATATAACTGTAAGAGATAATAATAAAGAGACAAACTTGACATAATTTAGACCAGGATTTCATCTTCAAGGTAACCCATAGCTTCTAAGAACCCGTAGGGGTGTATTTATATCCTCTAATAGATTTTGGATAATTATGGAACCTATAAGGGTATTAGAGAGCCATTGGAGGTCTAATTAAGAAAATAAGGCCCCATTACAGTGAATATTTTTTTCTAGAAACGGCCCACTGGATAGCCGGTGGAACCTTGATAGAACTGGTGTTCCATTGAGGCCCCACCGGCCATCTAGTGGTATCCTACTGGGTAGTTGATTGAATCTACTAGTGGAAAACTCCATGAGGGTCCTCTATTTAAATTTTGATCCCTTCACTTCCTATGATAATTCCATTAAAAAATTTATAACATACAAATGCTAAAATTCATCAAGTGAAAATGTTAGAAACACATTTATATGTATGTGACCATTAAAACCACCTAAGAGTGTGAGAAATACAACATATATGATTTTTGAGTTACCCTATGGTATGACTCTGATATTTTGCATTTGACTTTAAAAGTAACAGTACATGAATTCATTTTTCCACATGAGACTTCAGGGACAACATCATACTTTTAGGTGATTGCTTATGACTTTGTGAAGGTCACGAAATACTTATTTCATTAGAAAAAGTTTATGAATGTTTTAGAATGAATATAAAGTTTCTATAATTAACTTCTAAAGAATACAATAAACCTAGAGATTCTAGATTTTTTCCTCAGTGATTAAAATATCAAAAAATTATTGTGATTCAAGAGACATAAAGTTTTCACGATTACCAAATAATAAAGAAATGCATCATTCATGAGAAAAAATGATTTAGAAGAACTAAAAATGAAACTAAGTTAGGTTTCAAGAATAATATAGATGTTAAATGGGATTATATTTTTCTATTCTTTCATTCCTAAATCACATGCTAATAAAGCTATTATGAAAACCATGTTTTTATACTATTTTAGTAATTTTCTTGATATGAGTTTTGAGGTGTCTTGCACTGTAAGCAACTACTTCATGCCATGAGTTGGTGGAATCAAATAAGAATCAAGATTGGTACTTAGAAACCAAAATAGAATCACTTCTAGGTGTTTTTGAATCTCAAAAATACATTTTGTTGAGTTTTTATGTCTAGAGGTCAAACCTAAGAAGACCCAAATGGTTTGGTTATCAGTTAAAAAATAAAGGGTAGTTATGGGAATTCACCTTGAAAATAAAATCATGGTAGACTAATCTGCATAAAGTTCTTGGTGAAAAGTGAATAAAAATATGTGAGTGTGAAAAATGGGTATCTGATAATTTTGTACTTTGATATCAGGATTAAGTAATCTTTTAATATACCAATTTGGATATTTGGAAAATGAAATGAGAAGTTAATAAACTATATATATAGGTGTTTTATGACACTTCCTGTTAGGGATGCTCATTAAGGTGTGGTGATTCCCATTTCTATGCCTCCCCCATATTGATCCACATCCTTGGACTAGTTGCGGCTCCCATCAGGGTGTGAAACACCACATTCCCTCTTTCCAAAGGTGAGTGATCTCTATCAGCATGATTGATGATGTCAGCTCCTTGATTGGAATTGGATGATGGGATTTTGAAACATTTTTCAATGTATTCTTCATTAGATCTCATTACCTAGTCCGAGTCTCCTTTAAATATTTAATACATGTTATTTATTATCATTATTGAAGCCATATCAAGACATACGTTGGTTAATTACCTTGACAACTATCTTAATAGGATAGATACCTTTGGTTTTGAGCTGATGATGGTTGGGAATATTTGGAATGTTGTACATCTATAAAAGTCTTACTTATTTGAAGTTAAGGCAATCTCATATGTGAGGCATCTGTGGTGGAGAACCCAAGGCATACTATATCTATTATGAGACAACTCATGTCATGACCTTGAGACATTTAAGGATCGATACTTCAAGTATCCTACGTGCACTATATGGGGTAGGGATTTTTATATATTTGGTGGGGTTTATCATAGGTTTAACATCTTGTGGGGGTAGGAATGTCACAAGTTTAATGTCTTGTGGGTAAAAATAGGTCATAGGTGTAATGTCTTGTGGAGACAGATAGGTCATAAGATTAATATCTTTTAAGGATTGGTAGGTCATATGTTTAATGTCTCATTGGGATAGATAAGTTATAGGTTTAGTGTTTTTGGAGAAAAATAGGTCACAATTTTAAATTATTATGGGTACAGGTAGGTGGTGTTGCGTGTTCCCCAGGGGGAAGATTACACTCTAGAGTTTCTGCCTCCCAAGGGGAATACATTTAGATTTAATGGTGGTGTTGATGAATCAGGATTAAATATCATGGAGGTAGTCCATATATTATGAGACGTTAGGATTGAACCTCATAGAGTCATCCTACGTACCCTGTTAGGAGATAGGGATCAAAACCCATTTATTTTAGTGCCATAATTTTAGGTCGTGTGATGAGACCAATCCTTGTACTTAAATGTCATGTGTTAAGGATGATCAGATCATGGAAGGAGAGAGAACAAGGGATAGTGTGGGGTTTATGCATTGAGGTCTCCCGGTGTAGGGGTTTCATCCCAGGTGTGGGGGTTTCATCCTATGTGTGGGGGTTTCATACCAAGTGGAAGAGGATGGTGTGAGGCTTACACATGTGATCTTCCCAATGTTGGAGTCTCATCCCATGATGGGTAATGATGGTGTGGGCTTAATCATGGGGGGTGCTAGTCATAGGTATCACTTCCCATGGTGGGAAAGGATGTGTCATCCCATGATGATCATACATGGAGAATCCTGTGTTCATCACAGAGGGTAGAAGGTGTGGGGTAATCCCATGCCAATCAAAAAATAGGGAATCCTATTTTCACTGAATAGGGTAGGGATATAGTTTTATTTCATGTACTAAGGATTTTGTCATGATGTTTAACATCTCATGACTAGGACACATGGTTAGGAAGTTTTACATCATGCGGCTTGGACGTTGTTGGGGCCTACACATAGGGAGACCATTTCCAGGTAGAAGAGAAGTATCTAGCACTAGGCCTTATCCAAGGGAAAGGTAGTCTGTTTCCCTTGATTATTCCACCTTTGAGGCTTACATTTCTAATGCACTGGAACCTCTAGGTGGGGCATATTGTAAACACTACAATGGTGAAGTGGAAAAATGGGATCCCAATGTTAGGGAGCCTATTCTTAGTAGAAAGAGGCATTAGGGATCCTATTCTTAGAAGAAATAGGGATGAAATCTTCCAGGACGTGCATGAATTAAATAGGATGAATGCAAAGGTTGATGATACTGGTTGTGTGGATGGTCATGGAATAAGTGAACCGGGTTTGAGTGGGTACATGGTTATCGATTACTCAAATTTTGTGAAGGCTTTTATAAAAAAACCAGGAAACATGAAGGGACCCTTTAAGTGAGGGTTTTAAATGTATGTCTTTCATAAATTTCAGGGGCTTCATGAAATGGTAAGCTTCGTGAAACTGTGTGACCATACCTTAGGGTAAAGTCTTGGTTCTCATGGAGTTGATTTTGTGAAGAATAATTATCTCTTAAAAAACTACGAAGGATAAGGGGCTTTACTCTATCATTAAGTTCATGAACCTTCATGAAAGTCATCTAAACCATATATTTTGAGTTTCAAGAGTTCATGGGAGGCTATTTGTGAAATATGGATACTTATAGGGATTCATTTCTCTACTTCTTCATTAAGGTTGAAGTTTCATGAATTCAAAACTTATGAAGGAAGTATAAAGGTCTCATACTCTTAAGTGAGGGGTCAAGGGAGGTATTTATATGCATTACGATGTTGGTAAGACCCTTTTCATGAACATCACCATCCCATAGATATGCTTCATGAAGGTTTGTATGGGGGTGAATTTCACGACCTGACATATGTTCCATGAAGGTTAGTGTCATTCGTGTGAGATTTTAATCACGATTCTTGGAGGAACTCCATGTGACATAGTTCGTTTGCAAAGGTTATGACCTTCATGAATCCATCCCCATTGGTGGACCCATTTTGGACTAGATTTTCCTCGAAATGCCTGTACAGTCCTCGATGTATCACATAATGAGAATTTTTAGTGTCAATAAATGTACCCCTAGAATGGGCGCCGACACAAGAGAGGAGGGTCACATTTTGAGGTTAAATCGCTAAAAATAAAAAATATGAGCCTCTTGTCTATGAAACTCAGCTCAACCCCTTAGACTATAAATAGGGGAAGGTGGGAAAGAGGGGTCCATGAGATTTTTTAAAAGATAATACCTTGCTCCCTTTTCACAAAAATCAACAATTTCATGAGTGTTTTATGATTTACATCCTTACCGCTTGTGAAAAATTATAATTTCCATGACTAGTTATTTTTTGAATAAGATTTCAAAATTTAGAAAACTTTCATGAATAATACCTTTACAAACTTGACTTTTGTGAACTTGAATTTCACAAACTAGGATTTAAAAAATTTCAAAGTCCCAAAGATAGCCACTGAAGGTTTTGAAGCTTTGGTTGATCGATGGAGATGTATGGATGGAAACTTCATGATTTGGGAGATTTTTTTGGAGTGCACAAGATTATAACACACTCACTGAATTTCTGATGAAGTAACAATAGGAATATCCATTATACAAGAGGCCAGTATTTATATGGATTCAGACAGAGGGATGATGTGTCCATCCCCAGTGATGATCGATATAAGCTTGCTTACTGGTTTAGAATCTCTCTCAGGCTATACTAATGGAGCAGGTCTACTATAAGGCCCCAGCCTTAAACATCACTTAATGTTGAATTATTTCAAGAATACACGTTGAGGATCTTTCCAGGTTTAGAGTTTTAGAGAATTAGATAATAAATCATGCATTATATTCCACATTTAAACAATGTGGTTACATAAAATATAGTATTCATTTTTTCCCATCAACGGAAACATATTTAAAAAAAAACATGGATTCTTTCATGACACTTTCTTGACACTATCATCACATCATGTACCTTTCCCTTGACATGTGAAAAACATTTCAAAAACATGGGATGAGCATAAAAAGCTCAGTAAGGGATATAAAAATACAGAAAGGAAACATTAGTACATGTATACATAATAATAAATGAAATCATACTTTATTGATAAAACATAAGAACCTTAACATACCTCATGAAATCATAATATTTATGAATAACTCATAGAAATCATAAGACATAAAGGTAACTTGAGGCATTCATAACATTCTTACATAGGGAGTAACCCTCATGGTTACGTTTGGAATACCCATCACAGTATATTCCCTAAATCTCTTCAGAGAAACCTTAACTTTTAACCCCTTCATGTTACCCAATGCATTGGATAGCTATATCGGGCTCACCCGCCCTTATTTTATCACGGAACCACCCGTCTTCATAACAATGCCCAAGAACCATAACATAAAATTATCACATAAAACATGCATAAAGGAAACATAACATTTCCACATTTCAATCACAAGATATCAATACAACACATTGATAGAATAAAAACATTATGAAAACCATTTTCAATACCAAAATAAAAGAAAAGTAAAGCATGATATTTATTTTTCATTTTAAAAAAAGTTATGGCTTGTAGAGGAAGCTGGAACGCAAATAATGGTCACGGCGGCAGAGAAGTCGTTGTCGCCGCATACATACGACAAAAAAAACATTCCTTTTGTCATTTACTAAAACACTTCGTATAAAAAATATTCCTTTTGAATAGATATAAAAGTCAAAGGGGTTTATACACCGTATAAAAGAAAGTTGTGTATAAATCAAAATATGCCTCAATGAAAGGAGATTGAGACGAAGTCCCTTACCTCGTGTCCGACTTGACTCGATCGTTATTTAACCTCCCGAATAATAAAATTGAGTTAATTTATACTTTCTTAAGAACCTTTTTCAAGTTCATTATTCCTTTTATATCACTTATTACCATGTTATGAACACTATGTAATTATTTAAGTTAATAATGGTCGTTTTTTTGATCATTGGTACTTGAGTCAAAAATAAACTCTTTATAATTACAAGTTGTTCATGTGGTAAAATATCCATTATATCCAGAATTATATTCATAATGTAGATATCATATATATCATATATATCCAGTATATACATGCATTTATAATATTACATAACATTTAGAGGTAAGAAATGAAATGAACCATTCATGGAGACGGTAAGCCGTACGTACACATGAACGCTACTTTCATTTCTATTTCGTATTTTATGGAATGGAATAATAATTATATAAATTTATATTATAATTCCAGTATAATATCATATATAATATCATTAACTCCATCCTTTATACGTCCCACATATGGAATTAACGAATCAAATCACTTTGAGGGGGCGGTAGTCCGCACTTCCTAAAATGAAGATATCACGTTTACCTATAATGGAAACCATAAAGGTATGCCATAAATGTAAAAATACAGATGCTTAAGGAAACCATAAAAACATTATATATCATATATAAATATAGTGACATCTTAATGGCCACCTTTGATGGTGTTATAAGAATATTGAACAATCATCGTTTTGTGAGGCAGAAATTCGCCATCCACGGAAATAGTATGATCTTTAACCATTAGATGTAGGTGTGTGTAAGTGTATCTTTAATACTTCTTATAAAAATATCCAATTATATTGAAGATACTGGTGTTTTTACAAAATAAATTAATAAAAATAGTTGAGGGGGTTGGAGAAGCAAAATAAAACAAAAGAACATTAGAGAAGACTTTACCTTTAAATCGGGTAACTCCTCTTGGTTTGTACCAAAAGGGTTTCTTGAAGAAATTTATGCCTAAGTTAAGGCTTATAAGATGAAGAGAGGGATGTGGAGAGATAAAATGAGCAGATATTGGCTGAGCTAATGGCTTGAGAAGTGTGGGTAAAGAGGTAGAGGTGGGGGCCTTTTATAAGAGGAGAGGAGGAGCACTCTTGGAATGTTATAAAATGTTACTTTATATTGAAATGTGTTTCAGATTTAAAAGGTCCCACATTGATATATTTCTAGTATAAGGTGATAAGGGTTAGATATATACTCATCCAATAGGTTTTTGACAAGTGTATGTATTATATTTTACATTATCTTTTCATTTTATTTAAATCGTTCATTAATGAGGTAATCGCTGCATCATCATGATGTCATAAATAATTTAATTTATTTAATGTCTAAAAATTATATAAAAAATACCATAATGTAGGAAATATTTTTATCTTTCCAATTAATATTTATAGTCTAAGATATCATTTACACAGACAAAACTAAAAATGTTTTACTTAGGGTGTTATATACTTTTTTATATTTAACTTTCATTAAAAATAAAAAGGTAAAAAGTCACTATCACAAAAAAGTGATTACATGGGGTCCCTAAGTTTGGAACAAGGTGTCCCATGTTTGTCCATGACACAACCAGTAGCATTAGGACACATGTTGGGGTCATTTTTTATTATTATGACATTATTTTATTATCCTTAACTACCCGATTACTAATTAATCACGATAATTAAAGATAATTACCGTCGTTACTATTCATAATGTCCAAAAACAAAAGAGTCTTAATTACATAATTTGGACCTTATTATTACAAATATGGAATCCATTTTACCAAATTCCAAACATAGAAATTGAAATAGTTAATTTAAAAATAATTCCCGTTGTCAAAACAAATAGCGGGTTTTTTTGAAACAATATCTATGAAAAGTTTGGCATTTGTTTATGCCCAATTCAAAAGTGAAATTAATTCTAATGTACACCATTGGATTAAATGGTAAAAATATATTCTAATTACACTTTAAAACCAATTAAAAAGATAATATAACCATATAATTAAATTAGATGAAAAATTAGTTTTGATGTAAAATGCAGTATTTTTCACTATTCATTAAAAAAATGAACATTGTCAGAAAAATACCAAAAATTTATCCAAAGTAAATTTAAATGTCCCAATAATAAATAATAAGTTTATTTTGACAAATAGATATTATAAAATTATCAAAAGTTTGATTTAAAAACGGTTTTCCATCAAAAGGTAGTAAAACAATATTTTAAAAATATTAGTGTATTCCATGCTTAAGATTGGATTTATTCTCATTTGAAGCCTCTAAAACACTATATAATTCATAAATAGACATAGATAAGAATATATATTATTAATTACTTACTTGGGATGTTACATCCTTCCCACCTTTAGAAAATTGCGTCCCCGTAATTTATTTACTTATCGAATAAGTGGGGGTATTTATCCCTCATTGCATTTTAAGATTCCCATGTTGCCTCTTCAATCATGTGGTATTTCCACAAAGCCTTTACCTTATGAATCACCTTATTCCATAACACTTTCTCCCTGTGGTCAAGAATCTGGACTGGTTGTTCCTCATTAGATAGATTCTCTTCCAGCTGAACTACCTCTAGACTCAAAAACATGAGATGGATCTGGCATGTACTTCCTTAACATCGAAACATGAAAAACATTGTGTACCTGAGATAAACTCGAAGGTAAAGCCACTTGGTATGAAACTAATCCAACTCTCTCCAGAATTTCATATGGTCCAATGAACCTTGGACTCAACTTTCCTTTCTTACCAAATCGTATCACACTTTTCCAAGGAGATACTTTGAGAAAAACATGATCACCTACCTCAAAAGAGAGATCCTTCCTCCAGTTGTCCGCATAACTATTCTGCCTGCTCTAAGCTATTCTCATGTGTCTCTGTATCAGATGAACCTCTTTTGCCAACTCTTCTACCAATTCTGGTCCCATCAACTTCCTTTCACCCACTTCATCCCAGAAAGATGGAGTTCGACACTGCTTCCCATATAATGCCTTAAATGGTGCCATCTTTATACTGGAATGAAAACTGTTATTATAAGAAAACTCAACCAAATAAAGATGTTGGTCCCAAATTCCCTAATAATCCATCGAACAAGCATGTAGCATATCCTCCAAAGTCTGAATCGTTTTTTCTGACTGCCCATCCGATTGAGGATGAAAAGCTGTACTAAAATTTACTTCAGTACCCAATGACTTCTGAAGGCCTTTCTGAAAGTTAGAAGTGAACCTGTGATCATGGTTAGATACAATGGGGAGAGTAACTCCATGTAACCTGAATATCTCTTTAAGATACAAATGGGAAAGTTGATCTAGGGAAAAAGTATCTCGTATAGCAAGGAAATGAGAAGATTTAGTCAAGCGATCAACAATAACCCAGATTGCATTATTACCTCGAGGTGTCTTCGGAAATCCCACAATGAAGTACATAGATATATTCCCCCATTTCCACTCTAGCACTGGTAAAGGATGAATCATCTCTTTCAGTAACTTCCGCTCTTCTTTGACCTATTGACAAGTCAAACACTTCACAGTGAAATCAGCAATATCTCTTTTCATCCCATCCCACCAGTAATACTCCCGAAGATCTCTATACATCTTAGTACTACCTGGATGAACTGAAAATGGAGAACTATGAGTTTCACATAATAACTCTCTCTTCAACTGTGAATCACACAGCACACAAAACCTCTTCCCAAATCTCAAAAAACACTCATTATCAATGTTGAATTCAAGAAAACTTACCCTTCTGAACCAGCTCTACCTTTTTCTGCAACTCAATGTCTTGCTTCTATGCTTGCTTAATTCTGTCTGATAGAGAAGATTTCACTGATGCCTGAAACAAAACAGAAGGAAATCCAACACCAACAAATTCTATGCCAAATTTCATCAAATCCTTAACCAAAGGATCACGTTCCAAATGCAACATTGTCAATGAAGCATTACTTTTTCGACTCAAAGCATCAACCACTTTATTTGATTTTCCCGGATGGTAATGAATTGTACAATCATAATCCTTGATTATTTCTAGCCATCTCCTCTATATCATGTTCAATTCTTTCTGAGTGAATATATACTTTAAAATTTTGTGATCACTATATATTTCACACTTTACACCATACAAATGATGCCTCCAAATTTTCAAAGCGAAAACAACAGCAGCTAATTCCAAATCATGTGTAGGGTAATTTACCTCACGAGTTTTCAACTGAAGGGAAGCATAAACAATTACCTAATCATTCTGCATTAGGACGTAACCAAGTCCTTTTAATGAAGCATCACTGTAGATAACAAACTCACCATTCTTGGAAGGTAGTGCCAAAACTAGAGCATTCACCAATATTCTTTTCAGTTCCTGAAAACAATCATCACATTCTTTTGTCCAGATAAACATAACACCCTTCTGAGTTAGCTCAGTAATTGGACTAGATAACCGAGAAAAATTTCTAATAAACCTTCAGTAATAGCCTACTAACCCATGAAAACTACGAATCTCAGTTACATTTTTGGGTCTTGGCCATTCTTCAACAACCTTTGTTTTTGCAGGATCAACAGTTATTCCATCTTTAGAAACAATATGACCAAGGAAAGAAATTTGTTGCAACCTAAACTCACACTTGTTGAATTTACCATACAATTTATTTTCTTTTAAGGTTTTCAAAATAACCCTTAAATGTCTTTCATGCTCCTCTTTACTTTTAGAAAACACCAAAATATCATCAATGAAAATAACCACAAACTTATCCAAGAACTCATGGAAAATTCTATTCATAAGGTCCATGAATACAACAGGTGCATTGGTTATCCCAAAAGGAATAAATAAAAATTGATAATGGCTATATCTTGTACTAAACGCAGTCTTTGGAATATCTTCTTCCTTTACCTTCAACTGATGGTACCCCGATCTCAGGTCAATCTTTGAAAAATACTGAGCTCCCTGGAGCTGATCAAACAAATCATCGATATGAGGCAAATGATATTTGTTCTTAATAGTGATGTTATTCAAGGCTCTATAATCAATCCAAAGTCTCATTGAACCATATTTCTTTTTAACAAATAAAACAGGAGCACCCCATGGTGATGTGCTAGGTCGAATGAAACCCTTCTCTAATAAATCTTGCAATTGCTCCTTCAACTCTAAAAGTTCAATTTGAGCCATTCGATAAGGGGGTTTTGAAATTGGATTAGTATCAGGAACTAAGTCAACAGTAAATTCAACTTCCCGATATGGTATTATTCTAGACAACTCATCATGAAAAATATCAGGATACTCATTTACCACTGGCACATCATTAATCTGAACAGTTCCTTTTTTTTCAAAAATATGTGCAAGGTAACAATCATTTCCATATTTTACAAGTTTCTCAGCCTCTTGATTTGTTATCAACAGTAAGGGTTCATCCTTGTACACAAACTAAAAGTATTTCTAAAAAGAAACTTCTTTAGCTCTACACTCAATCTTAGCATGGTAAACAGAGAGCCAATCCATACCCAGGATAACATCAAACTCTACTAGAGAAAAAAAAAGGTTTTGAAGTAGGTTCTTTCCACAGATAAGGATAAGAAGATTCTTATAAATTCTTTTTTCCTCAACATTTCCCCCAGGTGTTTTTACCACAAGTTCAGGAGTCATTTCTTGAGATGGTATTCCCATTTTACTAGAAAAGTTTTCAGAGATGAAAGAATGTGTAGACCCTGAATCAAACAAGACACTAGAAAAATCTGAAATAACAAACAAAGTACCTGATACCACTTCATTTGATGGCCCAGAATCTGCTGAAGTAGTTGCAAATGATTTCACCACCCCTTTATTCTTGTAGACTAACTGGTTCCCATCACTCGAGTTCTTTTTCGGACACTCATTTGCATAGTGACCCATCTCATTGCACTTAAAACATTTCACTAACTGTAAATAAAATTTGGTCTTACCATCACCTTGATCTTTTTTTAGTGCAATCAAGAGCCTTATGTCCCATCTTACCACATCGGTAGCACTTTATAGAATTTAGAAAACAATTCCCCAGCATGCCTTTTACCACACTTATCAAAAACTAGAAACTTAGTTTTCTTACCATCAGACCTTTTTGAAGAATTATTCTCTTTCTCCTACCACCTCAGTCTCTTCTTCTGTTGGTTGTTATAGAACACTTGATCATCGGCAAACTCCATTTCCACTTTCTTAGTACATCGAACAAGATTTTCATAACTTTTGAACTCACGATAATCCAATGCCCTTTGATATTTTGGCTTTAATCCTGAGTAAAAACGATTGATTTTACTATCACGGTCTCAGATAAAATTTAGAGCATACCTTTCCAATCGAGTGAACCTTTCTTCATAAGTAGCCACTGAGTCTTCATCTTGCCTCAATTCTAAGAGATGTTTTCCATCCTAAGTCAAATAGCCTTAGGAAAATACTTCTCAAGAAACATACCTTGGAATTCATCCTAGTCGAGAGCATCAATCTCATCAGCATCCATGATATTTTTAACCATCGACCACCACTGATCTGCTTCACCCTCCAAATGGTAAATTTCAAGACTAACCTTTTGATTGTATGAACACCCCATGACATCTAAAATCTTCTACAATGCTTTAATCCACCCTTCAACTAGCACAAGGTCATATGACCCTCTGAATGATGGGGGATGTTGCCTCATGAAATGTTCCACCACTGACATGTTCCTCTGCGGTTGATCTGGCTGATCTCATACATGGATACCACCAACATTTATCGCTTGAGTCAACTACACCATTACTGCAATAAACTGTTCAGTTCCAATTCTGACCATCTCAGGATGCTGATTCAGAAGGTCATTTCCTTTTGCATTCCTTCCTAGCACTTCTTCCCTGTTTCCTCTGTGAAAAACAATTCCGAACAAACATGTCTTAGATGAAGCAACATGGTAATCTTCAAATGCTATATCATTTCAAATTGACCATTAAAAAAATATATTTTTGGATAATCATTTAGTATAATTATAACTCCTAAAGTTATCTAAACTGACCTCTGATACCAACTATAAGTCCCCAGCCTTAAACATTACTTAATGTTGAGTTATTTCAAGAATACACGTTGAGGATATTTTCAGGTATAGAGTTTTAGAGAATTAGATCATAAATCATGCATTATATTCCACATTTAAACAAAGTGGTTACATAAAAGATAGTATTCATTTTTTCCCATCCACAGAAACATATTTAAAACAAAACATGGATTATTTAATGACACTTCCTTGACACTATCATCACATCATGTACCTTTCCCTTGACCTGTGAAAAACATTTCAAAAACATGGGATGAGCATAAAAAGCTCAGTAAGGGATATAAAAATACGGAAAGGAAACATTAGTACATATATACATAAGAATCAATGAAATCATACTTTACTCATAAAACCTAAGCACGTTAACATACCTCATGAAATCATAAGATTTATGAATAACTCATAGAAATCACAAGACATAAAGGTAACTTGAGACATTCATAACATTCTTACGTAGGGAGTAACCCTCATGGTTACGTTTGGAATACCCATCACAGTATATTCCCTAAATCTCTTCAGATAAACCTTAAATTTTAACCCCTTCATGTTACCCAATGCATTGGAGAGCTATATCGGGCTCACATGCCATTATTTTATCACAGAACCACCCATCTTCATAACAATTCCCAAGAACCATAACATAATCGTATCACATAAAACATGCATAAAGGAAACATAACATTTCCACATTTCAATCACAAGATATCAATACAAAAAATTGATATAATAAAAACATAATGAAAACCATTTTCAATACCAAAATAAAAGAAAAGTAAAGCATGGTATTTATTTTTAATTTTAAAAAACGTTATGGCTTGTAGAGGAAGTCAGAACTCAAATAATGGTCACGACGGCGGAGAAGTCGTTGTTGCCGCATATGTACGACAAAAAAAACATTCCTTTTGTCATTTAGTAAAACACTTTGTATAAAAAATATTCATTTTTAATAGATTTAAAAGTCAAAGGGGGTTTATACACTGTATAAAAGAAAGTTGTGTATAAAACAAAATACGCCTCAATGAAATGAGATTGAGACGAAGTCCCTTACCTCGTGTCCGACTTGAGTCGACCATTATTTAACTTCCTGAATAATAAAATTGAGTTAATTTATAATTTCTTAAGAACCTTTTTCAAGTTCATTATTCCTTTTATATCAATTATTACCATGTTATGAACACTATGTAATTATTTAAGTTAATAATGGTCGTTTTTTCGATCATTGGTACTTGAGTCAAAAATAAACTCTTTATAATTACAAGTTGTTCATGTGGTCAAATATCCATTATATAAAAAATTATATTCATGATGTAGATATCATATATATCATATATATCTAGTATATACATACATTTATAATATTACATAACATTTAGAGGTAAGAAATGAAAAGCACCGTTCATGGAGACGGTAAGCCGTACGTACGCATGAAAGCTACTTTCATTTCTATTTCGTATTTTATGGAATAGAATGATAATGATATAAAGGTATATTATAATTCCAGTATAATATCATAAACTCCATCCTTTATACATCCCACATATGGCATTAACGAATCAAATCACTTTGAGGGGGCGGTAGTCCGCACTTCCTAAAATAAAGATTTCACGTTTACCCATAATGGAAACCATAAAGGTATGCCATAAATGTAAAAATACAGAAGCTTAAGGAAAACATAACCATATTATATATCACATATAAATATAGTGACATCTTAATGGCCATATTTGAAGGTGTTAGAATAATATTGAACAACCATCATTTCGTGAGGCAGAAATTCACCATCCACGGAAACAGTATGCTCTTTAACCTTTAGATGTAGGTGTGTGTAAGTGTAGCTCGAATAATTCTTATAAAAACATCCTAGTATATTTAATATACTGGTGTTGTCACAAAATAAACTAATAAAAAGAGGTTAGGTGGTTGGAGAAGCAAAATAAAACAAAATAACATTAGAGAAGACTTTACCTTTAAATCGGGTAACTCCTCTTGGTTTGTACCAAAAGGGTTTCTTGAAGAGATTTATACCTAAGGTAAGGCTTCTAGGATGAAGATAGGGATCTGGAGAGATAGAATGAGTAGATCTGGGCTGAGACAATGGCTTGAGAAGTGTGGGTAAAGAGGTAGATGTGGGGGCCTTTTATAAGAGGAGAGTAGGGGCACTCTTGGAATGTTATAAAATGTTACTTTATATTGAAATGTGTTTCGGATTTAAAAGGTCCCACATTAATATATTTAGAGTATAAGGTGATAAGGGTTCGAGATATACTCATCCAATAGGTTTTTGACATGTTTAAGTCTTATATTTTACATTATATTCTCATTTTATTTTAATCGTTCATTAATGAGGTAATCGCTGCATCATCATGATGTCATAAATAATTTAATTTATTTAATGTCTAAAAATTATAAAAAAAATACTATAATATAGTAAATATTTTTATCTTTCCAATGAATATTTATAGTCTAAGAGATCATTTACACAGACAAAACTAAAAATTATTTACTTAGGGGTTGCATACTTTGTTATATTTAACTTTCATTAAAAATAAAAAGATAAAAAGTCACTATCACACAAAAGTGATTCCATGGGGTCCATAAGTTTGGTACAAGGCATCCCATGGTCGGACATGACAAAACCAGTAGCATTAGGACATATATTGGGGTCATTTGTTATTATTATGATATTATTTTATTATCCTTAACTACCCGATTACTAATAAATCACGATAATTAAAGATAATTACCGTCGTTACTATTCATAATGTCCAAAAACAAAAGAGTCTTAATTAAATAATTTGGAACTTATGATTACAAATATGGAATCCATTTTAACAAATTCCAAACATATAAATTTCAATAGTTAATTTAAAAATAATTCCCGTTGTCAAAACAAATAGCGGGTTTTTTTGAAACAATATCTATGAAAAGTTTGGCATTTGTTTATGCCCAATTCAAAAGTGAAATTAATTCTAATGAACAACATTTGATTAAATGGTAAAATTATATTATAGTTACACTTTAAGACCAATTACAAAGATAATCTAACGATATAATTAAATTAGATGAAAAAGTAGTTTTGATGTAAAATGCAGTATTTTTCACTATTTATTAAAAAAATGAACATTGTCAGAAAAATACCAAAAATTTATCCAAAGTAAATTTCAATGTCCTAATCTTAAATAATAAGTTTATTTTGACAAATAGAGCTTATAAAATTGTCAAAACTTTGATTTAAAAATGTTTTTCCATCAAAAGGCAGTAAAACAATCTTTTAAAAATATTAGTGTATTCTATGCTTTAGATTGGATTTATTCTCATTTTAAGCCTCTAAAACACTATATAATTCATAAATAGACATAGATAAGAATATCTATTATTAATTACTTACTTGGTATGTTACATCTATTGTGGGTCATTGTGTGTAAGGCCATGCATCGATTACTGCCCATTCACTATTGAACCACATAAACAACATCAACGGGGAAGAACTTATTGAAAACCATCCTAAATATGAGGATATTATCAAGGAAGGTTTGGTAGACCATATCAATGGCTGGACAGAGTAAAAGAATCTGTTCTAGGGTAGAAATTCTATATATGGGTGGACTTGGGAATACTGGTTATGCTAGTCCTACAATGGATTTTTGGTGGTGCTAAAGAGGTAGGGTTATATAAAGTAGAAATAAATTCACTTTTCCATGTATATTGAAAGCCACATATCATGATTGAGCTATTGAAAAGATGTTATTTGGGGATAATTTTTTCTATTTTCATCATGGGGAGGTCGGATTCAGCCCGTGGGACCTCCACCAGATTATTGGGATCCCTATTCAATGGGGGAATTAATGACGAGTTACTCCCAAAAAAGGATGTTTGGGAGGACTAGGAGTAGATTCCAAAAATATCAAGGGATTTATTATGGCTGGTAAAAGGGGAGTATGAGAAAAAAATGAGGATGAAGGATTTCAATTTCAATAAATGATTCATCTTCTTTATGAATGATTCTACAAATAGGATTATAGGTAGGCCTCACTAGTTCCCAAAATACTCCTAGTGAGGGAAGGAGCACTCGTATTGGAGGATCCTAGAGGCGAGATAGTGATTCATGTTGGGGTACAATGTGAATCCTGAATTTCGAATAGTCAAACTAGTAGGATTAATTGAAACAATTATCTGTGGGTGGGTGCTCTTCATTTGGTATGCTCATATGGGGGTATGGATAAACACCTTCATGATGGAGATGATGCTAATATTCAGACATGCATCAACCTGGTGGTTCCAGTACTGGTGAAGCTATACAAAATTTTTCTCCACACCATCTAGAGGAATACCTCCCATCCATGTGTGTGTGACCTTCCATTTCTTGTATGGCCAAGTTACTATACACATGGGAGGGTATGAATATTTCAATCGAATCTATCATCCTAATAATTATTTTTATACATAAATGATCAACATCATGAGGAATCAGTCTCGCTTGATAGATCTAATCAGTGTTCTTCCAAGGATTGAGGTGGTGTACTGATTCATCTTCCACCTGTACCCCTTCTAATAGGGGTGGTAACCGATTATGGAATGAGGACGGTAGATCAAAAACCATATGTTTTGGCCTTTTGAGGATGGGTGTTGGTGGAAAGGGTGGACTGTAGGGTGATCTATGAATTGTATACTCTACATTGGTTTTCCAAGCAATTTAGATGCCTCCAAAGTCTTAGCTTGAAGGTGTAAACTGGAGTACGCACCGAGTTCCACCCTTCAGTTCTCTAAAAATATGGTGTATGTTTGTGTGGTAAGACGACTAAGGGAGGAATGAGCTACCAACAGTCAATGCCATGTACAATATATTCCATGAGTACACACTGAGTTGGGAGAGTATGTACGCTATGGAGATGTTGAGGTAGCCAGCCACCCAGGTTGATTCCAAAGAAGAAGACCCACATCCATGGGTCCAGTGGAGTGTTGCAGCTAGGTGCACACATTGAGGTGGAAGAGCTAGGCCAGCGGGGAGGGTAACAACTATTTCTCTAGTTGTTCATATCCCTGTAGGGGTTGCAACATTATAAGGGGGTGTAGTAATAGGCTTGAGGCTTCTAAATAAGCATCCTTGGAAGGAAGGTGGAACCTATAAAGAGTTTTTGAGAGAACAATTTGAGTCTTTGAGGAAGAGTCTGCAATGCGTGGAAGTCCACAATGACACGATTTTCCCTAATTTATAGAGGAATTGGGCTATGTTATGATAGATTTGGTCCCCTAAGTGATATGGTAGCACCATCAATATAGAGGAATTCACCTCTTTGGGATGGGACATAATAATTTAGGCTTCCATGCTCCCTAAGATGATGTGTTGTAATATATCTAGGAGTTGTAATACATGGTCCACTCTCATAGTGTCAAGTGTCCCCTTACTAGATGGGTGAAGGTTTTTTTGGGTATACCTTCCCCTCCAGATCACCCTGTGGATCAATGATCCATTGGTGTGGCTGGGGGTGAAGAATTAGATGATGGTTATTTTTTGGGGAGTGATTTCTTCCTGTAATCCCCTAGGAGTTGAGATCCAACTATTGATCAAGTATACTTTTGGTTTCCTATTGATTGGTACCAATTTACATCCCTTTGATCTCATTAATCTATTTTTATTGGACTTTATAGAGATAAAATGATATATAAGAGGGGGATATCTATGATAGATATTCAAAGGACCATTATTATGACATGAAGGGGGTGAGTTCAATACCCCTCCTAGGAACTATAATCATAGGAAGCTAACCATTTGTAACCAAGGATCTATCTGGCTTAACTGCACTAGGTTCGAGATGGTATTATCTAATACTATCTCTATTTATATCAAATAATTACACTCTAAATTTTTTATTGGACACCTTTTTTTATTTCTTTTAAATAGACCCAACATGAATCATTGAGGAGAAACTTCCGATGACTAAGGAAGTGATTAATATAGAGACACCATTTTTGGTAGGGATATTAGCAAACCTCACTGAAATGATATTCATTTTGTATGATTCCAACATGTATTATTCTATATCCACAATTTTCTTTGATTCCTATAAGTTAAGATTAAGTAATATTGTGTCTTAATGGTAGTAAAAATAGTGTTGGGGCCCAGAAAGTAGTGGAGATGACTAAAACAATGAGGCCCACAACTGAGACAGTAATGGCCAATGTTGCTACCTCAATGAGGGTAACTATGGAGGTTGAGACTGCAAAGACTATTCCAGAGTCATTGTTGGAGGTTTTGGGTGAAGATGTTGCCTCAACAGAGGTGTAAAAAATCATTCCTTCAATAGAGATGGTTAAGGAGGCTATGGAAGTTGAACTTTCCCTAGAGTTTCAACAGAAGGTTGGAGAGGCCCCCACTACAGGAAATGGATATGGAGAGAGAGAGAGTTTCCCCTAAACATGGGGCTTGTACCACCCAAGCAGATGACTATGGATGATCCTTCCATTTAATTGTTTAAATCCTTCCCTGAGTGTGATCTTACACCACCTAAGGACATGTAGGATTCTAGATCTGATGTATCCATGGAGAACTAGATCTCCTGACATAGGTTATGGAGGAGTGTGTGGAATTTCATTACTCACACTCCACTAACTAATATTACAAACTTGGCAGGGTCTCTTTTCTATTAGTTAGTTATCCTATGAACTAGAAGGCTAGAATTTAGTGGGCTTAATGCTTCTCAATGATTGTGCATATGGGGAATGGAAAGAGTTTTACGTCACCTGGTATAAGGAAAAATTTGTGGGTACCAAATCACTCTAGGTAGAAGAACAAGAGTTTTCTTAGATGGAAGGGGAGGCACAAAAACACGAGGATGTCTCCATTACAAAAAGATATATAATTAGATAACTAAGGGAATAGTTGGTAGTGATCGAGGTTAAGGTAGAGGAAGAAACATCTCAGGTGGTGGAGTGTAGGGATAAATAGGGTCGGGTGCAGTGAGCTGATGAAGTTCATTCTTTTACTAAGGAGGAAGAGATAGAGTTGGATGAGTGGTAATAAAATTTAGAGGCTAATCAATAAAATCTATTCTATTTAGAGCATTTTATCTCTAGAGAATTGTAGTTGAATAATAAAAGTGTTGTTTTTCCTTACTTTCCTTATGCATATCAATCATATTAACAATAAAATCAACTACAATTCTCCAAGACCATGTGATTCATACTCAACGTGAGATATAAGAGGAAAATAAATGACTACTCATTTAGATGAGAGTGCCAGCTAAGGAATGGAGGGTCAAGATAAAAAGTTATGTTGGTCCTATTTGAGACCCATGGTAATGTGATCCTGTAGATTTGATATATCTCATTGATGTGTAGGGTGCATAAAAGAGTAATAATGAGGCTTTTAGAGTTCCACTTAAGTGGGGGAAGAGTGGAGAAATGTAAATAGTGATCTTGATGGTCTATATCGAAGAGTGGAGGCAGGTGGGTTGAGGATAACCATTAACTATGTTCAAAATACGGGTTTTAGAACTATTCTGTCAGGGGTATCCCCTCCATGACATGTGCCCAGGTAGAAGGTGAGCTTATTTTGGCCATGTTTCATCACCATAGGGGGTCTGTTCAGAGATAGTGGAAGTGAATCCTTCGAGGAATGCACCCATGTAGAAGGTGAACCTATTTTGGCCATGTTATATCACTATATGATGTAGGATCATTTATACTTGTGGGGAGGATGTCGATCAAGACTCAGAGGGAATAAAGTGTGTTGATGGGGTGGAATGGTGATTAGGATGAGTTAAAAAATTATTGAGGATACACCATCATGCATCAAGAATATGGATGAGATCATATCAAATTAATAGAGAGAACGTAAGCCAGTAGAGAAAGCACAAGTAACAACCACTCAAGTCCTAAGGAGAAAATCAATGGTTTCTCAGGTTTCTCAACTAAAGGTTGTATATATTTGATCGAGGGGTTTGTTTTTTAAGGTTATAGATCCAGGACCAAAATTCATAGTTTAAGGTCATAAACTTGGACCATAGTGCTATGAGGTTTAAAGTCACACAACTTGGACAAAGACTCCTAGTTTAGGGTCATAGATATTAGACCATAATAAACCATTCTAGGATAGTTTTTCTAGTGTGAAATAGAATGAAAACCAAGCATGAAAAGTGGATTACGAGGGCCTTTCACTTAACAAATTTTCCTAAGTCTAGTCACACACAATTTAAGGTCATAATGTGTGGACTATAAAGGTTGTATCTTCGACCATGCGAAGGAATTCCTACAAAGGTTCCTAATCCCATGTGATCTATGATCAGTGAAGAAAACAAGGAATGGTAAGGAGCCTCTCTAGTCACATGGGGGTGATCCACAAGAGTAAAGATAGTGATTGATTTGGGAGTATTGGTGATGATAATTTTCTTAATCAATGTGCATGAATGCACAAGGGGGACCAGGTATGTATAAATCCCACTAAAATAAAGAATGGTGGAAATGAGGTAAATCAAATCTTTCAGGGAATTTAATCACAAGAGGGATATGATCCATGGGTGAGGAAGACTATTGACCATGCTTGAAACACAGGTACCACTACCACACTGGTCATGACTGGGGATAACAAAAATGACATCAACTATTAACCATGTTTGAAACACGAGATCTACTATTTGTTGAGAACAATCATTTAGGGTGTAGAACCTAGAAAGGTAGGTGTGTCAGATTGGAAAAATACCATTACCACTAGGAGGCCCCATATAGTTTGGAGGATTATGAGGATCCAAATAAAGGGAGTCTCAAAGTATAAAAATGATTCAGTGAGTTCAGGTAAGGGCTCCATTGCTTACATGTTGCCTTCGGTGGTATTTTCAGCATCGAATGAGAGGCTCCATCTTCTAGGTTTGTCTGGCGAGTTTAGGTGAGGGCTTCAACAGGTTTCCAGCAGGCTCCATGTTTGACCTGCAATGCCTTGTATGGGGGAGGATTTGGGTTTCCTTCTATGTGTTTTCTGCAGGTGAAGGTCTTATGGTGTCGAGTTTGTATTCCACTTTGGTGCTTTGGCTCTCTAGATGTCTTGCGGTTGATTTGGTTAAGTTAGAATGGTTGATTTGGTCAAGTTGGAATGGTTGATTTGTGGAGATGGCGGCTGATTCTTTGATTTGGTGATGTGTTTAGTATTTTGATATGTTCTGTGGTGTTGTTTTGTTTGTTTGGTTTGATCTTGGAGGTGCGAAGTTTGTGCATTTGGACTCGATCACTTTGATCAAGCTCAGAGGAGGATTTAGAGATGGAGGTTATTATTTGCAGTTCTTTTCATACTCAGTTGTTTGAGAGGGTATGGCGTTTTCCATTGGATCGGGACTGTGCTTGTCACATGACATTGGCTTTCCAAATTTCCTTGCAACGTTGGAGTGATTCAACACGTTTTTATGCTGGGGATGGGTTGATATGGTTTTTAGTCTGGTTTTCATTAATTTTTCCCTTCGGGTGTGATTGTCCTAAGTCTCTGGAGTCTTTTGGGTTTCCCCCTTCTTCCCTTAAAAGGGGGATTTATCAATAATAAAAAATATTTGAAGGCCTTCGGGCTGTTGGATGGATGAGAGTCAGACCAGTTCTTGTGGATGGAAGTGATAAGGTAGGTTAAAGATAAGATTGGGCACAAGATATATAATCTGAGTGTATCGGTGTATCCCATGAAATGAAATAGGAATTAAGCCTTACGTATTTATTCAACATGGTGTGATAGGTGACCAAAACTAAGGAGAGGTAACCCTCTCAGGTGGGGGATAAAGGTATTATATAGTTTTACATCATGAAATAGGTACGTGAGCCATGTAGTTTAACATCATACTGCAGGATTTTAGACACACAATTTAACATCATATGGTAAAGACTGATGATGAGGGTGATGTTAATTTTTTAATCCATGGAGGACATTAAAAATGTGAAATATGGGGAAAGAATGCACAAAATTTATGGTCATGATTCTTGGACCAATAGTGGATGTGTCCTAGAATTTTTGGCATAATAAAAAAGAGCAGTGAACTGATGTAAAAAGGGTTTACAGATTCCCAAAACCACACAAAACATATGGGACATGTCCCATATAGTTTAAGGTCATGATGCTTGGACCAAAGGTTGAATGAGTTCTATTTTGGGGAATAATTCTTGTGTTTCAACTATTCTTGGGGGAACATTTCACTATGAATCTTAATCCAATGTGATCCATGCTTAGTGTGATAAATAAAGAGTGGTAGGGAGTTCCCCTACTATAAATTAGACCATGAGAATGGGAGAAATATATGACTTTATAAATCTTCAACGATGCCGAATTTCTTGGTATTTGAGACAAAAAGAAAAGATGAATAACACCATGGGTGTTGAAACTTCACTAGAACAAAGGAAGGTTGAAAAGAAGGTAAATCAACACCTACTAGATCATGACCTCAAAATTGGGGTGATTGATGGGAAGGCGATGACTACCAACCTTGTTCAAAACACAAGTATCACGACCACATAAATTAAGGAGGGGGAAAACAAATATGGTATTGACCATTGACCATGTTTGAAATATGGGAAATACCATTCATTGCCAAAGGAGACTTAGAGGTATGAACCCAAGTGGAAGGAAAGACTATTTTGTCCATATTCAATCACTTTAGGGAGGTTATTCAGATGTGGAAAGATTATTAGGATCCATATTGAGTAAGACTAGAAGTTTGAAGTTGGTGATGAAGAGATATTTTGGGGAGAGTTTAAACACTCTAGGTACTATCTCACAATGTGCTCAAACACACTGAGTGGGTACATCAGTTAGTATGTGTTGTATATGATTTGAAGGGGGAAAATATTTGAAATACATCAATGGTCAGGCTAGGCATGAGACATGATTCCTAAGAATCCCTACGTATCCAGGGAGATTGGCAATCAAGTCCTACATAGTTATTGTAGGAGGTATGGTAGGATACCAACATCCTAATGGGGTGCTCTCTCAAGTGTGGGATAAAGGAATTACACAATTTTACATCATGTAATGGGGATGTGAACCATACAGTTTAACGACATGCAGTGAGGATATTGGATGTGTAGTTTAACATTTTATGATAAGTATGAAGTTGTTGTAGCTTAAGGTCACATATATTTGACGAATGTGTCGTGCAGTTCATGTCATACAATTAGGATGTTTTCATGCAATTTTATATCATGTGACTAGGAGGTTAGGATCTATAGTTTAAATTTGTACAGTTGGGACTAAGGGTCATCTCATGTTTATCATATGAGGAATCCCATGTATATTATATAGGGTACAGTTACAGTTTAATGTCATGTTCTAAGGAAATGGGGTGTGGGACTTAAGTATTAAGTTTCCCACTATGTTCTTTTTTTATGTTGGGATGTGAGGGAATCTTGGCCTGCTGATAGGCCAAGGGAATGTGATGGTAATTTACACCCCCTAAGGGTGTGACAGAGATTGTTAGGGATATATATGGGGAGTTTTTATAACTCGCTATTAGGTGAAGGAATACGATTCACACGTTCACACAGGGGGATGCTTGGGGTTAATAAGGGTACATTCGTGGCTTACACATGAGATATTCCCATTTACTCCTCATGTCAGGTCATGAGGTAACCTCAGGCCACTAATAGGCTAGGGAGTATGGTTGGGGCTTAGAAACTAGATGGAGGCCCATGGAAACTGTTTGAGATTAGTAAGGATATGTATATAGGGACTTCTCAACCCACAGATGGGACGAGGAATATGATTTGGGATTACACCTGAAGGGGAGGCTCATATGGATTACTTGGAATCATCTCATGATTGTTCCATGAGGATTTTTATTCTTGAAACAAAAGGATTCTCGTGTTTTTCATAGGAGGCATCCTATTATTGTCACATGGGAGGGGGTGGGGTATTTGTGAATGATCTTAAATATAGGGGTTCTAGGCATCACTAAATATCATAGTTTAATGTAATGTGTTGAGGATTTTGTTATATAGTTTAATATAATATGTGTAGGATGTTGTATTTGTAGTTTAAAGTCATACAGCTCAAACTTAGGGTTATTCATGAGAGGTATCACTTAAGGAACCTAGAATTGATGGGAGGTTTGGTACACTCCCCATCCATAAAAATGAATTTTTTTTGTTGAAATTCAGTGCCACCTAGTTTTTATGACTTTCCAGGCTATGCAATTCTTGAATTCTACTTTCTTAAAGGTCTTATAACTTGGATAAACAGACCTTGGCTCTCTTGTCTGCTGTCTGCTGATCATAAATGACCATCCAAAGTGATAGTATCTGAATATATATATGTAACAATTCATCCATTCCACACACCAGGTAGTATGGGGTCACTTGGGTGGAATTATGAGTTGTCATTTGATATCACCTGAGGGAATTGGGGAGCTTATTGGCTCAACTATTTTTATTATGGACTAGCATCTTCTATAAGATATTAGAGAAGGTCTTGCTAAAAACCTCAATCTACCCATTTTACCATGCATAATAGAGGGAATTATGGTTGGAATAGATTTTTTACTTGGAATACAACTTCTTTAGCATAACGAATCGAAAGTTAGTACCATTGTTTATGAGATTGGTACGAGGAATCCCGAAATGAAGAATGATGTGGTAATTCAAAAACTCAATCATAGATTGGGTATTTACCTCAATGAGGGGGATTAATTCCACTCACTTTGATAAGAAGTCAATGTTAGTAAAAATGAACATGTACAATCAAGAAGTTTACGGGTGGTAGGGACCCACAACATCAAGTCCCCATACCGTAATGGTCTAGGAGTACTTGGTTGTTTGGATAAGCTCTAGTGGTTGATGCATGAAGTTGGAATGGATTTGACATGCATGAAATCTCTTGGTGAATTTTATATAGTCATAGACCATGGTGGGCTAGAAATACCCTACCCTTCGAATCTGGTGAGGAAGCTTTAATCCTGGTTGATGGGCCTCACATGACCTGACATGGACTTCCAGCAAAACCAGAATAATCTTATCACCATGGATTAAATAGATAAGAATTCCATAAAAACCATGCATATAGAGGGTATGCTCAAGTTTGGGGCCATCCTTGATGGTATATTTCATTTCATGTCGATGTATTCTCTCTCACTCATCTCAGTTTGGTGGGAGGTTCTCTTGCTGAAGATTCTCAACAAAGGGATTCCTCCAATTAGGTTATTATTAAACTAATGAAGTGTTTGAGGGCCCTGATATAAAAGTTATAACAGCTAGTTGATTTACCTGTTGGTCCTCTTTTTTATGGGTGATGGGGGAAATAACACTGTTATGGGCCACATGAATGACCAAATCATCTTCCCCAGGATATTTGAGAGAGGTAGCCAAGACTTCTAGTACATAAGATCAGTCATTTTGGGATGGAGGAACATGAGTCACCTTCTTCTAGGATAGGAACTGAGACATCATCTCACAGGTCTGCTCGAGTAGATGGATGATTTTCCACTTTCTGATGACGTAGTCACTATTGATATTTTTGAAGACTAGTTATGGGTACCCCTTTATATATATTTGAGGGACTTCAACCTCAAGGGTAAACTAAAGGAAAGTGATAAGGGACCAATGCTCATCCTTATTTTTTGTACAAACTTCTGACAATAGGAAAAAGTATGACAATATGTCTTATGAAGGAGTGATAAGATGATCCCTAGGACCAACCTATTGAATTTGGGGTTATTGAGTCTTCTCTAGGTTGGGATACGAGAGGCACCATCAAAATGAATATACCAACATAGTGTATTCTGATCCATGGAGAGGATGACCCCATCTAGGAAATCAATATCTAGGGGAAGTTCCTCAGGGGTCGAATGCACGACCAAGAAATCTTCCAATGCTCGACCTTTGACAGCCATATGAGGGACAAACCTAATATCAAATTATTGTAGGATCACCGCCCATCATGACAATAATCATGTCAGCATGCGGTGATTGAGGATTTAATTTAGTGGATAGACATGGGACACCAACTATATTTCATGGTGCTGAAGGTAATGTTGCAATTTTTGAACCACAAAGACCAGGGCTGGACAACTCTTCTCAATGGGATAATACCTAGTCTCAACATCGAGCAACATGTGGTTGAGATAATAGTATATATTTTTATAAAATGAATAAATTGTAATAATGAAATAAAAAAATTAAAAATGAATAAATTTTAATAATTAAACAAAAAATTAAAAATGAATAAATTACAAAATTATTAAAAAAATTATTAATGAAAAAATTATTAATAAAAATGAATAAGTTTAATATATATATATATTAATTATAAATATTAATAAATAATATATATTTAATATAAATATAGAAAATGAATAAAATGTAATAATTAAATAAATATTAATGTCTTATTCATTCTTAATTGTTTTTATACATAATTATTCATTAATAAATTTAATAGAGAAATATATTCATATATATATATATATATATATATTTCTCTCTCTATATATATGTGAATGTATAATATTTCCAAAAATATGATTTAATATAATACAAAATATTTTTTCTTACATATTAAATAAGTCATATATTTAGCGAAGAATGGTTTATAATTAAAAATTAATATTAATTAAAAATACTGACTAATTGCATCAATCAATGAACATAAGTGAATGTCAATTGATTTTTCAATTTAACATATATCAAACGCGTGTTACATTGATTTCACATATATATACATAATGCATTTTTATATACGACACACACCAAAAATATTTATGTAATTAATGAAATATTATCTATATAGAAACCCATACACCTAATAGTTATATAATTTATTCAAATTTAAGTATTCATATTAAAATTTCATTAAAATGTGATACATTTAATATATTATATTTTTAATCAGTAAATTTTATTAATTTATTTTTAATATTATTACAGTTAGGTAATAATTCATTTTTTTTGAGAATTTTATCATTTTCTATTATTTATTTATATATATATATTTATTATGTTTTAATATTTTCAATATGTATTCATCTTTATTTCAATATATATACATATTTTTTAATAATTTATATTTAATTAATAAAACTTATCAATTTTTTCAATATTTTTAAAGTGTATTTGTTTTTAATTATTCAATTTCATTCATTTTTAACATTCATGCATTTAAATTATATATTCTTTAATAATGTTGAAAATATATTTTCAAATAAATATGTATAAAAAGATATATTTATAAATCTATATTTACTATATTTATAAATTTATATTTTTATAATTATAATAAAATAATTTCTTTTTTAAAAAATATTTATATAATTGTAAATAAATAATTATATATATTTTAGTAATTATAAATAAATAATTATATATATTTTAATAATTATATATATTTATATAATTATAAATTTATAATAAATTTATTTAAATAATGAATATATATATATATATATTTATATAATTATATAAATATTTTTTTAAAGTATTTATATAATTATAAATAAATAATTATATATTTATATAATTATAAAATTATAATAAATATATTTAAATAATGAATATATTTACCATATTTATATTTCTATTTGTATATATTTATTAAAAATAAATGCAATTATATAAATATATATAATGATAAAAATATATTAATAATTATGAAATTATAAGAAATATATTTAAATAATGAATATATTTACTATATATATATAAATATATTAAAAATATATATAATTATATTAATATATAATGATATAAATATATTTATAATAATAAATAAATAATTATAAATATATTTATAAATGTATATTTACTATATTTATAAAATTATATATATAATTATAAATAAATAAATATATATTTAAATAATTATAAAAGTATAATAAATAAATATATAATTATATAAATATATTTATTTTTATTTTTATTTATAATTATATTTATAAATCCTATATCAATGCTAAAAAACAACGATAAAGATAAATTTTATCAGTGCTTATTAATTTAGCATTAATAAAAGATATCTTTATCAACGTCTTTTGGAAGCGCTCATAAAAGTCTCCCGGTCTATTAAAATAATCCTAACTGTGACTGTTTCAGTCGCGATATCTAAAGATTTCCATGAAAGCCACCTGCTGCTGGTGTTCCTCCTCCTTGAATTTAGGCCTGAATCAAGACTCAAATCAAGTCTTGAATGCATCCAAGGCTCAGTCAAATCAAGTCTCTAACAAATCCAAGTCTCGAATGAATCCATGTTTTCACATGCAATATCTTTACTTTCTCTAAGACAAATCAAAGCTTGAATCCAAGGTATGTTATTTTCTCCTCCTCCTCACTCATTTATTTTTGTTTGGGTTCCTCATAAGGTACTTTTGACTTAGGTGGTGGTTTTTTGATTAGTGAGACTAGGATTTTTTGGCACTTCATAGTTGCATTGATTTCACTGAATGGTTGTGGGTATTTTACCTTTGTGAGGAAGAATTTATCTTCTAGTTTGTGAGTTACTGACCATCTAAGATTCTCATAGATATGTTTAAATGTTGGTGTTTAGGCATAAACACCTTCATTTTAGCACATAGAGAGTTAGGAATCATCTCCTATGATATTTATAAACTGGGTGAAATCCCCATCACTAGAAGGATGTATAATGAATTTCTTCCTTCATCCAATGATAAGAAAGATATAGGAAAACCCCTTCCCTAGTGAGAGAGCTAATATTCAATGTAGAGATAATACTAAGAAGGAATCTCCATTTGCATTCAATTGTTCCATTTGGGGAATTGGTAAATGTCCTCGTGAGTTCTTCATGGGATATTTTCCATTTTTCTTTAAATTGAAAACAATTTAGGCTATTATTGATGATAATGTTTTTCATTATATTTTTGATTGAATGCCTTGGTTCATTACAATGATGTTTGTTGTGGTTTCAACATTTTTTCACTCCCTGATTTGTTTTCTTGAGTTCTTCATAGGTAAATTAAATATGGAAATTAATTATAATTATTTTGTAATTACATATTTTAATATTTTTTTGATGATATTTGGGATCATGTGATTAAAGATCTATATATAAGGCTTGAATGGAATGAGAAAAGTGATGCCCATATGTTTAACTTCATAAAAGAGGTGAGTGGTACCAAAATTATCAAGAAATGTTTTATATGTGTTTTAATGTGAAATGTGATATGTAGGAATAAATAATCTGGGAAAGGAGGCCATAGTGAGTTCTGATATGGGTTTATGATCTTGATGTATAATAGGTAACAATTATTTGTAATAAAATATTCATTACATACTCTATGGGATGATTATATTCTCACTTAGTGGTTTCTTCACTTTATGATCCTTGGGTTGATTAGTCGGGAAAATCCCAAGGGATATTAAAATATAAAATGAAGGGGGTGAACCTAGGATATTCTTGTGTTATTGTGTGAGAGGGACCTTTGAGAGTGGATTGTGTGATTGATGGTTATAAATGGTTTCCTTATGGTCATTGGTTCATGAATAAAGTGACACGTTGACTTAGGACATAGGATATAACTATGGAAGTTAATGAATAGTAGTATATAGGTTAGATTATGGGAGGCCTAGTGAGGATAATCATGGATAATGGAAGTATCCCATAAGGGTATAACAATGTATGAATTTTCCTTTGAATGTTTTTCTTAGGGTAGTGATGTGCTAATAGGGATTATATCATCACCTTATTAGTGATTAGATATGTGGTATAAAATCAAGTATAGTCCCTTGAAACATTGTGGGATAACCTATAAAGAGTAGGATGGATTAGTTGATCATAAAACTTACATTATCTTGAGATTTGAAGTGTGTGAGTGATGAATTATGGCCTATAGACTATGAGATTATCTAACAAGTGATCTTTGAGAAAGATGATCAATTCCTAATATAACTGATCTTTGAGTATCATATATTATAATATGATGGGTATTATGTGAGGTAAAGGTATCGTATGTTATAATGTGAGTTACTATAGACTTTTTAGTGATTCATCAAGGGATAGGGTGATGGTTATGTGACATTTTTGTTGTTTCTTGTTCTTCTTTATTGTTTTTTAAAAGTTAGATTTAACTATTGTATTGTGCAAACCATTGTGTGGTTATTTCATAAGGGAACCAATTATGAAAATAATTACCCATATTTGAAATGTACTTACTCAAAAAATGGCTATGTTACACCCATTTCATGATTTGTATTAAATAAGTACATGTGATGGTTATACCTAAGGGATATTCCTAGATGCTAGGGGTCTGAGGTTGAATCTCATGGCACATGTGATGTGGTTATTTACAGAGGGAGATAAATAATTTTTTCTCCTCATATGATTCAAATGTTAACCTATTATCAGTGAAATTATTTGAATGTTAGGGACCAACCATGATATAAACTTACGGTATGATTAGTATAATTCACTGGTATGAAATGAAGTACATACATTTGATTATCATGGTGTCTTGGTTAGTACACAATGACTTGACTTAAATATATAATTTTAGTGTCAATAATTTGAATATATAATCAAATATATTCATTTTTTATATTTTAGGGAACCTGTTAGTATTTACTTGTTGATTTTTATACTCACACTCTACACATGAACCTCAGTGGACATAAAGCTCTTATATTTTAGATATAGGTGAGAGAAAATGACTAGTAACATAAATTAGAGTTAATGCATTTCAGTGGGGACGATTTGATGTTCTCATGGTAGTGTTAAGGAACTTTTATCCTTTTGGGATGAGATTTTAAATTTTAAATTAATATGTGGTAATTTAAAAATTTTTAAGGAGTCAACTATCAACCTCACTAGCTTTATCTCCAAAATAGTTATTATTAATTTTTTTTCTTGAGAGTCATCCCCCATACGTTCAATGTTGCTTGAACGACTCTAAGAAGTAGTCATCTAAAATGATCACCAGTACCCAGTATGGGATGAATACTGCTCAGAGTAGTTCAAGAAACATAGGTACATGTCTATAAGAGATAGGGGATTAGTCTCAAGAAACCAAATATAATAATAACTGTCACGAACCAACCTGGTTCGGCCCTGAACCAGTCACCTGAGTTGATCCATGACAGGGATTTAAGGGTGTTCCCAATCCTCATGGGCTGGTACAAGTGCCCGAGTATCAAAATTACAACATTGGAATGATTTACCTAATTCTGCAATGATAAGAAGACAAGAATACAAATAAACCAATTATTAGAATAGAAAACCAAATAAGGCATGACCAAATTTTAAATTTAATGTTAAAAACTCTAAGAAAAAACACTAAAAGGACTACAATAAATGAAAAATAAAACTCCAACCCAAACCTTCATGAAACTTGAGGAGAAACATCCTAAAGAATTTTCCACTAAGATCTATGAGGAGATACCACTAGGAACCCAAATCGTCCACACAACACACCTTTCCTTTACCTGGAACAAATATACAACATGATCTAAACACACCCAAGGGTGTATGTAGGGTGTAATACTAAGCCTAGTATAATGCCACACAAAACATTATTCAATACTATAAACATTAAATGAAAAATAACTTGTAAGATTTATAAATAAAATAAATGATAGGGAAAACTTTAAGGAAAAGAAATTTTAAGAAAAAAAACTTGGAATGGAAACAACTATAAATAAAAAATAGTTCCAAAGGATGAAATTTTAAAGAAAACACACTTTCTTTTTAAATTAAAAAACCAACATACCCTATTCCGATGGTAAGTGTGATATAAACATTGAGAACTAGTCACGAGAAATACCCCTAGGAACTAGCTAGAAATGGGACCCTAGGATCCTCGTATCTCGGTGAAATGTTGAATAGAAACCATAACCAATAGTTTTATCATGCAAGATCCACTAGTAGGGGATACCCAAATGGACTAGTGGTCTCCAAACATCATAATAGTTTAGTTAGTGTTATCATCTTCAATCCTACTAAGTGAAAATAGGCTGCATCCACTTCCGAATCACTAGCATATTAGTACTAGTCCGCCCACCTAGATACCCGGTCTTCCCTTTGTGTTCAAACAAGTTTCAAATATCAAATAACACACCACATCCATAATTCATCAACCAAAAAAGGAATTAAAAACACAAGAAACCTCTTTCACACCCAAAATCATCTTTAAAAATCAAACACACATCAAAACCATTTCAAAATATGCTTCACATCTCATACACAATTTGATAAACCTCTTTCAAAATTTATAAAATTATATCAAATGACTCAACTTGGGTTTGCACATAAATCACACCCAATGTCTCATGAAAAAAACATTTTAAAACCTAATTCATGAAAATCCCTTTCATAATCCACTTTCGCACCACACATACAATTTAATAAATCGATTAAACAATTAATAAAACATTTCCAAGATTCACAACAAGGATTTATCACAAAAATATACTCAAATTCCTCTCTTTAAAATAAAATTCACACTAAAACATTTTTGAAACATTATTTGAATCATTTATATAAATTAAAAAATTATTTAAAAAATTTAATAATTCATTTATACACTTAATAAAACATTTTCAACATGCACCATGAGAGTTTACACTACAAATACACCCATCTCCATTATGTAAAAGCCACTTTAAAACCAAAATAATCTCAATTAATTTCACAAACCATTTTCACACTACACAAGATAACCATATAATAATAAAAGACACTCATTAAAGCATAATAATTCATCAATTAAGGGTTATGAACGAAATCACCTACCTTTGGTGGAGAAAACCCTTAAATTCGGTTTGAATGTATAACCACGCCCTAGGCGCACCTCAAGGAACCAAAATCCAACCCTAAACATGAATATTCAACCCAAAAGACTCAAGATTAAACCCTAAATCAAACACCCTACCTGTTGGAAAACTAAAACCCTAAAGAAGGAGAAGTAAAACCCTAAAATGTTACCTAGAAGGGTGTGGCCATCAGAGGGAGGAGGTGCGACCACCATATGGGAGGGCGCTGGTTAGGTCATGTGATAGAGGAGTGCGTCAGTGGGGTCATGTGAGGGAGATAGGTGTACTGGTAGGGTCGCGCGAGGGAGAGGTTGGCCAAGGGGATCTCGCCAGAAGGAGGAGAGGGAGGCGCCAGAGGGGATCTTGCCAGTAGGGGGTCACATGATAAGGATAGGGAAAGGGGAGGGGGGGGGGTGCATGATGGTGAGGGGGAGGAAATCCTATTCATTTAAAAAAAGAATAATATAATAATAACAATACTACTAATAATAATAACTTATTAATAATACTAATAACATAATAATAATAGTAATAATAATAATAATAATAATAATAATAATAATCTTAATAATAACATAATAATCATTATTATTAAAACATTATTTTTAATTTTCTTTATTATTTAATTTTTCTTATTTGATCTTATTTTCATTTTATTATTATTCATTTAATTTTATTTTTTTTGAACATCGGGCAGGCCGCATGGTTGTCTGGGAAAAGCCACATGGTTTCCAAACCATTCTCTACCCGTGTTCCAGATGCTACCAAGCCCAAAATACTCATTTTTCAATAAAAACTCAAAAATTAAAACTAGGACTCAACCCGAACCCTGTAAAAAATATCCAAATCCAAGAATGTAATAAAAAAACTATAAAGGTCGGTGTTTGATAATTCTCCCCACTATAACGATTTCTACCCTTAGAAAGCCACAATAAGGTCTAGAAAAAAAAACCTTGATATTGCTTCATAGTTCAAGGAGATACCCAAAAAATGATGATCAAGGAGAAGAGTAGAGCACTATCAACTAAAAATAAGACTCACAAATTGAAATCAGGAGATCAAAATGGACTTCCTACTATGTGCCATCCACCCCCAAAAGTTTAAGCACATGTAGTCGATCGATCAAAGGAAAAGAACTCTCACGATGCATAATACAACCTCTTAAGCCAAAAAACCTAAGACATTATAAAAAAAACTCATAACACATGCTCAAAACAAGTAAACAAGATCAAATCACATCCCGATGAATACTCCCATGATCTTAATTCAATGAAACCATTGGGTGTTCTCTAGTCCCAATGTTTACTCAAGTGAGGAGCTTGGGGTTAGATAGCTCCGAACGAGACTAACTATCACCAAGTAGACCCCAAGAACATAACCAAATTACTGACACAAGGTGGCTCAAATGGACTCCCCACCATAATAAAAAACAAAAACCCAAGATAGATCTAGAAGAGCAACATGGGGAGGCCCGAACAGACTTCACACCATAAGGAATAAACCCCCTCAATTCATTTCATTGTAATTTCTGCAAGACCCATGGTGGGTATCCCCACCATAAAGATCAGCTAGCTTAACTGACTAGCATGGACCGACCCAGAAAACCTGACATGGTTAACTTGGTAGCTTCCTGAAAACCAGATCTCCCACCGTAAGGGATCTGATTGAAAAAACCTCAAACCAAATAGAAGACACTATGTGGTTCACCACTCCCACGAGAATTACCATTATTGGATGAGACTAAATCAAAACCTAAATTGAAACAGATTTACAAGGCTATTCATACATAGACAACCACATAGAGATTAACACCCATAAAATTATAAGCACGAAGGTTCAAGAAAATGAAACAACCCTACCTACTTATAACCAAGGAGGGACTCTTCCACCTACATAGATCCCAAAATTAAGGGACAGGGTCCCCATGTACCTTTCCACCCCATAGAACCACTTAAAACTAAGTTACCACATCGAATGATTAGACTTTATCCATTCACAACACTAAAGATAGAAATTGGACCAAGATCCCTTACATCCCTGGGGGCTCCTGAATACACACCAACTTCACTCCGAGACCTATGGATGGAGATTTGATGATGGAAGCATCTCCTGACTCATAATAAGGTGTTAAAAATCCCTAAATATAACTTCTTATTATGGTTCCACAAGCAACCACACTACAATCAAAACAAAACTAACAGAACAAAACACATCCCACAACCTATTTTGCCACAATATGGAACTTAACCATGAAAAGGACATAGAAGATTCCCATGCATCATTCCTTTCACCTTGAGTGAGGATACGATGAAACAAGAACACATAGAAAAAACTTCCATTCAAATAGGGAAAAATTAGAATTTATAAAAGAGAACATGTTTCTATTAAAGTAGAAGTTCTCAATAGATTTCACGACATTAACCCTTTCACTTGAATGAAAAAACGAAATAAAAAGCATCAATGAACATGACGAATGAAACTTAAGAGTCCTTATAAGGAAAATGAGTTTAAACTGAGTCCCGAATGACACATTATTCCTGAAAATTGCTATAATGGCCACTTATGACCATATTGTCTACATTGGTGTCCCAACATGAAACTTCCCTTATCTAAAACCGATTGGAGATCCAAAGGCCCTTTAATACATGGCCAATTCTAGAAACCCATACTGTTTTCACCATTCCTTCCTAGGATTCTCCTCCACCACTTCCAGATAGGACCTATAGTCACAATAGTTCCAAAATTCACCTTTAACGACTTAGGAAACTTAAGAAACTAAGGTCACTTTCAACCTTTCACAACCACTCTCCAACTGCAAGAGGATCTGGTTAACCAAAAAAGAAGATACGTATACTCAATTTCTAAAGCCTAAGAGTAAATTTCTTACATTGATCCACTGGAGAGTCTTCCAATGGTGAATCACCTATGGTCACACTTTAAACATGCATTTATTATTTATGGGGGCATATACTAGATAACAGAAGAAACAATGGGTACAAAAAAATAACCCACTGTCAAATACATGCTACAACATACTTCGAACATGAAAAGGGAACCATCATAAAGGCTAACTGAAACACTTCCCAAAAATGAATCATTAACCATTATCCCAAAACTAAATCACTAAGAAGAACTCAAAATTTAAACACAAGTCGAATAGGTTGAATTCTCAGTCTCAAAATGCCTCGTAGACAACATTTAAAAAGTACAAGAAGAAACATCATACAATAAATGGTTATCAAAATATTAACTTTTCTTTTAAAAGAACATTTGAAAATAAAATAGGATCGGTGAGTTTCACATTCAATGATGGTATCCCATGGAGCCTCTCACATGCATTTTTCTCAGGCCAAATTAAGAACCCATTCACTTCCCGCACATATCCTATTCATGTGATCAATCATGGAAGTACCAAAGGTTAAATCAAAACTCTTCCACTTTACAATATAAAAATTCAACTATGTATTCAATTTTTAAAATCTACTAAATCCTCTTTTCATCAATAATATTTTAATTATAAATCATGTGTTCTCATTTAAAATAAGTTTCCAAGACCATTTCAAAAATTATTATCCTCATTTTTTTCCAATAAACCAAAAACTTTGTTTATAAAAATTCACCCTCGATAAACTCATCCCATTTACTCAAAATCATTTCAAAAAAGTTCACATTTCCAAAATATCCTTTTAGTAAATTATGAAAATTCATTTCCCACCTTCCCAAAATAAAATCATTTTTACTATAAAACCAAGTTTCTATGATTCCAAAATAAGGGATTTTCAAAATGATTTTCAAAAACCCAAAGAGACACCTAATAGATCAAGAGGGAAATAGTGTCGATGGGTGAATCATACATATGGTGGATGACCACACACTAGTCACACCACCATCAACGAGAGTGTTATAAGGAAATGTACTCATATCCACCTGGATTTCCAGACCCTATGAGTTCACTGAGATTGTTGAACCAACTCCCATTTCATTTCCCAAACAACGAGTAACTACAAGGACCAAAAGACTCAGATAGAACCTAACTTCCCCTGGTAACTCAAGTCCTGCCATGAGGTTTGCTGGAAAGGCACCTTAATCATAACCAGAACATCAAGTTCCGACAATCCTATCTCCAGTCTACCTAGACTTTCCATAAATAAAGAAGACCTAAAAGAGAGTGACCTCCTCTAATACACTTTTTTCACGAACCAACCTAGGTTGAACCTGAACCGGTCACCTGAGTCGATCCACGAAAAATCTAAAAGGGCATTCCTAATCCCCATGGGATGGATCAAGTGCCCGAGTATTAACATTACATCATGGGAATGATTTACCTGATGCTATAATGAAAAAAAAACCAAGAAGGAAAATAAACCAAATATTATAATAGACAACCAAAAAAAAAGCATGAACAAATTTCAAATTTAAAGTTTACAAATATAATCAGAACTCCCAAAAAGAATGAAATAAATGAAAACTAAAACTCAGACCAAAACCTCAATGCAACACGAGGAGAAACATTCTCAAGCCATTTCTACTAAGATCCATGAGAAGATACCACTAGGAACCCAAACCTTCCACATAATTCACCTTACCTTTACCAAGAAAAAATATATAAAAAGATCTGCATACACCTGAGGGTATATATAGGGTTTGATTCTAAGCCCAGTAGAATACCACCCAAAATAGGATTCCATTCTATACACATTAAATGAAAAATAAATTTCAAGTTTTGTAAATAAAATAAATTCTAGGGACAATTTTAAGGAAAACGAATTTTAAGAAAAACAAATTTGAATGAAAAAAATTTAAATCAAAATATTCAGAAAAGATTAAACTTTAAAGAAAACACACTTGATTTTGAAATTACTTACCCAACATACCATATGCCGATGGTAAGTGCGATATAAACATTGAGCACTAGTCATGGGAAATACCTCTTAGCACTAGCTAGCAATGGGACCCTATGATCCTTGTATCTCGGTGAAATGTGGCATAAAAATCATGACAAATAGCTTTATCATACATGAGCCACTAGGATGGGACACACCAAAGTACTAGTGGTCTCCAAACATCATCATAGTTTATTTAGCAATATCATCGTCAATCCTGCTAAGTGAAACTGGGTCACAACCACTTCCGAATCACTAGCATACTAGTCCTAGTTGGTCTACCTAGGTACTCGAGCTTCCCTTTGTGATCAAAAAAGTTTCACATATCAGATAACACACCACATCCACAATTCATAAAAAAATGGCATTACACAACACAATCCACCACTTTCATGCCCAAAATCCTCTTTAAAAATCAAATTCACACCAAAACCATTTCAAAATATGCTTCACATCTTATAAAAACTTTAATAATCCTCTTCCATAATTTATAAAATTCTATAAAATGACTCGACTAGGGTTTTTAAAAAAATCACACCCAATTATTCATGAAAAATAAATTTTAAAACCAAATTCATGAAAATCCATTTAAAAATACACTTTCACACCACACATATAATTTAATAAATCAATTAAACAATTAATTAAACATTTCCAAAATACACAACAGGGATTTATCCCAAAAACATACTCAAATTCCTCTATTTAAAATCAAATGCACACTAAAACATTTTACAAACACTATTCACATAATTTATATAATTTAAAAAATCCTTTACACAATTTAATAAATCATTTATATACTTAATAAAACATTTCAAGAAGCATCATAAGAGCTTACACTGCAAATATACCCATCTACATTATGTAAAATCCACTTTAAAACCAAAATCATCTCAATTTTGTTTCACAAACCATTTTCACACCCCACAAGATAATTATAGAATATGAAAAAACACTCAAGAAAGTAAACAATTCATCAATTAATGGTTAAGCATGGTATTGCTTACCTCAGGTGGAGAAAAATATTAAATTTGATGTGAATTTCCAACCGCACCCTAATCACACCTCAAGAAACCGAAATTGAACACTATACATGAAGATAGAATCCAAAAAAACTCAATATTAAACTCTAGATATAAAGATCAAACCCAAAAGGCTCGAGATTAAACCCTAAACCTGAAGATCGAACCCAACATACTCAAGATTAAACCCTAAACCAAACACCATACTTTCTAGAAAACCAAAACCCTAAAGAAGGATAAGAAAAATCCTAAAAAGTTACCCAGAAGGGTGAGCCCACCAGAGGGATAAGGTGCAGCTACCAGAGGGGATGGTGCCGGTGGGGTCACATGAGGGAGAGTGGGGCACTGGTGGGGTCATGCGAGGGAGAGGCTTTTAGAGGGGAGCTCGCTGGAAGGAGAAGAGGGAGGCATCAGAGGGGAGCTCGCCAGTCGGGGGTTGCATGACAGAGAGAGGGAAGGGGTAGAGTGGGGTGGGGTGGGGGTGCGTGAGGGTGATGTGGGAGGAAACCCTAATCCAAAATAAATAAATAAATAATAATCTAATAATAATAATAATAAATTAATAATAATACTAATAACTTCATAATTATAATAATAATCTTAATAATAATATTATCATCATTATTATTATAACATTATTTTTAATTTTCTTTATTATTTAATTTTTCTCATTTGATATTTTTTTCATTTTATTATTATTAATTTAATTTTATTTATTTTGAACACTGGGAAGACTGCACTGTTACCTGGGCGAAGCCACATAGTTTCCAAACCGTGCTCTTCCCATGTGTTAGATGCTGCCAAACCCAAAACACTTATTTTTCAATAAAAACTCAAAAATTCAAACTAGAACTCAACCCAAAACCCAAAAAAATTATACAATTACATAAAAGTAATAAAAAAATTACAAAGGTTGGGGTGTGACGATAACTATATGGGAGATGAAGCAGATGAGGATGGTGTTGTCTATAACTTTCAACTTTGGATGAATTGAGAGGATAAAATCTACCACAATGGAGTAATTATTTTCTTAAATTCTATTACCCATTTCCTTCAAAATGGATGTATGCTAATAATTTGGAAAAAGAGTATGAATATGGAGTTAAAAAGTTCATCAATTTTAAAATAGATCATGTATACTACCCTTCTAAAATCATTTTTCATGTTTACATTATTGTTATTCAAGATAAATTAAATGTTTGACTACTCATGTAGAAAATGTCTTTGACACATGATGATGTTACCAATCCTGAGGAGGAACAGACTGTTGATTTTGAAACTGCATAATTATTAGGGAATCAACAACATGTTTTTGAAAAAAACAAGAAAAATATAGCATCATAGTATTGAATAAAATTATCAAGGTAAGAAGCAAGGGTATAAAATTTTAGGTCGGTTCGAATCAATACATCCAAACTATTGACCCCAATAAGTAAATTATTACTAGTTATGTTGGGATCAAAATAATTTTTAATTTAATGATTGATATTTATTCATGCTGCCACATCCATCTAGTAATGAAGGAAACCCTTTGGAAAGATATAACAATAATGTTACAATATAATTTCTCTATACTGATATAATTTTCATTAATCCTTGAAAATTTCATTTTTTTAGAATATTTACTTATGAAATTTGTCTTAATGGCTACTGAAAAATCCCTTAGGGGTTTTTAGGCTGTCATTACCAAGTTATATCTAGAGATGCTGCAGGGAAAGTAAAGTCCCACCCACCAGTTAGTTATGTACATATTAGAAAGTAGTAAAGATGGGATTCTTTCATCATTCATAATGATGTGAAATAATTTTAGGTGCATTACGGTCAATAGTATATTATTTTACATTACATATTTTATCATATTTGATTCAAAATTGTTAATTTATGAAATATAAAAATAGTTTTGAAAATAAAGAATGTGTATCAAAACCATTTCACCTCTATCGTAATGTAAGGATGGGGTAAAATTCACTAGAGAAGAAATTATTATGTATTTTAAATCAAGAATAATAGTTTTATGTGATATTAAACAACATATGTTCCTTAGTTTACATGAATATTTATGAATCAAAATCTAAAGTCACTTCCATCCCACGTCATGTGCTATGGAAGGAGGCTCGCATAAATATGGAGGGTAAAAAAGTTGATGAAAACAAAAAAGTAGTATGGGAAACATGTGTAAGTATGAAATTATAGAAATTTTTTATCATTTATTATAATATTACATAAAAATATATATTTATGTTCATATTTTTTTATATGGTTTAGGCATAAGAGTTAGTAGTGACCGCACCCTAAGAAAAAACTACTTTCAGTAGATTTGAAGCGAGCAGAACAATATTGTTACATTAGAGAGTTGGGGTTTGTAGTGTCTCCTTGAACATATTTTGATAAGATGAAACCACATGAAGATACATATAAGATGGTGAAAGTAATAAAGGAAAAAAATATATGATTTTCAAGATATTATTGTTTTATCTAATTTGGAAGGCCAATATATGAGAAAGGATCAAAGAGAACCATCTGTGGAACAAAGATCCACACATAAAGAACCAAATGACCCCACTAGATTTGAGGCTAGTAATTCCCCTCAATCGCATACCATACTCGAGGTAATAATTTTTTCATTACTATTTCTCCTAAATGTGAATTAAACAACTTCCAATAACTTTATATTACTAAAATTCTGTAAGGTATAGTTGTATGTGATTTCTATGCATCAATATCCATGCATTGCCTTGATATGAGGGGTATAATGTATAATATCTTTGGAGGAAATCTACACTAGAAAGAACTCCCAAATGATCACATGAGAGAAGGGTTTGAGGTAGCTCATGAGATGACTATTGATTTACTTATTCCACTTGATGATCTAGATATTACAACAGTCAATGATGTTATTGGAACATTCATAGCATAAACGTATAATCTTATAAAGATACATGTGGTATGAATTTGAAAAAAAATTCATATGAAAAACTGATAAAAGTTGTTTAAAAAAGGTATAAAGTGTATGATATTAATGATGGATAAAGTTATGGGGATATGGAAGGTCAGATTAATACAATCTAGTGAATCGACCAAGAAATCAAACCTTATGGGAGTAACTTATCCCCTCTAGTTTTAGAGAAATATTTTTTATTATTAAAAATTCATAAAAAGAACACATTTAAAGATGAAAAGATGTACATTATATATGAAGAAGAAATATGTGGAACTTCTATGACAGATGCAGTTGGTCTCGAGAGTATGAATGAGATTCTCAAGCATGAATAGCGGGGATCCTTATTTGTGAATACACACATAAGGTACATTTTCATAATACGTCAATCCAAATAGCGAGCTAATATGTTTATTAAAGTTAGTAAATATTCATATTTTTTATAGGAATTTATATTAATAATATATAAAGGTAAAACTGTGTGAATAATGATTTGGATTCATTAATCCCTGTATCAGTTCTATGAAAAAACATAATTTAAATAAGAAAGAAATTGAGAAGAAATATGATGAGATACTTGATTCATTTGAGAACAAAATAACAAATGAAAGACTCTTTTTGATTCCTACAATGAAAAAGGTAAAACTATAAAATCTAATCACATGAAAAAATATATATTTTTGCATTAATTATTTTTTTAGGTAGCACTATATGATGATCGTAGTCAATCTGGATACCTCAAATATTTATTTTTTGGATCCAATGCATGGATATCCAAAAAACCAACCACACATGATGTGTATTTTGAATTTTTAATATACTTAAACCAATATTTTTTAGATAAAATGAAAATTATATGTTTCAATCTATGTTTTAATAATAATTTTGTTATGATAGGGTGGTCTTTAAAAATATTCTAAATCATTGCATGAAGTTAGTGTCTAACCATAAAAAGCCTTTGGATTAATACAAATGGAAACAGATTAAAGTATATATAGATTATTTAACTATCAAAACATATTTCAAAATAATTTACTTATTTTGGTCAATGTTTTTGTAGTGTTTGAAGCAAGATAATGATAATGATTGTGGATATTATGTTTGAAAATTTATGAGGGAGATCACAAACCCTCAAAAGACTAACATCTCTAAATAGTTAATTTCAAAAGGTAATTAAAATTTCCTTAAAAATATTTCTTAATCATTTTTTTGTTTATATTTTCTCAGTACTACTAGGATTTCCTATAACCTTAATACTCAAAAGAAGAAGTAAATTTGTTTAGAGATTATTGGGAAGCATACATGGTGTTAAAATGTTTTCCAACAAAAACTTTAGTTGATAAAATACTATTTTTGTTATCTATTATGGGATATGACCTTAGAAATATATTTTTGGTTTGAATCATTAGTGTTATAATTCTTATATATATTTTTTATTTGTTTCTCAAGGAGAATTATAATGGAATAAATCAAATTTTTTAGAAGTTCTAGCCTATAAACAATAAAATTGTTGGGAAATGGTACAGGTGGAGGTGGAGTCAAAGGTAGAGGAAATGGTAGAGGAGGAGGCAAAGGTGGAGGTGGAGGCATATGCAGATTCCGAGTTAGAGACTGAGGTGGAGGAGGAGGCAGAGGCGGAGACCGAGGCAGAGGAGGAGATAAATTATTGGCCTAAAAACAATAAAATTGTTGGGAAATGGAGTAGAATAGAGATCATACCAAGGTTGTATTTGAGATAAATTATTTGAAAGTGTGTACACAAATTTTCACTTAATATAATATCCAATGTGCAAGTGTTTCAATTTTCTTATTAAAATTTTTTTTTCACCACTTTTTTTAAGTGATTTTGTATAGGAATTTAAGTGGAGGAATTTTTTTTAGAAACAAAACAACCACAATTTTTTTTAAAATGAATATTATAGGATAAATTTTTTATTATAACATTCCAATTACTATAAAATATTACTTAAGTGTGAAAGAAAACCCTCAACAAGAACAAATTGAACAAAAAAATAGATGAAGTTTCTTTCCCATGGATTCTCAACACTACAAAGAAAGGGTCTAAGTAGTGGATCCAATAATAACTTTAGAGTCATACATCACTAATCCAATCATCAAATAGTTATATAATCCATCTCAAATGTTTGAATAAATATGTGTGTAATAATCCACCAAATCTAGTAGGTGTGTGAGAGAACTATTTGAGAAAAACCATCATTGAGAGATCATGGTCATAAAAAAGGGATGATGTTAAAGGAAACATGGAATCAAATAAAAAGAAACCAATTTATGAAGAAATACTTAAAAATGAATAATCCACTTCAATTGAAATTGGGAAGCACCAAAAATCAAAATGAAGACACCTTGAAAAAAGAAGCTAGCAGTGTGATCCAAAACCTCTAAAAAAATAAAGAAATACAAAATTTCATCAACATAATCATGATTTTTCAGAAAAGAACAATACCGTGGTTTCACTTTATTGGGTGGTATAATTATTTGGGCTATTTTATTATAAATTATATGTGTGATATAATATTAAAAATTATTGTGAAATTCATACAAGTAACATTCATTATGCATGTGCACATTCATTATGTAAAATGAGTCATGTTCTTAAGATTATTAATAAAAAAACTCACCATAATTCTCAATAAAAATACATGAGAATAGGGATGTTCCCATTTTAATGAACAAATAATGATGATATCATGTTATAGTTTATCATCACCCAGAATATTAAAAAGGATGTAATAATATATAACATAATCCAAGAACAATTAATGGATGTACTAGATTTTAGTGTAATTTAGATGATATAAAGCAATATATTTATGTTTAATACTTAAAAAGAGGCCAACAATTTATAATGGATTTTAGTGTCTTTTGAAAATACATAATTGGCCACACTAAAGTTTTTTCTATCAAATAAGGAAAATGGTTTATCATGGAGTTTTTACTCTCTATGATGGTGAAAGGGAAAGAAATATTTTATTATGATCCATAAAAACTCATATGTAAATATTTATTATAGTTCAATCAATGAACTCTAATAGTTTTACACTAATGGTTAATTTTTATAAGAATAAATGACTTCATCAACATGGATATTAACTCTTTCACTATAAACATGCACTCAACAAGGATGATTCACTCATGATAATGTAATTTGTTTTATTCTCCAATGCATTAAACATTTTGTGTTATCAAACTATAATATTATTAGATGACCCAAATTTTTGAATTTGTTTTTGGATAAAGAGACATAGTGGAATCAACCATACCTCAAGAAATACATGGTGTACTAATTATGACTCAAATTGTGTGGTTTCAGTTAAAAATTGATATTTTATTAATTTATTATTTCATATTTATATTTTATTTATTTATTTATACTATTAATAACATAAGAATTATTTTATTATAAAGGCTAATTATTATTCTCTATTTGTGGTGGTTTGTTTGAAGCTTCTTGTTCTTATGAGAGATTAGACTTTAAGGATACAACTAAGATAAAAACAATACTAAAATGGGTCAAGAATTTATACAACCATCATGAAAAGGTGAATTTTGACTGATTATTTTATTAATTTTTTCACAATTTTATCTACTATTTTTAATTTAATTTCCTTATCAATTTTATCTAATAATTATTTTATTTTCAAAAATCTTTTTAGGAGTCAAATTTTTCCTTCAATCATCTGCAATAAGACAGAAAAGAGAGAACATGTTGCTTTTAGGTGAGTTGTTACAAGTAGCATAGGGTTTCTTCTTCCACCCAAATTAAACATTTCTTTATTTTTTTTCTTGGTGAAAATGGTTGAAAGAAAAACAAAAATCACATACTCAATCATCCACACCTCAATCTGATGCACGATGTGACCAAAATGACTCAGACTATATGTTTTTAATTTATAATTTACATTTTAGGTCAAAACACACATCACATACTTAAAACTGATAAAAATCGTTAATATTTTTTTGATAAGTTAGTAAAACAATATATAATTCATTTTTGATGTGTTGGAAACAACCAAACCTCAATTCGATGCACGGTGTGCTTGGTATGACTCAAAGTGTCTATTATCAGTTTAAAATTGACATTTTAGTTCAAAAAGTGACACTCACTAAAAACAATTCAAACTGCTTAGATTGTCTTGATAATTTAGGATAACGATTCATAAGTCATTTTGTACATTTTGGAATTAGTATCACATCAAACTGACATACGATGTGACATATATGACTCAAATTACGTGTTTCCAGTTTAAAATGATATTTTAGTAAAAAATTCAAGTGGGGTACTCAAAACTAAGCAGACACATTTTTATTATTTAGATACTTTATTAAAATCTTCCATAAGTAATTTGGGGGCATGTAGGAATTATTCTCACCTCAATATGATGCATGGTGTGACCGGTATGATTCCAAGTGTATCTTTTTATTTAAATTTGACATTAATTTTAGTAAAAAAAAAGACAACTGACATACTCAAAACCAAGAAAATGCATTCCTATTGTTTTGATACTTTAAAAAAATGACCCATAAGTCATTTTTGATGTTTAGGAATCAAATACACCTTAATAAGATAAATTATTTTCTTGAGATTACTTAAATTGTTTGTTATTAGTTTAAAATTGACATTTTAGTTCAAAAATCATCACTCACTAAAAATAGAGAAAACGTTCCAAGAAAACAAGTGAAGTAATCAAATCCAAGAAAACACATTAATATTATTTTAATAATTTATGAAAAATACCCACAAGTCATTTGGGACGTTTAGGAATTATCCACACCTTAATTCGACACACATTGTGAGATATGACTATAAGTTTATCATTTTGTTTAAAATTGACATTAATTTTAGTGAAAAAGACAATTGACATACTCAAAACCAAGAAAATGAATTCATAGTTTTTGATACTTTAGGAAACCAATAAAAAAAATTCACTTTTGATGTGTAGTAATCAACCTCACCTCAATCCCATACATGATGTGCACGGTATGACTCAAAGTGTCTGTTATCAGTTTAAAATTAGCATTGTAGTTCAAAAGGCGCCACTCACTAAAAATTTAGAAAATGATTGTATTATATTGATAATTTAGGAAAATTATTAATAAGTCATTTTTATATGTAGGAATTATTATCACATCAAACTGATACACCATGTGATTGGTATGACTCAAAGTATGTGTTTACAGTTTAAAATGACATTTTAGTAAAAAAACACAAGTGATGTACTCAAAACTGATAAAAAACATTAATATTGTTTTTATAATTTAGGGAAACGATCCATATGTCATTTTCTAAGTCTAGGAATCATTAACACCTCAATATGATACATCGTGTTACTGGAATGACTCCAAGTGTGTCTTTTTATTTAAAATTGACATTAATTTTAGTAAAACATAAAACTAAAAAACTCAAAATTGAGAAAACACATTCAAAATGTTTGTATAATTTAGGAAAATGATCCATAATTCATTTTTGATGTGTATAAATTATCCTAACCTCAATCTGATACACGATGTGCCCGGTATGGCTCGAAGTGTCTGCTATTAGTTTAAAATTGACATTTTTGTTCAAAAAGTGTCACTCACTAAAAACTAAGAAAACATGCTCATATTGTCTTAAAAATTTATAAAACACATTCATAAGTCATTTTTGATGTGTATGAATCAGTCTCACATCAAATCAACACCCGATGTGACCGATATGACTCAAAGTGCGTGTTTCCAGTTTAAAATGACTTTTTAGTAAAAACACAAGTGACATACTCAAAACTATGAAAACAAATTCATATTTTTTTATACTTTATTAAAATTAATCATAATTAATTTGGGATATATAGAAATTATCCTTACCTAAATAAAACATACGGTGTGACCGCTATGACTCAAAATGCATTTTTTTATTTAAAATTGACTTTAATTTTAGTTAAAAAGACAACTTACACACACAAAACTGAGAATACACATTAAAATTATTTTGATACTTTAGAAAAAAACATAATTCATTTATTATGTGTAGGAATCAATATCACTTCAATCTGATACACGATGTACCCAGTATGACTCAAAGTATCCGTTATCAGTTTAAAATTGGCATTTTAGTTCAAAAAGTGTCACTCACTAAAAACCAAGAAAACACACTCAATTTTTATTAATAATTTATGAAAATTATTAATAATTCATTTTTTATGTATAGGAATTAGTCTCACATCAAAACGATAACTGATGAGACTAGTATGACTCAAAGTGCATGTTTTGAGTTTAAAATGACATTTTAGTAAAAAACAAAGACAACGTACTCAAAACTGTGAAAAAACATCAATATTGTTTTGATACTGTAGGAAAACAATAAATAAGTCATTTGGGACATGTAGAAATCAACCACACCTTAATATGACTTAGGGTATGACCGGTATGACTCAATGTGAATCTTTTCAATATATAAGCGTCATTTTAGTTTAAAATGTACATTACATCACCAAAACCGATAAAATGACCCTAAATTTTTTTCTCACCATTCTATGTGATATTAATTAATTAATATCTTTATCATTTTTATCTTATACTTATTTAGTTAATTTTCACTGAGATAATTCTTGAAGACAAACAACAAATGGTGTGATGTGAAAGAATTAACTGAAACTCAATCCAATACATAGTGTTCCTAGTATGACTCAAAGTTTAGTTTAAAATGAACACTTTATATTTAATTTATTTATTTATATTATTAGTGACATAATAATTTTTTTCTTATACATGTACTTTCTTTTTCTTGATAAGGGGTGATTTTTTTCTTTTATACAGGTGCATTATTTTTCTCTATTATAGTGTTTTTTCCCTGTATTTGTGCTGTAAATTTTATTTCATTTTAATTCTGTATTTTTACTTAATTGTACTAATTTATAGTACTATAATGTGTTGTTATAGCACACTATAGTAATCCCATTTACCAACTCTTTTATAAGAACCAATAAAGTCTTCCTTTATCAGTGCATTTAGTATCACTGATAAAGGGGCCCTTTATTGACGCTAAATAAATCCAATGATAAATGTGATCTTTTATCTTCACTTTTTTGGCAGTGATAAAATCACTGGTCTTTTAATCGCACATTGATATTCAATGCTTTTTTATCCCTGATAAAGGCTAATTATATCATTATTAAAGGATTATGTTTAGTAGTGTTTTCACTTATGGTGAGCCTCTAAGAGTCCAAGGTGAGGGATAACCACTTGGGGATCATGGAATAATATTTCCTTATAGATCTAAATAAATACATCATGTTGATGCTTCAAGAAAGCCACATATTGATCCTTCTCTTTGGGGGTCATGATTGTGTTAATCAGTCTCAGCCTCGGGTCTTCCTCTATGCCAAGATTAACCTGAGTTAAGCTGTTGACAGTGGTAGAGATGCATTCCTGAAAATTGGGAGGGGCGTTTTCTAGGTCCTCCTAATCATATGAAATCATGGGTTCAATGGAAATGGGAAAACCATCTAGAAATGGGGACTATGGAGCGATACTGCTTTCTTCCTTGGCATGGAAAATATCCTTGGCAAGGGACTTCTTCTCTATTGAGATCATGGAAAAAAGTTGACGAACCAAGTACATGTGGTTTTCAATAAAGGGGTTCATCTTTAATGTCAAAACAATAACAATGAGTATAATTCCATCAAGTCATCCCTTATCGCTGAAACATATGGTACTATCATGTGTCAGTGGCCAAGGGGAGTACTTTCTGGTATATGAGAGGAGCAGGATTCTCTAGCCTCAATAGGGTTTTTATAGTGTAGGAATACGAGGTGATCTGCAAGATTCCTTTTTTTTTCTAGAGATGATGAAATGGTTCCCAAAGTTCGTGATCATTATCTCCAACTGATGGATCAGAATGATGAAGCTATCTTTCAAATCCACCCAAGAATACACTGAATTTGTTGTCATATCATTGGGAGAATTGATTCATTTGACCCCATCGATCTAAATTTACTTTCCCTAACTCTTGTAATAGTTAGGGTCTATATAGAAGGATTTTCAAGAGTTAGAGGGAGAGATATCACCATGTACCACACCTACTCGACCATTGAGGGAGTACTTAAGAAATTGAAGATATGAAGAGGGAACCATTACATGCAAGTGAATCCAGGTCCTTCCCAATAGGGAACTATAGGTTGTTTCCTATGAAATAACCATGAACTTGGTGCTCTCTACCAGGTTACTAGACTGGGTCTCAAGCTAGAACTTTCCATGGAACTTATGATACTCTTATCATACTTCTATATTTTCATGTTAGAGGGACTCATATTTTCTTCCATGTGCCCCAATTTTTGGAGGGTGCAGGTCAGGATGAGGTTGATCCCAGAACCCATGTCTACTAGGTACTGATAGATTTCTAAACCATTAAACTAATTTGTGACATAGAGTGAGAACATGTGTCCTTGGATGACCACAGTCTCTTCCTCTTCAGGGAAGGAAATGATGTCTTGGCACTCTTCCTACTGGTCCTTGTCTTCTTGTTTTGACTCTGTGAAAGTTACCTTAGTCCTAAACTGGATATGGTTCTTTAGGACCTCAATGAGAGACTCATGCATATCATTTTATAGGTGGATTTCATCGAGAATAGAGTGTATCATAGGTATTCAAGTGATAAAGTTCAGTGAAACATATTTTTGGGATATGATCATATTTATATTCATTGAAAGCTGCTCTTTGGATGGGAGAACCATGGACATAGTCATGTAAGGTGATAAGTCATGTATAGTGTTTTACATGTCCTATTATTATATATAATACTTAGGTTGAGCACTATATGGCCGAGTTTAATCCTTGATTAGCTGTTACTGGGCTCTGGGTTGCTGCAATTCAGTTACATGATCGACCAATAAAGTTAGTTGTGGGGGTGCACCCAATGATGCATTTGATGAGGGTTACACCCATTGTTCCCTATATGAGGCCAACTATATGGTCATGGGGAATGAACTTTCCTTTATAGGGTATTATCCTGAGCACTCTATTTGATAGTATGACTCATACCCACCCCTTAATGATGATGGATGGAGGTACATAAAGGTGATGCGATATGCTCTTCATCACTGAATTTTGTGCAACGATCGATCAATATGAATAAATTGACCAAGGTATATCCTCTTTCTTCATTAATGTACTATTATTGGATTATACATATTCTTAGTGCTCCCCCCATCTTAGAGGGTAAGAAGTCATTGAGCGTGAAAACTGACTTTGGCATCGGTGGGGGGCTCTGGTTGCCTTAGTGTTATTGATGACAATTTATTTGAGACTTGAAAAGTTGTGCTGCTGATGATGTAGACAGATTGGAAATGACAACCATATGGGGTTTTGTATTTCTCAAGTGGGAATGGATAATGTTGCGGGAATGAGAAGCCATATTACGATCCATCCAATCACTTTACTTCTAATTACCTCATTCGAACACCTGCTTTAATTTTCCATCATCCCTGTTGTCACTCTTAGGATTAGTAGAAAAATATGTTACCTATGCTGGAACCTCGGAAGCTCAACTAAACCATGGTATACCTGGTCCTAAATCCAATCTTTGAAGATGAAAAATTCTTTGATAGTGTGTCCAAGTACCCAGTGGTATGGGCAGCAGTTGACATGATCAGTCAAGTTGACCTATTGAGGCCTACAATATTCAGAAAAATTTAGGATATTCTTATCCAGGGTGAAGATAAAGTACCTCAGAACCTGAGTGTCCTTGAAGGAGTAGACCTTATTCTTATTCTTTGTGAAGAAAACCCTAGGGGATTGGCCCTGAAAGGCAGCCTGAGCAGCATTCTCACGATGAGGATGTGTAACGCCCCGACCCCAGTTACCCAGATTCGGTGCATTATTACATAATATTGTCATGATCACAAAAGTTGAAGTCTCGAAAGACCTATTAGTTTAGTATCCTTGAAAATAATAGATATATTCATAAGTCTTACATTACATCATAAAGTGAAAAAAAACTACAACAAAATCTTGTCTTCATATCCCCTCACACTATCCCTACAGGTCATTCATAAAATACTTCTTCACATCCTGGGAAAAATTAAAAAATTTAAATGGGTGAGCTTAGATGCTCAGTAAGGATAACAATATAGCATAAACTTTCATAAATAAACATTAACATTTAAGGCAATGTATAACTAAAACAAAATCCTTTTAAACTTGAAGTCTAGCATAATATGGAAAAGATAAAATGAAATAATTCCATTTACTTATTCACATGGATATTCTACTAGTCTAATAATCACATGAAATATCAATAGCCACTTTCATAATGATGGAATGCATAATGCCAGACTATCATAAACACATAGTCAAGGCCTTGTGCCAAGAATACAAATAAGATTTTGTCAAGGCCTTGTGCCAAGACACTAGTTTGTCTCATGAGACCTACCGATGAATCGAGGAGCTATAGATGGATCCACCCATCACTTACTAAGTCCAATGAATTTCTTATATGAAAAGGTTAAACATATCATAAACAATGCCCAAGAACCATAACATAATCGCATCACATAAAACATACATAAAGGAAAAATAAAATTTCCACATTTCAATAACAAGATATAAATACAACACATTGATATAATCAAAACATTATCAAAACCATTTTCAATACCAAAATAAAAGAAAAGTTAAACATGGTATTTATTTTTCATTCTAAAAAAGTTATGGCTTGTAGAGGAAGCCGAAACTCAAATAATTGTCACGACGGCGGAGAAGTCGTTGTCGCTGCATACGTAAGACAAAACGGTCCTTTTTTCATTTAGTAAAAATGATTTGTATAAAAATATTCCTTTTGAATAAAATTAAAATTCAAAGTGGTTTATACACCGTATAAAATAAAGTTGTGTATAAAACAAAATATGCCTCAATGAAAGGAGATTATGACGAATTCCCTTACCTCATGTCTGACTTGACTCGATTGTTCTTTAATCTCATGAATAATAAACTATAGTTAATTTATATTTGCTTAAGAGCATTTTTCAAGTTCATTATTCATTTTATATCACTTATTACCATGTTATGAACATTATTTAATCATTTAATTTAATAACAGTCATTCTGTCGATCCTTGGTACTTGAGTCAAAAATAAACTTCTTATAATTACAAGTTGTTTATGTGGTAAAATATCCATTATCTCCAGAATTATATTCATGATTTAGATATCATATATATCATGTATATCCAGTATATACATGCATTTATAATATTACATAACATTTAGAGGTAAGAAATGAAATGCACCGTTCATGGAGACGGTAAGCCGTACACACGCATGAACACTACTTTCATTTCTATTTCATATTTAATGGAATGAAATCATAATGAAATAAAGTTATATTATAATTCTAGTATAATATCATATATAATATCATTAAATCCATCCTTTATATATCCCGCATATGGCATTAACGATTCAAATCACTTTGAGGGGGCGGGAGTCCGTACTTCCTAAAATGAAATTATCACGTTTACCCATAATGGAAATCATAAAGGTATACCATAAATGAAAAATAAAGAATCATAAGGAAAAAATAAACATAATATATATCATATATAAATATAGTGACATCTTAATGTCCACCATGAGTGGTGTTAAAAGAAGATTGAACAATCATCATTTCATGAGGCAGTAATTCTCCACCCACAGAAACAATATGTTCTTTAACCATTATATGGAGGTGTGTGTAAGTGTAGTTATAATAATTCTCATAACAACATCCAAGTATATTGAGGATACTGGTTTTGTTACAAAATAAAATAATAAAAATAATTTAGGGGTTGTAGAAGTAAAATAAAAGAAAAGAAGTTAAGAGAAATCATTACCTTTAGTTTGGGTAACTCCCTTTGGTTTGAACGAAAAGGACTCTTGAAGTGCCTTCTACCTAAGGTAAGGCTTATAGGATGAAGGGAGGAAATTTAATAGGGTATTTGGGCAGATTTTGGCCGATCCAAATGGCTTTGAATGTGTGAATAAGGTGGTAGAGGTGGGGGCCTTTTATAAGAGGAGAGGAGGGGCTCTTTTGGAAAGATTGAAATGTTACTTTATTATGAAATGATTTTCAGATTTTAAAGGTACCAAAATGATATATTTCTAGTATAATTTGATAAGGGTTCAAAATACACCAATAAAATAGGCTTTAGACAAGTGTAAGTTTTATATTTTACATTATCTTTTCAGTTTATTTAAATCATTCATTAATGAGGTAATCACTGCATCGTCATGGTGTCATAAATAAATTTATTTATTTAATGTCTAAAAATTATAAAAAAAATACCATGATGTAGTAAATCTTTTTATATTTCCAATTACCATTTATAGTCTAAGAGATCATTTATGTAGACAAAACTAAAATTGTTTTACTTAGGTGTTACATACTTTTGTTATATTTTCCTTTCTTTTAAAAACAAAATGATAAAATGTCACTATCACACAAAAGTGATTCCATGGGGTCCTTAAGTTGGCACAAGGCATCCCATGGTTGGCCATGACACAGAAAAATAGAATTAGGACACATTTTGGGGTAATTTTATATTATTATGATATTATTTCATTACCCTTAACTACCCGATTACTAATTAACCATGATAATTAAAGATAATTGTCGTAGTTACTATTCATAATGTCCAAAAACAAAAGCGACTTAATTACATAATTTGGATATTCTGATTCCAAATATGGAATCCATTTTACCAAATTCTATACACATAAATTGCAGTAATTAATTTAAAAATTATTCCTGCTGTCAAAACAAATAGCGTGTTTTTAAGAAACAATATCTTTCAAAAGATTGACAATTGTTTATGTCCAATTTTAAAGTGAAATTAATTATAATGACCACCATTGGAATAAATGGTAAAAATATATTCTAATTATACTTTAAAACAACTCAATAGTATAAATTATCACAATAAAATATTTTGATTAAAAAATTTGTTTTTAAGTATTTTTTACTATTCATCGAAAATTGGAAGTTCTTAGAAAAATACCAAAAAATTCATCATAGGCTAATTTCGATATTCTGAATCCAAAAATGAAGTCCATTTTGAAATATAAAAGTATTACTATTCACAACGACTACTTTGATTGGTCGTGGTGTGTTAGAACTCGAGGTTGCGTACAACACACGCTACTGTATTATTCAAAGAGAGGCGTACCATGGAAGCTTGGGGTGTTACATTCTCCCCTCCTTCAAAAAATTTTGTCCTCAAAATTTCTAGAATATAACTACATAAAAAGACTCAGGTGGTTCTTCGTAATAAGTTAATCGGGTTCCCACATTGCCTCTTCTATCTTATGGTTCCTCCATAGAACTTTTACTAGACGATTTGTCCGGTTTTTCAGCACTTGTTCTCTCGTATCCAGAATCCTGATAGGCTCTTTGCATTAAGACAGATCAGGTTCTAGTTCTAATTCCTCATAGGTGATTACATGCGCTGGGTCAGGCATGTATTTTCCTAATAGTGATACGTGGAATACATCGTGAACTTTAGAGAGACTTGGAGGCATTGCCAAACGGTAAGCTACAACCCCAATTCGTTCTAGAATTTTGAATGGTCCGATGTACCTGGGACTTAATTTTCCCTTCTTACCGAATCGTATAACTCCCTTCCATGGAGATAACTTCAAGAAAACATGATCTCTTACCTGAAATTCCAAATCCTTCCTTCGGTTATTGTCATAGCTCTTATGCCTACTTTGAGCTTGTTTGATGTGGTTTTGGATTACCTTCACCTTTTCCATCGTTTGCTCAACAAGTTCTGGGCCTACGAGTTTTCTTTCACCAACATCATCCTAACAGGTTGGTGTGCGACATCTGTTTCCGTATAATGCTTCATATGGTGCCATCCGAATACTTTAATGGAAGCTATTGTTATAGGAAAATTCTACCAGAGGTAAATATTGATCCCACAAACCCTAAAAGTCAAGTGAGCATGATCTCAACATGTCTTCTAAGGTTTGAATAGTCCGTTCTGATTGTCCATCTATTTGAGGGTGGTAAGAAGTGCTCAAACTAAGTTCAGTATCCAGGGATTTATGAAGACTTTTCCAGAATCTTGATGTAAAATGGAGATCACGATCTGAAAAAATTGATAGGGGTACTCCATGAAGTCATACAATTTCGTTAATATACAGTCTTGCTAAACGTTCAAGTGGTAAATCATCTCTTATAGCAAGAAAATGTGTTGACTTGGTAATACAATCAACAATAACCCATATTGCATCATTCCCTCTATGAGTCTTTGGTAGTCCCATGACAAATTCCATCGTAATATTATCCCATTTCCACTCAGGTATGGGAATAGGTTGCATAACTCATCCAGGAAGTTACCTCCCATCTTTCACTTGTTGACAAACCATGCATCTTGACACAAAATCAGCAATCTCCCTCTTCATGTTGTCCCACCAAAAATGTTCCTTCAAATCTCTATACATCTTAATTCTACTAGGGTGTATAGAGAAATTGGAACTATGAGAATCATACAATAATTACCTTTTTAGACCAGCTATATAGGGAACACAAAGTCTCTTCCCAAATTTCAAAATTCCATCTTCATACACAAAGTCACTCAATATCCCATCATTCACAGCTTTAATCTTATTTTGAAACTCTTCATCATCGGCCTAAGAAATCTTAATCCTTTCCAGTAAATATGGTTTAGAAACCATTTGAAAAAGCATTGATGTTTCACTTTCTATAGTTATTCCCATGTCTATCTTCACTATATCCATGAAAATAGGATCCCTTTCAATTCTCATATTGTTCTAAACTCCATGATCTTTTCTGCTCAAAGCATCTGCCACCTTATTTTCCTTCCCTGGGTGGTAGTGTATTGTGCAATCATAATCCTTGAGTAATTCAAGCCATCTCCTTTGCCTCATGTTGAGTTCTTTTTTTAAGAAAATATACTTCAAACTCTTGTGATCAGTATAAATATCACATTTTTCACCATAGAGCCAGTGTCTCTATATCTTCAAAGCAAAGATCACAACTAATAACTCGAGATCATGAGTAGGATAGTTTTTCTCATGAATTTTTAGCTGCCGTGATACATAGGAAATAACCCTATAATTCTGTATAAGGACACAACCAAGTCCTTTCTTTGAAGCATCACTATAAATAACAAACCCATCATTCCCTGATGGTACAGTCAATACAGGAGCATTGACTAATCTTCTTTTCAGTTCTTTAAAACATTCTTCAAATTATTTTTTCCAAACAAATTTAACCCCTTTACATGTCAGCTTCGTTAATGGGTTATCCAATCGGGTAAAATTCTGGACAAAATGTCGATAATAACTTGCTAAACCAATAAAACTGCATACCTCAGTTATACTCATCGATCTTGGCCATTCTTGGATCACTCTTGTCTTAGAAGGATCAACAGAGATTCCATCCTTAGAGACAATATGGCCAAGAAAAGAAATCTCATGAATCCAGAATTCACACTTGCTAAACTTCTCATATAATTTGTGTCTTCTAAGAGTCTTTAGAACAATTCTCCAGTGATTTTCATGATCTTCATAGATTTTGGAGTATACCAAGATATCATCAATAAATACCACTACGAAGTCATCAATATATTCCTTGAAAACTCTATTCATTATATCCATGAAGATAGAGGGTGCATTGGTCAATCCAAAAGGCATTACTGTAAACTCGTAATGCCTGTACATGGTTTGAAATGTCATTTTTAGAATTTCTTCCTTCTTCACACACAACTGATGATATCTAGATCAAAGGTCAATATTTGAAAAGTATTGAGCTCCATGTAGTTGGTCGAATAAATCATCAATGCGAGGTAGGGGATACTTGTTCTTTATTGTTACAACATTGATCTCCCTATAGTCAATGCAAAACCTCATAGATCAATATTTCTTCTTAACAAAAAGAACAGGAGCTCCCCATGGAGAAACACTAGGGCAAATAAATCTCTTATAACTCAATTCCTCTAGTTTTTTATTTAGTTCAACTAATTCTACAGTGGCCATTCTATATGGGGTCTTCGATATGGGCCTTGAACCAGGCATTATGCCAATAGAAAACTCAACTTCTCATTCTGGAGGATGCCCAGGTAAATCTTCTGGAAACACATCAACATATTCTTTCACAATAGTTACATCATCTATTTCAACATTCCCTTCCTCACCCATAGTTATTTCATTCTATTCCTCCCCAATAAGTGAATTTATTTGAGCTTCTAGGGGTGGATCTAGATAAGAATTAGGTGGTGACTATTCTGCTCTAAATATAAGGTGTTCATTATCATCATCATAAAAAATAGTAACCTCTTTATTCTTATAATAAATCTTCACATCTTGGTCCAAAAGCCAATCCATACCGAGGATTATATCAAATTAAATCATGGGTATGACGATGAGATCAGCAGACAAAGAACATTTATGTGCTCTAATGGGCACTAATTCACAAAACTTTGTTGCAATGATACTTCCATTAGGAGTTTTGATTGACAACTACCTTGTTAAATCAAATTGGAAATATCTAATTTTCTTAGAAAACTAGGAAGATATGAAACAATGCGATGATCCAGAATCAAATAACACATTTGCTAAACTTAAGGAAACCATTAAATTACCTTCCACCACGTATTTCGGAGCTTCTACCTCAGCAGTAGTAATAACATATGCTTGACCTTGATCCATTGGCCTTTTCTAAGGTAAGTTTCCTTGACACTTAGGAAATTCATTTTCATAATGTCCCATCTCCCTACAATTGTAGCATTGAACATTGGTAGCTTCTTTCTTCCCCTTGAAATCACAAGCTTGGTGGCCTTTTTCACCACACTTGTAACAGACTCCCATTCATTTTAAGCAAGTACTGGGGTGTTTCTTCCTACATTTACTACAGGATGGATAATCAAAATTTCCCTTCTTCCCCTTATTTCCATTTCCAGAGTGATCAGTAGATCTCTTCTTCTCTTTCTTTGCTTTAAGTTCGTAAGACTTAGAGAATTCCTTTTCCATCTTAATAGCACATGAGACAATGTCTTCGTATGATGAGAAGGATTGTGAGACCAATGCTCGATGGAGAAATGGTTTTAACCCATCAAATAAACAATCAATCTTACTTATTAGGTTATGTATATAATCTGCAGCATACCTTGCTAACCTTGTAAAGTTAGCCTCATACTTTGCGACATTCTCATCCTCCTTTTGTCTCAGACTCAAAAATTGTCTTTCCATATCTGCTCGATGGTCATGAGGAATGTATTTTTATAAGAAAAATCTTTGAACTCCCCCTATTCCATATTTGATACTTCATCATCTTCCTTTGTGTTTTGAATCAATGACCACCATTGACCAGCTTCTCCAGTGAGGCGGTAAACTGCCATGATAAACTTTTCCCTTTCACTACTCCCCAAGGCATGGAGTATTTTCTCTAAGAAATTTATCCATTGCTTAGATAATAAGGGATTTGTACTCCCATTTAATGCTGGTGGTTGTTGCCTCATGAAGCAATCTAACATTGACCCTCCACATTGCGGATCAGGGTGCTCCATACGTGTAAGGTTATTATTCATAACCTGAGTGAGTTTTCCCAGTATGGTGATAAGCTGACCAACACCAGTTGTATCACCAGATCCACTATAATTATCTTGAGTAGGAGGGAAATCCCTACATGGAGTGCGTGCATTTATACGGTTTCCATTCCTTCCACTAGACATCATTTCTAAACAATGGCATAAACTAGATCAGTTCATGAATCAAAATACATAATTCCATACTTGTAAAACACTTAACATAAATTGAGCTATTTATGGATATAATCCATAATCATAAAAAAATGTTTTCTTTGAGGAAGTATATACTCATAAACCGTTCATAATGGTTTGTAAAGAAAATGAGAATTATCCTAAGCATATCCCCCGGGAGTGTTGTAATCAAGAGTGAAGCAAGGCCCGTTGTCGTGCACTAGTTCCCATTTGAGTTTAGCTCAAAGCGGTGTTTTCGGGTTTTACCCCTAGGTACATTTGTGCCAGAGCTGCCTCTACCTGCTCGTATCCAGACAGTGATGTATTTCTCAGAAAACTCACAAAATCTATACAATACCAAAATTCTAGGAAGTTCTTCTATACTAATCCCCAAATTCTATCTTAGGGATATGTTCTTTAATTAGAGTTTATCTAAATCTGGCTTCCAAGGTTAGTACTAAACTTTCTCTGATAACAACTATAACACCCCGACCCCAGATACCCAGAGTCGGTGCATTATTACATAATATTGGCATGATCACAAAAGATCAAGTCTTGAAAGACCGATTAGTTTAGTAGCCTTGGAAACACTAGATATATTCATAAGTCTTACATTACATCATAAAGTGAAAAAAAACTACAACAACATCTTGTCTTCATATCCCCTCATACTATCCCTACAGGTCATTCATAAAATACTTCTTCACATCCTGGGAAAAATTAAAATATTGAAAGGGGTGAGCTCAGATGCTCAGTAAGGATAACAATATAGGGGAAACTTTCATAAATAAACATAAACATTTAAGGCAATGTATAACTAAAACAAAAGCCTTTTAAACTTGAACTCCAACATAACATGGAAAAGATAAAATGAAATAATTCCATTTAATTATCCACATGGATATTCTACTAGTCTAATAATCACATGAAATATCAATAACCACTTTCATAATGATGGAATGCATAATTCCAAACTATCATAACTACATAGTCAAGGCCTTGTTCCAAGACTACAAATAAGATTTTGTAAAGGCCTTGTTCCAAGACACTAGTTTGTCTCATGAGACCTACCGATGCATCGAGGAGCTATAGTGGGCTCCACCCATCACTTACTAAGACCAATTCATTCCTTATATGAAAAGGTTTAAACATATCATAAACAATGCCCAAGAACCATAACATAATCGTATCAAATAAAACATGCATAAAGGAAACATAAAATTTACACATTTCAATCACAAGATATCAATACAACACATTTATATAATCAAAGCATTATCAAAACCATTTTCAATACCAAAATAAAAGAAAAGTAAAACATGGTATTTATTTTTCATATAAAAAAAGTTATGGCTTATAGAGGAAGCCAAAACTCAAATAATAGTCATGACGGTGGAGAAGTCGTTGTCGCCACATACGTAAGACAAAACATTCCTTTTATCATTTAGTAAAAATTCTTCGTATAAAAATATTCTTTTTGAATAAAAGTAAAATTCAATGGGGTTATACACCGTATAAAATAAATTTGTGTATAAAACAAAATACGCTTCAATGAAAGGAGATTGAGACGAAGTCCCTTACCTCATGTCCGACTTGACTCGATCGTTCTTTAATCTCTGAAATAATAAACTATAGTTAATTTATATTTTCTTAAGAACCTTTTTCAAGTTCCTTATTCCTTTTACATCTCTTATTACCATGTTATGAACATTATGTAATAATTTAATTTAATAATGATCATTTTGTCGATCCTTGGTACTTGAGTCAAAAATAAACTTCTTATAATTACAATTTGTTTATGTGGTAAAATATCCATTATCTATAGAATTATATTCATGATTTAGATATCATATATATAATATATATCCAGTATATACATGAATTTATAATATTACATAACATTTAGAGGTAAGAAATGAAATGCACCATTCATGGAGACGGTAAGCCGTACGTACGTATGAACACTACTTTCATTTCTATTTCATATTTAATGGAATTAAATAATAATTATATAAAGGTATATTATAATAATATCATATATAATATCATTAACTCTATCCTTTATACGTCCCACATATGGCATTAACGATTCAAATCACTTTGAGGGGGCGGTAGTCGGCACTTCCTAAAATGAAATTATTGCGTTTACCCATAATGGAAATCATAAAGGTACGCCATAAATGAAAAATACAAAATCATAAGGAAACAATAAACATAATATATATCATATAAAAATATAGTGACATCTTAATGGCCACCATGAGAGGTGTTATAAGAAGATTGAACAATCATCGTTTCATGAGGCAGTAATTCGCCACCCACAGAAACAATATGTTCTTTAACCATTAGATAGAGGTGTGTGTAAGTGTAGTTATAATCCTTATCATAACAACATACAAGTATATTGAGGATATTGTATTTGTTATAAGAGAAAAGAATAAAAATAATTTAGGGGTTTTTGAAGTAAAATAAAATAAAAGAAGTTAAGAGAAATCGTTACCTTTAGTTTGGGTAACTCCCTTTGGTTTGAACCAAAAGGACTCTTGAAGTGCCTTATGCCTAAGGTAAGGCTTCTAGAATGAAGGGAAGAAAGTTGAGAGGGTATTTGGGCAGAGTTTGGTGGATCCAAATGGTTTTGAATATGTGAATAAGGTGGTATAGGTGGGGGCCTTTTATAAGAGGAGAGGAATGGATCTTTTGGAAAGATTGAAATGTTACTTTATTATGAAATGATTTTAGGATTTTAAAGGTCCCAAAATGATATATTTCAATAATAAGGTGATAGCATTTCTAAATACACCCATCCAATAGGCTTTAGACAAGTGAAAGTCTTATATTTTACCTTATCTTTTCATTTTATTTAAATCGTTCATTAATGAGGTAATCACTGCATCATCATGGTGTCATAAATAAATTTATTTATTTAATATCTAAAAATTATAAAAAAAACACCATGATGTAGGAAATCTTTTTTATCTTTCCAATTACTATTTATAGTCTAATATATCATTTATTTAGACAAAATTAAAATTGTTTTACTTAGGTGTTACACACTTTTGTTATATTTTCATTTCTTTAAAAAATAAAATGATAAAATGTAACTATCACACAAAAGTGATTACATGGGGTCCCTAAGTTGGCACAAGACATACCATGGTCTGCAATGACACAAACAATAGAATTAAGACACATTTTGGGGTCATTTTATATTATTATGATATTATTTCATTACCCTTAACTACCTGATTACTAATTAATCATGATAATTAAAGATAATTGTCATCATTACTATTCATAATATCAAAAAACAAGAGTCTTAATTACATAATTTGGACCTTATGATTCCAAATATGGAATCCATTTTACCAAATTATAAACACAGAAATTGCAGTAATTAATTTAAAAATTATTCCCATTGTCAAAACAAATAGCGTGTTTTTAAGAAATAATATCTATCAAAAGATTGACAATTGATTATGTCCAATTTCAAAGTGAAATTAATTATAATTACCACCATTGGAATAAATGGTAAAAATATATTCTAATTATACTTTAAAACCACTAAATATTATAATTTATCACTATAAATTATTTTGATTTAAAAAGTTGTTTTAATTATTTTTTTACTATTCATAAAAAATTGGATTTTCTCAGAAAAATATCAAAAAAATTCATCATAGGCTAATTTAGATATTTCAAATCCAAAATGAAGTCCATTTTGAAATATAAAATTTATATAATTTCAAAAAGTGGGTATTACTATTCATAACAGCTACTTTGATTGGTCGCGGTGTGTTAGAACTCGAGGTTGCATACAACACACACTACTGTATTATTCAAAGAGAAGCGTACCATGGAAGCTTGGGGTGTTACAGGATGTGATTGGCGAGGGTTTTATTATAGTGTTACATAAAGGAGGACTAGATCTAGGGACTAAGCCTGTACGGTGGTGGCTACCTCTACCTTAACTTGCTTCTGTGATGGGGCTGGGAAATGCAATTGGTGAGGCTTCTTCTTGGCTTGCAAGGCTTCTTCTAGGCATTGAGTCTTTTTGGTGAATTCTTAGAATTCACCTAGATACCTCCAAGTTATGGGAGAGGGAACCTTCTCTTACTAGAAATTATCCTCACACATCATCAATAGATATTCCTAGGAAAGCTTCATATTGAGTGAGTAAATGTGTCCTTTCCATCGAGAAATGAAACCAGTAACTCAATCATTACGTCTCTGATTTCATTTAAAGAGGACAAAAATAATAGTTTTGGGCATGGAAGAATTTATCTGGAAGTGAAACTGCCTACGGTGGTCTTCCCATATGGCTATTAAGCCTAGGATAAATTGATTTTATAGAGTGAAAGTAGTCCCCTCCAGAGTTTGGATGAAGCAATGATGGTTGGTTGCTTCCTATTGCTTAGGAATTCCTAGTATCAGATGATACTATTCGGGAAAGTGAGAAAGATGTTGTAATGGATTTCCACGCCCATTAAATGAGATGAAGCTCAAATTTATGAATTTTAGAGGTGGGTGAATCCAGTACACCCATACCAGTAATTATTTCTCTTCTGGTGGGATCGTAGCCTGGTGTGTCTCCAAGGTCTCAAGGCAGGCAGTGAGAGCAGCTATTATGTTATCCTAATGGGCATTGGTAGTAACTAGTTATTTAAAAATCTTGATGGATCATGAGGTGAAGAAATGTATTGGAGGATAGAAATTGTGTTATTCCGGTGGGGCGGGTGTTTCATACCTCGGTCTTTTAGCATGGCCACCTACGTCTATGCTAATCATATGCATAGATCAACCTATCTCTAACTTGGGTGCCTAGATAAGGAGAATTGGCTACTCAGAAAGTGGGGGGATGGGGTCCCCTTGGGAATCACCTTCTTCTGGGTGATGTACGATTATAAGCATAGTGGAAATACACTCGTATACCTCAAGATCCTATAGAAAAGAAATAATTTTGACATCTTCCTCTATTTATAGTATAGTCTTAGATAGGATGATGGGGTTATCAATTCCATTTCCCTTATCTATTTGTTGATGGGAAGGTGATAGTGGGTCTCTAGTGGGACTTTTGAGGCTTAATTTCTATCTCTTAAGGCAGGTATGGGCACCCACCATAAGGTCTACCTGATGTTGTGTTCCACCTCATGGAAAACATTCTTCATTCCCTATGTAATTAGCTTGATTTTTATGATCACTAAAGGGTTTATTTCAATGATACTGACAATGATTATGGCTATATATGGCCCTCTCCATTAATAAGTGGCTTATCCTAATTGTCCCACTGTCACCGTGAAATGGGGATAAATTAAAGGGTAGCATATTTCCCCCAACCCTTGATACTCACATGGGGAGACACTTCCATCACGACTCACTAGAGAATGTTGAGGCTCCTTACATAGATCCACCAGAAGATTTAGAAGTACCCATACAAATCAGTGTATTGAGCTTTTGGGAGTGCTTCAATTTTAACCCTCTAACAATGCTGATGAATGGCCTTGTTGTGTTTCCCACTCTTAGGATAGGTTATATAGTGATCCTGGAGGTGGTTATATGTTTCCTAGATGTTTTGTAAGAGGCATGTCGCATGGTCCTAAGTGGGGACTTTGGGATGATGAAATACAGGTCTATGAGTGGCTAATACAAGACTGGTAGCTGGGGATTAGCTAGAATCTCACATAATATTTCCTCCTACTATCCATCATTTGGATGGTTTTCCTCCTCTCAATAACCCCAAGATCCAATTGGTGTAGTCCACGAAATTGGGGGAGGCGATGATAAGCATCTATTCTACTGCTAACTCTCGGATAAAGACTATATCACATGGGCCAATTATCCCTGAAATGAAGGAATTCCTTCCAGAGGTGGGGCCAAATTCATGACCATATCTATATAGGATAGTGTAATTATAGCCTCCGAATGATTAGGGAGGATGTATTATCTATGCCCCTACATATCGGCGGAATGATCGCCTTCATCAAAGGGTGCTAATCTAGATCTGGACATCTCTATAACTTCAAAGGTGGATGCAAAGAGGAGGAAGGCTGACAATGGTATGGATAGAAACACAGAGATCCCATAAATGGGAGTCAAGACCTCCACCTTTTCTATTTACAGAGGGATTTTGGGACCTTATGGAGCTCTGTCTCAGGGATGGTTTGCCTCAACTGATGGATTCACTCCTTGAGTTCTTAAGTTAGAGGTGGAGGCATTTCCATTGATTTTTCCACAATATTAGATTTGAAGATTTCAATTATAATGAATTTTTTCCCCGACTATACCTTTGGATACATGGGAGTTCACCAAATGTGATCCATTTGGGGCCATGAGAGATTCTTCCATGAATGTTGTGGCCGACACCATGGGTACAACCTCCATGGCGGTTGTCTGCACTCCTACCCTGGGACTGATCATCGGGGTAGGGGGATTCTTCGGCATGGCGAGGACCTAGATGCTAGCTGAAGATACCCTAAGTAGGACCACTATTGTGAAATTATACATTTCAAAGTGGACCATGACAGATGATGCTTGCTGTCTAAGTTGGTAGAGTTGACCCAACCTTCCTGATAGGTGACTGGGGTCTTGATCCCAAATTGGTGAGAACATGTCCCCGTGAACTGATTGTGAGGGTGAGAAGTATTTTAATAGTGGAAAGGGCCATTGGATCTATCATAGAGTCCTCATGGAAGGCAAGGTTAGTGAACTTCTTTCATCACTAGAAAAGGGTGTTCTGGACCAGAGTCGACTAATTAGGTACATGATCAACCTGTTAGTCATCTCGTGGGGCTGCTCAACGTTTTTGGCTATATTGAGTGGTGGGGGACCACCTAATCAGCCCCCATATGGTGATCATAGCAGGTTCAACCAATGAATCACCTACTTCCTTAATGAAGAGGAGGGAGTTTTTAGAAAAATCTTAGGAAAGGATGTCAAAATAGTTGAACATAGTGGGGGGGGGGGCTCATGTGCGACCCTTGGGGGCAGAGATGATAGCATAAGATTGAAGCTTCAATGTCTCGGTGGGCCATATCCATAGTTGGTACAAACCCTTGCCATTCATAGTGATGAATGAGGGTGATGATAACCCATTATTGGATAAGCTTAGAGGGAGAGATAGGTTGAGGTCTCCCAGGAGCCGTGGGAGTGGTGGCCGCTACGGTAGACTTTTTGTTGAGTGGTATTATCACACCATCAGTTATTCTGACCCCATGACTATTGGTGTTGGTGGATCATTTAGTATTTACTATATTTTTAGTCCTGTAGGATATATAAAGAAAATTTCTAATACATGTAGAGTGATGATAATTCCCAACATGTCCAATGTTTCTCATCCTCTCCTAAGGAAGGAAAAAGAATCCACACTGATGAGGTATTAGAAATAGTTATTCCCATTATTCATCAACTTCCACCAGTTGTGGGAGAATATATTCACATCGGGTTCACTATTTTGTTTTATGAAGCTTCCCTCAGGGGTCACACATCGAGGTGTGTAGAAACACATTCTTCTGCCTCCCCTAGAGTGATCCACATCCTTGGACTGGCTGCGGATTCCCCCGAGTTATACTGCCCCACATTATCACATTCCAAAGGTGGTAAACCTCTATCAATATGATTTATGGAATTGAATCCTTGATTATAATGGGATGATGGGTGGTAAAATATTCCTTCCTTTGATTCCTCATTGGATATCATTGCCTAGTCCGAGTATCCCTAAAAGGTTTAAGACATGTTTGACAATCTTATTCCAACACCATATCAAGGTGGATACCGGTGAATTACATTACTTACTATCAAAACTGGGAAACTAAATTTGGATTAGATCTTACAATGATTGGGAATCTTGGGTATTTTGGGAATCTGTAAAAGTATTACTCATTCAAATTGGAGGGCATCTTGTATGTAAGGCATCTTCGGTAGAGAACATGAGGAATCCCATATCCACTACAAGGAAACTAATTTCATGAACATGTGACATCCAAGGCTTAATGCCTCAGGAATCCCATGTGTGATGCATGGGGTGGGGGTTCTTATATATTCAGTGGGGTTGATAATAGGTTTAATGTATTTTGGGGATATGTAGTTCACAAGTTTAACATATTATGGGGATAAGAAGGTCACGAGTTTAAGGTCTTGAGGAGAAAAATATGTCACAGGTTTAACATATTGTGGGGATAGGTAGGTCACAGGTTTAACATTTTGTAAATCTAGATAGGTTATAGGTTTAACGTATTGTGAGGATAGGTAGGTCACAAATTTAACATCTTGTGGATATAGATAGGTTTCTAGTTTATCATCTTATAGAGGTAGGTCAAACATTTAATGCCTTGTGGATACAGGTTTGTCACATGCTTAATGTCTTGTGGAGATAGGTTGGTCACAAGTTTAACATCTTGTGGGGATAGGTAGGTTGTGTTGAGCATTCTCGGGGGGGGGGGGGGGGGGGGTGATCAGACATTATATTTTATGCCTTCTGAGAGGATGAAACGAAGATTTAATGGTGGTTCTGGGGAATCATGATTAAATATCAGGGAGTTATTCAATGTATGATGATATTTTAAGATTGAAACTCATAGTGGCATCCTACGTACCTTGTTAGGAGACATGGATCAAAACCCACTTAGTTCGATGCCGCAATTTATGGTTTTGTGACGGGACTGATCCATGCATTTTAACATCATACAGTAAGGATGCTAGTATCCGAGAAAGAGTGACAACAAGGGATAGTGCGGGGATTACACATAGAGGCTTCCTAGTGCAGAGGTTTCATCCTAGGTGTGAGGGTTTCATCCCATGTGCGGGGGTTTCATCCTAGGTGGAGTAGGATGGTGTGAGGATTACACATGTGAATTCACTGACATAGGAGGTTCATCCCATGATGAGGAAGGATGGTGTGAGGATTACACATGGGGGATTTCAACCACAGGCATCTCATCCCATGGTAGAGAAGAAGGTTTCATCCCCTAATTATCGTATACAAAGAATCCTGTGTTAATCACATAGGGTAAGAGGTGTAGTTTCATCCCATTATAGTCATAAACGGGGTATCATGTGTTCATTGTACTGGGCATGGCTACAATTTTATGTTATATAGTGAGGAAGTTATCTTTCAATTTAACAGTGTATGACTAGGATGTGGGGCTAGGTAGTTTTACGTCATGTAGCTCATACGTTGTCAAGGACTAAACCCAGGGGACTATTTCTAGGTAGGAAAGAAAGATCTAGCACTAGGACTTATTAAAGGGAAAGTAAATATGTTTCCCTTGATGATTCAACCTTCAGGTCTTACATGTTAACTGCATAGGAATCTATGAGTTTTACGTAGCATAAACACTACCTTGGTGAAGTGGAAAATAAGGATCCTGACATTAGGGTCCCTATTCTTAGGTGCAATAATCACTGGGGTTCCTACACTTAAGATAAAGAGGTGATTCAACTATCCATACAATTATTTAAGTAGAGAGTCAGGATGTGAGAGTTGATGATCCCAATTTTGTAGAGGATCATGAAATGAGTGGACCAGGCTTGAGTTAGCATAGGGTTATTAGGCACTCAACTTTCATGAAGGTATGTGTGCGGAAAGGAGGAAAATGTAGGGTTACTTGAAGTGGGTTTCACGAAGGTATGTGTTTCATGAAGGTTAGGGGTTTCTCAAAATGGGAATCTTTGTAAAATAGGGAAACCCTGCCTTGGGGTAAATTTTTGGAACTCATAGAGTTGGTTTCATGAAGGATAATTATCTCAAAAAACCCCATGAAGATCAAAGGGTTTACTCTATTGTAAAGGTCATGAACCTTTGTAAAATTCATATCAACCATGGATTTTGAGTTTTAAGAGATCATGGGATGCTATTAAAAAAATATGGTTACATGTATGGGTCTATTTATCCTTTTTATCATGAAGTTTTAAGTTTATCAAATTCATAGTTTTTAGAAGAAGTCCAAAGGTCACATCCCCTTAAGTGAGGGTTCAAGGGAGGTATTTATAGGCATTGTGTCATTGGGAAGGCCATTTTATCAAAAATTAATGTCTCAGAGATACGTTTCATGAAGGATTGGATGGGGGTACTAACCATAGGGGCTTGAAATACATTGCGTGAAGGTTAGTATCATTCATGCGAGATTCACTTCATAGAACCCAGAGGACCTTCATGTGAAACAGTTTTTTCATGAATGTTGTGAACTTCATGAATCCGTCCCATTTAGTTGATTTTTAATCCATTTGGCCTGGATATTTTTTAATCTGCCTGTGTATTACTCGATGTCACCCATAATGAGAGTTTTTCGGCATCAACAATAGGAAAAGTAGTTTCTTGAAGAGAGAGAATATTATTTCTTAGAAATATTGATGCTGTTGGAAATTTGAGAGAGTTGGAAGAATAAAATAATATATTACTGTTGTACATAGATGTGCAAGCGCATGGGATAGAGTGTAAGAGAAGAAGAAGAAGGTCAGACTAGATCCGAGGTAGTTTGTTTCTAGAAATATGTTTTTACCCAATCTTACAGTGTTGAGATGATAAGGATAAGAAGAATCAGACCCTTGAATGGTTTGTATGTAGTGAATAAGGACACGATCATAGGCTTCTTTACAAATAGAGTTTTGAGCTACATTTCTTGAATAAGTGAGGAAGAGTGCTTATGTATTCAATATACTAGTTTAAAGAGAAATATAACTCATTATTTATTAAAGCAACCTACATATATCAAAGTCCCTTCTTAGGTTCTAATATCTGTATTAATTTTAACTATTAGGAGACTATATAACCCATGTGAGGCAGTGTATTATAAGGAAGCATGGGTATCAAGATAGCGACTTACCCAACCACTTATATTTATAAAAAGACATTATTAGAAGATATGTAGCATGGTATAACAACAAACTACAAAAAAGTAGGCAACTGTCACATTGAGGATGAAACTTATAAAAGTACGTGTGTACCTTGATCTATTTATTTTTCTAAATTTACCATCCAAGGTTTAGTTTTATCATTAATGTTAGATAATGAGATCCTAACTAGTCATAGGGGTTAGTTTCTAAAGTAAAAAATAAATCATAAAATTTGGGCTACAATGATTCACCCCCTCTTTGTGTAGTTATTTGATTCTTTGGGACTTTTAATTAGTATTAGAGTGGATAGTTATATCTATTAGATTCTATCTGTGTTCAAGAAGATAAATAATATCAACATTGTGATTAGTAGTGGTGTACCCACATTTATGGATAGAATTTCCATGGTTGGTAAATTAGATTACTGATATACTTATTGTTTATTGGTATTGAAGTTCTTGGTACAAACTCAGTGGAATTTTCACCCATTCAAATAGGTGATCAAATGATATTTGTTGATAAAAGGAACCTTTAGGTTGATGTAAATTCTAATAATTCCATTTTTAAGTCTCTATCTAAGATTTTTTTTAAAAAGTGATGAGATTACATAATACTAAAGAGATTTAGGATAAACATGAACGTAGTCATAAATGAAATTTTAAAGTCAAAGAGGTAAATGTATAGATATGTAGAAACCATTTTAAAGATATAAATATGAACTAGGAAGAATACATTGATTACTACTTCACTAGACTCAATTATATTGTGAGTAATATAAGATGATTTGGTGAAAAACTAGATGGTTTCATTATTTTAAATAAAATAATGATGAAATTACTAGATATATTTGATCCTAATATTTTTTTATATATAATATTGGGATGATATCTCATTAGACGAGCCTCAAAAAATTATTTTTCATATGAAATGATGAAGACACCCACATTCAAAAAGTTGGTGAAGGATGAGATGGATTTTGAATCCATGAGAATTTTTAAGTTGAAAGAAGAATAACCTAAATAATCTATTATGTATGATGATGATTAAGATATGTATAATGACAATAATAGAATTATTATTATTATGTTTTAAATTTTTAGAAAAGTAAAGAGAGAATATAAAAGGAAATTGCACCTAAAATTATTCAAATGTGGAGGTACTAGACACTTTATAGTCAACTATCTAAATAAAAAAAATTATGAGTTTGATACTAATGACTAAGAAAAAAACCTCAAAATAATACAATGAAAAAAGGTTATAAATCTATGAACAAGTTTTGTGATAGAAATAATAAATTCCAAAGAAGAAATAGAATAAATATGATGATAGAAGAAGAAGAGGAGGACTCTTCCTCTAGTAGCCAATATGAAGAAAAATCACCTAAAAATGTTACAAACTTCATGGATCAAGTGGAAGACCAATAAATCCACTAAAAAAGTGATGAGGATGGTGGTGAAAAGACTTAAATGGTGCATATTATGGGAATTGAGTTAGAGGATTGTCTTGAGAAAAATACCAAGTTGAAGAAGGAAGTTAAAATATTGAAGAATGATGATGGGAAGAAAGTTTAAGAAAATTAAGAATCTCTCAAAAGGGAGACTAAAATAGTTGAAAAATTAAATAAATTCAAGTTTAAGTCTGATAATTATGAAAATATTAAGAGGTACCGCGAATAAGAACTCAAGATAAAAGAAAAATAAATTGAAAAGTTTGAATCAAAACTTATTATAGTTAAACATGAGTTAAAATAGGTGAAAGAAGATTTAAAAAAATTTGTTTAAGTCAAGGATCAATCATCTACAATAATTGATATTTATAGTACATTAACTCAGTTAAAAAAATTACCTAAAATTACTAAAAAAATTGAATAAATGTTTCCTAACAATGCAGACCCTAATTCAAAAACTGTAAAATTTTGGGGAAAAAAGATGACTAGAAACTCTCTTAAACTTCTAGTAAAGAAAGAAAAATGAAATAAAAATAGAACTTTTTGAAAAAAAAAAAATTAGAGTATATTAGAACTGAAAAATCAAGAGTATAGAATTCAGTTTTTTGGATAGAATTAAAGATACATATTTAAGGGACATTGTTGGTGATGTGGTATTTTTGTCCATAAATAATACTCAGTCTCACACAATGTTTCCTTAATTATAATAATACATGAATCAATGGGGAGAATATATAAAGTAAAAAAGGATGAATCTCCAAAGAATAAGGGTTTTAAAAAAATTCCTATAGGTCTCCCTACCTAGAATATGTTTAAAATTATAAAGTCAATAGAAATTTTGAGAGACCAAATAATTGTGCTAAAAAGTGCATGAAAAATCTCCCTGCATAGTTCTCCTACAAAGAAAGTGGGAAAGAATTTATGAAAAAATCAGGAAGAGAAAACATTCATAGTGGAAGTGGAAATAAAAGTAATAAAGAGCAGAAGACCATGAATCCTAGATAATGGGTGTTATATAAACATGAATAGAGACACAAAAATATTGATATATATGGAAGATTATGAAGTAAGAGCATTTACATTTGATAATGAAATATTCTTGAGATTCAATGGTGTTGGAAATTCTGAGATTGCGTTAAAAATAATCAAGTCTAAAAATGTGTTATTTGTGGAAGGATTAAAACACAATTTTCTTAGTCTTAGAAAATTGTGAAAAGAGGTAAATAGGGTTTTTTTCAAAAGAAATCAGGCATTATCAAGAGTTTCAAATTTGGAAGTGTTATTATAAGAGGTGAAAAAACAAGTGTGAAATTGTTTCAAATTTGTTACCCATCCAATTCATTCTATATAAGTTCTAAATATGAGAGTTATTTATGTCATACAGGAATTGGTTATATTATCTAGAAAAACATGAACAGGATTTCCAAAAATTAATTGGTGAGAGAAATTTTGAAACTAAAAATAGAGAGTTTTAGTTTTTGACACATGCCTAAAAGGGAATATGGTTCAAGCAACACATAAAAATGTGTATATTTAACTCACCCGACCATTAGAAGTCATATATTTAAATGAGTGTGGTCTAATGGGGAATAAGTTAACTAAGAGTGATTGTTTTTATTACATTCATTGATAACTACACCCATATAACTAATTTTCTCCTTATGAATCACAAATCATAAGCTCTTAGATGTTTTAATTTTTCTAAAGACAAGATGGGAAAGAACTTTGTATCTTTATCAAGAAGATGAAGATTGTTAATAAAAAGGATTATAAATCTAATGATTTTAAGATATATCTTTAAAATCATGGATAAAACATCAGAATAATAGATCATACAATCCTAACAAAAGGAATAGATGAAGAGGAAAAACAGAAGCATTTTGGACATGAGAATAACTATGCTAGGTGAAAACAAACATTCAAATTTATTTTAGAGATAATACATTTGAATCACTATGCATATTTAATATAAATTTTTATTTAGACATGAGATACACAAGACTCCATATTAATTGTTGTACCATAAATATCCAACTATCAAATACTTTATATTATTTGGAATCCCCTGTTACATGAATATAAAGAACAAAAATCTACTAAAGTTTCAAGAAAGAGTTAAAGAAAGAATGTTTTTAGGATATCTTTCTAATTGGAGTGGTTAAAAATTCTATAAAAAATAAATAAAAAAAGATAGTAGAATTTTTATATGTCAAAATCATATAAATTTAACATATAATAGGTGAATTTATTATGGATAAAGTTAAAACTTCTGGAGCTATAATAATATAGATTCTAGAAAAAAAGTTATGAAATAGACTGGAAATAAGCAGGTTGTGTTTTAGGATGACTTAGATGTGAATAGTGATGAGGAAGATGCTAAAAATCAAATAAAGATTCATTAAAGGAAAAATAAAAAAACTTTTTCTTAAAATATTATTGGCCAACAAGATGCAACTATCCAAACTTGAATATGGCTAAGACTAGATATACAAAATGCACTTATTTATTAATATGAATCTCATACCATTTACGAGGCAATTGAGTGTGAGGAATGGATCTATTCTATGAATGATGAACTTCATAAAATTGAGAAAACCTTCACTTGGGAGTTAGTACCAAGACCTTAAAATGAAAAAATAATTTGTTCCAAGTGGTGTTTCATAAAAAAAACTAAATGAAAAATGTGATTTACTAAGGAATAAGGAAAGACTATTTTAAAAGGGGTATTCATAGATGGAATGAGTTGACATTTAAGAGACATTGTCACCAATGGTAACCATTTGGATGTTCTTGGAAGTGGCTGCTCACAAAAATTATAAAATTTATCAAATTGATGTGATATCTGACTTCTTAAATGATGTTCTTGAAGAATATTTCTACATTGAAAAAAAAAATGTTTTATTCTTGATAAATATGGAATCATGGTATGTAGGATTAAGAAGGCTCTCTATGTATTAAATAAATCCCCAAGATCCTAGTATTACAATATGGATGGTTTCTTGAGAACCTTGAATTCTTCAAAACATAAAGTTGATAGTAATCTCTATATGAAGTATTTTTCCATAGGTATTATCACATTCATAATATATGTGAGTGAAATAAATTTTTTAGGTGATAATGATAATCTCTTTTCTGAGTTTATTAAGAAAATGAAGAGGCATTTTGAGATGTCTATGTTTAGTGAGATGTCAGATTTTTGTGACTTCAAATAATTCAAGGGTATGGTCATATTATTATATCCCAAAAAATATATATATATAATTATTTAAGAGGTTTGGAATGGAATAATTCAAGTGGATTTTGACTCCAATAGATATTACCAAAAATATGATCAAATACAGGCCTGGAACTAGTCTGAATTAAAGGGATCATAGAAGACTGATTAGTAGCCTTCTCTACTAGATAGCTTATGGGCCTGACATTTTGTTGTTGTGACATTATGTACTCTATTTAAAAATTAATCTTGAGGAATATCACATGTTTTAAGCTAAGAGTATTCTAAAATATATTTAAATCACACTGGGATTAGACATGCTATTCCAAAATAGTTTAGATTGTTTACTACATGGCTATACAGATGCTGACTGGGTTATAGATTTTACTAATAGGAAGTATCCTTCTGGTGGAACATTATTTCTTGGTGAAAGTTGTGTGGCATAACATAGTTGAAGGAACCTAGAACACCCTGAGAGGGGAGGAGTGAATCAGAGTGTCAAATTTTTATTTTTAAAGTTATGGATCTTGTTCCCACATTGGTAGAAACTTGTTAAATATATCAGACAAATGAAAGTAAGGAGATGACACAACACTTTTACTTGGTTCACCATAAAGGACTATGTACAAGGAGCATACGCTGACAGTGTGTAGGTTGTATCTAATTCCACTAATTTTCACAAATTTGTGGATTGAAAGGTTCTATCATAGTCACTCTATTCAAGACAAACTATCTTTACAATGGTCCAGGGATAGCTTACTGCGTCCCTTAGATCACTTCTGTGGACTCCCCCTAGCCCACTTCCTTGGGAGAAGTCTAACTCAGTTTATCGACTTGAAGGTCGCTTCAAAATATTTTCATTATAGTCTTTGTCTCTGTTCAGAATGATACACTTCTTGCATCGAAGTCCTAAAATGATGCACTTGAAAGCACTGATCATAAAAATTAGATATTCAAAATCCTATTAGAATCACAACACCACAGTTGCATACAATACCTCAAATTGCACGCCAGATTTGGGAATTATCGAAAAATATGAATTTTGTGAAAATTTTACTTTCTACGCAATCCTTATATTTCACGCAAAAATACAAAAGTGTTCACTTGGTCTTTTAAAACCAATGGCACACCTTGCGTGCAAGATTAACCTTTTGGAATTCTTTTGCGTGCAAATATTTCACACAGTAGTGAAACCAAATTTTCGTTGGAAAAATTCTTAAGTATTTCATGGGGTAGTAGCCTATTTTTAGGCCTCGATGACCTAGTGTGGAAATTTTTAATGCAACTTTATAAGTGTGCACAATATTCTTCTTGAGTGCACAAAATCCCTTTTTATGTCACATTGGGTACATAAGATTCTTCCGCACAACCTTATCTTTCGCGCATATTTAAGACCTGCACACACTTTTTGCCTTTGCCATATTTTTATGAACTGACCCAAAATTTGACCTTGTGTGAAAGTTTCTAAAAACCCTTCAATCTTTCACACAACTCCCTTTTCCAAAAACACTTCTCTCCATATTCCAAATTTTGGACCCAAAAGTTTGGAAAACACTAGAAAATGACGCCACCTTCAATATTATTGCTCGCCTGAACTGTATGACCCCTTTCCTAGAAAACTCCCTAAACTTCTAATGAGGATTGAAAAAAAACACAAACCATACTCCATTTACATCATAGAATAGTCATGATTCCAACAATAGTATGAAGAAAAGTTTAGTGGTATTGAGGAAAACTGAATCCAAGTACATAGTAGCCACACATGCTTGTGCTAAACTGAAATGGATACTGATTAAACTAGCTGACCTGAGAGTTAATGTTGAAAAGATTATATGAATTTCCTATGACAATAAAAATTCCTAATATATTTATTTGAATCCAATTAAATATTATAAGTTAACTCACATTGATCTTAGATATCATTTGATCAAAGAGTAGCTAGAAAAATGTGATGTGAAACTTGAGTTTATTGACACCAAGGAACTAGTTTCAAATATTTTCAACAAATTTTTTCCTAGGGAGAGTTTCTCAGAGTTAAGGATATAACTTTATTTTAATCCTTCCCCTCTTACTTAATAATGTGTGGAGGCACTACCCCCAAAAGTATTTATATTTTAGAGTTAAAGGGGTATAAGGAAAGTGGCATAATTATCACATTTTGTTAAATTGGGAGAATATTTTCCTAATAAGTGTGTTCACTTATTTTGGTTGTTTAAAGATATGGTTATTTCAAAAGGGGGGATAATTTATGATGATTTGAAATTATTTATAAGAAAAAATCATTTAAGTCACTTGAAAAATAGTTATTTGTCATTGAGGGATGAAATTCTATAAAAAACACTAATTTATCCTTTGGTGTGGTGTAAAGATTCATATGATTTGAGATAATATATGATTTAATGATTCTTGAGTAAATTTTCTAGAATTATTAATGATTTTGATAAAATTTTGGAAAGAGTTTAATTGGTTTTTAATCAAATCCAAAGGGGGATATTGAAATTCCCATTGGAATTTTTGATGGTTATTGTATTTGTTTTAAAAATTATGAGATGAGTTGTGGAAAATATATTGAAGTATTATTGAAGTGATTTTGATATTTTTAGGACAAATAACATTAAGTTGGAAGATGTTTTATGATTTTAAAAGGAGCCTATAATTCTATGTTTGTTATTGAAAAATGGACAAGTCTATTTTATATGAATTTGCAGTTATAGAATATGAATTCCTCTATTAGAGTATGCCTTTAGAGGTAGATCGTATGGATTAAAGTCATTTTATATGACTTCATAGTTACAACATATGATGCTATGTAATTTTTTATGAATTTATTACAAAATAAAAAACTTTAATATTTTCTTATTAAATCATGAAACAGTCCATAAATTTATAATATTTTTTTGGTATTCAATTCATTTTATTACCTCGTAATTATTTATTAATTGATTTCTTGAAAGTTTTGGAATTAAAGTGATAAATCATTTTATTGTATGGACATTGTTTGAAATATGCACATTGTGAATTTAACCTACTTATTTTATTTTTGGATAAATATGAATAGATTTATGTCAATTATTCTATACCTTATCGTTGTAAAGGATTGGAGCATGGGATGTGGCATTCAATGTCATGATTGATATGAAAACTGTTAAAGTGAGTGGTGGTGTTTGGAGGATTGTTATATATATATTCCCCAATATAGCATGAAGAAATGATAAATTAATTGGATACTTAATAATCACTGTAGGGTTTTGTTTCCATCATTCAGCATCTGTGTAACCATTATCCAACCTTTGTGTAACTATCAACCATCACACCATAAGTATTAGGCCATATAAACATGTATTTATAAGCATCAAACAAGTCTAAATCATCTCTATGTAACCATTATTCATGTTATGTAACCATCATTTAGTACTCTATATAAACATCATCCTGTATTTTTTAAGCATGAATCTCATCAATGTAGACATAGTCCTAGATGTGTAAACATTATGCCTTTTTGAAAATATGTTGAAGGATGATGTGCTAATGGGACTTAGTAATGACTATCTATACTTCAAGATGAGACTTAGGTATTCTACATAAGTATTCATGAAACCAAATAATAGGTAACCACATGGATTATTATATGCATGATATTTCTATCAATAACAAAGAGATGAAATTGTAATTTTTCAAGGAAGATAGGATCTCATCTGGGAAATAAATCCGAGGAAGAAGGAATATTTCTAAAAATTCAAAAAGTAAGAATATTTGGGTATTCAACCATCCAAAAGAAAATGAAACCAAAGCTCTTAAAAAGGATGGAAAGGCTAAAGTTGGTGTCATTTGAGAGTTCACTGGAGAGCCCACACTGAAGAGTTCACTGCCACTACTATTGATGTTTTAGTTTTTATTTTTTGTCTTATTTAATGACTTACTCTTTTATATTTATATCTTCTACACTTCAAATGGAGGGATAAAATATAGTGATTAGGGAATATAATTATTTCTTTTTTTTAATTCTTGAGTACTACACTTTATGAACAAAACTCTATTATCTTAATTGATTTAATTTTTTAGTGACTATTTGACATTTTAATACTATTTTGTTTAAAGTTTTTAATATGTTTATTATTTACTTCTTTGGTTGAATTTTTTTAATTTTACTCCACACAATGTATCTTTTCAATGAAGGAACATGTTGTATTGGGTGGTGAGTATTTACTATTTTTTTGTAGATGTGTGAAAGCAATGCATTACTTTGAAATTGGTTAGGAACACCAAAACCTGATTATATATTTCCTTGGTAGTTTATAAGTGGTTTAATATTTTAATATATTTGATACATTTCACAACACATAGGAAGAGGAATGACCAATCCATAATCACTATTAGATCAATATCTATAATTGTATTCAACCTTATGTGTTTGGTGAATCAATTGAGGGATATTTTATTTATCAATCAATGAGAAGAGAAGTAAAATTATTTTAAATACTATGATAAAATTAATGATGGGATTCCAAGAATTACCTAATCACCCATCCATTATCTTGTTTTTAATATCTTTATTAATTTCTTTACAATGTTTTAAAACTATTTTTTTCTTCAGAAATACTCCTTTACTTAATTGAAAACTAATTTCTAAGAACCCTAATATGGAGAAAACCCTAGGGTTAACACTAATACTATATTTAACCAAGGAAATAATTTCTTTTTCCACACCCCTTTATAGGGTCATTTTAAAACTCAGTTCCTTTTTTAGAGATTCATTTCTAAAATATAACTTTTAAAAGTTCATGATTAGATCTTTTACTGACCACATTTTTTTCTTATGACTTAGATATTGAAATATATCAACTAACTAAGTTGATATATTTAACTTTAAACTCTAACTCTGGGAAATTTTTCTTTAAAAGAATCAAGTGTAACTTTTATTGTTTACCTAGAGCCTACCATCATGGACACTAACCCTAACCAAACCCTAAGAGACATTTTCACACCCTAATTGATTAATCAAAGTAATCAAATTTCCATTACTACTTTGCAGAATAATTTTGAACTTAAAACAAGTACAATCCAATTGATACCAAAGTTACATGGTCTTGCAAGTGAATAACCAAATAAGTATATCAAGAAATTTACCCTTGTTTTCCCCACATTTAAGCCCATCATAGTAGATGAGGATCAAGTTAAGTATATGGAATTATCCTTTTCACTTGAAGGAGAAAATATGGAATGGTTTTATAGCCTAAATCTAGGTGAAATTAATGCCTAGAATGACCCGCAAAGATCATTTATTCATAGAGTGTTCCCCAAATCTATAAATACAACCATAAATAAAGAGTCTTATACCATTTTACAAGCTTCTAGAGAGACTCTATATGTATATTGTGATTGGTTTAAGAAGCTAAGAGATAGTTACCTAGATTAAGCTATATAAGAGCATCAAATCCTTATTTTATTTTATAAAATTTTAATATACAAAAACATAAAATCTCTAGATGCATTATCTGGTATATCCTTAATAGAAAAATTACCAACATAAACCAATATACTGATTAATGTTTTTAGGCATACAGATTAAAAAGATGTGCAACAATATTCTATCCAAGGAAATTCAAAAAACCTAATCAAGGATGGAGACACAATTACCTAGCCAAAAATATTTTCAGGATCTAACAAAATCAGTTTAGACCACCCTACTAAAACCAATACTAATAAAAATACCCTTTTAATAGAAAAACCCACCATTGAAGAACCCACCACCCTTCCAAGAACAATAAAAACAACCTTAAAACCAATAAAACCCTAATTTTTAAAAAAGAGAACATTTTAAAAACCCTCATCCATCTAAAAATCCCCTATAAAATATTAACTGTGACCCAGATTTGATAAGCTAAGGACTGGGGTTGTGGAATTAAAGAATAATATTGGAAGTATTGTGGAAATAATATAAAAAAAATCCAGGAAAACCTTCACCCAAATCCGCCCTAATAAAAAGTAAATATAAGTATGATGACCATAATAAGTGGTAAGGAAATACCTGCACCATCCCCACCTAAACCTGGACCGAAATATATTTAACATGAGTAAAATAAAGATGGATGTTTTGGGTAGATTCTTGACTACTATACCTGATAATAAGATGAGAAAGAGTAAGAGGAGAAGGCTAGACCCTAAAGAAATAAATAAGAAACAACCTTATATAGGAAGAAAATGTATAAGAAGGAACCAAAATCCCATTCCCATTAACAATAATATAATCCAAAAAGTGTCAAGAGGTATAAATTCAATGTTAACTTTTGGAAATATTATAGAAATTTGAGATTAATATTCCTTTTCGGGAATCCGTCAAACAAATCCCAAAAGTATTCTAGGTTTCTCAAAGAGTTTTTAACCAAGAAAAGGAGGCTTAAAATAATTAAATGGTCAATTTGGGACAATTTAAATCATCTTAGATCACAACATAACTTCCCACAAAGTTTCAAGTTCCATAAAATATTTCTATTCCTTGAACCCATGGTTCCATGATTTTATATATTGATTTATGTGATTTAGGTTCATCCATAAATGTTATTCTTAAATTAGTTTTTACTTATTTGAAGGTGTGATAATTAAATCCAACAATTGTGCTGGTATAAATTGAAAACATACCTATATCTTTCCTATAAATAATTTTCGAGGATATGTTAGTTAGATTTTAAAAAATTTTATTCCCATTAGAATTTTATATATTGAACATGGAGGAAGATAGATCACCAACCCACTAACAAATCATCTTTGAGAGACTATGCTTAAATACAACTAATGCAATCATCATTGTGAATAAATAAACACTCACCTTGGATTTTAGATATGTAACTATCGACTTCAACAATTTCAAATCCATGAGACACCCTTCAATGGATCATTCCATTCTTACACTTTCCGACATTGAATAGGCTAAACCTAGTGAAGATCCTAGTATGCTTTATGAAATATTATATTTATAAAAACACTAGTTAATTGGAAACTAGATGGAAAAGGAAAATTTTTAGGAATGTGGAATAACTATTTATAGTTTGGAGGAATAGGTAACCCCTAAATTCTTTGATGTATTTAATTGTTTATTTAATAATGGGACAGATTATGTATTATCATGTGTGTGAGATATCTAGGACATGGAGGTGAGAAACCCCAATCTAATTTCATCTTTATATAATCCTATAGATTTAGAATTTAAACCAATTCATATTGATGTGAAATATATGTACTTAATGTAAGGAAATAAACCACTAGTGATAATTGATAATAACTTGTCCACAATCCAAGAACATAATTTTATTGTACTTTTGAGGGAAAATTTGCATGAAACCAATTTTATTTTAGGTGAATTTTGAGAATTAATCCCAAAATATGCATGTATAATATTCCACTGGAAGAAAATTCTAGACCTATTAGGAACCAAAAATGGTGGTTTAAGCACACCATGACGGGTTTTATGTAAAAGGATGTAGCAAACTGAAATTTTGGATCTTATAAAATACATACTATGTTCTATAACCTGTGTCATAGGCTACACCCAACATAAAAAAACCAAAACATAATAAGATAAAATTATTAATAAATATATCACAAAGAGTTATGATAGACCATTAGATATTCAAAATGTAAATAATTAATAGGAGTTAATATTGAAAAAGGTTATTTTAAAAACAATCTATTTTCTTTTATTATATTTTTTAATTTAAAAGATAAATTTTCAAATTTCAGAATTTAAATTTTATAAAATAAAATTAGTTTTTTAATTCCACACATCAAAATTTACTTAGTAATAAATTTTTAGTTTTTTCTAAAAATGTTTATTTTAAGTTGATAAATATGATATTTGTGAAAATTTTACATTTTATAAATTTATAATTATGTAAGATTATCATAGAAAATTAAAAAAACTTTTATGTAATAAAATATTTATTTAAGAAATGGTATTATGCATTTTATAATATTCTTGGTACTTATAATTCCATCTTTAATATTTTTTTAAAACTAAATTAAAATATTACTTTAATAAAAAACTATTTTTGATATATTCCTATAATTATGTATTTAGATGGTGAAATTTGGTTTTGGATTTCATTTAAATAATCTTACCATTTATTTTTTATAATAAATCAATTTATTAAATTAAAATTAATATCCAAGAAAATTATATCTTATATATAAATTTAAATATTAAAATAGTTATTTTTCTAAAAAATTTTATGTGATTAAGTGTGATTATTTTAAAATTAAATATTCACACCAATAAAAATTTTATATGCTAAAAATATTTTCAAATTTGAAATAAATTTTTTTAAATTACGTAGAATGATCCAATCTTAATTTTTTTTCATTAATATTAATTACTAATGTTAAAACATTATTACCAAGGTAAATGTTAATTTGGGTAAAAGGTTAAAAGTAAAATAAAAGTATTAAATCACTATTAATTTTTCTCAAAATGAATGTATGAGAGTATTTTGGAATTTATTTTTCTTACAACCAATTTTTTCTAATTTTGAGTCATTTACCCTTGAATAGTGTCAAGACATTACTTAAAAATTATGAGTATTTCCAAAAGTGCCCCTTTATCCTCTCTTATAAAAGGGTACCACTTCCACCCTTCAAATATGAAATTAACCTTCTATTTACTTATTGAAACTATGTACCCTTAATCTACCTAGAACCCTATCCCAAAAATATAAGCCTCTTTTCACTTATAGTTAGTCTAATCTCTTCAATTTCAAGGGAACTTCCAAGGAAAGATCAAGTCTTCATGGTAAGTTTTATTTACTTCTTAAGTTTTTCATCTTAATGTTACTATTCCAAATATATTATAACAATAATAATATGATGCATATAATATAATTATGACAATTATTTATTTATTATATAAATGGTAAAACCCTTAGTTATTTATTTCCATCGACTCGAAAAAATAAAATAACATTGTTAGTACGTTGTGCGGACCATCGCCTCCCCTAAGAGACGTCATTTTTTTCATTATTTCCCTTAATAGATGGTATTATTGGTGTAAATGATGAATAAATATGATACATATAATGTAATTATTAATATTAAATATAAATTTAATATCTACCTTCATCTCCTATCAAGCATTGAGAAACGGGAACACTAAACAAGAATATGTGAGGACTCCCACCTCCATGATGAAAACTTTTTCATTTTTCATCTAGATTTTCATAAATTATATAAAATTTTTAAAATATGTTTCATCATGATAAATAAAGAAATAAATATCATTATACTTTTTTATAGTGATATCATGTTAAAATAAATACCTTATTAACCATACTCACCAATCGAGTTAAACCATGTCCAAGTTTGGGTAGATTTAACCACTCATGTGAATAATTATTTAAAATATGATTATAGATAACCATGAGAACATGAAAACTAATTTTATTATAATATATTAATAAAATAATTATTAATATATAGTTATAGAAATATTATATTAATTATTTAACTTATTATTAAAGTAATTTTTTTATTTTCTAAGATTACCAAAATAAGACGACACTAATTCAATTTTCACGCAAAAAAAAGGAAATATATAATAAATAAATAGAATATAATAATAAATGGTTCATATTAAATTAAATATATAAGTATAAGGTGTATAATAATATATCCAATAAACCTAATTTGGTTATTCAGGAATTTATGTGTGTGTGTGGAATGAATCTGAAATAAGGTAAGGGATTTCATCTCAAATTCCCTTCATTGAGATGTAGTTCATATTTAGAAACCAATTATTATTTAAGTGGTGTGTATAGTAAATAATTTATATAAAATTTTATGAATTATATTTTATTCATTTTTTTAATTATAATTCCATTTCCTTCATTTTAACTGGTTCTAATAGATTTTTTTACCCAGGTTGTAAGGGTTTCGTCTCAAAATTTCCTTATTTAAGTCACATTTTATTTTATGCACATAATTAAATTTATGTGGTGTATATAATACATATTTTGAGATATTTTATCATGAATTACCTTTTATTAATGGTAAAATATGTTCGTGTTTAATCTCTCCCTTCTAAAAGGATTTGATTTAAATGCTTCTCAAGTTATAAGAGGTTTTCATGACTCAAATATCTTCCTTAAGTCAGAATCACTCTTATTTGACTATTATATTTCAAGAATGATCTAATATAACATATTATAATTTTATGTTGAATTTTAAATTTATTTTTTGAGGAAATAATTTTTTAAACCAAAGTATTATTCCTTAATGATTTTATGGTTTTGTGAAAAAATAAAATTTTGTGAGGAATAATTCCCATTACGTTTAATGGACTTTTAATCCATATAAATTTTTTTACTTACCTAAAATGTTATCCTTTCCCTAGTATAAACAATGTTTTTTATCTATAATTACCATTTTTATACCTTTAATAATTTTAAAATAAATGTTTTATCATCTTTTTAATGATATGGTTTCAACAAGGTTATTTCAAAACGTTCAAAAGAGTTTCCCTTACTTTACAAATAAAATTCTTTATCATAAAAACCACATTTTATTTTGATAATTTTTATATCTTTTTCTATATTACATTATTAATAATGTTTTTTAAAAATAAATGTTTTTAAAGTATTGTCACTTATTTTATTGATTTTTTTTCAAGTTTCCATTGTTAAATTTTATTTTTAAAAGTAAAATCTTTGAAAGTATTTTCACTTCCTTTTCTTGAAAACATTATATTCTTTTAAAGTCTCTATTATTAACAGTTCATTTAAAATTAAATGTTTTTCAAAGTAATTTCACTTCTCTTTCTCTTAAACCTTTATGTATTTTCATGGATATTTTATTTGGATCTCTTTATATTATGGTTTTAAAAAGTTATATCTTTACCTTGACAAAAATATTTTTTGAAAGTAATTTATACTTCAATGTTTGATTTTTGTTTTTGAAAACTTTTATATTTTCATTTATATTTACCCTCTAAGGTTTCTCTTTTATGAAGTTATGTTTTGATCAAACTCTATAGGTTATTATGATATGATTTCTTTTAGAAAATTAGAATTTTTACATCCTATGTTTTCTTTAGTTCATGTTATGTGATTATTTTGGGTGATTAAGTTTCAAATTTCAAATTATTTAATTCATGATGTTATTTTATGCCATTTTGATGTTTTATGAAACATTTGTTTCATGGTTTATTTTTGAAAAGTGAATGGTTTCCATTTATATATTTAATAAACCCATTATTTTTCCAAAGGTTCATTAAGATATTTTTATGAATGATTTTTTTAATGGTATATATATGTATGGATGATGATGGGTGGGGTCCTATATCACCCTCCAATGAATTGGTTTAAGTTTATATATCATGATATTAAAATGATACACAAGTGGATTATCCCAAGGAAAAAGGTACATGATAGGATTTATCACAAGACAATGAGGTACACAATAGGATTTATCCCATGCTAAAAGGTACATGGGAGGATTTATGCCAAGCCAATAAGGTATACTAGAGGATCTATCCCAATTAAAAATGTATATGAGAGGATTTATCCTAAGAAAACAAGGTATATGGGAGGATTTATCCCAATCCAATGAGGTACACAAGAGGATTTATCCTAAGATAAAGGGTACATGGGAGGATTTATCCCCAAGACAAAGGGATACACATAACATTTAATCCCAATCCCAAGAGTACACGTGAGGATTATACCAACCTTAAGAAGGTAAACCAATTTTGTTTATTATAATATTTCTATGCTTATAGTTGTGGCACATTTCCATGTTGTTCATAAAATTATGTTAATTTTTCAAGATTCATTCATTTTAATGAAATTCCCTGTTTTCATAATTATGCCTTATTTTTAAAGTATTCTGTACTTTTATATCATGCTCACATGTTATATGATTATTAAGATACATTTGAGTTATACCATATCTTTTATACCTCCTTAATTTTTTTCATGATATTATGTTACTATAACATGTTTTATGATTAAAATATAAGGACTTTTGATATTTTATTATTACATTTATGTCTTTATCATGTTATCCACCATGTTTAAGATCTATCACACTATGATAATTTTTTTCCTTTACCAAGTATCTTAGATTATTTTTCTAATCCCTAGGTTATAAAGATGATTATTTCATGTGAGATATATAGAAAAGGGTCCAAAGGAGCACAATTATGGAGAAATATTCACAGGTGTAATAAAATAAGATGTTTATGATGCTAATATCCAAGACAATAAAACTATCGACCCTCAATTTGTGAATCTATTATGAGATTTATTAATTAAATAACGATATTATTATACAATTTATATTATGTTATACTTGGGTAACTTTATTTGGTATCAAATCAAAGTTTTGGTTATTTTTGGAAATTAGTTGAGTTACTTTTGGAGATTAGATTAGATAAATTTAATGAAAACCCTAGGAAACTTTATAGGGGATAAGTCTCAGTATAAGATAATATCCTAAAATATTGGTAAAGTATTGAGTATATGGTTTCCCTATATTTCAATCCCTATATGGATACTACAAGTGGATGTAGAATCTAACACATATGAACCTAGGGATAATAACCCTAAAGATGTCATGTGGGGTATTAGCGCTATCATCACATGGTGAAAGAAACATAGGCCTAACTACACACCTAGTTTTACACTCCAAAGGGATATTCTTTGGTTAATAAAATTATCTTTACTATACATTAAGAAATATTTACTATGTTAAGGAATTAGGATACAAAGTATGGGAGAACCCAACCTAAAGAAAAAAGATTAAACCAAGAGTGATTTAGGTTGAACTAAAAGATAATTTGATTGTTTCAAAGAGTAATACATTTTAAGGTTGGGTTTTTCATAATTCCCTTATGATGTAAATATGGATCACACATGTTCAACTATTTTTGGTTTTATAAATAGATAGAGAAAGGAGAAACCAAGCTAATAATGGATTTGCTGGATAATATAGTAATGATCAATCAAGTGGGATTGAATATGGTGTTGAAAACCTTGTGGATATGTTCACCTAGATATAAAAAGTTATGAATAATAACTTGAGTCTTTTCAAACATAAAATATCAACAAATAAGAGAAGGATGAGGTTTTATAGAAGCTAAGGTGTTAGATATGATGAAGGAAAAAATATTAAACTTTCTACATGTCAAAAATGTGGGAAGAAGAACCCAAGGGAATGCCTATAAGGAATAAGAAAGTTTTTCAATTGTGGAAGGATTTTCCATTGAGCTCATGATTGTTGAGCTAGAAAAAAGAAGATGATCAATGAAATAGAGGTGGAGAATTTCTAATGCCTCAAATTTAAAAAGTTTTGGCATTATAAAAGAGATTCCCTAACCCAATAGATAAGAAGGATAAAAATAATCAACAACATTCTAAACCAAGGAAAGAAGGGAAATCCTATGCTATCACTACTACCAAAATCATGTCATGAAAAATAAGGGTAAATGGTATAATCACCCTCTACTATAGATTTGTAGATATACAATTGAAATCTACTTCTATCCACCTTAGCAAGCCTTGAATCACATAAATATTTGATATTATATTATATTATTATTTTTCCTCAGTATGATGTTTATGGAAATATTATTCATTTGAATCTTATTAATTCTTCCTTTAGGGAAATTTAATGTGATCTTGATCATTGAATAACTCACTTTACATGGATTCCACATTAATTGTGAGAATATGGAAGTAACAATTCATATTTCAAATCAATTTATGATAATATATAATTATAAGGATGACTATGATCCCTCTTGGAAAACTAATTCCATTATAAGAGTTATGATACCTAATCATGAAGGCTGTTTAGCTCAAAATTTTAGAAAGAAACCCAATATTTTGATATGCTAATTAGGAAGGAACATATGAGTTTCATAATCTCACCGAAATTAGTAAGAGTGACACAACATTGGAAATTAAGTCTTGAAAATATAAATATTATAGATAACCTTAACAATCTTCATTAGTAATTGATACATAAAATTGTGAGGTTGCAATTTATTTAATGGGGGAGGATGTAACGACCTGAGATTTTTTATCCTTTAAAATACATACTATGTTCTAAAACATGTGTCACATACTACACCCAATGTAAAAAAACCACAAAATAATAAGACACAATTATTACTAAATATATAATAAAGACTAATATAGTGTATTATTAAATGTTCAGAGGTTAAATAATTAATATGATTTAATATTGAAAAATGTTATTTTAAATAAAATCCATTTTCTTTGTATTATGTATTTTATTTTAAAAGGTAAATTTAAATTTTTTAGAATTTAAATTTTTTAATTCCTTAGAACAAAATTTAATTAGTATTATTTTATTATTTTTTTTGAAAAGGATTATTTCTAGTCGAAAAAATCATTTTTTTAAAAAATTATACTTTTTATGATTTTTTCATTATGAAATATTACTCTAGAAAATAAAAAAAACCTTTTAATTAATAAAATAAGTATTTAATGAATAAAATTATTCATGTTAAAATTTTCTTTTAACTTATAATTCTATGTCCAATAGTTTTTAAAACTAAATTAAAATCTTACTTTAATAAAAAAATATTTTATATTTTCCCCCAATTAAGTGTTTAGATTGTGAAATTAGGTTTTGGATTGAATTTCAAGCCTCCTAAAGTTTTTTTATAATAAATAAATTTATGTAATTAAAATAATTATCAAGCATAATTATATATTATATATTAATTTAAAGCTTAAGATTTTTATTTCTCTAAAAACTATTTTTACACGATTAAATGTGTTTATTTTAAATGTAGGTTTTCACACCACTGAAAATTTTATATGTTAAAATTATTTTTAAATTTTAAATCAAAAGGCTTAAATTATATAAAACGATCCAATCTTAATTTTTTTTCATTTATATTAATTACTAAGTTTTAAAATTATTTACCAAGGTAAAAGTTAATTTGGGAAAAATTTTAAAAGTAAAAAAAAAGCCTTAAATCACTCTTAACTTTTATCAAAATAAATTTATGAGATTATTTTTTAATTTATAGTTTCACACACCCCTATTTTCCCACTTTTTAGTCATTGAACCTTGAATACTGTCATGACATTTTTAAAAAGTTATGAGTATTTCCAAAAGTGCCCTTTTTATCCTCTTATAAAATGGTACCACCTACAACCTTGAAAGACACAATTAACCTTATATTTAATACTTTAAACTTTGTAATTTTAATATCCCTATAACCTTTCTGAAAAAAATAATCCCATGGTCACTCATAGTTAACCTAAGCCCTTCACTTTCAAGGGAATTCCCAAGGGAAGATCAAGTCTCAAACAAAAGTACAGTTTCCTTCTTAAGTTTTTCTTCTTAATATTACTGTTAAAAATATATTATAACCATAATAATATGATTAATTAAGTATAATTATTATACTTATTTTTCTTATATTAATGGTACAATAGTTATTTATTATTTTCCATCTACTTATAAAATTAATATAACATTATTAGTGTGTTGTGCAGACTACCACTTCCACAAAGAGATGTTACTTGTTTCTTTCATTAACTCACTTCATGGATGGTATTAGTGATGATAATGATAAAAAAATATGATATATGTCATATAATTATTATTATTAAATTTAAATTTAATATTCACCTCCCCCTCTCAAGCATTGAGAAATGGGAACACTAAACATGCATACGCGAGGACTTTTGTCTCTACGATGAAACATGTTTTGGTTTTTCATATAGATTTTCATAAATTATATAAAAATATAAAAATATGTTTCACCATGATAAATAAATAAAAATAATATCATTTTAATTCTATTATAATTATATTATATCAAAATAACACCTTCTTAACCATACTCACCAATCGTGTTAAAGTGTGTTCAAGCTTTGGTTAATTTAACCACTTACATGAACAATGATTTAAAATCCAATTATGGATGAATATGGGAACATGAATTTTTTTAAAAAAATATATTCGGATATAATTATTAGTGTGTGGTTATATAAATATTATATTAAGCATTTAATTTAGTATTAAAGTCACATTTTTCATTTTCTAAGATTATAAAAATATGTCGACATTGATTCAATATTCACACAAAAACAAGGATGAACTATATAATAAATAAATAGAATATAATAATAAATGGTATATAATAAATTAAATATATAATTATAAGGTTCCTAATAATATATATAATATAATCAATTGTTTTATTCAATAAGTTAAGTGTGTACACAAAATGAATCAAGAATAAGGTAAGATATTTCGTCTCAATTTCCCTTCATTGAGACATAATTTGTATTTATAAACAAATTATTATTTAAGTGGTGTATATAATAACTTATTGATATAAAATTTCATGAATTATTTTTATTCATTTTATTTTAAGTTTAATTCCGTGATAACCCTTTTATGGGGTTTTTGGTTTATTTTTTACCCAGGCCGTATGGGTTTTATCTTAATTTTTTTTCTTTGAGACACATTTTATTTTATGCTCCTAATTTTATTTATTTAGTGTATGTAATACCTATTTGAAATATTATATTATGAATTAAAATTTTATTCATGATAAAATAAGTTCAATTCTAATCTCTCTCTTTCATGAGGATTTGACTATATACTCCTTAAGTTATAAGAGGTTGGCATGACTCAAATCTCTTCCTTAGGTTATAATCACTCTTCTTTGACTATTGTCTTTTAAGATTGTTATATTATAACCTATCATGATGTTATGTTTTATTTTCACCATATTTTCTAGGGAAATAATGTTTCACACTAAAGTATTCTTCTTTTATGATTCTATATTTTCATGAAAATTCATTTTTGTTAAGATCAATTCCCACTACTTTTAATATATTTTTCATCCATATCCATGGTTTTTTACTTCCCACAAATGTTCTACTTTACCTTATGTAAATTCAAATTGTTGTTATCTATAATGATTTTTTTCATCCATTTAACCATTTTAAAACAAAGTGTTCATTATACTTTTAATGATGTGGATTTTCAACGAAGTTATTTAAAAATGTTCCAAAGGTTTTACATCCTTTCCAAATTAAAATATTTATTATCCCCTAAACATTTTTGATAACTTTTATGTGTTTTTATAGGTTATAATATTAATTATTATTTTAGAAAATAAAAAGTTTGAAATTATTTTCACATATTTTATTGAAAACATTGTGTGTTTTTTCAATTTTCCATAGTTTAAGATTCTTTTTAAAATTAGAAGTTTTAATATTATTTTCATTTCCTTTTTAGGAAATCTTTATATCCTTTTAAAGTCTCAATTATTAAATATTATTTTAAAAGTAAAAATTTTAAAAATTATTTTCACTTCTATTTTTAAACCATTATTTATTTTCATGGATATTTTATATGAAATTCTTTATATTAATATTTTCAAAAGTCTTCTCTTTCCCTTCAAAAAAATGTTTTTTGAAAGTAATTTATACTTCTGTGTTTAAAGGGGTTTTTAAAAAAAATTGTATTTTAACTTCTATTTACCCTCCAAGGTTTTTATTTTATGAATTGATGTTTTTATCACCATCTATATGTTATTATAATAATTTTTATTTTTAAAAATGATAGTTTTAATATCCTATGATTTATTTAGTTCATGTTATGTGATTATTTTGGGTGATCAAGTTTTCAATTTCTAATGATTTAATTCATGATGATATTTTATAACATTTGGATGTTTTATGAAACCCATTTTGATTTAATGGGTTATTTATAAAAGGTTAATGATTTACATTTTTATTTTTAAGAAACCCATTATTTTTCCATGGTTTCATTAAGATATGTTTATGATTGATTTTTTGTATAACACACATATGTATGGATGATGGTGGATGGGGTCCTATATCGACCTCCAATGCATTGATTTAAGTTTATGTCTCATAATCTCCAATGGGTACATTATAGGATTTATCCTAAGAAAAAAGGTACACTGTAGGATTTACTCAAAGCCAATGTGTTATATATAAGGATTTATCCCAAGCTAAAAGGCACAAAAGAAGATTTATCCCAAGGCAATGAGGTACATAATAGGATTTTTACCAAGACAAAAGGTGTATGATAGGATTTATCCCAATCTAATGAGGTACAAAAGAGGATTTATCCCAAGCCATTAAGGTACACATTAGTATGTATTCCAATCCAATGGGTACATGGGTGGATTTATCCCCAAGATAAAGGGTTACACATGTGGTTTATTCCCAAGACCAAGGGTACAGAAGAGTATTATACCAAGCCCAAAAATGTATAGATATTTTTTGTTAAAATTTTCCTATTATTATGTATTTTCCACATTTCTAATTTTTTCATATAATTATGTTAAATTTTCAAGATTCATTTTATTTCTATAAAATTCCATGTTTTAATGACTATGCCTTATTTTTAAAGTATTCTACACTTTTATTTCATTCTCACATGTTATATGATTATTGATATGTGTTTGATCTATATAATATTTTTTATACTTACTTAATAATGTTTTTATGGTATAATATTACTCTAATATGTTTTATGATTATCATTTAAGTTATTTTGATATTTTATTATGACATTTATAAATTCCCCGTGTTCTCTTCCATGTTTATGATCTATTACTCTATGATAAATTTTCCCCCTACTAAGCATTTTAGCTCACCCCTTTCTTATGTTTCAATCCCAAAGTTATGAAGAAGGGTTTTTCATGTGAGATATCTAGAAAAGGGTCTATAAGAGCACAATTATGGATAATTTTTTAAAAGTGTACTAAAATAAGATGTTTATATAGCTAATCTTGAAGACAATAAACCTATCAGTCCTCGAGTTGTTCCAATATTTGTGAGATGCACTAATTGAATCATGATATTATTATACTATTTATGTTATGTTATGCTTGAGTAACTATACATAAGATAAATGGGTTACTTTAATTTCACATCATCTAACCCATATTTTACTCACAATGGGTAAACCTTATTCACGTAGTTTATAAAAAACTGGACTTACCATTGTGAGGAATGGACAAAATGAACTAATTCCTTTTAGAATTCAGAATATTTAGAGAGATTGTATAAATTCTAGGAATACAAACCTAGTTACTAATAAGTATCATTTCTCTATCCCCTTTATTGATTAGATGTTAGAAAGATTGGTAGGGAGAAATCACTACCATTTCTTAGATAACTTTTCAGGTATCCATTTCTCTAGAGGACTAAGAGAAGACCTCCTTTACCAATCCCTTTGGCACATTTTATTAAAAAAGGATTCTATTTTGATTGTTTAATTCCCATGGTAAATTTTAGTGGTGAATGAGAAGTACATTTTCTGATCATATTGAGGACTATTTGGAGGTATTTTTGGATGGATTCATTATTTTTGGGATTCTTTTGATCATTACTTGAAGAACTTGTAAAAAGTTTTAAAAACATGTATTGAAAAGAACATAGTTTTAAAATTTTAAAAATGTCACTTCATGTTAGAAAGAGGAATAGTCCTAGGGTATATTATTTCAGAGAAGTTATTATGGGGAATAAATAAAAAATTGAAGTGATAATTTTTTTGTAACATCTTACTTTTGTTAAACATGTTAGATATTTTCTAGAATATATAATATTTTTTTGAGGTTTATAAAAGAATTTATTTTTTATTTCCCCATTTAAAGGTTACTTTTTATAAGAAGTTGATTTTATTTTTAATAATTATTTTAGGGATTCTTTTGATGATTTTAAGAAGAGATTGGTTACACCACCAGTGATGAAACCAGCAAATTTGAAACAACAATTTGGGCTACTATGTGATACTTGTAACCATGTATTAGTTTTAGTTCCATCCCAAAGTATTAAACTAAAATCTCAGAGAATTTTATATACTCAAGGACACTAGATGTTTCCTATACCTACAACCCAATTACAAAAAAGTTTTCTTAGAAGTTTTTTTTGATTTGGATAAATTAAAATATTTCTTTTTAGGAACCAAAGCTGTTTTTTAAGATCATAAAACTCTTATATACTTGATAATGAAAGAAAATTAAAACCTGAGGCTTGTGAGATGGATGATTCTACTTTAAGATTTTACTTAAGGGTTCAAGGATTATAATTTATATAAGAAGAAAGTGGTTTATCACCTAAAAAAATTACTCAACACAATAGAAGTTGAGATTATAGGACAAGAACTAGTGAATGGACACATTTCAGGAGAGAAATTATACTTTATTGAAGAAGAAGTTCCCTATAATACTGATATGGTCAATTATATGGTAATATCACAAGTACCATCCCACTTGAACCTCCAAAAAAATTCAAATACTCAAATATAACCCAAAATTTTATATTTGAGAATATCTATATCTTTATAAAATTTTCAATCACAAAGTGATAAGAAGATACTTACTTAGGAGTGAAATTAACCTATTTTTGAATTTTTATATACACCATATTATAAAGTCCAATTTAGATTCCAAAGGACTACTTGAAAAGTTTCATAATTATAAATTTATTTTCCCACTTTTTTCGAAGATTCAATTGAATTTAGTAAAAAATTTGGGAAATATCAATTCATTGAAAAAATATAAAATATAGAATAAATGCCCTAAAAATAAATTAATTTTTATGGAATTTTTAATTATAGGGAATATTTTTCATAGGACCCATTTACATTTCATTTTGAAGCACATAAATTTTATAGTATTTGATTTTGTCACCAATTGGGTGGAAGCTAAGGTCACCAAGATTGATGATGCCAATGTTGTATGTGATATTATGACATATATTTTTTATAGGTTTCAAATCCAAAGAGACATAATCAGTGATCAAGTATCCCATTTTTGAAATAGTATCATGGAATATTTTATGAGGAAGTATTGGGTGAACCACATGAAATCAATACCCTACCACCCCAAACAAATTTATAAGATAATGTTTCCAATATGAATATCAAAGAGATTTTAGAGAAAACTTTTAAGCCAAAATATAAATATTGTAGCCAAAGGTTAAAATAAACCTTATGGGATTATATGAATATTTAAAAATCCCCCCATCATAATGATTCTATAAACAATAATTTATTTAAATATATGTCACTTATCTATAGATATAGAACACATGGTATACTGGGTAGTGAGAGAGATGAATTTAGACATAGAAAAATCTAGAAAAGAAATAAAAATAGAGCTAAATGAGTTTATAGAAATCCAAAGATTTTTTTTTTGAGAATTGAAAAGTTTACAAATATAAAACTTGAGTGGATCATAATAAGTTAATTAAATATAAGGACCTTCATCCAGGGGACCTGGTGTCATTGTACAACTCAAGACTTAAAAAGTTTCTAGGTAAAATTAATTCCCAATGTGATGGTCCATTTATAGTAACTAATGTGTACAACTTAGATGATGTATAGATCACTAAATAAAGAAATAATAACCCATTCACTATTAATGGGAACAAGATAAATAAATTCCATGGAAACATGCCCCATGAACTTTTGGAGGATGATATCACAATCCTCCAACCTATCTGTTAATGAAGACCCATCAAGTTATACCTATCATTAAAACTTTATTGATTGTTGTTATTACCTTTAAAATATGATTACATGATAAATTTTTAATAATTCATTTATGGTAATACATAATTTAAGTGTGGGGGGAGAAAAAGTTATAGATTATGATTTTTCTTCTTCACATTTTATTTTTTTTTCATATTTTTTACATGTTTATTTTAAAATTTTAGAGTGTTTTTGAAACCTATTGAGCTTAATTAAAAACACTTATAACCTTTTAATCTTATAAAATGTTGAGAAATTTATTTAACTCATATAATCACCTTAAATTAAATATGAAATTAACTTGTTTTCAAATTATAAGTGAGTCAATTCCATGTAACAACCACTAAATTTTGAATCTCATGCTATGAAATTACCTTATATTTGAAATCACTTGTGAGGATTTTAAACCTATTTTGAGATCTTATTACCATACCTTTTTTATTGAGAAAACCAATACTTTCTTAAATAAACAGGACTTTTTAAGTAATATAACCAAAAAATTAGATCATTTAAGGACTTGTTTTATATATTATTGAGGAATTATTTTGAGTTTAAATCCACTTTTATAGTAAACTAAATTTTCAATCCAACATTTATATATAACCGTTATATACCTTAGAATCTATGAATGAGCCTGTAAAAAACCACATTAAGAGAAAAAAATACCTATCTAGAGTGATCTAAAATCGAATGCATCACCTTAGTTTAATTTAAGTGTGGGGGAAGAGAGAAAGTGAGTTAGAATAAGATATTAAGAAATAAATGTTTGAACTGAAGTAAGGAATTACTAAAAAGTTTAAGCTACTAATTTGTAAGAAAACTCAAGCTAGTAAGGATGATATTATATCTTAGATATCATCTAAGGCTAGCATTGGAAGTCCATTAATTTCATAAAGTAAAAATTTCCCATTTTTCTCTCAAAAATAATAATATATACTGAATTATAAATCTAAAATCAACTGGACATAACTTATAAAAATGACAGGAAAGAGGAAAAAATTGTTGTTACTACTGAATTTATTTAAAATATACTTAATAACATGTTATACAATTGTTTTCCAACAAATGAAATTTTAAATGGAGTTATTTTTTTCTTGAAGAAAGGTCTTAGAACACATAAAAATAAAGGAAATACCTCAAGGTATGGGGAATGTCATACCTCACATTTACTAAAATAAATTCCAAGTCCCTCTATGCCTTAAAAAGTGGGACCAAAGTAAAAAAATCATCACATATCAAAAATAATTGAAGGAATAAAAAAAGGGGAATCTTTACGACTAATAAAGTGCTTAAAGTGTGAGAAGTCCATTAAAAACCAAAAGGGGGCAGAGTTGGATCAGTGGAAGAGTGATATGAGGAAAAATTATTGAAGGATACTAAAAATCATGCATTTTATTTCAAAAAAGATCCAAAAATACTAATATAACACATAAATTTTCAATAAAACCAACCAAACTTAAGCTAAAAAACAACCCTAAAAAACCCTTATGATATGGAAAAAATACTTGACTCATTAGGTGGAGATGAAGAAAATCATAAAGCTTATGGTGAACCTTGCATGGATTATAAATTATATAATATTTTCTTAAAATTTATAATTATGTGTTGAGTGAATCATTTCCAGAAAGGTAGGTATACGTATACATGAGAGGATAAAATAATTATAAATTAATTGAATTTACTTCATGAAAAAAATCATTAAGGAGGCATGAAAATATTGAGAAACATGGTGTTAAAAAGGAAACTCACACTAGATAGTGTTTGAATTTGTATTGGGTAATCTTTTTGGAGTTTACTTGTCCAAGAGTCTAAGAATTAAGTGTGGGGGAATTGACATAGTCTATACATTCATAATATTTTATTTATTTTATTCCCTTATACTGATTTATTCATGAATTTATAGTATTTTTTAGAATTAAAGTGTCAAAATATTTGATCATGTGAATAATTTTTAAAATAGATACATGGATAATTTAATTTACTTATTTAATTTTTGGAGAAATATTAATGAATTTCGACTAATTATTTTATATCTTGTCATTTTGAAGGATTGAAGCATGAGATGTGGTGTTATATTTCATTCTTGATAAGGCAACTATTAAAGATATTGGTTATGCTTAGTGAATTGTTATGTATTCATTCCCTGAGATTGCATGACTAAATAAAAAAGGAATTGGCTATATAAGCATAATTTAATGGATATGTAACCACTATCTAGCCTCTGTATAATCATCATTTAACACACTATAAGTATCAAACAATCCAAAAATGTCATCATAAGCATTAGAAAAGTCCCACACATGTCTGTATACCCATAATTAAAGCTATATAATTATAATTTAATACTATATGAAAACAAAATATTTTTTTCCATAATTATGAATCTCATTTTCATAGACATCAATCCTAACTATATAAACATCATGCCTTGGTGAAAATTAGTGAAAACATGATGTGCTAAGGGGACTTCACAATGATAATATATACTTCAAGACTAGGATTATGGCTTCCATATCATCATTGATACTGCTAATTATTGGTAGATACATATATTATTATATTCATGATATTTTGATCAATAACAAAGTTATGAAGCCGTAGATTTTTAGGGAAGATATAATCATGGATGGGAAATAAATCTGAAGAAGAAAAAACTTTATAAAAACTCAAAAATTAATGATATCAATGGATTTGACTATCTAAAATAAAAGGAAATAAAATATCTTTAAAATGTGGACGTGGATAAAGGTTGGGCTCAGTTGATATTTTTTTGGAGAGCCCAAACTAGAGAGTTAATTTCTACTGATGTTGTTGTTTTTATTTTCTAACATATTTAATAAATTCATATTATTTATTCATCTCTAATAATATTATATTTAAGGGGTAAAACCTAAGTGGTTAGGTAAGGTAGGGTTTTCTATTTGTAATGATTGATTCATGCCCTTGATGAATAAGACCCTATTATATTAATTTATTTTTGTTTTTAAAGTCAACTTTACATTTTAAAGGAAATTATGTTTAAAATTTTAAAATTATTCATTATTTAATACTTAGTTTGATAAAATTTAATCTTCCTACAACCAGTAAAATTTGTCTATGAAGAAACATATTATATTAGGTTCTAAGTGTTTATAAATTTATGACACATGTTTGAAGGTAGTGAATTACTTTTGAATGACTTAGGATCAAAAAAATCAGATTGGGTACTTCCTTGGTAGTGTATTAGTGGTTTATTATTTTAGTATATTTGACACATTTAATACACATTGTAAGGAGGGTTGACCAATCCATAATCCCTGTTATATTAGTATCTATAATAATATAAACCTCTGGTGTTTGAGGAATCGATTGAGGAATATTTAATTTTTCTATTAATTAGAAGAGAATTAAAACTACTTTAAATAATATAATAACATTGAAAATGGGAATCCATGACCAACCCAATCACCCTTCCATTATCTTGTTTTAAACTCTTTTTTATTTCATTACTTTGATTTTAAAACAAAAATAATTTTTAAAACACCACTTTTCTTAAGTGAAAACTTATTTTTGAACACTCATATCTAGATAAAAACCTAGGGTTACCACTAATAATAAATTTAAACTAGGAAATAATTTATTTTTCTATACCCCATGACAATCCCATGTCATTAAATATTCATATGAAATTCAAGTTGGCCCAAAAATTGGCAAAGGCATGAGCACATATGACTTCATGTGAAATATGTATGACTTTGAGTTTCCATAGTGTATGATTTTGATATATCATATAAGACTTTATAAGTCCAATTTTATGTCTTACCTATACCATATGACACTTTATTGGATTCTTCAAACATTCATGGGATCATGTATGACTTTGTGAAGGTCGTTTAAGACTTTGTGCCTTAGATTTTTTTTTAAGAATTATTCAGACTAAAAAACAAGTTTCAATAATTGACTTTGAACAATAAAATGAACTATATGATGTTAGAAATTTTATTTAATGATTAAAATAGCACAAAATTATTTTGATTCAAGAAAAATGAAGTTTATATGATTCTTACATCATGAATAACTACATTATTTGTGAGAAAAAACTAAGTAAAATTTAAAATGAAACTAAGTTGGTTTTCAAAGGTAATTTGGATGTTGAATGGGATGTGCTTTTCTATTGTTTAGTTACTAAATCAAATTCTGATCAAGTTGTGACACAAGATGAATTTTTTAATTTTCTGATAAATTTTCTCAAGTGGATTTTTGAGGTGTGTTTTTCTATAAAAAATTGTATCACGCCATGAGGAGGAGAAACAACTAAGAATAAAGATTGGTCTAGTGAAATCTAAAGGTAATTACTGGTGGATGTTTTCTAATATCACAAACACATTTTTTTATTTTGTCTTTCTGAAGGTAAAATTTGGGAAGACCCAACTAGTTTGGTTATCATTTAAATAATAAAAGGGTAATTGTGGAAATCTTATTTGAATATAAAATCATAGGAGAATGAACCGTATAATGATCTTGTTGAATAGTGAATAAAATTTTATGAGTGTTGAAAATGGGTATTTGATAATTTTTATCTTTGATAATAGTCATGAGACATATTTTTATATACCAATCTGGGAATATACAAAATGAGATTAAAAGTTAATGAGACGACAAATGAAATGTGATTTCTTGAAGAGAGAGTACATTGCTTCTTGGAAATATTAAGGTTGTAAAAGATTTGAGAGTGTGGGAATAATAAAATAACATATCACTATTATATATTGGTGTGAAAGTGCATGAGATAGAGTGAAAGATAAAAAGAATAAAGTGAGGCTGAAGTTGAGGTAGTTTGTGACTAGAAATATATTTTTACCCAAGCCTATATTGTTGATTTGAGAAGGAGAAGAAGAAACAGACCCTCAAAGGGTTTTAATGTAGTAATAAAGGAATTATTTATAGGTTTCTCTATAGGTATAGTTTTTTAGTTTCATTTCTTGATATGTTATAAAGAGTTCATGTGTATTCAATCTACTAGATCAAATAGGAAGACTACTACTCAATTACTGAAGAAACCTTTATCTATTAAAGTCCTTTATCATGTTGTGGTATTTGTATTCATTGAAACTATTAGGTGATAGTATAACCTAAGAGATATAATGTATTTATATTAATCAAGGGTATTAGGATAATAACTAACCCAACCAATTTTATTGATAATAAGATATTAATAGAAAATATGAAAAACATGATAATAACCAGATGCAATAAGGAATAGACTTTCATTTTGAGGGAATACCTTAAAAAATTGTGTATGGCTTGCAATTCTTTATTTTTCTACATTTAACATCCAAGGATGTGTTTTATCATTAAAATGAGAGAATTATATCCCAACTGGTCACTAGTATTAGTTTTAAAATTTAAAAAGAAATTTTAAAAGTTGGGCTACACTGATTCGCCCCATCAGTGTAACTATTTGATTCTTTAATACTTTAAATTAGTATCAAAGTGGAAGGTTCCCATTTTTATATTATCCCAGTCTTCTATAAAATGGATAATATCAACTATAAAAAAAATAGAGGTGTTCCCACATTTTATGGAAAAACATTTCATGGTTGGAAAAATAGAATGACCCCATACTTTCTATCTTTGGTCCTCAAAGTTTTTGATACATCATCAATGCTGTTTTCACCTGTTAAAAGGGGCGAGAAAATTATTTTTTTTAATAAAAATAACATTTAGGTAGATGGAAAATCCATGAATTCCATTTTTATGTCTCTCTCTGAGAATATGTTTTCCAATATAGATGTATTAAAATCAACTAACGATTTTTGGGATAAACCTGAAAGTAGTTATTAAGGAAATATTAAAGTTAAAGTTATAAATATACATATTTGGGAAAGTATTTTTGAAGATATAAAGATGACTGAGGAATAATTCGTGGATGAATACTTCACTAGAGTTAATGAGATTGTGAGTAATATAAGAGGCTTTGGTGAAAAACTGGATGATTCCATTATTATAAAGAAACTCATGAGGAACTTCCAAGACATAATTTAACATATGAATTTTTCTCTAAAATATTGAGAGGATCTCTCATTATATGAGCTTCAAAATATTCTTATTACTTATGAAATAAAAAATACACATTTATTTAAAAATATGGTGAAAGATGAGAAGGATTTTAATGTCCCGAGAAATATTATATTGAAAGAAAAAGAACCTAGAGAATTAATTGTGTTTGATGATGATGATGATGTTGATGATGATATGAGAGAATTATTTCTCTAATATCCAAAATTTTTATAAAAGGAAGTGAAAAATATAAAAGGAAACTTCCCTTGAAATACATCAAATATAGAGGCATTAAACACTTTCTAGTCAACTATCCAAAAAATAAAAACAGTGAGTTTGATGTTGATGACCAATAATAAAAACCTAAAAAGAATAAATTGTGGAAAATATCTAATTTTTTTTGAAATTTGAAATGAACTAGTTTCCCAGTTCATGTAAAATAAATTTATTAAATAAAAAAGGGGGATACATGGAAATATCGAGGGGTAATGCGCTTACACCCTCTGAAAGTTAAATAAACCAATAAAAAAATACATTGAAAACCAAAGAGAAATTAAGATAGATAGCCCTTCTGAAGACCTGAAGAGAGAAGCCCTGCTGACATGCACTGATCTTTCAGTCCTGCTACAAGTATGTCAAGAATCCATGGGATAGGCAGGATGTTCTTTATCTGAGGGAGTATCTGATCAGTAGACCTAAAGATCTTCATTACAGGCGCTAAAGGATGATCCCACCTTGTTCAAGACATCAGAAACCTTCAGAGAGTGGAATAACAGTTCACCAAACCACATATCTCAATCTCAGGGAAAACCAAATAAAATCAGTTCATCTGAAAGTTGAACCACAATAAAAGAGATCCAACCAAACAAATAAGAAAATGAGAAATATGATCAATCAGTATTCAAAAAATACAGATCATATAGCCATGAAAAAACATTCAAACAAAATATCAGGGTATCCTTCTCAGACCAATATCCAAGAAAAATATGCGAAACTGTCCAGAAGCCAATCTGGACTGAGCAGGGAAGCCAAACCAAAGGCAGATGGGTCCAGCTAAACATGGAGCAAACAGAAGTATAACAACACTAAGATTCTCAAATATAGACAGCCAAGCAAACTCTAAAATAGATTCAAAATACATCAACTGATCAAGAAAACCCAATAATTAGTAAATTCAAAGTCAGCAATCACCAGTAAAAACAAAATCATCTGCAGCAATCATAAAATACCAAAGTCTGTAATACAGAGGACAAAAAAGCATCAAAGGCGAATAAGGAGTTTTTTGAAACTTACTCTAAAATCTTTCATTTAAGATATCCTACTTAACAACAAGGTAAGTGTTCTTTGAGATCACCCTTTTCAAAAATATTCATATAAGATTTCATCTCGGAGCTTCTTCGAAGATTCAGGGTCTTGATAATAAGGTACATCCTGCTTTTCTACCCCTCCATGCTATGTGAGACCTCAACATGTTGAGATGTGTTAGGGGATGAAATCAATTCAAGTGACATTTTATTGAGAGGTTTAACTTGAGTAGATTAATTGGTTTCCCTTATAGAAGGATCAATAGAAACTTCCCTTCTTGAAATGTTCAAGGATTGAGTAACTATAGTTCTTTTAACTTTGGAATAATCCCTATGTTTCCTAGTTTTTTGGGATTGGGGGTAATGAACCCATCTGCATCCACTATTTGATATTTACCTTTCTTAGCCATTGTTCTCATATAATATTCCTCAATTTGAGTAGATTTGTCTTCCTCTTCATTTGGTGAATCATTACTTTCAGAATCATTGCACCTCTCATTGTCAGCATCCTCCTGAGTGTCATCATTCTTTTGCACATTCGACACTACCTCAAGAGGAGGGGAGAGACTATGATGAATACAAGCAACCACAACTATGGGTGAAGTCTCTTTGGTAATATGCTCACCCTTTTCCATATAAGTATTATCTTGATCCCCACCTAGGAAGAAAATTGTCCCTAGGTACTGATATCTCATTAGAAGTCTCGGGGAAATCCATGGTTTTTGTCAAGGTTTCATCAACAGGCCCTGATTTAAGAGAATCTGAGATCCTTTTTCAACCAAATTTTCTCACAAAAACTAATTTTCAATGAGGTTTATGGGGTTACAATCTTTGAGACTCACATTCCTACATTGAATGGCCAATTTTATAGCAGCACTTACAGTAGAGATGAACATTTTCAAATACCACTTCTTGAATGAATCCTTTCTCTCTATTTTAAAGCCAGAATCGGGATGGCAGATCACGTGAGATGTCAACCTCAGTGCAAATCCTTGCTACTGAGGGTCTATATTGATTTAAGGTAGTAGTGTATAATCTAATCGGAGTTCCAAAAATACTAGCAATTGCCAAAAGAGAACCTTGTTTGAATAAATATAGAGGTAACCCTGGGAACCCGATCTAGATAGGAACAATAAGGGGCTCAGATCCAATTTCAAAATCCAGAGACCACTTATAGAACTTCATAGAAGACCCCCCAAATTACTAGGATCCTCGAATCCAAAATCTATAATAATCATAATCCTAGGTAAAGAGAAAAACGATATGCAAATAATTCAAAAGCCCAATGTGAAAGTTTGTAAATCCAATGTTCTCAAGAGTTTTGCATAAGAAGAACAGAGAAGGGTTATTTTTGATAAAATGAACTAAAAGAACAAATCGGAGGTCCAAAGCAAGATCCAGGACCTCATATTTGGAGAAAGAAATTGGCAATAGACCTCTATGTCTATATGATTTTGGAGCAAGGTTGCCAGAGGCCTTCAAGTCTGCACAAGGAATTCTACCCATGGCCACATCTGCGAACGTTCCCTCATATAGGAACCCTTGATCAGCAGTGTTAGGGTTTGGTTCCCTTTCTCCCGAGAGCAGCATCTCACCCCCTGCTCTGAATTGGGGGAAATATCGAAATTAATGAACACATTTTGTGATAATAATAATAAATTCCCAAGAATAAAGAGAAAAAAATTGATTAGAAAAGAATAAGAAGAAGAATATTTATCTAGTATCCAATCAAAATATGAATCACTCAAAAAGGCTAAAAACATAATGGATTATTTTAAAGACCAATAAAACTCCTTAAGAAGTGACGAGGAAATATTTTAAGATACTTACATAGAGCATTTGCTCATATATGAGTTAGAGGATTATCTTGAAAAAAATACAAGTTGAAGAAGGAAGTTAAAACATTAAATAATATTGTGGGAAAAAACATCAAAGTAAATGAAGAATATATCAAAAGATAGACTTAACACATTGAAGAACTCAAGAAATTCAATCTGAAGGATGTTGATTATTGAAATATTAAGAAGTATCTCAAAGAAGAATTAATGATAAGATAAAGAGAAATGTGAAATATGGAATCAAAACTTCTTACAACTAAAGATGATTTAAAAAGTGTGAAATCATATTACAAAAAAATTATTAAGGTAAGTATAAATAATCTAAAACTTATAATATTTCTATCACATCAATTTAAATTAAACCTATATCAATTTTTTTTTTAAAAAATAAAACCTTTTTGTCTAATAGTGAAGGTCATAATTTAAAAATCTGTATAAGTTTGGGTTAAAAAATTTGATGGAAAACTCTCTTCTATATCTAGTGAATAAATAAGAATTCATGAAAAATAAACCTTATTAAAAAATAGAAAGAATAAGGGTATATTTGTATAGTAAAGGAATATATAATGAATTTTTGTAGATATAATTATGGATTAAATAAAATATTTAGATTCAGTGTATATTTTTAGTGTGATGGTATTTTTGTCCAAAAATCTTACACATGCTAGAACAAAATTTCCTTACCTAGAATAAGTTATAAATAAAGGGGGTGTATCTATAAAATGAAAAATAATGAATCATAAAAGAAGAAGGCCATGAAAATAATTCTTATAGGTATCTCTACTCAGAACATATTTGAAAGTATATAGAAGATGTGAGAGATTAGGGAATTTTTTTGAGAAGTGAATGCCATATCTCTTTAGATAGTTCCCCCATAAGGAAATGGGTAAAAAATTTAAGAATAAAAATCAAGAATAAAAATCTTTCATGGTGGAAGTGGCATTAAGAGTAATCAAGAGATGAATACCATGGATGCTTGAAGTTGGGTGTTCTATACACATAAATAGAGAAACACAAATCATAATAGATATATAATACCATGAAAGAGGATTAATATCATTTTAAAATGATTTATACTTGAGAATCAAAGGTTTTGGAAATACTTAGATTGATTCAAAAGGACTAAAATAAAAAAATGTGTTATTTTTAGAAAGAGAAAAACATAATTTTCACAGTGTTATATAATTTTGTGATAAGGTAAATGAGGTTGTTTTTCAAAATAAATCATGCATCATTAATAGTTTCAAATATGAAAGAGTTATTACAAGAGGTAAAATAATAAGTGATAACTTTTTTCAAATTTGTGACCCATCCATTTCATGCTATATAAGTCCCAAAGATGAGAATGATTTATGGAATAGAATACTTAGTCATCTTGGCTTGGAAAACATGAGAAATATTTCAAAAAAGGAGTTAGTTAGAGACATTCCCAAACAAAAATGGGATATATATTTAGTCTATGACACATGCCAAAACTGGAATATGGTTCAAGGTACACATAACAAAGTGGATATTCGATCCACTAAACCATTATAACACAAATATTTAGTGTGTATGGTTATATATAGAACAATTAAACCAAGGGTGATCTTTATTTCATTCCATTCATTGATGAATACACCCATATGATTAATTATCTCTTTATGAAGAAAATATCAGAACAACTTAAGATGTTTAAAATTTTCAAAAGACATGTGGAGAAATAATTTAGTGTCTATATAATGAAGATGATGTATGATAATGGAAAGGTTTACACATTAAATTATTTTTAGATATATATATAAAACTATATGATAAAACATTAGAATAGAACATTATACACCCCCAATAAAATGGTGTGTCTTAGAGAAAAAATAAGCATTGTGGACAAGGGAATAATTATTCTAGATGAAAAAAATTCATATTTTTTCTAGAGAAACTATGTTACTGTTAAGAATTGATGTTTATTGGGACATGATACACACAATAATCCATATGAACTATAGTAACATAAAAATACAACTGTTAAATACGTTAAATTATTTATAATTCCTTATTATATGATGATAAAGAATAATAATCTGGGAAAGTTTGAGAAATTATCTGAATAATGAACGCTTTTATGTTATATTTCCAATATGATTGGTTTCAAATATTGGATAAAAAATTAAAATAACCTATTAGAATGTTCACTTTCCAAAGAATAAATATTTAACACAAAAAAAGTGAAATTATTGAAGATTATATTGAAATTGTTGGAGTTGGAACCACAAATATTCTTGGAAAACAGGTAGTGGATTTGGTTGGAAATGAGTAGGTTTTGGTTGATGTTGATTCAGATGTTAACAAAGAATAATAATAAGATAAAAATCAGTGATATAGGCATCTAATAATGAAGAAACATATTGATTCTAAGAATATTATTGGTAAAAAGACACACTAATCTAAATTATAACAAGGTTAATACTTGAGAACCAAAATTTAATTTTTCTCAAGTTAAATGTCACACTATTTATGAGAAAATTGAGTACGAGGAATATATTTATTCTATTAATGAGGAAATTGATAAAATTGAGAATAATCCCACTTTGGAGTTGATACCAAGACTTGAAAAAAACATAATTGGTACCAAGTTTATTTTTTGAAATAAAATGAATAAAAAAATGTGAAGTCATAAAAATAATGCAATACTAGTTTATAAGGGGTATTCACATGTGTAAGGAGTTAACTTTGAAGATAACTTTTCACAACTGTAAAGACTTAAAACTATTTATATATTCTTGATAGTGACTTCTAAAAAAGATTACATAATTTATCAAATGGATGTGAAATATAACATCCTAAATGGAAATCTTGAAAAAGAGTTCTAAATTTAACAAAATAAGGGTTTTATTCTTTATAAATATATTATCATGGTGTGTTAGCTTAATAAGGCTCTGCATAGCTTTAAGAAGGCCCTAAGAGACTAGTTTTCCAAGCTGGACAGATGCTTGAGAAGCCTGAATTTTTCAAAAGGCAATGTTTATAGTAATATATATGTGAAGGAGATGTACATCATTACCCTATCCATCATAGTATATATGGATGAAATAATTTTTGGAGGTGATAAAGATAATATTTATGAGTATTTTTCTGAGGAAATGAAGATGCATTTTGATTTTTCTATACTGGGTGAGATGTCATATTATTAGGGATTTCAAATCATCCAAGGGGATGATCATATTTTTCAATCCTAAAAAAAATACTATACATAATTATTGAGTAGGTTTTGAATAAGGAATTAAAGTGTATTTATACTCCTATAGTTTTTATTACTAAGTTGATTAAATATGGGGATGAAACTAGTGTGAATCAAAGGGGTCATAGAAAACTGATTGAAAAACTTATCTACCTAAAAGATTCCAACCCTAATTTTATTACTACAAAATTATTACTCTATTTAAAAGTTATCTCAATGAATCTCACAAATTGGTATCCAAGAATATTTTTAAATAAATCAAATGCACATTGAGATTCGACCAATTATACCAAAATAGTTCTACTTTTTTTGTTGCAGGGCTATAAAAATTCCATTTGTATTTAAGATTTCACTGAAAGGAATTCCACTTCAGGTGGAAAATTCTTGGTGAAATTTATATGGAATTACATATCAAGAATCAAGGTTCAGTGAAATTTAGCGTATTTGAATATGATTATATATTATCCATGCATTATTATACTCATATTATATGGATATAGATTCAACTAGATAACCTAAGAGTTAAGGTTGAGAATCCACCATGAATTGTCTATAAAAATTTAAGTTATATATATATTTCTAATAATTCGATTTAATATTCAAGATCAAAGAACATTTATCTTAGATATCATTTCATAAAAGAGAAGGAAATATATGTTGACGTGAAACTTGTGTTTTCTGGCACTAAGGAACAAGTTGCAGATATTTTCATCGAAGAAATACACAAGGAGAGGTTCTCTAAGTTAAGGTTGAAACTTTATGTTCAGTCTTCCCCTATCTATTAAAAATGTGTGGAAGTACCTCCCCTCAAGGATTTGGATTATGTTATTAAAGGGGGAGAAGAAAATTGGCAAAACTCTTACTTTTTATAAAAGTGGGAGAATATTTTTCTAGGAGGTGTGTACACTTATTTTGTTTTTATAGTGTCATGGTTATTTTAAAAAGGGGAATAATTTATAATGAGTTGATGAATATTATAATGAAAAATTATTTGAGTCTCTTTTTTAAGAGTTTCTAGTCACTGAGGGATAGAGTTATCTAAAAAACACCACATTCCCCCATGGTGTGGTGTCAAGATGAATCTCATTTGATATAGGTTATGATTTAATGATTATTGAGTGAGTTTGTTGATATTAGTTATGTGTTTGAGAAGATTTTGGAAAGAGTTGAATTTGGTTGAAAACAAATACAAAGAGGGAGATTTAAGTGCCCCTTGGAATTGTTGACGGTTATTGTATTTATTATCAACCTCTTGGGAGATCTTATGGAAAATATATTAGAACATTTTTTAAGTGTTTTTGATTAGTTTAAATATATCTAATATTGAGTTGTAATAATTCCTATGATTTTATAAATGATTATAAAATTCTATGTTTGTCATTAAAAAATGACCGAGTCTGTTTCATATGACTTTTGAGTTCCACTGTATGACTTCCTTGTTTGGCGTATGACTTCAAAGGCATATCATCTGACATCAAGTCATTTCATGTGACTTCAAAGTAATATTATATAACTTCAAGTCATCTCTGATGAATTCATTCCAAAATTTAAAAATAAAATTTTTCTATATGACTTCAAAAGACTTATGAAATTCATGTTGGACAAAAAATTGGCAAAGGCATGAGCATATATGACTTAAAGTGAAATGAAAATGACTTTGAATTTCCCTAGTCTATGACTTTGGTATTCCCCAAAATACATTATAATTCGTAGAGTATGCCTTCCCTATGACACATGATACTTTAAGGATGACACCAAACTTTAAATGGATTACATATGACTTTTTTAAGGTCATATAATACTTTATGCCTTTAGAAAATTTTGAGAATTTTATAGATTGAAAATAGAGTTTCCATAATTAAATTCTGAAGAAAAAAATAAACTAATTGATGATGGAACTATTCATCTTTGATTAAAAAATTATAAAATGGATTTGATTAAAGAAAAATGATATTTCCATTATTATCACATCATGAATAACTACATCATTAATAAGAACAACCAATTGACAAGAAATCAAAATGAAATTGAGTTGGTTTTAAAGAAAAATGCAAAAAATAAGTGGGATAATGATTTATTATTGTTCAGTTCTTAAATTTCTTACTAATTAAGTTGTGATTTAAGTAGGATTTTTAGAATTTCTGATAAATTTTCCTAACCCAAGTTTTGAGGTGTGTTGAGCTAAAAATAACCTATTTATTCCATGAGTAGGTACAAGTAAACGAGGATCAAGATTATTCCTATGAAATTAAAAGGAAATTATTATTGGGTGTTTTTTGAATATCACAAAAACCTTTTGTTGAGTTTTTTGTTTGAAGCTTAAAGATGGGAAAACCTGACTAGTTTGTTTAGAACATAAATAGGAAAATGGAAATTGAGGAAATTCTAATTTAAAATAAAATCATGGGAGATTGGGCCATGTTAAGGTCTTGGTGAAAAGCGCACACAAATTTTTGGGTGTTTAAAATGGATATTTGATAATTGTTCTCACTGATATTTGGCTCAATAAATATTTTAATATACTAATTTGGATATATAGAAATTGAAATGAGAAGTTAATGTGAAAAATGTATAGAAAAAGATATTTCTTAAAGAGAGAAAATATTACTTCTTGGAAATATAAAATCTGTTTAAAATTTGAGAGAGTGGGAAGTATAAAAGAATATATCATTGTTGAACATATGAGTAAAAGTGTGTGAGACTGAGTGTAATAGTATAAAATGAATATGATATTGAATTTTAGGTTGTTGGTGATTAGATATTTTTTACCTGATTATGAAATAATGAGATGAGAATGAGAAGGAGAAGTATACCCTCAAAGGGTTTTCATGCTGTGAGAAAGGGTAAGTTTAGAGGTTTCTATCCAGGTAGAGCTTCTGAGCTGTATTTCTTGAAGAAGTGACTAGGATTTATTATACATTCAATCTACTAGCTTGAAGAGGAAGATCAATCATTAGTTCTTAAAGTAACCTTTATCCATCAAAGGTCTCTCTCAGGTCGAGGTTTCTATAGTCATTATAAATTTTGGGATATATTTTAACCGACACGTGGTAGTTTATTTCTAGGAATAAAGGGTATAAGGATAATAACCGACCCAACCAATTATATTCCTAAAAATATATCAGTGTAAAATATATGCCATGGGATAATAACTGACTACTACAAGTTTTAAGCTCTCACACTAATCCCAAACCTTATGAGAACTTGTGTGTTCCTTTCTATTCTTTGTTTTTACACATTTATCATAAAATGAAAAGTTCTATCCTTAAATTGATAGAGTCAAATATTAATTGGTCATAGGGGTTAGTTTCTAAAATGAAGATAAATTATAAAAGTTTGGCTATGCTGATTCATCCCCCTCTCAGTGTAGAAATTAAATTATTTGGTACTTTTATTAAGGCCAATTAAGTTTGACTGAAATATGGATGAATTTTAACATCATACAACATTGACCAAAAGAGGAGGTGGTTTATATATAAACATGAGTGAGGTAAATCAAATGTTAATAAAGGACCAAGTAATAATATATATGAACTTAGGGAGAGGGTATACACATTTTAAGACCATAGTTCTCATACCGGTGGAAAGTATGATAACCCAAATGAGGGGTCTGAGAGATAGAAGTATTTCAAAACGTTTTTAAATGTTAATGGAATGGATTTAAATCATAAATTGAATCCTTTGAATTAGGAAATGGTGAAATGAATATGGATAAGCTAGGAAAAATTCTGACCATATTCGAAATGATGACCTTATTACCATATTGTTAAACCAATTTAATGAGGATGACCTCTGACCAAGTTTGAATGATGAGTCCCACTATAGTGTTTTTGAGGGAATATAAGGATACATAATATTCTACTTTAGGATGAAAACATGCATCTATTTGTCTATAGGTAGGCCAGATACATGACATATTCACTATTATCAAATAGAGGGGTCTTTTAGGATTTAATACACTTGTTACCAATATCCATGGAAGATTTTTGGTGATTTAGATACTCAAGAAAAAAAGTATGGTATATGGGAAGTAAATATTCAGAAGTTAATTAGAACACTCTAGTTCAGGACTGGCCAAGGCTAGGTCATTACTGAATGTTATGGGGAGTGAAAGTGGATGAGGATTTGTGGCTAGGTTTAGGTTATATAGTCCAATTTTTTTATATATCTTGTGATAATAGGATTCAAACCACAAATAGTTCTAATAAGATAAATATGTATTGTGCTCATGTAGAGTCAAATATAGAGAGACCCATCATGAAAAGGGGACCCCACACACCAGGAGGGGGGTTTATGGTGAAGAAAATTATGGACAAGTCCATGGTATGTGACATGAACATCACTACATATCCTATGATAATAGAAATCAAGCCGCACATAGTTCTTGGAAGAATTTGTTTGGTCCCAATAGGATTATTACAGAATGGTCAAGTGAGGGGGGGGGGGGGTGAATTGGAGAATTTATAAAATTTTAATGGTTTATTTTAGTTAAAAATAAATACACTTCTTAAATAAATTATATATATTCAAAAAATATTTTTATAGAAGTTTAGAAGTAATGGCTCCTATATTTACACTTTAATACTCTCAAACACATAAGAAATGAGGCCTAATAAAATTGAATCTATTACTTTTTATAGAGATTCATGACACTTTACAATTTCCTTTTTAATATTGGAGGCACAAACTGCAACTTGTATTTTTAACCCCAAGAGGTATAACCCTAATATATTTATTTTAAATTAGAGGACGAACCAGTATTTATTTTATCTAGACCAAGGACCAACTAAAATTCCATTTCCTTTTATCAGTTAGGTTCAACCCACACATAATTTTTATTAGGGTGGTATAGACCAACACTAAAGTCATGATTTTTATATAAAAATCATAAATCATAAATAAAGTACATAGAAAATAATATAAATGAGTATTAAAATAGTTTTATATTGAAAATTATGATAGTTAGAGAATTGAGGTATCTTATATCTTCTTAATAGCAGTAGGGTGTAGAACTATAAAGTATATCCAAGTGATTTTTAGTAATGTTCACCATGACATGATGTTCACTATGGTTTTCAAGTTATACAGTTCATCCGCCTCATCCTCCTTACATTCAATTCACTAGTTCTATTGAAATTATTATCCATAGAGTTTATTCATCATCAAATATCTTGAAGATAAATATTTAAATCTCCATAGTTATTTCAATTTGTCTTTCCTTAAGAAAGTGGTGTGAAAAATATTTTTTGAAATTTAAACATTTAGAATTATTTTTTTAATACCAAAGAATTAAATTATTACTTATTATAAACATAATATTTCTCAAAAATAAATATTAGATAAAATATAAATTTCAAAAAATGAAATATTATTTAAAACAATTAATTTGAACTGTTTGAATAGAAATTCAAACACTGAATCATGTTGGATCAATAGAGAAGGAAGCTAAACGACAACCGGGGGCATCACCATAGTGTAAAGTTATTTAAAAAGTAATTTTAATCAATTGAATATTGACCACCATATTCAACATGATATAAAAAATTCATTTTTATATTTCTATATATGAATTAATAACTTGAGATGAACTTTATTTAATTAAAATAGTCTGAGAGCTTCATCGTGGGAATTTTAGCTAGTAGTTTTCTTTAGCTTTTCAATCCTCAAGAATAAACAAGGTACCACGACTTGAACTTCACCATAGAGGTCCCGATGTTGTATTCAAAAGTAACCTTTGAGCCATAATGATTAAATATATATCATGGTAATATATTGTTAGATGTTTTTAAAATTTGAGTTAAAAAATCAAAATGCATTTCAATATGGAATGTCCAACATTCAAAACAACCATTTTGAATTTTTCATTTTACACAGGGAAATCCCAAACATAAAATGTATTTTACTATAGTGTGTTGCTTAAATCTATGCTTTTTGAAGCACCACTACTACTTTTATTCCGTTTTGAATTATTTTTTACTTCCAAATGTATAGAAAAATGAAAAAAACATAAGATCAAGACTTTAAGTTTTCTCCAAAATCATCTCAAAAGATACATAATGAACATGAAGAAAACAGTTAAGGAATAGTTAATTAAAAAATTTACCTGTATTCCTTTATTCTATAATAGATAAAATATTCATAAGAAAGAATAAATACTTTTCATTACTATGAGAAATTATAATTATTAATTTATTAAAATTTAAGTAACGTATATATCAAAACACAATTCATACTTTTATATTAATCATGTTAGTGTGAACAAATAATATTTTCTAATTATAAAAACATAAGTAAATGAAGTGGCATGAATCCACTCAATAGAAGTATATAATTCAACTTAGATTATATGAAAGGTAAATGGTAATGAAATAGATGATTTTTTTGGTGAGAGAAGGTAGAAAACTTGACATGAATGAGGTTTCAACATTAGGACAAATTAAAACAGTTTTATTCTAATGCATGGTCATTAGAAGTCCTGATGTGAATGAAGTGAAAACTATAAAAAAACTAGGATAACATGGGTAATTAAAGTGAAAGTAAAATTTATAACTAGGTCTACGAATGGAGAACCATAAATCACTATATATCAGGAAATTATAGAAATCAATCCACATGTAGTTCTAAACAACTTTCTTCACTAATCAGACTCATGTGCCATAGGAAGAAGTAACGATTCCATACTATTGTCTAGCCATGTGATATAAAACCAAATGTGAATTGAAGATGGTCCAAACACTAGGATATAATAGAAGGTAGGGGTAAATGGTATTTTTAGCTAGGCCTAGGGTTGGAAACTTAGGCATCACTATGTATCCTAAAATAATGGGAATTAAGCCACACATAGTTCTTGGATATGGGGGAATTTTGATCATGGTATGGGCTTGTGAATAGGTAACCATCCAGTAAGAATTCATACATAGATCAGGTACTTAGGTAAAAAAATTAGGTTGTATAATATAGACTACTCCAAGTAGTTTAAAGGTCATGCAGGGTGGACCTAATTCCATGTTGTTTAATGTCATATGACAAGGATGATATGTGATATATTTTAAAGTCATGTAGTGAGGAATTAAGTGTAATGTATTTTAGGTTCATATGGAGAGGGACTTTATGTATTGTAGTTTAATTTCATATTACTAGGACCATTTATTAGAAATTTAAAGTCATGCATATTGGACTTTATGAACCCAACATGAATTTATGAAAATCTTTTATTGAATGACCTTAAATTGGTGGTACGAGTGATACACTATCTATCCATTGTGATCATGGAATAATCATGGTTTGAATAGAACTTATAGATTACATAAGGTCCTTCCCATTTAGGATATAGGTTTGGGGGATTACTTATTAGTATCATTAGTGTTCTCAATGACAATACCAATCCTCATTGGATGAATGAGTAAAGTAATACCTTCTCATTAAATGCTCATGTGACATAATTTTGATGAACTTTGACGTTACACAGTGTGTGTAACCATTTCTCATTGAGTTATTCTAAATCATCAAGTTATATATGAGGATATTCATCATCATATAGTTGATCACAAATGTAAATATAAAGTGAATGGAACTGAAATTTCATGGGAAAACTACTTATGTCTCATATAACAATGAGTATGTGGTTGCATGTGTGACTGTACAAGTCATTGTGAAATAATCCCACAAACCATATAGGAGTTTTTCAAGAAATTGTTTTTTTATATTTTTTACACTACATTTATAATACTATTGGATAGATTCTTATTCAAGGCTTATATCTATCCATTTTCTACCACACAATAGAAAGATTAATGATTGGACTAAATATTATAGTCTTGTTATAGTCTCTTCAACTTAGAGGCACAAAAGTTGGTGATATTGTTTGTTTGGATTGTGTGAGGGAATTTGAATATGGTAATGATATTTGATTTCAAAAAGTTTATGATATCTTTCATCTATAACTCCTTTAGGTGTGTAACTTTATCCCACTTAGATAAGAAGTTGGTAGTAGTAAGGATGGGGTTGAACTACCCAATTGTGGCTAGAGATTATAGACACATGACATATATCCCTCATATAAAGAATAGATAGGAGTATTTAGTAGTAAAAAATATCTCCAGGGATTGATGAATGAAATTCATATTATTTTTAAATGAATGTAAATTCTTATTTAATTACATAAAATCATGCATCATTAATGATTATAATGATCAAAGTCATCTGATCTGGTGGAAGAGCTTGGATCCTGACCAATGAGTGCAACAATCACTAGTGTCAACTTTTATAATAATAGAAAGATTCAATTTTATTTTGATGAACCTAAGGACAATCCTATAAAATCCTCATTTATATATGTCTTTTTGAGAATTTAATATATCATAAAGGATGGAATTTTATATCCATCGATGAATTTTATCCTTCTTGGATTGATCTCACGAGAAAGACCTATTTTAGAGATACTATACAATGAGAGACATCCAATTAGATGTAGTATCATGAAATGGGGGTGAGGACTCTCTTTTACTAGTGATGACACTGAATTCATTGATTTCTTCCATATTATTGTGGATAAACAGAGAGACAACCTAACAATTCATGATGAAAATCACCATCTTATCCTGATATAGATATATAGGGTTGTAACTACATTTTCTAATGAATTAGATTGTTCATTATAAAAGTATAAAATGTGATACATCACCAAATTAGAAGGAAACTATTACATTAACTCTTTCACATAGTTGATGAGGGGTATCAATTCTTCTTTTGTTATAGTATAGTTCCCATTTCTTTTACAGACCAACAAGTCCAAATCACCCTTGATATCTAATTGAGTGATCAGTATTTTCATATTCAGTACAGATCCTATGATGAGTGCTTGATTTTATTTCCCATTATTGGAAAAACCTTCTTATAATAGGAATTAATAGGTTAGAATTTTCTTTTTTGGAGAAATTAATACAATTCACAAGACAACCCAGTTGAGTTTTGGGCCTTCCATACTTATCCTGACCAGACTTTAAGAGGCACTATAGAAGTATATTTCCCATCTCTAGGAAGTCACATTGATAGATAAAACTTCTTTTTTAGGGAGCTCCAAGTATAATGATGTCTCCTTTAGAGTAGGGTATGCTGCAAGAAAAGCTGAAATCACTTTTCTTTTGATTCCCTTTTGGGATACAAATTAGATGTCAAATTTCTATAGGATCATATCTTAACAAGATCATATTCCTATAAACATGGGGTATATAAGGATGTAATTGAGATTATCCACATGAGAATCAATAAAACCTCACGATGTTGTAGGTAATTATGAAGTTTCTATACCAAAAACGTCAGCACAATGAACTTCTTCTCAATATCTATATATTTGGTTTCATCTTCTAATAAAATTATACCGATCTAATAAAGGATATTATTTATTACTATATCATTATTTTGGATAATGAAGGAACCAATTGAGCACTTTATGGTCTCCATATATTGGATGAGAGGTTCCCCTTCCATGGGTGGCATCAACACTAGAGGATGTAGAAGATACAACTAAAGGCTATCAAAGGCCTTTGAAGAATCATTATTCTACTTGAAAGTTACTAATTTATTCATTGGATTTGTGAAGGGTATAAATTTTATAATGAAGTTTACAATTAGGCTCTTTATATAAGTGAAATGTCCTTAAAATACTCTCAAATCCCCAAGGTTTTGAGGTGGTGCCACATAAAGTATCACCTTGAAGTCCTCTAAACACCTCTTAAAGCTAAGTAATTTACTTGATGTCACCATAAAGTAACATTTCATTAGATTCATCTTCATGCTATATTGACACAAATTATTAAACACTACCTCATGGTTAGTAAATTGATCATAACGCTGGTGGGATTTGAATACCAAATCATCAACCTAATATTACATTACTTACCCCATAATAAAATTGAATATATGGTTCTTGGTGAATTGGTAAGTAGTGCATAAATTATTCAAGATAGAGGGAATCACATAGTATAAATATACCCCTTGGGATTCCCTAAAATCATATAATTCTTTATCCTTAGAGTCTATGCATATCTTATTGTATCTAGATTATCCTACCATGAATGAGAGGGATTGAAACCCAGATATTTAATTGATCAATAGTTTTATACTTATAATAAGAAATTACCCTTAGTTCAGGGAAAATTTAGATATATTGAGTCAATAAAAGATATGATTTTCTAGTTTTTTTCTTAATGGAGACAATTATGGTAAGAAATTTTAGGTATTGAACCTCTTTAATAAAGATGGATTTGATCATCTTATTGACTTAAACATTAACATTGGTAGTTTGGGTTAGATTAATTCTCTTTATTTCCTATTTATAGATATGGTTGTTGTTTGGTAAAACCAAATTATGAGTAACTACATAGATATAAAAATAGAGAATCTTCATATAATTCAAAGTGAACACATCCCAATGTCTCTTGAGGAAAGATATATGTTATTATTATTCATTAGGGGACATGGTGGTAGTGATTAATGTTGGACTTGAGTCTTATTCAATACCCAAATTCACTTATATAAGTTCATCAATGGTTATGGGAAAAACCTCTTTATAGGTTGGTGGAGCATCTCTGATTTCTTATCCATATTCATTTTTGAGGATGAAATATGGGCTCATCTCTTGAGTCAAAAGAGGAGATTTAATAGAGGAATCATTTCCATTGATACACATCCATATGAGGAGTGTGAGGGTTCATCAAGTGCATCTACACTATATTGTGGGGGGGGGGGGTAATGGTGTATAGACCTTGTGTTATCTATCGAGGGTCCATATCAAACCAATTTACAAGACTTGTATATATTAAAAAATTATTAGTCATTCCCACATTCAAGTAGAGAAACATAAATTAAATATTTATTTATATTTAATGCATGAGAGTCTCTTCCTCTATTGATGGAAATTATTCAATTGAACTATCCTCTTGACCATAATTGTAGAGGAATATGATCATATGATCAATTTTATTAGCTATCACCCCTATGAATCTCCAAGTATTGAGTTGTTCCCTCATTTAGTTGATAGTAAACAAGAAATATTTATTTAGTTTACTCTATATATTGATGGTAGAAACTTATTTTCCATTAAGGGTAGAAATATTTTTGGTTTCATTCATTAATGTCTATTTCCACTCACTTTTATAATATCCTACATTGATTTATTGAGATTCACAATATTCAAAATCGAAGCTACCACTATAGAGTATCCTAACCTACATATTAATAGAATATTTTAGGTATTTATGATATTAAGAGAGCACTACAACATGAATATGAATCTATGTTGTTACTAATGAATCATGTAAATTCATGTCTTGGAATACCATAATGATTTCCAAGTCAGAAATTAGATCTATAAATTGGGTCTTTAACTTAATCTTACAGAGTGACCTATTCCCACTCTTATCGAATCCTTATATCATTAGATTTGATAGAGATAAATTTCCTTTACTGTACCCAAAATATTAAAAGGTCTGAATCAGAATGAGGATGATTTCAGAACAATTTTCATCTAAATCTCAATGAATATTGATATCATTGAGATTTCTAAAATCATATTGGGGTCTGATGTATCCTTATATAGAAGTTTCTTATTTCTATTCCATGAATGAAATTACCATATGCAACATAGTGGAACCTCTTTCTGCCTGATATGTATTAGTTTAAACCATTTTATTTTTGAACTCCTAAGGAATTTAAAGGGCCTTAATAAGAGATTCTATAAGTTCCTTGTAGAGATAAAGGTATTCCAAAAACAAACAAACAAGGATGACAAATATTTTCTTCACCACATCAAACTTTTGGGCCAAGGCCCTTTTCTTCTATCCATATTACTATTCATAAACCTTTGGATTAATAGATGAATCTAACTTTGATAGAAAATCCTTTCCTTGGTAAAAATTAGGGGGAATCCTTATCCTTTGATGGTTTGGATGAGTTAGTTTTTCTATATCCCATGATCTTTTAATTGAATTTCTATCTTCTAATCAACTTGATAATATAATCAGATCAGAATGATCCCTAAAATACATAGGATTATAATGATGTCCCCATTAATATCATTGGAGTGCCTATACTTGAGTCTAATCCATATGTATAATCTTATAGGTAATGATGCCTAAATGAAAAGATCCCCCATGACCATTTCTTCTTTAACTTATGCATCCCCCCCTATGATTACTGATTGGGAATTATACTTCAAAAATAACCTTCATCTTTATTAAAGAGATATATTAAATGGGTGACATAAACATCACTGTATTATTTCACCTTAATTTATAAAAATACTATTTGGTGGGGTCGTTCCCATTCTCTCAATGATGGGAGAAGGAAGTCTAATAAGGTCTGTAATGGCTTGGGTACTCATAGGGCCTCCTCCCCTTTTACTTTATTTCATTGACATTTTTTGCATCAATTCTAGGAATATTGCGAATACGAAGAGGACTATTTGGGTATTTAAGGAGGAATTAGAGTCACATATAACAAATTTTGTTAGGAATTGATGAAATAATGAGCATGGTTGATTGATTTTATTGTCATTAAATCATCAAATTTCCTAAAATTTCTATGTGGGACTTCCTACAACTATCCTTCTTCTACTGGGGTAGTAGACACATGAGTCACTTGAACTAAGGGATGAACTAACTTTACATAACTGATGTCTATCATTATATAGAGAAAGTATTTAAAGACCAAATGACTTGAGATGTTGTGTGATAACATTTGATAACAATGGTAGTAATCAGGATAATAATTCAAACCAACTTTATTCAGTCCTTTAATTTTCTAGTGTAACCATGTTCTCTTCCAAAGTAGAAAAAATACCATGTGAACTGATCTTTTCTAAATGATTTTTTTGTTCGTCCTATATTCTAAATTAATCCCATTTTTTTTCCTTTTTATCATCCTAATTAGGGAAATATTTTTTTATTAGGAGGAGGTACAACATGATAGTTGGAAGGCTTGGGGGAAGCAATTGAAACCTATTCTAGTTTTAGAATAACTATCATTATTTCTACCTTGATATATTTTTATCTTTGTATTGAGAATGTTTCTTGGGAATTTTCTTTAGAATTCCAAATGAAATATTTCAGACTTTTCACCACTAAGAAAAATTATAAAAATATAACAAGATAATTTAATGGGATGAGCAATATTTTTAACTCATCTCATAGATTATCTTTGTATATCTCCAACAACTACTCTTGTGGGAACATCATTTTTAGGGAATAAGTTAAAATTTTCCATCCAATTATGAAGTCTAAAACCCATTTTCACATTGCTCATAATTTATGTGGTCTAGGATAGTCATCTTTTTCAACATTGAACTAAATTTATAAATTATTTCTCATCAAAGATATTCTGAACTAATAATGGATCTAATACCTATATTTTTATACCAGACACAAGTAAGTCTTTATAACATTTAAAAGAAACAACAAAGATTTACTACTTCCTACATCTCTAGAATTCATAATATTGGACCACGTAAATATATAAAACACTTATGATTCTACTATGGATCTCCCATTCCATTAATTTCTAAGAAAGTGGGATTCCCAAATTTTGGTGGAGGAGACACCAAATCCACCCACTCCGGATATGAATTTGTTTTCTAGATGCACTAATTCATTTTGGTCATCAATGGTTTCCATTAGATCTAAAAAATATTTTTTGGATTTAATAATCTCTTATGTAATTGATATTTGTGTTGGTGCTAAGTGAGAATAGTTAAAGGAGCCTAATATGGTTGGACCATCTACACTCAAAGATGATAACTGGCCCCAAGTTATCCTGGGATTACTATCTGAATTTGTAGGTATTATTTCACCAATGGAGGAAACTCATGATGATCACCCAGTGTTGGGGTCAATTAAACTAGTTGTCTTAATGACAAGATAATTGGTTGGATAAAATATTCCCTTTATAGTTGATAAATATCCTTTTATTGAAGTGGGCTATCTAATGAAGGCATGAAAACCCCAAATTGATAGTTTCACGTAGTGGATATATTACCTATGAGTAATTTTTCATCAAGAAACCTTAACTTTTCTAGAACAACCTCATATTGGGAAATCATTTCGTTAACAAAATAATAGTTTAGTTTCTTCAAGAGTTTGGTGGGATATATATAGATACACATTTTACTTTTTCCTTAATATAAGCTCACTAAGTTATAAATAATGGTCTATTTGGTGAATCCCCTAAATCATGATCCTATATTGGTGTCAGGTTAGTATTACCTCTTATCTCACATTGGCATAGTATATATTCTAAATAGATGTGTCTTTATCATTTTATTATACATTTATATCATTCTCTATATTATCTAAAGGGTTTATATTCCCTAATATGAATCATGTATCCAGAATCATATTCAAATCCACATCAAAATAGTAAATTTACTCATCTATTTCTGAGTATCTTTTGAGGGATAGATCATAATATTACTTAGATCTTTCTCCACTAGATGGTTTCTTGGAATTATAATCTATTTAAGGATTTAATTCCCCCTATTTTTTCTCATCTCGAAGGTGGGGGGGGGGGGCATAAAATCATTCATAGATGGTTATCTTGAGAAAAGTTTCTATAATTCTCATTGAGCGTGATCTCAGTGGAGGGGATGAATCAAAAAATTCCAATGAGGTGATCCATGAAAGAATTTATTATAGAATTTATCCTAATCTAGAAAATACTAGCTTTATTAGAGGAGGGTGAGGAAACATTTCCCCATACCTATAGATTGGTGTGGACCTTAATCAACCATGATCACAGTTGTACCTTGTTTTATGTTTTAATGCCATATGGGTGATGGATGAGGTAACAATTCCCCTATCTCTATAGCCTTGGGATTATTCTATGTTACCATTAGGACTTTTAAAACATTCTTATTCACCTTTTAGAATCATAATTTGGCATGAATTGGGTTTATTATGTGTTCTAACCACTGTAAATGAGAGGGCTCAACCATTAAAAGTGGTTTAACTTTGGGATATTTTCTTTTTAAAAATGCGCCACCTACTTAATTTTTTTGGTGAATTGATGTATAAGTATATGAATATCCTATTTTCATCAATTTCATCATTTCTACGATTTTTGGAATTCTAGATTTTTTGTGATTGACCTACTAGAATATGAAAATCAAAACCCTAAGACCTTTCTTGAGGTAATGAATTTGCAGTCTATATTGCATGAAGTACCTTGTTCGACCGCAAGTGGAGTGAAGTATGGAACTATGTATTCACCTCAACCTATAATGTGTTTATTATGTAGAAAATCATCAATAATCTAGAAAATTTTCTTCAAATCATTAATTTAAGATTTCTGGAAGCACTCACGCTATCCTGCCAATTTTAGATTTTATGCCACTTAAAGGGTGACTAAATCATCATGGTAATGTTGTTTATCTAATTTATTAAGGTGTTCAATGTATACCTTATAAGATAAGTGTCTTATTTTAGATAGCAGATAGTCTCTCATAGATTGAAATGGATAAAAGTTACACATTCTGTTTTCAAGGTATTAGAAACATTAAAGTGAGACGTAGTAATGTGTCAAACCATGGATGGTATCTTATCCTTAACCAGTACCTTCCACACAGTATTGAAACTTTCCTCATATTCATCAATAATTACTTGACTATCTTTGACTGTAAAGGTTGTTATCTCACTATTTATTCAATAAAAGTAATATTTATCTACTTATCTATGGTTAAATCTAGTTTTTTCTTATTTGGGGTGGCACCGATGATGATCATCGATTCAGTTAATCCATTAATGAAACATCACAAGTAGTATTTCATAATCAATATATTTCTTTAATGGTTAAAGGAATTCATGTCAGGTTCATCATTATTTGTCCCATATGCAATCATTCCTATGATTTTCTTAGCTGAAAACCCACTTTCCAAAGGTGTGTGATTGTTAGGATGAGTGAAATATGTTTCTAATTGCGTATCAATGTTGAGAGTAAGTGAGTTAGGATAATAACATTAAGGTTATTATTTATAAGTCCATGACTCACCCATAGATTTAAAATATATTCTTGAAATAATTTCTTGTAATAATTCCCATTAAATTTTCCATTAAAGTGATCAATTGGTACCACGCATCATTATACACATATATGTGTATAATAGGTTCTACATGTTCACCCACATTTTTTAATTATACTATGGTTTAATGCCACACAATTGGGTACTTTGGAATTTAACATAATCTTGAGAGATGGTAAGTGCAGTGAAGTTGGGATTATTCCCATGAGAAGGGTTGAATACATATTTCTATGAAGATAATCAAAACACATGTAGTTTTGCGGAATTTAATAAGGCACATCATAATATTTAAATTCATGTGATAAGGATCTTTGAGTTGACTTTTATGGTTATACGACCATGGTCATAGAAGTTTCAATTAAGGACCTGAATCTAAGACAATTGATGTGAATTTTAAGGACATGCGACCAAGAACAATGATGTGTCTTTTAAGGTCATGCAATAAAGACCATCATGACTTATAGTTTACGGTCATAGGACTAGGAAAAGTTCCAATTAGTTTAAATTCACAAGAAATGGAGTACTAGGTGAAGGGGACCTAACAAGGGTTGGTGTGAGTCTTATACCTGATAAATATTTTTTGCTTATTTCTTATCCATTGGTAAATGGATAGGGAAGGATGACTGGAATCATGGGTGATATGATCTATTTGAGAATAGTTGAGACTTACACTGAATTGGAAACCAATTTATGTATTTGTCTCATTAATTGGATAGAAGGGGGATAACTGATTCTTGAGATCCATGAGGACCAATGTAGAGTGGCTAAGATGATTGTGTTAGTCCAGGAAGATCCCCACTGATCACCTAAGGATAGAGATCCTAATTATCAAGAGAATATATGACTTTCTAAAATTTTAGTACCCTACCAGTTAGGGAGGAGTGCTAGGATACACCAACTACAAGATTCCCAATTACAATTTTCAAAGGAATACATGATCTAATGCATGACCATGTTAGTATGGTGGATTTAGAGAATAACTTAATTTAATAGTCTTTTTGGTATTTTGACCTTAGATAAAGAAGTCCAATAAAGTATTTTGGGTTGATAAGAGGGATAGAACACCCATAGATGGAATCTTCTATGGAAGGGATACATTTTTGTGAAATTTTATATGGATGGGGTCCATCAGTAAGAGGTTTATATATACTATGGGAAACCCATAGACTACATAAAATTTAATCCCCTATAAAAATGAGTGAAGTACACAAATTATAGAGTATTAAGGCTGGATACTATATAAAAATTAGATAGGAGCCCCTCTATGAAAAATTCATGTGGGGAATATAAAGGGAATACTTGAAAAGGTTTTATGTGAAAATTCCTACAAGAATCTTATATAGGTTAGTAATAGTCACTTAAATATTATAGAGGTGTCCATATGCCTATTTAGAGTTAATTTTAAAGTCCACCTAAGTAAATTTACCTCTAAAAACCTTATCTTGAAGGATTTACTCACAAAAGATGCAATTTCTCAGAATTCATGCCTTGGGAAATTCCTTTGTTCCCAAAATACATGTATAGGGTTTTATTTATAGGAAATGGACATGTTCATTCAACCCAAGATAAAATAAACCACTTTCATATAAAATAGATGTTCATGGATAGTTAGATCTTCCACTTTAACACTGTTAGGAAGTATAAAAACTCTAATCAAGTTCCATTTATTTGTTTTTAGAATGAAAACTTCTAGAAATTAGGTTACACACTTGAGGTAGCTTGCAGTAGTGAAAAACCAGTGGACACAAGAATAATCTAGAAGAAAATTTTCTAGAAGAAAGTGGTAAGAGACTATTTTTGAATGATGGGAGTAAGTTGTAGAGTGCACATTGTTCGCTTAAAAAAGTGTTTAAGGTGGTGAAACCTATAGGAAACCAAAGGTATCCATAATAAATAATGGTCTCCCTGTGAGTTTCTAATAGTGGTGGAATTTGGAGAATTTACTATGCCCTATTATATATTTTTGGGGTGGGGTCACTTTTTTAGTGTGTTGTGTTGTTATATTCTTATGATGTTTAGTAAAAGGAAGAAACCATGTTCTTCCATAGAGTATGAATATATTCTAATCACATAATTCTATTTTGATGTTCCTTATGTGTGTTTCAATTGTGTGCTTGTTCTAGGAGTTGTGAGAGATCAACTGTGAGGCATTATGGTTTGGTGTTTGAGTTTCATTTTTTCTCAGTTTTGGTACATCAAGTTAACATGTCACTATATTTTGGATGTTTCAGTCCTTATTCCACATTTTAGGATTCATAAGGTATTTTTTGGATTGTGTGGGTCGTAACAAACTAACTTGGGTTAACCTGAAATGTCACCTGATCAAGAACACCACTAACCTTGAAGGACATTCCCAATCCCCATAGGCTAGAAACTAGTGCTTGGGTATTAATAATTCTCATTAGGAATGGTTTCACCCCTAATAAAAAATAGTAAACCAATAACAAAATTAAAATGATATAACACCAAACATGGATTAATAATAATATTCTATCCAAAATAAAAAACTGAAATAAATACAATGGAGGAAGATACAAATAAACATCCCATGATGAATGACCGACATAACAACTAAAAATGAAAAGAAATAGAACTCCAGCAACTCCAACATCACCACTAGGGACCCACATTCACTTACCACATCCATTCATCCATCCATGGGTCAGTCAAAAACTAAAGAAATGAGAGAGAATTAGGAACCTAAAAGAGAAACAAAATATTTGTATACACACCCAGGCACTGATACATATCTAGGGTGTGAGAAAAACATACTCAGTAGGATCTCACCAAGGATTCCATGAAATTACCTTCATAATACTATCCCTTTAATTTAGTCTAAACATAAGGTATAAAATAGGTTTTCACATGATTTGTGAAAGAAATATAATAAAATACCACACTCACATTTCTAAAACAACCATCCTTTTCACAAAAAAATAAGGATGGATAAATATTTTAGTTAACCCATTTTTAAAACATGGTAAGGAGATGTTTATAATTATTGGAAACAAAACCAAATTTAATTCATTCGTCTTTCAATCATTTCCTAAAAACCTCATTTTCATAAACATACTCATTTACAACCATTTTCTTTAAGCCCATTTAATAAATAATCCAACCTTTATTTTTTAAACCAAACATTCTAAAAAAAATAATTAGTTTAAAAGTAAAAAGAATAATAAATAAGATTAAACACAATCACATTAGAAACAAAAAAATCAATGAATCAAGACAAAAGTATCATAACCAAGAGTTGGTGCCTTGTGATCAGAGAAATCTAGGGGAATGAAAATGATATATGAAATGGAATACACTAAATCATACTAATAAGGACCTAAGTTTCATGGGAAGCTCCCTAGGACTCGAGTAACATGATTTTAATTTGTGACACAAACCCCAGGCTAACCGATATGAACTTTTATAACATGATAGTCCCATCAAACTAGTTGTGCTCTATAACCAAACTAGGATTGTGAAGCTACCATGGGTCTAAGAGACCTCAACATTCAGGGTTTCTACCTCCAGGTCGACACAATATAAACTATACTTTCACTTATCTAGTCTATTTAATAATTCATGGGATTTCCATGAATACAACAAATAGAGTAAAACAATCAAGAGAAGCAAAAATAATAAGTATACGTCATTGAAATAAAACTCATCTCACCACTTACACCGTCAAACAAAACAACCCCTTTCATATTATAAATAATCATCAAATAATAATAAATAAATATAAAACATCCCCCAAGGTTTCACAAGACACAATGACATAACCATCAATTAAGGATTAATTGAGGGGATGACACATTTTACAAAAAAACTCTTTAAAAGTACCAAATGGGATTTCAAAGGAATATCAGGATTCTAATCCATTTTACCGTATTTAAAATATCATTTTAAAACATCACTTGAAATAAAACTTATAAAATCACCCTTTTAAATTCACTTGGACGCCCATAAATTTTTAAAATTCCCTTTTAAAAACATTTCAAGACACCATCGATCCCCAATGGTTTAAAAAAAAATTAAATGGAAGGTTAAAAACCTATTTTTTTAAAAACCCATTTAAAATACAGAAAATTCCCATTTAAAATGAATTTGGTGTAAAAAAACCTTTCAAAGCACTTCACTCATTTTAAAAGAGCCACTCAAGAATTTTTTTAAAAAACTTGTCATGCGACAATTCCATGCTAAGTGTAAAAGTTACATGAAAACCAATTTAAACCAAATACAAGTTTATGATTTGCTTATAATTTCATAATAAACCATTTAAAAACATATAAGTTATTTATGACATGTATTACAAGTGAATTATAAATAAAAACCTACCTCATCAAGTGGAAACACAATGGAAACCTATCACATTCGGCAGTGAAGGCACAATTGAGCATATAAAAGCTCTCAAAACCTTATAAACACCTAGATAACTTTCATTACAACTTTATTGAACCCTAATATCAACCCAAAAAATGTTCATGGTTCATGGATGAGAGAAAAATTAAATACAGGGTAAGAAGAAGAGAGGGGATAAGGAATATAGTATAAATAAGGGATTACCTCTTAGACTATTATTTAAATTGAGTAAGATAGGTCTTAAAATAAAAATATGATGAATGGTGGAGGTTCCCAAATACACTCCCTAATTTACTCGAACGAGAGGAGAGAAATAAGTGGAAAAAACATTTGAAATTAAGTAGGGGAAGAAATATAAATTCAACCTTAAGTGGAATATGGGTAGAATTTACTGTTTGAAAAACTGTGTGACATCCTTGTTGATGTAACTACCTATGTTCAATAAACTTGCATGGTTTGTCCACATGGTTTACCAAAATGTTTTCCAACCATAAAAAACTACATTGAAACATTAGACACCCCTTTCACATGATTATCACATAGTTTTCCTAACCATGATAAAGATGTATTACAATACCCATACATACCAAAGGTCTCATATGGTTTCTACTAATATTATAATAGTTTATACCAAATCATGTGCTACTCGGTATGACCAACCATGAAATAAAAAATTAACTAAGAACCTTCTTATGTAAGTGTATCCACATGTTTTCCCTATGACTGTCTATAAAAACCATACATAGAAGGAAAATTTCTTGATTATTTTTTTTCACATTTTGAACTTAAACCTATAAAAAACTTAAAATACCCAAAGATAAAATAAAATAATATAAAATAAAAATAACAGTGACATAAGGGTGTCATAGGGGTTCTGGTGAAACAAGTTTTATCAGAGATGATGAGTTAGTATGTTTAAGAGAACTTATATATTTCAGCTTTAGAACCTTAGATAAAATTTTATTATCTTTACACTTTATATTTAATGGGATTTTCCATTCCATTTTAAAGGAATATAATTATAAGTAAGAAAGGTATAGTCTGATAAATTTGATAGAACAAAATTTTGATTCTAGAGGATGGAAGTTGAAGAATATCTGTTTTAGAAGGTTCTTGATATTTTATTAATGGGTATCAAACAAGAAGTAATAAATAAATTATAATGATAAAATATTTATACAAATACACTTTTTTTAATTTGGGTGTCTTTGGAAAATAATGATGTCATAAATGTTTGGGAGGTGGACACCACCGTAGAAATGATGAATTATCTTACCCAAATATGTAAAAATAGAATTAGAATGAATAATGTATTTATGATGTCAATAATATTTATCATGAAGATTTTAGAAGGCAATTACATGTAAAATCATGCCAATGAATTCAATATGGTTCATAGTTAGTTTTAATTGGTGGGATGAAGTTTATAGGACTAGTGTGAGATTTGATTTTTCTTTCATCAATTATTAAATATTTGGATGAAATGGTTACCACTATCAATAATTTGATTAGTAAGTTCATATTAGTTTATGAGTATGTTTATGATCTCATTATTAATAAGGAGATCATGTGGAAAAGAGTCTATGAACTCACCATAACTATGATGAATACAGATGATAGCAGATGTACAAATCAATGGAAAAGTTAGAAGATCATTGAAAATGAAAGGATAAAATTTGATGAAATTAAATTAAACCTAAACATGTATACTATAATTTTAGGAATAAGGGGAACATGAAAAATTATTTTAGAGATCAGAAGATTAGTTCTAAAAGGATTGCTTCTATATGTTATATTAATAGCACTATTGTGGAAGGGGTATTATACTACATGGTGTCAATATTTTTTTTGGAATAATAGATTATTGATTCTTAGGAATCATTTAATTATAATTATAAGGGAGGAAGTATGGGAAAATATTTCTCCATAAGATTTAAAAAGGTTATTATTGTTTATTATTAGTCTCTTGATTCCATAAGAAAAGGCGATGTGAAAATTTTAATATCTAATAGAAGTCTGTTAGAGTTTAATGGAGTTAGACACATATAAGGGTTATAAAAGAACCTAATTTTGGAAATTCATATTGATGTAGAAGGTTTATATAATTTTTTTGGGATAAAGTGTGGAATATTACACAAGGGTTCATGTTAGTGGCTAAAGTTGATAAATATAAAACATTTTATGTAATAAGAAAATAAGATGAAGCAAAGATTTATAGAATGATAACTTTTGGAAATTTGGTGTTATAGAATTTCCATCTTGGGAACATGAGTGTGAAGAACATGAGAGTCTTAATAGCTAAGGGCATACTGAAGCTTGGTTATATTAAGTTTGAATCATGTGAGAGTTTTATACTTGGTAAGTAAAAAAATGTATCGTTTCTCATATATAGAAGGACACCAAAGTCTCAGAATTTGGAGCTCATATACATGGATGTTTGGGGAATAACTCTAATTAAATATCAAAGAGGGTCTTGTACTATATTACATTCATTGATGATTCAACCTGAAAGGTATGGGTGTACTTTATTATCAATAATTATGAATTTTTTGGAATGTTTTTTGGATGGATAGTCATGGTTGAGTAAGAGACCTAAATGAAGCTTAAATTGTTAAGGTTAAATAATATAGGTGAGTATGAACACAAGTAATCCAAAAGTTTTTTCTAGAATAAAGGAATTCGATCTAAGAATATTATACCCAAAATAGAAAAACAAAATGGTGTTGTAGAATGAATGAATAAGACATTAAATGAGAAAGCTCAAAGCATGGGATTACACTGTAAGTTTTCAAATATATTTTGGGAAGAAACTGTGAATTATGTAACTTATCTCATAAATAGAAGTCTATACAGACTCATTGTGTAGATGAATTTATAAGATATGTGGGATGGAAAAATGTTAACTATTCCTTATATGAATGTTTTTATAAGTCTCACCTATATTAATGTTAATTTCAAAAAAATGTGATAAACTTGAAGAAAATTCCTGATCATTTTTTTGTGGGATATGGAAATGAAAACATTAGGTTTCATCTATAAGGAAATTAATAAGGCAAAGAAGATGAAATATTGTGTTTGATGAGAAGATCCTATGGAAATATCAGATTTTGCTGGAAGATGTGGGTAAGAAAAAAGAGTTAATAAAGCCTGTCTAAGTTTATTTGAATAGAAGTGAAGAGGTTCTAGAAATCTTAGAAAGCATATAAAGTTTGGAAGAATAATTGATTATAGATTTAATATAATTCTTGAGTACTGTGGAATCTTAGAGAAGAGCTCTAGAAGGTGATGTTATGAAATTAATAGTTCTATAAGGATCATATCCCTAGGTTTAGTTGAGGGGTTCTACTAGGACTAGACAACTAATTTAGAGATTTAAAACTAATATGGGTTTATTAATTTTTACAAATTGTGGAGGGAATGAAATCACATAATAATCATAGAGTCTTAGTGACTTGTAATAGTGGGAGTTATTTATGAAGGATGAGATATATTCCATGCATAAAAATGAAACATAGAAGTGAATAAAACTACCTAACATGAAGAAAATTCTAAAGAACAAATTAGTTATTTAGTTAAAGGAGAAACTAGATGGTATGAAATGGTATAAGTATATATTAGTTATAAAATTATTTGAGAAATTGGAAGATATTTATTTTCTAAATGATTTTATCATCAGTTTTTAAGCACACAATAATTTGGATGGTGTTAGTTATGGTAGATTTGGAAGGAATACATCATGAACAATTAGCTATAAAAATTGATTTCATTCATGGTGGTTTAGAAGAGGAGATATCTATAAAAGTAGCAAGAGAGTTTTGTTGATAAATGGAATGAATACCTAGTTTCCAAGATAAAATAGAGCTAGTATAGTTTGAAGTAAGTTCCAAGGTAGAGAAATCACTATTTTGATGGATTTATAGATGAAAATAGGTTTTATAGAGAAATGATGATAATTTTTATTACTAGACTATGTTCAATGATGAATGTTATTCTATTATTCTATTGTATATGAATGATATTCTCTCAAAGTGTCTAGACTTAGAATTTATTAAAGAGATAAAGAATGATTTATACAAAAGGTTTGAGATGAGAGATCTTGGTGAAGCCAAGTGAATTTTGTAGACATTGATCAAGAGGGACAAGAATACTGAAACATTGGTTCTATCTTTAAAGGAATGCATCTGGAAGATTTTTATAGGCCTTACAATGGATGAATATAAACCTGTGACCACCTCATTGGATGGAAAATTCAAGTTATCCAGAGAAAAATTACCTAAAATGAAATATGAAACTAAGTACATGGTAAAAGTTACGTATAAATCAACTACTATAAGTTTTATGTATGAGATGGTTTGTATGAGACTAGAAATTTTTTATATAATGGGAGTTGTTAGTAGGTATATGGAGAATATGGGAAAGAAGAAATAAAAATTATTTAAGTTGAATATTCAATATATCAATGGTTTGGAAGAACTAGCATTGTGTTTTAGAATGTACAATCCATTACAAGGTTATATTGATGTTGACATTGGAGAAGATATGGATGTATAAAAGAGTACCATTGGTTTTGTGTTCAATTTCAGAGTGAAAACCATAAGTTGGATTTCAAGAATATAACCAATATTTTCACATTCAAGTATCAATGTCGAGTATGTAACCATATAAAAATTAGGGAGAGAGTTTCTTTGGATGAAGTGATTTTTGGAAGAACTTAGAATGATTTATGAAAGTGGTTTATTGTTCTATAATAGTTAGAAAAATATTTATTTGGTGAATTTTTTTGTCTTTTATTCATAGACGAAGCACATAGAGAGGAAGTATTATTCCATATGGAGGATACTAGGGGAAGAAGTGTTGGAACTATGGAAGATTGGTGGAAGTTTGAATTTTATTTACATTTTAACAAAATTCTTAGTTTGGGAAAGTTTGAGGAAACATTGTTACTTATTTGGACTTGTGTGACCAAAAATAAAAATGGATAAACATAGTATATTATTTTAAAAGAAGAATCATTCATGTTTTTAGTAAGTGTTATTGGATACCTTGAATTCTTGAAACCAGTCTTTAAGTGGGAGATTTTTTAGAAGTGGGAATACTTTTTTAGAGTTTTATTTCTTTGTATCTAGAATGATAATTTTTGAAACTCAGATTATAAAATTTAGGAAGCTTATAAAATTTGAAGACTGGTAGAGGTAGGCATTTTCATATTGACAATGTTCCAGAACTAGGTAGAAAGTGACTATTTTGGGATGATGGGAGTGACTTTTGGAGTATTTACTATTGATAATAACAAGTGGTTATGGTGGTGAAACATAGGAGAAACTATATGTGTCCATGATTAATGGTGGGATCCCTATAAAGTTTGGAAGGCAGTGGAACTATGATGACATGATAGTCCCTAAAATATATTGGTGGTTTGTTGTCACTTATGCAGTGTGATTTGTTTCTATATTAATTTTCTATTTAGTAGAAGAAACAACTAGTGTTATCCCATAAGATAAGCCTAAGTCTGAACCATGTAATCCCTTTTCATCATTCCCTGTGTGAATTCAATTTTTTCTCATTCTAGGAGTTGTGAGAGATAGAGTGTGAAGTGTTTTAGTGTGACGGATGGGGTGAATTACCTTCTCATTCATAGTACATTGAGTTCAAACGTTTATATATTATGGATGTTTTAGTCCTTGTTTTTATATTTAATGATTGATAAGGTATCTTTTGGACATTAGGGAATTTTATGAAACTAAAACTGTAAAAAATTAACCCATAACATTAAAATCAACCCTCTTCAATAGACCTTTATCACCATGTTTCAAGTTAATAGATCCCTGAAATAATTTTACATGGATGCAAATGATCACAACCCAATCTCTTTGAATGATTACTATTAAACAATAACTTCACGTGGCCATAAAATACTACTTCTAAGCTACCAAAAATAATGGATTAATTATTTTATTTGAGCATGATGGTAAAGTATTTCTAGTTCTTCCAATAATATAAAACTAGGCACTATATAACTTTAAATGATCAACTTATTTATTTATGGTGAGACATGTACAATTTTTCAAATCCATATCTATTCACAATTCTCCCTTGAATCTTCTTTAAAAAGGATTTATTTTCTTTTTAGGTTTCAAAAAAAAGTGTTATCCTAATCGAAACAATGTAATATTATGTCATTTCCTCAGATAATTGGCCTTGATATAAAAGTGTATCATATTATATAATTATAGAGAAAGTAATCATATTGGATTATTAATCATATGGTCAAGTCACTATAATGAAATGAAAGTGTTTTGATTAAATTATATGACAAAAAACATATATAGATAATAGTATATTTATAGTTACCAATATCGATCTCTTATTACCTACCGATGAACCATATAATATGAAATTAAAGAAAAAACCGGTGTTTTTTCTATAAAAGATACTGTAAAACTTTAATTTGGTGTCATTATTATAGTTATCCCAAGGAATATTTTTGATTAAGTAGTGGATGAAATTTAAATTATAAATTCCCCCATTAGTGAAAACCAAAATATTATATATGATGATGCAAATAATTAAATTATAGATTTTATTTGGAACCAAAATTTGTGGTAAAACATTTATATAAATGATGATATGATTTATTAGTTTTCTAAATTATTTCATCATTTTTATTTTCTTAATTTTGAAATGTGTGTAACCCATTTTAACAATTATTTAATAAATCTTATTTTTTAAAATATTATTTTTCTAATAATATGTAAATTACATTTCCTATGCAGAGTATTTCAAATATTGAAGATAAATAAAGGAAAATATGTCTAAAACTGATCATTGAGTTTGAAAATTAGTATTAAGTTATTTGATTGCAACTATGAGTATAATATTTAAATTTTCTTTATAAATTATTTAATATGTTTTTTTACATTTTAAAAATAAATATATAACCAAAATCTAGGATAGAAATCATCTTTAGTCATACCAATGAGAGTTTAAGTCAAAATGACCCATCAAAGTGGGATGATAGTGAAGGTTCTTAGGTCACTCGCTATACGTGATCTCATCTAAACCTGTATATCCCTTATTCCACACTTTATCAACCTATATGTTCACTATTTTCATCAATGATATTTATATAACCAATGTTATCACCACCATTTCACGTAGTCCCCATGACTCATATCCATTCCAGTTTAGTTTCTTATCCTACAGTTCCTCTTGATCCAGCTAGGTATTTTAGCCCACTGATTTTTTCACCACATTTTTTCTATATAATGATTCCCAACCACCCCTATTATAAATTTCCACCCACTTATATACAAAAAAAATTCATAGTTCTACTATGTGTATAATATTTTATGTTCATGCACCTTCGTATTCTGCTCCCGAGTCTAATAATCATCTCAAACTTACTAATCATCCCAATCATACTGATCCTTTAGTATATACTGATCCTTCTCATCCTATTGATATTTTAAAATTTGTTGATTATTCTATATCAGGTATATAGTTATAAATTTATTATATTTTTTTCATAATAATTTAATTTATGTTTTTATGTGTATTAAATTTAGATTTTTATAATATCTTTCACAACCAGATCTACTGCTATGAGATGTGGTTATACTGATATGTGTGATTATTAGAAACATCATACACTAGTTATAGTTTAATATAATTAATACAACCAAGTGATTGAGAAATATGGTAGGGAATGTATAATCTTATTGTAAGAATATTCAAAATATAGTGATATCATTACCCTTAAACCAATGTTCTTGTGAAATATCAATGACTAGATAAATGATAATGCATGGGTAGAGATATGGGTAAGTAAAATTTTTATGTTAAAATTTAACTTATTATTATATTATCTAAAATAATATTTTTAAAGACCCCAAGTATAGATTAAATGTTTTCGTCCAGATGGAATATTTTCATTATGAGAAAACTATTCATGTGTGTTGAATGATTTGAGAAGAAAAGATGAAGCTAATACATATTCTATGTTGGTAAATGAAATCTATGCTATTATTAAGAACACTTGTATATACATGTTTTAGGTTAGGAAACTTCAAATAAATTTTTTTAGAGCTAGTCTTACTAATAAATACAAGTGATAATAATTGTGAGATGTAAAATTTCTATAACATGATATATATGAAGATTAGTAGTTAAATAATGATAGAATTAAGAATTTATTCTTGTGTTTATTTTTTATGGAAAATAATAATAGAGAATAACTATACACTTTGATAAAGATTTGGAATATTTAAAAATATTTCAAAATGAATTATAGAAGGGTTTATTTTGGGAAATATTGTTGTGGCTAAGACATATTAGAGAGAAGTAAAAAATATACCAACTCTCAAAAAAATCTATCCCAAGAGGCTAGCCATCATAGGAGATAAATAACCAAACTAAAAGACATATCAGTTGATAGTGGCCATGGGTGAAGCATAACACTTATAAAAGGTCGACACATGCTAAAAGAGCACATTATAGTTCTAAGAGGAGAAACCATAGTATGAGGATGCACTATGCACACTGTTATAGGTAGGTACTAACAAATTTGATCAAGCTATGTCACAAATTCTAGAGTTATTAATCCATTCTCAACCGAAGATAATTTATATGTAAGATGGATATGCATGGATAATTTTCATGTTTTAAAAAATTTAGGTTCACATTTGTGATACAATGATGTATGATTATTCTTCTTTTTATTTATCTTGGCATGCTTAAGGTTTTCATTCCATGTCTCTATAAGATATGGAATCATCCCCTCCAATAATATATGTTATTCCATGTGAATACCATGAGCTTGACGTCTCCAACAGTGAGTGATCTTAAATTATTAATTAAAACGATATCATTACATGTTCAAGTATTTTCAATGTGATGATAAAGAAACTAGACATAGTAATTCATGATGCATTAGAGTGATCAAAAAATGTATAGAAGATCAAACTTTTGAAGCTTTCAATAGAGAGAAATAAAAGTATGGGTTTCATGAGATCATGCCTGAACATGAAGTCATGATAAGATCAATGACAATGGATATTAATTTCATGTGATTTCCATTCATGTTACACCTACATATCTCACAAATTAATGTTGAGGAATGGAAAATTTGAAGACCAAATCACATGAGGGTTAGAGATAACCTGGATTCTCTTGCAAAGGCTTGAAACCTAATTTTTTGGATCCAAAAACTAACAAGTGGATTTTTATGATTTTAATAAGATAATGGAATTTGAAATTACCTATAAATATTATATAACATGTCATTTACATATAAATATAGTTAGAGGAAAAATAGAGTAGTGTGATGAGTTTTGAGAAGAGATAATGATATCTGTTCTTATAGGGATTTACATATAGAGAGTTCTATTTGAAATCAAAAAAGAACTATGTGAAAGCCATGATGAGTATTATTATTGCATGAAGGAAAAATCACGAATCATAGTAGTTTTAAGTGAAAGATACATACTATACATGCACGAAGTATCCATGTACAAATAGGTTTTATAAATAAGTGAGATAAATCCATCCTATGATTAATTCTTTTGTGAAGTAAGATCTATGATCTCGAGGCTTTACAAAATATAATTTACAAATCACTTACAATGAATGTTGTTTGTTGTTAAAATAAGAAAGAAGTATAGTTGAGAAGTCCATGCAAGATATATTTCATGATGAAAATATGAGTTATGAAAAAATATATTCATTTAATCACATTTTTATGATTTTTTATGAACCAAGTGTTTTCATAAAGTAGTATTGAGAAGATATTATAGTGTATAGTAGTGTGAAGCACTAACAAGAAAGGAGTTAGGTAGTTGTAATTGTTTTATAAAAAAATAGAATATATAAGAGAGAATGTAGAGGTTCAAGAAGTTAATATATATTTAAAATAAATCCTCAAAATTTAAGTAAATGTAATAAAAACCAACCATATAGTTTGGAAGTTAGGTTACTTAAAAAAACTGTGAAAAATTGGAAGTTGCATCATATGATTGTAAAGTGAGCTTAATTGGAAGTTACATATTCCAATATATTCAAAAGGCTACATGGACGAATTTCATGCAATTAGAGTTTTCTATTCAGTGGAATTTAAAAACCAGTGTTAGTGAGAATGTATAATTATATTGATATAGAAGTCTCAAGGATGAAGATCTATATCAAGTAGTGTATAAGAAAATTGGAGTAGAAGATGATATTTCTTATTTTGGTTCAATATATTATAGTGGGTAGTGAGAAGCTGAAACTTCCTATGGGACTCTAGAAAGAGGAATCTTTAAGGAGCATGGTGAAACACTGTGCTTATGAGATTATGAAGATTCCCAGTGTAACCACCTAGGTTTATAGTGGATAATATGTGATTGAGGTGTCAAACCAATCATGAAAAACAATAGGTTTTCAAGGCTAAACCATGTAAATCAGTTATATTGTTGAATTTATTTACTTAACTACTTAGGTGATTATATAATACATAATATTGAGTGGATTAAGAACTTAAAATATTATATAGTTTGAATTAGAAATTAATAATTCATAATAAAAAGAAATCAATTATTCACACCACATCTCAGTGATCTAACCATATATGGGCACCTCAATTAGTATTAGAGCTAACCAGATATAATCTAACTACATTCAAAAAAAATTTAGTTATATGAAGTGTAGATTTTAATAAATTATTTAGATGCTTCATATAGAAAAAAATAAATATAGTTCCATTGATATAAATTTTTAATTTTTGTCAAATACTTATAAAAAATGAAAAAGGAAGATGGGAAAATAAGTTGAATAAGAATTAAATGTTTAAAGAAGAAACACTACTAGCTAAAAGATTTGATAAATCTATTGATTATGTTTCCTCAGATGAAGATAGATCAAGATATAATGGATATTTATTTATTGAATCACTTATTGATCTTCATTTTAAAATAAAGTATCATTTGAATAAATCCCATAAGAATTAGTCACTTGTATATTTGTTGTTATCAAGAAAATATTTGATAAAAAGGCATAACTATAAGGGGAGGATAAAAGATAGATAATAATTTAGGTAATAAGTTACAAATATATAAGACTCTGACACAACCTGTTGAATTCAAAGAAGATTCTGTATCATTTTACAAGAACATATTTTCCTTATAGAAGAATATTTAGAAAAAATTTATTTCAATAAATATGTCATAAATAATGTATTTGGAGAAGTAATCCATGAATTATATAATATATAAAAAATATCTATGAATGTAAAAGATTCTTAGTTAGAGGTTAAATTGAAAAGAGTAAGAGATATTAAAAAATCCTTACAAGAAAGTAAGAAAAATTAATGAATAACAATTTGATAATATGAGAGGAGAATGGTATGATAGTTTGAGATCCATTGAGGATGATAAGATCTCCCTTATCACGAAGTGTCTTAAATTTTAGGTGAAATTAAAAAAATTTGAATGATTACAAACTGGAATTTTCTAAATTCCTAAAAAAATAAGTACAAACAAACACACTTCTGATGATAATATTTTCTTAGTAAGGAATCATATCAATGTAAATGATATCTTTAAATCATATCATGATCAACTTATAATAATATACTAGAATAATCTAATACGTAACCCAATTAATTCAATTTGTGCTAATACTGCTCCATCTGCTACTACACGTTTATATTTAAATTCAAGGAAAATATGGGTGGATAAAAGATTTAAAGAGTCCACCAATTCATCAATTGTGGATAAAAGTATGACCAAGAAGATAATCTCTAATTTTTTTTTCAAAATAATAAATATCTATTACAGAACAAAAATAAACCAAAAATCACCATATTTCATCTACAAGTAAAAGAACAAGATTCATTAGCAATTTTTGGTATTTTAGAAGTTTGGATACAAGGATATTGAATTTTATCATAATATTTCAATGTATAAAAATTAAAAAAAAGTCTATATTAATGGGGAGTTTGTCTAAATTAAAAAAGAACACCTACTTTAAATAAGATGTTTTCATAGGAAAAGAAGAATCTTTTCGTGATGAGCATATTAAAATCCTTCAATAATTTCTACAATTATTGTAATATAAGTCATCATAGTTACTAATAGTGGTGGTATGTAACAATAAATCAAAATTAATATTCTATTTATAAAAATTATAATAAATAACTCATAAACATGTGATAAAAGAATACAATTCTTCCTTAATGTGTAAATAGAAGAAAGAAATTGGTTTAACCACTCCCAAGAATTCAAAGAAGAAATATGAGTAGGTTCTTACACTAATAAAGATATATGCTTCTACATTGGTAGTAAGTAACACATCATGGACCATTGAAACATTTCTATGAATATCAAAACTAAAGTAATAAAGCTAAATCTAAAAAAGGGAGTAACCTAGGATAGAAACAATAAAGTTATATTGATTAAAGATATCATAAAAGAAGAGATGAAGGTATTGATTAAAATGGGTAACTAGAAAAATGATAAGATACCATGTGAAGACTCTGAGAAAGATGAGTATGTTAAATAGTACATGATTTTTTGGATATACCAATTGTAAGAGTCTATAAATTTGAATCAATCACAATAATATTCTAATATTAAATGGGAAAACGTTATTTCTCATGAGGATATAAAATTTCATGAGAGTCTATCTAAAAATAATGTCCCAAATAATTAAGTTAATTTGCATGGAATATTAAATCATTTTAGATGTGACATGATAGATCGTATCACCATCCTAATAGATTAAGAATAATTTAAGAAAAATATGATGAAAGAACAAGATAATACATTTTCCTTGATGGTTGATGTGAATAAGAGAACTTCGTACATGAAAATAATTGATTGAAAGAAGATGACCATGCAACCTCTAAATAATCATAATAGGAAATAGAGAATAAAGAATTCTTCCTATGACCAAATTAAAAATAATAGAAAATCTTGGTTAAGAGGGAATTCTTAGACTTATTATTTTTACTAAGTAACTAAGAGGTTCTCCTTATTAATTTGTTTCTTTTATTTATACAAACATACAAAGAATAGAAGGAAAAAAATTAAAGGGGAAGTTGTATGATCACTATAGTAGTTGTATACCAATAATAGGTGATCACCATGGAATACTCTATCTCCCATGATGAATAATGAAGGAAATCCTTTTAAGGAGATATTATATATGAAAAAATAATATCAATAATAAGTTCTTTTTTTAAATCAAGAAATTGGAAAAAAATCTATAACAATTGAAAGTTGAATTATACCAATCACACTTTTCTACTCTTGCTGTGATTATGATAAATATATTGATAAAGGGGGAGTGATAGTTAATGAACAAGACATGTAAAGGGGGATTTATATATCTTGAACTTGAATTTTTTTAATGAGTTTGGTGTAGATGGGTGTAATTTATAATTTTCTTTATGAACCTATGTATACAAATCCTAGAATGATAAAGTTAAAATTGTATAACTTGTTGGATAAAATAATGGATAGATTTTATGTCTTGGTTAATTCACTATTTTTTCTACACCAGGCTATACCATGTAGACTTGGAGTTGAATAACTAATGTATCATTACTAAGACACATGTTATGTCATCAATATATAAAAGTATTGGATCAAGCTAAAATTTAGAACCAAATTAGGAGAATAAGGTGACTTTAAAGTCTTATAAGACGGTTAAAGATGGGAATACCTTACTATATATTTCCTTCAAATTTATTTTCAACAAAGGGGAGAAGAAAAATCTACACATATTGACATGATGTTTTAGAGGTATTAAAAACAACTGAAAATAAGGATATTGAAGAGCGATAGTATGGATTGTATTTATTTTTAAGAAGGAATGTTTTTATCCAGAGAAAGCTATCAATATGTATTGAATGATTTTAGAATAATTGACGAGGCTATTGCCTATGATAATTAGGAAAATTAAATTGATTATTCTACTAAGAACATAAGGCTAGACATGTTTTAGGACAGTAGACGTTAATCATACATTTATAGAGTTGTTTTTATTGAGAAAGACAAGTGCTAATAATTATGAGATGCTCACTGTCTATAACATGATATATGTGAATATTAGTATCTCGCTAAATATATATTAGAGAATCCATTATTGTGTTTATTTTTCATGGAAAATAATAAGAATGAATAACTATACACTTGGATGAATATTTGAAATATTTTAGGTCATTTCAAAGTAAATTATAGAAGGGTTTATTTTGGCCAAGCTTATTTTTTAAGGAATGTTAGAGATAAGTTGAAAATATATCAAATATCAAATCCAAGCAAGCCCATGAATCCCTCAATCATAGGGGAAATTCAACAAGGTAAAAGGATATCTCATATGAGAGAATTTATAGGTGAAGAATATAACCTGTGTAGGGTCAAATAGGATAGATTAACACAGGGAGACACTAAGAGGATAAACCAAAGTGTAGGGAGGCTCCACAAACCACTGGTGTAGGGTAATATCGATAGATTTGATCAGGAATTGGTACCAGATACAAAGTTATTAAGTATTAATCAACTAAATAAACATTCAATGTGGGATGAATATGTGTGACCACTATTCATATTTTAAAAACATTGGTGAAAACTAGTGATATGATTATGTATGTGTCATTTTATTCTTCATATTAATGTATTTAGGGTTTTCATATTGTGTCTCCATATGGGATGATCTCGATGCCTCCAACAACATATGATATTCCATGTGAGAACCATGAGCTCAAACCCTCTAATAGTGTGTGATCTACCATAAGATATCACAATGAGTTCATTTTGTGTTCAAGGAGTTGCACCATGACGATAAAAAAACAAAAATAGTAATGTGTAATGATTGAGAATGATCAAAATATTTATAGAAGATCAAAAGTTTAAACCTTTCTTGATTCAGATAATGAAATAGAGATAAATAAAAGTAGGGTTTCCATGCAATCACTCCTACACATGATGTCATTAGGGTATACACAACAAAAACTATGGTTTTCACATGACTTTCATGAAATTTTTGCATACATCTCTTGCAAATAAATTTTTAGGTGTGATAAAGTCAAATAATGAAGCGAATAAGGGGTAAATAAAATCTAGATTCACTCATGATGTATTTCTACCATAATTATTGGATTTGTAAAATATTGATTAGATCGTTATGATTTTTATAAGGGAATGGTAGTGTAAATTTCCTTAAAATATGAGTTACCATATAATTCGTAGAAAACGAGAGTGAGAGGGAAAATAGAGCAGTGGGGGAAGTTTTGAGAAGATAGAAATCTCTCTTTTTAAGTAAGAATTTTCATATAGAGAGTTATCTTGAAACTCATAGAAGAGCTTCAAAAAATCCATGTAGAGTGTTTTATTCACATAAAACAAATATCATAAATTTTATTAGTGTGAAATACAAGAAACATACTATGTGAATTAATGATATGTGTACTCATAGTTTTTGGGAAGAATTTAAAGAAATACATTAAATTATTAATGCTTGCATGAAGTAAATTTTGTGAGTTTGAGGCTTTATGAAGGAATCACTTACTGTGAATATTATTTTTTATGTAAAACAGAAATAATTAGAGTCAATAATTCCATGAAATATATGTTGTATAAAGGTAGTATAAGTTATTAAAATAATATGTATTTCATTATATCTAAATGACAATAATACTGTGAACTAATTGTATTCATGAAGTAGTGTTGAGAAGATATTATAGTGTACAATAGTGTGATGAATTAGCATGTGAGGAGTGAGGCTGTTGTGAAAATAGTTTATATGAAAGAGAATATAGAATACCAACTATATATTTTCAATAATCTAAGATACCCAAAAAATAATTCTTTAAAAGTTAGGTAAAAGTGAGGAAGACCAACTATCTAGTTTTGATATTAGGTTACTTGAGAAAGTTGAGAAAAATTGGAAGTTACTTCATCTAATTATATAGTGAGATGAATCAGAAGTTTCATATCCTAATATATTTAGAAGAGTATATTATCAATTTATATGCAGCTATATTTTCCTATTCGGTGGAAGTCAAAGACTAGTGTTAACAGAAACTTTTAGTTCTATTGATCTAGAAGGGACATGGAGGTATATCTATATCAAGTTTTATAAAATCAACCAGGAGTAGAAGGCAATAATTCTGGTTTAATTCAAACATTTTTAATGGTATGTGAGAAGATATAGTTACCAATGGGGATTTGTAAGGATTATAATGTGACTATATAATGATTGGATCGAGTATATTCCTGGTGAACCACTTGATTTTATAGTATATAATCTGTGATTGGGGTGTCTATCCAATCATGGAAATAAGTAGGCTTTATCGAAAAAACTATCTAAATCACTTTTGTTCTTGAATTTATTTACTACACTACTTAGTTGATGCTATAATACACAATATTGAGTATATTTAGTTCTTAATAAATCATAGAGTTTGAATTAAAAAACAAAAGAATTTGTAAAAAAATAGATTTCCAATTCCACCCCCCTCTCAGTTATCTAATCATATCTGGGAACTTCAGTTTTCTTTGAAACTTCTCTTCAAATTTCTATAATTTCTATATTATTTTGAATTTTTACAGTATTCTTCCTAAATATTTAGAAAAAAAATATTTTTATGAAGTTTTTACATACATTGGGATGTAATTATATGTTTTAACCTGAGAAAAACCTAGTAGTTTTTATCTACACATATGTTTGATTAGGTTGTTTATAACTTTATTTTTAAACAAAAAGCACCATCATGTTTCCTAATGTTATGATTAGGTTATTATTTTACATATTTTTTATGAGAACTTATTTAACTCAGACACTGACATATCATTTTTTACAGTAAGAGTATTATAATATAAATAAATTATATTTATTAAATAAATAAATAATTCATTCTTACCATATAACACCAATATTCATGTCACTAATGCAACATGAATATTATTTTAGTATATTCATTATTTTAATTATTTATAAATGGTGTTACTGAATATTGATGGTATTTTACCTTGATAAATTCTTTTCCCATTGAAAAAAAGAAAGATGAAACTATAGTTAATATGGATATGCAATAGAATATTTCAAGAAATTTTATAATCCTTTAAAATTTTAACATGTCTATTAAAATTACATCTCATTTATATTGTTAATAGAATGATCTAGAAACCCTCAATGAGAAGGAAGATGAAACCTTCAACCTAAACCATCATTTTCATTAGGTGTTAGATGAGGACCACCAATGGAGTGTCCAATTTTGACAAAGTAAGACTATAATGCCATTTGGTATTGGTATTCTTTAAGAAATTTAAACACTATTACTAGTATCAAACAATAGTTTCAAGAGGCCATTATAGAATCAACAAAGGAAAAGAAATTAGTAGTGTAATAGCATCAAAGAAATTAGAATATAAACATAGAGTTTATGAAATCTATTAGTTATATATGCTAATTACATTTTCTAGATGGTTTACTAGACAATAACACTTTTATTTCGATGGTGCACTCATATTATAATGCTTAGAGCATCAATGATGACATTCCTAGTGATGGTGATCATGGTGATAATTTTAGGGGTGGTGATCATGGTGTTGATGTTTTTTGGGACTAGAATGTTATTATGTAAGTCCCAAGTCATCCTAATAGGGGAGGGGGTGAATCAAAGGGTTTTCCAATTCATAGTTTTCTTTTAAAACCCACACACTTTGTCATATATTATTCTTGCATGAGCATAAACATGTTAAATATGTCTCACTCTATAATTCAATCTCACATAACAACAATTACAAATGTAGGTATATGAATAATAAGAACGCTTATATTTTTATTTAGTTTACCTACACTAGGATATATACAAGGAGTGTATGAATAGAGATATGCTGATATACCAAAATATACTATACACACTATTCAATGTATACAAATTTATGTTATGTTCACTCTTCACCTTAGCTGACTACCATTATAATTTATTTAGGTATTACACACTTTCTCTCAAGGGACACTCCATTTGATTAATCTTTCATATAATACTATAATGAAATCTTCCTCATTTTATAGCCACGAGTATCTCTCCCAGGATAACATGTAATTTTGATTTAATTTGCATCATGAACTCTAGAATTAATGCTTCATTGGAATCCAATTCATTGTGATTCTTCTCTAAATCTATATATGATAAAATTTTCAAGAGTTTAATTACCTTTATACAATCTATATGATCCTCAAAAAATCTATATATGATCAATATAAATCCATCCTTGATGATAAATAATTTCAAAAAATAGATTTATTAATTGAATCCAATCTATAGGATCTCATATCTCAGAAGAACTATATTTTGAAAAAAAAAATCTCTTCCGATCTCTAGAACTAACACAAAAATTTTTATATGAAACACCAACTAAAAACTCTTCATTCAATGACTAGATGAATTCTACTTTATCTCATGTTTTGGGATCATTCCATGTGTCCCAAAAAAATTAGAGTATTCATTTTTTTCTAAATAGGTCTAGTATATCCCATCCTTTTTAAATTAAAACTGAAACTCTAATATATTATATAATTCTATAAATCATTATATTTTGGCCTTTTTTGGTAGTATATTCTTAAAATTCAACATATTTCAGCATAACACCCTTCCCATGGTGTTATATTGAGTTGTATTTAAATACCTAAACCCCAGATAATATCTCGTTTAAATCTCCCTGAAACTCATAATTTGAATCTTTAAATTCACACAGATCTCGATTGTATTCTGGTTTGACATCCACCTCCACATTACAATGTATTCAACATTATTCAACCAGGGAAACACCAAAATTTGATATCCTACCGTAATAATGATGTAATAAACCTACACATAGTGTAATAATTTATGTTAAAATGTGACCTTTTCTTCCTCAATTTTTGATCTCTATTGTGTTGTTAAATACTATAAGTTGTGGTGTGATATCCATATTTCTCCTGAGAAATACTGAACTAATTTTTTCATTGTGTCTTCATTATGGTGAAAATTATAATCTCAGAAAACAATGTATGAAATTGTGGCATTACTTTCCAATATTTACCCTTCCTTATATTAGATTTATTCTTATGAAAAAATCACAGTGTGACCACACACATGTAGCTTGATTTTGTTTCCTTCACCTAAAATCACCTTTAATCATCTCTAAACTTCTCAAATTTTATTCAAGATTCACCATATGCCAAAATTGGTCAATATAATCACTATAGGCCTCTTATATGATCCATAAAATCCATATCAATCAATTGTTCTTCACGGAAGCTATAAATATTCACCAAGTATAGTTTCTAGGTATGGTAGATAACTTTATCTTCATACATTCATAACTATGTGTCAATTTGAAATATTCACCAATTTCTATTATATTCTAATCATATAACCCTAGGGTTTTACTATGTTCCCCCTTTATAGACTGTTCCTTTCTCCAAAATTTACTTCACTTTTCAACACAAAACCTCTTAGTTAATATTTATTGTCAAAATATTCATCATTCATATCCATCCATAATCTCCAAAAAATCCAACATTAATTGATAAGAAATCCCAAACACAACCTCATAACCATTGGTTATAGTATCCCCTAGGCATTGTTTTTTAAAGTTTATCATAAATCTATCTCTATTTATTTTATAAATGTAAAATACAACTCTTCCCATTTATCTCTAAATCCAAAACACATTATATGGATTTATAATGTATTGTTTTACCCCCCTTTGATAATAAAATATGAAGGGAACCTTTAACAATTTTTCTGATTCAAACTAATAGAAATATACTATTTCAATATCAGTTTTCAACTGAAATTACTACAACCAAAATTGTAAATACCTTTTAACATTGGATAGATAAAATTGATTTAAAAAGATATTTCTATCAAATTGTATGAAATAACATGTTGATTATTAAATTATCTAATTTAGTATGTTATATATATATATATTTTAAAATAATGTTTCAATACACATAACATAACTTTGATAAAAAATAGGATAGAACAACTTTAAAATTACAACAACCAAATAAAAGAAGTGTTGATTTTTTGCCACTTCTCCTTATTTTTTTTATTTTAATGACCCAAAAATTTATCAATGGAATTTACATTATTATAATTAGGTTATATAGTATAAAAAACATACATCATATATAGAACCAAATAAAAACATTATGAATAATTAAATAAGTTATATTTATAGAAATTACTAAACCTATACTGATGGTATAATAACCTAACCGTTAGAATAGTAATATGACCATTAAGAATAGTAACATGAACAATGAAACAGTAACCTAATATATGAAATTATAAATAAAATTTAGTAATATTATAAATAAAAATATGATATATTTATATCATGTTATAATTAAATACATGTTTTAAAAGTGATAAATTAATTGTTGGTATTTTTATAAGTTGTAAATATTTATTTACAATTTTATAATTTATATAATAATTTAAAATATAATATATTTTCATAAAATATATTCATAAATTAATATTTTGTTGTCTTATAATTATAAGATAACTTTATTATACCCCAACTATTTTTTCAAAGTGTCATAAAATCTGTTATAATATTAAAATCAACATTTTTTTGAATAAATGATGATATTAATTAAAAATTAAATTTATCATATTTATAAAATTAATTTCATATAATGGAGTCCATTATTGAAATATAGACATTGAAAAATGGTTATGGTAAATTTTAGTATTTCTCTAAAATATTTGAATTTTTAGTGAGTAGTGAAATATAGTAATTAATGGTATTTAACAAATACATAATTTATTGAGACATGGATGATGTATGTATGAGGTAAGAACCCATTGGTTTAAACTCACCTAAAACATTTAGTATAATTATTCATAAGAACAACACTATTGATAGTCTTGAGTCAAAATAATAAACAAATGAATAATATATTCAAAAACACCCCTCTCCTCCCACTATAAATACCACACTCACCTCCTCTTCTCCTAACACCTTCTAAGATTTTGAGATTCACTATATGATTCCCAATTACTTTCACAAACCTATTACCCACGTCGTAGTCTTTATGGTCTCACCAAAATACTATTTCCATGTTCCTTAAATAGGATCTTAAGGAGAAGATATTCAAGAGGTAAAATCCTCAAGCTTTATCTTTAAAATTATTTATTACACCTCATCATTTATTCCACTATCTAAAGTGAAATGATAACTCCAAAAAGATACATATACTGGAATTTTATTGTGCTAATCAAATATCTATTATCAAATCTCTTCTCTTCTCTTTTTCTCTTAAAAATGAAAACATCATCCCTGATGTGTTGATTCACCACCTTCATGGATGATGATTTTTTGTTTCCTATTACCAAATTCAAGTCTGGTCATAAAAATATTACAATGATTAAAAACATAAATGTATATTACAACATTTTTTTTGTTCTGTAACTTATATATATACATAATATTAAATAATAAAACAAAACTAGTTCGTGATGATCGAAAAATCGTGAAAATAAAATAATAGTTTTTCATTAAAATTTCACCTAATGAATATTTATCATATCATAAAAATGATATATGAGACCATTTAAATATATGAAGGTGAATAAATATCACATAATTCCTCTTCTGGAGTTTTTATTCCATTTGACAAGAACTCCTATAATTAAACTCAAGGGAACTGATCATAAAATCATGAAAAAACTCTCCAAGAATGATAATATTAAACATTAAAACTCATCCAAATAACAGTAAATGAACATAATAAAATTAAAATAAAATAAAATATATGTATAATATGTTCTAATTTAATTAATTAATGTATCTAATTTTATTTTCCAATACATTAAATGCAAGTACAAAATACGTTCAGACATAAGGTAAGGGATTCTCTCTGAACCTCCATTTTTTCCACTGGGTTACGCTTTTTATCTCTTCACCCCCAATGAAATTAATAATAATAATAATTTAATCATAATAAATTATGTGTGTATGTTCCAAAATTATTTACCTAACTCAATTATTCTTTCTTTTATGGGAAAATACATGTTTTATAAGGTATCCTTTTCAAATCCTCCCAATAAGCAATCTCGATTAAAGGGAACTTTCCAATTTCTTACCTTTTTTCATGTACACTACATAATCTATTTAAAACCACCAATATTTTTATAAAATCACTATTTTATCATAAAAAAATATCTAAGTTACTTTTTGGTTTTATGAAAATAATTATCCCTTGGTATGCCTTAAAGACTCTTTTATATTTCCCCTTAAACCACACCAAAGAAGATTATTTATAAAGATTCATAAACATTTTTTTTACATATTTTCACTTAATTTGTACATCATTTAGATGATATATTCCTATTTTTCCTTATTAATATCGAATTATGATTTAAATACATTCTTTCATGGACACTTTTATGATATTCCCTTTGGTTATGCCTTATGACATGATTATGATACCCATTTCTATCCATGGGTAACCCTTATGTTTATTACATAGGTTTGATTCATCGTGTAGAACACATATGCATGAACATGTTAGGATGGTTGTTCCATGATAGCACTCCAATTAATTAGTTAATGTTTAGTCTCATGATACATCATGTTGGGAAAGGAAGTAAACCTATTTCCTTTATGGGACTTTGTCCACCATTTGGTATAGTCTTGGAAGTTAGCCTTGAATCATGTTTATGTCATGTTATATATTGCTTCCACATTACTATATATCCATGATTAAATGATACCATGTTCTATATGTTATGATTCCATATATTTATTCTTATGCCATGCATTTTTATGTCATCATGTCATGCCTTATAACTCGTGTGGTATTCTTTATCCCTATGTTAACTCCCTTACTGGGATTTTTAGCTCATCCCTTTGTTCATGTATTCCACGGTTTATCCTATACAGATGTAAGATCTCAAAGGAAGTTATGATCTCATTATGGAGATTAAATAAAATGATTTTTATTTTGGTTTTATGTTTTATAATCATGTACCTAGTCATCCAAAGATAATAGACTTTATAGCCCTCCGTTTTTATTTGATGGTTAATTATGCTTAAAATCATGTAACAACATGTGTAAAAGGATAGGGTTTATATAATTGGTATTATATCAAGATCTAGTTATTTTTGGATATTAGGACTAGATGAATTAAGAACCCTAAGGATAATTCTATAATCATGGATAACCTAGACTGAAACTTAGGAAATCACATGTTATGATATACCTTTCATTTACAAGTTTATTCTTCTATCTTCAAAATTTCCTTTTTATACGATAAATATTCAATCCCACCCCTAATTTTTTTTCGTTTTCTTAGTTAATGGTGGGAAATAAGAGAACTCATGACAAAAATGAATGTGATAGGAAATGTGATGATTTACCTAATGAAATAAAAAATATAATGGGAATGAGATCTCAAAATGTCATGAAAATACTTTCTCAACTAGATCAAGTTATGAACAATAACTTGAATCATGTGGAATGACATCATTATCCAAAAAATAGAAATTTTTAATCAAATAATTTATGTGAAAAAGGGATCTTACATTTCATGGAACTGCTGACCCCCTCATCACATAAAAATGGATTAACTCTATTGAAATGATATTATCTATCATACAATGCTCAGAAGAAGAGAAATTCATGATGGTGGTATATCATTTTTATGGGGAAGCTGATAAGTGGAATAAAATGATCAAAAAACAAAAAATTTAAGGATGAAATTGATTCCATGGATTGAGAATCATTCAAGAAAATATTTTTTAATAAATATTTTCCCCGAAATATCCATATTAAGATGGAAAGGGAGTTCCTCTAACTGAAGCCAAAGGAAGATGAGTATATCTTGGTGTATTAAGAAAACTTAACAAGACATGGAAGATATGAATCTATCTTTATCATGAACAAAAAAAGAAAAGTGTATTGCTACTTTAGTGGACTGAAGCTAAGTCTATGAAAAGTGTTGGTTATTTGAGACTTTGGCAGCTATGAGGAGATTGGTCATTGTTCCCTTAAGGTTGAAATGGAGATCAAAAACTCTGATTGGTCTCATAGTACCTAAGAAAAAATGTGGAAACTAACGTTTAATATGGGAGTATCAATAGATAAATCCCAAAATAGATATAAAACCCAACATCCCATGTGTTAAAAGTGAGGAAAGAAGAATCCTGGAAATTGCCTAAGAGGAACCAGGAGATGCTCAAATGTGGAAGAGAGGAGAATCAGGATAATTATTTTCAAATTGATATAAAGAAGCCCACAAATATAGAATAAGAAAAGAAGGTTTAGATCAACACCTATCCTATAGTGCAATGTTTCAACTGTAAGGAACATGATAATTATGTGATCCAATGCCCAAAACAAAGGGTTGTTGGAGGAAATCAACAATAAAAACCTCCAAGATGACAAAGAAGGGAATATGTTATAACTATTGTTGAGGTGTAGTACAACAATTATGTAGTGACATGCATGCTAGTTATTCATTCAATAATAGAGAACATACTAGTTGATTATATTTCTACACATACTTTAATATCTATTAAGTTTAGTAAAACTATTCAAACACCACCTCAAAATATGGAGGTTGAGTTATCTATGAGAACAAAAAATGGGAAAATATTGTATCCAAAGTATATAAATACTCCCCAGTTAATTTTTATGGACTAAACCTCCAAGAAAATATTATCATACTTTATTTGGTGGAGTTTTATGTTATATTGGCCATGGGTTGGCGATCTTTATATAAATTCAATATAAATTTTCAAGAAAGGGATATATCTCTTCACATCCCAAGGAATCCTCCAATTTTGTATAAGTGAAATGAAGAGGATGAATCTCGTTCACAATAATAATCTCAACTGGGGATATTATTGCCTTATAAGCAATTATATATAGCTCAAATGATTGAGATGAAGGATAGAATCATGCTCGAACACATTCCTATTGTGAGGGACTACAATGATGTGTTCCTTAAATAATTTCCTATTATTCCTCCTGACTGAGAGGTTGAGTTCTCAATTAAACTTATTCCTAGATCACTACCCATATTGAATAAGCCTTATAGAATGACCACCATTGAGTTGGAGGTACTGAATAATATATTACAAGAGAATCTAGGAAAGGGTTTCATAAACCAGAGTGCTTTACTATGGGGTGTTCCAGTCCTCTTCATTAAGAAGAAAGACAAATCAGTGTGCCTATACATTGATTATATTGAGCTCAGAAAAATAATGATAAATAACAAGTATAACCTTCCACGTATAGATGAATTGTTTGATAAACAAAGTGGGGAAAGTATTTCACTAAGGCAGACCTTCAGTCAGAATATCACTAATTAAATATAAAGAAGGAAGATATTCCCAAGACAGCCTTTTGAATGAGGTATGGACACTATGAGTTCATAGTGATTCCCTTCAAACACACTAATTCTCCACCAATTTTAATGGAATTAATTAATAGAGTCTTTAGATATTCCCTGAAAAAATTTGTGGTAGTTTTTATCAATGGTATTTTAATATACTCCAAGAGAAAAGAGAAATAAGAGGAGAATTTAAATACTATGCTAATGTTTTTGAGAAGGGAAAAACTATATGTAAATTAGAGTAAATTTGAGTTCTTGATGGACTAAGTATCATTCTTGGGGCATGTTATCACCAGTAATGGGATATATGTGGACCCTTCTAAAACAAAGAAAATCGAGGAGTGTCCTATACCAACATATGTAATGGATATCCATATTTTTCTTAGATTAGTTGGGAACTACCGACATCTTGTGATGAATTTCTCAAGATTCTCTGACCCTCTAACTAAGTCATCATAAAAAGGGGTAAAGTATGTCTGGATAAAAGAATGTGAAGAAATATTTAAGCATCTCAAGAAGAGGATAATCACTATATCTATGATAACACTACCAAAAATTGGAGAAGGTATTGTTATATATAATGATAATTCAAAAAAAGTATTGGGTGGTGTACTCAAGAAAAATGAAAAAGTGATAGCCTACGCCTCATGATAGTTGAAGATATATGATAAGAACTACCTAAAGAATTATATAGAGCTAGAGGATGTGATTTTTTCCTTGAAAATATGGTACAAATACCTCTATGGTGAGAAGTGTGACATATATATTTATCATAGGAGTATAAACTATATTTTCACAAAAAAGGAACTCAACATGCGTCAAAGGAGATGGTCATAGTTAATCAAGGACCACGATTTCTTTATTCACTATCATCACAAGAAGGAAAACATGGTAGTTGATGCTCTTAGAAAAAAATAACCTACTGCTCTATCCATGATGTAGATTTAGAATGACCTAATATTTAAGGAAATTCAAAGGATGGATTTGAAAATCATAATGATAGGGAATATATCCTATCTTTACCAAATAATTTCCCAACTATCTATCCAATTGAAGATCAAGGAAGCACAAAGGGATGATATAAAGATACAAAATAAGGTAAAAGTAGTAAAGAAAGGGAATATGCATGAGTTACACATCAATGGTGATGGTGTGATTTGGTTTGGAACTAGGATTTGTGTGCCTTCATCACCTGAGATAAAGAATGAGATACTGGATAATGCACACAACTCATATTTCTCCATCCATCCTAGAATTACTAAGATGTATCGTGATCTTTGAGAACACTACTGGTGGGAAAATATGAAAAAGGAGATTGTAGAGTATATCTCAAGGTGTTTGGTATGTTAGAAAGTAAAAGAAGAGTGGAATAATTCCAAAGGGATAATGAAACCATTTTTTATACCCACATAGAAATGGGAGAACGTTACTATGGAATTTTTCACTAGTCTCTTGAAAACAACCAAAGGAAATAATGTGATATGGGTTGTAGTGGATTGACTCACCAATACTACCCACTTTATCACTATTTGGGAAGATCTATCACTTGAAAAAAATTACAATATATATGTAAAGGAAGTGGTGAGGTTGCATGGGGTTCCACTTTCGATCATATCTGATGGTGATCCAAGGTTCGCAAAAAAATTCTAGAGAAGGTTTAAACATGATTTTAGTACAGAATTGAATTTTAGCATGAACTGTCACCCCAAAACTAGTGGCCAATCTGAAACGAAAATTCAGACTCTTGAGGACATATTAAGATCCTACTCAATGGAATTAAAAGGATGATGGGATTAGAATATCTCATTGGTTGAGTTCTTATATAAAAATATCTTCTACTCGATTATTCAGATGGCTTCATATGAAGCTTTGTATGGGAAGCAATGTAAAACTCCCACTTATTGTGATTAAGTTGGAGAAAGAAAGCTACTTAGACCTAATATTATGTGAGAGAGTTATCCAACAACATATTAAAGATTATCATAGTCAATAAAAAGAGCTTCGCTGACAACTATTAAAGGGATTTTGATTTTGAATTTGGATAAAAAGTCTTCCTTCGAATATCACAATGGAAGATAGTCATTTGGTTTGGAATGAATGGGAAGCTTAGAATAAAGTACATTAGACCCATTGAGATCCTTGGTCACATATGGGTAGTGACCTATAATATTGTACTTCCACTAACCATGGATCAAGTTAATGATGTGTTTCATGTTTCTATCCTGATGAATTACATACCCGAGCCCTCACATGTACTTAATTCCGATGTGGTACAACTGGAAAATGACCTATCGTATGAAGAGAAACTTGTAGAGATCTTGGACCATAGAGAAAAAGTACTACGCAACAAGATGAATCATCTTTTCAAAGTGTTATAGAGGAATTATAAGTATGAAGTGGGAAAATGGGAACCATAGTAAGGAATTAAGGAGAAGTACCCGCACCTGTTTTCAACTTAGAATGTAAAATGAAATTTCGAGGGTGGAATTTCATAAGGGGAAGAATGTAATGACCCAAAATTTTATCAATAGAATTTATCTTATTATAATTATCTTATTTAGTATAAAACACATACATCACATAGATAACCCAATTAAAACATTTAGAAAAATGAAATAAGTGATATTTATATAAATTAAGGAACCTATACCGATGTCGTAGTAACCTAACCGTTGGAATAGTAATATGACCATTAAGAATAGTAACCTTGACAGTGGAGTAGTAAACTAACCTATGAATGTATAAATAGTATTTAGGCATATTATAAATAAAAATATGATATATTTATATCATGGTATAAGTAAATAAATGTTTTAAAATGATAAATTAAGTGTTGGTATTTTTATAAGTTTTAAATATTTATTTACAATTTTATAAATTATAGAATGATTTAAAAGAAAAAATATTTTTATAAAATAGATTTATAAAACAATATTTTATTTTCTTATAATTATAAGATAATTTCATGAGACCTTACTTACTTTTTTAAAAGAGTTGTAAAATTGTTTATAATAATAAAATCAGTATTTTTTGATTAAATGATGATTATAATTGAAAATTAAATTTATCATATTTATACAATTAATTTCATAAAATGGATTCCATTTTTGAAATATACATGTCAAAAAATGGTTTGGGAATTTTTTTTTATTTTTATAAAATAGTTAAATTTTTGTGAATAGTGAAATATGATAATTTACAGTATTTAACAAATAAATGAATTACTGAGTCATGTATGATGTATAGATGAGGTAAGAATCCATTGGTTCAAACTCTCCAGAACCATTTATAGAACTTATTCACAATAATAAATACTATTGATATTTTTGAGCCATAATAATAAACAATGAATAAAATAATAAAAAACACCCCTCTCATCCCACTATATATACCACCCCTCACCACCTATTCTTTGTGGGGTATGTATTTTCTTAAAAAATAATTTATAAATATTTATTGATTTTGATGCTCACAAATACCCTTGTTTGTTTTACTATTGATTTTATTTTGATTGTATTTCATGAATTTTATATTCTTATCTTGAAATAATATTCAACTATTTATTTGTGATAAATATTAGTTAATGTGTTTGGAATAATCCTAAGCGTATTCTAGAAACACTATTCACCCTTTGTCGTTTACTGGAATTACTATTTATTCAATATGTCAAAGAAAGTAATGTATGAAACATAACTTACATTTATATTAAAGGATCAGTGAGTTTGGTTAATCAACCTTACATTTGAAGAGACATCTGGTTAAGGAACATTACATTTGGATAAGAACCTTACGTTTATCAGAAAGAAAAAGTATGGTTAAAGAACCCTATGTAAGTATGGAACATTACAAATGTATGGATTATCAACCTTACTTTTGTAATCAACCATACATTGTCAACCTTACATTTGGGAAAAGTGAAAGTATGAATAATCAATTTTATGTTTAGAGATTTATGTTGACGAGGATATACATATGGATCATTAACCCTATATTATGAATTTGAACCCTACATTTGTTATTTTTTCATTTTGTGAAGGAACCTTATGTTTGACTTTTCAATATCAGAAATTTGAATTTATGTCTTTATTAGAGATTTTTGAAACAGTATTTTCAGAATTTCAGGGATATTGAAAGCTCGATTTTGACTGATTTAAATCTCATTTTAAATGATTTAAAGATCCATTTATAGTGGAGATTTTTACCCCAATTCTTAAGGGAAGTTACAAATACTATGAGCTGTATTTTTTGAATTTTAATTCACTCATTTTATCAGGAATATTTTGCGGATCTGTAAACTGTGTTGGAGATTTATCATTATATATCTCTTTGAGTATCATAAAAAATACCCCCAGATCTTTGAAAATAATATTCATTTAATTCTTCATGTAAATTTTTTTACAGTATTATAACAATCAAGCATCTCAGAAACAAGGACTACATCTTGGAGATATATGTGTTTAATTCTAGAAGCGTGATGCTGTATTTTGGTTGTTGTTCTAAAAATCAAAGATCTCTTGTGAAACCAGATATCCTCAAATATATTTCAAAGTTTATTTTCTTCTGAATTCTAAGATCCATCTTTTGTCGGTTCCGTGCTACTATATCTATGATCTATATTTGTTTCTCATCAAAATACATCATATCTATCTTGAGTTTTGAATGCCAGTATTCAATAATGGTGGAGTGTCATCTTCTTACACTAAGGCGTGGTTTTATTGGTTCCCTGTAAACGAACCAGAAGGCTCTATTTTTTAAGCCTTTGTTTGTAAGGGTGATAACTTCCTGCACTCAGTTTTGGATCGGTCTTATGATACGAGGACCTTACTTGTGAAATTCACTAAGACCACAAAGAGAGTGAATGGTGGAGTGGACTAGGGGATCTTCATGACCCAAACAACTATAAGTTGTTGTCCTTGGTTCTTTGTTCATATCCATTGCGTATAATCTCATACAAAAACATCTCCAGCTCTATATACTAATGATGTGAATTGACAGATTTGTGAATTTTTTTAAAAAGGAAAAAATTCACCCCCTCTTGTGTTATCACTATATTCTTTCAGACCTAATATTTGGTATCAAATTTTGAGCTTTTCAATAGAGCTATAACAATCTAAAGGCATAAGATCTATATTAGTGATGGCAATGGAGAATCTGAAGGAAACAATGCCAATGGTTCATACTCCACATTTCAATGGTGAGAATTATGGATACTGGAAGTCTCAAATTATAATCTACTTAAAAAATATTTGATTTAGAATATACTCAAGGATTGTTACTCCTTAAAAAATTCCATAAAAACCTAAAACTTGGTCTACTACTACAGAATTTGAGTATGATATGAATTCAAAAGCAATGAATGCTATTATTTGTGGTCTTGGACCCAATGAAATCAACCATGTATCGCAATTACCAACAGCCTACGAAATGTGGAAGACAATTACAGTATCTTATGAAGGTATTGATAAGGTTAGACAAATGAGATATGCTATAATGAAATTAAAGTTTGATACTTTCAGAATGTATTATGGAGAGAGAATCACACAGATGAATGGAAGGCCGATAGAAATTATTAATAATATAACATCTTTAGGTGATCCTATCATCCAACCTAATCATAATTTGAACATTATAAGAGTTATAACTGTGAAGTGGAATGTAATTTCTAATGCAATCCTCCAATCATCACCTTTAAAGAATCCAAAAATGAGAGAATTGATTGGATCTTTAATGATGTATGAGGCTGAAATGGAAGATAAAGTTGAAGATCACAAAGTCCTAGTAAAAAAGTATAACACTACTTTAAAGGTTACATCCCAAAATCAAGATAGAAAAATGAAACAAGAATAAATAAATTAAGACTCATTTGATTCAAAAATTGAGATGGCTCAATTAGCTAGAAAATTCCTTAAATTATATATGAAGAAGAAATAATTAAGAAGAACCTTAAAAAAGGATGAGAATGACTCAAGGGATGTAAGATGTTATGAATGTAAAAAAATGGGTCATATAAGACATGTTTTTTCTTAATTGAAAGGAGAGAAGAGAAAGACAGAAAAGAAATATCAGAAGAATACTGATTATGAGAAAAAGGAAAAAAGAGCTATGAAGTCTATGTGGAGTGTTTCTGAAGACTCCAACATCTAATCAATATCTGGTTCAGAGAAAGAAGTATCGAATATAAAATATAATATATGTTTTATGGCTGAAGAATAGAAGGTACAATCCTACTATTCATCTAGTTTTGATTCTAGTTACTCAAATGATAAAATGGATGCCTACTGTACTATGCTCTAAAAAAGATATGACTCCCTATTAAAGAAAAAAATCTTTAAAGAATATTCATAATGCTATTTTAGGTTAAATGGATACTTTACTTAAACAACATCAAGAGTTAGTTAAGAAATATAGTTGATCTACTACAAATTTTACAGACCATGAAAATAAGATTAAAAAACTACAGGATGAAGTAGAAACTTATAAAAGTTCTGCTCTTATATTTACAAAAGGAGAAAATATACTAATTGAAATTCATGGTAAACATTTAATTAAAAGGAAAAAATTTGGTATTGGAAGTAAGAGTGAAAAACCCAAACTGTAAAAAAACTATTTTATTCGTGGATCTAACAACAAAAGCATGTCTACTGTTAAATGTTTTTATTATGGTATTAATGAACATTATTCTAATTAATGTTATTTAAGAAAAAATTAATTATGTGGTGTCAAACATGTTCATTATTCAAAAGAATTATCTAGTTTTAATTATAATAGTGTTGATCAAAATAAATCTTTTTGGATTCCTCAGTCTTTGATAGATAACACTACTGGACACAAAAAGATACGGGTAACAAAATTTTTTTTTGTTTAATTTGACCTTGTAGGTAATAGTCCATAGAATAGGAAATGATATATGATATATGGATAGTGGATGTTCAAGACATATGAGTGTAAATTCATCAACGTTTTGTAATATGACTAAAATAGGTGGAGGCCTAGTCACCTTCGATGATAATGCCAAAGGAAATATTGATGGACTCAGAATAGTTGGAGATCCAAATACTGTCTCAATTAATAAAGTACTCTATGTACAAGGATTTAAGCACAATATGATAAGTATCTCTCAAATTTGTGATGATGGATACTATGTTGTTTTTTCAAATAATTCATGTTCTATTTTTAGAGATAATTTTCTTAAATTTAGAGCACCTGGAACAGATAATGTCTACACTTCGGATTTAAATTCCTTGTGTAAATAGAATATTAACTATTTAACTGATAATATGAATGAGTCATTGATTTGGAATATAAGAAATGGTCATTGTAATATTTTTTCTTTACATATTTTTAAGAAATAATTAGTTTCATATTTAACTTGTCTTAAATTTTATAGTGATAGATTCTGTGATGCATGTCACATTTTCAAGAAACACAAATCTTCCTTCAAATCTTTAAAAAAAATTACTACTTAAAATCCCCTATAAGTTATTTACATGGATTTTTTTGGACCATCTAGAATAGAAAGTTTGTCTAGTAAATTATATGTATATGTTTTAGTTGATGATTATTATATATTTACTTAGGTGTATTTTCTAAAACTCAAAATGAATCTTTTTCTATTTTTGAATGTTTTTGTAAAAGTGTTGAAAATGAAAAACGTTTTAAGATAATTTAATTAAGAAGAGATCATGATGAATAATTTTAGAATCAAGAATTTAATTATTTTTTCTCAAATATGGGTATTAAACACACCTTTTCTGCACCATGAACACCTCAAAAAATGGAATTTCTGAAAAAATAAATAGAACTATTCAAGAATTGACTAGAACTATACTAAATGAATACAGTCTTCCATCCTATTTTTGGGAATAAGCTATAAGCACAACATACTATATTATAAATAAGGTTTTAATTCAACATATTTTCAAAAATATCCCTTGTGAACTTTAGAATAATATAAAATCTAAGGTAAAGTACTTTATGGTTTTTTGGATGTAAGGTATATATCTTGAACACCGAAGATAATCTTGAAAATTTCGATCCAAAATCTGATGAAGGATTATTCTTAGGATATTCTGCAACTTCTAAATCTTACAGAATATTTAATAAAAAGTCATGTATTTTTGAAGAATCAGTTCATGTGAAATTTGATGAAACTAACCCTTTTAATAAAGAGAATGATAAAATAGATGAAGTTGATGATTCTTCTAACAACATGAGACTTGATAAGTTGAAAAAATATTTTGAAAATATAAATAAAATTCACTCCAGTTTAGAAGAACATGATACTGATGAACCTAAAAGTGCTCTGCCTAGATATTCTAGAATCCTAAAGAATCACCCTTTAGAGACCGTTATAGGAGATCTTAACATAGGAATAAAAACTAGAAGAAGTGTAAGAAACCTAGTAGAATTTTATACTTTTCTATCTCAGCTATAACCTAATTCATTTGAAGATGCTTTAGAATATGAAAGTTAGATGTTATAAATGCAAGAAGAGCTAAATCAGTTTAAAAGAAATAATGTATGGAAATTTGTGGAAAGACCATTGAATTATCTAGTTATAGGAACTAAATAGATCTTTAGGAATAAATAAATGATCAAGTAATTATAACTAGAAACAATGCTAGACTAGTAGCCAAAGGGTATAATCAAGAAGAAGGTAGAGATTATGATGAAACATTTTCTCATGTAACTATACTAGAAGCAATTAGAATTATTTTGGCCTATGCATCTCATATGAATTTTAAATTATATCAGATGGATGTAAAATCTGCCTTTTTAAATGGATATTTAGTGGAGGAAGTTTATGTTGAGCAACCTCCTATTTTTGAAAATTCTCAAAAACCAGATTTTGTTTTTAAACTTACTAAAGCTATCTATGGCCTTAAAAAAGCACCTAGAGCTTGGTATGAAAGATTAAATTCATTTATTTTTAAAAATGGTTTTACTGTTGGTTTGGAAGACCCAAACCTATTAAAAAAAATAGTTTGTTCTAATTTATTATTAGTTCAAATCTATGTTGATTATGTTATTTTTGGAGAAACAAATAAAAAACATTGTAATGATTTTTTAGAACTTATGCAAAAATAATTTGAAATGAGCATGATGGGAGAATTAAATTTCTTTTTAGGACTTAAAATTTATCAAAAATATTATGGAAATGTATTAAATCAAAGTAAATACATTACTGATTTATTAAAAAATTTGGTCTAGATAATAGTAAGACATATTCAACTCCCATGGGTACTAATATTAAACTTGATTTGGATGAAATTGGATAACCAGTGGAAAACAAGCTATATAAAGTTATGATTGGAATTTTACTATATCTTAATGATAGCAGATCTGATATTATGTTTTCAGCATGTCTTTGGGCAAGATTTCAATCAAATCAAAAAAGAATCCCATCTTGCTGCTGTAAAAATGTTTTTTAGATATTTAAAGGGAATAGTTGTCCAATCTCTTCTTTATTCAAAAACTTCTGATTTTAATTTATTATTGTATTCAAATATAAAATTTGGAGGTTATAGATTAGATAGAAAAATCACTTCAGGAACTTGTCACTTTTTTGGAAAATTATTAGTGTCATGGTCAAGTAAGAAGCAACACTTTGTTGCACTATCAATCGTCGAAGTAGAGTATGTATCTGCAGGCAGTTGTTATGCACAAGTGTTGTGGATGAAAAACACTCTAATGGTCTTTGGACTTAATTTTAATAATACACTTATTTTATTGGATAATATAAGTTCTAGAAACATTTCACGATATCCAATAAGTCATTCTAGAACTAATCATATTGATATTAGACATCATTTTATAAGAGATCATGTTCTTAAAAAAGATATATCTTTAGAATTTTTTAACACTAAATATCAATTAGCTAATATTTTCACTAAACCACTTCCCACTGCTTGTTTTGATTTTATTAGTGGGTATTTAGGTTTATTTAATTTTTAATTATTTTATTTAATTTTATTTTATTTACTTTTATTTTATTTTAATTTATTTTAAACTAAATTTAATTTTTTGAATTTAATTTTCTTTTATTATTTTAATTTTATGATATTTGAGTTAATATATTTTATCTTATATTTATTTACACCATGTAATTATTATTTTTGTTTTCATAATTACTATGCGATACAAAAAACGAGGACATGTGTCATCTGTTAGAAACCCTTCGTCTTCCAAACCCTTTGTTTACCCAAAAATCATTTCACCTAACCCTCAATCTTTATTCATCCTTCCTAACCCTAGAAGTCAAAAACCTCAGATTTTTAAATATTCAAAAATGAAATAAAACCAAGAGAGTCGAAGATGGATAAGCAAGCAAGCCAAAATGACAAAGCGTTATAGGTAGAAAAATTCTTCAGGGAAAAGTGGTAGATCTTGAACGGTTATATCATATGAACTTACTCCTGAAACAAGCATAGGATTTTCAAGGACTCAAGACAAATTTCAATGACATTAACTCCGAATTTATTTATGAGGTATAACCAAACTATTTTTATAAGAGTGTGCAGTTTATTTTATGAGAATCATAAGATATGATTTTTTATAGTATCGAAGACAGGGATATCTCTATTTCTTCTACCAAGGTTTCAAATTTTTTTAACTTCCCACATGAAAGAGTTTTTTATTTTGATCTTAAATCGATTGGTGATAAGGAACATTATTCTAAATACATCATGTCTTTTATGTTCAACTCAACACACATAAGAAAGATGTTTGTTAAGGATTTAGAGGCTGAACATAAAAATATGATGAAGTTTATTCAGATAGGAATAGTGCTAAGAATGGTTGAAATGGAGAAATTGTTTTACCCAGACATGTATATCATCTTTATTTTTCAAAAGTATATCAAATTTAATTTTCCACGGTATTTACTTTGTTATATTCATTACTGATATTCAACAGATGCAAGAATGTATTTCTATCCATATGGATGGATAATTTCAAGGATTTTAGTTAAGAAGGACATGATCATACTAGTTGATGCAAGAGTCAAATGTCATCATAGTAATGTTTGGAATGCTATAACATTAAGAAAACATGGATTTTTATCGATCACTGTAAAAGGAAATATTTTTCCTATTGGATCTATGGAAGAAAAGATTTCAGGAGATTTTTCTCAAGGGGATAAAGCATCTGTTCAAAAGGAAGGTGTGGCTAAATCGTGAACAGATGGAATTTCTCAACCGACTCATTGGAGGATTAGATGTAACACATAAAAAGAGGAAGAATAGAGTGAAGAGGGACTTATTATTAAACCAATAAATAGAGATGCTTCTCAAGTTGAACAATAACTGTTGGCTTCTGGAGAAGTAACATAATCGATTCATTTAGAAGAAACATTCATTAAAGAGGAAATTCCAGTGGAGAGTCAAGCTAGAGAGTCTTCTATTATACCTATGGAAAATGAACAGATGCAAGAGAGCATTCTAGAATAAATAGTTCTAGAAAATAATACTAAAACTAAAAAAGTTCAATCAAATATTGTCAGAGAAGAAGTTATTGAACAAAGAGTTGTTCATGAAAGGAAGATTTTATAAGAATTAGTAATAGAAATTCAACTCTTGATTATAGATCCGAATATGGGATAGTCAAATAATATTTATGGCGCTCAAACTGATGTTTTAGATAATCAATCTTTTTCATGTGAAGAATAATCAATGAAAATAGTAGCAAATCCTTTGCCTGTTGAGGGTGAAAATGAGGCTATGAATGCAGATGAGGGGAAATCTGATTTATTATCTCATAAATTTGAAGAAATTGTGATTAAATTCAACAAGTATTAGGAAGAGAATTCTACTCTGTGATATGAGCTTGAAATTACGTAGAAAATGATTCAAGAACATAATGAGAATACTGTTTCTAGAATAGATTTTGATTCATTCAACAGAGAAATGTTAAATAATATTGAGAAGATTATATATGAAGCTATTTTAGAGAAATATTTTGAGGATTTAAAGTGGTATCTGGGAAGAGAGTTTGAATCAGTAAAAGGTTCAGTGAATCAGGCTAGTACATCTACTCCTACCTCTTCTAGAATTCCAAATTTGATTAGAAGATTTCAGTCTATTAAATATGTTATGGAAAACATTAATGATTGTCTTCAGGACCTTCAATGCAATAGTTCTCCTTTGTCAGTTATATTGGACAATCAGAAATTTCTTGTTGATTTGTTAACTCAAAGAGATCCTAGAATTAGATTGATGGTAAGGCAGTTTTTAGAAAAGTTGGAGCTATTCATGAAGTAAGAGGAAATTCTTCATGAGTTTCTGAAGGTCAATATAGTAGATAATCTACATGTCAATAATGACTCCAAGATGTTGATAATTAAGATGGGAGATAGTTTAATTAAGAAGCTAAGATTGCATATGGCTGAGCTAAAGGAGATGTTTGAATCCATTCAAAATTCAAACCCTTCCAATCCTCAGTCTTTTTTCCTACATTAAACCCTGACAATGACAGTTTTCATTTATTAGACATAATTTTCATTATATTAATGTATTTATTGATCAATGAACTTGTTTTCAATCCATATTTTACATTTTATTATTTTAACTGCTTTTATATCTTTTTTTCTATTATCCAAAATAAAATTCTCTTTATTCATTAAAGTTACTTATAACATTCACTTATCATTCTGTTCAATATTAAATGCATTTTAATCTGTTTCTATACTTTCATTTTAATATCATGAAAAGGGGGATAAATTTATATGAACACAACATTTATTTTCTTTGAGAAATTTAAATAAACACAACATTTATTTTCTTTGATAAATTTATATAAACATAAATATTTCTTTGAAATTTACCTTTAGGGGAGAACATTAAATATCTATTCTTTATCAAAATAATTCTGTCAAATCAAAATTATTTTCTTTTAATGTTTAAAAAATTCTAAAATTATTTTAGTAAGATTATAGTTTTAATTTATGGGTTTTGTGATCATCAAAAAGAGGGAAATTATTGGGCATGTATTGTCTCAACAAATGCTCTATATATATTATTGATTTTGATACTCACAAATACCCTTGTTTATTTTACTAATGATTTTATTTTGAGTGTATTTTACAAAATTTATATTCTTATCTTGAAATAATATTCTACTATTTATTTGTGAGAAATTTTCATTAAACTGTTTGGAACTCTTTTAAGCGTATTCTGGAAACACTATTCAGTGTTTGTTGTTTACTGGAATGACTATTTATTAATTATGTCAAAGAAAGTAACGTATGCAACATACCTTACGTTTATGTTAAATGATAAGCATGTATAGTTAATCATCCTTACATTTTATGAAATGTATGGTTAAGGAACATTATGTTTGGATAAGAACCTTACATTTTCTAGAAAGAAAAATTGTAGTGAAACGACCCTACATAAGTATGGAACTTTACAAATGTATGGATCATCAACCTTACTTTCATAATCAAACTTACATTGTCAACATTAAATTTATGAAAAGTGAACATATGAATAATCAATGTTAGGTTAGAGATCTATGATGATGAGGATAAACGTATTGATCATCAACCCTACATTATGAAGTTGAACCCTAAATTTTTTATCTTGTCGTTTTGTGAAGGAACCTTACGTTTGACTTTTGAACCTTAAAAATTTGAATTTATGACTTTATCAGAAATTTTTAAAATATTCTTTGAGGAATTTATGATCTATTTAAAGCTCAATTTTGACTGATTTTAAGCATGTTTTAATTGATTTAAAGAGTCGTTTATAGTGTATATTTTTATTCATATTCTTAAGGGAATTTACGACTACTCTGAGTTGTATTTTTTAAATTTGAATTCACTTGTTTTATCAGGCATATTTTGTGGAACTTGAAAACGTGATAGATATGAATCATTATATATCTCTATGAGTATCATAAAAAATATCCCTGGATCTATAAAAATATTATTCATTTAATTCTTCCTGTGAAAAATTTTTACAGTCTTATAGCGATCAAGCATCTCATAAACAATGACTACATCTTGGAGATATATGTGTTTAATTATGGAAGCGTGGTGCTCTGTTTTTATTTATGTTCTTAAAATCAAATATCTCCTATGCAACATGATCTCTTTAAAGATATTTCAATGTTTATTTTATTCTAAAACCAAAGATCCATCTTTTGTGAGTTGTGTGCTGCTACAACTGCGAGCTTTATTTGTTTCTCATCAAACTACATCTTATCTATCTTGAGTTTCAAATTCTTGTATTCAATCATGGTGGAGTGTCGTATTCTCACACTAAGCTATTTTTTTATCAGTTCCTTGTAAAATAACCAAAAGTATCTGTTTTGTAAGACTTTTTTTGTAAGGGTGACAACTGCCTACACTCAGTTGTGGATCAGTCTTATGATACGAGGACCTTACTAGTGAAATTCACCAAGCCCACAGAGAGGGTGAATGGTGGAATGGACTTGGGAATATTCATGCACCATACCACTATAAATTGTTGTGATTTGTTCTATGTTTATTTATTATACAAATACTCTCATAAATAAATGTTTCCAGCTCTATCTATTGTTAATGTGAATTGACAGATTTGTGATTTTTTGAAAAGAACACAATTCACCCCCTCTTGTGTTATCACTATACTATTTCCAACCTAACATTATCATCACACATTATATGATTTGGATATTTCCTATATTTTACTAAATTCTTCTCCAAACCCTATTCCTCATTTTCTAGTCTTTAAGTTCTCACAAAAAGACCATTTTCATGTGCATTAAGGAGGTTCTCAAGGTGACAATATTCAAGAGGTAAAATCCTCCACCCTTCTCTCTTAAATTCTTTATTCTATGTCATATTTTAATCCAGTATCCAAAGTGACATGATAACTCTAGTATCATACATAAAATTTAATTTTATTATGTTAACATAATATCCATTTTCAATTATCTTCCCTTCTCTTTATATCTTAAAAATAAAAATATCATTTGTAATGTGTCAATTCACCACCATCATGGACAATAATTTTTCATTTTATATTACTGCATTCAAGGATGGTAATAAAACAATTATAATGGTTAAACATGATTTTAAAATGTATATTATAACTTTTTTATGTTCTGGAACTAACATATATACATAATATTAAATAATATAATAAAATTAGTTCATGATGATCAAAGAACCACAAAAAATAGACTAATCATTTTTCATTGGAATTTCACCTAATGAATCTTTCTCATATTTGAAAAAAATATGGTACTATTTAAATTTATGGTGTTTCATAAATATAATATAATTCTAATTCTGAATTTTTTCTTCCATTTGAAAATAACTCCCATAATTAAATTCAAGTGAATCAATCGTAAAATCATGAAATAAATTCTCTCAAAATGAAAAAATTAAACATTATAACTAATGAAAATATCCATAAATGAAAATAATAAAATTAAAACAATTAAAATATATTTATAATAGGTTATGAATTAATTAATTAATGGATCCAATTTTATTATCCAGGAAATTAAGTGCAAGTGAGGAACACTTTTGGAAAAAATGTAAGGGATTATCTACTAACCACTATTTTTTCTTTGTGTAATGGTTTCTACCAAATTACCCCAATGTATTTATTAATTATTATTATTCACTCCTCCTACATTATCTGTGTATTTTCTAAGATTATTTACCTATCTCAATTATTATTTCTTTGATGGGTAAATACATGTTTTATAATGTTTCCTTTTCAATTATTCTTGATAAGCAAGACCAATTCAAGGGAATTTCCCAATTTCTTACCCATTTTAAGGTACACTCCACAATCTATTTTAAGACAGATAAATTTTTATAAAATAAATCTTTTTATCATTAAAAAAAATATTAATTATTTTTTGGTTTTATGCTAACAATTATTCCTTTTTCCTATTTAAAGACTTATATTTTTCCTTAAAGTACACCAAAGTGCCTCATTTCTATAGTTTCCTAAACACTCTTTTTACTTCAGTTGGAAATAATTTATCATGGTATATACCTATTTTCCCTTATAAATGTCCATGTATGATTTAAATTCATTCTTTCATAGACACCATTATGATATTCCCTTTGGTTATGAATTATGACATGATTATGATACCCATTTATTTCCATGGGTAACCCTTATGTTTATTCCTTATGTTTGATTCTTCATATGGAACATATACGAATGAACATGTTATGATGGGTGTTCCTAGATAGGAATCCAATAAATTTTATAATTCTTAGTCTCATGATATGTCATGTTGGGGTAGGGAGTAAACCTAATTCCTTTGTGGTACTATGTCCATGATGTGATATAGTCTTGGTAATTAGCCTTGAATCATATTTATGTCATATTAAATATTGCTTCCAACTTCCTATTTATCCATGATTACATGATCCCATGTTCTATATGTTATGATCACATATGTTTATTATTGTTCCATTCCATTTTATGTCATCATGTTATTCCTTTTAACTCATGTTATATTCTTTATTCCTATGTCTATTACTTTACTAGGCTTTTTAGCTCATCCCTTTGTTCATGTATTCCCTAGGTTATCCTATACAGATGTAAGAGTTCAAAGGAATTTAGTATATCATTATGGAGATTAATTAAAAGATGTTTTTATTTTGTTTTCATGTTTTGTAATTATATACCTAGTCATCAAAAGAAATTAGACTTTATAATCCTTGTTTTGTATTTGATGGTTAATTATTATAAAAAAAATGTAAAAATATGTGTAAAATGTAAAGGTCATTATATTCATGTCCTCAAATTTATAGATTTTTTCTTGATATTCATTTTATTCATAATGAAAAACTCAGGATGAATATTTAAATTTTCATAGTATATATCATGATAAATAATTTCTACTTTATTTGAAAGAGTTATCTTCATCAAAAACAAAATAAAATAGGGAAAAATTAATATGATAAAAAAATCATCAAAATAAACAAAATAAGGATATAATATAATATTAGATAGGTTTAAATGTGAAGAAATAGTATATAGATAAATTATAAATATGGAGAAATTAAATGTTTGAGAAAAAAGTAATAATAATGCTCAGTGAGATGTATTTATAGATATGAAAAATAAAGTAGCAAGTGCGCAATGTTAAAAAAATGAAAATCACTCATGCGTATCTTAAAAATTTTTACATAAAACATTTTAAGTTTTTTTAAACCATGTTTTATAAAGTAAAATTTTAACATTTACTTTTTTTAAAAAATAAATTTAAAATCAATAGCTGCAAGCTTTTTATGTCAATTATTACTAACATGTTAAATAAATTTTCTACTAGTGTTATCTTATCAACCTTTTTCAATGCTATACTTTCATTATATTTTCAAGTAAAAACAAATTCTATATATCAAAATAACTAAGTTTCTAGATTTATATAGACTATGATTCCCCTTTTGACATAAGGATTCCACAATTTAAAGCTTATCTTCATTAACTTATCATTGAAATTGTAGCTATATAACCACTAGTTTAAAAATTTTATTAGAGAGTTTAAAATCAACCATTTTTTATATAACTCTTTCACATCCCATAGTTACTTCAAAAAATTTATTTCTATTATAAATATTTAGGCTCTATAAAACACTTATAAGCTATATTAGGCTTCAATTTCTACTTATTTATAGAAACTTTAACTATGTTTATCACTTGTGGAACATTATACTTTTATTCTCATAATTTACTCCTTAGTCAAGAGTATATTGAATATATTTATCCACATGATTTAAACCAAAAGTTTTATTCCCAATGGAATCACCACCACTTATTCAGAATAATTGTAGATTTTTAATTTGAGCTCAAAAAATATTCCAGTTATAGTTTCACTCTCATAAATTTTTAGTGAGTGAACTTACCACTTTATAGAGTTATCACCCATTACTCTAAGCCTATGTAAGTCAAATATCAATGTAGTAAATAGGAGAATATGTTAACAACATCGATATTTCTATTACAATCACTTATCTCTATAAATATTTTAAATGTGTGATTTTCTCTTCCTTCAATTATCTCCTTTTGATCTCAACCACACTTTCATAAGATCGTTAAAAACTAATTATTAAAGAACATAATATGTTTTTCATACCACATGTTGTCCATATTAATTCCACTTATGGTAAAATCGTGAAAATACCTGTAGTCCATGATATTACTTTATTCACAGAGTTTCTCTATTTTACTAAATGATGTAAGTCACCTTTAAATCATTAAAAATTTCTTCTCTAAAATGCCTTCTACTTAGACACCTCTTATTACCACTTTTCCATAAATTTTGAGTTATCCTATTTTGTTTTTAGTGTTTTAAACCACTTTGTATAACTTGAAACTTATTATTAACTTTAATATTTTTCTTTATTCCACTTAATAATTCATATTAGGATTTGTTGGAACTTTTAATTTCATATCAAGATTAACATCACTTGAAATTATACCTCACTACTTGTAATTCCATATTTAGCAAGACACCACTTTATCTTATCATATTGGACTATTATTCTAATTTTAATTTCTCCATCACCACTTTTATACTTATATCTTATATTGATACCATTTTTATTACTTTTAATTTGCTTTTTCATACATATTCTTATAATGAATTCATCTTTTTTTCAAATTCATTCACCCCATGGATCACATATCACCTTTTAAACCTGTATCACTATAAAAAAATTATAGTAATTAAATGTATGGGGAGAGGGGTGATTCCCAAATATCCTCATGTAGAGTAATGTTGTTGGTCATGTTGAAAATATCCTTTCCATCCATCTTTCTTCCAAGACTTTTTATTGGCCATCTTTTGAGTGATAACACTTGTACAAATTTCTTTCTAAATGTTTAATTTTTCATCCTCTATCTTTTTTCTGATTGAAATCCATCATTATCACGAGACTAATAAAACTTGTGCATATTTCTTCAATATATGCATTATTTTTTCCTTATATTATGGTATTTTCTATAACACTTAGTAATTCTTCTTGATTTTCTTCCATGATATCCATTAGAACTGCCTCAAAATCACTTACCCTTGGTGAATCTTTATTCAATTTTTTTCATTCAACATGAGTATCATTATTATTCATCCTCTATAATTTAATCTTTTAATTTAATGATAGATACTATGAATAACCCACCATTGGTTATTTTTGGATACATCATTGTATCACATCATTACTTTACTACAACCTGATGAATCTATTTTTTTTAAAAATGATTTTTCATCCTTTTATTCTTCCACCCCATTGACATGAAATGAGGGTTTTATTCTTGACACCTCTACCATCCTTATTACTCTACCTGTGTTCCATATGTTCAAATTTAGAACATATAAATCACCTCCGGATAAATTCACACTTCATGTAGATGAAACAAATTTACTTCTACCATTGAGAACTGTTGATTCTAAACACACATCCATGAGGTTTTCAATAACTCCATAATATTAAAAATTCAACAGAAAATTTATTTTCAAACCATTTATTTCGGATTTAGTAAAAAAAATCAACAACTCATCAATTTTATATTTTTTTCATCGTATGATCCCTTTGTTTACACTTCCTTGAGAGGTATCTATTTCTTCCACTTTGAGGATCTCACCCTTGTATCAAACTCCTAAATATTTACATCCTTATCCTTTAAGTGTTCATTCTTATTAGTGATTATAAAAAAATTTTATATATTTCATCCTCTCTTTGATTTGTATTTTTAAAGGAAACAAATTAGCTTTAAGATCTATTTACATATCCATTTTATCTTCCAATTCATGTGGAAGTTCTTTGAGTAGGTCAATTTACCCTTTATTATTTTCACTCATATATCTAACTAATTCTTTCATGGATAATTCCTCTTTCATCAACCAATTTTTCTCTATGACCAATTATTTAGTTAACACATAATACACTCCATAAATTATATCTAATTGGTCCACCATTTCATATAATGCTTGGATCACATCTCGATCACTGTAAGAAATTACTTGAGATTGATGAATCGATGTCATTAACACTTATTACATTGAATCAAAATCTTTTTTAATCTACATGGGAAATCCTATATTTCTTGTTTGATAATAATCTTTTGAAATAAGATTAATTCTCTATATATAAATAGATTCATAAAGAATCATCTTAATTGGAGTTTTTATCTTCTTGAGAGTCTTGTTCTTATTACTACACCTATTATTTACTTTTAGAAATTGGTAGATTTCTCTAATTATATCCATTCAAAGATAATCATCACCTAATCTATAATTTCATCTTGAATACAACTCAAAAAATAATTATATTCTATTGGTTCCCATTTCCTATAACATCTTCTATGTATCAAATGTACTATCATAATGAATGATATTATTGAGTATTTCACTGATTATTCCTCTAAGAAGGATAATTTTTGTCTTCACATCACACATTCTTTCACTATGTATAGTCGAATCAATATCTCGATTTATGTATTCTATAAATTTATCACCATAATCTTAAAAAACCAAATAATTTCCTTTTTATATCCATAAAAGTTAGAACCATTTAAAATACTATGCCTCATTATTCATTCCACAAATAAAAAAATAAATATGATAAATTAATCTCCAAATCAAATAGTCTCTAATAAAACTTTTTGGGAGAAAAGTATTATGATGTAAGTACTGGGCACCTTGAGGTGGGGGGGGGGGGGGGTGAATCAGGGTTATATAAAATCCTAAATTTTCTTTCAAAACCCTTACACATTATCAAATATTATTATCATGTGAGTAGGAATATGTTTAATCTATCTTTCCCTAGATTTATCTCTTATCTAATAACAATTATAAATATAGAATGTACAAAAAAATAACACATAGATTTAACTTGTTTTATCTTCACTAGGATATTTCTAAGTAGCATACACATGGTAATGTGATGGTATACCAAAATCCACTATATGTACTACTTGAAAGATGAAAATTTTGGTTATGGTCACTTCACACCCTGACTCATGGCCATTATAAATGATTCTTAGATGACACAATACCTCCCAAGGGTAAATTACTCTACTTCCTTATCCACTGACTAGTTCTAGGAAATATTCCTCAGTTTATAGACATAAAGGTATCTCCAAGATCAATATGTAAGTCTAATTTTGTGTACATCATAAACATTATAATTGATGCTTACTTATAATCCACCTCACTGTAATTATTATACAATACTAGATATGAAAAAAATTATCAATTAGAGAGTGAAAGAAATTCATTTTGATCAATGTTTATAGTAATAAATTTCTTCTTCTAGATGATGAATACTTCCAATATAGGAATTAACATTATACACTCCATATTTGTCTCCAACAATCCAGATATGATCAATAAAAGTCTATCATCAATCAACCTTTCATTAACAACCCATATATATCAATACAATCCTATAAATAAGATATCCTATATCTATAGAATTAGATTTAAAAAATAAATTCTCTTATAATCTCTAGAACTATTATAATAGTTTCAATATAAACTGTCATCTCTAAGATCTTAATTCAATGGATATGATCAATTATCCTCCATTTCAACTTTCAGTATCATCTTAGCTCTCCCTAACCAATGTTTGTATCAAATTTCATCTAAATATATTAAGTATATATCCAAAATATCAAACCAAATCTCATCCTTTTAAAATTAAAATACAATATTAAAAATATTCTTCAATTATATAAATCATTCCATTATAGGCTATATTGTGGTGTGATGTGCTTTGACTTAAAAATATTGTAGTATAACACCCTTCTTTGTGACATGATATTTATTCATATTCAAATCCTAAACTAATAGATTTTATCTCATTTAAAAATACTTGAAAGTTGTAACTTGATTATTCAAACCCATATAGAACATGAATTTATTGTGGCGTGACGTCCACCTTTACAACATAATGCATTCAACCCCAATCAATTAGAGATGCATTAAAATTTCATGACCTTCCATACTCATGGTGAAATAAAAATCATCATGGTACCTAAAGTTATGTTATAGAATGATATCACTTTCCTCATTCCTGAGTATCTATTACAGTGTGATGTACCACCAACTGTGGTGTGATATCCATGTTTCTCCTGAGACACCCCAAACTAACTTTTTTATGGTTTATTCATTATGCTGAAGCTTTTATTGTCATGATGTGCCATTTTATATTATGGTGTGACTATACAATATCTACTCTTCTATATCTTGGATTTATTGCTATGTAAAAATAATGGCATAACCACCCACATTGTGATATGATTTTGTGTCCTTCACCAATAATCACCACCAATCATTGATAAGCTTCCGTATTTTTTTCAAGCTTCATCATATGATTAAATAGGATAAGATAATAATCTTAAACCTCTTAATTATTCCATAAAATCTAGATCAAGACGTGATTATTTATGGAGGACCCAAATCTTCATCAAATTTAGTTTCCATATATGGTAGCCATATTTATCTTCAGACATGCATCACTATTTCTCAATGTGCAACATTCTCCACTTTCCATAATCTTCCAATAAGATAACCCTTGATTTTCTAATATGACCTCCATTTAGATTTTGTTACTTTATCTATAATCTAATTCAATTTTCAATACACAACCTCTTGGTTAACATCAGTTTTCAACTTATTCATCATTGATATCCATAAATCATCTCTATTAAATCCACCATTAATTGACTACAAATCCAATAAAAAACTACACAAAATTTAGTTGTAAAAATGTTTTTGGGGATGAGGATTCTCATAATGATGATAATGGTGATGATAGTAATGGTAACTATAATGATGATATTTTATATCTAGATAGAAATTTAATTCATTTATAACTTGTTTTGTTTGAACTATAAGGTATTCATACAATCCATTTTTGACTTACTAAACAAAATTTTATTGTATATGTAAATTATCAAATGAACATCATGTTGTAAACTATTTAAATGTAAATTATATTATTTTTGATGTTCTAAAAAGTATTATTATTGATACTGATACTTTTTTAACTAGTTTGTTTCTACCATAGTTGAATTATGTATGTTTATTGATGGTAAAAACTTTTATAGGTGTAGGCTGTAAAGGCTAGGTTTCTTGTGTAAAAATTCGTTATATCCATATTTAAATTGAATCGTGGTAGTATATATATAGACATGGTTCTTAAATCATGGCTATAAAACTTTGTACTAATAGTTTGTAAAAACTTCTGGTATAGACCAATGCAGATGTTGGTATTTTCTACCATTTTGTAAAAAACAACTATAACATATAACCATGATTTTAGAAATTATAGATATGGTTCTCATATGTGTGTATAACCCTCAATTCTAGTAGCGATGTCATGAACACCGTGGCTATAATGATCAAATCCAATATTGATGCCATCAACACTGTATATAATATATCAAATAATATTATTATTTATTTTATAAAAATATTTTATATGAAATAAATTACTTAAATAATTAAATTAATAATTTAAATTACACCACCATATGATTTTAATATAAATTTTCACACTCCTAAGAAAATAACCTAAATACAACTGAAGGGTAAAAATCATATCCTTGATCCAATGAAATGATAAAAATTTCTTTTTAAGATCAATAAAATTACTATTTTACCATTTATAGACAAAACCATTAAATTTTCACAAACTCCCAAACATCAAATTTTCGAGTGTCTTCTTCACACACCCCTTTTAAAAATATTTTGATAAAAAAAACTTCAACAATAATAATAAGAACGGAAATAAACACACAAAAACTTTTATTACTTAAAATCTCATCATTACATCAAAGTTATATATAAAAAATCAACAAGTCAGAACAATTCATGATATTGTAAATGCATCTAAGATTCCCTCTTCCATGTTCTTTCTTTCATACCATCATTACTGCATAGAACTTTCACTTAGTGAATAAATCGCCCATGAACAACTTTTCTGTAATGACCTAAGATTTTGGATCCATTAAATTAATACCATATTCGATAGATTGTGTCATAATGAATTTAATATCATGAGATTTAAAAAAGTACAATATGTTTGATAACATGTATGATATAGAACAGCAAGATTAATTTTTTTTTTAAAATATTATTATATAAATATGACAATTATAACCTATCCGTTAAATTGGTAGGTATGAATAGGATTAAATAATTTTAGAAATATATATAAATATTCTAATAAAAAAGAATTAATTGATTAATTATTAGTAAATAAGAATTCAATTTTTAATAAATACATTTTATTCATCAAAAATGTGTTTTCTTCAAAAATGGTTTTTTTATTTTCATGAGAAAATATTATAATTAATTTATAAAAATTTTATAATTTTTATTTGGTAAAATGAAATTAATTTTTTAAATCAAAATATCAAAATTATCTTATTGTGCAATTTTGGGAATTTTTTGAAAAGTTTTATTTTTTAGTGAATAGTGAAAAATATAGATTTGCTTTTGAAAACTATATATTTTTTAAAAGTATTTATAATGTAAGATTATATTTTTGATTAGTTTTTTAAAATTTAATTAATTAATTATGATTAAACAAAATCTAATTATGGGTTTTGAAATGAATTTTATACATGTAATTATTATAAGAATGATTTATACTTAAAAAAGACATTTTTTCTGAAAAACATTTTGTCGTCGTGTTTTGTTGATTTAATTTTAAATAAAATCTTGTCACTTATATATTTTTAATTTTTTTAAAAATAGATACCATATTATTAATTATTGGATCCAAAACCATTTTAATTTTGGATATTATGAATAGTAACCATAGTAAATTTTGATTTCCATGGTAAGGGTAAATCGGGTAATCAAGGGTTAAAAATTATATGATAAGGACTAGAAAATGACTATAAAACCTGACTTAATTTTATTTTATGAATTAATTTAGTCCATAATCATATTATATTTGGTTATATGACCTTTTTTCTATTTTAATCTGACTATAACATTTATAATATTTTTTGTAATGAAAAGTAAAAAATGTCACACTCTTGTTTTTGAAAACTATAATATTTTTAACTTAGGTATAACTGGAGAATATGTTCAATTATAAATATTATTTCAAAATATAAATGATTTATATTCCTCATGATTATTTATTTATAGTTTTTATATAATAAATAGTTACCTTAAATACTTACACAACATTGATGTAGTAATTATTCAATTAATGGAAAATTAAATAAATGATATTAAAAATAGTAAAATTAGTATAATTTGAAAGCATTAAAGTGAAAAATTAATTTTATAACTAAAACTCATATGTTATTTATGTATTAAAGTAATTTATTCAAGTTTTATTTATTACATTGGTGTTATATAATTCAAAGTAAACGAATAGTTCTAAAATTGACATTATTAGTATTTTATGATAATAATATTTTATTAAATGTTATAAAATTCATAAAAATCCAATATTAGTACATGTTATTAGTATATTTTCTAAACAATAAATCATTATCCATTTATAGTCTATTTTTTAATTTATAGTAACTATCACGACCCTCAAAGAGTAAAAAAACCTTGTTGTTGTGGTAAGTGTGAAAAGTGTTAATAGGGGTTAAAACAAAAATATAAGGGTAAAAATGTGATCCAAACATGTCCAAAATTTATTATATGAGATTATTTAAAATAATAATAATATATGCTAATATTATCAATTTGGATCCATTTCTACATCACAATTAATTTATATTAATTTAATATTTTAATAAATTTCAAAAGTGCCCCTCCCCTCTCTTATAAAAAGGGAACCACTTATTATCATTTATTAATACTTAGAAACCAATTTGTTTTGGACAATATCTACCCAAATACCTTAATAACATCACTAACCATGTTCTAGTGGCATTAGTTTGTACAGAGTACCAAATTTATTGGCATTAAGGTGTAAACAAATGGAGGTTGTCAAAGAAGAGATATAGTTCTTAATCGAGCGTTTTTGTTTTATTTATTACTAAATTTCATTAAAATATTATCCAAATACGATGATATAATTATTTCATTATATTAAATATATTATGATTTTATTATGTTAGTGTAATAACCTATATACATCTCCAACTTCTATCAGATGGGAAATGAAGTCACTGTTCATGTGTATGACATACTACCACCTCATAGACCGATGTAATTCATTTTCCATCACCACCTATGGAAGATAGTTATAATGATGAAATTAATATTTATATATTATATTAATGAAATATTTATCATTTTTAAAGGATAATATATCATTTAATTTTTTAGCTTTCCAGTCACTAAAAAATGATAACGTCGTTCGTGTGTACTTGTGGACTACAACCTTCATGGAGTGATGTGATTCATTTTTCATCACCACATCACATGAATTATATATATATAAATATTTAAAGAATTAATATGATATTTATGATATTATTTTTATTATGTAAATATAAAATAATATTTAACTTTTTTTCATAATGATCATTGAAATATGGAAATGTTACTCATGTACGACCTATCATCTCCATGATCGTAACATAGTCAATTTTTCATAACTGTATTTAATGATTGGTTTTAAAATTATAATTTAATTTTAAAAATTATAATTAATTAATTATTATTACTCTATATATTATTGAATAATAACACATTTTATCATTTTTAGCAGACCAAATATGTTTCAAAATTTTGAACTGAATGACCTCGAAACACCCAATGTGGACTTAATTAATCAAGTAATTAAATATACATTTAAAAAAATAAAATAAATGGATTAATTATAATATATTAAACCTAGAAAATTTTATTAATAAATAACATAATTTATATGATTTTATTATATAGGTGTTAAATTACATATATAGAAAGCCTAGACTTGAGTTAAGATATTTCATCTCAATTTATTTTCATTGAGGCATATTTTATTGTTAAGAACCTAATTTATATTATATGGTGTATATAATTACCCTTTTATATATAATATAATGAATCATAAAAACTTTATGATATTTTAATTTTCAATTTTAATTATTTTATCCAAAGGTATTTGACTTGGAAGTTACCAAGTGGTAAAACATTTCTTAACTAGATTTCTTTTCATTGGGTTATAATTATTCTTAATTGAAATTTTATGCCATTATTATCTGTGAATATATATACCATTTTTTTATTCTTTATTCCAAATTTTTTATGTGGATTTATATTTTTTATATATAATCTCTCCATAGATTAATTCTAAATTCAATGATATGATCTTTGTAAGGGTAATTCGTCTCAAATTCTGATTATTTGGGACATATAATAATGATATACGCTTATATTCCTTTATTAGGTATATATAATACCAATTTTACATGTTATTTCATTAATATCCTTATGTTAATGTTATTTAAAGTTTAATTTGAAGTAATTTTTTAATTGGAATTCCAATTGAAAAGTTACCAAACATGAAAAAGTTTTTCGTTACAATCTCCTTTATTTTAGGATTGTTTATGTTCAATGTTACTTTGAAGGAAATAATACGTTTTTATTTACTTTAAACACATCAATTTTCTTCTACTATGGATACTAATGTGTTTTACATGCTTAAAATGCCATTTTATCCATTATTGACAAATAAACATCAAGAAATCTATTTGTAAGTGATAACGATCTTATATCTTCTTTTAGATCATGAATATTTCTCTTCAATTTCCATGTTTTCTATAATGTTTTCAAAAAAATTATTTTATAAAAACAAATTATTTCTTAAATTTATTTTACCTTATATTTCAACTTCTTTTAAATAGTATTTAAAGGAAATTTCTTAATATTTTCCAAATGGGTTACTTTATAATTTTTTTAAAATGTTTAAAAAGAATGTTTATTTCTAATATTTACAACATGAATAGATTTTAGCACCATCATAACCATTATTTTATTTTAATATTTATTTTTAAGTGACAAATAATATTTTCAAATAAAAATGTTTTCATATTATTTTATGAATTTTTAGTTTTTAAAAGTAATTTCTTAAGTGAAAAGGTTATTTTAGTCAAGAATGTTTTTCATGATATTTTAATCGTACATACATTACTAAAATCGAAAAACACTTAATGTAAGATATTATCCACTTGAGATATTTTGTAATGAGAAAATCCTCATTATTTCTTTGGAGAGATTGTGAATTTTTCAAAGAGATTATCATGGAACCCATTTATTTTCCAGGGGTTAATCATGTAATTAATGGAATAATGGATGTTTCTATGATATTTATGTTGAAATTTAAGATATATATACCTTAATCATGTTATGGTTCTTGGAAATTATTTATGATAATGGGTGATTATATTATAGACTATGAAAATTGGTTATTTTATTAACCAAGGATAGGTGGTTTCTTTATAAATTAAGGATGGGTGGGTCCATGATATCCCTCCAATGAATTGGGTATGGAAGTTGACCATATGATTATTCTATTTTTAAGAGTGATATATAAATTGTTTTCCATGTTTTATATATGTTTTATCTATGATTTATATATTTTTTATGAAAATTTAATGATTTTTCAAGGTACGATGATGAGTTTATGTTTAAAGAAACTTACTTGATACTTCTTATGGGTGAAAAGATATAATTTTTTAATAATTCCTTTAATTAATAATGACATCATATTAATCATGATTATTGATTCATATGACTATTTCCTTTGTTAAATCTTTATTCCATGTTTCATGAATGACGATAAAGGTATTTATGGCTATGAACTCTCTTATGTTATGTTCATGCACTATGATTATTTCATCATACCCTTATACTCATTTTATTCTCACTAATGACATTCAATTGTTAATGCTTATGTTTACCCTTACTAAAAATTTGATATCAACCTTATATGTTTCATATTCCCTAGCTTATGAATAATGATGTTAAATTATTTGAGTCTATAAAGTTTTCATATGTGAATAAAATTGTGGGATATGTTGAAGACATAATATGGAATATGAAAAGTTGGGTATAGTGGGAGATGATTTTGATATTTATGAGCTAGTTTCTTAAGAATCTAAGTTATTAAGAGTTTATCCTAATTCTATAAAACTCCAAGCCTAACAATTTTCTTCATTATTTAAGTGATCTAATATTTTCTTTTGATGTTTCATGTTTTGGATGAAAAAAACTAGGCCACATTTGTCGGTATCAAAGATAGAAATGCAATGTTTTTGTTTTTAGAATTGGATTTGGGAGTGTGGGTTCAAGGACTTTACAGTTAGTATTAGATAATTGATTAAATAAATTTTTAGTTTAGGATTTTTTTCATTTGAGGTTATATTAAGAGTTATAAATACCATCATGGGTTCATAAGTTTGAGTTTGATCATAAGTTAAAAGTCTTAGACACCCTATTCAAGGTTTTAAGTGACATAATTTTAAGGTGACTAATGATATTTTGGGAGGCCTTTTTGGTTGAGGTATATGTAACCCTTAGTTTTAACATGATGTATTATTTTAATATAAAATTTTGCAATATCTTTTGGAATCATATATGATCATAATTTTTATTTATGGTTATTTAGGTTGTTTATAGAAATGATTATCATATTTTTGAGATTATATGATTAGGGAATATAAATTTATGTGTATATAAATTTATGAGTAACAAATGTTAATTAGAGATAAATGTTAAATTTATCTTGGAAGGATATGTGATAAAATAATTTTGATCTTTGGATTTCAATATTATTCAAGAATATTTTAAAGAATTTTAAGGTTTTTTATTTATCAAATGATCTATGTTGAACTTTGGGTGTTATTATTCAGGGTTTGGAGATAAATATTGTATTACATCATATGAAGGTTTATTTATCTAGGGTATTTTTATTAAATTGTTCAAATAATTATGGGGTTTTAATGTATAAATAAACGAGGTATAGAGTTTTATCCATTATTTGAATTATATGATCTAGTGGAAGTTGATTTTAGTGCTTTAGGAAAAAAACCAATCTTGAATACTCATTGTTTGGAGAAAAATATGAGTTTGTGGTGGAATTTGAATAATGGATGAAATTATACTTTTAAAGTAAGTATATTTACTTGAACTATTAGTTTATATGTTAATGTAATTCCTAAACACCGGGAAAATGATCTTGAAACAAAAATAATATCTTATTACCTTCAATTCTGATGAATCGATTGTCTTTTTTATTTGGTTTATAGTTTCATGGTAATTGAATTTCTCATGATCATTCAATTTCTTATGATAAATTATCTATTTCACTGTTAATATTTTTTTGGATATTAAGTTTTTAAATAACCACTAATTTTCTCTTATTTAGAAACCTATTTTGGTTTATTTTAGATGACCTTCATATTTTCCCTTTTGTTTTTTTCAAGAAAGAAGTTTTATTATAACTTTTTATGATGTAGGGTTTTCAAATGTCAAACCCTTGATTACCAAGGTCATTTTAAAATTGAGAGGATGAAATTTATTGGGGGGGGGGTGGTAATGTAATATCATAATGTTTTAAAATAATAAAATTATGTTTGATAATGTGTACGAAACACAACACCGAGCTTAAATGAATCCCAACATATTATTATTTAAATATGACTGTTATAACCAAGCCGTGAAATTGGTATGTATGAATAGGATTGTGTTATTTTGTAAATAGATATAAATGTTATAATTAATAAAAATCTATTGATTGATTCTTAGGAAATAATCTCTCAATTTTTAGTAAAGCCATTTTATTCATCAAAAATACATTTTCTAAAAAAATGGTTTTTATTTTCTTTCATGAGACAATATTTTAATTAATTTCATGAAATTTTATAAAATGTATTTTATAAAATAAACTTATTTTTTAAAATCATCGTATCAAAATTATCTTAAAGTTATATTTTGATAATTTTCTGAAAAGTTTGCTTTTTCAATGAATAGTAATAAATATTGATTTTTTATTGAAAATTATATTAATCTTAAAGTATTTATAAATTAAAATTACATTTTGGATGATTTTAAAATTTAAATTAATTCATTTTGATTAAAAGTTATCAAATTATGAGGTTTTAAATTAATTTTTCACTTGTATTTAGTATAAAAACATTCTATACTTAAAATAACATTTTTTTATAAAAAAAATTTTCTTCGCAATTTTCAAAATTAATTTTAAATTAAATTATTCTAATTCTATGTTTGGGATTTTAAAAAATGGAATAAATATTTGGAATCATTGGGTCAAAATTTAGTAAATAGTTAACTTTTATTTTTGGTCATTATGAAGAGTAACATTAATAATTTGTGTTACCACGGTAAGGGTAAATCACGTAATTAAGGGTTAAAAATAATATGATAAGGACTAGATAATGACAATAAAACTTTCCTTGTTTTATTTGATGAGTAAATTTCTTCCCAAATCATCCAATATTCGATTATATAACCCTTTTATTTCGTTTGGATGTGATTATAACTTTTATAATATTTTATGAAAAGAAATGTAAAAAGTGTCACACTCTTATTTTTAATAAATATAATATTTTTAACATGGGGATAACCAGATGAAATAATATGTTATAAATATTATTTTGAAATATAAATAATTTATATTCATCATGATAATTTACATTTTATTTTTATATAATAAACAATTACCTTAAACGCTTATAAAATTTAGATGTAGTAATTATTCAATTAATGAAAAATAAATAAATTATATTAAAAATAGTATAATTTGAAAGAATTAATGTGACATGTTAATTTTATAGATAAAAATAACATTTTTGAGATTTATTAAAATATTTTATTCTAATTTAATCTATTTTTTTGATGTTATAGAATTCAAAGTAGATGAATAGTTCTAAAATTGACATTATTGATATTTTATGAAAATGATATTTAATTAAATGATATAAAATTACTAAAAATCATATATGTACCCAAGTTATTATTATATGGTTTAAAATATCAAACATGATCCATTTATAGTTTTTTTCCATTTATAGTAACTATCATGACCCTTAAAGTGTACAAAAACCTTGTCGTCATGGTACGTGCGAAAATGGTTAACAAGGGGCTAAAACCAAAATGATAAACGTAAAAATGTTATCCAAACATATAAGATTATATTTTATTAGATTATTTAGTATCATAATAATATTATCTTCAAATATTATAAATTATGATCCATAATGACATCAAAATTAATTTATATTAATTTAATATTATATAGAATTCCAAAAGTTTCCCTTCCCGGTCTTATAAAAGGGAACCACTTCTTTTCATTTATTCACACTTAAAACCCAATTTGGTTCAAAAACAAATCTTCACAAATAATTTTATAACATCCCTATCCATGTTTCAAAGTACTTATTTTGGGAATAATACCAACTTTAGAGGTCTTAAGGTGTAAATAAAAGGAGGTTGTCTAAAAAATAAGTATAGTTCTTAACCGAGCATTTTTGTTTTATTTCTTCTTAAACCTAATTTAAATATACTAAAACCATTATAATATAATAAATTAGTGTCTTAAATATAATATTATTTTATTATTTTATTGTAATAACCAATATACGTCACCAAACTCCATTAAATGGGAAATAAATTCATCATTTGTGTGTCTAGCGGACTACCACCTCAAGGGACGATGTAATTTGTTTTTCGTCACCACATCTAATGGATAGTTATAATTATGGAATTAATGTTTTTATATGATAAAAATTAACTATTATAATTATTAAAATATATTATATCATTTACTTTCTTACCGATATATTCACTAAAAAATGATAACATCGTTCATACATACGTGTGGACTACCACCCCCAAGAAGCGATGTGATTTTTTTCATCACCACATCACATGAATGATATATATAAGTATATTTAAAAGAATTAATATTATATTTATGATATTATTATCATTATTTAAATATAAAAAAACTCCTACTTTTTTCCCTAATAATCGTTGAAAAATGGAAATATTACCCATGCGTACGTACAACCTACTGTATCCATGATTGTAATGTAGTTCATTTTTCATAACCATCATTCATGATTGGTTTTAAAATTTTAATTTATGTATAAAAATTATAATTATTTAATTATTATTATTCTATAGATGATTTAATTGTGGCCCTTTGACCATGTTTAACATCTTGAAGTTGTTTTGAAATTATGAACCGAATGTCCTCAAAGCACTCGACATAGAATTAATTAATAAAGAAATTAAATATGTTTGTATAGTTAATGAAATAAATAGATTAAGGATAATATATTAAAATATAAAATTTTTATTAATAAATAAAATAATTGATATGAGTTTATTATATAGTTGTTAAAGGATATATATAGTCTATTTGGCCTCGAGGTAAGAGATTTCATCTCAATTTCATTTCATTAAGGGTTATTTTATTTTTATACACTTAATTAATTTTATATGGTGTATATTATTTCCCTTTTACTTGTTATATATTTAATCTTACATACTTTATGATATTTTAATTTTTAATTTTAATTATTTTATCTAAAGGCATTTGACGAGAATTTTACCAAGTGGTAAAGCATTTCTTAACTCAATTTACATTTGTTGGGTCATAAATCTTTTTCATTGACATTGTTATTCCATGATTGTGTGTGATTATAAATCTCAATTATTTTATTCTATATTTACACTTTTATTTTTTGTACTTATAGTTTTATACATAATCTCCCCATTGATCAATTTTTAATTCAATGATATAATTTTTGTAAGGGTAATTCATCTTAATTTTTTTTATTAGGGACATAAATTTAAGATATGCACCTATATTTTTTTATGAGGTTTATATAGCGACCTTTTGACATGTTTTATCATGAATATCGTTATTTTCATTAATTTAAAATTTTAATTTGAATTTATTCTTTCATGGGGATTATATTAGAAAAGTCACCAAAGTGGAAAAGGCTTGATATTATAACCTCCATTCTTTTTAGGATTGTTTATGTTCAAAGTTCCTTTAAGGAAAATAATGTGTTATTATTTTCTTAAACCAAAACTATGTTATTCTCCTATTATAATTAATTTGTTTTAAATTATTTAAATTATATTTTCCGACTTATTAATAAATAAAAATTAAGAAATATGTTTGTAAGTGATAATTATCTTATATAATGATGCACGCCTGTCATGGGGTGTGGAAAAAGAAAATTATTTTTCTAATACAACATAGTGGATGATCAAGGTTTTCTCACTTGAGAATACTATAATTTTATTTCACCTACTTTATCTAAATCACTTATTCTACTTCATTTTGTTATGTTAAGTATTTAATGAAAATAATGAAAAAATATTGTTGGAGTTTTTTAATTAATGACATGAAAAATGAAAATTCTAAATTTACACTAGTATGAAATTCTAAATATAACGAATTAAAGGAAAAAGGATTTTGTTTTTGGTTCAAACTTATATTCAATTATTATTCTCCTTTATATGCTTGATTTAGGTTTGATAATACAAACATGAAATCGCATGTTTTAATTAATTTTTTTATTTAGAAATTGTGGAATCATTGAGAGCTGAAGAAATTTTAATTCCACCTCCTAACATAATTAATGTTGATGAAACACCTTGTTCTAGGTTGTTCCATCTTATTGTACCTAACTCTATCGATTAAATTTCATCAATTTATTATCACAACTCCTTCGTATGAAGAGTTAAATAATAGAGAGAGGGAAAAGAGATTTAAATAAAATAATAGAAATAGATTGATATTCATGTGACTGAAGGACAATAAACACATCCGGGATATTCATCTCACCCATTCACTCTACTCAAATATATTACAAATTTAAAATAAACTTTAATTAAAATTTAAGAATACCTTGACCTCCCCTCAGGACAAGGCTTGAGGTCATCCTCTCATTTCCAAGAGTAAGAGATCAAAATTGTGGATAGATGGAAGAATATAAAGATAAATATAATACAATAAAAGAATGAATAAAATTAAAAATAGTGGTATGAGAAAATAAAAGAATAAAAGAAAATATAATTGGGGTGAGAGAGAGATAGAAATAAAAATAAAGTAGGATAAGGAATAAGAAATAAAATAAAATAAAATAAAATAAAATATATAATTTATAAATAATGGTAAAATAATAATAATATTATTAATTATAATAATAATAATTTATTATTATAATTAAGAGAATAATTTAATTGAAGAAGAAGAATAGAAGAAAAGAATATGTAGGTGTGGAACACTTTGAGAAAAATAAATTAAATAAATTTATTTAACTAAATGGAATTTAAATTACAATTTAAAATGAAAATTCAAAACAAAAATTAAAATAAAGAAAGTAAAATAAATGAGAAAAAAATAATAGGTGAATAAGAAGTGCAGTATGTGGCCCGAGCCTCTCCTCAGTGGAAATATCTAGCAGGAGTAAAGTCAATACCGCTGGCAGGGGGCTTCAACCTTCTTTTATAGGTAGCCAAGGAGGAGATGTCGGCCTCCTTCAAAGTACAACTGAGACCTGGGGGATTTAAATGACCCCAAGACCCATGCTGGTGATGGAGAAGAAACACCTGTGAATGAGGGTGTTTAATAAATTCATGGACAAGATCCACATGGGGAAAACCCTTCACTGTGCATGGGTTGAGGGGTGTGCGGTAGTGGGTGGAACTAGAGACGGTGATTTAATCCTCCTCCAGCCTTCACAGTGGTCATAGAAGGATATATATTTGTTCATGGGGGTCGTCCTAGGCCCCTTAGGCGTGCTCCATGCATGCTACATACGTGTTGGGTGGAGGTTTTAGCAGCATAGGTGGTTTAAGCTCGGGGGTAGGTCCTCCATCTTCATTTGGCCTTCATAGTGGTTGAAGGATGCTTGATGGTGGAACCAAGGTGTGGAAGATAGTAGAAGGGCGATTCCAGGTGGAATTTCCGCATATAGTGAAGGTGGAAGGCAGCTGAGTAGTGGAGTACAATGACATCAAGGGTGTGAGAGCATGGTAGGGTAACGAAGGTGTCTTGCCCTGGGTGTTTGGGTGGTAGTGGGGACACTGGAAGGTGCTCCCCCTTTATCTGGACTTCTTAGTGGCTGGAAGAGCTCGAAGGTGTCCAAAGATCTTGATATGAGCTAGGTAGGTGGTTTCCATGCCATTGATGATAGTAGGAGGTAAGGATGAGGGAATAGGGAGCTCGAGGAGAAGTGATGAGAAGGTAGAGATGGATGTCGTAGTGATTAGTAGTGGCTTTTAGCAACATCGGGGGTGTGGAAGATAATGATAGGTGGTCTAGAATGAAGGTGGGGTAGTAGAACAGTGACAGGAAGTGGAGCACAATTGAGCCACAATGGTGCTCGATTCCCACATCTAAATGGTTGGACACATGGAAAAGATATATAATCATGGATGTAGGATTCCCCAATTATACGCCTACTATAAGGACGTGCTCCCGTATCACACTGTACATACACATGGATCGTGATACAAATACCCCACTGGGGCTTCAGCACACTTGTACTCACTACAGGGTTCACTACTCACAGCCCACCTACACAAGGTTTCACTACCCATGCACTTGTTGGATCTAGGTAGTCCTCCCTATAGACTGCATGGATGCCCATATCATTTGATCTAGCCAAGAGGAGTTCACTAATGGGTTGAAGTCTGGTCTTACTTGGAAAAATATTTAAACAAAATTCATTAATAGAGAGATCCAAAAAATTAAGAACTCTTAAGAATCCAAGCAGTATTCATATATGAAATTTAAAATTCATAAACACATTATTTTACTATTTTAAATCCATTTTCATTACATCTATTCCAAATTCCAATTTTTTAGTAAAACCTAGAAAATCATGGGTTTCTACATTAAAAGTAACTTAAAAACATTGAAATTTGACTAAAATTTGAATATGATTTTACTCTTTCAAATATCCCCACGCTTAAGTCGTGTTTTTCCTCAAGAATAAAATCTCAACAGAGTTAAGGAGGGAACCAATTAAATTAATATTCAAATTTTAAAGTAATATAATAAAATTATTTCCAATTTTAAATCAAAATTTTAAAATTCACATATAATATCAAGTTAATTTCTCAATTTTCAAAGAAATAATCAATTAAAGCATTTTACTTTTTCCCATTTGAAAATGATCGTAATTTTCTTTTCATTCATTCAATTTCCTTAATTTATAATTATTAAACATTCCAAATTATGATTTACCTTACTTTAGAATATTTTACTCATCTTTCATGATAAAAATCAAGTAGATTTTTTCTCATATCATGAGAACATGCTCCTTGTCCATAAGATTTTAAATGAACTAATTTCTTCACTTGTAAATAAAAAAGGAACATTAAATCATGAGAAATTCCAATTAAGGTTCAAATATCTCCAAGGCTTAAGGTTGGTAGAAATTGATGTTAAAAATTATGTCTTGAGGAGGGGATTTATCTCTTAAAGCATAAAGCATGATACCAAAAATAAATGTGTCATGAAATTCTCACCTTTAAATTGTAACAACTCCGAACTTCCCCAAAACCTCAAAGTAAAGATCCTGATAAAATATAAGCTTAATAAATAATTATTACATCCTCTTGAAATTTTCATTACTTTTTATACTCTTTTTTAAAGAACCTTTTATATTTTTTTTCTTTTTTTAAAGTTATGCTTATAATAAAACTCACATCCACCACCTAACCACATATGATAAAATTCACAGGTCTAGTAATTATGATTTTTGGTTTTCCCAAATCACAACCCATTTTTCACATTTTGTTGGTTATTTTTATCTTCTTTTTAATTCAAGAGGGGAAACCAACAAAGTATAATTAATGAATCAAAAACATTTCTTAACACCCAAAAATATCACCCCAACACTTTTCCTTTATAATGTATTTCATCCCATCTACCATGACTCCCTTCACCCCCACACTTAATTATTAAAATATCATGCAATTATTAAGATGAGGGTAGGAATAGATAAAAAATTTCTTAAAACATGGCTCATTCTTCTAAAGGTCATTCATGTTATCTTTGGTAAAATTAATAATTGATGTCAAGGTGGTATTTAAGCATAAGTGGTTTATCAAAATATTCCTCAATCATTTTAAATGTTTTTTTCATAGTCATAGCTTTTATAAGTTCAAATGAAAGTTATTGTAGGTGGAATGTCCCAAGATCACTCAAAAAATATTCTCACGATAAAATATGAAGTACATGGTATAGAAATACTCCCAGGAATGAGAACATGATATTGTCAAATCACACATGGCATGATTAAAAATAACAAATCAATTCACATGAATTTCATAAATTCAAATAATAAAAATCATTGTGAATTTAAATTTAAATGAATCGGCTAATTGCTTCAAATCATAAGTTCCAATTTTAATATCCATGCTTCACTTTAATAATTTAATTATCCATTTTACTCATTTAATCTTATTAGCATTGAAATCTAAAACATGACATAATAGGATTCTTAAGAAACTCATGTCTGATAGATTAGTTAAGTAAGTCATAATTCAAGTATGGGTATGCAATGTTACTTTTAAGCTCAAAACAAGTTATTGGATAAAAATATAGATAGTTAGAAGACAAACAATTGAAGTGAACCCCCTTTCCCATGAAGATTAGCCCTATACCTTTACTTTTTGAGGGGATACCTTATTCTATCATGAACCTATAAAAGAAAATTACTCAATTAAGTACAAGGATCATGTCATTTAAGCTTCAAACAATAAGAGGGAGTGGGATACGTGATGAAATACTTTCTAGAAAAGGAAATTTAAATTTAAATCACTAGAAAGAAAATGAAAGGGATAAGTCATGGTATGATCCTCCAAGTGGGAACTAAATGTTTACTACATCTAGAGGGAAGTACTAGGTGTTATCTAATGTCTAATGGTGGATGAAGCTTCTTTTATTTTAACTAACACATGTGGATTTTCCCAGCATGTGCTTCATCCTTGTTCTTGAGGAGTGATCAATGGATAGGGTATACTAGATCCTCCCTTTTCGCAATTAGGTATATCTTGCATGGAGGGGGTATGATGAAGTATGAATCATCCTTCTATTGGGTTTCAACTTTTGAAACTTCCTTATTCTATTCTAGTGTTGGATTAATATGGTCTTTATAACAACCCATACTTTACATACATTGTTAATAATTCAAAATTGTAGCACACTTATTACAACATATAACAAAACCATGGTAGGACCTTATAGGTATAGTGTCTTTTGAAACTGGGAAACATAAACAACTGGTTTATAAAGCATCTACATTGTCTCCTGTTTATTTCATCATATCTAGAGTCCCTTTTGGCATATCCTACTTAATACCCTTCTTCCAGACCTGGGGAAAAGAAAACAGATAAAAGGGTGAGCTGAAATGCTCAGTAAGGGTAGACAAAAGAAATATCAATCATATCATATTCTTAAGAATATACCATTTTGAAAATCTTATCCTGCAAAAGAGATCCTAATATCATGACATGGGATCAATCATAATAGTGAAATGTAATTCAAATAATCATAACTTAGAACATGAAACATTGTGGCATACAAACATAATCATAGAGAATCATTTTTTATTAGTCAAGACTCATTTCCAAGACTATCTTAGCAGACAAAGTCCAGTTCTGAACTGAGTTCACTCCTTGTTTCAGTCCTATATCACTGAACCAGATTAACCTGCCGTTCCAGCCATGTCATATCATGGGATATAAATCTTAACCCAATGCATTGGAGGGAGATATAGGTCCCCCCATCTCATAATGATACCATTCATATGTGTGCCAGAAAATCGTAAATCATATATCATAGCATAACCCATGTAATAAAAATGGGATTCTTAAACATCATGCCATCATAATATAATCCATATAAGATAAAAGGACATCATAAAAATAATTCCATCATAACATAATCAATTCAATGCAAAAATAGGGATAGAAACAGAACCCTATATTATCTTATATGTAAAATAATTTTGATAAAACACTCGAACTCCATTCTTGAGGAAAATATCCTTTCTACTTCAAAAACATTTTTCCTTTCTTAACATGTCATACAATTTTAAACTAAAAGAAGTTGATTAAAAATAAAATTGAAAACTTGTAAGGGAAGCTTCATGGAAATAATTTTCTAAAAATCCATTCACGCCGTATAAGTTAAAGAAAACATTCTTCTCGTACTTTGGCCAGAAAAGTCAAAAAGTACCTCGTACGAAAAATGACAAAAGATTCCTTTAATATATTTTACTAAAAACTCATCGAAGGGTAAAATTGGATTTAAACAATTTTAGGTGGATGGAAAAAATATTACATATTGAGGAAACTTGTATGTGGATGATAAATATACCCCATTAAATACCAAAGTATAAACAATCTCAGATAAAAATGAGATGGTTATATTTTCCCTTACCTTAGGTCCGATTTGCTTCGTACGTGTCCAAAACTCTTGTATAATGATTTAAATAATGTTATTGACTTATTCTAGAATCGTACTCATTTTTATGATATGATATATGGTCATGTTCTTAGCTTCGTATTAGTAATATTTCATTGTTACTTTTTATTTGGGTGTTTATTGATTTTTGTTCTTATGCGTGTTTCATCGAATAAATTATTATTATTCTTTTAAGTTATAGATACCTCATTTCAAGAATGGTATTAGTGTAATTTATATCATATTTATTCATTAAATTCATTTATATAATCATTTTGTATTGAAGATCATGTAGAACGAGTCGCATCACATCGTGGAGATGGTAGACCGTACGTATGCACGAGCGATGATATCATTCCCATGATCGTGTAATTGTATTGAAGTGTATGTATAATATTTCAGAATAAATATCACTTTAAATTAATCATATATGGTTATTCTTTACACCACCATACCCATCCAAGTAATGTGGTGGTGGAAAACAGATTACACCATGGTGTGGAGACGGTATTCCGTACGTACGCACGTGCAGTGATTTCGTTTTCCATAGGATGTATAGAAGGTGAAATAGGGTTGTTTCATATTTATAATAACATATCAGTATATGAGTTATACTGATATTATGACTTCATAATTAAACAACTAAAGAAGAAGAAGTAGTAGAAGAAATAAATTTGAAAGAATTGGTAACAAACATTACCTCTTCTTTGAAGCGCCTCTTCTTAACCTCCTCTTTGGATACTAAAGATGGTCTTTGAAGAAGACCAGAACCTCTTAAATGTTTCCAGGGAAGTGGAGAAGAAAAATTGACATGGGTTGGACGAGCTTGAAGGCTCAATGTGATGTGAGGAGGAGAGGGAGGAGGTGCCCTTTTATAAGGGAGGAGAGGGGCACCTTTGGAAAAACTCAAAATATTATTTTATTATAAAGTCATATTCAGTTTTTAATAGCTCCAAATTGATTTATTTCGAAGATAAGGTGGGGATGGGTCGAAATAATCTCATCCAATAGAATTTATGCATGGTTATGTTTCTATTTTAACCTTATCATTTAGATTTAACTTTAAGTTAAATAATTTTACTTTTACCATGTCTTCTTGTTTTCTTACACTATAAGGTTAATAAACATACTATAACAAGCCAAACGAACCCCAAGTTGTTTATTATTAATATATATAATATTATCTAAGTCAAATGGGCGAACCTTAGATTTTTAGGAATAAAATAACAATTAATAATATAATATTTCTTTTAAAAACTATTTTATGTAAATTTTGACACTATTTGGTACATGATTTTTTTGAAAATCATAATAGCATTATTATTTGGAAAAAAGTTAATTAAATAAATAATAATATGTCATATTAACCTATAAAATTAGTTTAATTCATAAAAAGCCTCAAATGACATTTATTTGGGTATTTATAACATCAATTATGTCAATATTTCATTAATAAGATAATTACTGCATCATCATTGTGTCATAAATAAATTAAATTATTTAATGTCTAAAAATTAAAAATAAAATACCATTATGTAGAAAATCTTTTCATCTTTATAATTAATATTTATAGTTGAATATATCTTATGTATAACCCTATATTAAAAATGGTTTAGTTATTAAACTTTGATTTTAACTATTTTAACCCTTCTTTAAATAAATTAATAATAAATGTCCTAATCTAATCCAAGTGGGCCTAAAGGGTCATATTTTATTCCTAAGGTTGTTTTTGGTCTAATTACACTTATCCAATAGAATTATTACATGTGTTAGGGTAGTAATAATATCATTTTTACCCTTAATTACCCTATTTACTTTTAACCATGGTAAAAAAAAGTAAAAAGTTACTATTCACCAAAAACTATTTTCATCTCATTGAACCACATTTTAGTCCTTGATATTAATCGTGTCTCTCGGATTTTCGAAATTCCATTCCTAGAGGCAGTAAAATTATGTTTTATGTGAATTTTCAAATTCTCCTAGGAGGTGGGTAAAAGACGGTGAAAAGTTTAATAAAATTTTTATATATCTAAAATTATTATAAAATGAATCCAATGAATTACTTTGAACTTATATAGGTATTATGTATCAATTTTGACCTAAAATAAATTTAAATAAAATAAATAATTATTTAAATAAAAAGTCGGTTTTTAAATAGTAACCTAGTGTTTTCACTATTCATCAAAAATTGAAAGTTTTCAGAAAAATACCAAAATTTCAACCAAGGATAATTTCGATATTCCGAATCCAAAAATGAAGTCCATTTTGAAAGATAAAATTTAAAAAATTTCAAAAAGTGGTTATTAATATTCATAACGGTTAGTTTTAATAATATTTTTATAGCATATCGTTGTTTAGTGAAACTTGGTATTGCGTACGACGCAAGCTATCGAGAAAGGTCGTGATTGCGTGTAAAGCAAGCCAAGATAGTGTTGTGTCTAGTGAAATATTACTTTGATGATGTATATAACCTAAAAACAAAAAATTTATCATAAAAATCTCGGGTGTTACATTCTACCCTCCTTAAAATGAATTTCTCCCTCAAAATTCGGAACATTGTAACAAACAGATGAGGATAACTCTCCCTCATCATATCCTCAAGCTCCCAAGTAGTTTTTTCTAATTGGTGGTTCCTCCATAAAACTTTCACCAAGCAAGTGGTCTTGTTCCGTAGGACTTTTTCTCTACGATCCAAAATCTCTATCAGTTGTTCTTCATAAGAAAGATCTCGCTCTAGCGGTACAACTTCTGAGCTTAGTACATGTGAAGTATCATGTATGTACTTTCTCAGGAGCGATACATAGAACACATCATTAACTTGATAGGGATTTAGTGGAAGAGCCAATCGGTAAGCTACCTTCCCAACACGATCCAGTATTTCGAAAGGACTGATATACCTAGGGCTCAGCTTTCCTTTCTTTCTAAATCTAATTACTCTCTTCCAAGGAGATATTCATAAGATCACATTATCACCAAATTCAAACTCTAGGTCTTTTCTTCGGTTATCGGCATAACGTTTTTTTGAGTCTGAGCTGCTCTAATGTGTTGTTGAATAGATCTGACCTTTTCTGCCATCTCAACAACAAGATCATGTCCTAATAGCTTTGTTTCCCCAACTTCATCCTAGCAAGTTGGAGTCCTTCATTTATTTTCATAGAGAGCTTCATAAGGAGCCATCTGAATACTAGAGTGAAAGCTATTATTATAAGAAAATTCCACCAAAGGTAGGTGTTGATCCCAACCACCTTTGAAATCTATAGATCAAGCTATTAACATAACTTCTAGAGTTTGAATTGTTCTCTCAGACTGACCGTCTGTCTGAGGATGATAAGCAGTGATGAAACTCAACTCTGTATCCAGAGTATGATAAAGACTTCGCCATAACTTTGAGGTAATACTTGGATCCTGATCAGAATAATGGAAAGTGGTACTCCATGCAATCTTACCACTTCCTTTACATATATCCTGACAAGATGATCCAGAGAGAAATCCTCTCTAACAGCAATGAAGTGTGCAGAATTTATAAGACGATCAACTATGACCAAGATAACATTATTGCCTTTGGATGTTTTAGGAAGCCTGGTGACAAAGTCCATAGTGATGTTTTCCCATTTCCATTCGGGTATGGGTAATGGTTGCAACATCCCCTTAGACTTCTGTGTCTCAGCTTTAACTTGCTGACAAACCAAGCATCGAGATACATATTCAGAAATATCTCTTTTCATACCATCCCACTAGAAGTACTCTTTTAGGTCCCTATACATCTTCGTGCTTCCAGTATGAATAGAGAATGAAGAACTATGAGCCCCATCTAGTAGTTCCTTCTTTAATTCTGGGATGGGAGGAACACAAACCCGATTCTTGAACCTTATTATCCCATCACAATAAAGGTTGAATTCAGGAACATTTCTCACCTTCTTTTGTAACTCTACAACTTCTTTCTGTGCCTATTTAATCTTTACATGTATAGATGCTTGAACATTCATTTGAGAAAGATAAGATTTTTCCCCTTCCATTATAATTCCAAGATCCATCCTTTGTAAATCCATAAATATTTGATCTTTTATGATCCTCATCATGGATAAGAAAGCATGGTCTTGTCAACTTAATGTGTCTGCCACCTTGTTTTCTTTCCCTGGGTGGTAATGAATTGAGCAGTCATAATCCTTAATCAACTACAACCATCTTATTTGGCACATATTCAGCTCCTTTTTGTGAAAATATACTTTAAAATTTTATGATCAGTATAAATATCACTCCTTTCACCATAACGATAATGCCTCCAAATCTTTAATACAAAGATTACCGCAGCTAACTCCAAATCATGAGTTGGGTAATTTTGCTCATGGATTTTCAACTGTCGTGAGGCATAAACTATCACCATATCATTTTTCATAAGAACACACCCCAACCCCTTCTTGGATGTATCACTGTAGATCACAAACCTTTCTCCACTAAAATGAAGTGTGAGTACAGGTGCACTGGATAACCTTCTTTTCAACTCTTTGAAATTCTCTTCACATTCCTCCGTCCACACGAACTTAACTCCTTTTTGAGTCAACCTGGTGAGTGGATTATATAATCATGAAAAATCTTTCACAAAACGTCGATAATATCCAGCCAAACCAAGAAAACATCAGATCTCAGTTACTGTTGTTGGTCTCGACCATCTTTCAATAACATCTATTTTTTCTGGATCCATAGATATTCCCTCTTTTGAGATTATGTTACCCAAAAATGCAACTTTTTTGAAGCCAAAATTCACACTTGGTAAATTTGGCATAAAGCCTCTCCTTTCTCAGGGTCTTCAATATAATTCTCAAGGGATATTCATGTTCTTCCTTTCTGTTTGAATAGACAAGAATATCATCTATAAATACTACCACAAACTGATCAAGATAGTCTCTAAAGACTCTACTCATTAGATCCATGAATATATCAGGGGCATTAGTAAGTCCAAATGGAATCACTATAAATTCATAGTGTCCATACCTTGTACGGAAAGTCGTCTTTGGTATATCCTCCCTTTTGACCCTTAATTGATGATACACTGAACGAAGATCAATCATGGAAAAGTATTGAGCTCTGCGTAGTTGGTCAAATAAGTCATCAATGCGTGGGAGAGGATATTTGTTCTTGATAGTGATCTTGTTATGTTCTCGATAATCAATGCAGAGTCTCATTGATCCATATTTCTTCTTAACAAACAGAATAAGTGCTCCCCAAGGTGACTCACTAGGGCGTATGAATCCCTTATCAAGATTCTCTTGGAGTTTCTTCTTCAATTCCTATAACTCAATTGGGGCCTTTCTATAAGGTGTCATTGAAATAGGCAAAGCACCCAGTACGAGTTCTATTGAAAACTCAACATCACGATTTCGTGGAAGACCTGGCAATTCCTCCAGAAAGACATCATCAAACTATTTTACAATGGGAACATTCTTTATCGTGAGTTTCTCTCCAACCATTTGAGATAAATAACCTTCATTTAGTGGAATCAAGACCCATAAGATGGAAGAAATTTCCACTGGAAGGTTGTGTTCATCCTTGCATCGATAGACAATCATAGATTGATCTGGAATATGAAATGTGACTTCCCTTATTTGGAAATTGATTTGAGATCCATATAAATAAATCCAATCCATGCCAAGAATCACATCAAATTCCACTATAGGAAGGATCATAAGATTTGAAGGAAGAACTTTCCCACAAACTTCAATCGAAGAAGAATTATAAACTTTTCATGTGACTGTTGTGCCATTAGGAGTTGTCACAGCTAACTCAACATCTTATTGTTGAGGTAATATGGCAATACCCTTAGAAAAATCTTCAGAAATAAAAGAGTGGGTGGATATAGAATCAAATAAAACATTTGCTACTTTAGAGTGGATGGTATGTGTACCTTTCACAATTTCGCTATCGTACTCCACATCACCAATAGAAATTGCATGTGACTTTCATTTTTCGTTAGCCTTAAGAGTTTGTTGACGTAGATCATCATCAAAAACACTTGGATTAGGGCATTTATTAGCATAATGCCCCATTTCCTTACCCTTGTAACATTGATGTGTAGGAGGTGCACTCTGTGTAGACTTTTCTTTGTTCACATCACTAGACATCTTCTTTCCATCATTGCGGCATTCAAATGCCTGATGACCTTCCTTTCCACATTTGAAACATTTAATTGTCCCTTTAAGACAACTACATCCATGTTTCTCTCCATACATTGAGAATAAGGGAAAACTCATCTTCTTTTCAGTGTGGTCTTTAGATTTTCCTTTGAATTCCATTTTCCTCTTCTTATCAAACCCATATGGCTGATGGGTTACTCCAATATCCATCTCAACCTTGAGAGCACATCGAACAATTTCCTCATAGCTATTGAAGTCCCTTATGGATAACACCCTTAGAAGACTTGGTTTTATCCCACTAAAGAATCGATCGATCTTACTCTCAGGTTGGATAATAATCCCAGAAGCGTACCATGCAAGTCTTGTAAAATTTTCTTCGTAGGTACCAAACGATTCATCATCCTTTTGCTTCAGTTCAAGAAACTCCTTCTCCATCTTTGTTCGAAGAATACGAGGGAAGTAATTATTGAAAAATAAGTTCTTGAACTCATCCCATTCCATGGACTCAATTTTATCTCTTTGCCTTGTATTCTTGATAAGATTCCACCATTGATCAGCATCACCTTCCAAACGATACACTGCTAAGATGACTTTGTCAGGTTTAGAACATTGAATAACTGAAAATATATTTTCAGTAGTACTGATCCATTTGTTCAGCAACTAATGGATCAGTAGACCCGCTAAATGAAGGTGGACGCTGCCTCATGAAGGATTCAACAGAATGTTGCTCCTTCCTTTTCTCGTTTGGAAGTCCGACATGATTTATAGCTTGAGAAAGTTGTGTGAGCATGGCTATAAGTTTTTTCATTCCATGTACCATAATGATTGGTTGCTCAGGGGGACAATCATTACATTTACCGTCGCATTCCGTATTAACACGATTCCTTCGGGTTCCAGCCATTGACTAAAACCAAGAAGAATAGTGTGACCAGCACTAATTATAATAGTAAAACCACATAATCAAGAATAAAATTTCACACTTAAGGTCTTATCATAGGTTATTCATGTCCAGTTCTAAAACACTAAGATTGTGTTCTATGATTAGACTTATCCTTAGGGTTCTTACTAAGGCTTTCACATCATAGTTTTCATAAGGTTGACCATACATTTCCTCTGATACCAACAATAATGACCCATACTTTACATACATTGTTAATAATTCAAAATTGAAGAAAACTTATTACAACATATAACAAAACCATGGTAGGACCATATAGGTATAATGTCTTTATAAGCTGGGAAACAAAAATAACTGGTTCATAAAGAATCTACATTGTCTCCTATTTATTTCATCATATCTAGAGTCCCTTTTGGCATATACTACTTAATACACTTCTTCCAGACCTGGGGAAAAGAAAACATACAAAAGGGTGAGCTCAAATTCTCAGAAAGGGTAGAAAAAATAAATATCAATCATATCATATTCTTAAGAATATAACATTTTGAAAATCTTATCCTGAAAAAGAGATCATAATATCAGGACATGTGATCAATCATAATAGTGAAATGTAATCCAAATAATCATAACTTAAAACATGAAACATTGTGGCATACACACATAATCATAGAGAATCATTTCTTATTAGTCAAGACTCATTTCCAAGACTATATTAGCAGACAAATTCCATTTCTGAACCGATTTCACTCCTCGTTTCAGTCCTGTATCACTGAACCAGATTAACCTACAATTCCAGCCATGTCATCTCATGAGATATAAATCTTTAACCAATGCATTTGAGGGAGATATATGTCCCACCCATCTCATAATGATACCATTCTTATGTGTGCCACAAAATCGTAAATCATATATCATAGCATAACCCATGTAATAAAAATGGGATTCTTAAACATCATGCCATCATAACATAATCCATATAAGATAAAAGGACATCATAAAAAAAATTCCATCATAACATAATCAAATCAATGTAAAAATAGGGATAGAAACAGAACCCTGTATTATCATAGATGTAAAATAATTTTGATAAAACACTTGAACTCCATTCTTGACAAAAATAACCTTTCTACTTGAAAAACATTTTTCCTTTCTTAACATGTTATACAATTTTAAACTAAAAGAATTTGATTAAAAATAAACTTGAAAACTTGTAAAGGAAGATTCATGGAAATAATTTTCTAAAAATCCATTCATGATTTATAAGTTAAATAAAACATTATTCTCGTACTTTGGATGGAAAGTAAAAAAGTACCTTGTACGAAAAAGGACAAAAGATTCCTTTCATATCTTATAATAAAAACTCACCGAAGGGTAAAATTGGATTTAAATTATTTTAGGTGGATGGAAACAATATTACATATTGAGGAAACATGGATGTGGATGATAAATATACCCCAGTAAATACCAAAGTATAAACAATCTCGGATAAAAATGAGATTGTTAGTTTTTCCCTTACCTTAGGTCTGATTTGCTTCGTACGTGTCTAAACCTCCTATATAATGATTAAAATAATGTTATTGACTTATTCCAGAACCATATTAATTTTTATGATATCATATATGGTCATATTCTTAGCTTCTTATTAGTAATATTTCATTGTTACTTGTTATTCAGGTGTTTATTGCTTTTTGTTCTTATGCATGTTTCATCGAATAAATTCTTATTATTCTTTTAGGCTATAGATAACTTATTTCAAGAATGTTATTAGTGTAATATATATCATATTTATTCATTAAATTCATTTATATAATCATTATGGATTCAAGATTATGTAGAACGAGTCACATCACATCGTGGAGACGGTAGGGCATACGTAGGTACGAGCGATGATATCGTTCCCATTATCGTGTAATTGTATTGAAGTGTATGTATAATATTTCAGAATGAATATCACTTTACATTAATCATATATGGTTATTATTTACACCATTATACCCATCCAAGTAAGGTGGTGGTGGAAAACATATTACACCACGGCGTGGAGACAGTATTCTGTGCGCACACACGCGCGGTAATTTCGTTTTCCGTAGGATGGATAGAAGGTGAAATAGGGTTGTTTCATATTTATAATAACATATTAGTATATGAGTGACACTGATGTTATTACTTCATAATGAAACAACTAAATATGAATAATTAGAAGACGAAATAAAGTTGAAAGAATCGGTAACGGACATTACCTCTATTTTGAAGCGCCTCTTCTTAACCTCCTCTTTCGGCACTAAAGATGGTCTCTGAAGAATACCAGAACCACTAGGATATTTCTATGGAACTTTAGAAGATAAATTGGAAGGGTTTTTCCGAGCTTGAAGGCTCAAAGTGGTGTGAGGAGGAGAGGGAGGAGGTGCCCTTTTATAAGGGAGGAGAGGGGCACCTTTGGAAAAACTAAAAATATTATTTATTATAAAGTCATATTCGGGTTTTAATAGATTAAAATTGATTTATTTCGAAGATAAGGTGGGTATGGGTCCAAATAATCTCATCCAATAGAATTTAGACAAGTTTAGGTTTCTATTTTAACCTTATCATTTAGAATTAACTTTAAGTTAAATAATTTTACTTTTACCGTGTCTTCTTGTTTTCTTACACTATAAGGCTAATAAACTTACTATAACAATCCAAAAGAACCCCAAGTTGTTTATTATTAATATATATAACCTTATATAAGTCATTTGGCCGAACCATAGATTTTTAGGAATAAAAGAACAATTAATAATATAATATTTGTTTTAAAAACTATTTTATGTCAATTTTGACACTATTTGGTACTTGATTTTTGTGAAAATCATAACAGCGTGATTAGTTCGAAAAAACTTAATTAAATAAATAATAATATGTCATATTAACCTAGAAAATTAGTATAATTCATAAAAAGTCTCAAATTACATTTATTTGGTAATTTATAACATCAATTATGTCAATATTTCATTAATAAGATAATTACTGCATCATCATTGTGTCATAAATAAATTAAATTATTTAATGTGTAAAAATTATAAATAAAATACCATTATGTATGAAATCTTTTTATATCTCTAATGAATATTTATAGTCTAATTTATCTTATGTATAACCCTATATTAAAAATGTTTTAGTTATTAAACTTCGATTTTAACTATTTTAACCATTCTTTAAATAAATTAATAATAAATGTCCTAATCTAATCCAAGTGGGCCTAAATAGTCATAGTTTACTCCTAAGGTTGTTTTTGGTTGAATTAAACTTATCCAATAGAATTAGGACATGTGTTTGGGTAATAATAATATCATTTTAACCTTAATTACCCTATTTACTTTTAACCGTGGTAAAAAAAGTAAAAAGTTACTATTCACCAAAAATTATTTTCATCTCATTGAACCACATTTTAGTCCTTGACATTAACCGTGTCTCTCATATTTTTAAAATTCCAATCACAGAAGCTGTAAAATTAAGTTTTATGTGAATTTGAAAATTCTCCTAGGAGGTGGGTAAAAGATGGTGAAAAGTTCAATAAAATTTGTATATATCTAAAATTATTATAAAATGACTCCAATGAATTACTTTTAACTTATATAGTTATTATGTATCAATTTTTACATAAAATAAATTTAAATAAAATAAATAATTATTTAAATAAAAATTCGGTTTTTAAATAGTAACCCAATGTTTTTACTATTCATCAAAAATTGAAAGTTTTCAGAAAAATACCAAAATTTCACCCTAGGCTAATTTCGATATTCCGAATCCAAAAATGAAGTCCATTTTGAAAGATAAAATTTTCAAAATTTCCAAAAGTGGGTATTACTATTCATAACGGCTAGTTTTAGTAATATTTTAATAGCATATCGTTGTTTAGTGAAACTCGGTATTGCGTACGACGCAAGCTATCGAGAAAGGTTGCGATTGCGTGTAAAGTAAGCCAAGCTTGTGTTTTGTGTAGTGAAAGATTCCTTTGATGATGTATATAACATAAAAACACAAAAAAAATCTCATAAAAATCTTGGATGTTACAGTCTTGATAAAGTAGATAATAAAATGGGAAGTAAACAAGTATTTTTACTTGAATAAAAGTTGAATTTTTAATAATTAATTTATACCCTTTAATATAAAAAGCCTTTTCCTGATTTACTCCAGCTTAGTAAGATGTATTCTCTGATAGATCTCTTTTAATGTATGTTAATAAAAATTAGGGATATCCATTTTTTCCTTAGGATTAACATTTTCAATTTCTCGATACTCCTCTAAGGCATAAAAAATATTGTTTTAATATATATAATCAAAATAGTGGGGAGTGATTCACAATTCAATTTCCATAAAATTATAAGAAGTAGAGTAAAAAAAGGTTCAAATCCCTGAGTTAGTTAAGTTTCAATATTTACCTTAGTGGTGAGTGCCTCTTGGAGTAGCTTCTCAGCAGATGGAGGTACGTAATCTTGTTCCTATATCCTTACTTAAAATTACACCACCTAGGTGGTGTCTTCATTTAATAATGTTGGTTATTAATTTTTGTAAGGTTTGTGGAGATTAATAAGTTCTGCACATTCATTCCATAAATCATCCAATTCTTTTTGATCTCCAAAAAGCATCTTAGAAGGTAGGTATTCCTCCTTACCCTCCCTGGGTAAGACAAGTGGCTCATCTTCTAGTTTAGGTTCAGGTTCAGGTTCTTCTGATGATGCATGGAAATATGAAGTTATCCAATCCATTTGTCCATGTAGATCTTCCACCATCTCTCCATTTCTTGAATATCATATTTGAGTTTATGTTTTTCCACTAGTTTTTGAAAATCTTCTAGAGGGACTTCTTAAATGGTTTTGGGAGGAAATGAGGAGAACTCTTCATGTGTCATGTCCACTTCTTCATCAAATTATGGGATGAAATCCAAGAATTTAGTAAGTTCCTTAGCTATTCCTTCAACCACTAGTTTCTTGAGGGTCTCTTTGAGCTCCTAGATGAGGTCCTTAAATTACTCCTCTTTTTAAATGTGGCTTTGGTCTCCCCTAATTTATCAAGCCGACATGGAAACACATTATTCTTCAGACTAGGGTTCTTTAGCTACTAGTTCTTTCACCTATTATAAATTAGTCCATGAAAAATAATAATCATTTTAATTCATCCTGAGAAAATATTTTTTTATGTTTGTTATTTTTTAAAAGTAATTAAAAAATATGTGAATATAGAAAAAGTGAATGAACTATTGATTGGATCTTTGTCAATAGAACTAGTTTTGACACACACCTATTGTGGGGTATGAAAAAAGAAAATTATTTTCTTAATGTAGCATAGTAGTTGACTAGGGTTATCTCACTTGAGGATCCTCTCATTTTAGTTCACACACATTATCTAAATCACATATTTTACTTATTATTGTTGTTTTGAGTATTTAATAAAAATAATGAAAAAATAATTTTGGAGTTATTTTATTAATGAAATGAAAAATAGAAATTATAAATTTATAATACCATGAAAATCTAAACAAAATGAATTAAAGAATAAAGGGCTAAGTTTTGGGTCCATCCTAGGATTCAATAATTACTCTCCTTTATATTTTTTATTTTGGTTTGATAATCTAAACATGAAATATAATTTTTGAATTAGTATTATTTATTTAGAAATTTAGAAATATTTTAGATCATATGAAATCTAAATTCCATATCCTCCTGTAGTCAAGGTTGATTACACACCTTGGTCTAGGGTGTTCCATCTTCTAGGACCCATCTCAATTGATGTTGTTTTATCTATTTATTAGTTCAACTAATTTTTATGAAGAGTTAACCAATGAATTGAGTAAAAATAGATTTAAATAAAATAATATAAATTGATTTAGTTTCATGTAATTTGGGAACAATCACTATATCAGGGACATTCCTCTCAGTCATTCATTCTACTCAAATCTACTACAAACTTAAAATAAAATTTATGGAAAATTAAATAACACATTGACCTCCCCCCAGTCCGGGCCTTAGGATCAGACTCTCATTTCCGAGAGTAAGAAATCACAATAGTAGATAGATGAGAGAATATAAGGAGAAATGTAATAAATAAAATAAATAATATATTTAAAAAGAATGGGATGAAAAAATAAAATAATAAAAGAAAATAAAATTGGGATGAGGGAGAGGGGGAGAAATAAAAATAAAATATAAGAAGGAATAAAAAATGAAATAAAAAAAATTAAAATTTATATAATTTATAAGTAATGTTAAAATAATAACAATAATGGAGATTTATTATTATAATAAGTAGAATAATTTAATTTAATAAGAAGAAGAGAAGAAAAAAATATGTAGGGGTGGAACACTTTGAGAAAAATGCATAAAATAAATTTATTTATCCTAATGGAATTTAAATTATAATTTAAAATGAAATATAAAAACCAAAAATAAAATAAAGAGAAAGAAAATAAATGATAAGAATAACATAGGGGGAGAAGGAGTGCAACATGCGGCCTAAGCCACTCCTAGGTGGAAATCTCAAATTGGCATCAACTGGATACCTATAGGAGGGGCTTAGAACTTATTTTACAGGAAACCTAGGAGGATAGGTTGGACTACTTCAAAGAACATCTAAGATCTAGGGGATTTAAATTCCCCCAAAACTTACACTAGTGATGGAATAAAACATCTGCATATGCAGATGTTTAGGAAACACCCGCAGATGCGGGTGTGTAGAAAACACGTGAACTAGATTCACATGAGGGGAAACCCTTTGGTGTGCATGGGTTGTGGGGTGTGAAGTTGTAGGTGGAACTTTAATTAGTTATCCTCTCCTCCTCAGAACTTCACAGTGTCCAGAGGAGGATTGATATGTGTTTATGGGGGTTGTCCCGAGTGCTAGAGGTGTGCTACATGCATGGAGTAGGCGTGATGGGTCGACATTCAAGAAGTGGAGTTGGCTCGAGCCCGAGAGAAGGTCCTCCTATCCCTATGTCCTTCATATTGGTTGGAGGATGATCGACGATAGAGTGGAGGTAAGGATGACTGTGACTGTGTCACACCATGTAGTGTTTCCATGGCAGTGCAGTAGAGCGAATCTAGCTGAGTAGTGGAGTCTGGAATTGTCGGGGGTGCGGGAAAAAAGTTAGGTGATAGAGGTGTAGTATCCAGGGTGGTTGGGTACTATTAGGGACACTAGAAGGTTCTCCTTATTCCTTTTCTCCTTCCATGTGGTTGGAGGAGATTGATGGTGGTAGAAGATCTCGATTCGAACTCGGAAGGTGGCAGCAATGGCAGCAATGACAGTATGAGACAAGACCGAGGGCGGAGGGAGATCGATTCAGTATGCCCTAATCAGAAACCTACTATAAGAATGGGATATCACATCACACTACATACATTCCTGGGTTGTAACACATGTGGCCCACAAGGGCTTAGTCCCACCCCTACTCACCATGGGGTTTACCACCCACGACCCACCTATACGGGGCTTCACCACCCGTGCACTCGCCAGTTCCACCTGGTCCTCCCTGTGGGTATTATGGGTAGCCAACTCATTTGAGATATCTAAGAGGATCATTCCTATGGGTTGAAGGCTTTCCTTTCTTGGCTAAATTTTTAAATAGAATTTATTAAAATAGTTAGCCAAAAAAATTAAAAACACTTAAGAATTCACGTAACATTCACGAATAAAAGTTAAAATTCAAAAACACATTATTTTATTCTATTAAATCCTTGTTCATTACTTCCAATTAAAATTCCCATTTTTATTAAAACATTGAAAATTATGGGTTTATACATTAATATTCCTTTAAAAACATTGAAATTTTACTAAAACTTTGCAAATAATTTTACCCTACAATATCTTCTTTTAGATCAGTAATTTTTATTTTACATTTCCATGTTTCTAAGATATTTTCAAAAATATTATTTTATATAAAAATTATTTATGGAAGTTATTTTACATTATCTTTTACTATATTTTTAAAAAATTAAAATGAAATTTCTTAACTTTTTCCAAATTGGTAACCTTAGACTTATTTTACAAAATGTTTGAAAATAATGTTTATTTTTCACATTAAAAACATAAATGGATTTTCCATCCATAATGACCATTATTTTCTTTTATTATTACTTTATAAGTATCCAAGGTTATTTTCAAAGTAAATGATTTTCATAAAATTTTATTAATTTTTAGTTTTTAAAAGTGATTTTAAAATTGAAAAGGGTATTTTCCTCAAGAATGTTTTTCATGATCTTTTAATGGTATTTCAATTCATTAATTCCAAACACCCTTAATGCTATATATGACCTTCTAGGAAAATTTTTAATGACACTATCTTAATTTTTTTCTCTGAATGTATTATGATTTTTTCAAAGATATTTTCATGGAATCTGTTTCTTTTCCACATGTTAATCAAGTTATTAAAGGAATAATGGATGTTTCATTGAGTTTTATAATGAGATGTAATCTCTATGTACTTTATTCTTGTTATGGTTCATGGAAATTATTTATGATTGTATGTGGTTATGTTATAGACCAAGTACGGGTTATTAGGTTAGTAACTAGATACAAGTGGTTTCGTTATAAATCAAGGATGGATGGGTCTGTGATATCCCTCCAATGCATTATGTATGGAAGTTAAATATATAGTTATTCCATTATATGAGTGATTCTATGAGTGATATGGAAATGATGTCCCAAGTTACTAACATTTTTATCTATTATTTCTATTGGTTTTTTTAGAAATATTATGATTCCTCAAGGTGAGTTAATTAGTTTATATTTAAAGAAAAGTTTTCTCTACTCCATATGGGTGAAAATCTATGGATTTTAAATGATTCCTTTGATCAAGATTGACATCAAATGACTCGTGAATATTGATTAATATGAATATTAAGTTTGTTAAATATTTATTAAATGTTTCATGATTGATTATCTTGGTATTGATGGGTATGAATTCTCTTATGTTATTCTCATCAACTATGATTATTTCATCAAACTCTTAGACTTATATTACTATCACTAATGACATTCAATTATTATAGCTTATATTTACCCATATAGAGAATTTTATATCACCCTTTTTATGTTTCCTATTCCCTAAAGAATTATGTTAAAATATTTTAGTACAGAAAGTTTTCATATATGAAAAAAATTACAAGAGATTTTTTAAACATAATATAAAATATAAAATGATGGGTATAGTGGGAGATGATGTTGATCTTTATGAAGTAGTTGTTTATAAATCTAAGATGTTAAGAGTTTTTCCAAATTCTCTAAAACTATAAACCTAAAGAGTTCATTGGGTTTGTAAGTTATCCATTATTTCATTTTTATTTTTATGTTTTTTATGAATAAAATTGGGTCTCATTTATTGGTATAAATGGTAGAAATTTAATGTTTATGTTTTTAACACATGATCTAGGATTGTGGGTTCAACGTCTTTACACAGAACACCTAACTAATGAAACACTCAACTAAAAAAGACCATGGTATAACAAAATTACATGAATTAAATAATCATTAGTAAATAAAATGATAATAACCAACTAAAATAGTTACATATTATTATTTTTTATTTTATAGATATTTTAAAAGAAAAAATTATTTTTGAAAAATCATTTAAAAGAAGGGTATTGTATTTAACCTTAATAAATTAAATTTGATCATAGATAAAATTTTATAATAATAGGTAATATTTATATTTATTAACTAATATATCAATATTCAATTATTTAGAAATATATATGAAATAATATTAAAAACACTTGAAGTTTAAAGGTCCATTTTTAAAAGTAGTTTTCTTAATATTTTTTTTAATTAAAAGTTAATTTATAAATTTTAATGTTTTAATTTAAAAAAACTAACTTCATTTTTGGTTTTAATAATTAAATATTATCTTACGATTAATTTTTGGGATTGTTCTAAAATGGTTTATATTTAGGTGAATAGTTCATAATACTGTTTTTACAAATTACCCGACTTTTTTGACATTTTTAGCATATAATTCTGAATTTGAAATTAAATAAACATTTAATGAGAAAAAATTTATTTTTTAACTTAATTTATAGTTTTAAAAATGGTTTTTTTTTGTTTTTATAAACCCATATTTGACATTTTATAATTTAAGTTATATTTTTCAAAAAAAAATTAATACATTATACATTTATTATTTCAAAATTAATTTTTATCACTTTTTGAAATTTAATATTTTTAATTGGATTTAAAATTTGGAATCATTTTGACTAAATTTTAAATAAGGACCGTTTTATTATTGGTATTTAAGGAAACATTACCTTGGTAAAAACTAGTTATTGTGGTGAAAATTAAAATGGTAAAAATGAGTAACATTATAGGTAATGGGCCTAGCATTTTTAAAAAATTATTCTAATTCGATTTTGGAGGTTTTTGCCTTCGTTATATTCTATATACTATATTATTTATCAATTTTTGATCCACTTTCCTTGATATTGACTTCCCATTATTGAAAACTATTTGGTATTTAGAAAAATATCATTATTTTTCACTTATAGAAGGGGCTCTCCTCTCCTCACATCCCTTCAAACAAAAAACCAATTAGTTCAGCCCCAAAACATGACCAATACTCTCATAAAAAATAATATACACCTTATGGAGGTTATTTTATCATTAATAGACCATATCTTAAAGGATTAAACCCTCTTGCAAAGGAGATAATCCAAGAAATGAGGTATAAGTTCTTAACCTCTATTTCTTTTTTATATTTATTTATGTGCATTTCCTATCAATAAAATTTGTTTTAAACATATTTTAATGATAAAATAATAATAATTATTATATTTTTACGTTATTAAAATTATGTAACTATAATTAACCACCCTCCCAATTTCCATTAATAAAAAGAAAACGTGAATCATGCGTCGTGCGAACTACCGCCTCCACGACGCAATATGTGTCATTTTCCTTCACCACATTATAATTATGGCCCTTATATGGAATTTATTATATAATTATAATAATTATAACTTATTTATATTCTGATATGATAAACCATATTACACTTTTTCCCATTCTCCAGACAATGAAATCACCATCCATACATATGTATGGACTATCACCTCTATAGAATGATTAATTTTCATTTTCCATTTCATATTTTCATTACATGGGTTTTTATGAGAATATATTTAAAGTATAAGTATTATTTTTATAATATAATTAAGGTTTTTTTATAAAAAATTATATAAAATGTTAATGATATTACCAACAAATGATTATCATCAATTCAATAGATTAAAACGAGAAAACTAAGAGGAAACTGATCACTTATTTCTAAGTAATGATTTTATATAAATTATGTTCTATATATAATTATTTCTAATTATAATATATAAAAAAATTAAACACTAAATAATATCATTTTACTTTTGGTATAATGATATTATAACTAAACCATTTCATAATCATCAATTAATCATAGTAGGTTCATGTTTGGGTCAGTTTAACCACCTACTAGAACAATACTATGAATTTCTATAACAGATTAAAGTGAGAAAATCTTTAATATTATAATATTTTATAAATATATAAAAGATTATTTTTTTTTGTTTTGTAAAGGATACATAAATATTTTACTCACTAATTAAGAAAACAACCTTCGTATGTTGCAAATCACTAAAAAATGTTCATTCTCGATTTCATCTTCTAGGATAAAGACTAAAGTACTGGTGAAAGGAAATATAAACTTCATAAATAATTATAATTCATCAATTAAAGTAAATATAATTAAATTTTAATGACAAATGTTTAGATAAGAATGAATAACAACACCACTATTAGGAAACTAGTTCAAAATGATCAAGATTACCCACGCCTGACATTAGAAATTAGTAATAACTAACTAATATAAATGTAGAGAATAAATATAAATGAATTTTATAAAAGGTTACATATATTAAAAATGTTCTTAAAAAGTTTATTAAGATATTTATATTTTTTATACAAGATTTTAGATTATATTCAACTAAGTGGGGAAACAAGGTAAGGGTTTTCGTCTCAAATCCCTATCTTCGAGACATGTTTCGTATTATGCACCTAATTTAATTTATGTTATATATATACTTCCAATTTGAGATATAATATCATGAATTTTATTTTAATCATGGTATTTTATGTTCAATTACAATCCCAATATTTCAAGGTGTTTTTATTAATGTGTTACTAAATCCATAAGGGTTTTATTGGTATCAATTATGATTCTTTGATACATCTAACATGTTATGCACCATGTTTCATTTGTATGGTGATCTATTGATTTATTATCCCCTAAATTATATTTAAATTATTTAATTATAATTACTGGGATATAATAAGTAAAATAACTTACTTTTCTTCAAACATCTTCTGACTCAAGTGTTACCCAAGTCATAAGAGGTTTTGGTAACTCAATTTTTATTTATTTAGGTATGATATTTATCTTCATTTTATTTAATATATGTTAGAAAAATTATCCCATTTTATTGTATTATTTAATATTATAATTTTTTTTAAATTTTCATCATATAAACCCCTTTTCAAATATTTCATACTTCATGGAGTATGTTGTCAGTAAGGTATATTGATAACTCAAATCTCCTTTCTTTGAGTTACAAAGTTTTATATTGAAACTTAATATACCATGCTCATGTTATCCCACCAAAATATAATATTATATGGTATTTGAAAATCCAATTTAGTAATATTTTGGTTTTTTGTTTTTGTTTTCTACAGTTGATCCCGGTGTGGTGTGCCGCTTCGTTCCTGAACTGGCACCTATTTTGATGATTAGTGATTTGGATGAGGTGATGGATTTCAATCCTTGAGTTCTTGAATCAAGTTAGGGTTTTGGATGCGAAATGCTATCAGTATTGCGGTGTTTTGTGAGATTCTTCTGTTTTGAATCTGCTGGTCTTGAACCTTCTCTTCTTGCGCTTTCATTCTTGTGGAGTGGTTGTTGTGCATCTGCATCCCGCCGAGTTCTCTGCCGGATTGATTTTTCGATATGAAATGAACTCGAAAATGATAAAGTTTTTATGTAAAAAGACATGAGGGTAGGGTTACCCGGTGGTTGGTTTCGCCGGCTCTTTACTTGGTTTCGCCAGCTCTCTACTTTGGTGGGATGCTCGACGGTTGAATGCAAGGTTCGTGGCGGCGGTGCATCATGCGACGGGTGGCGTTCGGCGTATGTCAGAGATTTGGTATGATGATGTTTGGATTTGAAGTTTGAATTTGAAATTTGGATGTGTTTGATATAGGAACCGGATACCCAAAAATTGGACATTTGAAAATGAAAAAGAACGGTTTCCAGGAAAAAGGTTCAGTTCCTTTCATTATCAAGTGTATTATTTTTAGATAAAAATATACTATTGAAAACATTATGTCCTTTTAAATTATCCATTATTAGTGGTTATATTTTAAAAATTAAAAGTTTTTAAAATATTTCACTTTTCCTTTTGAAAAGTTACTTTTAATAGTGAGATGTAAGTTTTCGTTTTACGTCAATGTTAAAAATGTTTTCTGAAATGACTTTTAAGTTTTCACCTCTATTTTAATTTTCTTATTCAAAAGTATTTACACTAATGGGATTTATGATATATTATTTTTTCTCTTAAAATATATATATTTATAATTCTGGGGATTAAACTTGTGTTGTCAAACAATTTGACTCTTGATCCCTTCATGTGTGATACCATTGAAATCATTATTAAGCAAGGATATTTTTAATTTATTGAAGCAAACTTATGAGTTTCATTTGTCACATTTGGGGATATGTTCTTTTAAAATCATCCACATTATTTCCTTTCATGGATTATGTAATTTTCTTTTTAATAAAATATATTATCCATAACTACACTTTTCTTTCCAAACCATCCACTTCGAATAAAAATAACTTTCATTCCAATGAATTTTATTTGTGAACACTCTATATTCCTTCCTTTAATTGAAGAATGATCACTTAAATTCCATTCATAATTTGATTCAGGAAATTATAATCTTATCCATAAACCCTTTATCTATATAGTGTAAATACGATATTCTTTGTTATCTTTATTGAATGTTATTTACGAAGAATATTACTTGATGTCATTGGATATCCATTTATTTTCCATCGGTATATCATGTTATGGTAATTAAAGAAATTATGAATGTTTTATTAATGTGGTTCCATTTGAAAAGGATATTAAACCTATTTTATTTTTGGGGTTTCTTTAAGACGTGATGAATATTTTATTTCTTATTGCACACACAAGTATAAATAATGATGAGTGGGGTCCTATATCACCTTCCAATATATTGGTTAAGAGATCAAATATCATGATATGGGTATTAGTTAGTACACATTCATTACTCATAATAATGATAACTGATGGTGAGACTCATCAAAGTTATGTTACCTATACTAATGTATATTTTATATTTGAAAGATGTTTCACATTTTTATGCTTATTCTCATGGCTACGTCATTATCTCATGAATCAAATTTATTGAATCAAACTTTGGATTCCTATGGTTTTTATGTTAATATTTATTCTATGATATATGACCTAATATGTATTGGGAATAATTTTCTTATGTAAATTGATTATACCGATATACTCATCATATGATCACTTATTATAATTGATTGTTATCACTTATGTTTACCCTTATTGAGCAATGAGATCATCCCTTTATAATTTTTCAATTCACCCAGGTCATGAAGGAAGGTAATACATAAGATGATTCTAGAAGGTTATCTTATGATATAATTTTTTTGGGGATATTAAATAATTTTCATGGATTAATCAATTTTTTATATAGTGGGGAAACGTTTGTTAATTGAAAAATAAATGAGTTTTGTTAGTTTTTTGTCATAATTCTTGAAAAATCTAAAATTAAAAGGTATTGGGAATATATTATAATGAAATGATTTCTTTATTTCATATAATTATAGGAAAATATTTCCTAGGGTGCTATAGTTAGTATTATAGCAGAGTTTAGATAACTTTCTAGATTAAGATGTTATTAGTTGATGGAAATTTTGTAATTTTAAATGTCATCAAAATTTGATAAGTTAAGGTTTATTCTAACATCAAATTTATAGATAAACCTTTATGATTTTTAGGTAATGTTTAATGTATTATGATAAGAAAACTTCAGTGAAAACCCTTGGTATAAATATAAGGGTTAAGTTTACGCATAGGGTAATATCCTAAAATTTGGGAAAAGTAGAGATTGGGTGGTTTTCCAAGAAATAACATCCCTTTATGGATACTAAAATTGGATTTCGAATCTAATACAAATTTATCTAGGGGTAATAACCTTGAAAATTTAATATTGGGTATTAAATCAATCATCATTTGGTGCACGATAAAGAGGCCTAATTGAACACCTAGCTTGATACTCATAGGAGGTATGCTTTGGTAAATAACATTTTATTTACAAATCATTATGAAGGATTTATTTTCTAATAACCATAAGTGATCATGTTAAGAAGTATGGGAGAACAAAACTAAAATTAACCAAGTTTGAATAATGAGATTTATAGTATTAACAAAGTATGACATAGTCAAAATTAAAATGAAGGTGTCATTGGAGAAGACATATTAGAATTGAGCTTTCATATTTATATACTCTGGTCCTTTTTGATATTATCACAACCATTTTTGTTTTAGTATTTGGTTGAAACAGGATCATGAGGATTAATTTGAGAAATATATGAATCTAAAAAACATTATTTCTCAACAAGGGAGCATACTTAAATGGTTTAGAATCTTAGTATGTTCTTATTATGATAGAAAAGGTTTCTTTCTATCCATATATAATTTAGTGAGGTTGATACCATAATATAAGTTAATTTTATATAATAATATATATTTTCATTAGTGAGTGATATTTATCAATGATATTATGTTATATTATAAAAATTATGAGGGTTATATGAACAATATAAGGATTATTCTTTAGTAGATCCAATTTAATGGTTTTTAAAGATATAATAAATGGAATAAATATTCTTGGAATGTAACTTTATGAAAAGGTTATATTTTTGGGAAAAATATTGAATAACATATGGTAGAGGTATGAATAAATATTAGGTTTAATATATCATTAAGGTTGAAGTAATAAAGAGTTGATTGATTTTTAAAAAATAATGTTATATAGTATTGGTAACCTTGGGATTGATAATTGGTTTATGAAATTCTTAGTGAAGTTTATCTCATTTTTTGGATTATGTGGATCAATGTGTGATTTTTTAAACTAGTGGTATAATATAATAGTTAATTTTGGAGGAATATATTATTTCCCTATGGTTTAATGTCTTGGTAATTTGAGATAGATTTGAATTAAATAATAATTAGTGAGTAAATGGATAATAACCAACTAAAATAGTTATATATTATCAATTTTATTTGATTAATATATTGAAATAAAGAACGATTTTTGAATATCCATTTTAAAAATGTATTTTATTTTACCTTAATAAATTAAAATTGATCATAGTTAAATGTTTATCATAATATAAATATTTAGATTTATAAAATAATATATCAATATTTAATTATTTTGAATTATATATGAAATAATATTAAAACACTTGATGTCAAAAAAAGGTTATTGTTTTAAAATCGATTTTTCTTAATATATTTTATTTTCAGTTAAAATCTAATTTTACAATTTTAAAATGTTAATTCGAAGTAACTTCAATTTTTGTTTAAACATGAAATATTTTCTTAAGAATATTTCTTAGTATTTTTCAAAAAGATTTATTTTTAGGTGAATAGACTAAAATATTGTGTTTATAAATTACATGACTTTTATGACATTATTAGTTTATACATATGAATTTGAAATTAAAAAATAATTTTATAAGACCAAATATGTATTTTATATGTGAATTTATAATTTATAATTTTTTTAGTTTACAAAACCTTATTTAACATTTTATAATTTGAGTTATATTTTTTTTAAAAATTAATAAATTATTTATTTATTATTTTAAAGTTAATTTTTATCACTTAAAAATTTAATCTTATTAAATGGATTTAAAAATTGAAATCATTAGGTATAAATTGTATAATAAGAACCATTTTTTTCATGAAGGATAAATTACCATGGTAAAACATATTATCGTGGTGAAAAATAAAATGTAAAAAATGAGTAACCTTAGAGGAAAATTTCTTAAAATGATTTAAACATGTTTCTAATTGTGTGGTGGATGTTTTTATTGACCTTATCATTTATACATAATTTTTTTTATTTTATTTTAATAAAAGTTTTGGGTATAACCGAGGGGGAAAACTTGAAAAAGAGAAAAGAAAACAGTCATGGGGGTCTAATGTAATGAAGATTGAGTTCATCTGATCTAACCAGGTTCACTCCCTTAGGAGGAAGAGATCCCAAAACAGTGATACATTAAATCATCTTCACAGAAGTAGACATGGAAGAAAAAAATCAACCAATACATTCCATTCATGCCATGTATGAATAATTTCCAATTTATTATTTATGATCCCCTTGAACATGTGAATAGTTTAAAAAATAAACCAAGGCACCAAAATAAGTCCAGGTAAATAATTATAGAGTAAGAGAATCAGTCTTTACTACTGCCATAAAAATGATCCTATGGCTGCACAAGAGAAAAAAACATCACCTAGGATTAATCTTTATGGGAATCCCCTCTAATAAAAAAATATGCAAGACATTATCTCATATAAATTCCATTATTTATCAATTTTGGATTCAATTTCCTTTATAGTGACTTCCAATTATAGAATTTTTTTGGGTATTTACTAAAATTTCACCCCTTTTCACTTATAAAAGGGGTTCTGCAATCCTCAGTTCCACTCACACAATAACCCCATTAGTTTGGCACAAAATATACTCAATACTCTCCTCTACACTCCTATCAACATTAATAAGGTTCTAGTATCTTCAAAACTCCATACCACATAGGCTTAACCCCGGTCACAAAGGAGATAATCCAAGATGTGAGGTATATGTTCCTGACCTCTCTTTCTTTTTTTGATTTCATTATGTGACTATATTATTTATAAAATTTATTTTTATCATATTATAATTATAACATAAGTATAATTATTATACTGGTATGTCATCATAATAATGGTAAAAGCATTAACCACCCTCCCCTTTTCCATTAATAAAAACAAAAACGTGGATCGTGCATTATGCATTGTGCGGGCTGCCCCTTTCATGATGTAAAATGTTCCATTTTCCTTAAGAAGCTTAAAATGAGGGTACTAATAGGGAATTTAATATATAATTATTATATTTATGATATATTTTATATTATAAAATGATAAACCATATTATTAGAAATTGGGTACAACCATGAAAGCGGCACACACACAAGGAATAAAATTATATTAAATCGCAAGCCCGAGGACTTGACCCCGCGACCTGCACCTCACCCCCCCAAACCCTTACAACCCCACCACCAACGGTGGGGATAAACCATATTATTAATTTTCCCATACTATGGAAATTGATATCGTCATCTATGTGTACTTGTGGACTACTGGAATGATCAATTTCAATTTTTCATTTCATATCCACCTTAAATGGATGGTCATGAGGATTATTTTTAAAGATAAATATCATTTTTTATGATATCATTAAGGTTATGGTATAGTAAATTTTAGAATGTATTAAGGATATGAACAACAAACGATTATCATTAATTCAATCATTTAAAATGAGAAAACAAAGAGGAAAGTGATCGATTATTTATAAGTCATGAATTTATATAAATTATCATTACTTTATAATTATTTCCATATACAATTTATCAAAATATTAAAAACTAAATAAGATTATTATGCTTTTGGTATAATAGTATTACAACTAAACCATCTCATTATAAATCATTAGTCATGGTAGGTTTGTGTTTGGGTCGATTTAACCACCTACTTGAACAATATATGAATTTATATCATGGATTATTTTTAGAACTTATTTAATATTATAAAAATATATAAATATTTAAATAATGTTTTCATTTTATTCTTTAAAGGATAAATCAATATTTAACTCATTAATTAAAAAACAACCTTTGTGGGTTGAAAATCACCGAAAAACGTCTATTGTCGATTTCATCTTATAGGATAAAGAATAAAGTACTCATGAAATGAAATATAAACATAAAAATAATTATAATTCATAAATTATATTAAATATAATGAAATTTTAATGATGAACATTTGGAAAAGAATTAATAACAACACCTTTATTATGAAACATGTTCAAAATGATCAAGATTACCCACAACTGGCATCAGAAATAAATAATTACTAACTAATATAAATATAGAGAATAATTATAAATTTTTTTATAAAAGGTTATGTATATAGAAAATATTCTTAAATAGTCTATTAAGATATTTATTCTTGTTATATAGGATCTTAGAGTGCATTCGACTATGCGGGGAAACAAGGTAACATTCCTCGTCTTAGATTCCTCTCTTAGAGACATGTTTGGTATTATATAACTAACATCATTTATGTGGTGTATAAAATACCAATTTTAGATATCATATAATGAATTATATTTTAATAATGATATTTTATGTTCAATTACAATGCCTCTCTTTCAAGTGGTTTTAATTAATGTTTACTCAAGTCGTAAGGGTTTTCTTGGTCCCAATTCAAATTCTTTGATGCATGTTAAAAGCTATGAACCATGTTTCCTTTGTATGGTGAAATATTAATTTATTATACCATTAATGTTTTATACATTATTTAATTTTAATTATTTGGATATACTAAGAAAAATCATGTTATTTTCTTCAAAAATCATTTGACTCAAGTGTTACTCCAATCGTAAGAGTTTTTGGTAACTCATTTTTTATTTATTGAGTTGTGATAATTATCTTGAACTTATTTGATATATATTGGGAATATTCTACCCTTTTATTGTATTATGTGATATTTTCTCATTGTTTACATTTTTAACACATCAAAGCCTTTTCAAATATTTCATGTTTTATAGAGTATGTTTCATGTAAGGGATATTTATAACTCAAATATCCTTTCTTTGAGTTATAAAGTTTTATCTTAAAATTTATTCATCTATAATTGGGTTCTATCACCATAATATTATATTATATTATATTTTATAATCCTATTTATTAAAATTATTTTTTCATAAAAATAAGGTTTTATAACTCTTTTTACAATGTGGGTTTTCAACAAAGGTGTTTTTAAAGTATTAAAAAGGTTCATTTTCTTCCATTATCAAGTGTTTTATATTTGGATCCACATTTCCAATAAAAAAATTTATGTCATTCTCAAGGGTCCATTATTGAGGATACAGTTTTTCAAATAAATGTTTTTCAAAATATTTCACTTCCCATTTTCAAAAGTTACTTTTGAATGTTACATATAAGTTTATATTTTACATTAATGTTAAACATGTTTTCTAAAAACTCTTTTTAGTTTTCTCCTCTATTTTCCTTTTCATATTCAATAGGATTTACAATCATGTGATTTATGTTACATTATTTATTCTCTTATAAATATATATATATTTATAATTTGGTGGATTGAACTTTCATTGTCAAATAATTCAACTCTTCATCCCTTCTTGTGTGATATCGTTCAAAGAATAATTTTGTAAGGATTATTTTCATCTATATCGACATCCTTTTAGATTTCCTTTGTTACACTAGAGATATTTTCTTTTGAAATCATCCATCTTCTTTATTTGGATGGATTATGTAATTTTCTTTTCAATCAATGATATGATCCATAAATACCCCGATCTTTCCCACCCATCCACCATGAATAGGAATAAATTTCATTTCAATACCTTTAATTTGTGAACAATCTGTATTAATTACTTTAATTGAAGGGTATTAACCTAGATTACATTCATAAATTGATTTGGGAAATTATTTTTTTATCCATATACCCATTATCTATATGGTTTAAATACAATATTATCTATTATCTTGATTTAATATTATTTAACTAGAAAGTTATTAATGTCATTGGATACCCATTTATTTTCCATGGGTGTATCATGTTGTTATTAATGAAGAAATTATGAATGTTTTCCTTATGTGATTCCATTTTAAAAGGATATGAAACCCATTTTCTTTCCATGGGTTCTTTATGATATTATGAATGTTTGATTTCTTATGTAAAGTATAAATGATGAAGGTTGGGGTCGAATACCTCCATCCAATGAAATGGTCAGGAGTTTATATCTTATGACATAAGAATTTTCAAGTATATTTTAGTTTTTTAGAAGCAGGAGAATTGATGGTGTGGATCATGAAAGTTATGTTCCCTATACTAATATATTTTCCAGATTTGAAATATATTTCATAGTGTTATACTTATTATCATGAATATGTTATGTTCTCATGGTTCATATTTATTGAATCACTATTTTGATTCATGTCCAATTTTATGTCAATCTTTTTTCCATGATTTATGACCTAATATTTCTTGGTTATTATTTTCTTATGTGTCCTGATTATGCCCATATTTTCATCTTATGCTCACTTATTATATTTTTATTTTTATCACTTATGTTTACCCTTACTGAGAATCTGAGCTAACCCCTTTCTTATGTTTCTATTTCCCTAGGTTATGAAGAAAAGTAATACTTAGTACGATTATAGAATGGTATCTTATGGGAAGAATTTGTGGGAGATGTTAAATATATTTTATGGATTAAATATTTGTTTATATACTGGGAAAATGTATTTTATTTGAAAAATACACGAGTTTTGTTAGTTTTTTTCTAATTCTCTAAAACTCTAAAGCTAAAAGGTACTAGGAATGTATTTTAATGAAATATTTTCTTTAATTAAAATAATTACCAAATCATTAAGTATGTGGCGGTATATTTTCTTTATGATATAAAATTTCTCTGAGGTACTCCTTAAAAGTCATATCCTCCTTAATATTCACATTACTTAATTAAATTACATGTGAAGGATAATAATAATACATTTTAATTTGAGACTCATTAAACACATAATGAATACTTTAAAATAATAAAGGTTTTTTCAACCGATAAGTTACCTCTGCAACTCACTCCAATACTTTAAAAGTGGAAATACATCTATGAGATAACTTGATTCACTTTCTGAACCTCCATTTTCCATGTCAAAGAGAAACTTATAAGAATGCATGATATGTAACTGATAACTCCAATGATATTATCCTCTGATTCATATAATATTTTTAACTACTATGAGCAGTCCTCATGCGATCCAAAATAAATTTCACACACTCCATCATATCCTTCACCATCTCTATTCCAACTATAGTGGCCTCACCAACCTCAACCTAATACAACAGTGAATGACATAGTCACCCATGAAAATCCTAAAAAGGTATCATTCCAATGGATTACTTCTAACTATCATTATAATAAAATTCAATTATAGTTAATTATTTACCCTTGATACTCCAAAATCAAAGATACACACCCTCATTATATTCTTCAACTTCTGAATAATACACATAATTTGAACATCAATTGGTGGGTGGAATGAAATTATAATTCAAAACAAGGTAATAAAGATTCATTAAAACCCCATACATATTTGTGGTGTTAGCCAAGCATCATGATTATATAATTTTTTTTCTTAAGACACCATAAAAATTTAATACCTATATTATTTAAATATTTACCAAACTATTCACTAAGAATGATTTCTTAATCAATAAGAAATGAGACAAATTTATCAAACAATCCATAAAAACCCAAATAATTCCTAACAAATTTAGGTACCATAAAATCCTATAAATAATCTCTATAAATATCCACCTAATTCTAATAAGGAATTTTAAAAGGATGAAATAACCTCACTGGAACATGATCTTTGGTTTTCACATGTTAACACACAAGACATTAGGAAAAAACTCTATTACTCTCTTATTTGTCCCATGAAACAAAAAATGTCTCTTCAAAGTGTGATATATGTTTATAAAACACAGATTTACTACCAAATATGAACTATAGAACTCATGAAAAACCACATACTTTGAAATTTGAGGATTAAATAACTTCCAATGAAATAACACCCAATGTTCCTCATCCACAACCCAACCATCAAATGTGTTACTATTCATGATTAAATCTCTCCAAAATTCCACCTCAAGATTTCCCAACTGAGAATCCTATGCCTAAAACACCAATAAATTTGTCACTACCATTTGATAAAGGCATGTTCTATCTTCTCTCTCCTCATAGTCAAGGTAAAGATATTAAAATAATCCCATTGATTTCTATTAATTTCCCATACACTAAGAATCCCCATCCTAATAATTTTGACTTAAAGAATCAATCAACACATTACCCTTTCTAGAAGTTTATGTAATTTTAAGGTCCCAATCTTGGAGAAATTTAACCCATATTATCTACCATAAATTAAAATATTTTTGAAATAAGATATATATCAATCTCATTTGAAATATATAAATTATAAATCATTATCTAAGTAAAAAAAATGATTTAAATATTAATCACAGACACCATAGGTACACACTCTTAATCATGGGTAGTATAATTAAATTCATGATGGGATAACTACCTTGACCCATAATCAATGACTACTCTTACTTATATCAATACACATCCAAAACCCAAATAAGATACATAAAAATACACACCATAAGGAATAAAATATTTTTATAATTGAAAAACTATAGTGATTTCCAACTTCTCCTTAAAAATTTAAAAGATGTATTGACGATTCTACTTATAATAAAAAGAATTCCCTTTCTTAATAAAAGAGGGAAATGAAGTAATAATTTGAGAAAAACCAAGTATAAACTACCTATAATAACTGGAAAAATATAAGAAAATCCTTACTTTAAAAACTTTATTTGATAGATTCCATGAAACAACCTTCTCAATCATTACTGGTTCCACTACTACATTGATCTAAAATAACATGACTTAGATTATGGAAATAATGTGTATAAAATCAACATCTTCCCATTCAACTAATGCTCTATAAGAACTTCTAACACCTTCCTAATATTCTCAACATGATATTTCTCCATTTTTGAGTAAACTAAAATATTACTAATGAATAAAGCCAAAAAATCATCAAGATTGGGTTGAAATATCCTATTAAAAATACCCATACATACAAATAGTATGTTTATAACTCCACACAACATCACTATAAAATAAAAATGTCCATACTGACAAAATAATCTATCTTAAGGATGTATTTATCCTTAACCCGAAAATAGTGATATCTGTATCGTAAATTTATCTTAGAAAAATTACTCATGATGTTGAATTGGTCAAAATATTACCTATCCAAGAAGAGTATAGAGATTATTTACCATTACTTGATTACACTACTGGTAGTTGATATAAAATTTTATTCTACACAACCAACCTGACCTACTGGGACGCTACCTGGGCCGATGGTAAGTAGAGTGTACCACCCCTAGACAACCTATATTAGTCCAATGGATGGATACTTACAAAAATAAGGAATAATAAAAATAATAGGCCTTAAACTATAATAACATAAATCAAAAATATTTTTATAATAGGACAGATAACCATCCACACCAATAGTATATATGTAAACAATAGAATTGCAAAACATACATGCATGAGGACTCATCTAATTAGTAAAAGTCCACATAACTGACCACTAAGGTAGAATACATATGTATAATATAACATCACTTAGTAAAACATACCCTAGTTAAGGGAAAAAATTACTCCTCACTGTAATAATTCTAGGATCAACCTCTCATAGTATCCATAACCACTATGTACTACCATACGATACCAAGAATCAACATGACCAACACTTATAGCTCCCTTCCCACCAAGATCACATTCATACCATGAATTATCTGAATAAATGAATCACATGTGGGAATGGAGCTTGTGTAGGGTTGAATATAAACATACTCAGTAAAATGTCCCAAAATCACAATGTAAAGACAAAAAAAATCAACTCAAAATTTAGAAACAAGAGAGTAACCAAAAAATATGGAGAATATTGATATTATCTATGACCAGAAGTCATAGAGGGATATACTGAAGTCCTAGTAATCTTAAATCTATCCTATAAAGGATCATATCTCACAAAAAACCAAGTATATTTGAAGCACTGAAAGGGTTGTAAAGTCTAAAGTTGGAAGCCTAGCTATAAGGCACATTTAAATTAATATGGGAATTATTGAGGATCCTTAAGTCCAGAAACATCTAAAATATTTGAACTTTTCATGATAGCACCCTAAACCGTAGTGGGGAACCCACACCTCACTGATGTGTTCACATTAGTTGATGGAGCACCACACTCTATTGCCCATAACTACCACATCACCATCTTGGAAACATATAGGGGAACCCACATGTTGTGAAAGAATAGATATTAGTTAAGGGAGTATTGATCCCTACTACCCATAACTACCAGGTCCTATAAAAACATAGAAACCTCAAAACAATTATAGAGGGATACCTGTGCCTCACTAAAATTTTCATGTCAGTCAAGGGAATAATGAACCATAATGGAGGACTTATGCCTCATTGATAAAAACACATCAAAAAAGGGAGTAACCAACTCTATAGACAGAGGTCCAATTCCCCATGAGCAGGGGAATACATAAATCTGTCTATTATGTGGGGAAGTCACACCTTTTTGGTTCCAAGGAAGTAATGGCCCATGCTTAACCCAGGGGAACATTACCCCAAGTATACGAGGGAGTGCCAAAAACCAAGGAGAATATAAAGGACTCGTGATCTTGTATTAGCACATCCCTAGGGGAGTACCAAATCCCATATGATTTTCGATCATCTTTCCTAAACCCCATCACTAGTTCTAAGGATTATATACCTTTGAACAACTCTAAACACCATGAATGTGGAATCCTATGGCCATGAGGATTATATATTCACATTCTACTTAGAAAAATGATCAGAATGGACTAATCATGTTCCCAAATATGATTATTGATTAATAAATAATGAAAACCACCAATGGATAGATAATACACAACACACACATAAGTAGACATGGTTTGTGGCACTATAGTTGTATCCAAGTCATGTACTACCACTAGACCTACCATGTAGGTATCATCATATATAGAGTGTCTAAAATGGCATATGATGTGTGAAACCTAAGAGATACTCATCATGTAATGATAGTTTCTCAAGTCTTTCATTCCTAAAATACATGATGTGATTCTATATCCACATGATGTGTGGTACATAGAGGTATCTCTAGATTTTCACTTCATCCTAGATCAAGTCATGTATCATGTACATGGAGTGTAATCCATATACACATGATGTATGATAAATGGGTTGTATGGGAATGAATTCTTCCACACCTCAAGATGTGTTCTTGTAATTATATATAAATGAACCCCTAACCTACATGGAATGTGTATTCAGGTGTAAATCCAGACATATGGATATATATACACTGATTCAAGTGGATTTGATTACAAGACATGTGTAACTCAGATACACACCATGTAATATTTATCTAAGCCTAACCATAGACTCACCCAAAATGAATAGTACTTCCTTTCACATGTCATGTAATATTTATATATCCAAAAACTCTAGCACTGCAGACAATATGATACATATAATGTTTATTCCCAAACTACATGTCGTATAGTTGACAAACATCCAAATCCACCATATTCTCTGAATTATCCATTGTCACCAATGGTTTCCTTATCACCTGCAATGTTTGTTCCATCCATCACACCCAGGCACCACCATGGGTCATTTCTAGAGCCTAATTTTTCCTTGTCACACCTATAGGAGGTTGAATGCCTGAGTCTTGTTGAACCTAATCCTAGACACCACTACACTGTTGTCATCCAACCACCACTACCTTACCAACCCAATTTTATGGAAACTTTATATGTCATATCCATTATTGTTGATCATGAAAATATTTATCACGAACCGAGATCATGATAGAAAAATATTATCCATAGTAAATGCTAACAGTTAGTTTTTGATGCGTGAAAATAAAAAAAACGAGTCAAATGGAAAGGAAATAGCGAGTGATGTAGTTTCAACCACCTAATAATTTAGTTGTTCTATATTTTTCAAGGAATCAAAAATAAAAATATTTCCATGATCACATGAAGAGAAAAAAAATTTAAAATAATAATTATCAAAATAAACCAAGGTAGAATAATCATTAAAAAATAAGTGAATTTGATAAATAAAATCACAAACTTTATCTAGAAATGAGGAAAAATCAAAATTTGAAATGAAAAACCCTACCTCATAGAGTTCAATACCATCAATTCATTATTTAATCATAAATGCTATCGTGTGTTCTTTTGTTCTTTACCATGTGATTCACTCATCATTGATGTTATGAATATGTATTTATTTAAATACTAATTTATTCTCTCTGTTCAAGGATATTGCCTCCATCCTCGCCTACTTTCTCATTATTGTTTTGTATATATTGGGAAAAAATGTGGCTTACCCTAGATAGAATTCTTAAAATGGATTTATAATCCCTATTAGGTTAAAATTAGGCTATTAATTACATACTTGAAATAGCTCAGATTAGGGCCGGATATTCAAGAGCCAAAAGTATACTTGTATTATGGGGAAAAATATAATTTGGAAATCAGTGAGAGTGCTAAAATTTTCATTTGATATTCTATTTAAGAGATATCATCATCCACAATAGTGAAATAATTAGTTAATTATTTAAAAAATATTAAATATCCTTTAAAATTAGATATGTTTTGAATTACACCAAAACACAACTAGGGGTAAACACCACACTATGAGATCAGTATAACCATTCAAAGTTTTTCTAGGGTCATATAAAAGGTTAAATTTACTATTTTACCCCCATAGAGGACTCAAGACTCTAGATGTAAAAAATGAGCTAAGTCTGGACTAAGGAAAACTCAGGTCACTATACCCTCCCCACATTTAAACTTTTTATCCTTAAAGATAAAACAACAAGAGCTATTAAACTAGAAAGTGATTAAAAAAAAACTCATCTATACAGACAATCCAATCTCACATGTACTTCATTCACCTTTAGAAGTCCATAGTCTATGTGAAATCGACACATAATCATATTGTTAAAGAATATCCTCTTTCTCTATACTCATATAGACTTTTTCCCCGATCTTCCACCTCAATAAACAAGATATTAGCTAAAATTTATCTAAATGACTAAAAATTAAAATTTTAATACAAAATCAATTTTGAGGAAAAAGTGGGAAACCAAACAAGTCATAATAAAAGTGTATTAAATACATAAGAAACTAACAAAATCATTAAAAACAAGACTAATATTATTGGAATCAACCAAACTATATAGCCCCCATTGAATTGATGTTACCTAGATATTGAGATCATCCTTGATAAGATCTTCAAAATGATTGACCATCTTGTCCCATGTATATATATATACCTCTAAATTGATCTTTATTTCATTGAAAACTCATACAAAAATGTGATCTTGTTTTTTGATCCACACTATTTTATCCTTGTTAATGTCAAATTAAATCATTAAATCATATATTTTATTGATAAAATCTTTTAGAGCAATGATCTAGAAGGATTATACAAACATTTATTCATTAGAGTAGAGGATGAGCTCCAAAAAATTTCATTTTCCCTCTTCCGACTTTCATGTCATTCTATTCTAATCTTCAGAAGGAACTGATTCCTTACCTTTCACAATTACTTTACCTTGAATAACCTTGAGGTCCTTAATTAGATCTTTCTCACTTAGCTTACTAGTCAGCTGATTAAAACCTTCAATGATTGTTGGTTCACCCGACCTTGTTTTTGTCCCATTTTTCTTTTCTTTATCCAAGAACCTAGTTATAATGGTTTTTGTAAAATTTTAGTAATATTTGAGAGTCCTTGCTCCCCATCCCCCCCTTGTGAACAAGAAAATTCCTAGAGAAAATATTACCCTATTTCCCTTCCTCGATCCATAATGAACCATCAAGGAACCTTGAGAGTCCTACTCATAGTTATTCATAAATTATTGGGGGTTCTATTCATAGTCCATCATTGGTTGTGAGCCTATTTATTTTTCAATCATCTTAATATCCTAAAAAGGCCTTGACCCGACCTGCTTTCATTTCCATATTGAAATGTATGTTCTCCATCCTTCTGGATAAGCATTTTCCTTTTCATTTCCATTCAGTGTTAAGAAACGGTTTTGGAGATAAATTAGTCTTGATGAGCCTCATTATTTAAGAAACCCCCATATCATAGGTAATTATTAATTCAGACTATGAAAATCCTATAATATAGAAACTAACCTTGAATTCACTTGGGTTTTAAGACTATCTCCCCTAGAAACAGATTGATCAAGATCCTATCTGTATCTTGAAACTCTAACCATAACGATATCAACAAAATAGGAGGAGACTGTGGGAGGGATCAGTTCGACCTCTCCCAAGATTTTCTATTTCAACTTGGAATTAACCAATTTAGGTCTCAACATTTAAAAGATATATGAAAATATTAGGTCAGAGTGTATAAGTCTTGACGTCTCTTGCAGAGAGTTATAAATGGTTGTTTATTCAATAACCAAAAGACCAGTGGAGAAAAGTTTCCTGATCTACTGGATAAAAACCTCCTCGTCCTTGATATCCCTATGAACATGTCGATAAGATAGAACTGAGTGTCTTAAATTCTTTCAAGAAGAATAGTAATCCATCTAAGATTTGAAGACCACCTATTTTTTTCAACATAACTCTTTGCCAACTGAACTCCAAACCCACTCAAGCAGTGATTTGGAAACATCAAACTCAACACATATATATAGGTAAATAAGATAAAAACTGTGTTTGTCTTATTTTCCAAAAAAAATAACCTACTATTTTCCATGACATGTGAATGATTAATAGATTTTGGAAAGGAAGAGGAATTTTAGGGAATCTTACCCATAACAACATAGATGGAGAATCACATTTAATATGAATTTTGCATGATCAATGAAATAGGAAGAAGTTGAATCCATTTCAAAATCAAGGAGTTATGGACCAAGAAGTAATCAAATTAACCTTTGAGTAAAATGAGATCATGAAGTGATGATTGTCGAGTAATCCAATAGTTGTATTATCCCGTAAACCCCATCTCAAATTTTTCTCACAATAGAATCTCTATAGAAGTATAAACATGTATTAAGTTTTTTTCCAAGACACAGCTCCCCAAACCCTTTTTCTCAACCAATGATCATCCAACTATATGGGATGAGAGAAACCAAAAACCACTAGAATTCCCCCAGGAATAGGTTGAAGTTAAGGATATATCATATGGGAGAATTACAATCCCCACCTTTAAAGAGGGTTATAGATGATAGTCACATGGATATAATATATCTATATCACATATAAATAAGGTGTGAAATCCAATATCACAAGAAAAAAGAACAAGGAGAACATTAGCCTTATTGATCAATCAATCTTCAAACATTAGTGGGAGCATCACATATTCACCCCCATCTCCAAATAGGATCACGTCCATTTATACTGATTGTGTTTCTCTTCAATCCTACAGAGAATATACTTATTATTATATCAAGAAGTACAAAAATACTCCATAAAAAACCTAACATCATAATATTACTCATCAGTGACCCATTCTACCACAATCCAAAGTGGATGGTCCTATCTATTAAGATAACCCTCCTCTTTTTACTCTGGAATCTACGACAACACCTTCTAGAACTTGAGTGACATAAATCATCACCAACATTGAAACATAATTCACTATATATCCAAAGTTTTCATATAATGGTAATGTAAAAAAAATATTCTAGAAAAAACACACTGATGAATATTTTACATGTCGGTGATCCTCACTCATAACATTATTTTTGATATCCAAGGTAGGAATCAAACAAGGATGAACACTATCCTTATATGGAAGTGGATGATATGATCCCCACATTTAAAGAAAACCTTTTGGTTCATCACATTAAAAATATTTGTTCATTCAATACCACTTAATTAGAATCACAACTATGGTCTTGTTCACATAATGGAAGGTTATGGGGACAACCTCATTGATCGAAGATTAGTAGCATCTCCCTATTGAATTAAAGAACAACCAATTTGAGTTTGGATAACCTAGCACCCCTTTCATCAATTGAGAAAGGAATCCCTTAATTATTTCAACCACCACACAACTATTTTTCCACTCTAATCTCATTAATTTCAATAAACTCAAACTTTATGAAGTCCAACAACTAATCCATACAATATGTCAGCATGGCTTGATGAAAAAAACCTATAAGTTGGTACAGGTAAAGGTTCAATCCTTGAGTCTCATAACCAAAATAGTGGCATTAATAATTCTATACAATATGACCAAAAATTTCATTATACCCAAAAACACATGAACACAACCTCCAAAATTCACACTAATGCTTATGTTGGATGTTTGTTGAGGGAAGGTCTAGATAAGGGTTTCACTAGAAACATAAAATCCTAAAGAAATTGTGTAAGAATAATATCACATACTAGTGTTAATAAGTATAAAGGTCCATGAAGGGAGGACACAAATTATATTTCAAACTACATGGGGTGACACATAACCATAACCATCCATTATGTGAATATTACTATAGAATTGAGTATTAACACTTTATTCTTAACATGATCTATATAATGTTGGAGATAGTGAGAATGGATTGAAGCATTTCCCATCTCAAACTACTCCCAAACCACTATTTTTTAATAAAAATTCAATCTTATAAGGGTAATTTTCCTACTATAGTTGAGATACTAATCACAATGTTACTTTTATATGAAGTTACATCTAAAGAACTTCTTTGGATATCCTTAGGAAAATGTTAATATTACATTTAAACTGAGTTATATCTCTATTAGGAATTCTCAATCTACCAATGTTTTCTTGAGGAATACTATTTAGGTAGAGATCCATAAAATATGTAACATAATGGATAAAATGTATGCCATATTTTATATTTACAGTACATTTCTCGGGTTTAAAGGGAATCAAGAACATTTTGGGAGCTTATCAATAAATCCTATGTTGGGAACTGTATGTTGGCCACATTTACGATGTAAATGGTCAATTTATGGAAAAAATGGATCATAATGAAAAATATATGAAAATGGTTTGTGGAATATGTAAATTTATGTTATAAAACCTATTTTTATATCATAAATATGTTATCTATGATTTTTAACTTGAGGTAATGTGTTTTTCAGTATACAAGTTTCATGGGGATTTTACATCATAAAACCTTGGTTTATGACATGAACCATTCATTCCTTGTAAGATTTATGTGATAAAAGACTGAATCCTAACCTATTCAGATTTTCTCTTTATATTTTAAACCCTATGGTCTTCCTAGTGATTTTAGGTGTCTCCTCTCCTTCCACATCATTCCATTCATTGCACAATATATATGGTGGTTGTGTCACTTCTCTTAGGGTAAGCACAAATTCTTCTTCTTCATTTCCATTGGTCATAAGAAAAATGTTACTTTGTTTTTTTAGATTCATCAACCTTATGGTGACATTTTTTTGATCCTTTCTAGATCTATTGTTTGATCTTCTCCCAAATGTTGACCCTCATGTTAGTTTTGGTGCGGCGAGTGTGTTTATCGAGGTTTGTTTGATCTAATCCCTCCCTTGGGTTTAGTCTAATTTGGTATGAGAATTTGAGATCAGGTAATTATTGTTAGCTCTTCTATTGTTGTCACCATTTTTATTTTGATGTGGGTGGATCCCATTATGGTTAGCATTCAAACTGGTTTTAAGGTTGGTGGTTTTATCTCTAGCCTATGTTGGATAAACTGTATTGCACTGGTTTTTATAAATTGTTTTTATAAATTAATTGATTAATTATTTTGTGTTCATAAATGGATTTGTGATAAAAGATAGTTTTTTCCTTGGTTTTGGTAAAAGAAATTATTGTTTTTAAGAATTTTGACATAGATCGAGAAAAGGGTCTTCAAATCATTTTTTATAGAATAAAGCATTGTTTTGAATTGTTTATGAAATGTTAAACCCTTTTGAAATTATTTGAGAAATGCATCACATAGGAAGCCTTGGGTACTTAGATGGAAGGTGTAGCTTAGGTAAATCTTCCATTTTATTATCAGGGGGTTCTCTCATGGGATGTTCCTCAGCTACCTAGTCCTATTATTCTAGGGGATTATTGTTGACATTATTGGGGAGTTCACTCATGGGGTGTTCCAATCCTCCTTAGGCCTATATTCTAAGGACTTGGGTAGACACAAGTCATTTATTATGACATGATTAGTCTTCTAGACTAACCAATTGTGACTCTTGATGCAATTTACCTATTATTTTTATTAAACTATTATGGTTTTGATATACATGCTTTGGTTTCTAATTAATGATTATGTAAAATTATTCTTTGAAACAGTTTTACCTAGATCGATTTAGAACTATAAAAAAGGAAAATATTTACCATGATTTTGATATAAATTTTCATTACTAATTATCATTACATTTTTTTAAAATGAGTATACGAGGATTACTTTCATAGTGACATGATATAAAACACTTAGGTAGGATCTTACTAATATTTTTTTATCTCACACCCTATGTACCCATTCAGTGGTGTATAGACCTTGTTATGTAATTTGATGAAGGAAAAAAAGTTGTCTTAGTGAAGTAATGATGTTCATGTCATCTGGGTTTGGGTAGCTGGTGGTGAGATTGTGTGAGATTTACCAGATATCATTGGATTAGTTATCTTCTATTTTGGTTGTTATTTGGTTTTTTGGATGTGTACCCTTTCATTTTATTATGGTCTTTATGTTGTGTCACTACTGTTGTTTTCTTAAAGTTATGGAATATATTTCTTCTAGTTTTTCTTTCACTATTCTTTTTGTTGTGTATGTACATACCATTTATATTGATCAGGTTGAGAGAAATCATTACCTATGGTTATTTTTAGATTCAAGGTGATATTCTCCAATCCATGGGGATCAGAAAAACCCTTTGGGTATGTGGAAGATCTATTTAAGTGCTAGTTTTTTGGGTAACCTAGGTCATATTATTAAAAATTGGTATCAAAGGTCGGTTTTCCTCAAAATTTATTCCCTTACAACATTTGGTAGACTAGAGATTGGACTATAGAAACTTGAGAGGTGGGTTACAGTGAGTGCCTGACAAGCTCTTTCCATGACGATACTCAAGTTACCAAGGGATGTTGAGATGTGTGTATCATGTGTTGGGTTCTTGATCTTAGTATTAGTTTTTTATTATGGATTTTTGGTTTGAACCAAGATTATATTGTTGTGTAATCTTTTCTTATGTTTTTGGTATGTAATGATATGCCTTCGAGACATCTCCCACAGGTTCCACTGAAGGGTGCAATGGATGCTCCTTGGGGGAATCCACCTTTGGACCAGAATTTTATAGAGGATATCATACGAGTAGTTCGTGTCGTGGACCAAATTTACCAAAATTCCATAACCTATTTTTTGAGTCACATCCAAGAGATATAGGTGATAGGAATTGATCTCAAGAGTTCTTATGTGAGAATCCCCATTCTTTAAGGGTGATAATAAATCCCAAGAGGTAGAGGACTAACTAGAGAAGATCAATCAGATCATCAAATTTTCAGATACACCAGAGACCATCAAAGTGAAGTGTGAAATGTTTAGGACTGAGGGTCCCTTTAAGTGATGGTGGGAATATATGGTATAGGTTTATATGCACATGGTATTATATTGGAAGGGTTTCAAGACTCTCTACTTTTAGTAGGTCTGACCATAGTCTCTAATGATGGTAAATTCTCTAGAGTTCCTCTCTTTATGGTAGGGAGAGAGTACAATGTTGGAGTACACCAATCAGTTTGTGGAGATGGTTCATTTTTATTTTTAGGTGGTAAATAATGATCAATTAAATGTTTAAAAGTACCTACAGGGTTTCTGAAAAATATCAGATCGTAGGTATTTATGCTGAATCTTTCTATATATACAGATATAATAGATATATATATGATGTAATAAATTGAAATGGAGGGAAATATTGGTTATTATACCCCTTCTCTCCCACCTAATGGAGGCTTCAGTGGTGCACATGGAAATAAGATGAATTGGTGTGATCATTGCAATGGTGTTGGTGGTGGTTCTTAGTACTGGGCATCCTCCACACCATCAGTAGTTACCCAAAGTGTGCCCCCAACTTGATACCAGTGTGGAAAGTTTGGGAACACCCAACATTCTTATCCCACCCCCATAAATATGTGTAATGGTTGTGGTCATTATGACTATCTACATAGGTTCTCTAGACTATGTCTATGACACGCTATGGACAAGGACCGTTATTTCCAAAGGCCACTACAACACAGTTAAAAGCTTCAATTTATACAAGGATCTAGCCACAAGACATAGAGTTAAAGCACTTTCACATAGTATATTAGTCTATAGTGGAGTTTTTCACATGTTCAGTGATAGTTATAGGTACCATCTTTGTTGAATCTACTATAATAATTTCTTTATTTGTTAAAGGTTCCTCCCACTCATTTATATATAACAATTTTTTTGTTGTGTTGAAACTTATAATGGATATCATACTATTTTACAATTAGTTATTAACACTTATTGGAAAGAGTAATGAGCATGTATTTTTTTGTTCTTCTTGTTCTCTATCAATTGATGAAACAGAGTTGGTCTAGGATTTCCTCATTCATAATGTGGATCTATTTGACATCATCATCAGGATGGATTGTCTTATCACAAATCATATTGAGATTTAATATTATCATTATAATTTCATATTTCTTTATGCCAATGGGTGATCTCAAGTGTTTTACGGAGAGTGGGATCTTAGGTTCAGTCGTACAGGGCCTTCCCGATTATAGCTCTAGAGTTTGGTGTCTTCTATTCCACTCAATCTTGATGTAGTTTATTCAGTTATTGATGTTATTATACTTGTTTGGGACTTTATTGATGATTTCCAAAATGAATTCCATGGTCTTCCTCTAGAGATATATGTGTGTATTTTGATTAATTTGGATCTAGGTACATATCGAATCTCAATACTGACTTATTGCATGAGACCATTGGATTTTAAATTGCTCAAGATTCAGTTGGATGATTTGATAGAGAATGTTTTTTTAAAAAGGGTCTCATCATGGTAGTCCTTGATTCATTTTGATAAGAAGGGAGATGGTTCACTCTGGTTATGCACAAACTGTCAAAAGTTTAACTAAGTTATGGTTAAGAATTAGTATCATTTTCCCCACATGGATGATTTATTTGACCAGTTAAATGGGGAAAGGTGGTTTAAAAAGATAGATAGTTGGTCAGGTTATCATATACTCAGGGTTCAGGTGTCTGATATTCCAAAGATGATATTCAATAGTAGTTATGGTCATTACTAATATATTTTGATTCCTTTTTGACTAACTAATTCTCTTGTAGTTCTTATGGTTCTAATGAACTAGATATTCCATCAGTATCTCAACACTTTTTTCATAGTGTTCATAGATGAAATTTTGGTTTATTTGATTCCCATGTGTGAGAATTAACACTACATGAATTTGGTTTTAGAAATAACGAGGAGTCACCAACTATATAAAATTATTTTGAAATAAATTTTTTGGATTCAAGAAGTGAAGTTATGCGGAAAAGTGATTTTTGATCATGGTTTATCAGACAATCCTGAGAATGTGAAGGATTTATTTTCATGGAAGGAGTTATGAAACATATTAGAGATATAGATCTTCCTTATAATTGTGGTATACTATAATAGGTTCATCAAGGATTTCCCAAATTTGTGTCACCTTTAACTAAAATTTATAGGAAAGGGTTGAAATTCATGTGGGATGCAAAGTGTCATATTTCATTTTATGAGTTGAAACAGCTTTTGACATTAGTGCCTATTTTGATGTTACATGAGCCTAATAATGGGTATGTGGTATAATATGATGCTTATGGTGTTGGTTTTGGTTACATGCTTATGTAGGATGATCATTTTGTGGCCTATGTCTCTCTCTGAATTTAGCTGTTTGAGAAGAATTATCCCACTCATGATTTAGAGCATGTTGTAGTTATGAATACCAAGTGTTAGAGGAATTATCTTTTTGGGGAGTGATCCAAAGTATTTAATGAACATAACATCCTAAGTTATATATTCTCTTATAAGGACACGAATCTCATATAGATGTAGTGGGTGGAGTACCTTTAGAAATTTGATTTCAACATCACCTACAACCCAGGGGAGTGGAATGTTTCTGCAGATGACCTCAGTAGGAAAGTACCATCCAAGGACATATTGAAATCGAAGGAAGAGTGAAACCTTATGGGGAACTTCACTTAGTTACATATGGATGTTCATAAGGATGTTTTTATTATGGTTCTAACCCATGATTAGTTTTCATCATCTCTCCTTTATTCCATTTTTCAGAGTCAATATTAAGAAGATGAGTTCAGAGGAATCATAGAAACCATTTATGGTGGGGAGACATTTTCTAGTTAGTATCTATTATGATGGTATTATACTATCTGGGGATCATTTTATCATCTCAGCATTAGTGAGGAGGTAAATTTTGTTTTAATTTTATTCATATTCGTTGGCCATTCATTTGGGTACTTTAAATATGTATTATGGCATGAGATGACGATTCTAGTGGTTGGGTATGAAGTGTCGCATTATTTATTATGTGTCCCACCATTATATGCACCAAAAGATAAATAAAGAGCATTTTAAACATTCTGTTTTGATCCAACCTCTTCCAGTTATATTTTAAAAATGGGATGGGGGTGTCTATAGAATTTGTTTTTGGATTACTATGGACCACCCAAGGGAAGAATAATATCAAGGTAGTGGTTGATTGGTTGATGAAATATGTCCATTTAATTATAATTAGGGACACCAATAAGGTTGAAAATCTAGATAAGTGTATATATATGAGATCATGGGGTTACATGGGGTTACCTATTCTATTGTTTTAGATAGGGATCCAAGGTTTACTTTCAGATTCTAGAAGATTCACTAGGAGGTGACAGAGACTCTAGTTTGGTTGAGTATAACTTATCATCTACAAATGGATGGTCAGATAGAGTGTTATTTTTAGATCTTATAGTGTATTATTCATGACTACATTTTGGATTTTAGTGGATTATGGGATAACCATTTGGGACTGGTTGAGTTATATTATAACATAAGTTATCTGTCGTCGATCAGAATGGTTCCCTTTGGGGATCTGTATGGTCACCAATGTAGATATCATTTTTGTTGGGAAGAGGTGTGTGAGGCCTCTCATGTGAGATTTAGTCTCAATAAAATGATTTAGGTGAAGATTCAAGATATACATTGACATCTAGTTACAATATAAAGTTGGTAGAAATCATATGCAGGTTGTCGATGTCATCCTTTAGAGTTTTCAGTTGGTGTTTGAGTTTTTTTGAAAGTTTCTCCTTGATTGGGTCATGTCCATATTGGAAAATATAGGAATATGGATATGAGATATAATAGACTATTTAAGGTCACTGATTTTTTTGGGTGGTTTCTTTATTGGTTGGGATTTTCAGCTCATTTGATAGGAATTCATGATATTTTCCAGATATCTTAGCTCAAGAAGTATCATTTTGATCCCACTCACATTCTATATTGAGAAGCGATTTATTTGAATCTAGATGTTTTAGTTGAATATTAACTAGTGGAGATCATGGATTCTCAGGTGAAAGTATTTATTTGGAAGTCTATTTTGTTGTTTAGAGTGTTATGGAGACACGTATCATATTCTCACAAGACTTGGGAGCATGAATTTTCAAAAAGTGGGCAATGGCCTCACCTCTTTCTAGAGAATCCTTATTCCACATGACTTCCTAGTGAAAAAGTCTAATAGTTGGGATATTATAACATTTTAGATAAAAGGTACACCCTATTTTATGTTAATAGTGTGTTTATTAGGTTCTTAGGGCATCAAGAATGTTTAGGGATATTTTTAGTAGATCTTGGACTAAGAAATTACTTTAGGGAACTTTTACCACATAATTGGTTAATTTATAGAATAAATGGACTATGGGGAACAATCCATGAATGTGGATTATTGAATAAGTCAATTTACAATGTAAACCCAATTTTTACATCATCAAAATTTTGGTAAAGATTTTTAACCTGCAACAATGTGTTTTTCAGTGTATATGTTTCATGGAGATTTTATGCTATAAACCCCTAGTTTATGACATAAACCCTTCGTTCCTAGTATGTTTTATGAATTATAAGCCTGAATCCTTGCCCATTTAGATTTTGATTCTCTTATTTGAAACCTAGGATCTACTAGGAAATTTTGGGTGATTTCGCTCCTTCCGAGTCACATCATTTGGAACTCGATCTCCATGGTGGTTGAATTATTTCTCTTTAGGTAAGTGGCCTTTCTACTTCTTGGTTACATTGGTTATCAAAACAAATTTTCACTATTTTTTTTGGATTCATCAACCTTGTGGTGATGTTTGTTTTTTCCTTTCTAGATTTATTGTGTGATCTTTTCCCAAAGGCCAACACTCCTGTCGGTTGTGGTTCATGTTGGAGTTGGTGGCATAGAACCAACTACTTTGTACTTTATTTATTAATATATACCTTATCATATCTTGATTGTTTTTCTGTGTGACAATGCATGTGATAATGTCCTAAGGATAGTTGTTGCATTAAAGTGTCATAGTGGATCCCTGCTATGATGAGAACTCGGAAGTTCCATAACACTATTCTTGAATATATGTTCTATGGTCGGATGATGTTATTTGAGGAACACAAATAATACATGCTATTAAGGGTGAGGACTCATAAAACTTTGAGGCACCTTCCCATGGTGTGTGCCCTTGGTAATATCTTGGAGGATATTATGAGAATGAGACCTGCCAGTAGGAAATCCACATTTCATAGTTTCATTGGATGTTCCTATCTATGGATGTGTGTATTGGTCCTTAGACTTTACTATTATTATTAATGGGTATTACAACTTGTGTACTTAGATTTATTGACGAAAACTATGATGAAACACTGTTCTCAGTGAGGTAGGATACGTTGGGTGCATCACAAGTGATACCACATTAATAGATAATGCGAGAAAGGATTTGTCCATTCTCTTCCGTAATGGAATTAGATATCTCAGGACCTTTAATGGAATTGATATAGCCTAAATAAATCCATGGCCATGGTGAGGGATAAGGAAGTTAAATTTCGTAAATTCAAAGAAAGATTAATCAAGCACATGAGTTGATGGTACTAGAATGCAACCTGCTTGATTCGAGATATCATGACAAAGGGATTACATTACGTGGTAAGCATTCATTGAAGGTCACACATCATTGCGTCATGAACTTCTTTCACTATGGGTGCCTTGGAGTATTGCTAGACACTAACCCTGGACTTTAGGTAAGCTCCACCTAATGCCATTGAGAAAGAGGCCTAGAGGGTCACACACTAAGTGTGTCTAAGTATCTCTGTTAAATATTAATTTAACAAGTTGAATAAATATTATTCCAAACTATGATTTAATAATTATTCAAGAATTACTGATCACATTTATTTCGATACTAGTTATTTGAGAGAATATATTGTGGGCGAAATAATATATTTATTAGTGAGTAATGCAGTGATATTTATTTTAGAAATAAATAACCATTTTTCAAGGTCTAATAAATGTGGTGGAGGAAATAAAGAAAAATGGAAACAAATGTACACACCGTGTATTTTTTTCTGGGAATTTATGATAAATAATAATATTTATTTAATTAAGTAATATTAGGTATAATTCGGTGGGCGCAAGTCAGGTAATAATAACAGTCAAATGTTATTATTAGACTTGGGGTATTACTAAGAATTAAATGAAATGAACAAATGATTTTGGGTATTTAATTAATTTTATTATTGTATGTAATTAAAAAACAGAATTATATATTTCTCATTAGCCTATCCATTATTTGTGGTTGTGCAAAATGGATCTAGAGTAATCCTCAAGCCAAGAGAGAATCCTTTTCTTCCAAGAATGCTCTTAAGCTACAAGAGAGAGATCCTCCTCCACCGGATCAAGGCGATTGAAGGCACACATAAGAAGTGAAGGCTCTTCTGCGCTAGAACCTTGATATCCCTTGGACAATGTCTAGAGATATGTGGAGCACATGTGGATCACTGCTAGAGGAATCCGACACTTGTATTATACAACACAACGATAAATCACATCACATCATGAGTGGAAACATCAATGAAGAAAGAATTACATCAAGGTAATTCTTTAAATTAATTAAATTAATTATAACCAACATATGATTATCCTATTTATGGTTCTAGGAATCCCCTATTTTATTTTTCATTATTCATTCTATTATGAAGATCTGACATTTTATTATCATGATAGATCTTAGATTGATCGTTGTTAATGTTACAATTAAAGTTGGGTACACCCACCAACGCGTTTCCGCTATGCTCGAAACCTACAAGTGGTATCAGAGGGTTCATATTGTTGATTATAATTATTTAGTTTTTCGTTGGTGATTTACGCATTTAATAATTTATTTTTTTAATTCAAGTTAATCGTTCCTTAAATCTAAATCTCAAGATCTATTCATCCTCTCTCATTTCTCATTCACCCTACAGAAATGAATTTTAATTTTAATTTTGATTAAAATAAAATAGAGAATCTCATCTGGAGGTGCCAAACGTTCCTGTCCATACAACACCAGAATAAAAAACATGTATTCAGCAGTACATATGACAACCCTGCTTTTTATTACAACTTAAACATGCTTTATTACATAAAACTTCACTTGATACAACAAAGAAGATCGAGAGGTTTAGTGTCTTTGGGGCTTAGGATCATTACATAAAAACTTTAAACATGAAATACAACATCCTTATTGAAAACTTCCTTTACATGACCACTACATTCCTTCGTACTTAGCATTGCATGAGATAACCTGAGGACATGCATAAGAAAAGGGTGAGCTATAAAGCCCAGTAAGGGAGTACACAATGAATAACATGAGGAGTACAATACATGTTAGGCAATAGGCATATCAATAGAGAATAAGAGAGACATGAACATAAAGGCATGATAAAGCATGATAATCATAACATGGAAATGTGGCAACAACACTTAACATTGAATTAGTATGAGCCAAGGCTCATTGCACATGGAGCATGAGTAAACCCTCATTGCACTTGAAGCACGAGTAAACCCTCGTTGAACTTGAATTAGCATGAGTCAACACTCATTGCACATGACGTATCATGATACTATACTTTACCCAATGCATTGGAGCGCTATAAAGGGCGCACCCTTCTTAAACATTTCATTTCATGCATAAGTGTGCCACATGGATCATAAAACATGGATTCATAAAACATAATCATTTATTCCACGATAAAGGAATGTGGAATTCATACATGAATCTTTACAATCAATAAGTAAACGTGCATAAAGGTGAATACCCTTGATGGAGAAATGGGCATGGTATTCACTACACAATGATATTGGCTTAGAAAATCGGTGTGATTTCGGCAGCGTAACGACGTGACATAAGAATTCATAAAAAAAGGATGATGAGAGAGAAATGGGTTCCTCATCATATTTACATGTAATGGACAGTAATAAGGTCATATAGATACATGTCCCAACAATTGAAAAGGAATTTAGATTCATGATACAAAAGTGTTGCTTGAATATAGAAGAGGAGAAAAAGGTTCCTTTCGGAATTTCGGCATAGTAACGGGTGTACATGGGAGGCATTTAATGAGAGAGAAAGGGGTCTCCCATCATTCAAACAATAAGAGGGAAGTATGGGAGAGGTGAGAAACCATACCCCAACATTCATAAATTAAATTAAAAGGGCAATACAACTTAAAGAAAATTGACAAAAATGAGAAAGGAAGAAAAACCCTTACTTGGAAGTGTGCTTCCAAAGGCTAGAGAGAGGCTTGTGAGAGGCTTATTGGGAGCTTGGGGCACCTTGAGAAGATTATAGAGAGAGTAGGGCAGAGTTTGGACGAACTTAAAGGGCTTTGGGTGATGAGGAAGTGGGAGCTTGGGTGGGTTTATATAGGAAAGGTGAGAGAATTCTTTATTATTTAGGTTTGGGACCCCTTATATTAAAATAATCCAAACCACAAACCATCCCATGGTATTTGCCCATGGTTTCTGGAAAAGGGAAGAGGAAAACAATATTTTACAAGGCAAAGGTCCGAACTTATTAAAAAATTAGGGTTGCTTATGTGGAGGTGAGTCACACTCCCATGGAAATTAATTTAAAAAGGCAAAGTGTTGAATAAGTCTTGAGGGCTCCATTAATGCTTTGAAAAGTGAGTCCAACAAACCCAAAACCTCATTATTTTATTGATAAAACACATATTGGCCGAACATAAGGATTATGGTATTTTATTACATCACCATTGGGTCATTATGATGTCATAAAACACATTATATATTTAAATGGTATTTAATTTTTACCCAAAAATTTGACTGTCTCAGAAAATTATGAAAAATTCACCGTTGGATAATTTCGACGTCCTGATTCCAAAAATAATATTTATTTTATCTAAATAATTTTCTAAATATGTGAATTTTCACTTTTGAAATAAAAACCAACATTTATAAAAAATTCACGGGTTTTGACAGAAATGGCTTTCAAACCTTAATAAAAATTTTAATTGCATTCATAAAATTATAAGATCATTTATATTTAATAAAAATTAATTTAATATTAATAATAATATTTTATTAAAATATTATTTAATTCAAAAATCCTTTAATTTAATAAAATATAATTCTTAATTAAATAATAACTAAAAACATCATTTGTACTTTAAAAACTAATTACAATGCATCAAAAATGACTAGAAATTATATTCATTATTATATACCAAAATAATGTACATGAACATGGTGCTACTTATTTGTTACATAACCCCTTAAAATAGCCGCATAAGACCTAAGGGTAAGGTGTGCGATGGTGAAAGACTCTTGGGGTTGCTCGGATAACATCGCTCGAGTGGTAATCTCTATCAACTTCCATTTTTCCCGTAGACGATCACGTTCGAGCTTGACTTGATGAAGCTCAGCTTGGGCTTGGTCAAGGGCAAAGCCCAAAGACGCCACCTCCTTTCCGAGCTCCGACAAATGGGCTTCGTAAGGGGAAATTCTACTGGATGAGGCCATCGCTTCCTTTGTCTGAGTAGAAAATTGGTTCGTTAAAGACTTATATTTAAACTACCCATATGATCACTGTTCAACGGCTATAAAAGTAACGGTCACAAATCTTAACGTAAAACTTAAAGAAGTTGACATCTTATAAAAACATTTTTCATAAAGAAACATTTAACTGGATCAAGAGGGATTTTCCATTAATGAAACTTTGGGTCGTTACAACATTCCCCCCTTAAGAAATTTCGCCCTCGAAATTTTCCTTTTCCCACACTAAAACAAATGTGGGTAACTTAGCTTCATCATATCCTCCGACTCCCAAGTTGCTTCTTCAAACTTGTGGTTTCTCCACAACACCTTGACGAGGGGCATTGTCTTATTTCGTAGAACTTTTTCTCTACGATCTAAGATCTTCACTGGTTGCTCCTCATAAGAAAGATCGTCTTCTAATTGTACCACCTCGGAAGAGAGTACATGTGAAGGGTCTGGTATGTACTTCCTTAAGAGGGATACATGGAAGACATCATGCACCTTGGCCATAGTAGGTGGAAGTTCTAGTCGATAGGCCACAGCCCCAACACGATCAAGAATCTCGAAGGGGCCGATGTACCTTGGACTTAACTTCCCTTTATTTCCAAACCTCATGACCTTCTTCCACGGAGATATGCGTAAAAACACCATGTCTCCGACTTTAAACTCAAGGTCTCGTCGACGATTATCTGCATAACTCTTCTGTCGACTTTGGGCTGCCTTGATATGCTGCTGAATGGTTTTCACCTTCTCTACCATTTCTTCGACCATTTCTGGTCCAAGCAGCTTACGTTCACCGACCTCATCCCAACATGCCGGTGTTCTGCACCTTTTCCCATATAGGGCTTCATATGGTGCCATTTGGATGCTCGAGTGGAAACTATTATTATAAGAGAACTCAACTAGAGTAAGATGTTGATCCCATCCTCCTTTAAAGTCCATTGAGCACGCTCTCAACATATCCTCAAGTGTTTGGATAGTCCGCTCGGATTGGCCATCAGTTTGAGGATGATAGGCCGTACTGAAGTTCAGTTCAGTATTCAGAGCATGTTTAAGACTCTTCCAAAACTTAGAGGTAAATCTTGGATCTCAGTCCGACACAATAGATAGTGGTACTCCATGCAACCGTACCACTTCCCTGATATATATCCGTGCCAGTTGATCCAAAGAGAAATCCTCTCGAATAGCAATGAAGTGTGCAGTCTTTGTAAGACGATCCACAATAACCCAGATTGCATTGTTGCTTTTGGATGTCCTTGGAAGTCCAGTGACGAAGTCCATGGTGATGTTCTCCCATTTCCATTCTGGTATGGGAAATGGTTGCATCATCCCCTTAGACTTCTGCCTCTCTGGCTTCACTTGCTGACACACCAGGCACTTTGATGTATATTCGGCGATCTCCTTCTTCATATTATCCCACCAAAAGTTTTCTCGGAGATCTCGATACATCTTTGTGCTCCCTGGGTGAATAGAGAAATTTGAACTATGTGCATCATCCAAAAGTTCCTTCTTCAGCTCCGAACTTGATGGGACACATAGTCTTTTCCCAAATCGCACAATTCCTTCTTCATTAACATTAAACTCTGAGGATTTTCCCTTTTTGATAGCTTCCACTTTTTCTTGGATTCTCGCATCATCCTTTTGAGCATCCTTTAACCTTTCCAAAAGAGATGGTTGAGCAATCATTTGTGAAAGGATTGATGATGTTCCCTTCTTTATGATTCCCACGTCCATCTTCATCAAGTCTAAGAAGATTGGATCCTTCTCAATTCTCATCATTGATAGAATTGCTGGATCCTTTCTACTTAGGGCATCCGCTACCTTGTTCTCCTTCCCAGGGTGGTAATGTATTGAACAGTCATAATCCTTTATGAACTCTATCCATCTTCTCTGGCGCATATTAAGCTCTTTCTGTGTGAATATATATTTAAGACTCTTGTGGTCAGTATATATCTCACATTTCTCTCCATAGAGATAATTCCGCCAGATTTTCAAGGCAAAGATCACCGCCGCCAACTCCAGATCATGCGTTGGATAGTTTCGCTCATGGATTTTCAACTGTCTTGAGGCATAGGATATCACTTTATCATTCTGCATCAGCACAAATCCTAAGCCCTTCTTCGAAGCATCACTGAATACCACAAAAAGCTCCCCACTTGTGGGTAAAGTGAGCACAGGTGCAGTGATAAGCCTCCTTTTTAACTCCTTGAAGCTTTCTTCGCATTCATCACTCCAAGAAAACTTTACTCCCTTTCGAGTTAGCTTGGTAAGAGGGTTGGAAAATCGTGAGAAGTTTCTCAAAAATCGTCGATAATATCCAGCTAACCCCAAGAAGCTACGGATATTAGTTACCGATGTTGGCCTCGGCCATCCCTCAATTGCACCTGTTTTGGAGGGGTCCACAGATATCCCATTTTTTGTGATGATATGGCCCAAGAATGAGAACTCCTTCAACCAGAACTCACACTTGCTGTACTTGGCATAGAGCTTCTCCTTGCGCAAAGTCTCCAGTACAGTTCTTAAATGCTCCTCATGGTCCTCCTTGGTTTTGGAGTATATTAGAATATCATCTATAAAGACTACCACAAATTTATCTAGGTAATCTCTAAAGACTCTATTCATCAAGTCCATGAATATTGCTGGAGCATTGGTGAGTCCAAAAGGCATTACTATGAATTCATAGTGCCCGTACCTTGTACGAAAAGCAGTCTTGGGGATATCTTCCTTCTTCACCCTTACTTGATAATATCCCGACCGCAAGTCGACCTTGGAGAAGTATTGTGCTCCACGCAGCTGATCAAACAAGTCATCGATTCTTGGGAGAGGATACTTGTTCTTTATCGTGATTTTGTTAAGTTCACGATAATCGATGCAAAGCCGCATTGACCCATCCTTCTTCTTGACGAAGAGGACTGGTGCACCCCATGGTGATGCACTTGGGCGTATAAACCCTTTATCCAGATTCTCCTGTAGTTGTTTCTTCAGTTCTTCAAGATCAACCACAGCCATTCTATATGGAGTCTTGGATATTGGTAGCGCCCCAGGTATAAGTTCAATTGAGAACTCAACATCTCTTCTTGGAGGAAGACCAGGAAGTACCTCGGGAAATACTTCAGCGAATTCCCTCACAATAGGCATTTCTTCAAGGGTGGTTTCTTCCTTGGACTCAATCATCTGAGCCAGATATGCGTGCTCATAAGGTAGTAATATCCATGCTTGAGATGATGGAGCTAAAGGAGATTCATCTTCCTCCTGACACTTGTAAAGAATCGGGGGTCGATTCTCCATATGGAGTGTGATTTCCCTCTCCCGACAATTTATGTTGGCACTATATAAGGAAAGCCAATCCATGCCAAGAATTGCATCAAATTCCACCAAAGGGAGTATGACGAGGTTCGCTGGGAAATTCAATCCACAGATTATAACAGGGGAGGACTTATACTCATGGGATGCAATGATTGCCCCATTTGCCGTACTCACTGACATCTTTACTTCCATGATTTGTGGTGGTGCAGGGATTATTCTACTAAACTTTTGATATTTAAAAGAATGCGTAGAACCTGAATCAAAAAGTACGTTCGCTATTCTTGAATGAATAACTAGCGTACCTGTCACCACTTCGTTGTCGGGGTTCACTTCGGTAGAAGTGATGGCAAAAGCTCTTCCTTGCTGTCTTGGAGGTTGTTGATTGCCTCCGATAACCCTTGGATTAGGGCACTGATTCGCAAAATGACCCGGTTCTTTGCATTTGAAGCATTGAACAACACGTTGAGGTTCGAACGGAGCGTTCCTGCCCTCCATCGCAGCTGCGGGTGCTTCTTGCTGATAGTTAACAGCTAGGTGCCCTTCTCTTCCACACTTGAAGCATTTTCTTGTCCCCCTAAGGCAATTTCCAGGGTGCTTCTTTCCACACTTTTGGCAAGTGGGGTGCTGGAATTTCTTAGCGCCGTTGGATTTATCCATCGGACCACCAGCATTGAAGTCCACCTTCCGCTTCTTGTCCCCATGATACCCCTGTGATTCTACGATCTCCATTTCAACCTTGAGGGCACATCGGACAATTTCCTCATAGCTGTCGAAGTCACGGATCGCTAATGCTTTCCGCAAGCTAGGCTTCAGCCCACCAAAGAAGCGGTCAACCTTGCATTCGTGGGTAACGACAAAGCCGGAAGCGTATCGTGCAAGCCTTTTGAAGTTTGCCTCGTACGCTCCCACAGATTCCTCATCTTTCTGCTTGAGGGAAAGGAAGTCCCTTTCCATCTTAAGACGGAGGGTGCGTGGAAAATATTTATCGAAAAACATCTTCCGGAATACCTTCCATTCCAAAGCCTCGATCTCCTCCTCAGGCTTCGTATTTTTGATCAACGTCCACCATTGATCAGCTTCACCCTCCATACGATAAGCCGCCAGGAGAACCTTCTCTTTTTCAGAGCATTGGAGGATGGAGAATATCTTTTCAATGGAGTTGATCCATTGTTCAGCAATCGTGGGATCGGATGATCCACTAAAAGTAGGAGGCCTTTGTCTCATGAAGCTTTCAATAGCGACTTGTTCTTTCTTAGGGGGGGTTGAACGTTCCTCTTGACCAGTGTTTCTATTCAAAACTTGAGTTAGCTGAGAGAGAAGCGTGACAAAGTTCGCGATTCCCGCTCCCATTGGATTGGGCATCTCATAAGTACAATCATCACACTGATCTTCACAACGGTTGATAGCCCGAGTTCTCCTATTACCGGCCATTGGCTGGAATAAAAGGAAAGTTATGGGTAACACATAAAGGGTAATCCAAAGACAAAAGTTGATAACTTATAAATAAACTTTAATCTCTTCAACTCATGAGTCTATAGGATTCAATCCTGGCTTTTCATGATCTTCCTTCTAACATATATTCTTAGGGGCATTTTTCCCTTAATAAGGGTTCATACTAAGATTGTGAATTTATCAAAACATATCCCCCGGGAGTGTCGTAACCAAGAGTGCAGCAAGGCCCGTTGTCGTGCACCAGTTCCCGTTCGAGTCTAGCTCAAAGCGGTGTTTTCGGGTTTTACCCCTAGGATACATCTGTGCCAGAGCCGCCTCTGCCTGCTCGTATCCAGACAGGGATGTATTTGTTTGATAAAACACTTACTTAGTATTTACCAAAACTTAGGGATGTTTTTATTATGCTTAGTCTTGTATCTAAGGCTTTACTAGGGTTTCCTAATCCCAAAAATAACTAAACCTATCCTCTGATACCAACTATGACAACCCTGCTTTTTATTACAACTTAAACATGCTTTATTACATAAAAATTCACTTGATACAACAAATAAGATCGATAGGTTTAGTGTATTTGGGGCTTAGGATCATTACATAAAAACTTTAAACATGAAATACAACATCCTTATTGAAAACTTCCTTTACATGACCACTACATTCCTTCGTACTTATCATTGCATGGGATAACCTGAGGACATGCATAAGAAAAGGGTGAGCTATAAAGCCCAGTAAGGGAGTACACAATGAATAACATGAGGAGTACAATACATGTTAGGCAATAGGCATATCAATAGAGCATAAGAGATACATGAACATAAAGTCATTATAAAGCATGATAATCATAACATGGAAATGTGGCAACAACACTTAACATTGAATTAGCATGAGCCAAGGCTCATTGCACATGGAGCATGAGTAAACCCTCATTGCACTTGAAGCACGAGTAAACCCTCGTTGCACTTGAATTAGCATGAGTCAACACTCATTGCACATGACGTATCATGATACTATACTTTACCCAATGCATTGGAGCGCTATAAAGGGCGCACCCTTCTTAAACATTTCATTTCATGCATAAGTGTTCCACATGGATCATAAAACATGGATTCATAAAACATAATCATTTATTACACGATAAAGGAATGTGGAATTCATACATGAAACTTTACAATCAATAAGTAAACGTGCATAAAGGTGAATACCCTTGATGGAGAAATGGGCATGGTATTCACTACACAATGATATTGGCTTAGAAAATCGGTGTGATTTCGGCAGCGTAACGGCGTGACATAAGAATTCATAAAAAAAGGCTGATGAGAGAGAAAGGGGTTCCTCATCATATTTACATGTAATGGACAGTAATAAGGTCATATAGATACATGTCACAACAATTGAAAAGGAATTTAGATTCATGATACAAAAGTATTGCTTGAATATAGAAGAGGAGAAAAAGGTTCCTTTCGGAATTTCGGCATAGTAACGGGTGTACATGGGAGGCATTTAATGAGAGAGAAAGGGTTCTCCCATCATTAAAACAATAAGAGGGCAGTATGGGAGAGGTGCGAAACCATACCCCAACATTCATAAATTAAATTAAAAGGGCAATACAACTTAAAGAAAATTGAAAAAAATGAGAAAGGAAGAAAAACCCTTACTTGGAAGTGTGCTTCCAAAGGCTAGAGAGAGGCTTGTGAGAGGCTTCTTGGGAGCTTGGGGCACCTTGAGAGGATTCTAGAGAGAGTAGGGCAGAGTTTGGACGAACTTCAAGGGCTTTGGGTGAGGAGGAAGTGGGAGCTTGGGTGGGTTTATATAGGAAAGGTGAGAGAATTCTTTATTATTTAGGTTTGGGACCCCTTATATTAAAATAATCCAAACCACAAACCATCCCATGGTATTTGCCCATGGTTTCTGGAAAAGGGAAGAGGAAAACAATATTTTACAAGGAAAAGGTCCGACCTTATTAAAAAATTAGGGTTGCTTATGTGGAGGTGAGTCACACTCCCATGGAAATTAATTTAAAAAGGCAAAGTGTTGAATAAGTCTTGAGGGCTCCATTAATGCTTTGAAAAGTGAGTCAAACAAACCCAAAACCTCATTATTTTATTGATAAAACACATATTGGCCGAACATAAGGATTATGGTATTTTATTACATCACCATTGGGTCATTATGATGTCATAAAACACATTATATATTTAAATGGTATTTAATTTTTACCCAAAAATTTGACTGTCTCAGAAAATTATGAAAAATTCACCGTTGGATAATTTCGACGTCCTGATTCCAAAAATAATATTTATTTTATCTAAATAATTTTCTAAATATGTGAATTTTCACTTTTAAAATAAAAACCGACATTTATAAAAAATTCACGGGTTTTGACAGAAATGGCTTTCAAACCTTAATAAAAATTTTAATTGCATTCATAAAATTATAAGATCATTTATATTTAATAAAAATTAATTTAATATTAATAATAATATTTTATTAAAATATTATTTAATTCAAAAATCCTTTAATTTAATAAAATATAATTCTTAATTAAATAATAACTAAAAACATCATTTGTACTTTAAAAACTAATTACAATGCATCAAAAATGACTAGAAATTATATTCATTATTATATACAAAAATAATGTACATGAACATGGTGCTACTTATTTGTTACATAACCCCTTAAAATAGCCGCATAAGACCTAAGGGTAAGGTGTGCGATGGTGACAGACTCTTGGGGTTGCTCGGATAACATCGCTCGAGTGGTAATCTCTATCAACTTCCATTTTTCCCGTAGACGATCACGTTCGAGCTTGACTTGATGAAGCTCAGCTTGGGCTTGGTCAAGGGCAATGCCCAAAGACGCCACCTCCTTTCCGAGCTCCGACAAATGGGCTTCGTAAGGGGCAATTCTACTGGATGAGGCCATCGCTTCCTTTGTCTGAGTAGAAAATTGGTTCGTTAAAGACTTATATTCAAACTACCCAGATGATCACTGTTCAACGGCTATAAAAGTAACGGTCACAAATCTTAACGTAAAACTTAAAGAAGTTGACATCTTATAAAAACATTTTTCATAAAGAAACATTTAACTGGATCAAGAGGGATTTTCCATTAATGAACCTTTGGGTCGTTACAGTACACGCCATGTAGTCTAGGTTCAATGCATCGGATTGGTCCGCCAAATCAGGTTATGTGTTGTAGTATTTCTAAATCTTAAATGAAACTGTGTGTTGACCAGGAACATGTGGCACATGGTTTCCTAATTACACGTCGTGTGGTCCACTAAACACGGCGTGTATTCCCTTCGGGTTAGGGTTGAACCGTGTACCCCATACATGGCTTGCCCAGCTGGAAACCATGTAACCTGGATACTAAAAGGCATGTGTCCCACTGAACACACCGTGTACTCCAAAGATTTCTAAATTACATCTACACATCATGTCCCTAGGCATGTACTTTGGATGGATGGTGAACAAAAGTACACGTCGTGTTGTTGGAACTACACGCCGTGTACTCATCCAAATTACGTAGATTTATTAAAATTTATTATTATATTATACAAACCCTCGAGACGTGTACCATAAAGTAGGAGTAAACATGAGGGACAACACGTGATAGGTGTTTTATATATATGTGTTTAATTTAACATCAGCGTAATGTTCATTTCTACTCATTGGGTAGTTATGTATGGGAATTTAACGAGTTGCCTCCATGGTACAAGTTATGTACGAAGATAATTTTAAAAGAATTTATTTGTTTAAAATTATGATGGGTGTGAATCTCAAGGAAATTCAGAAGAAGGGTTTATGATAAAAGGATTGATTAATTAAAGATAATTAATTGATTCGAGCATGATTTATCTTAAACAAGAATTATTAAAGAATTTAATGCTAGTTTTATTTATGCGTAAATATTATTGCATGAACGGATGATCATGAGATAGAACAAGGCCTTTGTATGTGAATGGTTTCTTTTAATTAATTTATTTAAATTAAATTTGTTGTCCTGCAAGACTTCTCCTCAATAATATGTAGGGCCTGTGTGCCCAAGGTTTCTTTTATGTAAAACCCCGTTTTACCCCTCACCTGCGTGTGAGATAAAAGCATATGTAATCAATAGAGCTCCCAAGCTAGTGGAGGTGGCTCAAGTTATGAGCCAAGGTGAAATCAATCTAAGGAGATACATAAGTGGACAGGTGAAAAGATGTAAACACGAACCCAAAAGGTTCAATGTGTTTCTCCCCAAGGTCTTTGGTTAGTTTATCAACCGCAAGATAAACTAACCAATATAACAATATCATGATTATACCATTTATTTTATTTCTGTCAGTTTCATGGTTTATTTATTTTGGGTGTGTTGTCATGATCTCACAATTAATCAATTAAACAAGTACGCAAGATAGAACTAATATAAGACCGGATTATGCATAAAATATTATCTTAGACATGGTTAATCACTTAAGTATATCCCACTTAATATTAATAAGCATGCAATCAATGATAATAAAATGGAAATTTACGTATAAGGATAAAATCCCTCAAAGTAAATATCAAGTTAGTATGGCCATCCATAATCTTGGTTAGAATCGAACCATAATTCCAAGTGCTTAACCAACCCTAGTTGGGGTGCTTTCAATTATTGGGGAATTATAATTCAATGTTTTGGGTTTAATTTACTTGGTTTGCATCAAGGGTGGACTTCCAAAGCAGGATTTGGTGTCACCAAGAGGCAAAGGTTGTGGAAATCCAAAATAAAAGGATTTCAGAATTGGGGAGTCCACTCAGAGGATCATGCAGTTTTGAGTTAATGCAGTTGGAATTTGGAATGCCTACCTAAAAACACTTCAAGTTGCTTGAACAAACCTAGTTGGGGTAATGTAAAGGGAAATATGGATACTTTCCACTAGAATATTCAGAAAACATAATATTCTGATGTCAATGGTGAGGGATATTGGATTTTTGATAAAATAGTGGGAGACTAATAAGTATTAAGTTATTTGTCTTAGATTTATCATAATAAAGTACTAAACCTTTTCCTATCTTAATTTGTAGAAAAGGAAAGAAAAATGACTTCAAACATATCATTGTGAACCATACTTGAGAAGGAAAACCTTCTCACCAGACCAATTTCCAAGAGTGGCAGAGGCGTTTACGCATCATCCTTCACCACGAGAGAAAATTGTATATGCTGGAAGAGCATGTTCCAGTTACGCCTGGGAAAGAGTTTTGTGATAAGGAACTATCTCCCTATATGAAACATATGGATGATGTCACAGATGCCCAATTTTTCATGCTATCAACCATGTCTAATGAGCACTTGAAGAAACATGAAAATATTGATGTGTATAGCATGATGTATCACCTTAAGGATCTCTACCAAGAGAAGGAAAGACATGAGAGATATGAGATATCCAAAGATTTATTTACAACTAATCTCGGAGAGTCTGTGCCATCTGGGCCTCATGTAGTCAAGGTTATTGTCTACATTGAATGCCCGGACATCATAGGGATTAAGTTCCTAAATGAGTTACGTATAGATCTCATCCTATCATCACTACCCAAGACCTTATCTAGATTTATTTTCAACTATAAAATGGGAAACAATGAGAAGAGTCTATCGTAACTTCTAAACTTAATTCCCTAGGTTGATAAGGACATGAGGTGTGACAAACCCGTAGTCTTTATAGTGAATAAGAAAAAGAAGGACAAGGAAAATGGGTCAAGGAACTACAACAAAACCGGCTATTAGAGACGGTTTAAACCGCCTCTATATGGTTTAGCGGTGGTTTACAGAAACCACCACTAAACTAGGCGTCGAAAATCTATTAGAAGTAGTTTTTTCCATTTCACTGAAGTTTAAGGTAAGCGTCATAGATGCCTCATTTCACGGATGTTTTCGTGACTTTAGCGGCAGTTTGACGGGTGCCGGATATTTTTTTATTCGTGGTGGTTTTAACCACAGCGATATTCAGGCGTTTGATGCGTCTCTATCGCGACAGTGAAAACCGCCGCAAAATATAAACCAATTACATTTCGCGATGGTTTTAACCGCCACTAATGTTTTACCAGTAAAGCATTAGCGGCAGTTATAACCGCTATGAAATTCTGACCAGAAAAAAAATGCAATTTTGCTTCTACTGCCCCACTGCCCTGAAAAAAATATCAAACTAGAAAATGGAATAGGAGACATTATACAAATAAATAAAATGTTATTTATAACTTGTTATCCCCAACATGATGAAACATGAGATAAGATGACCTTCATAGCTACTGGCAGTAAAGTAGATAAGAGGACCTTTGCAAATGAAACAACTATTTTTGTAATTTGGTAACAAAGGAGTAAGATCCTGATCATCCATAGATAAACATATGAGGGTTCAAGAACACCAATATGAAGTAGATCAAGATCATAGACCAGATATTCATTTTCCAGTCACCTTTGGTGTTACTTCTTTTTGGATGCTCTCTTATGGGTGATAGAGGTTGCTTTCTATGGATATCAACTTACACATACTTAAACTTGTTTGATTATCTCTCATGTAACTAGGATAAGTTTATGGTAGGTGTATGGAATTTCAGTTGGGATATGTTCATACCCTGTAGTGCCCACCGGGGTAGACCGATGACCTTTAGTTGGAACAGGGGTATGGTCTCGATCTGGTTGTCCATATAACATTGGATTTGTCCCATGACCCTCTTGAATGGGAGAAAAGATGTGTATCTTCTCTAAATCTCCTCATATTGTGTTAATGAGTCACCTAAATTATGGTAGAATAGTTGTGTGTCTTCCCTTTAACCATTTTTAGAATATTCTAGGTGACTTCAGTGACCAGAACATGCATATTTTCTTATTCTATTGTTGGAGAATGTGTATGGGCCTGATCGTTTCCTCCATTTCATATAGGTATATACAGATGTTAATCAGGTCAGTGGGAAAGGATATGGGTATTACCTATATTTTTTACCAAAATATTCTTGGCGATTTCATTGAATAATACAAGATTATACCGACAAGCTTAGTAAATGTGGGAAAATGTGTCCTCTTGCTCATAGTTTGCCACCATATTTAGTTAGTGGGATTCTTTGGAGGGTATAGATGTAGGGCCATGTTCTTGGTTGATTGTTCACTACCCTCAGTGGGTTTTCCTGACTACCTAGGATTGGGAGAGTTAGGTCAGACTCCCAAGGTAAACACACACATCATATAAAGGTTTTATTACTTTTTAGCATTAGTGATGGTGAATTCTAGAAGGATCCATTTGGAGGGTCCCTTATGCTATCTAGATGAGTCCATCAATGACATCTTGATCAACCTCCCTAGATAAGGGAGGAACATTTTATTTCCTTCCATGGATATGACCATGAAATGGTTTGAGATGGAAACTATTTACAACAAATTATGTTTCATTAGTCATTGTCGAGTAGACATCTAGTAGGGATTTTTGAGATAAATGGATTTTTTAGCTTCCTCTGAAGATGGAAAGGTACCATTTAGGTGTGACTCCCAAACCAGTGAATTTGAGACCCAATGTTGAGGGTTCAAGGTTGATAATAAAGCCCTAGTTTTAAATGAGGATCCAACTTGTGCAGTAGTCAAAGCATATGTGCTCTTAAAGTAGTAAAATGTCATTTGGATCAAATGGGTTTCTAGTTGAAAGTGCTATAATACTTATGAGAAACGTTTACAAGAAATCCTCATGAAATAAGAATATCAATATTAAACACATGTATAATCAATTGTATTGGATCCATGTTTGTCCACATTTCATATTTTGAGAGAGAAAAATGAGCCTAACATGTGCGTGACACATGCATTTTGTTTAAGGTTCCATGTTAGGTTCACCATTTTTTTTACAACTACTTTTATTGGTGAGTATATGATTCGTATCACATGATTAGGCTAAACCAAAATCTCATCATCCTCTTATGTTTGGTATCTATACTACCTACTAGGTTACAATTTATATAACCAGAACAAAATAAAAAAAGGATCACTCTTTAGTCATCCAAAATAATGACTACCAATTCAAACATAGGCCTAAATGGAATGATGTATACCACACTTGAGAAATCAAGACATAAAATGAAACATCATAAATCCAAAAATTGCATAAAAGGAAACATGAGAAATCAAGAAAATGTTTGGGCATGGAAATTTTTGGTGGAAACTATGTTCCATACATGTTACATATACAAACCAACCGTTCTCATATTTGTTCAACACATCAACAATATTACTAATCATGGTCTGATGATGCATCTTCGCCCTCTCCACCTCCATCTCCACTACCTGCTTCCACCTGTAAGAACATTATATTGAACATTAAATATTGTTGCATATTTATAATTAAATTTAAAACCAATAAAAGTTTGCAAACTAAATGATTTTGATTTTTTTGTGATTTACCTGCTCACCACTACTCGATGCACCACCACTGGGGGCATATCTGGTCATCTGCTGATATATATCAGTCAACGCTTTCTGCATAGTGGATATCTGAGCCCCCTAGTCTTGAACTGTGGATCATAGAGAAGAAATATCCCTTTAAGCATCTTCAGGTATGAAATGACTATAACTAGGAGTAGATGCAACTGGAATCCCTGGTGGCCTGCCAAAGACCTCAGATGGTACAGGTCCCAAGCCCACCCCGCACACTCTACTAGGATGCTCCTTCCCAAGAACTTTAGCAACCGGCTCATCCTGGGAGACTGAGTAAAACTGCCTAGGATTAACATCCCATATTTCTTTAATTTTTACCTATAAATCAAATATCAATATATATTAACACATTAAAAACTAATAATAAGTTATTATAATAAAAAATTGACTTCATACCCCAACTTCTTTGGCAGGCTCATTAACAAAACTTCCATCTGTTTTTTTGTGAACATCCAGATACAGTTCAGTTCGGGATGCTTCATACCCTAAAATCTGTGACTGTATTAAAAAAATATTAATAAAAAATTCAATATGTTAAATAAATAATATTATCTTATAAATATTTAAACTAATTAAAAGATTACCAATGACATATGGCTTCTAGAAAATCTTTTTGAGCCCACAGTGTGTGGGATGACTTGCTTTGCCCAGTTTGATGCGTTCTATCTTGAGAGATCCTGAAATAAATAAAATTCAATTTAACAGTAATGTATTCAATGTAATATCCTCTTCATATACATGTATAAATGTAAAATTAGGATAATATAATAATATATATTTCAATACCATCATCTTCTCATCACGATGTCTATCAACAAAAATTTTCCACTGTTCTTTCGGTACCCCACTGGGTAGCTTCCCATACATTTGCTGCATGGTCAACGAAGTATCGTTGACATCACACCACAAACTCCATTTGAAATCCTTCCATTTTTTACAAAGATTTTTCAATATCCACTTCCGTGCTATCACATCAGCAACGATAAAGTGGAAGAACATCTATATATAGAAATTTATTTTGAATATATCTGTAACATGACATTCAATTAAACTATAAAGTAAAAAAATTACCTTTATCTGAGAATAAAAAACAATATTTTTTCAGTTTGGAGGCATATTCCTCCAATCATCATATGAAATAGGTAGGGAAATGGGCTCCGTTTCCAGCTAACCTATAATCTAGCCAAGTAACCCCGCGGTGTCATCCTTCGGGACCCCATAAAAATCAAATGGCATGACTATCTTCTCTCCATTCATGTTCCAAACATCTGAACTTTTTATTTGTTTTCCCACGACTGCATTTTTGTCATCTACAATGAGAAAAAAATTAGTATAAACAAAATGCAATAAATTTATTTAATTAAAATTTGTACCTATGACTGTGACCCTCCAGAATGTCCATGATGAACTAGAAGGGGCGTGTCACTGCCCCACTACTGAGGCTCCTAAGGGGGAGTTGATGAATCATCCTCTAATGAGACATCCACAGATGGTGTCAGAGATGGTGCATGGGGAGATGGTGCAGGGGTGTAGGTAGCTTGTACCTCAGATGTCGTGGGGAAAGACAGATCTTCATCTGTTGCAGAACTATATGAAATAGTGTACCACTTCCACCTTGACATTCCTATCATTTAATCAAATAAAATTAAGTTCAGAATATATATTTCAAAAAATTTATGCAGAAAAAAAATTTAAAACTGATAATAGATGCCCAGTAATAACAAACAAAAAATATATAATAATGATAATGAATGACTGTAGAAATGAAACAAGTGGTTTTTGAATGAATAAATAGTTGTACATACAATCATTTCCCCTTCAATCATGTCGGTTTCCTACTCCATTGCTACATCCACTTCATTCAACCTTGCTAGACTAATATTTTAAATATCGTGATGGACAAATAATTCTGCTTCCTGTTGTTGATGAAATTCAATTGTAGAGGTCAAATCTTCCACTTCATCACCCATATGATACAAATCTCTTTGTATTACGTGAGTAACTACACTCCACCTTTCATCCACAACATTATTCACATAATATACAATTTTTTATTGTGATGCTAAGATATATGGATCATGTAGTTCACGATCACCAACATCCATCAAGCGAGAGAAGTTTACAGAAGTAAATTGCAAGGAATCTCTTTTAACACCTCTGATAATATCAACCCATTTGAATTTGAATAAAACAACAAAAAAATGCCCGTGGTAGTTAAATTAAATAATATCATGCAGCTTTCCATATTATCCCACTTCATCAAATGTAAATATACCACTATTCCGTGTTTTTAAACCCACTTCTCGATCGACTGTATGAAATCTAAAGACATTCACATTATAAGTGTTGAACTTTCTAACTTGTTTTATAGGACCTCTAGCAAGAAACTTCAAATCTTTTGAAAAGTCTTCTCGGGTATCAGTATTCATGCTCTGAAAAAGGAAATATAATTTAATATATTTACAAATTGTATGTGTCAAACTAATATTCATATTTATTGAAATATTTATAAACTTACACGTCGTGCAAACCATTCTACCAGCTCTTTATTCACAAATTTCATTATATCTTTATCATTTCATGTTCGGCCTCTCATTCGTCTCTTTGTTTGTATCCTTAACTCTTAAATAAGTGGATCTGCAATTTCACTATTCATAATCACATATCTATGTGCCTGTAATAATTCCAATTCTTTCAGTGTCACATATGAGGTCCTTCCAACTGATCGGCCAATAGCAGGAAATATTTTTGATTTCTGATTCATTTGAGATTGAGTTGATGTGCTGTTAACACGTCCAAATTGATTAAATCTTGTCTCAATATTATCCAAATATCTGGAACAAAAGGTGAGACACTCCTCGACCAAATAGCCTTCAGCAATAGAGCCTTCTGGTTGATCTTTATTTCTCACGTATTCTTTCAAATTCCCAAGATATATGTGAAATAAAATAATAATATTATACATTTATTTAAATGCCAATTTTTTTTACTTAACTGGAAACATATAAATAAAATACCTCTCAATTGGATATATCCATCGATAAAGAACGAGGCCTCCTAATTTAGCTTCTTCAACCAAATGCACAGTTAAATGTATCATGACATTAAAAAACGATGGAGGAAAGATCATCTCCATTGCACAAAGAGTCAATACAAACCTCTCTTGGAGGTTGTCAAGCTAAAATGGATGTAGGGATTTCTCATATAATTGCCTAAAAAATGTGTATAATTAGAGTACAACATAAGTAACTTTTTCAGGTAATAATGTACGCAATACCAATGGTAAAAACTGTTGTAACAAAATATGTGAATCATGACTTTTCAATCCATATAACTGATGATTCTTCAAGTCAACACACCTCGAGATGTTACTCGAATACCCATCAGATACCTTTACATTCTTTAAAATTTGAAGGAACTTATCTTTATTGCTATTTTTCATTGAAAAAATCGCCAAAGCATACTTTTCATTCTCATCTGGCCATAGATCACATTTTATGTTCATTACTTGTAAGTATTTGCGAGCATTGATATGATCCTTTGACTTTCTATGCTCATTACGTAATGTGAAAATCAAATTATAACATACATTATTCTCAATATGCATCACATCAAGATTGTGGCGCAACAAAATAAATTCCCAATACGGAAGTTTAAAGAATATACTATTTTCTTCCATTGTTGTGTTCTGATTTCACTTGACGATGCACTTCGGACTCGTTTTCTGCTATCATTCAAATGATGAACCTTCCCAAATTATGTTTTAACATTTTCAAGCTGTGTCAATATTTCAGAACTGGTTAACAACTATTGAGGTGTTCTATGATCAATGGAACCATTAAATTTTGATTTGTTCAGCCGAAATCTATGAGATGCATCAAGAATTCTTTGATGGCACAAGAAGAACCATTTTATACTATGAGTTAGCTGTTTGGGCTCAAAATCAAAGTTACAAACGGGAAAAGCCAAATACTTATAAGTGTTCTAACCAGATAAATTCCCAAGCCCAGGGAAGTCACTAATGGTCCACATTAAAGCAGCATGCATTTTGAACATTGTTTTAGAAGAAACATCAAATGTCTCAACATCGTTGCTCCATAACTCCTGCAATTCTTCAATCAAAGGCTCTAGGTATACATCAATATCATTTCCAGGCATCTGTTTTCTAGGAATAATAATTAAAATGATAAAAGATGTTTATTACATACACATCCAGGGAGGAAGATTGTAAGTGATCAAAACAACTGGCCAAATGCTATAACTGGTACTCAAAGTCCCAAATGGGTTGAATCCATCGGCAACCAATCCCAATCGAACATTCCTAGGATTAGCTGAGAAATCTAGATGTAATGAATCAAATGTCTTCCACGATTGGGAATCTCGTGGATGTATCATTAACCAATTATTTTTATTATCTACAGAATTCCACTTCATGTGTTCGACGGTTTTTGATGACATGAATAATCTTTGCAATCAAGGATTCAAAGGAAAGTAACACAAAACTTTTGCAGGTGTGTTCCTTTTCTTCTTCTCCATAAAATTATGTTCAGTTAGACTTCCAACATCACCCTTTGACTTCCATCTAAAAGAAGAACATTTCTGACAATTCAGTCTACTTGAATCCTCTCGCAAATAAAGCATACAATCATTGAGACACGCATGTATTTTTGTATAATTCAGACACAGCTTGTTAACAACTTTTTTCATATCATAAAAAGATTCTAAGATTTTGGCTTCAGGAAATACATCATGAATCAATTCGAATAACATGGAAATTTCCTTATTTGTAATTCCACATAGACATTTGATATGGTAAAACTTCAGTAGAAATGAAAGCTTTGAATATTTCAAAGACCCACTATACAACTCTTGATTTCCATCGTCAACTAAATCATGAAACACATTTTCCTCACTGAAGTTTTCCCTTACATTTGGCTCCACAGAATCAAGAGGAGCATCCAATGATATGTTACAATCTTGACCTTCTTGTGTTACAGTCTCAAAAACATCACTTGTCATGTTGCAATTTGTAGCACCCTCTTCTGGTTGTTCTGATATGTTTTGATGCTCATAGTGGTGTCTTGTAGTGCCAAATTCATCATTTATGAGGTTTTTCATTTCATTTTCCATTGTCGATGAACTTGGTACATCATTCTATGGATTAACATCAGTGCTCAATCTTTCTGAATTGTTCTATTCTCCATGCCAAATCCAACAAAAATATTGATCAGGGAATTGCTTCAGTATTAAATGTTCATAAACTTCATCTCTCTTCAACCATGTTCTAAATTTACATTTAGGACATGGACATCTTATTCTCCCTTCAATGGATCGATTAGAAATTTAAAAATCTAAAAACTCATTCAAACCCTTAACATATTGAGGTGTGTTCCTTGGTAATGTGATCCAGCTTTTATCCACGTATATCACAATGTGCCTACACAATAATAAAAAAATTAAAACACATAGTTACTACTAAATAGAGAAAGAGTTTCATATATAAGATAATGTAAGATTACAGAAACATAATATAATAAAGATGACCCATTGATCATAAAGTATGCATAATATAATAAAGATGATACATTGATCACATTTACCACTTACTTAGCATGCCCAGACAAACCGAACATGTCTGGTCCCTAGGAGACAGCCTCAACACCACATTGAGGAGCAGTATGAATATCAGGTTACACACATATCATAACACTGTCGATCACACATTTATGTTGCCTCAAAAAACACCCCATTGAAAGTAATGTCATTTAACACACCAAAGATGCACGATTTTCATACCATTAGTACAACGAAATTACTCAAAATATTTAGCCCTTATATGAAACCCTTTGAGACTTATCGCAGGCTAGCTTGGGTACCCGGATTATGGGTAGCCTAGGTCAGTTCATGAAAATTGGTCATGTTTCATAGCTCTTTATCTTTTTCAATCATTTCACTATCTATTTGAATTTACCTCTCTCTTTGAATTTGATAGTTTTTCTTATTTCATTGAATTTGGAGATACCTTTGTTATTCATTATATCATTAGGTTGTGCAATTTTAATTAATCCACTTGGATTTCCATAGTGGGGTTCTCATTAAAATCACTTTTAAAAACTAATGAATGATGTATGTTATTTTCACTTAAATATGTTTTGTATTTAGTACTATAAAAATTTATCTTCAATATTTCAAACAACTCATATAAAAAAAATCATGCAAACCATAAAATTTGGATTTGATATAATACAAAGGACATGTACAATTTTTACTTCAAACATTTATGTATATTTCAAGTCCTAAGCTTAGTTAATTTCATGTAATTGTTTAGAAATGAATTTACAACTTTAACACAAACTATTATACTTAATTAAATCATAATAAATTTAAAATATTTAGTAAGTGACACTAGTTCAGAACATATGAAGATCTTTGCTAACATTTTTGAGAATCCCATGGTGATAAATAAAATGTTCTTACTAAAGATATCGTTCGTCATGAGTATGTAAGAAGAGAAGTTTATTGTAAATCATATTAACAACTTCAACATGATAATAATTCAATTGGAGTTAGTTAAGGTGGATTTCAAGGATATGGAATGAGTGTTGTTGTTACTATCATCACCCCTTGAATCTTAGAATGCAATGATCACCACTATGAGTAACTTGAGTAGAAATAATGACCTGTGTTTATAGACATTGGAGATTTAATTCTGAATGTTGAAATTCATTGGAAAGAGATCTAGATATGTTATACATGTATATGATGTGAAATTAATGGGGTGATCCATATTATAGAAGGGTTATAATAAAGGAAAATTAAAGAGAATAAGGAGAAAGCGCAGTTCGGTGGAGAGTGGTACTATGTGTTGGTATTCTAGGAAGAAAGGTAACCTCATCAAATATAGAAATGAGCATAGAGTGAACTCTAGAAGATATAATTCTGGAAGTGGATCCTTGAATCATGTGTCAGAAGATGGGAGTGTATTGAAACTAAGTTACACTAGTTCACTTGAGTGTTAGTTGATAGAATTTGGAACTTTGATTCATTGAACACTGGATAGAGGAAGTATGAATAACTACACTTCCATGATATTCAATGGGGAGTATCTATAAAATGATAAATCTTTAGATATAGTTAGTGTTGGAGATGTATCTTTCTGGACATGGAGAGAAAGATTGCTAAATTGTTAAGGAGTGAGACACATCCTAGGATTAAGGAATAAGATTTTTTTGGATGGTTTGATGATGGAGAGCCTGAGATCCCAAAAGAGGTGGGAATTTTGAAAGACTAAAATCAGTGGGATTTATCCATGAGGGATGAGATTGATTCCCTTCACATTCTCAAAACAGCACAACGGAGCTAACTAAGAGACATGTTGGGAAGAAATTCCTTCAAAATAAATTAGTGTATAGCCTGAAATAATAAGTGGATGGTAGGAATATAAACAAGACTAGGTTAAGCACTAGGATTATGTTGATTTCCACTCTCCTAAAACTCAATTAGGATTATACTGATTTCCACTCCCTTAAAACTCAATTAAATGATGATGAGGAGGAATTTCCTCTACCATGATTTAAAAAAACCTTAGAAAATATTTTACAAACAAGATAAACATCAAAAATGATATTGATAGAGAACTATTGACTGAATTTTCCTTTAAACATGCCTTAACTAGTGATTGGGAATAACATAATAGTTTCATTTATTTGTTTTTATTATATATCATAGGGATTTCATTTCATAGTTTATATATCCATATATATCACATGCATTGAATATGTACCTATTATGAACAATGTATGTCATTATTAATCCCTATGTACCTATCATGATGAACATATACTCATCTTATACCATAGTGGGGCATGATAGAAAATATCAATAATATTAACATCACACAATAAGTTAATTTCCCAAGGTGAAATGACATCAATTGTAACAGGCGAACAACGTGAACAATAATCCATTCCCTAAGAACTCAGATTTTTCCCCACACATGGGTTAGATACACACATGGATGATCTCATTACCAAGACACTACATATACTAGTCTCCATTCCACTTTTCCCAAATAGTAATGAAATATAAAAGAAACTATACTTTGATACCACTTTTTAACACCACGACCCATTTATCCCACTAGTGATCGAGTTGGGTGGGTTATGTGACCTCAGCTATACCTCTTTGTAAGCCCGAGGTTGTCGAATAGTAGTGAGGGTGTAATAAATATAGTGGGGATACTTTACCACCTGGTATAGAGTTGAAACTGTTGTACCCCACACTCTTTGATTTTCATGATCACAATCACTTTCATTTTTGTCTAACCTTGTGTTTTAAGTATTGTGGATGATAGGCAAGAGAACCCCAAAGGAATGGCCCAAGAAGAATCAAGAAGTGGACTGAAATTCAGTCCACCGGCCAACCGGTGTGATAGCACCGGCCCGCCGGTGGACCTGGCAGAGGCATTGCCCACTGCCAGGCTCCACCGGTCAGCCGGTGGCTTGACCACCGGCCAGCCGGTGGCACCCTGACTCAAGGCTGAGCCACTGCCTCCCCACCGGCCAACCGGTGGCCTCAGCACCGGCCAGCCGGTGGCACCCAGCCTCAACAGTGAGACCTACTGTCTCACCACCGGCCAGCCGGTGGCCTCAGCACCGGCCAGCCGGTGGCTCCTGGGCAGAACAAATTTCCATTCTCCAAGGCACCGGCCAGCCGGTGGCCCTACACCGGCCAGCCGGTAGACCAGTCAAACTAGCCGTTGGCTTTGACCAGTCAAATCCTTTTTGGCTTCCAACGGCTCCGAGGCCTTTTCCAACGGCTCCAAAGCCCTCCAACGGATACTTGAAGGTTCCTAGCCTATAAATAAAGGCCTAGGAAGCCCCGGAACGTCAACCAAGCCACCGGACACATTGTTGATCATTTTGGCGAAGCTCCGGCGGATTGTTCCAAGAGAACCCCAAGTGCTCCATCCATTTCCACATCCAAGAGCACCACTCAAGAAGCTTGGGAAAGCACGCTACATCAACTCCATCATCCAATTGGCGCCCAAGTCTTCCCAATCACGGTTTTTCGTGTTTTATTTATTTTGAGCTTAACTTTGAGTTTGTGCCTACAAACTCCCAATTTTCTCATCACCTCTTTTCTTTGGGTTTCACATCACCACTAAGGTGTGACAAGGTTGCCAAGCTTTCCTTTAAATAGCTTGAGACATAGGTGAGCTATCCTTCACCTGTAAGAAGGATAGTGGGTTCTTGCTAAACCATCAAAAGCAAGTGGGTTCTTGCTAAACCACAAAATCAAGCTGTAATAGGTCCTAGTGCTACCTCAAAGCCTAGTGGGTTTCTTGCTAAAACCATTGAAAAGCAAGCGATAGGAATCTCTCAACGGTTGAGTTGGGAGCAGAGACGTAGGCCGGGTTTTGGCCGAACTCCGTTATCAATTTCTTGTGTGATTGCCTCTTTATTTCCGCTGCACTTTACTTTGATTTTTAAATTTGTTAATCATTTTTTTTAAAAGGCAATTCACCCCCCCCCTCTTGCCATTTTCCCTTGCTTCTTCCGACCAAAAATTGGTATCAGAGCGGTAATTTGAGTAATACCTTAAACGGTTTCAAATTCAAAGATCCATTGTGATGACATCCACTTCTTTGGCCCCCGAGGGCCTCTCATTGGGTCGGGCTCCATTTTTTGATGGGACCGACTATAATTATTGGAAAACCCGCATGACCACTTTTCTTAGAAGTATAGGATATCCCATTTACAAAATAGTCATGCAAGGTTACACTCTCTCTACCCCCGACGAATCCAAATGGACCCCAGCCGATATTAGAAACTTTGAGCTTGATGGCAAAGCCATGAACGCTCTCCATTGCGGCTTAGATAGAAATGAATTTAACCGAGTTTCCACTTGCACCTCATCTCATGAAATTTGGAAACTATTGGAAGTGACCCATGAGGGCACTAACAAAGTTAAGGATACTCGGTTAGATATGTATAGACAAGATTTTGAGTCTTTTTCCATGCATCCAAATGAATCAATTTCTGAAATGTTTACTAGATTTACTGACGTGTGCAATGGGAGAAAGTCCCTTGGTGATGATGTTTCAGCTGAAGCAATGGTCAAGAAGATCCTATGGGTCCTTCCGAGCTCATGGGCACCTAAAGTGACGGCAATCCAAGAAGCTAAGGATGTCAAGAACATGCCGGTAGAGGAGCTCATCGGATCTCTCATGACTTATGAGATCACGATGAGGAGGCAAGCTCAAAAGGAGGGCACACCAATCAAGACACCAAAGAATATTGCCCTCAAGGTACAAAAAGAAGTAAGCTCCTCCTCCTCATCCTCTTCCTCCTCATCTTCATCATCTTCAAGCGGCGACTCGGAAATGGAGAATCTCGCCCGCCAAATGCAAAAATTCATGAAGAAGCACAAGAAGAAGAAATCTCGCAAGGCACGAAAGCAAGAACCCACCGCAAGATCCGAGCCCAAGGTAAAATGCTACGGGTGCGGCGAAAAGGGCCATTACAAGCCCGATTGCCCACTCAACAAGAAACGGGCCACGCACAAGGAGAAAGGAAAGAAAAAGGTCCTCAAGGCCACATGGAGTGACTCCTCATCATCCTCCTCCTCCTCCTCGAGCGACAACGGTAACAAATGCCTAATGGCATTCCATGAGGTAACTTCTTCCGATTCCTCCTCCTCTTGTTCTTCAAATTCAAATTCTTTAAATCATTTATCTTATGAAGAACTCTCACATGCTAGAGATCAACTAGAAAAAGGTTTTCATGAACTATCTTCAAAATTTGTTGCTTTGAAAAAGTCTTTCAAAAAACTCTCCTCCGAAAAAGAACAACTTCTCAAAGAGAAGGAGGAGATGTCCCTTAAAATCCAAAATTTTCCAAATGTTGATTCCATGGAATCAACCATCAAAGACCTTAGGGAGACCCTTGCTATGTTCACCCAAGGGGAAAAAAATTTGAACAATTTGCTTGGTTCCCAACGTATATCTAGAACCACCCAAGGGTTAGGATATACCAACCGAGCTTCCTCCTCCCATGCACCCACTATTTTTGTAAGGGGGAGCTCCGAATTTAAATTTTGTAATTATTGCAAAAAACCCGGGCACCTTATTGATGAATGTAATTGTAAAAACGCCCGGTACGGTCAACCCAAATCAATTTTTTATTCGGACGAATTTTATAGGAGAAGACCCGCCATGAGGCAAGTGTGGATTGAAAAATCCCTCTTAGCGAGTCTCTCCGGGCCTAAAATCATCTCTTTCCAAAATCCCTCTCCCCGGTGACTTTTTGTTTTTATCTAGGGGGAGTTAGGATCTTTTAAGCTTTTTTGTAATTTCGAAATTTTCGATTCAAACTTTCAATTTCAACTCTTGGTTTCAAAATTTTCAATTCAATTTTTGATTCAAAACTTTCAATTCAAACTGTTATTCAATTTTCATTTCAAAATTTTCAACAATTGGTATTATTGTCAATTGGTTTAAAATCTTGTTTTTCAAATTTTCCCTCAATCAAGTTTTATGCCCCATTCTATTTTGATAATCACAAAGGGGGAGAAATTTCTTGATTGATTGGGGGAGAAACCTTTTCTCTCTTGCTTAGTATTTATGTTCAATTTATCTTTTAAAGCATGCCTTTCATTTAAGTTTTTACATTGCTTAGATAAGTGATTGTGATCATCAAAATAGGGGGAGATTGTTGTACCCCACACTCTTTGATTTTCATGATCACAATCACTTTCATTTTTGTCTAACCTTGTGTTTTAAGTATTATGGATGATAGGCAAGAGAACCCCAAAGGAATGGCCCAAGAATAATCAAGAAGTGGACTGAAATTCAGTCCACCGGCCAACCGGTGTGATAGCACCGGCCAGCCGGTGGACCTGGCAGAGGCATTGCCCACTGCCAGGCTCCACCGGTCAGCCGGTGGCTTGACCACCGGCCAGCCGGTGGCACCCTGACTCAATGCTGAGCCACTGCCTCCCCACCGGCCAACCGGTGGCCTCAGCACCGGCCAGCCGGTGGCACCCAGCCTCAACAGTGAGACCTACTGTCTCACCACCGGCCAGCCGGTGGCCTCAGCACCAGCCAGCCGGTGGCTCCTGGGCAGAACAAATTTCCATTCTCCAAGGCACCGGCCAGCCGGTGGCCCTGCACCGGCCAGCCGGTAGACCAGTCAACTCCTTTTTGGCTTCCAACGGCTCCGAGGCCTTTTCCAACGGCTCCAAAGCCCTCCAACAGATACTTGAAGGTTCCTAGCCTATAAATAAAGGCCTAGGAAGCCCCGGAACGTCAACCAAGCCACCGGACACATTGTTGATCATTTTGGCGAAGCTCCGGAGGATTGTTCCAAGAGAACCCCAAGTGCTCCATCCATTTCCACATCCAAGAGCACCACTCAAGAAGCTTGGGAAAGCACGCTACATCAACTCCATCATCCAATTGGCGCCCAAGTCTTCCCAATCACGGTTTTTCGTGTTTTATTTATTTTGAGCTTAACTTTGAGTTTGTGCCTACAAACTCCCAATTTTCTCATCACCTCTTTTCTTTGGGTTTCACATCACCACTAAGGTGTGACAAGGTTGCCAAGCTTTCCTTTAAATATCTTGAGACATAGGTGAGCTATCCTTCACCTGTAAGAAGGATAGTGGGTTCTTGCTAAACCATCAAAAGCAAGTGGGTTCTTGCTAAACCACAAAAGCAAGCTGTAATAGGTCCTAGTGCTACCTCAAAGCCTAGTGGGTTTCTTGCTAAAACCATTGAAAAGCAAGCGGTAGGAATCTCTCAACGGTTGAGTTGGGAGCGGAGACGTAGGCCGGGTTTTGGCCGAACTCCGTTATCAATTTCTTGTGTGATTGCCTCTTTATTTCCGCTGCACTTTACTTTGATTTTTAAATTTGTTAATCATTTTTTTTTAAAAGGCAATTCACCCCCCCCTCTTGCCATTTTCCCTTGCTTCTTCCGACCAACAGAAACAATAGTGTAAATAATATTAGAGTAGCACAAATAGTGGAAACAATATAAATTATCAAATAGGAAACCAAAAAATATATAAAGTCCAAACCAAAAAATCCAAATTATAATTAAAAAAATTAAATGACAAGTTGAAGGTATAAAAATGATGTGCTTTATGTTATATAAATAAAATAATAACATATTCAATAAAATACTCTAAAAACCAGTTCCCTAGCTCCATGTCAATCTTATATCCAATATCCAACCCATCTCACAATCAATCAACCAACACAAGGCCCCTTACCCTTGTCAAGAATTGCATCCATGAAATCTTCTAAGGTACCAAATAGTGGCCAAAATAGGGTGAGTATAACTCAGTATTCCACCACCAATGGTGTTTGAACATGTCTAGTCTGAGCATATAGTGTATGCAACAAAGCGATAAACAAGGGTGTTAATTTAATAAATTAATTTTATATTTAAAATAAACCCACAGACCCTTAGGCTCTAGGATGACACCCTATATTAGCCAAACCATCATCAACTCCATGTGGGGTGTCTCTTTCATGAGGTGGATCCTCCTACATCAGGAAATATTTCCCCAAAATACTGTAAGATTCTGTTAAATCATGATTAATTTTTAATATCATGATTCAAGTATCCAATCTTGGTATAGACTTTATAGAAATACTTTCTTCTTCCCATGGCTTTCACCCCCAATGGAAAAAGTAGCCATCTCCCCAGTCCTAGAATTGATATAACTACATACATCTTCCCATGGAACATATTTTTAAGAGGAAATAAACCATATAACCGGGCTAAGACATTCTATAACCACTTATGTCTTCCCATGGAATGTGATACTAAGGGGAAAATTAATAATCTCATATCAAATGGTGGATTCTCTTGTATTAGGATGAATCACTTAAAGTATATATCAATCAGGTCTAAAATATTATTACAAGACATATTATTTAATTCATCCCATCACTTATTAATTTTACCATTTATTACTAATTTTCAAATCCTCCTATAGATACGAATCACCAAAATCATCTTAAACCATTTTCCATATTTCACATGCAATGTAAAGATCTTTAACTAAGCCATGATTCTAAAGGATCTCATAAAATCATGTGGGGTTGGAACACCACAAATGTTAATGCAAGTCCTAACCATAATGCTAATATAGAAAAAAGGTATCCTTGGGAGGGATCAACAGGAGCATTTTAGAAAGAAGGGATAATTCCAATTATTTAGGTTGTCTATGTGGTAAGTCGATGCGATCATAATTTTTCACATACTAGCATAATCAGAATAGACTAAAGGGAGTTTTCCAAGACCACCCAACTCAAAATAATATATTTTTTTGAAAAATCCTCATGTTTGTGGTAGAAATCATATTACCCCTTCCCTTGAATGAAAACTATCATTTTAATCAACAATAGATCAGGAAGCAGAAGATGAACTGGAAGGTTTACCTTAAAAATCTATGTTCAGAACACCAATATCCAACATGGTCTTTCTTATAGATCAAATAGGATTCTTATACGTCATCCATAGAAGGTTTTATGGAATCATAAAAGAGATAATAAATTTTAGAACATAGGTGTTGGATTGTAAAAATTATTGGAAGATATAATTCATGATGTGAATAGGGAATTCACATCATGAATTCCTCAATTCCCATATATGTTGAAAAATTTATCACCTCATATTAAAAACTGAATTAAACCAATTTCATGTAATAAATATATTTAATGAAGTTAATTATTGTTTTGTGGATTTCCCAAAACCAATCCATGGCGTGGATGGGTTCATGGGGTTCACCTGGAAAATTCACATAATGATTTGGGAATTCATAACATCAATTTGGTTTGCATCTATAAAGAAACTCTCATACTTCTTTAATATGAAATAACTAATCCAACTAGATAAAGTCTTAATAAACAAGGTTTAAATGAAAGGAAACCTAACGCTAATATATTTATCCAAAAACTTAAATGGATACATATCGGGAAAAGACAGGGGTTGTCGGAGATGGAGGTCACGGGGTCGCTGGAGACGGAGGTCGCAGGGTCGCCGGAGACGTAGGTCACGGGGTCGCCGGACGGTTGGGGGTCACGGGTTGCCGGGGGGTTAGGGGAATAAGGGAGTGTGTGGGGGTCGCTAGGGTTTGGGGGAAACAGCTAGGTTGGGGGGTAGGGAAGGGTCGGGTTTTTAAAAAAAATTATGGGTTTCGCAGAGGTTTATTAAAAACCACTGCGAAACCTTTCGGCGAAAACGTTTAGCAGTGGTTTTGAGAACCGTCACCCCAAAACTACCACTAAACCTGGTTTTTATTATAGTGAGGAATTATAAATATTCTGAATCCCCCGAGCATCGTCCCTCCAAGAAGGGGAAGATTCAGAGGTAGGGTATGGAATGGGAGGCGGTATGTTTTTCATGTGGCAAGAAAGGCCACTGGAAGAGAAACTACACCCAGAAGTGTGGGGATGCTAAAGTTACATTCATTATCAAGTGTAATATTTCCATTTCTACACATTGGGTATTAGATACAGTTTGTGGGGCTCACATATGTATTCAAATGCAGGAACCAAGTAGATTTAGAAATATTGATAGAGGATAGATGGATCTTCGAGCTACCATTGTCATGAGGTTGGATACGTTAGCCATTTGCGATTACCACCTCTCATTGCCAACATGGATGATTTTGGTTTTACATAATTGTTATTATGTGCCTAGTGTTACCAAAAACATAATTTTTGTATCATATTTGGATATGGATGGATTTATTCTCATGTTTGGAAATAAGGGTTTATTCTTTTATAAGAACTATTTATGTTATGGTATGACACATTTAAATAATGGTTTGTATGTATTAAATTATGAAAACAATGTTTTGGAAACCGATAACGAAACAAACTCACATGACTCATGCACCACCCAATTATGGCATCACCGTCTTGGTCATGTAAACGAGAAGTGCTTGACAAAGCTCTGCCAAGATGGCTATTTATACTCTACTGAACTAAAACCACTTGATAGATGTCACGCTTGTTTACAAGGTAAAATGACCAAGCTGCATTTTGTTGGATAGGGTGAAAGGGCCATAGAGCTTCTAGGATTAGTGCACTCAGATGTGTGTGGACCATTTCTAGTAGAAGCTATAGGTGGATATTCTTAATTCATTACTTTTACTAATGATTTGAGTAGATATGGTTATATCTACTTAATGAGGTATAAGTCAGAAGCCTTAGAGAAATTTAAGGAATTCAAGAATGAAGTAGAGAATCAGCATGGTAAGAAGATAAAGAAGCCTCGATCGGATCGAGGTGGAGAATATCTGAACTAAGAGTTCATTGATCTTCTACAGGAGTCTGGGATTCTATCTCATATCACTTCTCCTTATACACCACAGTGGAATGGTGTTAGTGAAAGGAGGAATCACACCTTCTTGGACAAGGTGAGGTCGATGATGAGTCATGCAGATCTTCCATTATCCTTTTAGGGATATGCATTATAGACTGTATCATACACATTAAAATGAGTACTAACTAAGGTGGAAAATGGAATTCCCTCTGAGTTATGGAATAGAAAGAAACCCATTTTGTCACACACAGGTGTATGGGGATGAGAGGCATTTTTAAGGCCTTCTTAGGCAACAAACTAGCACCCCGAGGCACAAAGTGTATCTCTATAGGATATCCCAAGGAAACGAAAGGATATTACCTATATAACCGTTTAGAAAAGAGAGTTATTATCTCTAGACAAGCCGTCTATCTTGAGAGGGAGAACATACTTAGAAATGATAGTGGGAGAAATATTGACTTCGATGAAGTTGATGCTCAAGATACATAGGATTTGGTACAAGAAAAAGTTCTAAAGGTCCCTATGGAAGAGGTTATAGAAACAAAAGTACTATGTAGAATCTCAAGAGAGGTAAGAGAACCAGAGAGATTTTGTTGCCTAGTCATCGAGGATGGTGAATCGTTATTGTTGGAAAATGATGAACATCTCTCGTACAAGATAGTAGTAGAAATCTCAGAAGCTGCAAGATGTCTAGAAGCTATGAATTCTGAGATGGATTCTATATATCATAACCAAGTCTAGGATATGGTCTATGCTCTAGTTTATGTAAATCCTATTGGATGCAAATTGGTATTCAAGAGAAAACTGGACATGTAAGGTCAAGTTAGAACCTATAATGTAAGGCTAGTGGCTAAAGGATTTGGAAAACATCAAGGAATTGTCTATGATGAAACCTTCTTGCTAGTTTCCATGTTTAAATCCATAAGAATCATACATTCCATAGCAGCTTTCCATGACTACAAGATTTTTCAAATGGATGTCAAAACATCAATCCTTAACAGGAAACTTCAGGAAGATGTCTATATGACACAACCAGAAGGGTTTGTGACACTAGGTGAAGCCAAATGGGTTTTCAAGATGCAGAAATCCATTTATGGATTAAAGAAAGCATCTAGGTCATGGATCATTATATTTTATGAAGCCATAAAATAATTTGGTTTCATTAATAATGAATGTGAGATATGTGTTTATAAGTGGTTTAATGGTAATGTGGTCATTATCCTTTTAGTATATGTTGATGACATATTACTTATTGGAAACGATGTACCAGTCTTACAGTCAGTTAAGGACTGGTTGAACAAATGTTTCTCCATGAAGGACTTGGGTGAAGTAGCCTACATTTTAGGGATCAAGATCATTCGTGATAGATCCAAAAGGCTTCTTGGACTAAGTCAGGGTACATACATTGATCAAATACTAAAGAAATTTAGTATGGAATAATCTAATAGGGGATTGGTTACACTATCACATGGCCTAAATATTTCTAAGAAAATGTGTCCTCAGACATAATAAGAGAAAGATATAATGAATAAGATCCCAAACGCTTGGGATATAGGATCCATCATGTATTCCATGTTATGTACCAGGCTTGATGTTGAATATGAACTGATCATGGTAGGCGGATATCAAGCAGATCCAGGAGAATAACATTAGACTACTGTAAATACTATCCTTAAGTATCTGAGAAGAACTAAGGATATGTTCCTAGTTTATGGAGGAGATAAGGAGCTTTCCATCAGAGGGTATGTTGATTCTGGATTTCAGATAGATCAGAATGATCTGAAGTCGCAATCTGGATATGTTTTCTATCTCAATGGAGGAGCATTGAGCAGGAAGAGTTCAAAGCAACCAGTTATTGCCGATTCTATAGTGGAGTCTGAATATATAGTGGCTTCTGATGCAGCCAAGGAAGCCTTCTAGATTTTTAACCTTTTCCAGGATCATGATGTGGTGTCTAATAGTAAAGATCATATCACATTATATTATGATAATACTGTAGTGGTGGATCTTCCAAAAGAACCAAGGTCACATCAATGGACAAAGCACATACTCTTGATGTATCACCTATTGAGGAATTTCTATCAAACGGATGAAGTTGCATTGAGTAGAGTGTCCACGAAAGTAAACATAGTGGACCCTATGACTAAAGGCCTATCTCAGAAGAAGCATGAATATTATGTGAGAGCTAGCGGGTTAAAAGTTGTTAATAGTTGGATCCAGTCCAAGTGGGTGTCTGCTAGAGTTAGTGGCCTAAAACCAACTACATTGTACTTTATTCATTAATAAATACCTTACCACATCTTGATTGTTCTTCTGTATAACAATTCATGTGATAATGTCTTAAATATAGGTTTTGCATTAAAGGGTCATAGATGATCCCTTCTGTGATGAGAACCTTGAAGTGACATAACACTGTTCTTGAATATATGTTCTATGGCCAGATGATGTTATTTTAGGGACACAAATAATACATGCCATTAAGTGTGAGGACTCATACAACTTTGAGGCACCTTCTCATGGTGTGCACCTTCGGTAATATCCAAGAAGATATTATGAGAACGAGACCCTCCAGTAGGAAATCTACATTTCATAGTGTCATCTGATGTACCTATCAACGGACGTGTGTATTGGTCCTTAGACTTTAATATTATTATTAATGGATATTACAACTCGCATACTTAGATGTATTGAAAAAAAATGTGACGACACACTGTTCGCAGTGAGGTAAGATATGTTGGGTACGTCATGAGTGATACTGCATTAATAGATAATACGAGAAAGGATTTGTCCCTTCTGTTCCATAACTGGAGTTGATATCTCAAGCCCTTTGATGGAATTGATATAGCCTAAATAAATCCATGGCCATGGTGAGGAATGGAAATGTTCCATTCTATAAAGTCAAAGAAATAATAATCAAGCACATGGGCTGATGACACTAGCATGCAACCCACTTGATTCGAGATATCAAGACAAAGGGATTACATTAAATGGTAAGAGTTCGTAGGAGGTGACACATCATTGTGGCATCAAACTCTTTCTCTATGGGTTCATTATCATGTTTCTAGATTCTAACCTTGGACTATAGGTAGGCTCCACCTAATTCCAATGAGAAAGAGGCCTAGAGAGTCACACACTATGTGTGTCTAAGTATCTCAGTTAAAAATTAATTTAAGAAGTTGAATAAATTTTATTCCTGGCTGTGGTTTAATAATTACTCAAGAATGCCTGATCACATTTATTTCAATACTAGTTATTCGAGAGAATATATTGTGGGTGAAATAATATATTTATTAGGGATTAATGAAGTTATATTTATTTTAGAAATAAATATCCATTATTCAAGGTCTAATAAAGGTGGTGGAGGAAATAAATAAAAATGGATAAACAAAAGTACATGTTGTGTATATTAAATATAAACGTTGTTTATTTTTTTCTGGGAATTTATGAGAAATAATATTATTTATTTAATTAAATAATATTATGTGTAATTCGATGGGTGCATGTCAAGTAATAATAAAATTAAACTGTTATTATTAGACATGGGGTATTACTAAGAATTAAATGAAATGAATAAATTCTTTTGGGTAATTTATTTATTTTATTATTATATGTAATTAAAAATCCTAATTATATATTTGTCATTATCCTATCCATTTTTAGTGGTTGTTCACAACAGATCTAGATAAATATCTCAAGCCAAGAGAGAATCCTTTTCTTCCAAGAATGCTCTCAAGATACGAGAGGGAGATCCTCCTCCACCGGATCAAGGTGATTGATGACAGACATCGAAAACAAAGGCTCTTCCATGATAGCACCCAGATATTCCTTCAGCTACATCCATAAATATGTGGAGCATGTTTGGATCATCTCTAGAGGAATCATACACTTGGATTCTATGACACAATGAAGGATCACATCATATCGTGACCGAAAACATCAATGAAGAATGAATTCCATCAAGGTAATTCTTTCCAATTAATTAAATTAATTATAACCAACATATGATGATCCTATCTATGGTTTTGGGACGCCCCTATTTTCTTTTTCGTTCTTCATTCTATTCTGATGATCCAGAATTTTATTATTGTGGTGGATCTTGGATTGATTGTTGTTAATGCTAAAATTAAAGTTTTTTACACCCACCAACGTGCTTCCACTGCAACTGGAACCTACGGGTTGGTGGGTGTGTTTATCATGGTATGTGTGATCTAACCCATTATCTTTCTTTTTTATGATTCATAATGTGAATATTAGATATGGGAATCATTTTTATGGCCTTCTTTGTTGTCTCTACTTTTTTTTCTGGTGTTGGTGGATCTTGTTGCGAGTAGCGTTTGACCTGAGATTGTTGTAGGTGGTTCTATCTATATCCTATTTTAGATAAACCATATTGCTTTTATTTTTTTTGGAATTGTTTTAATAAATGAATTGGCATGATTTTTTTGTGCGTAAATGGATTTGTGATAAAATCTGGGTTTTCTTTTGGTTTTGGTAAAAGAAAACGGTGTTTCATAGCATTACAAAATAGATTGAAAAATAGGGTTTTAAAGCATGTTTTTTATAGAATAAAGGGTTTTTTAATTGTTTATTAAATAAGGAAACCTTTTTAAATTATTTTAAAAATGTGTCTCATGGGAAGCCTTCGGTACTTAGGTGGAAGGTGTAGCTTAGGTCCATTTCCCATTTTATTGTTAGGGTGGTTCACTCATGGGGTGTTCCTCTACTCTCTAAGCCTATTGTTCTAGGGAAATTTTTTGTTGAAATTATTTGGGGGGTTCAATCAAGGGCTATTATTAATCTCTTTATTCATGTGTTTTAAGGATTTGGATATGGACTATTCATTGATTGTGGTATGATTCGTCTACTACCATGACCTATTTTGATCACTGTAATGATTTACCTATACTTTGGATTGTACTATTTTGGTTTTGATATACATGATTTGGTTTTTGATTAATGGTTATGAAAAATCATTCTCTGAAATGGTTTTACCTTTTTTGTTTTAGAACTATGGAAAAAGAGAAATATTTACCATGCTTGTGATATAAAATTGTTTTAATGATTATCATGCCATGTTTTATTTAAAATGAGAATACTAGGATTCTTTTCATAGAAACTTTATATGGAACACCTAGGTGGGATCTTACTGTATAACATCTCTATTTTTCCATGAATGATTTGAATTATATCTAGTAATATTTTTCAACCCAGATGTTGATACAACACAAGATTCTAAGGAATGGTGGGCCCAATATTGATATTTTAAAAATATTAAATATATTAATATCATGCACATGTAGTTTTCCTAAAAAGATAAATAAATCTAGAGAAGAGGATCATATTAGAAATATGAGGCCACCATTGAGTTCAGAACATGAGTTTTAGCCTAGGAGTGATATAATACCTATTGGCATCAGGTGTTGGGATTGAGCATCATTATGGGAGAAATAATTAAATAAATTAAATAGTTTATTTAACTATTTAATTAAATCATAAACCTAAATATCTTTTATAAATACACTATTATGGACAATTTGAAAGTTTATCCACATAACCATAAGAATTGAAATATTAGATTATAGGATATTGTTGAAATATGAAAAAAATAATAGAATCAGATCAATGCCACATGGGTTGTCTATGAAAACATAGTTTGTGGATTTCAATAATGAATATGATTCAAGATTATTCTTCATCAATGACTGATCTATATTAGAGGTATTTATCCTTTTTTATCCCATGTATAATCTAGATCAATTCCAATAAAAATAATTTATTCATGTGTCAATTATTAATTTACAGTTGATTTATTTTATTATTTGTTGGTTAATTCATTCATCATTCTAAATAAAGATGATTTAGTAAAACCCAAATAATGGTAGAGGTACATTAATCTCCTGTGTTTATTTTATTTCTCCCCCATTTCATCACATGTTCATCATTGGAAATTCCTTTGGATGGCGGCTCAATAAATACCATGTATTCGATAGTTTCACGATCATTCTTCGGTGCAACGGATCACTACCATGAATGCAGTTTGTGATTAAGGATTCTATTAAGGTGTGATGAAAATGGCAGATGATCAAAGGTGGATCAGATTGGTTTGGTGATTCCCATTCATCCTGATTTGAATCATGATGAATCATGAGGCGACAGTGGTTGATTTACTAGTGGGTTGAAGGAAAAAATCTAACAAGAAGTGAAGGTGATATTCGGTTAGCCCATATCCATGATCACCAATGAGTATCATGGATAGATCAAAGGATAAATGAATGTGTGAATAAATTTATTGAACCATAAAATATAAAAAATTCCGTGGAACATGGTGTCTACTCTTGAAGAACACACATCGTGTGGGCCCAGCTACAGTGCTAGAGTTTCCACATAAAATTAAATATCACACATCATATGACATGTGTCACACATCATGTGACCCAATGTTGGAGTCCTGATGTGTACTCCAGGAGTACATTAGCATGTACATGGCCAAGCACACAATCATGTATATATCCAATCACACGGTCACAAGAAGAGTACAGGAGTATGACTAGACATTAGGAAATTGTCAGGTACATGAATAGGTACACAGGCATGACCACAATACTTGGTAATAACAAGGTGTAGATGATTATGGGTAGAGGAACATGTGTATAGAAATGAGAAGCTCTCATGTTAGAGGCACACACCATGTAGCCTCTATACACACCATGTAATTTCTATGATATAGCTTGAAAACCATTTTTTACTTAGTATAGAACAATTTTAGTTGAGTATGATTCCTTAGTCCATCCCTATAAGTGTGAAACATGGAATTATGTCGTTGAAATAGGATTTTGATCCCCTCTACAGGATTTGACTTGAATAGACTCATGGTATCCTTCTATGAGTCCTAGGTGGGATCTTCTATCACATCCTTCATAGGTGGTGTTTTTAGTATCGACGTGACCACCATGAATAGAGCATCGATCTCCAATATGTTTGATTCATCCATTAGGGTTGGTGGTGTCCCCCATTGGTCCTAGGTGTTATCACCTATTTGGACATCATTATCTTTAAAGATCCAGTGAGAAATATCTTTGAAAGGCCAGTTGAGAACAACCTATCGAATGAGTATTATCAATGACAACATACCTCAGGCAGTGTTTAATGTTAGAAAAATAATTAATAAGAAGCCTCAAGTAGAATATTGTGTATAGAATCATTGGTTAAGACCCCTTGAGACCTATTTTCTATTATGTGTATATCTAGGTTTATTATTGTTATGTATCTTATCTTTTTTACATATATCATGTTGAACTGACTATTCGTGTTGCTTTATGCTTAGTGATTTTAGGTTATTCTATTGGGTATTTTTATACTCACCCCTATATAGGATTTGAATACACATGTTATTTATTAAGTAGAAAATAGATCATTTGATGGTGTCCTGGGAGGCCTGAGATCAGGAAGATCTTAGTTTGGGATAGACATACCAATGTGTTTATTAGGTGTTTTATTTGATGTTAGTCCCCCCCTCAGAGTAGGTTGGACTCATTTGATGTTTTTTGGCCATATATTTGTAACATGTATCGCTTTATAGTACTTATTGTCATACTTTTATGTGGGATAGATGTTGTGAAAGCATTTTTTTGTATCATTTATTTTTAATAACTAGCATTGTATGGTCTTGGATATGTGTACATGTGTATAGGTACTTAGGATAAGGTATCCCATATGTGAGATACTCCTAGTAAGTTATGGTATCCAACCCTTGGCCTATTGGAGGTGGGATTGGGGTTGTCACACTCAGTTTATCAATGAATAGGTGGGCCTTAGTGGGTTGGGTCATGATAGAGTGGTATTAGAGTAGGATTCAACTTTAGGACCAGAGCATGGATTTTTTTCTAGCTATGAGATTGGTTTGGGATCTACAGAAATGATATTAAGATTCTTTAAGTTTTTATTTTTGGCTAGGGGCTCTAGTGTTAGTGTGGTAGCCGATGTATCCATTCACTAGGAATCAGATTACTTGCTTATTGACTGAGTACATGTAGGCATTGGTCGTAGGTAAACATTATCACATGCATCATATAGGGATGAGTTGTGGTTTCAATGTCTATATTGGGTCAGCTACCTCAATATTCTAATTGAATGTGGTGTGTATTTCTTATTTTAGTATTCTTACATGAAGACAACTGGCCAAGATTTGACTATTTGGTCATGATGATGATCCACCAAGTGATGAGGCTTTAGTATAGGGTTCTGTATAGGAGTTGGTACCTCAGGGTGGTTCTCCAATTATGCCACCACCCATTAAGTAGTAGATAGAGATAAAAATATCAGCTAAGGATGTGTGTAGGCTTAGCACACACCTTTATATTCATATGTAGTGAACTCCCCGGTTTCTAAGTGAGCTAGACCCCTCATGTAGTTGAGGACTAGATAGAGGCAATCACCCTAGTTTTTCACCTCATGAGGAAACCTATAGATTATTTGTTCATCCTAGTAGTGATTCTTTTTTAGGGCTATGCTAGACTATAAAGAGTCTGGTGACTAAGTCACATGATGATGCTTCTATATTCTGGTCAGATTTTGAGTGTCTCTTTAGGGAGGATTTTTATTAGGACTCTTTGTGATTAATGATCATACAAGATATATTTCATTTACATAAGGAAATTATAACCATGGAAGAGTATTTGGTGAGGTTTATTGTTCTCTCATGATACTACTTGGATATTGTGTGAGATCTGTTCTTTAGGGAATAAACCTTAGATAAGGAGTTACTCTGAGATATTAAGGATTTAGTGATATCTATTTACATTACCACCTATCCTGGAGTGCTTTATCTAGATTTATTAGTGGAGATAATCCTATAAAAGGAGACACTAACAACATGTTTTTGTAGTGGGCATGTAGGAGGTGAGACCTTGGAAAAAGGTATTCGATGATATTCATATAGATCTGGGTGTGCAAGATGCTTTAGGGGACGATCTCATGATAGAGTATTAGAGGTTCATGGCACTAAGTATAGCTCAAGTCATCCATGGGAGAGGCTTTTGATGGTTAGGGGCATCATTCTTGAGATTTTATGACCCACTACACAATTGATAGGGATATGGTTGATGGACCACCCAAGGTAGAGACACAGGAAGGAGAAAGTAGGTCAGTAGGGTGGCAGGTAAGGAAGATGAGTGGGTATCGTAGCAGGATGTGGATGGAGGTTTGACTTATTTCCACCACCCTAGGTGGTTCGTGTTGGTCTTAGGGAGCTAGTGGTCAAGAATGTGGACAACTATAGGATATAGAGGCCTATGACTTCGTGGCCCCTATTATGATTGGAGGTACAATCTATGTCTTATCTACTTCAGTTTTAGTACTAATAGACATGGGTGTGATCCAATCATTTCTTTCCACTTATCTAGTTCATGAATTAGATATTTCGGTTGAGACCTCGGCTTGACAATTTCACTTGGAGACTCTGACCAAAGGTGACTCAGTGATCACACACTTCTACCGATAGTGTGTCTGATGCTTGGAGGTGAGAGATTATTACAGGATCTCTCTGTAGAAGCAATAATGCCTTATCAAATCATCTTAGGTATGGAATGTTTATCCATAGTTCATGCCCATATTGATAGTTTCACATGGAATATGTGGTGTATCTGTGGTTAAGAATCAAGGTTTTCCTTTTTGTGTGAGAAGAAAACTTAGGAAGAGTAGGAAAAGATTATGCATGGGAGGGTGAAGAAAATTACTCAATATTTGTACATCACAAATCTTGTATTAGTGGATGTTACAGGATTTCAGTTTCATGTGGTGGTGGTAGAGTATGATGATGTTTTTCCTAAGGATGTTCCTTGATTACCTCCCCATTAAGAGAGATACTTTTTTTTGACTTACACCCCAAGATGACCCCAATATCTACACTAGAATATCATATAGCTCTCATAGAGCTTCTTTTTCTGAGAATTTAGTTGTGGGACATGTATAGGAAGGGCTTTGTGAGACCCAGTATTTTCTACTAGGCAACCCTAGTGTCATTCACCAAGAAGGTGGAATGGATATTGAGGTGGTGTGTTGATTATTGGTGTCTGAACCATGTGACCGTGAAGAATAAATATCCACTACTAAGGATCAATGAAATATTCGATCATTTGAGAGGGGAATGATTGTTCTCAAAGATTGACCTTATATCAGGTTATCACTAGATTTGAGTATGACATGAGGATATACTAAAGATAGAATTAAGATGCTACTACGGTTATTATGAGTACTAGTTGATGCCTTTCTGCATGAAGAATGCTCCAAAAGTATTCACGAGACTCATGAACAAGATATTTCATATCTTATTATACTAGTTAATAGTAGTGTTTATTGATGAAATCATAGTTCACTCGGTGTCCGAGGAGGAGCACACAAGACACTTGAGGATAGTCCTAGACATACTATGAGGGAATCTACTTTATGGGAATCTCTCTATGTATCCATTCTATATTTAGGAGGTCCAATTTTTGGGGCATGTCATCTCATCCAATGGTGTATCAGTGGACCCAATGAAGTTCTAGGTATCTTTGGATCCACCTAAGAGTGTGACTGGGGTGTGGATCTTCCTTGGGTTGTCAGGCTATTACAAGAGATTTGTGCCTAATTTCTTCAGAATATTGGCACCTTTGACTTCTTTGACCTGGAAAGGGGAAGTATTTTCATATCGATGAAGAGATTAAATTATTATTTTATAGATATATGGAATATGTTTATGAGTGGACCCATATTCATATTCCATAGGAGGTTGTCGAGTATGTAGTGTTCTGCGATGTCTCAAGCATCAAACTTAGTTGTGTTATAATGCATAGGAAGTATTTGATCAACTATGGGTCTTTGTAGTTGATACCACAAGAGAAAAACTACATGACCCATGATCTTAAGTCGGTAGTAGTATTATTATCCCTAAATATGTGGCAACACTACCATATGGGTGAGAGATTTTTCATTTATTATGACCACAAAAGTCTCAATTATATCTTGTCATAGAAGGATATGAACTTGATATAAAGGAAATGGCCAGAGTTCCTCTAGGATTATGACATCCATATAGTTTGTACTCCTAAGAAGGAGAATGTGGTAGAAAATTCTCTCCAATAGAGATATTTCTTGTAGTTTTTTATCAAGGCTTAAAATCATTTAGCCTTGTTGTACCTATCCCTTGTGGATGAGGATAGTGCATCATATCCATAGTTGATGGTCATTACCCCACTGCTTATACAACATTTTAGGGAGTCTCATCATAGATATACTGACTATGTGACATTTCATACTCAAATATCTATCAGACAAGCTCCTGATGGATTTTTTAAAGGTGGGGAGCACATCATCCTTTTCAGATGATGGACTATGGTACTAGTGACGTTGTAGAAGGAGGTGATGAGAGATTTTCACACATCCTATTTTATGGTATATCTAGGTGTGTAAAAGATATACTAGGACCTTTAACATCATTTTTGGTGGGCAAGAATGAATAATTTAGTAGTAGAGTTTGTCTCTCGATGCCACACTTGTCAGTAAGTGAAAGTTGAGAAACAAGTTTCAATGAGATTAGCTTAACCCATTGAGATGCTAGAGTGGAAGTGGGATATGATATCTATATAAATTTTGTAAGGGTTAACACATATGTCTAAAGGACATGATTCCATCTAGGTGAACGTAGACCGAATCTCCAAGTTAGAACACTTTCTAGTTATCTGAGAGTAGATTTCAGTAGAGATATTGAGACACCTTTACATGCATGAGATAGTCTGACTCCATGGAGTTCCCTTGATGATCATTTCAGACCATGATGCTTGATTCACATAATTATTTTAGAGATAATTTTATGAATACTTTATGAATTTTATGCTTTTGAGCATGGAATTTCACTCCCAGATTGATGTCCAGACTAAGAAGGCCATTTAGGTTTTGGAGGACATGTTGTAAGCTTGCATGATAGACTTTATCAACAGTTGGGAGGATCATAGACCTTATTATAGTTTTCATACAATAAAATATTACATTAAAACATTGGTATGGAACCATTTAATTCCTTGTAAATGAGACCCTATAGGTCACCACTATATTGGAGTGATCTAGGAGAGTCAAAACTTATGGGTCCGAAGTTGGTGTGAGCTACGATAAAGAAGATGCACGACATACAGGAATGGATAGGGATTGAAAAAATCTATCATAAGTCCTTTTTAGACTGATGAAGGAGGACATTGAGGTTTAATAAGAGTAGCCATGTGTTCTTGAATGTATCACTTTGACATGTATTATGTAGATTTGGTTGTGGACGAAAGTTATCTATGAGGTTCATCATCCCTTTCCAGATATTGTATAGAGTCGACGAGGTGGCATACCACTTGGCTCTATTACCGTAGTTAGAATAGGTACATGATGACTTCCAAATGTTGTAAATGAGGAGGTATATGAACAAAACATCACATGGTATCGACTGGGGTGAGCTAGAAATAAAATATGGAGCTACCTTTGTGGAGTACCTAGTGAAGATTGAGGATCAGTAGGAGAAGATCCTCTGTGGGTGAGTGATTCCTTTGGTGCATGTCTAGTGGTATCCTGGAAATATTTAGGAGAGAACCTGGGAGTGGGAGGCCCAGATGCGAGCGTAGTACCCACACCTTTTTGAGTAGTCCTTTTTCACTTTTTGAGAAAAATCACTAAGGCGTGGAGAAGGTAACATCTTTTTTTTTTCCATGTAAATATTTGAAATAAATCTAGCAATATTTTTGGATCTAGGAACCGAGATGATGTGAGATTCCAATTCCTAGTGAGATCGTTATTAATATTTAAAAATATTAAATATATTAATATCACATACAAGTAGTTTTCCAAAAAAATTAGAATAACTCGAGAATGGAGGATTGAATTAGAAATCTAAGGCTTTTGTTGAGTTTAGAATGTGGGTTTTAACACGGGAACCACATAATCATTGTTAGTTTCGGGAGTTTGGATCAAGCTCCATCATGGGATAAATAATAAGAATAAATTAAATAATTTTTAAATTATTTACTCAAATCCATAAAACTAAAAAAATTCTATAAATACACAATTATGGTCAATTCAGAGGGTTATCCACATAACCCATAGAATTGGGAGAGAGTGTTGGAGGAGATCACTGGTAGACAAAAACAGATCAAGGGATCAAATCGATACTGCATGGGTCATTTAATCCAACTGTGTTTGTGGATTTCACTAACTATTATGACTCATGATTGTTCTTCATTAGTGAACGATACGAAATTGAGGTAGGGTATTTTCTTTATTTATATTTATCCCATTTTTTATCTAATTTCGAACATAGATCAATTCCACTAATAAGAATTCATTTGTGGATCAATGGTTGATTTAAAATTGATTTATTTGATTATTTTTTGGTTAATTAATTCATCATTCTAAAAGAAATAGATCAAGGGAAACTCGAACAACTACTAAGGTTCATTCCTATATTGTGTTTACTATATTACTCCACTGTTTATTTTCATGTTCATCATTGGTAATTCATTTGGTTAGAGTTTCGATAAATACATAGTATTCAATCGTTTCATGATCATTATTCAGCGCAAAAGATCAATAAAGTGGGTGTGCTTTGTGATTGAGTATGTGATCAAGGTACGATGAATTTATAGGATGATCATAAGTTGATCAGATCATTCCACTGATTCTCGTTCTTCCTTATTTGGCACAAGATGATAGTGCGCGGCAACATTGGTCGATTTCCGAGCTGATCAAAGGCTAGAATATGAAGAGCTGATGTAGAGAGGGTCAGTCAACATAGATCCATGATCTTTGGTGACTATGTTGACTAGATTAAAGGATGATGGAATAGGAGAAGATTCATGGAGGAGTCATGGAAGGTGGGAAATTAATTAGTGCATGGCATGTACTTTGAAATCACACATGTCATGTAAACCTAGCTCCAGTGCTAGGGTTTCCATAGAAAATTAAATATCACATGCCATGTGACATGTATCACATGACATGTGACATGTATCACATGTCCTGTGACCTGATACTATAATCCCAACCTATACTCCAAGAGTACACATGCACATATAAGACCAAGCACATGGGCACAAGTAGAGTACACTTGTACAACCTGGTACCTAGACATAGCCAAGTATATGGAATATTACATGGACACTACCAAATTACACATTCATGACCAGGTTTACATGGTCATGGGTAGAGTAACATGGATAAAAACACAAATAGGTTTGTTGTTATAGGTACACAACATTAACCCTCTATACATGTTGTGCACTTTCTATGAGATAACAAAGAAATCAAAATTTTTGGAGTATAAACCAGGCTCAGTTGAGTATGGTTCCTTGGTCCATCCCTATGATGGTATAACCCAACATTATATCTTCAGAACCATATTTTGATCCCCACTATGGGCTCTGACTCAGATAGAGTTCTCAATATCCCTCTATGAGTCCTAGGATAGGATCTTCTATCATATCCTTCCTAGGTGGGTTTCATGGTATTAACATGACTCCCATGAACATTTCATTGATCCCCTTCCTATTAGATTAATCTAGTAGGGTTTGTGGAATCCAATAGAATTCCATGGTGTGATCCCTTATCTAGATAGTGTGATCTACATAGATCATGTGAGAAATTTCTTGGAAAGGCTAAATAAGCATGACCTCTCAAATGCTCATCATCAGTGATAGTATAGTTCACGGAGTGAGTACTCTGAGAATGAGCATTACCTAGAGGCCTCAAGAAGAATGCTATGGATGGTAGTGTTGGTTGATACCCCTTGAGACTATTTGTCTATTATGTGTATATCTAGGTTTATTAATGTAATGTATCTTATCTTATTAACATATCTCATGTTGACATGGAAACTCTTCATGCATTATGCTTAGTGATTTGCGGTTTCCTATATGGTATTACTCTAATTACCCTTTCATCGGCCTTCCCCCAGATATCATGACTTATGCAGATGACGGACCATTTTATGGTGTCCTAAGAGGACCAAGAGTAGGCAGATCTTATTTTAGGCTAGACATGTCGATGTGTTTACCAGGTGTTTTATTTGATAGTAGTCCCATCATTTAGAGTAGGCTGGACTCCTTTATAGTTTTAGGTTGGGATTATAATTGTCGCTTTATCACTTTAAAGTACTTATTATTGTACTATTATATGGAATAGATGTTTTTCATGCATTTATGGAATTAGTTTTTTTTACATCTCAACATTATATAGGCTTGGAGATGTGTGTGTGCATACAAGTAAATAGGATAAGGCATCCCATGTTTGAGATATGCCTACATGGCACTGGTCCCTAGCCCCTAGACTATTGGAGACAAACTTGGGGTATTAAAATGCATCTTATCATTGTCTAGGCAAGATTTAGTGGGCTAGGTTGTGATATAATGAGCCTTTTTAGCTCATACCTTTTATACCCATTTGGTGGTGTGTAGACTTTGTTAGTATTTTGATACAGGAAACGGAAATCCATCATAGTGAGGTGTAAAGGTTCATGTTAGTTGGATTTGGGTAGCTGGTAGAGATATGGTGGGAGATTTACCACATATAATATGAGTAGTTGTCTTATATTTTGTCCTTTTTTGGTTTTTTATACATGTACCCTTTTGTTTTACTCTAGTTTTTGAGTTGTGTCACTACCACTATTTTATTTTAATTATGAAATATATTTATTCTGATTTTTCTTTATTTATTATTTTTTGGATATGTATGTATATTTCATGTATATTTTTTAGGTTGGGAAAAATTATTCTATATCATTGTTTTTTGATGCCCAGGTGCTATTCGACAACCAATGGGGATTAGGAACGCCCTTAGGGTATGTGGAGGATTGGTTCAGTTTCCAGTTTGTGAGGGTAACCCAGGTTGGTTCATTATAAAATAACAACCTTGACTTGAATTCTCTCTCTAGAGGATCCACTCAAATTACTATTCTTGAGAAATTATATTTTAAATCATGCCTAAGGAACTCCTCAAGATATTTAGGGGGCTCGACACATACTCATGTATGGTCATGCTTCCACATGAAGAATCCAACATCTATAGAACTTAAAATATCCTAAACACATGTGGATAGAATAATATCCTAGAAAAGGTGTCAAAATATAACTAAGGTAGAGCAGTATAATTGTGAATTTGAGGAAAAAATCATTCACTAATTTTCCAATATGCGATGTTGAGAGTACCATTCAGTGATATCTATCTAGTCATAGGGTACCTAAACTAGATGAATTTTTTGAGTTCTTGAACCCATCATATCTTCCACTATATAAGGATTAGGGTAGTATGAAGATCTAGGAATCATCCTATGTGAAACTCATGTAGAACACTCATGCTATGGGTAATCTTTTCTGACTAAGTAGGAACTACCATACACATTATATGAGGGTTTTTACTAAGTAAAAATGGGAGAAAATATACCCCTGACCATGGGGGAATGTTATCTTTTAACTTATTCCCTGAATCACTATCTCTCTAGTTAGCTATTCCGGAATGAGAGTCTTAAACACTATCATAGTCCCTTCACAACCCTACCTCTAAATACAATGTAGCTATCTATGGGAGGAATCATTCATTCCATAGGATAAATCCATAATGATCCAAGAATATCTAGATACACTAACATATAAACGACAAGGAAAATAAAAAATAACCACTAAATTATATATGTACCATCCTGAATATACCACATAACTGGTTCCTCAGAATATATAGTTAATTTATAGATTATCAAGGTACTAATAAATAGATACATCAGTCATCACACCAACATTGGTTTTCCTAATCAGAAAACCAAAATAAAACCCCCATAATTGGAATACCCACCTAGTCACTGGTATGTATTTGATTTTTTTTCATTTAATTATCTCAATTTTCCAAAAAAATAGGTTTTGAAAATGATTGTGTGGTTTCAGTGGTTTGTAGTTCTAGACTACAAACCCATATCATGTTTTGACTAGGCATTGTTGCTTGGAGATCAGGCCACTCTGGGTATATAGTTCTAGACTAAATACTAGTCTCACTGTGAAAAGATTAATAATATAATAATCCCTCATTTCAGGAGGGGTATTACACCACAACATCAAGGTTACACCATGATTTTATACTGGGTAGTGACACCTAGTTGGGGGGAAGGGATACCAGACCATGAGTAGGGGAGGTCATGCCATGATGGGGTCTACTCATTTAAAATAAATATGAAATCGATATATAACCTAAATTTTTTAATTTTAATAACCCTAAAACTATTGTTTAATACCTCTTTGAAATCATTAGAACCCCCCCCATGTGTGATGCACTACTTCCCCCACCAAATTCACTCAGTTTTATTGGGATTTCTCCTGGAATCACCTAGAAATCATCTAGTAAGTGGTTCCTCTCCTCTCTCTTAGAACTAATATCACATTCCCTTTGGATTTCTTCTCTTCCTATGGCCATGGTATCTGAGGGTTTCTTCTACTCAATTTTAATTTTATGGGTTTTTAGGGTATGTCCCTTCCTTCTAAGTGTGCATCCTTCTCATATTAAATATATTCACCCCAAGAATCAAAGTTTAAAACAAATTAATGTATTTGATTCTTTTAACATCTTTTTTGTTTGAAAATTATGTTATTAAAATTTAATCATGAGGTTTATAGATTTTTTGAAATTATAAAATGCATACTTTGTGCTCTGTTTTACAAATAAAGTGATGTTTTTCTTCTTATATGATCATAGATACATGAAATGATTTCTAAATAAAATTTATATGAAAATAAGAATATGTTTATAAACTATTTGATAAAATGTCATGGATTGATGATTATTTTAATTGCATAAACTTCATAGGAAACACTGAGTACATGGGTTGGGAATCCAAGGGAAATTGATAGAGAATTGTTTCCACTAATTTAGTGTGTTTCTCTAAATAATGATGTAATATTTTTAGTCATAATTAAACTCAATCTAATAGCTTATATGAGAAAGTTTTATTTTATTTCCACTAGTTAGGTGACCCTAACTAGTGAAGTAATATAACTAAGAAATATTGACCTTAGTAACCTTAGGGTTTTTCTCTAATGTTTTTTATTTTATAAATGTTTTATTAAAACAATTTTCTAAATATCTTCTTTACTTTATAAAATCATTGAATTGTGTTTCTTTCCATTTTATAAAAAAATAAAATATTATTTTTGTACATTTACCTTCAAAACAGAATGATTGAATTTTTATAACATATTTTGTGCTTAGAAAACATAGTGGGATACTTCTAAAATTATTATACTCACACCCTACATACACCTAATGGGTGTATGTAGGCCTTGTTTTCATTTGCATGGGTAACGGAAAGGAAGAACTTTAAAGTGGTGGGTACTCTTGTTAGCTACATGAATTATGTGGCAATGACATGGTGGGATGATAGAAATCATGTAATAAGAATATAGGTATAATATCATTCTGTTCATTTTTTTAGTATATAGCATAGTTATACTTGTGTCATATCATCCCATCCCATTACCTTTTCTTTTTGGATTTTTAATTGTACTTATATCATTAATTTAGTTTTTTCATGTTATGTATTCATTCTATATTGTTTTATTTTATATTATGAAAATTTATTTTAATGATTATTATTATTTTACATTGAGTGCATGATTTCTGGTGGAAATTTGGAGGTCGAGGCTCGCGCTTCACCTCATCTCCCCCTTTCATCGCTTCTTCCTCTTCCCATATAGTGCTTTCTCGGTGTTCTTCTCACATGGTGATGGATTCGATGGCTGGATTTGGTGGTTTTGGTGAGGTCGAGTCTCTCTAGTGGCGCCCAAGTCCGATTCGAACTTTACTCTCGCTTCAAGTACCGTCGCGGCTCTCCCAGTCGGTCTGTGGTGGTGGTTTCAATAGAAGCTCTGGGAGGTGCTGTCTGATCGGTCGATGGTGTTTTAGGAGGTGCATTCTTTGCTGGTTTTGTTCTGGGTCGCGGTGGTTCTTTCAAGACATTGTTCGTAGATGGTATGATATTTGGGGTGCATTCCTCTTGTAAAGTCCCATCGAGGAGGATTTCTAGAAAGTTTGAGGGTTCTGGCTTTAGTGATTCCTTCTTTGGCAGCCTTAGTCTGCTCAACCTCTGGTCTGGCTTCCGGTTCCATCACCCCTCACCAGGTCGGTCTGGTGCAATGGTTCCCAAGAGGCTTTGGGTCTTGCTGGTGGAGCAACCAACGGGGTTCCAGGAGGAGATGGACTTGAATATCTATGGAGGCTTAAGCCGCTCAAATCTGCCCTGGCCTCGAGTCCCACCACCCCACCCCAGGTCGGTTTGGTGCGGTGTTTCTTTGGAGTTCTGGGAAGTGGTGTTCGGGTGGACAATAGTTTTCCAGGAGATTTTCGAGGGTGAGGTTTGTGCTGGTCTATGATGTCGATTTATGGGGCAACGATGTAGGAAATATGTCTGCGGGTTTGTTAATGTTGATTCAGAAATTTTTCATCTGGTTTCTATTTCTTTGTTTCTTCATGGTTGTTGTGGAGAGGCGTTTCTTGGATTCGGTGGATGAAAATCTCCAGTGTACTGGTGTGGTGATTATCAGCAACGAGGATGGAGGTGTTCGGTCGATGTCAATGGTGGTGAGACAGCGATAAGGCCTACGACGATGACATTGGTGGACGGTTCACCGATGGCCTACTCTGATGGGATGATGGTGACACGCAATGTCAGGGGTGTGAATCGAGGTGGATGCATGGAGTGAGGTGTTGGTTTGGTCATTATTTCTCTTGAAGTTTGAAATTTGAAAATTAATCTGTAAGGTTCTGTACCGCACTGTGGATCTGTTAGAACTTGGACATTTTGTTTGTATGGTTACCAGTTACCCTTAAACTGGATTTTTTAGAAAATTAAAAAAATGGCTTTCGAGTGCATGATTCACCTGGAGAGGTCATATTGGGTTATAGGTTAATACATGTTGGATAATTTATTGGGAAAACCCATTTTCAAAGAATGTTATTGATACTTAGACACTAGTTTCTAGATTATGAGGATTGAGAACACCCTTTAGGCCTTACCAAAGACTAACTTGGGTTCATGGGTTAAGGGTAACCCGAGTTGGTTTGTAAAAAAATGTTGTCTAAGCCTAGTATTGATTTATGATATTTAAGAAAGTCTTGGTAGATAAGAGATATGATTTTCAAAGCTCAAGATGTATGTACAAAGACTTTTCTAACAAACACTTCTAGTATAAAACCTTGAGTTACTAGGGGATGTTAGGATTTCCTAGTTTTTTATTTTGAGTTATATTTATATTTTCCTTTATGGTAAGGGAACATAGGATGCAGACCATACACATAGGCCATGTATTATAAAATTATTTTATTTACTGTTATATTTTATAAGATTTATATAGTTTTTTAATTAATATTTATAGTTTTTATTGATGTTTATAATCTATTTTAATGATTTCCCTCTTTTCATTTTATTTTTATATATTTCTAGGACCTCTCGATGACCCCTAGGTATCCCTCCTAAAGGACCCACTAATAATTTTCCATGGGAGAATCCTCCTATCATTCAAAATTTCACTGAGGATATAGTAAGAACAATATGATATTTTGAGTTGGGAGAAGGAACAATTCCATCTCAGCCTCAAGATCTTCGCCCAAGTCTAATTTAGGACATGAACTAATCGTAGCAGTTTCTTAATCACAAATCGCTAATGTTTCATGGTAATAATGATCCTCAGGAAGAATAAAAATATTTAGAGAAGATAAGAAGGATTTTTTAAGTTTCTCAATATTCCTAGATCAGTTAATGTGAAATTTTATTTCTTTATGCTTTAAAGACATAGTTATAAGTGGTGGTAATAAGTGGTTTAGGATGAACTTCATAAGAATATTTAATGGAAGGATTTCAAAGTAATGTTTACTTAGTAGTTTTACCTAATGACCATGGATATTTCCAAATATTATGATTTTATAACCTTTTGGTATGGTAACTAGACTATCATGGAATACAATTATAAATTTTTTAATCTTGTTCATATTACTCCAGATATGATATCTAAATATATATTTAAGGCTCAATAATTTGAGATGGGTCTTTGTCTAAGCATATGACCTAAAATATTTTTCCTAAAGAATAAAACCTATATATAAGTCATAAATAAAGATTTAATGGTGGAATTGATAAAGATAGGATGCTTGGTATTATTGAATCTTCTTCCATTATTAGAGGTAGTGACGGTGTTTTTTTAAAAGAAATAGTAAGTAGAAAAAATATAGAAGAGGTAGTAGTGTTGGCTTACAACCACTTTCTCAGTCAACTACATTTACCCATATGAGGATAATAGATCCTATTTTCCACAATCTCACATATATACCACTTTCCTATAATATCCTATATTTTTTTATGCTTTTGGTTTTATGGAACACATTTATTGTTTCTATATAAATAACCTTCTGGTGAGAAGTGGTATTGTTTTTCAGCACACAAGGGATCTCAAGAAGATCCTGATACATTGAAATAAATACGAACCTACATTCATGGGAATAGAGGAAGAAACCAATAGTAATATGGGTAGATTTATCTAAGGATTAACCTCTAGGATAGTGTTAGTCCCCAAACATAGATTGAATATATAATAAGCTGCATGATATAGTGCTAGATTCTGTGGAATCCAAGGTAGCAACAACAACACTGAGAGGTACCATAATTATTACATCATCTATGAATGTTTCTTTATTTGATATTGGTGATTATTACTCTTTATTATATAATTTTATTATGAATTTATTAAATATTCCCCCATAGATCATGCCTTATTTCATAGAGATATCAACTCCTCTTAGAAATAAGAAGGAACATGGGTTTCAAAGTCTCTCTTGCATCATATCTATATCCAAATTAGAGCTATCCTAGGATTTTCTTTTCCTTGATATGGATATTTTTAGTATAATATTTAGGATGGATTAAATTAAATCCTTAAAATCTTATATCAACTTCTATCACTAAAGGGTATCTTTCACTGCCCCTAATGGGTCTGTTCAACTATTTCAAGGGGAATGAGAATCACAGTATAATTAGGTGGGACCTCTACTTCTTGATTTTGGTAGGATTATATGTTATGTATCATACTTCCTTCTTGAACCCAATAAATGGAGTTCTGGAAGTGATCCACCTCCAATAGTTTCGGGTTTACTAATTGTATTTCTTGAATAATTATCAGTGTTGCTTCTAGAAAGCGATATTGAGTTCTTTATTGATTTGATTCTAAGAATGAAACGGATGTCCTTTCCATTATCTCATATTTATCCCACTAAATTAAAGGATTTTAAAATCCTTTTTAGTGACTGAGAGTCTAGAAGATTTATTCACCCTGGTTTATCACTATGAGATTACCTAGTGTTTTTTTCTAAAAAGGTGGATAATACTCAATTACTATGTATTGATTATATGAACTGGGTCACTATTAATGATTTATTTGACTAGTTAAAGGGAGTAAGGTGGTTCTCTAAAATATATCTTCAATTATGTTATCAACATATCAGAGTGAGAGAGTTAGATATTCCCAAGACTTATTTTTGGAAGTATATATGGCCATCATGAATATCTTGTGATTACTTCTATCTTAAGTAATACTTTTTTAGTGTTCATAGATTTTATGAATTAAACATTTAATCAGAACACTACCACATAAATTGTTTTTCTCAATGCCCCCCTTTATCAGCGCTAACGAAAAAGTGCTGATAAAGGGGGGTGCCTTTATCAGTGCTAAAAAAAGCGCTGATAAAGGGGGGGGGGGCTTTATCAGCGCTTTTTTAAAAGCCCTAATGGTCAGCTTCAATTTTTTTTTTAAAAAAAATATATTAATATATTAATATATAAATATAGTTATATTGATATATAAATATAATATATAATTTTTAAATATATTTAAGATAAGTATAAATGTACATTTACACTTATTATACTTAATATATAAGATATATAGTGAAAATTGAATCTTAAAAAAATAAATAAAATATTTTTAATTACTAATTTCATAATAATTATTGATTAATAGTCATTTAATAACAATTTGAAGACTAAAAAAATTAAAAAAATTAAAAAAAGATCCAAAATATGTTGAAAACACAACTCAAACTTCAAATGACAATAACTTTTGATCCGGGTATCCGTTTGAGCTCTACCACATATCAAATCGAATCCTGTGACGAGATCTATGTCATTGTGACTGGGGGACCTCGGTAAAGGGATTTTTGAGGCCAAAAGAGGCCCATAAGGCCTTCAAAACTGAGTTTTTAGTCGGGGTACCCCGATTTTTTAACATTTTGTGGATTTTCAGCCTCGTTTAAGGGGGTATTATAGGGTTTTTTTTGGTGAGGAATGAATTTATTCAAAGGTATTACATTCATATTGATATTATGTCTTTGAAATTTCATCAGTTTTTATAATGCATCGCTATTTATAATCAAATATATAACAATATATTCATATTTTTTATATATTCACACCTAAAAATTTAATTATAAATATAAATAATAAAATATATTTACATATAAAATATATTTGATTTATCTAAATAATAACTAACATCCATTTTATTTAAAATAAAAATATATGAATATTTATATACCTATATATTAATTTAACTATATATATATATATATTAATCTAACTATATATATATTAATCTAACTATATATATATTAATCTAATAACTATATATATATTAATATAAATACATAGATATATATATTAGTATTACTATAAATATATATTAATATCACTATAATTATATATATTAATATCACAATATATATATATATTAATATAACTATATATATATATATATTCATATAACTATATATATGTTAATATACCTATATATATGTTAATATAACTATATATATGTTAATATAACTATATATATGTTAATATAACTATATATATGTTAATATAACTATATATATATATTAATATAAATATATATTACTATACGAATAAATATAACTAAATATATATATATTGATATAGATATATATTAATATAACTATATATATATATATATTAATATAACTATATATATATTAATATAAAGATATATATATATATATATTATAATATAACTATATATATATATTAATATAAATATATATTACTATATGAATAAATATAACTATATATATATATCATGAAATAGAAGAAAAATCAAAATAGAGTAGTGGTAAAGGTTTAGGCGCGCAGGGGGGAGGTCTCGAGTTCAAATCCTGGGGGAGGCAGGGGCGCGGACGCATGATGGAATATAGTAGCAAGCACTGTTAAAGGGTGAAGGGGGTGCATGGGGTGCGTGGGGTGCTGTACAGGGGAAGAAAAGCGTTGTAAAGGGGGGGGGGGGCTCAAGCGCTATAAAAGCCCCCCGATTGGCAGTATATTTTAACTTTTTTTAATTTTTTTTAATTTTTTTTAAATTTTTTTAAATTTTTTTTATTTTTTAACTTTTATCAGTGATTTTATAAAAGAGCTGATAAAAGGTTCCTTTATCAGTGCTAAAACGAAAGCGCTGATAAAGGAAGCGCTGATATAGGACCCCTATATCAGCGCTAAAAAAAGCGCTGATAAAGGGGTACTTTTATCAGCGCTTTTTTTAGCGCTCATAAAAGGGTTCTTTATCAGCGCTTTTCGAAGCGCTGATAAAGGGGACCCCCCCTTTATCTTCACAAGATTTATCAGCGCATTTTCTAGCGCTAATAAAGGCCATTTTTAGCGCTGATAAATGCCGTATTTGTAGTAGTGGTACCAAAATTTCTTTATCACGGTGTTTATGATTGGTGTTTTGGTCTATTCTAAGACTGAAGAGGAGCATGGGTGACATTTTAGAATTAACTTGGAAATTCGATAGGATTATCATCACTCTGATAAACTATCTAAATATATCTTTTAGATGTGATAAGTTAATTTCCTTGGGAATGTGGTCTCCAAACATGGAATTTCAGCCAATCCTAAGAAGGTGAAGGCCATTATGTCTTAGGTAGAGCTAAATAATTTCTTCAAGATATGAATTTTCTTAGGATTGGAATATTAATATTGATTATGAATCATGTATTTTTGTATGATAGGATCCGTGTTGAACAAAATAACTTAAAAAATAGTGAAGTTTGTGTAGACATTGGAATGTAAAGCCACTTCTAGAAAGATGAAGCAACAATTGACCTCAACCCATATCTTAATCTTACCTACATGGTTTTATTTTATGCATTAGGTATGGGATTGGTTAATGTACTCATCTAGTATGATCATGTGGTAGATTATGGCTCATAAAAAATATAGTCACAAGAAAGAAAATTATCCCACCCATGACCCTGATCTTGTGACTATTTTTCATGCACTTAAATATTGGGAATATTATCAATTCAGTGATAAGTTTACATTATGCATAGATCACAAAAAGTTTGAGATACATCTTATATTAAAATTATCTAAACCCCAAAAAATGTGATTATTAGAGCACATTTAGATATTTGATATTGATCTCACTTATACACAATGTAATGGAAATTACATTACTTATTCCATTAGTAGAAAATTTCTATCTCAGACTTTGAAGGAATCTAATGAAGAATGGAACCATTGTAGTATTTTAAAAAAACTGAATCTATATGAAATGGATATAAAGGTAAGTATGTTCTTTAATAATGAGAAATTTAATCCTTATTTCCTTAAACTAAAATCTCAAGAGTATCTAGAAGATAAAGAATACAAGTGTAACATAGGGACTATATATGTCTGGGATACCACTAATGGGTGGTCTCTGTCCATGGAGGGAATTATTTACTTTAAGAACTGGTATGTTCTTCCCTTTTCTATGAGAATGGTAGTGATGGAGGAATACTATCAATTTTATTAGTTCATTAATCCTAGTACTACCAAGATATGAGGCGTTAATAGTGGTGTTTAGGAATTAGATGAGATATAGTTGAATTTGTATCTTGGTGTTGTACCTTTTAACATGTTAAAGATAAGCACCATATACCATCTAATTTTCTCCAGAACCTTCTTATATCTAGTTGTAAAGGGGATATAGTTTCCATGTATTTAATTATAATATTTTCTTTCCCCTATAGAGAAAATAATGATATTTGGATTATAATTGATAAACTGATGATGTCTTCTCATTTTATACCAATCAAAGATAGTCCAAAAGTAGAGGATCTTAAAGAGTTATATATATAAGAGATTATAAGGCTACATGGGATTCCCTATTCCATTATTTATGATAGATATCCTTGATTCACTTATATGTGTTTAAATAGCTCAAGGAGGAGATGTGATCCTAGGTAAGGTTGAGCACAACCTACGACTCTCAAACATATGGCCATACAGAGTGTGTTATTTAGATCATAGAAAAAAACTCAGGGCCTATGTTATATACTTTAGAGATTCATAGGATAATCATTTGGGACTAATTTAATTTTATTATAATAATAATTATCAATATTTTATATTAATGGAATCAATTTAATATCTATATGGTTGATGCTACCATTACACTTTCTGTTGGGTTGAGGTTGGTGAAGTGTCTCTTGTGAGATCAAGTATTGTCTAGGAGACGATGAAGATGATCCATATTATTCGATGGTGTATATAAATTTGTAAAATATATTATATTTCCTATGTAAATCATCATCATTATCCATTGGAATTATCAGTGGTTGACTGGGTATTTTTGAAAGCCTCTCCATGATTATTTTACTAATGGTTATGGAAACAAGAGAATCTTACCCTACGATATGAGGGACCTTTAAAGATCACTAAAATGATTGTGAAATTTACTTACCATAAATATTTTCCAGTTAAATTTCTTATTAATGATGTATTTTATGTCTCTCAATTAAAGGGGTACCACCATGATCCATCACATATATTGAATTGAGAAGAGCTCAAGTTGGAACTAGATGTCTTGGGGATTGAAAAATTAGTTCAAATCATTGAATCCCCAGTTAAGGTGCTATGTGGAAAATCTATCCTATTGGTATGGGTCTTAGGGAAACATAAGATTGATTATTATAATAAATGGGATTAGGAATAACTTATAAGGGATAAATGGACTTGAATATATTTGAAACAAGTTTCTGGTTGAAATTTTGGGGTAGAAAGTGATATAGTGGGGAAAATTATAACACCCACATAGTCACAAATATGTATTTGAATTTATATTTCATTTGATTATTTTTATTTTAGATATATTTTTATGTTTTAAAGGTACTTTTTTGGCTTGAGAGGTCTTAAATTCTAGACTATAACCCCATTAGGTCACAACCAGGGGTGGTTGCACCGCATCCAAGCCACCCCCAAGTTTAAAATTTTATAATAAATATTGATCATGTGATGAAAGCTATGTTATTCCATGATGATACCAAGGAAATAGGAACCAATATTTAGGGGAATGGATATCATGCAGTGATGGAAGCATCGTGTTGTGACATGACCCTTGGTAGTGGCACATGATTGGGGGGAAGGTTCATTGCACCATAAATGGGAAATGTCACAGAATGATGGAGTCTACCCTTTTTTTAAAATGTAAAATGGGATCCTAAACTAACCCTACATATTTTAGTACCCCAAACCTCTCTTTAACCCATTTTCTAATGCACCAATCCCCCCATCATGCAATACACTCCATCCCCTACCATCTTTACTAGATTTGTGGTAGAATTTCACAAAGAATCACCAAGAAATCATAAATTAAGTGATTTATGTTCTAGGACTTAGCCATAATCTCACCTTCCCATTATTTTTCTTCTCTCCCTATGAACATAGTGGCCTAGGGTTTGTGCTTATCTATATTATTGGCATAGTTTTTGGTTTTTAGGGTTTTTACTTACCATATAGGGCCCTTCCTTCTCATATTAAATGTGATCACCCTAGGAATAAGAATTTTTACTGGATTAAGGTAAGTATCTATGCACACTTCCTTTATTGTTTGAACCATATGTTGTTGAACTTCATGTTTGAGGTTTCTAAATGTTTTTAATGTTCAAAATTTATGATTTATGGACTGTTTTACATATAAAGTGATGTTTTATTCCTTCACTGATCTTGAATACTTGAAATGGTTTCTAAATAACATTTATATGAAGAATAAAATATATTTACAAACAATTTGATAAAATTTAATGGATTAATGGTTGATTTAATTAGATATACTTTAGGGGAAACCATGGTTTATTGGGTAGGGAATCCTAATGAAATTGATCATGAATTTTCCCACCAGTTTAGTATGTTCCAATAATAGTGAAGTAATATTGTTAGCTATGATTAAACAATAGATAATAGTTTTTATGTGGTGGTTGAATTTCCTTTCCACTAGTTGGTTGAACCAAATTAGAGGTGTAATATTACTCAGAAACCTTAACCTTAGTAACCTTAGGTCTTTTCTCCCATGTTGCTTGATTTAGAAATATTTCATTAAACTATTTTCTTTATATCTTTCTTACTTTATAAAACCACTATATTATATTTCTTGTATGATAATAAATTTAGGATCAACCCATGGATACTTACCAAAGTAGGATATACTTTGGTGTGACATCTCGACATGGATTCCACTAAATGGTTCCCTGATCCAGTGGGTCACATGGCCTCAAGTGTGCCTCCCCATATGGAAGAGGATACCAAATATCAGTGGGATCCTAAGGTGTGTCTATTGGGAGACTATGCCCTCATGTAAAAAATGTAACATCGTATTAGTAATCATATCAGTCAATAGTAGAAGGATAAAATCAACCATATATAAGATATACAACCAAGATAGAAATATATAAACAATGACAAAAGTAATCTCATATAAAATGATTTGTCATTTCATGTCTCTACCAAGATGGAAAATAGTTATATAAGAATCATCACAATAAATGTATCAAAAAACATAAAAGTCCAAAAAGGAACTATCCTATATATCATCATGAGACTAACTCGGTCCTATACTCTCTTTCTCCTGAGTAACAAGCATATCAAGCATCATATAGTGGGTGATTTCCCTAGTCCCTACCTTCTTCCATGAAATATATTCGGGTACCCAATGGTAGCCTAAGTATGGTGTGAGATAACTCTTAGTATGCCACCACCAACGGTGTGTATAACAAGCTAACCAGTGTGAAATATATACAATAGGTATATCAGGCATAACAGTAAAGTGCCCATGGAATATGTGATAACTGTAAAGTGATATTTTCCAGCAAAACAAGGATCCTTGAAAATAAAAATCAGGCTCCCATAAACAAGGTATGTGGTAAAAACATAAATAGACAAGTCACATTGTCCAATCCAACAACTACAATCTGATACCCATACTAGGGATATCTGTAATCATAGAAAAATATCAATCATATTCATTCTATATAACCATGCATAAACATACATTATGGACATGTCGTATAATCATAAGTGTCCAACTAATATGTTATTTAATTCAAAGTGTTAGACCAGAAAGGGATGAATACACGGTATAGAAGACCAAGGCATCCACATTGAGTCCTAAGAGTATCATGATGGATACTCGGTATGGAATTGGGTGGGGTCTAAGGAGAATTTCAATAGACCATTTCTAATATGATCTCAAGAAAGCTAGATCCAAGGGGTAGCAAGGAACAAGGAATCCTATAGAATCAATACTAAAGGAAGAAATTTTTTTTAGGCATCCACTACTATAATCAAGATCGATGGGAGAAACATCTATGGAATCTAATGGAATCAGGATCCAATGTATACCAACTAAGGTATCCACTACCATAATCATCCCATATCTCATTAATTCATCATTACATGATTAATTACAATCCATGAGTTCTTCCAAATCACTTTCACAATTTCTATAAAATATATTTAAATAATTAAACAAGTTACATCACGTCGACACACGAAAATGGAGGCATAACCTTATCTGAATCAACTCAATTTAATTAAATTCAATTTATAAAGGCTAAATATAATAATGTGAGCACTCACACACCCATAGGGGTGGTATAAAGTAAGTAAGATACAAACTCACACCCCCTAGGAGGCCTATGTTTGGGAACTAACCTCTAAAAAAACACAAAGGTACAAGTGGTAAACCTAAATAGGTTCTAATTCATTCATTTCAACAATTTAATCAATTATAGGGGAACCTCTGGAAATTGAGACTTGTGAAAAAATGACAATTATTCTTATAAAACACAAACCCATAAAGGAAAGGTATGGACGACCTACCATAGGTCTATAGTAGAGAACTCATCCAGTATCAATCTGTGATTTGGTTAATATTGAGAGAAAAATGAAGAATGGATGAGGAACCTAGAAACAGGTCATATTATCCTTCACCTAAATAAATTTTTAGATACTAATTCAAATTAATAATGACACTATATAATCAAAGAACTAACTAACTCAAATCCAATGAGGTTGATGACATTCGAAACCGAGTACAAATAGAGAAATGGTGGCCAAACTAATGGATTGTGCTTGAAAGGAGCTCCCACGACCAAGGTTCTATCCAATGGATGAAATCAGAAAATAGGTTTTATGTTTTAAAATATTTTAAGGGAAAAATTTTCATTTCCCATATTTTAATTGGGTTGTATGGTTTTTCAGCACGGTTGGCCAAATAGTGCGGCAACCGTTCACCCTTCATTATGCTAAGGGGGAACCTCACATGGTTTCATGTTAACGGTTTGAATAAACATGAAAAAATTGGGCAACATCCTCTGTTAAAATATATAGATTTCCTCACATGGGTGTGTTCTTGCGGTTTCACTATTTACTCAAACCATGCATCCTCCTACACTCCACTATTAAGCCCCTCATGGTTAGGAGTAACCATGTAGCATGTCCTGTATGATTTCTTTTAACCATTCAGCTTTCCTGTTTTTCCAAAATGTAGGGATCTAGAATCCAAAAAATCCCTAGAAACCCCTGATACTCCCCTGATCTTATTGGGAACTCACATTTGGCTATAAAAAATTGTTTAAATAAAAAATATATTTACCTCATAGGAAATCCTAGGATCTTACAATTTTCCCTCCTTAAATAAATTTGTCCCTGAATTAACCTTCCAAGTGTGGTCAAGAATAATAAGAGAATAACTCTGGCCACTAAGCATACAATTCAGCCTCCCTCTCCTAAGGCTCATCATATAAATGGCTATGCTTATATTGAACTAATTATAGCATAACTGACCATCCTCGAAGAACATTCATGCTCCTATCAACAACACATATATGATGATCCTCAAAGAATGAATCTACCTAAAACTCCACTTCATCTAGATGCAGAGTGTGATGTGGGTTTGAGTGAGAATGGAAAATTTGAGATATATAGAATATGGCATGCATGACTTAGTACCTCTGAAGTAACTGAAACCGATAGGCTACCTACCCGACTCTCTCCAAAATCTTGAATAGATCAACATATCATTGTGAGAGCTTACCCTCTCTCCTAATTTATCTGTTTCCCATCCTCGGTGAGATACAAAAAAAAGACCTGATCCCTAACCTCAAACTCAAGATGTCATTGACGATGATAGATGAAATATATCTATTGAGACTGTGCAGTATCCATCCACCTTTGAATCAACTATACCATCTCTGAAGTCTCCAACACAAGAAGTGGTCCTATTAAAGTTCCCTCACATGCCTCTAACCAGCACATGGGAGTTCAGCATGGCCTACCATACAAATATTCATAAGCTTCTATATTTATAGTCGTTTGATAATTATTGTTGTAGGTGAACTCAACTAGGGGTACATTCCTCTCCCAAGAGCCCCTAAAATTCAAGATACATGATATCAACATCTTCTAAAGCACCTAAATCATGCACTCTGATTAGCCATCAGTCTGGGGGTGGTATGTCATGATCAGAAGCACCTGTGTACCCAAATCCCTTTATAAAATCTTTTAGAAAGAAGACATAAACTATGAGTCCCTATTAGATATAATAGTTTTGGGAAACATTTGAAGCTGTACTATCTCATGGACATACATCCTCCCAAGCTCATATATTGAGAATGTATCCCTAATCAATAGGAAATGAGTAAACTTTATGATCTTTTCCACAACAAACCATAAAACATCACAACCTCAAGGTGACTTTGACAATCCGTTAACGAAATCCATTTGACATCATCCCATTTCAACTCAGGAATGGGTAACTACTATAAAAGACCAATTAGTCACCGATGTTCAAAATTAACCTATTAATAGGTGGAACGCCCCATAACAAAACCAACTACCTCATTTTTCATCCTCGATAACCAATACTGGCAATGAAAATCTTAGTACATGTTGGTAACACTGGGATGTACTACTCAAAATGATTAATCAAACTCATGTATCATCTCCTCACGTATTTCTGCTGAAACCCATACACGACTATGTGTGAAAAAAATCTCTTCCTCACCCTTATTCCAACCAAGAGGTGGGTCCTCACCTTCCATACTCTTTTGTAGGACCAGTCCCTCAACATAAAAAAGTTATCCCATCCCCACTATATCTACAAGATAAGAGATTATAGATAAAGATGAAAGAAAATTATTCCCTTGGATATCCCAAGCCTCCAAGCGCATATATGAAAACAAGGTCTTAAGATTCCACTCTCAATTAGACTCCCAAAATTACTGTATTTAAGTCCTCCTACTCGGTGCATCAATAAATACATTTCCCTTTCTTGGCGTATAGGAAAGATTAAAATCGAAAGACTATAGTTGCTCAAAACATCTTCCTGACATCAAATTCAGATCATGTTGTGTAAATATATACTTGAGTATTTTTTGGTCTATGTACACCGTAAAACTCTCTCCCAGTAAATAATTTCTCCAATTATGTTAATCATGAACAATTGCTGCTAACTCTAGATCATGCGTTTGGTAGTTTTTATCATGTTGCCTCAGTTGAAAAGACTCATACACTATGACTTGCTCTCCTAAAATCATAACTACTCAAATCTCAATACATGATTCATAACAATACACAATGTATTTTTTTCTTGACTTTGGAAGCATCCAGATCGGTGTTGAAGCCAGTCTCCCTTTCAGCTCTTAAAAGTATTTCTTGTAAGTTTCTGTCTATATGAACTTTTCAGCCTTATTAGTAAATCCCGTAAGAAGTTATTCTAAGAAAGAGAAGTTCTAGGAGAAACCTAAGAACACATTTGAAAGTAAATCTTATCTATCCATAAGTTAATCTTATCTATCTAGAAGTGGACCTTTGTGAGATTAGCATACAACTGATGCTCTCTTAGTAACAATCTCAAGATGTTTGACATGTTATTTTCAATTGTGAGAATAAAACAACATATCTCCAATGAAAAAAACCCCAAATAAATCTAGATAAGGTTGTAAAACTCATTTCATCAGCTCCATAAAAACTTCTTGTGCATTCTTCAGACCGAATGGCATAACCAAATACTCATATCCACAATACCTTCTACAAAACGTTATATGAGGTATGTCTGTTGGTCGAACATGCACTTGGTGATATCTAGATCTCAAATCAATTTTTGAGAACACCCGAGCTCCTCAGGTCTAATAAAAAATTTCATATATATGTAACACCCCAATATTTCATAGTAAGTTACATTCTTTAAAGTAATTCAATAGCTTACACTGCACGCAACACTGAGTTTAAGCACACCATAAAATACCAAACTAGTCGTTCAAAAGTGGTTTTGAAAATTATTAACTGAATTTTGAATTTTATATAATCCATATAATTTTAGAATCCACACTATTTGTTTATTAGACATAATATAAAAAAATTAATTTTTTTCAGATAAAAGAAGTATTTTTAAAAAAATGCAATTTCACAACCTTCTAATGGAAAACCCCTTTTAAAACCAATATTTGATACTTTTATATATTAAATTTAATTAAATTGAATTATTCTGTAGAATCAGGACATAAAAATTTATTTTGAATAAAATTTTGGTACTTTTCTGATAACTTTTATTTTTTGATGAAAATTGAAAAATACTAAATTTTAATTGAAAACAACTTTTTTAATCGAAATAATTTATAGGGTTAAATAATGAATTTTAACGGGTTGTAGGTATAATTAGATTATATTTTTATCATTTAATACAATTTAGGCCATTATAAGTAATTTCACATTTAAATATGACATAAACACATGTCCATCTTTTAATAGTTTTTACTTTTTAAAAACCCGCTTTTCGGTTTCAACAGCGGGAATTTATTTTAAATTAATTAATGAAACTTTTATGTTTTGAATTTTTCAAAATAGAATTAATTTTTGAATTCTTAATATCAAAATTATCTTAGGGTGAATTTTTGGTATTTTTCTAAAAAACATTCAATTTTTGATGAATAGTGAAAAACACTACATTGTAGTTTAAAACCAACTTTTTGTTTAAATAATTATTTATTTTATTTAAATTTATTTTAATTCAAAATAGATATATAATACTTATATAAGTTCAATTTAATTCATTGAAGTCATTTTATAATAAAATTAGATGTATAAAATTTTATTGGATGTTTTACCATCTTTTACCCACCATCTAGGAGCATTTGCAAATTTGTGTAAAACATAATTTTACCGCTTCTGTGAGTTTAATTTCAAAACTCCAAGAGACCCAGTTGAAATAAGTAAGTAAAATGTTGTTCAATGAGATGAAAATAATTTTTGGTGAATCGTAACTTTTGAATTTTATTTACCACGGTTAAAAGTAAGTAGGGTGATTAAGGGTAAAAATGATATTATAGTTATCCTAACACGTGTCTTAATTCTATTGGATAAGTTTAATTTGACAAAAAAAAACCTTAGTAATAAAATATTATCCTCTTTGGTCCACTTGTATTATATTAGGACATTTATTATTATTTTATTTAAAGATGAGTTAAAAGAGTTAAATTCAAAGTTTAATAACTAAACTATTTTTAATATAGGGTAATACATAAGATAAATTAAACTATAAATATTAATTAGAAAGATAAAACGATTTCCTACACAATGGTATTTTATTTATAATTTATATACACTAAATAATAAAATTTAATTATGACACAATGATGTTGCAGTAATTACCTTATTAATGACAGATTAAAATAATTGATATTATAAATATCCAAATAAATGTAATTTGAGACTTTTGATGAATTCCTCTAATTTTCTAGTTTAATATTACATTTTAGGGTTTATTAAATATTTTTTTTCGAATTAATCATGTTGTTATGATTTTCACAAAAACCAAATACTGAATAATGTCAAAATTGACATAAATGAGTTTTTAAAACAAATACTATATTATGGGTTGATATAATATTTTAAAAAATCTATGGTTTAGCCAAAGGGATGAAATAATATTATATATTTAATTAATGAACTACTTGAGGTTCTCTTGGAAGTTTATAGTAAGTTTATTAACCATATAGTGTAAGAATACAAGAAGACACGGTAAACGTTAAACTATTTAACTAAGAGTTAAATCTAAAAGATAAGGCTATAATGGTAACCTAAACTTGTCTAAAACCTATTGGTTGAGAGGTTTTATACCCATACCTATATTAAATTCGAAATAAATAATTTTTTAGCCATTAGAAAGGGAAAAATATTTTATTATAAAATAATATTTCAAGGTTTTCCTAAAGTGACCCTCACCCCTCTTATAAATGGGAACTTCACCTTCTCTCAAAATCACACCTCCAAATCCATTTGGATCAGAAAACTTCTAAAAAAATACCCTCCCAACATTTTTAAAATAAAACTAGAGTCCTTAATTTGATCATAAAGCCAACCTAAGGAGCCATTTTGATCAACTCAAAAGGAAACACACGAAGAAGAGGTAATAAGTTCACCACCATCTTTCAAGTTCCTTTCTTCTTTATTTGATTTTTACATAAAAAAATAATAAATCTAGTACATCCTACATAATGTGATGTTATTATAAATATGGTTCAACCATATTCGTTATTCTATCCATCCTATAAATGACCAAGTCACCATACATGCGTACGTACGACTTACCGTCTTCACGTCGTGGTGTAGTTTGTTATTCAAACACTTCATTATTTGGATGGATATAATAATGGGTATAACTTATTTATATAATAAATATAAAATGTTAATTATTCTGCATATATGATATACCATCCAACTTCATATGATACCACCGTCAATATAATGATGTTATCGCTCGTGCATACGTATGGATTACCGTCTCCACGATGCGATGAGATTCATTCCCATGGTCACCATTCAACGATGATTATAAAAATATATATTATTAATAAGTATGTAATATATGACATAATAATTCTACTGTATATATATATGTATGTATGTATTTACTTACATATATCTTGTTAACTTACTTCCATTCAATATGATATGAAAACAAAAACAGTGTTTATGCGTACGTACGGCCTACCGTCTCCATAAACGGTGCCTTCCATTTCATATATCTATCTATTATAAATATATTCTAAATATATGTTTTATATAAATAAAGATTTATATTTTTGAAGTATTTAAATCATGATTTAAATGATACGATCAAGAATAACAAGTTAAAACACGTACGATAAAGGAAGCGATTATTACCCAAAATGCTAATTTAACATGGAAATCATTATTAAATGGGTAGTATAAAGTCATAAATGATTTATGTATGATATAATAAATGTGAATATGGTTATTTTATAATCTAATAACATACTATGGTTATTATACATGAGGTTAAACGTACCCTCGACCAAAGGAAAGTGCAAGGTAAGGGGTTTCTTATCTCACTTTTGATTCCGTGAGATTTCCATTGTTCGCCACTTATTTATTTCATGAGGTGTATTGTGTACTTACATTTGATATATATTATCATTATTCCCTTTATATTCATGGTATTATGGGATTAATTTTGTGTTTATTAAATTTTATTCATATTAATTGATTGATTACAACATGGTAAGAGGTTTTAATCTCACTTCTTATTTCCATGAGATTCATGCTATATTGACACTATTTAATTTTTTGTAGTGTATGTACTTACCCTGATTGTATTACTTATGTAATATAATTTAATTTATGGGTATTTAAATCCTAATTGTATAATCCTTTTTAATGGGGTGTTTGTTCATAAGTCAACTAATCTGTAAGGGAATTTCTAATTTCGATTTCCACTCATTGGGTTTTACGCAAACTTCATTGATTATTTACTCCAAGATTATGTGTGAAATCACTATTTATTTATTTATGTAGTAATTTACACTCCCCTTTGTGTTTTTATTATTTTGATACACATAATCACTCCATTTATAAATTCTCATGTCATCAATATGAACTTGATAAGAGTAATCTTACCTCAATTTTCATTCATTGAGTTAAACATCCAAGTCATTGGTGTTATTGTTACAAGAATATGTGTGAATGTACTCTGACTGTTTTACAATGAATATATAATAATACTTAGTTTATTTATATTTTTCACACATAATTATGTCATTGATTTATCCTTAACCTTAGGATACAGTCTCTATAATGGATTTCATCTCAACTTACATTCCATTGAGACTTCTTTTTTGTTATGCGCCAATTCACTTTTATTTGGTGTATATACTGTAATTTAACATAATATATCATGAATACATGTATTCTCATGATATTATTAAGTTTTTATTACCTTAATTATTTGTATTCAAGTGTCTCTCATTTGGTTAGGAACTCTAACTGAAATATCATTTTAAATGTTTTAAAATTTTATTCTTCTAAATTTTCTCATTAATGTCCATGTTTTAAAAATGGTTTTGAGGATTTATATATATGGAAATTAATGTTTTAAAATTAAAATTCATTTTAAAAGTTTCAATGTGGTATGGGAAACTTTTATTCAAAAATCTATTTTAAACATCTTCTTGATAAATAATGATACTTTTAAATGTTTTCAAGAAAAAGGGGGATATTTATCTCAAATAGTTTTGATGATTATTTTCATCTATGTCAATATCCATCACTATTTCAATGGAGGTTAACTTATTATAATACAATCTTCTATATTATGTCAAATGAGTTATGTTTGACTATGGATGTTCTATTTTTATACCATTCATGGTTTATGGTTAAAGTATTGACATTTCGTATGCTAGTTTTAATACGAATGTTTAGATTATGTTTCACCCTTTCATACGAGGAATTAATTAGACTTAGTAAGTGATGGATGGATCTTTCTATAGATCCTTGATGCATCAGTAGGTCTCATGAGACAAACTAGTGTCTTAGCACAAGGCCTTGACAAAATCTTATTTGTAGTCTTGGCACAAGGCCTTGACTATGTGGTTATGAAGTCTGGAATTATACATTCCAGCATTATGAAATTGGATAATGATATTACATGTGATTATTTGATTAGTAGAATATCCATGTGAATATGTAAATGGAATTATTTGATTTATCTTTACCTTATTATGCTGAAGTTTAATTTTAAAAGGCTTGTGTTCTAGTCTCATACATTGCCTTAAATGTTTGTTCTTATTTATGATAGTTTCTGTTATATTGTTATCCTTACTAAGCATCTGAGCTCACACCTTTCTTATGTTTTATTTTTTCTAAGATGAAAAAAGTATATTATGATTAAACTGTAGGAATATGATAAGGGATATAAGATAATTCAAAGGGGACACAATGTTTTTTATTTCATTATATAGTGTAAAACTTATGTATGGATCTATTAATTCCAACTCTACTAAACTGATCAGTATTTCAGGACATGATTCATTGTATCATGCTAATGTTATGTAATAATGCACCGATTCTGGTTAACTGGGTTTGGGACATTATAGTTGGCATCAGAGGAAGTTTAGTATAAACCTAAGAAGCTAAATTTATAAAAACAAAACTCTGATTTGGAAACACTACCCTAAGATAGACATTAAGGATTAGTATAGAAGAACATCCAAAAAATTTTGTAATGTAAATATTATGTGGGTTTTCAAAGAAATACATCCCTGTCTGGATACGAGCATATAATGGTATCTCTAGAACAGATGTACCTAGGAGTGAAAACTCAGAAAGGAGTTTTGGGCTTGACCCAGGGAATCCTGGTACATGACAACGATCCTTGATAAACTCTTGGTTACAACACACCAATGGGATATGCATAGGATAATTCACATTTTCTATACAAACAGATTTGAAGGATTTTAATATAAGATGAGAATAAATAAACTTGGTTAATCATAAGGTGTTTTATATTGAAAATAAGGTGTTATGATATTCTCTAAATGATTTTAGGACTCACATTATTCTTTCTTGTGTTAGTCAATCACTGGATTCCAAGGAAGACAAAGTAACATTGAACATGATGTACAAGGTGGGAATGGTCACTACTACAAAAACGGGTTCTAACAGCACTAAAAATGGGCTTTAACAGCGCTAATAATGTGCTATAAAGCTCGACGCTGATAAAGTCTTACTTTATCAGCGCTAAAAAAGTGATGATAAAGGAAAAATTTATCAGTGCTAAAAATGCATTGATAAAGGTATACTTTATTAGCGCTAAAAGAGAACTGATAAAATAACCCTTTATTAGCGCTAAAAGAGCGATGATAAATGAGTGTTTTATCAGCGCTCCTTTAGCGCTGATAAAATGATCCTTTATCAGCACTTCTTTATCACTGATAAAGATGTAGTTTATGCGCACTTTTTTAGTGCTGATAAAAGCACCATTTATCAGCACTAAAAAAGCGTTCATAAATTCCATATCTAATGCTACGAAAAAATCTACAACAACACACCTGAACACCTGCAAAAAAAAAAATCAGCATCTCAATAAGCTAATTAAAGCAAGTATAACCATAAAAAATAACACATAAATCATAATCTAATTAGACCAAGTATACCCATACAACAAGTATACCCGTACACCATTAACACATAATTCATAAGTTAATTAAGTACATAAAATTATCTATTTAACCATTTTTACTGTAGAATCTCTAAAAGGTCACCATCCCTTACCAAACACTTATAATCTCCACCCATATTATAAATAATAAATAATGTAGTTTTGAGCAGTAGAATACATTATGAGAATAAAAAAGTACAAGACATAAGATATCCAAAGAAGAAAGAAGCAGATTCAACATCCAAGCCTTCTCCACATCTTCCACCATCAGAGTTATCATGTTGTCTTCCCCTTTGTATAGTAGCATTCCCCTCATCTTTATATATGTATTAATCTATTATATCCCCCTTCTCTATTTAATTCATTTTATCTCTGTTATACATTCCCATTATTCTTTATATTTATTCGTATCACAATTTAGATTTGTTAAAAGGTTATCATTGGTTTTTGGAGTTCTCCATAATTATTCTAGGAATATGAGGCCCTCATTCATAGGTTTCAATAATTTTCTCCAAGTAAATGGGATGTATATTTTAGAAATCACATGGATATCGAGTATTTTATATTATATTGAAACAGATTTTACAAAATGGACAGAAACCAGGGGGAATAATCGTTGTGGAATCTGATTCCCATCATGAATGCCTTTTCATGGAGTTGGTAAATCCATATCCCCCTTGATAATAAATCATTCATAAAAAAACACTCAAATTCCATATTAAAAACCTCACTAGGGTGGATAGTATCTACAATGTTGAAGAATTTATGTTATCATTCTTCATTTACCCATGGCCCATCAGAAAGAATAATGTTGTGGACCCCTTATCCTTGAAAAACACAACACTACCACATTTGTAACCTCTATGGAATAATTTAAACAATATATGAGATATTCTTATTGTAAACTCTGGTTAAAATTATCCACAATGTTTTATGTAATTTATATAGTGTATCCACAACCTTCGGTTCAAGCCCCATGATTGTGATGACACAATGGTTAAACCCGCGATGTTGTGGGTGTTAATTATCCAATGCCACATATTCTTCTCTAAAGCTTCCATAGTGATACTATGACACAAGAAAACCAGAAATGGTGTCACCATGGATATTCCACTTTTATTTATTTATTTGGACATCATAGTTGGCTAATTTAGTTCATGTTATCATTCATGGATTTTTCACAATATATGAAATTCATGGAAGTCATCCCAGTCTCTAGATGTCATCCACAACATCTCCTGACATTGATAATATAATTTTGGATAGATGATGATATATATCATTAGAATCTATGTAAAACTAAACTGAGATACCCTGGTGGCATAGTGATTTTGAGGGTGGTAGGCTACAACAGTTGCATCAAGGGAATGTATGATTATGGTAACATGATTGGTGAGTGTTGAAAGGATTTTTTTTTTGTAATTTACAATCCCCTAATCTCACCTCATCCAACATATGATAATTATATGGGATCCCACTTCCATATACTTTTTCCCCTGACTTTATATTTATAATCATGTCATATTATAGTTAGTGGAATCATGCAACCTCACAATACGACCCACACAAGTGATGTCCCTCATCCATTAGTGCACATAATATCCTAATATCCCATTATTCTCTTCTACTCATACACCTAACTCTAAGTTCACAATTAAATAGCTTTTCTTCCACAATCTATCCATGTTGGATACCCATTATGGAATTTAATGCCCCATAACCCTAATGTATTTTCTATGTGGCTTAAACCCTTTCGGTTTAGGGGATAACATGGGTTGGATAAATTATTTACCTAAAAATATATAAAACACATAATTAAGATTCTTAAATGTCACCAAGGACCATTGGATCGTTCTCATAAAATATCAAGGAAATCCGAATGCATTTGGCCGGATTTTCGTAGGTCAGTTGTTGTTTTCAATTAAAATTGTGTCCATTTTACACAAAAGTGAGACCCTTTGAGTGATAGCAGCCAAGTTGTGTCTTTTATTGAGGTGGGGATGACTCGTACATGTCACAAAGGACCCATGGATCATTATCCTAATGTATAAACACAATCTGAATGCGTTTGGGTGGATTTCCGTAGGTTAGTTGTTGTTTTCAATTAAAATCGTGTCCATTTTAAACAAAAGAGAGCCCCTTTGAGTGGTACTGGCCACACCGTGCCTCAAATTGAGGCGGGGATGACTTGTAGACGTCACAAAGGACCCTTGGAGAATTCTCCTAAAGGATAATGGAAATCCGAATGCGTTTGGTCGGATTTCCGTAGGCCAGTTGTTGTTTTCAATTAAAATCGTGTCCAATTTAAACAAAAGAGAGACCCTTTGAGTGCTAGCGGCCACACCATGCCTCATATTGATGCGAGGATGACTCAAACACGTCACCAAGGACCCTTGGATCGTCTCCTAAAGTATAAAAACAATATGAAAGTGTTTTCTCAGATTTCCGCAGGTTAGTTGTTGTTTTCACTTAAAATCGTGTCCATTTTAAACAAAAGAGAGACCCTTTGAGTGATAGCGGCCACACCGTGCCTCAAATTGAGGCAGGGTTGACACTTACACATCAAAAGGACTCGTGGATCGTTATCCTAAAGGATCAAGACAATTTGAATGCATTTGGTCAGATTTTTGTATGTCAGTTGTTGTTTTCACTTAAAATCGTGTCCATTTTAAACAAACAGAGACTCTTTCAGTGGTACCGACCACACCTTGCCTCATATTGAGGCAGTGTTGACTCGTACATGTCAAAAATGACCCGTGGATATTTCTCCTAAAGGATAAAGACAATCTGAATGCGTTTGGTCAGATTTTTGTACGTCAGTTGTTGTTTTCACTAAAAATCGTGTCCATTTTAAACAAAATAGAGACCCTTTGAGTGGTACCGGCCACACCGTGCCTCAGATTGAGGTGGGGATGACTCATACACATCACCAAGGACCCTTGGATCGTTCTCATAAAAGATCAAGGCAATTCGAATGCGTTTGTTTAGATTTTCATAGGTCAGTTGTTGTTTTCAATTAAAACCGTGTCCATTTTAAACAAAAGAGAGACCTTTTGAGTGCTAGAGGCCACACCGTGGCTCGGATTGAGGTGGAGATGACCCATAAATGTCACCAAGGAATCTTGTATTGTTCTCATAAATGATCAAGTCAATCTGAATGCGTTTGGTCGGATTTTCATAGGTTAGTTGTTGTTTTCAATTAAAAATTGTGTCCATTTTAAACTAAAGAGAGACCCTTTGAGTGATAGCGGCCACACCGTGCCTCAGATTGAGGCAGGTATGACTTGTAAAATTAAAAAAGGACTTGTGGATCGTTATAATAAAGGATCAACACAATCCAAATGTATTTGATCGGATTTTCGTAAGTCAGTTGTTGTTTTCACTTAAAATCGTGTCCATTTTAAACAAAATAGGGACCCTTTGAGTGGTACAGGCCACACCGTGCCCCAGATTAAGGAAGGGTTGACTTTTACACATCAAAAAGGACTATTTTATAGTTATCCTAAAGGATAAATACAATCCGAATGTGTTTGGTCATATTTTCATAGGTCAGTTGTTGCTTTCAATTAAAATTGTGTCCATTTTAAACAAAAGAGAGACCCTTTGAGTGGTACCGACCACACCGTGCTTTAGATTGAGGAAGGGTTTCCTTTTACATGTCACCAAGGACCCTAGGATTGTTCTCATAAAATATCAACACAATCCAAATGCGTTTGATAATATTTTCATAGGTTAGTTGTTGTTTTCACTTAAAATTGTGTCCATTTTAAACAAAATAGATACCCTTTGAGTGGTACCGGCCATACTGTGCCTCGAATTGAGGTGGGGATGACTCTAAAATGTCACCAAGGACCCTTGGATTATTCCTATAAATGATGAAGGCAATCCTAATGCATTTGGTCAGATTTTAATAGGCCAGTTGTTGTTTTCACTTAAAATCGTGTCCATTTTAAACAAAATAGAGACCCTTTGAGTGGTACCAGACACACCGTGCCTCTGATTGAGGCATGGTTGACTCTTATACGTCAAAAACGACCCGTTAATGGTTCTACTAAAGGATCAACACAATATAAATGCATTTGGTCAGATTTTCATAGGTCAGTTGTTGTTTTTAATTAAAATTGTGTCCATTTTAATCAAAAGAGAGACCCTTTGAGTGGTATCGGCCACACCGTGCCTCGGATTGAGGACGGGTTAACTCTTACAAGTCACAAAGGACCCGTGGATCTTTATCATAAAATATCAACACAATCCGAATGCGTTTGGTCTGATTTTCATACATCAGTTGTTGTTTTCACTTAAAATCGTGTCCATTTTAAACAAAAGAGAGACCCTTTGAGTGCTAGTAGCCACACCGTGCCTTATATTGTGGTGGGGTTGACTCGTACACATCACCAAGGACCCTTGGATCATTCCTATAAAATATCAGGGCAATCCTAATGCGTTTGGTCATATTTTCATAGGTTAGTTGTTGTTTTCAATTAAAAATTGTGTCCATTTTAATCAAAATAGAGACCCTTTGAGTGCTAGAGGCCACACTGTGCCTCGGATTGAGGCGGGGTTGACTCTTACATGTTACAAAGGACTCGTGGACCGTTCTCCTAAAGTATCAAGACATTCCAAATGCGTTTGGTCGGATTTTCGTACGTCAGTTGTTGTTTTCACTTAAAATTGTGTCCATTTTAAACAAAATAGAGACCCTTTGAGTGGTACCGGCCACACCATGCCTCGGATTGAGGCGATGTTGACTCTTACACATCACCAAGGACCCATGGATCTTTCTCCTAAAGGATAAATATAATCCTAATGTGTTTGGTCAGATTTTCATAGGTCAATTGTTGTTTTCAATTAAAATTGTGTCCATTTTAAACAAAGGAGAGACCCTTTGAGTGGTACCAGCCACACCATGCCTCGGATTGAGGCAGGGGTGACTTGTACACGTCACAATGGACCTGTGTATCGTTCTCATAAAATATCAATTCAATATGAATGCGTTTGGTCGGACTTTCATAGGTTAGTTGTTGTTTTCAATTAAAAATTGTGTCCATTTTAAACAAAAGAGAGACCCTTTGAGTGCTAGCGGCCACACCATGCCTCGGATAGAGGTGGGGTTGACTCCTACATGTTAAAAAAGAACCTGTGGATCGTTATCCTAAAGGATCAAGACAATCTGAATGCATTTGGTTGGATTTTCTTACATCAGTTGTTGTTTTCACTTAAAATCGTGTCCATTTTAAACAAAATAGAGACTCTTTGAGTGGTACCGGCCACACCGTGCCTCAGATAGAGGTGGGGTTGACTCGTAAACGTCACAATGAACCCTTGGATAATTCTACTAAAGTATCAAGACAATCCGAATGCATTTGGTAAGATTTTCATAGGTCAGTTGTTGTTTTCAATTAAAATTGTGTCCATTTTAAACAAAAGAGAGACCCTTTGAGTGGTACCGGACACACCGTGCCTCTTATTTAAGAAGAGTTGACTTTTAAATGTTACAAAGTACCCTTGGATCGTTCTCATGAAATATGAACACAATATGAATGCGTTTGGTCATATTTTCGTACATCAGTTGTTGTTTTCACTAAAAATCGTGTCCATTTTAAACAAAATAGAGACCCTTTGAGTGCTAGCAGCCACAACGTGCCACAGTTTGAGGTGGGGATGACTCATGCACATCACCAAGGACCCTTGTATCATTATTATAAAATATCAAGGTGATTTGAATGCATTTGGTTGGATTTACATAGGTTAGTTGTTGTTTTCACATAAAATTGTGTCCATTTTAAACAAAATAGAGACCCTTTGAGTTCTAATGGCCACAACGTGCCTCATATTGAGGCGGGGTTTACATTTACACATCAAAAAGGACCCGTGGATCGTTCTCCTGAAGGATCAAGACAATCCGAATGCGTTTAGTCTGATTTCCGTACGTTAGTTGTTGTTTTCACTTAAAATCGTGTCCATTTTAATCAAAATAGAGACCCTTTGAGTGGTACCGGCCACACCGTGCCTCAGATTGAGGCCAAGTTGACTCTTACACATCACTAAGGACCTGTGGATCATTATAATAAAGGATCAATACAATCATAATGTTTTTGGTTGGATTTTCATAGGTCAGTTGTTGTTTTCAATTAAAATTGTGTCCATTTTAAACAAAAGAGAGACCCTTTGAGTGGTACCAGCCACACCATGCCTCGGATTGAGGCGAGGTTGACTCGTACACATCACAAAGGACCCGTGGATTGTTCTCATATAATATCAACAAAATCTGAATGCGTTTGGTCATATTTTAATATGTCAGTTGTTGTTTTCACTTAAAATCGTGTCCATTTTAAACAAAATAGAGACCCTTTGAGTGGTACCAGCCACACCATGACTCGGATTGAGGCAGGGTTGACTCTTACACGTCACCAAGGACCCTTGAATCTTTCTTATAAAATATCAAGGAAATATGAATGTCTTTGGTTGTATTTTTATAGGTCAGTTGTTGTTTTCACTTAAAATCATGTCCATTTTATACAAAATAGAGACTCTATGAGTGGTATCAGCCACAACGTTCCTCGTATTGAGAAGGGGTTGACTTTTACATGTCACAAAGGACCATTGGATATTTCTCCTAAAGTATCAATACAATCCGAATGCGTTTGGTCAGATTTTCGTACGTCAGTTGTTGTTTTCACTTAAAATTGTGTTCATTTTAAACAAAATAGAGACCCTTTGAGTGGTACCGGCCACACCGTGCCTCAGATTGAGGTAGGGATGACTCGTACACATCACCAACGACCCCTGGTGCATATCATCTATTAAAATGGCAAAATGACTCATTGGATAAATGATGTTTTATTTAATAACAGTTACAATTTTCCTATGAACATTTACATACAACAATGTTTCATCTTTTGATCCACTTAACCCCTCTCAAGAATGACCACCAATTGTTAATGTCACGAAGTCAGATCTTCATTGTATTTGTGTACAATATTCCATTAGATATATGGCCCACTCATTTCTAAACACATCTATATCGTCTTGTGAGTATGAGGCTTTTCGGTAGTTAGAGTAGTACTACAAAATATAAAAATAAATAATTAAGAAATAACATAAACGAACTAGTAGTTGATTTTGGAAATACCTCTTTAGGGATTCTAGTTTGTTGATGAAAAATGATCTCTTTCATAAATTTACAAACATAATAACCACAATCATTATCGTTTGTTTGTTTTGGACACTGCAAAAAAATTGATCATTAGGAGAATAAGTAACTTGTGTTGAGATGTGTTTGGATTGTGAGATTTTATTATATATACTCTGATTTTTGTCCAGACGTAGTACTTTCTTGCCCCCTTATGCTTAGCCACTGTCCTCATTCCTTTTTTATATGATAATGATACACCGCCCTATCATAATAGAATCCTCAGTAAAAGATAATATAAATTATATTACTTAATGTTTAGACCTAAAACGTAAGATATAGTGTCTTACACATTCACAAACTCCATCATGTATGGTCGGTTTGATGGATATCCTTTATTTGAATCCATAAAATAAATCTGTGGAGTATCCAAGTTCACCACAATTAGAAACCAATGTTGCCTAAAAACAAAAAAAGGAATAAGTAATAAAAGAAGTGAAAATACAATTGATATGCTTTAGTCGTAGAGTATTACCCCTGCATGGTTGGTATTAGGAAAAGTCTATCATCTGTAATCTTGCTTTCAAATGTTTTTAGCAAGCCATTCACTATTGCATCCCTTTTTGATGGCTCTGTTTTTGTTAGGTGTGTTGATGTGATATGAGGACTAACGAGTCCAAATCTTGGCTCATGGGAAAATTCCTTCAATTGTTTTTCATAAATGCGTCTGTCAACAATATAAAATTCATTTAGTCATAATTTTCACATTAGATCAGATTTTAGAAAATAAATTCACGGAAACATAACTCATATATACATTTATAGCTGTGACTTCTAGCCATCCATTTTCAAGGATCTCATTTACATTTTCAGTAGCAACAGAATCTTTAATTTCTTCTTCGTATATATTCTCTTCGAAAAACACTATATGACTATTACCATATTTTAGATTCGTATCCATATGAGTCATCAATGCTAGTAAATTTGGATAGAGAACAGGTGGTGTTATTGTGCTTTCAGTAGCTCCTTGGGATCGGTTGGTCGATCCTTTAGACGGTTTTGAGTCGACGTTTGTCACCCCCTTCTCTTTCTTCGTCTATAAGAACAATTATTGGTTCATACACTTTTTTCATTAATTTTTAAGGTTTTAGCTTGAATAAAAGGGAAATAAATACCTCTTTTTCTGCATGTACTCTTACAAGTTGTGACAACCATGCAATGAATGTCCCAATAGCCTTTTTGACAGTGTGAATATCATCGTCATCAAGTGGAATAGGTAGCTCTGCATTTGGATCATGAGCTATAGTAATCGTCACTTTCAGATGATCTTTCGGAAGCGGTCTTTTATGCAGTGTGGAATCTGGGATATTAAACACTGTAGCCCTCACTAAAAGGTGATAGGTGGGTGCTGACAGCTATAAATCACAATCATTATCACACTGTAGAAGATCAGTACAGAAATTTTTTTAGTGTTTGTCTGATTCACATTTCATGGGAACAATTATTAGAATCTTGATTACCACAGCTAAGACAGTTCTTTGAGGTGAATGGCTCGCCTCAAAGCTGGTGGCGGGTGGGGCGGGATGTTCACGCACCGGTTGTTCCTGAGTTGCGTCTTCCCTTTGATTCCCACCCATAAAAGTTGCTAGCAACTCTCCCTAATATTGCAATCATTCTTCAAGGGTTGCTATTGTTTTGCTCATTTGTTCCAATTTTTCATCTGTATCATCCATTTTTTTCTTCTTCTCAAAATATACTTGGTGTGTCACCCCAAACCCTACACCTCTGACATGACCATATTTTTCTGGCTTCTTCAAAGCCATCGCTAATAGGTTTGTATCTGCTACAGTAGTAGCTGATTCCTGTGACTGTCGTATATAAAAAAATAACTAATTATTTTTATTTAATAGGAATTTAAAAGAAATATTTTCATCGTCGTGTCATACTTACACATATTTCCCACACATTCTGTGTGTTCTCATCTACTAACTTCCCTTCTTATTTCACACATGCCTCCTTCCATAGAACATTATGTGGGATGGAAGAGAATTTGGTTTTAGACTCATCAATCTATATATAAACATAGAAAGATAATTATGATGGTGTTTATTGGCACCTAACAATATTACTGTAAATTTAAAATACATACCATTTTATTTTCTAATGAAGCGTACCCAATCCTTGCTTTATGATAGGGGTATTTTGGTTTTGATGCACGTTCCTTATTTTCAGTACAAAGTTTCTGTTTCATAAATGAAATATTTACAATCAAAGTGATTAATACAGGTATCCTCAAACAACGTATTATCACCCACAATGTACCTGAAACTTCTCATCCCCACGATGGCCAATAAATGCATCCCATGCTTCTTGGGATATCAGGTGAGCATAGACAATGGGTGGGTGTGGGTTTATTTTACCTTTGGAATATTTCAGGTGACATTTTGTTAAAATAGTGCGAAAACCTTGAGGAATCCTTCCTGCAAGCCTTAGTACACAATCCTTGTGTGAATCATCTACTATAAATTTACTCTTCAAGAGATTGAGAAGATTAAAACATTGTTTCATTATTTTATTTACTAGTAAATTAAAGAAATAAATTCATAATGTTACCATAATTTCTTCCCAGATCACAGCCTTCAGCCAGGACACAACATGGTTCCATGAATCTATGTCAATCGGCATGCATTGATGAGTGACAAATCCAATGTAGATGCTAAACATAGCCTTGTTGGGATTCACATGTTTTCCTTGTGCATTTCATACGACTTCAAATTTGATGCCTTTGCTTTTCGCCTTAAGAATTTTGGCTAACACCGTCAAACTACGACGCACCTGTGTTTTCTGCGACGTCGGTCCTTCATTCCTGACCATTTCATCGATATCAACATCATCTATATGTTCATATGAAAAGGTATCAACAACATGTGCTGATGGTTTTTGGACCTCAACACTAGGAGCAGCAGGAGCAGTAGTAGCCACAACAGGAGCAGCAGGAGTAGCAGGAGCTGCAACAGGAGGAGCAGCAGGAGCAACAGGAGCTGCAGCAGGAGCAGCAGCAGTAGCTTGAGAGACTTGTTCAGCCTCAAGGATAGGAGCACCAGAATGTGCAGAAGTTGTTATCTACAAAAGTAGTTGAACAGTTAATTTAGATTACATAAATTAAGTAGTGATAAGATAATAACATGCGATAATAGGATCTATATTACAAACAAAATATATCCTTTTTATTGAACTCTCTTTATTTTTTTTTCAAAGGTTGAAGGGATTTGACACCTCTATCGATTATCAAAATCCCTTCATTGTGGTCTCCTCTAACATAAAAAACATCATTTGCATTGGAACCGCTCCAAAATGATTGCGACATACCACTAAAAGGATCGTCCTCAACTGAATTTTCATCAGAACCTTTAGTAGTTTTAGATGATAACAGAACAATAAACCACTTTCATTTTGCGGGATCTATAACATAAAAAACTTTCACCGCTTGTGATTCCATTATAAACTATTCGTCTTTGTACCATTCTTTACTAAAATCAACTTTCACAAATCCTCATTCATCTATTTTAACACCACTGTTGTTATCAATACATTTGCATTGAAAAATCGGTAATTAGAATGTCGTATATTCCAACTCCTATATTAGTTTGATAATTCCAAAGTATGACATATTTTCATAAATTGGATTTATGTCCTTACTACCAGAAACATGCATCGCTTCCACCACTAGTTTAACTCCACTATTTTGCATGGTACTATCTTCATCATGTTCGTCTGTATAGAATGTATAACCATTAATTACATAACCATTGTATGATAGTACATACACACTTGGTCCAGTGGCTAACCATCGAAGTTGTTCTGATATTGAATTCAGATTTTCATCCAACTGCTTAAAAATATGGTCCTGAAACCATCCTATAAACTGGTGATTATGTGTATCTGATAACCATTTTTCATCCCTTGATGGATTCAACTGCCTAAGAATTTCTTTGTGAGTTTCAATATATGGAGCAACCTCCCAACTGTTATGCAAACCATATAGATGGGCCTGCTCCCGATCTGTAATACGGATTGTAATAACTTCTCTTCTAGAAATTTCCTCACCCTCAATGCGTCCAATGTGACGAGATTTTGGGAGACCAATGCTTTCCACATCAGATAGGTATTCAGTACAAAATTCAATAGCTTCCTCAACAATATATCTCTCCAATATACAACCCTCTGGTCGACTTCGATTTTTGACATACCCTTTCAAAATCTTCATATACCGTTCAACATGATACATGCATCTATAGTGCACAAGATCACAAAGTTGAATCTCTCTCAACACGTGAATCATCAAATGAACCATCATATCAATGAATGTTAGCGGGAAGAATATTTCTAATTCACATAATATGATGACAATTTCTTTTTCCATAGCTGGCAATTTCACCGGGTCTAAAACATTGCTACATATACCTTTGAAAAAGAAACAAAGATTGGTTAATGTATGACAAACATTCTTGGAAAAAATGCAACATAAATCTATAGGAATTAGATCTTGCATCAAAACATGGAAATCATGTGATTTCAAACCTTTTAACTTGAAATCATTCATTGACACAATGTTCTTGATATTTTATGTGTACCCCTATGGAACCTTTAAATCATTTAAGAAGTTTCAAAACTGATATCTCTCCTCCCTAGAAAGAGTATAAGAAGCTGGAGGAAGAAACATTCGATTTTCACCCTTCATGGGAGCCAAATCCTCTCATATTCCCATGTCAACCATGTCCAACCTTGCCTTAATTCCATATTTTTTTTACAGGGGAATTTAGCAACGTTCCGATAACACTGTCACATGCATTTTTTTTCACATGCTTTACATCAATAAAATGTTTGACGTACAAAAAATTCTAGTATGGTAATTCAAAAAAAACTGATCTATTTTTCCAACTGATTTTCATAAGGTTTTTCGAAAATTGTTTACCAAAAACAGTGTTCAGATCTTTTACTTTCTCAAACAGCTAATCACCTGTTAGTGGAGATAGTGTTGCATGTTGTTCTGAACTTCCATTGAATGATGTTGTCGAAGATCGGTACTTATGCCGATGAGGTAGAAATCCAAGATGTCCTAGAAACATAGATTTCGATGAATGTTTCAGCCTAATTGATTCTATATGTTTTTCGCACGCGGGACACCCTTGAGTTCCTTTAATGCTATAACCTGAAAATTTTCCATAAGAAGGGAAATCATTTATTGTCCCATACAACATCGCTCTCAACGTAGAGTATTCACTTTTATAAGCATCATACAACATTACACCTAAATCCAACAATAACATCAAATTATTGATCAAAGGATCCAGATAAACATCAATATCGTTACCTAGTTGTTTTGGTCCTAATATAAGAATAGATAACATGATGAATTTCCGCTTCATGCATAACCAGGGTGGAAAGTTATAATTTACCAATATAACAAGCCATGTACTATGAGTGCTGGTTTGAAAACCGAAAGGATTCACTCCATCTGTAGATAACGCAAGATGAAGGTTTCTGGGCTCTTTTCCAAATTTAGGATACTCATGATCAATTTTCTTCTATTGAGGAGATTCAGCCGGATGACGTAATTTCCTATCATTATTTCTTTTATCTGCATGCCACACCAATTGTCTTGCAGTTTCTTCACTTCCATAAGGATGCCTAAACCTTGTAATGATTGGAAAGTACCATAAAACTTTCATAGGATTGGATTTATATTTCTTGTATTGAGATGCTTCACACTTTGGGTATTCTGTAATTGATTTTTTCTCGTTACGAAACAATATACAATCTTTCAGGTAGGCATGCATTCTTTTTGAAATCATACCGATCGAGTGTAGGATTCATCTAGCTTCATATGTATGGCTTGGGATCTCATTATCATCTTGGATCATGTCATTCAAGGGATCAAGTAGTTTTGTAAAACTGACATCACTCCATCTGTTTCCTTCTTTCAATTTATACAACACTAGTACAGCTGACAATGTTGTATACTTAGTGCAAGTAGCATACAATGGTGTCTTTTCACAACTCTTTAACTTTTCAAACAATTTTGGGAAATCACAGAGTTCATCTTCAATTGTCTTTGTCATTTACTCAATATGATCTTAATCATCATTGACATCTATAATCACATCCTCCATACAATATTCTTTATTATCCATATTTTTATTCATATCCGATGATCCATAAAACGTAGTTTTATCCCATCCAGTAGCTACATTTTCTTTTTCTCCGTGTTTATTCCAGCATTATAACTCTAATCTATTCTGTGACATATCAAATGTTCATCCAAATCCTCTGGAGTAAGTAGTCTATGACAACAAAAACGTAAACATAGACAAAAGATTTTAGAAGGATCCTTTGCGTGATCCTTTGCAAACTTGATGAACTCTTTCACTCCATTCTAGTACTCTATTATCAAACGATTAACACCCATCTAATCTTTATTCATATTCATCCTATTTTAATATCATATATTATTATTTATGGTTAAAGTACACAAAACAAGACTCCCAAATACAGTACAATAGAACCAATTCCTTATAAAAATAGAGATTAATAGAGCCTAACCATTAGTATTTACTCATCTTCATTAAATATAATTACTTTAGATTCATTATAGTTTCCTCAAATGACCCCAGACCAAACACAAGAATAATCAAGAATGATACATCTACCACTCCTAGTTATTTTTCCTATATTCAATATCATCATGCCTAAATACCCATATATCCACACATACACATGTCACCAAAACATAAAAAACTATATCCACATCAAAACCAAAGTACCAATATGGATTTCAATTAGGTTACTCGACTCAAGTTGTGGTGTGTAAGAAATAATAAGAAAATATAATAAGTATACAGTCACACATAAATCTCAAACTGATGTTAATAATCCAATAAACCAAAGGTATCATTCCGTCTATTAAAATACTCTGAAGGAGACCATATGCAACAATAGTCCCAGGTGGTGAAGGTTTTTGAGGAGGAAGGGGAGAACACGCACCTATCAAGGTTCGAGGTCAGGTCACTGAGGTTAAAGGTGGCCCGATACTCCTACAAGGGTTCATTTCATATTTCCCAAACCTTTTCCTGGTACCCTTGGATGTTAACCCACTGCTGGTGGAAGTGAAACCGTTGCAGATGATCATGTCAAGAAGAAATGGAAACCAAGAGGGGGGAGTGAATCAAAATACCTCAAGAGAGATGAAAAAACATGGAATTTGAGAATAGGTTAGTGGCTTTCATGTTGGCTAGAAACCTATCCAATAGACTCCACAAGTGGTGATGGCCCCTGCAGTTGTTGCACTAGGTGAAACTATCACCTGAGAAGCTGAGATCAATGAGGCCCTTCCTAACCATGAAGTGAAAAAACTCCATGATGGTCGTCCTCTAGAATGGGCTTCTACCTTTCCTTTCCTTTGGGTTAGAAATGACATTAAAGTCACCCCCAACAAATAATGGATGTTGTCCAGGATATAAGGTATTTTGTTCAAAAGGACAGTCAATCCCCCCCAATTTTTTAAAAAACTAATTCCATAAACCATTTAAAAACAAGACATTTTAATTTATTTTGGAAATCATTCCCAAAAAAAATTCAATAAAAAAACACATGCCAAGACATTTGTAATTTTATTTAAATAATCAACTTATCTTTATTTTAAACCATGATTTTCATTTATAATATCAAATCCACCAACGGAAGAAGGAAACCTAATTTATTTCAATGAAAAAGGTTAATTCACAACAAGATTCCATCCATTCCATATATTATTTTCATTAATAGGGTTATTTTGTGCTTCAAAATGATCAAAACATGTCTAACCAAATTCAAATGGATAAAATATGAATTCATGAAACACATGAATCCCAAAAAGAAGATATAGTATAGAAACACCCACTTGGAATATTTGGGATCAAAACACAATGAATCTGAATGAGTATACTCAAATGAAGAACAATGAATCAAATAAAAGGGATCTCAATAAAAGGTAAAACTGATACTATAACCATAATTCCCCATAAAAATTATAGGTATAGTAAATTCCAAGGCTTCCATATCCCACAGGAACAAAGAATCAAGTGATGGGGAGAGATTGAAGTTCAAGAAAAGAAATTAATACCAAAAGAGGATCACCATTTCGAATGAAACTTCAATCAACCAAGTGATGAGGATAGAAGAGCCAATCTATCCAAAGGGGCTCCCAAGGCTTTAGTGTGTTGAGTTAAACTTGAGGGAGAAGATAGAATAAATAAATGGGGGTATTAGGGTGAAATTACCCTACTACCTCGATACTTCCTCATATACAACAAAACCACTAGCTAGATAGTGTCCCTCACCAGCTAGATAGTGGTCATAGTATAAATGTTATAACCATAGGTTTTACCACTGGCTAGTCAGTACAGACCCACCAGCTAGCTGATGGCTATAGATTTTTTTTGTATCCATTGTGAATCCCATTGCCTAGCCAATTACCCTCACCAGCCATTCGGTGGACCACATGAAGCTTTTCAACCTACATGTTCACGTCCACACCTTCTATGACAGTCTGGGACATCCTATGACCCCTCAAGAAACCCAAAAAAACTCAAAGATCATTTCTTTGATGAAAGAGATACTAAGATGTTACAATTCCCCCCATCGTTCATCTTTTTATCCGAATAAATATTCTTGTACGAAGGATAGATAATGATGAGACAAAAATAAATCCCACAGAATAATTATTGTGTGGAAAATTCACAAAATATAGGAAGATTCACCGAATAGAGGACCACTACGAAGATATTAAAATGAATAGATAACCAATATTCCCAAGAACCCTTAATGTATATCCTCCAAGAACATCATACATCTCCAAATGACACGTCTACATCACTAAGAAGATAGAAAATCCCAATAGTGTCCAGAGACCTAGCATAGGTCACCCAACCATTTAAATTTTCACTAAAATGGTGGGGCATAAGATGGAAATATACTAAGAACACATCCCTTCACCCAAATAAGAGACTACAACCACTAAACATGAATAACCACTAAGAGCATAATTCAAAACCTAAGGAAAGGTACACCCAAAACATACCAATGAATTTAAATGAAATAACACAATCAATATCCATCAATGATTCAACCAACAACATGAAAGTAAAAAAACAAAAAAGGATTTATTCCTCAATCAAGTACTTGATGGAAACCTTGAATTCCCACTATAGAGTGTCACCCACCGACGTTCTCATTGAAGTAGACACCAACACATCCCAGTGCCTGGTCCATCAAGAGACTTCATAATCCTAGTCATTTGAGTACACACAAAAAGCCTATCTATTTCCAACCATAAATAGATCAAATAAAATGGTTTTTTCACAAATATAACAAACTAATCCCTTAAAATATAGACCACCCAACACACCAAGATTGTACTCTAACCAAGAAGTTGTGAATAAGAGGACAATAAAGAATAATAACCACCTTAACAGTCTCGAACACCCACCCAAGGAAGACAACCGTGGAAGGAAACATAAGGGATTTTAAATGGAAATAACCTAAAACATATGTAGGTTTCTAGAAAAGGATGAATCAGGTATCCTACAACCATCACAATCTCAAATATGCATTAAATCTATCATGCCAAATCAACATATGGTTATGTGTGATGGGAGAGGAGAACAATATTAAAAAATGATTTGGAAAACATGTCTTAAAGGGAGGTCCGACAAACCAAAGCTCGAGGGCATTGCGGGTGGAGGAGGTCTAGAAAACCGAATCTCGATGGTGGCGGAGGTCCGACAATGTGAACTCAGCTGGCGGCGGAGGTCCGACAATGCAAACTTAGCGGGCGGTGAATGTCCGGAAATGGGAAGCGAGGGAAAAGGAGGTCTGGCAACGCAAACTCAGCGGGCGACAGAGGGGAGTCTCAGGGTTCCAGTACCATGAGAGCTTTAGGCCGCGATAAAACAAGGGCACTGTGCAATTGAATTTATAAAAAATGGACTATGGTTTTATCAATGCTAACAAAGCGCTGATAAAGACTACCTTTATCGGTGATAACATTTTAGAACTGATAAAGTTATCCTTTATCAGTGCTTTTTTAGTGATGATAATGGTAATCTTTATCAGTGCTACAAAAGCGCTGATAAATCCTTCCTATATCAGTGCTAAAATTTTAGCACTGATACAAGGATTCTTTATCAGTGCTTTTTTAGCGCTGATAACGGGTCATTTTATCAGAGGTTTTGCTTAGAGCTGATATAAGGGGGCACTTCCCTTGCCCATTTTTGTAGTAGTGGGTGGTGGAAATGAGAAATGAAATGGATTGTTGATAGGTGTAAAAGATATCATGTTCATGCTGAATCAGTTTTCAAAAAATTTAATCAACAAAATATATATTAACCAACTCCCGAACTCAACAAAGAAAAGAAAAGTGGTGAATAATAAGAGGTCCAGCAGTGGAGACCATGGAGAAAAGGAAGCCCAATTTCCATCATGAAGGAAATTTGGAAGGAGACACCTAGTAAAGTGTCTCAATGGAACAAAGAAATGCTTTATGTGTGGGAAAAAAGGACATAATGTAAAGAATTTCTGAGGAAAAATGAAGAGTACTATGGAAGAAAATAAAAATGATCCCAATAATCCATTTACAGTAATTTGTTGTAAATTTAGGGGACCTGGGCATTACCCGAGTGAATGTCCTATTATTTAGGATAACTGCTTGGTCAAGGAATAACCTATGTGGAAATAAATGGATGGATAAATGTTTAAAAATATTAGTAATCTTTGTTAATGGGATTACTTTGGAAGAATTTTCTCTTGTATGTGTACCCCTGTAGTTTGTTATGTGAAAATGCTATTTTAGGAAGAATTTCCTTTTATATTATAGTTATAAATAACTATTTGGGTTTATATGATCCTTGAATTTGAGGAAATTACAAGTTAATAAATTTTGGGATGAAAATGCAAGGTATGAGATAACATTTGTGGTGAAATTATGTTATGGTTATTTTGAAATTTTTTTCTCATTTTGAGAATGTTATAAAATATAGTTTTTGAAAAAAGACAATACACAGACCGTGTGACAACCCATCACGCCGGAAAAAGATGTAGGAATCGAACCCACAACCAGAGTGCAATTGGGATTTATCGCCTACCATTGGACTATGTGAAGTCCCTGGTTAGTGTGACTAATTCTTTTTAGTTAAATGATTTTATTGATCAATAATAAGTTGATTTGGTATCTTATGTATTATAAAATTGATATATTTAGTATAGTAAAATGATTTGGTGATTAAGTGATAAATGTTATTTTGGAAGATGTTCGCTCTGTTGGTAACACTATATGCCTAAGGAAAATAGAATACTGTGAGATTTCATTTGAGGAGTAATGGTGTATTTTTATCTATTTTTTATTATGTATTTATATAGATTTGGGCTACTTATGGAAATTATTAAACTATCATAGAGAATATGTGATTAGGTTAATTACTTTAAGTATGTGACTTTAAGAGTAGTCGATGTCATTTCGAGATACAATTTAATGTGGAAGACTACGTAAACAAATTATTCTAATTTTTGGGTTTCAATATTAGTTTGGATTGTATTGAAGGATTTTAAGGACAATTTTTTATTGAATGGTAATTTTTGAACTTTGGGTATTTTTGGTTTAATTTTAGAAATTAAGATTAGTATTTCTTTCTCTAAAGGATTATCCTTTTTTGGGATCGTCTGATATTTTACTAACCATTTTGGTTTTGGTTAATCTCTAAAGACAATATAAATATATATTTTATCCTTTGTGGATCATGTGATTCTTTAAAAGTTGATTCTAGCACTTTAAGTATGACCAAGTCATCTTGAACACTCATCATTTGAAATTTTTTTTGAGTTAGTGGTATAAATTTATTTAAGGATGCAACACTACTTAAAAAGTAAGTATATCTCTTTATGTTCTTAGTCAATCTCATAAATAAATTCCTCAAATTTATGAAATGGAACAAAAAATAATAAAAACATTGTCTGTGTACTTTTCCTACTGGGAAACTAATGAACATTTATCCCATCACAAGTTTGTGATTTTCTTGTTGTTAACTTAATCCCGGTCATGTTTTCTACCACTCTCTATCAGAACATGACACCTAGATTATCTTCCATATCAATGTTTTCCTACATGGAATCCTAATATGGGTTATCTCGGGTGACCTTTTAACTTCTCTTTATTTCTTTTAAAGTGATAGTTTTATTTACTCTTTTTCCGATGTGGGACTTTCAATGAAGTTCCCAAGACCAATTTTAAAATTTTGAGGACGCAATTTCCAAAAGGGTTAAGAATGTAACACCCTAATATTTCATATTAAGTTATTTTCTTTAAAATAATTCAATAGCTTGCGCTAAATGCAACACTGAGTTTGAGCACACCATGACTTACCAAACTAGTCGTTCAAAAGCGGTTATTAAAAGAATTAACTGAATTTTGAATTTTATATAATCCATATAATTTTGGAATCCATATTGTGTCTTTCTTAGACATAATATAAGAACAAATTCATTTTTCAGATAAAAGAAGTATTTTTAAAAAAATGAAATTTTACAAACTTTTAATGGAAAACCCTTTTTAAAACCAATATTTTCCACTTTTATATATTAAATTTAATTAAATAAAATTCTTCTTTATAATTGGGACATAAAAATTTATTTTTAATAAATTTTTGATACTTTTTTGATAACTTTTATATTTCGATGAATACTGAAAAATACTAAATTTTAATTAAAAACAATTTTTTAATAGAAATAATTTATAGGGTTAAATGATGCATTTAAATGGTTTATAAGTATAACTAGACTATATTTTTATTATTTAATACAAGTTAGTTCATTATAAGTAATTTCACATTTAAATTTGACATAAACACATGTCAATCTTTTAATAGTTGTTACTTTTTAAAAACCCGCTTTTCCATTTAGACAGTGGGAATTTATTTTAAATTACTTAATAAAACTTCTATGTTTTGAATTCGGAGTATCAAAATTAGCTTAGGGTGAATTTCTGGTATTTTTCTTAAAACATTCAATTTTTGATGAATAGTAAAAAACACCGCGTTATAGTTTAAAACTGACTTTTTGTTTAAATAATTATTTATTTTATTTAAATTTATTTAAAGTCAAAATATATATATAATACCTATATAAGTTCAATGTAATTCATTGGAGTCATTTTATAATAAAATTAGATGTATAAAATTTTATCAAACTTTTTACCGTCTTTTACCCACCTTCTAGGAGCATTTGCAAATTTGCATAAAACATAATTTTACCACTTCTGTGACTTGAATTTAAAAGATATGAGAGACATGGCTGACATCAGTAAGTAAAATGTGGTTCAATAAGATGAAAATAATTTTTGGTGAATAGTAACTGTTGACTTTTATTTACCATGATTAAAAGTAAATAGGGTAATTAAGGGTAAAAATGATATTAAAATTACCCAAAAACATGTTCTAATTCTACTGGATAACTATAATTCGACCAAAAACAACCTTAGGAATAAAATATTATCATCTTTTGTCCACTTGGATTAGATTAGGAAATTTATTATTATTTTCTTTAAAGAAGAGTTAAAAGAGTTAAATTCAAAGTTTAATCACTAAACCATTATTAATATAAGGTTATACATAAGATAAATTAAACTATAAATATTCATTAGAAAGATAAAGATATTTCCTACATAATGGTAATTTATTTATAATTTTAAGACACTAAATAATTAAATTTATTTATGACACAGTGATGATACAGTAAATACCTTATTAATGACTGATTAAAATAATTGATATTATAAATATCTAAATCAATTTAATTTGATACTTTTGATGAATTCCACCAATTTTATAGGTTAATATGACATGTTATGGTTTATTAAATAATTTTTTAGGTAATCATGCTGTTATTATTTTTCACAAAAACCAAATACTAAATAATGTCAAAATTGACATAAATGAGATTTTAAAACAAATACTATATTATTGGTTGATATAATATTCCTAAAAATATAGGATTCGCCCAAAGGGCTAAAATAATATTATATATTTCATTAATGAACCATTTGAGGTTCTCTTATAAGTTTATAGTATATTTATTAACCATATAGTGTAAGAATATAAGAAGACACGGTAAAAGTTAAACTATTTAACTAAGAGTTAAATCTAAAAGATAAGGTTAAAATGGTAAACTAAAATTTTCTAAAACCCATTGGTTGAGAGGTTTTAAATCCATCCCAACATTATCTTCTAAATAAATCATTTTTGAGCCATTAGAAACCAAAAAGTATTTTATTATAAAATAATATTTCGATGTTTTCCTAAAGTGACCCTCACCCCTCTTATAAAAGGGCACTTCCCCTTCTCTCAAAATCACACCACCAAAGCCATTTGTCTTAGAAAAAACCTGACCAAATATCCTCCCAACTCCCCTAAAATAATCCTAGAGTCCTTATTTTTCTCATAAATCCAACCTAAAGATTTATTTTGATCAACTCAAAAGGAAACACTCGAAGAAGAATGACGTCACAAGGCCTCAACGCTACTACCAAGAGGTTTCGACAAAAAATATTGCCTCCAGGGGTCATGTAACACTATTAGAACAAGTGTGTGATCACTAAGTCATCTTTAGTAGGTGTCTCTAAGAGTAAGGGTCAAGTCAATGGTTCAATCATAATCTATAGGTCTCGAACAAGATATGTGATGAGAAAGGAATGACTAGAACCTGTGTCTATTAGTACTTCATATATTGTATAAAAGACACAGATCATACCTTGAATCATTCCTAGATCCCCTAGGTCATAATACTTAATAGAATTTAGCTATCTCCTCTCCTTTCCTCCAATTCCCTGAGCCTGGTGTGATCACCTGGGGGTGGTGGTGGTAGCAAGTTGAAACGTCAACCACCTCCAACTATTCTCCCAACTCCTCTATCACGTCCACCACCATGTGGATCTACCTGCTCCAGTCATTGTATCTAACTCGAAGGTCCATACACAATCTCCCTATCATCAGTAGGGTGGTTCAGACAATCTTGAGAACGATGTCCCATGTTGTCTCACGAATAACACTGCCTATCCCTAGGCTGACTCGACCCACCCTACGAGCCCTGAGCTATAGATTCTTTGTCCTAAGACCACATATAGAAACCTCTCCCATATCCAGGTCTTTGTCTTGGTAACACCTATAGAAACATATCCCCCATTCAGGTCCCTGGGACTGACATCATATCCCTACTACCGAGGTATCTTCTTCTGCTAGTTAACTGCTGACTATCATCGGCTGTATCTACTCAGCTAAGAATCATTCAACCACCAAAGCTCGCTCAAGAACTCCATAATATGTTGGAATAAATAGAGGGATAAAGTTGTCTTGGATGTCTCTACGTAGCCCTTTATTTACGTCTTGAGCCATGAATTACTAATCTCTAACCATATCCATTGAGTACCTAGAAAGGTTGGTAATCCTCGATGAATAATCAGCCACGGTCATGCCTCCCTACTAGAGGTGAAGAATCTCTTGTATATGCACATATCTCAACGTAACTAGTGAGAACTCATCTCTAAAGAGGTTCTCAAACTCTTTCCACTAAATAGTCACCTCATCATGAGTCTACATAGCCAAACTCCACCATTTCCCACTGAGCTATGTAGAAGGATCTCCACCAGGACCACCATCTGATCTGTTAGTGTCCTAAATAGACACAAAACTTAGGTCACCACCTCAAGCCAATCCTCAAATTCTTGTGGGTTGGGCACACCTCGGAACCTGAGGGGTCTCTATCATTGAAACTCATGAAGCACACTCATCTTGTGCTCCTCATCTACTGATACTATGAATACCATGTGCTACTCCATATGTGGAATTATGGAATCAATCCTTGTATCGATTCATAGGGACCTGGAGGTGACATCTAAGGAATCAGTCCCTATATCAAAGCCTTGTCACTAAGGGGGTTATCCTCATGATCAAGCTATTTAATCATAGCTGGTATGCTTCATGTAGGCATCCTGTAATAAGACTTGATGTACCATGAAAAATTAGTATATCTAGAGAGTTGAATCAAGAAGGACATAGAAACCAAGACTCATTTCTATATGATGCATGCACCCTTAATTCACCTACAACCAGTTTTTTCATGTACCAAGTTGAAAAGCTAGTTATTAAATTCAGGGTGTATGGATACATCGACCACCACACCAACAATGGAGTCCCTAGCCTGAAAGTCAAACTCAAAACACTTAACACTATTTCCCCCAATGAAATATCATAGACTCCTTGTCCTAAAGTAAAATTGACCACCTCTGATACCACTCTATCACAAAACATCCCAGTGGGGCCCATTCTATGACTCTGAAAGAGGCCAGGGGCTAGTTACTAGTACCAAGTAGCCATATCACTACCATGGGATGCATTTCCTATGTACCTGTATGCACACACACATCTCCAAGCCCACAAAATGACGAAATAAGAAAAAAAATCACTAAAAATGCATGCATACCACTATATCCCACAACCATAGTATGAAGAAATGTAATGTAAAGAAAAAATGGATATAATACCAGACCATTAAAAAGAGTATGTATCCATAGGTCCAACCATTAATAAAAAAGAACTAGGGCTACTTTCTATAGCCACATGAACACACCTATGTCTTTCTAGACTCACAAAGAACCGTCTGGTCCTGGTCCACCTAAGACTCCATCAATAGGTCGATCATCTGCACAAGGTAGGACACATGTAGTCAAATCCTATACATGAGTGAGTATAAAAATACTTAGTAGGACACCCTGAAACTATAAATCAATACAGAAAAGTAAAGATAAATTTATCTCTATACTAGTATATGTCTATAGAACACATAATAAGCATATTCGAATATACTCAACCAAGACACGCAGTCTAGAGGAAATTCTAAACCATTACATACCAACCCTAGGAATTCAGCTCGAAGATTCCATGAAGCACTCATATGGGAGAACACACTCGTATGTTAGATAGCACTGATGATGTTCATTTGAGAGGTAGTGCTCGTTGGGTCTCTCCATGATAAAGATATGTTGATAGATCTGAAGATAGATATGATACAACACAAAATATGAGGATTATAGTCCGGGCCATGAGGTGATATCAATAACTCAATCTAGATTAAACCACAAATTATAGGATTGGATCCATTGTAGTTTTGGTCACATCGATACTGAAAACTCTACCTAGGGCACAAAGTATGAATAGAGGATCCTATTATGAGCCTATCAAGGGATTCCAACAAAACTATCTATGAATTCTTACTAAATAGATCATAGTCCTATGAGTTAGAAATTATTTTTACCAATATTCAGGTAAATTAAAAATGGAATTAACCCTAAAAAATGTGCCCAAGATACAGATTACAATAAAATCAGGACAAGTATAAAGGGGTAAACAGTGTATATTAGGGTCACACATCATATCCCTTGACCCCGGGTACTGCCCATGTACAATGGCCCATGTCTTTAGAAAATATATTGTAGAATATGGGTACATGGAAGGTATAAGGAGTCATACACCGTGTCCTTCCATCTGAGGTTCACATGTGTACCCTAGTTGTGTTCCAGTACATGGTGTCAACCCATGTAAACTTTCCCATGTTCCGGTATACAAGGTAATTAGTGTAACCAGTTTAGGTCATGCCATGTGGGAGAGTACACACCATGTAGAAAACCCATGTACTCCACCTCGTGTTTGTGTACCTTCCATGTACACGTTGAGTGGTCCAACAATGAACACATTCCCTATAGATGGAACTACACTCTATGAGTTCTTGATTTTCCATAAAGTCATGTTATTCCTCTGTGTGCATCATTTGATCTCTCAAATCTTGTTCTGGTGGTCCCATTACCTTGAAACTCCAGATCCAAGGTCATTTTTCCACACTAATATCGAATTGATGTGTTTCAGGCCTTCAATCAGCTCAGAAATCTAATTTAATTCAACCTGACGCATCTCACCCAAAGAACGGATTATCCTGAACTTCTTTAATTATTCCACCACCATCACCATCACACCTCCATTGAGTTTTCCTGATATCGAATCTCAAATTTTGGATCGTTGTGCCAAGAATATAAGGTGCAGTAATCAATTATTCAAATTTTGGGGGTAGAATGAAGAAGATGTGTTAAGAACATTAGAAATATGGGGGGGGGGATGAATAAGGAACAATACTGAGTAACAAACCTATACCATTATTCATTTGGACCTCGATCCATTCCTGTAAGAATGGTAAAAGAATCAAGCAATCAATCTCTAAGAACAAATCCTAATAAAACCCGCAAATATCATCCCATCCCACATATATGATCGATCTGTGGTTTAATATGTTCATGTATTAGTCAATGTACATCCTATGAATCAAGAAAAAGGAATAAAAATTTAAATAACGCATCCTACATAGATTTTGGATCACTTGCTGATGAAGATCAGTCGATGTATCATTGCTGTTGGCGAGATATACCAAGAACAGCATTCATCGATCTTTGATCCGATTTTTTTTCATTGCCTACTTGAGAGGATTATAGAGAGGTTCCTATAAGCATCTCAAAATAATTCCAGGGTTATAAGACTAGCCCTGAATCTCTACCCAATGGATTATTTAAAATAACACTGTTTCTACATAACTATGTTGATGAAATAAATTAAAATAAATTTTTAAAATTTATTTTATTCATTTAAATCACCCATGATGAAATTATACAATCGAATTGCACCGACCAATGTTAGGTCATTCTTAGGAAAAATTCCTTGTTCTTAATGAAGCAGTGTCCTCAGATTTCTAATATGGTCACCAGTTTAAATGTTATTCCACATTTTAATGAAAACTAAGTGCACGTGCTATTTAATATTTTAATATGTTTCAAACATTTCTTTTAGGCACACCGGGCCATGGAATTACATACCTTCTCAGTGCCTAGTCTCAAATTTAATCTATATATTATTTAAATATAATACATGGAAAATCTGAGACATTACAGTCTATCTTATATCAACCCTCAATAACTTAGTAAATTATGACTCAAGTAAACTTCTTTCCCAATCAATTCATAATCCCAAGGGGGTGTTAATTCTATTTCTTTATTGAGTGTAAAGGAGGTGAAAAGTATTTAATAATCACCAATAGAAGATGAATCCATAACTGGACAACCTAAGGATCCTTAGGAATCTATCCTAGAAAAGAAACCTTAAGAGGAATTGGTTGTGGAGATGAAAAAAATAAGTAAAGGGGTAAGGCTAATATGGAAGAGGTACCTCAATCCCAACCTCCCTTCCCTATAATAATAAACTTACCTAAGAGAACCTATGAACAAGTATTAAAATAAGGGTTCTTATAAACATTTAAGAGAGTGTAAATCAACTTCCTTTTTTAGATTCCATCCAAAAAATTAAAATTCGTGAAATTATTCTCAAGGAAATGTGAAGAGGAAATTTCAAGGGGACAGAAATGTGAGTTTATATAGAAATATTTTTGCTATAATAACCCCCCAAATACCTATAAAATGTTAATATCCATGTAATTTTACTACCACTTTCACCATAAGAGAGATCAATTTTACAAATTCATTTCTTAATTTAGGATCATCAATTAATTTCATTCTTTAGTTAATTATTGCATGTAGACAGAAGAAATCAAGTCCAACCAAGATGTTTTGAAACTTTCTAAACAAACAAGTGCTTACCCAATAAAAGTTTTGTAGGATATTCTGATAAGCATAAAAGGAATGTTGTTCCTTATTGACTTTTTTATCATGAACATGGAAGAAGAAAGAGGTAAAACTCATTTTCATATCATTATAGATAGTTACTTTATTAAGAAGGATAAAACCATAATATATGTTCATAAAAGAAAACTTTTAATTGCTTTTAATAAATATATGGTGAACTTTATTATTTTAGATTCAATAAAATACCCCCATGAAGAGCAATAAATTTTTACATTGACTTTCTCTAAAATTAATTATTGTTATAAAAAATAAATTGAAATATTTTATGAAATAATTTGATTAGTTGAAGCCCTAGAATCATATGTTTTTAATGAATCTATTGTTGAAAATGAGTTAAACATAGAATAAATATGGTGTATTGAATAATTTTAGGATTTATATGAAATTTATTTTTATTATTTACTCAAATATTCCATTGAAACTTTTTCCTTACATGTACAGGTTGCAAATATAGAGAATTCTTAGTTAAAACCATAACTAGAGAACCCAACCGAAATAAAAGTAAATGTGCTTCCCTAAAGTATTAAATATACATTCTTAAGGGAAATGAAAAACTTTCTTTAATAATTTCAAACAATTTTGAACTCAATAAATAATAAAAATTACTAAATATTAAAAAAAATGCTAGGTCCACTAGGTAGTCATTAGGATACATTCATGACATTAGTCCACAAACCTATGTACACCAAATAGTCTTATAAAATGAGTCAAAACATGTGAGACAACCCCAATTTAGGATAAAAAAACTTTGATGAAAGTTATAAAAAAGGAAATTGAATTATTTTTGTAATATGGAATCATATACCCCATCTTGGAATCCAAATGGATGAGTCTCATTCAGATTATACCCAAAAATATTGAATTTCCCGTTGTACAAAATAAAAAAAATAAGTTATTACCAACTAGGATCTAGAACAGTTAGAGGGTCTATCTCGACTGTTTAAAATTAAATAATTTGACCCAAAAAGGGAAATTTATTATTAATTTATTAAACCAAATATTGGAGAGACTAGATGGGAAATATAATTACTAGTTTCTTAATGGTTTTTTTGGGTTTTTAGGTTCCCATAGCTCCAAAAAACAAAGATAAGATGAAATTAACCTATCTCTTTAATACTTTTCCTTATCAGAGGATTATATTTTGGATTTTTAATTATCTAGGTACCTTTCAGTGATGTATTGTAAATTTATTTTTAGACTTGTTTTAGATATTATTAGAGGTATTTATTAGTGATTGTACCATTTATGGAACATTCTTTTAAGTCTATCTTGAAGATTTAGAAAAAGTCTTAAAGAGATGTATTGAGAAACTTTTTTTCTAAAACTTTGAAAAAATCCATTTCATAGTGGAAAAAGTAATTTTTTATGCTATATAATTTATATGGATATAATTGAAGCTGATAAGATCAAGGTTGAAATAATTTCTATACTACCTTATCCCACCACTGTGATATGCATTGGATCATTTTTATGATATGCTTGGTTTTATAAAAGATTTATTAAATATCTCAAAATAATTTCTTTTCACTTGACTAACCTACTTAAGAAGGAATATAATTTTTTTGATGGTTTATGCAGGGTAACCTTTGATATAATTTAAGAAACCATGACCATAATCCTTGTGTACTTGATGAATTTCTCTTTTTTGTTCAAAATGAATAGTTTAGATTTTGTAATTTTCTAATTGTCCACTATCATAGTAACTACCATTTGAGGTGTTCTATGATGAAACTAATAAGGTTGGGGGAGATTTTATATCCTATAAGTAAAATGGTAACTTCCATGTGATAAATTACACTTCATAGGCTATAGAAACAACCTAAACCAGTTTAAAACAACATAAAATGAATTTTCTGTCTATTTTTATTTGTAATGAAATTTCGATCTTATTTTTTAGAGAGTAAAGTTAATATTTTCCTAATCATGAAACACTTGGGTATTTGATAATGAAATATTAATAGAATACATGATTAGTGGTATAAGTGTTGATTTTACAGGAATTCAACTTTGAGATATCTAAAAAAGGTCTATGAGAACGCAATTAGAAACTAAAAAAGAAGGTTGGACCACACCACTATTGCTAATTCACCAACTGGGGAAACCCTAGATGATTCTCTCCTTGATGATAAACTGTAAAAAGTCACCCAAGTGTCCTGGGATATTGACTTGGTTAAATTTTTTTCACATCAAAGTTACCCTATTTCTTTACTAAGTAATGATATTCTAATATTAAATCTATGTTAGTGTATTATGTTTTGTAGGATCATTATTTTTTGAACAAAAATTAGTGACCAATTGATTAGGAGATGTGTATCAGAGGAATATGTAAAATACATGCTTTCATTTTGTAATAAACTTTCATGTGGAGGACTTTTTAGAACAAAAAAGAACAAGTATAAAATATTTAAAAGCTAGTTTTTTTTTTCAAAATTGATTTTTAAAGACTCGCGTTATTTTTTTAAAATGTGTCAAAACTGATAATTTATTATATGAATTTCTAAAAGGAAAAAAATTATCAACAACCTTTTATTTTTATGTGAAATATTTTATGTATGCTGATTAATTTTCATGGGTTTATTTCCATTTTCTTTTGTATTTTCCTATATATTGTTAGTAATATATTATATGTATAATTATATTGAATCACACATTACTAAAACTAAGGATGAAATAGTTTTTTAGTTTCTATGATCAAATATTTTTATAGGTTTGGATATATTGAAGTGATAATAAATTATCAAATAAAACATTGTTATAACAAGAACATATAACCCCTCATGAAGAGATAATTAGTGAACCACAAGTCCCCTACTTACTAACACCCACAATAAAGCATATCCCATGGTTTGAAATAGAGATATCAAGAGGATTTTATATAGAAAATAACAACACAATTAGAAATATAGGAGAAAAAATCTAGAAGATTCACTTGGGGAATACAAGTCTACTTTCAAAACCCTAGGTATATCCCCTTATATAATTTTTTATATAAGTATTCATCACTTGTTGATTTGCGAAACAATTACTAATAGGATGTGAAGAAATTGAACATATATTTTAGTAAGGATGAGTAGAAAAGGAAGATCCAAATGATGGAACTAGATGAGATAAGAAGGGAAGGAAACAAAAATTCACCACTCTAAAAAGTGAAATATGGTTTTTTCCATGAAAGACTCATTAAGAAAATATACCTTCAAGTAAGATAAAAATTGATAATATTCTCCTAAATAATGAATATATTTCCTAGTAAGCTTCATTCCAAGTGAATTGGACCTTTATATTAAATAATATCTTCCCATTTTGTGTAGTTAAAATTTTAGGATCTGAATCAAGGTTGTCATTTAAAGTGAATGGAAACTATTTTAAGAACATTCATGATGTTTTATAGAAGGAACCAATAATGGATTCCAAAATACTCCCCACTACTCATGAATAAGAATCTATGATTTGTCTACTTCCTTCACACAATTTTATATACACACTATTTAAATATGTCATTTAATAAAAAAATATATGATGAAATAAATTAGAGTTATATCTATGATAAGTGTGGGGGAGAGGGTAATGTATCTTAAGATATAAATATTCTTAACTTTTTTTCTTTATTTATACGTGTTTATATATTTTAATAAATAAAAAGGTGGGGTAAACAAATATGTTTTTAGAATCTATAAATAAATTCTACAATATATTTTCTTCTATTTTAAATGTTTTGAAGTGTCTTTAGGATAGAAAATATTGAGTTTCATTGATTCATTTCCTAGAAAAATACTTTTTATAGTGAAGGGAATTTGATGTGTTCTAAATTGATTAAATTTGATGATTATTTAATGAAATTTGTCACTAATTTGATGGATTCGTTTGAGTTAGAACTAGGAAAATGGTTTTAAAAAAACATGTTGGAAAAAAAATAATTGCATGAGGGAACTAAACCTTTGGACTTGAACTTAGGTGTATTACCGATTATGATTGATTATAACCTCATGAATCCTCTGAAAAATAATTTTTATAGCTTATATAAACTAGAGTAAAACAATAGGATGAGAACTGATATAGATATACATCTATGTCAACAAAAGATCATGTGTGTGTGTTAGCAATAAAATAAGAGTTAGAACTACCTAAGAGATAGCTACCCAATAATTTCTTCTATGAATTTACTGTTGAAAATTTTCCTTGGGAATATCTATTTTGTTGAGGTGATTTAGTTATAGGCTTATCGACACACATACATTAACTTCTTTTCACAAATCAAGGATGATAAAAATTTAGTATGTGATAATTGACAAAGGGGATTAAAATACTTGGGTAACTATTAAATTAAATGAATAAGGGGTTGATGATATATGTAAATATTGTTTAGTAAGTATCAAAGATGTGTGGAAATGAAATTCATAAAATAAATCTACGAGTGGGATTTAGAAAGGACCAATTTTTAAGATTTTAATTCCACTATGATCTATTCTATTTACAAACATAGAAATTAAACTTTTTATTAAATTTATGTGTGGGTAGTATATAAAATTTATAAAGGAGGAATGATGATTATAATTCTATATGAAAATATTTTATATTTTATTTATAGTGTGTGTGATTGAACCGAGGAAGGATAATCTTTTTGTTAGGATAAATTCATTGTATTGTCCAAGAGTGAAATGGTGTAATTGTGGAGGAGTGATCCGAGAAAATAATTTCAAAAAAATTGTTTTTTCAATGAGTATTAACCTCACAAGTGATATAAATATTAGGATTTCATCACATTTTATGTAAAAATTAAAATCTAAAATAAATGTGATAAATGGAGTTAAACTTTATTTTTATTGTTTTACATAGTTTTTTAATTAATTATTAATCCATAAATTGATATTTTATTTTTTAATTTCATTCTTTAAATTATTTTAATTTTAATTTTTATTATTTTAATCCATTTTGAGTTTAGTTAAGACAAAAAATAAAATAATTCTTGTGTTTTTAGGGGTTGGAATTCAAAAAAATGATAGTGGTATGAGGATTTAATAAGAAATTTTCAAGTTCTCTAAAATATTTTTTCCTTATATAAGAGATTACCAAGAATTCGTAAGACATTTGTATTTTGTAAAAAAAAAATCTGAACTCATAATATATTTCTTTTTACACAATATATTTATATATCAAGAAAATGGATTTGTATAGAACCTCATAATACATTTCACCACTTTTAAGATATTTTCTCCCTATATAAGAGTTTTAAGGATTGTATGAAATTTCATCTATGCATGTAATATATTCTCATCATCAAAATACCCACATGATATTTCATTTACACCATAATACATTTCCCAAGGATAAACCGTATAACTTTTACACTGCCCATGTATGAATTTTCACCCCTCATAAGGTATTTTCCTCTATGTACATCATTTTTATAACAACCATGCCCTTTATTTCACACTTAGACATATTTTATTATACAAAAACATCACTTTATTCAATATATAATATTTATAGGTAAAGTGTATTTGGGTATTAGGAACATTACATAACAACTTAAAACATGAAATACACATCTTTATTGAAAAATTCTTTTACATGACCACACACATTCCTTCGTACTTAGAATTGCATGGGATAACCTGAGGACATGCATATGAAAAGGGTGAGATATAAAGTCCATTAAGGGAGTAAAAAAGGCATAATATGAATAATACAGTACATGTTATGAAATATTAATATCAATGGAGCATAAGAGAAACATGAACATAAAGGAATGATATCTCATGATTATCATAACATGGAAATGTGACATCAACATTTAACATGATATTAGAATGAGCCAAGGATAATTGAACATGGACCATGAGTAAACCATCATTTCATTTTAATTAGCATGATTAAACCCTCATTTCACTTGACATATCATGATACTAGTCCTTACCCAATGCATTGGAGTGCTATCACGATGCACCCTTCTTAATCATTTCATTTCATGCATAAGTGTGCCACATGGATTCATTAAACACCACAATTTATTCCATGATAAAGAAATGTGGAATTATACATGAAACTCTATAATCAATAATTAAATTTTCATAAAATGTAATACCCCTGATAGATAAATGGTCATGTTATTAACTACACAATGATTTAGCTTAGAAAATCATGGTACAATTTCAGCAGCATAGTAGTGTGACATAAGAATTCATAAAAACGGTTGATGAGAGAGAAAGGGGTGTCTCATAATATATACATGAAATTTACAGTAAGGGGTTCATATAGATACATGTCCCAACCTATTTAATGGAATTTATATTCATAATACAAAATAATTGCATGAATGTAAATTAGAAGAGAGAAATTCCATACAGAATTTCAGCATGGTAACTGGTGTAAATGGGAGGCATTAATGAGAGAGAAAGAGGGATATATTCATTAAAACATAAGGAGGAAACTATGGGGGAGGTGATAAATCATACCCTATCATTTTTAATTGAAAAAAATGACAGAACAACATAATTAAATATGGACAATAATGAGAAAAGGAGAAATCCCTTACAAAATTTTGGCATGGTAACAAGTATACATGGGAGGAATAAATGAGAGTGAAAAGGGTATATCATTATTAAAACACAATGAGGGAAGTATAGGTGAGGTTAAAAATCATACCCCAACATTTTTAATTGAAAATAAAAGGGTATAGCGACATAAAGAAACATGAAAAAAATGAGAGTAAGAAATCCCTTACTTGGAAGTGTGATCCAAATGCTTGTGAGAGGCTTGAGAGAGGCTTCTTAGTAGATTGGGGCACCTTGGGATGATACTAGAGAGAGGAGGTCAGATTAGGGATGTGATATAGTTGTTTTTAGTGAAGAGAAGTGGGAGCTTGGGTGGGTTTATATAGGAAAAGGGAGAGAATTATTTATTATTTAGGTTTTGGACACCTCACATTAAACTAATCGAAACCACAAACAAACCTTTGATTTTTTACCATGGTTTTTTCCAAAAGTGAGTGTAAATCATTATTTTATAAGGCCAATGGCTGAAATTATTAAAATATTAGGATTTCTTATGTGGAGGTAAGTCACACTCTCAAAGAAATTATTTTAAAATTTAAAATGTTTTATAAGTCTTGGAGGGTCCACTAAGGCACAATAAAATTAATCAAAAAAATATAAAATCACGTTATTTTGAAGGTAAATTATATATTGGATGAACAGACCATTTATATTATTTTATTAGATCACTATTGTGTCATTATGATGTCATAAAACACATTATATATCCAAACAGTATTTAATTTTTATCCAAAAATTCGACTGTCTTAGAAAATTATGAACAATTAACCATTGGATAATTTTGACATCCTAATTCCAAAAATAATATTCATTTTATCTAAATAATTTTCTAAATATGTGCATCTTAACTTTTAAAATAAAAAATCTATATTTATTTAAAATTCATGGGTTTTGACAAAACTAGCTTTCAAACCTTAATACAAATTACAATTGTATTCATAAAAATTATACGATCATTTATATTTAATAAAAAGTAATTCAGTAATAATATTTTATTAAAATATTATTCAATTAAAAAATTCATTAATTCATCAAAATATATTTCTTAATTGGATATTAACTAAAAATACTATTTGTACTTTAAAAACTATTTACAAAGTACCAATAAAATGAATGTATATTTTCTATATAAAAATAAATCACAAAATCATAGTGCTAGGGTCTTGTTACATAACTCATTATAACACCCTCATAAGACCTAAGGGTAAGGTGTGCGATGGTGATAGACTTTTTGGGTGGCTCGAATAACATTGCTCGGGTGGTAATCTCTATCAACTTCCACTTCTCCCATTAGCTATTCCGTTCAAACATAATGTGTTGAAACTCAGCTTGGGATTGGTCAAGAGAGAATCCTAGTGAAACTACCTCCTTTATGAGCTCCGAAAAATGAGTTTCGTATGGATCAATTCTACTGGACGAGGCCATCACTTCCTTTGTCTGTGTAAATTGGATTTGTTAAAGCCATATCTTTATACTAATCATGTGACAGCTATTCAATGGCTATATTTTCAACGGTGAAAATTATTAATGGTATTTTAAAATCTAAAAACATAAAACCAAGGAAGTTTATATGTTTTATATAACTATTTTTCATAATAAGATATTTAAATTGATCAAGAATAATTTTCATTAAAAAATTTTGGGTCATTACAATCTTCCCCCCTTAATAAATTTCACGCTAGAAATTTCCTTTTCGCACACTAAAATAGATGTGGGTAACTCTGCTTCGTTACTTCCTCTGATTCCCATGTTACCACTTCAAACTTGTAGTTTCGGCATAATACCTTAATGAGGGTAATTGTAATATTTTTTAGAACATTTTCCCTATGATCTAAGATCTTAACCGGCTTCTCTTCATAGGAAAGGTCAATCTCTAATGGTACCACCTCTGGATTGAGTACATGTGATGGGTCAGGTATGTACTTCCCCAGGTGTGATACATAGAATATATCTTGTACTTGATATAGGTTCAGTGAGAGTTCTAGTTGATAGGCCACTACTCCAATACGATCAAGGATCTCAAAATGGATGATGTACCTTGGACTAAGCTTTACCTTATTCCCAAATCTCATAAATCTCTTCCACATAGATATATGGAAGAATATAATGTCTCTAACATCAAACTCTAGGTATCATTGATGATTATCAGCAAAGCTCTTTTGTCGACTCTGAGCATCTTTAATGTACTGTTGGATGGTCTTAACATTCTCTATCATTTCTTCAACTATTTCTATACCTAGGAGTTTTCTCTCCCCAACTTCATCCAAACATGTTAGTGTTCTGAACCTCTTCCCATAAAGGGTTTCATAAGGAGCCATTAGGATGCTTGAGTGGAAACTGTTATTGTAAGAGAACTCAACCAAAGAAATATGTCGATCCCATCATCCTTTTAAGTCCATTGAGATTTCCCTCAACATGTCCTCAAGTGTTGGTATAGTCCACTCAGATTGGAAATCAGTTTGAGGATGATAAGTCGTACTGAAGTTTAGCTCAGTAATCAGATCATGTTGAAGCCTCTTCCAAAACTTAGAGGTGAATATTTGATCTCAATCGGAGACAATAGATAGTGGTACTCCATGAAGCCTTACCAATTCTTTGATATATATCTATTACAGTTGATCCAATGATAAATCCTCTCATATTGAAATGAAGTGTGTAGTATTTTTAAAACGATCCACAACAACCCAGATAGAATTGTTTCCTTTGGATGTATTCGGAAGTCTGGTGACAAAGTCTATAGTGATGTTCTCCCATTTCCATACTAGTATGTGAAATGGTTGCATCATCCCCTTAGACGTTTTCCTCTCAGCCTCCAATTTTTTACATACCAAGCACTTTGATGTATACTCATCGATCTCCTTCTTCATGTTATCCCACCAATAATACTCTAAGAGATCTCGATACATCTTTGTGTTTCCTGGGTGAATGGAGAAATTTGAACTATGTGCATCATCAAAAAGTTATTTCTTTAACTATGGATTTGATGAAAAAATTAGTCTTGACCCAAATCTAACAATTCATTCTTCATTAACATTGAACTCTAAGGATTTCCCTTTCTTGATAGTTTCCACTTTCTTCTGAATTCCCACATCATCCTTTTGAGCATCCTTTAACCTTTACAAAAGAGACGGTTGAGAAATCATTTGTGAAAGGATTGATGATGTTCCCTTATTTATGATTCCCATGAAAATCTTCATCAAATATAAGAAGATTGGATCCTTTTCCATTCTCATCAATGATAGAATCATTGTGTCCTTTCTACTTAGATCATTTGTCATCTTGTTTGACTTTCTAGGGTGGTAATGGATTGAGTAGTCCTAGTCTTTGATCATATCTAACCATCTTCGTTGGAAAATGTTCATCTCTTTTTGTGTGAATATATACCTGAGGATGTTTTCGCCTGTATATATTTCACACTTCTCCCCATAGAGGTAATTTCACCAAATTTTCAAAGCGAAGATTACTGAATCCAACTCTAGATCATGTGTTGGATATTTTTTCTCATGAACTTTCAATTTCCTTGAAGCATAGATAATGAATTTTTCATTTTGCATCAACACACATCCTGTGACCTTCTTAAAATCATCATTAAATACCACAAAACATTCTCCACTTGTGGGTAGTGTGAGCATGCGCACAGTGATAATTCTTCTTTTCAACTCCATGCAGCTCTCTTCACATTCATCACTCAAATCAAACTTTACTCCCTTCCGAGTCATCCTGGTAAGAGGGTTGTACAATCGTGAGAAATTTCTCACAAATCGATGATAATATCCAGCTAACCCCAAGAAGATATGGATATCCGTTATAGATGATGGTCTTGGCCATCCCTCAAATGCCGGTATCTTTGAGGGATCCACAGATACCCCCTTGATTGTGATGATATGACCCAAAAATGAGACCTCCTTCAACCAGAACTCACAGTTGTATTACATTCCATAGATATTATCCTTTTGCAAGGTCGTTAGTACAGTACATAGATGCTCCTCATTCTCCTCCTTGGTTTTGGAGTATATTAGAATATCTTCTATAAATACTACCACAAATTTGTTGAGGTAATATCTAAAGACTCTATTCATCAAGTCCATGAAGATTTTTGGAAAATTAGTGAGTACAAAAGGCATTACTATGAATTAATAGTGCCCATACCTTGTAAAAAAAGCAGTCTTGGAGATATCCTCCTTCTTCACCCTTACATGGTAATATACTGACTGTAAATACAGCTTGGATAAGTATTCTTCTCCACGTAGCTGATTGAAAAAGTCATTAATTCGTTGTAGAGGATACTTTTTCTTTATCGTGATTTTGTTGAGCTCATGTTTATCAATGCAAAGGTTCATTTACCCATCCTTATTTTTAGTGAAGAGGACTGGTGCACCCCATAGTGAAACACTTGAGCATATAAACCCTATATCCAGATTCTCTGGTAGTTTTTCCTTCAACTCCTAAATATCTACAAAAACCATTATATATGGAGTCTTGGATGTTGGAAACACCCTAGGTATAAGATCAATTGAGAATTAAGCATCTCTTTTAGGAGGACGGCTAGGAAATTCCTCAGGAAATACTTCAATAAATTCGTTCACAATAGGTATGTCTTTAAGGATGGTTGCTTCCATAGACTCAATCATCTAAGAAAGATACACATTCTCATAGGTTAGTAATGTCCACACTTGAGATGATGGTGATAAAGAAGATTCATCCTCCTCCTTGCACACATACATAATCGGGGGTCGATTTATCATATGGAGAGTGATTACTCTCTCCTAGAAATTTATGTTGGCTCTATATATGGAAATCCAATCCATGCCACGAATTGCACCAAATTCCACCAAAGGGAGTATGACATGGTTCACCGGGAAGTTCAACCCACAAATTGTGATAAGGGAGGAGTTATATTCATGGGTGGAAATGATTTCCCCATTTTCCATTCCCACTGACATCTTTACTTCCATGATTTTTGGTGATGTTGGGATTGTTCTACTAAACTTTTGGGATATAAAATAATGAGTAGTACCAGAATCAAAAATTATTTTCTCTATTCTTGAATGAATAACTAGATTACATGTCACCACTTCATTTTCTGGGTTCACTTTGGTGGAAGTGATGTTAAAATCTCACTTTTATTTCCTTGAAGGTTGTTGGTTACCTCCGGATACCCTTGGATTAGGGAATTGGTTTTCAAAGGGCCCTGTTTCTTTGAATTTACAGCAATAAACAACATGTTGAGGATCAAATGAAGCATTCCTCTTCTTTTTTGCAGCCCTGAGTTTCTCTTGTCAGTAGTTAATGGCCAGGTGCCCTTGTCTTTTACACCTAAAGTATTTCCTCATCCCCTTTAGGTAATTTTCAGGGTTCTTTTTTCTGCACCTTTGGCAAGTGGGGTGATATATTTTCTTAGCACCATTGTATTTATGCATTGAACTAACAGAATTAAATCCCACCATACGCTTATTATCCCCATGATACCCCTAATATTTGTCGATCTTCATTTCAACATTGAGGGAACATCAAACAATTTTCTCATAGCTCTCAATGTCATGGATTTATAGATCTTTAAATAGGCTAGTTTTTATCCCACCAAAGTAGCGGTCAACCTTGAATTTGGGGGTAATGGAAAAGCTGGAGGCGCATCGTGCAAGCGTTGTGAAGTTTCCCTCATACACTCTGATGGATTCTTCATCTTTTTGATTGAGGGCAAGGAAGTCCCTTTCCATCTTAAGTTATAGGGTGTGAGGAAATAATTTATCAAAAAACATTTGCTAGAATTCCTTCCATTACAATTCCTTGATCTCCTCCTTAGACATAATATTTTTTTTATCAATGTCCACTATTGATCAACTTCACCCTCCATATGATAAGTAGCTAGAATAACCTTCTTTTATTAGAAAATTAAAGGATGGATAAGATATTTTCAATGGAGTTTTTCTATTTTTCGGTAATTGGGGGATCAAATGATCCATTAAAAGTAGGAGGCCTTTGTCTCATGAATCTCTCGATTGTGAAATTTTCTTTCTTATGGGGGTTGAACGTTCCTATTAACCCATGTTTCTATTCCAAACTTGAGTTAACTAAGAGAGTATCATGGACAAGTTTTTAATTCCTTCTCCCATCGGATTAGGCATCTCATTAGAATAGTCATCACGTTGATCTTCGCATCAGTTGTTATCAAGAGTCCTCGAATTACCAGCCATTGGTTGGAATAAAAGGATAGATAGTGGTAAAACATAAAGGGTAATCCAAATGAAAAAATGGATGACTTATAAATTAAATTTATTTCCTTAACATATGAATTTATAGGATTCAATTTATGTTATCCATGATCTACTTCCCAACATATATTCCTAGGGGATTTATTTATTCCCTTAACCATGGTTCATACTATGATTGTGAATTTACCAAAGCATATCCTCCAGGAGTGTCGTAACCAAGAGTGCAGCAAGGCCCATTTTCGTGCACCAGTTCTCATTCGAGTCTAGCTCAAAGCAGTGTTTTCAGGTTTTACCCCAAGATATAGTTGTGCCAGAGCTGCCTCTACCTGCTCGTATCCAGACAAGGAGGTATTTTATTGATAAACTGCTTACTCATTACTCACCAAAAATTTAGGTATGTTTTTATTATACTTATTCTTATCCCTAATAATTTTACAAGGGTTTTATAATCCTAATCCCAAATATAATTAAATCAATCATTTGATGCCAACTATAACAACCCTACTCTTTATTTCACACTTAAGCATATTTTATTACATAAAACCTTCACTTGATACAACATAGAAGATAAATAGGTCTAGTGTATTTTTGTCTTATTAACATTACATAACAACTTAAAACATGAAATACATATCTTTATTGAAAAATTCTTTTACAAGACCACACACATTCCATTGTACTTGGCATTTCAAGGGATAACCTGAGGACATGCATAAGAAAAGGATGAGATATAAATCCCAGTAAAGGAGTAATAAAGTAAAAAAATAAAAAATATAGTACATGTTATTAAGTATCAATATCAATGGAGTATAAGAGAAACATTAACATGAATCCATGATATAATATTATTATCATAACATGGAAACGTGGCATCAACATTTAATATGATATTAGCATGAGACAAGGCCATTGGACATGGAACATGAGTAAAACCTCATTTCACTTGAATTATCATGATTACAAACTCATTTCACTTAATGTATCATGATACTAGTCTTTACATAATGCATTGGAGTGCTATCAGGGCGCACCCTTCTTAATCATTTTATTTCAGGCATAAGTGTGCCACATGGATCATATAACATGGATTCATTAAACATCATAATTTATTCCACAATAAAGGAATGTAGAATTAATAAATGAAACTACATAATCAATAAGTAAATGTTCATAAAGGTGAAAACCCATGGTAGAGAAATGGGCATGGTATTCACTACACAATGACTTTGTCTTGGAAAATCACGGTGCAATTTCGGCAGCATACCGACGTAACATAAGAATTCATAAAAATGGTTGATGATAGTTAAATGGGTATCTCATAATATATAAATAAAATAGACATTAATTGGGTTATATAGATACATTTTCCAACCTATTTAATGGAATTTATATTCATAACACAAAGGAATTTCTTGAATGTAAATTAGGAGAGAGAAATTTCTTATAAAATTTCATCATGGTAATGGGTGTACATGGGAGGTATTAATGAGAGAGAAAGAGGTATATAATCATTCAAAAATAAGGAGGGAAGTGTGGGGGAGGATAAAAATCATACCCCAACATATTTAATTGAAAAACAATGGTATAACAACGTAATGAAATTTGTACAAAAATGAGACAGGAAGAAATCCATTATAGAATTCTGGCATGGTAACAAGTCTACATGGGAGGCATTATTGAGATAGAAAGGGGTATCCCATCATTAAAACCTTTGTATGAAATTATAGGAGAGGTTAGAAATTATACCCCAATTTTTTTAATTGAAAATATAAAGGTATAAAAACATTAAAAATTTGGGAAAAATGGGAGAGGAAGAAATCTCTTACTTGGAAGTGTGATCCAAAGACTTGGGAGAGGCTTGAGAGAGGCTTAGTGGGAGCTTGGGGCACCTTTGGAGGATACTAGAGAGAGGATGGTATAGTAGGGACATGATCCAAGGGTTTTTAGTGATGACAAGTGGGATCTTGTGTGGGTTTATATAGGAAAAGAGAGAGAATTCTTTATTAATTAGGTTTTGGACACCTCACATTAAACTAATCAAAACCAAAAACCAAATCATAGTTTTTGCCCGTGTTTTTTGACAAAGGGGATTTGAAAACATTATTTTATAAGTTCAATGGCCTAAATTATTAAAATATTATTCTTTATTATGTGGAGGTGAGTCACATTCTCAAGGAAATCATTTTAAAAGTTAAAATGTTTTATAAGTCTTAGAGGGTCCACTAAGGAACCATAAAATTAATCAAAAAAATCTAAAATAAAATTATTTTAAAGGTAAATAATATCTGAAAAACCCATATATATTATTTTATTACATCTTTATTGGGTCATTATGATGTTATAAAACACATTATATTTTTAAACGGTATTTAATTTTTACCCAAAAAATTCAACTATCTCAGAAAACAATGAAAAAGTCACCATTGGATAATTTTGACATCCTAATTCCAAAAATAATGTTAATTTTTTCTAAATAATTTTATAAATATGTGCATTTTTACTTTTAAAATAAAAATAGACATTTATTGAAAATTAATGGGTTTTACCAAAAATAACATTCAAACCTTAATACAAATTACAATTTTATTCATAAAACATATATGATCATATATATTTAATAAAAATTAATATAGTGATAATATTTTATTAAAATATTATTTAATTCAAAAATCCATTAATTCATCAAAATATATTTCTTAATTGAATATTAACTAAAAATACTATTTGTGCTTTAAAAACTTTTTACAATGTAATAATAAAATGAATGTATATTCTCTATACAAAAATAAAGCACATAATCATAGTGATAGGGTCTTGTTATATAACCCCTTATAACACCCACATAAGACCTAAGGGTAAGGTGTGTGATGGTGAGAGACTCTTGGGGTGGCTCGGATAACATCACTCGGGTGGTAGTCTTTATCAACTTCCACTTCTCCCGTAGGGGGTTCCGTTCAAGATTGACATGATGAAGCTCAGATTGGTCTTGGTCAAGAGAGAATCCCAGTGATGCTACCTACTTTCTGAGCTCCGAAAAATGGGCTTCATATGGAGCAATTCTATTAGAGTATGCCATTGATTCCTTTGTCTGAGTAAATTGGATTTTTTAAAGCCCTATATTTATACTAATCATATGATCACTATTCAATGGATATATTAGAAATGGAAATAATTCTTAACAATATTTTAAAATTGAAAAACAAAAAACCAAGGAATTGCATATGTTTTACACAAACTTTTTTCATAATAATACATTTTAATAGATCTAGAGGAATTTTCATTAATAAAATTTTGGGTTATTACAATTTTACTTTTCCATTTTTGATCCATGGGGATTAAAATTAGGAACTCCAAAAATAGAAAATGGGAATGACCTAAAATCAAATTAATTCTTCTTGTTTACCCAAATTAGGGAAAGTATTTTCCTTATATTCCATGTGGTGATCATAAATTATAAAAAGAATAAAAAGATCATGGGTGGAATGATGATATATTGGAATATTGAAGATGAATTTATTTGAATACATCAACACTCTTCAAGATGAATACGAGGAATTCATCTGAGGTATTTTAATTTAGGACCTGAAAAACATGAAGATTATAAAATCATTACATTTGATTCAGGAATGAGATGGAATATATTATACTCATTTAGGGGGTAGAGCTACTAAATCATGTAAGACGATCCCAAGAATATTTATAAGAGATCAACAATTCAATGCTATAATTAATTGAGTAAGAATATACTACTGATCATTCGATAGTTTTGCTACTACTTTTTTCCATTTATCACCAGTGATGGCACACTAGACCCTTAGTTATTGAACCAAATTGAATATACCCATTCCTCTGTTAATGAATTATATTATTTAATTATTAATTTATTCTTCTTGATTTCTCTATGATTTCTTGGTTTCCTTATAAAATAGGATGTTTTTATTTTTTTTTTCATTCATTTTCTTCTTCTCTAACTCTCAATTTTTCACACACGGGCCACCTAGATCCTCTTTACTAACTATTATGGTGAGATGTGTGTTGATCCAAAGGTAACTAGAAATATTTGACTACTATTCTAGTAAATGTTAGAGATACAATGATTATTTTAATTACTTATTCAAGATGAACACACTAGGTGATGATGATCAGTTAGGTCATATATAATTAGAGAGAGAGTATGAGAGTAAACTTTTAATTATAATTTAAAAGGGAAGTGTATGGGATATCCAAGGATAGATTGATAACTTTTAAAACTAATATCAAAATCCTAAATTCTAATATTTGATCACAAAAAATTCATTATTCTTCACACACACTGAACCCATAAAACAAAAGGAAAAACACATCCCGAAAATCAATCTTATCGAGAGATAACTGAATTATCATTAAGTGATACATTAAACATGGTTTTAAAATGTTATTTGATATGAGAAACATGAAAGGATCATCATCTATGTGTCACACCATTCATGTTATTTACTACCACTTTTTCCCTATCATCTATAACAATTAAAAGAAAATTTCTCTATTAAGGTCCATAGACCCCATTCCCATTTGGAATGATGCATACTGAAAGTTATAAATGTACCCCTTCTATAACTTTAAATATTTTAGATTTAATTAAATAATTCTAGGATAAAAATTTAAAATTAGTTATTAAGAAATATTTCTTAATTTTTAGAAAAAATACCAACAAAAATTTCTATAAAAAAAAATAAACACTAACCTTAAGAAATTAATCAACATCATTTTATCAATTTCTTATTTGTACCCACCTTTCACCATTATATTCCATTAATACAATCTTATCTTTTTCAATTCAAATTCCATTATCATAGAATAATTTTTCCCATCCATTTAAACAATTAAATTTTACATTTTATCAATTCTCTTAAATAATCCATCGTAACTATAATTCCATCCCCTAGTTTGCGACCAATAAGTAGTGCCCAGACTAGGGAATTCACTACTATGACCATAGCCATGCCTCCCCATATGCCATAAGATTCTTGTATAGCATTAAGGGACTAAATTGTTAATGTGGGGAGACTATACCTACTTATGATATTATTAGTAAGAGAAAAAAACAAAAAATATCCATCATAACAATTAGAGTATACAAAATAAATAAACACAATCTTGCTATATTGAATGCAAATATGGGGGAAATCAGTCATACAAACTCATGGTCATTCTAGGAAAGAACAATTGATTACCCTTTGATCTGATCATGTATATAGAATAAATAAAAGGAATAAAATTACTTGTCTCTATATACATTCATGAACCATACCTAATCTATCTTCTAAATCTTCCCAATCTATCTAGCTGAATGTTGCAATCTTGAACCTCTGCCTAACCTAAACCTAAGAACAATGAAGTCTTCTTGGATACCCAAGTGACAGGGCCACTCGATAATGGTGTGAGTACAACTCAGTTGGGAACCACCAATATAGTCCCTAACATAACCAGAGAATATATTATATGAACAAGTGATATGATATACTGAATAAATAATTAAACAATGGAAGCGTAAATAAAAAAACATCATCGATCCTGGGGTTTTATCATGAAACATAAGGTAGACTGTACCTTATTCATCCAGTGATGGTTTATATTCTAGAACGACACACAACTATTCTAATCAATATCATTCCCATATAATATTCTTAATAGAAATTCCAAGGTGATTATATAGTATCAGGATCAATGACCAATTTTTATTAGTAACTTTGGGAAATCATATAAACCTGAATGCTGAATCCTTGCATAATTTTCATTCCATATAGACCATAATGATGGATCCAGGTGAACTTCCTAAGTAATTATAAATCAATAGGCAACACAACCAAATCCATGGGAATTTTCAAAGGAATTGTAAATTCATCATGGCCAATAACTAGATATTAAGAGCACACCATATGAATCCCATAGTCGAAATAATTGAATCATAGGTAACCACTTGGTAATTCAACTTAAAGTCTTTAGGGAAATGAATCCATCCCATAATAACTCATATAATGGAAGACATGAGGGTTTTCCATCCACCCAACCTGACTTGAACATTCAAGTTCATCCTCTCAGTAGCATGATGAGGGGATCCTCTATCTCACCATTTCAAACCAAAAATACCCAGATCCACCATTCCTTAAACAAAAACATAGTGGTCCCTGTGGCCTACACAAAAAAACAAGAAGAAGGGGTTAAGGTATTAATTTATTTATGATAATGGTTTATTTATTTTATGACTGATATAATAAATTTACACCAAGTAAGACAAGAAATAAACTTTGAAATAATTGGGTAAGATGATTACCACTTCTTGGAAAGTCCTCATTAGGTTACAAATTAAGCCTTAATGGGATGGAATTAGGGAAAAAACCAGAGATCAAAAGAATGAAGTAATATTGGAATGTTTTTAGATAGGTCTTGTAAGATATATAGGGCTTAAATTTTGTGAATAAAGGATGAGAATAGGTGCACATGTATAAGTGAGTAGAGGAACACACATGGAATTACATAAATGATTTAAATAATATAATGTCACTCTATAGTTAAAGTTCCAAAAAATTGGACATGAAATAGAATTTAAGATATTACCTGGTTATAGAATCTTCATCCTATAAGATTCAGTCATGTTTATTTTTAATTTTTACAGTTATCAATTAGTTTAACCCACTGGTAAATCCATTTTAATCCTAATTTTGGTAACTAGTTTTTATTTCTTTTATTATTCATTATGAATAAAAAATAATTTAACCCTATTAAATTATAAAAATTATGATAATTAAAAATATTTAATCCATTTTATATGATTAAAATTCTATAACTGGACAAAATTATTTTTAAAATAAGTTTCAAAAATGCATCAATTCTTTTTAAGAAAAACTCATTATTAAGAATAAAACTAAATTTATTATTTTTCAATGACTAGTAAAAATCATAATATGAATGTTAAAAATTATGATTGAATATATAATAAATTTAATTATTTAAAATAATTCATAAATTGAGATTAATTTAATTTATTAAGATAAAAATGCATTATGCATATAATTTGTTTTAAAAAAACTTCTATTGTACCTTCAAATGATTATATATTAATTTATCTCAAATTAAATCCCAATAGATTCATTATATATATATATATAAGAATTTATTTTAAAAAATTAAGTTAGTTATATTCTTACCCACCAATACAACAATTAGGGGGAACATTAGAATAAATAATAATATTTTAATAGTTTAGTGTGGTGTGTCTAAACTCGATGTTTGATGTAAAGAAAGCTATCAATTAAATCCAATTTACATAAAGTAAAATTAATTATAAAATATAAGGGTTTTACATTATTCCACCTTATAATAATTTCACCCAAAAAATTAATTCACTATGATACAAACAGTTTATGATACTTTTTCCTCATCACATCTTTGAGTTCCCACACAACTTCCTCAAATTTATGGTTTCACCACAAAACTTTGACCAGTTAAGTGGTCTTGTTCAAGATCAATTTCTATATTAGATACATAATATCCAATATTTTTTTCTCTGAAGAGAAACCATGTTTTAGTGGGATAAACTTTGAGTTCAGTACATGTGAAGGATCTGGTATGTAATTACTCTTGAGATATAAATATAACACGTAGTAAAGTTTATATTGATTTACTATAAGCACCACATGATAAAAAACTATACCAATAAGATCAAGAATTTATAATGTATTCATATATATATGTATCATCTTTCCATACTTACCAAATCTCATAAGATACATACAAGGATATATTTATAGGAATACTGTGTCACCAACATTGAACTTTATATCTCACTGATGATTGTTATTGTAAATTCTCTATTGACTCTGAGCAACCATGATGTGTTATTGAATGGATCTAACATTTTATACCATTTCCTCACCTATATATAGTTCTAATAACATTCATTATATAACTTTTTCATATAAAATTTTCATTATACACTTCCTGAAATTAAGGTCTTCGTAAAGATATATCGAATTGATTGAGTGAAGGTTGTTGCTATAAGAAAACTCAAACCAATAATAGTGGAGATAACATCCTCCTTTAAAATCCATATAAATTTATATCAAAATATAATCAAGGGTTTTAATTTTCCTCTTAGGCTCTCCATATATCAAAAAATGATATATACTTCTAATGTTTATCTCTATATTCAAAGATTGTTGAATACTCCTACAAATATTTGTGTTAAACCTTGGACCCAAATAAAATATAATTAAATGCGGTAATCTATAGAATGTAACAAAATTTTTAGTATATATCTGGGAAATATGACCAAAATAGAAATTTTATCCTATTGCAACGAAATGTATGGACTTCATATGGTGATCTACTATAACCCATATAACATTATAGACTTTATATATTTTTGGTATTCTGATGACAAAATCCATTGTGATGTTTTCCCATTTCCAATATGGTGGGTGTAATGTTTTTAACATCCCTTTATAAGTTTTTCTACCACTCATAACTCACTAACATACCAGGAATGAAGATATGTTCTTCACAAAAACCCATTTCATGTTGTCCAACTAGAAATTTATTTTTATATATTTATACAACATTATACATATTGGATCAATAGTTACTGATGAACCTTGAGATTAAATCATAATATCCTTCAAAAAATATGTTATTGAAGTGATACATACCCAATTCTAGAAACATATCATTCCATTACAGTCATGGTTGAAAAAATGAAAATTCCTTACCTTCTCCTGTAGTTCTGAATTATCTTTATAAACATCCTTTTTCCTAATATGGATGGATGATTTAAAAATCACCTAAGAAATAGAAAAAAAATCCACTATCCTCAAGATTTCATCATCCATATTCTTGAAATATTTATGTATTAGATCTATTTGAATCCACAAAATTAAAAAACTGGCATGGTATTTCTAACTTAGAGAATCATCCACATGTTAGAATGGTTTATATTGACCTGTATTGATGAATTTGGGCAGACCATGATCATCGTATACATTATAATTGACCGCTAATTCAATGGTGTTTCCTCTATGGTGAGTTTTTTGGGTTACACGGGCTGCACACCACTACATGGGGGTCTGTAGGATAAAGTCTCCATGAACTAAATTTGTGGGAACTATAGAAACTCTAACTAGATAAAGCAGTTATAAACAATTATACTAATAGGGGATTTTATTAGTGTAGACTTACTATAGAGTCATGTGGTAGAGGTTTTGTATATCTACAGATATCCTAAAATCAATACTATAGATTCTTTTAATTAGGTGGCTATAGTATTATATCACAATATATATACTTTATGGTGGTTAGAACTATAAAAATATGGGTTATTAGATCACAACACTACATTATGATCTCATTTCAATCTTGGGTTTTAGACTCTGAGACTATGCCATAAAATTATGATCTCAGATTTTATTGAATTGTTTCCTCCCTGTAGATAGAGTGATTATTCCGAGAGCACATAAATCCATATGTCCTATGATATTCTTATCATTATTTTGGGTTTCTCCATTTTACTATTTTTTTGATTAATTTTTGCTTTTAAATACCTATATTTATAAACACCACCTTTTTTTCTTTACCAAGGTGGTAATGTATTGAGTTTTCAGAATCATTAATCAATGACACTATCATGAAACAGACTAGGATTCCATCTTATCTGACACCCAACCTCGCCTGAGATAAGGTGTGAAGGTTTTTCCTAATCCCCATGGGCTAGAATCTATTGTCGGGTATCAATGATATCTCGATGGGAATAACTTATCCAAATAAACATCCAAATGAAACAAAAAAAACAAACAAATTATGCAACACAAAACAAGGGGATCTGATAAATACTGAACATTAAATACACAATCATATCCAAGTACAATGATAACTAATAAGAAATAAACTACCAAATAAAACTAAACCAAACCGAAACTAACACAATCTCCACATTACCTCTTAGTCACCACCATCCACCAACAAACCTGCTCCATAGGAAACCTAAACCAGAAACATGAACGTTAAAGTAGCTCATTCTTTCCGATGTCGAGTGGAACAAGTAGGGTGTGAGCATAAGCATATCAATAGGTAAGCACCATATATTCCAAACATTTCCTTTTTAAAAATATTCTAAACACAAGTTTTAAATACATTTAGAAAATATGTTTTTATTATTTAAAGAACCCATCACAGATTTCCAATTTTTAAAAAACACACAAAACTTTCCTATTTTCAAACATGTTTCCATTTTATGAACAACAATTTACCAAACCAACAAAAAAGAAGAATCAAACGAGGTGATCAGAAAGAGATTATGCTGAAAATAAGGTCAATAAAACAAGATGAAACAAGCTTACATCACTGGTGAAATAGGTACAACAAAATAAAATAGAACATACAGATAATAATTATGGTAATTTTCTAAACAACACTTGAAGAAATCCCTAGACGTGCTTAGTATGGACTCATCTTTTGGAATATGGAGTATCTCTATAGTCAATAACCAACATACCACTATAAAAAAACCAATATGGTGGAATTTCCCACCTGGATTATCAGAAAATATATTGGGAAATAACCCGTATAATTGGGGTCGATAAGAAACCTTCACTCAAACTTCTAGATGACACCCATGAATCCCATGATAATAGCTCTTGGTGAGTAGGGAGGTCCTCACATACATGGATCAAATTGAAACCCACAACCACCATTATTACCTAACTCAAACACTAACACCGCCGATGAGATGGCCCTCTCCTTAGAGGTTCAACTATAGAGGTTCCCATCACCCAACAATCCATTAACGAATGCTAATTGGACCTTCACATCACATGAGTTTCAAAACCAATTTCCAAAACATCTCAAGGTACCAACCAGGTTGTTAAATTTTTTCCAAACCAAATCCATTTTTCCAAAGCCAATTTCAAATCCAATATAAATACACAACACACTAGAAAGGTTCCAAATAGGCCTTCATGACATTTATAATCCAAACCATACTTCAAGATGCCAAATGGTCCACGATTTAAGAAACACATTTGAAACCATCCTTGAATTTGTTTGAAGATCAAGTAACCAATTATAATGCTCTAGGGGTTTTAGAAGAACCATTTTAGAAATAAGGGTGAAGAAAAAGGAAAAGGGATAGGGGATGAGTGTTTTAAAAATCGAGTTCATGGGAGATATTCTCACAAGGAAAACATTATAATTTGTGATCCCATCTATATGTTCACCATGTGAAAATATGTATGTTACCCCTCCAAAGTTTCACTAAAAACAACACCACATTTATAAAAAATTATAATTTAATGAAAAAAGTGATTTTGAACCATTTTATACACAACAATCAACCATAAAGAGACACCTAAACTACACAATATATTAAATTAACAATGAAACCCAAATTACCAAAAATAACTAAATACAAACACAATCCCAAGCACCTAATTTAATTTCCAAAGGCCAAATGACATTTTATCAAACACTTTATAAGCATGTATATATAGACAAAATTAAGAAAACCTTTTTTAAACCAATTTTCATCAAAATGCCATGTTGAAATGCCTAAACCATTTACACTGACACATTACATGAAGAAACATCACATTTATAAAATAAATAAGAAATATCAAGCATCAATGGAACGTTTTGGAGAGGAAAATAATGGAAACAACTACCTCGACGACATGAAAACACAATGAAAATAATAGGGAAGGAAGAACTCAGTATAATAGATTCTATGCACACCCTAACATCAAATAAACACAACCCAGTCATTAACCCTAACCCTTAGGGTTCATCTAATAAGAAACCTCACCAATAGAAACTAATGAACTCGATAGATATGGAGAATAAGAGGAGAAAATTATCCAAAAACTAAGAGAAACTCAATTTAAGAACCATAGAGGGATTTAATGGTGAACATAGAGTATGGGAGGAGGTTTTTTTTGGATCCCCTTGGTGTACTTAGGTCAAGAAAAGGAGGAGGCACTAAATTTTGTGTTAAAACATACGAGGGGTAAGATGGGAATGTAAGGTTTTTAATGATAAAGGAAACTCATATAGTTTGGTCCCATGGTTTGAAAAACCGAGTGATAACTGTGTTCACTATAGTAGAGATAGGGGACCCCGAATAGTTTTGGAAATCAAGATCCAACCATGCACCATAGTTCTATCAAAACATACAAAACCCCTCGAATGCTTAATACGTAATTTCCACTAACAGTTTACAACCCATAAACTATTCCCTTGACAAAAAAACAAGCCAAATAGTTACTCCATGGCCTCGAATGGGTTTTCCAAAACTGTTCACACAAGTTGTGATAAATAATCAAGAAAGAAGAAAAAGAACTAAAAATACACTTTCTAAGATCCTGACCTTATGCGAAGTTATGTTCTTTTCTAAATATTGGATAATATGCCTTGATTATGGATTATAAAATGTATATTGAGTGTATGAGGAGTTTTTAAAATGTTCCATGGGTGTGGGACTCGAAAGGAGGAGAAACGAGGTCAAATAGTGTATAGGGCATGGTTGGAGCATAGTTAGTGCAAAATGTATGGCTAGATCAGGAAATCATGTGGCATAGTGACCCCTTTAGATAGAGTCTAGTGCACAATTACCACATGTGTTTCCAAACCATGTGGGTTCCCCCCAGAAAACAATGTGGCTTGGCCCCTCTTGGAAAGAGAGAACCATGCGGTTGGTGCATGATTTGGATAACTGTGTGTCCAAATACTGCAACCCTTTAAAATTTGGGATTTCTAGTTTTTCCCTCATGATGCTATTTATTTATTCGCTGATATTTCACCCCATTTTATCCCCTATAGTTTTGGTGATTAACCAAACCCTCTGAGACTTCTAAGAGGTGATTCTCCTTAAATTCATTGGTGTTAAGAGTAAGTTTGGGTGCAAATTGAAGATCTGTGTGATACTAACACTCCTCTTTACTCTATTTTTTGGATTAGGGATTATAAAATCTATCATCTTCTTCCAAATCCCTAAAAACATCACTTTTATAAAAGATTCTAGGTTATGTATTTATCAGGTGTTTGATTTCTAATAAAGGGTGAAGATTAAGCAAGAATTAACTAATGGTCAAGAGGTAGGTGGTTATAAATATTTTTCTCATAGTCTTGATGTCTTATATGTGTATGTAGTTATTATTTTTCACTTCCAAGTTGTGTTATTATTTCTTAGGTTATGTAAAGTGATTTGGACTTTATATTGAGGTGTGATACCCTTCACAGACCATGTTGGGTTCATCGATGATGTGATACCAAACCTAGGATACCCATTGGGTAAGTAAAACCCTTGTAATTGGTGAAAAAAATTATCACACCATGGTATAGGGGTATTATAAGAGTGAATTGGTAGTAAAAATGTAATTTATGCCTGGGTAAGGATAATGGTTTGGCTAAACCAACATATATGTTGGATTTTTTAAATAATTGAAATGTTTTGAAATGAATTTTGATGGTATGTTTTTCACTTTTACTCAATTCTAGATTTATTGAACGAAAATGAAGTTTGAAAGTGAGAAACGTTTTGAAAGTATGTCTTGACCTCAAATTTATTCAAAAAGGGGATTTATAGGAGGTTTCAAATGTTTTTTAAAATTGAAACAAGATTCCTTATTTTTTTTAAATGGTTTAATGGTTGTTTTGGATGATTGAAATGGAAATTAAATCCTTTGTTCATGTTTTAGTTTTCAAAAAGAAGAACCATGTTTTAAAGGGGGGATTCAATATGATTTCAAATAAGTATTTGGAAATGTGTTTTATACCATGATGTGGTCTTAAAGTTCTATTGGGACCCTAGTAATTGAATTGATCCATGTAATAGTGAGATAGGGCCCATGAAAATTATATTGGCATGTTAACATGGTTATGAAATGAGCTAAATGATGAATGTGCATAGTTGGTGACATAGCATAAGAGAGTGTTAGAAATAATGAATTTATGTGTTAAATAGTTATGAGTTTTGTTGGTGGAAGTGAAATATTTTGTAAATAAGATTAATATTATTTGTGTTTAATTAAAAATGGGGCATAAGGGAGTGTTTAGTATAATAAAGGAACGTTAATGAGTTACGAATTATAAATGGTAAATGTGTTAATGGGTTAAGGCATGGTGATGATTTGTATGTTGATTGAAATGTGAATTGTAAATGATATGTGTATTGATTGTGAGTGGATTGTGATATGGTATATATGGTAAATGGATAAATAAGCATGTTCACATGGATTGGTAGTTTTGGGGTATTGGAATTGAGGATGTACTCCCATGGGTTAGGTTAGACCGAGGCTCTAAACCCCACCCCATAATACATGGGTTAGGGAAGGGGACTGAGGTAATATGCTCCTAATAGCTTCATTTTATGAGAATTCTTGGACCGAGGCTCTAAGGTAAGTGTGATGTATTTTTTATTAAACATTTTATCCCTATTGAGATAGGGAACCTGGCCTATTCCTTATGCATAGTAATTGACCATATTAAGTCATGGTGTAAATGATGTAAATACCTAACCCATGGAATAAATTATGAGAATGAATCAAGTGAATATTGTTAACAAATGGGTATGTGATAGTTTGTGATTAATGAACACCCCATGTGGTTAGAAGTGTGCATAACCCCATGTGACTTAACTTGGACTCATAGTGTGACCTAAGTTAGTTTTCTTGTTTGGTTGAATATAGATAATTTAATGGATAAAATGAATATTAGATAATTACTTAAATGATTTTCCTTATTTCCTTGTTTACTTGTTGCACTTTTTCTCTGCATACACTATTGTATAGACTGTTTATTACTTTAGACATCATTGTTGGTGGCCTATTGAGTTTTACTTAGACCTTGTTCGGGCCACCATGGCACTTGGGCACCTAAGAAGATGCTACTTGTTTTCAGATATAGGTTTAGGACATGGACTTAGTGTTTGGTTCTATATAGGATGATAGTTTGGAGCATGAGAGGTCAGGACATGGTTAGAACTCGGTTCCGGGTCCAGAGTCTTTGATAGTTTTGGTATTGGATTATATTTTTTGACTACTTGGCATGCAGTGTATTGACTAGATTTTTGTTATAGATTTTTCACTTGGTTTCCTATAGGTTTTTGTTATATTTTGTCCATTTTATTGTTCCTATTGGTTATTTTATTTGTTGATGTTACTTCTATTGTGGATGCACTCTTATAAGCGGGTATAATTTCCTCATGTTTCTCTTTAAGACTCGCATTGCTAGTTGGAAACTTATAGCATATGGGGAGGTGTTACTGAGGCCATGTGGTGACCCGGCTCAGAGCACCAGTTATAGTGGATTTTGTGTCGGGTATGTTACAAAGTGGTATTAGAGTAGGTTGTATTTTTTATTACAATTTGGTCATGGTATAGTGGAGACTAGGATCTTGTTGAATTTTGGTAATGAGCTCATTCCTGGGTGCATGTATCCCCACATATGAGGGAAAACCAAGTTTCTAGGGGTGAAAAATGATGTGTTATTCTATTTTGTACATTTGATTGATGTTTCCACTCTGGGTGGCATACTTGGATGTAATGTTATTGATTTATGAGTTTCATCTCTTGGGTTGTTGCAGGAATAAATGGTGTTTGAGTTTCTTCATTATGATAGGCACATATGATAGATAAGTCATATGTACGTTGCCTATGATTGAGTTTGGAATGACTTGATGATAAACCAAGTGGGTATAAAAAGTAAAATTGAGTGAAATGATGAGTGTTGAAAAGTGGGATAAAAAAGGTTTTGAGAAATGTAAATCCTTAAGTAAGGAAAAGGGGAAATGTTTTGAAATGTGATTTTGAATAAAACTATATTTCTGAAATGCTAGGATTTTCTTGAATGTATAAATGCTTGGGTTTTAAAAATGAAAAGTTTTTAATAGTGAAATTATGGGTTTTAATGGTAATGTCTAATTAAGAGGTTGAATGGAAGAATAATGGAACTTTTAGGGACACCAATGGTGGTAATCCCTTGTGTTGGTTGTTGAAACTATGTATATGTAGTTTGGGAAGTGAGATTACCATAGTTTGAGACCTTAGGTTATGGGATGTGAGACCTTGATGAGTTAGGTGTTCCGGTTAATGGGATATTTAGTGTTGCGTCCATGGTTAGGTTGTGACCTTGATGTTATGAAATGGAAGTTGTTAATGTGAATGTGGAAACTCTTATAGATTGAGACAGTTTGAGTTTTTTTTGACCCTAGAGTGGGTGTTTAGTTTGTGGTGCCAGTGTACGCGTGCCAGTATCTTGTGTATGGGACCTAGAGTAAATGGTTTTTTGGTGCATTAGACACAGTGTGTTTGGAACAGGGTTAGGATGACTGCTATGAACAGCCGGTTTCTAGAGGTTCAGTGTGTATGTCTTAGAGAGAGGGACAACGACCTTACATATTGTGGATCTAGTTTTTGGGGCTGGTATCATTTGAATTTTGAGCACGACCTATGAGAGGGGTTAGTCGGGGTGTTAGTGCTTTTAAGTGCATGTTACATAGGTAGATGTTTCGAATCATGGTAATGGCAGACAGAGAGTGTTTCCTAGTGTGGGATTAACCTAGATGGATAATTGGAAACACTACTAAAAAATCAGCATTTAACAGCTCTGGTATTTATCAGCACTAATGAAAACACTAATAAATTTAACCATTTATCAGCGATTTGTTTTTAGTGCTGATAAAGGTCCGAATAAATGGAAGAAAATAATTAAATAAATAAAAAATAAATAATGAGTTTATTAAAAAAATATTATAAATTTTATAAATTAAATAATTATTGATAAAAATGAATAAATTGATTATACTATATATAAATTATAAATACAATAAAATAGTATGTATTAATTATATAGATATGAAAAATGAAAATTAAAAAATTAAAAATTAAAAATAAGTAAATTGATAAAAATAATAAAATTTTATTAATTAGATGATTGTTGATAATGTTAATAAATAGTATATATTAAATATAAAGATATATTTTAATGTATATAAATATTATTTATATATTACAAAATATTTATGCACTTTACATTAAATAGTCATATATTTAGTGAATAATGTTTTATAATTAAAAATTAATATGAATTAAAAATACAGACTAATTGCATAGAGTAGTGGACATATAGTTCAATATCGTTTGATTTTTCAATTTAATATAGATCAAATGTGTGTTATATTAATTTCAAATATATTTAATTAATGCATTTTTATTCACAATGCACACACACAAAACATATCTATTTTTTTCAATATTATTAAAGTGTACTTAGTTTTAATTAATTCAATTTCACTCATTTTTAATATGCATGCACTAAAAATTATATATTCATTAATAATGTTAAAAAAATATTTATAAATAAATATATTCATAAATAAATATATTCATAAATAAATATATTTAAAAATGTACATACTATATTTAGAAAATTATATATTTATAATTAGAAATAAACAAATATTTTTTTAAAGTATTTATATAATTACAAATAAATAATTATATATTTAAATAAATATTAAATTTATAAAACATTTACACAAATAATGAATATATTTACTATATTTATATTTATATATATTTATTATATATATATAGTTCTATAATTATATATAATGATAGAAATGTTATTTTTAAAAAATATTTATATAAATATAAATAAATATATATATATTTAAATAATTATAAAATTATAATTAATATATTTAAATAAGAAATATATTTACTATATTTGAATTTATATATATTTATTAAGTATATATATATTTACAAATTTTTTATTTATAATAATAATTATAAACCCTTTATCAGTGCTTAAGTAATAAGTGTTGATAAAAGAAATCTTTATCAGTGCTTTCTTTTTCGCTGATAATGATGAGACTTTATCAGCTCTAAAAAATACCCATAAAAGTCATATTTATTAGTTCTAAAACTTTAACGCTGATAAATATGCTTCTTATCTATGCTTAAATAATAAGTACTGATAACATGACTCTTTATCAGCACTTTTAAAAAAAATTGATAAAAGTGTCCCAGTATAATTAAAAAAACCTAACCTTTTACAAAACCATCAAGATATCAGAAGATTTCCATGGAATCCACCCATTGTTGATGCACATCCTTGGTGAATCGAATCTCGAATCACAAAAACCCACTTGAATCACACAAACCCATTGCCTCTAGTTTCTTGAACATCGTCCAGCATCCAGTGTTCAGTTGTAGTTATGGTTTCTGAAGAAAACATCAAGATCTAGATCTGAGGGTCTCAAATTGTCTTCAACCTAGTGAGGTAGACCTATGTTTTCTTTTGTAGGTGTTGAGCAATGTATTGTTTTCAAACAAATAAAAATAATGTTTTTTAAAGGGGGAGATTATTTTAAATAATACTCTGTCTCTTTATGATGATTTTGATGCTCACAAATACCCTTAATTATTTACTAATTATTTCGTTGAGTATTTTGCAGGAATTTATTTTATATAACGAGATTTTATACTTCATTTATTCCGAGATCAATTTTAGCGTATTCTGGAATCACTGTAGCGCGAGATCAATTTTAGCGCGTACTGGAATCACTGTTCATACCCTACGTTGATGAACGTAACGTATGGATGAAAAGTTTACTTTTTATGTTATTTTGAAACGTATGGTTAATGAACCTTACGTTGTTGAAAAGTATGGAAGAAGAACATTACGTTTGGAAGGAACCTTACGTTTTCGTTGTTGGACAAGTATGGAAGAGAAACCATACGTTAGTTTTCAGTGTTGAGTTTGTTTCTCAAAAGTATGGATCATCAACCTTACTTTTATAATCAACCGTACGTTCTTTGGAGAGTTGAAGCAAGACAAAGTATGGATGATCAACCCTACGTTTGAATGCTGAAGAGAAAGTATGTATGTTCAACCTTACGTTCTGAACCTTACGTTTGGAGCCACGTCATCAACCCTACGTTTGGCGTCGGGATATTTTTGACAGACGATATTTCCTTTTGAATTAGTCAATCAAGCGGATTATTAGGCGGATTTCGAGTCGATTCTTAAGTACGACTTTGACTGAATCAGAGACGGTTTACAACGGATTAATGATTGATTTAAACGGAGCTTTTTATGCCGATTCTTCAGGGGAGTTACAACGGCTCTGTTATTTCATTTAATATCGCGAATCTAAAGGAGATTTTCATGGATCTATTTATGCGGAAGATTTTCTCATTTTTAAATATATGTTCTATCTTGGAAACTTCGGAGATATATATATGCACAGGAAAGTGTGTGATAATTATTATTGATCTTTTAACAAGCAAGAAACAGAGACTGTGAAAGCGTTCTTTTCTGGTGATCGAGAAGAAGCGTAAATCCTTTTTACCGAAAGAAGATCTTGATAGCAGATTCACGTGTTCTACATCGACTATCTGTTGTGAATCTACTGCTGCTGAAGTTGTGAAGTTTCTGATAATATCTATTGCAACTGGATCGACTCAGAACTGTTTTGATTACAGATCTTTATTTTCTGAAGACGACGATCTATCTATTGTCAATTGCATTCTGTTGCAATTGTGAAGAACAACTGGAGAAGTGTTTCTTTATCGAAACTCTTTTTATTTTTGAGTGATCAGCTTCTCGTTCTAAGCTGTGTAGGTTCGTGTTTGAACCAGGAAGGCTGTGTGTGCCTGAATCTTGTAAAGGTGTCAACTGCCTGTACTCAGTTGTGGACAGGTCTGTGGAAACGAGGACCAGATAGTGAAAATCGCCAAGCTCGTGGATTTGAGCGTTGGTGGAGTGGACTAGGGGCCTTCTGTTCCCCGAACCACTATACATTCGTGTGTTCATGCTTTTACTTTTTTCGCTGCATATTTAATCATGCAAAAGCATAGTGAACAGAATTTGTCTAAATTGAAGAGATTGTAATAATTTGAAAAAGACACAATTCACCCCCCTCTTGTGTATAATCCGTAGATTCAGATCCAACAATTGGTATCAGAGGAGGAGCTTCTTATTTTTAAAGTCTTATCAAGCTAGAAGTATTTAAAGATTATACAGAGTGTATCATGGCTGATATGAGAGAGGGAATGTCAATGGTCAGAGAACCTTACTTTAATGGAGATAATTATGGCTGCTGGAAATCACGTATGATTATTTATCTGAAAAATCTTGGTTACAGAGTCTATTCAAAGATTCTGACTCCCTATGAAATTCCTGAAAATCCCGATACATGGAGTGCTGCTACAGAGGCTGAGTATGACATAAATTCAAAAGCTATGAATGCAATCATCTGTGGTCTAGGACCAGATGAATTTAACAGAGTATCTCAATGCCCGACTGCATATGAAATGTGGCAAACAATAGCTGTTGCTTATGAAGGAACAGATAATGTAAGACAGATGAGATATGCAACTGCTAAGTTAAAATTCGATACTTTTAGAATGATTGAAGGAGAGAGCATCACTCAGATGAATGGAAGATTGACAGAAATTGTCAATAATATAACAGCTTTAGGAGAACCAATCAAGCAGGCTGATCAAGCGTTGAAGGTACTGAGAGTACTTCCTACTCGATGGAATGGAATCTCTGCAGCAATCAGACAATCAACTTCTGTTAAAGATCTAACTATGAGAGAACTGATTGGTACACTGATGATGTACGAAGCTGAAATGCAAGATGAGGTAAATGAGCATAAAGTCTACATAAAAAGGGAAAATACTGCTTTGAAAGTGACTTCTCAACAAAAGGATAGAAAGATGAAGAACAGAGAAGTGAGTGCTAAATCAGAAAGCTCTGATGCTTCAAATTCAGACGAAGAACTGGCTCAGCTAGCCAGAAAATTCAGAAAGTTCTACAGTAAGAAGAAAGACTTCAAGAAATCCTTTAAGAAGGATAGCAAGGAAGTGAGATGTTATGAATGCAAAAAGATGGGACATATCAGACCGGATTGCCCAAAATTGAAAGATGCAAAGAAGAAGAAATTCTTCAAAAGAGATGATTATGAGCAGAAAGACAAGAAAGCTATGAAAGCTACTTGGAGTGTTTCTGAAGACTCAAGTAATTCTTCTGAATCATGCTCAGAGAAGGAGGAAGCCAATTTAAAAGCAAATATGTGTTTCATGGCTGAAACTGATGAGGTACACTCATACTATTCCTCTGACTCAAATAATGAATCAAACTCTGAAACAAGCCTCTCAAATAAAAAACTTGCAGCTTACTGCAATATGCTTGAAGAAAGGTATGACTCATTATTTAATAAATATAAATCTATAAAGAACTTGTACAAAGCTATTTCAGATGAGAGAAATACTTTGCTAAAACAACATAAGGAATTAATTGACAAATACAATTCTGCTGAATCAAATAAAATTAATTTTGAATCAAAAATAAAAACTCTACAGGATGAAGTAGAATCTTATAAAACGGCTGCATTAATTTTTACAAAAGGAGAAAACACCTTAAATGAGATACTTGGAAAAACTGTAATTAAAAATGAAAGGTTTGGAATTGGAAGTAAAGGAGAAAAACCTAAGTTATACAAAAATTATTTTGTTCCTAGCACTAAACAGGTCATTTGTAACTACTGTGGAACAAGAGGTCATATAGCTAAAAACTGTTTTCTAAGACAACCTCAGATATGTGGAATTAAGAAAGCTTATATTTCCAACGATCTATATGATTCAATCAATTTTAAGAAAACAAAGCAAATCTGGATACCCAGATCACTGCTTGCTAACACTCCTGGACCCAACAAAATATGGGTACCAAAGCAATTTGTTTGAATGTCTTTGCAGGTAGCAGGTCACCAAAGAAAGAAAGAAATATGGTATATGGACAGTGGCTGCTCAAGACACATGAGTGGAACTTCAGCTAATTTCTCTTCTCTTACTCGAAAGGAAGGAGGACTTGTCACCTTTGGTGACAATGCCAAAGGAATGATTATTGGTATTGGAACAGTTGGAGATCCAGAGACAGTCTCAATCAACAAAGTACTTTATGTACAAGGGTTAAAACACAATCTGATAAGTATCTCTCAACTCTGTGATGATGGATACACTGTTGATTTTACTAACAATAGTTGTACTGTTTCTAAAGATAAACTGTTTAAGTTTAGAGCACCCAGAACTGATAATGTTTATACTTTGGATTTGTATTCCTTGTGTAAACAACAAGTAAACTGCTTAACTGCTAATATAAGTGAATCCTGGATCTGGCATAGAAGACTTGGTCATTGCAATATATATGCTTTACATAAATTATCTAAGAAACATCTAGTTTCTGATTTGCCTAGTCTCAAATTTGAAAATGACAGATTCTGTGATGCATGTCAGCTTGGCAAGCAACACAAATCATCATTCAAATCTATTAATAAAGTTGCTACAACTAAACCTCTAGAACTTATCCATATGGATTTGTTTGGACCTTCAAGAGTAGCAAGTTTAGCTGGTAAATTATATGTTTATGTATTAGTTGATGATTACTCTAGATTTACTTGGATTTTCTTTTTGAAATTTAAAAGTGAAGCTTTTAGTTTATTTGAAGGTTTTTGTAAATCTATTCAAAATGAAAAAGGTTTTAATATAATCTCATTGAGAAGTGATCATGGTGGAGAATTTGAGAACCAGGAATTTAATTCCTTTTTCTCAAACATGGGTATTAAACACACCTTCTCTGCTCCAAGAACACCTCAACAGAATGGGATTGTAGAAAGAAGAAATAGAACTATTCAAGAAATGGCTAGAACTATGTTAAATGAATATAGCCTACCTATATATTTCTGGGCAGAAGCTGTTAATACAGCTTGTTATATAATGAATAGAATTTTAATAAGACCTATTTTGAAAAAGACACCCTATGAACTATGGAATAACAGAAAACCTAAAGTAAATTACTTTAAAGTTTTTGGATGCAAGGTTTACATCTTGAATACCAAAGATAATCTTGGTAAATTTGATCCAAAATCTGATAAAGGTATTTTCTTAGGATATTCTGCAACCTCCAAATCTTATAGAGTCTATAATAAAAAGTCAAGGATTGTTGAAGAATCAGTTCATGTGAAATTTGATGAATCTGATCCTTTTGAGAAAAGGATAGAACAAATAGATGAACCTGATTCTAATGAAAACATGAGACCTGAGAATTTAAAGAATGATTTTGAAAATGATATAAAAGAAATTCAGTCCAGTTCAGAAGAACATGATACTGAAGAACCTTTGAATGTAATGCCTAGACAGTCTAGAACCTCAAAGAATCAACCTTTAGAATCTGTGATAGGTGACTTAGAGACTGGTATTCAAACTAGAAGAAACTTTGGAAACATAGTTGAATTCTCTGCTTTCCTATCCCAACAAGAACCTAAGACCATAGAAGAAGCCTTAGATGATGAGAGCTGGGTAATAGCAATGCAAGATGAATTGAATCAGTTCAAGAGAAATAAGGTTTGGGAATTAGTTGAAAGACCACATGATTATCCAGTAATAGGAACTAAATGGGTCTTTAGGAATAAACAGGATGATCAAGGGATAATAACTAGAAATAAAGCAAGATTAGTAGCTAAAGGATATAATCAAGAAGAAGGAATAGATTATGATGAGACCTTTGCACCTGTAGCCAGGTTAGAAGCCATTAGAATCCTTTTAGCCTATGCATCTTATATGAATTTTAAATTATTTCAGATGGATGTTAAATCTGCCTTTTTAAATGGTTATTTAATGGAGGAAGTTTATGTTGAGCAACCTCCTGGTTTTGAAAATTCTCAAAAACCAGATTCTGTTTTCAAACTTACTAAAGCTCTTTATGGCCTTAAACAAGCACCTAGAGCTTGGTATGAAAGACTAAGTTCTTTTCTTTTGAAAAATGATTTTACTGTTGGACTAGCAGATCCAACACTCTAAGAAAACTGTGAAAAATAATGTTTTGTTAGTACAAATTTATGTTGATGATGTAATTTTTGGATCGACCAATAAAATTCTTTGTCATGAATTTTCAGAATTAATGCAAAAAGAATTTGAAATGAGTATGATGGGAGAATTAAATTTCTTTTTGGGTCTTCAAATATTTCAAAAAGATTTTGGAAATGTTTTAAATCAATGCCAATACATTACTGATTTACTTAAGAAATTTGGGCTTGAAAACAGCAAGACATTTACAACTCCTATGTGTACTAATATAAAACTTGATTTGGATGAAACTGGAAAATCAGTGGACAACAAGTTATATAGAGGTATGATTGGTAGTTTGTTATATCTTACTGCTAGTAGACCAGATATAATGTATTCAGTATGTCTTTGTGCTCGATTTCAATCAAATCCCAAAGAATCCCACTTAACTGCTGTTAAAAGAATTTTTAGATATTTAAAAGTGACTATTTATCAATCTCTGCTTTATCCAAAAACCTCTGATTTTAATTTAATTTCATATTCAGATGCTGACTTTGGAAGCTGTAGATTAGATAGGAAGAGTACTTCAGGAACATGTCACTTTTTAGGAAAGTCTTTAGTATCATGGTCTAGTAAGAAACAACACTCAGTTGCCCTGTCAACAGCCGAGGCAGAATATGTGTCTGCAGGTAGTTGCTGTGCACAGGTGTTGTGGATGAAAAACACTCTTATGGACTTTGGATTAAATTTCAATAATACGCCTATTTTATGTGATAATACTAGTGCAATTAATATTTCAAAAAATCCTATTAGTCATTCTAGAACTAAGCACATTGATATAAGACATCACTTTTTAAGAGATCATGTGTTAAAAAAGGATATATTTTTAGAATTCGTAAATACAGAAAATCAATTAGCAGATATTTTTACTAAACCACTTCCCACGGCAAGGTTTGAATTTATTAAGGGGGAGTTAGGTTTATTTAATTTTAAATAGTTTCTTTTTAATCTTATTCTGTTTTCGAATTCTGTTTAATTTTTTTTTTGTTTCCCGCTATAAGTAATTTTATTTTGTTTTAAATAAAAGTAATGATTAGTGATTACACGGGAATCAAGGCTGTCAGAACCGTTTCACCTTCTAAACTGTTTCACCTTTTTCGGAAACCCTTTCGAAAACCTAAAACCGCACATCTGCTCCAAAACCCTTTTCTGAATCTTCAAACCCTAAACTTACGAACCTTCAGAAATCGTTGTTGAAATGGCAAAGACTAAGCGTCCAGATGAAGCCGAGAGCAGTGCTGCAAAGAAATCTAAAGTAGTTGGTCGGAAAATTCGGCAAGGTAAAGTCATCGATTTAGAATGGCTGTTTGAAACTAATTTACTGTTGAAGCAAGCGCTATCGTTTCAAAGCCTTGAGCAAGCTTTTAATAGTGAAAACTCTGAGTTTCTATATGAGGCAGAAATGCGACATTTCTTTAGAACTGTTCAGTTTAGCCTTGGAGATACGGAGGACCGTTTGTTGGCTCAAATAGAGGATAAGGACTTTTCCATATCATATGTAGAGATAAGTCAAATTCTTAACTGCCCTCATGAAGGAGTTTTTCATTTCGATTTACGGAATATTAGAGATTCTGTACATAAGTCTGAAGACATTATGTCTTTTCTGTTTGGAACCAAAGTGATAAAGAAGATGTTGATTAAAGATTTGGAACCTGATCAGAAAATCTTGGTAAAGTTTGTTCAGACTGGTTTAGCACCAAGGATGGCTGAGATGGAGAAAATTCTGTACCCTGACATGTACATAATGTATCTTCTGATGTGTGATATTAAGTTTAATTTTCCTCGATTTATGATAAGATATCTGAGATACTGCTGTCAGAGTGAAGCAAGAATGACCTTTTTCCCTTATGGAAGGTTCATTTCTTTGTTGTTGTTTAAAAGAGGTATGATCAGATTGGTCGATGCTGGGGTGAAATGTCACCACAGTAATGTTTTTAATGCTGGGACTTTGAGGAAAGTCGGATACTTCTGGAGCACAATTAAAGGAAAACTCTTACCTGTTGGAGCTGAGGAAGACTCGGAGAGTGCTCAGGCTCAACCTGCTAAGTCCAAGGAGGGACAAGCAGAATCAAGGGTTAGTACAGTGGCAAGGAGAATTCGCTTTGAGATGGAGGAAGTTGAGGAAGAGAGAAGTCAAGAAGGACTTCAATCTAGAAGGAAGAGGTCAATTGATGAAGAAATTATCTCTCCTGTCTTGAAATCTTCTGAACCTGTAATTTCTTATTCATTTGTGAGAGAAGCTGTTGTGGAGAGGACTGCACCGATAGAGGAACTAGTAGCTCAATCGGAAATTCAGCTAGAATCTCAAACTGCTGCTGTGGCTGTTGAAGAAGCAATTCCACAAGAACAACTTATGGAGGCAGTGCCTGGTGAAGAAGTGGCCCGATCTCAAGAAGTTCATGAAGATATTGTTCTTGATCATTCAGTAGAAGTCAGAGAGACTAGTGTTCGTGATGAACATACTTCTGAAGCTAATACAGAAGTACTTCAGGAAGAATTTTCAGTGGAAGAATTTCAGGCTTCAAAAGCTAGTTCAGTGGATCAACCTTGTCAGGACAAGGACAAAGAACAATCAGATGCAGATTCTTTACCACTTGCCTTGCCTCATCAACCTATTTCTGAACATGAGAATAGAGCACAGGGTGCCCCTGATTTGAGAAAAGAAGAAGTTGTTGAGTTATACAAGTGTATCTCTCAGTTGGAATCTGAGAATGATAGTCTCAGAAATTCTCTGAACTTAGAGCAATTGAAGTTTCAGAAGCTGAAAGAATGTACTGTTTCAAGACAGGAAGTAGATTTGTTTAAGACTGATATGTTGCATGCTGTTGATCAGTTAAAATCAGATATGATAAAGAAAAATGAATTGGCTGAGATGAAGATTTACATGGAGAATAAATTTGAATCTGTTGCAAATAGTGCTGTGAGTGGATCAGGTTCTTCACCTGATTTGATTCGACGATTTCAAGCAATTACTAGAGCACTGAGCAATATGAGTGACAGATTACACGATCTTCAGTGTAATAGTGCCCCTTTGTCAGTTTTGCTGGATAATCAGAAATTTTTAGTGGATCAGTTGACATCTGGAGAGCAACCGATTAGGATTCTTTTGAATCAGTTATCCGAGAAGCTGACTCTTTTTGTTGAAAAAGAAGAAAGAATGCATGAGTTTTTTAGAGTTAATTTGATTGAAGATATTCATATGACTCAAGAGAACAGAGATCTTATCATCAAGTTAGGAGATGGGATGATGAAGAGGCTTCGAGAACAGTTTACAGAGATCAAGACCGTAATTCAAAGGAGATAGACACCTTTTTCCCTCTCTTATCCCTACACCTTGATTCCTCTGTATATCACTGTCGTTTTTATATAATAGCTTGTGAATGAAAATTCTTTTCTTATCTTTTTTGTTTTGTTATTTATTGATTTATGATTAAGTTAGCCAGTATAAGAAATTCACTTATTCATACACAGTTAATTATAGCATTTACTTATAGTTCAGTGCAATATTGAATGTGTTCAAATCCGTAATTTTTCATTCTTTTTGATATCACAAAAAGGGGGAGAATTTGGATAAACACAACATTTAAATTCATTCGTTTCCTATGAAGAAATTTGGATATATAGGAGAGCATTTGGATATATACGACATTTATCTTTTATCTATTTGAAAATTTATTTTTTATGGGGGAGTTATGGGGGAGAAATTTTATAGTTAAATATTGTTTTTAATCCTTTCAAAATTCTAAAATTTTATAAAACTTTTTTTAATAAAGATTGCAATTAAATTTGTTCTATTATTTTATGGGTTTTGTGATCATCAAAAAGGGGGAGATTGTTGAGCAATGTATTGTTTTCAAACAAATCAAAATAATGTTTTTTAAAGGGGGAGATTATTTTAAATAATACTCTGTCTCTTTATGATGATTTTGATGCTCACAAATACCCTTAATTATTTACTAATTATTTCGTTGAGTATTTTGCAGGAATTTATTTTATATAACGAGATTTTATACTTCATTTATTCCGAGATCAATTTTAGCGTATTCTGGAATCACTGTAGCGCGAGATCAATTTTAGCGCGTACTGGAATCACTGTTCATACCCTACGTTGATGAACGTAACGTATGGATGAAAAGTTTACTTTTTATGTTATTTTGAAACGTATGGTTAATGAACCTTACGTTGTTGAAAAGTATGGAAGAAGAACATTACGTTTGGAAGGAACCTTACGTTTTCGTTGTTGGACAAGTATGGAAGAGAAACCATACGTTAGTTTTCAGTGTTGAGTTTGTTTCTCAAAAGTATGGATCATCAACCTTACTTTTATAATCAACCGTACGTTCTTTGGAGAGTTGAAGCAAGACAAAGTATGGATGATCAACCCTACGTTTGAATGCTGAAGAGAAAGTATGTATGTTCAACCTTACGTTCTGAACCTTACGTTTGGAGCCACGTCATCAACCCTACGTTTGGCGTCGGGATATTTTTGACAGACGATATTTCCTTTTGAATTAGTCAATCAAGCGGATTATTAGGCGGATTTCGAGTCGATTCTTAAGTACGACTTTGACTGAATCAGAGACGGTTTACAACGGATTAATGATTGATTTAAACGGAGCTTTTTATGCCGATTCTTCAGGGGAGTTACAACGGATCTGTTATTTCATTTAATATCGCGAATCTAAAGGAGATTTTCATGGATCTATTGATGCGGAAGATTTTCTCATTTTTAAATATATGTTCTATCTTGGAAACTTCGGAGATATATATATGCACAGGAAAGTGTGTGATAATTATTATTGATCTTTTAACAAGCAAGAAACAGAGACTGTGAAAGCGTTCTTTTCTGGTGATCGAGAAGAAGCGTAAATCCTTTTTACCGAAAGAAGATCTTGATAGCAGATTCACGTGTTCTACATCGACTATCTGTTGTGAATCTACTGCTGCTGAAGTTGTGAAGTTTCTGATAATATCTATTGCAACTGGATCGACTCAGAACTGTTTTGATTACAGATCTTTATTTTCTGAAGACGACGATCTATCTATTGTCAATTGCATTCTGTTGCAATTGTGAAGAACAACTGGAGAAGTGTTTCTTTATCGAAACTCTTTTTATTTTTGAGTGATCAGCTTCTCGTTCTAAGCTGTGTAGGTTCGTGTTTGAACCAGGAAGGCTGTGTGTGCCTGAATCTTGTAAAGGTGTCAACTGCCTGTACTCAGTTGTGGACAGGTCTGTGGAAACGAGGACCAGATAGTGAAAATCGCCAAGCTCGTGGATTTGAGCGTTGGTGGAGTGGACTAGGGGCCTTCTGTTCCCCGAACCACTATACATTCGTGTGTTCATGCTTTTACTTTTTTCGCTGCATATTTAATCGTGCAAAAGCATAGTGAACAGAATTTGTCTAAATTGAAGAGATTGTAATAATTTGAAAAAGACACAATTCACCCCCCTCTTGTGTATAATCCGTAGATTCAGATCCAACAGTAGGTTCCTATTTTCTTCCATTATTTGTCATTTCAAGATCTGGATCTGAGGGTTTTTGTTTATCCTATATAGGTTCTAATTTTGTTTCTGTATGTGTGCTTTGGTTATTGTATTATGTTTTATTTTGTTCGTGATTCGTTGTTTGCTTGATTATTGTTTTGGATATCATATTTTAGACTTTTTAAATTGTTATTTTGAATTAATTTGCTTCACTGTCTATATTTATACCCCAGATTTCATTGCTATTTTGAATTAATTTTCTTTATAGGTTCCAAGAAAATTGATTTAGCAAACAAATTCTCAGTCTAATGATGGTGAAAAGCATCAACAGAAGTAGATTTTATGCAATTCATGTAAGGGAATTTATTTATTTAAATTATCTTTTAATATTCTTATATAAAAATTTTTTATTAAAAATTTATTTTCTCAAAATTGTGTTGTTTTATTTTAAGATAAATCTTAGTAATGGTGATACCATATTTATTTGTTTTCAATGGCTCTCTATTTTCAAAATTAGTATTGTTTATTTATTTATTTTACTATAGTGTGATATTCTTCTGTAAGGGTTACATATATTTTTATCAATTTATGTTTATTTTATAAATATATATACATATATATATATATGTGTGTGTGTGTGCGTGTGTGTATAAATATATATCTTTCTACCTATTTATATGTGTTTTCAGAACTTATAATGTAAGGGTTGTTTTATAATTATTTATTCACAAATTATGGTTCTTGATTTCCAAATTAAGAATGAGATATATTTATTTTCATTACAAAATATGTTTAAATGTGCATCTTTTTATAATTACATGTATTATAAATTCCATGATATATATATATATATATGTGTGTGTTTAAATGTGTATGGGATTGACGTTGTAAGGGTTAGTGTGTTTTTCTCCTTTGTTTCTGATATATCTTGTTGATGTATATCATTGCTTTATGCCAACCTCTTTATGGACCTCCCCAAAATCTCAAGTATGGTTCAATGTATATTATATGGCCTTTCTAGAATCCTTAGGTTGCTACATCATTTGTTCCAAAAAATAGAATGGAAGTTATCAAATTCTATATATTATAAATTATTTTTTAGTATTCATCATTTTAGGTGTATATATACACTTTAGGTCAATATATATATTTATTTAATTGTAATATAATTTATACTTAAATAAAATATAAAATATTTTAAACTCATGTTACTTTCAAAATAATAAAATTAGGTAACTATATATACATTTTTTTGAAATAATTAAACTTTCCAAAAGTTAAATATGTATATTTTATACACAATTTCCCAAAATAATTAATTATTTATAATTAATGTAATTTAAAAATTATTATTATTAGTATTTTTTAAGTTTCATTAGAAAAAATAGAATTATATATATACATCAAATAATATATTTTATATTTAAATAAATTTAAATATGGTAAATTATATATATATATTATTATATTCAAATAAAGTTACTAATATAATACATATATATATATATAACATATATATATATATATATAATATTTAGGTAGATTTAATTTATTTATCTATGTATCGAATGAGGAGTGACCTCCATTTTATAGTTTTTAACGGTCGAAGGTGTGGACCCTATTTAGGTTTATTTTATATTAGGGTAAGTATGAATGAAGAACGCACCTCCATCGACCTCTTTTTCCAATCATATAAAACCATATCTTTTTTTTAAAATAAGACGTATTAAAAAACCCATTTTTATTAAAAAATAATATAAAAAAATCCTAAACAATTATTTTATTAAAGTTTTATTCAAATCCTTGTGGATAAATTTGAGGATGAAAATGAAAGTAATTCATCGTTAACTCTGCATCCACGTCAAATAAAATAAATTAATTTTATTAACACACACTAATTAGCTAAAATTACGTTGTAGAAACCTATGTCCCTCAGGCTGCGCAACACTATAGTTTTGTATTCCGATTCTTCCATCTCCACCATCTCCATTTCTTTCTACTCATACACTCAATCATTTATCTAGTTGTGTGGGGATTTTTTCTAGAAGGAGTTAGTGGCAATGGAGGCATAAAGTTAATAACTAGTTTTAATGGTGTAATTCATAGAAATGGGAGGCATTACTACTTTTAGACAACACAATGAAGTAAATGGGAGGCATTTCCCCTTGTACTTCATTGTGTTCTCTAAAAGGGGAATACCTCCCATTTGTGAGAATTACACCATTGAAAATAGTTGTTAACTCGACATATCAATTTTCACTAAATCCTTACAAAGAAAATCTCCACACAACCATATAAATGGTAGAGTGAATGGTGAGAACAAAATGGAGAGGATGGAGATGAAAGAATCATAATACGCAACTGTAGTGTTGTACATCCTAGGGGTTTAGGGTTGCTACAATATAATTTCAGCTGACGTGTGTATGTTACTAAAATTAATTTATTTTATTTTACATGGAGGCATAGTTAATAATGAATTAATTTCATTTTTATCCTCAAATTTATCCACAAGTATTCGAATAAAAATTTTATTAAAATAATTGGTTAAGGATTTTTTTATAATGTTTTTTCGATAAAACTTGTTTTTTTAATAGGTTTTATTTTATTTAAAAATGATAGGGTTTTATATTATTATAAAAAGAGGTATATTGAAGAATTTTTTTCATTAAAAGTTAGTTAAATGATCCATATATCATTTGAGATGTGTAGGAATCAGCATCACCTCAATTCGACACATGGTGTGACTGTTATGACTCATTGTGTCTGTTATAAGTTTAAAATTGACTATTTAGTTCAAGAATTATCACTCATTTAAAACAAAGAAAACTTTCTCAGATTTTATTAATAATAGAGGACATAGATTTATAATTCCTTTTTGATGCGTAGGAATTGATCTCATGTCAAACTGATACACGATGTGATCGGTGTTGGTCAAAGTGTGTGTTTCCAATTTAAAATGGAATTTTATTAAACAATGTGGCATACTAAAAACCAAGAAAACACATTTTGATTGATTTTATACTTTATGAAAATTATCTATAAGTCATTTTAGATGTTTAGGAATCATTTGTACTTCAATATGATGTACGGTGTGATCGGTGTGACTTCAAGTGCACCTTTTTATTTAAAAATGACATCAATTTTAATAAAAAGGATAATTGAACTACTCAAAACCAAGAAAACACATTTATATTGTTTTGATACTTTATAGAAATGATCCATAAGTTATTTATCACATGTATAAATCAGCCACACCTCAATCTGATGCATGGTGTCCCTGGTATAACTCAATGTGTCCATTATCAGTTTAAAATCGACTGTATAATTCAAAAAATGCCACTCACTGAAAACTGAGCAAACATGCTGAGATTTTCATGATAATTTAGGAAATTGATTCATAATTCATTTGTGAATTGTATGAATCAGTCTGAAATCAACCCAAAACACGATGTGATTGGTAAGAGTCAAAGTGTATGTTTCCAGTTTAAAATGTCATGTTAGTAAAAATATACAAGTGACGTACTCAATACTGAGTAAACACATTCAGATTGTTTTGATACTTTATGAAAATTATCCATAATTAATTTGGGAAATTTAAGAATTATCTACACCTCAATATGATACATGGTATGACTAATATGACACAAACTGAATCTTTTTATTTAAAATTAAAATCAATTTTAGTAAAAAGGAAAACTCACCTACTCAAAAATGAGAAAATGCATTTTAATTATTTTGATACTTTAGTACAATGATCCATAAGTCATTTTTTATATATAGTAATCACTTGAACTTCAATACAATTCATTGTGTGACTGGTATGACTATGAGTGTGTTTTTTCAACATATAAGTATCATTTTAGTTTAAAACGTGCATCACATCGCTAAAACCGAGAAAACGATCTGAGATTGTTTTCTATTCATTTATATTCTATACTCAATCAATGATGACCCTTTAATTGGGACATCACAATCATTTCATGTTATACCCAATGTATACAATGTCTTGTATGTTATAGGGGACCATAAAGAGGGGATATGGATTCTTGATAGAGGAACCCAATCCTTGAAACCTTTAAAAAAGAAAGAGAGTTCAATGAGAAGGTAAATTTTTTTTTAATATGTTATGTTTTTCCTCATAATATTATAAGTTCTATAATGCAATAACATAATCTAAATTAAATGTTTGACTACTGATACAGAGAATGTATTGTACACATGATGATGTTACCAATCCCTCTGGAGAACAAACTACAAAGAAGGAAACCCTTTGGAAATATGTAAAGGTAATGTTATGATATAATTTCTCTATTTTACTAAAAAATTATATAATGAAACGTTGATTTAATTTTTGTTATTCCTTATATAGTTTTTTTATTTTAGAATATTTTTGTCCATGTCTCATGACTTTGAAAGAAGAGAAATGACTCTGTATCTGCTCAATCACAGAGGTAATATTGATGTTTTTATAGTAAAATAATTTCAAATAGAATTAATTTATTGTTTAATGTATATTATTAATTTATTTATTTTTAGTATTACTCACATAATAATTGTTTTCTTATATAGGTGGATTCTTTTTTTCGAGTTGGGGTGGTTTTTCCATCTTTCATGCATTTTAGCAGGAAAACATCTACATACTTCTTCTCCCGTAAAACATTTTCACCCCTAAAATATTGTATTTATCAGTTTCTTTCATGTTATAACCAGTATTTTTGCAGGAAGTGAAATGATGCTGCTTATGCTCAATTATAGAGGTAATCATAATGTTTGAAAAGTAAAATAGTTTTCTATATAATTAATATATTATTTCATAATTATGTTTAATTTATTTATTTTTATTATTACTCAAATAATAATTTTTTTCTTATACAGTGGATTCTTTTGTTCGAGTTGGGGTGGTATGTGCATCTTTCATGCCTTTATACACCAAAACATCCACAAACTTCACCTCTATCAAAACCTTTACACCCCTATAGTGGTGAATTTATCAATTTCTTTCAAGTTTCCTCCACTGCCTATGTAGGAAGAGCAAAGACACCGCCTTTAGTCAATTACATAGTTAATCTTGATGTTTTCATAATAAAAACATTATCCATGGAATTAATGTATTCTTTCATATTTATATTTAATTTATATCTTTTTAGTATTACTCATATAATAATTGTCGTCTTATAAATTTGGATTCATTTGTTCGATTTGCGGTTCTCTTCCCATATTTCATGACATTCTACATCAAAACATCCATAGAATTCTTCTCCCTCAAAACCTTTCAACCATATTGTTTTGACATTTATAACTTTCCTTAAATTTCCCTCCACTACTCAATCAGAGAGGTAATCATGATATTTTCATAGAAAAATCATTATCCATAGAATTAATGTATTATTTCATATTTATGTTTAATTTATTTATTTTTATTATTACTCATAATGATTATTTTCTTATATAGGTGGATTTTTCTTGATTTGATGTGGTTTGTTTGAAGCTTCTCATGCAGTGTTGGTGGTTCGACAACGAAATTCAATGAAAATCATGGTAACATTGACAGTTAGAATTTTTTGATACTTTGGAACATGTAAGAATCCGATTCACCTCAATCCAATACATGATGTGATTGGTATGACTCTAAGTACTTCTTTCCATTTAAAAATGAAATTAATTTTAATAACAATACCACTAAATCATTGTGTCTATTATCTGTTTAAAATCAATATTTGCTGTTAAAAAGTGTCACTCATTTAAAATCAACCAAACATTCTCGAAGTTTCTTGATAATTTAGGGAATCAATTCATAAATTATTAGTGATGTGTCGGAATCAATCTCACATAAAATCAATGCATGATGTGATCCGTATGAGTCAAAGTGTGCGTCTTAAGTTTAAAATGACATTTTAGTAAAAAAGAAAAGTGTCATACTCAAAAGTGATAAAACACATTCAGATTGTTTTGATACTTTAGGAAAAAAATCAATAAGTGATTTAAAATTTGTAGGAATCAGCCTCACCTCAATCCAATGCACAGTGTGATCGTTATAACTCTAAGTGTATCTTTATTTAAAATTAACATCAATTTTAGTAAAAAAACAAAATGACCTACTCAAAGCCGAACAAATAAATTCAAATTATTTTGATACTTTTGAAAAATGATAAATAATTTATTTGAGAAATTAATGAATCATTTAAACCTAAATTTGATATATGGTGTGACCGGTATGACTCCACATGCATGTTTTTATTTAAAATTGACATCAATTTTAGTAAGAAGTCCAACTAACCTACTCAAAATCGAGAAAACGCATTCAAATTGTTTAAATACATTAGGAAAATTATCCATAATTCATTTTTAATGTATAGTAGTCATCCTAACCTCAATTCAATGTAAAATGTGATTAGTGTGAGTCAAAGTTCATGTTTCAATTTTAAAATGCCATTTTAGTAAAAATAAAAGTGACGTACTCAAAACCAAGAAAAACATTTAGATTATTTTTATAATTTTTGAAAGTGATCCATAATTCATTTAGGACAAGTAAGAATCCACCACACCTTAATCCGATGCACGGTGTGACCGGTATGACTCAAAGTTCATCTTTTTATTTAAAATTGTCATCAATTTTAGTAAAATGTAAAATTTTCCTACTCAAAACTGAGAAAAAGAATTCAAGTTATTTTAAAACTTTACTAGAATGGTCCATAAGTCCCTTTTTATGTGTAGGAATCATCCACACCTCAATAAGATACATGATGTGCCCGATATGACTCAAATCGTATGTTATCATCTTAAAATCGACATTTTAGTTCAAAACGTTTCACTCACTGAAAACCAATCAAATGCACTTGAATTTTATTAAAAATTTAGGAAAACTATTCATAAGTCATTTGAGACATGTAGTAATCTTTTTCCCATCAAACTAATACACGATGTGATTGGAATGAGTCAAAATTGCGTGTTTTCGGTTTAAAAAGAAATTTTAGTAAAAAATAAAAAAAACAAACCCAAAACTGGGAAAGCAGATTCATATTGTTTTGATACATTAGAAAAATGATACAAATGTCATTTGGGACGTTTTTGAATCAACCTCAACAAAATTGGATGCATGTTATGACCGGTATGACTCCAAGATCATCGTTTTATTTAAAATTGACATCAATTTTAGTAAAATTAGCACTTTCTATTAATTAATTTATTTATATTATTACTAATATAAAAATTGGTTACTTATATAGGTGATTTATTTTGGTCTATCATGGGTGGTTTATTCCAAAATATCATGTTTCGGGTTAGGATTAAAAGAAAAAGGAACATTGATGTTTTGGAATGTATGTAATAATTTGTATTTATGTAATTGTATAATCCAATGTTTGAAATATATATAATATAGTTTGTTTTCTTGTGTTTGTGTTATAAATTTAAATTCATTTAAATCTTGTATTGGTACTTGTTTTTTTTTTGATATCTGGTGTGTTTATGGTGATGCGGTGGGATGTTACAATACACTACAATGGTGTTTTAGTGTGCTGTTACAACACACTACAGTATGGACCTCTATCAGTGATTTTAAAAGAACTGATAAAGGTCTAATTTATTAGTGCTTCTATGATAACTGATAAAAGGTCTTTTATTAGTTCTTTTATAAGCACAGATAATGGTATACTTTATCAGCGATGATAAAATACCCTTTATCAACACTGATAAATGGTTCCTTTAGCAGCACCAAATTAAAGCACTAATAAATTATTCATTGATAAATGCTTTCAAAATTTCTTATAAATGTCACATTTATCAGTTATTTATTTATTTCCAATAAAGGACCCCTTTAGCAACACTTTTTCAGTGCTAATAAAATATAAGGGCTTATAACCTCGCTCATGTAGTCAACATTTTTCAAGCGCTGTTAAAGGCCTGTTTTGTAGTAGCGAAAGGTTAATAGTTTTAGGATATGCATATTGAGTTGTTCTATAGGTTTAAAATCTTGTGAAATTGAGGTTATCCTAGAGGGAAGTAATCAAAGTGTTTCAGGTGCCTTGGAATATGAAGAAGGTGGCTGCTTCAGAGGTGAAATTGATGCACAGAGGGTACCATCGTGTTTTGGTAAAAGTGTATATTTATTCCTTGGACTCACCGTAGGGAATCAATTGGGCACTTAAATTTGGTTAAAAAGGTGTGTAATAATGGAAAGATTTTTTTGGATACCTGAAACTATGGTTTTATGGAGTTTGGTGTGGGAAACAATGCTAGTTTGGGACATACAAGGAAAGGGTGATCAAAGTGTCAATGGGTTCTTTTTTTAGGACACCAAGGTGAGGGTGGTCATGAATTTGGGCTATTTATAGGATTGACCCATTATTTGGTTGAGATATTGGTAAATCCTTGGGTTTAATGAGGCTGGAGGAATAAGTGGTATGATCAGTTATCTAAGTGGATGTTTGGGCCTAGCTTGGGTGGTGTACTGCTTGTGTCATCTAGAGTTCGGTTCTGCGTATAGTCACAGGATAGTGTAAAAACTTGAAGGTCTCAATTAGTATTGAGTGAGGGGCATGAGTTAGGGATGCATGATTCCATTTGAATATGTTCCCAAGTTATTTGAAAGTAAATGCATGTGTTTTTTGTGGAATAAAAGCGGAGAGGCCCTGGTAGTGAGAGAGACCGATTGGTTTTGTACCAGTGAACTAAATAATTTTGTATCTATTATGATCATTGGTAACATGAAATAAGAAATTGAGTGGGGTGATGATTGTCATGACCCGACCCTACCAGGGCTTGAGTCGCAACTACCCCAAGCCCGCCTCCATAGGCCAGAGGTTGGCAACCAGTGCCGAAGGCTAAACAACTCAGAGAGGCATTTTCCTAAGTACCAGTATACACACACACACGCAAACCACTCAATGAAAAAGTGCAGAGTAAAAGGGAAATTAATGTTCCAACTTCTATATATAAACCAGAAAAGTGAATCAACATCTAACAGTACAAAGAAAAAGCTGAAGTTAAACTGAAAAGAAAAAGGAAAAAACCCACGACCAACAAGAAAAGTGCCAAAACCCGGTAATAGGTGAACAAAAGTAAACAGCTGGGAGAGTCCCACACCTGGAAACCGACTACGACCACCACACACAGTCAAGGCTCCCAAACTCCTAAGCTCAGCTGAAGTCACAATCCACCTGTCTATCGTCTACAAGGGCACACCAAGTGCGGGAAAATCCCAAGTAGGGGTGAGTATAAAAATACTCAGTAGAATACCCTGAAGGCTCGAGGGAGTGACAAAATAAGTACCAAAGGTTGAGCAGTAGATCGAACAAGGAATAGTAAAGTAGTACAACAGAGAGTGCAGTAAAGAGTATAACAAGGAGTGCACTAGAGTAACAGTAGAGAGTCCAACTCAACCCAATAAGAGAAAGGAGGCAGACTCATCCAGACACAAGGAGCTGGAAACAGTGAGAAGATGAACTTCTCAATGAGTCTTCGCTACCTATAGTAGGAGAGTAGACTCGTCTAACCACGATAAGCAATACATAGAAAGCACGTGGCATACCCCGCGCATCTTCTCCTCTCTTAGAGGGAGAGTAACCAAGCCCAAGAAGTGGGTACTGGAACAAGGTATATACATATATATATGCTCTATCAAGAAACCCGAACAAGATCGTAAGGGGATCTTCATCCCGTAGCTCAGCCCAAGAAAGTGAGTATCCAACAGTCCCAGAAGTAAACACCATCGATGCCCAGCATCCCGCACGTCTTCCCCAAACTGCAAGTCAAGGGGCGCAAATCACCACACCTTGACACTCTCTGATTTGGGCGGCACAAACTCACCCGCATGGTTTTAGGTTGCGTCTCAAGGACGCGTCTCGGTGGGGAGAGCGCCTCTCGTACTTGAGAGTTCTGGGGGAATGTCAAACCACACCTCGTCACTGTCCCGTAGTTGAGAGGTCTCCTCAACGTCGATAGGTGACCCCCAGCCCAGCCCCGCTGGAGGGTAATCCCTAGAAGTCGATGGGTTCCCACTGGAGGGAGACCCAGGAAAAGTCGATGGGTGCCACAATGCCCAGTCCCATAAAAGGGTAATACACTAGAGGGAGACCTGACTAAATTCATCGATGAGTCCCAATGCCCAGTCCCATAAAAGGGTACTATACTGGAGGGAGGCTCAGAACCAACATCGGGAACCACTTCCCAGCCCAACTGGAGATAAACCTGGCATCGGGGACCACTTCCCAGCCCCACTGGAGGTAAAACCAGAACCTCTCTGGCCATCCCTACTGGATGGTACTGCTCGATGAACACCGTTATACTGGCCATCCCTGCGGGATGGTAACTCACTGGCCATCCCTGCTGGATTGTACCGCTCTGGCCATCCCTGCTAGATGGTACTCCACTAGCCATCCCTGTTGGATGGTACATCACCGGCCAACCCTGCTGGAAACAACCTCCTGGCCAGACCTGCTAGAAACAACCTCCTGGCTATCCATACTGGAAACAACCTCCTAGGTAGAGGATCAGTGTCTTCATAATGTGTTAGTCACACCAAATCCACAAGAACTCTACTTGGGAACACGAAGTAACTCTGCCGGCCAAACCATTGAGAACAGAACCAGGGGAAAACCACTCAAGCCTGCTGGTCAAACAAATGAGAAGATAACAAGGGGGAAACTCAACCAGACTGGTCAAACAAGTGAGAATAGAACCAGGGGGAAACTCAACCCAGCTGGTCAAACAAACGAGAACAGAACCAGGGGGAAACTCAACCCGACTGGTCAAACAATCATGAACAGAGGGACCCTCTATGTCATGAGAGGTCAAGGATACACAAAGTAGAACATGGCACACACATGGGTCCCACACGACGTGTGGCCCCAAGTCAACTCCAACCAAGTGCACAAACATTCTCAGGTACAAACAACCACATGTACCTCTAAGCGTTCTCGCATACTCCCAGAGTATGCCACGTCTCCAGCCCAAAGGCTAACGTGCACATGACCCCCAACGTCAACGAGAAGGCATAAAAGTAACAACTCCAACATTCCCTCTCATCATCCTAGGAACAACCAACTACATCTCCTCAAACATTTACTTCACTCACACGGGAGTTCACGCGATCGCACACCAAGGGTTCGCTTCTGAACACAGCAAGAAGAACCGCCATCGGAGCACCCTTCATATTTGCACATTTTATAAGATCACATAAGAGGCTCTGCATGCCTGAATAGATTACACCGTTTTAATACTCGCAGAAAAACATGCGAGATAGACTATGTACTCGCCTCAAATGGATATCCGAAGGAAAATTCACCAACACCGCTTTACACCCGAACGACATCCCGTGATCCCGAGCCTCGATCCCAAAAATAGTCGGGCGCATCTCACTATTGCGATCCCCTTAGAAAAACATGTCAAAAGGACTACTCACTTGAGTGGAACAAATATTCGGAGAAAAAGATGCATTTCGTCAAACCGCACACGAGCGGTTCTATGTGGGACCCACACCCCGGTCCCAAAGCACAACGAATGGATCCCACCTTTTCGATCCTCTCGAAAAAGTACACAAGATGGACTATTCACTTTTCCAAAACAGACATCCGGTGATAAAGCTAGAAATCACTGCCAACTCCCAAAACGGCCCTCACGGGGCCCACACTTGTGTACTGAATTAAAGCGGGTGGATTTCACCATTGCGAAGCCGTCGGAAAAACAACCAGGATCGACTACTCGCACGCCCCGAACGGATGTCCGATGAAAACGTTGTAATGCGCTATGCTTAACTCGAAAGGCGGGCCGTGGGGCCCACGCCTCAACTCTAGATTCAATGCCTGAAAACCACACTGGAAAACTCCGTCTCAACGCCACGGTCACAACGCCACTGACGACGCTCACAACAGACATCAGATGTGTCCGCGCCGCCCAAAACAAGAACACCCAGAAAACACAAATTCACGTAAAGGCGTGCCGTGCCTCTGAGCCCCCGTCTCGGGATTTAAAAATTCTCAAGACCATCTCAAAAAGTTCGTCTTTACGCCAGGAAGGCACTGCCGCAGATAGCACACAAAATGGACACCCGTAATGAAATTTACGGGCGTTCGAAGAGGGGCACATCCCCTTGGGCTGGACCGGCAGGGGCCGGCCTGCGCTGGCCGTCCCGACTCACAGCACCGGCACGCTACTTAGCCACACGGCCTGGCACTGACCCATGGTGCACCGTAGACCGGCCCTCACGGGGCAGGTCATTTTGCCACATGATGACCCGCCGATGGCAGGTCTTGTTCCCCCGCGGGGTCGCGCGCCGCGACCCCGATCCTCCGCATCAACCGGCCGGTGCAGTCGGCCGGCCCTTCCGCTCTGCGGCCCCAGCTCGCCCGAAGGAGCCCCCTTATACCTTCCGCTGAAGCCACCCGCCCCGTCCTCTACTGCCGAGGGAGCCCCGCCGCCTGGAGCCTCCGCGCGGCACCGCCTGGGGCTACCGCGCGCTGCCGCCAACCTCCCTAGGCTGCCGGAAAACACCAAAACCCGCAATCTTCTACGGATGACTATGATCGCCTCCGAACTCGAAGTTCAATTCCGAAAAGTGATTCAGAAATATCAAAAAACATAATACACATTCATTGGATTTTCTATATATTTCAACAAATTTTCGATGCAATAATTCGAGCTCAAAGTAGATGCAGAAATTAAAAATGAAACCGCAACGATCCTACCTTGTTGGGCGTTGCCCGTCGCTTCAGGTGGGATCCGTCGTCGCCGCAACATATTAGAGAGGAGGAGGAGGAGGAGGAGGAGTTCCTCCTTCCATGGGAGGGTTTGTTCTAGGGGAAAACAAACAAAGAGAGGGTGGGAGAGAAGTGTTTAAATAGAAAACACTTAAACTCCCCGCCCGTCAGTCTCATACCTGGACCCTCATCAGGGTCAAGGTTAAGCTTTCCCTAGGGTAAACACCACCTCCCGAGCACAACAGAGGTCTCATAATTTTAATCCGAGGCCCCGTTAAAAAGTTATAAAACTTAACGCTCGAGGCCGCTAAATTATGAAAACGTCCCTGGCAGCATTTTTCCCAGAAGACCTGTTCCCATGAAAGTTACACCTTTCCTAGGGTAAACAGCACGTTCCAAACTCAATGGTGCCCTTGTTTTTCGTATCTGAGAAACCGTTTAAGAGATACCTGAGTTTAAACATTAAACAAATAAATTATTTATTTTAATTATCTGTTTAATGTTCCGTTAACCAGCGAGGGGTCCAAACGTCCCGCGTCGACATGCTTTATGTCGTTCCTAGGGTAAACACCCCATTTTGGACCCATCCACACACTCATATTTCTTATCTAGAACACCATTTATGAGTTATCTTATTTATTTGTCATTCCCTGTGTGAATTCACTGAAAACTTAATTCCGACCACACCGGGGCTCAAAATCGAACGCCGTCTGAAGGCGCTGCTCTTGAATAACATCAAGAATATTACAAAGTATTTTATAGAAAAAACTAGGTTCTTACAATGATAATGGTTCCAAAAATTTATGTTGTTCCATGACCACTTGGTAGAGGGTTGTGAGGTGGAAATGTGCTGGTTGGAGTTTCCTTTTGAGTTGTGGTTTTTTCATGTTGACAAGGAAATGGTGGGTAGGGAATCTCGATACATTTTATAGATTGAGGTGTCCTCTTGGTAAGAGGTAAAAGAGGTGGTAAATGGTTTATGGTAGTGTTCGTAATTGAGTTATTAGTGTACTTTCTCTAGTGATGATCATGTCCAATATCTTGACATTATCTTTGGTGTGTTACGATAGATCTGGATTTACACCTAACTACATAAATGTATTTTGGATGGGAATGAAGCCTCTTGGAGGAGATTCTCAAGGAGTAGTATGTGTATGGGAGACATATGGTGGGTGAGTATACTATCGACTGGTTATAGGATAGGTCCTTGGTATGGGTCATATGTCGAAGAATTTTGTGGGTATCATTCTCGAAAGCTGAGAACACGTATCAAGTAACATTGTTTTTTTCTTTTGAGAAAGGATGAATAGCCATGTCTGAGTTCATGGTTCATCTTGTGTTTTGAGGCATGAGCCACAATGGTAGAAATGGCTTGAGGAAAGTTGTGATAATGATACTCCTATGGTGGGGATCATTATGTTAAATCATGGATGTTTGGAGGAAGATATGAAGTGGATGTGATGGCATTGATATGCTAATAAGAAACTTGTGAGGTTCATGTTCGGGTTCCTTGGGAGGAAACTGGGTTGGCATTGAATGTGATGGTCGATCGAGCTGAGCGATGCCTTAGGGATTGGGATGATTCTAAAGGAAATAAAAGTGGTCACATTAGAGATGTATTGAGGGGTACTGTGGAAAAAGGATAATGGTTTGAAGTGTAGAGAATGTCATGATTTTGTAGTTTTATCGGACGTTGGGGATGACTTTGGAAGGTGCATGAAGATGATGGTGGTATTCCTTAAATGAAAAGGGGTTGTGTCCAGGTAAATTGGTGACATACCAATAATGGAAGTTGGGAATCCACATAGTGAGTTGATTGGGGATGTCCCAACTCAACTGGGAAAAAAGTAATGGATTTAGTGGGTTGTAATCCACATTTGGTTAACATTGGAAGGATAAGTGTGTTTTGGTAATGGTAAGGGGATCTGATGAAGAACCAAGTTAACTTAAATGAGTACGGATAATGGAGGTGTCCAATCTAGGTGGTTTATATGGAAGGTATAAATGCCAATGTTGGATGGTTCTCTTAGGGAATTTGGGGTGTTGTGTGAGGTGAAGCGCATTGGGTGAGTAGTGGAAGTTGAGTTAAGGTTTTGTTGGTATGTTTTTTTATTATGGAAGTGCTCAATTCTAGAAAAGGGGTTGTGAAATCTTAAAGTATATGGTGTAAAGAACCATGGAGTGAAATTATTCAATTAATGTTGTAACTAATAGTTTGAGTTGGCTATACTTGGGTGGGAGTCATCCCGATGTATCGGTTTTGGTGATGGGAATTGGCTCGAATGTTGATCAGTTTGGTCCCTTAAGATGAAGAGTATGTTGGGTTGTGCTTTTTAGATGTTCAAAAAATTGAGTTGTGTCTTTTGGGCCTCGAGTTATGTATTGGTTTAGGTCATAAGTTGTGTATGGAATCCAAATTATCCTTTGGATGACATCAGGTGTGGGTCACCATTAAAACTATATCTGGAGTAAGTAAGATGGCACCAATTTATTTGCGCCATAAGATGTGTAAAGGATCAGACCTAGAGTGTTTTGGTTGGTTACCCTAGGTTAATATAGTGACTCATGGGTATATTTATTTGTGGTGGTTCAGTGCTGTTTCCTAGACCCTTATCATGGGTTTTCTATGGTGATGATTAGTTTGAGGTAAATAATGTGTCCTTGAGAAGCACTGTGCTTATGATTATGGGCCAGGATGGGGGAAATGTTTTTGGGTAGGGTTGTTTCCTTTGTCTGAGCATTATTAAAACATGGCCATATTTATGGAGAAACTTTGTAGGTGAAGGTTTATTGTTGGGACTATGGTCTAATCTTTTGTTATAAAAAACTCACGAATACATGGAAGTGTGGCTCGAGGATGAGTCATTATAAGGTGGGGAGGTTGTAAGATCCCAACCTTATGTGAAAGTATGTTCATATTTAAATTTTGGTTAATCTACCTTGTTTATGTCTAATAAATAGTATCTTGAGTGTATACGGGGTTTTAGGAATGTTCTGGGGTTGTGGGACTCGAAGGGAGGAGAAAAGAGGCCAAACAGTGCATAGTGCACGGTTGGTGCACTATTAGTGTAAACAATGTTCCTGGACCAAGAAATCATGTGGCATGGAGACCCCTTTGGATAGAGGCTATCACACAGTTACTGCATGGTTTGGAAAACCATGCAGGTTCTCCTAGGAAATTGTATGGCTTTTCCCCTCTTGTATAGAGGGAGCTAAACAGTTGGCGCACGGTTTGGCTAAACGTGTAGCCAAACCATGTGTCCCTTAAAAAGTTTTAATTACTTGTTTCTTCCTCCCAATACTATTTATTTATTACCCAATTTTTTCACCCCATTTGACCACCTACAACTTGGTTGATGAAAAAAACCCTCCTAGACTTCCAATAGGTGATTCTCCTTCGATTCTTGGAAGTTTGGAGTGTGTTTGGATATGAATTAAAGATCTGGGTGATTCTAACACTCCTATTTGCTCAATTTACTAGATTAGGTCTTGTAGAATCTCTCCTCTTCTTCTGAATACATAAAACATTCATCTTTCTAGAATATTCTATGTTGGGGATTTAGTGGGTGTTTGAGTTCGAATCAAGGGTAGAGAATAATAAAGTGTTTGTCAACGGTCATGAGGTAGGTGGTCTTAACGTTTTTTCTCATAGTCTTGATGTGTTATATGTGTATGTAGTTGTTCCTTTCAGATTCCATGTTTCATTTTGATGTCTTGGGTTATGGAAAGTGATGTGGACCTTATATTGAGGTGTGATAACTTTCACGGACCCCATTGGGTTCGTCAATGATCTGAGACCAAACCAAGGCTACACTAGGGTAAGCCAAACCCTTGTTATTGGTGAACATAATTAGTAAACCTAGATATAGGGGTATTATAAGAGACAATGGGTTAAAAATTTTAATTGATGCATGGGTAAGGTTAATGGTTTGATTGAAACAATTTATAAGTTAGATTTAGTAAATGATTGAAAGGTTTTGAAATGATTTCTGGTGGTGTGTTTGGGGATTTGACCTGATTTTATCTTTATTGATGGAAAATGATTCTTGAAATTGAGAAATGTTTTAAAAGGATGTGTTGAACTCAATGTGATTCAAAATGGGTTTTCTAATAGATTTCAAATGGTGTTTGAAATGGGCACTAGGATCCTTATTTTGTGAAAATGGTTTAATGGTTGTTTTTGGATGGTTGAAATGGAAATGAAAGCCTTTGGGAATGTTTTAGTTTTCAAAAACAAAGACCTGTGTTTTAAAAAGGGTGGCTTAAAAATGATTTAAAATAAGTATTTAAAATTGTGTTTTATACCATGATGTGGTCTTAAAGGTCTGTTGGGACCCTAGTCATTGAATTTTTCCACAAGCTAGTGATATATGACCCGGGAAAATTATGTTGGCATGTTAACATGGTTATGAAATGAACTAAATTATGAATGTGCATAGTTGATGACATAACATAAGGGGGTGTTAGAAATAATGAATTTATGTGTTCAATAGTTATGGGTTGTGTTGGTATATGTGAAATATTTTGTAAATGAGATTAATGTTAACTGTGTTTAATTGACAATAGGGCATAAAGGAGTGTTTGGTATAAGAAAATTGGGTTAATGAGTTATTAATTATGTTAAATGTGTCAATGGGTTAAGTTGCGGTGATGATTTGTATGTTGATTGAAATGTGAACTATTAATTTTGTGTGTATTGATTTTGAATGAATTGTGACATGGTATATGTGGTAAAAAGATAAAGAAGAATGAGAACATGGCTTGGTAGTTGTGGGGTATTGAATTTGAGGATCTACACCCATAGGTCGACTGAGGCTCGAACCCCCCCATAATACATGGGTTATGGAAGGGTATTGAGGCTCTATTCCCCTAATGATTTGATTTTATGAGACTAACTAGACCGAGGCTCCAAGGTAAGTGAGATGTATTTGTTATTAAAATGTTTGTCCCTAGTGAGATAGGGAACTTGACCTATTCCCTTATGCATGGAAATTGACCATATTCAGTCATGGTATAAATGATGTAAATGCCTAACCCATAGAAGGAATTATTACAATGAATCAAGTGAATATTGTTAACTAATATGTATGTGATAGTTTTCGATTAGTGAACACCCCTTGTGGTTAATAGCGTGTGTAAACCCTTGTGCCTTGTCTTCGACTTTCATTGTGACCTAAGTTGGGTTTTTTGGTTGACTCTAGAGAACTTAATGGGTAAAATGAATATTAGATAATTAATTAAATGATTTTACTTATTTACTTATTTAATTTTCATACATATCCTCTCCATACACTACTTTATAAACTGGTTATTTATTTAGAAATTGTTTTTGGTTTCCTACGAGTTTTACTCAAACAATGTTAGGGCTGCGATGGAACTTGGATACTCAAGTAGACGCTACTTGTTTTCATGTATAGGTTCAAAATATGGACTTGGTGTTTAGTTTTGCATGGGATGACGAGTTGGATCATGGGAGGTTAGGACCATGTTGGGACTCAGGTCTAGGTCCAAATTCTTTAACAGGTTTGGTCTTAGTTTATATTGTTTGACTGCTTAGAATGTAGTTTATTCACTAGATTTTTGTTATATCTTGTTCAAAAGGATACCTATTGGTTTTATTCATGTGATTTAAATTTTATTATTCCTATCAGTTATTTTATCTTTTGATGCTACTTCTATTGTGGATTCTCTCTAAGAAGCATGTATAGTATCCCCATGTTTCTCTTTAAGACCTGTGTTTCTAGTCAGAAGCCTCTGGTGTATAAAGAGGCATGCATGAGGTTATGTAGTGAACCAGCTCAGGGAACTAGTAATATTGGATTACAGGTAAGGGATTTTATACCCTTGGCCTTAACATGACACATAGTTAACCCCCAAACTATGAACACAAACCATGCATAGGCTAAGAAGCCACCTAGAAACTCCGAAACTCAAACAATCAAGCTGGGAGCTCAACCTAAACCACAACCAAAAGAACAAAATCCAAGAAAAGAATAAAATAAAAGAAATACTAGGGTTAGGGTGTGATAATTTTCCCCACCCAAAAAACCATTTTCCACTATAAAGTCACCCAACCACATGAGAAACAAAGATCAATCTCAAAACAAGACAAAATCAAATAAGAAAATGGTCTATGATGTGACCTTTGTCATAAAAAGTCACACCTGACCAATTATAGAGAAAACCACAACATGAAAACCATGTGTGAATAAGATAAGGTCCTACCCACATCAAGAAACCATCTAGCATCCATCAACACCGGGACCGAGAACTCCCCACACAATCCAAACCTCAATACAAGGGGAAACAAATGAAAGGTATTCAAATCAAACACCAAACCCAAGCTATGATTTATCTTTTCCACAAAGAACAAACATCTCTAAAGGTATTAAATCCAAAAAAAGTCTAGGAACACAAAAGAAAGAACAAATAATCAAAGAATCACATTCAGAAAGGCACAACCATTCAAATTACATGGGATCAAGACAACCATGATTTTATGACAAAAGAATGAACTTAAAACAGCAACAAAAACTAAAAAAGTGAAAATTAAACCATATCTACTCCAAAACTGGAGACAAAAGCTAGAATAAGGTTCCCCACACACCCCATGATCCATGACTATATGAAAATCTTCACACTGAGGTCTGTGTCTAGAACCTTGATGTCTTGAAGCATCTAATATCCCGAAGTCAGGAGATGAAATCCTTCAATCAAAACTTACTTTTCTAAAAAAAATCATGAATAAATTCTCTAGAGAACCCAAATGACCAAATCGATGACAAGACTTTAGAGGAATATGATATGAAGACTTTTAGTTCTTGAACAAGCCACATTGGAATCACACAAGTGAATAGTTATATGAACAAGAATCTAGAACCAATGAAGGATACTCCTCGGGAATAGGTTCTTCTGGCATAAACCTATCACCAGATGGGGAACCTTCATGAGTGTTGATAAATATTGGTTCATAAACTACCACTAACTACATTTTAGAAATCAATTTGGATAGAAATGACTCATCCACCAACCTCTCAAATAGAGCTTCGTTGGAAGAGAGATCTCTCCTTGATATCTGGATAAAGACCCTAGATAAAGAGGGGATATTTCAACTAATATTGTAACACTACATCCAGAGAAAAGGAAACCAATTCATTAAAGTTGTTTACACAGTCCTTCACCATTTTCTAACCATGTTGAAAACAAAACAGCTCCACCACTTTCCTTGCCTTCACCTCCTTTACTATTAACCATTGAACAAAAGTGGTCTTAAACACTTCCCAATATATCCCAACTTGTAAAGAAGGTGTGATGATCATCCTCCCCTGATCCAAAGTTATACCTTTGAAAAAATTCAAAAACACTCACACCCCCATGACCTATGATACAATTTTGTCACGAATAAGGCCTGGTTGCCACCCGATTTGACATTTGACCTGTTTCGTGATAAGGTATAAAGGGAGTTCCTAATATGAACATACTGGAAAGTAGATATGAGAATAAAATATATCTAATTGGGAATGACTTATCCCAATAAATATCCAATTAAAACAAAACAAAATAAACATAGTACACACCAAAAAATAAGATGATATGATAAATACTGAATTGAAAATACAAAAATCAGATCCAGTTACAATGGAAACTAACAATAAAAAAACTAAAAAATAAAACAAAGCCAAACCAAAACTGACACGATCTTCACATGAAATCTAGGTAACCACCATCCATAAACCATATCACTACATAGATAACCTAAAATAGAACCAAAAAATGTAAAGTAGGTTAGGTCTACATATGTCGAGCAACACAAGTAGGGTGTGCGAAAAAACAACTCAGTAGGTAATCACCATAGATTCCATACATTTCTTTTCCCAAAACTATCCATAAAAACTATTTTAAAATACTTATAGAAAATAGTATTTTATAATTTAAAGAAACCAACCTATATTTCTTGTTTTTAAACAACACAAGACACATTACTCTTTTCAAACAAGTTTCCATTTTAAGAAAAATAATTCACTAGCCCAACACCAATAAAAGAATTCAGCAAGGTGATCAAAAGGGGGTTATACTGAAAAAATGAAACATAACATGTAGTCACTAGATAATAGAACATGTGAAATAGCTGTAGAAAAATAAAATAGAAGATATAGATAGTAATAATGGTAATTTCCTAAACATCTCTAGAAGTAATCCTTGGACACACTCGATTCCGACTAAATTTCTAGTGTATGGTGTAGCTCTATATTCATTAACCAACTGGCCACTTTAAACTAGCCAATATAGTGGTTCATCCCACCAAGACTCTCAATAAATCCATGGGACAGCAAACCATATAATCGGGGTCGATAATAAACCATAACTAAGACCTCTAGATGACACTCATGAATCCCATTACAATAGTACATAGTGAGTGGGGAGGTACTCACATGCGTTTCTTAAACTAAAACCCACAGCCACCATGCTTTCTATCCCAAACACCAACACCACATATGTGCTGACCCTCTCCTTGGAGAGTCCACCATAGTGGTTTCCATCACCACAAAATCCCTTCAGAAATTAAAAATGGCCGTTCACATCACATGAGTTTCAAACCAATTTCCAAAACATCTCAAAGTACCAACATGGTCTTAACATTTTTTTCCAAATGAAATCTATTTTTCCAAATCCATTTACAATTCCATGATGAACATACAACACACTAGAAAGGTTCCAAATGAACCTTCAAGACATTTAGAAAACACACCATACTTCAAGATTACAAATGGAATAATCTTTAGGAAACACATTTTAAATCATCCTTGAATTCTTTTTATGACCAAGTAACCAACTTGAAAGAACGAGGGATTTTAGAAGAACCATTTTGGAAATAAGGTGAAAGAAAAAATCAAAATGGAGAGGGGATTAGTGTTTTGAAAATACAGTTTAAGGTGGATATTCTCACAAGGAATCCATTATCATTTGGGAGTCTATACATATGTTCACCCCATGCACATATGGATGTGCCCAGATCCAATTTTTCACTCAAAACATGACTATATTTACACAAAATTACAATTTAAGGAACAAAATGGATTTACAACCATTTTATACACAACCATCAACCATAAAGAGATACCCAATCTACACACTATATTCAATTCACAACAAAAACTAAAATACAAAGCATAACCAAATCCAAATTCAATCCCAAGCACCCAATTTCATTTTCAAAGTCTAAACAACATTTTATCAAACACTTTATAAGAATTTAAATATAGGTATAATTAAGGAAACATTTTGTAAACCCATTTTCATCAAAATTCCAATATCAAATACCAAAATAATTTACCCTAACATCACATGAAAAAACATCACATTTATAAAACAAATAGTATAGATCAAAAATTAATGGAATGTTTCAGAAATTAAAACAATGGAAACACCTACCTCGATGGAGTGTGAATATAATGAAACCTTTGGGGAAAGAATAACTAAGTCTGGGGGATGATCCACACACCCTAATATAAAAGAAACACAACCCAAACATCAACCCTAACCCTTAGGGTTTGACTAAGTCGAAACCTCACCAAGATAAACCAGGAAATGAAGATAGAAGATAATAAGAGGTGAAAATTATCCAAAAACTAAGATAAAATAAACTTTAGGTCCTTATAGGGCATCAACAGTGGAAGGAGATAAAGGTAGGATAGTTTTAGGGACCCCCTAGTGCACCTAGGTTAAGAATAGGATGAGTAACCCAATTTTGTGTTAAATTATAAGAGAAAAAATATGGGAATTTAATGTTTTTAAAAATCTGTGAAACTCGCATGGTTTTAAAAATCATGCACCAAACGTGCACACCCTACTAGAGAGAAGGGAAACCCATATTATTTTTCCAAATTTTTTTGTAAACCATGCTCTAACTGTGATATATGGTTCTATAAAAATATTTTGAGCACCTTGCATGATTGACACATAGTTTCCCTTAACCGTGCACCATGTCCTTAACCCAAAAAATAATATGCATGGTTATTTCTTAGAATCACATAGTTTTTACCAAACCATATATAAAAAATTCTAGGCTAAATGTGTAAGAAGAAAAATAATTTAAAATTTCATTGGTCTTAACAGGACATACAGTTAACCTCGAAATCGTGTACACAACCCATTCATAGGCTAAAAAGCCACTCAGAAAGTCCAAAACTCAAAAATTAAAGCTAATAGATCAACTAAAACCTCAACCAAAAGAACCAATTCCAAGAAAATAATAAAATAAAATAAATACCATGGTCGGGGTGTGACACCCACTATCTCCTTTATAACATATCAAACTATTTCTTTGTGAATATACACATAAAGAATTTATGATTAGTATACCTATCAAATTTTCACCATAAAGATAATACACCCATATTTTTATGTTTAAATTACTATTGAAAACTCCAAATCATGATTCATTTATTTTTTCTCATTAATATTAAATTGGTGTGAGGCATAATCTATGGCTATATCATATTTCATGAGGAAACATTTGAGTCCCTTATTCATTACATTAGTATATATCACAAACCCTTCTCTAATATATGGTAGTGTGACCACAAGTGCACAAAACAAACTTCTATTCAGTTCATTGAAAGTTTATTAACATTAATATTTCTAAAGAACTCAACTCCCTTTCGAGTGAATATTTTTATTAGATTAGATAATCATTATAAATCCCAGAAAAAGAATCAACACTATCCATCCAACCCAAGAAAACTATGGATGTTGATAACCATGGTTGATCTGGTCCATTTATCAATATCATTCGAATTTGAAGGATTTGTCAATATAATATTGTTTTTTATTATATATCCTAATAATGAAACATTATATGGCCAAAATTCATAGTTGATAAATTTGGATTACATCTTCACTTACTTTAAGTTCTTAGAGAAAATACATAAATGATATTTATACTGTTCCTTTCCTTTTAAATATATAAGAATATCAATTATAAAGACTACAATAAACTGACCAAGTTAATATCTAAATTATATGTTCATTAAAAACATGAATAAATTATGTGAATTTTTTTGTCCAAATGTAATCACTATAAATTCATACTGAACATACATCATATGGAATGATATCTTATGTGTATCCTCTCTCTTGATCCTAAATTGATGATATCCATAAAGATGGTAAATTAGGGGAAAATATTAAGCTCTGTGTAGTTGATCAAGAAATATATCAATATAAGGTATATGATACACATTTTCAACTGTGATCATGTTAATATCGTGATAATCAATTCAAAAACTCATCAAACCTATTATCTTATTAAAAAATAATGGGTTCATAACTTGGTGAAAAACTATGGATTTGGATCCCCATTTCCAAATTCTATATGTGTTGCTTAGTCAATTAATACAACTCAATATAGGTACATTCTTTATGTAGTCATTAAAATATTTTTATTATAAGGTATTAATTCTATTATAAACTGAACATCATTATTTAGGGAAAGACTAGTCATGTATTCATTAAATACATTAGCATAAACCTGAACAATAGAATTATCATTCATATTGAGTTTCTCCCCAACCATTTGTGATAAATATACCTCATTAATAGGTAGAAATACCCATGCAATAGAATTAATTTTCGGTGGGAGTTCATAATCATCCTTACATCAAAATATGATCATATGCTGATTTCAAAAATCAAACATGGATTCTATTCCTTACCAATTTATATGGGATCTATAAATTGAAATATAATACATGACCAAAATTACATCAAATTCAAATATGGGGAGAATCACAATATATAAGGGAATCATATTCCCAAAATACATTTATCATAGAGGGGATAAAAACATGAGATGTGATCATAGTATCATTATGTAGTTTTACTGATACTCAATAACTAATCATTGATGTGGTGAAGTTATACCATTATCAAATTCTTAAGATAAAAAATAGTGTCTAGTTCTAGATTCAAATTAAAAATTTTAAAATCTACTGTGGATAATAAGTTAACCTTTCACCTTTCACCAATTCATTCTCATGACCCAATATAGAATTTGAGATATATTTTACATTATCTTTTTTCAATATAGATTTATAATGCCGATTTTCATCATCAAACCACTAATTCAAGCATTTATTGGGGTAATTTCTATACACTATGAAATTATAGCATTGGAGATTGGGTGTAACATTCATCTAATATGTATTATTAACATTGACTGGACCCTTTTCATCAGTTCATCATTATAATGCTCAATGACCTTATTTTCCATAATAAAATCATTTATAATACACTATAATGTAATATGTTCCATATTTACTTCCAAAATTTAATCATGAAGGGTGATTAATTATTTTTACTCTAATGGTTTTATTATTTGAATTTCCCTGTAATTAAAACTTTCTTTTTTTATTCCAAAAAACTTTGAGAACAATTAGAGTTTGTAATATTAGTTTATATATTTAGATCACATCAAATTGCTTCTTTTTAGCTATTAAAGTCTCTTATATACAATTCATTTTGAATAAATTTTCTCATTCCATTGAAGAATCAGTTGACATTACTTTCTTGATGGATTATAATACCAGAAACATACCTTGAATGTCTATTGAAACATACATCATAGGTAATAATTTATTTGTAATAATTATTCATTAGTTATAGGAATCCCATTTCCATTTTCCTATGAATAGATGAGGGAAAATACATATTGGAAAATACATTCAAAAATATTCTAATGGTATAGAGTCAATTTCATTCTCTTACCACTTTTTCCTTATAAGAGTCCACTATTGACCAGTTTCACCTTCCAAATGATACACGACCAAAATAACCCTCTCATTTATGGAGAATTAGAGAACAATAAAAATATTTTTGGGAGAATTTATCCCTTGCTCCAAAATAAATGGATCATAGGAACCACTATAGGAAGGTGGAAGTTTACAAATAAAAAACTCAATAGTGGGTTTTTTTCCTTTTTAAATTTTTCAACATTAGCATGATTCATGTTACTATTTATAGATTGAGATAGTTTCATGATAATAGCCACACAATTTATCATCATAGAACCCATTTCATTTTCTTTCTCACAAGGATGTTCTTTTCATTTTTCATCACATACATTGTTAACATGATTACTCTTAGGTCCATTCATTAACTAAAACCAAAAATAAATTTTGTGAGTACAAAACATCAATAATCAGATTAAGCAGTCATATGATAATAAAAATTATTCTTATATGTCCTAAATTGGGACAGATTATTTTACACCATGTAACTTTCAGTTCATCTCATATCACTATGTATTATCATCAGTTTTTATAGGTTCAATCCACATAATTTTTTATAAATAGAATCTAAATTAACCAATAAATATACCATAAAAGCGTCTAGAAATGTGTGTAGTAATATACCCACTCATCATATAAGAGTGATGGCCGAGTTAATACCAATTCTCATGCTTTCATAGTAGTTACACCTATGCACATTTTTTTCGTAGTTTCATTTACTTTCCAGTATCTTGACTATGATATACTCATTAAGAAAACCGCACACCCATATTTACTATATCATAAATTGTTCTCCTATAATAATTTTTATCTTAATGGTTCTCACTAATGTTTTATAATATTATTATAAAAAATAATAAAAACATGCATTTATACCAACTGAGGTGGTACATGAATTTTATACATTAATATTAAATAATTTAGATGAAAATTAAATGCATATAATAATAATTTTTTTTCATAGAACCATAATGGTTTAGTGTCTTTGGAGAGTAGACACGTAATAATCTTATTTCATGATAGACCTTCATCAGCTCCCGCAATTTTATTTTCACATTTTATACTTCTTAGACATACCCTTCTTAAATCCTTTCATCATTTTTTAGGGAATGAAAACATAATTTTATCACCACAATATTTTAAATGTATTTCAATTGAAATAAACTTGAGGTATTCGATAAATTTTTTTACACACAACCTCGATTCTAAATAATCCATAATATAGTTATCATTTATTACCTAGTAATTATATTGGAAGGTGTGCATATTATTAAAAAAAATTCAAAAATTATAATAAAGTTTTTATATAATGGAAATGTATTGATTAATTCATAATAAATAAGTACTCAACTTTTAGTAAATTTAATTTATCCTTTAAAAAAATATTTTCTTAAAAAGTGGGTTTTATTAAATTTTGTGCATTGAAATTATAATTAATTTCAATAATTTTAGAATTTTAATTATATTAAATATATATTAATTTGTAAAATAGCATGTCAATTTTATATTTGGGTGTATTTTAGGAAAATTAATAAAAGGTTTTATTGTTTAGTTAATAGTGATAAATATCGATTATTGTAAAAAATATCACTTATTTTCAAGTAATTTTCACAATATGTTATTATTTTTTCATAAAATAACATAATAAAATTTTAATAGGAAATAATCTAATAATCACATTATAATCATCATTGTAATTTATTTTTTATAAGTTCTTTTTCAGGATTAAAAACACATTTTTCTAAAAACTATTTTCATGGGAGTAATGTTTTTTATGTTAATAATTTAAGATAATATTTATTGATTAATGGTTTTAATGAAATTTATATATTATATATTTAGTATAATATTGTAACATTCATTTTAGTATTTTTACAAAGCATGTATGGATTTTTAATTCATCTTTTAGCTTAAAAATGCATTAATCTAAATTTGGTTTTTGTAGTGGTTTGCGTACTTATTTAAAATTATATTCCACCAAATAAATAAATTTAATCTAATAAAATGTATTCCATACTTTTAATCAGAAAAATTAAAATAATATAACAATTTCAACTTAATTTTTAGTCATAATGAATAGTAAAAACAGTAAAAGTTTGTTACCACGGTTAAGATTAAAACGGGTTAACCAAGGGTTAAATCAAGAGATAAGGGTCATATTTCCACCCAAGATTTTTTTCATTCCTATTAGATGATAATATTTCAAAATTATCATATCCTAAATTCTAATTTGTGGTAATTTGGACCCATATTCATAATAAAATTACCTTATAACATTGAAATATTATATGAAATTTTATGTGTGCCCCTCCCCTCACATAGAGTAGGGAACCTCTTCTCCTCATTGATTCAATAATATTGAGATTTATATCTTAGAAAATACTTAATCAAAAATCATCCAAGATTTATTACCTTCTTCCTATATCTTATTTTCTTCTCTAAATACAAATAGTTCAAGGTATAATGTGTAATACAGATAAAGCCTTGTAAAGAAGATGTATAAATCTTACCAGAGCTCTTTCAATTTCTTTTTCATATTCCACTATATATAAACATGTTTTATCCACCAAAAAATGATTAATATAATAAATATACTAGGATTCTATTATGATGTTATTTAAACCATTTACAACTTTTTTTCTATAAAATTTGAGAATAGTGTATCACTCTTATGTAAGTGTGGACTACCACCTCCACATAGAGATATGATTGTTTTTCCATAAACATAATTCACAGATAGAAATTATGATGGATTCAATTTTTATATATGATATTTTAGTTAGAATTATTCTTTTATAATTATAATATATTATATAACTTTATACCTATCGATCAATTTAAAAGATAGTGTCGCTCGTATGTTGGCGTGGGCTCCCACATCTGCAAAGCGATATGATTAATTTTTTATTTCCACATAACATGGATGGTAATAATAGTATATTTAAATAATATATATGATATAAATGGTAAAATATTTATTCTATAATGTTTATTTATCATTTACCTTTTTTTCATACTAACCTTTAAAAATGGAAATATATCTCATGCATATGTATAGACCACAGTGTCCATGTAGTGATGTAATTCATTTTTCATCATCGATTTATATAAATGGTGATATATATGTATATAATGAATATATATGATATTTATATCATGATTAAAATTCATGATATTATTTCTCCATGATCAATATTCAAGTACCATAACTTCTAAAATAAAACATGAATAAAAAACAAAGCAGTTTGCACATAAAATTATGATAATAATGATTGATTGTTAATGAACGGGTGATAAAATGTAATAATTAAACCATGTATGGTATTATAGTTATGAATATGGTTATTTAATATAAATATAATGAATATAATTTTATTATACAATAGTTTAGATCACTTACAAAGAAATATAAACTTGAGGTAAGGTTTTTAGGTTACAATCTCATTTTCATCAGGATTGCTTTTGGTTAATTTTCCATTAATGAAATTATATTATCTACATATTAAAAAGTTTTTAATTTATTATACCATATTCATTTTTTTTAAATTACATATATTCCTTTCATTATCCTCTCTTTATGTACTCAATATACCAAACTAATTTTTTTAAGGAAAACCAATTTCATTTCTCTCTTTAGTCGGGAATGTTTTTATCCATATAAATATTTTTCTTTAAAATATTTCTAGATTGTTTTTACTATTAATAAATTAATTATAAAATGCATTTTTACCAATTTTTTTCTATCTGTTATTTTTTTTTAAATTAATATTCTTTTTATTTTCCAAATGAGGTATTATAAAGTTTTACTTAAAATGTGAAATCCATTTTTATTTTATAATACATAGCATGAACATCATTCTCCAATATCATGAATACTATTTTATTTGAGGCTCACTTTATAATTATCCTAGTATGTTGTCAAAGATAATTTTTTCATTAATATTTTATAATTTTTTAGATATTAAATAAGTTATTTCAAAATAAAAATGGTATTTTCATTAAGAAGTATCCTAGTGAACTTTAAATTTTATTTCCATATATAACAACAACCTATGATGTTTAATAGGATTTAATAGGGATAAAATAAAACATTACCATCATTAGTCATTCTCTTGATGTTTTATAATTATAAAGGTGACATATTTATGAAACTCATATCCTTTTCATGAGTTATGATAATATGATATGATTTACGATTTATGATCTTATGGCACACACACACATATATATAGTTTCCATTAGTTAATTGGTAGGCTCAAAATTATATAGCATTACAACAAATTGGGTAAACATGGATATCTCATCAGATAATAAGGACTATAATATGGAGTGAACCCATTTTATTAATGTATTTTTTCTAATAAGTTAGTCTTGGGAGTGATCTTTGACATTGGATGTGATGGAATATGGGGTGGACCCAATCCACTATAATTGTCTTGGAAGTGATCCTTTACAAAGTAAATTATATTATATGCTTATTGTTATTCCATAATGTTAGTTCTTAATTATAAGTAATCTTATCATTGCACATTTTTGATTATTGATGATTCTCCACTCTTATTTCTTATATTTGTTTTAAAAAAATTAAGAATGTTTCATAATTAAATATATTTGATAGATTGGGTTTGATTATTGCAATTCATTATCATGTTATCATACCCTAATGATTATATTTTTCTCACTATTGATTATTCCTTGATTTATCTTATGCTCACCCTTACTAGGAATCTAAGCACACCCATTCTTATGTTTTCCTTCCCCATATTATGAATATTTTTTTAAATGTGATATTTACAAGAAGGTTTCTAGTTATAAATAACTTAATGGGGAATGATGTAGATCTTTTATGTTTCATTTTATTATGTATCAAATTTTTGAAAGACACTAATCCTTTATGGTTCTTGTATTAATTGTATTGATATGTATGGAATATTAATCTAATTATATTTAACATTAATCTATGAATTGTATGGGTCTTTATAGTTAGTTCCAAAGTTGGGTTTAGTTACTTTTGGAAACTAGCATGAGGAAACTTTAGTGAAAACCCTTATGATAAGCCTTAGTATAGAAGAAAATCATATGTTATGGTAAGTAATGTAGTGTGATTTACTTAGTAATACATCATTTTATAGATACTATAAGTGGGAATGGTTTTGGAATAGATGTATCTAGGGGTAACAAACCTAAAAAGGGTTTGTTGATTCTATCTCGGTCATCATTTTGGTGCATTGTGAATGAGACCTTACAAAACACATATTTTAACACTATTAATAGATATTCTTAGGTTAATACTCATTTTTTATGAGTAATTTTGTTGGATTTTAATAGATGATAACCATGGATGACCTAGGACAATCCTAAGGATTCCTAAATTGAAAATTATGTGTATATATTTAGACATCTTATAAATTATTTTTATGATTATATAATTTCATAGTATGATTATTGTTTCTATTACTATGATTTTGGGTTTTATAAAATGGATGGAAAGAGAAGGAATGATATTAACTCTAAATATGTTGGATAATGCATTGAATTTCCCCTTGAGAATTTGAATGTTTTTGGATTTGAAATGAAAAAACTTATTGATATGATTATGAAACATTGTCAAGAAATAACTCATGTTGTGATTCAAAATGAGAATGTAATGAATAATAAACCATAAATTTATTTATAAATAAATGAACACCCACTATTAGTGGGTCTTTCTATCCACTAATTACTGGGAAATGGATCAGTACTGCTAAAAATTTATTTTATATTCTATAATGCTCTGAAAAAATGTTTATCATATCTATATGTAATTTGTAAGGAGAAGATGATCAATGGGTTACTCTTATTAAAAATACTAGTAAACGTGAACAAATCAATTCCATGGAGTGAGATGAGTTTAAGAGACTATTTTTCAATGTTCAATTTCCATGTATTCATTATAATAATATATAGAAGGAATTCAATAATCTTTAGTAAAAGGATAATGAATCCATAATTACTTATAATGATATTTTTAAAATATTTATAAGGTATTCTTCTTGTATTATTATTGAACAATAATATAAGATAGATCTATTCATCAATCTCATAAAACTAAGTATCTGAAGGGAATTAGCTATAAGATACTTCATTTTCTATGAGGAAATTGTTTAATGAGATATAAAGGATGAAATGGAGATTGGAGTAAGCCATCAACCTCATGGTTTTCATAAAGGAAAGATTTAATTCAAAGAAAATTATAATATGAAAACCCATGGAGGAAAGAAGAATATTTTTCATTTATACTAAAACTATGGAAAGAAGCATGGAGTAAGTTTCCTTATAGAATCTGGTGAATATTTTATGCATGTAAAAGAAGTCCATTGATCAATTCAGTGTTGATGTAATATGAAGAAGTTAACTAATAGAGAAAATAGAGGTAGATCTCTAAAAATTAATCACACAAACTCCATTAAAATTAAATGAGTATGATTATTATGATTACCGGTGCTCAAATATAAAGGATTATAATAGTGATCAATCTTAGAAACATTATAATCCCAATGAAAAAGGAAAATCTCATATTATCATTATTAGCTATGTGAGGTACGATAATGATGTAGTGGAATGTACAATCATCATCCACAAAAAACTGATATTGTATTATTTTATTATGTTTCTACCTACTATTTTATATCTGAATAATTATCTAAGGGTGTTTCATTACCACTACAATAATTACATATTTAATTTTTTAGTAAAAACTCAAAATATCATGATGATTATATCTTAAGTCAATGATTCTAGTATAATTTAATTTAATGGGAATGTGCTCCATGTAAATCTTTTTATTATCCCTCTAGTTGAATTTAATGTGATTTTGGGAATGGATTGGGTTTTTAGGTACAAATCCCATAATTCATTATGAGGAATGTAAGTAAAATTTGATATTCTGAACCAACCTATGACTTTATATCAGTGAGAGGATAAATGTGAACTTGTAAAGAATTTTATATCAATTGTAATAGTATTTATTTATATTAAAAGGGAATGTTTATCTCTAATAGTTGGGGATAAATTCAACCCAGATCATATTCCTATTGTATGAGAGTTTTTTTATATCTTTCTAGAAGAGTTTACTAGTTAACATCTAAATTTTGATGTTGAGTTTTGAATATAAATCATAATAAATACTTCACCTATATCAATGACTTGATATAGAATGTCCCTGATTGGGTTTCATGGACTGAAGAACTGTCACTTGGAGATTCTTGATATGGGATTCATGGCCAAGTGTGTCACCTTGGGGTGCACCAATTATTTTTATTATGGTCATAAATGGATCAATACGACAGTATATTGATTATCAGGAATATAACAAGATCAATATCATGAATAAGTATTCCCTATCCTATATTATTGATTTCTTTGATCAATTGTGTAGAGATAAATATTTTTCAAATATCAATCTTTGATCTAGATACTATCAATTGAGAGTCAAAATGAAGACCTTCCCAAGATAGCATTCCATTCATGGAATTCACACTATGGACTTATTGTGATCCCATTTGGTCTTACTAATATAACCTCTATATTTTTGGTTTTAATGAATAAAGACATTAGAGATTACCTTAATCAATTTTTTGTAGTCCTTATTGATGATATTATTATATATTTCAAGAGGAAGAAAGAGTATGAATATCACATGTAGATTGTAATGAATACCCCAACAAAGGATATGATGTATGTAAAATGTACCTAGTGTGAATTGGGTCGTATAATCTGAAGTTATTGTATATAAATGGATCCATTAAAGGAAAACATTACTAAACAGAGGTTATTACCAACAACTATGAATGGGATTTTTAGTTTTCATTGATTATCTAGAAAATATCAATGATTTATTAATAATTTAACATAGGTACCTAATCTACTCACCATGTTAAATCTAATGTAGATAAGTTTTATTACACTAATAAGTGCGAATAAAATTTAAAGAAAATGAAGAGAAGTTTGGTCAATGTACTTTTCTTCACTCTAAATTTTATTGGAGAAGGGTTTTTTATTTATAGAGATGAATTGTAGAGGGGAATGGGATGTGTTCTTATTCATAATGATATCATGATAGTTTATTCCTCACAACAATTTAAGGTTCATGAGTAAAATTATCTAACTCATGATTTGGAGTTAAAAGCGGTAATCATTGCATTAAAGATATGAATCCATTATCATTACAAAGAATAGTTTAACATATATTCTAAAAATAAATGTTTACAGTATATATTAACCTAGAAAGATCTAAATATACTGTGGAGATGATGGTTGTATTTGATTAAATATTATCACTTCTGAATACATTACCACACATGGAAAGTATATAAGGTGGCTAATACATTGAGTAAAAAGGATAATGCTAGTTTATATATGTTGAGGATCACAAAAGATTAAATATTTATACATTTTTAAAAGATGGATCATGAAATCTTGATTTAATGGGAGAAATATTATCACGATTTAATGAGTGTTCAACTATTTATCCTTGTGAATATTCATGAGGCACAAAAGGATGATATAGAACTATAGAAAAAGGTAAGAAATTCATATGAGTTAATCATTATTAGTGATGGAATGATAAGGTTCAAGAACCAATTAATTATCTCTTAAATACAAGAAAAATAAGAAATAACTATAGGAAGAATCTCATAGCTCATAATTCCCTATTCATCATAGTTGTATAATGATTGATAGATATCTGAAAGAGTATTTATAGTGGAACAACATGAAAATATATGTTTTATAATATGTATCCCAGTTCTTGGTAAATCAAGAATTTAAGGATGGGGTAGATTTATAAGGGGTGGTACAACCATTACACAAACTAAAATGGAAATGGGAAAACATCACAATGGATTTCTTTATCAAACTCCCCAAAACATCTAAATACCGTAATAGAATTTGGGTTGTAATTGATAGCGTTATGAATTTAAAACACTTCATTTCTATCTAATAATAATTATATCTTGATCTAATTTCGAAGATATAAATTAAAGAATTTTTAAGGTATCAAGGATTACCATATTCTATTATATCAGATCGAGATACATATCTTACCTTGATGTTCTGGCGAAAATACTGCAAACTCTGGATATAGATTTTCTTCTCCGCAGCTTCTTATAATAATATAATAGATAGTTAGTTTTATAGAATTATTTAAACCATGGAAAATATTTTTAGAACATATTATATATATTTCAAAAGTGTTTTTTATTAACATCATCCACTAGTTGAGATTCTTATAATAATATATTTCACTTGATAATTCAAATGGATCCTTATAAATCACTTTATAGAAATAAGACTCAGACATGTTGGGATTATGTTTGAGAATTAAATATATTATGAACTAATATATTTTTTGAAGTGGCATAGAGGGTTATATATATTCCAAAGAACATCAATTAATTTTAGTGTTTACATATTTGTTATGATGATAATCATCGAGAAGATATAGAATTCAATGTTGGTGAGAAGTTATTCTTGAAAAAATATCCATAGAAGAAGTTTGAGAGATTGAAAAAGATAGTATGATGATTTATTGGTAAATTGGTCCTTTGGAAATTCTTGATTATATTTGAATAGTTTATTATCACCTTTCACACCCACTGAACCTCTCTCAAGTTCACGATGTGTTCTATGGATCTCAATTAAAGAAGTATATACCTGATCCTTCACATTTATTTAAGTTAGATGTTATAAAACTACATCATGATATCTTATATGAATTATAATAGGTATAATTCATAGATCATAAAGTTATATGGAACAACACTACTCATCTGATTAATTTTATTTAGTGGAATCAAAAATTCAATTATAGTACAAGGGAATCTGTGGATGTGATGAAGCAGAGATATCAAAATTATTTTGTATGAGGGTGGATAATTTTTTTATAAAAATCTTATAAACAATGGTATAATGTAAAACCACCTTATTTTGTATTAATTTCCTTGAAAATAAAAATATATCATTGATAGCTTACTTTTCACACAACCAGATTCTAAATGTACCATAATATAATAATACTTTACAACCAAGCCATTCAATTTGAGGTTATGAATAGTAAAGACCAGATTATGAAACCATTTCATAGAGGTTTTAAATAATTAAAATATATTTAATAATTCATAATAAATAAAAAATCCTTTGTTCGTAAATTTATTTTATGCTTTAAAAAATTATTTTCTTCAAATGTGATTTTTCCTTCATTTTGGATAGTGGAATTATAATTGTAATGCCCCAACCCTAGAAGCCTAGAGTTAGTGCCTTACTTTATTAAATTGACATGATTAAAAGGAATAAAATCTTGAAGGACAAATAAGTTTAGTAGTTTCGGAAAACTAGACTACATACATGATACCCATTTTACATTGGAAAAAGAAAAGAAAATATAATACATATCAATGAAAAATAAACCGTATCCCTGAAACTCATTCCAAGAATTCATATTCATATATTGGGGAAAGAAAAACAAATAAGGGAGATCTAAAATGATCGGTAATGGTAAGTACAATGATATAAATAATTAGTCAATGTGAATAATCATCATGACAAGGTAAATAACTGAGCACACATTCCATATACATATCTAGAAAAGGCATAATCAATATGGAATGATAGATAACTGTAACACATGTCATTTAATTAATAAACTGTGATTAAAATATATCGATAGATAATTTCAAAGAAAAAATATCATGGATAATAATAATAACAAAATTATCAATAAATTAAATGATTAATTATTCGAGGTCATGTTTCCCAGACACATGATACCTTTACCTTCAATATCTATTCTTAAGATAATTTAGACTACTCTGATTTGGCCAACTGATTTGTCTCATGAGAAACTATCAATAAATCAAGAGGATATCTAAAAATGGGACCCACCCATGCCATACCAGTATAAATTATTCCTTATATATCAATTTATTTAATAAACAGTGTTCCCGATCATCAAATATCAGTATTGAATAAATAATATGAATTTATCAATAATTCCCCAGTTAATCAAATAAATTTCAAAGTAAACATTGCATGTAAAAATTGAATATGGTTTAGAAAATAATAATATACATTATAAAATAATATGTATATTTAATAAAATTGTAATTTCCAATTAAAATTATTACAATACAGTAATTTTTTCTAGATAAAGTTAACAACCACAAAAGAAAGTGAGATTTCAAAATACTTTTTACCACTTGGTAATTTTCAAAATTAAAACCACTTGGATGAGATAATTCAAAGTAAAACCTTAAATACCATTAATATAAAAGGATTAATGATATAATTTATCCAAATTGGTGGTATATACACTACACAAAATAAGTATGTGGTGAATATGACATTTATACAACAGATGTAAAAAGTGAGATGAAAAACCTTTACCTTACACTCTATTTTGGTTGAATGCCCTTTAACATCATTTATAATGGTTTTAACCACATTATTAACATACAAAAAAACCATATTAATATTTATGATATCATATATGATCCTATTATAACATATTATTACTTGTTTTTTAATAGTCTATCGTTATTTTCATTGTTTCGTGTGTTAATTTCCTTATTTTTTGTGTATGTCTTGATTTTTTTTTCATTACTATATCATAGATACTTATTTCATAATCTCTAGAATGAAGAAAATCATGTAAAAGTTATTTAGATTCAATATATATGTATTTATAGTGATCTATAAAGTTTGTATATATGAAATGAAATGCACCGTTTATGAGGACAGTAGGTCGTACATACGCATGAACACTAATTCTATTTATTTGTCAAACTTAAAAAGTAAGTGATATATATATATATATATATATATATATATTATCATTATATTATCATATTTATTTTATATATATCATATATTTTTATTTAAAAAAACTTTTTACATTCCATGTATAGTGTGAACGAATCACATCACTTTGAGGAGGTGGTAGACATGTTCAAAAACGATGTTATCGTATTCCCACAAAATGGAAAGAATGAAGGCGCATATTATATAAAAATTTCATAATAATATAGGGATTATAAATATCATATATATATAATATATAAACCATAATTACATCATTATTTCAAACCTTGAATGGTGGTAATGGAATAATGAACGACATCAGTTCGTGAGGATATAGACTGTTGTACACACAAATGGTGACTGTGCATCCCATTGATGGAAGTTTGTACGTTTTTAGGTATTAAAAATAAGATAAAAACATATCATTATATTAATTATACTAATTTTAATATATAATAAATATATATAAATACTTTAGGGGGTGGAGAATGAAATGAAACAAAAGTGATCGTCGAAGAACGTTACCTCTTATTCGGGTAACTCTTTTTGGTTTACACAGAAATAATTCCTTGGTTTTTTTATTACCAATGTGAGGATTCTAATATTATGTTAGGGATGTTTTGAAATTATTTAGGTTGAGTTTTTATGATCCAATATTCCTTGAATGGTTTTAGGAAGGGGAAGAGTGAATTCCTTTTTATAGTGGATGAGTGACATTCTTGTAAATAGATAAAGGTGAACACTATTATGAGGTCTACCTTATCTAATGTGCTTCCAAAATGGAAAAAAAATTGATTAAAGGGTGTTTATGGTTGATAAAAACCTACACTAAAGAAAAATAACTACATTTTTATAATTTTGTTCCTTAACTTCTATGTTTCCCCACTTTTACCATTTTGGTTTTTATTAAGGAAACTAGTTTTATAACCTAAGTAATTTAACCATTAAGAATAAATTAAAGTTATATATGTTATAAAATATAGATAAAATTAATTATAAATATTATATCTAATTTTAAAAAATAAAATTCCATGTCTGTTGGAAATTAATTTTAAAAAAAGTTTATATAACTCGTAAAACACTACTTTAACCCAAACCATGCTAATAATGTTTTTTCTCTTTAGGGGTCAATATGTTCATTATAAAAGATAAGTTGGTAAATTAATAGACCATATTTAAAATGTATTAATATTTAGAAGTAAATTGGTAGATGATATGTTTTTTAGTAAATTTTAAATCTTTAAATAAAATATCAATTATTATAAAATAACATTAATGTAAATTTTGACATTATTTAATTAATTTAAATTTAAAAATATCAAGTAAATGATTGAATTAAAATATATTAAGTTAACAATTATTTAACATGACATATTAATCTATAAAAATAAACTAAAATAATAATTCATTGAATTTTATTTACTTTTAATATTTTTAGTATCATTTATTTTATTTAAATATTAACTAAATAATCACTACATTGGTGTTTTATAAGTATTTTAAGTAACTAATTCAAACCTAAAAATTAATGATAAATTATTATGATAAAAATAACTCATTTATATTTTAAAATGATATATATAACCTAAAATATGTTATTGTTTCCGTTCTCAAGCCTTTATAAATTTTAAAAGTAAGGAAAGTTCATTTCTAGTCTTTTTTCCTTACTTAAATTATTATATATGTCACTATCATCGAATAGTTTCCCACTAAATTATAAAATTATTAATAATAGGGGATAAATTATAAATATGGAAAGAAATTTTCTTTTCAAAAAGTTTCTAGGTTGTTTTCCCCTTAATATTAAAGCTTACCCACTAAGTAAACTAATGTTTACCTTAATCACTGTAATTAATTTTAATTACATTCACTAATATTTTTTGTCAAAAAATAATTTGATATTTTTAGAATATAAATTTTATACTGATTAAAAATATGTATATATATTTTTAAAAATTCAATTCACATAATTTGAAAATTAAAATTAAAATTTTATTTCATAGACGTAGTGAGAAAACAGGTTTTAAAAGTGAAAATGTTCAAAAGTTCATTATGTTTTTATATATAAATTCAGTATAAAAATGATTCTAATGACCTAAATTAAATTAATATATGTATAATTTATATATTTTTACTATAAAAAAATTTAAAATATAATATAAAATTTATAATTATTTAAACAAAAGGCATTTTTCAACTAAAATGCAGTATTTTTCACTATTCATCAAAAAATGAAACTTCTCAGAAAAATACCACAAATTAAAACTAAGATAATTTTGACTTATGAATTAAAAAATAAAGTTTATTTTTATAAACAAAATTTTTAAAATGTTCAAAATTTAGTTTTAAAATAGTCACACCATTAAAAGGCGACAAAACTACCTATAGAAAAATACAGCTTTTTATACGTAAACTAGATTTGTTCTTATCATATGTATATCAAGTATACTAGATTAAAATAAAAAAAAATTATTGAATATATTTAAAATATTAGATATATATTAAAATCTTGGGATTTTATATTCTCTTCTACAGTGTTGTGTGTTTTGCAAGCTAATCACAGTGTTACGTGTAATGCAAGCTTAAGTTAGTGTTGTGTATAAAGAAAGCTAGAAAAAATTATTATAAAAGGAAAATATTATAAATTCTCAGGGTATTACATTCTCCCCATGTTAAATAAATTTCTTCCTCATAACTCAAACATGATCTCAGTAATCGAGGGTTTGGTATTTAAAAATAATATTGTCTAAAAACCCACATTGAAAAAGATATAATAAAATATCCTCTTAATAAGAGATAATTAGAAGTAAAAAGGTCACATGAAACAAAATATGACTAGGTTTCTATGTAGAATATCATTAGTGGAAATTAAAAATATGTACTTGGAGGAAAATTGTGAATAATTATAGAGATTCATTGAGGTCATTGATCACAAATAATAAATGATCAATAGAAAGTTAAGGGCATAGAAGTCATAAATTTGTGATGATTTAAAAGACCATTGGTTCAAAAAAATTAAGTAATTAAGATAAAATTTGTTTGTTTCAATGCCTTTTTTCCTATAGTTTAGTAATTATTTCACTCTCTAAGAATATACTAAAATATACTTGATGTGTTTCTATTTAATAAACAAATTTTTATCCTTTGGTTGTGTCATGGAATATTTCTACTTAATCTCTTAACACATGTTTTATTATATTGTGAAGTAATACATTAATATCTAAAATATTATCCAAATATATACATAAATCATTTAATAAATCATTAAATTTTCCAAAAGATTATCATCCCACACATTATAAAGGAGTTCAATGAATTTCCAAAATGAGAATAACGTGAAGTGTCTCTTAATCATCACATACCAAACATGTGGATATATCAATCATGTATTATATTTTAATTTGGTAATAAATTTAATTAACATAAAACATTATTGAAAATATGAATGATTTATTATTACTAAAATAGAGCATGGATTATTGGATATATTCCTTATATCCAAAAATTATGTGAACTCCATCAATGATGGAACTAAACACATTGTCAAAAAATCATTAATTAATTCCAAGGAAGTCAGTAATATCCAATTTTATTTATCCATACCAATAGAATATTTATCCAAAAATCATTATCTCAACATTAGTTGAATATTAATTATTGTATTTAACTGCATTACATGTTTTTCAATAAGCTCGACCTGTCAACAAATCATTTTTCTTGTTCATCAGTACCAATAAACAAATGATTTTAAATCCTTGATAAAAAATTAATATAGTACAATCCTTAAGTTTTTATAATTATCATAACTAGTACCTTACAAATAAAATAATCAAATGTCATAATTATTTAATCCAAACAGAGTTATATTAATCATTTATCTTCATTTATAATAGTTTCCAAAGCATGACCATGATCCATTAGTATATTTTGGGGTATATTACTTTGAAACTTGAGACATTGATTTTCATATTTTCTAGTCTCTTTGAAGTTGAAGTATTTTCCATTGGAAAGAATTTTCTTATCCTTATAATCATAATCATAGTGTAATTTCTCTCCACACTTATAGCGAACTCGAATTCCTTTTAAGCAAGTACTAGTGTGTTTCTTTCCACAATTATCACCTATGGGAAAATACTTCTTACCCTTTTTCCCTTTATCCATATTTTTCTCTATCTTCCTCTTCTTCTCTTGCTTCCTTTAGAAGCCATATGATTTGGATAATTCTTTATCAGTCTCTTTATCACAGGACACTATGTCCTCGTATGATGATAATTCATGGGAGACTATTTCCCTTTGAAAGATTGGATCAAGACCATAAAATATATTATCCTTCTTAATCTTTGAATCATGGGTATTGGTGAGGTTATCATTACTTATTCTAGGTTCTATTTCAAAATGATTATGTACACTAGATTAGGTTATAAAATTATGGAACATATTGTATAATATGAAAACTAGTGAAATACTAATCATAAATTATACAAATTATGTATAGATAATCTCATAATAATAAACATGGTTTCTTTGGGATGTTCTCATATACTTACCCCCAAAATCTACATTAGGATTATTTTCTCTAATACATGTTTTCATAAATCTAGTTTACAAGGATTCTAATCAAATTCATTTAATACCAATTATAGTGCCCTGACCCATGAATTCCAAAGTCGATGCCTTACTTTATTAAATTGGAATGATTATAAGGAATAAAATCTAAAAGGAATGATCAGTTTAGAAGTTTTGGAAAACCTAAATTACATCCTTGATATCCATTTTATATTGGTACAATAAAATAAAATATAATACATAAAAAAGACAAATAAACTGAATCCTTGAAACTCATTCCACGAATTCAACTTCATATCTTGGGGAACGGAAAAAAAATAAGTGTGAGCTCAAATTCTCGGTAAGGGTTAATACAATAGAAGAAATAATAAATCAATGATAATGATCATCATGGAAAGGAAAATAACCAAATACACATTCTATATAAATATCTTGATAAGGAATAATCAATATGGAATGGTAGATAACTGAAACACATTATATTTAATCAATAAACTAAGAATAAAATGAATCCATAGATAATTTAAAAGAAAAAATCTCATGGATAATTTAATGTCAAGATCTATTCTCAAGACAATTTAATCTACTCTAATTTGACCAAATGATTCATCTCATGAGAACTTATCACTGAATCAAGAGGATATCTAAAACTATGAACCAACTGTTTGATACCAATATAAATAATTCATAATTTATCAATTTAATTAACAAATAGTGTGTCTTATCATCAAATATCTATATTGAATAAATAATACAGATTTATCAACAATTCCCTAGTTAATCAAATAACTTTTTAAGTAAATACCATGTATAAAAATGGAATAAAGTTTAGGAAATAATAATATCCATCATAAAAAAATATGTATATTTAATATAAATTTAATTTCCAATGAAAATATATTACAATAAAGTTATTTTTTAAAAATAAATTTAACAATCATAAAAGAAAGCGAGATTTCAAAACAAATTTTTCCACTTGGTAATTTTAATATTAAAACCCCTTGGATGATATAATTATAATTAAAACCTTAAATAACATTAATATAAAAGGATTTATGATATAAAATATCAAAAGGGTTATTATATACACCACAAAAAATAAGTAAGTGGTGAATATGACATTTATCTCACATATGTAAAAAGTGGGATTAAAAACTCTTACCTTATGCTCTCTTTCGGTTGAACGTCTTTAACATCCTATATAATGGTTTTTATATTTTTATTAAATTATACCAAAACTATATTGATATTAATTATATCATATATTATCCCCTTATAATATATTATTACCCATTTGTAAATAGTCTATCGAAGCTTTCATTATTTCTGGTGATAATTGCCTTGTTTTCTGAGTATGTCTTGATTTTTTTTCATTCTTATTACTTATATCATGATTTCATAATATCAATATTTTAAAACATGATTTAAATATTATATATATTCATTATATATGTATTTATAGTAATCTATAAAGTTTGGATATATGAAATGAAATTCATTATTCATAGAGATGGTAGGTTGTACGTACGTATGAACTCTACTTCCATTTCTTTGTCATACCTAAAAGGTAAATGATATATATATATATATATGTGTGTGTGTGTGTGTGTGTATTATCATTATATTTTCATATTTATGTTATGTATATCACATATATTTATTAAAACCATCCTTTATACATTCCATGCAAAGAGTGAACAGATCGCATCACTTTTGGGAGGCGGTAGTCCACACGTCCACAAACGATGTTATCTTATTCCCATAGAATCATAATAATCAAAGTATGTATTATATAAAAATTAAATACACATAAATAAATAATAAATATTAAATATATCATATATATACTATAATTTTATCATTATTTCTAACCTTTAAATTTGGTAATATAAGAACGAATGACATTGGATTGTGAGGTAGTAGTTCGTCATACACACGAATGATGATTATGTATCCCATTTTATGGAAGTGTGTGTGAGTGTATATCATTCCATTAATATAAAAGTATTAGTATATATAATATACTTATGTTATTATATAAGAAATTTATATAAGTAATTAAAGGGGTGGAGAATAAAATGAAACAAATGTGATCGTTGAAGAATATTACCTCTAATTCGGGTAACCTTTTGATTTATACCAAAATCTTTCCTTGGTTCTATTTCTGCAAAAATTTAGGATTAAGGATTAGGGTAGGGATTTTTGTAGCTTATTTGGGATATTTTTGGATGATATAAATTGTCTTCAAAGGTGTGAGGAAGGGGAAGAGTGAATGCCTATTTATAGAGGAGGTGGAGTGCCATTCTTGTAAATACCAAAAGGTGAACACTATTGGGAGGTAGCACTTACCTAATGTAATTAAAAAATAGATAAATAATATATTAAAGGTTAATTATGGTATATAAGAATATCCACCACACAAATTTAAGTTCATTTTTTATAATTTGTTTTGTAACTTTTAAGTTTCCCCACTTTTACCATTTCGGTTTTTATTAAGGTAACTAGTGTTCTAACATCAATAATTTACATGTTAAGAATAAATTAAAGTGAGATTTATTAGAAAATATAAACCCAATTAATGATAAATATTATAAATAATTTAAAAAATAAAAAACCAATTTGTGTTGAAAGTTAATTTTTAAAAAAGAAAATGCAACGCACAAAAACACTACTTTAACCCGAATTATGGTAACATTATTTTTACTAATTAGGTTTCAATATGTTAATTATAAAAGATAAATTGGTACATGGATATAAAATATTTTATATTTGTTAATATCTACAAATAAATTGGAAGAAGACAAGATTTTTAGTAAATTTTAAATCTTTAAATAAAATAACGTTAATGTCAATTTTGACACTATTTAATTAATTTAAAATTAAAAATATCAAGGCATTGATGGAATTAAAAAATATTATATAAAATTATATTTTACATGATATATTCATCTAAAAAAATAAGTTAACCCAATAATTCATTCTATTTTATTCACTTTTAATAATTTTAGTACCATTTATTTTATTTTATTATTAACTAAATAATCATTGTGTTGGAGTTTTATAAGAATTTTAAGTGAATAAACCATCATTAAAAATTAATGATAAATTATTAAGAAAAAAATAAGTCATTTAACTTTAAAAATGATATTTATGACAAGAAATATGATGTTTTCTCCATTACTCAATTATTTTTAAATGTTAAAGGAAAGGAATGTTCCTTTTTTGTCATTTTTCCTTAACTTATTATATAGACCAATTTCATGGAATAGTATCCCAATAAATCATAAAATTATAAAAAATAGGGTATATAGACAAAATACAGGAATCCAATTCCTTTTTAACAACTTTTTAGGTTGTTTTTTCCCTTAAGATTAATCATTAACCACTAAGTAAACTCATTTTTACCTTAATCACTAAAATTAATTTTAATTACATTAACTAATATTTTTTTAAAAAAACTAAGTTGATATTATTAGACTATAAATATTATAATTATTATAACAATACATATCAATTTTTCGAAATTCAATTCACTGAATTAGAAAATTTTAATTTAAATCTCATTCCGCAAACATGGCGAGAAAACATGTTTTTAATGTGAAAATGTTCAAAAGTTCATTAAGATTTCATATCTAAATTTAGTATAAAAATGATTCCAATGACATAAATAGGATTAATATATGTATAATTTATATATTTTGACTTAAAAACAAATTTAACATTAATAATTATTTTAAAAAATGAAATTTTCAACTAAAATGCGGTATTTTTCACTATTCATCAAAAAAGGAAACTTTTTAGAAAACTACAAACAGTTAACCCTAAGATAATTTTGAAATTATTAATTAAAAAATAAAGCTTATTTTGAAAAATAAAATTTATAAAGAGGTAAAATTTTATTTTTAAAATAGGTGCACCATTAAATATGGCAAAACTACCTATAAAAAAATATTCCTTTTTGTGTGTAAAACTAGTATTTTTTCTTATCATATGTCTATAAAATATATTAGATGAACTTAAAAAAATTGATTTAATATATTTAAAATAGTAGGTATATCTTAAATTCTCGGGATATTATATTCTCCTCCATGATTAGAATTGCATTTTCTGCAAGCTAATCTCAGTGTTGCATTTAGTTTAGCTTAACTAGGTGTTGCGTATAAAGAAAGATAGCCAAAAAATAAAATTTATTCTAAAAAAACATTATAAAGTCTTGGGGTGTTGCAATAATTAATTTAAACCATTTTTAAAAATTTTTCCTGGGGAATTAAATTTGTTTTTTGAAATCATCATGTCAATGTTAACTTTGGGTGAATTTTTATAAATTTTCTAGAAATATTTATTTTTAAGTGAATAGTGAAAAATATCTATTTTTATTAAAAAAATAATTTATTTTTAATTTAAATTACCATTATGTTTTTAATTTTGATCTTAATAAATCATAAGTAACCTTTTATAAAAAATAATCAAATTAATTGCTTTGTAATCTTCATTATACTTGATTTTGTTATAAGATTATTTTAGGGCTTAAAAACACATTTTTCTTAAAACTATTTTCATCTGTGAAACATGTTTTAATTATAATAAATTAAATTAATATATATTTATTAATTATTTTTATTAACTTTTTTGATCATATATTCAATATATATTGTATCATTAAATGTTTTATTTTTATAGGTCAAATTATTGAAGTAAATTTAGTTTTATGAGAAAAAATGTATTTCTTCTAAAAATGGTTTTTATTGTGGTCTATGCACTTATTTGAAATTAAATTCTTCCACTTATAGATATTGAATAAAATAAAATATATTCCATGTTAGTAATTATCATTCTTAATATAATTTAACATGGTCATATTAATATTTGGTCATGATGAATAAAAAAAAGTGACATTTTGTAATCAATGTAAATGTTAAAATTGGTTTATCAAGGGATAAACCTAGAGATAAGGATATAATAGACACTAAAAATTACCTAATTTTTATTATTTGAATATATTTCAACCTTATATTATCCTGTATTCTAATTCAATGAATTATTGATCCACTTACAAGTGATATTGACCTAATATCATTGCAATCTTTTAAGAAATTCAATTTATGTCCCTCTCCCAAATTATAAAAGGGAACCTATTTCCCACCTTATTCACATAACATGAGCCTTAGATCATAGAAAATCCCAAATAAAAATCAATGATTTTATCACTTATTACTATATCTTCAGGACTTCTCATAAGGCCAATCTTTCTAAGGTTAAGGTGTAAGATAAAGTAGGTTTCTCAAAGAAGAGGTCTAAACCATAATCAATGTCCTTAAATTTAATTTCTTATTCGACCACCACTAAACAAGTTGTATATATCAATAAATTATGAATATATTATTATAAATATACTAATATTTTATTATTAATTTGGAAAATTTGTTTCTCATCTCCTTTCCATCAAATGGGATATGAATGTATCACTAATGCAGACATGTGGACCTCCACCTCCACATAGTAATATGATTCATTTTCCATTACCATCTTTTAGTGATGGATATTATGAAAGATTAAATGTTTATCTATTATATATATATATATATATATATAGTAACTATTCTTCTATAATTATAATATCTTATATTCTTTATTCCCTTTTGATCCATAGGGAAACCAAAACGTCACTTGTCCATACGTGTGGACTACCACCTCCATCAAGCAATGTGATTCATTTTTTGTTTTCTATTTCATAAGTCTTGAAATAAATATATATTTAATAAATTTTTATAATATTTATTAAATAATTATTATTATTTAAATATTATTTATCATTTAATCCATTGAAAAATAAAATCATCTCTCGTCCATACGTACAGACTATTATCTCCACATAGTGAAGTAATTCATTTTTACCACTTATTAATATAAATAGATATAAATATTAATATAATGATTATATATGATATTTATATAATGACTAAATTATGGAGTTTAATTAACCATGATTAATGTGGAAGGACCATAACTGCTGAACCAAAACAATCATGAAAAATAAAGTAGTTAACACCTTATAGGATGATAATAATGAATTTTTTTAATATATAGGTGATAAGATGCTGTACATAAAATATTTATTATATTATAGGTATTAATATGGTTCTATAATATAATAATAATTAATTTAAACTTATTATATAGGATGCTATAGTTTTTATGAGGTATTAAGGACTTTAGGAAAGGGGTTTATGTTACAATCTCATTTTTACAAAGATTTCATATGGTTAAATTTTTTGATGATGAAACTATATAATCTATCTCTCTAAAATATTACATATTTTCTTCTACACTGGTTAATTTTATAGATTTCATATTTTCCACAAATATTCCTCTCTTTAAGAAAATAATACACTAAAATAATATTTTTATGGAAAAACTACGATGTTTCTCTTTTCAATAGGGAATATTGTCTTCCCTTTCCATATGTTTCATTAAAATGTTTTCAAGAATGATCATAGAATTACAAAATTATTTATTAAACTCATATTTACTGATGTAAATATTTTTTTTAAATATTATTAAAAGGAATCTTCTTATTATTTTTTGAATGAGGTACTTTTGTGTTTTATCAAAAATTTGAATGAAATTATTTTAACGTACACTCCATGAATGTATTTATCTAAAATCATTAGTTATATTTTTATTTAATATTCCACAATATTTTTTTTATTTATTTTCAAAAAAAAAATTAATTAATATTTTAAAAATATTTTTATTTCAAATAAGTGATTAAAAATGAAAGAGTAAATTTTCCTCAAAAAATATTATTATGAATTTTTCATGATATTTTTATATATAAAAATATCCTTTATTATTTAAAATGATTTATATCAGATATGATTGAATGTTGTAATCATTTTCTTTCCCTGAGTGGTGAATTATTATGAAAATGTTTTTTTAAAAACATGTATTCTTTTTATGGGTTATGATATGATGATATGATGAATGTTTTATGATCTTATGGCACAAAAATGTATGGATTTAATTATATTTTGTTTGGTCTCAAAATTATATAGAGTTAATATTTATTTGGTAAATACTGATATCTCATGAGATATTAAATATTGGAATTGGGTGTTAAACCAATTAAAGGAATTTTTTCAATAATATAGTATTTGGAGGGAACCTTGACAATGGAAATGATATAACGGGGAGTGAACCAAATCTAAAATTATAGTATTGGTTGTGAGCCTTTAATTAGGAATTTATTTTCTATAATTATGTGTATGCCAAAAAATTCTTCCAAAATCTTATGTTATTATTTCATATCTCATGATTGACTATTGATGACTTTGTACTCTAATGCCTTATTCCTTTTTTTTGAAAAAAACATAATCCTTAATCCATGATTAATGATCTTTAACTGATTGGGAATGATTATTTAATTTCATGATCATGTTCTCAGACCCTTATGGTTATCTTAATCTCACTCATGATCAATGATTTTTTATCTCTTCTGTTTACCCTTACTTTTCATATGAGTGAACCATTTCTTATGTTTCTATTCCACATGTTATGAAGATTAGTTTTAAGTATGATATCTATAAGAAGGGTTCTATTAGTATAGAACATAATGGGAAATGATATAGATATTATATGAACCATTTTAATATATATATATATTTCCAAAGACACAAAACCTATATTATTCTTGCACATATCGTATTGAAATGTAATTAATATTTTTCTGATGATATATAATATTTATTATAGAAAAGTATGGGTCTCTATAAAAAGAAATATTGAGCTGATATACTTAGTAAGGTTAAACACAAGAGATATCATCCAATAATCTTAAATGGTCATAAGATAATCATAACAGAATGATATCATGATAATAACTTATGAATGACATACAAAATCAATAAAATATCATTAATATTAAATCATGACATGAGGATTTTTAATAATAAAAATAAATAATTTATAATCCTTTTAAATCATCAATAATAAATAATGATCCATGAGAATATATCTTATGAATAAGAAACATGTTTTAGGAATACACATAATCATAGAAAATAATTTATTTAGTTAAATCCCAAAACCAATACTTTCATAGTGGGCTAGCTTCACTCCCCATTATATTATTTACTTAGTCAAGTTTCAATTCAAACACTATCATAGATGAAAGAATCCCTTAATAAAAAGGTTTCACTTCCCATTCCAGACCTTATTATCACATGAGATATCATTATTTATCCAATTCATTGGAGGGAAATATAACCCCAGGCCCACCAATCAAATAATGACCACCATACATATGTGCTCTAAAAGATGATAAAAAATTAATCATATTATCATTTAATAACCCATAGAAAATAAATTAGTTTCATAAACATCACATAGTCGCATAACCATAATACATCCAGATAAAGGAAGTGGATGATATCATAAAATCAATCATTATCTCATCAAATATTATTTAAGATGTGGGGAAAAGCAGGATTCGTGTAATCATCCTATGATCATCATCATCATAAGTCATCCATAAAAGTTCATGGAATCATATTTGAATATCCCCATTAAAACATAAGAATAAATAAATGGTGTGAAAATAGATGAACACATGCCTATAAATGATCATTCAAGTAATTAATTGAAAAATGTGAGAAAAATATAATTATATTTATAAAAAAACAAAATATTCCTAAAATATAAATAAACTTATATTCATTGAAATTAATAATTAAAACCAACAAATCAATATTAAAATAAAATCATTCTCATAATAGTGTGAATTTTTTTTATATTGTATATTTTAAATGATATCATTATTTCCACCCTTTTATAAAAAGTAAAAACAACATAAATGGAAAAAGTTAATAAAATATTCCTTTAGAATCATTGCAAATTAATTGAAATGTAGTGAATACAAACACTTTTAAAATGTTAAAGGATATTACTACCTGAATGGACCGAAGGACTTCATTTATTATTATTATTTTTGATAATCCACCTTTCAAGGTGTGAGGTGGAACACTTACAAGGCTCGAAGGCATAATAGACAATTATATGACCCATAGGTATTAGAATAAATAACTCGAACAATATAACTTGGAACTGATCCTCCACAACAAATTTCATGATATCAGCACTCCACCTTCGTAAGGATTGTCAGATAGTTATCCTATGCAGAGTTTTATATTCCTGGTACTAATATCAATTTCATACCCTCTCAATATTCCAATTATGATTAGCTTTGCTCTGGTGAATGTGTCTCTTCTGAATCCTCATCTAGAACCTTTGTCCCTTGTAATCCGACTGGTACATCAGCAAATTTCATGTGTCCTAAAGGCCTTGGGGTGGCCTGAAGGACTTCAGGTGGCTCAAAGGACTTGAGAGACAACTGGGCCGAAGGTATTGGGTGGACCAAAATCCTTGTACGAGCCAAGGAACAAACTGTTAGATCGGGTTATACTAAATATTCACAAGAGAGGGTGTTGGACTCCCCATGTATTAATCATGTTATAATGATCACAAATCCAATTTAGTTTAAACACCATGTTAACTATATGTAATCTATCTCACATCAAATGTTTAGTAGCTTAGAAAAAGATATCCAAATCTCTTAAGTGTTATACACTAAGTTTGGATACTATATACTATCTTGATTCACTTTATAATGATTTCCCTGAAAAATGATTAAGTTTGATTCATTTCATAAATACTACTTCTTATGTCTGAATATAGATATTTTCCTAAGTCATGAGACACCATGATAAGCAGACACTGTGATTTCTAGACACCATGACATCCAGACACCATTATATCTAGACACCATGACATCCAGACACTGTGACATCTAGACACCGTGATATCCAGACACCGTGGCATCCAGACACAGTGACATCCAGACACCATGATATCTAGACACTATGACATCTAGACAATGTGATATCCAGACACTATGAACAAGACACCATGAACAAGACACTGTGAACTAGACACCGTGAACAAGAAGACACCATGAACATGAGACACCGTGACTATGAGAAATCGTGACTATGAGACACTGTTTCCATTACATAATGTGACACTTTTTCCTAATATATTTTCTCGTCATTCAATTTAATCTCTAACGGTCATATTTGAATATTTTTAATGCACTGACATAATTAATGTTTCTTTATAGACATATCATTAGATAATATGAGGTATGAGGTGTGGAATACATGCAACCTGTCATCCCTAACACATTCACTTCAAGATAAAAGAGTAGTACGACCCAGAAACCAAAAAAGTGGACATACGCAAGAGTAGTAGCACAATACTGAATTACAAGATAGTGGGCGTGAGCATGACAAAAGAATACATTTTTAGAGAATTGGATCATGAAACTCAACTCTATTGAAGAACTCACAAAGCATACTAAAATCCTGAGAACATCTTCACACTATAAAACACCATGAAGAATACAATCCAAATCTATCTGACTTGATACATTATGTTTTCCATGTGAGGACTTGAGTTTTGCATCTGCTTCATCTAAGAAGTCCAAAGCTGCAAAGACTAACACTCAGAGGACTTCCAAACCTATCTCAATACTTCTGCTCTATTGTGTATCATTTTATTAACTTTTGAGTAGAGTGCGTATCTGTATTTCAACACACTCTGTATCATGAATTAAACTAAATGATACAAGATAACCTTACTCAAACATTATTTTACTCTCGTGTATACCCACAGATAAGTGTGAAAGAGGTCCTTATGTGGCCTAGTTGTCTATACCCATGAAGAACTATGGAAGAGGTCTATGTGTGGCATGGACAGTACTGTGTACTGTTGTTAACCCTGATCCATGGTGTGGATCAAGTTTATTTATATAAACTACTTGGTGAAATGTGATCCCCAAGTGGAGTGGATTAGGTCTTGGATTGATACTAAACCACTTGTTTCATATCCGTTGTGCTATTTAATTTAGTCTTCTCGGTTTTACTGCATTACTATATAATTCAGAAATATCTAAATTCACTTAGATAGTTACCCTTGGAAAGAAGTTATAATTGTCTTGCCTTAGTATAATAGCTTCAATAGTAATATTAATAACTGATATTAAGATTAATGAGAACTAATTTATATTCTAAGAAGTTATTCAAAAAGTCAAACCCTTATAATAGTATAACCATGATTAACTGGGCTGTATTTAATCTTTTGGGGGAAACATATTCGAAATACTTTTTAATCATAAATTTTTATAGATACTCAGTTCACCCCCCCTCTTGAGTAATCTACTCCGACCAACATTTGGTATCATATGTTGTTTATTAAGTTTATTAAGACTTATTTTAAACTTATTCAAAAGTGATTATAGTTATACTTTGAAGATCTTTAAATTTCTGTTAATTCTAAATTTCTATATCTTTCAAAATATTTCTTTATTATGGATAATAGATTAAAAGTTGTTGCAAGAAATAGACCACCATTTTTTAATGGAACCAACTATGCTCAATGGAAAATTAAAATGAAAATGATTTTAGAGAGTATGGGTTTTGAAATTTGGTCTTCCATTATAGATGAATATGAGATTCATACTACTGATAGAATCACATGGGATGAACCTATCAAAACAGCCTACAATAACAATTGCAAAGCCATGAATGCTTTATACTGATCTTTAAGAGATGAAGTATTCAATGGAATTTCTGCTAGTAAAACTGCTCATGAAATTTGGGATACTCTGTCTATCCACATAAAGGAACACCTAGTGTAAAAGAAATGAGACTTAATAATTATACTATTAAATATGATAACTTTAAAATGAAACCTGATGATCCTATCTCTAACATATATCTTAGGTTCAATGAGATTATTAACACAATGATTTCTCTTAGAAGATAAATCACTACCAAGGAACAAATCATGAGAATTCTCAGATGTCTTCCTGACAGATAGAGAGGAACCTCTATCTCTATTAGAGAATCATGCAACATCAGAAAGCTGCCTATAAAAGAACTCATTGTGAAACTGATGATGTATGAAGATGAACTGAAATTCAACAAGGAATAGGATGATTAACCAAATAGGAAATCTGTTGCATTCAAGACCACTACCTCTAAGTACAAAGGCAAAGGGAAATTGGAAGCTTTGGTAGAAATTTCCAGTAGTGAAAAATCATCACCTGACAATGATGAGAAAATGGCTCAATTATCTAGAAGATTCAAGAAATTTTATAAGAAGAATAACTTTTTCCAAAATCCTAACTTCAAGGGAAAATATGACCAAAACGATATTAGAAGAAGGACTAGAAAAAAAGTTACAAGGATGATGAGATTGTCTACTATTAATGTAAGCACAAAGAACATATCAAGGCAGACTGTCCAAAGATCATGTACAAAAAGAGATATGAAGACGAGGACATGAAGTATAAAAAGACCATGAAAGCAATCTGGAGTGCTTCTGAGGACAGTTCAAGAGACTCAGAAACATCACATAGTGAACAGGAAAAAAAATCCAATATGTCTTTTGGGACAAACACATATGTGGTAACACTAGACTTTTATGTACATAATTCATACTATTCTGAAAATGAGATTGACTCTGAAAATATGACTAATGAAGAAATGTTTAAATACTGTAACATGCTTAAAGAAACATGCAATGAACTAAAAGACAAATATAAATCATTAAAGAAATAGTATGCTCTTACTGTGAATGTTATATCTGAACTTACAACCAAAAAAGAGAAAAATGCTCAACTACTCAAAGAAAACAACGAATTAAAAATGTCTAATGAGCAATTGAAGAATGACCTAGAAAAGTTTACCAATGGGAAGAATACCCTTACTCAAATTCTAGGAAAACAATTACCCCTAAATACAACACTGGCATTGTCTATCAACCTAGAAAAAGAAATATTTATAGAACAATTTTTTTTTCGAGATCTAGGAAATATAGTTTTACTCCCAGTTCTGGACACAAATCAACTAATTCAATTCATGATACACATTCTATTGTTTCAAGTTTTTCTATACCATAAAGAGTTTATTTTTCAAAGACCTTACTTAATGCTTATAGGAAACCTATGAGGCGTATATGGGTTCATAAAGCACTTATACTAATGTCACTGGACCTAAACAAGTATGGGTACCAATATCTGTTTTTTCTTAATCATTTTATTGGAAATATGCTTAAAGATTACCTATAAAAGTGTATGGTACTTGGACAGTGGATGTTCAAGACACATGATAGGAGACTACTCATGCTTCAAGAATATAATAAAAATAGATGGAGGACATGTCACATTTGGTGACAATGCCAAAGTAAAAATTATTGGACCTAGTCAAATTGGTAACTCTAACCCAGTTTTAATTTCTAAAGTATTGATTTTTTTTATGGATTAAAATATAATCTGCTTAGTATATCACAATTGTGTGATGATGTATTTCATGTTAGATCTGGAAATGATGCTTGCAATGTCTTTAATTCTAAATATGAATTAGTGTTTTCTATTTTAAGAAATGAAAATGTTTACTCTGTTAACATAGATTCATTGGCTTCTCAAAATGCTTCATGTTTAAGTGTATTTAATAAGGAGTCTTGGACCTAGAATAGCAGACCAGGACACTGTAATATTCACTCTCTTAGAAAGCTAACTAGAAAAAGCTTAGTCAAAGACTTACCCAAACTTGAGTTTCCAAATGAAAAAGTATGTAATCCCTGTTGAAAGGGAAAACAACACAAAATTTCTTTCAAACCAAATAAACAAGTGTCAACTTATCAATCTCTTAAACTGGTTCACATGGATTTATTTGGACCATCTAGAGTTTCTAGTTTAAATGGAAGACACTATGTTTATGTTCTTGTAAAATAATTTTATAGATATACTCGGATGTTATTTTTGGATCCCAAAAGTGAATACTTCTCTAATTTTACTAAATATGCCAAGTCTGTGGAAAGTATTAGTGGACTTAGAATCAAATCCTAAATAAGTGATCATGGTCGTGAGTTTTAAAATCAAGAGTTTGAATCCTTTTTCTCACAAAATGGTTATAGTCACAATTTTTATGCCCCTAGAAAACCTCAAAAAAATGGAGTTATAGAAAGAAGAAATAGAACCCAGCAAGAGATTTCTAGAACAATTTTAGAGAATATGACCTACCTATTTATTTTTGGGCTGAAGCTGTCAATACAGCATGCTACATAATCAATAGAGTGTTAATCAGACCCCTTCTTTAAGAGTACTCCTTACGAGTTATGGAACAATAGAAAACCCAAGGTTAACTACTTCAATTTTTTTGGCTACAAAGTCTATATTCTTAATACTAAGGAAAATATTGAAAAATTTGCATCCAGCAGTGATAAAGGTATATTTTTAAGATATTCCATATCAAGTAATGCCTATAGAGTATTCAATAAAAGAACTAAATGTGTGGAAGAATCTGTCCATGTCAAATTTGATGAAACAGATCCACATGAGCCTAAAACCATTCTAGAGAACCTATAGGACGATCTATCGAATCTGAACATTAATCCAAAATCCTCAAACCATTCTATGAAAGAATCTCTGGAAACTTCCAGTTCATTAAATCCCTTAGACTCAAGCCATAATGAACCTGAACCTGTTGATGAAACTGAAATCACTAGTCCCTCCTTTTCTAGAGTTTTTAGAACTCTTAAGAACTATCCTTTAGATGCTGTTATAGGAGACCTAGACAAAGAAACACAAACTAGAACTTCTCTTAGAAATCAGGTTGAACATCAAGTCTTCTTATCACAACTTGATCCTAAAAACATTAATGATGCTATTAATGATGAATTTTGGGTGATGGATATGCAAGAAGAACTTAATCAGTTTGAAAGGAAAAAATATTGGAAACTTGTTGAAAGACCATTAGACACATTCAACATAGGAACTAAATGGGTATTTAGAAATAAGCTATATGAGGCTGTTAACATAGTTATAAACAAGGATAGATTAGTTGCATAAGGCTATAGTCAAGAATAAGGAATTGACTATGAGGAGACCTTTGCACTAGTAGCAGGACTTGAAGCCACAAGAATCCTTCTTGCTTATGTTGCACATCTGAATTTCAAATTATATCAAATGGATGTTAAGAGTGCATTCTTAAATGGGTATATAGATGAGGATGTCTTTAATGAACAACCCCCTGGTTTTACAACCCCCGTTTTCCAAGTCAGATTTTTAAATTATCAAAATCTTTATATGGTTTAAAAAAAGCCCCAAGAGCCTGGTATGATCTATTGAGTACTTTTCTTATTTCCAAAGGTTTTACAAAAGGAAAAGATGATCCTACTCTTTTTATAAAATGAATCTCAAATGATGTTTTAGTTGTTCACATCTATGTAGATGACATTCTCTTTGGATCCTTAAAAAATTCTCTATGTGTTGATTTTTCTAAAATGATGCAAAATAAATTTGAAATGAGTTTAATGGGTGAACTAAAATTCTTTCTTAGATTTCAAACATTTCAAAATAATGATTGTATTATCTTAACTCAAAGTAAATATACTAGAGATATTCTAAAATATTTTGTATTGGATAGAACTAGAAGTACTAACACTCCCATGAGTACCACCTGTAAGTTGGATCATGAAGAAGATGGAAAATCTATAGATCAAACCACTTATTGAGGAATGATTGTAAGTTTACTCTACATAACTACTAATCGACCAGACATTATGTTTAGTGTGGGTATGCGTGCTTGTTTTCAAGAAAATCCTAAGGAATCTCATTTAAATGTTGTAAAGAGAATGTTCAAATACCTCAACCATACACCCAATCTAGGACTGTTCTATCTGAGAGGAAAATCATTTCAATTAGTTAGTTATTCTGATGCTAACTTTGGTGGCTGTAAGTTAGATAGAAAAAGAACCTCTAGAACATGTCACTTTTTAGGCAAGTCACTGGTATCATGGTGTAGTAAGAAACAAAATTCTGTTACATTATCTACTACAGAAGTTGAATACAGAGCTTCTGGTAGCTGTTGTGCACAAATCTTGTAGATGAAACACAAATTACTAGATTATGGATATCAATTCAGGAATGTACTTATAAATTGTGACAACACAAGTGCTATTAAAATTTTGAAAAATTATATTTCACATTCTAGGACAATGCATATTGATGTAAGACATCACTTTTTGAGAGATTATTATCAAAAGGGTGATATCACTTTGGAATTCATTGTTACTGAGTATCATCTTGGTGATATATTCACCAAACCACTCAATTTAGAAAGAATATACTACATAATACATGAATTAGGCATGAAAAATATTAAGTAAATGGCTTACTGGTTTATATTTTATTGTTTTATGTCTTACTATTGTATCTCTTATTGTTTCATGTTTACGGTCTCACAGTTAGTACTTCATGATTACTGTCTGACAGTTATTGTCTCACCATAAAGTTCATCTTTACTATCTCACCGTGATGCTCATCCACTATCTCACTATAAAGTTCATCTTTACTATCTCACTGTGAAGTTCGTTCACTGTCTCATCATAATGCTCAGTTACTGTCTCACCGTAACATTAGTTCACTGTCTCACCGTAACACTCAGTTACTATCTCACCATAACATTCATTCACTGTCTCACCATAAATACCTGATATGGCCTCACCATAAAGATTCTTTATGATTTTCATTTGTGAATTAAAAACCATATCGTGGTAATCATTCATTTTACTTCTTTATTTTCCCACATTTTTACTTTTGCGACGTTTGGTATTCCTAAATGATAAAACAAACAAAGTTTGATTTTTCCTTCACTCTAGCTCTCTTCTATCCACTCAATTTGTAACCCTTCCTCAACCCTTCAACCTTTCTCTCTCTCTTACCGTTGGTGAATGCCCAGGATGAAATTCCCTTCATCGTCGACTCCTAAGAAACGTAACTCAAAGAAGAAGAAAATTGAACCCAAGATAACACTCGAAGGTCCTCTAAAAACAAATCTGGTAAACTGAGTTTTAATACCTAAGAAAGAGGTTTTCCCCAAATGGATTCTATCAAGTAAGTCTTTGGTTTTAATAGTTTTAAAAGGGCAAGGCTGGTTATAGTGGATTTCGAAGGAAGATAGGCTTGTCTACCATAAGTTAGTGGTTCAGTTTTATCAATATGTTCAGTTCTCCATTGATTCTGAAGATGGTTATGTTGTGAAAAGGTGGATAAATGGTAAGAAATGTTCATTCTCTTCGAGGTTATGAGTTATATTCCTTAGGATACCTCATGAAGGCATCTGTGAGGACTATCAGAGAGGGCCTTCACCTTCTAGTGAATTATTTGTCATGGAAGATGCTCTGAAAAGCTTAACCAAAAATGGCACCAAGATAAGAGCCATTGCTCCTGAACTAGATGGAGATTCAAGGTTTTTGTTTAAGATTATACAGAACCTGATTAGCCCAAGAAAAGGTGATTTTGCTGTACTGAAATATCAAGATGTGTTTCTGATTCATCTTATGAAAAATGGTCATAAGATCAACCTTTATAAGTATATCATACACCATATGTGTGAACTGATCAAATCCACATCCAAGTCAACCTCCCTGTTTTACTCTCATCGTATCTTATCCATGCTTCATGCCAAAGGAATGGTTGGACCTAATGAAGAAATTATTAAGGATTGTGAGTACTGCCTTTTGAAAGTTACTATCAAGATGATGAAAATAAATTTTAATCCTTGGAAAAAGGAATGGGTGGAAGACAATGATATATTTTATAAAAAATTTAATCCAGTAGAACATCCCTCAAGACCAAGAGATATTTTTGATCCTGGTTTAGAACCAGATGAGGTTTTTGAGTATTCTAAAGAAGAAGAATAATAGGCTGTTGTGGCCCCCAGGGAAACTGTTTCTGTTGAAGAAGATATTACTCTTATCCCTCATATTGTAAGTGAAAAGGAAGTCCCGGTTTCAAAATAATTTATTAATATAAGAGATCAACCCATGTCTGAAACAGAATCTTCTATCAAAGAAACTAATAAATATGATGTGGAAGATCCTATAAAAGAAGAATTACCTGTTATGAAAAAAGATGATCTTCAAGAACTCCTAGTGGAAAAATATATTTATGAAGTCATTCCTTTGGTTGTGGAAAGGATGGAGCTGGCTTTTCAGCTAGAAAGACAATAAATGAGTGAGGAACTAAGAGATGAGTTGGTATAATTAGATCAATACCCTATGCTTCTTAGTCCTGAGAAGGATGCAACTATTGAGGGGGAGAAAACCTCAAATATGGAATCTACTGAAGTAAAAAACCTGATTGTTTCAATCCCTGTAGACACTTGGTATAAGTTTCCTAGTTTCTATGATGTGGATGACTCTCAGAAAGTTTTAGTAAAAGGCCTAGACCTTTCTACCATCTTCCAACTGAAATCCATCTCTAATCTTGCTCTTGAAAAGGAACATGAGCCTATATGTGTCCCTATTTCTAAACCTTCATCAGAACAACCATCCTTTGTGAGTAAAGATGATCTAAAAGAATTTGGAGATACTCTTTTGTCTGGTATAGAAAAAGTCATGAATTCCCAACCTATTCTTGTGACACATTTGAGTGAGAAAGATGCCTCACTATTATTGGAGAATGTTATTTGGAAAATACCAACCAAAATGATTCATGAGATTCAGGAAGTCAGAGTTGAAAATAATCTGCTTACTGATGAAGTGAAGACTCTAAGAGGTATGATTAAAGAAATGCAGAAATACATGTATTCGAGATCAGATCTTTCTTCTGATCCTATAGAACATGTTGTTCCTCAAACCCCATTTAATTTTTTTTCTCAGATTCAACCTCATTTAGCTTCCTTAGATGAAAAGATATCTAAAAGGAAAAAATAGATCGTGAAAGAGATGAGAGAGCTAGTTGTTAATCTTAAAAAAACTCACTGATGAGTACATGGGGTGTCTTAAAAATGTGTTAAACCAACTGAAATCTCTGGACACAATTTTCAATGATTCTAAGGCATCCAGACAATCATCTTAGCCTTCCCTAGACAGTGACCTTCTCAGAACAGTGGACAATGAAGAACTTCAGACTGTTGTTAGTGGTGTCAATAAAGATTCTCAAAATGAAGTTATCAAGAATAGTGACAGAGTTCTTGATCTGGTCCAAATCCATTCAAAAATTTCCAATGATTCTCAGTAAGAAATTTCCAAGAAAGTGGATCTCTACTTAAACCGAATCTTCTCAAAGACTAACATGACAAATCACTTTAAATATCTTGTCGAAAATTTGAGGATTTTTACTGTTACTCAAGCTTTCAATATCCACGTTCAAAAGCTCATAGAGTTCACTCATATATTGGATAAGTTTATGGAAACATGGATGACTTTGAGAAATCTATGCAGTATGGTGGAGAGATCATTAAGGATTTGATCAAACTTCTGAGGCCCTATCTTCATGTCCAAAGTACATCCATTGTTTCTCCTACGGATGCACCTCTAAGACCTGGTCTGCCAACATTCACCTATGAAATAGCCTCCACTTCTATGTATGTCGGTTAGGCACTGAGTCAGATTAGGCCTATGATCCTTGATCAACAACTGCCTCACTCTTCTACTGCACCTACTCTATCCCCCACTGTCTTTGAAGGTCTTCCTTTACCTTCTCTATCAACCAGCTCACTCCCTTATTCTACCTAAACTACTGCTCCTTTGGCTTCCTCTTCTGCTGCTACTGCTAAAGGCAAAGAGAAGACTAGTCAATGAAATAAGGACAATGTTTACTCTATTTTTTATGGGAATCATGTTTCATTTGTTTCACATTTTTTAATGCCTATCTATTTTTCTAATACATTATTCACTTTTCATGAATCTTTTGTTTTTCTTTGATACTTATTGATAATCCCAAAAGGGGGAGAAATATATGAGCAATGCATAAATATTTGTGACTTATATGGGAAAAATATATGAGAAGAGAACTCTCATTCTATATATGTTATATGCTTATTCTAATTATGTTGTTAGGAAAAATATTCACTCTAAAGATACATGATTTTTGATCATCAAAAAGGGGGATATTGTGGGACTCCTCATGTATTAATCATGTTTTAATTATCACAAATACTATTTAGTTTATAAACCATGTTAACTATATGTAATATATATCACATAAAATGTTCAGTAGCTTAGTAAAATCAATCCAAATATATAAAGTGTTATACACTCAGTTTGGAGACTATATACAATATTGATTCATTTTATAATGATTTATTTGAAAAATTATTAAGTTTAATTCATTTCATTAATACTACTACATAACTCTGAATACAGATATTTACCTAAGTCATAAGACACCGTAAAAAACAAACACCATGATATCCAGACACCGTGACATCCAGACACAGTGACATCAAGACACCCTGATATCCAGACACTGTGACATCCCGACATAGGGACATCTAGACACCGTGACATCCAGACACCGTGACATCTAGACACCGTGATATACTGAAACTGTGACATCTAGACACCGTGACATCTAGACACCATGATATCTAGACACTGTGACATCCAAACACCATGATATCTAGACACCGTGACATCCAGACCCCATGATATCCTGACACCATGAACAAGACACCATGAATGAGACATCGTGAATAAGCAGACACCGTGACTATGAGACACCACGACCATAAGAAGGTATAACCATGAGACACCATTTCCATGAAATACTCTGACACTGTTCCCTAATATATTTTTTCATCCTTCGATTTAATCTCTAACTGTCATATTTGAAGATTTTAATTCACTAACATATTTAATGTTTATTTGTAGACATATCATCAGATAGTACGAGTTACGAGGTGCAAAATACATGCAACCTGTCTGCCCCAACACATGAACTCCAAGATAGAAGAGTAATGCGACCCAGAAACAAAAAAAAGGTGGACATACGCAAGATCTATAGCACAATACTGAAGAACAAGCTAGTGGGCGTGAGAGTGAAAACAGAATAAATTTTTAGAGAATTGGCTCATGTAACTCGACTCTACTGAAGAACACATGAAGCATACAGAAATCCCAAGAACATATTCACACTGTAAAACACTACAAAGAACACAAGTCAAATCTATCTGACTTGTGAAAATCTGTTTTCCATATAAGGACTTGAGTTCTGCATCTACATCATCTCAAAAGTCTAGAGCTGTAAATACTAACACTCAGAACACTTCTAAACCTATCTCAATACTATTTCTCTGTTGTGTATCATTTTATTAACTTTCGAGTAGAGTGTGTATCTGTATTACAACACACTATCTCCTACATTAAACTGAAGGATATAATATATCCTTACTCAAACATTCGTTTAATCTTGTGTATACCCACAGATAAGTGTGGAAGGGGTCCTTGTGTGGCCTGGTTGTCCGTACCCACGAAGAACTGTGGAAGAGGTACCTGTGTGGCCTAGACAGTACTGTGTGATGTTGTTAACCCTGATCCAGGGTGTAGATCATGTTTTTTATATAAACTGCTTAGTGGAAGGTGATAACTAAGTGGAGTGGATTAGGTCTCAACTTGAGAATAAACCACTTGTTTCATATCTGCTATGCTGCTTAATTTAGTCTTCTCTGTTTTACTACTTTACGGTATAATTCAGAAATCTCTAAATTCACTTTGATATTTTCTCTTGGAAAGAAGTTATAATTGTCTTTCCTTATTAGAATAGCTTCAAAAGTAATATTAATAATTGATATTAAGATTATTGAGAACTAATCAATCTTCTAAGAAGTTATTCAAATAGTCAAACTCTTATAACAATATAACCTTGATTAACTGGGCTGTATTTAATCCTTTTGGGATATATATTAGAAAGAACTTTTAATCATAAATTCTTATAGATACTTAATTCACCCCCCTCTTGAGTAATCTACTCCGACCAATAGGAGGGATGAATTATGTCTTTTACAATTTCCTTCTAAGACCATGATCCGTCCTTTTAGCTTTATCAGAATAATTAAGAAATAGAAAATAAATATCAAATAACACATGATTTATAGTGGCTTGTGGAATAGAAGGCACCTATTCCACTCTACTAATGCTCTACTCCATGAGCATAGTGATTTTCAGTATCTGGCCCTCTTATCAACAGATCATTCCACAACTGAGTGCAGGTAGTTGACACCTTTAAAGTTTAAGGTTAAATAGAGACTTCTGGTTTATACAGAGAACCAAATACACAGCCTAGTATGAGAATCCCATTACTCAATGTAAAAGAGTATTTGTTCTTTTAAATAATTTACAGTTGTTCTTCACAATTTCAATAGAACGCAATTGACAGTATAATGATCGACATCTTCAGAAAATATTTTCTTCAGTAAGAAGTAGTTCTGAGTTGATCCAATTGCAGTAGATCTTGAAATATAATTGTCAACTTTAATAAATAGTTAATTCACAAAAGATATTTGATATATTATCGATGAATCCAAAATCGTGTTTATTCTTCTTCTTCAGAAAATAGAGCTTTGTCGTTCTTTGTAACAGCAGATCTGTAATTCTCGATTGTCTCTGTAAATTATAGTAGTGAAAAACAAAAGAACATGATATATATTTTCAATGATTCACCTCTATCTCTATAATACAAAATAATACAGGTATATATAGAATAAACATGAGTTTTTTCCTTTTAAAATTTAGATCAACAAAAGTCTCCTTTAGAATCCCAATATTAAAATGTTTGAATAATAGAGCAGTCGTAACTTCCCTGAAAATTCTACATGAAAATATCCACTTAAAACAATCCCCTTAATCATAAATAAATGACTTTGAATTAGCCAAAGACACATTTTAGATTTGGGATTTTAATATGGCTTGAAATCATCCCAATAATATGCATAAATATCATTGCTTTATTAAAGTCATAATATAAATATCTGACACCAAATGTAGGGTTGAACTACATAGCATAAATTATTTGAATGTAAGGTTCACAACTTAAGGTTGATCTCAAATTCAAAGTTAATGATTCATACTTTTCTCAGATTCTTAACATAAGGTTGATCAATCACAAAATTAAGGTTGATGAACCATAATTTTCTCTTCAACTCTTAAATGTATGGTTGTTCACCAAATTAAGGTTGACGAACTATAATTTTAAGAAACAAACTTAACATTCCATAATCATATGAAGATATTCTTCCCTACTTTTCTGATTTCTCAAATGTATGGTTCCTTCAAAACATATGGTTCTTTTTCCAAAAGTAACATTCCTTCCAAAAGAAAGGTTCCTTACAAAAGTAAGGTTCCTTCCAAAAGAAAGGTTCATTAATTCATACTTTTCTGATAACATATGGTTGATTAACCATATTTTTCTTATAACCTGTAAATTAAACGAAATATTCCATCCTTATGATATGCTCTTCAATGTAGGTCTTGAATAGTGTTTCCAGAACACGCTAAAAACAATTTCTGAATACTTTTCCAAATATTCGATGAAAATTAAATTCTTTAATATTATTTCAAAATAGAGAAATAAATAATATTAATTTATGAAAATATACTCAAATTAAAATTATTAGAATAAAAAATAAGGATATTTGTGAGCATCAAAATCATCATTAAGAGATAGATTATTTTTCTCAACAATCTTCCCAGTATAAAATTATGTACTATTTAAAAAAAACTTTCTCAACACAAATCGGTGGCCCCAAGGCCAAGATAGATGAATAGTTCTGGCTGCTATAGTATTGAACAGTTCTTGCTGCTATATTTTCTATAGTAACAGCTCTAGTACTGCTACAGTAACATAAAAATATGTCTTCACCCAAATTTGATCTTGAGTCTTTTGGATGCACATATCGAGTCCTCACCAACCGGGATGAGGTTCATGTGCATTAAAATATATGAAAAAACTAAAATATTTCATTTGTGGTGTTTATAGACATGGAAGAAAATGTTTTTTATCTAAAGTGGACGTAATGTCATTTTTTCCTAAAAAGTATTTATTGATATTTTTTAGTTCCAAAAAGGGAAAAAGGTAATATTAAATTAAAATTAACGAAATATACCTAGGATAAAAAATTATATATGTTTTAAAGGATAATATCCTTATAATTTCCCTCAATGGAAATTTAGCAAATATAATTTTGAAAGGAAATGAGATTTAAAATAAACCCTTACCTCATGCTGTATTTTTCTTCAAAAACCTTCAAACAACTTATATATAATAAATGTAGTCTTATTATACATATATTTCATAAACCATATTCAGATATAAAATACAATCAATCATTCCTCTAGTATTTCAAATTATACCTTTATTGAATAAAAAATCCCTTTCTATGAACATGTAGGATAAAATTGGTTGGTTTTCCATGAATTTTTTGGTTCTATGGATCTAGTACTTACAACATGTTAAATATTTCATAACATAAAATATATTAATCATGAAATAAGTATCATATTTCTTCATCATATAAAATTTTATAACAATTATTATAAGGAATCCATGAAAAATTAATTACATCACTTTGTGGAGGTGGTAGTCCACACGTATGCACGAGTGATGTTTTCACCGTCAAAATATGGAATAAAAGAAGGGTAAATAATAATTCACCATTAAAAAATAATTATAATATAATATATTTCATACATTTTCATTTCATTAATCTTTATTACCATCCATGTAATAAGGAAGTGAATAATGAATCATATCGCTTTGTGGAGGTGGTAGTCCATACGTACACACTAGTGATATTATAATTTTGTAATGGATGGTTAGGAGATATAAAATGGTTTTTTTATAACCATAATAAATTCTAATTATATATATACGATACTGGATAAATTATTTTAGGATGGATATAATATATTTATAAGTATTATTAGAAGAAACAAACTTTCAATTAGTCTGATTAGATGACTACGTCATCTTTGAAAAATCTTATTTTGGTTACACATTAATCCTTGCTGAGATAGTATTAAGGTAAGAACATGAGATCAAGAATAATGGTAATGATTCCAATAATGTTTCGGGTAGATATTTTCATAGCTACAAGGTTTAATTGTGTCAACAAGGGCAATGAATAGATTCACTTTTATAACTGAGGGGAGTGACATGCATGGAATTACATGAAAGATTTAAATAATTTGATGTCACTTTCTTGTTCAAACCAAATTTATAAGATATAAAATATAACATAAGATAAGGGATAAATAATTTAAAATAATATTATTTAGAGATTTTTTTTTGTAATTTTACCCTTATATCAATGTTTAACCCCAAGGCAAACTCATTTTAACCCTAATTATGGCAATAATTTTTTTCTATTATTACTATTAATATGACCAAAAATGAGGTTAACCTATCAATTTATATTAATTATTATGATTCAAAATATTGAATCAATTTTAAAAAATTCAATTTTTATAATTTTCATAAAATCATTGTAATATAAATGTCTAAAACTCATCAAACCCCATTTTAATTAAAATTCATTTTCAAGTATAAATTTAGATGTATTCTTATTATATGCATACTAAAAACCACTATATGAAGGTTAAAATTATTTATTAAATATATAATATCTTCATTTCATTAAAATCATTCATCAATACAAATTATTATAATTTATTAGGATAAAAACTCATAGTGTAGATAAAAAACTACTTTTTATAAAATAATCTGTTTGTACCCAAAAAATAAATTTTCTTTTCTTATCTAATTAAAAATAAATTATTTAATTTTAAACATATGTAAAAAATATTTTTTTAAAATTATTTATTCTTGTACATACCTACCAATCCAATTTCTAGGTGATAATTATCACATTAAATACTAAAATTATATTAGTATATCAAGGTTTGTTTAAACTCAGTGCTACATATATATAAAGATATCAAATAAAAATAATTTACATAAAGAGAAATATATCATAGAATACTAGGGTATTACACTGTATATAATAAATCTATAATTAAATTATTAAAAAAATTTTTTATAACTTATATATCCAGGATCTTTTTAGTTTAGAGTTTTTAAGAATTAGAAAAATCATCATATATAGAAAACCTAAATATTTTTCTACTAAGAAAAACTTATTAAGTGATACACATGATTTAATAAATTCAAATAACTCATATTAAGAATTATGATTTCATAATAAATCATATTCATCATCATGAACTTTAAAATTTGTTTTTAAATGTGGGATCAGCCTAAAAGGATCAGTTAATGGAAACATTTTGTGATAAAATCAAATATTGTATGTAAATAAAATATGAACATTTGAGTATGAGAACATAATAATTATTTTTGTACAGAGTATAAAAAAATCATACCCTAAAAAAACATAGAAAATAAATCATGAGTTAGGATATAAGCCTTTTTTATAACATAATACATTAGTTATAGGAGTGTGAAAACATTATCCAATAATATTGATCCCTGAAAATATAACATATTTTTTAGGTATAAAATCTAAATGTGGTGTAATAATGGGTCTTATAAATGAGAATATATAATCAATTTTTTGAAAATTGACACTACCATGATTATCAACACATATTTGATATATTCAAACAGTGGATTGGATTTACATTTTATTCCAATAATAAATTTTTTTGATTATTTATTTTTACCATGTAATATATTTATTGTTGACATTATGATATCTTTGTTTGTATAATACCACTTATTATGAATATGATCCCACCCCTAGCTATAATTTACACATTTCAATAGAAATAAATTTAAATATATATGAATTTTATCAGGATAATAAATGAGGAATAACAATGTTTCTGGTGTTTTAGTGTTGTTTTACATATAATTTATTATTTATGTATGTATTGACACCCCAAAGACTACTTAACATTTGACCTTTTGTATACTCTACCAATATAAAAAATAAAAACTAGATCATGGTTTTTGGAGTAATGGCTATTATAGTTGGAAGTAGAGAATATTAAGTTGACACCTAATGAAATATAATTAGAATAAAATTTATAGATAACACAACATTATTAAAAACCATTAAGAGAATAAAAAAATCATTAATGAAGAGAACTTTTTTATCCATTTTTAATAGATTTACATTAATTATAAACTATGATTCATAATTTGTGGTTTTATTCATGAAATAATTAGTATAAGTAACTATAATAGTTATGGTTCATAATAGATGGAATATAAACCTTGTAAATATTGATAATCGATGTCGGGATTTCCGTCACGAGTAAACCAAGGAAGCTGGTCTTGGAGAAAAGTAAGTTTTTACTATTTTATGAAAATTGGAAGAATTTATGATGAATAACATTTCTCATATGGAAAATTTTTTTCCCTCTACTTGGTTTAACCATATTGGGTCCTTTTATATGGCTGAAATCCCCAAATTTCAGTTGAATTTATAATGAATTAGTGGTAGAGGAATAGAAAAATTATTTAGAGAAGATAATCATCACATTAGGATGTTAAATAGTGATAAAGTTATAATATATATAATTATATATTTATATATTATAAGGATATATATTGATTAATAGCGGTAATTGATTTATTTCATTAAGAATTAATATGTTATAAATGATAGAATGAAATAATTTAAAGGATATTATTATTTATTATGAATAATATTTCCATGTTTTGAAATACATACTCTATAATATGTATGTATTCTAGAAAATGAGATTGACCACTTCATTGATGTGATAATGAAAATAATTATAAGTAAAATAGTCTCCTTAATGTTTTCATAATATAAGGAAAAAGTTATGAAGGATACCAAGAATGATAAATATTTCGGTAAGTCTTATATTTTGAAAATAAAAAAATAGAAAATTGTTTGGATGAGGGTAAAAAAGAAATAAATTTATCCATGGAGAATAAATAAAGGGTATAATTTCAAATATGTAATAATTATATAAATAATTAAAATATGTATTTCATTAAGGGATCTATATTTTATTAAAAGTGTGTAGATAAATTCAATCAGGATCATGATTAAAATGAAAATAATTATTCCACTAATGTTCAATGATTTAATTTCAAGGATATGGTACAAAATTATAATCAATTTCCCAATAACCAAGGGAATATATATTAGAAAATTCCAAGGGATAATAGAAGATATTATGAAATAACTATGTCTATAGTTAAATTCTCAAATGATATTATAAAAGGTAATTTTACCCTAAATTCAATGTAATATAAGAAATTATTGGATTCTAGATCTACATGATCTTTTTTATCCTTGAATTCTTAAAATAATAATGAATCATCCCATAAAACATTATAGAAGGAATTTTTATTTATTACATAGAATGGTAATCTCATTACAAAAAATATATATTATGTTTTTCTAATTTAAACACATAGATGCAATCTAGTTCAAAACTTGAATGTTATACCATTTGTTGCATATGATATAATTCATTGGTTTGATTGTTTCTAAAATTATAATTCATGAATTTTAACTAATTCAATGATATTAGAAATTTTTAAGTGGATATAGACTCTCTTATTTTTAGAGGAGATACTATATTTCCTGAATATCTGTAAGAACCACATCTAGCGGCTTATCATAATAAAATTCATAGAAAAGATGAAGTTAAAATTCAATTTATTAATGATATGGATTTAAAAATATTTGAATATGAATTAGTTGTGTAATATTTAATTGAGGTATTCAATGAATAATTACCTAGATATCCACAATATTAAGAAGTTGTGTTTCTACTAATTTTATCTCAGATAAAAATCTAAAATCCAAGAAACCCTATATAATGGATTCAAATTAATCAGTGTAATTAAATAAAAAACTAAAATATTAGTGTGATAGAGTATCCATATGCTCTAGTGTCTCAATATTGGGATCAAACATGTTTTTTGTAAAAACAATTATTGGTCGATGCAATTTTGTGTCGACTATTGGGAAATCCACACCATTAAAATTAAGAACAAGTATCTTTTTTTACACAATTATGATTCATTAGATCAACTTAAAGAATGTTAATTATGATAAATTATTTTCCTTCGTTCTGTTTATTAAAAATCATAAAATATTTAATATAGAATACTAAAAACTACTTTTTGTATAATGTACAAGCATTATGAGGTCATAGTAATTCATTATGGATTAAAAAAGGAATCTTATTTATTTATGGATATTATGAATAGAATATTTAATGATTATATTGAAAATTTTTTATTATATATTTAGGATTTCTTGGTAAACAATTATATATATGAATATCTTGGGAACCATTAATAGATTTTTATAAAAAATTTGAGATAGAAGTATTCATATAAGGATTTCATTAAGTGGGAATTTTTTATTTATCACAATTTTTACTTAGCAATAATATTTCTAAGGATAGGTTATCCACAGATCATCTGATGAACAAGGTGGTTAAATAATGTAAAACCATAATTAATATATATTTGATAAGTAGTTTCCTTATATTAGCTTGTTAATTTAAGAAATTTGGTTAATATTAAATTTACTTTTCCAATAAGTTAAAAATATTGACTTGATAAGAGGTCAATTTACATAGAAAATTCAATGTGAAGAGTGTTTATTGGAACTAAATAAGAGATTGATCAATTCAACAGTATTAACATTTCTATCGAGTAAAGAAGGATTCCCAATACATTGTGATGCACCAAAAAAAGGACTGTGGTACATCCATAAGCATAATCATATATTTTATATTATTTATCATGGAAAATAAAGGCACATGAATAAAAATATCAACCAAATGATCTATAGTTTTTTAAAGTGATCTTATACATGTATATATGAAGTCACTCTATTTATATTGAAGGATGTGGAATATATATAGATCAAAAGAGTTTGATGTATATATTCATAGATAAATATATAAATATGTCAAAAATGATATGGTTGGAACTACTCAAGAACTATGACTGCAAAAACATATAACCGTGGGAAGGAAAATAAGTCATAATATGCCTTGATTTGAAAATAATTTGTAGGTATATCAATGATGGGGATAGAAAAGGATTAAATACTCACAGATTTAGTAATGCTGGATGTATAAATTTTTAAGGAATGAAAATTTTCATTTCTTTTTCATGTAATTGAAGACATATATTTTCCAGTGAATATTCATAAATATCAAAAATATAGAATGGTTATTTAAAAAATTTTAAATCTAAAAAAGTTTGATGATTATAAGACTATAACTATGTTGATTATATTTTGATGTTTGGAAAGTGATCATGTGAAACATAAAAACCAATTTTAAAGAATGAATTTCATGATTAATCGAATAACTCAAATTTCATTATACACCATGGTATCCCAAAATTGTATTTAAATTTGTTGAAAATTTTATAATAGGAAGAAATAAAGTGAGGAATTGATGACATTACGCCAAAATCCATTATACTCAAATGAGTAAAGGGTAAAAGAAAAATATCAAAGGCTTTCATGAAACCATTCCCTTTACTAATGAAGAGTGGGAAAATATCATAGTAGACATTATCCCCCATCGTCTTATGTTATCAAAGAGGAATGCTGTAATATGTTTTATCAAGGATTGAATTACAAAGTCTTATCATTTTGTAGATTTTATGAGGATGTAACTCTTGAATAACCTTTACAACTTTATGTTAATTAATTTGTGAGGATTTATGGATAATATATATAAATTGTATCTAATTATAACTTTTATATAACATAATAATTATATTGGAGTCTTCAAAAGGATTTAAACACCATGATAAATATGATAACTCTATATAATCCTCAAACTAATGGGCTATCTAAATGGCTATATAATCACTCTAGGAAATATTGAATTACTTATCACATGACATACATTGAACTTGATTTCAATATCTACCACAAGTTTAATTTTCATCTAATAATATATTTAATTCAATTACACACATGAAACCATAAGAATAATTTTATGAGAAGAAAATTAAAACTTCAATCTACTAGGATAAAGATGAGGAAATGTGGAAAGATTTCCAAAAAATCATTAGTAAAAATAATAATAAAGTTATATCTTTTAATAATTATGAAAATATAAGAAAATTAAATGATATACTATCATTCAAATATATGAATTTGAATTTAATTCATGTGATCATGTATTCATGGAGGTATCTCTATAAAATGGAGTAATAAGGTTTTTTAAGAAGGGAAATATAATTCGGTGGTATATTATAACTTTTAATATTTTTAGAATTTGGGACTACGGGCTATGTAATGGGCTACAAGCCCACTGGGACTTTGGGCTATGTAATGGGTTTCCCTCTACCCAGTTAAAAAGAGGACTTTGCTTTGATTTAATAATAAAAATGAGGCTTCGGTCCAAACCTTTAAAAAAAATATATTCATGGAGGTATCTCTACAGAATGGAGTAATATGGTTTTTTAAGAAGGGAAATATAATTCGGTGGTATATTATAACTTTTAATATTTTTAAAATATTTTTTACTTAATATTTAGTTATACCAACCAACCTATTAAAAGTTAATGACATATTCCATGTCTCTACGTTAAGGAAGTAAATTTCATACCCAATGAACATGGTAACCATTGATGAAATTAGGATAGATATTTCAATTTTTAATACAATAGATACCTAATAAAAATTAGTTAATTTCAAATGATGTTTTTTTGAAGAGGAATACTAAATTGGTGAAGGTAGTTTGGAATAATAACATGTTTTGATGATTTAACGAGGGTCTCTTAGGAATAAATGAAGACTGACTACATACAATCATTATTGGATTCAAGATTTTAAGAAATTTCTAAGAGGAAATTTTTGGGTGCGGGAAAATGTAATATATGATATTCTACTGTATATATTTCACTAAAAAAAAGTGCATTGATATAATTAGAGATGTAAAATATAGTACAATGTTATATTAATGAGAATGGAATTCAAAACTATTGTAAAACATTATATAGAAATTATAAATACACTCCATAATATTGAAAATAGTTTATGGGGAAAATAAAAACTTGTATGTAACATAAGTAGAATATGAAATCCTGTTATGTTGTGATCTTAATTAATTACACACCTACAAACACCATAAAAATTATTGATAAAATTAGATAAATAATTAAATTTTTTAAATAAATTGTTCATAACACTGAGAGGAAATTGAGTAAATGGAGAAATGTGGAAACAATACATATTTATCGAATGTGTATGTATGACCAGTAAAAATATTCCTATTAGAATAATATCATGACCATTAGAATATTAGCCTTACCATTGGAATAGTAAAATTTCTCCCAGGGTAACTAATTATGTAACCTTATAAAGAAATATTTCCAGGGATATATTGTGGTAAAGTAAGTATAAAACTAAAATATAACAATTACTCAATCAATGTAACATAATGTGTGTATGAATTTCATGAAAAAAATATTTTATATTATAATATAATATTTTTTATAAGATAATTAAATATTAAAATAACCAATTTTGAAATTAAATTTTTTTAAAATATTTTATTTTTAAAATCATTCCTTCAAAATTTTATTAGGATAACATTTTTTAATTATTACAAATAGTAAAATATTTACGTTAATAAAATAATACTATAAAATATGACATTTTAAATCATAAGTTAATATATATGATTAATTAAATAATATAATTTTTAAGAAACATTTAAATTTAAATAACTTGTAAAATTTACAATTAATTATCACACAAATCAAAACCATTCAATGTATTGATAAAAATAATATATTAATAAATATTTTATTCAAAAAATATCATCTCCACCAATAATAAATACCGCCCTCTTCCACCCATTTACCCTTATATTTAAAAAAACCTTAACCTCAATCCATAAAATATTTTATAAATGTATTTAAAGATATAATATCATAAAATAACAATTCAAAGAATCCTTAAAGGCCAGTCCCAATGAGTCATTTAAAGGTTGAAAGTTAGACTTTTAATTTTAGCCCATTCTATTCATTTAAATTAAATTCCTTAAATTCCTTTTTATATGTTTCATAAAATATCACTGATTCATCTAATTGATAATATAATAACATTGTGATATTAATAATTTCATCATATAATTCATATATATCTATGCCGTAGTTGTTTATAAAATGTTTTCAATCATGTCCAGTTTTAGCTACCGATAAATATGATCTTATGAAATCTAATACTACCCCAATACATGCATAGGTTTAAAAATATATTTTATGAATATATTCTATACATATATAATTTATTTTTATAATATTATATAATGAAAAAATTGAAATTATTTGAATGATATTACCAATAAAAAATCATGGACTTTTAAAATACCTAATACAAGAATAATAATTAATGTTTCTTTGTTGGAGTTGGTGTTTTAGAAACAACTAATTTTTTCTTCATTCATTAATAAATACCTTATCAAATATTTATAGTTCTTCTGCGTGACAATGCTTGTGATAATTTCTCAAGTATAACTATTGCATTAAAGGCTCATAGAGGATCCCTGCTATGATGTAAACCCGAAAGGTCCATAACAATGTTCTTGAATATATGTTTTATGGATGGATAATGTTACTTGAGGGAAACAAATAATATTGGCCATTAGGGGCGAGGAATCATAAAACATTGAGTCACTTTCTCATGGTGTGTACCCATGTTAATATCTAGGAGGATATTATGAGAACGAGACAACCAGTTGGATATTCACATTTCATAGAGTCATTGAATGTTCCTATCTGCATATGTGTGTATTGGTCCATATACATTAATATTATTACTAATGGGTATTACAAATCACACACATAGATGTATTGATGAAAACTGTGATGACACATTGTTCGTAGTGAGGTATGATACGTTGGGTGCGTCACGAGTGTTGCTGAATTAATAGATAATGTGAGAAAGGATTTGACAGTTTTTGTTTCATAACGAAATTTGATATCTTAGGCCCTTTGATGGAATTAATATAGACTAAATAAATTTATGGCCATGGTGAGGAATGTAAAAGTTCAATTATAGAAAGTCAAATAAAGAAAAATCTAGAACATGGTTTGATGAAACTATCATGAAACCTGCTTGATTCGAGATATCATGAAAAGGGACTATATTACACGGTAAGTGTTGGTAGGATTTGACACATCATTGTGGCGTTAAATTATTTCCTTATGGGTGCCCTGTCATGTTTCTAGACACAAACCTTTGACTTCAGACAGACTCTGCTTAATTCCACAAAGAAAAAGACCTAGAGGGTCACACACTAAGTGTGTCCAATTATCTCAGTTATATATTAATTTAACAAGTTGAATACATATTATTTTCAATTGTGGTTTAATAATTATTCAGGAATTCTTTATTTCATTTATTTAAACACTATTTATTTGAGAGAATATATTTTGGTTGAAATAATATATTTATTAGCGAGTAATGAAGTGATATTTATTTTAAAAATAAATAGCCACTATTCAAGGTCTAATATATGTGGTGGAGGAAATAAAGAAAAATGGAAAAATAAAAGTACCCTCCATGTATATTAAATATACACACCAGTGTATTTTTCCTGGGATTTAATGAGAAATAATATTTTTTATTTAATTAAATATCATTAGGTGTAATTCTCTAGGTGCATGTGAAGTAATAATAATAGTAAATAGAGATTATTAGACATGGTGTATTACTAATAATTAAATGAAACAAATTAATGTTTTGGGTTAACTAATTCATTTAATTATTCTATGTAATTAAAATCCCAATTATACATTTCTCATTAGACTAGCCATTTTTTTGGTTGTGCACAATGGATTTAGAAAAGCTTTCAAGACGAGAGAGAATTATTTTTTTCCACCAAGAATGCTCTCAAGCTACAAGAGATAGATCCACCTCCATTGGATCAAGGTGATCAAAGGCAGACATTGCAAGTGTAATATTTTCCGTGCATGCACCTGGAGATCCCTTCGGTGAAATCTAGAGATATTTGGAGCACGTGTGCATCACCACTAGAAGAATTTTACACTTGAATTATACGACACAATGACAGATCACATCATATCGTGACCAGAATTATCAAGAAAGAAATAATTACATCAAAGTAATTCTTTTCAACTAATTAAATTAATTATAACCAACATATGATGATCCTCTCTATGGTTCTGGGACTCCCTCTTTCTTTTTAATTCTTCATTCAATTCCAATGATCAGATGTTTTATTATCATGACATATCTCTAATTGATAATTGTTAATGCTAAAATTAAATATGGGAAAACCCACCAACGTGCTTCCACTATGATCTGAACCAATGAGTGGTACCAGAGGGGTTATATCGTTGTCCTTAATTATTTAGTTTTTCGTTGGTGATTTATGCATTTAATAATTTAGTTATTTCAATTCATGATAATCGTCCAATAAATCTGAATCTTGAGATCTGTTCATCCTCTCTCGTTTCTCATTCACCTTACAGAAATGATTTTTTCATTTAATTTTGATTAAAATAAAATAGACGATATCATCTGGAGTTTTCAAACATTCCTAGACGTACAACACAATAATACACTGTGTGTATTCGGAGGTACATGTTGTGTAGTCTAGGTTCAATGAATTAGACTAGTCTTCCAAATTAGGTCGTGTAAATAGATCCTTGCTAAGAATTTATGACACCGTGTGTTGACCAGAAATAGGTGGAACATGGTTTCTGGATTACACGACGTGTGGTCTAAAGAACACAACATGTAGTACCTTCAGGATAGGGTTGGACCGTGTACCCCATACACGACTTCTCGTCTTGAAACCGTGTAACATGGATACTTCCCGGCGTGTTTCCCACTAGACACTCCGTGTACTCCCAAAATTTTCAAAGTACATCTACACACCCTATCCTCGAGTGTATACTTCAAATGGACGGTGTACAAAGGTACATTCAGTGTAGTCGAAACTACACTCTGGGTACTCATCCAAATTAAGACGATTTATTAAAATTTATTATTATATTATAAAAATCATTGAGACGTGTACCATAGTGTAGGCGCAAAGCTGAGGCATGGCACGTGATAAGTGTTTTGTAAATATATATTTAATTTAACATCTGTGTAATGTTCATTTATACTCATTGGGTAGTTATGAATGGGAATTCACTGAGTTTCCTCCAAGGTACAAGTTACGTACAAAGACAATTTTAAATGAGTTTATTCATTTAAAATTATGATGGATGAGAATCTCAAGTAAATTCAGAAAAGGTTTTAAGATAAAAGGATTTGTTAATTAATGATAATTAATTGATTCTAGGGTGATTTATCTTAAACAAGAATGACTAAATAATAGAATACAAGTTTTATTTTTGTGTAAATATCGTTGCGTGTATGAATGATCATGAGCTAGACCAAGACCTTTGTATGTGAATGATTTCATTTAATTAATTTATTTAAATTAATTTTTTTGGCATGTGAGCCTTCTCCTCATTAATATGTAGGCCCTACATTTCCAAGGATTATTTTACATAAAAACCCCCTTTACCTCTCACCTGTATGTGAGATAATTGCATATGTAATGGATGAAGCTCCCAAGCTAGTGGAGGCAGCTCAAATAAGGATCCATGGTGAAACCAATCCAATGAGATACAAAGGTGGACAGGTGGAAAGCTATAAACACGTACCCAAAAGGTACAAGGTGTTTTATCCCATATGTATTGGGTTAGTTTATCCACCGCTAGATAAACTAACCACCACAACAAGATCATGATCGTACCATTAATTTTACTTCTATCAGTTTCATGGTTTATTTATTATGTGTGTGTTTTCATGATCACACAATTAATTAATTAAATAAGAAATAAAGATAGAACTAAAATAAGACTGGCTTATGCATAAGTGTAATCTTAGACATGGTTAATCACATAAGTATATTCCACTTAATATTAACTATCATGAAATAAAAGAAAATAAAATGGTAATTTATATATAAGGATAAAATCCCTCAAAGAAATATTAAGTCGGTATAGCCTCCCATAATCTTGGTTAGAATCAAACCATATTTCAAAGTGCTTCACCAACCCTAGTTGGGGTTCATTTAATTATCGGGGAATTCTAATTCATTTTTTTGGGTTGACGTGAATTTTTTCGCATCAAAGGTTGACAGCCAGAACAGGACTTGGTGTGACGAAGAGGCAATGGCTAATGAAATCCAAAATAAAAGGATTTTAGTATTGTGGAGTCCACTCAGAGGATCAAGGAGCTACGAGTTAATGTAGTTGGCATTTGGAATGCCTACCTAAAACCCTTCATGTTTCTTGTCCAATCAAATTTGGGGTTATGGGATGGGAAATATAGATCCTTTCCACTAGAATATTCATGCAACAAAATATTTCGAATTCAATGGTGAGGGCTATTGGATTTTGATAAAATAGTGGAACACTAATAAGTATTAATTTATTTATTTGTCTCTGTTTTATCATAATAACTTACTAAAACTTTTCTCATCTTAATATATATAAATATTAAGAAAAATAACTTCAAACATATCATTGTGAACAATAATTGAGAACGAAAACCTTCTCACCGACACTAATTTCCAAGAGTGGTAGAGGCGTTTATGCATCATCCTTCACCCTGAGAGGAAATTGTATGTGTTGGAAGAGCCTATTACAGTTTCACCTAGAAAGGAGGCCAGTAATGAGAAACTATCTCTCTATATGAAACACATGGATGGTTCCATAGATGTCCAGTGTTTCATGTTGTCGACCATGTCTAATGATCTGTTGAAGCAACATGAAAACATGGATGTGTATAGCATGATGTCTCGCCTTAAGGATATATATCAAGAGAACACGAGACAAGAGAGATATGAGATCTAAAATTGTTTGTTTACAACTATGCTTAGAGAGTCTGCACCTGCTGGGCCTCATGTATTCAAGCTCATTAGCTACATTGAACTCATGGACATCATAGGGATTAAGTTCACATATGAGTTTCATACAGATCTCATCCAATCATCAATGCCCAAGTCCTTATCTAGATTTATTTTCTACTATAACATGATAAAAAATGAGAAGATTATTTTTAAAATTATGACCTTAATTCTCCATGCAGATAAGGACAAGGGGTGTAACAAACCCACAATCCTTTTAGTGTGTAAGAAAAGGTAGGACATAGAAAAGGGGGAAAATATTTATAAACGGTCTGAAGCCCCCCAAGCTTCGTCCCTCTAAGAAGGAGAAGATCTAGAGGTAGGGAAAAGAACGGGAGGCAGTATGTTTTACATGTGGAAAGCAAGGCCACTAGAAGTGGAAGTGCACCCAGAAGTGTGGGGATGCTAAAGGTGTGTTCGTTATCTAGTGTAATCTTTCCATTTCTACACATTTGGTATTAGATATAGCTTGTGGGGCTCAAATATATTTTCAAATATAGGAACCATGTAGATATAGAATGATTTCTAGAGGAGAGGTGGATCTTCGAGCTGCCAATGGCACAAGGTTGGTTGTGTTGGCCATTAGTGATTACCACCTCTCATTAACAACTGAGATGATTTTGGTTTTACGTAACTGTTATTATGATCCTAGTGTTACCAAGAACATTATTTCGGTATCTTGTTTGGATATGGATGGATTTATTTTCATGTTTGGAAATAAGGGTTCCTTCTTTTATAAGAATGAAGTATGTTATGGTATGGTGCATTCAAATAATGTTTTGTATGTATTAAATTACGAAAACCACATGTTGACAATCGATAATGAAACAAACTCACATGACTCATACATCACCCAGTTGTGGAAGCACCATCTCAGCCATGTAAATGATAAGCACTTGAGAAAGCTCTACCAAGGTTTCTATTTAGAATATAATGGGATAAAAACACTTGATTGATGTCATTCTTGTTTATAAGGTAAAATGAACAACCTGCCTTTTGGTGGACATGGTGAAAGGGCCAAAAAGCTTCTAGGATTGGTGCACAAAAATATGTGTGGACCATTTCCAGTAGAAGAATGGGGTGGATATTATTACATAATTAATTTTTCTAATGATTTGAGTAGATATGGATACGTCTACTTAATGAGGTATAAGTCAGAGTCCTTAGAGAAATTTACAGAATTCAAGAATGATGTAGAGAATCATCTTAGTAAGAAGATAAAGAATCTTTGATCGGATCAAGGCCGAGAATATCAGAACCAATAGTTAATATATCTTCTACAAGTGTCTGGGATTCTATCTTAGCTCACTACTCCTTATACACCACAGTGTAATGGTATTAGTGAAATGAGGAACCACACCTTATTGGACAAGGCGAGGTCAATGATGAGTCATGCAGATCTTCCATTATCGTTTTGGGGATATGCATACAAACTGAATCATACACATTAAATTCAATATCAACTAAGGTAGAAAATGGAATTCCCTTTGAGTTATGGAATGGAAGGAAATCCATTTTTTCACACACATGTGTATGGGGATGTGAGGCGTTTTTAAAGGACTTCTCATGCAACAAACTAGCACCTTGGGGAACAGGGTGTTTCTTTATTTGATATCATAAGGAAACAAAATAATATTACCTATATAACCATTCAGACAAGAAAGTTATTGTCACTAGGAAAGCCGTATTTCATGAGAGGGATCACATCCTCAAAAAGGATAGTAGGAGGAAGATTGACTTTGATAAATTTGATGTTGAAGATACACATGAGTTGGTACCGTAATAAGTTCCATAGGTCCCTCTAGAAGAGTTTCCCTAAACAAAAGTACTACGTAGGAGCTCAAGGGAGGTAAGGGATCTAGAGAAATTCATCTTCCTTGTCACTGAGGATGGTTAATCATTATTGTTGGACAATGATGAAACTCCCACCTACAAGGAAGTAGTATAAAGCTCAAAAGCTGTAAGATGGCTGAAGGCTATGAATTTTGAGATAGATTCCATGTATCAGAAACAAGTCTAGGTTCTAGTCGATAAACCAGTTGATGTAAAGCTTGTTGGATACAAATGGATATTTAAGATAAAACCGGACATGGAAGGTCAATTTAGCACCTATAATGCAAGGCTAGTCGATAAAGGATTTAGACAGCATCAAGGAATTAACTGTGATGAAACCTTCTCTCTAGTTTCTATGTTTAAATCCATACGAATCATAATTTCCATAATAGCTTTCCATGACTACGATATTTGGAAAATGGATGTCAAAACAGAATTCCTTAACAGGAACCTTCCAAAAGATTTCTATATGACACAACCAGAAGGGTTTGTGACACAAGGAGAAGCGAAATGGGTTTTCAAGTTATATAAATATATTTATGGATTAAATAGAGCATCTAGTTCATGGAACATTTGATTTTATAAATCCATAAAGGAATTTGGGTTCATTAAGAACGAATGTGATCCATGTTTTTATAAGTAGTTTAATGGTCATACAATTGTTATCCTAGTAGTATATGTTGATGAAATATTTCTTATTGGAAATAATTGACAATTATTATAGTAATTTAGGGACTAGTTGAACAAGTGTTTCTCTATGAATGACATAGGTGAAGAAGCCTACAATCTAGGGATCAAGATCATTCATGATAGATCCAAGAGGCTACTTGGACTAAGTCAGGGTAAATACATTTACCAGATACTAAAGATATTTAGTATGGAACAATCCAATAGGGGTTTTGTTCCAATGTCATATGGCCTACATCATTCTATGAATATGTATCCTCAGAAACAACAAGACAAAGTTAGAATGAGTAATATCCCATATGATTTAGCTGTATGATCCATCATGTATGCCATGTTATATACCAGGCTTCATGTTTCCTATGCACTGAGCATTGTAGGAAGATATCAAGCATATCTAGGAGAACAACATTGGACTACTGTTAAGACCATCATTAAGTATTTGAGAATAACTAAGGATATATTTCAAGTGTATGGACAAGACGAGGAGCTTGTCATCAGAGGGTATGCTGATAATGGTTTTCAGACACATAAGAATGATCTGAAGTCGTAATGTGGATATGTTTTATGTCTCAATGGAGGACCTATGAGCTAAAAGAGTTCAAAGCAGTTAGATTTCTCCAATTCTATAGCAGAATCCGAATATATAGCAGCTTTGGGTGAAGCCATGGATGCCATATGGATTCAGAACATTGTCCAGGATCATGATGTGGTGGCTAATAGTAAAGATCCTATCATGTTGTATTGTGATAATTATGCATCGGTGGATCTTGAAATTGAACCGAGGTCCCATCAATGGACAAAGCACATACTTCAGAAGTATCACCTCTTGAGGGATTTCTATAAAAGGGGTGATGTTGCAATGAGTAGAGAGTCTACATAAGAGAACATGGTATACCCCATTACTAATAGTCTATCTTAGTAGAAGCATGAATATTAAGTGAGTTTCAGTGGGCTAAAGGTAGATAGTAGTAGGATCTAGTACATGTGGGATTCTGTTGGAGTCGGTGGCCTAGAACCAACTAATTTTTACTTTATTCATTAATAAATATCTTATCACATCTTGATTGTTCTTCTATTTGACAATTCATGTGATAATTTCCTAAGGATAGTTGTTGCATTAAAGGGTCATAGTGAATCTCTACTATGATGAGAACCCGGAAGTGCTATAACACAGTTCTTGAATATATGTTCTATGTCCGGATGATGTTATTTGAGGGACACAAATAATACAGGCCATTAGGGGTGAGGACTCATAAAACATTGAGGCACTTTGTCATGGTGTGCACCCTTGGTAATATTCGAGATGATACTATGAGAATGAGACCCACTAGTAGGAAATCAACATTTCATAGTGTCATTGGATGTTCTTATCAATGGATGTGTGTATTGGTCCTTAGACTTTAAGATTATTAATAATGGGTATTACAACTCACACACTTAGATGTATTGACGAAAACAGTGACGAAACATTGTTCATTATGATGTAGGATAAGTTGGGTGCGTCACGAGTGATGCTGCATTAATAGATAATGCGAGAAAGGATTTTACCCTTCCATTCCATAATGAAAGTAGATATCTCAGGTCCATTGATGGAACTGATATAGCGTAAATAAATTTATATACATGGTGAGGAAAGGGCATGTTTAATTTGGGAAAGTCAAAGTAAGAATAATCGAGCACATGGGTTGATGACACTAGCATGCATCCTGATTGATTCGAGATATCATGACAAAGGGAATATATTACACGGCAAGTATTCATAGGAGGTGACACGTCATTGCGACATTAACTTCTTTCTCTATGGGTTCCTTGGAATGTTTCTAGATGCTAACCTGAGAATTTATGTTGAATCCACCTAATTCCACTAATAAATATGCCTAGAGGGTCACACACACTAAGTGTGTCCATGTATCTCGGTTATATATTAATTTAATAAGTTTAATAAATATTATTCCCATATGTGATTTAATAATTATTCAATAATTCTTGATCACATTTATTTCAAAACTAGTTATTTGAGAGAATAAATTGTGGGAGATATAATATATTTATTAGTGAGTAATGCGGTGATATTTATTTTAGAATTAACTATCCATTATTAAAGGTCTAATAAATATATTGGAGGAAATAAAGAAAAATGGAAAAATAAAAGTACACGCCAAGTATATTAAACATACACACCATGTATTTTTTTGGGAATTTATGGGAAATAAAATTATTTATTTAATTAAATAATTTTATGTGTAATTCACTAGGTGCATGTGAAGTGATAATAATAGTCAACTTTTGTTATTAGACATGGGGTATTACTAAGAATTAAACGAAATGAATAAATGATTTCGGGTAATTAATTCATTTTATTATTACATGTAATTAAAATAACAATAATATATTTCTCATTAGCCTAGAAATTTTTTTATTTATGTACAAAATATTTGGAAAACCTCTCAAGCCAAGTGAGAATTCCTTTTTTGAACCAAAAATGCTCTTACGCTACGAGAGAGAGATCCACCTCCACCGGATCAAGGCGATCGAAGGTGGACATCATAAGCAAAGGTTCATCCATGATATCATCCAAAATCCCTTTGGTGATGTCTAGAGATATGTGGGGTGTGTGGGGATCACTTCTAGAGGAATCCTACACTTGTATTCTTTGACGTAACAACGAATCACATCAGATCGTGATTGGAAACATCAATGAAGAAAGAATTCCATCCAGGTAATTCTTCTCAATTAATTAAATTAATTATAAAAAACATATGATGACCCTCTCTATGGTTCTAGGACTCCATCATTCTTTTTCATACGTCATTCTATTATGAATATCTGGCATATTATTAACGTGATGGATCTTGGATTGATTGTTGTTAATACTAAAATTAAAGTTGGGAAAACCCACCAACGCGCTTCCGCTACACCCAAAACCTACATTCTTAACAGAAATACATTTTGGAAAATATATTTAACATTTAACATTTATGATATTGTAAAGACAAGAAGACCTATACTTTTACACTTTTAGATTTCATGAAACAATTGGATAGTTACCTTTATTCAACACTATTTCAATTATGTGATATTGGGACTGTGGGTTGAACAACTCCAAATGACCGACTTGGGAAAACTAATATAAAATATGAATGATATTTGATAATAAATGGGTTTTGATATTTTAAATAATAATTAATATGGTTATATTTTATGTAATTATAATATGATATTATACTATTAAAGAGATTATATGATAACTAATGCGAGTCGATTCTGGAGGTAAGGATTTCTCTTCTAAATTATTCTTATATATATATATATATTCAATATTTTCAATAAATTTTTTATATATTATCAATAAATTATTGAAATTATTACATACTATTTTTTTTATAATTTTATGGAATTATTTTCATGTTACCTCTATTATTGATTTAATTTGCCTCACCCACACTATTTTCCATTCACTTGATTATGTTCTCTATAACTCTTTATCTACATATCTTGATTTTATATATAAATTTTATGTCATTAATCTTGATCTCATGGATTTATTTTAATTTTCTAACCCTATGTATTAACTTTAATGTATATGTTTTACACCATACAGAGTGAGCACCCAACATTTTATAATTCCATTGGGAGGGTGTTAACCATGAATGTTGTTCCAATTTATTGATTGGGGAAATATTGAAAATCCATATTATCATTATTCCAATATAATTTATTATTTATTATGTAGTAATGTAATATTCATTAAATTAAAATTATTTATTTATTTTTTATCCATTTATTATTTTCATGTGCTCAATGAATTGGACTTAGTTGGTGGTAGGAGGGGCTTATAATTACATAGCCCCTATATGCATCATTTTGTTTCATAAAAAAACTACATTTGGAATATGGGGCATTCCCACTCTTTAAAATATGATACCTTGACTAAGGCCTTGATGGTATGGTCCTTTAGTCAGAAATTATTCATTATATCAATATGAAATTATTTATTTCTACCCATGTGATTGTTTATTTGTAACCTTATATCTTTAATGGTTATCTAGTATTCATGTTATCAGTTTTTTGGAATTATTTGACTATTTTTTATTTCAATATTATGTATTATTTATTTATGATACTATATCTTCTTCTATAATGTACACCTTATTGAAAATTTTAACTCACCTCTTTTTATTATTTCCCTATTTCCCCATAAAAATATAAAGATTACAACAACTGTTCAAAGGACCAGAAAAGAGAGAATAATAACATTTAAAACATCATAATGATTTTTACCATGTGAAATATAAATTATTTATCTAAAAATCTATGATTTCATTATATATTTATTTTTAGATATATTTAAATTCTTTGATATCTTCAAATAAACACAACTTCCAGTTTAGACTAAAAATGACATACTAATAAATTACTTTTATTTAATAAAAAAATTATCAACTAGATATTTTGTTAGAAGGTATTAATATAAATAATTAAAATTAATTTTTTTACACATTTATTGAACAAATTAATTATCTATCCACTTATAAAATTATTTTAATGTAAGAAAGAGAGGTTTTTTTCGAAAAATTGTTTTTTTCTTACAGGGTTTTTTCATGTTAGAAATGAAATTAATCATTTTTTATGATTTTTTAATCAAATATAATAATTATATATTAAATAATATTGTTTATACTTCATCTAATTTTTTACTGGTAATTGGATAAGAATAAATCTTGTTTGATACTTAAAAACACATTTTTAATAAAAAGGGTTTACTCTGTTTTGCATAATTATATTCAATGAATTCAACCAAATGTAGATATTGAATTTAATATAATGTATTATATTTTTTTAATAACCATTTACAAATTTTATAATGAGTGTACTATTATTTTTTTCCTAATGACTAGTAATAATAGTAAAAATTTGTTACTACTCTTAATGTTAATAGGGTTTTCCCTATGGTTCACCTAAGAGATAAGGTTTACCATATCAGAAAGAATGATATTAACTTTTTTTTATGATTTTATTTCTATATTATATTTATTATATTTAGTTATTTATCATTTTAAGCAACTTGAATTGAGTAATTATTTAATATATTAAAATAATTTGAAAATTTAGAACTATTTTCTCAGCCTCTCTTATAAAAGGATACAACATATACTCTATACCATGCACTTCATGATCCTACTAGTTCACAAAAAATATACCCTAATAAATTCAGAACATCTTTCCCCTTTTAATATAGTTTATGGATTGATTAAAATACCTTCCTTTCATGGTATAATTTTTAAGCCAAAAGAATTTTCTCAATGAAGAGGTATAACATTAAACTGAGTACTTTATATTTTATTTCATATTCAAAATCCTATAAAACAATGATATCCATTATGAAATAATGATTTTAGTATATTAAATATACTTAATTATTGTTATGATTGAGGTAAACCATTTTCAAACCTCTTTTGATCAAAAGAAAAATGAAAGTATCACTTGTGCGTAAGTGTGGACTACAACCACCACATAAATATTTGATTAATTTATTTCACCATATTTAAGGGTGGGTTATTATGAATGATTTCATGTTTATATATGATATTTATGAAATATTTATCATTATATAACTATTATACATTTTATACCTTATCAATTTATAATCTAATCGAAAAATGATATCATCCCTCTTGCGTACATGTGGACAACCACCTCTGTGAAGTTATGTATTTCATTTTTAATTCCTTATTTATTTGAATGGATATAAGGATATATTTAATATATTTATAGGTTAATTATTTATTAATTATTTTGAAATGGTGAAGTGTAATTGACCATTCATTCTGTCCATCCACCAAAATGTGAAAACATCACCTGTGTGTATGTACAAACTACTATCTCTATGAAAAGTTGTAATTAATTTTCATCACTAATTTATATGGATGAATATAAAATTTAATATAATGAAAAATAATATAAATATTTCATGATTAATATTATGTATATAACGAAACCATGTCTACAATTTATGTATTGGAACTATCAAACTGAATCATGCATGGGAAACAAAACAATTTTCACTTGAATAATGATTTCAATGAAAAAGGTATTAATAAAAACATAATTGGAAATTATAATGGAACTATATATAGTTATTTATTTATAAATAATATAATATAATATATGTATAATATATTTATATTTATCAGAAAATTATATTTTAATTCATAAGAAGTAAGATGAGAATTGTGGTAAGAGGTTTATGTTACAGTTTCATTTCTTCATGGGATTGTCTATGAAAAAATTCTTTTGAGGGAGACTATATGAATATTATCCTTTAAGCCACATATTTTTTATTCCCCTCTATTTAATTCTTGATTTTTATGTCTAATTGCAATTTTCCTCTCTCCATTAGTTAAAATTATTGAGGATTGTTTTTTAAATTGGCCATATTTCTTCTTTAGTCGATGAACATTTTATTCCTTTTCCATACTCATAATAGTTTTTTGGAAGTTATTACATATTAGTTAAATGTTTTAAAATTTTAGTTTTCACTATATTTTATTTTATTTACAAAAATTTTAAAAGATATTTTTCTAATAGTATTCTGTACAAGTTAATTTAATAATTACAAATTTGTGAAAGGAATTATTTACTTTAACACATATGGAATGAAAATATTTTCCCTCTATAATAGAGATTATTTTATTTGAAGATTCCCTTTAAATATTCATTCGTTATGTTCCATTAAAATAATTTTTTAATTACTCTATGAATTTTAAGATAAAAATTTCTGTAAATTAAATTCATTTTTCTCATTTTTTTTATTTTTTATTAAACCATAGGATCATTCAGGATGATATGGGATACATATAAATAAATAGGCACTCTGAATAACCCAAATTGTTTTTCATCATACACTAGTGCATGGATGGGTTAATTCCAATGGCATTTAATTATTCCCAAAAAATGGAATTAAGATAATGAATCTGACACCCAATATATATATATATATATATATATATGTAGTGGTGGAATGAAAATAGTGGAAAACTACATAACATTTTTAAAACATTGAATCCATTACCAATTTACTAAGTAAACTGAAAAACTAATGACGTTTAATTGCTGAACATTTATAAAATATAAGACCTATCTAAATATTTCATCTCGTGTCTTTCAAGGATATTGTCTAGGATAGTTGGTGATCCATTTTGGGCATAGACCATTTCCTTTAGGGGAATTTGGATGGGGAGGAGGATGAGGACAAAAATAAAGGGAAACACAAATCATAGAGATGATGTGATGGAATGTTTGAGTGGATTTCTACACTCCTAGAATTACACTATAGGGGATTCGGTGCATTGGATTGGTGTATCTATCTAAACCAAGTTTTAAATTATCTTCTACTTGGAGCATCGTCTTGGATTCTGTGCAATGGTTGAAGAATATGTAGCATTTTATAGATGACTGGCACTGAAGGGATATGATTCTCAAGAAAGCGATTGATATGCTCTGTAGTTTTGCATCATCCAATAAAAATGATAGACACATATTTTTATGTCATATAGTGAGTATTTTAGAAATGAAATATAACATTATATGATGAAGATGTTAGATTTTTTAGTTTAATATAATGTGATTGTGATGTAAACATAAGTGAATTACACTAGCCCATTTGTGGTAGCCAGAAAACATGGGCTGAGTTTCACAATGTTTAAGGTCATGATTACTGGATCTAGAGTCCTTTTTTATGTTTGATTATCATAGTCAATACGATGATTTTCCTAAAAGGATATGTGTATCATAGATTATTAAGATCCAGACATAAATGTATGGCCAAAGGGACCCAACACAACAAAACAAATTCCCAAGAGGGATTCCATATAGTTTAAAGTCATGATTATTTGAATTAGGCTCCTAGTATAGTGTAACGACCCATGATTTTGAATAAATCTTGTTTTCTAATTTTGTGTGTTAATTTATTTTTATACTCACAAAACTGTTTCATTTGAAAAACATTAGTATAAATAAAATGAGACTGTTGGGTTTAGACTGTTATATGACCATCAGTCAATATGACCACTGGAAACTAAATGTTGTGATTATTGTCTCTAAATAAATGTGATCTTGGTTAATTAATATAGAAAGAAGATTTGATGGCCTCATCCAGTAGTTTCGGGCCAATCGAAGCCCATCTGACAGAACTTGGGATGGAGGTAGCACCACTAGGATTTTCTCGGGACCAAACCCAAGATGAACTTCATCGTGTGAAGCTAGAACGGAATCGCCTTCGCGAGAAGTTCAAACCGATAGAAATTACTATTCATGCGATGTTGACCAAACTGCCCTCAGATTCTCTCGCCTTAGCACACCTTACACTTAGGTCCTATGCTGGGGTTGTAAGTGGATATGTAAGGAGACTGTAATTGCTTTGTGTAATGCTTTGAGATAAATAAAATTGTGATTTATTCTTATGGTGAAGTTTGTGAATTTTCAAATGTCTAGAAAATTTTAGGATGTATATTATTAATGAATTTTGGAAAAAGGATATTTTAAAATATTTATGTAAACCATAAATAATTAAAAATGTGTAATTATTTTCAAAAAATGACCTTCTACAGTTGTTTTCAGTATGAAATTTAGAGTCTAATAAGATCAACTTAATTTTTGATGAATTATAAAATATGAATATTTATTTTACGCTTAGGATTAGTAATGTTACCAAATGGATTAGTAATCTCACTTAAAGAAATTATTAATATAATTTAGTCACCTAGATTAATTAATGTGATTCAATAAAATAGGTAAATAATCGTTTCAAAAATTATTAGTCAAGTATTAGTTTTTTCAAGTGAATAGTGTTTTTTAATTAAAAATTAAATTAAAAATACTTATTAAATTATTTTTATAAAATGGACTTCATTTTTGAATTCAGAACATCGATATTATGTTAAGGTAATTTTTGGGGATTTTTCTGAAAAAAATGAATTTTTGGTGAATAGTGTTTTTATTTAAAAATTAAATTAAAAACAATTAGAAAATTATTTTTATAAAATAGTGTTTATTTTTGAATTCGGAGCATTGATATTATGTTAGGCTAAATTTTTGGGAGCTTTCTAAAAAAGATGAATTTTCAGTGAATAGTAAAAATTCAGTTTTTGGGTTTCGGTATGTTTAATGACATCTTAACTGCATCATGATGATGTCATGAGATATTTTAAGGGGTGGTCGAATTCGGAATAGTAAGATAAGGTATGAGGTGTCCCATGTGGCCAAATCCATGAGGAAATACCACTTGTTTTGCCAATACCACCAATGAGGTGTCCCTTGGCCTTTAATGCCTTGTCCCCTCACTTCCCCTATAAATACCAATCCACTCTCTCATCCTTTATATTCAAAAATCCTCCTCCACTAAGTTCCTGTCTCCTTAACTCCCAAGGAATCCTACAAAGGTTCCCTCAAGCTTCCCAAGGTCCCAAACTTTATGATTTTGATGTTACTCTTCATGGTAAGGGATCCTACCTCTCTCTTTCTTTCCAAGTACTCTCCTTTATGTCATTTATTTTAAGATCCATGTTATTATGTTGGGTATATTATTTTATATTCATCATACTATACATTTCATGTTCATATGATGATATAACCCTCTTTCTCTCATCAATTCATTTTAAGAATTTTTAAGTGATGCTGTTAGGCTTCCGGATTTTTAAGGGAATCTTTCACCCTTCTTGTTTTCAAGATCTATTTTCATGATAAGTCTTTCATGTTTAATTTTATTATGTTGGGGTATGATCTCTATATCTATAAAACTTATATTTAATATTCATATGATTAGAGACCCTTTTTTATCTCATCAATTAATTTTTTTATGTTTTATGTAATGCCGTTATGCTGCCGAATTTTCATAAGAGAAATATTATTTTTGTCTTCCTTCCATGTTTTTCATTTCATATGGTATGTCTTTCAAATTTAATTACCATTTTATTATATCCTTTATTTTATTTCCCTCTAATCTTTTATGGATAATTTATGAGTGGGTGACCCATGTCTCATTTCTTTTCAATATTTTCTAAAACCCTATAACAAAGCCGTTATGCTGCAGATTTTGCGTCTCAAATGTCTCTCTCTTTTTCTAAAAGTCTTTTTTTACTAAGTGAATACTCACAAAACTTTATTCTATATGGGTATTCACATATATATCAATGTTTTCTATTTTAATTCTTGTACTTACATTCATGAAACCCAATTTCCTTTTTTTGTGGGTTTAAGGTGACATAAAGATCATGCCGTTAATGCAGTTTTTAAAAAATGTTTTCATTTTAAAATGAAACCCATTTCTTTTATGCTATATGGGTTATTTATGAAATGTTTGATGATGGTATATGTGGCTCACATGATAATAAAGAAAAATTAATATTTCACCCTCATAGCACTCCAATGCATTGGGTAAAGACTTAATCTCTAAAGATGACTATTTTTAACGATACCTTGGTGAATAACCTTGGTAATTTTTTAATGGCACCATGGGGATGGACCTTGGTGAAATGTAAATGATGGTCTATGTTAAATGTTGTAGCCACATTTTCGAGTTATGAAACATGTTATTTTTATTATGATATTCCTCATGATCTCTTTCTCATGCCTTAATGTTATTTTTCACGACTTTTTTATGTATCTCAAGTTCACATGTAAAATGTTTGCCTTGTTTCCCTTACTGGGCCTTCTTCTCACCCTTTCCTTTTATGTATGCTCCCAGGTTATGAGATGATGTAGTGAACATTGGATTAACAATAAAGAATCTTTTCAAGTGTTTTATAAGAATGTTTTATGTCATCATGTATTAAGTTCCTGGTTTCCAAGACACTAAACCTTAATGATCCTCAGATATGTATAATGTAATGAAAGTTAATGTGATAAAAAGGCAGGATGCTATAGTTGGTATCAAAGGATGGTTTAGTTATTTTTGGAAATTAGGATATGAAAACTTTAGGAATAACCCTTTGTAAAATTTTAAATATAGGAAATCTTCCTGGTATTTTGGTTAGTATTGAGTAAGTGGGTTCCAAAAAAATAAATCCATGTCTGGATAAGAACGAGTAGAGGTGGCTCTAGCACATATGTTCCTAGGAGTAAAAACTCTAACAAGCTGTTTCGGGCTTGACCCGGGGTAACCTAGTACATGACAACAGGGCTTGCTACACTCTTGTTTTTACACTCTTGGGGGACATGCTTTGGTAAATTCATAAGCTTTGTATGAACCATTATTAAAGGGACAAATATAAAATAAAATAAAGATTCACATAAGAATATATGATCATGGATAACCTAGATTGGAACCTAGGGGATCACAAGTTAGGGTATACTTTTCTTCTACAAGTTTATCCTTCTATTCTTTAAGTTTACTTTTCATGATTATTGGGTAAGTATTTAATCCCCCCTAATTATACTTTCTTTTCATAGTTAATGGCGGGAAATGGAAGAACGTGTCCCAACAAACAATGTAATAGGAAATGTGACGATTTCCCTTTTAATATGACAGAGACGACGATAGATCAAGTTGAACATATTTTTATTATTCCAAACCAGCTATGAAAAGTAACAATTAATAATTGGTACCTAGTTGAATGCCCAAATTCATCAAGAAATAAGAAGACGAAGTCTTAAGGATGTTCATCTGATAAAGTTGATAAGGTAAAGAAGAGCCAATTTTTTTTTTGAAAAAAGTGTTGAAAGGGGCTCCAAGGATAATGTCACAAAGGAACCTGTAAATGTTTTAAGTGTGGGGTGATAGTGCATAAAGTAGCCAATAACTTTAAAAAATGGATAATGTCATCAATAGTGATAAGGTTCGATCTAATGTACCTTATACCTTTCAATGTCATAAATGTGGAGAAGTTGGAAATTATAAAAGGCAATGCTCTCTTGGAAGGGATAAGAAGCATGATGAGCATTAATAATATACAAGGACAAGGGATGAATGCAAGTCCTATGCTAAGATGGATCATGATAACTAAATTACATGTAACTTCTCCGCAATAATTGTCTTTGTCATGGTATATTTTAGTTTTTTCCCTATGAGCATATCTTTAATGTTTCCTAAGAACATCGAGTCACTACCTAAGACTGTTTTATATCATTAAAGAAAACATCTATTGTTATGTACCACATGTTGATGTTGTGAAGCTGTTCTTCTTGAAAAAAATGACGATTAGGGGATTAAAAGATGATTATTACTTTGGAAGAAGTTCACTATTTTGGGAACCCTATTTGATCAAGGTAAATAGATTACTACTGTATTTTATTTTAGGAGTAAAGATTGAGTTATATTTTGAAGAATCAATGAATTTAAGGTGAACTTATAGTAATTTATGTTACTTATGGAAATGATTAACCTATCTTGGGGAAAATATGTTTAGGTTGGTTACTTTTGTTATAAGATGTTAGGATTGATTGATGTTGTTTGGAGATGAACGATAAAGTTTCTCTTGGAAGACTATGTTATCAAATCCTTCTTATATTTTGGTATCAATCTTAGTTTTGTTTATTTTGAAGAATTTTAAGGACAATTATTTATGGGATGGTCTATGATGAACTTTGGGTAGTACTATGGAACTCTGAATATTTAAAGTAGTTTCCCTTCCTATGGGGTTCTTTATTTTTGAAGAGTTGTTTTATCTTACCCTTTATGTTTTTGGGATAAATGTTTAATGATAGATAATTATTCTTTTCTGGATTACATGATTCTCTAGAAGATGATTCTTGTGCTTTGATGAGACCAAGTATTTTTAAATGATCATCGTTTGTAGAAAAGATTATTCTTGGTAGAAACTTATTAAACGATGAAACTCTACTTGAAGGTAAGTATATTTCCTTGTGTTCTTATTCAATGTAGTAAATGAATTCTTCAAAATTATTAAAAGGAACGTAAAAAAATGTTGTTGGTTTAAGTTTTCTACTGGGTAATTAAAGACCGTTTAACCCATCACATGTTTGTGATTTTCAGGTGGTTAACTTTCTCTTAGAAATGTTTTCGATAACTCTCCATCAGAACTTGACCATTTATTTTCTCCTCCATATCCAAGTTTTCCTACAAGGAATCCTATTATGGGTTAACTTGAGTGACCTTTGTACATCCCTTTCTTTATTTTAATGAAATAGTGTTACTAACTCTTTTTCTGATGTGGGAATTTCAAGGAACTTTCCAAGCCCAATTTTAAAAATTGCGAGGATGCAATTTCTTAAGGGGGGAAGATTGTAACAACCCAAAATTTTGAATAAATATTGTTTCCTAATTTTGTGTGTTATTTTATTTTTATACTCAACAAATCTATTTCATTTGATAAACATGAGGATAATAAAAATAAGACTGTTGGGGTTTTGACTCTTATATGAACATTGTTCAATATGACCGTTGGAAACTAAATGTTGTGATTATTGTCTCCAAATACAAGTGATCTTGGTTAATTAATATAGAATGAAGATTCGATGGCCTCATCCAGTAGTCTCGGGCCAATTGAAGCCCATCTAGTAGAACTTGGAAAGGAGGTACCACCACTGGGCTTTGCTCTGGACCAAACCCAAGCCGAACTTCATCGTGTGAAGCTAGAATGGAATCACCTTCGCGAGAAGTTAAAAATGATAGAAATTGTTACTCATGCGATGTTGGCTGAACCGCCCTCAAATTGTCTCACATTATCACACCTTACACTTAGGTCCTATGTTGGGGTTATAAGGGGCTATGTAAGGAGACCGTAACTACTTTGTGTAATCCTTTGAGATAAATAAAATTTTGATTTCTTCTTGTGGAGAAGTTTGTGAATTTTCAAATGTCAATATTATTTTAGGATGTATATTATTAATTAATTTTGGAAAAATAATATTTTAAAATATTTATGTAAACCGTATAAAATTAAAAATGTGTAATGATTTTCAAAAATGGTATTCTACAGTTGTGTTCAGTATGAAATTTAGAGTCTAATAAGATCAACTTAATTTTTGATGAATAATAAATTATGAATAGTGATTTTATGCTTAGGATTAGTAATGTGACCAAATGGATTAGTTATCTCACTTAAAGAAAGTATTAATATAATTTAGGCACCCTGATTAAGCAATGTGAATCAATAAAATAGGTAAATAACAGTTTCAGAAATTATTAGTCAAGTATTAGTTTTTCCCGCTGAATAGTGTTTTTTAATTAAAAACTTAAATTAAAAATACATAGAAAATTATTTTTATAAAATGGACTTTATTTTTGAATTCAGAACATCAATATTATGTTAAAGTGATTTTTGGGGATTTTTCTGAAAAAATGAATTTTTGGTGAATAGTGTTTTTATTTAAAAATTAAATTAAAATTATTTAGAAAATTATTTTTATCAAATGGTGTTTATTTTTGAATTCATAGCATTGATATTATGTTAGGGTAAATTTTTGGGAGTTTTCTAAAAAAGTTGAATTTGCAGTGAATAGTACAAATACAGTGTTAGTGTTTCGGTATGTTTAATGACATCCTAACTGCATCATGATGATGTCATGAGATATTTTAAGGGATGGTCGTCTTGTGAATAGTAAGATAAGGTATTAGGTGTCCCATGTGTCCAAAACCATGAGGAAATACCACTTGTTTTGCCAACACCACAAATGAGGTGTCTCGTGACCATTAATGCCTTGTCCCCTCACTTCCCCTATAAATACCAAGCCATTATCTCATCCTTTCCATTCCAAAATCCTACTCAATGAAGTTCTGTTCTTTTTATCTCCCACAGAGTCCTCCCAAAGTGCCCTCAAGCCTCTCAATTTCTCAAACCTCAGTATTTCGAAATTACTCTTCATGGTAAGGGATCCTACCTCTCTCTTTCTTTCCAAGTACTCTCCTTTATGTCATTTATTTTAAGCTCCATGTTCTTATTTTGGGGATGTTATTTTATATTAATCCTACTTTCCTTTTCATTTTCATATTATGAGAGACCCCCTCTTGCTCTCATCAATTCATTTTAACAATGTTTAAGTGGCGCCGTTAGAATGCCAAATTTTTAAGGGAATCTTTCACCCTTCTCATTTTCAAGATCTATTTTCATGTCAAGTCTTTCATGTTGCTATTTATTATGTTGGGGTATGATATCTAAATCTATCACACTAATACTTTATGCTAATACGATGATAGACCCTATTTGATCTCTTCAATTCAATTTTTTATGTTTTAAGTAACGCCATTAGGTTGCTGAATTTTCATAAGAGAAATCTTATTTTTGTATTCCTTCCATGTTTTTCATTTCATATGGTATGTATTTAAAATTTCATTACCATGTTCTTATATCCTTTATGTTCTGTCCCTCTACTGTTTTATGGGTCATTTATGAGTGGGTGACCCATGTCCTCTTTTGTTTCAATATTTTCTAAAACCCTATAACATAGCTGTTATGCTGCGGAATTTTCGTCTCAAAATGTATCTCTCTTTTTCTCAAAATATATTATTTTATTAAGTGAATACTCAAAGCTCTTTCTTCTATATGGGTATTCACATATATATCATAATGATCTATTTTAATTCTGGGACTTACATACATGAAACCCGCTTTCCTTTTTCCATGGGTTTAAAGTGACATAAAGATCATGCCTTTAAAGCAGTTTTTAAAAATTGTTATGATTATGAAATGAAACCCATTTCATTTAAGCTATATGGGTTTTTTATGAAATTTTTGATGATAATATATGTGTCCCACATGATAATAAAGACAAATTAAGGTTGTTCCCTAATAGCGCTCCAATGCATTGGGTAAAGACTTAATCTCTAGAGAGGACCATTTTTAATGATACCTTGGTGAATAACCTTGGTAATTTGTTAATGACACCTTGGGGATGGACCTTGGTGAAATGGAAATGATTGTCTATGTTAAATTTTGTAGCCACATTTTCAAGTTATTAAACACTTTATTTTTATTATGATATGCCTCATGATTTCTTTCTCATGCCTTAAAGTTAATTTCATGACTTTTTTATGTATCTCAAGTTCACATGTAAAATGTTTCCCTTGTTTCCCTTTGTGGGCCTTCTACTCATCCATTCCTTTTATGTATGCTCCCTAGTTATGAGATGTTGTAATGAACTTAGGATGAACAATGAATAATCTTTTCATGTGTTTAAGAAGAATGTTTTATGTTGTCATGTATTAAGTTCCTGGTTTTAAAGACACTAAACCTTAAAGATACTCGGTTTTGTATATTGTAATGAAAGTTAATGTGATAAAAAGGCGAGATTATATATATAGGGTCATATAGTTTGGACCAAGTGATCATTGTTTATGTTTTTTGATTTCATACTAATAAGAAAACTATGTTTTTTGTTTTGGCATGAAGAAGTAGTAACTTCATGTGAATGTAGTGCAAAAGGAAGTCACATACAATTAAAAACCTAAGGGGAATGTTTCCAACAAAATAGGGTAATAAGGCTTGGACTAGAGGGCTTTGTGTCATGAAGGAAAGTGTATGGAATCTATGAAATATTACCTCATATGAATGGAGGGGCCTAAGGGTTACTTGAAACCGCACATATCATTCCTAAAAAAACATGCACATTTTTGAGGTCATGATTATTGGAGCTTTTGTTTTAGTGTATGTTCATAATTATTATTCCATAGGGGTGTGTCTAAAGGGAACATGATTGAAATTGAATGAAGGTAACTTGAAATGAAAGTAGGGTCCTAGGAGGCCACCAAATATCAAACAAAACATAATTGAGAAAACTTTCACACAATTTAAAGTCTTCATGCGTAGAGTAATGCTGATTATTTTAAATGGATTTGTGTAGTGTAGTTGAGCGAAACCTTAACATTAATTGCAGTCCATGGGGGACCAATGGAACTCAACCCATTCATAGGATGGCATTCACACAGTTTCAAGTCATGAGGATCATATATGGGATCCTAGTTTAAGGTTATATATATTGGAAGATGGGTAAATCTTGTGTGTCAACCTTACTCTAGGAGGACTTACTCCCAAATCCTATGCCCGCATAATGAATGATCTATTTATGAAAAAAAGAGTTGAAGAGTTACCTTTATTTATAGTGGAGAATACAATGAGGGGTGGATGTGGATGAAAAATAGTTTGTTGGAAGTTAAAAATTCCCAAACAGTGATAGCGAAATGCGGATAACCGACAGATGGGGAACAACTATTGACCATGTTCAAGATAGATGTCATATATCTTCGTTGGTTAAATATTGGGAGTAAAATGTAGAATCGACTATTAAGAAATTTAAAAAAAAGGGATCTACTCTTTTTTTTTTCTAATGATCAGTTTTCTTCTGAGACTAGGATGGATGATGATATAGTTAGGCATGAGACCAATCTATTAGGGAGCCCTCAAAATCAGTAGGATGGTTTTTTTCCAAATTAGACACACATATAAGAACATAAACAAAAGTGGGGGATATGCTAAATAGAAAAAAAGTTACCATAGGATCTATTCGTCCACACTTCTGAATGTTCCACATGAATGTGTGGGTTGGTGAGAGTAAAGATTGGCCTTAAGGGGAAAGACCCTAAGGTGATTTGATGGTAAGTGTGGGCTTGATATTAAATATCTCTACATCACTACCTATTCCATGATGATGGGAATCAAGACAGATGTACTCCATGGAATCAACAAGGCATGGAACCGAAGTAAGAATAGTGACATCCTCTCTGATGAGAATATCAAATCATCTCGCATTAGTATCTATCTGAGATTTTTGATAGGTAATGTTTTTTGTCACACCATATTTATCGGATAGTGAATCCTGATTATATATAGGGTACTTTTTAATTCCCATACATATGATATGTTGCATCCCAATTATACACTGGGTAAAATCACTATTTAAGAACATACATAGAGGATGTTAGGATTTTTTTTATTCATTTAAAAGTCATATTAGGGTTGATACTAGTGTAAAGTCCTATTTTTGGACTATAAAAGAAATTTCTAGATTAGTGTCATGTAACATTGACTAAAGAGGAGGAATAGTCCTAATATGATGTGCTTAGACATAACAATGCATCCCATAATTATTGGAATCAATAAGCACATAGTTTTGGAATATGTAATAGTAAGAGAATAATGTCGAATGGGGATACCCTATTGAATGAAGATATTGAATCTTATCTTATTAGGATATGATGATTTCTAAATTTATATGGGGTAAATAATTACACAATAAGTTGTATCGAATTTTTATTTGGGGTAAAATCATAGTTTAACATTTTTTACTGAGGATGTTGGTGGGTCTTTTGCATAGATTTTCCTAGTATTTTCTTCCTCATATCGGGTTATGAAGGAATTTTGGCCCGCTAATGGGTTATGGAATATGAATGGGGATAATACATAAAAAGGAGTCCCATGGAAGATTTTTGGGGTTATAGTACCATAGGAAACACAAGGATTTGTGGGGAATCTATGGTTGGTCATTGAGACATAAGGTTTAAGTATCACTATGTATCCCATGAGGATAGTGATGTTTCCACTTAAAGTTCTAGAAGTTTGTATTGGTGTAATATTTCTAAAACACTAGGAATAAAGAGAACCATGTGAATGAGAGATGAATGCATATAGTTTGGGGTTATAATGTTTTAATTATAGGTAGGTTCTTTGAGGATTTTCATGTGGTGAAAAAAATAGTTAAATACCATTGTGAAAGTAGCCAAGGAGGCCATACACCACATGAAGTAATCCAAAATATTGTTTCACACAGTTTAAATTCATTTGTTCGAGAACATGGAATTTTTTTGATGAAACTTGTGTGGCATAAAGGAGGTAAAAACCAAAGTGAAAGGATCCACATAGGCTCGTGTATCATAGAAGTACCAGGAAAAAAATGTCACATAGTTTAATATCATAATAATTAGACTAGGGTGAAGGTGGAAAACAATCTAATATTATGATTCTTGGACTAAGAGGATGATATTGTGCTCAAGGGAATATTTTTGGGAGGGAAGTGGTAAAAACAAAAGTGAAAGGACAAAATGAGGCTTGTGTACCACATGAACACCTTCATATGATTCTGAAATAGTTTATGGTCATGATGTGTGGACCATAAATGGATAGAAGGTAAAAAATCATTGAAAATTATGTGGTTAAGAATGATTATTGGATGTTTTGGTATCACTATGTATCCCATGATTCGGGGATTCAAGCAACACATAATTTTATAACACAGTGTGGATGAATATCAAAACTAAATGATGGGGTGATAATCTTTGGAGGGGGAATTTAGGAAACCCATGATTTTCATGGGGAATCCCATAGCCATAGCATGGGTTAAGGCTATAGTTTAATCTTGTGTACTGAGGAGGATTATTTTTTTCATGTCACATCATATGAGGAATTTCAAATTATAGTAGTGGTATGGTATCTTACCCTCTCAAATTTAATGTATGAGTCTTCCTTATTTTATACATGGTAGGATGCTTTTGAATCATTGTATAATTATCATATGAGGAATCCCAATTTTATTAGAGGTATGTTCATCTCACATTAATAAACATCCTAGTTTTATAAGGGGTATGATCAATATTTAATGTCATGTGTTGCGGAAGTTAGGACTTGTACTTTAATGGAATACGACTCTAACTATAGAGGATTAAAATATTTTATGATCTTAATTATTGGATCAATATAAAATAGTTTAATGTTTTAATTTCAGAACATTGAGGCTATTATTAGATAAAGTTGGTAGATCTTTGAACCTTGAAAGTAGTTTACATTCATGTCACATGGACTAGTTTTACCTAGTTAAAGGACATGTTGCATGGACCAAAAATTTATGTTGATTGAAAACATGGGTAAACATCCTACCATGATTACAAATCCCTTATGATTCATGATAAATGTGGGGAACAAGAACTGGTGAGGGGATTTCCTTGAGAGATGGTACAACACAATAAGGGCTATGAGATATTTGGTTGATAATCTGCCAACAACAATAACATTCATACTAAACAACCCAAATGATTGGAGGTGTAAGACCAAGATTGTTAGAATTTTACCGAAACATAAGATGGTGAAAATGATGTAAATAATTACATCTGAGAAGTGGACCATGAATGGAGGGTGAGTGAAGGGTATGTAACAAATTTTGAACATGATTCAAAAGCAGGTTCCACAACCATATATATGCTGGATTGGGAAAGAAAATAAAAAAATCAATCATTTAACATGTTTGAAACATGGGAACTATTATTCATCCTAATAGATCCATCATAGAGTGTTCTTGGGAGGGGAGGTGAGCCTTTTTCTATAGGAACCATCATCAAAAGTGGGAGGGGGAATTCATATTTGAAGGATGATGAGGATACAACTCATAAAGACCAAATGTGTGGATATATATTAGGGTAATGTCCATGTGAAGCTCAAAAATATAGGTTTTTCACCATTACATATTTGAACAAATCAATGGTGATGTATTATAAAGATGGTTTTAAACTCATTCTCAAGGGTTGGGGTCTTGAGGAATATCCTAAATGTTCCATGGTTGTAGACTGGAGCTGAATATAGAAAAGTCTCTCATATGGTGGATCATGGAATTGTGCATTTTTATATCACACAATGGAGAGTTGGGGTAATATCGTGATAATATAAGGAAAAAACATTTGTTCTTCACATAGGTAATTTATATAGTTTAACATCATGTTTTGAGTATGTTAGTATTTTTATCTTAAAGTTATATAACTTAAACTATGAAACTGTTTCTTGTTTAGTGTCATTGAGCATAGACCATTTCCCCACAGTTTAAGAGCATATTGCATAGAACCATTCTAATAGTTTATGTTCATGTTTCATGGACCATTGAAAATATTTTTAGGTCATGTAACATGGAGTAGTTGGTATCGTCGTGTGTTCTACTTTTTGAGAAACTTGAAATTAGTGGGAGGCATGATACACTCTATGTATATGGTGATAAATTACATGATCCATTAAAATATTCCTTATAGTTAATGTATGGTAATTCCCTCTTAATATCCTATGTTGGTCTTTTTTTCAGGGTATCATCGGTTCTCTGAGAACTAGTACCATGTCACATTCGAGGAAGGAGTAGAGGTGAACCTACTTCTTGGACACAATCTCTATCATATCTTGGTACCTGTATAGATTATGTATGGCCTTGAGGATATCCCCTTTGAGGGATTCCAACAAGTCTAGATGGAATTATTCCATATTTTATAGAATATAATGTTCATTAACATATATTATGATTGATGGAAACTAAAAATAAATGGGAATACCCACTAAAATTTGATATAATTTGGGGTATGGGGTAACTTTGGATGAATTGTATGTTGTCGTCCAATAGGACCAAAGGGATTTCAACATATTTTCTAGCCATACCTTTTTATTTCAACCCACCATTATTAGCATGATTTTATAAAGGTTATTTTTGAATATCTCAATCTACCAATTTTAATGATAATAATAGCGAGAATTATTGTTGGAGAATATTTTTTTACATGTCATAAAATTTCTCCATCATGGAATCCTAAAAGTTTCATTCCATGTCATTGAGAACAGCATGAGGAAATCCAAATTATAGGATGATGTGGGAGCTCCTGAACTCGATCATGGAATGAGCATTGACTTCCTTGATGTGAATTGATTCAAAACACATTAAGAAGAAGTTCATTATGGTAAGATTGATCCTACAATAGAGATCTTCCACTCACATGTATGTCCCCACAACATTGAGTACCAATATTTCAAAGGTCCTAGAATACTTGGTGGTGTGAAGAAGCTCAGACGGTTGATGCAAAATGTTGGCCTGGATCGAACATGTGTGAAACCTCTTGGAAAAATCAATGCCTTCATATACCATAAAGGGCCAATAATAAAAAAAATATATGAATTTGGTGGTAGAGATTTAATCCATCATAATGGACACAACATGACCCACCATATAAATCACACATAACCTGAGGGATACATTATCTTTTGATGGAATAGAGTAGAATTAAATCAAACCCACATCTATAGAGAGACTTCCCAGTGATTGGACTTCTATGGAGGGTGAACTATGCTTCCTACTAGTGGATTCTCTCATGATTAGCTGGTTTTGGTGGGATAATTCCTCACTAGAGATACTCAGTGAAGGGAGTGGTCAGATTTGGAATTTCTTCTTCAATGGAGGGACCTGTGGATCTTAAGATAGATTCACTAACAACTAGTGGACGCCTATCATCATCATCTGAAATGGAGGGATACATTACCCTCTTTTGTTCCACATGGATGATTATGTTATCCTGGTCAGGTTCTTTAAGAGATACAACATAGATTTAAAATATATTGACTTGACCATTCTATGACCATGGATTATGAGTCACTTCTAGATAAGCATGAAACTAGGTAATTATCATAATAATATTCATGATAAAGTCCATGATATATTTATTTCTAATGATGTAGTCACCATTGATCTATTTAATGATTTGATCAGATTCACATTTCACATACAAGTGGGATACGCCAATCTCAAGGGAAAATCAAGGTTAGTAATGATTAGTTGGTAATCTACCACTTTTTTGTGAAGCCTTTTGATATCATGAATGAGTATGGTAGGATGTCTTATAACTATGTGATGATGAAAACTCTTAGAACTACCCTATTGAGCATGGGGTCCTTGACCCTTCTACCCTTAATTCATTGGGAAAACCATCAAAATGTATCTACCCACATAATAAATCTTTATCTAATAAGAGTATGGATTCATCTACAAAATCAATATCCAGTGGATGTTCTGCAGGGGGAAGATACGAGGATAGAAAATCAACCATTATCTAACATTTTTCAGCCGTCAATAGGATAAACATAGTGTCATATTTCTTGAGGATCACCTCCCAACATGCCAATTGTCCCATCTTTATAGTTCTATTTATGATGAAAATTCGTAAGTCAACTCGGGACACTAGTTTCATCTAATGGGTTTTCAAAAAATTCTGAAACTTCTATAATGTGACAATTAGTTTAAATAAACTATTCTCAATTGGGGAGCATCTAGTCTCTGTGTCTTAGAGTGTGTGACATAAATAGTAGAAAATATTTTATCTAATATTCATTTTTTCTATACTATAAGTGAACTAAGTGAAAAGTCCTTCATGATGACATAGAAAACCACAGGTATTCACAAAATGGATGACATCAGAACCATGGGTTGTGGAAGATATTACATGATATCCTCAAACAATTTCTAGAACTCAACAAATGACTGATAAACAGTTCACATCACCAGGATCCTCGAGCACAGCTTACAATTCTTATCCATATTCATCATAAATTGGGTTTCTTAGGCTAATTATCCTTGGAGGACCCACAAATCCTAGAGGTTTCTTGGGTGTGGTATTTAATTGACGAACCTACTCTTATATGGGTCAATATCAATGTTGTTTTATTTAAAAATAATGCCAAGAAACCTCTTAGAGGTGACCTCAAATTCATAATTCAATCGGTTCAACATCAAATGTGGGGAGTGAGGGAGGCTGGATACTTTATCTTAGTCATTGAGATGGTCCGGACACTAGCAAGAGTTGACCACAAAGTAATTCACATAGAATTCGAAGAATGTCCTATGAATTGGTTTGAAAAGGTACTTTATGTAATAGTTATTAGTGGCTCTGAAATTTTCATGATGATGTAAATAACATGTATGTAGAAATATACTTGTATAACCCTAAAGGGATGGACTCCTCATCCTAATTAGAAATCAGGATATGATTGTACCCAAAGTATTCATCCTTGAAGGAGAGGTCCTAGAAACATATTATTACATCGATCAACAAATTTTTGACAATATGGTGAAAATAATATTTTTGGAAAATGGATTTTGAGGTATTATAAGTCAATATATACTATGATATTCTTATTCTTCTCCATGTCTGTGACAATATTGGCTTTCCCTTAGCAGTACTGGAGTTCCTTGAGGATGTTGTCTTTGATAACCATATCAAAATCAACCATGACTATAACACTATGGGAGTGGTGCATATTTCAGGGTGGATTATTGAACCCTTGATGAATCACTAGGATTTTGATATGATTAATAGAGACCTAAGATTCCAACCATGTCATACCGTCATAGCTTCAGGAAAATAAACCATGATGCTTTTTCATGAAGTCCACATACTACTAACACTCATCCAGAAACATTGCTTCACTGATCAGCATCAATCTCCAATATTCCAATATTATTAATTTTTCATGGAGTTTGAGATAACTCATCAACGTTGGTAGAAAAACTATCATCAAATTATGGTGGTGTGTTCTCCAAATCCTCTTCAACATCTGAGATAGGAGAATCATTGGGATGAGGTAGCTATTCTAGGCTATTCGACTCAAGGAAGCACTGGTGCCTTCTTGATAGGAAAAAGCAGCCACACTGATGGATTAATGCTCCATTGAAACTATGGTGATAGAATTTTTCAATATAATTCACTCTATCTTCTAACCACAAGGTCCATTATTGATGTCAAAGCGATGTTGATGAGTTTCTATTAGGATATCCAACCCTTCTTTATAAAAAAAAAAGAAATTCCAGATATTGGTAGTAATTGGAGGAAACTCTCATTACTTCACAAGATTATGGGCTTATGGCATCCCCCAGACCAATATAATTTAGAATTATGAGGAAATATTTCTGTGATCCTTCCTCTTGGGGAAGCTAAAACCAATTTTCTGGGAGAAAATGAAATATCCCCCCATGTATACCATTTTCCCTCTAATTGATAAATCTGGAGAATGAATCTATCATATAAGTCCAACCAAATATTTATTGTGTTTGTTTTCAAATCATTAGGAGAATTGTTTCACTCAAACCCGTCATTTAAATCCTAATTTCCTTTTCTCTCATTGTATCGTTCATCCAGATATCATGATTTACAAGTGTCAATTATTGAAACATCACCCGGAGGAAACCATAATAGATTATCAAGGTAGTATTTGAGGCACATAGGAAACAAATAGGAGGTTATAGTGTGAAAATAATGTTAGGTCCTTCCCAATAGTGCATTATAGGAAAAGTTCGATGAGAATATTTTGAATTTGGTTCTTGATTTCAAGACTCCAAACTATGTCTTCAACTAAACCTTGCAAATGAAGTTTCTGCACACACTTATCATAACCCCGAATCATATAGTTTGAGAGATTAAAATATATTTCTATTATAAAACTCAATTGAAGAATCCTAGTTGGGATGTGGATTATGTTTGGCCCAATATCAACAAGGTAGTGGTGGATCTCTATTCAATAGAACTAGACTATGATATACATCAGGCATATATTCCCCTATATGGAGGTTCCCTAATATTCCCTATAAAATGAGGCAATATCTTAGCATTCCCCTTTCCCAACTTCATCTTCATAGTAATAAATTTTTGACATCTACCTTATATTTAAACTAGAGGGGGATTTTCAAAGCATCTCCAAGGGCCTCATGAATTTTATTTGACAATAGGACACCCTTGAGGATAGAAATCCTCCTGGGTATTCCAACAAGGTGATTCAATATATTTTATTTCCATTATACGTCCATATATTTTTTTTATTGAGGGTCTCTCATTGGAAAGTGTCATAATAGATGTGGAAATATAAACCATTGGATTTTTTATAATGCTATATATATTCTTCTACATACCCTTTGTAATGATTTTAACAACTACTGGTTGACTGATTGTTGGATGAGGTATGTATTTCTCCATATGTGGCATATCATTACATGATCATGACTTATTTGATTAGTTAACTAACATGGTTGGCTATGGAGGCATACATGATAGAGCATATTTGGAAGATAATTTATTCCTATCACTATGAAAGACCTATTTTCTGGTCATAGTGGAATGGAAAATCTGGTTATCTTGAGCATTCTGATGTCTTGCAAGTCCTTAGACTTTCCTTCAACAATGTTAGCTGGAGAAAATCAGGTAGTTTTGTTGGGATTCCTATTTGTTTGGAAACATGATAAAATATACTATGTCAATATCATTTATGGAGTATTACACCAATTTTTCATCTATGGTGTAGTCCGAAATGGGACATGCTCTAGGTGTATCTCATAATCTATGAAGCTTGGAATCTTCAAGTGTACGACTTTGCTTTGCCAGTAGCAGGGGACTCTGATTTCCCATCTGACATCAGAACATATTCTTCTAAGATATAGATGGATTTGATATAGATGTATAAGTATTATATAGTGGGGTTGATGAAACCCCAGTAGGTTAGAACTTTCCCAAACTAGAATGAATGACACAACATGCATGAGAACCTTCATTGTGGACCAACCAATCATCATATTACTTGCTCCCATGGTTGGGGTCATACTGCTACTCACCAGAGCATTAACCATAACTATCAATTTTAGTAGATACATGGGTCAACATTGATGGAAAATCACCCAATTTGACTAGGCCATGATCCACTTGGTCACTGAGTAACTCTAAAAAAACATTCTTTCATTAGTTTTTATGAGGATCTTGAGGTTTGGATAGTGATTGGGGATGCTTGTGAGTCTATCTTCCTTTAGTTTTTTACACAATGAAAATTTAGGAATTCAATTCTATAATGTGAAAATGAAATACCTGAAGACCTTTGAATACCTGACAGAATTGGTTCAGTTTCTTATATCTAGGAATTTCACTCTTGGATAATGTCCTCTAATTGGATTTAAAGTCACATTCTCTCATCAAGAATGTTTCTCTTTAGAAAGGTGTTGCCTAACGGTTCAGTGCTGGGCGAGGCTAGTAATGATAAGGATATGTCCAGTGATACTATTTTGTTTTATGGTAAGTAGGTGTACTAGATCTAAAATCCATTCTTGTACAGAAGACTGCTCTCTCCTTTAACTGATCTTATATCATGAGTTAGAAAAGAAAACAAGTAGAACTGTTGTCTTGTCTATTGTAAGGAATCCTATAGATGATAATGCTTTTAGAATAACTCTCAAAATATACCTAGTATGTTCTGTGTGATGATAGTATAAACCATCTCACTCCTAACGTCCCCCATGAACATCATAAGTAGTTGTTCTTAGGAAAGTGGCCTGTCAAGTGAAAGTGAGAGGCCCTTAAATCAGGAGAAACAGTCCATGACTAACTCTTCAAATAATTTATTTCACATGAGGATATTGAAAATACTTATATTTTGTGCGATGGAGCAGAAATAATAGATTAAATATCATTAGAGATCCTCTCATCCAAAAATTAACCATATGAAAAGTTGGGCGTACAAGACAAACATAGGACATTCTACTTTCAAAATATAGCATCTGATATTTTTGGAATATTGTTATTATGGGGCCCTAATACAGGACCAAAACTTGATGTAGTGTGGGATATGTACTAATTTAGGTCACTCATCCCCTTATTGGATGAATATGGGATTTAAAAACTCAAGGGGTGCTTAGAAACTCTCCACCCATGCTAGGTACGACTTTCCATTAGGTGGGGTTTCCACCATTCATGTCACTATGTACTTGAGTTGAGTGGTTATAGAATATTTCATATCATATTGGTGAGGTTATTTAGCTGTTGATTAATTGATATGATCATCAACTATAGTATTAGGACCATAAATATAGGGATCAGGCTCATCAACTTAGGGAAAAAAGAATCTTGATTCCTGAGGCAGATAATTATGCTGTTTAAGAGTGATTGGAATCTCTTACCTCAATTTCATTCCATATCACACATAATTTGATCTAAATGGATGGGTAGATATACCATGCTCAGTAGGGTATCTGATTAATGAGTACTTGGTGACCATTCAGAGGAGTGATAATATCCCTTATGGTATTTCCATTATCCAAACTTTGCTCAATAATGAGGCCAGTGATGCACATTTTGTGTTTATAAAGCTTCTAGAGCATGGTGGCTACCATGATACTTAATTGGGAAGGCATCAATGCCTCATCTAGGGGATCTCGGAGGCTAAATGCATGCCTCTTCTGATGAGTGAGGACAACTTCTAGAGTGTATGTGTAGTATTGTGTTTTCCCTTGAGGCATATCTTCACTATCATGACCTATGTTAGTGCCTCTATTTTTATGATCCTAAGTATACTCATTGAAAAGTAAATTAACCACTGTAGTTTCAAAATGTAGACAATCATCATAGGTAAATTGGCCAGACTATCATATGATATAGTTGAAATAGAGGGAATTATACTTTCCCAAATCTCTGATCATTAGATGTAGATATGCTTCTATAATAACTCATTAGTTAACTGTGAGGATCTTGAAACATATTTAATGAAGGTTGTGGTGACATAAATGTGACTCAAGTAATTGGGATACTAGGAGCACTATAGTCACATCATTTCTATACTACTAGTCAATGGCATTAAGTTACTCATGGATCCTTGGGTACGTCAATTGTAGATCATGGAGGTGGTGATACCTTACATAGATAATCTTGTAGAATCACACTAATTGGTCCTCTATGAGGGACTTTGATATGTCATTGTCAGAATCTTCAGGTTCCTGGAACACTGCAAAACAATATTCAGTATTTATAACCTCCCACATGTCCTCTTTCACAAATAAGGGCTTCTATTCATGGTTTTCACAACCCAAAATTAGAGTGGGTCGAGATATGCGAGTTGAAACTGATGGTTGCTAAGTTATATTTTGGCTTATAAGGAGTGGATTCAATGCATGAGATAAACTTCCATCGCATGATAGGATATCTCTTAGGGAAATTCCAAACTCATCATCACATCCCTATAAGAGGGGGTGTTACTACTGCCTCATTTGTGAGGATGGTGATGTCCATTTTTGGATTGGATGAGTTCTATCCATCGAAGTCATTATCTATTCCCTAAAATCTCTCCAACATCTTGGATGGAGTTAGAGAAGAGGGATACTAGAACTAACGAAGATGGTAAATGTGAAAGCACCTAGAAGGGGAGCAGAATGTATTCCACATGTAGATACCTATGTAGCGATCTAGGGATCCTATATAGCTCAACTTCTAGGAATGTGAATCTAAACTATTGGGATATTTCCTTAGACTCTTGTAGCAGAGGGGAACGATACATCATCGAGCCATCCATCTCTTTAGAATATGAGTGGCTAATTAGTTCAATGATGATATGTGGATCCACAGGGTTTGCCTCTAATGGTGTGATTTCTCCATTATTCCATTGGAATGGTCTTCTTGGTCGGGTAAATAATCTGTAAGGGGAGGAAATTTGTGCTGATTGATTATGGAGTAGGGAGGAAATCGGCTCAGGTTGACCGTGGAGGGTAGAGGAAATCTTATCATGTTTATTTTCAAGTGGGGAGGACCTCTTCTAAGTTTGATTGTGAAGTGTGGAGTACCCTCACATTGGTTGTTTGTGAAGTAGGGAGGAACTCAGCTTAGGATGATTGTGGAGCAGGGAGAACCTACCCTAGGGTATGTTGTGTAGTATGGAGAACCTCTTCTTTGACTTGTGATGGATAGGGAAGGGCATCCACAGAAATTCCCCTCATCATGATATGGATTGTAATGACTGTCAGTGGGTTCGATGGTGAGAGAGTCTACCCAATCCTCCTACAATGTGGCTGGGGTATCAATCTGAAGTGGTAAAATTTGGAACCCTATTTACCTATTGAAGGGATATAGAAGGAAACACTTGAATTTGAAGGGGTCACATGATACATAAAAGATTCCCCTTCTTAGGTGGTTTCATTGTCCTTCCCAAAACATTTGTGTTTGGATATTTGGACTGGGGCTTGTGGAGTGGGGATGAATTAGGTATACTCTATTGTTTATGGGATCAGTTTGTTCTCACATTAACAAGGACTATTGGGAGCCCTCCAAAGAGTCTCCTGAGGTGTTGTCATTGTTGACATGACTCGAAAATCCCCTACTTCCTTAGCATAGGGGAGTGATTCATTTGATTTTCCTAGAGAGATACTCATGATGTGGATCATTTTTAGAACAGATGGTTTTTCCCATCATCACAAACCTCTGATATTGTGGGGTCAATGAGGAGTTAATTTCTCATGGTCATGGATGTCTATATCCCTAGTGGTATTGACTCCCTCCTATTCATATCAGTGCATTGAGTTATTGATAACCATCTTGTAGATGGTATCAGAGGTCAACAATGGGAGTGGGACCCTAGTAGATGAAGTTGTGGTGGAAGTATGGGAAAAAGTATATTTATGGGAGATATCCACTTAATGGTCTCTTTTTCCCTGACTCCTATGAGTGATAGGCTATTGGTTTCCTATATCTTGAGTCATGTAAGGAATATGAATTCAACCTTTTGTAATGGTTCATGGAAAGTGATGCCTGATGCCCAACCAGTATCCAATCTTCTGAAGAAAATAAGGGTCCATGCTAATGATATCACCGACTTAGGATTCCCAATTCTTATTTATTCTATCTACTAGATATATTCATGATCATCCTACCATTTTCTTAGTGGGAACTAGCGATGAATTTATGAATCTAGTGACATGATAATCCATTGTTTCCCTAGATTCTAGTAGTTCTCATGGTTGAGGTAAATTTTTTTGCATTAGGATCACCATTTCGATTAGTAAAGACCAATGTTAGGAACATATAGATATGAGGATTACCAAATAAAATGGTGTGAAACATTACTAGTCCCGATGGATGAATGAGAAGAGATTCATGCCGAGTTAACCATTTCTATTGGCCATGTCCAATGTTAGAAAATTCCAAGTCCTTGGATTATAAAATACACTGATATCCAACATTACTAGTCCCCATGGTTGAAAGATAAGATTTTCATGTTAGTTTCACCATTTTTATATATAACATTTTTTGGGGGTGCCTACTCATCACATGAAAGCTAGTTAAATATTCCCCACATTTCCAATTTATATGGGAAGATAAATTTCATCACTTTCATCAATGATGACTACTCATTGATCAAAACAGGATGATGAGATGTCGGTTTCACTATATAGGTATTCTTAATTTGAGCCGATTAACCGGTATATATCTCCCTGATAGATGAATTCATGTTCATCTAACTCATTCCCAGTTCTATCTCTACGTGGAAATGAGTTATTTATTCTACATCTATCACGATAGGACATCAACATTCAGTCTGGAGAGTAGGCATGTTTGGAATCTCTTGGAATGTTTAGAAAGTAGTTATATTAGTAACCTATATATCTTGATCTATTTTAGGGAATCTCATATGATGAAACTTAGATGAGGAACTCAAAGAATCTAGTATTGATCCCTATGATATTAATTATAGGGGAACAAGTCTTACAATAACTTTTAACTCAGGTGTCCCATGGTTATTACATGGGTTAGGGATACTAGACTAGGGAACAAGTTTATCATCTTCCATATATGGGAATATGTTCAATTTTTTGTGAGGATGGATATGTAAAATGTTCAACATCTTGTGGAGACAGCTCTGAACATCCTTTTGAGATGGATCAGAAGTCAATTGTGTCCCTAGGTTGGAAGATGTCACACTTGGGTGATGGATGTGTGTTGTAGGTTTATCATATCATCGAAAAAGATTAGGACATCCTCTTAGGAAAAATTAATGGTTATGTGTGTCTATAGGAGGGAATATGTCACACATAGGGGAAAGAAGATTCCTACTAGTTTAACGTTTCATGGAGATGGATCATAACATCATACTGAAATATATTGAATAGTTAGGTGTGTTGTTTGGATGGAAGATGTCACACTTAGCTGGAGGGTGTCTATCGCAGGTATATCATCTCATAGTGAAGATATAGAACACACTAGTAGAATGAATCGTAGGTTTAAATTTCTCCATATGAGGTAATATATCAAACATAGGTGAAGGAACTCTATCCCATAGGTTTAACATCTTGTATACATAGATCATAATGTCATTTTGAGATGGATTAGGTGGTTAAATGTGTTTGTAAAAGGCATGTTGTAAAGATTATGTGATGGGTGAGTCCCATAGGTTTAAAATCATGAGAAGATAGATCAAAATGTACTATTGGGATAGATCATATGTTTATGTGTGTAACTAGGTTTAAATATTTCACACAATGGTGAAGGGTTTGTCCCGCATGTTTAATGTCTAATGATGATAGATCATAATGTATTATTAGAATAGATCAAATGATTAATTGTGTTCCTATGAAGAAATATGTCACGCATAGGGGAAGTGTGTATCCAAAAAGTTTAACATCTAGTAGATATGGATTATAATATCCTTTTGAGATCTATCTGGTGGTTAAGTGTTCCTCTAAGAGGAAAGATATCACACATCGGGGATTATTATGTCCCCATGAATTAAAACCTAATTGAGACTAATTACAATTTTATATTGGGATGGATAATATGGTTATGTGTATCCTTAGAAAGAGGGATGTCATGCATAGTTAAATGGTGTGTGTTTCATGGGTTTACTGTCTCACAAAGACAAATAAAAGCATCATATTGGGATGGGTCAATGAAGAGTGTCCCACAGAAGAAATAAGTAACACCTGGGAGAATGGGATGTGTCCAATATGATTAACATATCATAGAAATGGATCCAAAAGGTCTATCTGGACATATTAATAATGTGTGTCCCTAGAAAGAATTATTTAACACATGTGTGAATTGTATGTGTCCAACATGTTTAATTTCTCATAGATATAAATCAAAAAATCCTATTGAGATAGATCATGGTGGTCATGTGTGTTCCTAAGAGGCAATATTACACACATGGGTTTGATGTATTCTAGGATTGAACATCAAGGAGGAATCCTATATACCCTATTTAAGATATATGGATAAAAACCTTCGTAGTTTGATGCTGCAGTTTAAGTTGGTGTGAAAAGGTTGATCCATGATGTTTAACATCATGCGGTAAAGATGCTTGTGTCAGGGAAAAAGTATCAATGAGTGATGGTGTGGGGCTTACACATGGAATATGCCTTTGTGGGTGACTCATATCCCATGTTGCGGGAGAGGGTGGAATCCCATGATTAACATACATGGGGAAACCTTTCTCCATTACACATGGTTGGAGGTGTGGGGTCATCCCATATGAATCATACACGAGGTTTCTTGTGTTCAAAACATTGTGTAATGGTACTATTTTATTTCATGTTCTTAGGGAATTATCATACAGTTCAACAACGAAAACTAGGACTTGTAACTAGAAATATTTACATCATGAATATCAAAATGTGTAAGGGAAAACTCTTAGAGGGGGTACATGATAGGTGAATAGATTCTATTAATGATTCTACATCTTGGTCTTAAGTGATCACCACTCATGAAACTCTCATCATGACATGTTGTTGGCACTACCATGGAAGAGTCTTTATCAGGAGGCCCGGTGTGAAGGTGTCTTGTCTTATATTCAAACTTTATTAGGGAACCTATCCTTATAAGAAGTAGGTTGGAAGAAGGCTGAGGACACACAACAATTGAAGCGAGAGGTCACATGAGGGGGTGGTATTTGTCACAATATGATTTGATTTGTGGTTGAATTGTTCCCAGATTGGTATGGGTGCCTTGGTTACTCGACCATCACAAAGGTTTTTTACATAAAAGGTGGTTCCACTCATAGGACCAAGAGATGTGTTTTGAAAAGTGTGGGGATTTATATAGGGGAGTGTTTCAAATATTAATGGACTCAAAGAGGTCACTGGTTTCATGAATGAGTATTCTTCAGAAAATAGAGTGACCCTACCTCGAGGTGAAGCCTCAGTTCCCATGGTGTTGGCTTCATGAAGTATAGATGCCTCACAAAGACCCATATTCCAAAAAGGGATTTATTCTTATGTGAAGGTCATAAAATATCACAAAAGGAATATCCACTCTGGCTAGAGGTTCTCAAGAATCCAAGGGAGGTGATTTCACAATGGATGGATATGTTGGGATCCATTTTCTCTTTCACTCACAGAGATCACGTGTTTAAAAAACTCATAAAATCTATCATAATTAGAATGGTATCACACCCTACGAAAATTTCACACATAAGGAGGTATTTATAGGGGTGGGATTTGTTAATGTGGGAGCCTTTAGAGAAGAATTATGGTATTCATGAGTGGATGGGGCTTCGTGAGTCCATAAAAAGAATCATGGGGGTTATCATAAACCCTCCACGTGGTCTAGAAGCAGTGACCAATGGTTTGTATTGATGTTTTCTGGAGGTTACTATCAACCCCTTATGTGGTCACAAATTAGAACTCCATGATTGGGATTCATGGTTCATGGAGGTTATCATTAATCCTCTATGTATTCGGGACCTTCATGAGCAGAGTCTATTCATGTTGGTGGAGAGCTTCTTAAAATAGTATCATAGATTTATTTTTGGGCCTTCATGGCTATAATTTATTCAAATCCAGCCATTAATTCCTCAATACTACCCATGACACACGTATTTATGCATAAACAATAACATTGATGAAAATTACAAAAAATTTAGAACTTATTCTTCTGGTTTTATCATCAATCATAAATGAAAAGTTCATCAATTCTTTAGTGTCTTGAGAACAAGTATCTAAATGAAATTTCCTATCAGATACATTAATATATATATAAAAATAATTTTATTATTTCTCAAAATAGAAATAGAAATTTGATACTCTTAGTGTTCTTGTGTTTTTGGCTAGAAAAATAGGAATATGTAATTTTTGTGAAATTTTAATAATAGAACCTACCATTGAAATAAAATTAATCTTTCTTCTTGTCATCTGTTTAGAAGGAATAATGAATGAAATTTTATTTATGGGTTCTAGTAGATTTTTTTGGAAAATAATTCCCCTATGAAAAATAATGTTCAAGTGATGATAATAAGTAATTCAATGAATGGAAAAGTGAAAAAGCTCAACTAATTGTGACATCATCACTCCAATTCTATAATTTTAAAAAGAATGGATCTTTTAGCAATTATTTCTTAAATATAATGTTTAATAATTGAAAATATTTTCCATAACCTCTAAAATATTCATATAAAGGGAAATTTAATGATAATGCAACTCCTGCATGAGTCATGAGAACAATGTTGTGAAATGTACACTAAGAATTGAATCTATTAGTGAATATGTGTTATTTTATTTTTGATTTAATAAAACTTTTTACTTGAATAAATTTATAAGGGTAAAATATCCCCAAAATAATGATTAGATATTGAGGTATTGGTAAAATATTTTAATGGAATGATTATTTCATGTCAAGCCTATAACACTTATCTGATATTATTTTTTGGGAATGTGCTTCTAGTAATTATTTTGATTATCCCTTCAGTTGAATTTGATGTGATCTTAGGAATGTATTTGATCTCTCTATATGGAACCAATAACAATTTATAATTTAGAAAGTCAATGTTCTATATTTTTAGTCAACCTATGATTATATTTTGGTGAGAGGCTAAATATGAGTAACCATTGTCATTTACATCTATTTTATCAGTCTTACTAAAATTAGAGGGGGATATTTATCTCAAATGTCTAGGGAGAAAGTAAAAATTGAACATAAAACTATTATCTAAGAATATACTGAAATTTGTATTATTTAACATCATATTCTTCCAATGAATTATGATGTTATGCTTTCTATAGAAATCATACTTGGTGATAAACATATTTCAAAGACTCCATATAAAATGACCTCAATTGAGATTCAATAATTAAAGAATAAACTCTTGGATAATCCTAATAAGTGATTCACATGACCTATTAAGTAATCTTGGGATGGAAATATAAATTTTTAATATGAAATATGGATCAATTTACCTTACATTTATTATTAACAAGTTAAAAATATCACTATCAAGAAAAGGTACCCTCTACCATGTATTGATGACTTATTTGATCAACCGGGTGAAGATTGATATTTTTCCAAAATTAATTTTCATTATGAATATAATAAATTTAAGGTTAAGAGGAAGGTCATTCCTAATAAAAAAACTTGTATAATTTATTGTCATTATGAATTTATATTGATGCTATCTAGACTTACTAATTCCCCTTCAGTAGTCATAGATTTACTGAATCATGTATTTATAAATTACTTTGACTGGTTTTTTGTTGTCTTTATTGATGAGATCATAATATATTTGAAGAGAAACGAAGGGCATGAATAACATTTGTGGATTTTACTAAGAACTATATGGAATGCCACATTTTATTATAATTTTACCATTTTTGAATTTTGGTATATTAAAATTTTTATTTTGGGTCATTGAATCTCTATGGAGGATATATTATTAGATTTTTCAATGAAATAATATTTTGATTAGTATCCCAAAATCTCTCCAGTATCTAATATTAAAAAATTTATTAGGTTATAAGGATACTAATTATTCTTTTTGATATATTTCTCATGGTTATCTAATCCAAAACCCAAGTGAACATTGAAGGGATACATGTTTCTTTACTTTGATGAATGTGCGAGAAAATTTTTAAGGAGATAAAAAGAGGATTTTTTTCCAAGAACACTGCTTATGATGTCCTATATATAAGAAGGGTTTTTGATAATTAGTGATTTATTTATGAGTGTATTAGGATATTTTCTCATGTAAAATGAAACGGTTATATCTTGTTTTTCATGCTAATTGAAAATTCATGAGAAAATTTTCATTATACTTGTTTTGGAGATAATATTATAAATTTTTACATTGAAAATACAGAGGTATGATTGTTATTGTAAATAGTGTTATATATATACCAATCATAAAATAATTAAATATATATTCACATATAAAGAGTTGAATATATACCAAAAGAGATAGTTAGATTTGATTAAATATTATGACTATATAATACTCTACCGACACAAGTCAGAGAACAAGGTGGATGGAGCTCTGAATTAAAAGGCTGATTGTATATTGTCCCTAATGTGGACTGAAAGAGAACCAAAAATTATTTATTTAATGAAAATTTAGATTTAAATCCTTAGTAAATAGAAAATATCCAATCTTTATCAAATAAATGTTCATCCATCCATCCATGCGAGGATTAACAAGGTATTGATAGAGGATGTTGAAAAATAAAATATAGAAATTAATGCACTCATGTTTTACCATTTTTGTAATGAAATAGTAATTTTAATAAATTTTTTATATTCCCTATAAATATCATAATTTATGGACAATCTTCTAGGTGGTTCTTATCATTCATTATTCTCTATGTGTCCAAGACTTATGGAGTTGTATAGAAATTCGAAAGAAAATTTATGGTGGGAAAACATGAAAATAGATATTTTAGAGAATGAACAGAAATTCCTAGTATATTATATTGTTATACCTTTATGATATAATTCCAAGAGGATTTTACAACCACCACCCCTCACAAAATAGAATTAGAAAAATATCACTATGGATTTCTTCATCAGACTCCACAAAACATTAAGAATACATAATGTTATTATGATGTGGTTGATATCCTTATGATATTAGTAAGTAATATTAATAGTAAAGAATATTTGTCATTGTATCATCTAGTCAGGATATAAATTGGGGATGTGGTATTATTTAATGGAGTACCACATGTTATTTTATCTAATCAGGATTTGAGGCTTACCAACTTATTTAGGAGAAGTCTTTAGATGTATCTGGATATAGAGTAGAGTTTCATCACTATATAAAATCCTCAAAATGATATTAAGTATAAAATTTACATTAAAAATATAGGAACCATATTCATATATTATTCTATGGATTTTAAAGTTGGGTTGGATTAACAACTTCCATTGGTAGAGTTTTCTTACAATAATACCTTTATAGATGGAATTCATATGGCTCCTTATAAACCCCATATAGAAGGAAATAAATACCTCTCATCTGATAGGACAACGATATAGAAAAAAATCCTTTTGGGATTGATCTAAATGATTAAATTATATATAATGTTAGATCTATTTAAGAACACATTAGGGTAGTTGATAGTCAGAAAAAATGTTACATTGTCAATCGTTAATGAAATATATAGTTAGTGGTTGGGGATTAGTTATTCATATTAAAATATCCTTCTAAAAAGGTTATCATATGTTTAAATAAGGTAATACTTATCCATTGATATATCATTCACTTTGAAATAATTTATAATATCAGGATGGTAGAATATCACTTGGCACTTCCACTAAACCTCTATGTAGTACGTAATATGCTCCATGTATCTCTGCATAGGTACTACATACCTAATCCTTCACATGGTTTGAAATCATATGTCATAAAAATTTAGCAATATATCACTTAGTTTGAATTACTAGGATATATTCTTAATTTATGAGAGAATGTGTGGAAAAACAATACCTCACACCAGATCAATGTTTTTTGGAGAAACCATAAATTCCAGGATGTTATGTGGGAACCCAAGAATGTAATGAGGTAGATGTATACATAATTTTTATAACATAGTGATGAAATTATTAGGTAAAAATCTTTTAATGGGGTATAATATAACACCCCAATATTTTATTTTGTATTTCACATTAAATATATTATATTTATTTGAAATCCTCTTTTACTCAAAACAATAGCTTCAAATGAAGAAAAATATACTATAGAATTATAATTATATAATTAAAAAATTATTGAATTTTCACTGTATTGTAGTGTATGAATATGAATAACTAAATAATGAGAAAATAATTACTGCAAATTTGTTTTCAACGCTTTCTCCAGGGCACGTGCATCCGTTTGTGAGGACGTGCGGCGCTGTTTGCCGCCCTGCATTCCTGCTTTCATAAGGCGGGCAACATCGATTCCTTATGCATGGATTTTTTCTCCATGACCGAAATAAGAAGATGGGATGTTGGTTCTTCCTTCCATGGATTCATCCTCATAACTCGTTACCTAGTCCGGGTCTCCCTTATAGAATTAAGACATTGTTCTTGAGACTCTACCTAGTGCCATATCTTCATGGACACCAGTTCACTACACTGATTCTGTCTGGACATTCCAAAGGGTTCGGTCAAGGAAACAACCTTCATTCAGGGGAGTAGTCACGTTGAACATCACTGGCATGTCTGTACACTGGGACCCTGGCGCGTCTGGGTTTCTGTCCCTTATTATAGGGCTTCTTGAGGGTGTGGAAGACCGAGGCATATCACATCAAATGCGAGTAATCGTATTCCCTAGGCATGTATTTAAGGTTTTTCTCATCATCCCATGTTTAATACAGGGGATTGCGCAAGTTTAACGTCTAGCGGGGATAGATAGGACTGATCAGAATACTTACTAGAGTGGATCAGATGAGTGTAACCCTTAGAGTGTATAGAGATGTAGGGGGGTGAGCTGTCATGACCTCACCGGGACGTGGTGGCCCGAGTAAGAACCAAGATGGGTGAAAGAGGGTTGAATGATGTGAATGGTGAATGGGATGGAACCACCATGAGTATGAGGGCAATGTTGGGCTTGAATCTCTAGGATACTTCCTATGTATCCCCATGTTAGGGAATCAAAGTCCATGTAGTTCGATAGGATGATGGGACACCTAAGGAGGTGGCCTGTGAGAATGGACAGATGTATTGGAACTAGAGGAAGTGGAACCTCTGGGTTGGGGAATTAGCTTCCCGAAACACATTGGTTCGAAGGGAAGACCAGGGAAATGGGCTTGGATTGGGGAGTACAAATAGGACAACAACCCGACGATTTGTATAGGGATAATGCATGGTAAGAAACCCGAGTTGGGATTACACCACTAGAACAGACCAAAGATGAGGGTCCTAGGAAAGGGGATTACAACGGCTTGCCGATGAATAGGGGATGAAATGGCTTACTGATGATTGAGGGACACCAAAGCCTACCGTTTGTGGGGAACAATGGATTACCGCTGACTAAGGATTACAATTTGACATCATGCGGGATGGTTTGGACTGATGTGAGGTGGTCAGGTTCGATAAAACGTAGGGCATGAACCTCAGGGAGGCCACCTACATATCTTACCATGGCAGGCATCAAATTCCACATAGTTTAGAATGGGAGAGGGGGTCGGTGGAACCAGCATGAATGAGGACCTAGGTTCCAGATGGATGGTGGGCTTGAACCCCATGGAGGCTTCCAACGTACCCTACCATAGTAAGGATCAAATTCCATGCAGTTTAGATGGGTTTGGGTGAAAAGACGTGAAGGTGGTCTGAGCGATCGGGTATTGGTCTTGAACCTCAGAGAGGCTTCCTACATACCTCACCTTGGAAAGAATCAAAGACCTCGTAGTTTAGGTGGGTTATTCGTGATCAAACTTGAAGATGGTCAGTACCAATGGTTGTTGGCATTGAACCACAGGGAGGCTTCCTATTTAACTTTCCTTGGAAAATATCCAAGTACACATAGTTTAGACGGGGTTTGGGTTTTACACTCTAGGCTTCTTGGAGAGGATTTCATGGTCGATGCTTACTCTAAGCCCACATGAGACAAGCTCGGTGCGAGAAACAAGAGGCAATGAAGACCCGGTGATCACTTCATGAATGGTGCGTCCATGGGAAGTGAACTGGGGTACACGTAGTTGGAGTCCCAAAGAGGAAACAGGGGCTTACGTGTAGTTAGAATCCCAAAGAGGAAACATGGTCGTACTCCAAAATGGATGCCCGGGTGGTGAAAAATCCCAACGGGAGAGGGATTTGGCACACAAGAAGAGAGGAGGAGAAGGGGTGGTGCCTCCAGAAAAAATTCTAGGGGCTTACACCTGGGCAGTTTCACTTTCCCCGCGGATAGATGCTGCTCTGATAAAGAGGATCTCATTCCATGTGAGGAATGATCTTGTTCCCGTGGAGACCAGTGCGTGTAGAGAATGTCTGAGATGGGGAACCCTGCATATGAGTCACGGGGCAAGGCCACAGTTTAACTTCATATACTGAGGATGATAGCGCTCGACAATTTAATGTCTTGCAGCTCTAACGGGGTGGATACGCTCCGAACCCCTACGACTTACATGTTCGATACTTGCCCACCCTTGGGGGAAGGTTGGCATCAACAATACTGTAGTGGGGGTGTTATGGAGAGATACATTGGGGGATACACATTTTTCTGGCTATGCAAATTAGAAATATATGTTAGCATTCCTATGAGAAGAAGCGCGAGGCAAAGCAACGCAATGGGAAGCATCGCCCTAGGGACATTGAAATAGATCGGTGAAAACCTGAGGGGTCACATGGGAAAATAGAGCGGGATGCAGGTGTGTTGTGCATAATAGATGATCAATCCAGGTGTCTCCATGTGGGGGCAGCACATGGAGTGTGCGTAAGAAAATGGGTCGGGGCAAGATAAGAGGTCTTTGCGCAAGATACAAGGCTTGCACGCAAGGCAAAGAGGTTGCGTGCAAGAGTTATGGGTGGTGCGCATGATGGAGAGGTTGTGTGAAAGAAGGATGGTTTTTGCGCAATTTGGACTAGTGGCATGTAAGTATGAGGAGTTGGGTGTGAGATGGAAGGTTTTAGTGTAGGTTGGATGGGTTGCATGCCAGAGCGCCAGACATAGAAGGTATTTGCGTGCAAGATGGGACCCTTGCATGAAAATACATTCGAGTAGAAATGAAATTCACGAGGATCAGAGGGACCATCCAAAGGCTCCCCCAGGGGACCTATCACACAAAAAACCAATACCTAAAGGCCATAGTGTTTTTACATGGTTGTAGAAGACTGGGTTTCACATAGCAGAGCGTTGCTTCGTATTCGGTTACCATACCTGAAGGGCGAGGATACTGTTCGTTTTATAGTCCGTGTACTTGGAGTGGTATGCAAGAACCAAGCGTGAAAACTCTCGTCGGCCATCGGCTTGTGTGAACAAAAGAGGGGATGGGCGCGCAGACCCCCGTTCGTCATCGCCTTGTGCGCTGAAACTAGGTCGGGTGCACAAATCCCCGTTCTACATCGCCTAGGGCGTAGAAATGGGGCGTGTGTGCAAATTCCTATTTGACATCGTATTAGGTGCAAAAATTGGTCCAGTCACATTGGGTTATAGAGGATGGTGCTTTGGGAACATAAGGGTATGCCAGCGCACAAGAGTTTGTGTGCTGAAATTCCTCTTGTGTGTTTCTCCCCAATCTTGTCTGTGCCTGCCTCCTGGGCTTCAGAATCTCCTATTTTCATCCCATATTCATTCATTTCTCTTTTATCCACCCAATTTGGTCCTTCTCAAAATTTCAGCATAACCCCCCCCCCCCCCTCAGAATCGGAGCCTAAAGGTAAATCGATGTTTAGATTCTGAGGGTACGCCAAAAAATAGAAAATACATCTTCTGTGGTGAAAAAAATGCATTTTACACGTGAAAGAGTTTTTCATGTTCTTGGAAGTTGAGTTAGATATTTATAAATAGGCCGAGGGCCCCCCCTAGACTCTATATTGTCTTTTTCCACGTGACAGGCTTTGTTTCTCTCGTGTGAGAAAATAGTACTAATCTGCGCGTAAGATTCCACAATGGAATCTGGGTTTTGTGTTCCATACAATTTTTTTTTCTGCATGCATTGACCTTCTTTCACACTACCTCCACTTTTGTAGGACGAATCTTCCTTCTTTCGCACCGATCTATTTGAAGTTATAAAAATGCCCGCTCAACAGTCCAACACCGAGAGGGAATTTTCAGCTGCTGTAAGAAGAACCCAAATGATCGAAAACCCTCAGATTAATTGCGTGAGGAGGGTTGCATTTGATAAAAAATTCTTTTCATCATGCATATGCAAGATCAAAAGGATTACTTCCTGAGTGGTAGCCTGCTTCTATGGAACTTCGGTCTTTTGGAAGAGGTGATGATGCCCGGTTTCAAGACAGAAACACTACAGTCGAGGGTGATGTGTGTGGATAGTCTTCCACAATTTCACATTTCGAACTATGGCCATCTTGCTACAGAAACACATAACACAACCATATATGACCTAAATCCGAAGACCATGACGGTTGTGGGAAACCATTGAGTTCCTGAGAAATCTCCAACTATTTATACAAGTTCTTTTAGAAGCAACATTACTGACAAGATGGAGGGCTGGTAAGAGTGGGATTTCAGATTCGGGGAAACTTTAACAATGAATGGGCATGAGAATACTGGGTATGTCAGACATATGAGGAATTATGGCCAGAGCTGCAGGCCATTGGGATTTTTGAGGCCATTTGGACGTCTCAATTCCACTTTTACTGAAAGCAGGACTTGGTAGAAATTTGGTTTAGTCGCTGGTCGCATGATACCATCACTTTTTACCTCCATCATTGGGAGGTAGGCATCAGTCTGTGGGATGTCCACTATATCGAGGGAATACCCTTTGAGGGGTATCAATATGATGAGTTCCTCCCGACGGAGAATGTCTGGGGGGATAGGACATGCACCCCAATCCTGTCATGGCACCTACTGAAGCTAGCTAAAGAAGAACTCAGAATAATATATATCTTAAAGGACATACCCTATTCAGGGTGGTTTAGTCTCTTCCTAATCCAGGACACGGTCGTGAAGATGTCAAGCTAAGGGAAGCAGTGCTTCAACACATCTCATAGGGGAAAAGAAGGATCATATTGTAAGATTTTGGTGAAGGGAGAGTATCAATCGTGGGGATTTGGTGTCAATGAAACTCAAGACCTAGATGTGTGATATGTCAGGTTTCTTTCCACATTCTTGAGTGGATGGTTTTTACCCGTGAGCGACACGAGGATGAGAGTATTCTCGAGGACGCTACTGATGGCTGAGATAATGGCGGAAAAGAACTTGGTTAACCTAGGCGTACCAGTGTTGGATAGTCTATACAGTATTCTAGGATGCATTTCGAGGGTATGTACGCCCAGGAGGATATGCGGACCACTCCAGATTCTACACGGTAAGGTTGTAGCTCACTGTGGTGGGTATGACTTCCCGAATTCCATCTGCCCCCTGGTAACGGTATGCAGCTATCCCTCTTGAACATTACAAGGATCCGCCCATTGATGCTTAGGGATGATGGAATCAAGATCAATATTGGCAGTCACACTCACTTCAACTTGTACCCATTCTGAACCCCAGTCGCAAAAAATTATAGGCGATGGGTGGGGTACACTGGAGTAGAGGGTGTACCTGCAGAGCATCCGGGGTGGCGTGCTAGTGGCCCAAATTGATGAAAAAATCCTCTACAAAACCAATGTGCTGACCAGGTTTGCTAGGCAGTTCAGGTGCATGAAATAGATTCCCAAGAAAGTATACACATAGGTTCGGGAAGAGCGTCATCCCTGCATTCTCTGCCATCTGTGGTTTATGTTCCTGATAGTCTACCTGAGAAAAATCATCACTCCCCCCCACTGATGTCAGTGCTTGAATATAATATAGTATGCTAAAAACAGGATGAGAACATACCCTGAGGTGATTCTTTGAAAATGCATTTAGCAGATCAAGGAAACTAGTGAAGAGCCCAAAGAGAATGAAGGTAGATGAGGTGTCGTGGGGGAAACGAGGCAAATAACTAGTCGGACAACTAGCACGGTGCAGGCCGGTACTTCATCGGTAGGGGAAACGTAGACCGAGAACATGCCTCTACCCTCTTGGGAAGGGTGGTATCATGCACAGCCTCAGGGTCCAACTGGGGAACTCCCAGGAAAGCAACTAAGGTACCTACTAACACCGTCTGCCGTTGATATCTTCCCTTCTCGATGGTCTTCTTGGAGAATGCTGCGACTGTCCATGTCTGCCAAAGAGTTATGGTAGAGGTTGATATGTTTTGTGCTCAATATACCAGACATAGGGCACATACAGATATTGGATAGAGTAAAAATTCATCGTCGACATGCATACCTAAAATCCATAGACATGTATGCTTTCCAGCAGGGGGTAGTATGAGGAACCACATCTCCTAGTGAAAGTAATGCTTGGTCTGGAGCATGACCCAGAGAGGCTACCATCTGTGGATGAAAGATTAGAGGAAGAAGAACAAGAATAAGAAGAAGAAGAAGAGGAAGAAGGACTGGATGAAGAGGACCAAGTTGTGGGTCTTGTTGGTGAGGGGCCTTCAGAAGCTCCAACTGACTAGCGGAGTTCCGGGAGAGTGGTAAAATTATTGTCTCTGATGCAAAACTAGTAGAGCAGCTTGAGGTATGGTTTAAAACTTATACATTCATTCACAGTTTCATAGTATCGATTTGTCAACAAAACCCCTTCCTATTCAGCAACACATGGGAGAGGGACCCCTGGAATCCTTCCCCACCTGGGCGCAGGTACACCTATGGAGATCGGGGAGTAACCTTGGGGGCCAGTCCTCAGGATCGGGCGTAGTGGGGCACTGATTTCAGCTGGATTGGGCAATAATGAGCCAGAAGGAGAGCCCCTTTCCATCCCCATTGTCCAAGAGGAGCCAAAATTGGTAATCTAGTTGACATGCATCGAAGGCTCTCCCGTGTTTGGGCCCCCCGCCATGACACATGCATTTGACACCGCTGCACTTGGGTCCTATATGAACTTTCTCATTGGTTTTCCCTCTTTTCTGGAGAATTTAGTTAATCAAGATATTCATTACTGATGGAATGATCACAAGGTTGGAGCCACAACAAACTGTTGATTCCGGTACATCTGCAGGAGCGGGATAGGTAACGACCATGTCGACATTTACAGAAGAAACCATTCTAGGTGACCCTACCTTGGTACTCGGTGAGATTGAGATCACAATGAGGGATGGTAATTCCACCGGGGTGGAAATCCATCCTGACGAGAGATAATTCTCCGACAGGGTAAAGTTCCCCAGAGAAGACCCTGCTGGTGAACTCCTCGCTGCTTTCCCGGACTATCTTCCTTCAGATCCTAAGGAGATTAATGATTCTAATTTTGAGGCAACTGATGAGAGTTGTATGATGTGGAATAAAGGGTGGATGTGTATCAAGAAATTTCTTACCCAGCCTTAGAAAGAATAAATAAAACATCTGGGATCACTCTACATTTGGCTACACTTTTTCTATGCTAGATGGGTGGATGATCATTGTATTCATTCAACAGTCCGTGACTACATGGCTGAGAAGAAACACGAGAGCAGATGACTCTACAACGTTTCACAATGTTAGAAAGAGTCAGGGAGTACCCAAGAATTCCTGAAGGCAGAACAAGGAGTCAGACACCTTGAAGAACAGATGAATGAAAAATAGGTACTCATTTCCAACTGTTCAGAGCTTTTGGGGAAATTGAGGGTCCAGCTGGCGGATGCCCAAGAGTAACTAGTGGAAGTGGGTCACCAAATGACTGAACATCAAACTTAATAGGTATAAGAACAGTCTAGGAAAATTTCACTACGCTCTGTGGCCGCTGATGAAGAGAGGGTTCTCAGGGGGATGGAATCAATCCTGGAGGCCACAAGCCAAAAGGTATTGGTGCTGGAATGATCTATCCAAGATGTTAATCTTTAAGGGAACTGTTTTAGTCGAACTCACAAACTCATTTCTCCTTACTGCCTCTTGTTCTGAACTGCATGTATGGATAGATGTATTGATAGATTTCTTTACTTCTTCATTTGTTTTAATTCATTCTACCAGAATCCTGAAATAAATAGTAATCCATTCCAAAGCTCACATGGGTCGTACCTGATGTGATAAACAAGGGATGTTCACACTATTACTTCGTCTGAATATAGGAGTGCCAAAAAAGCTGTGGGCACCCGAGGTTCAAATAACCATTCTGGATTCCTGGTAATAGAAGTGAGAGTCCCTATTAGAGGATGAGGGCCATATAACAATCAACATGTCATCTTTCCAATGTGCTCTAGTGCACGAGTGGGGTAAAGCCAGGGGCATTTGAAATCAACCCAGACATAAGGGAGTGGAAAGTGTGACTCACAATACCCTAGATTCAGAACATTGTGGGGGTGGCATGAAAATAATGGATAACCATTGACCATGTTCGAAAAATAGTATCCATATTGTATTATCCTAATATAGGGACAACAGACAAGGGTCAACCGCTAACCATGTTCGAAACACGGGTCCTGACTCAGAATATCATCCATTAGTTGTAACATCCCAGGTAAATAAAGAAAAAAACATATTCATATTTATTAATATTTTTTAATTAAATATTAATTTTAATTTAAATGGGTTTCTTTGTTTGATAGCATACCCGATACACAACAATGGGTTTCTTTGAAATCTTACGTTGCACAATAATAATATAGTATTATTATTTGAAATGGTAGTTAACTCATATCAATTTTATTGGAAGGAATGAATAAAACTAACTACAATATTATTATACATGTTTTTTAAATGTATTTACATTTATCCAATAAAAGTTAGTGGCTTAAAATGTGAATGAATCTAATTTTAAGCATAATTTACATTAAAAGGTCGATTTACCGCCTTTTAATGGTGAAACCACATTAAATATAGTTTTGGTCATTTATATATGTTATATTTGAAAAAATAAAATTCTTATTTAGAGTGGGGACATCATAATTTACTTTGTGTAAATTTTTCTAATTTTTCTGATAATTTTTTTTAATGAATAGTAAAAAATATTGTATTTTAATTCAAATGTGTCTTTTAATTTAATTTATCTATATGGTTATATTATCTATTTAATTTGTTTTAATGTTTAATTAGAATATATTTTTACCATTTAATCCAATTTTGGTCATTATAATTATTTTCACTTTGAAATTGGACATAAACAAGTGTCAATCTTTTGATAGTTATTCTTTCTTAAAAACACGCAATTTGTTTTTAACGAGAATTAATATTAAATTAATTCATAAAACTTATATGTTTTAAATTTATTAAAATAGACATAATTTTTGAATTTGGAATATGGAATATAGCTTAGGCTTAATTTTTGACATTTTTCTAAAAGACATCAATTTTTGATTAATAGTGAAACCACTTAGTAGTAGTTAAAAAACTGACTTTTTCATTTAAATGAAATTTTACCACTTCTGTGAATTGAATTTTGTAAAACCAACATACATGGTTGTTATTAGTAAGTAAAATGTGGTTCAATAAGATGAAACTAATTTTTGGTGAATAGAAACTGTTGACATTTATTTACCACAGTTAAAGGTAAATAGGGTAATTCAAGGTAAAATGAATATTATAATAATTCAAAATTATCTTAAAACTTGTTCTAACCTTATTGGATGAGTAATGTCCGACCATGGTCATCCTTGTGTAGATTGTGGGACCCCATGGAGCCACTTATGAATGATAATGACACATTAGAATAATTAATTTAGTGTATTGGAAAAAATGACGTAAATAAATATATTTTAGTAAAATTATTTTTTACATAGTGTATATAAGTTACCTTTTAGACTATTAAAATTCATTGGAAATATAAAAAGATTTCATAAATCATGGTATTTTTTTATAATTTTTAGATATCAAATAAATTAAATTACTTATGACACAATAATGATGCAGCATTTACCTCATTAATAAATGATTTAAATAAATAAGATTAAAATGATTAAAATATTATCCAAAACATGTCCAATTCCCATTGGATGATATTATTTCGACTATGAGTCATCTTATCTTAGACATCAATAATTTTTGGACCTTTAAAAAATGAATATCATTATATAATAAAACAATATTTTCACACTTTCCAAAAGAGCCCCTCCCCCCCCCCCCTTATAAAAAGAGACCACTTCTAACAAATTCCGTACACCTCTCAATATTTTTGGCTCATCCAAAATATGCCCAATTAAGTTCCATACATCCCTATACTCCACTTAGATGCCTTATGTTAGGCATAAGGCACTTCAATAATTCCTCTTGGTTCAAACCAATGGAAGTTACCCAAATTAAAGGTAACCGTTTCTATTAAATTCGTATGTTTTATTTTGTTTTATTCTACTTATCCAAAACCTAAACTATTTTTATTACATTATTTTATAAAAATAAAATATACTCAATATACTAGAATGTTTTTATGAGAAGTATTCAAACTACACTTACACATACCTCCATCTAATGGGTGATGAACATACTGTTTCTGTGGATGGAAAACTAACACCTCACGAAACGATGATTGTTCGATTATCTCCTACCGCCACTCATGGTGGAAATTAAGATGGAACTGTATTTATATATTATATATATTAAGTTTAGTTTTTCTTTATGCTTATGTATTTTCCATTTATAATATACCTTTATGGTTTCCATAATGGGTAAATGCAATAATTTCATTTGGGGAAGTACGGACTACCGCCCCCTCAAAGTTATATGACACGTTCATGCCACACGTGGGATGTATAAAGGATAGAGTTAATGGTATTATATTTTATTTTATACTGGAATTATAATATACCTATGTATCATTATGTTTTAATTCCATTAAAATAATAAATATAAATGGAAGTAGCGTTCAAGCGTAAGTACAGCTTACCGTCTCTATGAATGGTGTTTTTCATTTCTTACCACCAAATGTTATGTACTATTATAAATACATGTATATACTACATATATATGATATATATGATATCTAAATCATGAATATAATTCTGGATATAATATACTTTTTACCATGTGAACAACTTGTAACTATATGGTGTTCATTTGTGACTCAAGTACCAAATATCGACAAAACGAACATTATTAACTTAATTGATTACATAATTTTTATAACATGGTAATAAGTGATATAAAAGGATTAATAAACTTTTAAAAGGTTTTTAAGAAAGTAGAAATTAAATTTAGTTTATTATTTAGGATATTAAAGAACTAATGGGTCAGGTCGAACACGAGGTAAGGGACTTCATCTCAATCTCCTTTCATTGAGGCTTATTTTGTTTTAATACAAGACATTATTTTATATGATGTGTAAACACCCTTGAATTTTTAAAGGTAATATTTTTCTAGGAATAATTTTACTAAATGAAAAAAATGAATGTTTCTTTTAACGTAAGCAGTGACAATGACCGTTCCGCCACCGTGAGTATTATTTGTTCTTTTGCTTCCTTAACAAGATGTAATTTTCAAGGAAAAATAAATACCATATAATCTTTTATGTATTTTGGTATTGAAAATGGTATTGATAATGGTTTTGTTATATCAATATATTTAAGTTATATATTGTGATTGAAATGTGGAAACTATTTCTTTCCTTTATATTTGTTTTATTTTTTAGGATTTTATAATGGTACTTGGATATTTGATGGGTGGTTACGTGATAAACCGAATGACGGGTGGTGTCGTGATAAACCAGGATAGGTGGTTACATTATAACCTCCAATTTATTAGGTATGGATGTCGGCTATATGGCTATTCCATTTAGTGATATTTGTGGAAGTCGACCGTATGGTTATTCCATTTTAGTATGTTTATGTCTTAAGTTTCATTTATATGTTATGTGTTATTTATATGGATTTTACGGTAATATTTTAGTTACAAAAGGGTATTTAGTGATCTTTTATTCAATGAATATTATTTACTATTTCATAATGTTGAAAAGTATTACTTATGTTAAAGTATTCATGGTTTACATGTTGTTTTGAAAACCCAACTATTTTTTTTCTTTGTGTTTTTCTTATTGAGATTTTTATGCTCGTCCCAAGTTTTTGAAATGTTTTTTAGAGGAAATGATATGGAATAGGGTCAAGGATGGGATCAAGGAAAATTCATGCTATCTTAAACATGGAACTAGACATAACCCTTTTTTTCTAAGAGTTATTGTTTTGTGAAAAAAGTGGAAACTGAGTAGAAGTGTCTACTTTGTATATATTGTTTTTGAAATGAAATTTAATAGTTATAGCCAAATTCTCTAAAACTCTAAACTTGAAAATATCCTTAATGTGAAATATTCATTTTATTCAGGATTATGAAATATTTAAGGCTGTGTCCCTATATTAGTATTCCAGAACATTGGCCAAGGACAGTAGGAGAGCCATAGACCGAGAATCCATACTTTTACGGGGTTCTTTCAGATGTGAAAGGGAATGAGGGACTGAATAAATAGCATGCGAATCATGGAGAAACTGGTTGTTCAGATAGAGTCCAACACTCTTGAAATTATTCCACAATGGAGGAAACACATTAGGTGGACATACGGGTTTGATCATGGATCATTCCTTCTCCCAGATAGGTCCTCTATGGCAAGGAAGCTGGCGCATCCCATTATTATTGTGGGGCTTCCCGAACTTGTTCAGGGAAAAGCTGCAGGTGCAGGGTTCCCTGAAAGAATTCGGGCCAAGGGGCCGAAAAAGAGGGGAACCTGATTTACGATTCCTATAGCTAGACCCAAAGGCAAGATTATTGTCTATTCCTACATGTCCCATGATGATGGTAATCAAGACATACATAGTTCTAGGAGGTGGCATGGTAAGGTACCAGTGCCATAGATAAAAGGGGCATGTGGGTCTGGCCCTCACACTAAAAGAAGTGACATTTTATCGGTCTTGTTTGTCATTTAGGGGGAATGGATGTGTGTGTTTCTTTGTGAAGGGATGGACCTAGAATAGTGAATATAGACATCGCAATAGAAATCAATCCAAATTAAGGCATTGAAAAATGGCATGGTGTTTGACCGATACCAAACATGACGTCCCTTGATTGAGGACACCACAATGCAATGCCATTTTTCATCGTGTGGCAAGGAAAATACTTTCATGTTTTTGGGTAATGTGGTGGGACAAACCATGCATTTTAACACCATATAGTATAGACTCAACATTTTAAAGTCATGTGGCACTAGGAAGCATAGTTTAAAGTCATATGGATCAGACAAATATTTAAAGATGGGGTTCAGCAGAGAATTCACATGGCATGATAAAGCACAAGCGGTGTGAATGAGGATGAGGACCACATCATACCGTGTGTGATTTAGAATAGGAAACCTCCGGCTAAGGGGCTAGAAATAGTTAGAGTATATGGGATAGAAAAGTATATACCCTAGTTAAGCTAGACCTGAAGATGAGATGTATGGGTGTTCCTACGTATTCCATGGAAATGGGAATTAAGCCACACGTAGTTCTCGAAGGTTCCTTTTAACGTTGTGTGGGAAAACATACAATTTAATGTCATGTGAGATAGGAAGTAGGGGGGATAACTCATATAAATGGGCATACGTGGTGTGACTAATGAAAACCCGATGTGAATGAGAACATAATCCCATACCCTGCCCCGCATTCCCATAAGAGCTAAAGTATCGAAGGTATAATAGAAGATATAAATTAGTGGAACTCGATCTGTAACCAAAGAAAAGTTGTCTAAGCATTCCTACATATCCCATGGGAATGGGAATCAAGCTATACATTATTCTAAAAGATATCTCAGTTTGTGGGCTTAGAGCTTGGACCATAGAGGAGCAGAATCCTTTCATGTAAGTGTGGACCTCAACCCGATCCCTAAGATGATGTGAGTCAAAATCAGTGTGGAAACTAGGATGGAAGAGATTTTTTCAATACTTGGAACACACGCCAAAAGAGAAGTCAGTGTGGAGCCCAAAATGATGTCTTAACCGTAGGTTTTTCCCTATTAACATGCAAATGTGCACTGAGGGATACTGCCAGGAGTGTGAAAATTCTATTTTGACATGATGGGGTCAAAAATAATTTGAATCATTTAAACAACATTCATGGCTTGAAGGGGTTAGTGTGATGATGGAGGATAACTATTGACCATGTTTGAAACACAACATCCATATCATGTGTCCTGAAATGGGAAAAAATGAGTATTTCCATTTAACCATATTCACAACGTGGGACATATATCAATTTGTTGTCTGAATCCTTTGAGGACATTAGCTCATAATGTTAGGAGAGCCCTTAGGCCTAACATCTATGCCCTTTTGGGGTCCCTTTGGGTGTGAAAGATTATGGAAGCCCAAATAAAGGGGAACATAAAGCCTAAAAAATGGGTGAAATCATGTCCACATAGAATATGACACACCGAGTTCTAGACCAGAGTACACATGGGCTAATTGGTGAATCACCAAAGAGGGTAGGGGGACCCGACTAAAGAGCACCAGAATCAAAGAGATGAAAGCATGGAAAGGGAGCGAAATCCACATAGGAGAGAGAGTTATGCAGCGTGGTTGTTATAAATTCTATGTGAATAAGGACATGAACCCATACCACATGGTATACCCCTCTTCTGAAGAACATGGTCCATGGGAAAAAATTGATAGGGTGGTTTCTAAGATAAGGGGTTGGACCCTCATTCTAGACGTTCTGGCGGTCCTATGTATCCCATTAGGATGGTAATCAAGCCATACGTAGTTCTATAAAGGGAATGATGCAAATGAGGGTTAGATACCTCAACGAGGGGCATGTATGGAACGACATGTAAGCTGTCGTGAGTTAGGACACAATCACACACCACACCGTACAACCCTAGGTTAGAACATGGGCTAGAGGCCCAAAAAGGCCAAGGGGCCTGAGTCTGGGCCATGGACAGAATGTATTGGACAGCTAGTAGTTTAACATCATTCAATAAGGACAAAGATATGGGCAAGGTATCTCATCCAGGGATGTGTACGACATGACGAGTAACCCCCCATGAATGAGGTCATAATCCATAGCACACCGTACAACCCTAAGTCAGAACGTGGGCCAGGGGCCTGAGAAGGCCAACCGGCCAGAGGCTGGGCCATGGAAAAAATGTCACGACCAGCTTGCAGTTTAACGTCTTGTAGTGATGATAAAGGTGATCTTAGTTTATGGTCATAGAGATCAGACCGTATATGCCTAGTTTAATGTCATATGTGTCGGACCGAGAGGGTGAATAATCATGCTTATGGTGGACCACATTGAGGCAATGATGGTAGAGGAAAACTGTTGACCATGTTTGTAACATGGGACTTGTATCAACTTGTAACTCATAATCCTCGAGAGTATTAGCCACGGTAGAAGAGCCCTATGGTCCAAGCATCAATTCCATTTAGGGCCCATTTGGATATAGAAGGTGATGGAATCCCAAATGATGGGACTTACGAAGCGTGGTAGGGCCCATGCTTGCGGGACATGCGATGAACAAAGGGAGGGGTATGTCAAGGGGATATGTGTGGCATGGAAGAATATCCTGAAATGAATGAGAAAATGAGTCCATACTGCACCACACAATCTTAAATGAGAAATTTGGCTAGGGTCCCGAAGGACATGATTCATGGGAATCCCGACCAACTATAGCCATACGACCTCGAATTTTGGGCATTGCCTTCACAAATCCTAAGCCCACGTGAGCAATGATCGGTGTGGGAAACAAGAAGTAGGATTAGGACCTCCCCATCACACAAGGGTTCGACTGTTGGAATTGCACTCCCACTCTTAGTAGACCTATATTTAGAGAGAAGGCAGGGTAGAATGAACCACAACACTCCATGTTTAGGACATATAGGGATGGTGACTACAATAAATGATAGATGCTGAACAGATTCGAGATACAACAACTATATTGCGTAACCTGAAATGGGAACAACAAATGAGAATCAAATACTGAACATATTCAAAATGAGAGACTTTGTATCAATTTTTTGTCTGGAACCCTCAAGTATGTTGGACCATAATGGTAGGAGTTTTCTTAAGCCTAGCATCCACAACATTTGGGGGTCCCTTCAGGGGTGAAAAATAATGGAAAACCCAAATTGTGGGGGTGTGTCGAACATGAATTCACCCATGCAATTTCAAATAAATATGGAAAGGATAATAGACAGAGATCATTAGGGGAGAGAGGTACATGGTAATGTTATGTTGAAGTTGACGCGAATGAGGGAAAAGGCATGTGCCACACCATGTGTTTCTCCCTAATGGATGGTCCTAAAGTATTGGGACTAGGCCTACATATGAGATGTCGGGGGAGGTACTACATATCCCATGAGGATGAGAATCAAGACACACATATTTATGAAAAGGCCTTGCAGTTTAGTGTCATGAGGTAAAGACGTGGGAGGTCTTGAAGAATGAAGGTGGGCACATGGTGAAACCATCCTACCCATGACATGTGTGGGGCATAAGAAGCCTACTTGATGCCATGTGTGACCCTCCCAAAAGAACTATTCCCATGATTTTATAGTCAAAAAAAATTTGGGCATGACTCAAGACGAGGTATCCGAGCCTTCCTATGTATCCCATGGGAATGTTGATCAAGCCATACGTAGTTGTTGAGATGCAGTTTAATGTCATGCGGGATGATGGACAGTTTGAGGTTATGTAGAACTGTGCAGTTTATGGTCATGCAGGACCATCATGCATTTTAGGGTTGTGTGGGACCATCAATCTATTTAGGGTCGTGTAGGACTATCATGCAGTTTAGGGTCGTGCGAGAATGTCATGAAGTTTAGGGTTGTGCGGGATCGTCATGCAGTTTTGGGTCGTGTGGGACAATCAAGCGGTTTAGGGTCGTATGAGACAGACCAGTTTAAGGACATGTAGGACCATATATTTTATGGTCATGTGGGACCCTATAGCTCAATTAAAGTATTTCTTGGGAAATTGGTATTGTTGGGTGGAGTTATACGCCCACCATCAATTGTAACGGACGAGTACGCGCCATTGGAGTAAACCTTGAGAATGATATAAGGTATTTCCCATTTGGGATCTATCTTGGGTGGTTTCCTACTAGGTATCATTGGTTACCTCAGGGCCAGTACGAATTCTCCCTTCAAGAAAGAGCGGAAATGGACATTCTTGTTGAAAACTCTGGTTATCTTGTTCTGATGCCTTTCTAGATTGTGCAGGACACGAAGCCTATTTTCATCAAGCGATTCAATTCAGCCAAATAGATTTCAGCTACCTTATCTGGCACCTGCTGGTCATAGTCCGATATACATAATGAAGGAATCCGAATCTTGATGGGCAGAACGACATCAATTCTGTACAACAAAGAATATGGGGTCAACTGGGTGGAATTACAAGTCATCATCTGATAATCCTAGAGGGAAGTGGAGAGCTTTTCTGACCAACTCTTCTTATTCTGACCAACCATTTTATACAAAATGTTAGAGAGGGTTTTGTTGAACGCCTCGATATTTCCATTTTCTTTCACATGATAATGGGAGGTATGGTTATAAATGATGTTGTATTTAGCCTACAATTTTTTCAGATCATATGCTCAGTATTTATTCCATAATCGGTGACGATAGCGTGAGGGCCTCCAAATCGAAAGATGATGTTTGAACTCACAAAGTCAATGATGGATAGGGCCTTGGCCTACTTGAGTGACATTTCCTCTACCCACATGGAGAAGAAATCTGTGTTGGGTCGGAACAAACGGGGAAAAGATGGCAAGAGGGGGGGTGAATTACCTTTTAAAAAATTGATTAACAAATTAAAATCAAAGTATGTGCAGCGGAAAATAAAAGAGGCAAGACACACGAAATTGATAACGGAGTTCGGCCAAAAACTCGGCCTACGTCTCCGCTCCCAACTCAACCGTTGAGAGATTCCTACCGCTTGCTTTTCAATGGTTTTAGCAAAAAACCCACTAGGCTTTGAGCTAGCACTAGGACCTATTACAGCTTGCTTTTTGTGGTTAAGCAAGAACCCACTTGCTTTCAATGGAATAGCAAGAACCCACAAGCCTTTTTAACGGGTGAAGGCTAGCTCACCGAAAACTCAAGCCTTTTAAAAGGAAAGGCTTGAAGAAACCTCTTCACACCTTAATGGTGGTGTGAAACCCAAAGGAAAGAGGAATAGAAAAGGAGTTGGGGTTTGTAGGCACAAACCCAATTTTAAGCTCAAAAAGAATAAACAATAAAAACCGTATTGGAGGAAGACTTGGGCGCCAATTGGATGATGGAGTTGATGTAGCGTGCTCTCCCAAGCTTCTTGAGGTGCTCCTTGGATTGGAAGTTGGTTGGAGCACTTGGGGTTCCTTTGAGGAAGTCCGCCGGAGGATTGCCGAATGATGGAAAAAGTGTCCGTTGGCTTCACAATAGTTCCGGTTGGTGTCCGGGGCTTCCTTGGCCTTTATTTATAGGCATGGAACCCTTGGGGAGGCTTCGGAGCCGTTGGGAAAGGCCTCAAAGCCGTTGGAGGCCAAAAGAAGGTTGACTGGTCAAAGCCAACGGCTAGTTTGACTGGGCTACCGGCTGGCCGGTACAGCTCCACCGGCTGGCCGGTGCCTTGGTAGAGAAGAAGAGTCTTGATCCAGGATCTACCGGTCGACCGGTGGAGGAGCCACCGGCTGGCCGGTGGCAAGACAATAGAAAACACTATTTGGGCTGGGTGCCACAGGTCGACCGGTGACAGAGCCACCGGTCGACCGGTGGAACCTGGCAGTGGGCAATGCCTCTGCCAGTTCCACCGGCTGGCCGGTGCTATCACACCGGTTGGCCGGTGGACTGAATTTCAGTCCATTTTGCCAACTTTCTTGGGTCAATCCTTTGGCAATCTTTTGCCTATCATCCACAACACTTAAAAACAAAGTTAGATAAACATGAAAGTGATTGTGATCATGAAAATTAAACCACGAGGGGATACGAGAGGTACAACAATCTCCCCCTATTTTTATGATCACAATCACCAAAACAATTAATGTAAAATACTGAAATTGAAAGGAAATGCTAAGCATGAAGAAAAGGATTCTCCCCCAATCAATCAAGAAATTTCTCCCCCTTTGTGATTATCAAAATAGCGTGGGGCATAAAACTTGATTGAGGGAAATGAGAGATTTTAAACCAATTGAAATTTTTGAAAATTGAATTGAAAGTTTTGAATCAAAAATTTGAATAATAGTTTGAATTGAAAGTTTGAATAAAAAATTGAAATGAAAAATTTTGAATTGAATACTTTGAAATGAAAATTTTGATACCAAGTGTTGAAATTGAAAGTTGGAATTGAAAATTTTGAAATTCAAATTAAAAGGGCTTAAACGATCCTAACTCCCCCTAAATAAAAACAACAAATCACCGGGGAGAGGGATTTTGAAAAGAGACAATTTTAGGCCCGGAGAGACTCGCTAAGAGGGATTTTTCAATCCACACTTGCCTTGTAGCGGGTCTTCTCCTATAGAATTCATCCGAATAAAAAATCGATTTGGGCCTACCATACCGGGCGTTTTTGCAATTACATTCATATATCATGTGCCCGGGTTTTTTGCAATAGTTACAAAATTTAAAACTAGAGCTCCCCCTTACAAAAACAGTTGGTGCATGGGAGGAGGAAGCTATATTGGTGTAGCCTAGCCCTTGGGTGGTTCGGGAAACGCGTTGGGAACCAAGCAAATTGTTCAAATTTTGTTCACCTTGGGTGAACTTGGCTAAGGATTCCCTAAGGTCCTTAATGGTTGATTCCAAAGAATCAACATTGGGAAAATTTTGGATTTTAAGGGAGAGTTCCTCCTTCTCTTTGAGAAGTTGTTCTTTTTCGGAGGAGAGTTTTTTGAAATTCTTTTTCAAAGCGACAAATTTTGATGAAAGCTCATGAAAACCATTTTCTAATTGATCTCTAGCGTGTTGGAGTTCTTCGTATGAAAAATGATTAAAAGAATTAGAAGAACTAGAGGAGGAAGAGGAGGAAGAGGAGGAAGATACCTCATGTTTTTCCATTAGGCATTTGTTACCTTGGTCGCTTGAGGAGAAGGAGGAGAAGGAGGAGAAGGAGGAGCTATCACTCCAAGATGCCTTTGAAGCCTTCTTCTTTTTCTTCTTGGCCCTTTTCTTGTGAGGTGGGCAAACGAGCTTGATCTTTTCGTCGGGTTCTTGCTTGATGTTGGGTTCTTGCTTTTGAGCCTTCTTAGTGCCTTCATGGGTAAGTTCTAAAAGCTTCCAAATATCATGAGAAGATGTGCAAGAAGGAATACAATCAAAAACATAACGATCTAACCCACAATGTAGAGCATTCATGGCTTTGCCATCAAGCTCGAAATTTGCAATGTCGGCGGGGGTCCATTTAGACTCATCGGGAGAGGAGAGGGAAAATCCTTGCATAACAATTTTATAAATTGGATATCCAATACTTTTAAGAAATGTGGTCATGCGGGTTTTCCAAAAAGTATAATCGGCTCCATCAAAGAATGGAGCACGATCCAAAGAATGTCCTTCGGGGGATTGAGAGGAAGAAGCGGTAGAAGCTATCAAAAAAATAGGATCTTTAATTTGAAACCGGTTAGGGAATTATTCAAATACGTCCTTTGATACCAATTGTTGGGTCGGAACAAACGGGGAAAAGATGGCAAGAGGGGGGGTGAATTGCCTTTTAAAAAATTGATTAACAAATTAAAATCAAAGTATGTGCAGCGGAAAATAAAAGAGGCAAGACACACGAAATTGATAACGGAGTTCGGCCAAAAATCCGGCCTACGTCTCCGCTCCCAACTCAACCGTTGAGAGATTCCTACCGCTTGCTTTTCAATGGTTTTAGCAAGAAACCCACTAGGCTTTGAGGTAGCACTAGGACCTATTACAGCTTGCTTTTTGTGGTTAAGCAAGAACCCACTTGCTTTCAATGGAATAGCAAGAACCCACTAGCCTTTTTAACGGGTGAAGGCTAGCTCACCGAAAACTCAAGCCTTTTAAAAGGAAAGGCTTGAAGAAACCTCTTCACACCTTAATGGTGGTGTGAAACCCAAAGGAAAGAGGAATAGAAAAGGAGTTGGGGTTTGTAGGCACAAACCCAATTTTAAGCTCAAAAAGAATAAACAATAAAAACCGTATTGGAGGAAGACTTGGGCGCCAATTGGATGATGGAGTTGATGTAGCGTGCTCTCCCAAGCTTCTTGAGGTGCTCCTTGGATTGGAAGTTGGTTGGAGCACTTGGGGTTCCTTTGAGGAAGTCCGCCGGAGGATTGCCGAATGATGGAAAAAGTGTCTGTTGGCTTCACAATAGTTCCGGTTGGTGTCCGGGGCTTCCTTGGCCTTTATTTATAGGCATGGAACCCTTGGGGAGGCTTCGGAGCCGTTGGGAAAGGCCTCGGAGCCGTTGGAGGCCAAAAGAAGGTTGACTGGTCAAAGCCAACGGCTAGTTTGACTGGGCTACCGGCTGGCCGGTACAGCTCCACCGGCTGGCCGGTGCCTTGGTAGAGAAGAAGAGTCTTGATCCAGGATCTGCCGGTCGACCGGTGGAGGAGCCACCGGCTGGCCGGTGGCAAGACAGTAGCAAACACTATTTGGGCTGGGTGCCACAGGTCGACCGGTGACAGAGCCACCGGTCGACCGGTGGAACCTGGCAGTGGGCAATGCCTCTGCCAGTTCCACCGGCTGGCCGGTGCTATCACACCGGTTGGCCGGTGGACTGAATTTCAGTCCATTTTGCCAACTTTCTTGGGTCAATCCTTTGGCAATCTTTTGCCTATCATCCACAACACTTAAAAACAAAGTTAGATAAACATGAAAGTGATTGTGATCATGAAAATTAAACCACGAGGGGATACGAGAGGTACAACAATCTGTAGCTATCAGGATGAATCTGCACTGGTGAGATTTTGCCGGTGGATATGGTCCCACGAAATTGAGTCCCCATACCACAAATGGAAAACAGTACTTGGTAGAGTAGAGAGGCTCTGGTGGCCGATGCATAAAGTTAGAATGAATTTGGAATGCATGGAATGTCTGGGTGAACATTATGCAACCATAGATCACGGAGGTCAAAAAGTACCCCAGTCTCTGGATCTGTTGAGATAGCAGAGACCAGGTCTGATGAGCCCCACAAGAACTGGCATGAGCCTCTTACATGACCTGAGAAATCTCGACTCCTTGAATTCAACAGAGATGAACTCCATCGAACCCATACATTTATAGGATCTTCTCATGTCCAGGGTTGTCCTAGAGGGTGAAATGCAATGTGTGGTGTCATATTTTCTCTCACCCAACCCAATCAGTAAGGAGGTAACCATTTTGGAGATATTTGACAAAGGGGGATCTCCAATTGGGAGTCTGTTCAACCACTGCATTTGGGGGTCCTGACATGGTAGCTCTAGCAGTAAGATGGCTCAACTATAGGTCATCGTCATAATTTGGGGAGATAGAGGTAATGACTCTTCAATGTGCCACGTGGATAATTAGATCATCCTACTTGGGTTCTGCAAGTGATCCATCCAGGTCGACCAAGGTGTCAGCTCAACCATTCTAAGATCATGGGACATGATTATCTTCTAGCTAAGATGGGAAGTGGTCCATTACTAGAGAGTTTATTCCAACAATGGTAAGCGATTTGGATTTATGATATCATAGTCATCGTTGATCTGCTTGATGACTAGTTCAGAATCCCCTTTCACATGAAAATTGCACACATTAATCTCGAGGGCCAGCTCGAGGCCAGTGATAAAAGCCTGATACTCTACCTCATTGTTGTTGCAGCCTATTGACAACTAGAATGAGTACAGTATAATGGCTTGTATCGTAGTAATAAAGATGATACCCAAGCCTACCCTGTTGAGCCTGGGATCATTGAGCCTCTTTCCAGTGGGGCTTCGAGAAGCACCATCAAGGTGAATCTTCCAGCACGACATGTATTGGTCTACTGAAAAGATCACCTCATTGGGAAAATCCATATCCAAGGACTGGTTAGTAGGGGTTGGATGGGCATCAAAGAATTCTGCCAATGCTTTCCCCTTAATAGCTTTCTGATGGACAAACCTGATATCAGACTGCTTGAGAATCACTTCCCACTGAGTAAGACGACCAGTCAACATGGGGCGGTGTTGAATGTACTTTAGTAGGACTAACCAAGATACTAGCTTTACCTCGTGGTGCTGCAAGTAATGTCACAGTTATTGTACTACGAATACCAGCACAAGGTAGCTCTTTTCAATGGGGGAGTATCTGGTATCCGTTTCAAGGATCATATGATTGAGGTAGTAATGGTTGTTCTCTATCCCCTCATTGTTCTTCTGGGTGAGAAGGGAATCGAGATATTGTTCCCGGGTGGTCACATAAAGGACTAATAGCTTTCTGGAGATAGGTGGCATTAAGACCGATAGTTGGAGCAGATACTGTTTGATCTCCTCAAAAGCAATCTAACACTCTTCGTCCCATCCTTAAGTGATGCCTTTCTTCATGAGCTGAGAAAAGGGATTACACTTTCCATCCAGGTTCACAAAAAATCAACATATATAGGCTATGTGGCCTTGAAAACCTCGAAGCTCCCGAATATTTCTGGGAGGAGATATCTAGATAATGGAATTTATCTTATATGGGTCAATCTCAATTCCCCTGTATCCGACAAAGAAGATGAGAATATTTCAAGAGGTGACCCCGAAGGCACACTTCAATGGTTTCATCTTCATGTGAAGGGAATAGAGGAAGCCAAACACTTTCTCAAGGTCTTTGAGATGGTCCTGATACTGGCGAGATTTTACCAACAGATCGTCTACATATCATTCCACCAATATCCCAAGTATTTGCTTAAATATGCAATTCATAGACCGCCAGTAGGTGGAACCAACATTCATTAAACTGAAAGGCATGACATGGTAACGGAATATACCTTGTGGTGCCATGAAGGCTGTAAACACCTCTTTCTTGGGGGTCATTCGGATATGGTTGTACTGGAGTACCCATCCATAAAGGAGAGGTCTTGGAATCCAGTTATAGCATTAATTAACAACACCATCACATGAAAGGGAAAATCATCCTTCAGACAGTGATAATTGAGATCGTGAAAGTCAATGCATAATCTGATCTGTCTGTTCTTCTTCCAGACTAGCACAATATTGGCTAGCCATTTTGTGGTGCTAGATATTCTTACCTAAATTGGCTTTGATGATCTTATCAACTTCTGCCTCTATCATGGCACTATGAGAAGGGTGCATCTTTCTGGGAGGCAGTTTGACACCATGATGATTTGTAGGGAGGCCGAGGCGGTGGATGGCTACATGAGGATCTAGTCCTGGAATCTCGTCATAACTCCTAGAGAACACATTATGGTGTTGTTTCAAGATGTATATGTACCGTTGTTGCTCCTCTAAGGACATGGAGGAACTGATCAATGTGGGTCTTGGGTTTGCCTCGCTACCAAGGTTCACCTGTATCAACACATCGACTTTGGAAGAGACACTCTCTTCGAAGGTAGGGGCAACCTCTAAATATTTTTCTTCTGTGGTGGAGGGGGAATCCTTTGCGAGAGGATTCTCTTCTGAGTCAGTTGATCTTGATGGGAGTTTGGTACCCGCCAGAGTAGCAATGGACACCGAATCGAAAGACTCTTGTACTACCACAACCATAGTGATGAAGGATGTCGATCTGATCCTATCTGTCCTTCATCCCAATGTTCCATGCTTGATGATATCGATAAAAAAAAGGGTGTGTTGGCTTGAGCCAGTTAATTATAGCCTGCCGGAACAAGCATGTAAGACATATTTTCATTGCCATGGGGCAGACATCTTGATAACTTATGGGGGTAGGAGGATCTGGGATCACCTGAGCCTAATTTTCATAGGAGTACGAGGTGATTTTCCGCTATCTCTTAGACCTAGAAATGTGTTCCCCCCTCGTTCCATACACAACAAATCATTGTCCCATGTTTGGAATTGTGGCCTCCAATTGGTGGATTGGAAATATATAGGGATCATCTAGATCTATCCCTCGGGCTGTCGTAACTATGGCATGCATGAACTCGTTGGTTTGAATCTTCTTGTCCTTGCCATTGTAGTAGTTAGCATCCAGATAGTGGGCCTCACAAGAAGAAAAGGGAGATGCATCACCTTGATGCATTCCCACTCAACCACTAAGGAAGTACTTGAGGCACCGGTGATAAGATGAGGGAATCTCCACATGTAGGTGGAGCCATGACCTTCCTATCAACGCATTGTAGGCAGTGTACGGGAAGACTACAATAAATTTGGTGCTGGAAACTAGGCCACCAAACTGGGTCTTCAAACTAATCTTGCTGAAAAGGGTCTATTCCATCTTGTCGAAACCTTGGATTCTCAGTTCAAAGGGAGTCTGATCATCCTCACATAATCCCATCTTATGGAGCATCTGTATCGGGATAAAGTTACTACCCGAGCTCGTGTCGACAAGGCAGCGGCGGATCTCCACACCATTAAAATTGACAGTGATATACAGTGGGCGTATGTTCCCCTTTAGGAGAGAACCCTCATCTTCTCTGAATAAGGAGATAATGGCATGAAATTCAGCGTTCTCGACTACCTCAGCATGAAAGTCCTATGAAACTGCTACCTATGTCTCGAACTGGAGGGGGCTTCTTAAAGCCTCGGTGAGGACCTCAAGCATATCTGGTAACAGTCGAAGGGCCTTGAGGGTAGAGATAGAATTTCAGGAATACCTGAAATATGTTTGAGAAAATAATACTTCCATATCAAGAGTGAGATTCTTCTTGAAGGAGAACACTCTGTGATAGGAGGAATGGAAGGCTCTTTGGGATGGGCCAGCAGCTGACTAGTGGTGGGAATGTCTCGCTGCTTAAAAGTCAAAGCATGCAGAGTGACTATAAGATCGGTACCAGGTGACTAAGACCAGTCAATAGTAGAGCGTTGCTGATTGTGGTGAGGTCTGGGTGTCTCTACCTAATCCAGTTGCACAAATGGTGGTTGAGACTTACCAGAAGACATCATATGCAGAGGCTGTGCATGCTGAGTTATATGATGGGCTTGCTGTCTAGTCTTTGTGGCATGCACGACCTGTCTAGAAGTGCCAAATAATGTACTTCATCGACCCATATAGTCGGGGCTCCACCGACGCTAGCGTCATCTAGGGACATTAGGATGGTTTGCCTGGCGCCCCCCATCGTCAGGAGTTATGTAGGGGTTTACCAGTTCCACGGTGTTAACCGAAGAATATTTTTGACTATCACTCGAAGATTCATCCGCTACCAGATGGATTCTGGGAGGGATTACCATATTTGGGGGCATAAATTTTCCGAGATTATGGGACAAAAATTGCATTGGGGGGCACATTGCTTTCCGTTGCGCTGACGATTCCTGCTCTTCTGGGTAGAGGAGGGCTGAGATGACGATGAAGAAATGGTGGCTGTGGATTCTAAAGGATCTTGTTGATTTGACGTGAATGGATGATTCCATAGTCCCGAGGACTATTTGGAGAGCCATTTAGTCGTCATACTTATGGGACCCACGGTTGGAAACCTGCTACCACACACCTTCGCCTCCAATGCTGCTATCTAGCCTCACGAAGTCACATGCCACTTGTGAGGGGACTGGGCCCATCTTAAAAATGTTTTTGTAGACCTGGTCTTGGATCCAGTCATTGGACACATAGCACTGTTTGAGGTTGTTCCCCAAGATCCGGTGATAGGGGCAGTTGTTGGGGTGATCAGTGAGGATCACCTCTTCTGGCCTTTTACACTCAGGAAAACTCACAATCCCTTGTTCCCAGACACTTCAAAAATAGTCGGGGACCTGATTACCATGGAATGAGTAGGTCCGGTTTCTTATACTCACAAAGGTGGCCCTAGGAGAGTGATTCTGATGAGGGGATTTAGGAGCCAATCGAGGGGGTGGAACCTGATTATCCCACCTGGGCGGTGACTTTTCATTGTGTGGGGGCACTTGCCGATTTTGAGGAGGACACTACTGGGATGGAGGTTGTGCCTGTGGTGGTGGGCCTCAACGTGGCTACAGAGGTAGCTCCATTGGTAATAATTCCTGCTATTCAGGGGCCTCTATTTGGGCCACCGTGGTGGGATCATCTCTAACGGCCCTCCTAATAGGAATTGTAGAAGGCAACGAACGTGCATGGATGTCCTAATGTAGGGCCTCTTTCAGGCACTGGGCCTTATAAGAGAAGTCTTAGAATCCTATATGGTAGTTCTGGGTGATTAGAGAGGGAACCAGTTCCATATTAATATTACCCACACACGTCGTCAGAAATTTGTCTAGAGTTAGTGGCATGTCAAGGGAGTGTGTGAACCATTTCCACCGGGTGATGAATTCTATGACATGCTCATCAGACATCTGTTTTCACTTGAAGAGGTCTGTGATACTCCTCTTCCGAGTGGTGGAGGTGAACTGGTACAGAAACTGCCTGCAGAGATCCTCACATCCCACTGTTGATCCATTGGGGAGTTGGTTATACCAGACGAAGACATTCCCTTCTAATGTTTGTACGGAGCACTGGTGATTGGCGGCCTCCTGCTGTGCTAAAGATCCCAACATGGGGCCACTCCTTGAGATAATGTGGGCAAGGTGCTGTGGTGGGTCCCATGTACCATTTTAGGGGAAATGTGGGATTCCCAAAACCAGGGGGTGCTGGTATATCATCCACCCACACCGAAAAAGGCTTTACATCATGCGGGAGAACAACCTGGAACATCTCTAATGCCTCGATATGGGCAATAAGCGATGTTATTAAATCATATATACGGGGTTTCATGTCTTGATGGGGATCCCTGACCACTAGTGCATTGGTAGGTTCTTCAACATGATAAGGTGGCCCTGTAGCTCATGGGGAGGCTGGTGGAAAAACCTGTGGGGAAGCTGGGGGATCCCAAGATGGATCTCAAGGGTCATTACACATTTCAACAGGATTTGGTAATGAATACCACACCCTCTTTCTGTAAGCTCTATCCTCAACCCTATCTGCGTGGGCTAGATTGTCAGGGTCAGTTGGAGGTAATTTAGTGAGGGGAATATATGCCTTCCCCTACTACCCCGACCTAGGATCACTGTAGTCCTATTGTCACTCTATAGTGCATTCAACAAGGAGGTCGTCAACCACCTTCTTTTATTCAGTGAGCTTCTGACGCAACACAACCTTTTCAGGGTCTTCCTCCATCTTCTACACTGAGTCGGATGGGTCGTGGGGTTTGGCGGCTCTGAGATGTTGTTTTCCCTTACCCTGATTTTGGCTATGGATTAATGTCTTGGTGGATGTAGGGAGACCACACTGGCTCCTTTGTTGGCGAGTAACTCTCCCTAATGGATCTAATAGTCGTGGAACACGTTCAGGGGGGAGGTCACCATCAAGGAGGTCTAGATTATTATCCTCTTCCAATAGGCTAGCCATGTTGACCGCGACTCTACCCAGGGTAATATCCTTAATATCACCTATCGAGTTGGGATGAAATCAGATAGGACTGAAGAGGAGGGCATCATACTACCCCCAACCACATATTTTCACGTGGGGGAAGCCTCCTTGAAATTTTTTCGAAGTACCTTGAAACTTTGGACACATATTTTCTGGAGGGCCTTACGGAGGCCTAACGAATCAGGGTGCTGAGCCACAGAGAGTGCAGACAGATCAACCAGACGACATTGCTTGCCAATGTCTTGAAAACGAGCTTGGCTCCTTGGATATGCCACCCACAGTTGATGAAGGAGGAAGTGCATTTCCCAGAGGGTTTGATGGAAACACTCAATATCTTCTAGGGTGATGGATTTTGGCATGAAAAAATTTGGTGCAACCACAGGCCAAAACATCTCAGGGATGTCGCTTGTTGCGAGATATTTCATAAGCTTCCTGGCCTAGATTTAGGGTCTGGACCTTTATTACCCCACTGATTAACCGGAGGTGGCTAAGTAACTGATATTGGTACCGAAGCAGATCGTTGGGACAGTTGGATGGTCGGTAGAGAGTATTGAAAGAGAGTTGACAGAACACCACATCCTGGGCTATGATTCGATGAGTGATGTGATATATCAATGACATCGCGGTAAGACGAGATAACTCCCAAAATTTCTGGTACAGGGACTATGGCTGCTGGAGGTAAACCACACTGCTACTCATCCACCATTGGTCCCCCATGATAGCTCTCAATGATTTCTAGTCGAGGTAGAGAGTGCTTATGTTGACGATGGTGGTGATTGCATGACTATAACCTGTGGGGTTCCCAAATTTTCTTCCTCCTCGATATACCTGCAAAGGGAGGATGAAATTTGATAGAACTCACATTATGGGAGTACAAGGATGATGTGCCTTGTTCCTGCCCCGACCCTTGACATAGAGGACCTGGGAGAGGGTTCCATCATTGAGTTTTATTCGTCTTCGAAATCTGAGAAGCAAACAGGTTTGATCTCAGTCTGAATCTTCTCAGTTTTTCTTTTATGATGCCAACGACCCACACTCTTGCCCCAGGATAGTTTTTTAGGGAAGGGAAGATTTCTAGCATGAGGAGGACCTTCAGCCGTACTAGTGCTAGGACAGAGAGGGCTTCCTCCTGAGCAAGATGGAGTGTGAGGATCACAAGGACTGATATCAAAGGGGATATGGGCAGGACCTTTGTGCGAAGTGCTGGAGTGGGTAGGACCTTCGCTCGGCCCATAGGAGAACGGGTGGGACCCAAAGTCTTGTTTCCCCTGATGACATTTGTGTGAGGAAGGTTCTAATGCTGGTCGAGCTGAACATGGGTAGGGCCTCAATGTTGGGTAGTGGTGAGGTGAGGCTGGCCTTCACCCCTCTAGTGTCTGAGGTGAGGAGGACCTTCGTCGTCTGATGTAAGAACATTTGGAGGTCCCCAATGCTGGAGATTGACCGAATGTAAAACATCCCTACACCGGCTATCTGTGGCAGGTGGGATAAATCCATACCTGATGTAATGATCATGGGAGAGTCATCCATGATATGTATCACCATCTTGGGGAGGTCCCTCATTTTGACTAAGGGTAGCACGAGGTGAACCTCCATGCCGAAACTGGAAGGGGCGAAGACCCATATTCTCCATGGTGGTGGTACGGGAGGGCCCCCATACTGACTACGGCCATTACCTGCATAGGTGTCCAAGAGAGTCAACCCATCCTGCCCTTGGGGTGGTTGGGTCCTTGATCCAGGCCGGATATAGAGGTTCCCATGCTCAGCATACGCAAGGGGTTGGCGATATACGTCGGTGATGGCCCATGCCATAGTAGTTGCTGAAGTTGATGCCCCTTAGAAGGTGGCTTCCTTGACCCATGCCAGACGTTGGCGTCGGATTAGAAGGATCAGATCCATTGGTGCAGGTATTTGGCTTACCCACTCCTCAGCTTGTATGAATGAGCGGCGACGCTGAAATGGCCTGGTGGGGGCCCTCGCTAGGAGCCCCTGGAATGGGACCCTGACTAGGCTGGCCAGGACATCTCCTTCCTCATCGGCATAGGGTAGAGAGTCGTCAAGGATCTCTGGGGACAGGCTCCCGAAATAGTTATATGTTAGATTGGGGAGAAATAGCTCCCAGCGCGTCCCTCAGGGGTGGTGTTGATGATGAGGCGTAGACACCTCTATATCCAGGATGGCTATATCCCTCGTAGGGATGATCCCCTCCTCCATGTAATGGCATACGAGGTCATTGATCACCCTCCGCTGAACAACCAGGGATGGGGAGATGGGATGTGGGCCCCCATGTTCATGGGTGTAGAGGATATTGCAGAAGAGGTAGAGCCACGTGGGACTGCCGCATTGGTACTTCCCCTGCCCCTGCGTCTGTGGGTGGGTGGTGATCAAGTTCCGGGTGCAACTACTTGGTTCCTGAAGAGTAGGGAGATTAACTCATTAGTTCTGAAAGGAAAAAGGAATCAACCACTAGTGCCCTAGAACCACCACGTCTTCCATGACTTGTAAGAGTAGTCCACACTGACAAAATCACAGATCGGGATATCCAACGTTTTGACTGCACCAACTTATGGTGAGTTTCATGCCATGCCTGCTTTTTTCTTGGCGGGACCTAGCGCAGGATAGCTAGATTTGGTGACATGCTAATACACTGATGTATTTAATGCTACTAATCTCTGTATTAAGGAAAATATCATCATGTTTGGTTCACCATTTCTGTTTCGGACACTTTTGCGGGGGCTCACACATTCATCTGTGAGGATGCGCGGTACTGTATGTCACCCCACATTCCAGATTTCCAAAGGTGGGAGACATCTGTTTCTTATCTAGGTATGTTTTCTCTTTGATCGAAACAGGATGATGGGATGTTGGTTCTTCCTTCCATGGATTCCTCCTCAGAACTCGTTACCTAGTCATGGTCTCCCTTATAGATTTAAGATGTTGTTTGTGAAACTTATCCTAGTGCCATATCTTCATGAACGCTACTTAATTACACTACTTCTATCAGGACATTCCAAAGGGTCTGGTCAGGGAAGCAACCTTCAGATAGGGGATTAGTCATGTTGTACATCACTGGTGTGTCTGGAAGCTGGGACACTGGTGCATCTGGGTTTTTTTTATTATAGGGTTTCCCATGGGAAAGGAATCCCAAGGAATCCCACATCGAATGTGAGGAATCTTATGTCCTAGGAATGTCTCAGAGGGTTTTCTTGGATTCCCATATTTAATACAGGGTATGCCGAAAGTTTAACATCCAGTGAAGATAGATCAGACTGATCAGAACACTAACTAGAGAGGATCAGATGAGTGTAACCCCTGGAGGGTACACTGATGTAGGGGGTGAGCAGTCATGACCTCACCGGGATGTGGTGGCCCAGGTAATAATCAATATGGGTGATGGAGTGTTGAAGGAAGTGGATGGGGAATGAGATGGAACTGCCATGAGGACGACTGTAATGTTGGGATTGAATCTCGAGGAGACTTCTTATGTCTCCCTGTGGCAGGGAATCAAAGTTCTCATAGTTTGGTAGGGCGATGGGACACCTAAGGAGGTGGCCCGTGAGAATGGACGCATGTATTGGACCTAGAGGAAGTACAACCTCTGGTTTGGGTCATGAACATTCCTAAACACATTGAATCGAAGGGAAGACCATGCAATGGGCTTGGATTGGGGAATACACATAGGAAAATAACATGATGATGTGTATGGGGCTCACACATGGTTAGTATAATGAGTTCAGGTGATGCCACTAAAATGGACCAAAGATGAGGGTCTCAACTAAGGGGATTACAATGGCTTGTCACTGAATATGGGAGACAATGGCTTACTGCTTATTGGAAGACAAAACGACTTACTACTATATGGGGCACATCGACTTACCACTGACCAGGGTTTATAGTTTAACGTCATGAGGGATGGTGGTGGAACGACTTGAGGAGGTCATGTTCAATAGGTTGTTGGGATTGAACCTCGAGGAGGATTCTAACGTATCCTACCTTGGAAGGGATCAAATTCCATGTAGTTCAGAATAGGGGGGGGGGTTGGAGAACCGGTGTGTATGAGGACCTGGGGTCCACATGGATGGTGGGATTGAACCTCATGGAGGGTTCCAACATGCCATACTTTATCAAGGATCAAAGGCCACATAGTTCATATGGGTTTGGGAAAACTAATGTGAAGGTGGTTCGAGTGACTGGGTATTAGGATCGAACCTTAGGGAGGCTTCTTACGTACATTACCTTGGCAAGGATCGAAGGCATCATAGTTTAGGTGGGGTTTTGGTGAGCCGACATGAAGATGGTTGGGACCAATGGTTGTTGGGCTTGAACCTCAGAGAAGTTTCTTACATACCTTTCATTGGTAAGGATCAGAGTCCACATAGTTCGGATGGGGTTTGGGGCTTACCCTCTAGGCTTCCCGAAGAGGATGTCATAGTTGATGCTAACTCTAAGACCATGTGAGTCATGATCGGTGTGAGAAACTAGAGGCAGCAAAGACCTGTGATCACGTTGTGAATGGTGCATCCGTGAGAAGTGAACTGGGGCTACACGTAAGTGGCAGACCAATGTGAAAAAAAGGGAATACATGTGGTCAGCATCTCAAAGAGGAAACTTGGGCTTACTCTAGAATGGATGTGCCAATTGGTTCCAAAGCATAGCGGGAGAGGGATTTGGCACCCAGGAAGAGAGGAGAAGCAGGGGTGCTGCCTCTTAAAAAACAGTTAGGGGCTTACACCAGGGCGGTTTCCCTTTCCCCACAGACAACCACAGCTCTGAAAAAGGGGATATCATTCCATGTAAAGAATGATCTCTCTCCCATGGAGACTAGTGGGTGTAGAGAATTTCTGAGATGGGGAACCCCACATAAGAGTCACGGGGGGAGGTCACAGTCTAACGTCATGTGCTGAGGACAATGGTGCTCGACAGTGTAACGTCCTGTAGCTCGGATGGGGTGGGTGCACTTCGCACAACTTGGACATACATGACTGATACTCGCCCTCCCTTGGGGGAAGTTTGGAATCGGTAATGCCGTAGTGGGGGTGTTATGGAGTGATCCATTGGGGCATCCACATTAGAGTGGCTATGGGAAGAAGCAATTGCTGTTAGCGTGCCTATGTGAAGAATAATGAGGCAATGAAATGTAACGGGAATCATCACCCAATGGACATTGAAATTGCTCCATGGAAACCTGAGGGACCACACTGGAAAAGAGCTTGTGATGCAGGTGTGTCACACATAAGAGTGGCTCGAAAAAGGTTCCTCAAGGTGAGGGAAGCACGTGGAGAATGTGTAAGAGAATGGGATGGGGCATGATTTTAGGTCCACGTGCAAGATGTAAGGTTTGTGCACAAGACAAAGAGGTTTTTTGAAAGAGGTACGGGTGGAATGAAAGACGGAGAGCTTGCGTGAAAGATGGAGAGTTTACATGCAATTTAATCTGGAGGTATGCAAGCCCAAGGGGTTTGTGCTAGATGGACGGTTTGCATGTAGGTTAGACATGTTTCACGTAAGAGTACCTGTCGTAGAGGGAACTTGCGTGCAAGATGAGACCCCTTGTGCACATATATATTCAAGAAGAGAGAAAATTCTTGAGGATCCGAGGGCCCATTCTAAGGCTCCCCTATGGGAACAATCACACAATAAACCAATAACTAAAGGCCATGGTTTTTTTTTGTGTGGTCACGAAAGATGGGGTTTTTGCGTAGCAATGTGTTGCTTTGTCATTGGTTATCGTCCCTGAAGGGTAGGGATATGGTTCATTTTATAGCCGGTGTCCTCAGAGTGGCGCACAAGAACTTGGCGTGAAAACTCCCATCGGCCATCAGCTTTTGTGCACAGAGGGAGGGATGGGTGTGCAAACCCTCGTTCACCGTCGCCTTGGGAGTGGAAACGTGGTCCGACATGCAAATCCCCATTCAACGTCACCTATGGCTTAGAAACGGAGCGGGAATGCAAATGCCCATTCGATGACGTCTTCATCATAGAAACAAGGTTGGGAGTGCCCGGTCTTGGAGGACAGTGCTTTGGGCATGGAAGGGGAGACCAACACGTAAAAGGCTGTGCGACAAAAGTCCTCTTACGTGCGTCTCCCCAATCTTGCACGTGCCCACCTCCCTGGCCCCAGAATCTCCTCTTTTTTGACAAAAATTCATTCATTTTTCATTTACCCACCCGATGCAGTTCTTCTACAAACTTCGACATCAAAAAATGTAAATAAAGAATTCATTTTTATTAATTGGTAACATAAATTGAATGTAAAAAATGACATATTTTTTATGAAAACTGTTTTTATTTACACTATATGTTTTTATCCTAATAAATTAAATTTATCCATATTGAGGAATGATTTCAAATAAATTTATAGATTATATATTTAATATCATATCTTAACATTTATCTAACTGTTTTTACTAGGTGTGGGTTAATAATAACTCCAGTTTTATTTTTAAGAACCTATTTTTTCTAAAAATAATTCTATTGTGTTTTGTGAAATTATTTTAGAATAATCTAATCTAATAATTTGAATTGAATTTTAAAAAATGGATTCAAGATTTTTATTCATAATTTTAAAATTTTATATGGATACCACATTTAATTATAGAAATAATTAATTGTAAATATAATATAAATTTGTTACCACGGTTATGGATAATAGGTGTTTTCTGGGGGATTTTCCTTAGATAAAAGATATAAAATATCACAATTCATTACTTTAATTTTATTTTTAGGTGGTAATTTGAACATAAACTTATTATAATTTAATATTTTTAATATTATAGACAATTCACTATGTATGATTTCATATATTTTATTCTTTGCAAAATTTCAATTTGTCCTCTACCACCCTTATAAAAGGATACCATAGCTCCTCTCTTCCTTAAACTTAATTACCCTTTAATGTCATTCAATAAAATCCATAATATATTCCAAAAATAATTAATTACATCTTATAGGTCATTTTTGTATCATAATACCATCCTTTAAATGAATTATGTGAATGAAAAAGGATGTTTCTCAAAAAAGATGTATAATACTAAACCAAATACATTCAATTTTATTTCTTCTTATACATCCACTAAACATATGGTATCCACTAAAAAATAGTTAATAGAATATATAAACTCTATTATGTTGTTATTATTAATAAGTATCACCCATTTTACCTCATTTTCATCAAATAATAAATAAGAGTATCACTCGTGTGTATGTGTGGAGTACTGCCTCCACATAGTAATATGATTCATTTTCAATCACCATAAATCAGGGATGGTTATTATTAAGGAAATAATTTTTATATATTATATTTATGAAAATGTTATTTTTTTAATGATAATATATTATCTACCATCTTACATTTCCATCGGTTGGAAAATGATAACGTCGATCATTTATTCATATGGACTACCACGTCCACGAAGTAATGTGATTTTTTTTATTTATTCTTAATATTATTGGTAATAAGAATATATTTAGTGAATATGTATAATAATTTAAGGATATAATATTTATTTTCAATAGGTTAATTATAATTTACCTTTTTTCGTCCTCAGAAAATTGAAAACATCACTTATACGTACATAAAACTACCATCTCTATAAAGTGATATAATTTATTTCCCACACCACATTAGATAAATGATTATAAATGTTTATTTAATGAATAAATATTACACATATTCCATTATAATGATTTTCAATATTATGAAACTGTAACCAAATTTATGCACCAGAACCATAAAATTGAAAGATACATGGAAAACCGACAAGTATTCACCTCAATGATCATTTTAATCAAGAAATTGTTGATAAAAAGATAATTAAAATTTCAAAGGAATTATACATATTATGTTACATATGAATATTTTTTAATATATTTATATTAAATCTATATGTTTTTATATTCTATTTGTAGCTAAATTAATATAGATGGTAGTTATCATAATGGTTTTATTTTATAACATAATTTATTTTCGGGAAGATCTATGAAAAAAATTTATTGAGGAAAATCATAAGGATATTATAATTTAAACACTATATATTTCATTATCCACTTTTTTATCTATTATTAATTTATTTTTACAATATCCAATCTTTGTAACATAAAATGACTGAGAAAACTTTTTTAATGAAAATATAACCTTATTTCCTCTTTGGTTGAAAAAATATTTCTTCCTTGTCTATAGTATTCATAATTTTTAAATGAATATTATTAACTACACATAAATTTTAGGAAACTTTTCTTTCCACTACATTTTATTTGTTTAAAATTCATTATAAATGAATCATTCTAAAATATTTCTAATCATGTCAATTGTTTTAAAAAAACATTTTCGAAAAGAAAGTATTCATTTAACATATATGAAATGAAAAAAAATTCCCACCATCATAACCATTATTTTATTTAATTATAACTTTACAATTTTCATCAGCTATTTTCAATAACTGTTTTTATTGATATTGTGTGAAATCATAGATAAAAGTTTTTCAAAATAAAGTGAAATTTTCTCATGTTTTCAGAGAAACATTCTGATGAAATTTTTAAAGTTTCTTTTATATATATAAACATCTTTTAAGGATTTTTATGACTCACTAGGGATATGATATTATGATTCCCTTGGGATATGATCCTATGATACCATCAAAAATAGTTTTTTTTAATAGATTATGATGGTGATAATTTAAGGATGATTCTATGAAACCCATTTCGTGCTTTTGGGTTTTCTATGTTGTGATGAAACCTTTATGAAAACTGTTTATTTTCCATCGGTTGTGCTATGATGAAATGATGGAATATTTATGAAAATTATTACCATTTCATGAGGTATGATATCATTATATGAGGAAAGTATTATAGTCTTATAGAAAACAACTGTATGGTTTTAATTATTTGATGGGTGGGAAAAAATTTATATATATCCAATGAATTAAGTAAATATGGATTTCTGATGACATAACAAATACTATAATACTAAGTGACCCCAGATTTTTCGGTGATGTTGTAAAATAAGATTGTCTTAACTATGAATCATGTGTAAGGAAATGAACGAATATAGAGTGAACCCAAACAATCATGGTAGTATCGATAGTGATCCATGACTAAGGAAATGGGATTTGTGGTTATTTTTATGCCAAAAACAAGGGTCTTATGCTTATGATATGTTCTCACAGATAAAGATTTATTATTGATGATTCTGTAAACATATGAATTATTTATTTTTCTATGAAAAACCTACATCCATGATTTATGATTAATGATATTTGATTCTTTGGGAATTATTATTGTAAATAGATACCATATTCATATACACTAATGATTATCTTATGTTCACTTATGATCATTGGTTGATATCAGTTATGTTTACCCTCACTGATCACATGTGGTCTCCATTTTATATGTATCCATTCTCTTGGTTAAGAAGAAATGTTTTATGTAGGTATGGATAAGAAGTCTACTATGTGAGAATATATTGTTGAAGGATTTATAATAACTTTCATGAAATAATATTATTATGTATCTAGTTTCCAAATACTCTAAAAAATTACGATTATAAGGTAACTATTATTTTATATTCATTAAATATTCATCTTAAATGAGTAATATATTTTTATAAAATTATTAAGTCACATTAAGGTATGTATCTCGACTTTTAAGACAACTAAACTCTATATATTATGTAATTTAAACCATTATAAAAAATAACTACAGAATATTGGATACTAGAGATTAGCTTATTGTCATGGTTCATTTGAAAATAATTTATATGAAATGAACCAAACCCTATTGGCCTATTATTTTTTATCTTTTCAGTGTTATAGGTGTTGGGAGAATGTTGGGGGAAGGGTGGTGTAGTTATATCTGAGATTTGTTTTTGGGATAACTGTGTTGCACTATAAAAGGATAATTCAAGGTGTTGGGGGTTTTCCACATTTAGAAGATGATTCAAAACATAAGGGTAATTGTTTTTGGAGTAATGATATATATAGTTTTTCATTGAAGTATTATTACAAATTGATCAGATTAAGTTACAGTGTAATGGGATTATATGCATATTTTTTCAAATAACTAATATTTATTATCATAGAAAAAACATAAATATGGATTTATATTTTTAGATATTTCCTTTAACAATTTCTGATCATATCATCTGTGTGTTGGTCATATCATGAACACTGGGGGGTCTATTTTGTTAGTTCAATCTTTATTAGTACTATGACTCCATGGTTCTATGATTGACCATGGATTGGTTTGGGAAATCACATATCATTGATTGGTGATATTCATCATTCCATGAAATCCTTTGACTATTTTGAATATATTTTGATTTATTGATATTTAAATGGGTGAAAGTTGTTTTGATATAGTCACGTGTTAACATGATTTGTTCAATATGTCCCTACAGACAAATGAACATGACCTATCACATCATGATTCTATAAATTTAATGTTTTATTATAATATCATCTAATTTTTGATTTTTTCATTTATTTTACCTAAACATTAAGTGCACATAGGGATTTACTTATAAACCATTGAGTTCACATTAGTTTTCATTGGCTCATGGATCCAAGTGATTATCCATTTTTTAATATTAGGTGAGTTTACCATTCCTTACCTTTTGTTTCCCCCATCTTATTCATGTATTAGATTGATAAATGGTTCATTTTGGTTTTTTGGCTTTGGTTCATGGGATTGATTGATATTAAAATAATATAATTTTATTCTGTTTAACTCGTGAGATTTTATCAATTTAGTAAACTTATTTTCTCTATCATTGTGTATTGATTGGTGAAAACATTGTATAGGTTCGGGAATAAAATATACTCCATTATTTTCTATAAATTATAGAAAATTCAGGATTTTGTTTAGATAACAAAAATTTATGGGAATGGGGTGACTCTAATAATATATGATTCAATGATACTGAGTTTGTTTTATATCTATTTGAAATACTACATAGTTTTTTTATACATGTTATATTTTAGTGACTATATTGATGGGAACAACATCCATAAAATTTTATTCAATTAACGATGATAACAAAATAATTTCCAAGAAATATAAATGTTTTTAATGGTGTTTATCCCTACCATAGATTATTCTGATCGAAATAATGAGTAAATGAGATATATTATTGTGTTAAATTGTTATATTTTATATGTTATATTTGTTTGGTTTGATTTCCATTATATATTCTGTGTGGTATTTGTTTGAGGTTAGTTATGGATTTTTTGGGTTGATAGATTGTGTTGTGTAGTGGGTGATGTGATTAGTTGGCTTGGGGAAATATGGTTGTTATTATAGTGGAAGTGGATAGGTTGTCATGAGGGTTGAAAACCTTAGAATGTCTGCAGGAAAAAATGGAAATGTTTTTTCAGAAGTCCTAGGGTTTTTTGTCATACGGTACATCATGGTTTGTTCAGATTTTTATGTTTAGAATGAATGGGTAATAGCTATGATAAATGTGGGAGATGAATAATGAATGAGATGACATTAATCCTGGGAAATGAGTGACATAATGAATGTAATATAGTTAGTCAAAAATAATTCAATAAATGATTAAATATTTTGAATTAATGAGAGGTAAATTATGATTTTAAACATATTTTATATAAAATAATGGTATTTTTTCATATAAATGAATGTGATTTATAATTAATGTTATTAGTGTCATGGTTACTTTTATAAGAGAAAATACAAATATTTTGGTGTAAACAAAAGGTTTGGGATTTTGTTTGGTTGTGTATATATGTTAGATTTTCTTTTTTATTTCATAAAAACCCCACCTAAGTAAAATAACCATATTTATATACAAAGGGGTTATTTTTTATGTGTTTTCCCCAATATCTAGGCGGGCATGGGAACATATGTATAGATACTCTCACTTCTCCACCCTTCCTTCAATGTGAATTATTGACTATTTTGTCTTGAGGTTATGATGTAGAATTTGTTATGGACAAAATTTAGAATGTGATTAATGATGATGTAGTAGAGGATTTGATGTATAGTGTGGGTCATCAAAGGTAAGAGGTCAGAACAAGGATGATTCCTTCATGATAAAAATTCCCTACTATGATGAGGATATGGGATACTATTATGATGATGTGAAATGTATTTATAGGGTCTCCAAAATGTGATATATGATATTTTGTGAAGTTGATGATGTTGTTATAGTCCTTATAAAGGATTTAAATATGTGGTTATATGGAATTTATGGGAGTTATAAGATACTTTGTTTTGTGTGTGATAAAAATACCAATGGGTAACTTGTTGAGGGGTTCATTATTTCTATATTGTTTAAATAATATGTCATTATATAGGGATGTTATATTGGGACAGTAAGAACTGGTGAGAATGGTAATTGTTTGACCTGGATAAGTTTATGTTTTGGATCTGGTGTTTATTCAAAGAATCATCGTTATCTTCTTCCACATTTTCATGAGAGGTATTGGTGAGGATCATATAGAGTGTATATGTATTCCCACGCTTATATATATATATATATTAGGTCTCTATGACGGATTTAGAAATGGAGATGGGGATTACAATCTCATAGAATAAAGATGTGGTCAGAGTTTATTCCATATGAGTTGATTTTAGGTATTTTATTTTAATTATTATTATCTATTTATAATATAATATATCTGGTACCCCAGTTGGATTGTATTTTATGTTTTTTATTGGGAGTTATCTATATATATTCCCAGTATTTTCAAGGTCATTCCTCCCAAACAAGTGAATTTACCCTCGGCCTATGTTTCAAGACAATGTCCTTTTTTAGATTGTCTTCAAGGGGTAACTATTTTCTTCACTATAGGAATAGTATGGGTTCCCAGTGGATAGAGTCAGGAATAATTACTATCAGACCTATGCATGAGAGTTATGATAGACATTTAAGTGAGGTAATTTTTAGGATCAAATGTGAGTGGATGGGTCAAAGTGTATGTTGAACCTAATGTGTGGAGTAGAAAGGGTGATATGTAAGGAAACAAGATATTATTCCCCCTTATGATCCTATTCACAACCATTAATATTACAAAAACCCATTGAGGAGGTAACATAGATTGAAAGGCAGAGAACTAGAATAGGGAAATGCATTGTGAATATTTTTTCTTGTATTAGAATTAGGGTAATATTGATAAATTAAAATTAATTTAATAAATTCAACATTGATAAATTTTGTATGACATTGCTATGAGTTTCTTTCTTACTTGTATAGAGGAATCATGTTCATTATTAGTGTGTAGATTATGCTAGTTAGGTGTGTTTTGATAATCTGACTGATCATAGGAGGGTTAAACCAACCCAGGAGGATGATACTTTATTGAGGATATTGTGTGAGTAACAACATTATGAATTGGAAAAGTATGATTGAATAATATCTAATTTGGAGAGGAATAAATTTTTATAAGAGAATGAGGTATATTTTATTTTGATTCGAGATAGGATAACATATTGGTTCTCAGAGACTAATAATCAAATGAGAGGGTATATGTACCAGTGGTGGATATATTTCCATGCAAAGAGTATGGAGTTGAAGATCTCATGAGATAATTTCTAGAAGGATTTTCATGAATATATATTTTTTCATCAGTAATGGGTACAATGAAAGTGGTAGGATTTACTCAACCGCCATTATGAAATCCTGTATGGGTTTGAGCTTGATATTTAATCAAGCACCATAATTTATTTTCAATAGATTTTTTATATATTAAGAGGACAAAGTGTGAGGATTAGAGGATTCACAACATCTATCTATCGGATTTTTGGTTACTATATTTATGTATCCTATGAATCTAGAAGTATGAGAAAATGAAGAGGTGAGAGTGAAGTTACATTAATATTCAAGATCATCCTTGGATAGGAGTCCTCAAAACACTTTAAGGAGAAGTTCTATAATTGGTAGATCTCATTTTCCAAGGTAGATGATGTTTTTATCAGTACAATGTTATCCTTAATGGTATTCCTCATTTTTTATAATATATTAGTTTATGTTCAACTATTACATGATTCATTCCAATATTAATTTTTCTTGGTGGTCATGGTCACCATCTATTATCATTACCAGTCATTCTCAGGGACTAATACATTTTGATTGATTACTTTAAATTTTAGAGTTAGTAGAAGTTACCATAAAGTCCATAAGCATAATATTTTTAGTGGGTTATATTTCACTAAGGTGATATGGAGAAGGTGGAGTATAACACCCGGATATAACTTTCCAGTAGATTATAGGATTGATAATAGATATACACGTAGATGTAAATAAGGAAAATGAGGGAGGGGATTTTTGTGTGGTTAATTATAGGGCCTGGAGACAGTAGTGCAAGATGATCCAAATATTATCTTAGGTATCATATGTTTACCATGTAACATAGTTTTTTTCCATTTTTTGAATCTATAGTATCACATTTCTTTATTTCACTTTCCTTAGTCCACTCATTAGGACACATAGTGGATAAACATTTATTGTCCTTCATGTTGATTGTGCTAGTTGGGGAAAATATCAGTCTACATGATGTGTGTCAAGGTTGTTAGTTGATAATGAGGCAACATCGAAAATTAGTGGAATTATATTTTCTATTTTCAAAACCATATAGTTCTATCATTAAAATGGATTGGTTGTATTTTTTTCTTGTGTTCATTGATTTCATCTGAAGGAGAGTGAAATTTTAGGATATTGAAGGCTAATGTTTATTTTTCATTGGTGATCAAGATCATCATATGGATTTTATTTACTTAAAGTTACATCATTATTAGTATAAGTGTTTTTATTGGGTTTGGTAGGGGCATGGGAAATGGTGTTTCCTATTATTTTTTATGAATTTTTAGATGTTTCCCCTGAATAGGTAATAACCCTTCCCCTTGATGGTATATGATGTTTTAAATAGAGTTTCTTAATTATGCCTATATTATATTAAAGTTACGTCATCATATTTCATGCTCTATGATGTGAGGGTATAGGATTTGGAATAATTAATTAACGAAAAACGTTTTTATATAACTCAAATGTGTCACTATCATATTCATTGGTTTTCTTCTTGAAGAAGGTATAAAATATTTTTAGGTTGTGAAGAGGATATCGATAGTTGAATCTTGTGATGATCAAGCACTAATATCCCATTTTAAGTATAGTAATCTTATTCAACTAGAAGAAAGGATCCGCATAGTTTTCAATTATTGATATTTCATCTAGGTATCATCAGAAGAGGTTCAAGGAGGAGGAAATAATGATGGATTCTTTCAGGTACCATTATGGGAACAATAAATTAATGATTATATTGACTAGTGTTTTAAATTCACCAATTTTTTTATGAGAGTAATGAAATATGCGTTTCGTGAGTTCCTAGACCAGTTCATCATAATGTTTATTGAATCAATCCTCATGCACTAAAATTTAGAGTTGGATCATGTTAATAACCTTAAAGTAGTATCACATATCCATTGACACAATCATATATATGGTATTTTATCCAAGTACAAGTTTAAGTATAAAAATTTTAGCCTCATGGGAATTAGGTGAGTCTTCTGAGAGTTGTAGTTGATCTACATATGATTGAGGCAGTTATTTCCTGGGATTCACAAAAAAATGTTTCATTGTGTCATAGATTATTTAGTATTGCATGATATTATTGAAGGTTCATGTATTATTTCACCGAAATTGTGGACACATTAATATAATTGAAAAATAAAGAACAGATTTTCCTAGGTACTGATTAGTGTCAGCAATATTTCAATTCTATGAAGGTGATATTGACCAGTTCTGTCACTATTTAGTTTCTAGATGTGGGAGTAATGTTCAGGGTTTTCTATAATTCATCCCATTTCATATAAAGTTGTATCTTGATAAATTAATGGTAAGTGATCTAATATGGGTCTAGACCGTTATGTCCCTATTTAGAGTAACTAATACCACCCTTGATCTTGATTTCATAATATTCATGTTTTCTGTAATGCTCAAGTGACATTAACTCATTGGTGAACACTTTTTTCTCTTCACAAATCATAATAATCTATTGTAAATTATAACATAATGGGATTGTAATTTTCACCATCTAACATGGATAGAGTGTTTTTAGTACTATGAAGTAAATATATATTAAAAACCCTAAACTGTAATTTAAGTTATTTATGGACTTTGCCGAAAGTCATGAAGAATTATATTATCGAGTTTAAATATTCTTGTAGATTGATAGAGGATATCATCATGACATATCTTTATATATATAGTGATATAGGTATTGTTTTCCTATACTATACACCAATATAATCATCCTTGTTTTAGCATGTCGAAGAGTCTCACTTGGGAGAATTTGAGGTATAAGCATTGTGGAATTGTGTATTTCATGTAATGCTCTTGAGGTATGGTCAAAGTGTAATAACCCGTAATTTTTTCAATGGAAAATCCCTTATTATACACATATAATCAAATATATAACATAATACAGACCTTATAAATGAATACTGAATGGAATAAGAGATATTTTTAGATGTTAATGAACCTATACCAATGAAATAGTAACATGACCTTGGGAATAGTATTTTGACCATAAACAATAGTAATCCAGATAAAAGAATACTAACCTCGTCTATAATTGTATAAATAATAATTACTTATCTTATAAATCATAATATTATTTAATTATATCATAGTATATGTAAATAAATGTTTTTAAATTAATTATTTATGTGTTGGTATTTTAAAAAATTGATTATATTCAATTTTATATATAACATAATAATACAAAAGAATGTTTATTTTCATAAAATAGATTCATAATATAATATGTTTCTTTATAGAATTATAATATAATTTTATGTTACCTTAATTAATTTTATCAAATTGTAATAAAAACAGTTATAATATTAAAATTAGTATTTTTCAGATAAATAATGATTTTAATTAAAAAATAAATTTATTAAATTTTGAATTTGTTCATAAAATGTAGTTCATTTTTGAATTATAAATATTGAAAAATGGTTAGGGTGAATTATAGTTGTCTTTACAAATAAAGTATACGATTTTTCAATAATGAAATACGATAATTCATGGTATTTAACAAATTCATAAATTATTTAGTCATAGTTGATGTATAGCTAATGTATGTCGAAAATATTCAAATATCCTTTATTATATTAATATTTATAGTTATATGTTTCAAATTATACACAGTATTTTTTCCAAAATAAAAATAAAATAAAATAATAACAAAACACCCATCTTCACCCTTATAAATACTACCACTCACAACACCAAACCGTTGGTAATTTAACAATTTCTACCAAATCCTATTACAACGAACCTTATTCACATTAATGATCCATTAGTCCCAAAAATATATTAAAACAAATTTATATAAGGAGGTTCTCAAGGATTATAATTCAATAGGTAAAACCCTCTTCCATTTTAATTTATTTTTTTTCAATTTCATTTCATTTGATATCTAATTCACTCCTCACCACCCCTTTTCTAAGTAGATAGATAACTCCTGTATATTATATCTATATTATTATTTTATTATGTTAATGTAATAATCCATCACCAATCTTTATATCCTCTACCTTTTATTCTAAAATGTGAAAACAACATATATTAATTTCTAATTTTTAACATTCATGGACAACAAGTTTTCCGTTTCTTTTACCACATTCATGGATGGTCATAAATAAATTATAATGGATGAAAAAAAATTAATGTTAATTTTATAAATTTTTAATTTTCTAAAACTAAAATATATACATAATATTAAATGATTAAAAAATATAGTTTTTAATTATTGACAAATTGTCCATTTAATCTAAATGATTATGTTTAACATTTTATCGATTGATCTATCCTTCTAAAATATAACCAAATTATATATTATATCATTTAATCTTTAGTAAGTTCATTAATAACATATAATCTAAATTCTGTAAAATTTTACTCATTTTACACTAACTTCTATACAGGTATACATGTGATGTGATTTTGAAAACCAAGAAAACGAACACTCCCAAACAATGAAATTGAACACTATAACTCATCAAAATGGTCATAAATCAACATAATAAAATTATTATAATCCATATACATGCATTAGAGGTTATTAATTTAGTAATTAATCATCCTAATTTAAATTTCTATTATATTAATGTAAATACATAATTTACATATAAGGTAAGGTGAACCTCAAACCCAATTTCCATTATTTGGGATATTCCCCATTCATGCCAAATTTTAGTAAATATATTCTTTCAATAGTCCTAAAATATAATTTAACATTCATCCCATTTTCATTTATGTGATATAAATGCTTCCAATCTAATTTTTTTTTCAAATGAAATGATTTTTGAAAGATAAGTATTCATTCTAAATACATATATTTGTCTTCTTTTAATATTGGTTCTCTTTCACATAAAAATTATGATTATTATTCCTAGTATGTTATTACCTTCTTATTTTGGGAACCATAATGTTTATTAATTAATTTATTCATTTTTAAATTCTCATGAAACCAATTTTCATTCCATTTTTTATTTATTGTAATTATTATTATACATTCTATGTGGCATTAATGATTATCTAAAAGTTATGATGTGATGGGTGCACCCAGAATTATATAGTACTACAATTCATCTGGTAATGTTATATGTCTCAGAGATAAGGTAAAATATGCATATACATGATGCTGTATTTTTTTTTCAAAAAGATGATGTTATTATTATTATAATTTTTTGTATGTGAACATGATGTAATCCATGTTCACAACTATGTGTGGTAGTTAACCACCTAGAAATGTTGTTTATTTTTTAGGCATTTCTACATTCAATAACTTTATCTAATTCTTCCTCTCATTAATATAATTATGAACCTATTATTATGTTATTACTATTATTATTATTATTATTCTCACCCCATATTATATTTATTCATGATCTTATTTATCCTATAACTAGGCTTTTAGCTCACCCCATTATTTGATGTATATCATTAGGTGATTAAATTTACTAAAGAGATTTTGAGGGACGCTATTATGCAGTAGATGAAGGAATTAAATAAATATTATGTTTTATTAAGTGAATTTGATGTTTTGTCCTAAATTTCCAAAGATACAAAACTTCGGGATCCTAGTTTTTTAACACTATTATAGTGTTTATCCTTAAAATAATGTAATATTAATGTATGCAAAATTAGGGTTGATATAGTTGGTATTAAAGCATGGCATAGTCAATTTGGGTATTAGTATTAGAGAATATTAATGAAAACCCTTAGTATGTGTCTAAGTATATGTAAGAACCCATGAATATTTTTTTAGAAAAAATTTATATATACAGATACCACAATATATACTTTTAGAGTTAATTTCACAATGGAATAAACTATTTATTCTTGATTTTTTCACTTATGTTTTGTTTAAAAATTCTATATTTTAGAAAATGGTTGGAACCAGGAGTAACCAATCCCAAAACCCATATTTGGTAAAATGCATTGATTACCCAAGTGACTTCTCTAATTCCATTGCAGGTGGAGTTCAAAATTTAAGAGAGATTCATACCCAAAATTTTAAGGGTATGAATAATAACATAAATAATGAGGAACATTTACCTTCACCTAAGATGGAGAAACTGGAAATCAATTCTTTTAGGTAAAACTAAAAATGAAATTTATCAGATCTTATGATCCACTAGTCATGGAATAGTGGGTCAAATCAATAAAAAATATATTTTCTATGCTTCACAATTTTGAGAAGGAGAAGGTGACTCTAGCCATTTATCATTTATATAGAGATCTTGATCAATGGTGAGAGTTGATTAAAAACACCAATACGAAGGATAAAATTATATATATGGACTGGGAATACTTTTTGAAAATATTTCTTAAATTGTATTTCCCTCTAACACTTCGTACAAAGACAGAGAGAGAATTATTAGAGCTGAAGCAAACAACAGGTGAATCGAACATGTCTTATGTAGAAAATTTAACAAGGGTTGAAATGTATGCCTCAAGTTTTATTGTAATAAATGATATATAAATAAATATTTTCTTTATTGGAATAAAAACACATTTTCTAATGGCTATAGAAATCCAAGACATTGATGGTTCTAAAGATGTTGTTTGATTTTCTCACAAGGTGGTGATGAAGTTTGGAGAATGTACCCTTGGAAACAGAGATATGAAATGAAACATGAATTTTCATGATTGTTGATGTAAAGATAATGGTGGAAATAATACTCAACCATTAACATGTCAAAAATTTGGGAATAAGCATCATGAAAATTTTCTCAAAGGGGCGGGAAAATTCTTTAATTGTGGGAGATAAGGCCACCAAGATCATCGATGTTGTAGAGAAATGAGGATGTTGGAAGAAGTTGTGGAGGAATAGAGAGAACCACTTATAGTTCAATTCTTCTACTATAGAGAGTAAGGGATCTATGCAATCCAGTGCACTAAACCATGATTCCTAATGGGTAGTCACCATTAACAACCACAATGAAATAGGAGAAAGGGAAAGCTTAGACTATCACTACTATAGAGGTGGATCGTGATAATGATGTGATGATAGGTAGACCGATTATTATATCTAGAATAGAGAATGTAATTTTTGATTCTGGTTTTACAACTTCTTTCATATATTATATGTTTATAAGAACAATTCAAATCCCACCTCAAAATATAGAGACTAAGTTAACTGTGAGAACTGGAAATGGGGAAATTATTTTATCCAATGTATATAACTCCTCCCGGATTAGTTTTTGTGGATTGAACCTCCATGATTTTTTTATTAGTTCCTTTATGTAGTTAAATTATAAATTGGAAATGTAATGGATATCTTTAAATAAAGACAAAATCATATATTAGGAAAGTGAGATCACTCTTCACATCCTAAAGCATCCTCCAATTCTATACAAGTGTAAAGATGAGGATGAATCTCCTTCAGAATCATCATCTCATATGTGTATTGTATATACTTGTAAGAAATCATATTTAGTTTAACTGATTTATTCAATGGAGAGAATCAATCTTGAAGATATTCCCATTGTGAGGGACTACACTGATGTGTTACTCGAATAATTTCATGGTCTTCATCCTGATTGATATGTTACTTTATCAAATGAACTTGTTCCTGGATCACTACCTATATCAAATAAAACATAGATAATGGACACCATTACATTAAAATAACTAAAGAATCAGTTACAAGATAAACTGTACACGGGTTTTTTATACCTGAGTGCTTTAACATGGTGTGCACTAGTCCTCTTTATTAAGAAGACAAATTGATCAATTCACCAATTAATTGATTATTATGGGATCAATAAATTCAAGATAAAGAATAATTATCCCATTCTATATATAGAATAATTGTTTGATCATCTACATGAGAAACAATATTTCTATATGGTTGATCATTAGTTGGTAAATCACCTATTAAACTTGAGTAAAAAATATATTCCAAAGACTACATTTTAAATGATGTATGGATTATATGAGTTTATAGTGATGCCTTTCAGACACAACAATGATATTGAAATATTCATGGACCTAATTAATAGTGTCTTTAGATATTATCATGAAAAACATATGGTAGTCTTTATTGATGATATTATGATAGAATTTAAGGTCAATGGGGATATGAGGATCAATTGAATACTATATTAAAGACATTGAAAATAGAGAAACATTATGCAATGTATAGTAAATGTGAGTTTGGGATGGAATAATTATCATTCATGGGGCATGTTATCACTGTTAAAGAAATATTTTTAGATGATTCCAAGACAACAAAAATTTGAGAATGGACTAGGAAAAAATTAGTAATGAGATCCACAGTTTATATGGTTTATCTAGGTATTAATGACAGTTTGTAAAGAGATTATCATCATCTGCAACCCCACCAACCAAGATGAATCAAAAGGTAAACTTGTTTTGAACTACTGAATGTGAATACTACTTTAAAGAGTTAAAAAAGTGGCTTATCATCATTCTATTTATCATAATTATGATAAGTGGTTAACTCTATGGGGTATACAAAGATTCTCCGAAAGAAGGTATTAGGTTTTGTAATGATTAAAAATGATTAAGTGACAACCTACACCTAAAGTCACTTGGAAATAAATGAGAAAACCTATCACACACATGATATGGAGTTGGAACCTTTGATCTTCTCATTGAAAATCTGGCAGCATTATCTCTATGGGGAGAAGTGTGAAATATATACTGATCACAGGAGCTTCAAATATATATTCACACATAAGGATTATAATATGTTCTAGTGAATATGGTTAGAGATCATCAAGGATTATGAATTCTTGACACACTACCCTCTTGGTAAAAAAATAATGTGTAATATGATCAAAGTTGAAAGAATCATGCATCAATATCAATGATGATATTTGATCAGGATTCAATCCTCTTAGACCTACAAAGGATAGAAATATGAATCATTATGGATGGAAAATCATCAAACCATTTTGAACTTATTGATCATCCATAACTCATGGATACATAAAAGGATGGAAAAGTAAACAGTGTTGAAATTTAGAAAAAGTTGGAAGCTAATAGAAAGGGGAAATCCACAGAGTTCAAAATAGATGAGGAAGTAGTCATGTGATTTGGGTCATGACTTTGTGTACCATCCAATAAAGAGATAAATAAAGTTATTCTAAATGATTCACATAGCTTATCCTTTTATTTTCATTAGGGGACAAAAATATATATCAAATCTCTAAGAGAACATTTCGTCAGATTATATGAAGAAGGAGATCACTGAGTATAAATCAATGTTCTTGGTATGTCAGAAAGTGATGATCGAAAAGAAAAAATTTACGGGGATCCTGAAACCGTTACCTATACTAACTTGGAAATTGAAGAACATCACCATGGGAATTGTCACTAGAATTCCAAGGACATCCCGAGGAAATAATGATATACGGGTTTTTATATAGTATTACAAATAATTTAACTTTATATCAATTTGAGAGAACATATCACTGAATCAAATTGCATTGATATATGTCACAAAAGATGTAAGGATTCATGGAGTACCACTCTTTATGATATCTAATACAGATCCAAGATGCACCTCCATGTTCCCAACAAGTCTCCTGCATGCCCTAAAAACTGATCTGAGCTTCATCATGACCAATCATCTTCAAACTGATGGAAAATCTAAAAATATTATTTAGAAATTCAAAGACATATTGACAGCATGTTTTAAGAACATAAAAATAGTGTGGAAAAAACATCTTCATATGGATGAGTTATCTTACAACAATAGTTTCTACTTGAGCATCCAAATGGATCTATATAAATCCCTCTATGGGAAAAAGATTTTGAAAACTATCATATTGAGATGAAGTAAGTTAATATATTCTATTGGGACCTAAAGAGGTTGAAGAAAATGGTGGAAAAGGAGAAAACAATTTAATAGAACATCATGGAAGTTCAAAGTCAACATAAAATCATTGAATACAACCATACATGGGACCTAGAGTTTGAGGTTGGAGACATGGTATTCCTATTTGTATCTCCAAGAAAGAGGATGATGAGATCTTAGATGAAAGGATAGACGAGTCCCAGTTACATTATCCCCTTTTAGATTCTTTATCATGACAATGTTGTGGCCTATCAACTAGCACTTCGACCTATAATTTCTCGAGTATGTGATGTATTCTATGTATCCCACTTTTTGATGTAAATAATAGATCATTCACATGAACTGAATCTTAAACTGGTATAGTTAGAAGATGATATATCTAATGGGGAGTAACCAGTGATGATCTTTTATGATAGATATAATGTTCTATGCAACATGACTACTCACCTGATCAATGTACTATGGAGGAACTATAAGTACAAAAGTGAAATATGGGAATGATAGGATGTGATAAATCATAAGTAACCCCACATGTTTTAACTATAATATGTAAAATGATGTTTTGAGGGATAAATTCCATAAGGGGGAAGAATGTAAAAAGACCTAAATTTATCAATGGAAACTCTCTTCTTATAATTATTCCATATATTATAAATCACATAAAATCGCATATAAAACACAATTCAAACATTATAAGTGAATAATTAGTGGAATAATTCTTATTTCTAGAAGTTAAGGATATTATTCCAATTAAATAGTTACAAGAGCATTGGAATAGTAATGTGACCATTAGGAATAATAATTCAAATAATATAATAGTAACCTCATATATGAATGCAAAATGAAAATTTAGGTTTCTCATAAATGATAATAGGACATAATTATATCATGTTATAAGTAAATTTTTTTAAAAAATCATTCCTTATGTTTTTGTAATTTTATAAAAAATCAATATTTTTCTCAATTTTATAATTAATATGATAATTTAAAATAATTTTTATTTTTATAAAAAGGATTAAGAAATTAATAATTTTTTTTAATATTATAATAATTTTATTTTATGATACCTTAATTAATTTTTTTTAAAGTTTCATTAAATCAGTTTTAATTTTAAATTATGTATTTTTTGAGTAAATGAGGATTTTAATTTAAATTTAGATGTATCCTATTTATAAAAGATATTTTACAAAAAATTAAGTTTATTTTTTATTAATACACAATAAGAAATGGTCAAGGTTAATTTTTGGCTTTTTTCTAAAAGGGTTGAGTTTTTAGTGAATAGTGATGAATAAAAATTTATGGTATATAGAAAATTCATGAATTATTTATTCCTGGACATTGTATGGATTATTTATGTTAAAAATATCCAAATACCCTTCACTATTTAAATATATTTAGTTATAAAGTTCAAAATAATCATAGTATTTAGTTAAAATAATAAACTAATAAATAAAATAATCAAAGATCACCCCTCTCATCTCCTATCAATACAACCCTTCACTAACACTTTTATCACAACTCCAAAGACATGATGTTTGTCCAATTTTATACCAATCCTCTTCCTAATAATCTTCCCCATATCTATGATCCTTTGGTCTAAAAAATATACCAAAATGAATTTTCCTATCAATGTTTTCAAGGAAGATAATTCAAGAGGTAAAACCCACTTTTATTTTCTTTTAATTTCTTTTCAATTTAATTTTATTTGTTTTAATTTTCTCTACTCACCTTTCAATATAAATTTGGCATGATAAATACAAAATCTCTTATATATAATATATTTATCTTGTTAATGGAATAATCCATCATCATCAATATTCTTCCCTCCCTTTAATTAAAAAAATGAAAACATCATTCTTGAGGTGTTATTTTATCACCTTCCTGGATGAAATTTTTTAATTTTATTTTACCACCTTAAAGGATATTTATAAAACTATTATAATGGATCCCAGATATTTTAAAAATAATTTTATAATTTTTTTAATGTTTGGGAACTATAACATATACATAATATTAAATAATAAAACAAAATTATATCTTAATGATCGAAAAATAGCCACATTACTCTATAAGATTGTCATTAATGTTTTATCTAATGATTAATCATCATAAAATATTAACAAATTATATATATAATCATTCAATATTATTTAGATTCATTAATAAAATATAATACCAATTAATTAAAAATATCCCCATTTAACATGAACTTCTATACATGTATACAGGTGAATTGATCATGAGAACCATGAAAATGAACATTCCTGAATGATGAAAATAAACACTATAACTCATAAAAAGGTCATAAATGAACTTAATAAAATTATAATGAATAAAATACTAGTAGAAAAAGTTTATTATTTATTATTTAATCTATTTTATTTTATTTTCCAAGATATTAACGTGATTAATGTATTCAGAAAAAGGGTAAGGGGATCTTCAAACCCAATTTCCTTTATTTTGGTTTTTACTATTTCATACCAAAATTTAGTATTTATGTTATTTTAATATTACTCAAATATAATTTCTTTTTACTTAGAATTTAAAATATAGAATATTAATTCTTGAAATATTATATTATGACTAATGAAATGTTTTTTCCAAAAGAACTCTTCTTTTAAAAAACTCATGTTTTGAAACTCTTAAGATTGTTTCTCCAACACAGAATATTGATGATTTTTTAAAAAAGTATATTATTTCCTTATTGATTTGGAAACTGTAATGTCTATTCGGGAAATAATACTTTATAAAGATATCATGAAACTCATTTCTGTTCCATGGGGTATTTTATAGAAATATTATTATATGGTTTATGTGGTATGAACAATTATTTAAATGTTATGATGATATGGGTGCTCATAGAATTATATATCCCTCATGTTCATTGGGAAATGTGATGTATTTCATGAGATAAGGTGAAATATGCATGAAAATTATGCTATATTTGTACAAAATGATAATGTGATGAATATACACGTATGTCATGCATGGACATGATTCAATATTTGTTCACAAATATGTGTGGTAATTCACCACTAAGACATGATGTTTAATTTTTATGTATTTCCACATTATATTCCCATATCTAATACTTTATCTCATGATTATTATAATAAACATATTCTTATATTATGTAATTGATGATTATTCTCACCCCATGTTATATTGATTCATGTTTTGATCTATCCCCTTACTAGGATTTTATCTCAACCCATTCTTTGATGTATATACCTAGGTGATTTCTTTTAGTAACGAGTAAATGAGTGCCACTAATTATATAGATATGAAAAAATATATAATTTTTTTATTATGTAAATTTTTTGTTTTTGCCTAATTTTTCTAATACGCTAAACACTTTTTCCATGGTTTTGTAACACTATTTAATTTTTTACCTTTAAAATGACGTAATAGTATTGTAAGAAAAGTCAAGGTCTTTATAAAATTAGTGGTCAATATTATATGTTGTTTTAGGGGAGATTTTTCATTATGTTGGTGAGGCATGAGGGGTTTCTATATGAGTTTAATATATCTTATGTTAAAAAAATATTGGTAAATACAATATCTATCATACATTGAAGAGGAATTTATATTGTATATGGATAAAGTAATCAGTGGAAGAGTATGTGTCATGATGATGGATTTCTTAGTGGGTGAATGAAAAGAATCATTTTCCTGGATGTTTATTACATCCATTAGTTTTTACTTAGTGTACATTTAAGGAAATTTTAAGGGATTTAATAACCATATTTCCTTCATATAAATGAGTATGTGTCTCTCTTGGGGTGGAAGTGGATCAGTAGTTGATGTCAATTCATTTCTAGGAGATATACGAGTTTAGTATTGTGGATGTTTTAGTAGTATTGGTTATGGATGATATTTAATATCTCTCCCTACCTAGATTGAGTTTGGGGAGTCCCCCGTCCTAGGACAGGATGTGGTCTAGAGAATGACTAAGAATGTTCAAATGATTCATTATTGGATGAAGGCAGTACATAACCTCCATAAGAATTAGTTATATTAAAGGGCAGTTCCTTTGGTGTTCAAGGTGGGGTATCATGTGTTCCTAATAGTTTCCCCTCATTATAGGAATTAAAGGATTCATTAAGAGAGTTGTATTTTACATTGTTTATCAATACAATTGATATATTAGACTATATTAGAGTTCAGTTAGTTATTTGAACATTACTCACACTTAAATCAGATCAAAAAAAATTTCTATATGTCGACGAAATTTATATATCTTCACGATGGCTCCCACATCAGTAATTTGGAATGGTTTGAGATATAAGATGAAAAATAGTTCCTATAGAATTCATTATTGATTAATTATTTTTTAGAGAAGGTGTTTTTCAGGTAGGTTATTCTCAAAGTTCTAATTTTATTGTGGTTTTGTGGTATAAATGACTGTATATGGGAATATAAATAGTATATACACACTCAGTATTTGGTTTTTCTTTAAACCCTGTATTTTTTTACTAATGAGATATTTGAATTTTGAGATGAATTTATTGATATTATTATAGTATGATGTTAATATTTGAGCATATTACATCTTCTGATACATTTATTATTTAGAGATATTGTTATCTCTTTGTGAGAGGTATTTCATATAGAGTGTTTTGGTTTGGTGGTGGTTGTCTTCCTTCAAGGTTTGGTTATCACTCTCAAGGATGAGAATCATTTGATAGGTTTCAAATTTAATAGACTATACCCTCTTGAAATATTACATTGATGTGTTGGGTGTTATTAGAATGAATTAATGATCAAAGGAAATGATATGGAGTTATAGATAATATTTCATCTGGCGGAAGTTCATAGTTTCATAAAGGGATTATTCCAAACATGTGACATTATGTCAAAATGTGAGGATGAGTCACAACTTATGATTAAATTTCATGGGAGTTAGGTTTTATTCTATTGTTGTGTTTGAAGACTGGTCATAGTGTGACAATATTCAATTAGATCATGAAGATTTCAAAATATTGATATTTTAATAGGGAAGGAATTTATATTAATAAAAAGGAAATTATATAGGGATTTTTTTATTTTTTCAATTTTAAGTCATGATGTTTTGGTGTAGGTCATGATATGATGACTTATGTGGAATATTCAGTAGTTCATCATTTTCAAGCACAGTCCTAACATGGTACCTTTAAACATCATGGATTTTATTGTGGGATTAGATGTCATAAAATTGTGATATTAATTAAACTCTAACATCTAGTGATTATATCAAATTTAAAAGGGGTAAAATATATATATAAATTGGGTGGGTGGGGTTTTTAGATCAAGGAATGGATTATGGAGATTAATTTGATATTTCCCAACCATGGTATGATCATAACGTATTATTTCATCACAAATTAGATTCCTATATTCATTGTTAATTCAGAATCCCATCCTAATTTTTTATTAATACATTGTTTTCCATGAATCATAGGTGAATTAAGATAATTTATTAGATGCTATTAAGTGACCTTTGGTTTACATAAGCCCTTAGATTTAATAGATAAAATGTATTAAAATTTTAGGTGTGTTTTACTTTCCTTCTCTAGGGATATATAGCAACCTTATTTTTTGAGACAATGTAGAAACAATATTGTTTTCATTTATTATTCCTTGGGACATGTTCTTGATAGAAATTTTCATGATATAGTGTTTTTTTGGTTTCCATTTTATGATATTGTATTTTTGGTCATCTTCTTTTCCTAGTCCTTGTGAATTTTTTATGGTGCATCAATTGAGTTTGGGGTTCAAGTATTATCCAATATTTTTTATAAATTTTGAATGATTCATGATTGTTTTATTTTGGTTATTAGTATTTATTAACATAATGAATAAAATAAATGGGTTATTTGAAATTAAGTGGAATAGTGTAAAAACATGTGATTATATGATTATATGTTATTGATCAAGTTTGATGGTTTTTGACATTATGATACATGTTTTAATATTATGATATGTGTACTCTTACTAAAAATACATGATTGGGATTAACATGAATAAACTTTTTAACATTTAAAGATGGTAATGAAATGTTTTTATTGATATTTAAAGATTTAGTAATGTTTTCTTATGGAAGCAGTTTATTCTTATAGATAGAATGATTAAATAATATTTATAATGGTTGTATATTGGTTGGAGGACAATTACATAAATTGTAACTAGGATACATGACATGTATGTAACTAGAAAATGTATGCTTAATTATATGATGTGTAATGGTTAGGACAGAACCAATCATGCAGTGTAAAGGGTTTTCCCAAGGGAAAGATATAAGGATTTGCATGATGTGTGTAGAATTTACATTCCATGTAACTATCAGTTTTAAAAAAGAGGTATGACCTCTCTTCAATTTTTAACAAAAGCCCTCACCCTCCCTTATCTCAAATATTAGAACCCATAAAAGCCTAGTGGTAGGATTTTCTTTAGTTTTTTAATCCAGAATCCATTTCGTTCGTTTTCAGTCTCCTCAGATCTTGACTGGTATGATCCGAATTCCATTTTACCCATTCATAATTCTTTTGGATTTCAAATTTTTTATTCATATGGAAGATCATATGCCTCATTTTTTGGGTATTGTTATTTTCTTCAGATTTTATCTAATATAGGATAAACAAAAGGATGATATTAGATGAAGAGAGTCATACTAGAATGAGGTAAGTGGTATATACATTTTCCTATTAGTATTAGTGTTTTGGAGACCTAGATACAATTTTTCAACCCTCCAGACATTCCGGAACGACATCAAAATTAAAACTTTTAATTGTATCTGATGCAATTAGACATATTTACCAGTCCCTTAGGGACCTTTGAGATGTATTAGTGGTTGTTTCTAACCTAGGTACACCTATGGGGTGTTAAATATGAATTTACATTGTTAATTATTTCATAAATTATCCATGATATGTGTTCTCATGCTTTCTAGTAATTGGAACCTTAAATTTCTGTTAAATGGAAATGAATTTGTTTCTTAGGGGATGTTCTACATCTATTCCATGTTAACATGATTTGGAGTTGTTGAACTTGTTTTTTAAAAAATGTTGAAATAAGTGACCAAATTAATGTGTTATTTTTAGATGTTAATTGTAAATAATGAGTAAATACACTAAATATTTTCCTTTAAAATTTATTTTTTAAATGGTTATACGAGTGGGTAGGCTCATATTGTATGAAATGGTAAATGGTATGAAATAGTGACTTATTCTATGGATACCTTGGATACTATTCCTTGGACCTTGAATGATATAAAGGGTTCTTTGGATTGAGTATGATACTTAGGTCTTGATTCCATGGGATTAATTAGGTCTTGTAACCCCTTAGTTCCTTATTTATTGGACTTGTGTAGGACATGTTCAGTATGAAGTGATCCTAAGACTCTAACTAGTGCCTAATTGGGTATCAATCTAGATGATATTAAGACCCGACAAGGATTCCATGGTCTTATACACAAAAGATCATTCCCTTCATGGTTTGACACTTCTAGTATATGGTGTATCCATGGTAAAGTTGATATTTTTTGTTTATAAGGATCAATCATTGATTTTATGATTCTTTTGGTTTTATAGATAGATGATGGTTGATATGGTTCTATAGTCCTTATGGTTTAGGCATGGTTCTTACCCCCATTTTATTAAAGCTACCTCATTGGGAGACTAACACTTATTTTTGTAGTGTGCCTTGAGAGGCCAGTCAGTATCAATTGGTTAGTTGTGGACATTCTATGAGCACTACAATTATCTTTACTGTATACTTGTTTTACAAACACACTGCTTAACTTGTGATATTTCAAATAATAGAATTTTATAGGTATTTGGGTTGATAACTACTGGGATTTTTTCTGAAACCCTGTTTGGGCCTTCGTTGGGAATCTAAAAATACTATTTGGATGCAGGTAAGGGTAAGGGAAAGTTCTCATAGTTCAAGGGTTTATTTTCTTCCATGTATAGGAGTAGGGGATAAAGAGATCAAGTTGCGGCTCTTGACATTATTCTATGAGAGTAACTTTGGTAATTTTGGTATTTAGGAAACTTATATTGTATTGTTATAACATGTACCTGTTTTGGATTCTTTTTTGAAACATGTATCATCATAAAAAAAATTTATATTAGACACTTATTGGTTATTATGCATTCCTACCTTGTTAATTTATCAGTTTACTTCATAACATACCTGCTTCCAATATTTATGATAATTTAATTTCCTTTTGTGAAACATTGGTGTTGAGGGAATTGTATCCCCATGGACACACCTTAGGCCCTCACTGCGAGTTGGTATCCCCTGGAATTTGAGGATATTCCCTTGAGGCCATGTGACTCATCCATCTGGGGGAACCAATCAGTGGAATCTAGGTATAGGATGTTACAAAGTGGTATTAGAGAAAAGTTTCAATCCTAGGACATGAGGTTTATGGGCCCACATGTATTGGGAGATGGTTAAACATGGGTCAATACTTTAAAAAAACTAATTATGAAATTAAATTTAAATTAATATAAATTCTAATGGGTATGTATACATGGAAACAAAGGCTTTAACTAGACCCAAATTTTGAGTGGGAAAGATGTATTGTCTCTAGTAATTATTGGTGACTTTTTTTAAAGTACTTAAATTAAGAGCAAGATGTGTGGTATGACCAAGTTTTAGTAGGGTTTTGACCATCCATATGCTTTTTAGTTATGAATATTGATATTGTTCTTTTTTGAGGAATGTTTTTTTCATTAGAGATGAATACCTCCATGAAAACCTCCATTCATACACTAGGAGGATGGTGACGATTACACTCTAGAGGTAGTGGTCCAAGGGCTAATGGTTGTTGTTCCTTCAGTGACATATGTTGAAATAGATGTTGTTCTAGAAATAGGTGTCGTGTAATAGTTTTTGTAAGGGATTCTATCACTTCATACAATATCTTCAGGGTGAATCACCACCTACCTTTTCTATGGTGGATATGAAACATTTGTTCCAGTAACATCATCATCACACATTCCTAGGTAATAGAAGTCCATAGAATTATGACATATGTCTAAATACTACAATGCCAATACTCAAACTCCTTGAGAATTCACTTAAGTGGTGAGTGAAGATTGTGGTATAACTGATTCATAGAGCAGCGAAGCACCTATGGGATGTTATGAAACCGTATAATAGAATTTTATATATTGTGTGGGATGATTGAAAAACTAGGTTCTATGACTGATTCTATCCTTCGACTCTATGGGATGAGTCGGGTACTGAATTCATGCATCTAGAGTAGGGTGTTATGATTTTCATGGAGTACTCAGAACGCTTTATAGAGTTGTAGAATTTGTACTATGTACCTTACTAATGAGATATTGGGTTTGAGAAACATTGAAGAAGGTCTTTGAAATTCAATCAGATCTCAGGTCATTGTGTTCAGATTGACCATTATTACTAAAATATTGAATCAGGAGATGATTACATAGTGAAACCAGAGAGAATCTGGGGTGTAGAGAAGAATTTTATAGTCTTTTGGCCTAGAGGTTTAGTGTATTTAAGAATTAAGCACTATTTTTAGGCATCCTAGGAGGATTACCAGTCATTCTTTAAGTACTCGTATCTCAATGATCTGTCATCAGTGTCATAGGTGAGTCTACCTGATGAATCAGTGCAGCTGCGACTCAGTCAAATGTATATCTTGTTACAACATAAGCCACATTAAATGTTTCTATAAGAACAATCATTTAGTTGTGAGTTCTATGGGGTAATATCTGACACCTATTTTAGTAGAATATTTTTATACTCCACAACAGGTAGTGAGTTAGAGCAGTGTTGGTCAATTAGATTGAGGTAGTGGTGGTCGTGGCTGAGTAATCCAGACGCATGTTACATATTGAAATTAGGGTGGTCCTACTCTAGGAATTGAGGTTGTGTCACAGGTCCTTGGTACGTGATAAATATATTTAGTAAAATATAACCATAAAGAGAAGGGTGTAAAAATATATATGGTGAGAGGTATGATCTTAGTATCCTCTCTTATTACATCAGCTATTGTTTATTGAGTTTCATCACATAGCATTATATATTCACATGTGGTTAAATGTCATAGGCTTCTTTCTACTATTTCATGAGAGCATTATGATTCTGGAATCTTCATCGGGGATATGAACTAATGTTATACCCCAATGTATGGAGTTACCCTTTAAAGTTGGTGGGTGTCACATTGTCTATGATATTTATATCCTCAAGATGACATGATTTTATGTCACACTATAAACGGACTGGATAGTATCTTACCAAGAATACATTGAATACTATCTCCACATGGTGAGTTTCACATCATAATAGTGTGAATTTAATATTCACAAGGGTGAATGGGATGTCCAAGAATGTAGATCTAGACCAGATCACTATGGGATGGGTAAGACGGAATCTAAGACCACTTGTTTGTATCTAAATGATCAAGGAACACATCAGAAGGAATTTCCTCTAATGGATCACTATTTCATAGTTGTATTATTAAATCAAATTTTTTTTACCAATTATAATAGAGGAGTATTTTTTCATCATGTTAGTTCTAGGAGCCACATCAGTATCCATTCCACCTTATAGGATGGATATGAAAGAGTTTAATTAGTGCAAGAGAGAGACAAAGTATTTAGAGGAAAATGGGGTTCATTAGCCCCAATACATATTTATAGTGTTCATAAGTACATTTTATGAAAAATGTAGAATTTACTCTTAGGATATGTGTGGATTACCAAAAACTGAAGTAACTTATGGTTAAAAACAAGTTCCCCTTTGTGTGGATAGAATAATTATTTGATCAGTTTTGAGGAGCTCAGGTTTTCTAAAAAATTGATTTGAGATTTGGATATCATGAGTTACATGTTTGACTTGTAGACATACCTCATGCATATTATCATAAAAGGTATGGTCTATATGAGTATTTGGTTAGGATGTTTGGTCCAATGAAAGAACCATTTATTTTCATGAAACTGATTAACTGATCCTTCCATCCTTTTCTAGATTCGTTTACTGTGGTTTTCATCGATGACATATTGGTGTATTTTCACAATCAAAAAGAATATTGAAAACATCTTGATAAAATTTTTAATACACTAATATAGAATTAGTTAAATGCATATATCACAGAGTTCCAATTCTAGGTGGATCATGTTTACTTACTAGGTCACATTAACTCCGGGATAAGAGTATAAGTAGACCTAGAAAAGGTGAGAGATGTAGCTTTATGGGTGTATCTAATGAACAACTTTGACATAATAAGTTTCATAGGGATGGATGGATATTATAAGTTTTTCATATAGGTCTTATCATGCTTAGTATAATTATTTATGTGCTTGAATAAGAAGGTTGTGATATTTTTATGGTCAAATACCTATGAGATAGCCTTTCAGAAGTTTATAGGGAGACTGAATTTTGCACAATTCCAGATATTACCAGAGCATAGAAAGAACTACAATATGTATTATGAATCATTAGGTATCAATCACGGTACATTGATAATGTAGGGGGAAATAGTCATGAAATACGGGCCTCGATAGTTGAGTCCACATGAGAGGAATTACCTAATGCATGATCTCAAGTTAGCTATAGTTGTTCACATGTTTCTATGTTGGATACATTACTTAATGGTGTAGAATAGTTTAGTTTGCATAGACTAAAAAATTTAATAGTACATATTTATATGGAATGATATAATTATGAGGCATCGATGGTGGGATGAGTAGCTACATTCTTTTGACATCGAGCTTGCCTACACACCTCATAAAGGAAATTTAATGGCTGATGCACTGACCAGGAGGACTGTAATATAGGAAGTTTAGAGGGAATGTAGTGAGAGGTGTCTCTTGTATTTGTTCCCTGAGATACGTGTGGATATTAATTATTCGATCATATATAGTTGTGACCTATACCCAGCTTGATAGAGTGAGGATGATACAACTATTGGATTCAAAGGGATTAGTCCCAAGGGCCAGTGTGGAATCTGAGAAGCTGCATGGTTTTTGGACTGTAGGTTAAATATTGCTTATCCATGGTTGATTTTAGGTTCCAGTGGAGATATTTGACATGATGATTTGGGATTTTTATACCTCTCTATGATAAGTTCTTCCTAGAGTCACCAATATTTACCATGACTTACACAATCATTAATAGTGGTCAGTTATGAATTCTGTGGTAGTTAGTTTTGTTATAAGGCGTTCCACCTATCAGAAGGTGAAGGAAAAATGTCATCAATTATCCATACATTTAAAATAGTTACATATTCCAGAGTTTAAATTTAATGATCTTGTGATGGATTTCATAACTGGTTTTCTGGGGTTGCTTCTAGGTAACAATGCTTTGAGTGTTGTTGATGAATTGATCATGAACATTTTTTTGTTATTTCCAATATAGGAGGAATAAAATGTTGATGAGCCTGGGATTTTTATATCAATGAGATTTTATGAATTCTTGGGGTCTCATAAACTATCCATTCAGATAGGGTCACCCTTTTTATGTCTCATTTCTGGATGAGTTTGTAGTGAGAACTATGTACACTGTTTCTTCTGAGTATAACATTTCACCATCAAACTAATGACCAACTAGATCATATGATATAGGTTTTTGAGGAAATCTTATGAGGATACGCCCTACATTTTTAGGGATATTAGGAGAAGAATACACCCCTTGTTATGTTTTCATACAAAAAAATCTATCAGGTGACTATATATTTGGGACCTTGTGAGGTTTTGCACAATAGACCATGCCGATCACTCCTGTATTGGTTAGAGGAAGATGAGTAAACCTTATTGGGACCACATCTCATTTACGATAATTCAATGAATGTCTATTTGATTCCGAAGTGGATAGATACAACACAATATCAATAGAAATATTATGTCGATCGTCATAGATAACTTCTAGAATTTGACACCTGGGATCATGTCTTTTTACATGTCTCATCTTGGCTAGGATATAAATGGATCATGAGATAGGGTAATAATTCTCCTCAATATATTGGGATGTTCGTGATTATTTAGAGAGTCTGGTCGGTATCCTATCAGTTGTGTTACCTCATTGGTACTGATCCATGAATAATGTTTTCCACATATCTCAGCTAGTCCATTATCATTCAAACCCATCTTATGATTTTCATACCAAGGATGATGAGTTACAGGTTGATTCATCATTTTAGGAGAATCCGATTCATATCATTGATAAGAGCACAAAGGTTCTCTAAGACTGGTTTATTCTACTAGTATAGGTGATATGGAAGCATAGTCTTTCATAGGAAGAGGCTTGGTAGAGTGCGGTTAAAATACATACTAAGTGGCCATTTTTTTCTTATATGAATATTCATCAAACATTAGTGGTTTATTGGGGATAATATTTTTAAGGGGGGTGATTTCAAGATCTAGATTTTACTTATAGTGGTAATTTTTTTTTATTTTAGGTTAATCTCTTGATTACATTTTGTTTTTCCATAGACCCTAAGTCAGTAAATGGATCAGTTGGGTATCTCTTGGGAAGGAAGATGATGGCGGGTTGTATATTTTTTATCATCTAATTACATTCCATGAAACTAGGATACATGATGTGTAATGGAATGGTGAAAACCATTCATGTCATATAAAGGGTTATCCTAACGGAGAGATTACTTGATTTACATTTCATGTATGATTTTTAAATATAAAGTAAGCACCCATATGTTTATTTAACAATGAGGCAGGGATATTTTTTATAAAATCCATCACCCTCCCTCATCAGAAGAAGGAGGTCCAAAAAATCTAAGAGGTAGTCTTTTATCCAATTTGGAGATCCGGACTCTAATTCTTTCACCTTTGGTCTTGTTAGATTTGGGTCGGTATAATCTAGATTCATTTTTAGACATTATTTTTTCTTCTAGATATCTACTTCATGATTTTTATGTAGGTTTTTATGCACTATTTTTTTTAGAATTTATCCATTATATAAGTTTCTTCTGAACCAATCTAGACAAATGGATGATACTTGATGAGGAGATTAATATGAGTATTATGTAGGTGGTCAATAATTTTTCTATTAGTTTTTGTTCTTTATAGACCAATTTATCATTCTGACTCCATTCGTAAAATCTGGTGTAACCCTGGAATTAAATTGGTTAATTAAATTATATGTAATTGGATCTATTTAGGATGCTTTTATGTTCATTTGAGATGTATTGGTGGGGTTTTTCTAACCTAGGTCCACCCATGGGGTGGTCCATATGAATTTACCTTGGTAATTATTTATTAAACCATCTATGGGATGTGTAATCATTCTTTCATTATTAGAGGAAGATTAATTTGTGATTAAATGGAATTGTATTTATTTCATAGGATATTTTCTACCTAATTTATATGTTAATAATGATCTTGTGTTCATAAATAAAAATTTGAAAAAATTTGGAAATTAATTGTTAAACTAAAGTGTTATTTTGAGATGTGTATTGTAGACCATGAGTGGGTATAGTCATTGGTTTCAGTAAAATTGTATTTTTGAAATGGTTATATGAGTGGGTATATTCATATTTACTGAATGGGTAAATGGTATGAAATAGTGAATAATTCTATAGATGACTTGGATGTTTCACCTTGGATATTGAATGATGTAGTAGATGACTTGGATTGAGTATGTTCCTTCGGTCTGGATTGCGGGGGATGCCTTTAGTATTTATACACCTTTCATCTGGATTTCTTGGACTCAAATATGCCATTTTCATTATTACTTTCTCCTAGGAATCCATCTTGTGTCAAACCATGTTTCCATCGTGATTGTTATGGGTCTCAACGAGGATGCCCTGTTCTTCTACCACATGTACCCAACCCTTATAAGTAAGACACATTTGGTAAAGGTCATGAACATAGTAAATGTGACATGTTTGTTTATATGAATTTTAAATGTATTTTCTATTTCTTCTGGTTGTATAGAATGACCATGGATTATATGGTTATGTGGTTTATACATAGAGGTCATGGTGATTAGTAATTTTTTCTTATATGTTCCTTGTATGGAGCTTGAATTTTTATTTGATGGGATCCTGGATAGGTAATTTTTTATAGCACTCTTAGTTGTAAAAATTCCATGGGACCATAACCTTTATTTACATCTTACCTATTTTACTTGGACACTACCCATATTTTATATTTCACTACCTAGAACTTCATAGATCATTTGGTGGATTCCTACTAGGATTTTATATCACTAATTTTTTTGGTCCATAATTGTGTAATTAAATAGAATTTTTGGATGTAGGTAGTGAAAATGGGAGCACCAACTGTTTGAGTGTGGATTTTTAAAAATTTTCAAGATCATGGGAGCACGGTATCGAGAATATTCTCATGATGTAGTTCAAAAATATCACATTTAGTGTTTTGATTTTTTGGACTCTTTCATTGTAGTGTACTACTATGTACCGTTTTTGTCTATTTTTTAGATAAATGTATCATCATAATTTTTTTATAAGAGGATATTATGGATTGTTATATATTCTTATATTGTTTAATAATTAGTTTTATGATTTTTATATCAGCATTTTCTAGTGACTATTATTTATCTTCCACTGTGTTACACTCTAGTAATGAGGGATAATTCTCCCAATAGGCACATTCTAGGCCCTTGATACTAATCGGTAGCCTCTAATGTTTTAGTATATTCACATGAGGCTATGTGACAAACCGGTCTTAGGGAACCGTTTAGTGGTATCTAGATATGGGATGTTAAAGGATTGTTGTGGAAGATTATGGGTTTTAGTATGTGTTTTCTAATGGGTTTTGTTACTATTTAAGAAGGGGAAATATGGTTGAGGATGTGGTGGTGGTGGATGAGATTTTCTTGAGGAAATTAAATTTTTTTGTGGTGGTCATGGGGGTTATTATCCTATAGTGTGTAGTAGTTGTTTCGGTGGTCATTTTGTTATTGTAGGGTTGTGTTTAGAAGCTTGAATATACGAAATATGTGGTTGTTAATAATTAATATTGAAACATTTGGGGCCTGAAATTGAGTAATATATGTACTATTAAACAAATATTTATGTTTTAATTGAATGGGTAAGGGTTGGGATAATTGTTTTTATGTATATCAAATTCGTTGACATTAAAAATGAGAATGAATGGAATAAAAAATATAATATAGTTAGAAAATAGTATATATGAAAATGATTAATATGCCAAAAAAATTGGATGAAATAAATGATTTTATTATTATTTTTGTATGAAATAGAGGGTCTGGTTGGTATTGTTGAAATGAAAATGGTTAGTAATTAATTGTAGTGATGTGGTGGTGACTATTATGGTAATCGATATAGTTTATTTAGTGTAAATACTTTTTTTGAGATTGTGTGTAACCATGAATATATGTTTAATCTTCATTGGGATTTCATACACACCCACCCATCTCAGATACCCATATCGATTCCAAAAGAAATTTATTTGGTTGTTTCCCTGAATATACATGTTTTTTAAGGAACCGGTGGGTGACAACTCCCTCTCCCACAATCTCCCCTCCAGGTGGAGTCTAGGATATTATGGATGATGTTATGATTCATGTGTTGTGATGGCCATATATTATAGTGGGATTGATGATGGGGTTATTAGTATGTGTTAGAGGTTTTGTTAAATTTTTGGAGTAATCAATGCTAAGAGGAGAGAATGAGGTCAATGTTTATCAGGTTCATGAGGCCATATATTTATGTGTAAATGAGGTACAATAATGATGTGCTGATATTTTTCTACAATGTGTATTGTTATGTAATATATGTTATGTGTTGATGATGATTATGTGGTTATGGTTCTAATTCATGAAATAGATATGTGGTTTTATGGATGTTATGGGAGTACTAATTAGTTCTTTTTGGTGTGTTGTGACAATGAAAACCCAGTTGGGATTGGATGCAGGGTACTATCTTGTTGTATTCTTTCACTATTTTATTATTATACATGGATGTGATATTGGGAGTGTTATCTATGAAGAGAATAGAAATTATTTAACCAAATTTAGGGAATATGTTTGTTCTATTATTTATTCATAAATTCATTATTACAATTATTCCATATTTTCAAGAGAATACATGACGAGGATCTTGCTAAGGGAACATGTATTGTCCCCATATAAATATGTTTGTAGGTATACATTTTCTGGATTCTATGATGGATTCAAATATTAAGATAAAAATTACTAGCTCATGTCTTGGTGTTGTTGTTAGAGTTTCTACCATATGATTTATTTTTTAACATATTATTTTAGAGTTATGTTTCTATAAGAGAATTCATATTTTTTATATCTCATGTTAATTTATTATTATTGTGTTTATTGGTGTTACTATATATATATATATATGTTCTATGAATTTTGATGGATATTCCTCATATACTTGTGATTTATACACTCAGTTATCATCCCTTTTCCATTCCCTATTACAGGAAGGCTTCATGAATTACTATTGTTCTCAATATTTACCAACAAGGGGTTTCTATTGATTATGGATCATAATTTATTATGTATATAATATCCTAAGTAAACTACACCTCTACATTTATGGGGTTTTTATATCTATTATTAGGGTAACTGTTTTAATATTATGTGTATGAGGTTTATGTCATTATTGTTTGTATCAATGTATGTCCAAGTTATTTTTTTGGATTTGGTTGGTTAATAGGATAGTAAATAGACCATAAATAAAATATACTGATTTTTTTCAAGTCATATGTCAAGCGACATGAGTGATTTATTTTTTATTCTGTATATGTTCATAAATTTAAATTTTTGTACTAATTAATTTTATTATTTTCATCCTTGAATATCATTATTTTAGTAAATATATGGAAATAGGAGGAATCTTTCCATCTACAAATTGGATGGGAAAGTAAAAATTTCCTAAATAGGTTACCTTCTATAATGGTAGTAGGAGTTGAAAACCACAGAGCTACTTTCTTAATAGGTTCACATTAAGAATAATAAATTGAGCTATATAGAGTACACAACTTCTTCAAAGAAGGATAAAATTATGTCTGAGGCATTTATGAGGAAATGATCACCTTAATTTTGGGGATTTTTTGATCCTTTAATCACATATCAATGGATTAATTAAATTGAAAAAGTATTTACTATACATAAAACCTCATAGAAAAAGAGATTTATCTTGTCCATTTATAACATAGAGGGTATAGTCGATTAGTGGTTGACACTAATCATGAATATAAATAATAAGGAAGGAATCAACATAGATGAATATGCTGAATTAAAGAAAATATGTTTCAATAAATACTTTCATCACACTCTCCACATTGAGATAGGGAGACAATTTTTTATACTTGAGTAATGCGGTGATAAATAAATTGGGTTACATGAATAATGCATCTCAATACTTGAATGTTATGCCTTTGGATTTTTCATTAATCAAAAATAAAAGAGATGAATATTTATTTAGTTTCATGAAACATGGTATTTTAAAAAATATAGTGATAAAAGAATTTGATAGGTGATAGGAAGAGTATATTGGAGTATAATTCAAGAGGTTCAACTGATAAAAACCATAGAGTGAATAAGATTCATCTTCCCAAATGTTAAAATCATGGGAATAATCACCTCGGAAGTTTTCAAAAAGGAATGAGGAAATGATTAAAGAGTTGAGAAAAGGTAATCATGATCATTAATAATGAGGAAACATGAAAAATATAATCAATTTATGAAAATTTCAATGAAGGAACATGATATCTTATAGTATGATATTGTTTTTACTAGAGTATTACATACATATGAAAAAATAAATTCTCTATACCCTTGGGACATTTAGTATTTTATAATATAATGATATCATAAAGGGTCAATAAGAATTTCATATTATATGAATTTGATGATTCATAGTTCCATAAATCATAAGTTATAATTCAATTGGAACATTTGTGATTCATTGAATGGAAATGCATCTCTAACATATTTGGTGATCATTAACTAGTTATTTCATAAGAAAAAATAGATGAGAGATTTACTAGTTGATTGTTACATGATATGTAATCATAAGCATTACATAATTTTTTTTGTAAATGTTAAAGTGAATTAATGGATCATGAATAATCCCTATAACATATCTAATGGAAACCAGGTTATTATTTTGGGTTTATATTATCATTAAGTTGAATAGGGTAGAAAATTTCCTCCTCATGAAGCTCTTGTTTTCTACCTTATATTCTTTTGAGATTATATAATTCCACAAAGGTTGAAAGGATGATGTCCATATTTTTTAGGAGATAAGATTAAATCTATGGATATACCACAAAGGGAAAAAGATTTAGGTTGTTACTAATTATTCCCAATTAAACAATAATTTATTAATAATAGTAGCATACTACAATGAAAGTTACGAAGTCTTCATTTTTGATATTAATTTAATTAATATTTAAATAGAATGGTTTTCTTGTGTTTAATGGTTTATAATTTCTTAATATACTTCAACTTATTGTTAATCATCCATTTGAAACCATTAAGTGGTATTAGAGATTTTACATGACTTTTTATTTTTTAAATCACCTTGAAAATGATGGTTTTTATAATTGTATTTCTTGTAGAGTTCTCTATCATAAAATATGATAAATATTTTTTTTCCATTATTATTGAATCACAATGTATGATATGGAGAAATTTTATCATCTGGATCCATAAAAATCCCTCAATTTAATGCAATTCATAATTTATCCAATCGTGATATTATACTTTACAATACCATTTTATTGACGGTTTTAAAAATAAAGAATTATAACTATTTTATGATATTGATGTGAATTGTAAAATAAAATTGATAAATAAGGGTTTTTAACATGATATGTATTATTTTTATTCTTATTATGTCTAGTTTTTCCATTGTTGAAAAACTAAAATAACCTTACATACAAAATATATCCTAATCAATGATAATTGTGTTTATCGAAAAATATGACTAATAGTGCTTAACACAGGTTAATTGTTACTTCCAATGTTTTTTACTCAATGATTCAACCAATATAATTAAATATGATTTTTGAAAAAAAATCCTAAAATTATATTATGAAATGATTTTATTATATATAATTTTTAAAAAAAATTATAATGAATGATAATTTTTAATAATAATTAATTTATAAAAGTTTTTATAATTTAATTAATTATAAAATTTTATAATTATTAATTAAATTTTAAAGAAGAATTTATTAACAAATATTATATAATATGAAGTGTTATTATTAAAATTAATTATTCAAAATTATATTTTTTGACATATAATTTAGATATAAATTTATTATAATTAAATTATATATGTAATTTATAAAAATATTATACATTTAAAAAAATAAGTTAAAATATAAAGTGTTCCTTTTTATAATTATGATTTTTTTGTGATATTTAATTTTAATCACTCAAATTAAATGGATCTAAATTAAAAATAATTTGAACATAATAAAAAGAGTAGTGATTAGCAATATGACCAAGGATTAAAAATAATATTAATAAGTAGTATTTAAATTATATAAAATTTTACACAACATAAATTAAAATATAAGAAGCATATATTTTATAAAATATCTTCATTTTAATGTAAATACCATGTAAATATTTTAATGAGGTCATATTAAAGAATACAAATTTTTGGTTATATTTATCTATATATTTAATGTACAAAATAAATTAATAAATGATTCATATTGTATATTTATGAACTATTCAGAAATGTTTATTATATGTTCGGAAAATCGATCAAATTTTTATTTTCATATTTAATTACATTTTAATATTCATATTTATTAAATGTCTATAATTTTTTTGTCACAACCAGGTTGAAAACCCATGGTGTTAATCAAGGTATAGAATATTAAAACAACGACCCCTTTGACCTAGTTTCATCACTAACCCAAACTACCTTCTCTCTTCTTCACAAAAAAATATATCTCAATGTTTGTGCATGCCTACAAAAATAATATATTTCTTGAGACAGAAAAATTCTACATGGTTCTGTTGGATGTGTACTAAATTTTACACCACCCCACCATGATGATGAATGTTATGTCTTGGTTGATATCTAAGCATGTTTTAACCTGAATGAGATTCAAGCAGGTGTTGTATCATTCTCCCACATTATTTCATTAGTTAAAAACCAACTATTTTGTTCCTTTATGGATGTATCATCTCATTCATTGATGACTTCTATGAATGAAAACTCCAACATGTCTAACATTTGAGAGGAATTAAATGACACTTGAACTTTTTTATACCAATGACTCCATTTATTCAATGAAGAGCATCAGTGATGCATATCAAAGCATTTGATTCTCTCATCTTATAGAATGTGTGTCTTTATTTTGATGATTTTATTCTAGCTGATTTTCTCTTTCATTCCCAAAGGTCATTCATCTCCCATTGAGGCTTATATCACCCTTTTGAGCATTTGGGGGTCCTCATGAATCTTTTTTCTATTCATTAGCCAACGTGTCCCCCTTATTAGATGTTGGTGTTAATTATAACCCTTTAATTTATTACACAATTATTCATGATTTATTAGATAACACTTCACATAATACACCACAAAAGAGAGCCTATTGCATTTTGGAATTTGGTATGCCACATAACAACATACAATATTGGTTATATATTCATTATTTAAAACATCCTTGATATTATTATATTATTAATTATTTCTTAAAAATGAATGGGTTAACATGGAGAAATAAATAATAAAATTATGAGTTATAAATCTTTATAAGGAAATAAACATAGGATAAAATGAATAAATTATTTCATGTTATACAATTGGAATTTCAAATGGGTCATAAAAGGGGTGAGAATTATAAATATAAAGAATGAGGAATGATATAACACGATAACATAAAGAAAACATGGGAATGTGGAAACAACATAAAAAATAACAACATAAGTACTAGTAATGGTTTCCACCAAGAAAAAATTACATAATGTTCTAACTATAACCCCATATGAACCATACATGGCATCCCCTAATACTAAAACATTGCCCAATTATTTGGAGCGCTATATGTGCGCACCAATCATAATTATATCTTGTACATGCATAAGTGTTCCATATATAACATATACCTAAGATCATATTTTGTTACACGTAAAAACATGATAATAGAGTCTAGAATACTTTCTTGTATTTCCCCAACAAATGAAGTAAATGTTCATAAAAATGAACACCCTGAATTGGAAATGGGTATGGGTATACATTGCACAACTCTTTGGTATGGAAAATTGCTTTGAAATTTTGGCAGCATAATGAGGGTAAATAGATGTCCATTATAGGGATTAATGAGACTGAAAAGAGTTTCTCTTCCTTTATAAATCATAGGAGTATTAATGTGGATATATTATAACATATCCCAAAATCAGGAATTGTAGATAAAAGGAATAAGATAATGAATGTGCTTCAATAAAGAAGATATGTAGAGGATCCCATACCTTGATAGAGTGATTCCAAAATACTAGGATGATCTTCATGAGAGAATAAGGGAACCATGAGAGGAGTATAGGGAGGGGATAATATAAAAATTACATGAAAAATGTATTTTATGGAGTAGGAATGGGAGTTTGGGTGGGTTTATATAAGAAAAGAGATGGGTGTTCTTTATTATTTATCAAATATAGGTTTTGGACTCTATATAATAAAGATAACAAGAAAAAAAAATTACCATTATTTTTGTTATGGTTTACACCAAAGAGGATTGGAATTAATTTTTTATATTTATAAGGTAATAACTTATTAATATATCACCCTTAATAATGTGTAAGTGAATGGAGTTTTAAATAATTGTTTTTCAAACGATAAAATATAATATTAGTTTTGGAGGATTGATAAAGGATTTTTATAATTAATAAAATAACCTCAAAACACATTTATTTAAATGGGAATCATATATTTTTTCATTAATTTATTTTATATTATTTAATACATCGCTTTTGGGTCATTGTAGTATCAAAATTCATACCTTATATCTATACAGTATTTAATTTTTACACAAAAATTCAATTGTCTCAAAAAATTATGAAAATCTCACCAATTTATGGTTTTGAAATTCTATTGAAAAAAATATATTTTAACCAAATAATTTTCTAAATATGTTAATTTTACTTTTTATAATAATAATCAACATTTATTGATAATTACTATGGAATTTTCTAATAATATTTTTTGAAAACATATAAAAATTATATTTTACATTATAAAATTATATTATAAACTATATATGATAAACATTATAAGATAATAATAATTTTTTGAAATATCATTAATTTCAATATTTTATTAATAATTCATGTGGAATTTCATATTATCCAAAAATAAAATTTGTGTTTTATCCTATAAAAATAAAAAACATTTATAGTGTAAAATTAATAATTAGTAAATATAATTACAATTTTAATGAATATACCTTTCAAATTTTCATATTCTTAGGGTTCGTATATAGAGACCTTTATTAGACAATCAAAAACCCTGAGGGTATGGTGAGTGATGGTCAGATTTTCTAGGGGTGGTCCGCGATACATAGTTAGGGTTGTGATATCAATGAGCATGAACTTATCTCATAAACGGTTCCACTCTAGATTATGTTGTTGGATATCAATGTGGGAATGGGAAAGAAAAAAACCCAATGATTCGACCTCCCATAGAACCACTGATAAATGGGAATCATAGGGTATAATCCTACTAGTTGATGCCACCACATCTTTTGTATGCGTTAGTTTGATTTTTAAAAACCCTTTATTTTTACGGATCATATGACCATTATTAATAAGCTATATAATCAACAGTTATGGTGGTTAATGACGTATGCCATAATAAAACCAAATAATTGCATGCGATTTCTGTAATCATATTAAATAATAGGACATTTAATTCAACCACAATGGGAATTTTATTAGTATAATCTTGGGTAGTTATAATATATTGCCTTAAAAAATATTGATCCTGATATTTTCATTTCACACACAAATATATATAAAGGTAACTTAGTTCCATCACCTATGCTAGTTCCCATGTCACTTCATCAAAAAAAATTTTCTACACACCACATTGACTAGGTGAAATTTCAGATTTCAGAGTATATTTTCTCAATGATATAAAATCATTACCGCCTTCTCCTCATATAAACGTTTATTCACCAATGGTACTACCTCAAGACTTAGTACATGTGAGGGGTCAAGTATATACATCCTCAATAGCGATACATGGAAAACAACATGTACTTGAGATAGGTTATGTGGAAGTTCCAGTATAAATACATTCACTCTGATGTGATCAATGTTATCAAATAGAAAATTGCATCTAGGAATAATCTTTCCCATCCATCCAAATATCATGGTTTTTTTACATGGAAATATGTTGAAGAATAAGTTTTATCCAACAAAAAAATATTGGTCTCACCTATGATTTTTATAAAAGATATATTCCATACTCTGGTCATCATTGATGTGATAATTAATGGTGTTGACATTTTCTACCAATTCCTCAACTATTTCAGGACCTACTAGATTACATTCACCAACATCATCCCTACATGAATGTGTTCTTCACCTCTACCCATAATTTTTTTATAGGGGGCCATTTGGAATCTTGAGTGGAATCTATTATGGTATGAGAACATGACCACAATAAGATGTTGATCCCATCCTCCTTTGAAGTCAATTAATCATTCCCTTAACACTTTCTTGATTGTTTGGATTATATTCTCAGATTGGCCATCCGTGTGAGGATGATAAGTCAGGTTGAAGTTCAAATCAGTATTTAGAGAATGTTTTAGACTCTTCTAGAACATGGACATATATCTTGGATCTCAATTAGATAAAGTAGATAGTGGTTTTCCATATTTCTCACCACTTCTCTAATATATATCCTTACAAGTGGACCAAGTGATAAATCATCCCAAATTACAATTATGTGAGAAGTATTTGTACGAAGATCCACCAAAAATCATATAACATTACTTCCCCTTACTTTCTTTAGAAAAACATTGAAATATTATATGGTTATGATTACTAATTTCCATATATGTATGTGTAATGGGTGCATTACCCCCCTTTGATTTTTTTCTTTTCATCCTACACATGACTAAATACAAGAACACTTGATATATATTCTGTGATCTCTTTTATCATATTGTCACACTAATAATGCTATCAGAGATCTAGAAACATATTTGTGATTTTTGGATGGATAGATAAGGTCGAGATATGTGCATCATCCAAAAAATCTTTATTTTACATTGTTTTTTATGGTACACATAGTCTTGACCTGATTATTACAACTCCATATTCAATAATTTTAAACTATATGATTTAATTTTTCTAATAGATACCACTTTTTCTCAATTATAATATAATCACTTTGATCATGCTGTATTTTCTCAAGAAGGAATGGTTGAAAAATCATTGTTTAAAGTATTGATGATGTCCCTTCCTTTAGAAATCTCATGTCTATCCTCTTCAATTATATGATGATCAGATCCTTATAAATTCAAATAAATGATAAATTTGTTAGAAACATTATACCTAGATAATCTTATACTTTATTTTATTTCCTAGGATGGTAGTGGATTAAGATGAAATAGTCCTTAACCATATCAATTCATCTTCACGTGCACATATTCAACTATTTTTTGGTTAATATATACTTGAGGCTCTATGATTCCATATAAATTTCGAAATTTTTACCAAAGAGGTAATGCTTATATATTTTCAAAGTGAAGATAACTATAGAAAACTTCATATCATGTGTTTGTTATTTTTTTCGTGAACTTTAAATTTCCTTGAAGTAGAGGCTATCACTATTTTATTCTTCATTATCACACATCCCAAGACCTAATCTGAAGCATCATTGTATACCACAAAAATTTACCCTCTTGAAGGTATCTAAAGTGCATGTTCACTAAAAACCCTCTTTTCCTTATCTATGAAGATCTCTTCACATTCACCGTCACAAAAAAAATTGAATCTCAAATGAATTAGCATTGATAGAGGGTTTTACAATCATGTTAAATTTCTCACAAATTGATGTTAATGCTCAGAAATTCCACGGAAACTACAAATTTCTATCAAATATGTTGGCCTTTTCCATCCTTTAGTTTATTGTTTCTCTAAATGGTCTACATATATACCATTTCATTTGATAATATTCCACATGTATGAGAATTCCTTCAACTAGAACTCACATTTTTTATACTATGAATAAATCTTTTCCATTCACAAGGTCATTTTCATAGTGCTGAGATGATCCAAGTGATCCTCCTTAAATTTTTCCTATATTTTAATATAATATTTATTTAATACTGCAAATATTTCATGTTAAAATTTAACTACACTATTGATAAATTCCATGATGATTGATGGGGTATTATTGAGTCTGGATGGAATTACAATGAACTCATAGTGTTTTTACCTTGTATGGAAAGAAGTTTTCAAGATATACCCCTTTCTCACCCTAACATGATAATATCCTAATTGAAGATGTACCATGGAGAATTGGGATCCACGTAGTCGATCGAACAAGTTATAAATCTTTTTTATAGGATACTTGTTCTATATTGTGATATTTTTGAGTTCATGATAATCAATTCAAAGGGGCATTGATCAAACCTTCTTCTTGATAATGAGGACTGCTGCACCCCAAGGTGAAGCACATGAGAATATGAACCCTTTTTTGGGAATCTTTTTTAGTTTTCTCTTCTACTCTTGAAGTTACACAAAATCAATTCTATATGGATTCATGGAAAATGTTAGTTCTCTAAATATAAGATCAATTTAAATGAAACCTATCCAGTAATAGTAGGATAAAGAAAATAATTCCTTTAACACATCCTCATATTACCTAATAATATTTATGTCTTCAAGGATGATATTTTATATATATTCTATCATTTGATCTGAATACACTTTATGATAGGGTTATAACATCCATTCCTGAGATATTGGTGCCAAAGAAGATTCATCTTGCACATTTCATTTTTACAAAATCGAAGGACAATTCTTGATTTGGATAGTTATTTACTTCTCTCAGAAATTTATGTTGTGTATGTATATGAAAATCCAATAATTACACAAAATTGAATCAAATTACACTATATGGAGTATCAAAAGATTCATTTGTATGTTCATCCCACAAATTTATACTTGGAAAGAGTTATATTCTTGGGATGTAATAATTTCACCATGTTGTGTTTTATGGATAACTCTACATCCTTATTATGTGCTATTATATGAATAGTTATACTAAACCTATGTAATATTATTTAATGCATAGAACCACAATAAAAAAATTATGCTCACTATTTTTGAATGAATAAATAGCGTAATTTTCACCACGTTAGTTTCAGGATCCACCTTAGTGTTTGTGATGAAATATTCTAAACCATTGTACCTTAGATGTTGTTGGAAATGATTGTATCCCACAACCCTTGTCATAGGGAAGTGATTCTCTTTTTATTATGTTTTTCATGTAGTTGAAACATTTGAAAATATGATGATGGTTGGTTAGATAATTCCTTTATTAAATTTTTTTGGTGGGTTTCTCTCATTAACAATCGCTAGCTAGTTTCACTTCCTTTCTAATCCTAAATCATTTCCCCATCCTAATTAGGAAATTTCAAGGGTTCTTTTTTCCACCCTTTTGACAAGTGGGATATTGATATTTCTTACCACCATTTTATTTTACTATCACACCACTATAATTAAACTATACTTTACACTTTCTATCCCCATGGGACCCTTGAGATTCACCATTCTCCATTCAGACTTTGAGGGAGCATCAAGCAATTTCCACCAAGGTATAAAAGTCCTAGATCACTAGGGATTTTCATATTCTATGCTTTAATTCACCAAATAAGTGGTCAAATTTTCATTTAGGGGTAACTATAATGTCATACTTTTTTCATGAATTTCTTGTAATGTTTTCCTCACATGCCAATATGGATTCATAATATTTTATATTAAGGGAAATTCAATCTTTTTCCATTTTAATTTAGAGAGTGCGAAGTAGAAATTTGTCAAGAATTTTTTTTGGAATTACTTACACCACATATCTTTGATGTCCTTCATAAGATATTTATTCAAGATCAATATCCACCACTGATCAGCTTCTCCCTCCCTACAACAGACATCCATTATAACCTTATATTGATCGAAACACTAAAAGATGGAGAAGATTTTTTCAATGGATTTGATTCATTTTTCTATAATTAAGGGATAAAATGATAGATTGAAACTTGCAATCATTTATTGAATAAAGGTATCAATTTTAGATTATTATTTCTTAGAGATAATTTATAGTTACTTTAGATTTTGGTTTCTATTCTGAACCTGAGTGAACAGAGAGTGTAACATAATTTTTTTTGAAATTCCTTCTCCCATATTGATTTTCATATCAGTTAGGAATTCATCACTTTTCCCTATATATTGATTGTTTACTTAATTACTCCTAAAATTGGTCTTTGGATAGTAGAAATTAAAAATTATACTTCTAGTATTGGAGGCCATAATCTTTCTATTTATTTTATGCATTTTTATACTAGGATGAGGGGTAACATACATGGCTCAAAAAAAATGATGCACTTTGGGCTAAATCATGACCTAAAGGACCATAAGGCATGTATACAAAGAAACACAAAACCATGAGGTCACAAAAAATATGACTCCACAAGATCTAACCCATCCATTTTTTATAAATTTCAAAAAAAACAATCATATGAAATACTGCACAACATGAAAAATCAATGTTCATAAATGCACGGTGTTGGGTCCTGAGGAAAAAATACACACCCTCTTGATCATGACAATATTAAAGCCTAGTAAATAATAAATGATAGCCCCAATACTCTTCTATTTCTTGCACTGGTGGAGAGAGTCGAATTTTTTCTATCTGTTCTAATAGGTTTGTCGTCAGCATCACTGCATGCCGAAGCGTAGCCACCACATTATCCGGGAAGCCCGTCGTCGACCATTTTCTACCACTGATACTGACTTTAAGGGCCCTTGTTGCACCGGAAACCTCTATATCCCATGTCTACCACCTTAAACAACATCACATAAGGAAAAACCACCATTTCCAACATAGAACCTTCATTTTCCACCACCATCTGTCCCGTAGACGTATGAGGCCTCCCACCTTCTCCGTAATGGCATTCAATGATGACCAAATCCACATAAGACCAACATTCATCCTAGTCCCCAACAATGGAAAACCACCATAGTACTGCACCACCCCAATGAATAAATGTGTTTAATCGAGAAACCCACCATCCACCCTTCAGAAAGAGGCCGAGCCAACAACGTCGAATGACCAAGGGAAAAAACCCCATATAGGGAGCCCCTAATAGAGGATCTCTTAAGTAAGATCGATCCATATATAATTAATAAAATTGATGTTTGGGAAGATTACTTTTAAACTATTAAACACATATAATGGAATCTAACTACATTAAATGGATAAATCATAAATGAAATTTATAGAAAACTATTTGAAATTATAGGGATTAATCATGTTATCTAGGATCTCTTTTCTAACATAGACTCATATGGGATTTTTTTTGGTTCAATCAATAATTTTTCATAAGAAGATTAGGATTATACTAAATCATATCCCCTAGGAGTGTCAACCCATTTGGGAATTAGGGCCCATTTTCGTGCACCCGTTCTCGATTGAGTCTACCACAATACTCTGTTTTTTGGTTTTACCCCAACATACAACTATGCCAGATCCATATCAAAATTTACTATTCGTGTTTGGAATCATTTTCTTGGGAACCAATTACACTATACATAACCAAAATTAATGTATTCATTCTTATTTTTAGTATTATCCCTAATTTTTTTATAGTTTTAAAATCTAAATCCAAAAAATACCTAAACATTGTTGGGACAAAGCTAGATGGATAAGTGTGAAACGTTTTCTGTTACAGAGTGTTGTCTTTTGTTTTCAAATAAGATAAATAAATTCAATTTGTAAAGGACTTGTAAAAAATGAAGATGCTTTGTAGATTTGTATTTTACAAATATCATAAGTTTTTGGAACTTGTGATGCAAGCCTTATGAAGGATAGGGGGAGTAAAGAAGTGTTTTTGGAAAAGGAAATAAAGGGGCACACAAGTCAAAAGTGGCGTGCAAGTATTGGCGCTCAAGTATTGGCACACAAGTTCATGTTGTGCACAAGTCATATTCCAACATCATCATATCAAAATATGAAAAAGGAAAGAAAGTGTCGTGCTAGTGATGGAAGGGAACACAAGTGATGAAGCGGCGTGCAAGTGATCGAGTGGCGCACAAGTTTTAGCATGCAAGTCAAGGGCGCGTAAGTCACAAAAATGCATATAAATTAATGACTAGCCTCATCATTTTTTAAGGCTCAATACATGGGAATTATCATTGAGCTCTGGGTGCGCAAGTAGAGAGTTGGGATCAGAAGTTGATGGTTAATTATAAGGTGCACAAGTAGGGTGGCGCGTAAGTCTTCCGCAGAAGTGTTTCCGTGCAAGTCTTCCACACAAGTATGCCGAGCAAGTCTGCCGCACAAGTATTTCCATTCACTTTGTGGTGCACAAGTTGCAGCACTCAAGAAGAGGTGTGCAGGTTGTAGGTGCACAAGTATAGGGCGTGCAAGTGGAAGTGGGTGTGGACAATGTTTTTCTCTAGGGGTTCCTGCCAGCTTCTGGGTAGGAAAGTGAAGAATTGCTTTGAAATATTTGATTTGTGTAAGCTCTTTAAGAAGAAATGATCCATTTTATTACCCTATTTGTGATAATAGGTAGAACACACACTATTGGATTGTTTTCAATGTGCTACACGAGTGTAAGGGTATATCCTACTCGTTTTATTCCACATCAAATGATTGTTTTCTAGTGGATTGTGTGGTTCTGGATTATTTCCGTACCATACCAAGGATGTAGCTACTATTGTTGAGTAGTGAACCCTGTAAATCTTGTGTTCCTGTGGTTGTGTGTGTTCAGGAGGGAAGAAACTCTTTAACTGGAGGCGAATTATGTTTCCAAAAAAATGGGGAAACTTAAAAAGTAAAAAATATATCACTGATTCACCTCCTCCCCCTCTCAGTAATACTTGGATCCTAACTGGGAACTTCAATTGGTATCAGAGGGAGGTTCACTTCATTTATTCTTAGCTGAAGTGTTTGAAGAGAAGTTGTGATGGAGAATCTAAAATGTGTGAACAGCAAAGCGATTCCGATTTTTGATAGAAGGAACTATCACATATAGAAGGACAGAATGAATCCTTATCTTATGTCACATGGATATGAAGTTCCACAAACTACAACATATGGATTTCCTACTATTGATGAAATGGTTACTCTTATTTTTGTCGATAATAAGAATCTTAATAATGATGGAAGAGCTAAAAATGCATTACTTTGATCTCATTCTGAGAGTGAATTTTTATGAGTGAAAGGTGTTGCTACACCCAAAAGAATCTGGGATAAAATGAAGAACATCTATGAAGGAAATACAAAAGTGGAGAAGGATAAACTACAAATTTGGAGACTGAAGTATGAAGACTTGAAAATGGGAGAATCTGAATCTGTTGGGGATTTAATTACCAGGATAAAAGATATTGTCAGCACAATCAGAGGTCTTGGTGAAATGTTGGAGGATTCTACAGTTGTCGAAGTGATCTAGAGAATTATACCAGAAAAATTTGATGCTAAAGTGTCTTTATTGGAAGATAGTGACCCTGAGAAATTATCTCTGGATGACTTACATAGCACTCTCAATGCTTATGAAATGAGAAGGGAGAAGGCTATGAAGTCCAAAAGAAAAAAAGATGGATAAATGTCATTCAAGGCTTCAAAAATAGAGAAGTCAAAGAAGATTCTTATTGAAGATGATGCTGGTGAATATTATTCTTAAGATGATGTATGTAAATATTTTGATGAAATTTTATCCTTGTTTTCTAAAAATGTGAAAAGAGGTACATGGAAGAACAAGGGAAAAATTCCCTTGATTTTTTTTGAATGTGGAGTTGTTGGTCACTTTGTGGCTAACTGTCCTCAAAAGAATAAAGTAGAAGACTGTGATGATGATGAGAGATGACCAAGAAGGTCATGGAAGAAACAAACCGACAAAGATAACTAATTTTTAATGGGGAAGGATAAAAAATTCATCAAATCGAAAAGAAGGAACTTTTTATCTAGATATGAAGAAGAAGATAGTGAAGATGAATCTAAGAAATCATTTACTGAGAAACTAGAGAGAATACCATTATTGCAGTAGTGAATAATAATGATTACGGGAGCAGCAGTTCTGAATAAGAAGAAACTCAACTTGAATATCATCTGAAAGAAGAGTTGAAAGAATTTTTAAAGAAGATCAGAAGGCCTGAGAATGAAAACAAAAATTTGATAAATGAAATTTCCAAATTAAACAATCAACAAGGTTTTCCTGAGGTGAAAATCAAGATGGAAAAAGAGAATAATGATCTAAATAATTCTCTTGAGAATGCAAAGAATATTAATGATCATGTTGAAGTAAAGTTGAAAGCAAAAGGTGAAGAGTTTGAACTCTTCCAACAAGAAACTTTACAAAGAAAAAGAAATGAATGTCAGTGTCAAACATTCTATCTCATAAGTTGGTGAATGTTCCATAAAGAATGAACCAATGAAGGGTACACAGAATTTACCTTCAAAAGTTGAGAGGAATGATGGAACTGGTTCTAATAGGAACAAATTTGGAAAGGCTATGTATGTTTCCAGATTCAGTAATGCTGAAAAATCAGAAGTACATAAATATCATATGTCAAGAAAAATTTCTACTACTTTGGGTACTGATTAGTTTGAACAGAAATCTGAGCTGAAAAGGAAAGTTACGATTGAAAACGGAAAGGTTGATGGTCAGCAGAGTTCTATTAATAAGGCTGTTTAAAATCATGTTCATAACTCCGGTCAGTATAGAAGTTTCAAAGGAAAATATTCATTCTCTGGTTACGGCTAGTATTGTGGTGGATTCGGACACACTGAAAACATGTGTTGGTTTAATCAACAACATTAAAACTATTCCAAAAGTTTTGAAAGACACAGATTGAGGGGGAGTCAATCCGTTCAAAATAGAAATTCTCCAAATAAATTTCAGAAGATATCTGAGAAGACTAGTGTGAACGTTGGGAATAGGTTCCAACCACTGGAAACTATTTGTGAAAGATGTGATCGACCTGGACATCTTTCCAAGGTCTGCCTTAGTGTGTTACCAGAGCAAAAAAATATTCTTAATAATTCACAAAAGCCAGAGTTCTTAAAAGCTAAAAGAGACAAGTCTGATAAGTCTGAAAATAAAGAGTGCATGGTTGTCTGGCCAGAACACATTGACATGGCTAGTAAATTGGATGAAGCACAATATAAAGTGAAGGAAAAGGAAGAAAAAAATCTGTTGTTGACGAAACTTCTTTGGAAGCTAAAAAAGCAGAACATCAATGGATTCTTGATAGTGGTCATTCCTCTCATATGATAGGAGATATAAAGCTTATGAAGAAAGTGAAAGACTTCAAAGAAGGAATAGCGACATTTGGAAATGATGAATATTTATGGATCAAAGGTGTTGGATCATACATTATTGGAAAAGACACGATGAAATCCAGGAAAACACTATATGTTGATGGGATGAAACATAACCTTTTAAGTGTGTCACAACTCTGTGATGAGAAAAAAGATGGATTTGTTGTGAAAAGTGAAAATGATGGAAATATAGTTACAAGAGGCCAACATACAAGAGGGAATCTATTCCAAGTTGGTGATGTGAAGAACTCTTGTTACATGAGTGGGGTGGATGAAAATAAATTATGGTATAAAAGGTAGGGGAACATGTGTTAGAGAAATATGTGCAAGTTACCAAAGCAAGATAGTGTTTGGGATATGCCTGATTTATTAAGAGAAAGAGATTGGTGATGCACTATTTGTGAGAAAATGAAGATAACTAATTCTATGCACAAGAGAGTTGAAATTCACTCAAAAAGACCCTTGTAACTAAGACACTCAGATATATGTCAACCAGTGACCATGAAATCTTCAAATGGAGATAATTACTTCATTACTTTCATTAATGATTTTACTCTCATTACTTGTGTTATGTACATGAGACATAAGTCAGATGCTCTGAAAATGTTTAAGAGTTTCAGAAGGAAAGTAGAAAAGGAATGTGAGTATTCAGTGAAGAAGTTGAGAACTGATAATGGTGGTGAGTATAATAATGATGAGTTTAAAATTTATCTTGAGAAACATGGAATTCGGCATGAGTTCAGTTCACCATACACACCTCAACAAAGTAGGGTGGTTGAATGAAAGAATCGAAGTCTGGTGGAAATGGGGAGAACTATGTTACTTGAACATAGTCTTTCTCATTATTATTAGAGGAAAGCCATGAGCACTACTGTGTATATTCCGAACTGATGTTTCTATAGGCCAAACTCAGATATGAATCCATAATAATTGTTCTCTGAAAAAACTCCAAGTCTGAAACACTTGAGAGTATTTAGGAGTCATTGTATTTTAAAGAAGAAAGGTGGAATACTAAGAAAGTTTTAGCAAAGAGGAGATGATGGGATTTTTCTTGGCTATTATCTAGAAGGAAGAGGATATAGATGCCTCAATAAATAAACTAGAAGAATTATTGATTCTTCAGATGTAAAAGTTGTTGAAAATGATGATAAAGAAAAGCAGTCATATGTTGATGTCGAAGTCGAGCAGGATAGAGAAGATTTTGTTAACAATTCTGATAACGCATCAGATTGTGTTAATCCTACTCAAGAAGAGGAATCCAACTCAAAGATATCAAGTGATGAGGATGGAGTTCAAGCAACTCATCCTAGGTTGAGGAAGAATGTGGAGGCTCAAAACATTATTGGAGATAAAAATCAGAGTGTCCAAAAAAGAAGAACAACAAATGCTATATCACATACTTAAAATTATTCAAATGTTGAACCGAATGTTGTAATTAAAGCATTTGAGAATCTAGAATGGGTTTATGATATGAATAAAGAGCTTGATCAGATAGAGAATAGTGATACTTGGGAACTTGTACCCAATCAGGACAATAAGAATATTATTGATACAAAGTGTGTTTTCCGAAACAAGATGAATGAAGATGGTAAAGTAATAAGAAACAAAGAAATATTGGTTTGCAAAGGTTATTCTCAAATTGAAGGAATTGATTTTCATGAAACCTTTTCTCTAGTGGAAATATTGGAAACAATCAGAATATTTCTTGCTATTGTTGCACAATGTGGTTACAAAATCCTTCAAATGGATGTAAAATCCACATTCTTGAATGGTGACCTTGACGAGGAAGTTTACCATGATCAACCTTGTGTATTTGATTTTAGAAAGGATGAATGTTATGTGTGTCGGTTGAAGAAGGCTTTATATGGGAAAAAACCAGGCTCCAAGAGCATGGTATTCTAAATTAGATACTTTCTTAAAGAAGATGAACTTTAAGAAAGGGAGTGTTGACAGTAATCTCTACATCAAAGAATGTCAGATGTTTTCACTGATCATTATTGTTTATGTAGATGATATTATATTTTCTGGAAATGATGAAAGATCATGTGAAAAAATAGCTGAGGAGATGAACAAGTTATTTGAGATGTCCATGCTGGTAGAAATGAAGTACTTTCTTGGGCTACAAATTTCACAGAATAAGAATCACATTTTTCTGTCTCAAGAAAAGTATGCTAAGGAACATCTGAAGATGTTTGGCATGGAAAATTCGAAACTATATTCCACACCAATTTCAGTGGGAACCAAGTTGTCTAAAGTTGGAGAAGGAAAGGAAGTTGATTAGAAAGAGTTTCAAAAGCTGATTAGAAGTCTCTTGTATTTGACTGCTTCAAGACCCGACATCGTATATGTTGTCACTTTATGTACATGAATTCAGAGTGCTCCTAAAGAATCACATTTGATTGCTGGAAAAAGATTTCTCAGATATATCAAAGGCACACAATTTTTTTGAATCAGGTATGATGGTTCTGGAAATATTGATATTTTCGGGTATTCTGATGCTGATTGGGCAGGAAATGTTGATGATCGAAGATGCACATCTGGTGGAGTTTTCTTTCTGGGGAAATGTTGTGTTAGTTGGCATACTAAGAAACAGAATTCAATAACTCTTAGCACAACTGAAGCTGAGTAGGTTGCTGCTACTCAAACTACAACTCGACTAATGTGAATAAAGACTCAGCTGGAAGATCTACTCGTTGAAATAAAGCTACCATTACTCTTGAGTTGTGATAATCAGAGTATAATCAATCTAACAAGAAATCCAGTACAACATTCTCATTCAAAACACATTGATATAAAGTACCACTTCATCAAAGTTCAAGGGGATAAGAATGAATTGAGGCTGGAGTATGTTCCTACATCTGAACAAGTTGCTGATATATTCACAAAACCGTTACTGAAGGAAGCATTTGCAAACTTGAGGTTGAACATGGGTGTCAAACCTCCTTATCATCAAGGTTAAGGTACGTGTTTTTGTACCCACTCTCATCTATCCATTGGATAGTGTTGTCAAGGGGGAGAATTGTTTCATAAATCTATCCTTATAGATGCATGCATGAAGGGGGAGTTGTGGGTAAGCTGTGAATGCAGCATGTATGTGTGTGAACTATTCTAACTATTTTTCAGAGTGGTTATAGGAAACAGTTTTCTTTTATAGTAATGTTGAAGAAGTGATGAATGCTGAAGTAAAATATTGAAATATGTTCTGAAGAAGGCTGAGGAGATACGATCATTCGATTTCATAGTCACTGCTTTTGGACAACATGGTTTTGGCGGTTAATAATTCTTGTTTCCTATAATGAGTTAGATCTGTTGGCTTAGAATTGTTGATAAGTAATTATTTTCTTAAGGTTACAAAGATCAGTGATTTATGAATCTTGGTTGACAACAAAATACAAAGGGGATGATTATTGGGACCAAGTTGGATGGATGAGGAAGTAAGAAAAGTTTGATGTTACAGAGTGTTGTCTTTTGTTGTCAAAGAATATAAATCAATTCACTTTGTAAAGGACTTGTAAACTATGACGATGCTTTTCTGATTTTTATTTCACAAATATCATAAGTTTGGAGAACTTGTGATGCAAGACTTATGAATTATAGGGGGAGTAAAGAAGTATTTTTGGCAGAGTAAAGAAAGGGGCACACAAGTCAAAAGTGGCATGCAAGTATTGGCATGCAAGTATTGGCATGCAAGTCATGGCACGCAAGTGCATGTTGCATGCAATTCATATTCCAACATCATCATATCAAAATATGAAAAAGGAAATAAAGTGTCACGCTAGTGATGAAAGGGCGCGCAAGTGATGAAGAAGCACACAAGTGATCGAGTGGTGCACAAGTATTGGCGTGCAAGTCAAGGTCGCACAAGTCACAAAAATGCTTATTAATAGATGACTAGCCTCCCCATTCTTTAAGGCTCATTACATGAGAATTATATTTGAGCTCTAGGCACGAAAGTAGAGAGTTGGGTGCTCAAGATGAGGGTTATTTATAAGGCGTGAAAGTAGGGTGGAATGTAAGTCTATTGCACAAGTGTTTCTACGGAAGTCTGCCGCGCAAGTTTGCCACACAAGTCTGTCACATCAGTCTTTTCGTGCAAGTTGTGGTGTGTAAGTTACAACATGCAAGAAGAGGCACGCAAGTTATAGGAATGCATGTACAGGGAACACAAGTGGAAGTGGGCATGCAAGCTGTTTTCTTCCAGGGGTTCCTTCCAGTTTCTGGGTAAGAAAGTGAAGAATTTCTTTGAAAGATTTGATTTGTGTAAGCTCATTAAGAAGCACTGATCCGTTTTATTACCCTATTTGTGCTAAAAGGGATCATATTCACTATTGGATAGTTTTCAAAGTGCTACATGAGTGTAAAGGTATATCCTACTCGTTGTATTCCACATAAAAGGATTGTTTTCTAGTGGATTTTTTGGTACTGGATTGTTTCCGTACCATACCAAGGACATAGCTACTCTTGTTGAGTAGCGAACCTTGTAAATCTTGTGTTCCTGTGGTTGTGTGTGTTCAGCAGGGAAGAAACACTATAACAAGAGGTGAAGGTTGTTTCAAAAAAAGGGGGAAACTTAAAAAGTAAAAAGATATCCCTGATTCACCCCTTCCCCTCTCAGTGATACTTGGATCCTAAATGGGAAATTCAAACTTACATTTGATACAAACTACGAACACCATTGTTTTTAATATACACTAATTCATGATTTAGTACAGAAGAGTAAAAAATTAAAAAAATTGAAAACCATGGAGTATATTGTCTTTTGGAATTATATAAATTACATAAAAACTCAAAATCAGGGTTGTAGAGACCCAATCTTGACGTACATGGACATTACATTACTTTTGCAGAATACTTAATACATAACAAAATCAAACACACAAGGACTGTAATAGTTTAGTGTCATTGGAAACATGGAAAAATAATCTTCGATTCCTGGTGAAAGATTTTCAACTTCTACTATAAGGATCTTCCCCTTTTGTTTTCCTAACTAAAACCATTATTTATATCCTAGGGAAAAGAGAACATAAAAAGGCTGAGCTCAAATGCTCAGTAAGGGTAAACATAGAAAACATAAAACAATCCATAAACATTTGAATGCAAAAACATGAACATAAAATCTAAACATCAAAATCTTGAGCAAAGACATAAATCTTGGATGTACATAAGGAATATATCAAAAAGGAACATCAATCATGATAAAATAGCATGGGAATAAAACATGTAATTGTGGAAAACCATTAAGCACATGATATTATTTCCATAGTATCCAGGCATTTCTTCCAAGACCATCTTAGTGGAGAAAGTCTCTTTCTGAATCGAGTTCACTCCTCGTTCCAGTCCTGTATCACTGAACCAGATTAACTTACCATTCAACCCATGTCTACCTCATGTGATATAAATCCTTACCCAATGCATTGGAGGGAGATATAGGTCCCACCCATCTCATAATGAAATCATTATTTCATGTGCCTTAAAATAAACACACATCATTCATAATAACCCAACAAATAAAGTCTGTTTCATAAGCATCATCCCATCATAACATAATCCATATAAAAGAAATGGATATCATTTCATCATAAGAAAAATCAAAACATGTAAATAATAGATACATTATAATTGAAACATAAACATACTAAATAATTTCATCTTAGATGGAAAATAGTTTTGATAAAAGACTTGAAATGAATTCTTGAGTTAAATATCGTTTCTTCTTCAAAATCATTTTATTTTCTCAAAATTCCATTAAATTTTAAATGAAAAGGATTTTGGTGAAAATAATCATAAACTTTTGTAGAGTATGCTTCACGAAAACTAGACGTTATGAAACCGTAAAAATCCATTCATGCCATATAAGTTTAAAAAAACATCCTCCTCATACTTTTGCCTGAAAAAGTCAAAACGTTCCTCATATTGTAAACAAAAGAAATATTCTTTCCATAAAAAAATGTAAAAGTAAAAGTGGGGTAAAAATGACTTTAAACATACAAGGAAGAATATTAAAAACTTTATGAAAAACATTTTTATGGAAATTGATGAAAAATATAACCCCAGTAAATACTAACGTATAAGAAATCTTGGATAAAAATGAGATTACAAAATTATCCCTTACCATTGGTCCGATATGCTTTATACGTATCCGAACCTCCTGTATAATGATTTAAATAATTTCATTTACTTATTACAGAATCATATTCATTATTATGATATTATATATGGTTCAATTAACTTTTTATTACCCGTTCTTTTGTAAATTCCATGTTAAAGCAGCGTTTTGGTAAAATCGTTTTATTTATCATACGTGTTTGGAATTGTTGTTCTTGATATTATTATTACTTATGTCATGATTTAATTACTTCATGAAGGTAAATAATGATATATATATATCATATATATTCGGTATATATATATATAATAGATAGATGAATGAAATAAAATACACCGATCATGGAGATGGTAGGCTTATGTACGCATGAACGTTGTTTTCCTTTCATTATTGACTTGAATGAAAGTAAGTAGATGACATATATATATACATAAATCCAGTAGATTTATTATTTCATATATTTCATTATTATTCATTATATAAACTTTATAATCATTCTTTAATTGGTAACATGGAGAATGAATCTCATCGCATCGTGGAGACGGTAATCGGTACGTACGCACGAGCGATGATATCATTCCCATAATTATTGAATGGAATTGGAGTGTAAGATATAATATCTCAGAATTAGTATGATGATATAAAAACCATATATAGTTATTCATTACACCATTATACCCATCCAAGTAAGGTGGTGGTGGAAAAACATATTACACCACGATGTGGAGACGGTATTCTGTACGTACACACGCGCAGTGATTTTGTTTTCAGTAGGATGGATAGAAGGTGAAATGGGGTTGTATAATATTTATAATGACATATCAGTATATTAGTGATACTAAAGTTATTACTTTATAATGAAACAAATAATGAAGAAGAAGTTGAAGAAGAAAGAAACTTGAAAGAATCGGTAGAAGAGATTACCTCTTCTTCGACACACCTCTTTTAAGATTCCTCTTAAGGCACTAGAGTTGGTCCTTTGAGGAGACTAGAACCTATATAATATTTCTAGTGATGTTTAGAAGGGAAATTTATAGAGTTTGGACAATCTGGAAGGCTCAAAAATGTGTAAAGAGAAGAGGTAGGAGGTGCCCTTTTATAAGGGAGGAGAGGGGAACTTTATGAAAAACATAAAATATTATTTTATAATAAAGTCATATTCGGTTTATAGTGGCTCCAAAGTGACTTATTTCAAAGATAAAGTGGGTATGGGTTGCATTCCTCTCAACCAATAGGTTTTATACAAGTTTATCTTTCCATTTTAACCTTATCATTTAGATTTAACTCTAAGTTAAATAAATTAACTTTTACCGTGTTTTCTTGTTTTCTTACACTATATGGTTAATAAACTTAATATAACAAGCCAAAAGAAGCCCAAGTGGTTCATTATTAATATATATATATAACCTTATCTATGTCATTTTGATGAAACTTATATTTTTAGGACTAGAATAACAATTAATAATATAATATTTGTTTTAAAAACAATTTTAGGTCAATTTTGACAGTATTTGGTAATTGATTTTTGTGAAAATCATAACAGCATGATTATTTAGAAAAAAGTTAATTGAATCAATAATAACATGTCATATTAACCTAAAAATTAGTGTAATTCATAAAAAGTCTCAAATTACATTTATTTGGGTATTTATAACATCAATTATGTTAATATTTCATTAAAAAGGTAATTATTGCATCATCATTGTGTCATATATAAATTAAACTATTTAATTTATAAATTTTTTAAATAAATTAAAATTATGTTAGAAATAGTTTTAAATTTCTAATTAATATTTATAGTTAAACTTATATTTTGTATAACCCAATATTAAAAATTTTTTAGTCATTAAACTTTCATTTTAACTATTTTAGCTCTTCTTTAAAGAAAATAATAATAAATGTCCGAATCTTATCCAAGCGGACCTAAAGGGTAATATTTTATGCCTAAGGTTGTTTTTCTTTGAATTACACTTATCCAATATATTTAGGACATCTTTTAGGGTAATAATAATATCATATTTACCCTTAATTACCCGATTTACTTTTAACCGTGGTAAATAAAAGTAAAAAGTTACTATTTACCAAAAATTATTTTTATCTTATTGAACCAAATTTTACTCGACAATATTAACCATGTCTCTCGGATTTCCAAAATTTCACAAATAGAAGCGGTAAAATTATATTTTAGGTAAATTTGTAAAAAGCACCTAGGAGGTAGGTAAAAGACGGTGAAAATATCAATAAAATTTTTATATATCTAAAATTATTATAAAATGACTCCAATGAATTACATTGAACTTATATAAATATTATGTATCAATTTTGACATAAAATAAAATTAAATAAAAAATCATTATTTAAATAAAAAGTCTGTTATTAAATAGTAACCAAATGTTTTCACTATTCATCAAAAATTGAAAGTTTTTAGAAAAATACCAAAAATTTACCATAAACTAATTTCGATATTCCAAATCCAAAAATGAAGTCTACTTTTAAAGATAAAATTTATAAAATTTCAAAAATTCAGTATTACTATTCATAACGGCTAGTTCATAATAATACTATAATAGTATCCCATTTAGTGAAACTCGGTATTGCGTACTACACACACTATCGAAGAAGGTCTTGATTGCGTGTAATGCAAGCCATGTTAGGGATGCGTGTAGTGAAAGCTCTGTTTGGTGTTGTGTATAAAATAATCAAAACATATTTCATTTATACATTATAAAAAATCTATACTAAATGTTGCGTAGAATAACTTCCATCAAACGAACTTGAAATTGTCTGTAACATGATCCAAGATTAGGGTTGCATATACTGTAAGCTAATACGGTGTTGCGTATAGCGCAAGATAATCATGGTTTAGCGTACAACAGAAGGTATGAAAGAAATTAAAAAGAATATATCTTATAAAATCTTGAGGTGTTACATTCTACCCCCCTTAAAATGAATTTCTCCCTCGAAATTCGTTAGGGTTATAAATCGTTAACTACATGAAAGTTTCTTTCATAGAAACCTACATCGTAAAAAGGAATACTAAAACTTAATTTTAAAAACAAATGTATGAAATGTAACGGTTATCCAAATTAACTTATCCCTGGGTTTCTACAAAGGATAACATAGGTGAAAATATGGATATTAAAGAGAAATCTAACCATCAATTTCTGATGGAGAGTGGTAGAGAACATGGCTATGAAAAAGACAATAATCACAAAGCCATAAGTTTGTGATGATCTAAGGTACCATCTGATTCATCATATATCAGAGTACTAGGACAACATTTTTGGTTTTCAAGATCATTTCCCTAATGTTGATGAACTTTTACATATGGAGAAATACTTACTTGATTTCAGTATAATTTCATTGTTGGTCATTCCATGAACAATTTCCACTTTATCTCTATTTAAATAAGTGAACTTGAATTTTTCATTCATGAAGTGTTAGCAGATCATGCGATAGAATGATAGTTATCCCATCCGTTTCTATCAAAAAAGGATAGCATAGGTTATTAAATTTACATAAGTCCATCTACGGTGAGATTAATCATATATGATTCCAAAAATGTACTTATACATCATCTATCATACCACTTAATAAAATAAAACTAGTTTCTACTAACCTGGGACTTCCTGTAGGCCAGTGGTAGGCAATAAAGGCCTGCCCCACTTCAGTTGTGGGTTCGATTCCCGCAACCTTGTCCGACGCGATGGTTTGTCGCCCGTCTTACTGGTTGTCCTTTTTTCTAAAACTACAGTATTATAACATTATAGAAATAATATCGAAAAAGGTTATAGCCTTAAACAATACTATCTGATGTCCAAATTAATCCATTCTAATCTTTAGGGTTATCCAAAATACTTCTATCCAATCTCATAGGGTAATACAAACGATTACTAGAAATGTCATCTACCGAGAATGTAAAAAACATTATCTATCATGATATATCTTGTTGGTCACATTCTAAACATGTGAATAACTTAATCATGTATTCTCTTGAAAAATGAATACCCATTGAACATTAGTGACAACATGAATGCTGTCAAAAGTTAACTCTTTCCACACACCAAAATCCCAAAATTTCTATATACTCAAACCATGATATCACTGTGTCCTTATATTAGTCATGAGATCATTAATACTATCAAACATATTATTTTCTCCTTATCCCTTCATTATGTGCATATCATATGATTTCCAAAAATATTTCAATCACTTTTCATGGTTACTGGTACCATATTCTTATAGAAAACCACAATGGACCAATACATATATATTTCAATATACTTTAAAAGTACCTCAATAACATTATTATTGAATTCCAATACATAAGACCTTCAATCCATCCTCTTCAATGATTGGCATAGAATTGGTCCTTCCTCGATTTAGAAGTAACTTCTAAGGTCAGGGCATTGAGTTGGGTAATGCACTTGTTCTCCACAGATAAGACATTGGACTCCATAACAATCTCTCACACTATGACCCTTTTCTCTATATAGATAACATCTTCCCCTCCATTTGAGGTATCCCTCAAGGTTTTCTTCCCTTCTTTAGAAATATCAATATTCCTTTATCTATGCTCCTCACCATGCGAACATGCATAAAATTCCATCTTCCTCTTATTTGATGACTTGGGAATACAACTAAAGTTCACCTTGTTAATAATATGTCGAGATGACTGATTCAGAATAATCATAATATCTTTTTCTTGAGGCGTTGCACGATTTTTTTCATCATAGTCACCAATTTTTCCATTCGAATCAACGTTAACTGAATTCCTTCTCGGTCCCTCAATTGACTAAGACCAGAAACTATAGTGTAAGAAATAGTTAAAATAACGAGGAACCACATAATCATAAAAATTCACTAATGGGATGTCTAACATATCAAAAATTCTTTAATACAGGACACCTTAGGTTCACCCTAGGTTATTCATGATCGTCCAAATAATTCAAGGACTCTATCCTATACATATACTTAACCTTAGGGATATCCCTATACATACCTTAGAAATAGATCAAGGGATTTAACTAATGTTTTCGCATCCTAGTTTCCAAAGGATAACTAAACCATTCCTCTGATACCAACTGTAGAGACCCAATCTTGACGTACATGGACATTACATTACTTTTTCGGAATACTTAATACATAAAAAAATCAAACACACAAGGACTGTAACAATTTAGTGTCTTTGGAAACTTGGAAAAATAATCTTCTAATCAAGGTGAAAGATCTTCAATATCTCCCATAAGGATCTTCCCCTTTGGTTTTCTTAAATAAAACCTTGATTTATATCTTGGGGAAAGAAAACATAAAAAGGGTGAGCTAAAATTCTCAGTAAGGGTAATCATAGAGAACATAAAACAATCCATAAACATTTGAATGCAAAAACATGAACATAAAATCTAAACATCAAAATATTGAGCAAAGACATAAATCTTGGAAGTACGTAAGGCATATATCATAAAGAAACATCAATCATGATATAATAGCATGGGAATTAAACATGTAATTTTGGAAAACCATTAAGCATATGATATGATTTCCATAGTATCCAAGGCATTGCTTCCAAGAACATCTTAGTGGACAAAGTCCTTTTCTGAATCGAGTTCACTCCTCGTTCTAGTCCTCTATCACTGAACATGATTAACTTACCATTCCAACCATGTCTATCTCATGAGATATAAATCTTTACCCAATGCATTGGAGGGAGATATAGGTCCCAACCATCTCATAATGAAATCATTCTTTCATGTGCCACAAAATATACAAACATCATTCATAATAACCCAACTAATAAAGTGGGTTTCATAAACATCATCCCATCATAACATAATCTATATAAAAAAATGGATATCATTTCATCATAAGAAAAATAAAACCATGTAAATAATATAGAAATAATAATTGAAACATAAACATACTAAATAAGTTAATCTTATATGGAAAATAGTTGTGATAAAACACATCAAATGAATTCTTGCGGAAAATATCCTTTCTTCTTCAAAATCATTTTATTTTCTCAAAATTCCATGACATTTTAAAAGAGAAGGATTTTTTTTTAAAATAATTATGAAATTTTTTAGAGGATTTTTCATGAAAATTAATCATTATGAAACCATAAAAATTCCTTCATGCCGTATAAGTATTAAAAAAACATTTTCCTCGTACTTTTTCTACAAAAAGTCAAAAAGTTCCTCATATGGTAAACAAAAGAAAGATTCTTTCCATAACACAATGCAAAAGTCAAAGAGGGGTAAAAATGTCTTTAAAAATAAATGAAAAAATATTAAACACTTTATGAAAAACATTTTTATGTACATGGATGAAAAATTTAACCCCAGTAAATACTTACATATAAGCAATCTCGGATAAAAATGAGATTGAAAAATTATCCATTACCTTAGGTCCGATATGCTTCGTACGTATCTGAACCTCCTGTATAATGATTTAAATAATTTCATTTAATTATTACAGAATCAAATTAATTTTTATGATATCATATATGGTTACCTTATGACTTTATATTACCCGTTCTTTTGTAAATTCCATGTTAAAGCAGCGTTTTGGGTAAAATTGTTTTATTTATCGTACATGTTTGGAATTGTTATGCTAGATATTATTATTACTTATATCATGATTTACTTACTTCCAGAATATAAATAATGATTTATATATCATATATATTTAGTATATATATATATAATATACAGATTAACAAAATGAAATACACCGTTAATGGAGACGGTAGGCCATACGTACGCATGAACACATTTTTCCTTTCCTTATTAACTTGAATGGAAGTAAGTATATGACATATACACACACACATAAATTTATTATCTTTATTATGTCATATATTTCATTATTTTTCATTATATATACTTTATAATAATTCTTGAATTTTTAACATGGAGAATGAATCTCATCGCGTCGTGGAGACGGTAATCCGTACGTATGCACGAGCGATGATATCATTCCCATAATTATTGAATAGAATTGGAGTGGATGATATAATATCTCAGAATAATTATGATTTTATAATAACCATATATAGTTATTCTTTACACCATTATACCCATACAAGTAAGGTGGTGGTTGAAAAACATATTACACCACGGCATGGAGACGATATTCCGTACGTACACATGCGTGGTTATTTCATTTTCTATAGGATGAATATAAGGTGAAATGGGGTTGTTTCATATTTATAATAACATATAAGTATATTAGTGATACTGATGTTATTACTTTATAATGAAACATCTAAATAAGAAGAAGATGAAGAAGAAATAAACTTGAAATAATCAGAAGAAGAGATTACCTCTTCTTCGACGCACCACTTTTAAGCTTCCTCTTAAGGCACTAGAGTTGGTCTTTTTAGGAGACCAGAACCTATATAATGTTTCTAGGGAAGTTGAAAAGGAAACTTTTCAGGGGTTGGTCGAGCTTGAAGGCCCAAAATTGTGTGAAGAGAAGAGGGAGGAGGTGCCCTTTTATAAGGGAGGAGAGGGGCACTTAGGGAAATACTAAAAATATTATTTTATAATAAAGTCATATTCGGGTTATAGTGGCTCAAAAGTGACTTATTTCGAAGCTAAAGTGGGGATGCATCGAAATAATCTCAACCAATAGGTTTTATACAAGTTTAGGTTACCATTTTAACCTTATCATTTAGATTTAACTCTATGTTAAATAATTTACCTTTTATCGTGTCTTCTTATTTTCTTACACTATATGGTTAATAATTATAGTATAACAAGACAAACAAACCCTAAGTGGTTAATTATTAATATATATAACCTTATATAAGTCATTTGGATGAACCATAGATTTTTAGGAATATAATAAAAATTAATAATATAATATTTGTTTTAAAAACTATTTTATGTCGATTTCGACACTATTTGGTAATTTATTTTTGAGCAAATCATAACTACATGATTAGTTAGAAAAAAGTTAATTTAATCAATACTAACATGTCATATTAACCTAAATATTAGTTTAATTCATAAAAAGTCTCAAATTAAATTTATTTGGGTATTTATAACATCAATTATGTTAATATTTCATTAATAAGGTAATTATTGCATCATCATTGTGTGATAAAGAAATTAAATTATTTAATGTCTAAAATTTATAAATAAAATACCATTATGTATGAAATATTTTTATCTTTATAATTAAAATTTATAGTTTAATTTATCTTATGTACAAACCTATATTAAAATTTTTTTAGTTATTAAACTTTGATTTTAACTATTTTAACTCCTCTTTAAATAAAATAATAATAAATGTACTAATATAATCCAAGTGGACCTAAAGGGTAATATTTTATTACTAAGTTTTTTTTGGTCAAATTACACTTATCCAATAGAATTAGAAAATCTGTTAGGGTAATAATAATATCTTTTTTACCCTTAGTTACCGTATTGACTTTTAACCGTGGTAAATAAATGTACAAAGTTACTATTCACCCTAAAAAAATCAACTTATTGAACCACATTTTACTCCTTGATATTAAAAGTGTCTCTCGGATTTTAGAAATTCCACTCACAGAAGTGGTAAAATTAAGTTTTATGTAAATTATCAAAAAGCACCTAGGAGGTAGGTAAAAGACGGTGAAAAGTTCAAAAAAAAATTATATATCTAAAATTATTATAAAATGACTCCAATGAATTACATTGAACATATATAGGTATTATGAATCAATTTTGACTTAAAATAAATTTAAATAAAATAAATAATTATTTAAATAAAAAGCCGGTTTTTAAATAGTAACCTAGTATTTTCACTATTTATCAAAAATTGAAAGTTTTCAGAAAAATACCAAAAATTTAGGCTAGGATAATTTCGATATTCCGAATCCAAAAATGAAGTCCATTTTTAAAGATAATTTTTTTAAAATTTCAAAAAAGTGTATACTACTATTCATAACAGCTAGTTCATAATAATATTATAATATTATCTCATTTAGTGAAACTCGGTATTACGTACTACACATGCTATCAAAGAAGGTCTTGATTCCATGTAACGCAAGACAAGTCAGGGATACGTGTAGTGAAAGCTCTGTTTGGTGTTGCGTATAACATAATCAAAACTTATTTCATTTATACATTAAACAAAATCTATAATTAATGTTGTGTAGAATATCTTCTATCAAATGAACTTTAAATTGTTTGTAACACGATCCAAGATTAGTGTTGTGTATACTGCAAGATAATATGATGTTGTGTATAGTGAAAGATAATCTTGGTGTATCGTACAATAGAAGGTATGAAAGAAATTAAAAAGAATATATCTTATAAAATCTCAGGGTGTTACAATGGTACATTGACATTATTAAAAACATCCTTATCATGCTCATATTATTCCTTCAATCTTCAAACTGCGTGGGACAACTTGAGGAAATACAGAATAAATGGGTGAGAAATAAATCCCAGTATGGGGATAAAAATTTAATAACATGAATAAAGTATTATATGATATACAATAGGATTTTCATTGTTACATAAATGTGCTAAGAATCATAAACATGAACATTAATGAAAAAATATATCATGATAATATAAAGACAACATGAGAATGTGGAAGAAACATAATACAATTCCATAATAAGAATAATCAATATCAGAAACCAATAAAACATATCATAATGTTATTATGATAACATCGTACACACCATACAAAGAATATCATGAGGCCAAAACATTACCCATTTCATTAGAGTGCTATTGGGGTGAACCCATCATAATCATACCACGTACATGCATAGGTGTACCACATTGATCATATACAAACCGACATAATTCATCACATTTAATCCCGTGATAATGGAGTGTGATTGAATAAATTCATGTCTCAAATCCGAGAAGTTTATGTGCATAAAGAAAAAACCTCGTGATAGGAAATCAGTTAGGGTGTTCACCACACAATTGTTTGGCATTGAAAATCATAGTGAAATTTCAACAGTATAACAGGGGCACATAATTTTTCATGGGATGGATTAATGAGTGTGAAACGAGTATCTTGTAATTTATAATTAAAAAGGTAAATAGATGGGATATGGAAGAAGATATCCCAACATTAGGAAATCTATATAAAATTCATAAGATATTGAAATGCCTGAAGAAAGTGGTGAAGGACATGATCCTTTACCATGAGAGATTGATTCCAAAATCATGGGATAATCTTTTTAAGAGCTAATGAAACATTGGGAGAAACCTAGAAAGATTAGGGTACATTAAGGAAGTTCTAAAATATTTTCGAGTGAAGAGGAATGGGATATTTTATGGGATTATATAGGAAAAGAGGGGGAGTTATTTTTTAGTTCCCAACCTTAGGTTTTGGACTCATTATAAAAAATTAAATGAAAACCAAGTAATGTACATTGGTTTTTTCTCATGGTTTATATCATATTGTATTTTTTTCATTAAATTATATGTAAAAAGTACAAAACCTATAAAAATTACCCTTAGTGATGTATAAGTGAGTCCTATTCTAAAATAAATGACATTAAAACCATAAAATATTATATAGGTTTTTTAGGAATAATAATATATCTATAAAATTAATCAAATAGCATAATAACATATTAATTTAAAGGGGAAAAATATATTTGGTAATGGATACCTTTTAGAGTATGATTATTATACTTTTGGGTCATTATGATGACTTCATACATACCATATATTTGTATTGTATATATTTTTTACCAAAAAACGTGACTGTCTTAATTTTTTTTGAAAAAATCACCGTTGGATAATTTAAAAATTATGATTCCAAAAATATTTTTTTATTTAATAGAAATAATTTTATAAATATATTAATTTCCAAATTTAAAATAATAATTGACATGTACTGAGAAATATATGTACTGTTTTTACAATATTAGTTTTTAAATCATTATAATGTTTGTATGACTTTAGAAAAATATATTATCAACTATAAAAAATAAATTTTATGTAATAATACTATTTTATTAATATATTATTATTAAAAAAAATTATTAACTCATCAAAAATAATTTCATATTACCAAAAAATAAAATTTGTCTATTATCATATCAAAAAAAGTAAAATTAAAATGTAAAAACAATAAGAAGTGAATCTATTTATTATTCAATTGAACTTACAATATATATATATATATATCAAAATTCATGGGATACTAATCCATATAACATTTTTCACAATAAAACTCTATGAGGGTATGGTTCATGATGGTGATATATTCATGGTGTGGTTTGGCATCCTGGTTTGGGTTTTGAGGATGAAGAGTTTTAAGTTCTCTCATAAATGGTTTTTCTTGTGATTTAGTTATTGGGTCTTGGCATGGGATTGGTCAGTGTAAAATCCAAGTGATTATATATACATTTCAATCTCCAATAAATGGGCTTAATTTGGTACGCTATTACTAGTTGAGTCCATCAATTCCATTGTCTATGTCGATTGGATTTGTCAAAACCCTTTATTTATACTGATCATATTATAAATGTTCAACGACAACATTATAAATGGTAGATATGATTAATGGTATTCTATATATGATATGATATAATTAAACTAATGAATTTAATTTTTTTTTTCATATAACCATAATAAATATTGGGGAATTTAATTTAGTCACAAAGGGAATTTTATTTATAGAATTTAGGGTCATTACAAAATTCATCTGCAGCTCCTTGTGATCATCATTAATGAAATTTTAATGAAGAACAAGGACAAATAGGGAATATTTTTTGTCATATTAGGTATTTCATTTGTATATACTACTTTTCAAATGAAAATACATTTTTTATTCTTCGGGATAGATTCACCTATTTTTTAGGTTTTCTACTATTATTAAGGGTCATATGAGGATCCAAAGTAACCCACATGTGGTATCAAGGTGAGTTTCTTCAAGGATTAAACATATTAATATTAGTTTTTATAAACAATATCACCATCACCATGATATAAAATTTAGTATGGTCAATTTTTTGATGTCATTAAAGGCCTGGTTCATTGTCAACATAAAATAGTGACAACTATGGCAGTTTTAAAATGTCTCGTTCAATAACACCCTAACATAATAATGATCTTGTTGGTTCATCACTAGAATTATATAAGTAATAAAGCCTGATTAATGATGATTTGTTCCCTGTGTTATTTTAAAATATTAAACTCACATAGAACAAATTTAAAATGGTCAGATATTGGGCACCACAATGTTTTTGAAACTATGGGGAAGAATAAAAAGGTTTAAAAATTAGATTTTACTGTTTTGATATAAATTGTTCATAAAATGTGCATAATTAAATATGAATGGTAATTTAAGATATTTTAATATACAAAAGGTTTATAAATTAATAAATTATAAGTTAAATTAAATTGATAAAAAATTACAATCATTTGAAATATTGATAAATATTATATATTAATCATTAAAAATAATTTTCTATAATTATATGGTTTATATTTTGATCCATAAATAATATGGTTTTATTGAAAATCATAGTAATTAATTTATAAATATCCATACTCAATCCTTTTTTAAATTCATCTTTTGTTATGTGGGAACATTCAGAAAAAAATTCGATTCATGCATTCCCCCAACTCTAAATAACAATTTCGAATTTCGAAATTAAAAAAAATCATCACCACCATGGGCCCCATATCACCTCACATCGTGCACCCTAAAAAAAATTAGTACCATCCTTGACACTAGTTGACTAGTAAGAGATACCCACTAGAATACATCACCACCACATTAAATAAAATATTAAATAACAACACAGACAATCAGAACCAAGAATATCACCATATGACCACTATAATGATCAATACCAGTGGGGACCCAGAAACATAGATAAATCCACAACGAGAGACACCAAAATTAATGTTTTTGACTTCTTGAACAACACATAACAAAAAATACAAAACAACCATTAGTATGCAAGGAGGAGAAGAGTGGTGGAATAATAGAGAATATGATAGTTTACAGTAGTGTAAGGACGCAATAATAAGGTATTAATAATTCCATGAACACCAAATCCTGTGTTCGGAACACTCATAAAACGATAAGAACCCATTTTTATCCTCAAATCCTCGAGTGAGTAACGCCCACAAAATCATACCTCTAGAGGAACTAGAAAACACTATAAATGCATGGATTCATCTCTATCCCAAATACCATATCTAAAAGGATTCTAAATTACTAATCCACACAAGAATATAGAATGAACAACTTGTATAAATCCCACTATAAAAATATTAAAAAAAATAATTGGGTCTATAAAATAACCATCGGTCATTAACAAATTTCCTCATATGAATAAAAAACTTCCATAAATCATAAATAATTAGGACCATCACCAGAGAAAAGGTGAAGAACCAACCACCTCAATATGGAATATATAATCATATTGCAATGTAAAAGAAAAGTGATGAACTCCAACCCCACAACCACTAGTTCTAAATGTTATCAATATTAAACCTATAGTGTATTGAACCAAACAATTAGAACATAATTTTTATAATAATATTTCTCATTTAAGAAACCCTAAGAGACTCTTCATATATTTGAGTGAAAAAACCCTAACATAAGAAGAGAATACCAAGGAAAAATATATAGAGATTCAATTTGAGCTCCCATGGGTTGACGTCCACTATTAACCTGCATAATACTAATCCATATTAAGAAGATTCATTCCATATTAGATGGTGTAAAAAACAATGTATCAAGATACAAGAGTAGATGATAAAATAACAGGGTCCTCATCCATGAGTGATGATAGTGAAAAACAACCAAAAAAACCTAAAAACCCCATAACCAAAGAATTGAAAGCACCAAACACACACTCCACCATCACCACCCAGACTAACTATAGTGCCATTTTTAAGGGAAATATGGGGTCTATGAAACTTGGAAATAAAGAAATATCTGAGGGGAATGAAGAATGGGAATTGGATCACAAGAATAATATAATGGGATGAACTCATGGGGGAATATACCAAAAAACCACCAACATGGTTGGTGAAAGAGATGATACAACCAAATTATGTAAGGGAAAACCATCAATAAATGGGGATAAACCCTAAAAAAGGAAGATGGAGACATGAGAATGTTGTTCTCTAGCGGAGTGTAGATCCATCATCACCAATTCAATATTCTTACTCAGTTATTAAAGTGTTATATATTATGACAGAAGAATTAAATAGAAAATAATTTATATTTATAATTGTTAATTTTTTATAATTTATTAATTTATAATTGGTCAAATTAAGAGGAAAAGATTATTTAAAGATATTATTTAATCCTTAGAATAATTATTTTTGGGATTTATATGAATAATGGTTTGAATTTTATTTTTACATAAAATGATAATATGATGGAGTTTATAATTATTTTAAATAGAAATTGTTTATATTATGGTTTTTATTAATCTATAATGTATTTATAGATAGAATATATTTATAAATTGTTCATAAATGTTAAACTCACATGAAATATGTAAATTTTTAATTTATTTTTTTTTCTATTCTTTATTCACATAGAATAGTTTTTCAAAATTAATATATATTTTATATGATTTATTTTAACTATTATATTGATGATAGGATCTTAATACATGCATTTCATGATACATACAAATGCATAAAATGTAGTTATAATATATAATGATTGTTGTTTCATTTTGATGTTATAATCTTGAAAATAGTTATTGAATATATTTTTTACATATCAGGTATTATAAATATCATATATTGAATTATCTGCAGAAAAAATTATCCCTATGGAGTGGGAGATATATTTGGACCACCTACGGTTATATAAGGTATACATTATCGAGAAAGGATAGTGGGGTTTTCTATCTATCGGTCCAGGATTAATCATGTTGTAATTTTCAATGTCACATATATTTGGACCATTTCCCCAAGGGTTTATGTATGTTATGAATATGTTTCACATTTATATGTATTAAAATGTTTGTATTATATCTTTTGGTGAGTAACACACACTTGTGGGTTGAGTAAATAATTTCACATTATTGTGTATTAAACATATTAATTTGTTTTAAGGAATGGATATTAATAATTAAAAAAAAGAATCATGAATAAATAAAGAGGAATAAATACACGAGAATTTAATGATTACAAAATATGTTATAGTTTTGGAATTTAATAATAATATAATGTATATTTAATTAGTCAGACGAAAAAGGTCAAAATAATAATGTGAGATTTATTCTAAAGAGAAACATATCAATACCTTTACAATCCAATTGCTTGTTATTGTGTTTATCACAATTACCCCCAGCTTACCTTGTTAAATGAAATTATGCAATGAGAAACAATGAATTTTCATGTTGGGTATTTTTGAGATCAACATGAGTATCCATTCATTTTCCATTAGTATCTTATCATTGGTTTATTCATTAGGTAACACATAGTTGGGAAGCCCTAACAGTTTGGATATCAGTGATATTGTTTTTATTTTACCCATATGATTGATTTTCATAGTTATTTTTATACCCAAATATCGAATAATCATAACTATTATGATTGGGATTATCCCATATCTAAATAATGATGGCATATTTACATGATAAAACTACTGTAAGTATTCATGCAATACAAATCATTTTCCAAAAAATAGATTTCATATTTGGGGTTACGATTTTTTGGGAGTATATTCATTTAACATACATAATTAAAATATAAAATACATGATAATACTATAATTATATGTCTATTTTTAGATTATGGAATAGTTAATATAAATCATATTGATACCACTAATATGATTAACCTATAATGTAGTTCAAAATCTCTATCTAGGATATAAAAGTGTTCTCGAGGTTAAATGGTTTAATCAATAATTTTATTATGATCACAATCACCAACGATGTTTTTATCAATTTTTATTTAGCTGAAAATAAATAATAATGATATGATTTTAAGGGTTTTGGATTTTATAACAATTATGGAAATAAGAATAGAATGTCATAATACTCTACAAAACTCTACACATAATGATACTATACATGGTCTAAGAGGATCATGATAAAATACAACATGATATAACTTCATATATTAGAATCATGATGAAAATCCAAGAATCCACATTGTAGTCATGCATAATATTGTACAAACATGGTTAAGTCATTTCTATAGGTGAATGAACATGTAGTGGAACATCTGTGTTAGATTAATCCACAATGTAGCTTATGGGAACCTCTATTAAAACATTGAAATAAAAAATTCCCCTAAAGGATCATAAAAGGATTCATGCTATATCACAATTACCTATGTCACATATACCTCATACAAAACACAAAAAACCTTCAACATAGGAAGGAAGTTAGATTAAAGATATTCAAATAAAATTTAATTCATGGATTATAATCTTTTCTTCTTATAATTTAAGACTGGGATCTACCCAAGGTTCCTATAACACCTATGGAGGCTACAAATATATATATAAAGAGGCTTGGATATTATATATGAACTTGTAAAACTAATATATTCTTTTGAATTTTCATTCTAAGATACTTTTCATGAAATCTACCGACTTCTTAAAATTTTAAATTATTGAATTAATACCACACATCAACACCATGAATTCAATTTCTCTTTGCCACATAGTATTTTAGATAATTTATCCCTTGTTTTAATTTATATTTTATCCTCCTCTTCTTCCTTTCCTATTTTAATTTCATATTCGAATAAAGATATTGGTATATTATTGAGTAATTTTTATAGGGTTTGTTGAAAAAGAAAATACTTTTCTTCATGTTATTGATTATGTTCTCATAATAATTAATGTTATGGTACTTGGTTCTTGGTTTTTGTTAAAACCAAGGGTCTTATTTTGTTTTTCTATTTCAATAAATACCATGTTTTTCACATCTTACATTTTTTGTTATACCATTAAAGTAACATATATATATAACCCTATAAATTTTTATTGAGGGGAGGAGACATAGAAGCTCATTGTTGATATATTTTTGAACTCCTATATAAAGTTATGCCTTCTTAATCTCTGAAATTTATTTTTCAATATCTTTAATACTCTATTGACTAATATAGACTTTTTTCTTTTATTATTTTACTCTTTATTCATTTATTAACTTGTATTTTACAATGTAAGTTTAAAAAAATTTAAATAAAATTCACCCCCAATTTCCATTTTGTCTTAAATATAAATTTGGAAATGATAGGTAATATTTGTTTTTATCTTAAAATAACACTGTTCTTAGATTTTTTTGTTTTCAAAATCGTTATCTATTTAAAATTTCAATCATTTATTGAAAAATATCGAATCTTATTCACACATCTATTATGTACTATATGGATAATTAGTGGGCCATAAAAATAATTTGTATGGTTCTAATTAAAGTTATTGGAAGACACATATTCCCACAATTCTAAAATATACAGGATATCATATATAAATTTTTTTTAATAATGTTTATATTCCTACCATTTAAAAGATATAAAGGGACACATGATGATATTTTTTATTTTGAATTAAATCGTAAAACTATGAATTAACTATGTTATGTTTTATATAAAAATTAGTTTAATCATAAATCAACTTGAAAAATTGCTCATGAAATTTAGACTCTTAGATGTAACTTCAAAGGGAATAACAAAGTTTATGAAACTAGACCAGAAATGTATATACAAGATTTTGAATATTTTAGTTTGTATTTTAATGAATCTATTATTTTTATGTTAACATAAGTTTATAACATATGCTATGGTAGAAATCCTCTTGGTGATAATCTTATGAAATATACTTTGTTCATGAAAATACATTTGGTTTTACCAAGATATTTGTAAAATAATGTGAAGGTAATCTATGAAGTTGACATGGAGAACATGTAGGCTAAGGATGTAATTTTATATCTTATGGATTGTGATATCAAAATAATGAAATAACATGAGAAGGTAAAAAATTTATTTATGTAGAAAAAATATATTTTTTAATGAAATTATAAAAATTACTAAAATGATAATGAAATGGATGACCATTAGAAGAATTTTGATATATTCATCAAAATAATGAAAAATTACCCACATAAAAAGGGATGATGATCATATTGATTAAGAAGTGATGTGATACAAATGAAAATGGGATAAATTGGGATACAATTTCCCTTCATAAAAAATAGGAATAAGTAAAAGAAGAATAAAATTAATAAATCCTTAAGGGTTTCAACTGGGAGTGCATGTTGTGATTGACTCACATCAAGGGAGTCGAGTGATGAAATTTCTAGGTGTCTCATGGATCAATACAAGGTTAGTGGTAATTTAAATGTAACTATCTTATTCTTATTCTTATTCCAATATTCTAATATACAATGATCTAAAATATTCTATTGATCAATTTAAATATATTTTTTATGTTCTAAATTGGTTATAATAAAGGGATTAATGAAATGGATAAACCCACAATCTGAAAATATGAATTATTATGAAATTTTCATATTTAATCGAATGTGCAATAATTTTAGTCAACTATGGATGATCTTTAATATCTTTCATGAAATTAATGGATGCAATAGAAACTAAAAATAAAATTTTGTGTTCTTAATGACCCTTAAAATTATTATGGATTTTTTTTTAAAATAAAATTAGTACTTATAAAAAGATAACTTCAAAAAATAATTTCACATTTTTTTAATTATTATTATAAAATCATACATTTATTTCATTAATATAATTGAAACAATGATAAATATAGTGGAAGAAAACTATACATTTTTCATTCAAAATCAATTCTTATAAATGAAAAAATTGGGTACCAAAAACCATATTCGCCTTACACCACTTGACTCTAAATTTAGATACCAAAGAACTTCATTTGTTAAACTTATAGTAAAAATATTTAAAATAGTAAATCCCAAAATCTAATGTGGTACATGTATAAGGTATTATCTCAAAACATGTGTGGTAATACCTTTAGTTATATTCAACATCAAAACTCAATGGAGTTTACATGAAATATGGTAGAAATTCAAGAAGTAAAATCATCAATATATGTAGAAATAGTTTTCTAAATTCAAGGATTATAAAATATGTTTTATTAAGTGATCATTTAAAACATAATTTTCTAATGATTTCACAATTATGTGAATATGGGTTTAAAATACAATTCAAAAATAATTTTTATATTGTTTTTAATCTCAAAGGAATCCATTTATTTACAACTTTTCATTTTCAAAATACATATTATCAATTTCAAAAATCATTCTTCTCGAAATGTTATGTGGTTAAACATTAAATATAGGAATTCATGGATTTATAGTTAATTTAGTAGTAATTATATCATACCCATACTAATTAATGTCAATATTAATTTACTAGTATAATATATAGAGAAATTATATTCCAATGATAATGTTTCTTGTAAACTATTAAAACTTAATAAGAAAAAAAACATATTTAATACCCAAACATTTTTTATTGAGTTATAAATCACTTTGGATATTTTACCTGGATCTTTTTTAACACACTGAAGTCAATTGTATCAGTGGAAAATCATAAACATTTTTTATTATAGATGATTGTAAAAGATTACTTGCATCTTTTTTATTGGCCAACATAAATGGGGATTTTAATGTCTTAATAAGATTTACTAATGTGATAGAAAATTAAAAAGTGAAAAATTAAATTTTATGTGATATTGGAGGAGATATTGTTATCAAATACTTATTATAAAATTTTTTCATAAGAAGGTTATAATAAATCATTTTCCACTCCAAAAACACATGAAGAAAACAATGTGTTAGAAATATAGAATCAAACCATATAATACATCCTTAGAGACCACTTGAATGATTTAAAAATCACTAAATAATTTTGTAACACGTAATTCAATTCTCCTTGTTATATCACATGCCTTGTTATCATATGAACCTCCCTAAAAAATCCCCCATATAAACTATCAAAAAATAATGTTATAAATGTTTTATTTTTGAACTGATTGAAAAAAATGTTATATTCATACCACTAAAAACACATAGGATATTTGTTCCAAAACCTAATTAATTAATATTTCATAAGTACTCAAAATAATGTAAATCCTAATGAGTCTTGAATAAAATAACCAAAACCATTAAAGAGTCCATTCAAATAAAATTAGATAAAAATATTTATTAAACATTATTATAAATAAAAGTTATGTATAACAATGAACCTTTGACTTTGAATGATAAACATTCTCCTAAAAATTCATATCAAAGTAAAACTGAATTACAGTATTTTATAAAAATATTTGAAAAAAATATGATGTCAATCCCATAGAAAATATTATCAATTACAAGAAAGATGGTAATCATACTAGAAGATATATCATAAATAATATTGGTAGTCATTTTATTATTTCTTTTCTACAAACTAAAAAATCATGATGATGTCATTAACATTTAAAAAACTTTATATTTATGCATGAAGTTTTGAAATAATTCAAATGGAATAATGTCTGGACTCTTTATGAAATACATAATGATTAACCTATTATTGGTATAAAATGGGTTTTTATCTATAAATTAGATGAGTAATAAATTTCATATAATAAATATTGACTCATATACAATGTATATGATCAAGAAGGAGGATTGAATATGGAAAATCCTTCACACTCATTTCTTTACTAGAATCCATTATAATCATGTTTCCATTTATCACCCATCTTAATTTCCAAAAAATTAAAATTGTTGTTATATTTTTCTATAATGGTTTTATTTTTAATTTTTTTATTTAAAAACAACACAAATATTCAAATATTAAATTTATAAACATTCATTTTTAGTCAATCAATTATTTATATGGCTTAAAAAAATCCTATTAGGATTGGTATGAATGGTTAAGTAGTATTCTATAATAAAAGGACATAAAAAATAGAAAAATCATATTTGAAATTATATCTATTTTTATCCAATGATATTTTAATAATTAAATTATATTTCAATGTTATAAATTTTTAATAAAAATACGAATCCATTTTTAATAAATTCACAAAAATGTAGGATAATGTAATTTATTATAAGTTTTATTGGTGTGTGAACACTATTTCATGTTTTTCAAATCACTAAAAATGAGGATTTATTATTTATTAGCAAAAGGAAATACACTATAGAAATACAAAACAAATTGGTAAGTATTATTATAAAGAAATTAAGATTCCTATATTAATTTAATGTATAATAATATTTGATAAACATGACAAACCTGTTAAAACAAAATCATTGTTGAAGTATTATTGGGAGTATAATTTACATTACATTGACCTAGAAAGTCATCATGTTTATTGTCTATATTTATGATCCTTTTTGAGAACATCCTATAGAATCTAAATTAAAATGTCATAAAAATAATTTTCATTATTTAAAGGACCCTAATGTTTTTAAATTATATCCTAAATTAAAACCATTTAATCATTATTATTTTTCTCAAATGGTTGAATGATAGTATACTTTCTGTGTGACATTGAGTTTCCCCTAATTGATGATTATCAAAGAGATTTATGAGTTATGATGATATGTTAATATTGTCATGAATAAAATATAGTAATCCGTAAAAAGGATTGTTATATCATATTTGAATAATATATTCACAATATAATAATTTGGGGCTTATTAAATTGATTGAACTTCTAGAGTATATCTCATGGAACTCCATTCATTCATCGATATACATATAAGTGTACATTTATTATCAAACCTACATTCTTGAGGATAGGGATATTCCAAGAATATGTACCTCCAAATTTTAATACCATAATTATACATGTATATATACAAATAGAGATAATATAGGGCTGGATGGTTGTTTTTTTTATCATTCTGTCATTTGGATGACATCCATGATTTGATTTATCCACTTGTATGAAAAGAGAAGTCATATATCGACTGAATGGATGAGGCTTAATAAATTAATGGATATTTTATTTATTTCATATATGATGTGTTCAATAACTTTGATAAATGTAAGGTTATGATCTTATTGGATAGGTTAATGACATTTTATATATTCATTTACATGGTTATCAATTTTTAGAGAATCAAAAAATGATATGGGGACCATACATGATTGACATGTTCCATGGCTAGTGGTCAATTAATTTCATGGATAAAGGATTATATAGGTATGTATAGAACATATATCATATATATTATAAAATACATGTTTATATAGATATATTATTATGATTGATGGGGATAACACTGAACCCCATAGTTCATTATGCAGTATTTATGCTTTTTCAGAGGCAACTCTTTGCATAGATCTATGAAATAACAATTTCATATTATTTTCAATGCCACTAAGTACCATATGGATATTGATTTTTTCTCATTAATAAGGATTATTTTTTAAAGAAACTTTCTATTAAAAACCAAAAAGAGTTAAATTAAATTGAATCTAAAAAGAGTTTTTAATGGGTTTCTAATGAGTTTTGATGTTTTTAAAAAACCCGCTATAGATTTTAGTGTAAGTGGGAGATTTTGGATATGCATTAAAATAGGTAGCACCACACTATGGTGATAATTATATTCTCATGGTCAATAAATAAACTGGTTTTATAAATAATATGAATCTTTTGGGTATTATGCCCATATATTTCATGATTTCATCAAATTTTTATCAATTTTTTATTTCATTATTGGATAGTGCATCTCATTATTAAATGCTTTCAATTAATGAACAATCCATTTTGTGTAACATTTGAGTAACATGTGGTGAAACTTTAACTATTTCATATGTTTGACACTCTTTATTCATTGAATATCATCAAAGATATATATAATATGCTTTGATCCTAAAAATTAATTGTGTCTGTGTAGATCCAATGATGATTTCATGCTATTTGAGTTTTTTATTTCAATTTTGAAGCCTGTTAGTCACTCATAGAATTTGTTAGAACCACTAAGAGCATCTAGGAGTCCACATTGATCATTCCATGGTTCTATTTCCTATTGTATTCACCTCATGGGTAGGATGAATTCAACTGTTTTTTTTGTGATGACCATTATTCTAACAACATAAAATAATTTAGATAGTGTAGTGTGATATTTGATCATTTTAGGTATTACATTTGTATGCCCTAATTTTTAATAAAATTATTTGAGATAAATTAAATTATGATTTGGTTTTTCTTACCATAATAAGTGTCATATGATGATTTAAAAAAATCCAACAGGTTCACCTACATTGTACTAGTCCAAGGTGGATATATCGTATTTGTAATAATGTATCTGAATCCACTAATGTGCACTATTATTATGATTTTTTGAGTAGAATAAATAAACCCCTAGTTTATAATAAATTACAAATTTATATCTCATTACTCTCTCTATGTAATTCAATGCACTGCACCTCTAGAAGATTTTTTGGTAGATACGAATCAGATCAAATTTTTTTTACACATACGTGAGTGTTTCATGAATAAACTTTTTCACCTAAGACATGAAATATAAATTTTTTTATAGTATATTATTCATGGAATATCCCTTTTTGAAAAATTAATCATTTCAAACTACTTACTGCACATTTAAAAATATGGAACATCACATATACTGGGTGGATCACAATTTATAATGTACGTGATAATTTGAACTTACAACATGATATTCTCATCCATACAACCACTCTATAGACTACCTTCATTAGATTATAATGTTTATTACTTGCATTAACTACATTATTCGTGAACTACATATCTATATCATCTTTGACCTCATTCTCAAGAAAAAAATTTCTCTCTCTATTTACTTCCCCAAAATACTCAATTCAGTTATTATTTATTGAGAAAAAATCCATCTAAATTTATAATATTATCTATTGATTACCCTTTGAGATAATTTTTAATCCACTTAATGATGTTATTATAGGGTCATTACATTTTAAAATAACCAACAAATATCAACAAATAATAAAAATATTGTTTAATACATTGATTAGCGTATTCAAACACCCTTAATATTGATGTTTACCTCAAAAAATGCCTTATGACCATATCCAGACTATGTGGTCAAACAATAATTCAAATAATATTCCTAGACATGTAATTAGTTCATGATCGATCACTTGCAGACCCATTCATGATTTTTCTTTCCAGGTTCACCCTATGCGCTCACTAAACGGTTTTCAAAATGGAATACAAACCACATGACTTCATGCGTTTACGATGTGGTCCACCTAGATGCCATTTGAAACCCATAGTTATTATATTTAACCTCAATATTGAGAAATATATTTCCCTAAAAATTAATACCCATGAATTTTGGATAAAATTAGGAAACATCCCCACATTCAAAACTCCTGATTTTGAATGAAACAGTATTGAAAAATTTTAATAGACATTTGAACAAAAAATTTACCAAAAAACAATGAAATATAACCTTGATGGGTTTTTCCAAAACCTTTACCCCTTTGGGTTTATTGATAACACAGAAACATTTATTACCACATGAACCCTAAAGTTACCAGCTCTTTGAAAAAGAATTCAATCCAACTTACCCAAACATCATTTTCATGTTATGTCTCTAGAAAAAGATAAAATACTTAATCAACATGAACTGTATGATCAAATGATTTAATATTGGTCTAAGAAAAAACAGTAGTATGTAATGATCATAAACCTATTTTATCACAAACATGGATTCATCTTTTTATGAAATGTATCCAAAAAAGAACATATTCATTTTCTTCTAAATTGAAACTCTACCATAACCCACACTTATTATATTTTCTACCCATAATTAACAACAAAGAGTACCTCATATTTAATTCACTTACTATTCCTTATTGGATGTTAGAAGGATATAAGGAAATCATGTTCAATCAAAAGCAATATGTCTCTGCCTTTTTTAGTAAACCAAATGCTCAATCCCAACATGCTAGAAATAGGTTAAGAATAGTTAAAAGCAAAAAAAGGTGAATTACTATCATACCATGAGGATTTGGTTCCGCATCTACACATCTTAACTATGATAGTTAATAATGAATCTGGTAACCATTTGATTTTGTTTAGATTCCTCTTTGGGTATGTTAATATTTAATAATATTGTGACATATTTTTATTTAGGCACATAATCCAAATCCACAAACCCATGCCCCACATTCTCCATGATAAAATGATACTTTATTTCAATGTTATTTTTCCTTAAGTGATGGAATTTATTTTTGATATGATTTAAATAAAAATTTATCATAATTTATTCCAATTAGAGTATTCCCTTTAACTCCAATATCTTCATGTTGACATTTTATCTATAATGTTAAATGTAATATTGAGTGGCCGAAATATATTTACCCTATATCATGATTAGATAAATAAAATAATGTGTCCTTATCATAAAATAAGTTAAAAATATATCAAGAGAAAATGAACCACAAGAAATTGACATCCTATCAATCCCTAAATATGTAAAATATATATTTGTATCTCTCAATAACAATTTATTAGATGATTCACTATAAAAGAATGTGAATTCCACCAGACATATGATATATTGTAATGTTATAATTACCATAATAAATTATATTATATTAAAATTAGTTTGATACAATTTCCCCTAACATGTTGAAAATCTAATATCAGTTCATGTCCCTACTAAGAAAAAAAATATTCCAACCATCTTTCTATATTCTATGGTATTGATTGTGTTGGATTCAACAAATCTCAACAACATAAATCAAGAAGCAACTAGAGTCATCATCACTTTAGATTCCACAACTCAAAAATATTTTAAAAAAACATATATAATTTATATTGATAAATGAATATATCTTGATTTTCATTTGTCACTGATAGGCCATAGAAAATTATTATCTCACTAATCATCGAAATTTCAAACACGCACTTTTGAAATTATGAAAACTATTTGAATTATGATTTATCTACACCACTAAAAACTATTTCATCCAAATATACCTTTACAATAATTATTTTATTTCTCTCATTATTGATGTAGATACTAGAAATAACTTTTTCATTTTAGGAACGGTATTTCTTCATGTACAATGAAATCCATTGATACCATGTTCTTGGTGTTTTCTAAAGTATATACACAAAATTATTTAGCTGAAAAACAATATTATTATCTTCATCAAAATAAATGCACCTGATTGTTATATGTAAATAGATTCTTCCTAAAAACTATTAATAAATACTAAAACGAATTCCATATGCAAAACATATAAATTAATTTTCACTATTATGGATAAGAACTGTCAAATTTTCTCCAAGCATTCGAAGGGTAAAAATTTTTCATGGACATAAATTTACTCAATATAGGGATAATCATTTAACAAATGGTTTTTTTAATAACAATACACATGTCTGGGTACGTTCATGTTATAGCTTTGGGAGATCTCATGTTTTATCACCTTTAACCAAATCTTTCACGACTGGTTGGTTCAATTATCCATTCCATCTACGCCAAAACATATCTTTTTCTTCTTTAGATAAAAACATACATTTTCTTATTCACTTTCAATGTATAGGATTTCTTTTATGTTCTTCCCATGCATAAAAACAGAACCTTCATTTCCCTTAACAATACATGCATTCTTGGTAATCATTTTTTATTCCATGGCACATAGAATTCCCTAAAACTAGACATTTATGGATTGATACATTGAATAACAAATAAATAATCACATCTCATATCTTATCCCAACAATTTGGCTTTCTAAGGACAAATAACATTTAGGCCTTCATCATTTCCAAATTTAATGATACCTTACTTGTTATTACTGATGTCTAGGATATGATATTTCATTAATTTCATATGGAACGTACACCCACTATTAAGGATACTTACACCGTACTAATATAATGATTCTAGGGATATATATTATACTATTACAAGGTATAATATTTTATTTTTTATCCATTTATTTATTTTAACTCAATGTATTGATTTATATGGATGATATACTTCAGAGTATAATGAACCAATTTCCTCTTATAATGATTAAAATATATTTCACATTCTCATATAAATTTATAATTACTTGTAAAAATTCATAAGAAAACTTTTAGTCTTCATTAACACATTACTCTACATTATTTATGATAGATAGAAGGCCTATGACAAAATCCTCTACATTATAAATAGTTACCATTAAAATCTCACCTAGAATATTGAACTTTGATCGACTACTTTTTTTCTCTTATGATCTTTGGTTAATCTTGGATATGATAATTATTTTTGATATTGTTGCATATTTCCATAATAATAACAATAGATATGCGGATAATTCTTTTTTGTAATTAAAGAGCACCAATAGACCATTGTGATTTATAAATAATATAATTATATGTCATACCCAAACCAATATTTAACTTTATAGTTTCTAATTTTTTTCTAGAATCCACTGCCACTACATTTTATTACAATAAATAATTATTATAATTTTTTCATTTATTTATTTATTTTTCTTCTATTTAAATTAATTTTCTGGTTTTTAGGACACCCTTACTCCATGATAACTATTTTTATTTCCTATGTGATCTACTAACCTAATGTCATGTCAAGAAATAATAGCCTCCCTTGATCTTTTATGTTGATTTATAGGCCTTTTTTTTCTTGAATATATTTTATATATTTCACCAGGTCATAAATTGTAATAATCAAACCATTAATAAACCTAGTCCATTATCTAACATTGAACTTTTACTCAAAAACATCTCTATATTTTTTTAACTGGTAGATTTAATATTTTTAATTTTTCCTTCATCATGGAGTTCTCCGCTTTATTATAAAATATATAGTGTTTCTCATCCAGAACCACTTTATTTGATTTATTCATTTTCTCTCTCAAAGTACCTATCTCTCAGATGGAATCCACTAATTATATCAGTATATCAGCTCTTCCTTCTACTTACCCTTATTAATTTTCATTCTATCCCTTTATCTATGATGATCCAAGAATATCCATCAATGAATTGTCTATAAAGTGTTTCGAATTACTAATTTCTTCTGACTCACTATCTTTTGAATTGTTTTTTTCTAGTGAAAGTAGGTTGTTCTTATTGTGAAGTTTTACATAGTGACAGACCTACCTTTGACAAGATTCTATGACTAGTTTTTGGGAATATCAACATCCTCATTGCTATCTTGAATGTTTTTGGGGTACATTATTGTAATATGTCCATCAATTCTATATAAAAATTATTGTAGTGGTATTTTTTCTATAAAATTTCAATTTTTCCTATTAAAAATTGAGGAATGGAATATGATAACTTCCAAATATTCTTCTCACTAACCATCCTCCATGGTGATATTCTATATGGATTTGAATTACATCTTGTCAGTCATCCCATTTTTCATAACCACATTACCATCATTCCTCATATCATATGCTAAAAGGGTACAATGAAAACAATCTAATTTATTATATTTTGGATTATTTACCTTGACCAAGGATGTACATAAAGATATATGCATCATTCAGAGTTGCTCTGAGAACATTCATATTCTCATAATAAAATTTACATTTTCAATAAAAGTAATAAAATATTTATTCAAGTCAATCCTTAATACATATTCCTTATTCAAAAAAACTTTTAATTTAGCTTCTCATTTTTTATAAAACCTTCATAGATATTGATAATATTTTTCTATATGGAATTTGAGTATTTACACAAAATCACCTTTGAAATGATTGTTTGGATAAGAAACCCCCTAAATCATTTATTTCAATGGAGAAGGAATCTGATTATCTGAGGTATACTTAAAATAAAGATTCACTATATATAATGGATGAAATACCATGTATCTAATATATAAAAACATTCATTCCTATAGATCAAAGGTAGTGATGAATTTTATTCTTCCTCGGTTGAAAATTTTTCCTACCAAAGATCATAATTTTATTATGATTAACTACATCATTTTTTTATATTGAGGGAAAATTACTGAATTTTACCATTATCATTGATAACAATTTTTATATCCAATTGGTTCAATTCCATGAGTGAGGGGTGATAATTATCTTTTAATGGATTAACAAAAATCAACCATTTATTTTGATTCTCGATTAAAGAAAAATACCTTCTCACTTATTCACACAATAATATATAATTATAGAATTTACACCACGTAATTGTGAAAAAAATTTATACGTTTACTATATCCATATTTGTTAAAAGATAATATGTAGGAAATGTGATAATATAAAATAAAATAGTAAATTTAATTCCCATAAAAGGTTTTGGAGCAGAATTAATGTCCACGAATGTTTATAGCCATCTCACTTACAAAGAATATTGTTCTCTCAAATTAAGAGAACAAAATACTCCTATATATAATTTTCATGTTGATTTGAATAAGCTTATATATGGTTCACACATATTTCAATTTGTCATGATGATCCATTTTCACCTCATAGATGAATTTCTCTTTAATTTTCAGGGGTTTATTCATCGAAAATTCCTTCTTTAAATAATCTTCTCCATGAACTTCCCACCACTCATATACCACGTGGACAACATACACATACTGGGTGGGAAATTATTCACCATGTACAAGAAAATAGTAACCTCCTAGATGAATTTATCCTCTATGCATATTTTGAGAAAAACACCTTTATGAGTTACTGCATTGAACTAATCACATGACCTACAGACTTTGGGTAGTTCTAGTACAAATCACATACCACCATGTCTTCACTATAAACAAGTATCCCTCTATTTAAATTGTAGGAGGACACCCTACACCACTTATATACCTCACGAACCTCCTTTTCATGTTGTGGAGTTCAACAGTAATGATCCTCATATATAACTTTTTTTTAATAGTGTGATTATTGCACTACTGCAATGTTACCGTATTCCCACTATTTAGAGAATAACGGGATCTTAGTCCAACATTATAGATCTGAGATATATAAATAGTTTTAAATTTCTATACCGATGGTTATGAATTGTGGAAATACATGTATGTACATTGTTGTGATAATTATATTCCCACTATTCTAAAATTGTTGGTATAGGATTTTAAAAAATTAATGCTGTAAGATTTTAACCCTTGACCACCTTTATATAATAGAAATTCCAAACCACTGCACAAATTATAATTATCGATATATAAATATATATTTACTTATCTTTATTTTTATAACTATGGATATATGGAGAAAACCATGGCAATTGGTTTTCCCATGGAAAATATTTTGTTCCGCATGAATGTTTTTTCCCAACAATTGTATAAGAAAGCTATACCGAAGGTTTACCATAATCATGGGCCTAGGTAATCACTATACCCACAGTTTCTTCATAACCATAGTTATTGGTTTAAAAAACCCCGATATATAATGTTTTTTTGGAAAATCATGGGTATAGGTTTGAACTATACAAATGTACATTTGGAGAACCGTGGGAATATATCTAGAACAAAACCCTATACCCACGGTTTTCAATAACAAGATTATTTTAGAAAACCTTGGTTAACAGTATGAATTAAATACAATACCCATGGTTGTTTGCAAAACTATCGGTATAACCCTATGACCCAGTAGTGGTGGGACTTTATATTAATAAATAATCATGGAAAATAATTAAATCATGAAATTATTATTATGCATTTCCCTAAACCTTGTCACCTACTCTCACATTTATGGTTAGACTATAATTACCATGTTATAAATTAAAATATTACTATGTGGTTCTAAAAATATACTCATTATATTAACAAACATGAACTTCCTTTATCATCACTCACACACCACACCATTTAAGAGCCTTCTTCAGGGTTTTTCCTTACATACCCAATACGTGGTTTTGAAAACTGATGGACACATATAATTTGGATTTTTTTGTTTACCAAAGGGTATTCCAATTAACTCCATGGATAAACTCTATATTTTAAATTTTTACCTCAATATTCATCTTATATTTTACAGAATCGTAATATCAAATAATTTAGAATGAACTGGGAAACATTTATACCTTACAAGGTTCTAATTTAGTCAAAAATATACTAAAGATTTGTAAATAAAAATTTCCAATAAACCAAATAATATAAAAATATAACCCTATTGTTTTTTCCTTGAAAATATGATTATTGATTATTATTAAATTTTTGTGATAAATAAATTCATATATATTATTATTCTATGCATTACATACATGATACACCAAAATAATATATAGGTTTCATCAACCTTGGACTCGGTTAGCAATCAATATTAGTAGATTAATTTTAGATATTTAATATTGTATGTACATATTAGGTGTTAATGTTATGACAAGTTGTATTCTATACTGATGATAGTGTCCCATTATATAGGGAATTTTGTTCATGCATCCCACTATCTTAGAGTATTTTTCCATATTTTAAAATGGTGGAACTTGCCTATCATTTACTCCTAGAATACTCAGGTAGATATTATCTATTTCATAAGAATCCAAACATTTACATGAAATGTTCATATAACTCATGAATTGGATGGATTTGGATATGAATGAATATGTTTTTTTTCTATTTTTGGGGGATTCATAAAATTTTTTCATTGATTAATGTGTTCTGCATTAATATGTGGTAAACATATTAAGTAGGTGGGTAGAAAAAGAATTCCAAAACTAAATAGATAGATGCATGCATATATAAAGAAATAAAAATGAAATATTCAATATTTCACGTGATAAAATTATTAGAATTTTAATAAAAATATGGTTCATATTTAATTGGTGATACATTAAAAGAATCGCTTTCAAATACTAAGTGTTGGATTTCTTCTAATGAGATACTTTTCAAGATGTTAATAATTTAGTATGAGATATCACTACTATTAGGTTTCCAAATATTATCTTCTAAAATCCAAGAAATTAAAAATGTGATTCTAACTATTTAGTTCCTTGTTATTAGGATTTTATTTGATTTCTACATAACTAGTAGCCCATAAAAATTTGAAAATTGGAGGAATTGAGTTCAGTAAGTCCATATATTGGATTGGGATAATTTTTATCTACTCACCTATCTAAGAATCATATATGATATGATTGAAAATCATTGTCTACAAGATACAGTAATATATTATTTACATTATATTCAACATAATTCATTATGAAATATATATATTTTTACTCTAAAATGTAATAATTCAAGTATTCAAAATTTATAATGGGAGTACATTTAATAAAATTGCATATTAAATCAATTAAATATGTGATACCAATTTAATGAAACAATTTATTATATATACTGAAATTATAATCATAATAAAACATAACTTTTATAATAAAATTTGGAAAGGATAATATGAATTTATGAAACACCTGATACATTTAGGATAATAAAATATCCTCAGTGAAATTCAATGTGTTAGAGAACCCCATCCAGAGTGAAAAAAGCTGATTTTGTTAAAAATATAATTACATATGTTTATGAGAAACATATAATGATTAAATTGGTCATTAAAAAGAATTATATTCAAAATGACATAGGAAATTTTAATCAAAAATAATATACCAAATATGATTGTGTATGTTAAAGACTTTTTTAGACAAGAGGTTTCCCTCTGGCATAATTCGGTTATGAAATTCATTATATTTTAGTATATGGAAATAATTTTGTATGATGATTGAATTCAATATATGTTTAAAATATTATTCTAAAATTAGTTAGGATATGTGAATTTCCTAAATTATAAATTTTTTTTGGCGCTTTATCAATAATATAAGTGGGTAAAATCTTAAAGTGTAATAAGAAATGTTAGTTGAAAAGTAAAATAATTTTTCTACAATAATCCATTCAAGGTAATTTAAACCTAGATTTATCCAAAAGTATGATTAATGATTCTATATGGAATTTTTATATATATACATAATGAAGTTATTAAACCATCATGTAATTTCAATGTCAGGTATACATTTTATTTAATAAATTGTTTTATTTTATGGTGTATATATTTCCAAATGTATGATTTATAAGTGCAATGAATGTACGAGAGTTTAAAATCAAAGTAACTATTGATGCAAATTTTATTTTTGAATTATACTATTGAAGAAAGTGTTTCTTAATCAAATATTATAATGTAAATGAATTTATGAAGCTAATATGAATATAAATAAATAATGTTTATAGGTATTAATTATGAAAAAACTAGGAGTAAAAATGATGAATAAATCTAGAAATGAGATTAATCACAAGAAAAAAATAAGAATAATTTGATGGTAAAAAAGAGTTACATAGTATAGTAATATCCTTACATCCACAATAATAAATAAATTTCACTTTGACATTTGAGAAGATTTAGAAGAAATTTTTTAAGAGTTCCAAAATCAATAGTTTGAATGAGATCAGAATGTTTCATGATGGATAGTAACCTATGTTGCAACATTTATTGTATATTTTTTCTACTATGCTATAACACCAGAGGAAGTACTGTTTAGTAATATATAATTATATGTTAGTGTCAGTATTTAGATCCGCTAAAATGAATATTTTATTTAAGATATACTATATTCCCCCATTACATTCTAATAGTGAATGTTTTTACTACTACAATACCATATCAGTGTCACCAATCATCTTTTATATACTGATCTACATTGAAACATTATCTCCAAAAATTATTTGGACACCTATTGGAACATGAATCTTAATGTGGGTAACAATGCCAATTGAAATGACTAGAGACCTCACTATGGATGTAGGCCTATAGGAGTTGTGGCATGGTGTACAATATGAACAACACGTATTTGTCCAAATATTATGCAATGAGATAGACCTCTATCAATAAAAATTTATCTTATTTGTATCATATAATAAGTGGATTTTTTTAAAATGACTTTTTATAAACAATGTGATATGATACACTTGTTTTAATATTTATCATGATCTATAATATATTTCAAGAATATGGTAATCCTAAAAATGTTTTATTCATGATAGAAAAATGTTTATTCAGATATTTGTTTAAATATAAGGAATTGGTATTTCACCACCATTAGTGGCATATTTTAAATAATAATATTTTTTGAGAATAATTATATATGAATATATAATGATATTTATGATATAAAAATAATAGATATTTTTCAAGTATTCCATTAATAGGAAATAAATGTTATTTTTAAATAAAGAAGTTAATTGTTCTCCATTTAACGATATTACAATATGAATATAGTTTCTAAGAGGCTACTGGGAGTACATTTTGACTTAATGAATTTAAAATTTAACTGTTAAAAGACTATTCCATTTGAGTGGAGTGTGTTTTTCAATAAAAAACGATAAAATATCATTATGATATGCTGATAATGATACAATGAAAATTTTAAATTTAGTTAGTATAACATATTAAACATTATTTAATGTTATAAATGGGTTTGGGATATGTTATTAAAAATACAATGTAAAATCTAAATTAGTTAAATGGGAATCTCAAAGAAATATTTTTATAGAAAATGTTTCAAGAATTATAAAGATAAACTAAAAAAAGATATAAGAATACAATAGAAGTTATTACAATCATAAAATATAATTTTTTTCGAGAAATGTATTTTGAACATGTTAAAGGAGTTATACATTAGGAAAATGATTTCGAAGTATCACTATTATTCAAACATGGTTTATTAATAAATGTCACTAACTAAAGAATTTAGTGAGAGAATTTAATCAAATGTTCTCATAGATATGTGACTAGATTTATATACATAGATGGTTAATTTAACATAACATCTAAATTTATAGCCAAATAAGGTTTATATGCTAGTAAGATAATATATTATATGTTAGAGAAGAAATTATGTATGTATTTTTTAAAATATAATTAAAGAGTTGAAAAAAATAAAATGCATCATGTAATATAAAAGGATATCTATAATTTATCATTCCTTCACATTGGATATATAATTGTATATATAGATATAAATTTTGTTATGTGTAAATATAATTGTACTCTCAATGTATGGTTTTGAGTTATACTTGGATATTTTTCTTCATAGTGAATTATATGTTATTATGGAATTTTAAGGTTAAAGTGAGTAAAATTTTTCTATTGGGATATAGAATATGATCATGAGGAACAAGACTAGTTGTGGGTACTAGATTACCCATGAAGTATTATATATTTTGTTTCACACATATGACTTTGGTATACTAGGGGTAAACTATTCATATTTATAGTCCCTACTATGTGAGGTTATAAAGACACCTAACATGAGATTCTTTATACATTGATTCCTTTTAAGGAAATCCTCAAGGATAAGAAAATCAAGGTGTTGTTGGGTATTTTGTTGATCTTTTCATTTGATTTAAATTAACCAAGATGGTATTTTTCTTCTCATAAGTAGAGTATGTCACTTGGGCCCTCGAATGAGATAGTCTAGTGAAATATAATATACTATCCCAAACATTCGATACATATATATCACAACATAATTGATGAATACACATTACATAACACAACAATCATCACAAGAATAATAGATGTATAATATCTTTAGATAGTTATATATATATAAAAATTGGTTTATAAGTGTAGTAAATAATCTCATACTAAGTTATTAATGAAAAAAAATCTTCTAGGAAATAGAATACATTATACCATTCTTCAAAAGATTAGAAAAATAAATATATTTAAGGGTGATACTAGATTATATGTAAGTTTAAACAAGAGAGATATCCAAAAACATGATCATAAGTGTATGGGAACTTGATAATTAAATTTTAAAACTATACCCCACATATCGTAGAAATAAACATGATTTATGGTATAAATCATTGTATTTCATAAGACATGAATCATAATGTAATAAGAGAACATTATACATGATAGCATAAAATTTTCATAATACATAGATTTTATTAATAAATATGTGTATATAAAATATTATATCTTATCTACCCACTAAGATATTCCTGACATGTTAGGATTTGGATAATCGCCATTTTACCAGCTTCGATCCTAGGATAATCTCATGTGTACCCTCTTTTGGTCATTTTATAAGCTCCCATTTACCTTTTTTATGAGATTTTGATGACCTCCCTTATACCTTCTTATTTGTTTGGCTTAGAATAACCTCCGATGTACCTTATTTTTTTAGTCTTGGGATAACCTCATGTGTACCCCTTGAGCTCATAGAAAATTAATCATTATCCAATGTATTGGAAGGATATATAATTCCAATAACATTATTAACATAAATAAAATAATAAATATTTGTTCCACAACATAATAAATCCTTCATCATATCATTACCTAAAAAAATAAATGTTTTTCATAATCATTTCATCATTGCATAACACATAAGAATTAAATAATTTCCATAAAACATTTTTATCAAAAAAATTAAGCATCCATAAGAAGAAAATGGAATGTATCATTGGATAATATCCCATGAAGATCATAAGTATTATCCAGGGTATCTTTCATTGATGAATATAAATACCATTAAATTAGTATTGAAATCATTATTGTAGAAAATAAAATTTAATCTTTGAAAATAAAATTTGAAAATATAAAATATTCCTAAATATTAAAGGCAATATTTTGTTTTAGTAAACCCCTTGAACCTTGTAATGTATTTTTAAATTAATTTATTGTTTATGATGATAAGAAATATTTTTCATTCCGTGTACATTAAAATAAATATTCATATCAAATTTTTAGAAAGAAGCCTAGACTACCATGTTTAGAAAATAAGAATAAGATTAATTTTAAATAATTTAGGTAAAAATTCACTCTAAACAATCATTTAATAATAGTAAAAGTATTCTCTAAAATATTTTTAGAAATATTTTACATTGATGAGAACAAATATTTTATCAAAGATTGAAGTAAAGTAGATATTCTATAAAAGAATTATTTTGGCCTATAGTGTACTTATAGAGAGGAAAATAAAAGGAAAACTTTTATTATATAGGAATAACAAAATTATAAGATAATTAATGATATTATTGAGAGATATACCGTAAGAGTTCATCCTTAGAAGCATAATCATAAATATTCCCAATAAACAATTAGCTTGTAAAAGAAATCCCATACAACTTTTGTAACCTTTGGATTTTTATCCCAGTGAAAGAAATAACATTATTTAGATATGTATATACTGTAATATTAATAAGAATAGTGATATATAAATAAAAGATTCTAGTATATACACAGTTTAATAGAAATAAGTGGTGAATAAGGCATATGCCCCATATAAATAAATGTGATATTAAAATCTCTTACCTCAAGTATGGACTTCCATCAAACATATCTAAAAATAATATATAATACAAATAGGTTTATTATAAATCGATTATATAACCATAAAAATATATATAATACCTTATATGATTTATATATTACATTTTATCACCAATTCATAACAATTCATTATTAAAATCAATGTTCTGGGTGATAAATACATCATTTGTCATGTATGTTTTTGAACGAAAGTTTTTGTCCTTGTAAATTGATCACAATTCCATAAATTATTTTTTAATAATGATATAAATATAATATATATTATTAATATTGATATTTATAGTCACTAATAAATTTTAGAGATATTATAATTAAATACACCATTCATAGAGATAGTAGTTTGTACATACTAGTGAATATAGTTTCCATTTAATTTATTAGTTTAATGATATAAAGGTATATAATAATTAAACCATCCAAAATAATTTTAATTATAAATATATATAATATATATTTTTAAAATATATACTTATTATTTTCCTTGTAAAAATCAAATGAAATATGCTTCACATCTCTATGTGGATGCGAAATTCCACATATACAATCGAGTGACATTATCATTTTCAACAGAATCGAATATAAGAAGGTATCTGTTATATTATAATTATATAACTAAATTAATAAAATTTATTTAATATATATATAAACTTTAAATCCATTATTAAATACAGTCCTGATAGGTGGTGACGGAAAAAAGTAAATCAAATTGTGAAGTAGTTGTCTACTGTACAGGCGATTGAGAGTTTCATTTCCCATTTTATGGAAGGAGATTCAGATATAGGTTATTGCATTAAAAAATTAATATTTATTATATGAAATATACTTGAGTTAAAATATCATTAAATTTGGAGAATATTTTTTGGAGGTGAAAGAACAAATAAAAAAGAAAACACATAGTTAAAATACATCCCTATTTTTTGGGGAATCTCTTTGGTTTTTTTCCAAAAATATTTCATGGAAGATTTTTATGATAAAAAGGGAGTCTAGTCCATGAACATAGATTTTAAAAATATATTTGGTTAGTTATTTCCTAAAAAATGTCTTTTTAACTATTAATAGGAGTGTATTGTGGGTTCCCTTACATAATTAATTTGAGTGAAATAATTATAAATTTTCAATGTTTTATAATAATTCTATGATACCTTATTTGAAATGTTCTACCAAATTAGATCATTATAGAAAAATAGACTATATATGGTTAAAATATGGCCCTAAAATAGGAATTATTATTGTTTATAGGTAATTTTTCTGTTATTTATTTAGTATAACCCTTAATAAACCTCTTTTAACCTTAACTATGGTAACTCATTTTTACAGTTTAAACAATTCATTATGAAAAATATAATTTTCATTATTATCTTTTATCAATTTCTCTTACTAAAAATATTTTTTCCATTTTAAATTTTTAAATTTATATAATTATCATAATTAAATTTAATATTAATCCCACATTTTTAATAAAAAATAGTTTTCCAAAGAAAAACATTTCATAAGAATAATCTGTTTTTATTTTAAAATTATACAATAAATTTATTCTAATGAACTAAATTGGATACAAAATTAAATAAATAAAATTAATTTTATTTTTAAAATAATTTTAATAGAAAATTAATCACTGTCAATATTTTAAATGAAAAGATAATTTCTAATAAAAATCAATAATTTTCCCTATTCATCAAGAAATCATTATTTTCATAACATGTTGTAAAATTAACTCATAGGTCATTTTGGAAGGTTATTTAAAATATAAATTTAATTTTTCAATTAAATTTTATAAAATTGGAAATAAATTAAAAAGATGTTATCAAGGTGAGAAGAAAAAACCACTTATAAAAATGTAGTTTTTTAGAATAAAAAATGATTTATTATTATCCCAATCCCTAAAAAATGATATTGATAAATGGTAAAACATATTATTGAATATTGAATATTATTATTTTATTAAAATCATTCAGAAAAAGTGATTAATTAAATTTATGAATAAAAAAACATATTTGATGCATAAAAATAGTATCTTAATAATATGTTTATTTTACACCGAATAGTTTTTATTTTCATTTATGAAAAATTAATAACTAATGAATTTATTTTATTTATTTTTTAATAGTATAATTTTACTAATTTAGTTTTCACTATTTAAACCCTCAAATATAATAGCTAGTTTATAATGGAATACTATATTACAATTCATTAAATCACGTAACACTATATTTTTAAGAAAATACTATTATTTTAAAATAAAATTTTTATAAAATCTCATGGTGTTACATGTATAAACAAACTTATAAAGTGCATATGTTTTTATTATATACTTAGATGAGGGTAATGTGATGTATTTTTCTTCATGATGAAGGATATGTGATGTATTGATTTACATTTTCAGTTTGTACAGAGAGATTCCAGATCATTTGATGATGTTATATGGTATTAAAAATATTTATTTCCCATGGAAAAATGATATCTTGGAAAAATGAAATAAATAAAAATTTATTCTTTCATTTTATTTAATTGGTGGAAATTTTTATAGACACTGGTGTTTTATGGAGATCATTATATATCTTTTTATAGCTTCAGCAGTAGTCATACTTTTTTAGCAGCCACTATATTGAAAAAATTAAATATCAGTTTATTTTTATATGTGGTCAATGATTTAAAGTCTCATGGGTTCACTCTGTGAGAATGTCCAAACATGGATAGAGTTTGATTCAGAGAACTTCATTAATTTTGTTTTAGAGAAATGTAAAAAATGTTTTTTAAATGGATATTCACATGGTATTACCTACTATAGAATTAAAGGTGATGTTAATGATATCATTCCAAAGTGTTTTGGAAAAATATTAAACAAAGTTGTTTTTCGATTGGATTTCAAAAGATATCATTTTTATATGATATGTTGTGAAATAGCGTAATGGTTTTTTAGATTTATTGAATTTTAGATATTGATGTGAATATTCCTTGAAGCATTGTGATATTATTTAATATGATATGGTATGTCATAGAGTACAAAATACATATTAAAAATGATATTTTTATGACTTTAGGGTATATCATATTTTTTTCTATACATTTATAATAGTATAAATGAATACCTTTATTTTTTTAACATAGCTTACTCACAATGTCATGAATCATAATATATAATTAATTTTTCATTATTGTGATTTATTGAATGGTTTTTAATCCCTTAAATATTTGACTAGAATTAACTAACTATTTTATAAGTTAAAATTGGTTCTAGTTTTATTAGTAAAGGTTTAAATGATAAGTGAATTTGGACATCACTCATTTTCTTATTAAATGTATATGTAAATTCATTTTTCATATATCATCACTGTAGCCTATATAATGTATTCTAGGATGTGATTCTATGTGTGTGATCTATTTAATTGATCTATCATTGAAATTATCTTCCCTTAAAAGCTATATTCCTTCTTCTATCATTGATTTTGAGAAATTTGAATATCATTAAGGATAAATGGGACATCCTAATGATTTTTGGGCAATTATATAAAATATATGGACTTAAATTGAAATAAATATTCTTTAGGTTTTCAATTTATAACAACCTCGACCAGAAAGGTGCCTCAACCGATGCCTCATCCTAGTTTACCACATGATCTCATGCAATCCTCCTTGAATTCCAAAGGCTATAGACTATAATAAAGGATCTAAGGATCTATGGGGGGGACTGTACAACCTCATTAGAGAGTATAGTAATAGATAAACTAACCATTTAACATACATCAATAATAAACATCAGAGTATACAGTGTAAATTAAACATCCTTATTAATAATATTATGCAATTTAGAAGTAGTATAGTCACAATAAATGATTTCCCACCAGAATGATATTATATACATGAATTGAAAAAATAATAAAATGTACAAGAGGATCATATACATCCCCAAGACTCTCCTAAATACCAATTTCAAAAACACTGGAGTTTCATTATCTTATTTGAAAACATCATAGTGGACCATTAGCAAACTCATGCCTATAAAAATTGAGAGTTCTTCTATGGTACCCAAGTTCCATTCTTACACGAGAAGGGTGTGTGTGAAAAAATATGTAGGGAGTTACTAAAGGGGATTTATATGAAGTTTATGTATAATTGAAATGATAATAATGAATAATGAGAAACATAATTATAAATATATAATCTATTTTCCAGGGGTGTCCTCTCCTCCGACTTTCATAGCTCCGATTCCGCTTCCATCCTCTCCTCACTCTTCATCATCGCCTCTGGTGTTTAGGGACATCTCATTGGATGGGAAGCCCTTTATGTCTCCAGAAGTTACGAGCAATGTGTCTTCTAGGGGAGCGGTCTCTTCAGGTGAATTTTCCTCGCAGGTGCATGTTGGAGTTAGAACAAGATCTAAATCAAAAGTCGATGTCGGGGTATGTGATTTCTCGCTTCATTCTGCAGAGGGCCGTGAGTCTGGGGCCAAAGAAAGACATGCCCAACTTAATGTCTAAAGTCTTAATTTGGAAAAGACATGGCCTCGGGGACAGGGCGAAGTCTAACTTCATCTCCAATGAGCTTTGGAACAATCAGGTTTCTATGGTCGCTATCCTGGGACCAAAACAGGTTTCCATCAAGTTAAATGAGTATGCGCAGAGCCTTAAGGTTCAAGGATTTTTGCACGGGGATCCTCCTAACTCACATATTTGGCTATTTTGGAAGGATCATGTTACTATTGATATGTTGAGTGCGTCGGATCAGTCTTTGACCACCATGATCACAATTGGGAATGAAGTGATTATTTTCTCATTTATCTATTCCAAGTGTGATGCCCAGTCCAGGGAAACCTTGTAGCGTGAGTTAGATGTCGTTAACCTAAATGATGGTCCTTGTATTGTCGGGAGATATTTCAATATTATCGCTATTCCAGAGGAGAAGAAAGGGGGATGTGATTTTCCCAGGAATTCCAGTCATGCATTCGTTTTCTTCATGGCTAGGAATAGTCTTATGGATGCCGTATTTTAGGGAAGCAGATATACGTGATGTAATAACTGTTCTGGAGGGAGACGTACCTATTGTCATCTGGATCGATGCCTGATGAACAAGGCTACTGTTTTAACTTTTCAGGACTCCAGAGTTGTGCATCTGGTTCGGTGTTTATCTGATCACTCTCTGCTTCGTGTTTCTTTGGGTGCAGGGGTGAGTAGTGAAGGTGGTGGTGTTTTCTCCAAAATGTGGATGGAAGAACTGGGTTTCTCAGATGTGGTTAGTTAAGCTTGTAACTTTCATCCTAGGGGGAACCTATGGATCATGCTTCATAACATGTTGAGATGGCTTAAAAATCTTCTTCGCTCCTTGACAAAGAGGATTCCTGCTCGTGATCACGATTTGGTCGAGATCAGTAAACAGGTGGAGCTTTTGGAGAATCACATGGAGCAAGCCTGGGATGAGTCTCTTTTTACCAAATTGAGAATAAAAAGGATCTTCTTACTGATCGTCTTATGAGATAGGAGCGGATGGCCAGAGAGCATTCCAGAGTCAGATGGATTTGGGAGGGAGATAGGAACACTGGCTATTTTCACGCCTGCAATAGAGAACGTATCTGTATCCATCGGCCCAACATTTGTAGAGAAGATGGTTCCTTCACTAGTGATCGTGATGAGGTAGGGGCCATGGTTAATGGGGCCCTAAAATCATTATTGACAACTCCCAATCCAAATATGGTAGGGGGATATTCGAGTGGGGGTGCTGGAATTTTTGAGGGCATTCCAAGATGTGTTTTGGAGGTCATTGATGAGGGATTGAGAAGGACTCCAGATGGGGCTAAATTCCGTGAGGTGATTTGGTCTCTGATTCTAGATAGTGCACCAGGTCCTGATGGCTTCCCTGGATCCTTTTATAGAAAGACATGGGACCTTGTTAAAGGGGACCTAGTGAGAGCTTTCCAGGATTTCTTCTAGGGTGGGGATTTGCCATGTATTGCTTGCACATCCAAGATGGTTCTTATTCCTAAGGTGGCTAATCCTAACTCTATTGATCAGTATCGGCCCATTAGTTTGTGAAATATACCATACAAGACCGTGGCCAGCATTCTGAACAGAAGGCTGGCTATTCACCTGGATTCTTGGATGGATTCTGAACAGCATGGGTTTATTAAAGGGAGGTCTATTCAGGGCGCAATAGGTTTGGCTCATGAAATGGTTATTGGCATTAACAAAAGGTCCATTGGGGGTAATTTGGTGGTGAATCTTGATATGAGAAAGGCATATGACAGGATGGAATGGGGTTTTGTTCTCAGAGTCTTGACAAGCATGGGGTTCTCTATTTGGACTAGTGATCTATTGTTCCATTGTTTCAGCTCGATGTGGATTTCAACCTCTTTTATGGGTTAACAATTTTGCTTTTTCAAGACGTGTTGTGGTCTCCGGCCAGGAGATCCTCTGTCCTCCACTCATTTCATTCTCTCTCAAAACGCATTTTGATGCTTTATTAATCAAGGGTTGAACATGGGTAAAATTCTCCCTTACCAAAATAGGAATGCCACAAGGGGTATCTCACACTTGATGTTTGCAGATGACACAATTGTCTTTATCAATGGATGTAGACATTCTGTGCGGGGTTTGAACGGTATTCTAGGGGAATATTGTAAGTGGTGTGGGTAGGTGGTGAACAAAGAGAAAAGTTCCTTTTATATAACCAGGAATTTCTCTGATGGGAGGGTGAGGGATGTGAGGCTAAGTTGAATATGAAGAGAGGATATTTTCCCATGGAGTATCTTGGAGCTCTGGTTAGTCCCTCATCTCTTAGGGTCCACCATTTTGATAAACTTATCAGCAAGATCTCTGGTCATATTTATAACATGAAAAATAGATTTCTTTACTTCGGCGGCCGTATAACTTTAGTGAATAGTGTCTTGGTCTCCATTACCATGCATATTTTTTCAACTCTGTAGGATCCTAAAAGTGTAATTTCCAAATTTAATAAGAGTATGGTGTCCTTTATATGGGATGGGAAGATGGAGGGCAGACATCATTGGGCTTCGGGGAAACGTCTTGCAAGATCTCTCTCTGAAGGTGGAATTAATTTGAGGAGTGTCTCCTCATCCCTAGAGGGGCTTCATGCAAATCTTACATGGGAAATGTTGGAAGGTCGATCTCTTTGGGCCAGAACTATGCAAGAAATATATGGTCAGAATATGTGGGAGCAGAGATCCAATTCTTCTCGGATATGGAACCTAATTCATCCTTTCATAGAGGTTTTACATCTGCACTCTCAGTGGCTAGTGGGAACAAGGAACATCAACTTCTGGAAACATGATTGGGGGTGGCCAGGTTGTATTTCCCGGGTCACCCCATCCCGGACATATCTTTTAGCGAGGACTATGGATATCCTCAATTTCTTCAGGCCATCCTTGAGGAGGATAAACTTGATTTTTTTAATAGAATTGTTATCAATGATGATCCTGATAAACTTATTTTTACCTGTTCGACGTCGGGTATTTTTTCTATCAAGGATTACATTCGTGTGATAAGGGATATGTCAAATTGAGACCCGTGGGGAGTGAATTTGTGGCGCAAGGAGATTCCATCTAAATTTAATTTTATTGTGTGGTTTGTGAGGAACAAAGCATTGCCTACTGATGAAAATCTGCAGCGTATGGGTGTGAATATGTCCTCTAAGTGTTGTTGTTGCTGGGCTTCAAATCATGAAATAATCGGCCATCTTATCTACGACTGTGAATGGTCTAGGGGGATTTGGAAGACCATTGGGGGGTTTTTGGTTGGGAGGTGTCTGGAGGGGTGTAGGAGGATTTTCTATGTTCATGGTTTAGGGGTACAGATTCTTATAGGCTTGAGAGGAAGGCTCGGACTATCATTCTTGTTGCTGGTTGCTGGATTATATGGCAGGCCCGAAATTCGGTTCGTAATAATCATTCCTCGACGTCTCATGTTAGTGTTTTTTTCTGAATGAAGAATATACTGCTGGATTTGTTTCTCCTATGTCCAGATTTCCACTCAGCACCCTCGGTGCATTATTATTTCATGAATCTCATTAATGTCAACCGAGCGGATTCTTCCGCGCAGGGAAGGTGGGTTCGATGGCTTCCTGCAGGTTAGGGTGTTAAGATTAACACAGATGGGTCTCTTGTCATGGGGGAGATGCGAGGGGGTGGATTCGTGAGAGATCAGACGGGATCAGTCATTGCAGCGTTTGCTACTTCCTATGGAAGAGGTGATGTCCTGCAGGCAGAGGTATGGGCCATTGAGACTGGGCTAGAGGTATGTAGGCAAAGACAGATCGGTCTTAGAATGGTGGAGACAGACTCCATGGGTTTTTACAATGCCTTAATGGGAAAGGGCAGTATCCTGTGGAGTGTTGTATAAACTATAAGGAAGTGCAAATTTCTCATGGGTAAATGCACAGATGTCTCTCATACATGGAGGGAGGGGAACATGGTTACAGACTTCTTGGCATCTCTGGCATCATCAAATCAAAGTATATTTTCCTTCTTTTTCTTGGGTTATTTTCCAAAGTAGGGGATGAATTTGGTTGTCAATGATTCTTTGGGTTTACATTACTTTAGACCTCTATGAGGTTTCTCATTTTGGGTTTGTTGTATGGTGGTTTTTCAAAATAAATAAAAAATGATAAGTACCAGTATCACATAAGGATAAAAATATGGATCCCCAGAAGTACCTATGGACATCGCCAATAACACCATCATGTCTCATTAGATACATAGGTCGAGTCCATGGTAACACAAATCAGAATCTATAGATATATTAATAATTAATATATTAATTTATAATCAAAATGAATGGGTTGTTCTAATTCCTATATAAAAATCTTTTTACATAGTCCCTTTGGCTAATATCATCAGTATGGGTCCCTAGGTGAAATCCACTCAAAACTCTAACTATTCCCAAGTTATTTCTAAATATATGATGAAATTTCATTGTGAAACTAACTAGGTTCCCATGTGTATCATTATGGTCTCTCTATCCTACTTGTAAAGTCACCATAAGGATATTTCATTAATCTCATCCCCTTTACCTACCATCCTATGTTGGACTGAACACTCGACCTGTCTTCTGATCCTCATATGGTCTAACAAATCAAGTAATCATGTCCTAGTAGAGGATAATGGAATTCTCACATCATTGTCATCTCTAGGTTCATTAAATCTATAATATATCTTACATGTCCAATGCCTTGTCCACACATCCCGAGTCATCACTCTTCTCTTACAAGAGGTTGATATATTAGTTTCCACTAGAGATAATACATATTTTTATTTCAAATTAAACAAATAACACTCTTTAAGGGTTTAATATTATCCAATAAATATAATCTCATTTATATAATTGACTATTAGAGGTCGATATGTCCATACAGTACATGAAGGTACATTAGGTCACTTTGAACATTGTGAAATTTCTTCTTTGGAATGAAATTTTATTAAAAAAACACAAATAATTTTAAAGAGGCTCACTATCTAATGTTCCAGGGAAGAATAGAATACATGAATAAAAAATATTTATAATACCAAATGGTATATTCATAGACATTCCTTAAACTGAAATGAAACCATCATTGATGTCTTCCAACTAGCTCTCCCCAAGACTTGCCAAGACCATCTGACAATCATCCAAAACACAAGATCCTGATCTCAAACAAAAATGACCAAAATACATAATTATAACTGAATGTAAATTATTTAAATAAAACTAATTTTATTTTTAAAAAATTTTATCTTATAAATTAATGATATAAATTTAAAAAGAACTATATTAGACCACACCACACCAAAACCACAACCAGACCATTACCAATAGGATGTAAAAATACTCCTGGCCATATTTTGACCCAAATCCACAACACATGAATGAAATTACATTATTAATTTTTCTTATATAATGTTCTATAAATATAAACAATTCCAAATGGTGATGTACCACATCATAATGTTGCACATTTTTGGTATAAACCAAATCTGGAAGCCCCTTATGCATGTAGAGAAAAATACCCATGGAGTGATGTAATTTAATTTATCAAAAATATTTAAATTTAATAAAAGAATATAAAAAATGTGGTTTACCTCCAAAACTATGTGTGATAATAAGTAGATATTTTCATGAGACATCTTTTATGCAACCAACATGAAATCCCCATAAAAAAGGATGATTCCACCATGCTATTGTGGAATCGATACTAAATCCCTTAACTAAGAAACAAGAAATTATAGTTTAGAAGATGGAATATAGTAAAAGGTGGATAATGATGTGGTAAATGAACCTAGATTCCATTAAAGATGGTTCCAATATTACCCCTTAGTCATGGGATGTGACAAGGGGGAGGGGGTTTATCCCCTTATACATACGAGCAAGAGTGAGATATAACTTGGGTTATTCCTTTATTTAAAAAAATCAGAAACTATTAATTTTTTTACCATTTATGGAAACTAGATATCTTATATAGGATGAATTATAGCTATAGGACATGGAGTTTTGTTGGTCCACTAGACATTCCATTAGTCTCCTAGTGTCCTGAGAGTGGTTGATCATAGGTTGCAACCTCTAGCCCTAACAACCCGACCTTCAACAAGTGCGCTGTTGAGCCGCCATGTCCCCTCCCAAAAATAATTAATTGTGTAAAATTCTTCTTATTATGGGATAAAACTATCATAATTCAAAATCAAAATAAAAATTAAAACAAACTTCTCTAACATTTAAAAATTTATAACTCTCTAGAAATTTTGTAACACGTATTGAAAATGAGATATTTCAATATACTCCCCTTAAAACCCGTCTTCCTTGAGTTTTCATGGCATCGTTACAAGAATAATTCATATAAATGTTAGTTGATAAATATTTTTAAAATTAAAACATGACAACGATGAAATCTCAACATTACTACGTAGATAAATGTTCAACATGATGGATTGAGTTCTAAAACTCTGGAGATAATGCTCCCATCATCCCAAAACATGATAACAACATTCCATAGTACTCCTATAACATGAGAAACTAATGTGTCATCATATAATTGATTATCAAACATATGGTTATTCTCTATATATGACTTATTTTATACCAATTTCTTCAAATCCATGATGCCTTCTGCCATTGAAATCTCTTATTGAAACACCAATCCAGCAATCTATTGACATTTATAGTATAGTTTCTATTTTAATAAACATGATCACATATGAAAAACTAGATAGAATCATGTAAAAATTATCATTGTTTAATTTCACTTCAAAATAGACGAGTCTCCCTATCCTAAACAATGATCTAATTATTCTGTATTTTCTCACAAAAATCCCTCAAGAATCCTCAAATCAAACCCTCCATATCATATATGATATGTATAATATGATTCATTTACCACCATATTTATTTTTATGTGGGGACACATATAGAACCTCCCTGGGAATAACCATCCTAAAACAATCACTTTCTATCATATATGTACTACCAAACACTCAATAATTATTATTTAAACACTAGAGGCATTCCATGATAATTTGAACACACTCACAATATTTTGAACCAGAATCTTGGTGAAATTTGATAGTTGAATCCTTGATCAACCGAAATATATACAATTCATTTCTATGAGCACTAAGTTATTATCAATCCAAATCACTTTCAAATATAATTAAAATCATATCGAGCCTAATTCCAACACAACGAATCCATCTGATATCCCATAAATATTTAGTGTCTACATTTACTAAAAAAACTAGATAAATCCATACTCATTTATTGATTAATATCCAAATTTGAAAAAAAATCATCAAACAAATGGACCCACTATACTAAAAACCATTCAAGAATGTGTTTCATGATTAGAAAACCCACACATTTTCCATTACCAATTGTAATGACTCTGTGTGACCATCCCAATCATACTCGAGTGTCAATTGTGAAACATCAAATGATATTAAGTTCCAATTCCTAGAAACATTATCCCCATCACCTATCATAATTCATCTATAATTAGAATCTCACCCTCAATGGTCTATGGTGGTCTCCAAACCATATGGTTTCACCCATAAAAATCCTCAAGGTTAACCTCAACCAGTTTCATTAGCACATGACTTTGTCTCCCCTTGAGGCACAGACTTCTCATATCATCAATATCTAACCAAACTTTTCCCTGGATTAGCCATTCCACCAAACCTAGTCAAATTATTATGTATCCTCTACCATGTTAATATATTTTTTAATCCAAATCCCATGGGGAAAAATTACAACATGTTTTAAATTGAGCATTAATGGTATAAGAATCACATATTAATTGTCATACATTGCAATTTAAATTGTACCACATGCAACCATCACATACTATTTTAATGTCATCAAATATAGAAAGTGTGAAATATTGAACTATATGGTCACATAACCTATGTAACGACCTGAGTCCGGAGCCCCTGCACTGGTGCCTCATTCCCGGTTCGCCACATGACCTCAAAATAATTTCCCCAAATTCCAGAAGCTGCTGACTAGCAACAAGGGCCTTGGTGAGTCAGTGGGGAAACTATTCCCTCATTCAGTAAAGTACGGAGTGAAAAAAAAACCAGACACAATAGCGGAACAATAAATAACATACAACAATTGAACTGAACAGCGAAAGCAATATATCAAATAATAATGATGCAACATGGTACATATGACTATGGAAGGTAGCAAACAACCAACATTCTGAAGTAAAACTGAAAAAAAGTGCAAAGGAAAACAAAGTAAACTCATCAGCTTCGCGATCCACGATTCGGTCCCATGCTCCCTAGCTCTAGCGTAATCAAGAACCTGAAGTATCAGGGTGCTTTCCCTTAACTATACCTGCGACAACATAGTCTGTTTGGGCCCAAAATCATGGCCCAAACAGGGTGTGAGATAAAATCCCAGTAGGAAATCTCCAAAAGATCTGTGCCAAATAGTCAATGAATACAAGGAAAGTAATAAAACAAGAAGCAGTATACAGGAAATTACAAACAGCTACAATCCACAAGTCTAATGAATAAAGTACACAAGAAAAAAACCAGCAACAAGAAGAAAACAGGTAACCCTCTGGGTAGCTCTCACAGCCTAACCCCTATGGTTCAACCTATAAGTACTAGCAACCCTCTAAGAGGCACACACATTCTCAACCCTCTAGTTCAGCTATGAAATTAATAGACTCACTGGGGAAGAACTCACCGTCAATTCCCCCTATAGTCTCGTATCATGCTAAAGGCTCTCTGGGGAAGCACTCAATGTCTATTCCCCCTGTGGCCTGCATCGACTAACTACAAACACTCTGAGGAAGAACTCAACGTCAATTCCCCTTGTGGTCTTGCATCATAATTAAAAGACACTCTGGAGAATCCCTTCCGTCAATTCTCCCTTTGGTCTACTACTCTAGGTTCTCATAGTCCTGAGTGAAACTAAACATGCTCAACGTGCGTGCATCGTCCAATTAAACCTCAAGAACTACTTGGCTATAAACTAAGGCTCAACAGCAATACAAGGCAACAGTCCACAATCCTATAACTAGGCATGGCAACTAGCGATACGCCTAATAAGAAAAACAAGCATGGAAAAGCAACCTGAGCAAAAAATAAATTACTCTACTCACAAGCATCAACCTCTACTAAAGAAATCAAGCAAATCAGGAAAAACGCAGGACAAAAACAGGAAACCCCCAATTCCCCTTTCAAAAGATTTGGTGTAATTTGCACAAAATATTCATCAACATTCTATAGAAAGGCACAAACCACCTACCTCGATCCTAGGAGATCGATATAAGTGAACGATGACGAAGGATTCCCCTTAGAACGACGTAGATCTAAGAAAATGCACAAAAATATAAACCTACAATAACTTGAAAAGCAGGAGGAATCAAGAAACAAGACTCAAGTAGAAGGGAGAGCACACCACTGTGATTCCAACGCAATCGACCGCACTCGAATCGGAGAATGGATGAAGAGGCGGAAGCTCGTCGTAGATCCAGCTGTACGGTCACTCTCGGGCGGACGGAATCTGGAGAAGAAGATGAAAATTGGGGTTATGCGAGACCCCGGTCCGTTTAATGAAAAAAAGTAAAATAAATGGTGTGTACTTGAGTACATGGCGTGTACTTCAATTTTCCGTACTCTGCTTTAACTGGCCTCCACCTCACCCTTACCCCCCGTGTGTGTGGCCCGCACATGGCCATCACACGGCTTCGAGTTGGAAATGATTACATGGCGTGTACTCAAAAAGTACATGGCATGTTCTTCAAAAAAATTTCAGAAAGTTCATTTTTCTTAAAAACTCCAGAAAAAGAAAAAGCATACCTAAAAAGAACATCTTGGTTCTTACAAACTTCCCCCTTTAAAAAAATTCATCCCCTAATTTCCCTAACAAGGCGGGGAAGAAGAAAGCATGAACAGCTCCAGCCATTGTGATCATACATCAGCCTCCCTCTCCCTGGTCTCATCCTATACTCGCCCGTGCTGCCACATCACTCGTACCAGAGGAACAGACCACCCACGAAGAACCTTCATACTGCGATCGAAAATCTGGATAGGATGCTCCTCTAATGATGCATCCGCTTCAAGCTCGACTTCCTCAGTCTGAAAGATGTGAGACGGGTCTAAAAAGTAACGTCGGAGTTGAGAGAAATGGAAGATGTCGTGCATGGCCTGATACCTCTGAGGTAGATGCAACTGATAGGCGACCGACCCAACTCTCTCCAAGACCTCAAACAGCCCGATGTACCACGGTGAAAGATTACCTTGTCTCCGAATCCTCTTGTGTCCAAACCTCGGTGCGACATGCAGGAAAACCTGACCACTGGCCTCAAACTCCAGTGGTCGTCTCCGCTAATTAGCATAAGACTTCTGTCGAGACTACGCTGTAGCCATCCTCTTCTGAATCAGCTATATCTACTCTGAAGTCTCCTGAACGAGACGAGGTCCTAGCAGAGCTGCCTCTCCTGTCTCCAGCCAGCATAAGGGTGATCGGCATGGCCTGCCGTACAAAGCCTCGTATGGTTCCATCTGAATGGTCGCCTGGTTACTATTGTCGTAGGTGAAATCCACTAGAGTAATATGCTTCTCCCAAGAACCGCCAAAGTATAGGATGCAAGCTCGTATTATATCCTCAAGCACCTAGATCGTGCACTCAGACTGGCCATCAGTCTGAGGATGGTATGCTGTACTCAAAAGTACCTATGTACCCAAGGCCTTCTGAAGTCCTTGCCAGAACCAATAGGTAAAGCACACATCCCTATCGAACAAAATGTAGAGTGGAACTCCATGCAAACGAATGATCTCCCGTATGTAAAGTCATCCCAGATCATCAACACTGAAGGTCTCCTTAATCAGCAAGAAGAGCGCAACCTTCATAAGCCTGTTGATGACAACCCAAACAACATAGTTCCCTCGAGGCTACCTTGACAACCCAGTCACGAAGTCCATTATTACATCGTTCCACTTCCACTCCAAAATGGGTAGCTACTGTAAAAGGCCTACTGGTCTCTGGTGATCTTCCTTCACCTACTGACAAGTAAAACATCTCATGACAAAACCAACAACATCCTTCTTCATACCTTGCCACCAGTACTGGCGATGAAGATCCTGATACATCTTGGTGATTCCAGGATGAACTACCCAAACGGAGGAATGAAAATCCCGCATCATCTCGTCGCGTATGTCTGCTAGCACCCATAAGCATCCCTAGAAATGAAATATCTCATCCTCTCCCACTCTACATCCGGGAAGAGGGTCCTCTCCTGACACAATCTCCCACAGGACTAAGCCTTCAAATTCTAACAGCTGCCTTATCAGTACCTGATCAAGAATTTTAGAGGTACCAGCTATAAAAGATAGGAGGGTCTATCCCTGTCTGTCGTGCACCTCTAGATGAATCTCAGAGAAAAGAGCCATAAGATTCCACTCACTGCTACCCTCCTGAACTGGCTGAATCCGAGTTCTCCTACTCAATGCATCAGCCACTACGTTGCCCTTACCCAGCGTATAGGAAATCTCGACACCAAAAGACTGTAGATACTCAACCCACCTGCACTGCCTTAGATTCAGATCCCGCTAAGTGAAGATATACTTGAGACTCTTATGTTCAGTGAAGACCACAAAGTGCTTCCCCAGGAGATAGTGTCTCCAACAGTGTAAGGCATGAACGACAACTACCAACTCCAGATTGTGTGTTGGGTAGTTCCTCTCATGTGGACTCAACTGTCAAGACCCATATGTAACGACTCCATCCCCCTGCATAAGCACAGCTCCCAGCCTGATACCTGAAGCATCACATTAAATAGTGTAGTTCTTTCCTGGCTCCGACAAGACTAGTATCGGGGCTGACATAAACCTCCCTTTCTGCTCTTGAAAGGCTAACTCACAAGAATCTGACCATAATAACTTCACCCCCTTCTTGGTCAGACCTGTCAAAGGTGCTTCTAGGTGGGAAAAGTCCTGAATGGAGCGTTTTTAGTATCCAGCCAGCCCTAGGAAGCTTCATACCTCAAAGACGTTCTTCAACTTCTCCCAGGAAACTACAGCTCTCACTTTCTCTAGGTCCACAAATACTCCTACCTCTGAGATGACATGACTCAAGAAGTGAATCTGATCCATCTAGAAGTGGCACTTCGAGAGTTTATCATAAAGACGATGCTATCTCAATGTAATCAGAACGATCTCAAGATGTGTGGCATGGTCATGTCAAGTGTGAGAGAACACCAAGATATCGTCCACGAAGACCACGACGAAGGATTCCAAATAAGGATGGAACACTCAGTTCATTAGTGCCATGAAAACTTCAGGTGTGTTCGTGAGACCGAATGACATGACTGTATACTTGTATAGACCATACCTACCCCTGAAGGCTGTCAGAGGTATATCTGATGGTCTAATGCGCAACTGATGGCAATCGGACCTCAGGTCGATCTTCGAGAAAACCTGGGCTCCTTGAAGCTGATCAAAAAGGTCATCGAAACTCAGCAAAGGATATCGGTTCTTGAACGTCAACTAGTTCAGCTTCTGATAATCCACACAAAGATAAAGGGTACCATCTTCCTTCTTCGAAAATAGGATAGGCGAAACCCAAGGAGAAGTACTAGATCGGATGAAACCCTTAGTATGTAGCTCCTCCAACTTCTTCTTGAGCTCCTGCAACTCAGGTGTGGCCATCCTATAGGGAGTAATGGACACCGGTGATTCTCCTAGTATGATCTCAATAGAGAATTCCACCTCACACTTCAGAGGAAAACCAAAAAAGTCCTCTGGAAAGACATCCCTGAAGTGATCCACCACTGGAGGAAAGTACAACTGTGGAGTCCCCTAGTCATCCAGATAAAGACTAGCAATCTAGGCCATCACCCTTCCTAGCCCATGATGCTCGAGTCCTGATCGACTCGCCTGAACATCTCATTCACCTCTATGAAGAAACGATTCACCCTCTGGTGAGACGAAACTCACTCTGCAGTGATAGAAGTCGAAGAATTCCTGGAAGGGAATCAACCAATCCATGTTGAGGATGACATCAAAACCTGTCATCTATAGGATATAGAGATCCCATAAGAAGCGATACCCTGCAACCTCAAGAGGTAACTCTCTACAATGGCGTACACTAGATGTGCTCGTCCCCAAGGGTGTGTCTAGTGTCAAAGAGTCGGCAGAAGAAAAGATGCAGAGTATAAGGCTCTCCACAACAGCAACAGAGATAAAGCTATGCATAGAACCAATATCGAAAAGTACTAGAGATAAAACTGAGGCTACTAAAATTGTACCTCAAACCGTAGAAAGGCCGGGATCCTGCTCCTGATAAGTCTACTCTACGGCGAATGACTGGCCTGCACCATGGCCCTGCGTCCCTGGATGACCACTTTGAGCTGAACCTCCCTACTGGTGCTGAGGAACTGGTGGCTAACCGCCATAACCTCGACCTCCACCTCAGCCTGAACGACCGGAAGAACTCCAATTCCCTGATTTGTTAGAAACTGGCGGTGCTTCTCCTGAACGAGGAGTCATGGAAGAACCCCTGTCACCTGCTGCTAATGAGAAAACCTGACAGAAACGCTGAAGGTGACCCATCATGCCGCAGGATCAGCACTCCACGGGGTCCCTCTGGCACTACGGCCTTGTGTTACCTGACCGGACACACTAGTAGCATATCACGTGGGTACCTGATGATGCATCTCGCTTCCTTGGATCACCACATGCAGGCTCTTTACGACGCTTCTTGCTATCATCTGGAGGCAAAGTAGCTCTGGAAGCAGAACCAACCTAGCTCGCAGCTCCAAAGTCTCTCAGATTGCACTCCGCAATCAGTGCCTGGTTGATGATGGAAGTAATGGAAGTCAGCTAGAAGATGTTCACCTGTGAGCGAATCTCGCGCCTGAGACCATCCTCAAACTTCCTTACTAAGAACACCCCACTCCCATCCCGGAGGGGTGTGAAGAACTGCAGCTCGGTGAAACGAGCGGAATACTCCATGAAAGAAGGAGTACCCTGCTCTAAGCTCATGAACTCTCAGGCTTGGTCGGCCCTCAGGGTCTCCGGGTATAATTAGTCGTAGAACACGCACTGAAACTCCTCCCAAGCCATAAACTACTGCTGACCTGCCTGTGAGATCACGTCCCCCCACCTCTTGGAAGCGTCTCGGAGCATGTAGGCGGTGAGCTTGACCCGCCTATCTGGAGGCTTCTTTAGATGCTTGAAGATAGTCATCATAGCTTCCAGCCATGACTCTTCATCCTGAGGTACTCCTTATCCCAATAAAGTAAGAGTATGCTGCTGCTGTAAAACCCACGTCAAGTCTGCCATAGACATGGCAGGAGGGGGCACTCCCTAGAAGGCCTGTACCATCCTCATGAATCCTTCCCTAAACTGCGCATCTATGCCTGAAACTGGAATGACAGCTGGTGCCAAGGCTGGCCTGACTAGAGGATTGGCAGGAAGTCCCTGATCAGCCATATCGGGCGTCTGATCCCTGCCTGACGACAGACGTATGCCCGGAGGACGTCTCGGAGGAATAGGTCTGAATGATCAAAAGCACACCTTAGATCAGGAAAACAAGGTCAGAGAACACAAGAGTACCAAATGGTAATTGGGGAAGAAAAACACACAAGTTTGCAAAACACGACCACACGGTGTGTATAAAAACTACACGGCGTGTCTTCTTAAACCACTGACATGGGTGTGTACTCCTGCCCTACAAGTCGTGTAACACCTCAACTACACGGCGTGTTGGCCCCAACACACAGCGTGTACTTGAAACTATGCCCCTGCCCAAGTCTCTTTACACGGCTAACCCACACGGTCTGACTCAACCTGAGACTACACGACGTGTTCGAAACAAACACAGCGTGTACTAGACAAGGCTTCGGCGGCCCGTGTTGTTAAGCACACGGCCGTCTACACAACTGCTCCGAACAAACATGGCATGTATAGGAGAAGGTGACACCGTCCCGTGTTGTTCGTGACACGTCCAGCTACCTAGACAAGACTACACGGCGTGTTCAGAGAAAACACGACGTGTGGAAACGAAGGTAAAGTCGGCCTGTGTTGTTAATGATATGGCCGGGTACCTGGACAAGACTACACGGCGTGTTCCCTCTGGACACGGCATGTTCTACCCGAGCTTCCCTGACCCGTGTTGTTAGTCACACGACCAGGTACAAAGCTCTGAACTTACACAGCGTGTTTCTACCGTACATAGCGTGTTCCCAAAGTCACTTTCATGACAATGTGTTCTGCCCACATGATCAGTGACACGGCCTGAAAATTGCACGGTGTGTATACAAAGAGTACATGCCGTGTATTCTGGGTTTTTCTGGGTAGTATCTTAGAAACTGCACAGAATTCCCGAAACACTAAAAACAAGGGTAAGAGGTGCCAAATTCCGATCCGTGAGGGCCCATACTCCCCACGAATCAAAGCTTGGCATCTCCTACAGTTATATACCAGAGAAACAAGATCATTATCCACCATGTTTCGATTAATGAGGGACCATAACACCTCAAGAACCTAAATTTGGTTTTCATTTTAAGCAAGGAACAAAACAAATAGTTTTCTAACATGACAGCAGAGAATCCTTCAAGCATCTATCACAACGGCATGCATAATCTACACAGTGTCTATCACAACAGCATGCAATCGATAATTCACCCTATATGGCATGACAAGAATGCATGGCATGTGATTTCTACAAGTGCCTATATGATGAATGAGATAGCATACCCTCATCTCATTGGGTTATCATTGAAATAAAATTGAAGTATCAAAATAATAATAGCACAAGTCAGTTGAATCACTCTATGTGAACTCGGATCAACCATAAGATCTCAAAACCAGAAAAACTAAAATTAACGAGGTAGTATGGCTTTTCCCTATACACGGGTTAGCTACTCCCGAGAACATCTTAATGCCAAGTACCAAATCCGTCCTATCCCTAGATAAAGTCTCCAAATAGCAAGTAAGAGAAAAGAACTCCTCTGATACCACTTTGTAACGACCCGAGTCCAGAGCCGCTCCACTGGTACCTCGTACCCGGTTCGCCACATGACCTCAAGCGTGTTTCCCTATATGCCAGAAGCTACCGACTAGCAGTGAAGGCCTTGGTGAGTCGGTGGGGAAACTATGACCTCATTCGGTAAAGTATGCAGCAAAAAAACAACCAGACGCAATAGCGGAACAATAAATAACATACAACAATTGAACTGAACAGCGGAAGCAATAGATAAAATAATAATGATGCAACATGTTACATATTTCTATGGAAAGCAGCAAATAACCAACGTGCTGAAGTACAACTGAAAAAAAAGTGCAAAGGAAAACAAAGTAAACTCCTCAGCATCGTGAGCCATGGCTCGGTCCCATGCTCTCCAGTTCCAGCGCAATCCAGAACCTGAAGTAGAAGGGTGATTGCCCTTATCTATACCTGTGACAACAGTCTGTTGGGGCCCAAAAGAATGGCCCAAATAGGGTGTGAGATAAAATACCAGTAGGCAATCACCCAAACATCTATTCCTAAAAGTCAATGAATACAAGGAATGTAATAAAACAAGAATTAGTAAATAGGAATGTACAAACAGCTACAATCCACAATTCTAACGAATAATGTACACAAGAAAACAACCAACAACAACAAGAAAATAGGTAACCCTCTGGGTAGCTCTCACAGCCTAACCCCTATGGTTCAACATAGAAGTACTAGCAACCCTCTATGAGGCAGACACAGTCTCACCCCTCTGGTTCAGCTATTAAATTAATTGACTCTCTGTGGAAGCACTCACCGTCAATTCCCCCTATAGTCTAGTATCGTGCTAAAGGATTTCTGGGGAAGCGCTCAACGTCTATTCCCCCTGTGGCTCACGTCAAGTAACTACATACTCTCTGAGTAAGCACTCAACGTTAATTCCCCCCGTGGTCTCGCATCGTAATTAAAAGGCACTCTGGAGAAGCCCTTACGTCAATTCCCCATATGGTCTACTACTCTATGTTCTCATAGTCCTGAGTGAAACTAAACATAATCATTGCGCGTGATTCATCCAAGTAAACCTCAATAACTACTTGGATATCAACTAAGGCTCAACAGTAATACAAGGCAACAGTCCACAATACTACAACTAGGCATGGGAACTGGAGAAATGCCTAATAAGAAAAACATGCATGGCAAAGAAAACTGAGCAAAAAATAAATTACTCTACTCACAAGCATCAACCTCTACTAAAGAAATCAAGCAAAGCAGGAAAAAGGCAGGGCAAAAATAGGAAACCCCCAATTCCCCATTCAAAGGAATTGGTAGAATTTGCACAAAATATCCATCAACATTCTACAGAAAGGCAGAAACCACCTACCTCGATCCTAGGAGATTGATATACGTGAATGAAAATGAAGAATTCCCCTTAGAATGATGTAGATATGAGAAAACACACAAAACTATCAACCTACAATAACTTGAAAACCATTAGGAATCAAGAAACAAGACTCAAGAAGAAGGGATAGCTCACTGCTGTGATTCCAACGTAATCGACTGCGCTCGAATCGGAGAACGGACGAAGAGGCGGAAGCTCATCGAAGATCCTACTGTACGGTCGATCTCGGGTGGACAGAATCTGAAGAAGAAGATGAAAATGGGGTTTAGGCGCGACCATGGTCTATTTAATGAAAAAAAGAAAAATACACAGCATGTACTTCTTGAGTATACGGCGTGTACTTCAGTTTTCCTTACTCCGCTTTAACCGGCCTCCACCTCACCCTTACACACAGTGTGTGTGGCCTAGACACGGCCAGCACACGGCTTCAAGCCTGAAAAGAGTACACGGTATGTACTCAGAAAGTACAGGGTGTGTACTTCAAAAAATTTCTAGAAAGATCATTTTTCTTAAAAACTCTAGAAAAAGGAAAAGCGTACCTAAAAATAAGATCCAGGTTCTTACAACCTAAATCAAAATCATAATTCCATAGGTCATACCAAAATCCATAATATGCATGATGTTAGTCCAGTCCACCCAGATAGATTCTAACTAGCACCATACTATAAATAAAAGAGCCCACCCACACATTCCCTTGTCTATATCTATGTTAATAAAAGAACAATAAAAACATAGAGTTATAGATTCCACACGATACATACTTTTATAAAAATCATTGATATTTATTTAACTGTCTGTGAAGTATATAATCCTTGAAAAACCCAAATATATCCCCATTCCCATGTCACATACCGAGTAACAGCTCATGTATGCCGATATTATCCCCAAGAAACCTACCAATTATTTTATCTTTAAGGAAGATACCAGCATAGCATAAAACTTATGATGTGTCACCCACAATAATATGTATCACCAAATCACTAAGGTCTGAGTTATATCTCAAGGTACCCTAAGGTCCCCCTCTTAGACCCACAAAAAAGGTCTCATGAAGGATTATCACCCATGAGACCCTACTTGATTAACCCATCTCAAAACCCACAATATCAACTATTACAGACCACCCACTCTTGGTTATCATGAATAGGTCAAACCCTCATATAAGCAAAAACAAAAGATCTTTCTGTGAAACTCTCTCAAACTTCCAGTAACCCACATGTGAAAATATCTATTGGGTTTCACATATAGATGGAAACATAAGCTAAATTGGCCACTGAATCCTAGGTTAATGACTCCAATGAAAGTCAGTGCATAGAATTTCTCTTAGATAGTAAAAAAACTACCAAAAACGGTTACTCAAACAATGATATCATCATTAATGTCCCAAATCAAATGAATATATCCATATCATTTGGTTATGTAAAATTATATTCCAATATATATGGGAAAACACTATATAAGTTGTCATTGAAACATTATGTAACTGAAAATAAACTACATAATCAAACAAGAAGTCCAAATATAAGTAATTATGTGCTTATACTAACACACTAGAGTCATCAAATATCCCTGAAACCAAGGAACACATCGTTATCACCATGAACCTCCACAAAGATCCATATATCGTGTCATAAAAATAAAAAAAATTGTGGTAAAAATTAGCAGAATGCCACAAATTACATATTGGGTAAAACATCATATGAGTAGTTTCTAACACTATTAAAATTATATAATTGTTCATTAGTGAAAATAATCACACTCAAGCATGTCAATTTCATGTGAATACGATGTTGCAACATGATGACTGAACAACAGTATACTAAAAAACAAGCCAAGTGATGAAACCCCATAAGAAATCATAAATCATGATATATAAAATACATGGGAATCACACTATCTTAAAATCATAAAACAATGATATATAACTACATGAAATTAAATCGTATCCCTCTGTAACCAAAACTTCTCACTGAAATAAGTTTTCTCTACGCACTAGTTTTATATCCATTGCATGATCCTACAAATTCCTATTTCACATTTCTACCAAATTGTGATTTAGTAATAAAAAAGAACACAACTCTTTGATACCACTTTGTTACTTCCCCAACCTATATGCCCCTCGACCAGTGACCTGAAAAAGTTTTCCACAGGAACACATACACATATCCTTAAATGTCTAAGGTTACCCACTAGTAATGGATGTCTAAGGGGTTATTGTGGAGAAATGATACCCCTTGATTAGTGTCTGAAATAATTGATAATATAACCATGTATCAGACATGAATAACAAAAAATTCAGTTTTCAAGGTAAATAAAACATCCCAATAAGTAATAATATTCTATGATAAAGAAATAAAGTGAAATAATAATGAATACCCACTAGGCTGATCATATAGGCATGTAAAAAAGAATAAAAGGTAAATAAAAATTAATGTATATGAGGATCAACTATATCCCTGATCCTTACCTATGATCCAATATCCAATACCAAAAGATCTCCTTTACATTGTTCATCAACATCATTCTAGGTTTCTTTGGAAACTTTGTTTTCAATAAGTCTTTTCCATGGGTTTCCATGAAGGGTTTGAGTAGAAAACTATGTAGGGAACTATAAACAATGTACCATAAATAAACAGTGTATGTAGTATTTAAAAATGTGTTATGATCTATATAAAAATTAACTATTTAATAATAAATAAATAAACCACTAATTTATCTCTAGGTTTAATGTACATGATCGACCAAAGATGCATTGGCTAGTTTCAATGTGTCTCCAACCATGTACTGATATTATTCCTACCATATTAATATCTAACCAAAGTTTGTAATAGAGAATTCCCTAGGAATCATTCACAAATAGGTAACGCCTCGTAATGAAGGTCTCAATAGATATATCTATGGTGTTCGGGGAATCTCTCAAAACTCTAGGTATCATGAATAGTGCATGCCCAATTCCCAGGAATTCTTGGAAATCATTGAATATGACATATAAACTATATAAAAAATGAAAAATTTGCAAATTCCAATCATCCAGGGCATTATGAATAGGTACATATATTTTCATTATATCCATAACCCATGTCTATTGAGGTAACCTGAGAAACCTATGATAATAATATTAATTAATAACCCTAATAAAAAATGGTTGGATCCTAGAAAAGCAAAAATTTATTGGGACCTGTGGAATTTAGGGAGTCCCATACATACTTGAGGTTGAATCCCATTATATTTGTAATTATTATATGACTCTATTGGTAGACCCTAGGAATCACATTTGGGAATTCATGACGATATCTTGACATCCAAGTCGTATCACATGAGTATCACATAAGACTAAAAAGTCTTATACCAAAATGTAACTCATTACATCCCCAATAATACCATCACATCACATCAGTTCCATATTATTGGTCGTAGTTATCATGTCTAGGAGTCTACACCTACATAAAAATCAAACATGTGAAAGAATAATCATAAGAAAATTGTTGAATGATTTATAAAGGTAATCACATCTATAAATAACATCGAAAAATAAAATCATTGGTGTGATTTATAAGGTGATACCTTCTACCATCTCTACATGTTCATATATTTTACTTCTCTCTATTGTCACAAATAATTGAGAATCCAACAAGGTACCCATAAGTCTCATGAAGTTATCTCTTGTATCCTGGGAAATTCAATGTGAGGATATGTACCGAAGCCTATCCCTTTTCCTAGGAACCCTAGGTCAGGCTAAAAACCTGACCCACCCACCAGTCCTCATAGGGTATCACCTCCTAATTAATCTTTTCCAAGTGTGGAAAAATTATTAATCATCCCACGATGATCTCAATGATATAAATGAATCTTTGGTATCACTAAAGTCCACCTTATTGTCCATAAATATCACGTCACCAGTACTCTCTATTTAGAGGTCATTCACACACATTAATATGGTTTCTCTATTTCTAGGAACATGGTCCTATTTATAATCTCCTCCATTAATTTCTAACATTTCCATTTGATACATAAGGATTCATCAAGACCTCAACACCTCGATAAATTAAAAATTAGGTTTTAATTTTTAGTAAAAAATATAAAATTATTTAAATATTATGAATGCATAATGTCTCAGAGTCAATAATAAAATATACATATAAATAAATTAATTATACCAAATGGGAGAAGAATAGGGTCAAATGATCTTAAACAGAATTGAAAAAACTTTTTATGGTATCCCATGAACCCTCACCAAGGCTCTCCCATCCCAACCATCTATCATCCAAAACACCCGACCATTTTTTTAATACTAAAATGGAATAATAGATAATTATAATAAAACATAAATTAATTACTTATTATAGAATATTTTTTATCGATTTTTTCAAATTAAAATTGAATAAATGACTCGAATTTTACTGGTCAACATCACCACACTGAATCCATAACCAAACCCTTTGGAAATACCTATGACATACACCCGAACATATTGTTTTGAAAATACAAAAAAATACTGTGTATCCGTTATTAATTAAAAAAAATTATATAAAAATTATATAATTTTAAATTGAAAAATACCCCATTCAGAATATTGTGTGGGCATATAAAGACACCATCACGAGACATCCCCTATGATATTAGAGAAGAAACCCAATGTGAAAAAACATTTCATTTATAAAATAAATTTAAATTGAATCAATAACATAATATAAAATAATAAATAATATTACCTCTATAGAAACTATTTTCAATGGTGGGTTTAAGACATTATTGGATCTCCTATATATATTCTATATGAAATCCATATGAATAACAACTAATTACTTAATTATCTAGTGGAATAGGCCCTAAATCCTTAAACTAGGAAACAGAAAACTAATAATTATATAGGGTAGATAGTATAATTGGGCCCAAGATAACTTAAAAGTAAAATTAATATTTGTATAGTGGTTCAATGATCACCCCTTGGTCAAAGGAGATGAGAAGGAGGGGGGGATCTTGGACCTTATTTTATATGGGAGATGGAGAGAAGTGTCTACCATTTTGAAAATCATAGGTGGGAAAATTAGTAAGCATTCCTCCATTAAGGACAATAGATAGAAGGTAGTTCTCATAAGACATTGGGGCACTATCCAAGCCTATAATAATTGATGGACTACACATGGATAGACCGTTACTACATGCTATAACCCCAACCACCTAGATTTTTATCAATGATTTCTCAAGCCCCCATGTCACCCTTAAACTTAATTAAATTTATTAAATTCATATCTATGGTGGATAAAACATTTCTAATTAAAATAAAATTAGTTGTTTAAAATATGAACCATATTCATTCAAATATTTAAAATCATCATGGAATTTAGTGAACCATAAATCCCATAAGATCTTAAATTATTTGTGTTATGCATCGAACACAAATTTATATTAATGATAATATCATATTACAATTCAAGGTAAAAAATATTCATTTCAATTATTAATTTATATTTATTTTTAATAAAATATTATTTATAGGTGTAACGTTTTCTTATCACTTCATCTATATTGATTAATTTCTAATAATCCCTAATAAACCATTTATCAATATGATAGAAAAAAATAAGGTACATATCAATCCCTCCACATTGGTGAAATGATTCAATTTAATGGAACAAGGAAACTATGAAAGTAAACTCACCAAACAAAGTTTAATTAAGGGTAAATGAGGACCATGATCTCTAATGTTAAGGTAACAAGAAAGAACTAATGTTATCTCGACCATAGAGGTGGATGATGAATAAAAATTGATGATAGGTAAACTTTCTATTCATTCAAGAATATTTAATTCATTATTTGAAAATATTCTAAGAATTAATTTATATCATTCATGTTATCAATAAATATTCAAATATCACATTGATATATGGTGGTTGAGATACTAATGAAAACCCCATGTGGTGAAATAATTGCATCTCAAGAGTATATCTCTTAACCAATTAACATTTATGGGGAGAATATTTCATAAAATATTTTTCTTCTTCTATTGGTAAAATTAAATGTTATACTGTGAATAGTCTTGTTATATAAATATGAACAGAACATTGACTGCTGGGAGACACTAATGAATTTTTATATCTTAATCAATCCTATAATTATATATATGTCCATGACATTTATGAATATCCTTTTGGAAACACATTAATTATTGATATTATTAACTTATGAGTATTTATTAATCAAATAATTGATATAAAAAGGATTATCCTTGAATAAATGCCTATTTTAATGCAATATGAAAATTTATTCCTTAGAAGAGTTACCTAGAATTATTCTAGATGCATAGGATGAGTTCTATATAGAACTTATACATGTATATCTACCCATATCAATGTATCCAAAAATAATGGCCCCCATAGAACTACATGATTTAAAAATAAACTACAAGAGAACATGGAAAAACATTTATACACTTATGTTCTATTTTATGGGGTTCCCAAACAGAATTTTTAAGAATAAGGATAGGCCAATAAATATCTATTTTGATTTTCATGAGCATAAAAAGATAATAATAATGACAATTATCGTTTTACATTAATTTATGAAATGTTCAATAAACACAATGGGTGATCAAAAATTCTCAGGGATGGATAATTTATTAAGATATTATAAATCAAATTTTAGAAAGGTTATTATGAAGAAAACCATTTAGACAAGACGTGAACACAATTAGTTCATAGTGATGTTATCCAGGCTCACTTGTTCTTAATAAATCATTATAGACCAAATGAGAAATATCTATTTTGATTTCCTTGATAAAATATTATTTTTAATTATATATGGCACCCTCATATATTCTAAAATCAAGTAAGAAACTGAAGATCATTTTATCACCATAATTTTTTATGGTCATCAAATATACTATTGGCGCATGACTGTCAAGGGGTATAAAAAAAATAAAATTACTTTATTAGTGACTCATAATGGCAGACCTCGGTCCTCCCACTTGATGATCTTATCAGTTTGTTCACCAACATACTCCAATTCAGCTAAAATATTTCTCTATGTTTTTCAGATTAATTTCTGAAGAAAATAATAAATTGTTTTTTGTTTTTTATAAATTTCAAGAAAAAATTCAAATTATAATGAATACTACAATAAATATTTCATAAAAATGAGTTTTGGGAGGAAATAAATTTGTTTTGGGTCTATTTTGGGATCAGTTATTATTTTACTTTATATGTTTAATTTATGTTTGATAATCCAAATATGAATTCTCAAGTTTAAACTACTTCTATTTATTTAGAAATTGTGTAAATCATTCAATGGATAAGTAATCTCAATTCCACCTCCTTCTTTAATAAAGGTTGATAAAACACTATGTTCTAGGATGTTCCATATTCCAGGACCAGACAGTATCGATTCTATTACATCAAGTGATTATTTAAACTTCTATATATGAATAAATAACCATTTGATATATTTAAAAGTGATTAAATAAAATAAAATAAATATATTGAGTATCATGATATTGGGGATAGTCCACAACGGGGACATTCACATCACCCATTGATACTACAAAAATCTACTTACAATCATAAAACATCATTTAATGAAAATTCAAGAACACCTTGAGCTCCACATAGGCTAATCCTTGGGGTTAAATCCTCATTTATTACAGTAATATATCACTTGATTGAATGAGATAAAAGATAAAGAGAAATAAAAAATAGAAACAAGAAGAGTAAAAAAAATAAAAAGAAGAATCTGTGATGAGATAAATAACAGAATAAAATAAAAAAATTATTTGGGTTGATATAGAAACATAATAAAATGAAATTGAATAATAAAAATAATATAAAACAAACATATGGATTATAAATAATTAGAAAGTATAAAAAAATAATGATCGTATAATAATAATAATAATAATAATAATAATAATTTTAGAAGAAGAATTATATTAATAATAGAAGATTGGGATGAATGTTGGAAAAAAATTAAAAACAAGCTTTGATTAATTTAAATAGAAATTTATTAGAAATATAAAAAGAATGAATATAGGGAAACCCTACTGCATGTCCTCCTTCTAAGTGGGTTTCCTCCTTTCGGTGTTGAGAGATAGCCTTCAACATGGGTGAACTCAACCTTATATTGGTCCAGGGGTTCCATCCTTCAGTATTGAAAACCATGATCTTTTAAATCTACCTTTATCATCTCTTCTAGATTATATACACCGAACATTTTCTTTTGATTGACAATTTTAATAATCTAATTTGGGAAGGGTTTCCTCTTTAATGTTTCTCAAAATTATTTTTCATATTGTCCTTCCAAATTAAAATCTTATTATATGTGAAGATAGTATGTTATTAAAAATTTAATGAGACATAACATTTCTAGATGAATGTTTCCTAAATCTTCACCGAATTTCAAGAATACAATGGCTGAATTAATGATACACTATCTAATTTTTTTTAATGGATGAAGAAACCATTGAATTATATTTTATACAAATTTATAATTAATTTAATTGGAGGTTTTTAGCATGAGTTGGGACATAATTACTGAGGTAGGGTCCACAATATCGTCCATAACAAGTATTCAACCTGATTGATATTTTGAGACTTTGCATATTCAAAATATATCCTTGTCTAGAAAAATAGAATAAAGCCCAAAAACACTATGAACAAAAGAATCACATTAATTGTATAAATATCTTAATTGTTATGCTTGAAATACCAAATTATTAAAAATATGTTAAATTATATATAGAAATAATTTTGTCATTTTATCCCAAAACACACCAAAAAACATAAATATGATTAAAATCATCTCAAATGGATTAATTGGGACCCTTTAAATCATATAAATATATAGTGAAAAAATTAAAATAATACCTCTCTCAATTACCCCCGCATAAGACATTATTTTCCTCAAGAATAAAATCTCAACAATGAATAAATAGGTAAATAATGTTACCATTATTCATGTTTCTATGCAATAAAATTAAACACATATCAATGTTAAATCAAAATTTAAATTTCCACATAGAATATAAATTCATGTTACCATGTTTCAATGAAATAATAAACTAAAGAATTTTACTTTTTTCCAATTAAAAATAAATGAAATTATCTTCTCATTCACTTGTGTTTCTGAAGTATTTATAATTAAAAAATTGAAATCATTATCTAACTGTAAATGTATTATTTTATCTCATCAATACTAATAATATTTATCTACAGTTATTCCCATATCATAAAAATATTATATATATCCCTAGGCTTGAAATGGAACTAATTTTTCTATTTTGTAAAGAAAAAGGTATATAAAACCATGGGGATGTGAAATAATGATTCAAATTAGTCCAAAGAATTGAGGTTAGTAGGATTTAATGTTTAAAAATAAATTATCAATGAGGAGGTTTGTATCTTAAGTAAAATTACTGATATATAAAAAAGTTTAATGAAATTATACCCTTTAATGAAGAAACTCCCACATATCCCAAACATTCAAAGAAAATGACATTAATAATGAAAACATAATGAATTATGTGAACTTTCTTCAATTTTCTATGCTTTTTTATTTTTTCTTTCCTGATGTATATTTTTTCATTTCTTTATTCTCAAATATTATTTTTATAATAAACAACACATAATATACCAAAACACATATGATAAAAGAAATTTTTCCAATTATGGTGGTTTTTGAATTTTGTAAGTCACAACCCATTCTTTTTTCTCAAAGTTTTTCAAGAAGGGGAAAAACAAAATAACTTTTATGAATAAAAAACAAAAATTATTACAACAAAGAAGAACCCCACATGTACTTCTTATAGTATATTTAATCCCATCTACTGTGATTCTCTTATAACCCACTCTTCAACTTTAAAATATCATTAAATTACTATGAGAATGGTATGAATGGATAAAAATTGAATGAAACATGGTTCATCCATAACAAGTTCATTCATAGGTTTTATGGGGATAAAGAAAGACTAATATAAATGTGGTCTTTTAAGGATAAGGGATTTTCTAAAGTTGTATCAATCATTTTAAATGTGTTTTTACACATTTATATCTTTCAAATGTTCAAATTCATGTTCTAAGATGAGGCATATTGAAAGATCACGCAATAGATATTCTCAAGAATAAAATATGATGTACTTGGTCTAGAAATACTCACAATATTGGGAATATGATATTGGATAATAACTCAAGGGATAATAAAAAATAAAAAATAAATTCACATAAATTTTGTTAATTTAAAGAATAAAGGATGGTTAGGAAATTTCATTTATATAAATCAATAAATTATATCAAATCCTGAGTCCTCATTTTTATATCAATGCTTCATATTAATCATTTAATTCTCTATTTTACCTATTTAATCTCATTAATATTGAAATCCAAAACAAGGAATCACATCATTCATAAGAAATTAATTTCTCATAGATAATTCATGTAATAAATAATTCAAATGGGGGAATGCAATTTGAACATTAAGTCTCCAAACATGTTTTGGAAAAAAATATAGTGAGATTAATGAAAAAAACTACAAGTGAACTTTATTACCCATAAATATTTTTCCTTTGAAATTCTTTATTGTCAGGGCTACCATCATCCATTATGAACCAACAAAAGAGAATTACTCAATTAAGGATAAGGATCATTTCATTCACGAAAAAAATATAAAGTTATTTGGATACTTAGGGGACTAATTTACAGAAATGAATTTGAAATTTAAATTCCTAGAAATAATGTACACATTGATATGTCTTGGTATGATTCCCCAAGTGGTGCTGGATTTTTACTACCTCCAAATGGATGTACCAGCTGTTATAAAATTTCTGTTTGTGAATAAATATCATTTTATTTGAATGACCACAAGTATATTTTACCATCTTTTTCTTCATCCTTCTTGGTGAGGAATGACCCATGGATACAATACACTAGATCTGAACTATTCACAATTGGGTATTGTAATATCCCGTGATTTTATGAGATATATTATTTTTAATTTCATTGATGTATTGTTTTGTATACTATACTAATATTATATTTCACTATAAAAAACACCAAATTATCTTTTATTATACGCAAACACTATTCTTGGTTTGTGTTGCATGCATGAGCGACCTTCCCCAATAGCGTGTGTTGTACGCAATACCGAGTTTCACTAAACAACGATATATTGTTCTTATGAACTAGCCATTATGAATATTATTATCCATATTTTGAATAATATAACATTCTCATTAATATTACATGTATTCTAGAACATGGTATGAGATAAAAATAAAATTTTTGGGTAAAATAAGTATTTAAAAAAAGCAGTTTTGCCGCCTTTTGAAGGCGCACCCACTGTAAATCTAGTTTTTAAAATGTTTATGAGTTTAATTTGACAAAAGAAACATATTCATTCCAATAAGTATATAAAAATTTACTTTGGATAAAATTTTAATATTTTTCTGATAACTTTCATATTTTGATGAATAGTAAAAATACGCTAAATTTTAATTAAAAACTTCTTTCATCAGGATAATTTGTATGGATAAATTATAATATTTAATGGTTTTAATTTACAAATAGAATATATTTTTACCATTTAATATTATGTAAGTCATTATCCTTAATTTTACATTTAATTCATAGGTAAAAACATTTCAATTTTTTTCAATGTTTAATCTTTTACAACCCATTTTATCAATAGTGGGATTAATTTGAAATTAAATAATGAAACATCTGTGTTTTGAATATAGAAAAATGGATTCCATATTTGGAATAAGTAGGTCCAAATTATGTTAATATGCTACTTTATATTTTTAGACATTATAAAAAGTAACTACTGTAAATTTTATTTACTACAGTAAATGGTAAATTGGGTAATTAAGGGTAAAAATAATATTATAAAATTACCCTAACACCTTCTAAAATTATATTGTATGAAAAAACGTATTCCAATATCACCTAAGGGTCGTAAGAGTTTCATTTCATGGACTTTTGACCATGTAAATGATGTATATATTATTAAAACCAAAGTAAGTGACAACAAGTCACTCTCTTATATCTTATAAGTGTAATAATTTTAATTTTGTGATAAAATTCATAAAACATAGAAAGAAAATAGTCATCATAAGTATAATAAAATTATCCACATAATGTGAATTTATTTATAATTTTTAGGGATTAAATAATTATCATTAATGGCGACACAATAGTTATGTAGATATTATTTAATAGATTGAAATATCAAATAAATGGTTTTAAAAATATTAAAATAAATATTATATGAACTATTTAATGTGCTCCACGAATTCTCTAGATAAATATGACATATTATGAATCTATTAAATATTTTTTTTATAATATATCTTATATGTGGATTTTATTTAAATTCATATAAATGAATAGTGTAAAAAATTGATACTATTGTTATTTTATAAAAATAACATATTATTAAATTGATTAAAAATCACAAAAATATTTAAAAATTATAAACATAAATTTATATGGTCGACCATAGAATTAACTATCCAATTATATACAATTTAAAACACATAAGTAATTATTTATAACAATTTAAAATTTAAAAAATTATTACCATAAATAAAATTAAATAGACTAGATAATGATAAATAAAGTTGATATGGTTTAAAATAAATTAACAACATGTATAAATTTTATTTAATGATGATATTACAACCCTAAATCATTTAATCTTCGAATTTGAGTCATTTTGGAAGTTTTGATGTTTGTTTTGTGTTTACTAGAAATTAATATTTTAGAGGTTTCCAAAAGTGCCCCTCTCCTCTCTTATAAAAGGGAACCTCCTCCCTCTCCTATTCACAACCTTTTGAGCCTTTAAGCTCGGCCAAAACATGTCCATTTCTCTAATAAACTTCCTTATAAACATACTTGAGGTCCTGGATTTCTTCAAAGACAAACTTTAGGGACCGAAAAGGAGGTTTAGAAGAGGCGCGTCGAAAAAGAGGTAATATCCTTTACCGATTCTTTCAAATTTATTTTTTCTTATACGTTCTCTTATTTATTTTTTTCATTATAAAGTAATAAAATATGTATCACTAAAATACTTATATTTTATTATAAATATTAAACAACCCTATTTCACTTTCTATCCATCATACGGAAAATGAAATCACCGCGTGTGTGTATGTACGACTTACTGTATCCACGTTGTGGTGTAATATGTTTTCCCACCACCACCTTACTTGGATTGGTATAATGGTGGAAATAAAAACTATATATGATTATTATAACATGATACTTGTTCTGATATATTATATAATCCACTCCAATTCCATTCATTAATTATGGAAATGATATCATCGCTCGTGCGTACGTACGGATTACCGTCTCTACGATGCGACGAGATTCATTCTCCATGTTAAACATTCAATAATGATTATAAAGTATATATAATAAGTAATCATAAAACATAGGACTTAATAATTCTAATGGATATATATATATGTGTGTGTGTGTGTGTTTCATTTACTTCGATTCAATTTAATAAGGAAACGAAAACAGCGTTTAAGCGTACCTATAGCCTACCGTCTCCATGAACGGTGTATTTCATTTCATTTATCGATCTATTTTATATATATTATGAATATATATTATATATAAATCATGTTTTAAATTATGGAAGTATGTAATAATGATCTAAGTAATCATATGAATAATTACAATTCAAAACTTGTACGATAAATGAAACGATCATACCCCAAACACTGCTTTAACATGGAATTGACTAATAAAAGGGTAACATAAAGTCGTAAGTGAATCATATATGATATAATAAATATTATTATGCTTCTATTATAAGTTAATAATATGTTTAAACCCACTATACAAGAGTCTCATACACATAAGGGAGAAATTGGACATAAAGTAAGGGATAATTATTCCAATCTCGTTCTTATCTGAGATTGTTTATTAATATGTATTTACTGGGGTTATATTTATCATTCTTGTCCATGTTTTATAAAAATGTTCTCATAATGTGTTTAATATTCTTCCATGTATGTTTAAAGTCATTTTTACCCTTTTTTTACTTTTAGCACATTTTATGGAAGGAATATTTCTTTTATTTACCATACAAGGTACTTTTTAACATTTCCGGCAAAAGTACGAGGAGAATGGTTTTTTTAACATATACAGAGTGAATTTTTTTTACAGTTTCATAATTCCTTATTTACATGAATATTATTCTATATAATTTAATTATTATTTTCAACAAAAAAAATCTGTTAAAAATTGCATAGCATTTGGAGAAAAGAAAATGGTTTTGAAGAAGAAAGGATATTTTCCTCAAAAATTCATTTCAAGTGTTTTATCAAAAATATTTTCTATATAAGATGAAATTATTTAGTATGTTTATGATTCATGTATACTGTCTTTATTATTTATTTGGTGTGATTTTTCTTATGATGAAACGATATCCATTTTTTATATGGAGTATTTTATGAAGGGATGATGTTTATGAAACCCATTTTATTCATTGGGTTATGATGAATGATTTATGATTGTTTTGTGGCACACGTAAGAATGATTTAAATATGAGATGGGTGGAACCTATATCTCCCTTCAATTCATTGGGTAATGATTTATATCTCATGAGATAGATAGGGCTCTAACGGAAAGTAAATCTGGTTCAATAATATATGGCTGGAACGACAAGTAAACCCATTTCAGTCATGGACTTTGTCCACTATGATGGTCTTGACAGCAGTGTATTGGATACAATAGAAATCATATCATGTGCTAAATTGTTTTCAACAATTACATGTTTTATTCCCATGCTATTTTAGCACGATTAATTTTCCTTTATGATCTATTCCTTACATATTTTCAAGATTTATTTCACAACTGAAGATTTTGATGTTTAACTTTATGTTCATGTTTTTAAGTTCAAATGTATATGGTTTGTTTTTTTCACTATTTTTACCCATAATGAGCATTTTATCTCACCATTTATATGTTTTCATTTACCTAGGAGATAAAATCAGGTTTTAGGTAAGAAAACAAAAGGGGACGATCTTTATGGGAGATTTTGAATATCTTTTACCATGATTAGAAGATTATGTTCCAAGTTTCCAAAGACACTAAACTATTAATGTCCTTGGGTGTATCTTTTTGTTATGTACTAATTATTCTGAAAAAGTAATGTAATATCCATTTACTTCATGCTTTGTGTCTCTACAGTTGGTATCAGAGGAAAGGTTTAGTTAACCTTTGGAAACTATGATGAAAAATATTTAGTGATATCCCTAGAGATATTTCAAAGGTATGTCTAGGTATGTTCCTAAGGTTAAGTATAAGTATAGGTTATAGTCCTAGAATTATGATAAATATCACAAATAACCTAGTATTAAACCTAAGTTGATAGAGATTCAATGTACTCCCACTTGATTATGTTGTTTTTCGAGTATGATTTTTTCATCTCACACTATTCTTTTTGGGTTTTTGAAAATAGCTGGAAACAGAAAGATTCATGATAATGGAGGAGATGACGGAAAATGAAATTATATTCTTCATGAGAAACCAAATGAAACGAGATTTGGAATTCCATACATCTTTATTATTTTAAATCAGAAATCTCATAATATGATCAATAATCTCAACATTGGTAGGTTTCTTGACTTAGATAATAAGAGAATGACGAAGATTCATGATGATCATAGAGGAAAGAAAGTTAAATTTATATCATGTAAATCATGTGGTAAGAGGCATAAAGGAGAATGTTTCAAAGGAACTAGAAGTTTCTTTGGGTGTGGAAAAGAAGGACACAAAGACAGTAATTGGAAAGGAAAAGGTTCAGTTAACACCATGGACAAGGGTAATGGTATTGCTAAGACATCAACAACGGTTAAATGTTTTAAAGGTAGAATTTATGAGCATTATGCAAACCAATGCCATAAGGGAAAATCTCATAAAGAGAATCAATATGGTCATATGAGTAGTATTTATGTTGATGATGATGATGAGACTACAAATGATATATGATATGAAAGAAGTGTTGAGGAATAAAATGATTAAGCTCAGTCAATGGTTTGATAAGGTAGTGGAATGATTGTATGTCTATCAAGGGTTATGTTGTATAGGTAATTTAATTATACTATGGAATAAAGAAACATCTAAGTATTGTGACACTATTAGTTTTCCTAAAGTATTTGAATGTATATGTTGAATGGTACTGGTAACCATGAAAGGTTGTTCAGATATTTTTTGGAAATTAGATGATATGCGCATAATGAAGGGATAAGGAGATAATGAGATGTTTTATAGTATTATTGAGCTCATGATTGATATAAGGACAAAGTGACATCATGTTTTCAGTATATAGAAATTTTGGGATTTTAGTATGTGGAAATGGTTATCTTTTGACAGCATTCATGTTTTCATGAAGGTTCTATGGTAACTTGTGTTTCATGAAAATAAATGATTAAGGTATTCATATGATTGGAATGTGACCAAAAAGATATATCTTATGATATACGGTGATAAATGATGATATTCACATGCTCGGTAGATGACCTCTCCAGTAATAGTTTTCATTATACTACGAGATTGGACATAAGTATTTTGGATAAGCCTAAAGATTGGAATGGATTAAGTTAGAAATCAGAGAGTATTGTTTAAGTCTATAAATTTTTGATATTATTTATAGAATTTCATAATATTATTGTTTTAGAAAAAGGACAACCCGTAGGATGGGCGACTACCTGTCGCGTCGGACAAGGATGCGGGAATCGAACCCACAACCAAAGTGTGACAAGCCTTTATTTCCAACCACTGGCCGACAAGAAGTCCCTAGTTAGTAGAAATTAGTGTTATTTTATTAAGTGGTATTATAGATGAAGTATAAGTCCATTTTTGGAACCATATATGATTAATCTCTCCATAGATGGACTTATGTATATTTGATAACTTATTCAAACATTTTGTTCGAGGTAGATGGAATGACTCATTATTCTATCACATGACCTGCTAACACTTCAATAATGAAAAATTTAACTTCATTTCATTAAATATGATATGAAGTGGAAAATATTCATGGAATGACAACGATGATAATACACTGAAATCAAGTAAGTATTTCTCCTTCTGCAAAAATTTATCAACATTAGTGAAATGATCTTGAAAACCAAAAATGTTGTCCTACTACCCTTATAGCCGATGCATCAGATGGTATCATAGATCATCAACAATTTATGACTTCGTGATTGTTGGCTTTTTCATAGCCATGTTCTCTACCACGCTCCATCAAAACATGATGGTTATATTTCACTTCCATATCCATGTTTCCACCTATGTTATCATATTTAGAAACCCAGTGATGAGTTAATTTGGGTAACTGTTACATTTATTAATTTACTTTTTAAAATTTTGTTTTAGTATTCATTTTTATGATGCGGGTTTCTATGAAAGAAACTTTCAAGTAGTAATCCATTTATAACCCCGACGAATTTCGAGGGAAAAATTCTTTTTAAGGGGGGGGGGGGGGGTAGAATTTAACACCCCGAGATTTTATGATATATATTATTTTTAATTTATTTTTTGTCTTGTTTTTTACACTACAAAGATATTAGATTTAACTATACGGAACACCATATTAGCTTGTAGTATACGCATACACTATTCTTTGCTTGTGTTGCACGCAAGAGCGACCTTCCTCAACAGCGTGTGTTGTACACAATAACAAGTTTCACTAAAAAATGGTATATTGTTCTTATGAACTAGCCGTTATGAATAGTAATAACCATATTTTTAATTTTATAACATTATAATTCATCTTACACATATTCAATAACATGTTATGAAAACAAAATAATTTTTTCGTGTAAAATAATTATTTTTCAAAAAATGTTGTTTTACCACCTTTTGATGGCACACCATCTATAAATCTAGTTTTTGAAACATTTATTAGTTAAATATGAAATAATAATATTATTCATTCCAATAATTATATATAAATTTAGTTTGGATAATTTTTTAATATGTTTATGTTAACTTTCATATTTTGATGAATAATAAAAATACGCTAAAATTTAATTAAAAACAATTTTTCTCGTCAAGATATTTTATATGTTTAAATTATAATATTGAATGGTTTTAAAGTATAAATAGAATATATTTTTACCATTTAATATAATTTAATTCAATATCATTAATTTTAGATTGAATTATTAGGTAAAAACATTTCAATCTTTTGTAATGATTAAACATCTAAAACCCGTTTTCTCAACAGAGGGATTAAGTTTAAATTATATAATGCCACTTCTTTGTTTTTAATTTGGAAAAATGGATTCCATATTTATAATTAGTAGGTTATAATTATTGGAATAAGTTACTTTTTATTTTTAGACATTATAAATAGTAACTACGGTAAATTTTATTTTCTACAGTTAAAGGTAAATCAGGTAATTAAGGGTAAAAATAAAATTATCAAATTACACTAACACCTGCTAAAATTCCATTGGATGAATAAAAGTCGACCCATATCACCTAAGGGTCAGAATATATTCATTTAATGGACTTTTGAAAAAAAAAGATTTAATTATTATTAAAACCAAAGAAAGTGACAACATGTCACTATCTTATATCTTATAAGTGTAATAATTTTAATTTAGTGATAAATATAATATAACGTTAAATATAAATAGTCACCAGAAAGATAATAAAATTATCTACATCAAGTGATTTTATTTATAATCTTTAAGGATTAAATAATTATCATTAATGGTGAAACAATAGTGATGTAGAAATTATTTTATTTATTGAAATATCAAACAAATGTTTTTAAAAATACTAAAAAAATATTATATAAACTATTTAATGTGATCCATGGATATTTTAGATAAATATGAAATGTTATGAATCTATTAAATATTTATGTTTGAATATATATTATGTGTGGAATTTATTTAAATTCCAATAAATGAATAGTGTAAAAACTAACACTATTGTTATTTTATAAAAATAACATATTATTAAATTATTTAAAAATCATAAAAATATTTAAAATTTATAAATTGTAATTTATATGGTCTAAAGTGTAATAAATTATTCAATTATTGACAATTAAAAACACATAAGTAATTATTTATATCAATTTAAAATTTAGAATATTATTACCACAAATAAAATTAAATAGATTAAATAAGTATAAATCATGTTGATAAGGTTTAAAATAAATTAACAACATGTTTAAATTTTATTAGATGATGAAATTACAACCTTATATTATCTCATATTATAATTTCAGTAATTTTGGAAGTTTTTATGTGGGGTTTGGATTTATTATAAATTAATATTTTAGAGGTTTCCAATAGTGCTCCTCTCCTCTCTTATAAAAGGGAACCTCCTTCCTCTTCTATTCAAAACATTTTGAGCCTTTCATGATTGGACAAACCCTGTATATTTCTCTTCTCCACTTCCATAGAAACATACTATAGGTCCTGGTTTTCTTTAAAGACCATCATTATTTCCCTAATAGGAGGATTAGAAGGGGTGTGTCGAAGAAAAGGTAATATCCTTTACCAATTCTTTCAAAATTATTTATTCTTCAACATCATATTATTTATTTGTTTCATTATAAAGTAATTACATCAGTATCAATCATATACTGATATATTTATATAAATATTAAAAAAACCTATTTTACCTTCTATCCATCCTACGAAAAATGAAATCACCGCGTGTGCGTACGCACGGCTTACCGTCTCCACGCCGTGGTGTAATCTATTTTTACACCCCCAACTTACTTGGATTGGTATAATGGTGGAAATAATAACTATATATGATTATTATAACATTATTCTAATTCTTAAATATTATAAAATCCACTCAAATTCCATTCAATAATTATGGGAATGATATCATCACTCATGTGTACGTACGGATTACCGTCTCCACGATGCGATGAGATTGATTCTCCATGTTAACCATTCAAGAATGATTATAAAGTATATATAATAAGTAAAAATGAAATATATGGCATAATAATTCAACTAAATTTATGTATATATATATTTCATTTACTTCCATTAAATTTAATAAGGAAACGAAAACAACATTCATGCATACCTACGGCCTACCGTCTCCAAGAACGATGTATTTCATTCCATTTATAGATCTATTATATATATATTATGAATATATATTATATAAAAATAATGTTTTACATAATGAAAGTAATTAATCATGATCTATGTAATCATATGAATAATTACAATTTAAAACACGTACGATAAATGAAATAATTTTACCCCAAACACTGCTTTAACATGGAATTAACAAATAAAAGGGTAACATACAGTCGTAAGTGAATCATATAGGATATAATAAATATTATTATGGTTACTTTATAAGTTAATAATATATTTAAACCCACTATAGAGGAGTCTCATACATATATGGAAGAAATTGAACATATGGTAATGGATAATTATTCCAATCTCGTTCTTATCCGAGATTGTTTATTCGTAAGTATTTTCTAGGGTTATATTTATCATCAATGCCCATGTTTTATAAAAATGGTTTCATAAAGTTTTTAAAATTATTACATGTATGTTTAAAGTCATTTTTACCATTTTTTTACTTTTACCACATTATATGGAAGGAATATTTCTTTTGATTACCATACAGGGTACTTTATGACTTTTTAGCAAAAGTACGAGGAGAATGTTTTTTAACTGATATAGTGTGAACAGATTTCTAAGGTTTCATAACTCCTTATTTACATGAAGCTTATTCTAAAATATTTCATGATTATTTTCATCATTTTTTTAAATTTAACGGCATTTGGAGAAAATAAAATTATTTTGAAGAAGAAATGATATTTTCCTCAATAATTCATTTCAAGTGTTTTATAAAAACTATTTTCCACTAAGATGAAATTATTTAGTATGTTTATGTTTCAAGTATAATGTCTCTATTATTTGAATGGTTTGATATTTATTTTGATGAAATTATATCCATTTGTTTTATATGGATTATGTTATGAATGGATGATGTTTATGAAACCCATTTTATTCATTGAGTTATGATGAATGATTTATGATTGTTTTGTGGAACAAATAATGATTATTTCAATATGAGATGGATGGGACCTATATCTCCCTCAAATGAATTGGGTAATGATTTATATCTCATGAGATAGACAGGACTGGAATGATATGTAAATTCGGTTCAATAATACAGGGATGAAAAGAAAGTAAACACGGTTCAGTAATGGATTTTGTCCACTATGATGGTCTTAGAAGCATTTCCTTGGCTACAATGGAAATTATATAATGATCTTGATGGGTTTTCACAATTACATGTTTTATTCCCATGCTACTTCATCATGAATAATCTTCATTTATGATCTATGCCTTATGTACTGTCAAGATTTATTACACAACTCAATATTTTGATGTTTAAACTTTATGTTCAGGTTTTTAAGTTCAAATGTATATGGTTTGCTTTTTTTTCCTCTATGCTTACCCATAATGAGCATTTTAGCTCACCCTTTATATGTTTTATTTTCCCCAAGATATAAAGAATGGTTTTAGGTATGAAAAAAGGGGAATATCTTTATGGGATATGTTGAAGATCTTTCACCATGATAAGAAGATTATGGTCCGAGTTTCCAAAGACACTAAAATATTATAGTCCTTAGGTGTCTATTTTCATTATGTACTATGTATTCCAAGAAATTCAAGTAATTTCCATGTCCATCATGCTTTGGGTCTCTACAGGTATAGATTGCATGGTGGGAGGAGGATGATGTAAGGAACAACCTCCTTAGTTGATACTTTTTCAACATCCTTCTTCTCATATAGTGATTCCATTAAATGGGATTTAATATGACTAACCTATTTTATAAATTTAATTGAATCATTAATTGGATATCGTAATGGGGATCATCAAATATTTGTTCATCAAAATTATGGTTATCTATTTGTTACTTACCAGGTCTATGTAGAGTTTCCTCATCCTCTACTAAGGCATATCAAGGATTGAATAAATCTAAAAAATGAAAATAGTAGTTAGTGAGGCACAATTAATTTTATATAAAATATTTTGATATTTATTCAATGAATGGATCAACTCCAATATTTGGTTCAGTTTCAATGTTTTCCCCAGTGTTGAGTTCCATTTGGATGGTGTAATGTGGAGGCAAGTAGTCAGGATCCTCCATTTTTCTAAAAATTCCTTCATTTTTGTGTCTTACTCGTCTTCCATGGATAGAGTGGCATGTAATGGTACATATATTCTACATAGTATGGATCAAAGAGATTATGTTATACATCATAATCATTCCATAATTCATCCAATTCTTTTTTATCACACACAGTTAGCTCAATAAGAATGTTTTCCTCATCATGAATCCACTCTATCTCATCATGGTATTCTTTTGATTTGTTATTTGGATGGTTAGAGTGTAAATAATCTTCATGTAAAGCCTCATTCTCTTTGACGGATTTATGAAATTAGGTTTCCATGATGGCACTTCCTCCATGGTCTTTAGTCTTTGATACATCATTAGGAATTTATAGACCATATCTACTAATTCTGAAAATGAAATTAGAGTGTTATGTCCACTTATAAATAAATTGGGTAGTTCAGTGAGTTCATATAGCTTTTTCAGGAGATATACGTTTTCATTATTTTGAATTACTAGTTTCTTCACCAAAGATTCATTCTTTCATGAATTGAAAAAATCATCATTTGAAAATAACATTATTTTGTTATATTTTTTATTTTTCAATGTAATAAAATCTATTTAAGATTTTAAATTGGAAAATACCAGTAAATTTATGATTAAATCACCAAAAACAATTCTAGTGTTGACACATGCCTACCATATAGTTTCAAAAAGAAAATTATTTTCCTAGTGAAGAATAGTGGATGACCAGGGTCATCTCACTTGAGGAGCTTCTCAACTTTATAACATACTAACTATAATTCAACAAATTATTTTCTTTTTTTATTAATATATGAAAACCAGATTATATATTTTTTGAGTATTTAAAAAATGGAATAAAAATGAAAACACTAATTTATACTATAATAAAATCTATACATTAAGAGTTAAAGGGAAAATTACTCAGGTTTGTGTTTGGTTTTGGGTTCAATCATTGTTCTCCATTATATTTTTGATTTGAGTTTGATAATACAAACATGAAATCTCATGTTTGAACTACTATTCTTTATTTATAAATTGTGAAAATCAATGAAAACCTATGAACTCTTAGTTCCACCTCCTATTCTAATCAAGTTTAGTGACAATCCAAGTTCTTGGATGTTCCATCTTCAAGTACCCAAGTCTATCGAGGCTATATCATTTATTGATCATTTAAACACCAATGTGTTAATAAATAACAAATGGAAAGAGAAAAAAAAATTAAAAAAATAATATAAATATATTGAGTTGCATGTCATGGGGGGTAGTCCACATTGGGGAAATTCTCCTCACTAATGAATGATACTCAAACATAATTAAAAATATATAATAAACATCAAGGAAAATTTTGAGAACACCTTGACCTCCCCCCCAATCCAAGCCTCCCGGTCATCCCCTCATTTTTGAGTGTAAGAGTTCACCTGGATGAATGTGAGAGAATAGTAGGAGAAATAATATAAAATAAAATGAAAATGTAGAATAATAAATAATAATAAAAAGAATGGGTGATGATAGAAAGAGGAAAATAAAATAATAATAATTTGGGAAGAGAGAGGGAGAATATGATTTAAAAATTGAATAAAAATAAAATTGAAGAACAACATGTATAAGACTGAACAAGAAAATAAATAAAATAAATAATAATGTTAAAATAATAATAACCAAAATGGAAAAATAATAAGAATATGAATATAGGATGTAGATGGATGGTGAAAGAATAATTAAAAACATAAATGAATTAATTTAATTATCCAAATAAAGAATCCAATATACAATTTAAAAAAGAAAAAATTAATAAAAAAATTATAATAGGGCCCTATCGTAGATCAAACTCCTCCATAGTGGGTTTTCCCATTGGGGATTCTAGGGATAACCTTCATAATGGGTGAAATCATCCTAATATAGGCTAATGTGTTCCATCATTTGGTATTTAAAATCATGCTCTTTATAATCCCCCTGTAAGATGTCTTCCAGATTCTATACATTGAACATTTTATCATGTTTGACACATTTAATTACAAAATTTTGATGGATTTAATCTTGAAGTTTTCAATCAATTGTGTTTTATATTGATGCTCAAAATTTTAAAGTAATTGTACATGTACTGGGGAATATATGTTGCATTTAACAAGTCATACTATTTCTGGATGAATGTTTCCTCAATCATTCCCCGGTATAGAGAATCCAATGACAACATTAATGATTAAATATCTCTTATCCATTTCAATTAGAATCAGACATTGAATTAACATTTAAATCTAGTTTGAATCCCCTTAATTTGAGGTGTTTATCCAGATTTATCACTCAATTATTGTGGGGTGGTCCACATAGTGTTTCAGAACATGTTTTCAACATGATTCATTTTTTATAGAATTTGGATATTTGAATCAAATCCTGATCTATAGGAAGAAGTTGAATCCAAATAATCCAATAATACAAAAAAATGGATAACTTAATTAGATCAATAATATAAAATTTATTCTCTAAATACCAAAATAATAAAAATCAATTAATATTCCAAAATCAAGAAATTTTCTATTTTTATCCCAAAACACACTGAAAAATGAAAATATTGGGAAAATAGATTAAATTTTTATTTTTGGAGGGTTTATATAATTTAAATTCTTATTAAAATGATGGTTATATTATCACTATTAAATAAGAAAAGTAAAATTTTGATTACTTAATGAAAAAAGTAAGTTTTTCTTCATATGTTTCATATTTAATTACTTGAAGATAGATTGTGATATTTTTTGGGATTATTTCTAATATTCATGATTATTAATTATATTTCCATGAAGAATATTTTTACATATCATAAAATGGATATTACCACATGAAATTACATTAAGAGATAAGTTAATGTCAATAGAGTCCTTAATTATAAATATACATCATAACAAATCCTACATAGTTTCTTTGGCGGTATGTCATTTAGTTGATGTAATATACAATGGAATTACATTATATAGTTAATGTAATGTCTTAATGTCAGGAACAAGTTACGTTACAAAAATAACATACCATTAGTTACACACGATGAAAATAGTCCATTCTTTCAACTAGTAAAATCTATGTTGAGATTTAAATTAATTTCTAGTATTATCTATACATTATATGGAGTGTCAATGTAATGTGTGGGAGACTGCTTTCCACTATGTTGTGTGAAAATGTAATGTTAAGCGTAGTGGATTGAAATTTTGTTATGTGAATATTTAATATCATGTGATTCATGAACCATGTTACTACTTGTGAGGCAACTAAATGTGGTGTACTAATATGATGTAACATCTATAAATCAATCCATGATACTATAACTAGTTTTGGAAACTACATGACCTGGGGTGTGATTCCTTGTATTCCCGATATTTCTAATAAGTAGTGACGATCTATTGTGTTACCATTGGGATATTATACCTTTCTATTATAGTGTAATAAATATAAAAATATAAGAATCATTTACAAGGACAACAATAAGGTAATATGTAAAACTAGATCATGCTATAATAAATGAAATGTAACATATTGTAAAATAGACTCATGGTCATTCCAATATATAATTACTGATTTCCTACTAGGAATATCACAATTCACTAAATGAAAAAATATTGAGAATATACTTAAGGCTTCCTTATAATCTCGAATATATACATAAGCCATGGTCTCCAAACACTATCTATAATATCTCATGTTATCAATCAAAACTCTGTCACGACCCAACTAGAACCTCTGGCTGATAAAGGATTCTTAGGAACCAATGTTCCATGGACCCCTAAGAAGTTTGTGAGAACAAATTTGTATTGAACCAGTCATTTGATCCCATGAATAATCATTTAATGCAGTGGATGCATGTTTGATATTTTCAAAATCATAAATAAAGTGAGTTTGAATAATAAAATTACTACTTTTGATCCTCATATTCTAATGTGATATAGGTGATTGACTATACCTACTTTATATGGTGTTAGAGTGCCTTTGATAATTTCACATATCTTCAAGGGGATAAATTTTCTACCTCAGGACCTTGTGAACATTCCAACATAATAAGTCTAATCCATGGATCCTAGCGACTGTCCTAGGTGTAAAATAATATCATTTTAATATATATATATCCTAGATATTACTAGTAATATCATGTCAAAAAGAATCTATGGTTCATAGGATGGTAATTTATAACATCCTATTATCATCACGCATCATAGGCTCCAAGGTAGGTAATATATGGAATCACATTATGGATTTATAATTAGGTATAGTGACCATATCCTATGGACCACTAGGAATTTCTCCCAACATCATAAGATAAAATTCCAAAACTTATAAAGAATTATGAATATTTTACGTCATCATAAGTACATATATTGGATCCTATGGTTAGAATTCCTAACATCATATTTACAATCATAACTTGATATTATACAAGTAATTGATAGAATCTAAACTACATATGAAAAATTGATTCCAAGGGAGGTGATCCCTAGTATTTAACATCTTTAATAACAACTATAATTCTCTATAGGTAATCTTCAACATTATTTTCCATATATAAATGAAATTAATCTTCCTTGTATCATCGGATATTAATAATAATAATGATAATAATTTGGGTTAGAAAATTTCCTAACCCAGCTAATTTATTTAAGTTCATCATTATAATCCCATGAGTTATCTTTATCACTGTCGCTCTACAGGGGCCACAAAATTAATTTGTGTTTTTAAGGAGACAAATGGAATATTCACTACCATTTCCAACTCTTAACCTCCAAGGGTTTAACATAAAGATGTGGCATCAATCAAGGTTCTATAGGTCATGACATAACACAAACACTCTATTGGGTGGAATTTATCTCAATATAGACTATGGGGTCGACACCCATCACTCATAGGGTGTAACATCCCTCCATAACACTGTGATAATATTATGGTCTCAATGCTCTCATAGTTAAGGGAATAAAAACATCATTTCTAAAAGAAGTCCTAATTCCTCTCTCACATTCCAAGTACATCCTAGATCGGTCCTCTCATGTGAAATGTAACAAAATTTACATTGGGCATACCCAATTAGGTTCACAAACACTAGAATTAAGAGAACACCCACCATACTCTCTAAAATTCTAATAGAAAGGTTTAAAAAAATTATAGCTCCATCCTTATCTACACTAGCTCGTCATTCTCAATCATTAGTCTTCCTTACTCCTGAAGTCTAAGGGAACATATCCACATCCTCTAAGTTTTCATAATTCAGTTAATTTATAAACCATAAGGGTCAAATTATATAAGGTAACATTCACATTATTCATCCCTCATCCATCAATGGATGTTTCTTCAAGAGGGTGTAAAAGGGTCCTTTATAGAGTTCGATAGTTGTTTTATCTATTCATAAGTAGTTATATATATTTAGACAATTTATTTCATTTAAATATATTGATTTCCAATAATGGAGGGAGCATATGTTACATTCAATATAAATATAAAAAAGTTCATCTACTAAAAGGAGTATTTTTTAGGGACCATCTAGATGTGTTATAGAGTTATTCTCTTCTTATATGAAGCTTGGAAACCCTTATCAAATATCATCAATGTCTGGATTATTGTCATTAATCAATACAAGTCCCTAATTTAATTTATAAAATAATAATTGAATATAATATACATTATTAATTTAATTTAGAATTACTACGATATTTAATTTAAAATTAATAAAAAATTAATTAATATACGATAGAATACCCTTTTACATTGTAAAAAAATCATGTAATAGAGTGGGAGGAGTTTTTTTTTCATTTCCTAGTATTTATTATCCTTACTCCAGGGGTACCTTCATATGGTTAAATTCTATTTCAATTGTGTTTGATCCCTCCATAATGGTAACATTCCCTTACCCTTATGTAGGCATACTTGAAAACAAGTAGAATTCACTTACACTTATGCAGCCCACCTTTCATAAGGGTAAAATTTTATTACCCTTAAGGAACCTCCCCTATGTATGTTTAACTCACATTTACCCTTATGTTCTCCCCCTACATAAGGGTAAAAAATGTTACCCTTGTGTAGGCTAACCAATTTATTTTTAATACAATGATACCTTAATGGAAGACCCATTTTAATGATAAATAAAGTTATATTTATGAACTGGGGACCCATGCATGAGGGTTTCCATCAACCAAAAAAACCCTTTCTTATTATTTTTCTTTTTCTCATTCTTCCCAGAATAAAAAAAACCCAAAAAATAGAATTTTCCCACATCATTCAAAACACAAACAAAAAAGTGAAAAAAATGATATTTAAACCCCAATCAATGCACTATGTCCATCATCCAACCCATAACAAACCAAAAAATTTTATAAAAGTTCAAAATCTGAGGAAACAATTGAAAATATTGGAAAACTGATTTGGAGGCCTACCTCTTGGTGAATCACAAAAGCATCAAGCTCAAACCCATAGTGAACAACCATTTAACAAAAATCTAGGTCTAATCAAGCTACCAAAATGGGTCCATCTCTCCCTCTCCACATTCTCCTTTAATAGATCAATATATTATTAGGTAATCTTCTATCAATATGAATTACATAAGTGAGACTTGTGTGGGGGAGTATAATTAAAATTAATTTAATTAGTTTGATGCCATTAATTTAAATACTCATTTAAACATTCATCATAGAAACTAGAACCTAAGAATAGTTTACATTATTAAAAGGTAAAAACCCTATTCTAGACCCAATGGTAACGTTGAAATTTTAATTTGAGACTCCGTACAAAGTATATAAATGGTTTTTTGAAAACAATTACTATTTAATAAAATAATTATGCATATACTCTAAAAAATACCCTATATCGAAACCACACCAATTTATAGAACAATAATAATCACCCAATTATGGGATGAACATGATAGTAAAAAAATCTATCTAGGGTCATTTTGTTGGGAATATTTCCATTTTACACCACACAAATAGAAATAACTAAAAAAATCAAATTTTCACTGAAATTTACATCTCATACAAGTGATGGTCATTAAAATATTATTTTCATAGAATTTTTAGATATGAGATGATTTAGTTTTCATCCCGCAATAAACCCAAACATTAATTGTTCATCAATTAACACTGAATTATCAAAATACTATCTTGAAACATAGAATCATATTCAAATGAACAACTCCAAATAGTATACATCAAGTCATTAAATATTGATCATCCCTCTCATTATAATCACTAAATATATAATACTATAATAACCCAAAACCATAAATTAAAAGGAACCATCGGTTTATCCACAGATGTAATATAAGGAACATGTTATTACCCACCATAATCCTCTGATCATAACATTTGATTCCAATCTGAGGTTCTCCCTACCATCAAAATCTCCCACTGGAAACATATTCTTTGTGGTACATCAACATGGCTCATGTATTTTCATCACACTATACCACAAGTAAAATGAAAGAATCATTGAATTGTCCCATAGTTGACCATTTTCATAAAAGTTTAACAATAATCTCCAACGTTCTATCTGTCACGACCCGTCCTCGGGGCCCGTGCTGTGACTACCCCAAGCTCGCCTTCCATAGGCCAGGGGCTGGCGACTAGCACCAAGGCGTAAATCCCAACTACAAGGGAATGCATTGCCTTTGAAAAGTAAACAAGCACCACAGAGTAAGAAATCGGAAAAGTAAACACTAAGTAAAATCGGTACAAGATGTGCTGAATGTAAAAGGGGTCGTAAATACAAGCACAACTGTAAAGTACAACTGAAAGGAAAAACAGCAACTGAAAGGAAAAACTGCAGTGTCGAGACGTCCTCTGAAGGTCCCACCTGAAGGGTGGGTACAGACAGTCTCCACTGCTCCTCGGGTCCACCTGACCGCTCTGAGTACGTCCTGCCCAGTGGTCCACCTCCAGGTACCATCCTGCTCCGCACGCCTCCACCACGATCAGCGCTGTCCGTCGTCTGCAACCAACACAACGTAGTGTGGGCATATCCCGTGCAGGGGTGAGTATAAGCTACTCAGTAGGGACCCCGAGACCCCCGAATGTCTCCCGAAATCTACAAAGAAAAAACCACAAAGGGAAGATACAATCACGAAGTAACAACCGACACTGCTTAGGTATATGCCCATACATATAACTAAGTCATCAATTCCCCTTCGGCTCCAACGTCCGAGCCTAAGCACAACCCAGTCCACATAGGAAAGCAAAACGTATACCCACACAGGATAGCTCAACACAATCCACAAAGGAGAGAAAACAGTAAATCCACACAGGATAGCTCAACACAATCCACAAAGGAGAGTAAACAGTAAATCCACACAGGATAGCTGAACACAATCCACAAAGGAGAGTAAACAGTAAATCCACACAGGATAGCTCAACACAATCCACAAAGGAGAGTAACACAAGATTCAGCTCACACATGTATACTTCGTCAAAAGGTGAAAGGGATGATCAGGTATGGATACTGAATCATCTAAACTGGGACCCACATAGGAAACAAGACTAGCACGGCTGGGACCCACATAGGATACAAGGCCAGCACAGCTAGGACCCACATAGGATACAAGACCAGCTGTCTTCTTTGACTCATCTATACTGGGACCCACATAGGATACAAGACCAGTATTGAATCATTTAAGCTGGGACCCAGATAGGATACAAGACCAGCACAGCTAGGACCCACATATGATACAAGACCAGCTGTCTTTATTGATTCATATATACTGGGACCCACATAGGATACAAGACCAGTATTGAATCATCTATGCTGGGACCCACATAGGATACAAGACCAGCACAGCTAGGACCCACATAGGATACAAGACCAGATGTCTTCATTGATTCATCTATACTGGGACCCACATAGGATACAAGACCAGTATTGAATCATACAACCTGGGACCCACATAGGATACAAGACCAGCACAGCTAGGACCCACATAGGATACAAGACCAGTTGTCTTCATCGTCGCAGTCCACTGAGGATTTCTGCACAGTCGGCGTCGTCGAAGTAGCAGTCGCAACCAGCCCTAGGGTTCCCGCACACAACAAGCTCGTTCAGGAGGGTCCGCTCCACGAGCCGAGAGGTCGATACATCAACTATCACAAAGTCCGAAGTTGATGTATCCAAAAGTTCTGTACCGTCAACAGGAACTCAACGTCGCAGACGGTGCGTCATTCGGACGCCCGGTCTGAGAGTTATTGGCATTTTCGTCCCAGGGGCCCGGTTGGTTTTTAAGGCAAAACCAACCCGACCGTACTCCACCTGCGTCCGAACCTCGGGTGGTGTATGCCAAAAGATCCGTCTCACTTAGAGGAAAACAACGAAGCTGACGACACGTCAATCGGACGTCCGTAGCTCAAGATATGAGCGTTTCCGCTCCGAGGGCCCGATTGGTTTTGTGTACGAATCAACCCGGCCGAACCCAAAGTATTCCGAAACCTTCAGTGCGATATACCGAAACGACCGTCTCGATCCAAGGGTCGCGTTGCCGCAGATGGCTCGTCAAATGGAGGCCCGTAGCTCAAGGTACGGGCCTTTGACCGAAAGCGGTCCGAAAAACGGGGGGGGTCCGGGTCCGGGCCGACCTGACCCGGCCAGGGCCGGTCCGGCTCGGCTCGGCCGAGCGGACGACGCTGGGGGGGGAGCCGCCGCCCCGCGTGACACCCCTACGGCACCCGCGGGGTGTCGGCCAGACAGCCGGATGCGCCGCGTGACAACCCCGCGACACCCGCGGGGTGCCGCCCTGGACACCCGGGGGCGCCGCGTGACAACCCCATGGCACCTGCGGGGTGCCGCCCTGGACACCCGGGAGCGCCGCGTGACAACCCTGCGGCACCCGCGGGGTGCCGCCCTGGGCACCCGGGGGGAGCCGGACCCGCGCGGCCGCGGGTCCCCGGGCGCCGCCGCCTCCGGCCGCCGGAGTCGCTCCGGTGGCCCGTTTTCCTTCCTGTCTGCGCCGTTGTTCCTCCCGGGTTCCTCTCTTCACTGCGGGATCATCAATTTTCCCTTGCATCATATTGTGCCGTCGCCCGCCAAATCCGCAAAACACGAAGAACGGCGGAGGGTTGCCGGGCCGTGTTCGTTCGACCCGCACCCTCCGCGTTAGATAAAAACAACGAGAGAAAATTGTTCAACACATGAACCGACAATTTTAATAAAATAAAATTGTTCATTTGAAACCAGTTCTTTAATTTTTAAAGAACGTTCACGGGAATATAAAGAAGGGTATTCCAAATTATAAAATCCCTACCACTTAGGTCGTCGTCATACGCACGTCCTTCGCAGAATTGCTCGTCGCGGGAGGAGGAGATCGTCGCGTCGTCGCGGAAGGGTGTCGCGTCGTCGGGGAACCCAGCGTTGAGTCGGCGAACTCAACGGACCATGAAACAATAGATTTAATTTAATTAAATAATTAAATCCGTGTTTTGGTAAAAAAACACAAGGGAGATTAAAAAGAAAAACTGAGGCTCTTACCTCAAGAAGCCGATCGAAGATCCGTCGCGGAAGAAGAGACGTCGCAGAAGAACGTTGCAGGAAGGGGGAGCGTCGGCGTCGCGGATCACGGCGTCGCGTCGTCGATTTTTGGGTTCGGCGTTCTTCGCGTTCTTCGCATTCTTCGCGTTCTTCGCGTTCTTCACGTTCTTCGCGTTCTTCGCGAAGGAGGTTGAAGGTTCAAGGATCCTCCCTCAATGATTAATCCTCCAAAAAAGATAGGTTGGTCTTATTTTAATATTATGCCAACAAACGAAAATGGGTAAGTAACGACCCATCAATTCGTTGAATTAATTCAATGAAAGAAACAACTCATTTAATTTATGAAATAAACCGCCCAATTAAATGGTCTGTTAAGAATTTAAGAAATGCGTCAGTTGACTTTAATAATGATGGGTTTTCGCGGGTGCGTTACTTAGCGGAAAGAAACGGCGGGGCTCGTGCGGGCCCCACCTCACAAATATCCTACCAAGAGGGTAGGATATTTTTGGATATCATCCTATCCGGATCATCTCAGTTTAAGCCGTCTTTAAGTGGCTTCAAGTGGCTTCCAAGTGGCTTAAGTGAAATAAAATAAAGTTGTCGCAAAATTATTTTATTTCTTAACTTTATGCCCGAAAATTAAAAACCACACACGGGCAAACGCACCTCCGGAAGAGGCGTTTCTAAGCGAATACCGGCACTGCAATTTCATTGGTTCCCTCAGAATTCGATTCCGGGCACCGGTTCAAAAGTTAGAAAAACCCGCTCGTCCGTTCACTGAACGTACCCGAGCCAAACTTCGGAAAATGATTCCGGGCACACCGGGCCTCGGAATCAGGCGCGTCAGAAACTGCGTTCTTGTAAAATTCCAAAGAAAATTAAGAAAAAAAAATTTCCTTGAAATTTACGGGTCTTTACATTACTCCCACCACAGGGCTTTACGTCCCCGTAAAGCTTCAACACAAACTAGGGATACAAAGGCAGTACTGAGCATGCATCTGAGCCTCCCGCTCCCAAGTGCTCTCCTGTAGGTTCCCGTGCTTCCATCTGATGCGCACAAGAGGAATCGATCGCCCACGTAGGACCGCTCCTGTCGATCCTCTATCTCCACCAGGACCTCCGTAAAAGTCGCCCAATTATCCACGTCTAGCTCCCCATAGTCAATGATGTGCGTCAGGTCGTGCACGTATCTCCTCAGCTGAGATACGTGGAAGACGTCGTGCACCTGGTGCAACTGAGGTGGCAAAGCCAGGCGATAAGCCACCTCGCCAATCCTACTAAGGACCTAGAAAGGCCCGATGAAGCGTGGAGAAAACTTGCCGCCTCGGCCAAATCTCCGTAAACCAAGTCGAGGTGAGACCCCCAAGAAGACATGGTCGCCATCCTCGAACTCTAGTGGCCTCCGCCTCCTGTCAGCATATGACTTATGCTGGATCTGAGCTGTACTCATCCACGCCTGGATGACCTGGACCATCTCAGGTCCCACAAGAGCTGCAAGATTTCTTCTTTGCCGATAAGAGAAATCTGGTCCCATCCCCTGGATGAACCATATTCTTTTCCTAATACAGTCAATCCCGACATGGATGATACTAATCCATCCCAAGGATGACGTCATAAGGCCTCGACGCTACTACCAAGATATCCAACCGTTACTCTCGCCTCCAAGGGTTGAGTCACACTGTCGGCATCAGTGTGTGGTAACTGGGTCTCCCCCAGAAGATGTCTCACAAGTGAGGGTCAAGTCAACAGTCAAAACTGGAACCTCTTAGTAATAACACAAAAGAGGACAGGAATGAAAACATCACAAAGGTATGCGTCTTTTATTATTGCAGCTCATAATACAAGGATGCTATACAATAACAACAAGGAACTAGAAGTACAAAGGACGTATCCACTAGTTCCGCTCCTGTCCATTTGCTCCCAGAGCTCCATGATCGAAGGCCTCAGCTGCCTGAAGCTGATCTCTCCCATGTCCACCAACTCCCTGCGGTCGGGGTGGACCTCCTGGTGGTGTTGGTGGAAACACTCGAAGTGTCTCCCACCATCGGCTACTCGACCAGCTCCTCTGCCTCGTCCGCCTGTACCATGCGGACCACCGTGGCCGAATCTCTGTCTGGGAGGTCCCTCTACCGCATGCTGCTCATCTGTAAGACAAGTCGGGCAGTCTCGAGCCATGTGACTTCGCCCACTGCATGCGTAGCAATGTTTTCCCCTCGCGTAGCTGGCTCTCCTTCGGGTGCCCCGCACAACCGAATCTTCATCCCGTGACTGCCCATATGATGGTCTGGCCCGCTTGGACCTCTGCATCACCTGTCTACTTCCAGCTGTAGAAGACCCTGCTACGGGCCGTCCTACAGAGGGCCCTGTCACTGGAGCCTGCTCGGCGAGAAAACTCTCCACTAGAAGGGCTCTCTCCAACACCTCTGCCTATGTCGGAATGTTGAGGGAGATCATTGAAGCCCTGATCTCGTGCCTCAGTCCCTGCTCGAAGGTCCGGGCCCGGAAGAATGGGTCCCATACCATATCTGTGGAGTAGCGCGAGAGATTAGTAAATCTCATCGAGTACTGGGCCACTGTCAAGCTTCCCTGCCGCAGCTGAAGAAGCTCCTGAATGCGCACCGCTCAGAGGGTGGCCGGGACGAACTCTGAGTGGAAGAGGCTCTCGAAGTCCGTCCAGAGGAGTGATGCCTCGTCGTGCACCTGGAGCATCAAGCTCCACCATCGTCCTACTACTGCGTGCAGTAGGCTCGCCGCGAGGATCACCATGAGGTCTGCTGGTGTCCTCACTAGCCTGAAAACTCGGATGACCGCCTCAAGCTAGTCCTCGGCTGCCTGGGGGTCCATCTCCCCATGAAGCCGGGGTGGTCGCTGGCGTTTGAACTCGTGCAGAGCTCCGAGGCGTCGTGCGTCGTCATCTGCCAGTGCTGGAAGCATCGGGGGCTCGGCAGGTAAAGGTACCACCGGTGCCTCTGCTGACAAGGAGCCCTGCACCGAGGCCTCGTCGCTCGGTGGGCTGTCATCACGCTCCACTCTCGGAACCCTAGCTGGCTGCCGTCGTGGGGCCATCCTAAAAGAAAAAGGTGCGCCACGGTCAGAACAGTATACCTGGTGAGCTGACACAAGTAATCACAAAGAAAACTTGATCACACATGCAATCAATGTTTTCGTGCATTAAGTCTGAAATCAGAAGTCAAGGTCCTGGTGTACGGATACATCGGCCGCCGCACCAACAATGTTCTCCCTGGACTGATAACCACACCCAATACGCTAAACACTATAGCTTCACATAGAAGAAAGATCAGAGTCTGCGGTAGAACTGACCACCTCTGATACCAATTTGTCACGACCCGTCCTCGGGGCCCGTTCCGTGACTACCCCAAGCCCGCCTTCAATAGGCCAGGGGCTGGTGACTAGCACCAAGGCGTAAATCCCAGCTAAAAGGGAAGGCATTGCCTTTGAAAAGTAAACAAGCACCACAGAGTAAGCAAGCAGAAAAGTAAACACTAAGTAAAAATGGTACAAGCTGTGCTGAAAGTAAAAGGGGCCGGAAATACAATCCCAACTGTAGAGTACAACTGAAAGGAAAAACATCAACTGAAAGGAAAAGCTGCAGCGTCGAGCCGTCCTCTGAAGGTCCCACCTGAAGGGTGGGTACAGACAGTCTCCACTGCTCCTCGGGTCCACCTGACCGCTCTGAGTACGTCCTGCCCAGTGGTCCACCTCCAGGTATCGTCCTGCTCTGCACGCCTCCACCACGATCAACACTGTCCGTCGTCTGCAACCAACACAACGTAGTGCGGGCATAGCCCGTGCAGGGGTGAGTATAAGCTACTCAGTAGGGACCCCGAGACCCCCGAAAGTCTCCCAAAATCTACAAAGGAAAAACCACAAAGGGAAGATACAATCACGAAGTAACAACCGACATTTCTTAGGTATATTCCCATACATATACCTAAGTCATCAATTCCCGTTCGGCTCCAACGTCCGAGCCCAAGCACAACCCAGTCCACACAGGAAAGCAAAACGTATACCCACAGAGGATAGCTCAACACAATCCACAAAGGAGAGAAAACAGTAAATCCACACAGGATAGCTCAACACAATCCACAAAGGAGAGTAAACAGTAAATCCACACAGGATAGCTTAACACAATCCACAAAGGAGAGTAAACAGTAAATCCACACAGGATAGCTCAACACAATCCACAAAGGAGAGTAACACAAGATTCAGCTCACACAGGTATACTTCGTCAAAAGGTGAAAGGGATGATCTGGTATGGATACTGAATCATCTAAGCTGGGACCCACATAGGAAACAAGACCAGCACGGCTGGGACCCACATAGGATACAAGACCAGCACAGCTAGGACCCACATAGGATACAAGACCAGCTGTCTTCTTTGATTCATCTATACTGGGACCCACATAGGATACAAGACCAGTATTGAATCATTTAAGCTGGGACCCACATATGATACAAGACCAGCACAGCTAGGACCCACATAGGATACAAGACCAGCTGTCTTCATTGATTCATCTATACTGGGACCCATATAGGATACAAGACCAGTATTGAATCATCTAAGCTGGGACCCACATAGGATACAAGACCAGCACAGCTAGGACCCACATAGGATACAAGACCAGCTGTCTTCATTGATTCATCTATACTGGGACCCACATAGGATACAAGACCAGTATTGAATCATCCAAGCTGGGACCCACATAGGATACAAGACCAGCACAACTAGGACCCACATAGGATACAAGACCAGCTGTCTTCATCGTCGCAGTCCACTAAGGATTTCTGCACAGTCGTCGTCGTCGAAGTAGCAGTCGCAGCCAGCCCTAGGGTTCCCGCACACAGCAAGCTCGTTCGGGAGGGTCCGCTCCACGAGCCGAGAGGTTGATACATCAACTGTCACAAAGTCCGAAGTTGATGTATCCAAAAGTTCTGTACCATCAACATGAACTCAACGTCGTAGACGGCGCGTCATTCAGACGCCCGGTCTGAGAGTTATTGGCATTTTCGTCCCAGGGGCCCGGTTGGTTTTTAAGGCAAAACCAACCCGACCGTACTCCACCTGCGTCCGAACCTTGGGAGGAGTATGCCAAAAGATCTGTCTCACTTAGAGGAAAACAACGAAGCTGACGGCACGTCAATTGGATGTCCGTAGCTCAAGATATGAGCGTTTCCGCTCCGAGGGCCCGGTTGGTTTCGTGTACGAACCAACCCGGCCAAACCTAAAGTATTCTGAAACCTTGAGTGAGATATACCGAAACGACCGTCTCGATCCAAGGGTCGCGTTGCCGCAGATGGCTCGTCAAACGGAGGCCCATAGCTCAAGTTACAGGGCCTTTGACCAAAAGCGGTCCGAAAAACGGGGGGGTCCGGGTCCGGGCCGACCCGGGAAGGGTCGGTCCGGCTCGGGCCGGCCGACCGGCCGACGCGGGGGGGAGCCGCCGCCCCGCGTGACCCCCCTGCGGCACCCGCGGGGTGTCGGCCAGACAACCGGACGCGCCGCGTGACAACCCCGCGGCACCCGCGGGGTGCCGCCCTGGACACCCGGGGGCACCGCGTGACAACCCTGCGGCACCCGCGGGGTGCCGCCCTGGACACCCGGGGGGTGCCACGTGACAACCCCGCGGCACCCCCGGGGTGCCGCCCTGGACACCCGGGGGCGCCGAGTGACAACCCCGCGGCACCCGCGGGGTGCCGCCCTGGACACCCGGGGGCGCCGCGTGACAACCATACGACACCCGCGGGGTGCCGCCCTGGACACCTGGGGGCCGCCAGACCCGCACGGCCGCGGGTCCACGGGCGCCGCCGTCTCCGGCCGCCGGCGCCGTCGCGCCGGCGACCCGCGCCGCCGCCGGCTTCCGCGGGCCGTCGGAGTCGCTCCGGTGGCCCGTCTTCCTTCCCGTATGCGCCGTTGTTCCTCCCGGGTTCCGTTCTTCACTGTGGGATCATCAATTTTCCCTTGCATCATATTGTGTCATCACCCGCAAAATCCGCAAAACACGAAGAACGATGGAGGATTGTCGGGCCGTGTTTGTTCGACCCGCACCTTCCGCGTTAGATAAAAACAACGGGAGAAAATTATTCAACACATGAACCAACAATTTTAATAAAATAAAATTGTTCATTTGAAACCGGTTCTTTAATTTTTAAAGAACGTTCACGGGAATATAAAGAGGGGTATTCCAAATTATAAAATCCCTACCTTGCAGGTCGTCGTCGTACGCACGTCCTTCGCGGAATTGCTCATCGCGGAAGGAGGAGATCGTCGCGTCGTCGCGGAAGGGCGTCGCGTCGTCGCGGAACCCGGCGTTGAGTCGGAGAACTAAACGGACCATGAAACAATAGATTTAATTTAAATAAATAATTAAATCCTTGTTTTGGTAAAAAAAAACACAAGGGAGATTAAAAAGAAAAACTGAGGCTCTTACCTCAAGCAGCCGATCGAATATCCGTCGCAGAAGAAGAGACGTCACAGAAGAACGTTGCAGGAAGGGGGAGCGTCGGCATCGTGGATCACGGCACCGCGTCGTCGATTTCCAGGTTCAGCGTTCTTCGCGTTCTTCGCGTTCTTCACGTTCTTCGCATTCTTCGCGAAGGAGGTTGAAGGTTCAAGGATCCTCTCTCAACGAGTAATCCTCCAAAAAAGATAGGTTGGTCTTATTTTAATATTATGCCAACAAACGAAAATGGGTATGTAACGACCCATCAATTCGTTGAATTAATTCAACGAAAGAAACAGCTCATTTAATTTATGAAATAAACCGCCAATTAAATGGTCTGTTAAGAATTTAAGAAACGCGTCAGTTGACTTTCATAATGACGGGTTTTCGCGGGTGCGTTACTTAGCGGAAAGAAACGGCGGGGCTCGTGTGGGCCCCACCTCACAAATATCCTACCAAGAGGGTAGGATATTTCTGGATAGCATCCTATCCGGATCAACTCAGTTTAAGTCGTCTTTAAGTGGCTTCAAGTGGCTTAAGTGAAATAAAATAAAGTTGTCGCAAAATTATTTTATTTCTTAACTTTAAGCCCGAAAATTAAAAACCACACCCGAGCAAATGAACCTCTGGAAGAGGCATTTCTAAGCGAATACCGGCACTGCGATTTCATCAGTTCCCTCAGAATTCGATTCTGGGAACCGGTTCAAAAGATAGAAAAACCCGCTCGTCCGCTCACTGAACGTACCCGAGCCAAACTTCAGAAAATGATTCCGGGCACACCGGTCTTTGGAATCAGGCGCCGTCAAAAACTGTGTTCTTGTAAAATTCCAAAGAAAATTAAGAAGAAAAAAATTCCTTGAAATTTACGGGTCTTTACACTATCACTTCACCTAATTATAATGCCTTAACTCTCAAAGGCATAATGATGTTATCCAAATAACCATGCTAAATTATTAACTGAAATAAGGTTATAATTTCATGGTTGAATCCTAAACCATCATAAACCATAATCATAATCCTATAATGATAATCAATGATTTTCCAATCAGACTGACATATATAACTCATCCCAATAAAACTCAGATTTATGTCAATCCATCGTCATCATCTAACAACGCAACTAGATCTCAAATTTTTCATTTACTAAATATAGAAATGAAATTTGTATTCTAATTCTCAAAATAATCCAAAAGTCACCTAGACCATCCTATGATACATCTTAGGCATCCATGAACCTACCCACACAGGTTCCTTCTTCTATGGCTTAGGCTTCATCTGTTAATGCTCATAATGATGGGACATGTTTATTCCGCTCTCATCCACATGTTAACATGAAATATAAAATTAATCAATTATTAAGTAATGGGGAAGTTAATCATTATAAATACAATAATATTCATCCTGAAATGATGGTCACACCCTCTAAAATCATATAGTGTACTACCCACCATATATATTACCTTATACTACTCTTAGAGAATGAAATCAATTGGTTCCATATTTTTACACATGTTTCTCATATAAACACACACAAATATACACAATCAACTCTGACATCATTACTACTTAAAGATACATGTCATGTCCCACAATCAGGTTGACCAGACCAGAACATCTCGATTAATTAATGACAACTCTTCTCACCATATAGGGGTATAAATCATTTTTTATATATTATTTGGAAATTGTGACAATAAAAATATCTTTGAAATAATAAATCCATGACCACATATGGATTCTCATAAATCCTTAACTCAAAATAGCAACACATAACTACTATGTGTTACCCCAATTTAATCTAAAGATATCCTATTTACACTCTTGTACCACTTGATCATAGAAAACAACTCATGCTCCCATGAGTTGTACATCCTCTAACCTTATCAACCCAAAAATATCCAAAATCTATTAGAAGAAAAAATAACCAATTAATTTTTTTATGTTCCAAATTCCATTGAATTGTTGTCCTTTACATGGTTCCCAATAGTCACTTTTAAAAAAACAAAGCATATCCATAAATGTTTACACTATGGTGCTTCCCTGGAACATCATTTGACTCAAACTATCCCAATTCCCGTCTCATGAAACCTAGGTTCAAATGCATAAATCATTTATCATGGTTACTTCATGCTATAAAACAATCCAAAATCACCCCTATCGGTCCTCATAAAAATTGAATATTTCATATATGTCATGATCTAACAAAAAATCATTTTTCTACCTAAATCACCCAATAATTAGAAGTATATACTCGCACTATATCAATACTTGATCTGACCAACTAGAATAATAATTTTTAATATCACTAGGAACCATTATTAGAATAAATAATGTTGGGAATCTTACCAATCATTTCCATTGAAACCAAATCTCAACACCCAAAACGCCTTAAGTTCTCATCATCACGAATCATGAGGAATTAACATTCCTCAAACAAAGTCCTAATAGTATCTCCTGTTCATAAATGTCATAATATTATATGTCTAACCATGCTTATTATATTCAAGGCACTCCAAATCCTAAGACTAAACCTCTTTATTATTACCCCAATATTTTATAAGTGAATAGGCTCACCACATTTCCCATAAGTTATAGATCTCATTTTTCGTAATAATAGGGGAAACAAACAACTACCATATTTGATAAAATTTGGTAATTAAAAATAAAACTCAACCAAAATAGCATCTCATTATGGTTAAACCAACATGGATGCACTCTCAAACATGTACCCGATCGAAATTTCATTAGACACAAAGGGTGTTCCAAATCCTCACGGGATAGTGATTAACACTTGGGAAAGAAAGTATAACCAAAGGTCATGATTTATCCCAAACTAAAGCAAGAACATGGAATCATATTTTTGAAACGTTTTTTAGATCATACCTACATGTCGACATGATCTAGGTGTTCATTGGTAGTTGTATCCCTAAATTACCACTTTAAAAATGTGGTTATATTTAATCACATTCATCTAAGATGTCATCTCATTGATTAAAGCAGAATAATGGGATATCAGCACCTCTTTACACACATTCTTTCTTGGATATCATCGCATATTCCAGGTCTCCCTCATATATTTATGTCTTATTTGTGGATGTCATTCTTTGTGCCATCTACTTCAGGACACTAGAAAATTATACTACTCTTGGATGGCCTAGAAGTAACCTTTGTTTTTCTTCATATTAATGTTGGGAATCTCTGATAATGTTTGGAAGCTGGGATCACTAGTCACTTGTGAATAATCATCTTAGTATAGAATATCATAGGAGGAATATTAGGCATAGAACCCAAGGCATCATGTGTCAATCATGAGGTCATTAATTCTTAGGGAGTAATTATTCAATGTCTTGTTTCACCAATAATCCCATACTTATTCATTGAGATGGTTTTTGGGTAATGGAGTGAGTCTAATGTCTGGTGGAGATGACCATAGGTTTAATGTCTTTTGAGGATAGGTTTGGCTTATGTTTAATTCCATGGGAAAATAAGATGAGTGGATCACAATTCACTACGAAGGAGTACCAGAGAGAGATGTATTAGAATACCCCAAGTGGCATTCATGGGTGGTGTGAACCTAATAGGGAATATTTCACACATGTATTGATTACTGATGGCTCATAATTTCCCTTGAGGTGGTAACATGATGGATGGATCAGAACTCCCCTTTAAGAGGATCGGAGAGGTGTCTCTCTAGTAGGGAATATGTCACACATGAATGTTTTATTGATGGATCTAAATGCACCTTGATGTGGCTATAGGATGGATGGATCAAAAATCCCCAATATGTGGATCCAAGAGGTGTGTCCTGAGTAGGGAAGATCTCATGCATGAATAGTTTATTGATGGATCAGAATTCCCATTGAGGAAGTTCTATGATGGGTATATCAGAATGACCCTTGAGGTGGACTTGTGAGGTGTGTCCCTAAGAGGGAATATTATACACATGAATTGTTTAACAATAGATCAGAATTACCCTACAGAAGGTTTAGGGATGAATGGATTAGAATACAACTTCATGAGGATTCTAGAAGGAAAGATCAAAAACACCCCTTAAGGGGTATCCAGGATGGATGTATCATAATGTGCCTTATTTAAGATCAAGAAGGTTCTTCCCAAAGATGGACCACCAAGAGTTTTCCATTTTCAGTAGTTAATCTAAGAAATTAATCCAATTTACCCTACATAGTTGAGAGAGATAATGACCCGTGTAGTTCGATGCTAAAGTTTAAGATCATTTGATAGGAATGGCCCGTGTAGTTTAATTTCTTATGGTTAAGATGGTCATGATATATAGGGATCATCTATGAGGGTTTGGGGGGGTTATGTGTCGAATATGACCATTTATTTATGATTTATCTTGGAAGGAATGATGTGGGTATTAAAAATTGAGCTACTCGGGTGATTCTAAGAGAAGAGATTATGTTGATGAGGCATAAACATAGAATATTCCCAAGTGGTTCTAGATGTATTGATGATATAGATGGGATTTATGTGTGGATTACTCCTGGGTGTTTATAGGAGCGATGCTGATGTCAGTGAGGATTATTTGTGGATGCTTCCTGGATGTTGCTAGGAGCAATGATGATGTTGATGGGGATTATGTTTGGGAGTGACCCCAAGGATCTCATTTCTTTTGAGTCATTTATAGACTATAAATTGTTCATTGAACAAGGTAAGAAGTGTTTGAGTTGTAGGATTCATCCTATTCCTTTTATACATGATGAATCCTTTTCATATTACATGGGGTTAGACTATAGTTTTATGTCATGTGTGGAAGACATTGTTGTGTAGTTTAACATTGTATAACTAGGAAGTGGAGAAAGGAATTTTTATCTCATAAAACTCATATATTGGGGGGCACTCTCCTTACCCATTATTCTTATGTTACCATATATCGTGCACCTTTGGATGAGGCATGGAATTGGCACTTCCCTGGAGGGGTGGTCAGTCATGAGGTCTAAATTATTGTCCATGTACTAAGAAAAAGCATGGGTTATATTACCTTAGATGAGAAACAAAAGGAAAGTATAAAGCTTGATCCACACTTGGGATGATGTGGTTGGACACAAGATTAGGTGGAACATTTCACATGGGGACTCAATGTGTAATTGTACTAGTTTTGGATTTGTGTGGGGGTCCCGTTCACTCGACCTTCTTGAAGGGGTGTTCGAAGAATAGAGGAACCATGTAGATTCCCAATAGGGTAGTTTCATGAATTGTAGGGAATTTTAGTGATGTGATTTATGAATATACTATACATTTTGAATGGTTAGTGGCTTCACAATGGGGTATGATTTTGGAAATATTTTTTCTCTTCCTCAGAGTGATGTCTTTATTTATGCAATGAGTGCTTTGTGAAGCATGGATACCTACATTGATCCTTTTTTTATTTTTTTTGGTTCTCATGTGGTTCTTGAATATGGAGTTATTTTTCAAATATAGAGGTTGGAAATAATCTCAAGACATAATTGAAATTTAGAGGTATGGGGTTTGACAATGATTTATGGAGTTCAAGATGATTCATAGGCTTCGTGAACAGCCATAGATCCGTGAGTCCAAATGTGTCACTCATGAAGACACCAAAAAACCATTACGGGTTCACAATGTTGTCTGTGACTCTAAATTGTTCTTTACTAGAGTCACTTTCACATATTCAAATGTCCATGATAGATAAATTATTTTTCTATAGAGCATGGTGAGATCTGGTCATTTATAAATGCGTCGAGCATCACAAAGAAGACTCTTTAGAGGGATTTTGGTTTGTTTTGTCTTGGATTCACTTTGAACTGGCTGTATTTTACTCAACTATTCTTGTTTTTTTCATAATTCATCACCAAAATATTCCACATTATGATTTTAGCTGATGTGGAAAAGGACGGTCAAATTCTGAAGTTGAATCGACGAAAATTGGCAATCGACTCCCATTCATGAAGTTAACTCATGAGGTATGTTCACATTGGTCACATCAGGAATACCATCGAGAAACCTGGGCTATGAGTATACCTATAAAGAGTAGAGTGGGGACCCTCCAAGACAATGATCATTCATATGGAGAAAATTAATATGATATCTTTTTTAAATTCTCAATGTCTCCAAGTACAGTTCTCTATGAATTATTCTATGTGAACCAAACACTGTTAAAATTTCTCCATGAATGATTCCCTATGAACCAATGTCAATGAAACCAATACTTCATGAAGTGGAATCTACATACAAAACTAAAAAGAAAAATTACATCTTAAACAATATGTCCACTCTGGGTGTCAATACCACCGCTACACAAATTGATCAAATGGATAAAAATATCATGACTAGAGAGAGTTTTTAGAGATCATCAGACCACAAATCACTCACCACACTACTGAAAGAGGTTTAGAGGGACTACACAAAATGTAGCAGGATTATAAATTATGGAAAATTGATAAGAGATGACATATTTATCTTAGTGCATAGTATGTAAGAGACAATATAGTGGTTAAGGTGTATACCAGGGTAGTACCCGTGGTATATGGATTCTAGATGACACATATGGATGGACCACGCACCAATTTTTGTGGAATTTATCTAAACCACATCAATAACATTGATAGGGAGAAGCTGTAGGATAAGGAATCCTTTCCTCAATAAGACACTATCCTCAATATGGGTTTGGGGTATCCTCTCAAGGGATGGAATGATGACTTAGATTTGTGACAAAGAAAAAAACTCACCATTGAATGGTACATAGCTTACTGGGTGTGCACATCATGCCACAAATTTTAGGCATAGATGAAGAATGATGGTGTTAATGAATTATAATGGTCCTCAAAGTTCCACATATACCACCCTCATTAAATAATGCCATCTGTATTGAGAATTTGGTCACTAAGGATTGACAATTTCAACTTGCATCATGGGTAAGTCAGCATCAGCCTATGTGACCTTCATCAAATATACAAGATACAATTTTTGGGGGTGATGTATGACGAGTTACTCTCAGCCATAAATTTTTGGGGATACCAAGAGGAGTTATCGACCCTAGCGAAGTCACTAATTGATTTGGTGAAGGTAACCCACCAAAGGATGTTGAGAATGATAGATATCCCTTTCCATCAATGGTTTGAGTACTTCCTGAATAAAAAATAGATGTGGAGGTGTCAGAAGAGGAAGAACTCGCAATGAAACTTTTGATGACTCCACACACAAGTCATAGGGTATTCCAATGGGGAATGAAACAATAATATTCTATAATCTTAGAGGATGGTCAATATCAGATATGGGGATATAAAAATAAACCTATAGATGAACATGTAGTTAGGCAGGAAAGGTCTATCTCCACACATATATGTCGTCGGATGCTCCTAGAGACGGATGAAAACATGGGGGTGGTAAATGTTAGCTTCATTATAGATGTGATACTGGAAAAGTAGAAGCATGTAAATTTTGATGTCCCATTACAAGAGAAGTTGTATAAGGTGCTTCACCACATCTACCAGGGGAATAACCTACTCTGTTTGTGTGGGACCCTCAAATTTCTTTACAGTGGGGTGGTTGCACACATGGGTGTATAGGAGTTCCTAAGCACCTTCTCTTCTCCCACTAAAAACTTATGGCCTACTATCTTGAATATGATAGAGATTCTCCCACCCAAGTTGATATTTGTAGAAATTCCAGAGAATGAAAAGTTTCAATTACACTTCATATTCCACGTTCCCCCCTTCTATTAGGGATGGTGACTGAAGATAGTGAATGGACCATCTATTGCTGATCGTACCTTTAGTCTTTTGGAGGTGGGTTACTAGTGGAGACGATTGATTGTGATCCGATGTGTGAACCATAAAACCATCATCAGTTTTCAAGTCCATTTAGATTCTTCATGAGGCTGACACATAAGTTACGCAAAGAGGCTGTCCATGACTTCCAACCCCCGATGATGATTCATATTTTTTTTATTTTCCCACATGAATATTTGAAGATGCAGAATGAGTTGCCACCACCCACTGTGAAAAATAGTATCATTCATGAATATATGCTAATTTTGGCGATGAAATATCCTGGGTTCATTTTGAGTAAGAGTTCCATATATTCGAATTAAGGAGTGTCCCTTCAATAGTTATTATACGGACGAGTGGTTGTTGATGCAAGTGGTTGTGGCTAAGAGAGCTTTGTGGGAAAGATAACTATGGTGGGTCGGACAATTTGTGGACCCAAATAGGAGGGGTTCATAAGGATAAGATCATATTTGGGTAGAATTCTCCTAGGAAAGATGCATCCTGAATAAGGTGATCCATATAGGGTGGTCACAAGGGAATTCTCCCAAATTCCATAGAATCAGTTTCACTGTGTGAATATTCCTTGCGACAACGTCTTTCTAAAAGGTTTGGAGAATAGGGATATCTGTAGGATGTTCACCAATGCTTAAAGAATGTGTTCAAAGCTAAACATAGATGGGATGATTCTCTTTAGGATGGGATTCCATGGTTGTAGTCCATGTTCCTTGGGATGAGGATGGGTGATATAGGGAATAGTTGTAGGAATTCTTCCCCTATAAGGTCACGTCACATCATGAGACCAATCAGGTGAGGGTTTTTTTAACATCACCTATCCCCACAACTTTTGTCAGCTGATCTATCTACGCTCAATCCTTTTTAAGAGGGGTTAGATGATTCCTAGGTAAGTTATTCCTTGTGAGGATCTCCCATGGGAGGAAAAATTACTTCTGACCAGGTAATGGTCTAAATGTTAATTTTCTTGGATATAACTTGTTTATAAAAATGTTTCCTAGCTTTTTTGACTTGTAAAGAATCAAACATTGAGGTGGGGTAGGTTCATGCCAAAACTGAAAAAGAGGGTGATGGTACCTGAACCCTTCAAGGAGAAATTGTGGGGTCCCTTTATTATTTTTTAGCTATAAGAATCCAACCATCAGTACATGAAACTATGGTAATAGTCATAGACAGAACCTTAACAAGGGAATTACATATGAACCTCTAAGAGAACCATAATGGAAAATAATATTTCTGCAATTCTCTTCCCCATATACACCATTAAACATTTCTATTTTAGTTCTAATTATTTACTAATAAATTTTTGGAATGGATCCATCAAATTCAGTTTCATTAATAGTTCCAATGGGGGAGGTTTTGATGGAATATGCTACTTCTCAAGAGGGAATATACCAAGAGAACATGGTGATCAGGTCAACCATTTAGTTCCCATAATAGATGATTTCTGAGATCATTCTCCTGGTAGAGGGGTTCAAGGGGAGGCCTACAACCGGGAATGATTAAGAAGATGTGGTGGTGGAGCCAATTGTTTAGGAACCACCAGTTGTATCCATTGGAGCTGAAGTTATGCTGTGTAGAGAAACCTTTAGTCCAAGAGAGAAGGTAATTGGGGAGGCTATAATAGATGAACCTACCATTGAATTTTTATTGATTGCAGCTTCATCAGATGAGGATAATATTATTATAATACTACCATAATATGGGGAAGCTAGGATTGATTAATCTCCCTTAGTGGTACTGCCAGGTGAAATTTTAGCGTCTAAAAATGTGAAGAGGATAACAAGGATCTATTTTTTGGAGTAAACCTCCATCTATGTAAACCTTAATAACATCACCTAGATGTTCTAGATGATGATATATTGGAGATATTTCCTTCTTATGAGATCATGCCACAAGAATATTTAAATTATTCTTGCTTAGACGTCACCGTGGAAAACTATATTATCCGTTGTAAGGCTTGGATATGTGTGTGGGACTTCATACCCCATAGCTAGATAGGTGAACTAAGAAATTAGGTCAGATATTTCTTCCACTTTATAGTCATCTTGGGGACCAATGGTGTTGATTCTACCATTCTCTATGAGTTGTCTTAGGATTTACATAATGTCCTGCTACATTAATAATAGAAAAAACATGATATTTCTTATAAGAAAAATAATTTTGAGGTATCCAAGGCACATGAGGTATCATAGGATGAGATCTCCTTCCTAGAGGGTCTAGTTTAGTATAAAATGATGATCTCTAGTACCCAAACTAAAAACATCTACATTTTTAAAGGCATAGTTGTTGGAAGCTAAGGCTGTGGAAGAAGAGAAAAAATACTAGGGGGTTGTGTTCTAGGATAAGAAAAATCAGCAGTAGATCAGAGCCGAAGATATCCACCCCAATGATAAGTAGGATAAGGAAGTCCTAGAGAAGTAGCCTCAGATCATGGAGGTCACCATCAAAAGGCTAGATGATCTTGCTCGCTTAATCACTATGGTAGATATCTGAAGTTTTTTTCAATGGAGTGGCTCCAATATGTGCATGTCCCTCTGATAATCTGTCTTGTTTGATTTATACATGATTGAACACATTTACTTTACATTTAAATTAATCATATTTACATGATATCCAACAATCAATCCCTAAGATCTTATGACTCATTGCTGGTGTGAGAAATAACAGATGACCGTGTGATCTCTCATTAATTTGAGAGAATCAGGGAATTATCAAAAAATTAGGGTCTTCAATCATTAGATTACCACCCCAAGTGCTCTCTATGAGAGGGATAAGGATAAAAAATGAGGCTATCTTGATAACCAACATTGGTTCCAAATGTTCACTAGGGCATGAATGGGGAAACATCAAGGAATTGAATTCTATCCAAATAAAGGGGAAATGTGGAGAGTGGATCATGAGGCCTAAAATCAAGAACACATATGGGTGTTGAAACAATACATGATAACAATTTAAGAAAGATCAAATAATATCATTCATATCACTTAGCCAGAAGTGGGTATAATCAAATGATGGTCATCCTCTTATCATTTTTGAATACACAACCTGTCTTAAAATTTTATCCAAATTCCTTTAGGATTTTGGAATATGATAGTAGGTGAGCCAAATTTCCTAGAAAAAATTCTATTTTGGGGTCCCTTTAGACATAGATGTATTTTAAGATCCAAATTAGTTTCATAAAAAACCAGGGAATTTAAATAATAGAATATTTGAATGGATTCCAAAAGTATGATTATCAAACCATTGTGGCTTGTAACACATATTTCTAGGCATGTCGATTTGAATGAATGTCATACTCATGATGCAGAGGATAATCATATCAGATGAAGAGTGTTGGTAAGAGAACTTGAACGATGTGGTAGATGACTATAACTAGAGGAATGCGCCTTTAGGGTAAGGGCCTATGATACCTTATAGTTTTAAATAATGAAATGATAATGATAAATAATAAATTTTGGCATCGTATGGTGAGGATGTTGGATATGCAGTGTAACGCCATATCGTGAGGATATGTGTATTGAAATGTTTGATGTTATTTTTTTAGGATGAATCCCACCACTTAATGTCCTGTGGACTATATTTGTATTGTGTGGTGCCTATAAACCAAACTAATTTACATTTATTTGTCATGTCAGATCAAGAGGTAGTAGTACATGAATTATTTTTCATGTTCATTTGTTTAAATTTTTTATATCGGTTATAAGGAACCGTTATTAATGGGGAAATTTTAATTATATATTTATCATCGCTTAGGAAAATGGAAATTGTAAAGAAATTATTGAATTTTATTTTATGTTGGTTATATTCTAACAGACATAAAAATCCATTTAGTATGGTTTTCAAGTCATTTATTTAATAACTGATATGAAAAATGGGTTTTCACATTATTTATTTAAGAACCAATGTGATAATGTATTTTTTCATGAAGATTATTAAATAACAGACATGAAATATAGTTCTTTCACATCTGTTGATATGTAAACATTGTGAAAAATGATGCAATGATGGTTTTAAATTTTATTTATAAAATTAAACATAAAAAAATATTTATTTTCAACCTTCCACTCCAAAGATGACCAAAACATCAATCCTGAAAAAGTTGTAACATAACAACTTGCAATACATTTACAATTACAAAATAAATTATTACAATAGTTCGTAAAAACAAACCAAAATCCAACCAAACCTATTAAATGATTTCCTATTCCACTTTTAAGTGTGTGAGATCTTGTGAACAATAAGTAGGAGAGTCATCAAAAAGCTAAAAATTAAAAGGTTACCATTTAACAAGTAATATGAATAAATAAAATGAAATATTAAGTAATATATTATAATAAAACCTAACCTGATTGAACATTGTAGCTACCCTAGTTCAAATAATAGCATACATAAATCATAACAAATAATATCAACTTTCATTAACTCCTTCTTATTTACAAAAATAATATTTAATGATGTTTTCAATTCAAAATTACATTTTTTTGTAATTTATCCAAAACGTACTAATTATGAATGAAAATTAATCTTTAATTTTTCATATTTGATCTTCACGCCCTTTTTCTATGAGGTATTTTGAATGAAATTCCATCTAAAGTATGCACATATTAAAAATGAAAAAAACATTAGAATATAAATAAGTTTTATGGAAATCAAAATTACATTTCCTAAAAATCCTTAAAAAATCATACCATTCCATGGATAGAGAATAACCTGTAAAGCTTCTTCACTCTTATACATAAAACTCTTAACATCCAATGTCCACTAATATAAAATAAAATTTAATGTTAGTGTTTATTATGTTAAAAAAATATCTAACACTTTGTGGTATAAATGTTTCATACTCTTGAAGATATAGAAACATTCAACATTGAATAATTAATTTCTTTTGAAATATTTCATCAATTTAATCTATTCATTATTCTTCAGTCAATGTCCTCACAATAGGTGAAATTAACCATGGGTCCATAAAAACATAAATATTTGTCTTCCAATTCTCCACTCACAATGAATAATGATACATAATTCAAAACAAACTTAAGTACAAAATTTCAACAAACTAAATGCATGGAATGATTTATGTTAAAACTTATATAAAAAAAATTATATCTTTTTTATGCCAAACATATCTATAGTTACATGATCTATGATATCATTTTTCAAAATATCCACAGCCATTGAATTCCCACAAACATCATCTTCCCTTGAAACCTCACAAACACCTGATAAAAAAACTGAATAACCTGACAATTTATCAAGACTACAATAATTAGTATCTGAAGTCATAAACCTTTATATTTAATATTGAAAATAAAATATTTCTTTTCCTTTAAAGTATTACAGTACAAAAATTGTTACATACATAATCATTAAAATTTTAAAATAATTTTAATACAAAAATAAAATAAACTATAAAATATATACATACCTCTATGGTAATATGTCTTAGAATTGTAGATGGACAAACTAAAAAGTGGCCGATAATTTTTCCAAATCTAGTTACCTCATTTGTAGGTACTGTAACACTAGATAATATATCTAAAATATCATTTATATTAACCTTATGACTCTTTAACTCTTTCTGTTCAAGATGAATGATATCTCAAATATAATATATCATCCCATATGAAATAATATGATACTTTGGATAATCAAAATATAACTCATAGTAACTAGGAATCTGTGGAGGAGGGGTGCATCATTTGGATAAGGAGTGGAGTCTGTAGGTGGAGGTGGAGGAGAGGGAGTTGCTGGGAGAGGCAGGGGAGTGAGAGTTGTTGTTAGAAACTATTTTTTGATGTCTTCAAAAAATGACAATATGTACAATCTGATATTATCCACCATCATCACATTAATATTTTGATCTTGATAATCCAAGGAATGTATTTTTATTATAAAAAACATAAATTTTAGAAGATGAAGAGTTTGGAAACACTTTTCTCCCCAATTCACCCATCATGTATCCTCATACACTACCCATGATTTTCTCTTTCCTAATGCAGCAGATAAAATATATTTCCTACCATCAGCTATAAAGACCCCCTATATACTCTACTCATTAAGAGTAACATTTATGAATTATTTAAAAAATTAAATAATGATTCAAATTGTATAAATAGTTGAATTAATATAAATAAATAAATTAATTAAACATCTTATAATCCTCTTAGATACAAACATCAACTCTTCAATAAGATATATTTATTTCACAACTAATCCATATTATTTTTTTCATGTCTAACTTGGGGGTGGAGGGGAAACCTCTCTCGATCAGTAAGACTCAGCTCTTAGTTTTTTAAAAATTTCAGTCATCATATTTTCTTACAATAAAATATACCCTCCCATAGATAAATTATGAGGTTATACATTTCTATATTGGATCTATAGATGCGATCACCTCGATTTCTATAAATTAATAATAAGAAATTATTATTATGATCATTAATATAAAAAACTTCTGAAAGTTTACATTACACTTACATTAAACAAATATTTAATTCTAATTAAATATATTTATCCCATGTGAATTTATATATAAATGTATTTTTTATCATTTTGAGTTTGATGTTGCTTATTCCCCAAAATGAATTTAGATTTGAGGGTTGATTTGAAATCCCTTCATCTCCTAGAATCCAATGATAAACAGTTATTATTGACTCCCACAAAGTCATGTATATAATATGTAATGTGATAAGAATTGGGAAAAGATATATAACTATAACCATTTAAATATTATCCAAACAATAAAAAATGACCATTCTAAAATGTTCTCTCACAATTGAGACAATGTAAATTTTTCAACAAATATACAATCATTAATCAAAATATTGACTTCTCGTGTACCATGAACTGATGCAAAACTGTTGAATTTTTTACATAAGGATCTCATAGAATGTTATTATCATAAATGTGTACCAAAATATTTTGGTCCTAGATATAAAAAACGATAATATTGGTAAATGTGTTCTTCTAGGTTTACTAACCCTGACACTCTTCTTTGGGTATGTGGGAGTTTATGACTCCTATAAAAAAGGATGAGGATCATCAAGAGTAGCATATGAACATTCATCCCTAGAGTTATGGGTAATCTTATATAATGATGTATGTGGTTAGTTAGTTGGTTCATATTTCATTATCTTACAAATCAATTAAACAAACAATTAGTGCACAAATATAAAAATTCAACTATAATAATATTAAATTAATTAAATAATTAAAATATATTAAACCCAAAAGTTAACTAAATCAAACATAACACATTATTATTCATATTTATCAGGGTTACTAAAATTATAAAAAAAGAAATGATATATGAAATTTCTTTTAAATAAATGAAAACAAATTCAAAATGGTGTAGGAATATTAAAAATGGTTCTACCTAATAAATATCTTTTTACAGAAAAAAATTATATATTTCAATATACCCTTTTAATTTTTTTTATTTGACCCATTTATTTAAAATATGTGTATTTCATAGATATAAACAAATAATTAAGCTTCATAAGGGAAAACATGGTAAACTAAGAAAAACTAAACAAATAAAAAAACACATTAGCTTATCAGTTTTAATACATGTTTTAATAAAAAAATAAAAATAAAATCTCAAAAAAAAATTGAAATTTATATATTTAGGTGAGAAATAAACATATATTACCTGTAATATTTGGAATTTAATAAATCATTTCCCCCAAATTCCTTCTCCAAGATCATTCATTATGGAAAAAACAATGTCTAAGACATGCTCATAGTTATTATCTATTAATATTTCTATGGACGTAGGGATCTCACATTAATCAAAATCTTATCAATGTTTATCGTCCCCAATATATTGTTTATTCCTTGTAAAAAAATAGACCAATACATATCAGATTAGTCAAGATCATTGATTTTTTTTCATATGTGCCCATTATAAAAGGATTAGATATGTATTCTAATATATTTGTATTAATAAGTGACATTCCAAATTCATCATGTATGGAACTATTTTTACCGATAAACCATTTCCAGTTAAACAATAGAACATTATATTTGATGTAATGAACCTCCCATATATCTTCAGTAACTCCATTAAAAGAACATTTTGTGAAAATTGAGGTTTTTTTAGAAATCAAAAAAGGAAATTCTTCTACGAACACCAATACACCACTATTTTGAACTCCACTAACATTGTCTTCATATTTCTTTTGAGATGTATAGACATTAATTTCATACTTGGACAATGTTATGAATTTAAAAATTGAACACCGACTAGCGATTTTAATGTCTGGTCAACCAAGAATAGTGTCTTTAATCAAATGAAAAATGTATTTTTAAGCTCAATAAAAATACCCATATAATTCTTTATTAGATAAAATTTCTCCACCACATTAATATTAAATCTCATATATGGTTGGAAATCATTAATGTTATTAAATATGTATAAATGTTACTTATTTATCTATTCACCTGAGAAAAAAATATTTGAATTTCAAACCAATGATCCCCTTTCCCCCATAATTAAATCATTCATGGTGAGATAGAGGCAATCCAAGGAGCTCTACCACAAACAAGTAGTTTGTACAAAACTCTTCAAAATCTTTAGAATTATGCATTTCATGAATGGATGTTTCATGTCAATATTGATTCTTAACAGAGCAATTCAATATATTCATATAGCTTTCAAAAGGATACATACAATTTTTATATATAGGTATATAAGAATTTAATTCTCAAACCAAATGAATTATTAAATTCCCCACTATATAAAAAATATGATGGAAAATACATTTTTAATTGAATATGTATAGAGACCTTCTCATATTGAATTTTTTTAAGTATTCAGATCAATCAACTTATTAAAAATTGTTTTGAAAAAATAAAACTCTCTTATGATAGTCATTATAACACTTTTGGGAAATATTCCACATAGTAAAAACGATAGAATTTATTGAATTATGATCTGACAATCATGAGATTTAATATCTATCATCTTCAAATCCTTTAAAGACACATTTTTTTACAATGGAAGAATAAACCAGTGACACGTTGAAATCATGAAGACACTGACAGAATAATATTTTCTCAGTCTTGGATAATGTATGAGAAGTCAGGGGAAGAAATGTTCACTAACCATCAAGATTGGGATCTATCTCCAATCGTATTCCCATTGAAAGTAAATTCAATATTGCATTCAACCCATCTTTAATCTTTTTTTTAATATCTAACAATGTCCCAATCAAGATGTCACATATATTCTTCTCAATATTCATGGAATAAATGTTCTGTTATACATAATGATATCACCAATATGGTATCTAATGAAATATTGGACATTTCATCAAAATATTTCTATCATTATTATATTTATGTGTCTTTAAAAATGACACATAAAGTGTTTTCACCCTATCAATATTCTGATCAATGGATAATGTTTTTGGAGAAATAAAAAACTCTTGTGATCCATTGATTTCCTTTCTAATTTTTTATAAGAGTGATCTATAGAAAATATCATTTTATGAACCATGAATAAAAATTTTCTCACAAGATTTAGTTGATAATATAAAGTCTTTTGTTCCCAAATTGGACACACTTTATTCCCCTTAACATTGTATCCATAAAACATTCCATGCAGTGGGAAGGCATTTATAGTGAACATAATCATTGAATGCCATTGAAAATATTCCATTTTAGAAGAATCATACACCCAAAAAACAATCCTCTAAAAAGAGTTTCAAATAATCTATTAATAGTGATTAGAAAACGAATATTTTATTTCTAGCATATTTTTTCCAAATATCATCAATCACGACATGACATATTTTCACATCATAAAAAATTAAAGTGATAAGTTTAAAAATAACAATAAAATATGATATGAAATATGTGTGTACCCGGGTTATTATATGGATTCATTCCATCTATGCATAGTCCAAGACTGAGATTAATTGTGTCATTTCTAAATAAAGGAAATTTCTAATAAATTGTCTTCCACTGTGGACTATCAACTTGATGCCATAAATTTCCATCACATATCCTCTCATATTCATTCCATATTAACCATTATAAATCATTCCAATTTTCAAATAAAAATTTAAATTTGGAATTATAGGAAGATAGAAAAATTTCTTGGTAGGTTTCTCTATAACTGCTAAATCAATATGTATTTTTTCTTTCAACATAAACCGTGACTTCCCACATTTAGAACAACTTGAGAGAAATTCATATTTATTTTTATACAGCACATACTCATTCGAGAATGAATGTATTTTTTTTACCCTATCCCACTGGGAATAGTCTTTTCTTCTCTTTATAATGTGAATCAAAAAGATCATTGTCTTTATAATGAATATCTTCGAACAATTGTAGCAAATCAGTAAAACAATTTTCACTCAAACCATGATTCGCCTTCAAGTGAATCAATTTTAACACCAACGATTAAAAAATATTGTTTTTACAACTAGGATACATTGATTTTTCTTAATCACCATATATATTTTCAATTATATATTCTGTCTTAATTTCCTATACTTCAATTTCATGAATCATTTCTTCTATTTCATCAGAGTTATCATAATGTGAATAATTATCATCAATAGATCAAAAATTCTCCCCAATTTTACCATGCCAATTCCAAGGTCTATGACATAGATTAAAATGATGAAAAATTAATTGATCCCTTACATTTAAACTTTTCAACTTTTTGTATATTTGAACATTTCATGCATGGACAGAAAAAATTGTCATTTTTTGGAACATTTTGTTTAGAATATTTAAAAATAAAATAAACCCCTTCCTCCTAATCACCACTTATTCGAATTATCATAATCCATATTTGACTCATTATTATCTATAAAAAAATATCATGTCAATAGAATATAGTGGTGATATAAGTGATAATAAATTAATAATTTCAAACAAGGTTTAAATTTATAACAAATATTTCATAATTTGAATGAAAAAACATTGAAATTTAAAAAAATATATATGCATATTTGAAAATTATAATTAAAAATTATTAAAATTAATATATTACAATGAAAAATATAAGTTATAAATCAATATTTATCACCCTCTTTCTTTTCTGATCCCAAATTCAACTATATACTTTTTACATTTAAAAAACATCATTAACATCAAATTACATTTTAAAATAATATGTCACAAATTTTTTTTGAATATTTTTTACAAATTATTATCATTTAACATTGTCATTCAATTAAAAATATCCCCAAAGATTTAATTTAAAAAAAGGAAATATTTAATTATATACATCGCATTTCAAATAAAACATATATATTAATATCAAAGGTTTAATGAATTATTTTAGTTTCGTTAGAATAATTAACGTCCCCAATGAAGAAATATATAATGATTGAGGGAATATTTATTCTTTTTCATAAACTAATAATAAAATTGGGGAGAAAATACTAAATATAGAAAACTAATCATAAAATAAAATGATGGATAATTAATTATAGGAAAAACATAGCCATGATTTATTAATGGAAATATAATTATTGAAAACTAGATATTAGTGGTAATAAATGAGATAATGTAGTAAAATAACAAACCATGAAACCACATTAATGTAGTTTTCCTCTGCCTGGTCAAATAACACCAAAATGATTCAAAACTAGAATTCATTAAATAACATGATAATTAAATTACTCAAGAAATCATTGTACCACAATGACGTGATCAGGATCATGCAAAAATATTAACAATTATTAATAAATATTTTGACTATATACCATCAGGAGAGATAGTTAGAGATGAACTAATATCTATTACAAATAATAATGATGATGCTGATGAAACATTAGGGTGTAAAAATATGGAAATGTGATAATGTAATCCACTGAATCCAACAAACAATGATTCAGGATTCAGTTCCATAGAACAACCGGAATGAGAGAATTGTTAATGTGTGAGGTTTATTAGAGAGACGATAATATCTGTCAAAGATGTGAAATAATGATACTAATGAGTCTTGAGGTTGTATATATATTATAATGATATATTGAAGTCTTTTAGATCAATGAAATGAGCAAGTTAGGGATTCTGTGTGAGAGAAATGAAGGATGTTTTCATGATATCCAAATATCGTGAAATGATTCCATCCATAATTTATTAAATTTTAGAATGTTTATAATATCAATTTTTTAATAACTAATGTTATAATTGACTTCTCATGTCAGTTATTTAATGAATTTCATTATGAAATTAAAAAATAAAATTTTAATAACATAAATAATTTAATAACCAATGTTATAATTGATTTATAACATCGATTATTAAATAACCAAAATTATAATGATAAAAAATAAAAGCTTTATAAAATTATTATTTAATAAATTCCATTATAAATACTTTGAAATTTATTTATAACATTGGTTAAAATATAAATGTCCTGGAAACACAATTTTTAACATTGGTTGTTTATTCACGAATGTTAAAAACTATTAAATTTTTTTTATCATCGGTTATATATGAATAGATGTGAAGAACATATGAAAATTGATTTTCCACATTGGTTCATTTATAACCAAAGTGAAAAAGAAAATTTAAAATATTTTCATGTTAGTTTTGAAGAACTAACATTTGAAGGGATACATTTAAAATAGTTTCTGTATGAGTGAGGTAATCCCACTTTCATTTAATTGTTTTGAGTTATAGATTAACGTCATGTAAAATGGGACGTTGTGAATGAATAGAAGGGCCTAGGAGGCCACCCAATTCCACAAGGAAAAACATTGGGATCAGCTCTTAATTTTCTATAATGGAGAAGTTATTCTAAAACATATATATGTAGAGTATAAGAATAAAAAACCCTATGTGAATGAGGTCTATAAGGGCCCAACTCCCTGCATCATGTTCCCAATAATTTTAGAATATAGTTTAATGTCATGATGTTCGGACTGTGGGATGGGTGTCTTGAAATAATTCATAAAACATCAAAGGTAGGTTACTCGACCTGATAGGAGGGGCCTAACAGGCCACTTGATGTCACATTAAACACCATTGGGACAACCCATAAATAGTTTAGAGTCCAGATATTTTGACATAGGTTATAATATTTGATTAAAGTGATAGATATTATACCATGGGGAAACCTGTGTTTTATGTGGAACAAAAGAGTATTAACCTAAAATAATTAGGGGTTAAGGAGGATCGGGTGACATCCAAACCACAATGGGAATGTTTAAAATATTTTAAGGTTGTACCGATTGGAGCACATATTTTATATTAAAGATATAATTTTTAGGCTAAGGGAAAATTGTTTATCGTCATAATTCTTGGACCTATTTCACATTGAATAGATATAGATAGTCCACAAATTTGAATAACCTGATGTAAATGAGATCCAAGGAGGCCCAAGACCACACTAAATATTCTAGAGAAGACTGTCACATAGTTTAAATCCTTGATGCCTAGAATGGGTTGTTGTGTGTATTGACCACATCAATATACTTCCTACAATGACTCATAAGACCATATGAGTTATGATAATTGTGGGAAACAATGTTTGGTGAGGAAATATTCAAGAAACATGGAAACACTCAAGAGGGGAAAGGAGAATCTGAGTTGAGAATGTACCAATGAGATTGAATATTTTACTCAGGGTGTTTTACAAACAAATAATGATGTGGAAGGAATGTTAACCAAGACATTCATGGTTAGGATATGGGGGAGTCTAATGGGAAGGGATTGACTATTGAAAATGTTAAAACAATAGGCTTCAAAAATGTGCTAGTCAATAATGGGGAAAACACAGGATAAACAATTAACCAATATCGAATCCCAGGATCCACTATTTGTTGTAAGAGATCGTACTAGGTCTTGTCCCAGGAGGGGATGTCAGTTATTTTTTTAGACAGAATCACTGGTAGGGTTGACCATTGGATTTGAATCAGGATAAAAGTGAAAACCAAGAATGGATTTGATTGTAGACACTTATTTATCTCTTTATAACCCTTGTATCAACACATATTATAACATTGAGAGTGTATACTGGGAAGTTGGATCAAACCCATTCTTGTAAGGGTACCAAATAATATAACATTAGAAGGAATCCCAACTTTTTGTGTTGTAATGTGTTCATCTCAGGATTTTCATATGAGGCATCATGTGATCATCTTGTAGTGTAGGGGTTTAGTTTAACTTCATGCATTATGGATGATGGGAAAGGTAGCATCATATCATGAAACATGTAAAATAGGGGGAATGGGTTCCTCAAGGTGGCTTGTGGGGCATGGAAGAGTTATAAAAAAGATATGAATGAGTGGGTAAAAGTTCCCTTTACCACTTAAATCTTGGAAAATTATACCAAAATAAATATTCTTCTATTATGGAAGAGAGGTTCCCAAAAAATATATGGGCATCCTTACGTATCCCTTGGTGATGGTAATCAATACATAAGTAGTTCTGAAACACATCATTCTAATGGAACCATTATTGTAGGGGTAATCTTTTCCAAATGATGGTATTAAATATACTCATACTTGGATATAAGGCACCACAAAAATATATAGTTTAATCATGTAGTTAAATTTTCTGTGATTAGGATGTGTTTATCCTATATTTTTTATACGAATAATCCAGGTTTAATATAGTGTAAAAACATCTCCTATTATGAGGCTTCCTAAACCTTAATGAGCTAAGACTACTTTATAACATCATTTGATGACAGAATTAGTGTTTTTTCATCCTATATTTTTCATATGAGGAATCTTGGTTTCAAATAGGGTAAATAAATCTCATAATCATAGGCATCATGAAATTGTCTAGGGTAAGAATGATGTTTAATGTCATGCGATGAAGGCATTTGTTTATCATATCATGAGATGAGGGACTTCTAATACATAGATGGTTCATGGTAATTGAATGGTGATTATACCTGAAATAGGGGTTTGTAGGATATTTTGGGGTGACAGCACAATAGAAAACATGTGTTTTCCAATGAATCTACAGTTGGGAATAAATATAGTAAGTATATGTGTCACTACATGTCCTATCAAGATGGGAATCAATACATATGTAGTTATTGTAATATTCTTACAATTAGGGGGAACTTTTCTTAATACAGTACTCCTAGAATGAGGTCTTAGTTCTTGGACCAGATATTAATAGTTTAGCATCATAATTCTTAGACCATTTGAAGGGTTATTTTAGGATGTTTGTGTGGTGAAAAAGAGTTAAAACCTAACATCAATGGATCCAAAGTGTCTCAAACCCAAGTGGAGTAATCCTAAAACCAATTGAACATAGTTTTAAGTCATACAACCTAGACCATAGAAAATAGTTTATATTCTTTTTGATTTTAATAAAGGACATCCATTTAAATTCATTATGTGTTCCCTATAAAAGTGCTTGTTTCAATTAAAATTTCATGGAACGATGTATGTATAAATCGGTGAGAATGAGAGGATGAGGATTGAGTACAACACATCAATCTAGTTGCGAGAAAATCATATTTTGAAATCATAATGCCTGGAATCAGGTGATATTGGCCCTCCAGGAACCCAAATAGAATGGGAAGATGGAACATCATACCTAAATAGAGATAAGAGAATATCATCTAATAATATATTATGTTAAACTGAAAAAAGTTATTTTGAATTTGTGGATGTCCATTGAGATAGGAAGTCGGGGCCTCACTATGTATTCTATGGGTATTGGAATCAAAACTCATGTAGTTATGGAACTCTGCATGGTAGAAAGCCAATGCTGGTGGGGAAGATCATCTCTAGAGAGAAAATTTAATGTTTTCCATGGCTATCATGTGGAATACCATGTTCAGGGTATAGGTTATAGGTTATCTATTATTTATTGGAATCCTGGTTTATGATGGGGTAAACATCATCTCTTGGATAAAATTCAAGATACATCCCGATCTCAAACGGGGTAAGACTACAATTTAATGTCAAGCATTGAGGATGATTGTTCAACCAATATTTATCATACAAGGAATTAATTTTTGAAACATGGTAAAATCATGTGTTATTCATAGGAATATTGGTCTTGATCTGGGTAATACTTCAGTTTATCTTCATGCACGAAGGACATCGAGATTTGTAGTTTAAAGTCATAAAACAAAGAATTTAGGCGATACACATAGTTTAAATTTAGAAAACATGGGCTCAGTAATAATAGTTTATGGTGTTATTTGTTAGACCATAGGGTGGATATTAGTTTATGGTCTTAAGGATAATACCGAAGGATCTTAGTTTAAGGACATAATTATTAGACTGTGGGTTCTTAGTTTAAGGTTATAGAGTACGTACAAAGGTTCCAAAGTATTCCAAATGGGGTATGTATGATGAAAGAAAAACAAACTAATGTGAATGAGGACCATGGAGACCTATTACATAAAAAGAATTCCAAAATAATACATTCATATAGTCTAGAGTTACGATGATGGGTTTTGGACTCCTCGTTTAAGTTCATAGATTTTAGATCTAGAATAAAGAGATTATTAAACTGATATATGTTGCATGATAGAGTGAAAATACAGATGTGTACGGGGGTCTAGGATAGAATCTTCTCACCACATATGCATAAATAAACTCTCATAAAATCCATCTTCACAATGGTTGTACATGGACTCTCAGTTTAATGCCATCGAGTTTGTACCAATGGATCCCCTCATGTTAATTAATTCTTGAGAAACTTATAGTTGGTGGGTGGTGTGGTACACACTCCATCCATGGTGATCAATGAATGCATTCAACAAGAATATTCACTATGAGCTATTTAAGGTCCCTCATATTTGAGATCTAGAATTGGTGGATTATTTCTCAGTATCATTAGAGTTCAATGATCTGGTATTGTGTCAGTCTGGAGAAAAGAGTAGAGGACAACCTTTTTTGGAATTCTCTTGCTATCTGGTTTTAGTTCCTCTATAGATTATCCAGGTCCTCAAGTATGTTATCATTGAGGGCTTCAAGTATAGAAATATTGACTTTTTCTTTTTTTCCAACATCTTATTATAGGAAACTATTCGGAGTGGTGAAAACTGATCCTCAATGGGCATAACATACACTTTTACATATACCATGATATATGGTGTCTCCAAGGAGGAATTCTATGTTTTCTTATGATAGGACCAGAGAGAATTGCAGATCTTTTGTAGGAAATTTTTCTTCTTATAAACCACAATTTTTTATGTAATTCTTTAGAGAGGTTTTTGAGGTATGCCTAAATTTTTGAATTTTCCCGTGCATGGTTGAGGGAAGTATGGTTTGATCAGATATTGTACTTGGAATAAAATATCTCCAGCTTATCTTGCCAGACGTCTCTACCATTATCGGTTATAATGGATTGCGGATCTGAAAGCCATTTACTGTTGTGGTATATCACAAACTGTATCTTAGATGAGGCCTTAACTTTCTTGATGGGAATCACTACATCCAACGTGGAGAAGAAATATATGGTGGTCATAATGAACCATCAATAGAAATAAATTTATAGAGGATATAGTAAAATTAAAGTTAGTCCCCACACTAAAAATTGATATGAATACTTGGGGTATCTATGTGAACAATTGGTCAACACACACAAAAATTCATGGATCTGACATGTGTGACACCTTCTGGTATACTTAATGAAGTTAAAGTCCATAGTGGCTCAAAAATAGACTAACCTAAAAATCTAGTGTGAGAGTTTCAATCCTACTTGACAGGCACCGTAGGACCAAACATAGACCTCCTACATGACCTAGGGAATCACATATACTAGGATAAAAATTGTACAATTCCATCGAACCCATGTCTGTAGAGAGTTGATTTAATTTTAGGTCAACTCTAGACGAAAAACTGTACTGCATGCTGATATATTCACTCATGATATTCTCAATATTGTTGTATAATTCCATGATAGAGATACTCAACTTAAAATGTTTTATAGTTGAGAGTGTTCTCTATTATAGGGGAATGAGAGGGTATTGGTCTGGAAGAACGTTTGGTGAGATGGTCTACCTGCTATCTACCATCATCATCATATGAAATGATGGTGCTGGTGTCCCTATGATATACCACTTCAATGATTAGGTCATCCTGGTCAGACTCAGTTAGAGATACATCTAAAATATCTAGGGATTTCGTGTGACCATTCTATGACTTAGGTACATGAGTCACTTCCGAATGAGAAGGGAGCTGGGCTATCAGCTGACGAGTGTGCTCTTAAAAGGGTACGAGATCTGGGTTTCTGATCTCAGTACCTCAATATCAAATGGTGAATCCAAGGAACATCTCAAAGGTAACACCTACTGCACACTTCAAAGGTTTCATAATCAAATACTAGGATTAGAGGAAGATAAACACTTTCTCAAGGTCTCAGAGATGGTTCAGATGCTAGAAGGATTTGGCCACCAAGTTATCCATGTATAATTATACCAATTTCCCAAGAAATAGTTTGAATATTTGGTCCAAATCATGGTCATAAGTATCTAATGAAACATTCTTTATCATCTTCCTCTGTATAGTAGACTTATGTGGTAGCTACTTCTTCTTCAATGTAGAGGGGTATTTTCAATGCTTCTATGAGGGGCTCATATATTTCCTTCACCAAGTGGAGGGCCTTGAGGATCTAGATCCATAAGGGTATGATTTCAAGGTACTTCATAATGCCTTACTTCCATAGTAAAGGAATGCATTTTACCATAGGGTGTCTCAACTTGGATGAGGGTACAAAAGTTTTCTCTAACTATACCACTGTGTTATGTTTGATTCTAGAAATATATTACTACTAACTAGATGGCCCACTCTGAATCACTGATGGATAAATATTTGTTGACTAAGTCTTAGCTCTAGATGGGCATGGTCAATCATGTTGTATTCACAGATTCCCTTCTTGATCTGTTAACACAGTCATCTATGGTGGAATATCTGAAAGGATAGTTAAAAAGAACAGTACCTAATGTGATTTGCACAAAACTGATGTCTAGTTTCAATAGCCTTCATGGATTGATATGAGTCACTATTTTTATTATTTTGTCCATTTTCATGTCTTAGAAAACTCATACGATGACATCAAATAATGTGAATTGGGGGTGGGGGAGGGGGTACCAGGGAATCCATCTCTATCGATCACTATGATGTTTTCTATTATCTCAACAACATTCAAAGATTCTTAATCCCTCTCATCATTAAATTGGTAGTTCAATTCTTGGTGGACCCTAGGAGAGGTTCCTACTCAAGATTTATGAATCCACTGAGGGTGTGGGATGAATTTAGCATTGGTGGAGGGATCTTAATCTTATTTCACCATCAAATCCCACTCTAATGATATTTGGAAGCCAATAACATAGATAAAGATGTAGTGACCGGGGCTGGCACAGTTACCATTGGAGGATTAGGCCTACCTAGGTGGGAACAGATGACACTATGGTGTAAGGGACTACACTTCAAGCCATCCATAAATCATATTTCAGGATTCCATGGATGGACGCATGATTCCCTTGACCCGAGCCTTTATTATTACTATCTTGATTGAAGGTGAAATGTTTTACTTGTATTGTTACATCTCCCAATTTGACCAAACTATTTTCCACTTTGTTTTAGAGACAATCCCTGAACATATAATAGTACTTTTATTGTATGTCTAGGGATTTATAGGTATGGGAAATTGTTGGGGAAATTAGTTTTTCAGGCTTCCCGGGGCATCTTATACTCTCGAAGAATCAGTATCCCATTTTCCAGGGACCATATGAAATATCCCAAGACCTATGAATTCATAAATGGGTAGTACTAGATTTTTCTTTTGAGGAAGGGAATCTTACGAGAATAGACCTAACATGGGGTAAAATCATGATGATGGGATGGATCCATATTATCTCATTTTGGGAGCTCTTATCGACGTTGTGTTCCCTGGCAATTCTGCATTGGAAGAAGATCATCTTGAAAAGGATATACTCATTGAAACTCCTCTGTAAATGATTTAAATAGTTCCATTGGCTTGGTAGACTCTACTTATATGGTGATTATATCCTCTTCTTTGGTAAACCTTCATGAAGGTTCTAGAAGAGGAAAAAAGAGTTACTATTTATTATACAGCAAGGCTTCCTCTAGAAGTATGTAATTATAAAAAAACTCTCATAACCATCATAGAAGAATTTATATGATGAGGTTAGGAACTAGATAAGTCTTGAAATTTCCCATTAATATCATTAGAATCATCCCTTGAGTCATTATCTTGTCAGGTGAGTTTGTGATGCCTTCCAACCGTGCGACACAATATGTGAATCACTCATCAGTCATTTTCATTAACTTGAAGAGGTCACCAACACTTCTATTACATGTGGTAGAGTTGAATTGGTAGAGTAACTACCTATAAAGGTCTTACCAATAGGCAATGAACCCTATGGGTAGCTGGTTGTCAAAAAGAATCATGTCCTTCTAATGTATGAAGAAACAATAGATATTGGTGTCTTCTTGCTACTATGGGTTTCCAAAAAATATGTCTCAACATTGAAATGATGATTTCCAAGTGATATAATGGGTCATACATCCCATTAAAATGATTGAATATTGGGTTCCCAAACTCTGGGGGTTCTCGCATATCATCTACCCAATCCAAGAATGACTTTCCATTAGGTGGGATTGCCAACAACCGCATATCCAATGCCTTTAAGAGAGTGGTAAGAGAGGTAATAAAATCATTCTATATACGAACCCTATATTTATGGGGATTATTATCCACAAAAAAATTGACAGTCTCATCAACTCAGTTATAATTCCCAACAACATATGGAAAGTCATGAACTAGATCCCGAGGAGAATAATTACACTGCTCGGGCGGGTTTGGCGACTCATACCTCAGTTTCATTATATATAATATTCCCTATACTTGGTTTGGATGCATGTATTTACCATGATCGACTAGGGGAATCCATAAAAGGAGGACATCCATCCCTGTTGAAGGATAAATCAATTATTTTTTGTTTGTTCCTCGAGTTAGGTGTTGATCATATGTGAGCACATTCATGATCCTTTCATTTTCTTCAACATGTTGGAACAAGGAGGCAATCATGGGATATGCCTCTATTTTTTTTATATATCCTCCAATTGTTATAGGGGACCAATATTCCCCTTACCCTTTTAAGTGTTCCTATAAGTGATTAATGAATGATCATTTGAGGGATCCCTAAGCATTTGAAACTATCTTTAAGGGTGGGAGAGTAAACCTGCATAAGGATCTATCTAGTTCAACCATGGCTCATGAGGTGGATCTCCTATGCCATACCCTAAATTTATGCCCCATCCATATCACCCTAAATTAGGTTGGTAATGACCTTGTATACCATAATTGTACCAAGATTGGAAGCCTCATCATTATCGGGATGGTAAGAATATTGCAGGATGAGACTAAAGCCGAGAGCTGCGTACTATCCCCAAACCCAAATATGCACATGTAGTGATTCCTACTCCATAATATTGTATAGCACTATGAGGATATAGATGTATCTATATTGGAGGGTTTTATAGTAGCCAGATTTTATAGGGCACTGAATCACTGGGAGAGCATCCAACTCAACCATTTCTCACAACTGATCAATGTCCTTGAATTTTCCCAGGCTTCCGTGGTAAACCTACTGATGGTCGCAGAGATGGTAAAGAGTCACCAAAATGATCTCATGGAAACACATGGATGGGAACTCGATAAGGGACATTGGGAGGTGAAATTTGGGGTATGTAGTATCCATAATACCATTAATATCAGATTGATGGCTAGGACCTCCAACAAGCCTTCTTGTTCAGAGGAAGTGTCCTGCTATTGGTCAGCCCATGATCTAATTTGTGTTGGATAAGAGATGGGTTGTGTCACTAACATAGATCATTTCCCTGGATGATGGTCCAGTAGAGGATCCATTGTGAGAGGAAATATTTCACATCATGATGGGGAATCTATTAGTGGAGGCACCAATTGCATTATCACATCCTTGTAAGAATGTATGTTCACCACTACCTCATGCACGAATGCGGTAGTAATCATCTATGGATCTATATTATAATCACCATATAAATGAATCAACTCATACCAAAACAAATTTAACATTTCTTGTTTATATGTAGATTGTTATAAAGCTTGAGGTGATGTGGATTTTTGCACAGTTATTTCCTAAAAGATAGCTATAACATCCTGCAAATATAAGATAGTATAGTGGGATCAGGGAATCCTATAGATTTCACCGTCTAAGTTGGATAATGTCGCATATTTAGCTGTATCCCTATAATTTTTCAGTTGGGTTGTAGGTTCTAATAATGAGTCATTTGTGTCTTTAGAATCAGATAGGTCAACATGGTCAATGACAACATGGAATTTCCCAATATTATGTTGATGTTAGAGATTTTTCTCCATTCATCCATGGGACAGCTCTTCGAGGTAGGGTACTTCTTTTATATGGGATAGAATCCGATGTTAGTTGTTCAAGAGATTACGAGGGACTCCAATGTTGTTAATGGGAACACAATGACGACCTACGTGTTTGTTGGTGGTGCTATAGATAGGACCTTCGTGTCTAGAATTGATAGTATGGGTCAGACCTCTATTATCATTTTTGAAAGAGCAGGGGAGATCTCTCCTGGGGATGATTCTCGAGTAGGGATGACCTATTCTTGAGCTTGGCACAACATGGGGAGGACCTCCATACTAACAACTTAATGAAAAGAGAGGGTCTCCAATTTGTTTATCAATGATGTCGGGAGGTCCTGCACTTTTAGCCTCATCGTTACGGGTCGGTCTATAATATATGTCAGCGGTACCATTGATTATAAGTGTCAACCCAAATAGAATATGAGGAGGTTGAAGGACTCCTAAACACCATGATAGGGGAGGGGTGAATCAGGGTGTCAGGTATTTCTTCAAAATAGATGGATATTGTTCCCACATTGGTAGGAACCAGTTAAACCTATCAAACAATCACATGAAGGGATACATGAAAACACTTTTGTTTGGTTCACCACTAATGGATAGTACAAGGATCATACACAGATAGATGTTAAGTCATAAGAAAATCCACCAATCATCAATAGTTGTGGAGTAAAAATGTTTAGACAAATCACTATATTCCAGGCACACTTCCTTTACGATATTTTAGGGATAACTCACTGCATCCCTTGGAAAACATCCATTGACTCCCCCTAGCTGACTACTTTGATAGAAGTCTAACATAGATTATAAACATGATCTTAAATTCAATGAATATAAATTAAATTGTTTTTCACAATCTATATTGAGACTCTAATTACATTATAAACCAGAACTGATACACTCTGAAATAACTATTCACTTAAAATTGATGTTCAAAACTACCTTTAATGAAGCTCCTTTTTGAATCTCACTGCCTTCATGAAGCTCATGCCCTTCATAGAACAAACTTTATAAGAAATTTATCCCTAACTTTGTAGACCAAAATCCATTACTAAGCCTGCTGAGTCAACAAAAAATACCCTATAATAAAAAAGTACACTTTAATCAAATGAATTTCCATCAGTCAAGAATTTTGGTCTTTTTGTAATGCCCAATAATGAATATAAATCCAGGTTAATTAATCTCTCATAGCATCATGAAATCAGACCATTTCTATATTTGTTTTTTAAAACATGTTTAAATAATGTGGGGTTAACCTCAAATTTATAGGCTTGTCCATTTGTGATGCTTCACTTCCTCTTAGTGGATATTTGGGATCTTTAGAAAAATATATTTGTGGTGATCCTCCTTGCACAAAGCTCTATATGAATTTTTCAATCTGGATGGGTTTCATAACCATGAAGCACTATGTAAAACTACTACACTACGCGGCTCTAAATCAAATAAACGTAGAGATCACCATCACCATTATCAATGGTCATTTCTTGGACTTTCTTAATGCTTATTATTGTCATATAGAACACTGTAAACTTTATATTATCTTTATTGAATCACAATTCATGAATCCAATATTCCTGAAACTCATTCCTTTTCTATATCTTCATATGGCCTTCAATACAATCCTCTTTTCATGATGAAATTCATCCTCCAAATTTTTGACACTAAATATTTGGAAAACACTAGGACATAAGGCCACCTTTAATATTTCTGTCAGCCTAAACTGTATTTTTTCATTCCTTCCAGACTCCCTGATCTTCCATGTCAGGAATGACATCAAAAAAAAGACAACACTCCAATTTTAGAAATGAACAACTTTTGTTCCAACAATGTATTGGGTCTTGATCCCCTTTGTGTGTAAATAGATCCATGTTTTTGAAAGTATAGTATATTACAGGATGATCCTATTGTGGATGGGGCCACTGAAGCCATAGAAGATAATGTACCATGTTTGGGAATTCTCCTAATCTTGACCCCGATGTTGGCATTGTGTGGATCATACCAAGAATAGACATGAAGGGGTGTAGTCCACATGTTCTTTTTCCTGATGTTCCGGTCATTGATAACACTAATGAGGCCCAGTGGGTGCCCTCCTTTGAGGATCATAGGTGGTACCTCTATATCTAAAACTCATCAATCCCCCACCTCTTATTCATAAGGGAGATATGTGTCTGACCAATCTATAGAGAGACTCCCATGGTTTATTTATATTGGAATGTGGGGAGGTTTCCCATTGTGTGACCATTGGGGGTGGTGGTGTTGCTGGGGTGGTTGTGTTGGTGATATTTTGATGCGTTGAGGACTTGGGGGGGCATGTCCGCAATTGGAATTACCCCTCCTACTCATACCATAGCATGATGGAATTGATCAACTTATGTTGGATGATATATTATGGTTATACGTGGCATGGTAACCGAGTAGTTGTAGTTGTGATAGAATTTGTGGTGGGGCTGGAATTGTGTAGAATTTCTACATTAATATTTCCCTTTCCCTAGTGCATGCCATTTTTGGATTGATAATTCCCTATTGTGTGAGAACTATAAGGATTATGGATTCATTAATCTATACAGGTAAAATGAAATTTATGTGAAATTCCCTGACAATGTACAATATTATAAAGAAGAATAGGTATCCACACTGATAATTTTATAGAAAAAGGTTTCTGAATTGTTAAGAACCGCTATTCTTTGGTGAGTTTCATGATGGGTACATAATTTTCATAGTGGGACCTGGAACTAAATGGTTGAATCCAAGGACATGGTAATCTTATGATTCTCCAATTCTACTATAACTCATGTTGAGGATAATAATTTCACACCAGGTTCATCATTTAGGTTTTTTATGTTTTCATCAGGGCCAACATGAATGCCAAAATGATATGTGTGTGCACAAGAAGTTGTACCCCCATATTTCCACATTCAAAAGGTAGTTATATATAATCAAATTCATTAAAAATGAATTATACTTGATCAAAATTGGGTGATGATATATGAACTTCTCATTCCATGGATTCCTCCTCAAAGATCATCGCCTAGTATGGGTCTCCATCATAGATTTAATTTATTTCTGTGGTACTCATTCCTGGTGCCATATATTTTTGGAATATGGTTAATTATGAATCTCCTATCTGTAAGGGATGTAACTTCTGTTTTGGATGGTAGTCAAATTGTGAATCTCTAATCTTGTCAAGAAAATGAGCGCTCTAGTCACCTTTGAATCTTCTTCTTCGGAGGGAATCTCAGAGGAGTCAACATAGCTGAGAAACCCATGGAATCCCATATAGATCAGGAGGTAGAAAAAACCATGGGAGTATGTATTCCAAGTTTTTCTACCTCAGGAATATAATACTCAAGAATAATGTAGGTGGTAGGGTAAATTAGTGAGTTTAACATATTTCATATATTGTGATAGGGATAATGTTTTGTGAGAATAGGTTGGGCATAGTTATAACATCATTTGGGATAGGATGGGTGGATCAAAATGACCCATAGAGATAGATATGATATGGATCGATCATAAAACACCTTGAGTAAGACTCAAGAGGTGTTTCTCTATTAGGGAATAAGTCACGTCTAAATAGTTTACTAACGCATCAAAACACCCATTAAAGAGGTTATGTGATGGATAGATTAGAATGACCATTGAGGTAGATTTAATAGATTTTTTCCTTTGGGGGAAGATGTAAAACATCATTGGATTACCAATGGATCCAAATTACCCTTGAGGTGGTTCCAGGATGGGTGGATCACAACACCCCTTGAGTTAGATTCGGGAGGTGAGTCCCTAAGAGGGAATATGTCACACCTGAATGGTTCACCAATTGATCAATACAGCCCTTAATGTGGTTCCTAGATATATGGATCAGAGTACCAATTGTGGGTGTTTTGGGATGGATGGATCAAAATGACCCTTGAGGTAGATTTGGGATGGATGGATCATAATTCCTCTTATGGATGATATGGGTGGTGCATCCCTATGAGGTAGTACCATGAGTTTACCATTGATAGTATTGGATCTTGGGAAGTCATACAATGAAACATTCATATAAAATATGGATAAAAACCCATGTAGTTTGATGCTTCATTTTAAGGTATTATTGTAGGACCGCCCCCTGTGGTTTAACTTCATGTGATAAAGATATTCATGGATTGGAAAGAGCATTAATGATGTATGGGGTGGGCCTAATATGTTTATTTTTTCCCAAATAAGAGGATTGTTCTGGGTTTGAATGGTTTGGGGCTTACACATTCAGATTCTCAGGTGCTTCTAGGAGTCGCGTTGATGTGGATGGGTCTTACGTGTGGAAGCTTCTCAGGTCATACTAGGAGCAGGGATGATGTGGATAGGGATTGTGTGTGGAATTTTTTCGGGTTCTTATATGAGTAGTGATGATGTGGATGGGTTTTACATGTGAAATATGCCCATGTGTTTCTAGGAGAAACAATGATGTGTACGAGTTTTTTGTGTGGATACTACCTAATTGCTTCTAAGAGAAGCAATGACTGGGATGCAGACTATAGGTGGGAAAAACCCAGTGTATATCATTCATTGTGAGTTTTACTTGGAGAAAACTATGTTTATTTAATTGGGTAATAGTATTGGGATGGGTAGGGGTAATCTCATTCCACTCATATACAGGGTATCCTATTCTTATCATGAAGTGTAAGATTATTGTATGATATAATGTGATAAAGAAGATTTCCCATAGTTTGAATTTATACACATAGAATGTGGATCTTGGATGTTTTACATCATGCATATCAAATAAAGAGTGACTCACCTTAATCCACTTGGGATTTTTTGACCTCCTCTCATTCATATTTCTTTGGTTTATGGCGTTGCCAATTTTTTGGAAGAGTAGTTAGTCCCAAGTTCTACGTTAAAATTCCTATGCTAAGAATCAATATGGGTTATGATTCCTATGCATGAAGAAAAATGTATGTGGGATGCTTGAGCCAAAATTTGAATGATGTGGGAGAAAATAGGATTAGGTGGAACATGTCACATAGAAACACTATGTACAACTACACTAGTACTAGATTGGTGTCGGGGCCCTAAAAACATGACCTTAATGAAGTAATTTCAGCCTAAAGGATGCACCATGGAATGTCCCATGAGATGAGTTTCATAAATATTGAGACCTTGCTGGGAGGTTCTTCAGAAATCTCAAGTGCTTTATGCTTGATAGGGGCTTCATGAAGGGATTTTCTTCATGAAATAGAGAGCCCTTTACTTGTTGTTATGTCTTGATTAAATTAGTGAGTGCTTCGTGAAGGCGTAATTATTCAAAAATACTCAAGTTACACGTAAGGAATATATTATTAGTGAGGAAATATTCCTTCATGAAAGGAATCTCAAATTTTGGTGGAGGATCTTGAGAACCCCATAACGGGGGTTATTTCATAGCCTTGTCACCTTTTGTGATACATTTTCACATTGGTTCATGATGATCAGGGAGTTCACATATCAAAAGTGATTTTTGAAGTTGAATGGTCATGAATCCTCTCTAAAATACAAGATGAAAAAGGAAATTTCTTGGAAAATGGGCTGCAGAAATATAAGAGGTTTTATTGAACATTCACATCTATTGAAAATGATCATGGATTCTCGAGTCTGGATGTGGTTCTCAAAAATACACCATCAACCAATTATATCTTCCTGAAGTTGTCCACTACATTGAATTTCAATCTCAATAATACATTGTCACTTCTCCATTCATTTGAAATGGATAAATTTTTTGGAAAGGGAGGATCATAAGCTCTATCCATTCACAAAGGTTCAAAGCATTGTGAAACATAATCTTTAGAGGGATTTTCTACTATTTTGGCTCAAAAAAACATTGATTTGGGAATGTTATCCTTGAGTAATATCTTGGTATACCTATTTCATATCCAAAACATAAATATATAATAGATAGAAATAATGGATGCAAGAAATATTTTCCAAAATTGAAATAAGACCATGGAATCAATACCACTAAAAAATAGTAAAAATACCCCAGTGTGGAAGTACAATCATGGAAGGAATACTAAAATTGGAAACCAACTAATCCATGCGATATAATGGTCCAACTCCCACCATATCACCACTAGATACCCAGACAAAGATGATATAAAATCATTCAACCTCACAACAACGCCTTTCCATTCCCTGTATCAAGATACATACAAATGTATATTCACTGGAAAAGTGGTGCACAAACTATGAGGTAATAGGCTCAGTAAGAACCCACCCATATTTTATGTAGTAAGTCTCTATGTAATAACACAATCATGATCAAATTCGACAATAAAATTCATTGAAAAAATTTACAGTTTTGATATCAAAATAATGGAAAAAATATAATTTTCCCACTTACGACCTTTCCAAACCAATCATGGTAAAAGTTTCAATGAATTTCAAATAAATAATATTGTCATATCAGCTAAAAGAAATCATGTATCACATAACATATTAGACTGTGGAGGTATAGTCTAAATTAGTGAAAGAAAATATCTCTGGTAATATCACAAAAAGGATTTCTATAGGTCTTGAGAGTGTAATACTCATACCGCGACCATTGAATAGGGAACCATCATGTCCTTAAAACATAGGCCGAAAGAGTAGATAAACAACGCATTAGTGAATCCCTTGATAATGAACACATAAATTCCGTAGAACAACGAGACTATGGATTAGAGGAAAAAATGATGAGTGGAATCCCCAAAAACACATGGGTTATGGACACATGATAAACCTTTCACTTAAGTACCCATGTCTTCCTATGTGCTATATTTTCCAAACTATTTTTCCATAATAAAATTATTATTTAAAAAATGATAAATAAAACTAGGTCAATGTAGTAAATTTATCATAGGCTGTTAATGGAACCACCTACCTTAAACCCAAGTTTCACATGACCATAATGGGTTCCACTAACAGGGAATAATGAAAATACAATAATGTATGTCCTTAAATAACACTCATTCTAGCCCACAACCAACAATATGGTTAGTATCATGAGGAAGATATCTTGATGGTTCGAGAAAAATGCACAATAATTGAAATTATGATCAATCATAGAATGAAACAATCTAGAAAGATCCAAGGTCTCCAAAATTTCTTGTGAAATCTCCTAGGTCGAGAGGGAAGAAGATAAAGTTGAATTAAAATGTTTCATCCATGAAGTTACCTAAAAACACCATATTGGGAGATTTACATGGTGTGAATCCCCAATTAAGGTCATGTAATACATAAAGATAACATATTATAAAAAACAAGTCACATTTTCCTAAAAAATACAATTATACTATTATGCAGTTTGAAATACATATTCACAGTGTGTAAAATTCTCACACTCTACACCAGTTCATGGATTCTTTCTAGAGAACAATACAAAGAATGTAATAACATTATACAAAATATATTTCCCCTCTATATAGAAAAAAATCCTCATTTCTACTAAAAAAATAAACTTTGGCTTTCTCTGAACATAAGGAGAACCAAAAAAGTCTTTAACTCATTTATAAACATACTCCAATAATTCATACAGAATAAATCTTTTAACGTCAGGTCATTTCCCCAAAAAAAATCCCTAAATCATTGGGATCCCCCAAATGAACCCAAATAAGAAGGGAAATGACAATAGAGAAGATAAATACCAAAAAGTGGGTTACAAGATGTTACAAAATCCCCACTATAAGACAATATGTCCCAAAAACAAAAACTTATGGCTCTAACTTAATCTCCTCTAATATCAAAATGTTATAGGGATCATGATGGTATTTCATAAGTTGTGATATGTGTAAAACATCATGGATATCCATCAACTAAACTAGTATTGCTAACAAATAAGAAATCTATATAAGACACTTAGTTATCTGAAATGGTCAAACATATCTTAGATCAAACATTACCTACATTCCATGGGTAAAATGACCCAACGAAAGAGAATATTTTATGAAAAGATGCTCACTTATGGAAAAATCTCATAGATGATGCCACTGATCTGTATAATATTTATATCAAATATGAGATTTAACCATAATATGACATATATCTTGAATCCCTAATGACGCCTCCTAAACAAGATTCAATCCTACCAAAGAATCATCACCCACCTTTTAATAATAAAATGTTGACCTGCACTGGTGGCCATAAAAATCATCCAATGGATTTATTATGGTTTTGATCCAAAACTATTGTTATAAGAAAACAGAACTAGTTCTTGATTTTTATCCAAATATCCACTAAAATAAATGATTTCATTAGGGATAATAACATCTAAAATCTGCATAGCATACTCTATCTAACCATTTGTATATTGATGATAAGTTGTAGTCAACCTGACCTAAGTCTCTTTCACCCATTGGATACTCTTATATAATCTTAAAGTAATATTGATATCCCTATATAAAACAATGGTGGAATGAACCCCATGTAACCTTATGATATCCCGAATATATATCTCACCTAGACCATTAAAATTAGTGGGATTATTTATCGAAATAAAATGAAAAAACATTTTCAATTGATCAATCACCACATATATAGAATTTCTCTCTATGGGATTATATGGTAATCCCAAATCAAAATCCAGGGAGACCACTTTCCATTTCCAGACTATAACCAGAAGAGGATGTAGAAAACCAAAAGGTTTTCGATGCTATGTATTTATCTATTGGTCAGTGTAACAATAAGACAAATAATTTTCAATAACATTATTCATACTAAATAACCAAAATCAGAGTGTCATGTTATAATATATCTTCATAATTTTGGAAGTATGAACCATGATTGTCAATGAAAATCTAAAAAATAAATCTCCTCAATGATTTTGGGATGTCAAATCCTTCTACTGAATGGTGCATACCATATGAAGAGGGGGCCAACTAGAAAAATTTTCCCCTATATAGGCTTTCTCAAATTACATTGAAATCATTATCCTACAAATGAATTTATATTATAATCTCCAAGGGAGTAGATGATAACTGAGCAATAGTCAAAAAACCTACATGTAACATCCCCATAATAATCTAGGTTCAACTGAGAGAATACTCACATAAGTTCCCACTCTTCAATCGATTCCAAAATATACTATGATGGTACATTCCATCTATGCATTTCAAAAATGAAATTCCCCTTCCATGGGGTTAAGAGATATAGAAGTAAAATAAATGAAGGTATTCCACCCACTTTGTTGGTTTGAGATTCAAGTATTTTTGATAAAAGATATATCTCATACTCTTATGGTCCAAAATGACCATGACCCCCCCAAATGATAGTGCCACCAAAACTTATGCTCGTGGAAACACATGCAACGTTATAAATAATGAGTCGGGAAATTAATCTGATGGGGTTAGAGATTATAAGAGTTGTATGCTACCACTTGATTATCCAATATAATAACACAACCCAAACCATCACCAGAGGTATCATAGAAAACCACATTCCCATAACTATGATCGATTAAGATCATAATATATGTTGATTTCACAATACTTTTCAGCCGATTGAAATAAGACTGAAACTTTTCATCCCATGTGATTTTAACCCCTATCCTGGAAAGAGAAGTCAAATTTGATGCTAACTTTTAAAAATCCATGATGAACTATTGATATATCCAGAAAGATCAAGGAATATCTGTTACACAAATGTGTTATTTTTCACTTACCATGAAAAATTGTCACCTTCCTAGGATCAATCAATTATACATGCTCAGAAATCACGTTCCCCCACAATTTAACTTCATGAATCCATAAACAAATTTTTTAATTATTACTATAAAAACAAGGACTCCTCAAAATCTCTTGAAAAAAACTCAAATGATGCTCTTTCTCATGATTAGATCTAGAGATAACCAAAATATCATCCATAAATACTACTGAAAAAGTGTCAAGATATAAATGGAATATTATATTTATCAAATCCATGAATATTTAATTCGTGTTTGTTATACCTAATAAAATTGCATTATATTCATATTTTAAAAAAATTTTCCTAAAATAAATCTTTTGAAAATAAGTCTCCAAAACTCCAAGTTGATGATAACTCAACAAAAGATCAATATTTTAAAACCACATTCTCGTCTTCAGTTGATAAAAAATCATCCACTTGTGGGTAAAGAAACTTGTTCTTAGAAGATACCTGGTTCAATATCTAATAGTCCACACACTATCGGATTGAAGTATCAAACTTCTTATCAAAGAGAACAGGGTCTACTCCATAAAAAACACTAAGGTGAAAAAATCCATTCACTATCAATTCATATAACTAAATATTTATTTATTTCAATGCTACTGGTGCCATGTGATAATAAGGGATTTAAAATAGTTGTATACCTTAGAACAATTCAATCATAAACTATCCCTCACTCAATAGAATATGAATTGATTAATTGTTTATGAAAACATAGGTAAAATATTAAACAACTATAAGAATATTAAAAATGAAATAAACTCCATCAAGACCAACTACTATAATAGAAATAAAAACTAATCATCTTTGGGAAGAATGTTCCCTCATGACCGAACATCATATTTCTCTACCCCTAAAACACCCATGATATCCCATTAGACATATGAAATGAGACTCGTGGATGATAAAAATCAACCTCATAATAATGAGAAATAAACTAATCTATCCAAATGATGGTGAAAAAACACACTTCAAGATTTAGAAAATCCAAGAGTAACTCTATATCAGCTATTGATAGAGAACAAGGACACTAAAACCCCTTAACTTTCCCATTCCCAAAAAATAGACACTGAGTCTTTAAAAAAGGTCATGAGATCAATTGGATTTTTAATAATATCAAAAAAAACACTGAGATATAAATAATTGGGAAGCATCAATATCAAATAATGAAACCACTACTTCAGATGAATTAAATATGGTACCTCTCACTATTTTGAGATTTGTATCAACTTAAACAAAAAACTCATCTATTTCATGATGGTTCATCAAACATGATTCCTATTGGTGGAACCCCGTAGTAATTGAAGCATCTGACTATACCAAAATAGAATTTTAAACCTACGTTTCTTAGTTATATCAAGGAATAAATGTCATTTGAAACAAATGTTATAGATGACCTTGATGTCCCCAACCATTGCACATCTTGGAAAGTGAATGGAAAGAAACCTAGGTGTCCCACACCATATCACATTGATATAAAGTTAGTGAAACACTTATATTTATAACTGAGGATGCATATAAGGGTTTTCACTAAGAACGATGTCCACCACTCTTGTAATGAACTTCGTACATCATGTTTTTATCTTGAGAACCACTGATGATTCTACATTTTGTTAGATAAGGGAAAGAAAATATGGCCCTACATATGATATTCATATTTACCATAAGTTACATGTCTTCCATTTTTATATAGTTCTAAATTGTTAGCATGAATAACTAAAATCTGACATCCAATCACTAACCATACAGGTACTTCTGAGCTTTCAACAGGTGATTATTTACAACCTTCAGAGAAAAAATAACCATCACAGCCAATTGATTGGTGTATAATGACACAAAAGGCTCACTAATATAAAAATAGAGTAAGTATAGATACGACACCATCATCAGTGAATCTAGATAATATGGATGAATGAATAGTGTCTTGAAACCTTTACAGTCCAAGGAACATAACTATCCTCTGGAACAATGGAATCCCACCATTACTTGTTGGTACAATCAAGTATAACTTCCATATATGTCACATTGATACTCTCAAGTGTATCCAAAATGATAAAGATATGATCAATCTTTTTTAGAACAACCTACACCTCTTATGGTTTATTTAATCCATTAATGGTTGGTGGATTCGTCAAAAATAACTCTCATGATCAAAATCATTCTCCAATAAATCCAGTCTATGCCTCAATAACTACATTCTAGACATTCATCACATTCTATTTGATAACAAAATTTTCCCACATGATAATTTTAACAAGATTATGATATATAGGAGGATTACCTTTAGGATCCTCTACTTCTTCCTCCTATGGTACTTGTGGAAGATGTACCAAAGGCATACCATTGCACAAAAAAATACAAAAAAATCAGTATACAATAACATAATCTTAGTTCAAACTAGAAAACCATAAATAATGAATGTGATCATGATCAATAACTCAAAATACGAGACACGCATCCCATCATCCAATGGTAACTTGAGTATCATCTTGGTAAGAGTTTTCTAGGCACTCACTGAAACCTAGATCTCAAGTCCTAAAAATCTTATCTCCATTCTACCAAATTTTCCTAGACAAGTATTCTTGATGAAAGTCCATCTCTGATACAGAACTATGGAAAACCTGACCCAAATATCCTCTAAAAAGGCTACCAAGCTGGATTTTGATATACCCAAATGGTGTTCCAAATCTCCATATGCTAGTGAATAGAATCTGAGCATAAAAAACAACTAGAGTGAACGATTTTTTCAAATCCAATGCAATAACATGACATAAATATATAATATATATAAATATTATAAGAGATAAAAATATTCCATAACTAAAAGAAGACACTAGAAAAGGTACATCTCGAAATTCGTTTGAATATATCATTGTAAAATTCCAATAATCAAAGGGCGTCTAAAAAATGAAACCAACTACACTGTGTAATCCTATTGTAAAAATCCTACCATTTCACCACCATATATGCCAACAAAACTGATAAAAAATGTCACCACCTCAATACAATTTCATTCCTTTCTATGCATAAAAAGAAATAAACTGTTCTATGCACTACCGATCGGTTTTACAACGTGTTAGTTCACATGATCAGTATGATCCCACCCAAGAATATCATTACAAGGATATATACAATAATCTAAACATGGTCAACATTAAATAAAACAAGGACTGATAAATTTATTACAATTTTATATCAAAATCATGGGAATACATTAAATTTTATAACATTCCTCATTTTCAAAAATAATTCAGGTAAAACAGTTTCAAAGAACATCACATAAATCAAGTAGTAATATTAGCTCAAAAAGAGAATATATCTCATATCATGTGAAATAGGGAAATTAAAATAATAAATAATTAAATCTATAAGCTCTGGTAACACCAAACCAATAATTACTATTTCTCGATATTGAAGACTACTTTTACCACAATCAATGACTAGTGCTCAATCAATTCATCAGAACACATGCCTAAAGAGTAGTGAAACAGACAACGAGTGAATACCTAGACAATGTCAATATCAATTACCTAGAACAATGGGATTATAAAGTACAATAAAACCACATAAGTGAACCCCTTTATAAAACATTGATGATATACGTATGATAAACCTTCCACATAAGTATCAAAGGCTTACAATGTGTTTATTTTTCCAATTGATTTCATCAAAAAAAATGAAAAACAATATTAGCTTTCCATTTTTCAATGATTTTAGAGTTCTTTTTTTAGTATACAAGTGGAAATATATAATTTATTAAAAACCCATTTCCATGCAAAAAAATCATTCAATCAACCATTCAATATTTATTTATAAAAAATTATAAAACTCTAGTAATTATGTTCATCCAACATAGGCTATAAATGAAACCAACCCCCTCAAAGATGGGTCACACACACCCAGAATAGGATCCACCAATAATGAAGAGTGAAAAGAAAACAATTGAGGTCCTCAAAAATAATGATCACACTACACCAAAACAAACATTAGGGTTATCCTCTAGAGGATTATCTCATGAAGAAAACAAACAAATGCACCAAAACTAAAATGATGACCAATCATTGAACGAACAGATACAGAAAGATGACAGGCCTAAAAAAGTTCATGGGATCTGTCATGGGTCGACAGAGAAGATTTTGTGGCCAAATTAAATATATTTCATCCATGAAACACCCTAAAAAGACAAACTCCTAATATTTACATGGTGTGGGATCCCTATTTACTTTATGTAATCTTATATTAAAATAATATAGAAATTTATTACCTGAAAGGAAAAAATTACACATGTATTAGGGGGGTTCTTAAAAATATAGACCAAGAGCATCACTAAGGGAAATATTATCACTCAAAGGGTAAAAGAACATGAATTTTCATATACCAACTTTGGGACCTCAAAATAGGATTTGGAGTGCAAAAAAACATTCAAATGATTTCCTTCCATCCATGTATGAGAAACACCGATGCTAGAAAGAATGGTAGATTTTCATCTATAGAGAAAATATATTTTTCTCTAGAGAGAAAAAGTGGTACCTTATAAAGAGTTCTAAATAACCATAGAGTTTGATTCTGTATTAGTCAGGGAGAATCCCATAGAGTTGCACAACTCAAGACCATTGAGTGTGGCTTCTGCTTCCTCCTTGAGTGAGTTCCCAAAACCATAAAAGAAGTTGAATGTAAATAACACTAAGCCTCGTGAGTCATGAAACACTCCTCCTCCCAACAATACATCTTAAAACACAACCCATTCATATTAAATTTGATTCTACTGGAATGTGGAATCCACTTCACCAACTAATCCAAAATCTAAAGACTAGATGATGAATGGTTGATATATTGAGCTACTAAAGACCTAAAATAGGGGGATTTCTCCAACTAAAAAAAATAGATAGAATAATCTAGAACCAAACTTCTAGTTCGTACATTAAGGGACATATTGGGGGGGTCTTTTTTCTATCCTAGTTTCAAGCCTCCCATAAAAGGCATCATCGAGCTGTGAAGGAAATGCAGGATCCAACATTTCATTATTTTTGTTTTTGGTGCCACAAAACCACTGCTGTAGGAAGTCCTCTAGAGTTTCATCTAATGTTGAGGTAACATGGAACACCCACATGGCTATCTAGATCCTCTAGTCCCACCTGCATTGGAGAAATATATGGGACAAATAATCTTTCTTGTGGACCTTACAACAAGAGCATCTACAAAAAGATTGAATAACATTCCTCTTTATATCCGTGTCTGTCAGAATTGAACTATTTCATACCCTCTAGAAAAATAAAATTAATACAAGATTAAGTTTTTTTCATAAAATAATCTCACCGCCTAATCGTGGCCTTTCTAGGGAGCTGATGTCATCTAGTACGTCATTTCTAAGAAGGATCCAGAGGGAGTACCTGAGAAGCAGCAAACATATGGTGCCTCATCAAGGTGGATTACATCCTATAGTATCTTTTGGATGGAATTGAGGATAAAATTGATAAAGGAGGGGAATGTGATGGCCTATTTAAATATAATATCAGGAACTAAGCTACCTGAGTGAACAAGGATCACACCAACCCAATTACACTTCTAGAAGTTTATCTCTCAAAAACCGATGATACAACATCTATGGTGTTGGAGTTAAATAATGTGATCATGGTGGGACCTCCATATAAGAGTTGGTTTCGCTCTAGCAAGACCAATAAAAGAACCCTATGTTTCTCTAATGAATTTACTCCATAAGGAGCTACCTTCGATAGTTTCCCAATCCAATTTCCCTTAAATTATGTCCACCGATTCACTCATATTCCACATTCCAATTCTTCAATTCTCTACTAGATTCACAAGCCTCTTCCAGGAGGGCTATTGGAATCCCCTCTTCCCAAGGGCATCCAGATGAATGGATTTAAAATTATTTCAATATCCTTAATAAATAAGTTAGTTACCTTGAGAATCTAAAAGAAGTGCAAGGGAATGTATGTCATCACACAATTGATGAATGTTATTATACGGCCAAAGGATAGAAAACTATTTTTCTTGTTTTTAATTATGATTGTGATCTTGTTAATCATGCATTATAAGTACCTAATATAAATAATTCTCATACCAATAGGGGCCTATAGGTACTCCAAAGTGAAATCCCTTCTATGGATTCCCAATATTTCTTTGATGATTCTTTTATTACATTACACACAAATGATAGAAAAGAAAACATGGAATATTTCCTTATTGATGATTTGGCCACTCCATTTGGTATAATGTTCCATGATTTTGCAAAATCCTATGATACATGCACTAAAACCATTGAGAAAAAGATCATGTCCTATGAGAATAATAGGGGAAAAACTCTAGTGAAGTGAGAACCACATAAATAAGGCTTGATGGATTCCCGATAGAGGTTGGAGCCCAAAACCTAGTAGATATAATATTGGGCCATAATGAATATACATTTAAAGAGTGGGTATCCATGCTTTAAAAATATTTTTAGTTTCATGAAACTATATTTTCTCCCAAAAAAACACGATTATGAACCGAGGGGAGCTGAAGCATCGAAAGAACAGGTTGATAACCGATTTGGAAAATCTAATTATTCTTATGTCATAAAGGATAATGTTTTATTTGAGACAATCATAAGACTTATCCATATCTTGATTAATTGCAATACCAGATCCCAAAACCATCTTGTTGATTCTTGTAACCATTTCATGGGAAATTACCATAGCTCCTTCTAAATAAAAACCTTTAATAAAAGAATTTTGTTCCTCCGCCACCCATGAATGAATGAACCATGGATCCTTTTGTTACAATGAGTGACAAAAAAATTGAAGGAGGAGTCGCATAAACTGATTGGTCATTATTGATTCAAGGATGAAATATCATTCAACATTGAGATTAGAACCATGGTGGTGATTCTAGAAATCCAGGGAGGATCCCCCCTCATAAAAAAAATCATGGATAGCTTCAATAAGGTCTTATTTGATAATATCCTACGAGCTCACATAGAATGTCCTTATAAAACCATTAGAGATTGTGGAACTCTCCTATTTAAGGGACCTGGTAGAAACCCATATCTAAAACATTACACGACTTCTTCCTAGTGACCAATACATGATATGAAATCATATTACATGATGTGCCATTCCCCTAAAAATAGAGAAATGCACAATTTATGCGAAAAAATACAAACCAAATATAACATTATATGAATGTAAAGGGAACACTTCAAATACATTAAAACATTTATTCCCAAACTCTATCAATTCAGGCAAACATACATCCTATAAATTTAGGTCATTTCCCCTAGAAAATTTCACTCAAACCATGAGAGTACCAAAAAACACCCATATAAAAATATAGAAGACAAGAGAGAAGAGAAATACGTAAAAGATGGTAAATAGATGTTACACTCATACAAATATAAATATAAGACATAATATTCAACTTCATCAACCATTTCAGGTCATGGTCCTCACCAGATATCTTCATATGAGACTACTCCCTCGAGGACCAGGTTCTTGGGATAATCTTCCCTTAGCCTCCATATACAAGAACCAACACAAAAAGGGTCATTATCTCATCAATATAAACACAAAAACATTATCCTACGATGATTCGTTTGATTTAAACTAAAGTTATTTAGTTCAATATATTTAAATTTACTTAAAAAACTATTTTTGAAAAAACCATAATGATTTTTTAAATAGCATTAGTAACTAAATTGATATTTTCCTGAACCAGAACCAAGTTACTGAGTAACTATATCAAACTAATCAAGGCCACTATAAATCCATTACTTGAAAATTTTTATATTAAATATAAATGAGTGGTTCACTATAATATCAATGTAACCTATAATTATAGAAATTATATCATAGTTCAGATGAGTAGAATGACACCAACAATTTATAAAAGAAAAATCCAAATAGGTAAATACAAACACTTCAAATTAATAAAATATCATCATTGGTGATATTAATAACAAGAAATAAAGAATATTTCACGTTATTTCCACATTCCATGTATGAACATAGAAATCAGGCTTGTACTAATTTTATATTATCCAAAAAACAGTAAATTGTAAATCCAAAACATTATGTGCACCGTGATAAGTTAAATCAAATAGCAATAAAATAAAAAAATAGAATTCCCATTACCCTTGTAACATGGAATTACCATTATAAAACATGTTCACAATGCACTAATCCAAGGTTTATAATTAGATTCAATACATTCATAGATCACCTATATAACATATCCCAAAATACTAAGAGAAAAAAATCTAACAAACTATTTGATATCAGTCACATAATGTCTCTTATAGAAATTTGTATAATCATTATCACATTTAAAAATTTAATAAAATACACAAAGTTGCTACATTACCATTTATGTGTCTCCACTGTAAACTACAGGATACTAACTAGTTGCGAGGATAAAAGTTGTAACTACGTTGAGACTATAAACACATATCATGGTGAAATAAATAGTGAAAAAACAAGTCATCATTTATATTAATAATCATGGTTTGACTAGAAAATAATATTGCATCATAATATAATAAATGAAATGAATGATAAATTTATATAGACTCATGATCATTCTAGCATAGAATTACTGATCACTAACTGAGCTAATTGCAATATATGAAATGAAATAAATAAAGAGAATGTGTGCATGGATCCACTACCATTGCGGTGCCCTAGGTCCCAAACACCCAAATCCTATTAAACATATAATATACTTTACAATTATAGAATTGATACACATCTATAATTACTTGATAATGAGGTATTTACAACTGAATGACCTTTTTTATGTTTGATAGAGTGAAGGGAGGAATATAGATTGAGGTGAATAGACCTGATTTTTTAAATATATTTATTTATTATATAAGTTAATTATCAATGTTAACTAACATAGTTTATTAACAGAAAAATGACAAAGAAAAAAACACAAGACATTTTATAGTAGTTCAGTCCAAATTTGACCACGTACACCCTTATTCGTCTCTACTATGTGAGTTATACGTTGGTAAATTATTCATTTTATAAGGGGAATCATAACCCAATTATAACCTACATGATTTTCCTAAAAGTATATAAAAAATATTCATTACTTTTATATAGAGTTTCACAAACGAATTAGATCATTGAATTTAGATATTGAGAGTCACAAGCCGAATGGTCCTAACCTTAGAATCTTGTAGTAATAACCTGATGATAGAGAATGATTTTTTATGAAAAATCATGAAGAGAAAATGAAAGATTGCGAGAGATTATTAGAAGTGTTATGGATATAAGAAACCAATATTAAATAATTATTATAATAATAAAACATAGGTACTGGTTTGTGAGATATATTTTATATCCATTGAGTGATCATCAAGTAGTAGTAAGAAATTTCTATCATAAGAAAAATGTAAGGCACCTCCCAGTATCAACACCACCACACTCCACACACGGTATTACATAAAAATTTGAATTATATCAATAAAAAGTTTCATATTTTAATTATTTCACTTTCCCACCTAAAGAAGAAATGAATGATGTCATTTTAAAACAAAACAAATTATCACAACTATGTAATAATTTGAAAATTCAAAAATAATGATATTGGATTATCATATAGTGTGTGAAAAATAAAGAAGGAAGTTATCATTTTCTAATAACGACTCAAATCACATCAATCATTCAAAAAAATAAATAATAATTCAAAAAATTGAAATAATATATCAGATTTTATGAAATACTTCTTCAATTAAATGTCAAAAAATTATATGAAATTCAAAAGTATTTATTTGAAATTTACAATTCAAAAAATTTCTATTTGAAACATGTAATTAACATATAGATAATTTAAAAAAATCCACGAAACTTCATTAGCGATATTAAAATATTATATAATGAGTTTGAGATTAACTATTATTAATTTGAAAAAAATAGAATAAAAAGAATAATATAAACACAAAAACAATTTTTTTAGTTAAAAAAAGTAGGTTTCATGCATGAAAATAAAACACTATATTATCTTCATAACAATGTTTATAAAAATGAAAAACACTTCACATGGGTTACAAATAATAAATATTCATTTATAATGTCATTAAAACAATTTAAATATATTAAATAAACAAAAATTACATCAAAAAATGATACAATATGAAAAATATATCAAATTTATATATTTTTGAAAAAATTATATAATTTCCCTAAACCATGTTGGATAATTCACATGGTTATTTTCATGAGGCTTCTTTTCTTTATGAAGTTAAAAAAATAACCACTTATGAAAACATCACGTAAGTGAATTGATGTAGGTAATTCACATCTGAAAATAAATGAAACTAAATAAATATATGTGAATCACATAGTAGAAATCATTTATCAAAATTACATATTTTAATTAATTTAATAACATGACATATATAAAATTTTAAAATCTATTAATGGTATGTCTTATGAAATTTATGAAGTAAAAATTACCATCTGGAAGGTAGAATAATCATTTGGTCCAATTGACTTTATTTATAAAATTTAATTATATTTCCAAATAGTCAATTATCATTTAAATCATACATATATAAAAAAATTTTGATTAAAAACTTAAGTGTTTTTAAAAAAAACTATAGAATTTAGATTGAAAAATACAGTTCCCTCTAACCAAATTTATGACAAGATAAAGACAGATCCTGAATTTTACATCTTTTAATGAAATATATGAAATATACATAGATCTATAATACTATAATTATCACTCAATTTGGATTTATATAACCCATGTTAGGGTAAAAATATTAAGGTAATCAAAACTACAAAACATGTTATGTGGATCACAAATTAGATACATGGATTACAAATTAAATACATGGGGAAAAACAAATTAACTATGTGGTAAGAGTAAATATCCATGAAAAATGATATTTTGAGATCCTAAAAAAATTATATATCCTAGGAACACTTCCTGAAAAATAGATAACATGTAATGATTAATCAATAAATGAAATCTAAAGAATTTGTATGTAAAAAAACTAGGATATAATCAAGTTTAAAAATTATAAATAAATGACAAAAAAAATATATGAGAAATAATATTTATATAAAAAATAAAGGATAATTATAAATAAAAAATATTTTTAAAAAATAAATACATATAAAAAATTATTTTGGGTCTTTTTATAGTATTCAAAACATAACATATGAATACACCAAAATTATAAAAACAAACATCAATTTTCTAAAAAACACCCCTTTTAAATTTATAAAATCAAACTATGTTTTTTAAAAACTCTCATCCATATTAAATTTTTAAAAAATGTACATAAAATGATAAAAAAACCACCATAATAAATTAAAAAACTATTGAAAACTAAATTTCAAAATTTCCAATATCAGATTTGATTTTCTAAAATATTGAAAAATTAAATGGTTTTTTAAAAATATAATTGAGTTTAGTTTTAGTTGGAAAATATTATAATACTTTTTAAATTAATGTTTAATAACATTAAATATAATTTCAAGTTGAATAAATTGAGAATTTTGTAAAGGTTTTTCAAAAATAAAAATAAAAAATAAATTATGATAATAAATAGTTTTATATTCAAAATTGAATCTCAAATCAGATAAAGTTTATTTCATACAAAATCATGTATAACAACATGATACAAAAAAGTGTATTCAATCTAAATAGTAGATATATTAATAGAATATTGTTTTATTAAAATATATGAAACTAAATTTTTACTAATAAAATAACACATTCTCATGGTACTTTTTTTATGAAGTATGCATCCCCCAGAATATGAGTCAGGGTAAATAAAAATAGTTCTAGAATAAAAGGATATAATGTTAATAGTCTCTTTACTAAATTCAATAATATGTTTAACACCCTTTATGTTAGATTCCATAGGATCATATTTAAATATATTGAATGAATAAACAAAAATAAGTTATATCACATATAGATGAATTAAAACAAAACAATCCTCCAACCACGCCAATAAATAAGTTAGAATCAATATATATTCCAAAAACATCTTAGTCAAATTTATAACAAATATTAGTAGGGGTTTCAAAGGTATTTCAATAATTAAAAAAAAATTTACAAAATAATTAGTATATTTAGATAGATTCAAGAATATACATTTATTTATTAGATTAATTGTGAGGCCTATAAATAATTAGAATTTTCACATAAGACCCATGTAAAATTTAGTACCCATAAAAATGAAAAATCTATTAAAATGCACTCCATTTTAGTATAAAAACATCATCTACAAAAATTTAAAAAAAAATCCAAATATCATCTGAAATTATTTGGATAAAAAAAGTATGATATAATTTACAATTATTAAAATAATTTCTCAAAAAAACTACATCCATCAATCCAAGTATGATGTGATTATTTAAGAAAATAAAATAACTTCTGGTACTTTGGTAACATGATTAGTAATATTTTTCAATTTCATATCCACGGGGTTGAGAAACATAAACTCTTTTATAAATAAAACCATTTAAAACTAAACCTTTAACATTCTTCTGAAATAACATGAAAACATGAAAAGAATAAAAACATAAAAATTTTATATTAGATTCAATATGAGAAATATGAGAAAAATATTCCTCAAAATCATTACCTACTTTTTGATAATAACATTGAAAAAGTCAAGTCTTATTTTTAACAATTTGACTTGATTCAACCACTTATTTCTAAGAAAATAAATTTAGTTCCAATAACATGCTTATCTATATATAGGTCAGCTAAAATCAAGACATAATTTATATAGAGATGGTTAAGTAAACCATTCATAGAAATAATCCAATTTAAATAATTTAAATAATCTAAAGTGGAGTTATACACAGAATAATAAACAAAAGTAGACATATCACTAATGTTTAAAGCTTTTCTTCTAGGGATCATAAGAGCACTAGCATTACCAATAAAAATTTAAAATGGATGATCTTTATGAACCCTCTATGATATAGGATTATATTGAGATGGATCTTTTTCAGCCTCAAAAGAAACATTATCTAGAGTTTTTTCATATACAATATTTTAATCCCTAAAATCAAAATCAATATTTTATAATTTTTTTTCAAAAACCAAAACATTTACCAAACATTGTGTAAATTAATCATTGTACTTATTAAATTTTTTTAAATATATAATATTATAATAATAACAAAAAATTACAGCTTTAACACTTTTATCATAAAACATATTTAAAACATTTTTTTGTATTCAAGATATAATTATTACCAACCCAAACATAAATGTAACAAACCCTTTGGTTTCAGATATTAAATATTTCATAATGGGTTTTCATAAAAAAAAGTTATAATATAAAAATTATTAAAAATATACTGAGAATTATTAATTTATTCAATAGAAAAATTATTTTTTAAAATTATATTCTTTAATCATAATTTTAGCCTTCTCTTGAAAATTTCTATCTTTCTATTAAACGAAACTATTTTATTGTAGTGTTGAAGATTAAAAAAAATTATGAGCATAACAATATTCAAAAAAAAATTAACCAATTATCTTTCATTATCTATTATTATAATTTTCCAATATGTTTCATATATTATTACATGATTTTTGGAATTACTAAACATGAAATTACAATCTAAGGATCACAAAGTCTTGTGTTTTTGGATGATTAGGTACATGAAACTAAAAACATGGAAAAATAATAAAACATATTTATTATAATAATTCTTAAATATATTCTATGTTATATTGAGATCCTACACTATTATAATATAAATAGGTGAATAAATGAAAAAATGGTTGAGCTAAAAATCTTAGTAAGGGGATAAACATTTAAACAATGAAAAGAACATGGGTTAGAGGGAATAACATGATGATATAAAAATGAATGAAACATGATTAAACATGAGGAATATTAACATGTATAACATGAGACTATATAATAATGTTAATATAGTAATTTGGGTAAAATGTAAAACATAACATATTCATGAGTCAAGGATCATTGTGCTTGGAGGATCATGAGTCATGGCTAAAAACCAAGACTGTTTCACATGGATCACGAGTCATGGATAACCCCAAATAACATTTGACATGATTTTTCAAGAGTATAATCAATACCCAAATCATTTTGGAGCTGTCTAGGTGTAACCATCATAATATGTTCATGCATATGCGTTCCATATGAAGAATCAAACATAAACATAATGGTTACCAATGGAAATAAATGGGTATCAAAATCACATCATAGAGCATAAAAAATTTGTTTTTTATAAGTTTTTCTATAAGATAAAAGATTTAAATCATACATATTAATTAATAATGTAAAATACTTTTATATTTTGATATATTATGTCACATTGAAGGTAAAACATGTTAACGAATTGTTTATGATATTTAAAAATAAAATATTTTAGTGCTGTTTGAGGGAAAAATTTTGGGATTCATTAAAATAGAAAAGGAATAATTTATCTATAAAATAATTAATAAAACCGGATAGTTTTTCACGATAAAATCAGTGATTTTATAAAAATAATTGTCTCTTAAAAAATATTATGGATTACACATGAAAACATTTATGAAATAGGGAAGTTCCATTTAATCAGACTTGCTTATTGGCAAGAATTTAGAATGAGACCTTTTTGAAACATGTACATGCCCCTAAATAAAGGGTGTAATGATATATATTCATGATTTTTGAACATTTTAAAAGAATTTATAAGAATTATATAAGAAAAAATAATATTTACATTAGTGTAAAGAGATAGAAAGTGTAACTTAATGGAAAATGGAGGTTCAGAAAGAATCCCATACACTAAGTCTGAAAGTGTTCTACAGTTGTTCTTAGTGTCTTGAATAATAAAATTTAATATATTAAATAATTAATACCGAACCTCAAAGGTATTTTATTTTTTTATTACTTTATTAAGTCCATTAAGTGCATTTTTTGATGAGTTATCAGATATATTTTTATCATTCTGGAGTGTTCATTTCTTTGGTTTTCATGAGCAATTTACATGGAATCATTTAAAATGAGAATGCATATCCAGAATTTAAATTATATTTTTTTATTTAAAATCATGAATATTAAATGGTAATATAGATATCCTTCTAGTTTTATGGTATGAATACGAATCATTAAATAAAACGTTGGTAGTGAACATTAGTATAGTTTTTTGAATGTTTGATCATTATGAACTACTTTTGTTTTATTAATTAATAATATGTATATATACTGGTTCAATAACGTTAAATAATATGTAATACATATATTATTATATGGTTTAACCATAAAAATGTTTTTATGATATGACATGAAGGCGGTAATGAAAATAATAAATCATCATACATGAATGCGATAAATCGACACATCACGGATGATGATTTCATTTTTAGAAAAAAATAGAGAGGGGAGGAGAAATGATGATGGGGGTTTTCATTAGAACAATAAAATTACAATATATAAAATATTCTAGATGTATCATGTCACTTAGTTAATGGTATGTGGGGAGTTAATACAAGAAAAATAAATTGAAATGAAAATAAAAGAAAAGAAATATTTTTTTGTCCCTTGAATTATTCTCCTTGAGAACCACCTCGGGGAAATTGTTATTGTATTTTTTAGATACCAGATCCTCCTTGATGTGGGAAAGAGACTGTTTCCTCTAGAATTGGGGATGACATCGTTGATTGAAGGTTCAAACATTCCAATCGGTTTCTAACAGGTTTGCTCATAGAACCAAAAACATCCAATGATTCCATATCCATTTGGACTTACATTCCAAAGGTAGGTTCTCATTAGTTGTGGACTGATGAGGCTTATGAATTTGCATTGGTCGAGAGGATGGGAGGTCGGACTCATCACACCTTTTTGAGGGGAATTATTGTCTACTCCGGGACTCTGTTTATAGATTTAATTTATGTTCGTGAATCCTTATTACATTACAAAGTATAAAATGAGCTTTCCTTTAGTCTAACAATCAATGATTGATATGTAGGAAATTCATAGAATATTTTATATGTATTTGAAGTTCTTCATCGATTAAGAATCATCTGTATTTGTTAGAGATTCTTAGTTGATGGTATCCTTAAATACATAAAAGTCACTTGGTTATTATGATGACCATACTGGTTTTAAAGCCACTTAGTGGGGCACTTGAAGTTTATTTGTCATTCAGGAGGACATGGATTATTTCAGAGTTGGGATCATACCCGCTGATGGGCTACCTATGTATCCATTATTTTAGAAAAGGAATCATAACCCACGTAGTTCGAGTAAGGGAGTTTGATGTTTATGCATGATTGATGGCTCAAAGAAAGATGTCCTGATTACTTTTACACTCTAAGCTTACGTGAGTCATGCTTGGTGTGAGAAACAAGAGGTATTGGTGAAAACAGACAATTGTGCCATGAAAGATGCAATGATATGGGGATTATGTGTGTGTGAATGCCCAAATAGATAAGAATTAGGATTTACTTCAGGGAAGAAATCCAGGAACAGGGTCTGTAAAGGTATATGTGCTTCCTGGAGATTTGGATACTCTAATCTTGGGGCTTACTCCTGAGGAAGATTCCCAAGTTCGGAGGGGACTATGATTGGGTTTTACTCCTGAGAAGGAAGCCCAAATCAAAAGGAAATTAAGACTGGGGCATGCTCTTAAAAAGGAGGCCCAGGTTAAAGGGATTTGAAAATTAACGGGACTTGGGGCTTACTCCTAAGGAGGAGGTCCATATTTTAGACTGGGTCTTACTCCTAAAAAGGAATCCCAGGTTAAGAGAATTATGCTTGGGGCTTACTCCTAAGGAGAATTCCCATATTTGGGAATTTTGAGACTGCGGCTTACTCCTAATGAGGATGCCCATGTTAATGAGGATTTGTCCTGGGGATTACTCTTAAAAAGGAGGCCCAGGTTAATGATTCACTCATCTTAAAGAATGAGGTTTAATGAATGAAATTTCAATCTTTAGTGACATAAAGATGTGTAAATCACTAGGTTTTGAGAGATGTTCCACTGAGTTCCTTTCAGATAAGGAATCCAAATCAAGAAATCATGCCATAAATGGCTTTGGAGAGTGTCTTGAAGACTGAATCATGAATAGGAGAGGAGGAATGTCATAAGAGGGATGAAATGGGTAGGAAAGGCATGCAAAAAGATAAGGGCGTGCAAGTCCTGGAAGGCGTGAAGGTACTGCGTGGGCGTGCAAGTCCTGGTCGCGCAGGTATACCTGCGCTGCACATGGGTACATACACGATTTTCAGCCCTTAGAGTAATATTTGAGCGATCCTTGATCAAAGCCTTTAGAATTATCTCTAGAGGCTTTCCAAAAGATGGCGCGCAAGTTATGGTGAAGAAGCAGGGCGGTGCGCAAGTGTTTCCATTTCCCTTAAGGGTAAAATACTTAGGCGTGCAAGTGTTAGCAAATTTTAACACTTAGACCTTACTCCTCTTGTTTAGACCATCCATTCTAGGTAAAGAATTACCTTAGAAGTGTTCGTAAGACCTGAAGAAGAGACTTGGGTGTTTAGAGCTCTGTATCTGAATTATGGAAAAATTCCTCCTGAAATAGGGGTCCCACATGGTCTATTTATAGGCTTCTGAAGACCCTGGGTGGTTATCACTTAGGGCGTGCAAGTCACTTGCATGAAAATTAGGCGGCGCGCAAGTATACTTGCGTGAGAGTAAGGGAACTTGCACGACCCTAATTCCTTTGACTCCTTTTTCATTCCATTGTCGAGTTTTGATGTTTTCTTTAAAGGATGAATCACTTTGGGCGATGTCATTTCCCTTTCCAATCCTTTAGACAATGTGATGAAAAGGAGCGTCAACAAAAGTCCCCCCTTCGAGTTGGATTCAGATGAATAAGGATGTCACTATGAGTAAAAGAAGAAAACCAAAGGGAAATGGCTGCACAGATGTTCACCGCGCAACTGTCATCGCGCAAGTGCGAGTTGCGCAGGGGTGGAGCGTGCTGGATGGAGCGCGCTGGATGGAGCGCGCTGGCTGTAGGCGCACAGGAGGGCTGCCTGGCCTATAAATATTCCATCATTTTCCATGCATAGCACCTGATTTCTGGATTTTTGAGCTCTCACCGTGCAAGTCATCTTTGTCGTGCAAGTTGCTCGTTTTCCGCTGTTTCTTTCACTGTTGCACTGCTGTCAAAGTATTTGGACATGCGCGGTTATACTTGCGTGCCAAAACCTTGTGCGGCACATTAACACTTGTGCGACACATCCATACTTGCGCGCCAAGTTTATACCTGCATGCCTTAATGCCTTTGCCATTTTTATGAATTTCTTCACAAATTTAATGAAAATCAAAACCCATTTAAGAGATAATTTATTCAACTTTTGTGCAAATTCAATGGCTCCAAGAAGAATTGGAACGGATGATGAATTGGCGAGCAAAAGAATTGATGAAATGATGGATATCATTGGCCACGATTATTATACCATCTGTGATAGCAGTCTCCCATATTTGGCTATTTATTTGAAGAAATATCACTTTGATTTCCCACAAAGCACTTATCTTCCTTTGTACGGTTATGGTCATCTACGAGAAGTCACTATTCCAGAAGCAAAGAACTATCTCCCATTTTTGTGGTATCAGAGTTACACCAACTTTGCTTCAGCAAATATCTCATGTGGAGGAGTATTTATAAGTGCTGGAATAGTGGAGAAGACCCACATGATTCATCATAGCCCTTTTACGCCAGATATGAAACCTCATAAGCCTAAGCTGCAACCACATTGTCATCCTTCAATATTCCGAAATGCTCAGATAGATCAATCCAAAGGCTGGAAGAAACATTGGGACTTCCTTCCTGGGGGAGGTGTGAAGCCAACTTGTATGTGGGCATACTGGGTGCGAAAAACCTGTGCCGAGTTTGTCGAGGATCTGAATGGCGTGGCGATATACGAAGCTATCTGGGTTGGGAAAACATATTTTTACAGACATGATAACTTCATGCTAGAGATACTCAGCCACCGGAGCCCAGAAACCAATTCTTTCCATCTGACTCATGGAGAAGTAGGCATCAGTCTGTGGGGTGACCACAGGATCTCAGGGGCTCCAATTTTGGGCGATATGTATGAAGCATTTATTCCTCCCAAGGTGACATGGAATGATTCAGAGAAAAATCCATATTTGGATCGGGAATTATTTAAATTCTTCCATAGGCTCAAGAGTTTAGAGACCTTTTTAACTAATTCTATAAAGGATATTCATCCGGATGAGTGGATTAATATATTAGTTATTGAGAAGAAATAAAAGTATCCAAAGGAGAAAGAGCCGAAGGAAAACGGATCTAAGAAAAAAAAAATCCAAGGATAAGAGGCCCACCCGCCCTACTACCTGCCCAAAACCTGAGAAGAGGGGTGCTCCTGGAACATTTTGACCAACTCTAGAAGCAGGAGAGTTCAGGAAGTGGGGATATGAGGTGAATCAAAGGATCCCAAAGAAGACTCGTATGGCAGGCTTCTTGGATTTGTGGCTCAGCGTTTATATCTTACCAGTCGGGGATTTGAAGGGAGGTGTCAGGCCATGGACCTTCTTTATTGTGGCAAATATGGATAAGGAAAAAATGGTTGGGTTGGCTACCCCCATTTTATGCAAGATTCACAGGAGTTTACTTTATGTCCTCATGGGTAAATCTCCTTTAAGAATAGTGGGACCATTATAAGTTTTATGGGGATGGATCACCACTCACTTCAGGACTTACAATGTACAGAATGTCTTGGAAATTCTTAGAAGTTATTTCAGGCCATTAGTGCAAGAATTCTCTGGAGTTTCTCCATTAGATCTTAATGACTATGACATTAAAGTGAGGCTGAGCATGTTTAAGTAATTCAACTTCTTTTCCTATGGAAATCCGCCAACTGGGTGGTTTGTTAATGATGGAACAACCCACTAGGATTTGAGGGCATACTTGCTAGCTTGCAGAGATGGTGTGCTAGTTTCCAGGATTGACAGAGAAATTATATGTGAGGCCTATGATCCATATAGATTTTCACATCAATTCAAGTGTCAAACAGATTGTGGTATCTCCTCCAGTACATGTCAGGTTAGAGCAACATCCGATGGTTGCTCGGCAATTGTGGCTACTGACGTAAATGGAGAAGATTAGGGCGGTATTTGATCTACCAGTTGAAAAAGTGGCACATAACCTGACTACATGGTATACCGAGTACTGGATAGCATCATAACCTAAAGAGGTGTTGAATCACCCAGTTTATCAGGTGGGGAAAAGGAAGAGGACTGTAGAGAAAGGAACCCTTACTCATGAAGGTGATTCTTCCCCACCTGAAACTGATTCGCCAGATTCCTCTTCCAGGACTGGTTCACCGGATTCCCATGATGGGGATGATGAGGCACAACAAGTGGCAAAGCGGCCTCATGCCCGATATAATCCTCCAGTCATAATCAAAAGACCCACTCCATCAACTCCTAGTGAGTTACTTCATTGGGGTACTTTAAGCACTACTTCTTTATAAAGCCATAAGTCTTATTTTCTTATTCTCTATATGTAGTGGCAGGAGTTGGGAAGAAACTGAAATCAGAGATTGTAGGAATTTCCTCACAGCCTTCATATCTATGACCAGAGGCTGTCCAAACATGGTCGAGTTTATACTGTGGTGTTGAAACTGCCTGGCTAGATTTATGCGAGGGGTTACACCTCCCTGGAATAGGGAATATTCTAGCTTCTACGGACATCAGTTTTGAGAATAACCCGGATGAAGTGCAGATTTATATCAGAGATCTGGAACTACTCATTTATGCCACTGATGAGTCCATTCCTGTCACCATGCGGGTGAAGGAATTGATTAATTGTGGTGCCGCTGAGGGGACTGATGAGGAGTGGCACAATTATGTGGCTCCTGACGATGTAAGTTTTCTTTCCTTATTTTCTTCTCAACTTGGTATCAATCAATGATTTTTTATTCAAGGAAGTTGTTTTCTTCATCTTGTAGCTTTCCAAAACTATTGAGGTTCCTTCACCTCAGTATAGCCCTGGTGGTACCGCCATTGGGGCTGCTACTGAATCTCCTCACGAACCGGGCGAGATATCTCCAGGCCAGCAGGCCATGAATGAGGAGTTGGACATGACCATCCATTCACCAATTCAAGTGCCAATAAGGGAGACTGCTGATACTCCTAAAAAGCCAAAAGGACGTAGGCGGCGAAGGAGGAAGTCCACCGCTAAACTCTTTATCGGTAGTGGTAAGCCCTTTGGATAATCATGAATTTTAAACCATGAAAAAGACTACTCACTTTCCTTGGGATTGCAGGGGATTCTTAAAATTCACCTCTGAGGGAAAAGACTGATCCTCCCTTAAGTACCATAGACGGTGATGTGAAACAAACACAAATTCAGGCTGACTTGGCTAATTTTGAAAAAGTGCCGACATCTATTCCCAGTACTACTCCTGCTGCTGCTACAAGTAGAGAAGAACCTGCACCAAAATCATTGGTGGTCGCAGCAACTGAATATGCCATCCTTCCTGAAGAAGCTGTCCAGGGTTAGGGGCCACAGAATGAGGGTCGCCAAGGGGACACATCAAATTCTCCCACCGGTGAGACTAACGAGGATTCTGAAATATCATTGTATGGAATGATGAATCGTGGCATGTCTTTAGTATAATTTTATGATCATGCTATGTTATCATGTGATTTATAACACCTTGGGAATGAGTTTTATCCTTCACCTAGTATATTTTCTTATAATTCACACATCTAATCATGACTGGAAATAATCTACAGTTCCATCCATAGAAGCTGTTGAACTGCCAATGCCTGAAGAGGGTGGGGACATTGATGTCTATCCTACCATTGCAGAAACATTAGCTCAAGTGGAGATAAACCCAATAATCCCTACTGAGACCCATCTTGAAAATCCTGTTGAAACTGGGAAAGATGCAGAGGAGTCTTCTCAAGCTGCTGATCTACTATTAGGTAATGATTGGACTGAGTTTTCAAGATAGAAAACCAACTTCTATTATTCTATGAAACTAACCATACTTTTAATTGATCAAATATGGCTATCAAATTTAATGGCTAGAAATGGAGGTGAAGTCACAACCTCTTCCCAAACAGTATTAGAAGGTAAAGAAACCAGGGGCAGGGGGGAAGGAGCAGAACATGGCACTTCCCTAAGTGCATTAATCCCAGATTACATGCCCCCGTGTGATGATGATGTTGAATCAGACCCAGAAGTGCTTAAGGCGCTCAGCTTTTCACGATGCAAGGAATGAAAGAACATATGGAAAATCATATCTGAGGTACCTTTAGAGGAGCTATCATCAAATATTTCTATGTTTTCATCCCAGTTCTTCATGCTAGGACTTGGCGGTTTTGGATACTAAGAGATCCATACCGCGGTGAAACAAGTCATCTTAAGAAGGGAGACGAAACAAAAGTGCCATGAAGATATGAACTGGGTGAAGCTTTCGGTCAATATCAGTGATTTTGGGGATGCAGTATCCTGAGATGAAGCTGACTATGTTGTGAAGATGAAGGAGCTAAAGCATAAGATCAAAGATAAAGTCATTCACAAGATGCATCTTCAGCAACAGTTAGATACTATTTTTTGGAGAACTTGACCAACTCAATAATTAACTAGAGGGAGCTCAAAATAATGGTATGAAATCCATTGCAGATGCCAAGAAAGCACTCCATTAGGCTGAAAAGTGTGAAGTTGGTCGAGTTCATGAGCTTCAAGTAGCAGTTGATGAAGCTCGGGATGCGTTTCATCAATTGAAGACTTATGTAGTCAACCTCTTGTAATTTCCTGAAAAAGAGAAGAGACTCCAATCTGTGGATGTACTTATAATTATTGTGCATCAATTGAAGAACTTTTTCACCTTTAATCTGTTGTGCACCTATTTTCCTGCTACCTGCTTTAAATTTTACCTAAGCCAATGGGCCTAGTAAGCATAGTTTGATTTTTACTAGGATTAATGTAAATAAACCTACAAACATTGAATCGTTAAATTGCTCAATATTACCTAAATCATACAAAATTTATGTTTAGTGAGCAGGAACATGACTTTTATTCAGAGTTCCTTTTTATTTTGTGGGCATTTTAATGTCATGCACGTCGGACATAAAGAGGCTAATGTTTAAGGTCGAAATTACTTTAATCGAAATGTATTAGAATTGACTCAATTCCTTGAAAATTTATCTGAAAACACATTACCATACTCATGTATGATGGAAAATATGTAAACAATGACTTAAGAATATTTGAATCAGAGGAATGATATGAAAAATAGCTAAAAGGAATTAGAAGAAGTAGTTTCCAAGAATGAAGTTACCATTATTTAACAAACTCGTTAGGGGGTTGAATTATTCAGGGCCACCTAAGGGCATTGGATGCATAGTCAAATAAATAGTATCTTTTGGCTAACAAATCTGTTATGTAGACTGTTTATGCAAGGCTGCCTAAGGGCATGTGCTGCATAGTCAGGCAAAAGAACTCTAATAAATTTAGTTTCCTAGTGCTAAAAAGCCAGTGAAATTTTATGAAGATTCAAATTTTCCAAAGTATAGACTTCGCTGTATGGAAAGAGGTACTTGAATATGGAGAAGATATTTCCAAACAAGATTATCGAAGAACTTGATGAATATCAGTCCTACAAAGGTCTGACCCAAATGTAGGGAAGGAGAATATAAACCATATACTTTAATACTTTTAGATCATGAAAAAGGATATGGGACAAGTATGTTAAGGATGGATATTTTTGCAGATCCCTACATATTTTCGTTAAGACAAATAAGGAAAAAAGAGGCTTTCTTCCCAAAAATGAAGTTACCAGTATTTAACAAACCCGTTAGGGGGTTGAATTATGCAGGGCCACCTAAGGGCATTGACTGCATAGTCAAATAATAGCATCTTTTGGCTGATAGGTCCGTTATGTAGACTGTTTATACAAGGCCGCCTAAGGACATGTGCTACATGGTAAGGCAAAAGAACTCTCAGAATTTTAGGTCTTTTGTGATTAGAAGTTAAGAAAAGGGTTATTAATATCTGAAAATATTTAAGGTTAGGATTATTAAACATAAAGATGGGCATTGTCCATTGTATGTAGAGATACATCAATGCTAACCATAATCATGTTGTGGATGGGTCATGAATGGAAATGTTGGACTTCACTACTTATCCCATAAGGATGGGAATCAAGCCATATGTAGTTCTTGAACTATAGTTTAATGTCGTGTGGGACAAAAGGATTGGAGATCTTAGTTTAGGGTCATAGTGCTTGGACCATTATAAGAAATACACAGTGTGTGTTTTCATGGGGACTTTTCAGCCAAGGGACTGAAAGTGGAATTTGGGGTTAGGCCTAAAAGACGTGGGGCAGTATTCGAGGGACACTCGAACGTTCCTACGTATCCCATAAGGTTGGGAATCAAGCCCACGTAGTTCTAGAAATACCCTCTGTACAAATTTGGTTCGTACATGTGAAGGGTGAAAGGGGACATTAGTGCAATGATGGTTTAACCCAAGATAAAAGGTTTGGGCATTGCCATGTATGCATGTAGTCTTTGGAATGAAACATGATTGAAAAATAAATGTAAATAATGGTTCCCTCTCAGGTGATGGTTTCAAAGAATATTGTAGTTTATTGTCGTACAGTACAAAAAGTGTTGTACAATTTAACGTCATATAGCAAGGACGAAAGTGAACCAATGTAAAGATATTGATTCTAGGGGTGGTTTCACGAATCAACATCGTATGAGATGGAGGTGAACCGATGTGAAGAGATTGGTTTTGGGATTGAACCTTGGGAGGTTGCCTATGTACCTAGCCTCGAAGGTAAGGATCAAAGTCCACGTAGTTCAATTAAAGAATGAATTAGTGATCAAGTTGTCCTTGGGGACAACGACCTAAAAATAGTGTGGGGTCTTATACATGGTTAGTAGTGTAGAGATAATGTTATGGTTGAAGTATTCTCTAAGCTCATGTGAGTCATACTCAGTGTGAGAAACAAGAGGTAACAACAACCATAACGATGAAAAGTTTAATGTCATGTAGGACATATAAAGGGACTATGCAGTTTAAAGTCTTGCAGTTAGGACTATTGGTGCTGCATAGTTTAGCATCATGTAGCATGGACAAAGTACATTTTAATGTCATGTAGGACGTATCATAGGACTTTATGTACTATTTAGCGTCATGTAGTTAGGATGATAGGGACAATATAGTTTAATGTCATGTTGGACAAAAAGAGGACTGTGTAGTTTAATGTCATGCAGTAAGGACAAAAGAGTATACCATTTAACGTCATGTTGGACATATTAGGTAATTTTTCATAGTTTAACGTCATATTGGACAAAAAAGGGATGATACAGTTTAGCGTCATGTTGGATGTAAGTGCCAATAGTTTAAGGTCGTATGCATGGACCGTTGGTTATGCAGTTTAACATCTTTCTAGACGTAAGGGAATTCTATGTAGTTTATCGTCATATAGCAAGGACGATGAAGGGGGACACAGTTTAACGTCATGTTGGACGAATTAGGGAACTTTTTCACAGTTTAACATCATGTGGGACGAAAGTATTACAAATAGTTTAAGGTCATATGTATGGACCGTGGATGATGCAGTTTAACGTCATGTTGGATGTAAGGGACATGAAAATATTTTAAGCTCCTATGCAAGAACCGTTACTGTATTTTGTGTTAATAAAAAATATTTCTTTAGAAATCTAGCATTGGTTTGAGTAGTGATGAGTTCCCCATCCATTGAGATTAAACAATAAGCTCCATTAGAGTAGACCTTATGTATTGAGTAAGGTCCTTCCCATTTTGGATCAAGATTTGGAGGTTTCATTCCTAGTATCATTGGAGTTTTATAAACTAATACCAATTCTCCCTGAGTGAATGAACGAAGACAAACTTTTTTGTTGAAAGCTCATGCTATTCGATTCTAATAGACATCCAAGTGGTGCAGAGTGCACAATCTTTTCTCATCTAACCGTTCCAATTCATCCAATCGCTTTTGAGATTGTTCATCTGTAGATGACTGATCACAAATGGCTACTATGAGCGAAGGAAATTGAACTTAAATGGACAAGACTACTTCCGTTCCATATACCAATGAATATGGAGTTGACCGCATTGTAGTGCAGGTGGTGGTCCGATAAGCCCATAAAGCATGAAAGAGTTTCTCAGGTCATGACTTGTTATCTTTATCAACCATCTTTTGCAGTATATTTGAAAGAGTCTTATTGAAGGATTCTATCTGGCCATTGGTTGCTGCATGATACATAGATGAATGGTTCGATTTGATTTTGTACTCTTGATACAACTTCTTCACCTTGGATGAACAGAAGTTGGTGCCATTTTCTGTCAATATGGTATGAGGGACACCAAATCTGGTAATGATTTTAGACTTGATGAAGCTAACAATGCATTTAAAACTGACTTTTTTTAAGAGGTATTGCCTCTGCCCATTTGGAAAAGAAATCAGTAGTAGTAAGAATATACTTAAATTGCTTGGCCGTAGCTAAAGGGTAAGGTCCCACCACATCCATTCCCCATGTGGGAAATGGTCGTGAGTATTTAGCTATATGAAGCAACTCTGGAGGTTGATGAATGAAGTTGACATGTACTTGGAATGAATGAAACTTCTTTGTGAAATCAAAACAATATTGTATCATTGAAGGCCAAAAGTATCCAAGCCTTCGAATCTGATCAGATTGTCTATGTCCAGACTGGTGGGAACTACAGATTCATGCATGCACTTCTTTCATGACAGCCATTGTCTCTTCACCATCAACGCATCTGAAGAGAACTCCATCAAAACCACACTTGTAGAGAATTTTTTCTAGGAGATCTGGGCCATCATAAAGAGTAAAGTTGACCACACTTCGCCGGATTTGTTCTTTCCTAGCTCTATCAGGTGGAAGTGTTCCATTTTGAAGGTATTCCCTGATAGGTGACATCCATCCTCACTACGGGAAAAATGGTTAATAGCGCGGGATATTTGCGACGGGAATTATTCCCGTCGCAAATACCTTTTGCAAAGGAGTATTTGCGACGGGCAACTATTCCCGTTGCAAATAATCTGTTATTTGCGACGGGTAAAAAAACCAGTCGCAAAGAGTTTGGCGCGAAATGCGCACCAAACCGCGCGACGTTTATTTGCGACGGGGATAGAACCCCGTCGCAAATAACCGGCGACGGTTAAAGACTACTGGCGACGGGACTGCAGTCCCGTCCCCAATACCCCGGCGGCAGAATTATTTACGACGGGACCCGTCGCTAATAACCGTTTTAATGCCGCCCATAATTAAATGTGGTCAGGGTTATTTGCGATGGGGTTCTATCCCCGTCGCAACTAACCGGCAGCGGTTAAAGACTATTTGCGACGGACATGTAGGCCCGTCGCAAATACCCCGGCGGCAGGGGATATTTGCGACGGGGCCCGTCGCAAATAACCATTTTAATGCCGCCAATAATTAAATGCGCTAGGGTTATTTGCGACGGAAAACCCGTCGCAAAAACGCTCGTCGCAATTAGGCCAACCTATAAATACTGTCAACCATTACAATTTCCTTACTTCACTCTCAACTCTCAACCGTTCCCATTTTTTCACTCTGAATTTTTTACGACTTTCAGTTGTAAATTTTTTTTTCCGACTTCGAGGATTCAGTTGGTGGTGTTCTACAATTACAACGGCTCGACATTGACATCAAGTTTAAGGTTTTTATCTGAATTTTAATTTCATATTTATTTTATTTAATATATTTATTTAGTTTAAAATTTTAAATTTTTTTTTTGATTTCTAATAAGAAATAATTATGAATAAGTATTAATAATTAATATTAATTAGAGACAATTAAACACTAATTAATTTAAAATAGTTAGCTGTAATTATAATTAATTAGCAGTAATTATGAAAAATTAAAATTAATTTTGAATTAATTAATAATTATTCGAAATAATTAACATTAATTAGTAATAATTTATAATAATTACCAATAATTAGTAATAATTACTAATAATTAGTAATAATTAATAATAATTCCCAATATTCAATAATTGTTAATATTTGTCAATATTTTTTCCAATAATTACCAATATTTGCCAATAATTGCAAATAATTGTCAATATTTACCAATAATTAGGAATAATTACCACTAATTAGGAATAATTACCACTAATTAGGAATAATTACCACTAATTAGTTATAATTATCAATAATTAAGAATAATTAGCAATAATTAGTAACAATTACCAATAATTACTAATAATTAGTAATAATTGCCAGTAATTCCCAATAATTACTAGTAATTAGTAATAATTGCCAATAACAAGTAATAATTACAATTAATTAGTAATAATTAGAAATAATTACCAATAATTAGTAATAATTAGTAATAATTAGTAATAATTACAAATAATTAGTAATAATTACCAATAATTAGTAATAATTACCAATAATTAGTAACAATTAGTAATAATTATTCAATAATTAGTAATAATTACCAATAATTAGTAATAATTAGTAATAATTATCAATAATTACCAATAATTACTAATAATTAGTAATAATTGCCAATAATTAGTGATAATTACCAATTATTAGTAATAATTACCAATAATTACCAATAATTACCAATAATTACCAATAATTATCAATAATTAGTAATAATTACCAATAATTGCCAATAATTATTAATAATTAGAAATAATTACCAATAATTAGTAATAATTAGTAATAATTAGTAATAATTACAAATAATGAGTAATAATTACCAATAATTAGTAATAATTACCAATAATTAGTAATAATTAGTAATAATTATTCAATAATTAGTAATAATTATCAATAATTAGTAATAATTAGTAATAATTACCAATAATTACCAATAATTACTAATAATTAGTAATAATTGTCAATAATTAGTAATAATTTCCAATAATTAGTAATAATTCCCAATAATTAGTAATAATTACCAATAATTACCAATAATTACCAATAATTACCAATAATTACCAATAATTAGTAATGATTACCAATAATTGTCAATAATTAGTAATAATTACAAATAATTAGTAATAATTAGAAATAATTACCAATAATTAGTAATAATTAGTAATAATTAGTAATAATTACCAATAATTAGTAATAATTACCAATAATTAGTAATAATTACAAATAATTAGTAATAATTACCAACAATTAGTAATAATTAGTAATAATTATTCAATAATTAGTAATAATTACCAATAATTAGTAATAATTAGTAATAATTATCAATAATTAAAAATAATTACTAATAATTAGTAATAATTGTCAATAATTAGTAATAATTGCTAATAATTAGTAATAATTGCTAATAATTAGTAATAATTACCAATAATTAGTAATAATTACCAATAATTACCAATAATTACCAATAATTAGTAATAATTACCTATAATTACCAATAATTAGGAATAATTGCCAATAATTAGGAATAATTATCAATAATTAGGAATAATTATCAATAATTAAGAATAATTCCCAATAATTAGTAATGATTCGTAATGATTACTAATAATTAGTAATAATTAACAATAATTAGTAATAATTACCAATAATTATGAATAATTACCAATAATTAGGAATAATTACCAATAATTAAGAATAATTACCAATATCTAGGAATAATAACATTATTACATTATTAGTATATTTTATTATAAATATTAAAATAATATAATTTTTTATATTATATACAATTATCCATTCATCTGTGTGTTTTATGTCTCCACATGTAATATTTGTATGTGGAGACAGAAAACACACAGATGAAATGAGAATTGTATATAATATAGAAAATTATATTATTTTAATATTAATAATAAAATATACTAATAATGTTATTATTCCTAATTATTGGTAATTATTCTTAATTATTGGTAATTATATGAATAATTAACAATAATTAGGAATAATTATCAATAATTAGGAATAATTATTAATAATTATGAATAATTACCAATAATTAGGAATAATTACCAATAATTTGGAATAATAACATTATTACATTATTAGTATATTTTATTATTAATATTAAAATAATATAATTTTCTATATTATATACAATTCTCCTTTCATTTGTGTGTTTTCTGTCTCCACATGTAATATTTGCATTCTTTTTCAAAATTATCAACCTACTCACCAATGGAGAGGTGAAAGTGAATGAAAATATTACATGTGGAGATAGAATGTTAAACACACAACTAAAAGGAGTATTGTATATAATTAAGAAAATTATATTATTTTAATATTAATAATAAAATATACTAATAATATAATAATGTTATTATTATATAATTAATATTTATGAAAAAATAATATTAGTACTATTAAAATAATAAAAAATTTATGTAATATTAAAATTATCAATATTTGTAACAGGTTTTGCTTTATTCTCAACATATTCAATTCTTAAAGGGTCAATTTTTAAGTCTATCTCAATAAAAAGTTTGCGTCAGTCGTGTATGATGTAAACTCTATAATTATCCTTGATTGAGTGTTTTTTCTAACAAATTATTCAAAACCAGTAATGCTTTTATATTTTATAGAAAAATATGGAACAACGAGGTCGTCAACAATCATTATTAGATGACCGCATATGGATAAATCAACGTAGAAATCCAAACGGTTCGGGTTTAAATCCCGTATATGTAGAGGGTGTGGAGACTTTTTTATCATTTGCGGCATCAAATCCAGAATTTGTTTTAGAAGGAAAAATAAAATTCCCTTGTAGAAAATGTGCATTGAGAACGTTTGACACGTTTGACAAAGTGGGGGGACATCTCTTCCGTTTTCGATTTCAACCAGATTATGTTTTTTGGTATCTACACGGTGAACGCAGTTCCAGAGAAGGTGATAACAACTTGATTCCGGATCCATCCCGGTTTCATGATTCAGTACATGATGTTGCAGGTTCATCTGTTCAACATACAGAAACTCCGGCTGATATAGCTTCAAATCCTATGTTGGCACCGTCTGAATTTTATGAGTTGTTGAGGTCTACTGATGATGAATTATATCCTGGCTGCAAGATGAGAAAATTAGAAGCAGTTGCAAAATTTATGGCTATCAAATCAGATAACGGAATGTCAAACACCTGTTTTGACCAGATATTTTCTTTGCTTAAAACACTGTTACCCGAAGGAAATGTTTTGCCTGCAAATTACAATGAGAGTAAGTGGCTGGTTCGAAATTTGGGACTTACTTGTTAGAAGATTCATGCATGTTCAAATGACTGCATTTTATATTCTGGGGAAAATGAGTCATTGGATAGTTGTCCCACATGTGGGAAACTAAGATATAAAGAAGGGCAACATGGGAAGTCTGGTTTGATTCCTGTAAAACAGTTGAGATGTTTTCCGCTTACATCCAGACTTCAGCGTTTATTTATGTCTAAGAATTCAACGACAATGATGTCATGGCATAAAGAAAATATTTCAACTGATAAAAGCTTGAATCATCCAGCCGATGGTGATTCATGGAATCCTTTTGATAGAACGCATCCATCCTTTCCTTTAGAAGCTAGAAATGTTCGACTGGGCCTTTCCACTGATGGTTTCTGTATGTTCGGATCTTATGGTAGTCAATATTCATGTTGGCCTATTTTTTTAACTTCGTACAACTTACCTCCATGGATGTTGATGGAGGATACATATATATTTTTGACTTTACTAATTCCAGGACATTCGAAGAAAAATATTGATGTTTATTTGAAACCATTCATTGATGAATTAAGTTTATTCTGGAGTACTGGTGTAAGTACATATGATGTTGCTATGAAACAGAATTTCATACTGAGAGCAGCATTGATGTGGACAACTAGTGACTTCTTGGATTATGGGATGTTATCTGGCTGGATTACACATGGTCAGAAATCATGTCCTTACTGTATGGGAGAGAACAAAGCATTTATGCTCATTCATGGAATGAAACCTTGTTATTTTGACTATCATCGCAGATTTCTTCCAGCTGATCATCCTTTTCGCAGAAACAGATCTCATTTCAAAAAAGGAACAGTTGAAAGGGATGGACCTCCAAAAATGCTATCAGGTTCGGAGTTAAAATCAGTTGTATTTCCATTACCTCCCATCACTTTTGGTCCCACAATAAACCAACAGAAAATTTATGGTTTTGGGAAAGAACACAATTGGATTAAACGTAGCATATTTTGGGATCTTTCATATTGGTCTGATTTGTTGGTCCGACACATGTTAGATTTCATGTATATTGAGAAGAACTGTTTTGATAATTTGTTTCATATAGTTTTTGATACGCCAGGAAAGAGAAAAGGCAATGTAAATGCACGTTTAGATCTTTCCCATATTTGCAGGTGTCCAGAACTGGAACTGTTTGAGAATGTCAGAACAGAAAGGTTACTGAAACCAAAAGCAGCTTATACACTGTCTAAAGAAAACCGTTTATTATTTTGTCAGTGGATTGCAGATTTGAGACTTCTAGATGGTTGTGCTTCCAATTTGGGTAGATGTGTAAAGAATGGTCATATTACTGGATTAAAAAGTCATGATTGCCATGTTATAATGGAAAGACTTCTACCCATTGGATTAAGAGGTCTATTGAATTCTGTGATTTGGGATTCCATAACAGACATGTCTCATTTTTTTGGGAAATTTGTGAGGCTACAGCAGATTATGATGCTCTATGCAAACTTGACGAAGATGTTGTTGTAATTATATGTAAACTGGAAAAAATATTTCCACCGTCTTTCTTCGACTCAATGGAACATTTGATGTTACATTTTCCATATGAAGCCAAATATGGAGGTCCAGTACAGTTTCGATGGATATACCCATTTGAAAGATGAATGCAAAAATTGAAAAGAAAAATACATAACAAAGCATCTGTTGAAGGATCTATTGTAGAATCTTATTTGCAAGAGGAAATATCTTTTTTTCTGCTCCCATTATTTTGAATCTGATTATCCTTCAAAACACAACCGAATGGGACGGAACGAGAGGAATATTGATGAAATCGACAATCAATTATCTATTTTCAACCAGACAGAGCTTGGTTTTGAGGGAGATTATGAACGGTGGCTTTCGGATGATGAACATCACAGAGCTCATACGTATGTTATGCTCAACTGTGAAGAGATGACATCAGTTGTACTGTAAGTGTTTATATCAGTTATTCTATCATTTATGTTACAGTAAATAACTTTTTTTATAGGTTGTATGATAATCATATCAAGAAACAAATTCAACAAATTATAGCAGCTACTCTCGAAGAACGCCGACTGAAAAATTTCTCTCAGTGGTTTCAAAAACTGGTAACATAAATTCTTTATCTTTTAGCAACTCATTCAATGTATAGTTTACTATATTGATAATTATTTCAAAAAATTTCAGGTGTCTCGACATGCTGATAAAATAGACAAACGGCTGTGTATATTGAGTAACCCACCTTCCAAACTTGGTAAAACTTATAATGAATATGTGGTGAATAGATTTCGATTTCACACACATGCATATGGGGAATCGAAAAAACAATGAACAGTGGAGTTAGCTTGAGAGGATCTCATCATCGAGAAAATGAAGTTGACTTTTATGGCATACTTGATGAAATCATTGAACTCTATTATCTTGGACAACATTACATAACCATGTTCAAATGTCGGTGGTTGGATACAGAGAGAGGCGTGCGTGTTCATCCAACTCATGGAATCATCGATATTAAATGTAAAAGTGTTCTCACAGTAAATGAACCTTTCTTATTGGCTCAATAGGCACATCAAGTTTATTACGCAATGTACTGTGCTACATCAAGAGACTTGACTGATTGGTGGAGTATAATAAAAATCAGAATTCGAGACAATCAGTTTAGTGAAAGTGAATGTGCTTTCACTGATGTGCAAAGAATTGAAGTTTTTCAAGAGAGTACTCAAATTCAGTCTTTTTTACAAAGAGACATGAGTATCGATGACGACACCCCACATTTAAGAGTCGGTGATGACGATGATGTTAATGATGTCACATATGAATTTGAAATGGTAAGAGATGAAGAAACTAGAACTCGAATGGATATCGATGATGTTGAGGAGGAATATGAAGATGACATTGACATATATGAAGATGATGATGAAGATGAACACTGATAGAATTATTTGGTAGTTATATACAATCATAACTAATATATATGTATATATAATAGTAATTATCAATTATTTGCTAACAACATTAACATTTTCTATTTCAGATGGACGATGACACATTTCGTGAGTTGGCGGATGCTGACCTATCTTTCGATGTAGATGAGTTGCTGGCAGATGACCCTCAGCCTGCAGGAGCTCCAGGGAGTACACGGAGGGGGCGCGATCTTGCACAATTGATGATTCCTGACCCCGTCCCCGAGCGACGTCCATGTCTTGAGTTTGATCCACACACACGGAGGTGTAATAACCTATGTGATAACCTGTGTATTTGACTAAGATTTCATTAATCTATTCACATAATAAATGTTTATTATTTTTACAGTTTTCCTCATATAGCAGTCGGACAGGGCAGTGCTATTTTGCGCAACTATTTCTCTCAGTCTTGGACCACATGGGAGCAGATTCCCATTGATGTGCAGCAGGCCATGTTCGTCCATTGGTTTGTATGTACGTAAATAAATAATTTATTTTTTGAAAATTATTTCATTTCTAACTTGATATTTTGATTTATTTTTAGGGTTTATGGTATCCGATCGAGGATACCATGCGTGACACCATCCACGAGGCATGGGAGGTGGCCATGCGTGATCGATTTCGTCAGTTTTTGCACAATTTAAGAAAAGCTGCCATGAAGAAAGAAGGAGTGTCAGTTTTTGACGAGTCATGTAGAGCACACCGACCAGAGTACATTTCATCCCATGTATGGGATGGATTATCTGCGCACTGGTTGAGTGATGCCTTTCAGAGGAGATCACCGGTGGGGAGGCAGAATCGGGGGAGGCAAGAGGTGACTCATCGAGCTGGGAGTCGTACTTACAGTACTCATAGAAAGAATCTGGTACGTATATTATTTATAAATATTTTATATAACTATAAATATTAATAGTTTATTTTTTATTCTTATAGGCTGTCGAGCACCCCGATATTACAGAGTATGACGTATATCGGAGGATGTATAGTGATCCTGCTACTGGGGAGCTCAGAGGTGATCGTCAGCGTCACATCGTGGTCAGTATTATTTGTTTTCAAGTTTAAAAATTAACTGCATATAATATATTCACAATTTTAATTTTAAATTGCAACTACATGAGTCATATGAGGCCGCAGCGTTACAGACCCGACCTGAGAGTCAGGCCGAGTCATCAGATCAGACTACTGGCCGTCAGTTTGATGAGGCGGCATGGATGCAGGCCACCCAGTATGCCTTCGAGAAGGGCCGGGTAGTTGGTATCATCTCTCGACGGACTCCCGGAGATTATTATGGCAGTGTTGCGATGTCAGCGTCCAACTCGAGAGGATCTCGTGCATCTTCTTCTGCTACACAGTATGAGGATCAGTTGCGATCTCAGACTGCACTGATAGAGAGTCTCCGACAGGAGCAGGAGCAGATGCGTCAGCAGCAGCTGCAGCATGAGTAGGAGCGTCGACGCCAGCAGCAGCTGTACGAGGAGCAGATGAGTCGGTGGCAGCAGCAGCATCAGGAGCAGATGAAGTACATGCGCCGAATCACTCATGCTTTAGGGATGGAGTTTCCTCCACCAGCATCTGCAGATCCCCCCCTCCCCCCTCCCCCTCCCCCCTCCTTCAGATTAGAGTTTGTTTTTATGTTATAAAGTTTGTTAAATCAAAATTTGATTTTTTTTTCTATTCGTAGTTTCTATCTCATTATAAAATATTAATAATATTATATTTTAAAATAACAATATTAATATGAATAATAATATTATTTATATTTTATAATATTTACTTATATATATATATTAAAATTTTATAATATTATAATTTAATTATATTTTTTTGTAATATTAGAATTATTTTAATATTTGAATGTAAAATAATTCTATTATTTTTATATTAATTAAAATAACTTATTAATATTTTTTTATTTATGAATTATAATTCTAATATTATTATATTAATTAAAATCATTTATTAATATTATATTATTTTTTATTTTTGAATTATAATTAAATTATTATTATATTAATTAAAATAATTTATTAATAATTTATTATTTTTATTTGTGAATTATAAATCTATTATTATATTAATTAAAATCATTTATTAATATTTTATTATTTTTTATTTTTGAATTATAATTCTATTATTATTATATTAATTAAAATAATTTATTAATAATTTATTGTTTTTATTTGTGAATTATAATTCTATTATTATATTAATTAAAATCATTTTTTAATATTTTTTTATTTTTGAATTATAATTGGATTATTATTATATTAATTAAAATAATGTATTAATATTTTTTTTATTTTTTATAGTATTTGCGACGGGATACTATGCCCGTCGCAAATAGTATTATTATTATATTCATTAAAATAATTTATTAATATTTTTTAATTTATTTTAAAAAATACTAATTGTGACGGGCCCGTCGCAAATACGATTTTAAAACGTTTTCACAAATATACGGATTTATATTTGCGACTCGAAGGATCGCCGTCGCAAATAATACCTTTCGCGACGGGCTCGTCACAAATAATTGTTGTTGCGACGCCGTTTTCCACGACAGGCTATTTGCGACGGGCCCCCGTCGCAAAAGCCTATTAGCGACGGGATCCCGACGCAAATGCCCCGTCGCAAATTCCATTATTTCCAGCAGTGCCTGTAGTATGACCATATGGTTCAGGAATAGGACTAATTTCATTAATTTCCTCTGTTCTGGCTCGAACAGAAGGTGAAATTGTACGGCGGTGGGCAATACTGATGGTTGTCTCGTCCTGATTTGGATCTGCCAGAGCTGTGGCTATATTATCTAGTGCATCATCTTGAGCATTTTGTGATATTGGGACATAAGAAAATGTCAGTTCCAAAGGGAATTCCGCCATTAATTCTCTGACATAATAATACAAAGGGATTAGTTATTCTTTTCTGATGGCATAATCCCCATTGACTTGTTTGATTAACAGGTCTGAATCACCTTTCACCTTTAAGTGATTCACTTGTTCTTGAAGTGCCAATTCCAAGCCTGTGATGAGATCTTGGTATTCTGCTTCATTATTGGTACCACCTTCCCACAATAAGAAGGAATAAGGTAACACTGGCCTTTCTGGAGAAATTAACACAATTCCTAAGCCAACTTTGTTGAATTTATGATTTTCCATTTTCCTCCCTGTTGGACTTCTGGAAGCACCATCAAAATACATTTCCCATGCCTGAGGACTTTCTTGAATAGATAAGACTTCCTCATTAGGGAGTTCAATATCTGAAGATGTGTCTTCCATTGAAGGGTGTTCATCCAAGAAATCAGCCAGATCGTGACCCTTTATTTCCTTTTGAGACACATAATAAATGTTGAATTGCTGCAAAATAACTTCCCACCTTCCCAGACGTCCTGTAAGCATTGGATGACTAAGAATGAATTTGAGTGGGTTATTGAGAGATACCAATTGGACCTCGTGATTTTGCAGTTAGTGTCTCAACTTCTGAACTGCAAAGATTAATGCCAGACAGCACTTCTCAATACTTGAATACCGGGTTTCTGCTTCAAGCATAGTCCAACTGAGGTAGTATAGGCTGTTTTCATTCCCAACATCATTCTTCTGAGCAAGAAAGGCACCCAATGATCGCTCTAGAGCGGTCACGTAGAGTATAAGTGGTCTTCCTTCAATAGGTGTCATGAGTACCAATGGACTCAAGAGGTACTTCATGAGAATATCTAATGCTTCTTGACATTATTCAGTCCACTGGTAAGTGACTCCCTACTTCATCAATTTGGTGAAGGGTAATCTTTTGCCTGCCAAATTGGCAATGCAACGCCGAATATAGGCTAAGTGTCCTTGAATTACTCTTAATTATTTCAAATTTTGAGGAGGTGACATACCAAGGATTGAATTTGTCTTCTCAGGATCGACTTCAATACCACGATGGTGTACAAAAAAGACGAGAAATTTTCCTGAGGTTACCCCAAAAGCACCTTTTAAGGGGTTCATCTTCAAATTATGTTGTCGAAGCTTGCGAAATTTGACTTCCAAATCAGCCAAGTGATTAGAATGTTGTTTGAATTTAACCACCAAATCATCTACATAGCATTCAACAATATTACCTAAGAAGGGATTGAAGATACGATGCATGACACACTGATATGTTGCACCTGCATTCTTTAAGCCAAAGGGCATTACTCGATAACAAAACACACCTTGAGGGGATCTGAAGGTTGTGGATTCCTCTTCTTCTAGGGCCATTCATATTTGATTATATCCAGAATATCCATCCATGAAGGAAAGTGCTTCATAGACAACTGTTGCATCAATTAAAAGTTTTATAATCGGAACTGGGAAATCAACCTTAGGACAATTCCGATTAAGATCTCTGAAATCGATTCAAAATATAATTTCTCCATTCTTCTCCTTTACAGGGGCAATATTATCCAACCACTTGGGATATTGAACTTCTCTGATGAAGTTAGATTTGATAAGATTATCCACTTCAACTTCAATTTTTGAAGCATATGTTGGGTGTGTTCTTCTTGCGGCTTGCTTGAAAATTTTATGCACTTCTGGTAAACCCAAATGATGAGTAGCAACATCAGGATCAAGCCCGAGAATCTCTATATAGTTCAAAGAAAATATGTCTCAATTTTTCTTTAAAAAGGAAATATACATCTCGTGTTCTTCATGATTCATGGCTGCACTGATTAAAGTGGGGCATGGATCTTCTTTTGTACCCAGATTTATTTCTCTGAGTTCATCCACGGTGGTAGAGATACCCTCTTCAAATGTTGGAGGAGCAACTCTGAGATCTTCCTCTTCTTCGTCAACATGTGTTATTTCTTCCATTTCTACTTGCATATTAGATGATGAAGCACAATTTTCATGATCAGAAGAGATGTCAAAATTTGCACATCTTGAAGAAGAAGCTTCCATTTCTGACCCGATTGATGATGAAAGGTCTTCTTTTGGTAATAAAGAGGAGATGATGGATTGAGAATCGGCATCATTGTTCACCTCTGATGTTGCTATAACTTCTTCTGGCCTGATTGGTGAAGTATATACATGATGGATTTCAGCATATGAAATGAAGGCATCTCCATTTGAGCTTTCATCATTGCTTGGTGGGTTTCCAATTTCTCCCATGTTGTCTGGCTTGATTGCCGTAATTGACATTATGGATCATTCCATAAGAGTATTTTGATTTTGGTCTCTCTTATAAATTTGAATGATAGGAAACACAAAATCTATGCTCACATGTGTAAATGGATTTACTGAAATCTTCTCCAAACCATACGGAGCATTAACTTTGGTAATCTCCTTTGTTATGGATTCCTCTTTTCCCTTCATGTGGTAGAATCCTACCTCAATGTATTGAGATTCACATGTCTTGAATGGGGCCTTATCACCATATAATATCCCATCCTGACCATCGAAACAAAACTTGAGACATTGATGGTATGACAAAGGGATAACAACATGCTGATGTAGCCAGGGTCTTCCAAGAAAGATGTTGAAGGCTGAGTCTTGATCATCAACCATGAAATTTGAATTGGACACAAGATCTCCAAACTGAGTTCTGAGTGTAATCTCACCCAGTGGTTCCTGTTCATTCTTATCATATCCTTGTAACATCAAGGTAGAAGGAGATAAATCAGATTCTGTGAGGCCTAATCGATGAAGTGTACGAATGGGCATGGGGTTGAGTCCTGGACCATTATCAATGAAAAATCTTCAGATGTCTATGCCATTGACCTTGCCAGATAAGTACAAAGGTCTAATATGTCCATGCACGACATCATATTCATATTCATCAGTAAATGATACTACTACATGGCATTCTGCAGGATTATTCTCTACATGGTAGACTTCAGCTGTAACAATTTTAGTTTCAAAATCCTGAGGACTTGACAAAGCCTCAACGAGTGCTTCCCGAAGATCCTTTGATAAATTCAAGGCATCCAGAATTGATAATATGGCCGGTACTTGGTCCAAGTGTTTCAATATATCATAATTTCGATCAAAAGTTCTGCGTTTCCCAACAGGAACATGTTGTTTAGCCGGTGTCTTGGAAGTTGATGCTTTGGAATTTGATGCATCTTGTACCGAGATAGGAGTTGTTAATACTTTTGGCTTTGGAAGATTAGACCAATTAGGTCTATTTACTTGTTGAGAGAAAGAAGTTGGAACTTTCAACTGATCTTCTAGAATAATTGTGCTAGGGCTGAGTCTGCCTTGTGTGGAAGAACTTTCTTGTTCTTGTGGAGCTCGTTGAAGGGCTCTACCATGAGTTTCTACCGCATACACAGTTCTAGTAGGGGTAGAATTAGAATAGTGGCCTCTGAAAGATCCACATCTTCCCCTGTATCCTGAGCCTCTGGAACTTCCTCTGATTCCTCTATTTGATATAGGGAATCTTGGATCATCAAAATCAAAACTGCGACTGGCATATGGATCTGTTAATTCTATCATATTAACAGAACCGAAAATCAACTCTTCATCCGATGAAGACTCTTCCTGATTAGCATGTTTAGGCCGTGCCGTTTGGTGGGGCAGTGCCCGTTGCTTTGAAGTAGATGGAATGAAGTGTGCCAGAGTCAAAGAAAACATAGGCTTTGAAACATACTCATCATCTTCTGATTCTTATTCATTCTTTGAATCTTGCCGTTTCTTTGAGGATTTTCCCTCTGATGAAGAGGGTTTTGCTGCGGCATTCATGGGAGAAGGCACAATTGGTTTCTTCAATTGCATTCGTAAATTAGCATGAGTTCGTTTGATCATCTTTCTGACCATCCAATCATCATATTTTTGTGCAGTTCTGTTCTTAACTTCTTGCCACTCGCATTCCACCTCTGGAACTGTAGCAGTAACACATGATACCTGGCTTGAAGAGCCTTTTAGTTTGACTTGTCCCGAGTCGACCATCTTTTGAAGGAGGTCCTTGAAAACAAAACACTCTTGAATGGGATGCCCCAATATCTGTGAAACGGGCAATATTAGGGACGGACTTCATCTCCTTAATTGTTTGGCCTCTTGGGCCTTGGAAATTGAACCAAATTATTTTCCAGAGCCGAAATGAAGTAACCAGGAACTTGTTCATTTCGGAAAGAGTATGTTTTTCTCTTCAGATACTCGAATTGCTTTCGTCTTTGATCTCTTTGATTGTCTTGACAAAGCGGCCTCTGTTGTTAACGCTCAGGAGGTGGAGACCTTTGGGAAGATGAAGGTTTCGAAGTAGAAGCAGGTACAGGTGTCTGCTTAAGCATAACTATAGCAGTCTTTTCTTTACCCATTATCTTTCCTGGAGCTGATGGAATTAAACGAGATTTATCCATAGTCTGTATAAGAGGATCTTCAATCTATTGACCGATTGAAGTAAGGTCTCGAAACCCTATTATATATTTCACAGGGATCAACGGCGTGCGTAATTCATCATGCAGATTTTCCACACAGATTGGCAACAGTTCTTCTTGAGGGAGTTCTAAGCTTAGGAAATATGTTAATCCCTTCCAGCGAGTAGTGAAATCTAAGACCCTTTCATTATCCCTTTGCTTACAGTTTGTAAGATCAAAAACTGTTGTCTTTGGCAACGTTGAGCTAAATTGGAGAAGGAATCTTTGGAAAAGATCCTCTCATCCGATAATTTACCGGGATTGCAAGCTTGTGTACCAAACAAAAGCTGGTCTTGCAAGGTTCTCACGAAGCATCTGATTTTCACTGCTTCTTACTGCTCTAGAGTTCCCATCATAGGATCGCAACAATACACGTAATGCATCAAATGCGGTTCAGGGTCACCTGATCTATTGAAAATAGGGAATACAGGGTTCCCAAAACTTGATGGGGGAAGGATTGAATCTACCCATTCAGGGTAAGAATTTTTTTCTGGTTGAACCTTTGAATGCTTCCCTTCCATAGTTTCTAACCAAGATGTTAATGACTCAATGGTAGTTATTAACCTTTGAGAAACATCCAGTGGAACTTGGACTTGGGCAGGTGTAATGACTAGATTTTTGACAGGTATGGCAGCTGGTACTACAACTGATGTTAGCACTGCCAATTGTTATTGCACTTGACCCATAGGATTAGACCTGTGAGGGTGTACTGATAAAGGAGGATATTATTGATTCATCTCAGTAGCTGCAGCAAACTCCCTTGGCTGACTAACTCTATCACACTGAGGAGGAAGACTACCTTGAAGTAGTTCTATGTTCATCCCCCTCAATTCTTTCATTTCTTCCTCTTGGTGCACAAATCTTTGCTCTAGTGAGAGAAATTGGTCTTCTCCAGAGGAAGGATATGTAACCTGATTCTTTCCCTTCCCCTTGTTTGATCCCTTTTGGAAAGGGGGAAGTGAGTTATTTTAAGGAACACCCAGATTTTGGGTAAACCATTGATTTCTTGTACACAAGCCTTCTTCATTTGTGTCCGTGTGTACAACTTATTGAACAAGAACCTCTTCATCTGATCCCTCTAAATGAGCCTCATCTGGTTGATCAGAAACAACAGCATTGATGACATTAATTGATGCATAATTCATTACATCCATTCTATCAGTATTTCTATGATATTGTCTTCTTCCATGTCTCTGATGAGACATTGCCTTTCGTTGATTCAATCCCTCAGGAACTTATTGGTGAACCATAATTTGGAGATAGTCTCTTGATAATTTGGCTCTTAGTTCCTCTTGTGGCATCTTCCCTAACTGAGAGAATACCGACTTTCTTTGAGGGAGGGATTGAGGATTTAAAAAAGTCCCCAGTTCGGTGGACTGGGGTTGTTCCTGTAATTCCCGCTCAACTCATCGAATCCTATTTGTTGATTCTAAGGGTTGGTTTAAAAGAGTCCCCAGTCTGGCAAGCTGGGGTGGCTCTTGACATGCTATGTATGATAGTTTCTTAAAATCTCTCCTAATCTTGTGGACCTTGGTCCAGAAATTAGCTGGATGCATTAATCGATATCCACTTTTATCACACAGTTCAAAAGACCGTTGGATGATTTGTAACACTTCTGTCACTTGATGATGTGCTTGATCCATACGAGAGGCATGTTCAATATTCTCATTTGCTTGATGCATGAGTAATTAAACAACTTGTTCTCTGTATTCTTGATTTTGAGAGGAATTAGTTGAAGCCTGTTCTTGGGAAAGCCATTCATTATAAACAATGCTAGTTGATTGTGGCCGGCCGCGAGCAATAATATTGCATGAGACCATTTTTGGCGGGCTTTTCTAATTGGAGAGCACATTGAAATGTAGTGCTCCATGAACACCCCATCCTCTGACATGAATACCAGATGGGGCATTGGAAATTAACTGGCGAAATCTATTTAGTGTGCCAAGGCATGAACGTTGAAGGGATCTCTGCTGGTTTTCAGCTTTCAGATATCGAGATACTGATAGAGATTCCAGATCAATTTGATGTTATAACCCTTATATTATCTTAACATGGTTTTAATATTCATCATAAGATAATACTTTCTTTTTCAACTGACAAAGAGTTTTCCATATGTTGATATGAATATCATGAATTCCATCTTCCGTCAACATCTCTAGAATGTCATACTGAGAGACAGCTAGAGGCCAAAACATGACTGGAACTTCAACTTTCACCAGTTGTTTTCTCATGTTCAGAATTTCTTCGTTATCATTCAATGAAGATTATTCTACCTGATTTGACCAAAGCTGGTGCTTCCTTGATGCTTCATCAGATTCAACAAGATTGGTGGAGAAATCACTGATCAAACTAGAAGATGCATGACTTAGGGGTGGTTCGGAGAATGACCTACACCCTGGGCTATCTTCCGATTGAGAAAGTATTTCACCTGCTAGCGATGAAGCATCAGACATGACTGGTTTCGCATTTCCAAGTGCCTCAAGATAAGAGGAATTTCTCGGCACTACATTGTCCACTAGAGAATTTTCCGGGAAATGAGCATCACTACTGTAGAGAGGAATTTCACAGCGAAATTCATCATCATCAGGAGGACCACCATGGTGGGTTACAACAAAAGATGAGATCTCTTATTCCTTGGTCTTATGACCACACAGAGGGTTCCTGTGGCTCTCATCTGAAGATGAAACTTCGAGATCGACCGAATTTTCATGAAGCAAGCCTTCATGAAGAAGTTTCTGTTGAAGACCTTCTGAATTAATGTTCCCACTATTGGGAAATGTGGGAGTAGAATCTTGTATTCTAACAGATAATTGTCTGAGGGATTCAAGAACTCCATCATCGAGCAAGGCCTTATTATAGATTGGCTCTTGATCTCTTGACTGTGCTGGGTGGGTCTTCTTATTAGATGCCTTCTTACTCTATTTGGAAAACACTTGTTGATGAAAGTGGCTACTCTGAGCAGGTGTATGTGCCTGATCAGGATAAATGGCCAGGTTAGGCTGACAATCTCTACCCAAATCAGGTGTATGTGTCTGACTTGGTTGTTCATATGATATGCGGGAATACGCCCCACAACCCTCTTGGACTAGAACAGATTTGTTTGTCTATTTCAGAGTGAACTGTTGGTTTTTCACTCCACTGTTTGTGATAGATTTATGTGTATTTCCCTAAGATGCTGCTGAAGCTGTTATAATATCCTGGCAAGCATCCAGAATATGAATAGGGATTTGCTTCTGCTCTTTCACCATTGATAGAATATTCTTGGTGACTCCAGCTGCCGGAAGTGGGATATATGTCTATTCCGTGCTTGGAGTAGGTGTATGTACATGCTCTTGTCCTCCTTTTCCTGTCAGTGAATCCTGACAGTACTCAAGTGTGGGGGCAGAAAGTTGAGTCTACCTCCTATTTGTCACCGGAGCTTTCCGACTGACTTCTCTGTGTGCTACCAAGCGAGACTGTTGGTAGGCTTGTTCAATACTAGCAGGTGTATGTTCCTGCTGATTGCACTTCACCGAACGTGGTTAACGAGATCCATCATATGTAGTCATACGAGTCTGCTGACTTGTTGATGAGGTATAAACATGTGTATGTTCCTGTCTATAGTAATCCACCAGAATTTCCAGGCAGGATTGGCGTGATGCTGCCAGACGAGCCTGCTGGACAACTGAATTAAAACGGGAAGGTGTGTGTGCCCGCTCATTTCTTGCCACCAAGTTAGGTTGGTGGAATTCTCTGTAAATGGAAGAGATGAGAAACTGCTTACTGTTAACCGGATTTTGCCTCTGGCGATTTTTCTTTCCTGCTCGGGTTTGAGGAACCTTAGCTGAACGCCTGGAGTCGACACCCTCATCATGTTGAGGGCGCACTGCTGCATGAGTCTGGTGGTGATTATTGATGGGATACCTTAGGAAAGACTTCTACTTCTTTGAATTAAGGCCCTGAGGGACCTGCTCATTCACCTCCCCAGAATATGGGAGTGAATGGTGATTGCATTCGGGGGATAACGACCCGAAATGGTTGGAGACGGTAGTTAACACCGCCTGCTTCTTGATCACTGGTCATCACTGTCCAGACGACAAGGGTAAATTTTTCACTTGGAGGGCTTGTCGACCAGCCTCCAGAGTTGGAATGGTACCGTGTTGATGGCACTCCTTAACGAGTGCATTTTAATACCCAACATTGAAGACCCTGAGTAGGTGATGTCATCCTCAGAGCGGACGATGATCCAAACGGAGTAGCAGTAGTGGCATTCACAGCAGCATTATTCACAGCAGAGGTATTCATAGATGTGAACGTAAGAGAAAACATTCTCGAAATGCAGAAGATCTAGGAAAAGAGTGCCTATTTGATATAACAGACGTAATCAAGATAAATTCAGCCGCTACATCTTTTTGATGAGCACATATGTAAATGATTTTTTTGTCCCTCTCATTTAGTTTTAAATAGGGGCCTAACAAATAAGTAAAACATCATTTTAACTTGGTTAAGGATTCATGTTGGGTTCACTGTTTTTTGTTTCCTCTGGAATTGGGGATGACCACGTTGATTGAAGGTTCAATCATTCTAATCAGTTTCTAACGGGTTTGTTCGTAGAACCGGAAACATCCAATGATTCCATATCCATTTGGATCTACATTCCAAAGGTAGGTTCTCATTATTTGTGGACTGATGATGCTTAAGAATTTTCATTGGTCGAGAGGATGGGAGGTCGAACTCATCACCCCTTTTTAGGGGAATTATTGTCTACTTCAGGACTCTCTTTATAGATTTAATTTATGTTCGTGAATCCTTATTACATTACCAAGTATAAAATGAGATTTCTTTTAGTATGACAATCAATGATTGATATGTAGGAAATTCAGAGAAGCTTGTATATGTATTCAAGTTTCATCATTGATGAAGAATCATCTGTATTTGTTAGAGATTCTTAGTTGATGGTATCCTTAAATACATAAATGTATGTTAGTCATTATGATGACCATACTGGCTCTAATGCCACTCAGTGGGGCACTTGATGTTTATTTGTCATTCAGGAGGACATGGATTATTTCAGAGTTGGGATCCTACCCGCTGATGGGCTACCTACGTATCCTTTGTTTTAGAAAAGGAATCAGAACCTACGTAGTTAGAGTAAGGGAGTATGATGTTTGTGCATGATTGATGGCTCAAAGAAAGATGTCATGATTACGTTTACACTCTAAGCTCATGTGAGTCATTCTCGGTGTGAGAAATAAGAGGTATTGGTGAAACCAGATAATTATTCCATGAAAGATGCAATAATATGGGACTTATGTGTGTATGACTACCCAAATAGATAAGAATTAAGATTTAATTTAGGGAAGAAATCTAGGAACATGGTTCATAAAGGTATATGTGCTTCATGGAGATTTGGATACTCTAATCTTGGGGATTACTCCTAAGGAAGATTCCCAAGTTGTGAGGGGACTTATGTTTGGGTTTTACTCTTGAGAAGGAAGCCTAGATCAAAAGGAAATTAAGACTAGGGCTTACTCTTGAAAATGAGGCCTAGGTTAAAGGGATTTGAAAATTAAAAGGGACGTGGGGATTAATCCTAAGGAAGAGGCCCATATTTGAGACTGGGGCTTACTCCTGAAAAGGAATCCCATGTTAAGAGAATTATGGTTGGGGCTTACTCTTAAGGAGGATGCCAATATTTGGGAATTTTGAGACTGGGGCTTACTCCTAAGGAGGATGCCCAGGTTAATAAGGATTTGGCATGGGGATTACTCCTGAAAAGGAGGCCCAGGTTAAGGATTCTCTCATCTTAAAGGATGATGTTGAATGAATGAAATCTCAATCTTTAGTGACATAAAGATGTGTAAATCACTAGGTTTTGAGAGATGTTCCATAGAGTTCCCTTCAGATAAGGAATCCAAATCGAGAAATCATGCCATAAATGTCTTTAAAGAGTGTTTTGAAGACTAAATCATGAATATGAGAGGTGAAATGGCATAATATGGATGAAATGGTATGGAAAGGCACCCAAAAAGATAGGGGCGTGCAAGTCCTGGCAGGTGCGCAGGTACTGCATGGGAACACAAGTCCTGGGAGCGCAGGTATACCTGCGCGGCACATGGGTACTTGTGCGATTTTCATCCCTTAGAGTAATATCTGAGCGATCCTTGATCAAAGCCTTTAGAATTATCCCTAGAGGCTTTCCAGAAGATGGCACACATGTTATGGTGAAGAAGTAGGGCGGCACGCAAGTGTGTCCATTTCCCTTAAGGTTAAAACACTTAGGCGCGCAAGTGTTAGTGAATTCTAACACTTAGACCTTAGACCTCTTGTTTAGACCTTCCATTCTAGGAAATGAATTACCTTAGAAGTGTTCAGAAGAGCTGAAGAAGATACTTGGGCATTCAGAGCACTGTATCTGAATTCTGGAAAAATTCCTCCAGAAATGGGGGGGTCAATAGGGTCTATTTATAGGCTTATGAAGACCCTGGGCGGTTATCACTTAGGGAGCACAAGTCACTTGCGTGACAATTAGGCGGCACACAAGTATACTTGCACGACAGTAAGGGAACTTGCACGACCTTAAGTCATTTGACTCATTTTTCATTCCTTTTTCGATTTTTGATGTTTTCTTCAAAGGATGAATCACTTTGGGCGAAGACATTTCCCTTTCCATTCATTTAGACAATGTGACGAAAATGAGCGTCAATAGAGACATATGAAGATTACTAGGTAGAAATTTGCCATGATTTAAGGATTAAGTGTTGTGAGGAGAAGAGGTTGTGAGGGGTCGTATTTATAGTGGATGAGATGGGTGTTTTTTCATTATTTTAACCCTTTGTAAATTATTTTGGCTCAAGATAAGAATGTATATAGATTCTTGTGACTAATTATAGTAAGTAGTTCAGGTGAATTATAACTAATGGTTTCTTACATTATAGATGAAGTTAAAATTCATGTATTCGGCTGAAAATATAAAATAATGAAAATTACCATATGTTACTATACATAAAAGATTCACCATATTTAGAAAAATACAAAAAAAAAACCCAAACAATTTTTTAACAAGATTAATTTAAAAATAGTGACCATTTTATAAAAATAATGTACTAAATTTGTGAAATATAAATTTTAATTAAAATCTTAATTTACTCATACACTTATAATTTTAGAATTATAAGTTATTTTATAACACTTTGAAAAATAAATAAAGGTCCCATAATTTTTTTTATAATCATAAGAAAACAAAATATTATTTTAAGAGTACTTTTTTGGAAAATAATTTTGTTTTAAAAATGTATATTAATTATAAAATTGTAAATAATCATATATGTTTCATAAAAGTACTATCACATATTTTATCATATTTGAAATATTTATTTACTTAGGATGTGATATAATTATATCATATCTTCATTTATAAGATATATAAATTTAACTTATACATTAATATGTGAAGTTACTATTCATTTTTCTCATTAACTATCATGTGGGTCACAATACTATTCCAATAAAAATTTTACTACTCCATTTGTATTAGATAATAAATTTCTAGAAAGACGTCTTATTTCACTCATTCTTCACTAATAATGTTTTTCTATTTTATTTATATGATTTTATGTAACATATACTATATAGAATAATAATAAGAAGGTAATTTTCATTGATAAATATTTTGGTCATTACATTTTTTCCCCTTATATAATTTCACCTTTAAAATTTTGTTTTACAGCTATGGGGAAAAACATGTGAGGGTACTTCTCCATCATTGCATCCTATTGTTACCATGTTGTGTCTTCATACATATGGTTATAAATTCATACATTGATCTAGTGAGTGGCCTTAGTGGGTACAAATTTATCATTATAGATTAATATTTTCATCAGATCTTCCTCAGAAGAGAGATCGTTTCCTAACTGTTCTATATCTCAATTCAGTACATGTAAGAGATATGATATATACCTCCTCAAGAGGGATATATGGAATACATTATGTACTTAATACATGGTTTTTGGATGTTCTAGTTTATATTCCATGACTCCAATATTATCATGAATTTTTATTTGGATAATGTACATGGGACATAGCTTCCCTTTATTCCAAAATTTCATAACCCTCCTCCATAGAGATATGTGGATGAATACCATGCCTCCAACTATAAACTCAAAGTCTCATCAACAATTATACACATAGGTAATCTGTCGACTATTGGACACATAGACGTGCTATTGAATGGTTATCACATTATCAACAATATCATGATCTATCTCAATTCCAAGTGGCTTACGCTTACTTACTTCATCCCAGAAAGCCAATTTTCAAAATTGTTTCGCATAAAGGGATTTGTATGGATCCATCTGGATGCTTGAGTGGAAAATGTTATTTTAAGATTACTCGAACAAATGTATATTTTGGTATCATACTCCATTAAATTACATAAAACATGCTCTAAACTTTTCTTCTACTATCTAAATAGTCCACTCAGATTATCCATCAATTTGAGGATGAAATTCTATGCTAATGTTCATCTTTGAGTTCATAACATGTCAGATACATCCTGAATATAGAGGTGAATCTTGGATCTTTATTAGACATAATCGATAGTGGTAATCCATGAAGCACTACCACTTCTCTAATGTATATAAATGAAAGTGGATCCAGTGAGAAGTCCACCCGAATTATGATAAAGTTATCCATATGTGAAAGAAAATCCATAATTACCCATATAGAACTCTTCAATATAGATTTATTTGGATGTCTTGTAACAAATTCCATGATATGGTTCTCCCACTTCCATGTTGTTAGGAAAAATGGTTGCATAATCCATTCATAAATTTTACATTCATCCTTCACTTTCAGACATACCATGCACTTTGATGTATATTATATGATCTTCTTTATATTGTCACACCAATAGTGCTCTTGATGATCTCAATACAACATTGTGCTCCCTGGGTGAATAGAGAAGGTTGTGATATTTGTGTCACTGAAAAGATCCTAATTTCTCTATGGATTAGATGGTACACATAGTTGTGAACCAAATATCATGACTCCTTCCTCATATATTTAAAACTATGAGGATTTCCAATTTCTAATAGCTTTCAACCTTTTCTAAATTTTCACATCATTTCGTTAAGCAACGTTTTTCCCCATGTGGGAAAGTTGATCAATCAATATAGAAACTATTGATGATATTCTGACCATAATGATACCCATTTCCATTATTCATAAATATTTAATGATTTAATCCTCTTATATTCTAATTATCGATAAGGAGGTTAGATCCATTATACATAGAGAATTTTCTACCTTATTTTAATTAATAAGATTATAATGGATTGAGAACTTATAATCCTTGATGCTCTCTAACCATATTTGTTGGACCATTTTAAATTCCTTATATTTGAACATATATTTGACACTCATGTGATAATTATTTTTCTCAAACATTTCCCCATTTTGATAATTCCACCATATTTTCAAAACAAATATCATAGGCTCCAACTCTTGATCATTTTTTTGATAGTTTTACTCATTAATTTTCAATTTACATTATGCATAGGCTATAAATATGTCTTCCTTACTTTGTACATAGCCTTATCTCTTATTTTTGGTAGATTTTTAAACTACAATGAGTTCCCCAATATTCAAAATTGTGAGTAAAGGTGTCATGATAATCCTTTTCATCAACACTTTGAAGCAGTATTCATATTTACTAGTTTAGAAAACAATTACTCCCATCTGAGTTAGCTTGATTAGTGGGTTTTGAAATCTTGAGAATATCTTCACATATCATCAGTAATACCTTGCTCTATAATGTGAACTACCAATATCCATTGTATATGTTTTCCTCAAGCACTCTTTTATTTCCTTTTTCTTTTAAGGGTCAACATATTATTTTTTTTGCGATAACATGCACCATGAATGATAATCCCATCATCCAGAACTCACATTTACACTACTTTTCAAAACTTTAATCCTTTCATAATGTATTAAACATAGTATTCAATTTCTCTATGTGTTCCGACTTTCTCTTGGAGTATATTAGAATATCATAAATAAAATATTACAAAATATTTGGTGTGGTAATCTATAAAGAGTATATTCATTAAATCCCGGAAAATTACTAGATTGTTAATGAGTCTGAAGTGCATCACAATGATGTAATAGTGTTCATACCTTGTTTGAAAAGTATTCTTGGAAATAGCTTCCTTCCTAAAATTTAATTGATGATATCCCAGAAAAATGTAAAACTTATATAAATGAATATCCAAATTTAGTTTCATGGAAAATTCATCTATCCATGGTAGAGAATACATGTTCTTTATAATGATTTTATTAAGTTGATGATAATCAAAGTAGATGTGCAATGACCTACCCATCTTCGTGAAAAAGGTGACATGTTCCATCTAGGGTGAAGCACGGAGGCATATAAACCCATTGTAAAACATCCCCTGTAATTGCATCATTAGTAGTTCCAGCTTAATGAAATCCATTTTTGAAGTATTATTTGATATAGATAGAGATCCATGAATAAGGTGAATTGATAAATCAAGATCTCTATCAGAAGGATAACCCTGAAACTATTCGTTAAACACATAAGTGTAGTCCCTCATAATGGGAATATCTATGTGAAAGATTCTCTCTTTTGTCATTATCATTTAAGTTAGATGTTATTTCCTATAAGGATGTAATATCCACAAATTAGTCTATGATTTTGAAGGAGATTCATCCCTCTCATAACACATGTATATAATTGGTGGATGGATGAGGATGTGAAGTGTGAAATCACGTTTTCAACAAATAATGTTGGATTTGTATAAAGATAACCAATCTATGCCCAGAATAGCATCAAACTAAACCAAAGAAAGGATGAAAATATTTATGGTGCTTTCAGTCCAAAAGCATTAACCAAAGAGGAGTTATAAATATTGGATGCAATAAGTTTCCCTTTTTCTATTCTCACTAATAACTCACCCTCCATAATTAGGGCTGGTATTTGAATAATTATTCTAAAATTAAAGGATATAAAATAATTTATAGAACCAAAATCAAATATTAATCATTATATTCATTAATTAATAAATATCATACCGGTAACCACATATGTTTCGGGATCCACCTCAATATTATTGATAAAATATGCCCTTTATTAATTCCTTGGAGGTTGTTGTTGTGGATTTCTTATAACAACCCATGGATTGGGGAAATGGTTCGCATAATTCGCATGTTCATTGTAGTTGAGGAAATAATATATAATATGAGTATTTATTTTAACCATCCATTTTTCATCCGTATTAGTGGGATTCTTTATATCGGTATAGTAGTTATTTGCCAGATTCCCCAATAATCTACCTTTGTAGCATTTTCTAGTTCCCTTGATACAGATCCCATGATGCTTTTCACCCCAATTTTTACACATGAGATGTTGTTTTTTCCTTCTATAATGGTAATTATCTATTAATCCCTCCATATTATAATATATATTCCACTTTTTATCTGCGGGTTTGTGATAGTATTTAGAGACTCTGATCTCCACTAGAACCGTAAAAGAACAACATTCATTATCTTTATAGTTCTCATTGTCTCGAATTAGTAATGATTTTTATCGAATATGTTTCACTCTACTAAAGAAGTTGTCCACATTTTTTAGTGTTTTTGATAAATTCAGATGCATTTCATAAAATCCTTGTAAGTTTCCGCCCATACAACCCAATAGACTCATCTTCCTTTTACAATAGTCTCATGAACTCCCTTTACATCTCAAGACAAAGGGTTTGAGGAAAATATCGATTGAAAAATAATTTAATGAAATATTCACATTCAATGGAATAAACTTCTTACACAAAAAATGTATCCTTGATCAGTGTCCACCATTGAGAATCTTTCGCATTAAAATGATAGACTATCAGAAAAAAATCTATTATTATGAGCACTATAAGATAGAAAATTTCTTCTTCACAGAGATAATCCATTGTTCCTTGATGAAGGGATTGTAAGATCCACTAAACATGGTTGGACTTTTTCACATAATAGATTAATTTGAAACTATATATTGTATAGTATAAGAGGTTGTTACATGAGATTTATGTTATTATTCATAACATGATATTGATTAGAAAGTACTATCATGATGTTTTTAGAACCCATTATAATCATATTTAAAATATCAATTATAAAATCATCACATTTACTATCACATTGACTATTATCATAGGTTCCACTATTCCCAACCATTACCTAAGAATAATGAGGTAATATTAGGGGATTGAATACTTATCTATTAATAATGTACAAAATAATACATTGAACATAAAAGGATAAACTTATAAATGAAAAATATGTCATAACTTGTGATTCCCTAAGTTCCAATCTAGTTTATCCATGGTGAAATAATTATCCATATCGATATTAATAAATTTTATTAGTACTAACATCCAAAAATAACTAGATCATTCTCTAAAACAAACTATAGTGGACCTATAATTTTTCACATAATATTACATTATTTTAAGAATAATTAAAAATCAAATTACAATATAAGGATTTTATATTTTGGTATCATTGTATGGTTATGCACATGAAACTGAAAAAAAATAAAATAGCATAAAATATGTTTATTTAAATAATGCATAATGAGATCATAACTTCCTTGGAGATCTTAGATTATCATAGGATTACTAGGGGAATACATGAACCAAAAGGATAATATAAAAGTCCCAATAAGGGAATAAATATATGAAAATGTTATAGAACATGGGTTAGAAGGCACAACATGATAACCCACAAAGGAATGAAAAATGAATAAACATGAGGAAGAATAAAATTTATAACACAAGATCATATAATAATGAAATCATAGGAATTTGGAAATAACTTACAACATGATATAAGAATGTGTCAAGTCTCATTGCACATGTTAGAGAATGAGTCAAGGCTAACCACCAAGACAGTTGTACATATAGCACATATTGATGATAACCACCAAGATTGTTTTCCATAAAGTACCATGAGACTAAACCGTTTACAATTAATTATAATGACATCTAGGAGAACCCATTATAAAATTTCCAGGCACATTTGTGCCACATAAATAATCAAATTTAAACATTATGATTATATATAGAATGAAATTGGTATCATAATCATGTCACAGAGCATAACAAATGGATATATCATAAAAGAGTCTAATAGAGAATAGATTTTAATAATGAATGGTTATTAATAAGGTAAAATATTGATAGATCATGATAAATTAAGACAATATAAGGTGAAATCATGTAAAAAAGGTGTTTATGAAACATCCAAAAAACATTTTTGTGTATGTTAGCAGAAAATATTCAATCTTCTTTTTGACAAAAAAGGATTAATTGTTTGTATAAAAAATATGAAACACGAAAATTTTTCATGATAAAAAGAGTGAAATTTAAAAAATAATGATTGAGTAATAAAATTAATAGGAGTGCACTTGAAAATGGGTAAAAAATCAACATTTTCCCTATATTTGAGTTTGATTATCGGGAAAAATTGATAAGGGAACCCTTTTAAAACACATATTTACACGTAAATAAAGGATTTAATTAACTTGATACATTATTTTGGGAAACATAAAATGAATTTAGAATAATTAAATATGATTAAATAAGTGTTAAATAGGTTTAAATAGAGAGAATTTGTAACCTGAAGGAAAAAATGGAGGTTCAGAAAAAATATCGTACATTATGTCAAAAAGTGTTCTCCACATTATCATGGTGTCCAAGATAAAAAAAAATAAATCCATTAATTTTTTAATTAATAACTATTTATACATTTATTTGAATTATTTTAATTTTATTAAGTTTATTTATGGACTTTCTATGAGTTATATGAAACAATATTGTCATTTAGGAGTGTTCATTTCCATAGTTTCCATGACCAGTTTACTTGTAATATTGTAGATTGAGAATAGTTGTCTAGAATTTAAATTAATTATTGTTAATTAAAATTTTTAATATTAAATGGTATTATATATCATTTTTGTTATATTATATGAGTATGAATCACTAGATAATATTTTAGTGAAAATGATAGTTTATTTTGGTGATTTTTTATCATTACGAACAAATTTTATTTTATTAATTAATATTATATATATACTGGTTCCAAAACATTAAATAATTTTTAATAAATATGTTATAATCTTTTCAAACCATAAAAATGGTTTTATTTCTAGACTTTATGGAGTTAAAAAAATATGAAAACTCGTCATCCTTGAATGCGATAAACCAGCATATCACAGATGGTGTTTTCAGTTTTTGAAAAAAAGGATAGGGGAAGATAAATGATAAAGGGTTGTGAAATTAACACAATAAAATCATAGTATATAAAATATAATGGAGTTATATGTCAATTATATAAGGTTTGGTGAGTATAAATTTATAAAATAAATGAAATTCATAAATATAAAAGTAAAAAAGATATTTTTACCTAGTGAATTATTATCCTTGAGAATCAATGTGGGGAGATTTCTTTTGTTCTTTTATAGAGACCAAAAAAATACTACACATGGGGAAGAAAATTTGGAAGAGTAGTTGGTATAAATTTGATAAGCTTCGTGGATGAAGAGGTATGAGGATAAGAGGTGGTGATGGGTGGTATTTATAGTGGAGGAGAGGGGTATTTTCTTATTGTTTTAATCATCTATTTATTATTTTTGTCTCAAGAAAAGAAATAATAAGGATTCTTGTGACCATGTATAGTAAATAGTTCATTTTAATTCAAACTAATGGTTTGTTACATCATTCATTATTTACAAATTCATGTATTTGTCTTCAAATGTTAAATACAATATAATAATTTATTTCACTATTCATAAAAAAGCAACTATTTCAAAAAAATCACAAAAATTTCCACCAAAACATTTTTTGAAGTGTAGATTTAAAAAATGGAATCAAATTTATGAAAATATATTTATTTATCTGAAAAATATATATTTTAATTAAAATCATCATTTAATCAAAAAATTACTTATTTTAAAATTATAGCAGCTTTTAAAACACATTGAAAAATTTATTGAAGTTTCATTAATAAATGTTATAATCATAAGAAAACAATTATTACTTTATGAATATATTTTATAAAAAAAACTCTTTTAATTCATTATATTAATTTTACAATTTTAAATAACCATTTATGTTTTATTAAAATACCAAAAATTAATTTATTATTTTCAGAACAATTATTTAAATAATATATGATATAATTATATCATATTTTCCTATATAGGATGGATAAATTTTGTTTATATATTCATTGGTGATGTTAATATTCTATTTTCTAGTGTACAATTCTCAGGGTTTACATTAATATTCTAAATATAATGTTAATATTACATTGGTATAAGTTAATTAATTCTATAAATTCCTATTATATCATTCATTAATTATTTATAATGTCTATTTATTGTTCACTACTTTATTATATATTATTTATACTCTATGAAATAATTATAAGAATGTAATTTACTTTGGTAAATTTTTGGGTCATTACTATTCGAATATAAGTAATTAAGCAACCTTTCATATTTTGAACTAACTTACAAAATATATAGCTAATGTTTCATGATTATGAGACAAAAAATAAACTTATGTAAATAATTCAAAATCAACAATAATATCAAAATAATATTTCATTCCACATAAACATGTATTTTTAATTTTAGCAAATTAATAAATATGAAATCATTCAAGAGTTGTATAAGTAAAAAACATGATCGATGGATTTAAAATATTCCTTCCTATTCTTTATTTTTAAGTATGAATCATAAAATATCATTTCATGACCTTAAAATGGGTAAATATAGAACATGTCCATACATAGATTAGTTGTTCATCATTTTTAAATGATTATTTCAAATACTTATTAGGTTGATAACTTCTTATATTAATATATATTTGAAACACTTAACATTTGGATGAGATATATCATAGAAAATAATATAATAAATATTATACTTTCTATTAGCATAAAATAAAACGTTTTTCATTTCAAAAACCAATAATTTATTATCTTAAAGTATAACATACATATTATCATCACATAATTGTAAAATATAATGTATATTATACTTAAAACCATAAATTTATAAAATAATGAAATTATAAAAAAAACATAAATACAAACTTCACTAAATCCCTTAACCTTTACTACAGAGTTATCTACAAAATGGGAAGATCCTCCATCACAAATGAAATAAAGGAAGAAATTTTATAGGTCAACATTCACGTTTTACGAATAAAAATTTTCTATGTACACATGTCATGGATATTTTTAAGGTAGTTAAAATGAAAAGATAAATTATTCAAAGAAACATTTTGGTAACCTTAATATTTTGGGTCTAAAAGGGTTTCCAGTAGAATTATTAGTTTCCAATAATTATTTAAAACATTTAATTACTTGTAATATAGAATATTTATTTTATAAAATTAACATCTTTCTATATCCATGATATTTAGGAAATCTTCAAGACCATTTTATATGATAATTTCCCTGAATATAACATTTAAATAATTTAACAGAAGGTACCATTCTTGAAAATTTTTAACAAAGGTAGTATTGTATAAATAAATAATCTATTGATTATGTCCAAACCTAGTTTTATCATTATTTGGATTCATTCACAGATACCAAAATTTCATATTATTGTTTTCCATGAAACAAATTATAAAATGTTTCTTTTAATATTATAAAATCATTTCTATGGTTATCACAGTCCTTATGAACATACTTCAAATCATCACATATATTATGTTTATAACATGAAACTCAATTTATTATTTCTTCCTTGAGGTAATATTTCACCAAATTTAGTTTCTTAAATTCGTTTATAATAATATAATTTTTTTTCTCTAATTATTTATAATGTTTAATAAATCTTAAATATTCTTTTTTTAAATTTTCATTTTCATCATACAACTCATCAATGTTATATCTATCAAAATCAAAATAATAAATATAATTAAAATAATTACTATCCTCATCTTTATTTTTCCTCATCCAAAGTAGGTTATCCCACTATTTTCCAATAATTAATTCCTCACTAGGATATGATTTCTCTACACATATCTATACCTAGTATTCAAGTAACACAGTTTTATATTTTTTATACATTAATTCTTGTTTTAAAATTAGAAAATATGTTTTGATATGTAATTTCTTTATAAATTTATAACAGTTTACATTTGGTCTATATGAATTAAAATTTCATTATTTATTATTATACTTTTGAACATTACAAAAACTATTCTCTTCATCAAATTATAAATACCATTTCTCATATTCTTGATTTCTCATTTGTAACTTTCTTATTCAAGAGATTCAAAAGAGTTATGAGGATTATTTTTATAATATTTGAAAACAACACCTTTATTCATTGAAGTATATTCTTCTAAAATATTATTTGACCAATGTTCATATTAAATAATTGATTAGATGACTTCATTAAAGATTTATTTTTAAAAATTCCTACTTTCATTGATTGAAGCATTGTATGAATGAAAATAATGGGTAGTGTTATTAGACTCTTTCATTTAGTACATGGTTCTCCAATGTTTCTCCATAGAAATTCATTCCATTCATAGTCCTCACGAATCCATGAAACATTTTATTGAAACATTCATATTCATGAATCTTGAGATCATAGTATTTTGATCAATGTATTTTGAGTTTTTATTATAATCATATTTCATGATACATAGTGAGTAACATTTAAATATTCAAGATATGACGATTTATCTTACATAAAAACAAATAACTAATCACACTAATTTTAATAGAACAATATAACAAATTCTCTTCCTTGTAATTTAGAACACATCCAAAAAAATCATTTCTTACAAGAGTATTTAGTCATGCTTTTGGTAACTTGTAAGGTTTCCTTATGATTAACCAGTTTTCTATGCTTAGTTGTTTGAGGTACCACTCGACTCTTGATTTTCTGTAACCATAGTAATTCCCATAAATGGGAGTTGATTTTTGACGAATCCATCCATCATTTTCATTTATTAACTATTACCTATAGATCAAATCCTTGGACTATGAGTTCTAGGAAAACATTATGACAGTAAGATACAAACAATAGAGCTATTATATCCCTAATGAGGTGCATCCTATGATACTAGTTGTTAGGTCAGATAATGAGAATGGAGATGGTCTAGAGGGGTTGAATGGACCAAATAAAACATTTAATTATATGGATTAATTATCTAAATAAATTAGTATAGTAAATTATTAGGATTTATTATAATTATTAATATAAAATAAATAAACCATATATTATTATGGTGGTTTATTCTAAATTGGACTCAGTCCATTCTTATACATCTCAAATCGATGCATGATATGTTTTGGACTAATTTATTTTAAATGTTGAATCATAACCCAATTACTACCTACTTTTTTATAAGAATTATAAAAAAACATGTATTTTGTATAGGGATTCACACCTTAAATATTTTAGATTCTATGAGTTACATATTGAATGAACTTTAATATAGAATCTGAAACTCATAAACAATATATAGAGAACACATTGGAGTAAAAAGTATAACAAAAAAGTGAAGGAATGTAGGATATGGTAAGGAGTTATAAAAAATTCTTGAAACCATATTGAAATATATATAACAAGAATAAAACAAATATACTAGTTATTGATTGGTTGGTTAGATTTATTGTCTCATAAATGGAGTAGAATAAGTAATAAATGCTTTTATTCTCTCATTGAGAGATTTCCAATTACTACTAAGAAATGTTCAACCCTGGATGAATGTATAACACTTCACAATATAAACATAACCACACACTTAAAACCATATTAAATGAATATATTGAAGATCGTATCTATAATGTATCATATTATAATTCTATTACTTCCCCCACACACAAAATAATATCTTGATACCCTTTTCAAACAAATCATCTTTACAAAACTGGAAATAGTTAGGTAATTCAAAAAGAATAATAGTATCTTGTTGGGGATAGAGAGAGAATGAAATTACCATTGCATAATAATCCCTCAATTCATTATGAGTGTTAAAATCACAAAATAATAATTCAAAAAAAATTAAATCATATGATTTAATTTTTTAAAATAATTGTAAAGACCTGAAAAATTCAAGGAAATTTTTTTCTTAATTTTCTTTGGATTTTTACAAGAACAATGTTTCTGACGGCACCTGATTCCGAGGCCTAGTGTGCCCGGAATCATTTTCCGAAGTTTGGATCGGGTACATTCAGTGAACGGACGAGTGGGTTTTTCTAACTTTTGAACCGGCACTCGGAATCAAATTCTGAGGGCACCGATGGAATCGCAGTGCCGGTAATTGCTTAGAAACGCCTCTTCCAGAATTGTGTTTGCTCGGGTGTTGTTTTTAATTTTTGGGTTTAAAGTTATGAAATAAAATAAAGTTGTGCGACAAACTTTATTTTATTTCACTTAAGCCACTTGGAAGACACTTAAAGCTCCTTAAGCTGAGTTGTTGTGGATAGGGTGCTATCCGAAAATATCCTACCCTCTTGGTAGGATATTTGTGAGGTGGGGCCCGCACGAGCCCCACCGTTTCTTTTCCGCTAAGTAACGCACCCGTGAAAACCTGTCATTATGAAAGTCAACTGACGTGTTTTCTTATTTTCTTAACGCACCAATTAATTGGGTGGTTTTATTCATTCAATTAATTCGATGAATTAATTTATTCATTTCTTAACCTATTTGAAATCCGTTGGCGTAATAATAAAACAAGACCAACACATGACTTCTAGAAAAATACTCGTTGAGATGATTTGACAGAAACCAAGAATTCTTCATCATCCTTCGCGAAGAATGCGAAGAACGCGAAGAACGCCGAGCCCTTGGAAATCGACGAAGCGACGCCGTGTGCCGCGACGCTGACGTTTCCTCTCCCGCGACGTTCTTCTGCAACATTCCTTCCTCCATGAAAAAAACCTTCGATCATCCGTTGAGGTGAGAGTTTGCGATTATTTAAATTCCTTTGTGGATTTTAACTCAAGATGGATTTAATTATTAAAATTAAATCTGTTGTTTCTTGGACCTCGGAGTCCGTCGACTCAACGCCGGGTACTACGACGACGCGACGATCCCCACCTTCCGCGATGATCAATTCCACGAAGAACGCATGTGCGACGACTTGATTAGGTAGGGGTTCTTGTGAATAATTTATTTTCCCGTGAACGTTACTTTTAAATTAAAGAACCGGTTTCATAAGAACAAGTTTAATTATTTAAAATTATTGTTTTATGTGTTGTTTAATCCTCCCAATTGTTATCGCCTAACGCGGAGGGTGCAGGCCAAACGAACACGGCCCGACAACCCTCTGCAGTTCTTAGTTGTTGTGCGGTTTTGGCGGGCGACGAAAAGACGTGACGCAAGGGCGATTTGATGATCCCGCAGTGAAGAACGGAACCTGGGAGGAACAGCGGCGCAGATGGGAAGGAAAACGGACCACCGGAGCAACTCTGGTGGCCCGCGGAAGCCACCGGCATCGGTGGCGTCCCGGCGCGCCACCGGACAACGCCGCCAGCGGACCCACAACCGCGCGGGTCCGGCGCACACACGGGATGTGGCCTTTGCCGCATCCATTGACTAGGGAGGCCCCCCACGGGGGCCGTGGTGCTGTCACGCTGGGGCAGCGAGCCCCCCGCGCTGCTCGGCCGCTCGGCCGAGCCGAGCCAGACCGGCCGACCGAGCGGGGCCGCGCCCTGGCCTGGCCAGACCGGGTCCAGTCGGGTTGTACTGGGTCAGGTCGACCCGGTTCGGCGGACCCAAGGGGGGGGGGGGGGGGGTCGGGCCGGGTCGGCCCGGGCCCAGACCCCCGTCTTCGGACCATTTCGGTCTTTTTCCCGTAACATGAGCTAAGGGCCTCCAAAAGACTCGCCGTTAGCGGCAACACGATCCTTGGATCGAGATGGTCGTTTCGGTATATCGCACTCAAGGTTTCGGAATACTTTGAGTTTGGCCGGGTTGGTTCATACACGAAACCAATCGGGCCCTCGGAGCGGAAACGCTCATATCTTGAGCTTCAGACGTCTGATCGATGTGCCGTCATCTTTGTTGTTTTCCTCTAAGTGAGAAGAATCTTTTGGAATACCCCTCCCGAGGTTTGGACGCAGGTGGAGTACGATCGGGTTGGTTTTGCCTTAAAAACCAACCGGGCCCCTGGGACGGAAAAGCCAATAACTCTCAGACCAGGCGTCCAATTGACGCGCCGTCTACGACGTTGTGTTCCTGTTGACGATATGGAAATTTTGGATACATCAACTTCGGACTTTGTGTCAGTTGACGTATCATCCTCTCGGCTCGTGGAGCGGACTCTCCCGAACGAGTTTGATGTGTGCGAGAACCCTTGTGCTGGCTGCGACTCCGACGACTGTGCAGAGATCCTCAGTGAACTGCGACGACGACTGTGCAGAGATCCTCATTGGACTGGGACGACGACTGTGCAGAGATCCTCAGTGGACTGCGACGACGACTGTGCAGAGATCCTCAGTGGACTCCGATGACGACTGTGCATAGATCCTCAGTGGACTGCGACGACTAATGCACTCAGCGATCCTACGTGGATCAGTACTACAGATCCTGTGTGGATCTGATCCTGTGTGGGTCAGCGCTCAGCGGTTCTGTGTGAGCCAGCGCCTACAGGTCCTATGTGGGCCCAATCCTGTGTGGGTCTTTGCGGGGGTTAGTTACCTATTGATCCTATGTGGGTCTGATCCAGTGTGGGTCATTGTGGGGGTTAGTACCTATCGATCCTTTGTGGGTCCGACGACTTAGATGGATCAGTGATCATCTTATCGTCATCCGATGAAGTATACCTGTGTGAGTTGAATCCTGTGTTACTCTCCTTTGTGGATTGTGTTGAGCTATCCTGTGAGGATTTACTGTTTACTCTCCTTTGTGGATTGTGTTGAGCTATCCTATGTGGATTACCTTTGCTCTCCTTCGTGGATTGTGTTGTGCTATCCTGTGTGGGTTTACGTTTGCTTTCTTGTGTGGACTGGGTTGTGATTGGGCTCGGAGGTTGGAGTTGAACAAGAATTGATGACTTAGGTATATGTATGGAAATATACCTAAGCAGTGTCGGTTGTTACTTCGTGATTGTATCTTTCCTTTGTGGATTATCCTTTGTGGATTCTGGGAGACCTTTGGGGGTCTCGGTGTCCCTACTGAGTATCTTATACTCACCCCTGCACGGGCTATGCCCGCTCTTCGTTGTGTTGGTTGCAGACGACAGACAACGCTAATCGTGGTGAAGGCTTGCGGAGCAGGACGGTACCTGGAGGTGGACCACTGGGCGGGACGTACCTGGAGCGGACGGATGGACGGAGGATCGGTGGAGGCTATCTGTACCCACCCTTCAGGTGGGACTTCCAGAGGATGGCTCGACGCTGCGGCTTTTCCTTTCAGTTGCTGTTTTTCCCTCTCAGTTGTACTTTACAGTTGGGCTTGTATTTACGGCCCCTTTTACATTCAGCACAGCTTGTTACAGTTTGTACTTAGTGTTTACTTTTCCACTTTCTTACTCTGTGGTGCTTGTTTAGTTTTCAAAGGTAATGCCTTCCTTTTTTCTGGGATTTACACCTTGGTGCTAGTCGCCAGCCCCTGGCCTATGGAAGGCGGGCTTGGGGTAGTCACGACACGGGCCCCGAGGACGGGTCGTGACAAATTGGTATCAAAGGCGGTCGGTTCTACCACAGACTCTGATCTTTCTTCTATGTGAAGCAATAGTGTTTAGCGTATTGAGTGTGGTTATCAGTCCAGGGAGTCCAGTGTTGGTGCGGCGGCCGACATATCCGTACACCAGGACCCTGACTTCTGATTTCCAACTTAATGCACGAAAACATTAATTGCATGTGTGTTTTCAAGTTTTCTCCGTGATTACTTGTGTCAGCTCACCAGGTATACTGTTCTTACCGTGGCTCACTTGTTTCCTTTTCAGGATGGCCCCACGATGGCAGCCAGCTAGGGTTTCGAGAGTAGAGTGCGACGACAGCCCGTCGAGCGACGAGGCCTCGGTACAGGGCACGTTGACAGCAGATGCACCAGCGGTACCTTTACCCACCGAGCCCCCGATGCTTCCAGCACCGACCGCTGACGATGAATTTCACCTCGGAGCTCTGCACGAGTTCCAGCACCAGCGACCACCTAGGTTTCGTGGGGAGACGGACCCCCAGGTAGCCGAGGACTGGCTGGAGGCGGTCATATAAGTTTTCAAGCTAGTGAGGACACCAGCAGACCACATGGTGATCCTCACGGCGAGCCTACTGCACGCAGCAGCGGGCCGATGGTGGAGCTTGATGCTCCAGGTGCACGATGAGGCATCTCTTCTCTGGACGGACTTCGAGAGCCTCTTCCGCTCAGAGTTCGTCCGGACCACCCTCCGTGCGGTGCGCATCCAGGAGCTTCTTCAGCTGCGGCAGGGCAGCTTGATGGTCGCCCAGTACGCAGCGAGGTTTACCGATCTTTCTCGCTACTCGACAGATATGGTACGGGACCCATTATTTCGGGCCCGGACCTTTGAGCAGGGTTTGACACACAAGACCAGGGCATCGCTGATCTCCCTCATCATCCCGACCCAGGAAGGAGTACTGGAGTGAGCCCTTTTGATCGAGAGCTTTCTTGCTGAGTCTACATCAGCAGCGAGACCTACCACAGGGCGGCAGGTAGCGGAGTCTTCGGCTGCAGGTAGCCGACGGATGACTCAGGGTTCCAGGCAGACCAGAACCTGTCGTAGACGACCTCAGGACACTGGCTCAGTAGTGCGGGGCACGCAGCGGGGAGCCAGTCTTTCAAGAGGCAGGCAGTGCTACGCATGCGGCGGGTAGGCCACATGGCTCGTGACTGCCCGACCCGCCATGCCGAGGAGTAGCAGACGGTGGAGGGGCCACCCAGGCAGAGGCAGAGGGTCGACCATGGCGGTCCGCAGGGAGGAGGCGGACGAGGCAGAGGAGATGGCCGAGCAGCAGGTGGTGGGCGACGATTTGAGGCTCTGCCACCACCACCACCAGGAGGCCCGCCCCGACCACAGGGAGCTGGCAGGTAGAGGCAGGCACAACTCTAGTCAGCGGAGGCCTACGACCACGGCGCACCAGAGATGATTCGAGGTACGATCTATGTCTATTCCACCCTTGCTGCAGTTCTTATAGACACAGGATCGAGTCACTCTTTCATAGTCGCTTCCCTTGTTCGGAGCTCAGAGATTCCGACAGAGCCGTTGGCTCGATCCTTACGGCTAGAGACCCCTACGGGAGCAGACTCGACGATTACGCACTGGTGCCGGCAGTGTGAGCTTACTCTAGGAGGCGAGAACTTCGGATGAGATCTTCTTGTAGCGGCGTCGAGGCCTTACGACGTCATCTTGGGCATGGATTGGTTATCTACAGTCCATGCTCAGATTGACTGTTTTAGGTGCAAGGTGCGATGTGTGCGCACCGATGGGAGCAGGTTCAACTTCACCGGCGAGAAGGGAGCATTCGTAGCACAGGATGGACTCCCGAAGAGGAGAGGACAACCCATCACTCATCAGTTGGCTAGCCTCATCCTAGGAGCAGTGGATGTGCGGAGTCCTAGTTTTCCTGCAGTGGTGGATCAGTATGCGGACGTCTTCCCCGACGACGTTTCAGGACTACCTCCTCGCAGAGAGGTAGACTTTTACATTGATCTATACCCCGGGACATCCCTGATATCCACTCAAGCGTATCGGATGGTCCCCGCTGAGCATCGAGAGCTACGGGTACAGTTGGAGGACTTTCAGGGCAAGGGGTTCATCAGACCCAGTGTCTCACCCTGGGCTTCCCCGATATTGTTCGCCAAGAAGGCGGACAGGAGCTTGCAACTATGTGTAGACTATCGTCGCCTGAACCAGGTGACAGTGAGGAACAAGTATCCACTATCGAGGATTGATGACCTATTCGATCATCTCAAGGGAGCGCGGTGGTTCTCGAAGATAGACCTCAGGTCAGGCTATCATCAGCTCAGAGTTCGAGATGAGGACGTGTAGAAGATAGCCTTCAGGTGTCGGTATGGCCACTATGAGTTCTTGGTTATTCCATTAGGTGTAACCAATGCTCCAGCAGTGTTCATGAGCCTCATGAACAGGATCTTCCAGCCATAACTCGATCGATTTGTCATGGTATTCATCGACGACATTTTGGTGTACTCGACCACGGAGGAGGAGCACGCCTACCACTTGCGGGTTGTACTAGACACACTCCGAGAGCACCAGATTTATGGCAATATCTTGAAGTTCCAGTTCTATTTACGTGAGGTCTACTACTTAGGGCACGTCATTTCTGAGGTGGGAGTTGCTGTGGATCCTACGAAGATCGAGGCAGTACTAGCTTGGGAGCCACCCAGGAGCGTGACGGAGGTGCAGAGTTTCTTGGGTCTAGCTGGATACTATCGGAGATTCGTGCCAGACTTCTCCAGATTTGTGGCACCACTCTCAGCTTTGAAGAAGAAGGGGAAACCCTTTGTGTGGTCAAACAAATTATATCAGAGCTTCCAGGAGCTGAGACAGAGATTCACCAGCGCACCTATCTTGAGGTTTCTTGAGGAGGGAGTAGGGTACGTAGTCTACTGCGATGCATCAGGGACCAGACTCGGATGTGTCCTGATGCAGGAGCGGGCCGTGATTGCCTATGGATCACGTCAGTTGAGGCCACATTAGCAGAACTACACCATGCATGACCTGGAGTTAGCAGCAGTGGTCTTCTCTCTGAAGACATGGCGGCATTATCTGATGGGTGAGCGCTTTACAGTCTTTTCTGACCACTAGAGTCTCAGGTACATATTCTCTCAAAAGTACCTGAATGTGAGACAACGGCGATGGATCGAGTTCCTCTAGGACTATGACTTTGAGATAGTCTATACTCATGGGAAGGGGAACGTAGTAGCCGATGCTCTCAGCAGGAGGACGAGCATTCATCTACTTGAGGAGGCGACAGAGCAGCTAGCCGCCTTGCAGATATCCTTCGTGGATAGGGACGGAGCATCCTTCCTTCAGTCTCTTACAGTCCCTCCTCCACTTCTACAGCGGGTCAGAGAGGCACAACGTGGGGACGCTGACTGTGAGACACGGCGTGCACAGATAGCCTCGGGACAGGCACCTGATGGTTTCTCCCTTAGAGCAGAGCATGACTTCCTTTTTAGAGGACGTACCATGGTACCCGTTGCTTTACGAGAGGAGGTGCTAAGAGAGTTTCACACTTCTCCTTTGGCAGTACATCCTGGAGTGGCGAAGATGTACCAGGACCTCAGACGACAGCACTGGTGGCCGGGCATGAAGAAGGCTGTGGCATAGTTTGTTTCTCGATGCCTCACCTGCCAGAAGGTGAAGGAAGAGCATCAGGTACCAGCAGGCTTGGTACAGCCCTTGGAGGTCCCAGAGTGGAAGTGGGATGGTATATTTATGGACTTCATGACTGGACTTCCACGTACTTCCAGAGGTCACGACTCCATTTGGGTGATTGTTGACAGACTCACCAAGCCGGCACACTTCTTACCCATTAGAGAGCAGGGCTCAGTGGAGAGCTTTGGGCGTTTCTACGTTCAGAAGATTGTATGGCTTCACGGAGTGCCATCATCTATCGTCTCTGATCGAGACGCTCGCTTTACTTCACGGCTTTGGAAGGGGTTGCAGGAGGCGTTCGGGACGTAGCTACGTCTGAGCACCGCCTTTCACCCTCAGACGGATGGTCAGACGGAGAGGACCATTCAGACTCTCGAGAACATGCTCCGCGCATGGGTCCTCGACTTTGGTCGCAGGTGGGAGGACCACCTACCCTTGGTGGAGTTCTCGTACAACAACAGCTACCACTCCACCATCGGGATGGCACTATATGAGGCGTTGTACGACAGACCTTGCAGATCTCCTTTGTGCTGGACAGACCCTGGGGAGTCAGCACTTGTGGGACCAGAGATGGTCCGGGCCACGACGGAGAAGGTCCAGGTCATCCAGGAGCGGATGAGGACAGATCAGAGCCGACAGAAGTCTTATGTTGATAGGAGGCGGAGGCCACTAGAGTTCGAGGATGGCGACCACGTCTTCTTGCGTGTCTCACCTCGACATGGATTACGGAGATTTGGCCGGGGTGGAAAGTTGTCTCCAAGCTTCATCGGACCCTTCCAGGTCCTCAGTAGGATTGGCGAGGTGGATTATCGCCTGACTCTACCACCTCAGTTGCACCGGGTGAACGACGTCTTCCACGTATCTCAGCTGAGGAGATACGTGCACGACCCGACGCACATCATTGACCATGGGGATCTAGACGTGGATGATGGGGAGACTTTTGCGGAGGTCCCGGTGGAGATCGAGGATCGACAGGAGCGGGTCCTACGTGGACGATCGATTCCTCTTGTGCGCATCAGATGGCAGCACGGGAACCTCCAGGAGAGCACTTGGGAGCGGGAGGCTCAGATGCGTGCTCAGTACCCACATTTGTTTCCCTAGTTTATGATGTATCTTTACGGGGACGTAAAGCCCTGAGGTGGGAGTGATGTAAAGACCTGAAAAATTCAAGGAAATTTTTTTCTTAATTATCTTTAGATTTTTACAAGAACGCAGTTTCGGACAGCACCTGATTCCGAGGCCCGGTGTGCCTGGAATCATTTTCCGATGTTTGGCTCAGGTACGTTTAGTGAATGGACGAGCGGGTTTTTCTAACTTTTGAACTGGCGCTCAGAATCAAATTCTGAGGGCACCGATGGAATCACAGCACTGGTAATTTCTTAGAAATGCCTCTTCCGGAATTGCGTTTGCTCAGGTGTGGTTTTTAATTTTTGGGTTTAAAGTTATGAAATAAAATAAAGTTGTGCGACAAACTTTATTTTATTTCACTTAAGCCACATTGAAGCCACTTAAAGCTCCTTAAGCTGAGTTGTTGCAGATAGGGTGCTATCCGGAAATATCCTACCCTCTTGGTAGGATATTTGTGAGGTGGGGCCCGCACTAGCCCCACCGTTTCTTTTCCGCTAAGTAACGCACCCGCAAAAACCCGTCATTATGAAAGTCAACTGATGCGTTTTTTTATTTTCTTAACGCACCAATTAATTGGGCAGTTTTATTCGTTGAATTAATTGGGCGGTTTTATTCGTTGAATTAATTCGATGAATTAATTTATTCGTTTTTTAACCTGTTTTAAATCCGTAGGTGTAATAATAAAATAAGACCAACACACGACTTCTGGAAAAATGCTCGTTGAGAGGATTTGACAGGAACCAAGAATTCTTCATCCTCCTTCGTGAAGAACGTGAAGAACGCAAAGAACACGAAGAACGAAAAGAACGCCGAGCCCTCGGAAATCGACGACGCGATGTCGTGTGCCACGACACCGACGTTTCCTCTCCCACGATGTTCTTCTGCGACATTCCTTCCTCCGCGACAAAAACCTTCGATCTTCCGTTGAGGTGAGAGTTTGCGATTCTTTAAATTCCTTTTTGGATTTTAAATCAAGATGGATTTAATTATTAAAATTAAATATGTTGTTTCATAGACCTCGGAGTTCGTCGACGCAACGCCGGGTACCGCGACGACGCGACGATCCCCACCTTCCGCGACGATCAATTCCGCGAAGAACGCACATGCGACGACTTGACGAGGTAGGGGTTGTTGTAAATAATTTATTTTCCCGTGACCGTTACTTTTAAATTAAAGAACCGGTTTCATAAGAACAATTTTAATTATTTAAAATTGTTGTTTGATGTGTTGTTTAATCCTCCCAATTGTTATCGCCTAACGCGGAGGGTGTTGGCCAAACGAACATGGCCCGACAACCCTCCGCAGTTCTTCGTTGTTGTGCGGTTTTGGCAGGCGACGACAAAACGTGACGCAAGGGCGATTTGATGATACCGCAGTGAAGAACGGAACCCGGGAGGAACAGCGGCGCAGATGGGATGGAAAACGGACCACCGGAGCAACTCCGGTGGCCGGCGGCGGCGGCACCCCGGCGCCCCGCCGGACAAGGCCACCGCGACTGAAGCCGCGGCAGCGGCGGCGCCAGCGGACCCACGGCGGCGCGGGTCTGGTGCACACGCGAGACGCGGCCTTTGCCGCCTCTGTTGACAAGGGCAGCCCCCTGCGGGGGCCGCGTTGCTGTCACGTGGCGGCAGCGAGCCCCCCGCGCTGCTCGGCCGTACGGCCGAGCCGAGCCGGACCGGCCGGCCGAGCCCCCCGCGCTGCTCGGCCGCTCGGCCGAGCCGAGCCGGGCCACGCCCTGGCCTAGCCGGACCAGGTCCGTCCGGGTTGGACTGGGTCGGGTCGACCCGGTTCGGCCGACCCAAGGGGGGGGGGGGTCGGGCCGGGTCGGTCCGGGCCCAGACCCCCGTCTTCGGACCGTTTCGGTCTTTTGCCCGTAACATGAGCTACGGGCCTCCAAACGACTCACCGTCAGCGGCAACACGATCCTTGGATCAAGACGTGCGTTTTGGTTTATCACACTCAAGGTTTTGGAATATTTTGAGTTTGGCCAGGTTGGTTCATACACGAAACCAACCGGGCCCTCGGAGCGGAAACACTAATATCTTGAGCTTCGGACGTCCGATCGACGTGCCGTCGACTTTGTTGTTTTCCACTAAATGAGACGGATCTTTTGGAATACCTCGCCCGAGGTTTGGACGCAGGTGGTGTATGGTCGGGTTGGTTTTGCCTTAAAAACCAACAGGGCCCCTGGGACGGAAAACCCAATAACTCTCAGACCAGGCGTCCGATTGACGCGCCGTCTGCGACGTTGTGTTCCTGTTGACGATACGGAACTTTTGGATACATTAACTTAGGACTTTGTGTCAGTTGATGTATCAGCCTCTCGGATTGTGGAGCGGACCCTCCCGAACGAGCTTGCTGTGTGCAAGAACCCTAGTGCTGGCTGCGACTCTGATGACTATGCAGAGATCCTCAGTGGACTGCGACGACGACTGTGCATAGATCCTCATTGGACTACGACGATGACTGTGCAGAGATCCTCAGTGGAATGCGACGACTACTGCACTCAGCGATCCTACGTGGATCAGTACTACAGATCCTATGTGGATCCGATCCTGTGTGGGTCAGCGCTAAGCGGTTCGGTTTGAGCCAGTGCCTACAGGTCCTGTGTGGGCCGATCCTGTGTGGGTCTTTGTGGGGGTTAGTTACCTATTGATCCTGTGTGGGTCTGATCTTATGTGGGTCATTGCGGGGGTTAGTACCTATCGATCCTTTGTGGGTCCGACGACTTAGATGGATCAGTTATCATCTTATCGTCATTCCGAGGAAGTATACCTATGTGAGCTGAATCCTGTGTTACTCTCCTTTGTGGATTGTGCTGATCTATCCTGTACGGATTTACTATTTACTCTCCTTTGTGGATTGTGTTGATCTATCCTATGTGGATTACCTTTACACTCCTTCGTGGATTGTGTTGTGCTATCCTGTGTGGGTTTACGTTTGCTTTCCTGTGTGGACAGGGTTGTGCTTGGGCTCAGAGGTTGGAGACGAACAAGAATTGATGACTTAGGTATATGTATGGGCATATACCTAAGCAGTGTCGGTTGTTACGTCGTGATTGTATCTTTCATTTGTGGATTATCCATTGTGGATTCTGGGAGACCTACGGGGGTCTCGTGGTCCCTACTGAGTAGCTTATACTCACCCATGCACGGGCTATGCCCGCACTTCGTTGTGTTGGTTACAGACGACGGACAGCGCTGATCGTGGTGGAGGCTTGCGGAGTAGGATAGTACCTGGAGGTGGACCACTGGGCGGGACGTACCCGGAGTGGACGGTTGGACCGAGGAGCGGTGGAGGCTATCTGTACCCACCCTTCAGGTGGGACTTTCAGAGGACGGCTCGACGCTGTGGCTTTTCCTTTCAGTTGTTGTTTTTCCCTTTCAGTTGTACTTTACAGTTGGGCATGTATTTCTGGTCCCTTTTACTTTCAGCACAGCTTGTTACAGTTTTTACTTAGTGTTTACTTTTCCGCTTGCTTACTCTGTGGTGCTTGTTTACTTTTCAAAGGCAATACCTTCCCGTTTTCCAGGATTTACGCCTTGGTGCTAGTCGCCAGCCCTTGGCCTATGGAAGGCGGGCTTGGGATCGTCACAGCATGGGCCCCGAGGATGGGTCGTGACAATAATTATATAATAATTTATCAAAAAAACATCTCCAAAAAATCAATGGTAATTATTGGAAATTAATAATTCAAAACATGAACATTTTTAACATGTCATTACATTAATATAATATCGAAAAATTAATAAAACATAATGCGTTTAATATTATATAATATTAATTTATATTTAAATGAATTTAAGAAAACAAAAACAAATTTTAAAAAATTTGTTGTTAGGTCCCAAGATGTATCATTCATGTGTGAAAAAAAGAACACCCATTAATCTTTAAAAAAAATTTAAAAACAGTTAAAAATCATACTCATAGAGTCTATATAATTAATACGAATTTATAAAGTAATTATAAATTGTAAATAATTTAATTAACATTAAGAAAATTTAAATATTAAACAATCTGTAAAACAGATAAATTTTATAGATTTTAGGACAACCTCTAGAATCTCAATTAAAAAAATTAGAAAATTAACATAGGTGTTTTTCAAATAGGTATTTTTCTCAATGTAGACAAAAACTAACCATATAGAAAAAATTCACCTAGGAAAATTTACATGGGAGAATCATGTGAGTGAATCAATATAGCTAAACCTATTTATGGGGTTGATGTAGATGAATTGCCATATTTGTATCAAAGAGCCAAATTTAGGTAATCAAATCCCGTATTCAAATTTCTAAAATCTATTAACAGTATGGATTATAAATTTTATACAATAAACATGTCATATAAAGGAAAAATAAAATTCTAGTACAAATATCTTATCTATAAAATTGTTTAATTATCATTCCAAATATTCAAGATTCATGTTAAATACGACCTCTATATAACAATTTATTGTTAAAGTTTTATAGAAAGTAGTTATGAAGAACTTCATAATTAATAATTAATGAATATAGTGAAAGTTAACTAAAATTTTTACATGATAGTGATTGATTTAGAGTTTTATGTCTTCTATTAAAATGAGGATACTTTCAGTATCTTTCTAACTCAGAAAGAATCACCCAATTTATAGTTATTTCGAAACTGTTAGCATCTAAAAACAAAAGGTAGCTGAATATGGAAAATTCAATACATGGTTCACAAATTGGAGATGTGGATTATTAAATTTCTATGTGGTTAACAATATGTTGGTTATATAGGAATAGTAAAATTTATGTAAAATTGATATTTAGAGGACCCTAATGGATTATTTATCCTATAAACACATCCTGAAAATTTATGAACATTTTCTAAAAAGTCAAAATATGAAATCTATGTAAATTTTATCTAAATAAATAATATTATAAAATGTATGTAAAAAATACAAAATATATCACTTATAAAAGATATTGGAAATTGAAATTGCGTAAAATAATATATTATAAGATATAGTATAACTATTTATATATTAAAATTAATGAGTCGTATAAAAAAATTTGAGAGGCATTTATTATTATTCAAAACATATAATATTAATACTCTAAAACTAGAAAAACTTACTTCATCATTCTATATTGTTTTTAGATAATAGTTTTAGAGGAATAATTTATATATTTTAATAGTAGAACCCATGTACTTTGTATCAAAATTAAAATTTTACCACAATAAAAAAAACTACATAGTCCATAAAAAAAGAAAAACACATCCCTTAAATCCTCCATACAAGATAATCATTTTGAAACATCTTATGTACTACTTCTTTTCAAAACCTAGGGAAAATGAAAACATAGGAATGGGATAATTCAAACACTCAGTAAGGGTAATCATATGGGATAGGATTCAATGATAATAATTGATAATAAAATGAATATAAGGGTGTAATCAAGACACATAATAAAATCATACCCAATAAATCATAGATCCAAAAATGTAATTCATGGAGTATGGAATGGAATAACATAAATAATGAATCACAATGTGTGGAAAGATTATTCATTAAAAATTGTCTATGAATTATAATTGTATTAATATGATTAATCATAGAAATGTGACATCTTTAATGTATAGAGTAAACATTAGTATGGGGAAATATTACATTCAATGGACACAACATTTGTACCCATGCTTATGATATAATAATATGTAATCATGAATAATTATCCCATGAGATGTAATTAATTAATAAATTACCTTGAGGGTTATATTGGACCCCATCCATCATTCATCCATACATAGATGTTCCACTTTAAATCGATCATTATTCTTTTTATAAATAACCATTGGGTAGAAAAATGTTTTTCATTCCTCACATCATAATGAACGCAAGGAAATAAAATCAATTTCATTTAAGTCATTAAAATTTACACATGGAATGAAAATATCATTCATATACTCTTAAAATGGGATCCCATGAAGAAATAATTCAAAATTTTATGATTAATCATAACAATTTAATCCTAAGGGAAAACATTTTTATCCAAAATAATTATGTAACATTATATGTGAATACCACTCAATCACGGTAATGAGGAATACATGATTGAAACTATATAGATAAATGTTATACATTTTGTTCAATAATTTACACAAAATAATTATTATATGGAATCTTGGTGAACACCCACCAATCACAAGAAGTGAATATAGAATGTTCAGAGAGGAATACATTAGAAAAAAATTGTAGTTATACACTGAATATGATTAGGAAAGACAAAGGTAGTGATAGATCATTACTCCCAACTATATAGATATAACAAAATACATCTTGATAAATATTATGGATCATAAAAATTATATAATAAACATGATGATTCATAGGTTATTTTAATAATTTTCAAATAAAGGAAAACCAATTTTTAGGATTGTTAAGATAAATGTATTTGGATATATGAAGCATCCACGAGCATTTTTAAGTCAATTTTTTATATAAATAATTTATAAATCAAATAGAAGAAGAATTAAATTTAAAAAAGAATTAAATTTTAGAATGTATGTTTAATAGAAGACTAAAAATATTGTGTAAATATTTGTTCACATAGAAATATTTAAAAATACGTTATTTTATGGTTTGAGAAAAAAGAACTATTTTTGTTGAAAATTTGGTTTAAAAATATTGATGTTATGGGGGTTGAGGGAGGTTTAAAAACCTTTCAAATAGAGTTATTCATTTTTTGGGATGCTTCCAACAAGTTTTTTTTGTAGAGTTGAACACTCAATGCAACACCCCGACCCTAGTTACCCAGAGTCAGTGCATTATTACATAACATTGGCATGATCACAAGAAAGAACAAATCTAGAAAGACCGATTGGTTTAGTAGCCTTGGAAACACTAGATATATTCATAAGTTTTACATTACATCATAAAATGAAAAACTACTACAACAACATAATGTCTCCACAGTCCACACTATTATCCCCTCATAATATCCCTGCAGGTCATTCATAACTTACTTCTTCACATCCTGGGAAAAATAAAACATAGAAAAGGGGTGAGCTCAAATGCCCAGTAGGGATAACAATATAGCGGAACATTCAAAAATAAGCATAAACATTTAAGGCAATGCATTACTAAAACAAAAGCCTTTTAAACTTGAACTTCAACATAGTACGGAAAAAGTAAAATGAAATAATGCCATTTACTTAATCACATGGATATTATACTAATCGAATAATCACATGAAATTTCAATAACCACTTTCATAATGTTGGAATGCATAATGCTGAACATTAATTTCTTTATCAAGGCCTCATCCCAAGACATAGGGGCTAACTGTAACCGGAACCCAACCCGGAGTGCCTCTAATAACCGGACACCAACCCGGAGTGCCTGTAATAACCGGACACCAACCCGGAGTGCCTCTAATAACCGGAGACTAAACCGGAGTTCCTCTAATAACCGGAGACCAAACCGGAGGGCTTACTTTTACTGGTCCCCAACCCAGAACATACTTTTCTAACACAATCATCTGAATGAAAGGTTGAAATATAACATAAACATTATGATTAAAAATAACTTATGAAATGTCAATAATTTAAACAAAAACCATGAGTTACATAAGAATAACTTATCCAAAGTCAAAAATATCACAAAACCTTCAATAAAATATGGATGTTTTGTATCATAATAACTCAACTTCAAATAAGCTTAAAATCCATCAAAGGATGTTGACATAGATGAAATCAAAACTATTTTAGGGAAATATCTCTTTTTTTAAAATCATTTTAAAAGTAAAATAATTATAAAATAATACATTCAATTTGAAAATATTCTTATAAGCTTGTAAGGGAAGATTCGACGATTTTATAATGGCGGAAAATAACCGCACCCACCGTATAAGTTAAAAAAACATTCTTACCTTCATTCTGTCGAAAAGGTTAAAAAGCACCTTGTTTGGAAAACGACGGAAAGATTCCTTTATAAAACTCTTATAAAAATTCAAACAAGGGTATAAAAGACATTAAACCATATTCTTGTAAATAGTAAAAATATTTTGAAATACATTTTTAAGAAACATGGATGTGGATGATAAAGAGATCCCAGTAGATTATTACATATAAACAACCTCGGATAATGAAGAGATTGTGAAATAACCCTTACCTTGTACTTTTACTTGGTTGGGGTAGGTTAACCTCATGTATAATGGTGAAATAATTTTTATTAAATTATACAAGAATCATATACATTAATATGATATCATATATGATCTTTTAATATTGATTTGATAAAAATATCTTAGTATTATCGTTGTTTCGGGTGTTAACTTACTTGTTTTCTTTTATATGTTTTGTTACATAAGACATGTTTGTAAAGGATAGGTTGTATATTATTCATATCCATAATTATATCAAGTCCTTAAACATCATTTTTTAAATCATCAAATGATAATTATACTTGAATGGATACGATGGATAATGAATGTCATCGCATTTGTGGAGACGGTAGTCCGTACGTACGCACGAACGACAATATCATTCTATTGATATTAAAATAATATATAAATGGATGTTAAATCATATATAAAGAATCATTAAAATGTTATATTTATTATTTTCATGAGTTACACATCATTATTATACCCATCCAAATAATAATATATTGAATAACAATTACACCACGACGTGGAGACGGTAAGCCGTACGTACGCACGTATGGTGACTTGTTATTAAAAGGGTGGATAGAATACTGATTATGGTTGTAATATATTTATAATAACATCACAGTATATATATGATACTAGAGTTATTATTTTACAATGGTAACAACAAAGGAAGAAGAAGTGGAAGAAGAAAGGAACTTGGAAAAGGGTGGTGAAATCATTACCTCTTCTTCAGTTTCTTTCTTTTGATTTGATCAAAAGGGCTCCTTAGGTTGGATTTCTGATCAAACTAAGGCCTCTAGGATGTATTTAGGGATGTTGGGAGAGTATTAGGGCAGATTTTGTCCGAAACAAAAGGTTTTGAAGGTGTGAAGAAAAGAGAAGGAAGAGTTCCCTTTTATAAGAGGGGTGAAGGGCACCTTTGGAAAAGCTAGAAATATTAATTTATAATAAATTTATATTCGGTTTCTAATTGCTCCAAAGTTGATTATTTAAATGTTAAGGTGGGGATGGGTTGAAAACAACTCAACCAATAGAAGTTAGACAGGTTTGGGTACTTATATTAACCTTATCTTTAAGTATTAACTCTAAGTTAATTAGTTTCACTTTTACAATGTCTCTTTGTATTTTTATATTATATGGTTAATAAACTTACCATATACATCCAAGCTACCCCCAAGTGGTCCATTAATGATGAACCTATCATGATATAAGTATCTTGGCCGAACATTAGATTTTTAAGAATTTAATATCAATTAATAATATAATATTTGTTTTAAAAACTCTTTTATGTCAATTTTGACACTATTCAATAGTTGATTTTTGTGAAACTTATAACAGAATGAATACTTCGAAAAAATTTAAATAAATTATTCCTAGAATTTCATATTAACTTAGAAAATTATTGTAATTCATAAAAAGTCTCAAATTATATTAATTTGGGTATTTATAATATCAATTATTTTAAATTTTTAGTATTATGGGAATTACTGCATCATCATTGTGTCATAACTAAATTAAATTATTTAATGTTTAAAAATTATAAATAAAATATAATTATTTATGGAATATTTTTATCTTTCTAATTAATATTTATAGTTGAAAATACAACATATATAACCCTATGTAAAAATTGTTTTTCTAAAAGATATATGCTTGTGTCATTTTTGTATTCATTTTAACTAAATTAAAATAAAGTGCCCCTATCACCTACAAGTGGCTCCATGGGGTCCCAAAATCGACCCAAATATGCCTATGGTCGAACATATATCAAAACAAATGTTAGGAAACGTTTTAGGGTAATTTAGTATTATTATAATATTATTTTTTTAACCCTTATTTACCGGATTTACGCTTAACCATGGTAAATAAAATATTTACCGCAGTAATTATTCAAAATGTCTAAGAATAAAAGTTACCTATTTACACAATTTGAACATCCTGATTCCAAATATGGAATCTATTTTTCCAAATTCGAAACACAAAAGTGGCAGAAAGTAATTTAAAATTAATTCCCGCTGTCAAAACAAAAAGCGTGTTTTTAAGAGATAATAACTATCAAAAGATTGACACTTGTTTATGTTTGGATTAATTGTAAAATTACGTCCAATGACCAAAATTATATTAATTGGTAAAAATATATTCTAAATATACTTTAAAACCACTCAAATTCATAATTTATCACTATTAATTATTTTTATTAAAAAAGTTGTTTTTAATTAAAATTTAGTAATTTTCACTATTCATCAAAATATTCAAGTTATCCGAAAAGTACCAAAATTTAACCTTAGGCTAAATTCGATATTCCGAATCCAAAAATGAAGTCCATTTTGAAATATAAAATATATATAATTTCAAAAAGTAGGTATTACTATTCATAACGGCTAGTTTGATTGGTTGTACTGTGTGTTAGAACTCGAAGATGCGTACAACACACACTACCGTATTATTCAGAGGAAAGCGTACTGTGGAAGCTTGGGATGTTTCATTTTAAATTTTTGATGTACCCATTTAGTCAAAAAGTTTAAAATATTGTATTTAAAAAGGGTTCACTATTAAAGTTGGTAAAAGTGCAATACAGAAAATGAATTTGTTCTTACATTATGTCTAAGAAATTCATAATATGGATTCTAAAATTATTGGGATTATATATAGGTTAAAATTTAGTTAATACTATTCATAACCCTTTTTGACCATTTTTTTGGTACGTCATGGTGCGCATGAACTCGGTGTTGCACGTACTGCAAGTTATTGAATTATTTTGATGAAATAACACACTATCAAATCTTGGGGTGTTACATTCTCCCCTCCTTCAATAAATTGCGTCCTCGCAATTTGAAATTATTCTTCGAAAATAAAAGGTTTAAAATAGAAAATATCTTTGTGGAAAAACCCACATCGGAAATTAGGTTACTAAAATCTAGTCTTAATTTGAGGAAAATAGAAATGAAAGGGTCACCACCAAATTATGATCTCAGTTAGGAGAACATTGGTGGTAATTAGAGACATATAATTGGAGGAAAAACGTAAATATTTATAGGTAGTGATTGAGGTCATCAATCACAAACAAGTATAAAATCGAGGTCCTTAAATTCATCAATCTATGATGATTTGAAATACCATCGGTTCAACAAAACATAGGGCATTAGGATAACCCAGTTTTGACGTTTCAAAATATCTTAGTTGAAATCCCACATCGAAAAATGAATTAATGAGGCCTCTATTTAAAATAAAGAGTGGAAAGTATGAAGATTACAGAAAATAACGCATACTAGGGTTCCATATTGGAAAATATGGATATGGAAGAGAAATCTAACCATCAATTATCTGATGGAGAGTGGTAGAGAACATGGCTATGAGAAGGCCAACAATCCCAAAGCCATAAATTAGTGATGATTTAAGGTACCATCTAGGACAACATTTTTGTTCTATGTTCCTTTTCTTAATGTTGAGGAATTTATTTATGAGATTGGCTAAGATCATAAGGAGATATACTAACTTTATAATTAGAGTTTTATCCATTAATAAATTTCTACCACAAACTTATCTTTCACTATAAAAGATAATAGAACGTAAAAAAAATTCTATTTATCCTATTCGTATAGGGTAAAAAAACGAATTTATAATTCATCTACCAGATCTTTTTTTAAAAAAAACTACATTATTTAATCTCGGACATCACGTGGGTCAGTGGTAGGTGATACACCCTTGTCGCCCTTCGGTTGCGGGTTCAAGTCTTGTGGCCTTGCTGGACGTGACGGGTTGCCGCCCGACCTCCGGGTTGTCCTTTTATGGCAATCTAAAATAATCCAAACTAGAACTATCCAAAATTCTTTTGTCCAAACTCACAGTCCAACATTTATAAGGAAGGTAAACATAATGTAGATCCTTTTTACCCCGTAATAGCATATGAATACCTTCATCATGTATTCTTTTAATACACTGAAACATCCTGAATTACCATATTCCTTATTGATTACATTCATGCTCCCTTATTCCATATAGAATGCTGGATATACTTCATCAATCCAAAAATGATTTAAACCCCAACAATGATGGAATATACAAATCATTAATCAGTTTCAAGGTAGTCAAGAATATCCAATATAATTTATCCAAAACAATCATGTATTATTCCAAAATCACTACCTCGGTATCAGAACTATATTTTGGTTTATCATTCTCTCAACCATATATTTTCCAAAAATTTATCCTACTATTGAGTCACTTTTCTTTGTTCCACACAATCTCAAGTCCTTAATGAAATAGTACTGCAGTACAATCCTTATATACTCCATAATTATTATAACAAGTACATTGTTGATACAACACTCAATTGACATAATCAACATAAGAACTCAAATCATTCCTCTTCATCTGTGGTAGTATCATAACTTGATTATTATCCAATAGCATCATTTGCAGCATGGTTTGAGGACTGGGACATAGGTTAGCGTAGTGTCCAAACTCCTTGCAAATGAATCATAGTACATTTGAAACCATTTTCTTACCCTTGCAGTCACATACTTTGTTCCCTTTTCCTCCACACTTATAACAAACTCCCATTCATTTCAGACAAGTTCCAAGGTGTTTCTTCCCACAGTTATCACATATGGGAAAATTCTTCTTTTCCCTCTTCCCTTTATTCATCTTTCTCTCTTTCATCATTTTCTTCTCTTGCTTCCCTTCAAAGCCATAGGACTCAGTAAACTCTTTACTTATCTTATCAACACATGATATTATTTCTTCATATGATGATAATACATGCGAGACTGTTTCTCTTATAAATTCTAGCTTAAGACCATGAAATATATGATCCTTCTTTCTCTTTGTATCATGTGCATTACTAGAGTTCTCATTCCTTCTACTGGGCACCATTTCTAAACAATGGCATACATTAGATTAGTTTATGAATAACAATACCTAATCCCAAACTTGTAAAACACATAACAAAAATTAAATAGTTTATGGATATAATCCATAATCATAAAAATGTCTCTTTTGAGGAAGTATATACTCATAAACCATTCATAATGGTTTATAAAGAAAATGAGAATTATCCTAAGCATATCCCTCGGGAGTGTCGTAACCAAGAGTGCAGCAAGGCCCGTTGTCGTGCACCAGTTCCCGTTCGAGTCTAGCTCAAAGCGGTGTTTTCGGGTTTTACCCCTAGGTACATCTGTGCCAGAGCCGCCTCTACCTGCTCGTATCCAGACAGGGATGTATTGCTCGGAAAACTCAAAAAATCTCTACAACACCAAAATTCTAGTAAGTTCTTCTATACTAATCCTCAATGTTCATCTTAGGTCTACGTGCTCTAATCAGAGTTTATCTAAATCTAGCTTCCAAGGTTTGTACTAAACTTCCTCTGATACCAACTGTAACGCCCCGACCTTAGTTACCCAGAGTCGGTGCATTATTACATAACATTGGTATGATCACAAGAAAGATCAAATCTCAAAAGACCGATTGGTTTAGTAGCCTTAGAAACACTAGATATATTTATAAGTTTTACATTACATCATAAAATGAAAAACTACTACAACAACATAATGTTTCCACAGTCCACACTATTATCCCCTCATAATATCCCTGCAGGTCATTCATAACTTACTTCTTCACATCCTGGGAAAAATAAAACATAGAAAAGGGGTGAGCTCAAATGCCCAGTAAGGATAACAATATAGCGGAACATTCAAAAATAAGCATAAACATTTAAGGCAATGCATTACTAAAAAAAAGCCTTTTAAACTTGAACTTCAACATAGTATGGAAAAAGTAAAATGAAATAGTGCCATTTACTTATTCAAATGGATATTATACTAATCGAATAATCACATGCAATTTAAATAACCACTTTCATAATGTTGGAATGCATAATGCTGAACATCAATTTCTTTGTCAAGGCCTCATCCCAAGACCTAGGGGCTAACTGTAACCAGAACCCAAACTGGAGTGCCTCTAATAACCCGACACCAACCCGGAGTGCCTCTAATAACCGGACACCAACCCGCAGTGCCTCTAATAACCGGAGACCAAACCGGAGTTCCTCTAATAACCGGAGACCAAACCGGAGGGCTTACTTTTACCGGTCCCCAACCCGGAACATACATTTCTAACACATTCATCTTAATGAAAGGTTGAAATATAACATAAACATTCGGATTAAAAATAACTTATGAAATGTCAATACTTTAAAGAAAAACCATGAGTGACATAAGAATAACTTATCCACAGTCAAAAATATCACAAAACCTTCAATAAAATATGGAAGTTTTGTATCATAATAACTCAACTTCAAATAAGATTAAAATCCATCAAAGGATGTTGACATAGATGAAATAAAAACTATTTTAGGGAAATATCTCTTTTTTTTAAATCATTTTAAAAGTAAAATAATTATAAAATAATACATTCAATTTTAAAATATTTATATAAGCTTGTAAGGGAAGATTCGACGATTTTATAACGGCGGAAAATAACCGCACCCGCCGTATAAGTTAAAAAAAACATTTTTACGTTAATTCTGTCGAAAAGGTTAAAAAGCACCTTGTTTGGAAAATGACGGAAAGATTCCTTTATAAACCTCTTATAAAAAGTCAAACAAGGGTATAAATGAATTTAACCCATATTTTTGAAAATAGTAAAAATGTTTTGAAATATATTTTTAAGAAACATGGATGTGGATGATAAAGAGATCCCAGTAGATTATTACATATAAACATCCTTGGATAATGAAGAGATTGTGAAATAACCCTTACCTTGTACTTTTCCTTGGTTGGGGTAGGTTATACTCCTGTATAATGGTGAAATAATTGTTATTAAATTATACAAGAATAATATACATTAATATGATATCATATGTGATCTTTTAATATTGATTTGATAATAATATCTTAGTATTATCGTTGTTTCGGGTGTTAACTTACTTGTTTTCTTTTACATGTTTTGTTACCTAAGACATGTTTTTAAAGGATAGGTTGCATATTATTCATATCCAGAATGATATCAAGTCCTTAAACATCATTTTTTAAATCATCAAATGATAATTATACATTAATGGATACGATGGATAATGAATCTCATCGCGTTCGTGGAGACGGTAGTCCGTACGTATGCACGAGCGACAATATCATTTTTTTGATATTAAAATAATATATAAATGGATGTTATATCATATATAAAGAATCATTAACATGTTATATTTATTATTTTCATGAGTTACACATCATTATTATACCCATCCATATAATAATATATTGAATAACAATTACATCACGACGTGGTGATGGTAAGCCGTACGTACGCACGTATGGTGACATGTTATTCAAAGGGTGGATAGAATACTGATTATGGTTGTAAGATATTTATAATAACATCACAGTATATATATGATACTAGAGTTATTATTTTACAATGGTAACAACAAAGGAAGAAGAAGTGGAAGAAGAAAGGAACTTGGAAAAGGGTGGTGAAATCATTACCTCTTCTTCGGTTTCTTCCTTTTGATTTGATCAAAAGGGCTCTTTAGGTTGGCTTTATGATCAAAATAAGGCCTCTAGGTTGTAGTGAGGGATGTTGGGAGAGTATTTGGGCAGAGTTTGGCCGAACCAAAAGGTTTTTAAGGTATGAAGAAAAGAGAAGGAGGAGTGCCCTTTTATAAGAGGGGTGAGGGGCACCTTTGGAAAAACTTGAAATATTAATTTATAATAAATTCATATTCGGTTTCTAATGGCTCCAAAGTTGATTATTTAAATTTTAAGGTGGGGATGGGTCGAAAACAACTCAACCAATAGAATTTAGACAGGTTTGGGTACTTATATTAACCTTATCTTTAAGTATTAACTCTAAGTTAATTAGATTCACTTTTACAATGTCTCTTTGTAGTTTTATATTATATGGTTAATAAACATACCATATACATCCAAGCTACCTCCAAGTGGTCCATTAATGATGAACCTATCATGATATAAGTCTCTGGGCCGAACATTAGATTTTTAGGAATTTAATATCAATTAATAATATATTATTTGTTTTAAAAACTCTTTTATGTCAATTTTGACACTGTTCAATAGTTGATTTTTGTGAAACTCATAACAGAATGAATAATTCGAAATTTTTTAATTAAATGATTCCTAACATTTCATATTAACTTAGAAAATTATTTTAATTCATAAAAAGTCTAAAAATTATATATATTTGGGTATTTATAATATCAATTATTTTAAATTTTCACTATTATGGGAATTACTTCATCATCATTGTGTCATAACTAAATTAAATTATTTAATGTTTAAAAATTATAAATAAAATATAATTGTTTATTAAATATTTTTATATTTCTAATGAATATTTATAGTCGAAAATCCAACATATATAACCCTATGTAAAAATTGTTTTGCTAAAAGATATATGCTTGTGTCATTTTTGTATTCATTTTAACTAAATTAAAATAAAGTGTCCCTATCACCTACAAGTGGCTCCATGGGGTCCCAAAATCGATCCAAAGAATCCTATGGTCGAAAATGTATCAACCAATAAGGTTAGGACACGTTTTAGGGTAATTTAGTATTATTATAATATTATTTTTTTAACCCTTATTTACCGGATTTACCCTTAACCATGGTAAATAAAATATTTACCGCAGTAATTATTCAAAATGACTAAGAATAAAAGTTACCTATTTACACAATTTGAACATCATGATTCCAAATATGGAATCCATTTTTCCAAATTCGAAACACATAAGTGGCTGAAATTAATTTAAAATTAATTCCCGCTGTCAAAACAAAAAGCGTGTTTTTAAGAGATAATAACTATCAAAAGATTGACACTTGTTTATGTTCGGTTTAATTGTAAAATTACGTCCAATGACCAACATTATATTAAATGGTAAAAATATATTCTAAATATACTTTAAAACCACTCAAATTCATAATTTATCACTATTAATTATTTTGATTAAAAAAGTTGTTTTTAATTAAAATTTAGTAATTTTCACTATTCATCAAAATATTAAAGTTATCCGAAAAGTACCAAAATTTCATCTTAGGATAAATTTGATATTCCGAATCCAAAAATGAAGTCCATTTTGAAATATAATCTATATATAATTTCAAAAAGTAGGTATTACTATTCATAACGGCTAGTTTGATTGGTTGTACTGTGTGTTAGAACTCGAAGTTACGTACAACACACGCTACTATATTATTCAAAGGAAAGCGTACCGTGGAAGCTTGGGATGTTTCATTTTAAATTTTTGATGTCCCCATTTAGTCAAAAAGTTTAAAATATTGTATTTAAAAAGGGTTCACTATTAAAGTTGGTAAAAGTGCAATACTGAAAATGAATTTGTTCTTACATTATGTCTAAGAAATTCATAATATGGATTCTAAAATTATAGGGATTATATAAAGGTTAAAATTTAGTTAATACTATTCACAACCCTTTTTGAACGTCTTGTTTGGTAAGTCATGGTTCGCTTGAACTCGGTGTTGCGCGTAGTGCAAGCTATTGAATTATTTTGAAGAAATAACACACTATGAAATCTTGGGGTGTTACACTCAATAGTTCCCTTATTTTAGATATTCCATTATAGTTCCCCAAAGAATGATTTTTATTGGAATATGGTCCAACAACACTTTGTGACACACATTGGTTGATACTATGGGGTGACTATCTAATCATATATTGTTTGGGAAGGAATTCACACTTTATGAATCTATTAATGGTTAAAGAAATATTCATGAATTATTTATTAAATACCAAATATAACATAGGTCTCCCTAGCATTAACAATAAATTATTACCATGTATTGGCTTTAGAATCATCTGTATGTATATGAGTTTCTTCATCAAATATAAAATAAATATGTATCATTGCATCTCCATTGATGGAGACCATTCCTTAAATGACTATAAATTCTTATGTAATTTTATATTATGATTTTGGTTTTAAGCCGTTCATTCGGGTGCTCTACAATTTATCATCATCTAGGAAGAAATGAGTGGTTTTGATATTCGGATTATAGCCATTCGGATGGGACTCGAATGTAAATTCATGAATGGAATTAAAACCCATGTAGTTAGGTGTCACATAATGGTACACATCATACCTTTTATGGTCATGTGACGAGGAATAATCCATATGGTTTAAGCTAATACTGCAAGGATTTCTAGGAAGAAAAGTTCTTAGTTAAGGTCTACTATGGAAGATACACTGAAGAATCCCAAATTACCTGGATGGGATGTATCCACCAAGGATGGATACTACTCTTTGAGGAATATGGACCAGAGGATATTAGGGTGAGTTTGTGGTATATGGTTTTCATGTCAATGATTATTACTACATATCCAATGTGGATAAAAGTCAAAACCCCTATAGTTCAAACGGGTTCGAGCCTACACCTATATTGGACCTATGATGGATTATCAATAAAGGGGTATGAACCATTGATATGGATACATGTATGTGAAGATATACACTAAATATGAGAACCATATCAATTAAAGATGATGATTTTTATTAAGGACTATCTATCGAGATAGATATTTGTTAATGTGGATGTCATAATCATCACTAACCTATAATACCATTTGAGTCATGTTTCATGTGTGAAACAATGAAATGGAAGATCTATAAAACCACAAAATTTCATTCATCTATATGTAGACAAGGTCGGGGCCATGGAAGTGGTAAAGGTATTTGATGTTCCCATCCCTCATGTTGCTTTTATGCCCTGGGACTGGGACTTATTCACTTATGCAAATACGGCCCTTCATAAAGTTTAGGGGGATTACTCTAAAAGGGGTTCCCCTATATCAATGTCATAGAATAGAAGAGGGGAAAAGGCATTGGACCTTATCAAATGTAAAATCACATGTCTTTCATCATTAGTAGGCATGGGGAGGTACCTAGTAATACCACCTTGGTAGGGATCCTCTTTTACATGGGAATTTATAATCAAGAACACTTGGAGGATCCAACATATTAGATAGGAAAAATGTTGGAAGTCCATTACCATGGGGATTTATAATCGAGAGGAAACACTAATGTATCTCATGATGCTGTTATACATATTTGGAGGTTATGGGGAAGTAATCATCTTGGCCCCTCTTAGATGAGAGACATATGGGAGGAGGTTACATGATATTGGTGGCATGAAAAGGGGCCCAACATGTTTCTTGTGTAGGTTATTTTTTGTTGAGAAGAAGGTGGCTCGTGTATGTTTTTCCAGGGTAATCCGGTGGTGGATTGTACCCGTGAGGGTTGGGAAAGTAGAATGAATATCATTCCAGGTTCAGTTGAGCTAAATGTTCTATTAGGAGATGAACATACATGAAAAAACAACTATTAAAGGCCTTTATCTAGGTTCTATGGGTCTCCATAATAAGTTTTTAAGGATGGAAAGTCATGATTTGTGCTTGAGATGATGGAATATCTCTATTATGGTTGTACTAGGGGAGATGTCTTGTGTTAGTGTGGTGTGTTTGAAATATTAGGGTAAATAAAATATCACTATACACTTTAATTTTCTTCTAATTCAAAGCCTAAGACCCTACCAGAAGGTCTGGGGGATTGGGAAAATGATTTTGTTGAGTATAACTTTGAGGTTTCTTAGAGCCTTCCATTAATTACATAATTTTATCCTAAGGGTCTTGTTTATAGGAATTTTCAAGACCATGGGTGAACTTAGTTAACTCGAGTAATTTTTCTGTTCTAGTAATCATGTAGGTGTAGCTTGTGTGAGCCTCTTGGGAACACCATTTTGGGCCCTACATAATGTCTCTAGCAATGATGATGGACCTATGCCGTGATATTGGAATGCAGGTTGGACCTACATAGTAATGCTTTTTAGGCCTTTCATGGTATGAACTTAGCAAACAAATGTGATCCTTAATGTACTTATCATCACTTTTTATTGGCGTAATTATAAATTTTATCATGGAAAAATGTGGCTTTTGAAAAAAATACCTCCATCGGGATTGGATCTGATCTGAAAAAAATCGACTGATCCAGAGTTAAGGAAATATAGATTCCAATGGGTTTATCATTTTCTGGCCTCTACATGTTAATGAACATTCATTCTTGGTATTTACAACATGACTAGAGTACTACACAATAGAGGCATAAATATATGGTCCATGCAGTTATGTCATGTAGGTCTTCCATGATGGTGGGTCACACAGGTTCCTCATATGGCAGTTTCATGAAGTTATATCATACAAGTGTTTACGTTCCTATAAATTGGGTTTATTCCCCTAATGTTTCTCCTTGTAACCTTTTTACGACTATTCTTATCACGCTAGTGATCTCCTCATTCTCTTCTACCAACTAAATATCCAATCAAATTGAAATTTTATTTCATTATCAATATGATTCATGCACCATGGTGAGTGATCTACATGAGGTGACCTAGTGAGTGACCTATGTGAGGTCACTAGGGCAAGTGAACTATACGGGGTCACTTGGGTGATTAACATGTGTGAGGCCCCTATGTTCCCAAATTTCTAAATTTCCATAAAAAATAAAAACCAAGACATTACTACCAATGAGAATATTGGTTCATCCCTAAAAATTCCATATGTATGCCCCTAAGGTTAGAGTTTCTGAGGAACATGTAGGTAATCGTATTAATGAGATGACAGTCATCATCTATCTAGATTACTACTATGCACGTGACACCACTCTCTCAGATTTCAAAAAACATTTGAAGAAGTATCATCTTGTGTACCCTGAGAGTAATTATCTTCTACTCTACATTCATGGGATTCTAAATGGAATACTAATCCCAATGTTGAAGAATTACCTTCGACTCTCTGAGTTACAATAACACTTGAATTTTAACACTTCCAACATCTCATCCTAGGTATTGTATATCAATGAGGGTACATCACCCAAAGCATGTTTCATGAATCATATTAGTCGTCTCCATATTTAAATCCTATAATCCAGTGTTAAAGCTTCTATTCAACACTTCCATCATTCAAGATTCGAAGATAGACTAATTAAAATGCTATAAGGAATACTGGGACCTTCACCCTATATGAGGATTCAAATAAGAGTGGATGTGGATGCACTGGGTGTTCTATAATTGTGATGATTTTGAAACCATGTTTTAGGTAGTTAGAATTTATAAGGTTTTTTTGGTGGACCAACCATATGGGTACAATAATCTAGATATTATCCTTAAGCTATTAAGATGATGAAGAAAACAAACCAACACATTATGTATAATGCATAGTGAAGTTGGCATCATCTTGTGGTATTATTAAATGATCTCAAGTTTAACCATTATTGGAGAGATATAGGATGAGTTCATCCTCCTAAAATCCATCTACGGCGATCCTAAAGAATCAGTATTCAGTCTTATGAGATACTGAATATAGTGTCTGATTTTATGTAATTAAACGCTCATAAAAGGGTGGGATTTCATTTTGAGTCACATAAAAACTCTTTCTTAGAGACCATGTGGGATGGTCCAACATGAAAATTCCATGTGGGATTTCCCATAATGGAAAAGCGGGGAATTTCTGGTAAAATTCAGGCCCATATTAGAGCATTTCTCTTAAATCCTATGTAGGTATATAGTCACATCAGACATAACCATGAATACACATCCTACTAGATTCCTATAGATGTGATTAATCACATGTATGCTTTTGTTTTATTAATGGAATAGTGTTGTATGGTTGGAGACACTTTTCCTAGAATTGAAGCTCATTGAGGGTAGGAACATTAGATTTGGTAACACACATCTTGGTGAAGATTCATCGGTTCTTATTGAGTTTTCAAATGGTTAAGTCGCATTTCAAAATTTCAGGGACATTCCAATTACCGTGTCATTGGATTTATACACATCATTTTTCTAATGTTGTGTCCAGTGTGTAACAATTGGGTACCAGTGACTACACAAAAACCCTGCCTTAACATGGTCGTCAGGTCCTAGACCACCCGATACCACTAGTAGCCACCGCAGACACAAGTTCCCCACCCTGGGGCCCACCCACATACCTAAACGATTCATCTAACTATTGAAAGTCCCCACATGCCAAAACCTTTCCTTTCCATTGTGCTTTGTCCTCACTCACACACACCCTTGGAAACATCTCAGAAGGTCCCCTATCATGATCACTACTCTAGGCCAAGCATGCTTAACTGTGGAGTTCTAATCAGGTATGCTCCTAAAAAAGAAGTTGTACCTTGTTGACACAAGTCAGATCATTTATCCATTTAACCCTTTATCATTTTGGGGTGTTACAATCACCCCTCCCCCCCGTTAGAGAACAACGTCCTCATTGTGCGCCCTACATCTCAACCTAGGAAGTGAACTGCACTTAAGGATGGGTACCACCTATACTACCAAATATAACGACTGGGCCAACATACAGCACATACACCCCACATTAATAAGGCCATTGGGTCCTATCCCACTGGGTACCACCAGTTGCCCCCGCAGACACGTGGTCTACAAACTAGGGCCCACCCAGATGCCTGAATGAGTCATTTGACTAATGACAGCCCCCATAGGCCAACACTTGTCCTTTCCAGCGTGCTTTGTCCTCACTCACACACAACCTGGGAAAATTCCCAGATGGTCACCTATCTTGTTCACTACTCTAGGACAAGCACTCTTAACTAGAGAGTTCAAATCACGTAGGCTCCTAAAAAGGAATGGTCGTCTTGTTGACATGAGTCATTTCATTTTTCCATTTAACCCTTTATCATTTTGCGATGATACACAATGGAAACAATGTTATGTGAGGTTGGATTCAACCATTTTTTCAAGCTATATCTATCATCTACCCATGTGTTTAATCTACGGTGATTCCTTGGAGAAACTAAATCCATTTAAAGTATTAAACTTCATTATATATGGTGAACCACTCACTGGGATATTCATCAATGGTGGAAAAGTTAGAGATGAAAAGAAATTGTATATGATTACCTTCAAGATGGTGTGTTAGCTTCCTGAATTGATGGAGAGGTTATTTTTGAAGACAATTCTTATAATATTTTTTCATGTAAATTTAGGTCCCTACAGCAGCAACCCATGGTCCCTCACGTGAATGTTCAATCAGAGTGGAACCCAATGGTGTCCTGACATCTCTAGGTTCTCACAAATGTGGATGTAAAACAAAAGGTAATCCAACATTCATTGTGGATTGAATAACCTATATTTATCAATTTATATACTAAATCTTGGGTAAAATTATAACCTCAAGGGAAATTTCAAAAGACTATATCAATATTAGGTGTTATAACAATGGATGGGTATGTAATGTGTGGTACAAAAGCTCTACCCTCTCTAGAGGGTGATATTAGTGAATCCTCGAGCTCTTCCAAGAAACATGATGGATGGTATAATCTTCTAATATGGAAAAAGGATGTTTCATACAAGTATGTGACTAGACTTTCAATCCTCCATCATCAAAAGGAAACTCAACCTTCAGTTTCCCATCCTTATATTACGTTGCAGTGAGATGGGAAGCTACTAAAATCGAACAGTGTTGAGTGAAATTGATAGAAAAATATATCAACCTCATATTACATGTGATTAGAGGTGGCTCAATTTTTATAGAAAAAAACTTTTTATACCAAGTATCTATAGACACTCATTCATGTTGGATTTGACATTCCACAGACTGGGGATGATCAATCCCCACCAGTCCAATACATTTATCTGAACCCTATTATGGTGGGAACACACATTGGTGATTTGGAGATGATAGTTTATTCTACTAAGGATCAGATCCCTACTATGTGTTGAGTAGACGATATGATGATTTAGTGGTCAACAATGGGGTTGATGAATAGTCCACGGATTATTGGGATGTATTCATCAATCCTCATAATGTATGTTTTTTCCTTCTCATGTTTCATCCCTTGTTTTCTGAATAAAATTTTCATATTAAGTGATGTGTGTCCTTGAATAGCATTGGGTGGATTGAGTATCAGCCATGATCCCCTCACTAAAATATGCCTCCAATGGTTTCCCTATCAGGACTAAGAGATCAACTCATAAATTGAGGGAGTTATCCATAGGCTTAAGGATAATGTAAGAGGAGAAGGTAAGATGATATTCTTTACTACCACTTCCAATAGCTATATTTTATGAGGAATATTCTTTCATTCCATAAAAAAGGTAAGGGATAATGATAAATATTTTCCCAACCATTGTGTATGATATTATAAGGAAATGTTTTCATGACATCATTCACTTTTGATTCATCTGGAATACATGTCTCATCAAACATGTGGGTTAATGTATCCACTCCATCTCCCCTTTCTAGGGGCATAGATATGGCCCTTAGATAACTGAGGAATACATTATAGATGAAAATAATATTCCTTTTAGAGATTACATCCCCTTGATAGGTGATGTTTCAAGTACAAAGACCATATATTCTTCTATAAATATAGATAGTGAATAGAATAATGGTAATGTCAAATTCATTCGATACAATGTCATATACCAATCATATACTACCCTTCATTGTGATACATTGATATGTAGTATAAATTGGAGGACACTATAACTACCATTGCTGGTCTTTTCACCTCTCTAGAAGTAGGTAACATGGACCCTAGAGAAATCAATAAAGGTGATAATGATAACCTTGACATGGAAGGGCGCAAAAGTTTTGTCAATGCTAAATGTACAATGGATGCTACTGGTGGGAGATCCTATTTGGGTTTTAATCCCATCATCTCAAAAACCCTTTCTGGCGAGGAAGCTATGACATTTGACATGCCATATAAAGAAGTAATGGAATAAATTCATATATATATTGATATTACCATTTCTATGGAGGATGTTTTTGGAATTTTTTAAGAATTTACATGGTCATGAGTTTAATTTTTTAGTTTTTTCTCCCTTGGATTACCTTATTAAGTCAAAATCATTGAATAAATGATCTTTATTGGTGCATCTTTGTATATAGAAAACATTTTAAATGTGATCCCTAACCAGTGAATAAAGACCCTTCCATATCATATTGAAAGGGGAATGACATTCGAGGCACAAAATATTTGAGATTTTTTATACCACTCTATCTCAGGAAATGAGAGAACTCATGAGAGTTTTCCCTAGTAAGAAAATTGGGTTTACACTACTGAGGCTAGGGATTCGTGGGAGGAATCTAACCAAGAAACTAATCAATGAATGTGTGATTTTCATCATTTTTATTTATCCCCTTTCCTTTTATCTATCTATCATGAAATAATAATGACTAAATTTATTTTCCCTTCAGTTCCACAAGTCTTAATGGTTGAACTCGAAAGAGAGACCTGTGCCCCACCTCAACAAAATATACAATAGTATAGTGACCCTTCTCTAGGAAGGAAAAATATTGTAACTTACATATGTGAAACAATTCTTGACTACAAATCCCCTCCTAATACCATCTCCTGGATAATCCAAGTGGTGCATGATAAATTTTGGCCATGCTAATGGTTCATATGGAAGGACATCTAGGAGAAATTATCAAGGACACCCATGAGATATCTACGTTCAAAACTCCATCGTGTCTAGAACATGTTTTTAATGTAAGGGTATGAAGTATTTGACCATGGCATCGCCCAAAATACCATTAATGAGATTATTTTCCGTTAAGATAAAGATCAAGAGTCACAGAACCACCTTATCAATGAAATAATTCTCACCAAAGATGATGAAATTCGAGACGCATTATCCTAGGTGGAGAAAAATAAAATAAAGAAATAGGTGGAGGTAAAGAAATAGGTTGATGATAAATCCAAAAAAATTCCATGCCTCCAACAAAAATATGGAAACCCTCAGAGGTGAGCTCATACAACTACATCATTTACTGGAAGGGGTTCATGTTTGGGGGGCAGGGGGGATTATTTCCATTATAACCATGGTGGAGGATCTTTCCCTTGATAATGAGGTTAAGTCTCTTCTGTTGGCAAGGATTTGAAAATCCATTAATGATTATTGAGAGGCACTTTAATATAATAAGATTTATTTTGATGAAATTTTGTAAGACATGATAGAGAGAATTAAATTTTTTGACGATCCTCATACTTTTTCACCATGAATGAAAATACAATTTCCCTTAATAATCCATGTTTTCATCCATATTTTAATTTATAATTATAACTTAACATTGAATCTTGTTTTTAGATAAATTTCACCATTTCAATGTTTTGAAATCATGATGATAGGAATGTGAGGGTGGTATAATAATTTATTTTTTCCTAGTTCCTTGGACCTTGAGAGCATAGTTTTTCTATTTCTAGAATCATAAGATAGACCCTAATAATGTTTTTTCTTTTTGTGTCATTTACCATATTTTTATGTATTTTAAATATGAAAAAGACCTATTATGAATGATTTAACTTTTTCTTATGACAACCTTTATGGTTTTTCAGCCTAATAATTTTTGTTCCTTTGTCTTTTCATTACACACTTTTTCCTAAACCATGTGGATTTCAGGTCTATAGAGTTAAAAATAATCATTTATCTAGGGATCAATTTGTAGGTTTTCAACCTTTTATGTATTGTGTCTCCTTTCCCTGGCAGTTTAGTGTCTTCTATGATAGACTAATACAAATGGAATTTTAAGTCGAATTGTTTTGACCATAAATTATAAAATTATGTCCTTATTAGTGATTTTTGGATGAGAATCTTATGACATACTTCATATAAAAAAATGGTAATATTAAATCATGATTTTTTGATTTCTATATTTGAAACATGATACGAGAAAAATATATAGTGAATGACCACATAACATGTTCAAACAACTATTTACCACATGATATTGTTAGGGTTACCAATGATAGAATATGATTCTCCTAAGGATGATGGTTTATCTGGTAGACTATCCATTTGGGAGAATCTTATGAAAAGATAGACTATGGAATATAAATGCATAGTTAAAAAAATGGTGCTCTCAAGAATCAAATATTCTATTTTTGATGGTCAGGGAATATGTGTGGATCTGGATTTCCCAAGAACATGAGTGTGATTTGTGAATGGAATATTTCTAATAATGAAGGGATTATATGGGTTATCATAGTACATGAATGAAAAACTGATCCTATATAATTTTTTTGTATGCAAAAGTGGGGGATTTCTATTTTGACCATAAAATTATAAAGGAGTTGTCTAGAGAGAACTATAGAACACCCTACTAAGATCATGGTTTTTTTCCATGAATGGAAGAACACAACTATTTATGATGTTATAAAATTTGGTCCTAAAATGGATAATTTAAGCATCACTATGTGTCGTGATGGATTTGGGATCATGTTATACATTTTTCTTTTGTATTATTTCAGGGATGACCAACATAAAGAGAAATAAATCCTCCCTAAAAAGGTTTGAAGAATTATGTATCTTAATGTTATGAGGCCAGGATGTGGACCATCTCGTTTGATGTATTATTGAAAATAAAACTGAGTGATAATGTTTATGTTCATATATATTTGATCAAGAGATTAGTGATTTAAAGTTTCATGGTGATATGACCAAGAATGTTCCATTATTTTTAGGTGTGAAGGGGTAATCTTGTATGCTATAATTTGGGGATATATGGATCCAAGAAGTTAAATGGGAAAACTATGAAAGGAATGACTGAGGAATTTGTTTGAATAATAGTTTCTAGAATAACTATTTTGTGGATTATATTGACAGATGTGTTTTCTCCTAAGTATGAATGTTCCTATTATTGAAAATACTTTTGATGGTGACTTATGAAAATAAAAATGGTGTATTATCAATGAATAGTCGAACAATGACATAATATAGTTGACAATACTTATTGTGGTGACCTATGAAAATATAAACCGAGGCATATTAACTCATAGTCGAAATGAATTATTTCTCTATGAATTGGAAATTATGTTACTGATGGTAAAAAAAATTATGGAGATTTAGATTTCCCAATTCACACAGTTTGGTTAGTGTAAGGAAGATTACTGAGTATGGAAGGAGCATTTCATATAGATATCACCCAAGAATGGGGAGAAAGATTTCCCACACAGCCCTAGTCCGTATTTATATAATATTTGTTTTTTATGGGTGGGACCATGATATAGGATCTGGGTGTCTCTATGTATCTCATAAAATCAATAATCAAGCCATATGTTATTATAGAATAAATTACCCACATTAACTGAATTCTTATATAGAGAAAGCCCATCCACTTTGAATATGGTCTAAATAGCAACATCCGAACCTATAATAGACCCAACTATAAAGACCTAGATCATATACAGGAGTCTGGCTTAATTATTGTATTACATATAGATTGCGATGTAAGATCTAGGAATAACTACGTATCTTTCAAATCGAGAATCAAGCCACACATTCTTCTAGAATTTATAGTGTGCATGAATTTCTTTACCATATCATATTTATTCATGTACTATTTTTAGATAAGATATGGTACTATTTCAATACTATATGATTTGGTGGCATATGATTATAAGGTCTAGTGATCCAAGGATAAATGTTTAAAAAATATAAAATTTTTAATAGGATTTCCACATCATTTTTTCTGAAAGAGAAGAATCACTCATAAAAGGGTTCATCAATCAAACATTTGAGGGAACCATTGAGCATATAGTGGTGGATTTACCATAGGTGAGACTTAATATTAGTCAGTGTGGGTCAAATGAAAAATATCAATCATAGGATGTAACTGAATAAAATAATTTAATTAAAAACATTGTTGACACAGTGGCTGGAAGTCATTAAAAATATTTTTATTGAAAATTTACAAGGTCAACTGAAAAACCCTGGAATCATTGGAGAACCATTGGAGAGAGATTTTAGTATTATATCTCATGCGATGGGGATAGATCATGGATCTATGTCTAACAACCATCGTATTCGAATGATCTTACCAATGACAATGATGCACATACTATTCTTCTTCATCGAATGATTCAAATCAAACTAGGGATTCTTATCAAGATTTTATGTTTCTGTTCTTGAATTAACTAATTAATAAACTCCATTGATGTAATATATTGATACATGGTTCAATCATGTTTGTGTGATGGGTCATATTTATGGGTTTATTAGGATTAGATTATAGAAAAATGTTTTTTTTCATTTACCATTCTAATGATGAAAAACCCAGATCCACACGAACATCATTCAATGTTCATAACTCTCGATTGGTGTGATTTTCTCTTTTGATTTACATCATTCCCTGTTGTTATTCATTGTCAACTCACACTTTGAAACCCTTTTTGTCTGATCAATCATTGATCCCTCGATTCTTGGCACAATGATCTAAAACTATAGATATGGGATTACTACTATGTGATAGAGTTGAAACAGTGATGGAGACAATACGATCTTGTCTGAAGAGTTGTCTAGTATGAATATGGAATAGAAACAGGTGGATGTTCGGTACAGGTGAAGTGCGGTAGTAGGAAAAGGCTTCTGCCAGTCTAACGAGGTGGAAACATTAGGAGCCCAGGTTGGTGGCGGTCAGTAGGGTAAGAGAACGCAACGTTGGAAAAATATGATGTGGAAGCTTCGGTGGTGTAGGATGTGGGTATGTAGAAACGACAGTGGTTGCACTAGTGGGATGATCAAGTAATACATGGTGGTGTGCTTCATTGAACATAGGCCGATCCAAGCGGGCTGAGGAATAGCAGGCCGAGTTGGGCTAGGTGGGCTGGGCCATGAATGGTGTTGGACATGGTTAAGACTTAGGGTCACTGGGAAGAAGGTGTCCATGTTCGGCCATGACTGTCGATCATGAGGAAAAACAACTTGAACTGTTGTAAGGCGTAGTGACAACAATGGTCGACTGTGATAGTAGACTATTAAGGACGGCCACATGTGTAGTAACTATGCAGTTGATCCATGTGATATGTCGACCAACCACAGATGTTGGTTCACCTGACCTAGTATGCTTTCGGGGAATATCACTGAAACCAGCATATCTATTTAATAGATCACCCAATCGATGAGTTGTATGTGGTGTTGTGTCCCTAGAATTGAGATGTTTATTTTGGCCAAGCAGTGAGTTTTTATTTTTTTACCAGTATAGTTTGATAGTGTTTCCTTTTTTATTTTCTTGAGGGTTCACTATGGTGTTACATATAGATCACTAGATTTTAATATCCTCTAGAGGCCGATTCTCAGATAGAGTTTGGTATCCCTCCCTGAGAAGATATTTTGATCATCTATCACCCCTAATGGAGACAATGGAATCATGTATCCTCCTTACACAGGGTTCTAATTCTCCATCAAGCGTGTTGCATTGATAGGGCCATTGGTATCCCCTAGTGTGTCGGGCCATGCTCCCTTACATATTGATTTGATGAGGATTGGTTACGTGGTATCCCCTATTGAGTCTGGGAGCGATACATGGTGCCCCTTATTCAGTACTAGGCATGAAACCCTCTTTATTTATCATATTCTTCCTTGACCAATACTTTCTCATTTGGGTAGGGACCAAATGAGAAAGGCCTCTTTGTGGTTTTCATCAATGATATCATGGCTCAAGGATAAATTTCTCCTAGAACAAGTGTTCCTTGAGAATTATATTGTGGGTGGTAGTTGATGGTGACCACCTTATAGTTTAATGTCTCTCATGATCATATATGTATATTATTGTTATATGTGTGGGAGACATATATCTATGTAGTGTTGAATGTAATTTCCTTTTTGATATTCCTATTCGGTATTTCTCTTTGGTGTTTCTTTTTGGTAATACTTTTTGGTAATTATTTGTGGTTTCAAGGTGTCGTAATGAGTATTTTTATACTCTCCCTTGGACATGCTTTTCCTGAATGTGTTGTGTCTTGTGAAAATGATCACCCTTTTTATAGGGTCCTAGGAGGACCAGGATTAGCACTAAATGATTCTTTGTGATACCGAATAGACAAATGTGTGCTCCTGTATCATTTAGACAACAGTCCCAGTATCTTAACATCCATGTTGGAATTGTGTTACAAACTCCTTTTGGGGGAATTTTTTTGTCATGGTTTACTTTTTTGTATGTTCACAATCACACTCGATTGTGGAATCTTATTGGTATTCATGCAATGTTTACATAGTGTATTTTTACATTTCATCATTTTTTTTGGATTGGAGATGTGTTCATGTGTACATGTACATTGGATAATTCATTCCATTTGTGGGATATTCCTACTCGGTGCCAGTCACCGTCCCCTGGCCAATTAGATGTAGAATTGGGGTAGTCACAACATAGGCCCCTATGGAATGGGTCATGATAGAACGGTATCAAAGTAGGTACAGTCTACATTAGTAATGAGGGTCTATGATATTTATTTGGGAAAATAGTTTTAAGTATTTTGAGATTGAATTTCAGGCTAGAGACTCCAATGTTGGTGCGGCGGTTGATGTATCTATACACCAAGACTCTTAATACTATATTTTTAACTTGTACTTGAAAATGTTGGTGGTAGTAAAGTATAATGTCATGTGACACATATAAGAATGGTTCTATTTTACATGTGCTTCTTTATGTAGCTCTAATGATATAATTTATTGACTTTGAAACATCTTTTTTTATCATAGGATGCCCCCACATAGATAGTCGGCCAAGATTACACTGTGTGATTGTGGGGATGATCTGCCTAGTGGCAAGCCATTAGTATAGGGGCATATACCAGAGATATAACCTTAGGGCCATATACCAGATATACAACATGTCTTTGAGTAGAAACTACTACCAACAAATCCATCTGAAGATGCATCCAGGATGAGTGTGTTATAAGAGTATCATAAGTATATACCTCCAAGGTTTTAGGGTGATCCAGACCACCAGATTCCCAAGGATTGACTAGAGGCATTCAACCATGTTTTCCTCTTTATGAGTTCATATTCCTATCAGATGAAAGTCTCTTCCGTGAGTATCCTTCAATAATTTTCAGGTTGATGGTGGGGCTTAGTGACTTTGTCACATGATGAGAAACTCTCTCATAGAGAGCATTTGAGCATCTCTCTGTATAAGAGATTTCCTCAGACATGTAACAATTAGTACCCATAATAGAGCATCTATATCTGTATAGGGGAAGTATGACCGTGGTAGAGTATTCAAAAAATTTTAAAGACCAATCACGTTACTCCATGGATAGGGTATAAGATGTGTTCTTCAAGGATCATACCTTCGAGTTGGGCTTACGCTGGTACATTAGGGAATTAGTGGTATCCCATATCATTTATACCTATGTTGGGGTACTTGAGTTAGCCCTTAAAGTGGAGAGTTTTCTTACAGAGCTGAAATCAGTAGTAGAAGCTAGTAGTGGGGACCAGGTAGGTAAGACCACAATAGCAGGTTGTCAATTATAGTCATAGGGATTAAAGTTGGTCGATAACTTTTGGGGGTGATTCCCCGACATGGGTTCAGTGGTGTAGGGCCCATAGGGCGACTTGAATCAGCCCCAGAACAGACAGTTATACTCATGCAATGGTGAGGGATATCTAGAATGAGATTGTTGGACCTTGTATATAGCTGATTGAGAGATGGTCAAGGGACTGCTAATGTAAAGGGAAAGAGTGGAATATGATGGTCTCTAGTTTTCAGGATATGGCAGAGGGGCGGGTGGGGTAGTAGGATGTTGTTTAATGTTTCACCAATTACCACCACCAACACCTGGTAGTCCATTCCAGGCTTAGAGAGTTGGTGGACAGGGATGAGACCAGCTGCAAGCAATAGAGTATTATGACCCTATAGCTCCAGCGATAATATGAGGTATGATCTTTTTCATTTCCAACATAGCTATAGTTTTTATAGGTATATGTTCTAGTTATTCCATTATTTCCGTGAACCTTGTTCAAGACTCAATGATTCTCTTTGAACCGTTGAATCCAACATTATTCTTGGACATTATTACGGGATGAGATGCTATGATCTCACACTAGTGATGATAGTGTGACCATACTCTTGGAGGTGAGAGATTTGGTTGGAATATCATGGTAGTGGAATTGAGGCCTTACAACTTCATTCTTGGTATATAATGGTTATCCACAGTTCATGCTCATATTGATTATTTTAGGAACATAGTGTGGTGTGTCCCCAATGACGGAACATGGTTTTCCTATATAAGTGAAAAAATACAGTCAGGGTAGGATGCACTCACACATTAGAGGGTGAAACTATTTACACAACAGTTCGTTAGCCTCACCCTCACTGTAGTGGATGATATGAGTACTCAGTTACCTGTAGTGGTGGTGGAGTATAAGGATGTATTCCTTGAATATGTTTTAGGTTTACCTCCCAATAGAGAGATATAATTTTTCATTAATCCAAACCTAAGTATGGAACTGATATTTACTCCTGCATATCGGATGGCTCCAATAGAGCTTCATGAGCTGAGGATAATGTTGGAGGAGTTGCAGAGAAAGGGCATCATGAGGCCTAATGTTTCACCCTAGTTAGACACTATTTGGTTTTCTAAGAATCAATATAGGATCTTGAGGATATGTGTGGAATACTAGCATGTAAGATCGGTGACTATGAATAATAGTTATCACATATTAAGGATTGGAGACCACATTGATTAGTTGAAAGTGGCGCGATGGTTCTCGAAGATCAACCTCTGATTATGCTATTCTAGTTGTGAGTATGGGATGAGGATATACCGAATACAACCCTCAGATGTCGTTATGGTTACAATGAGTAATTTTTGATACTATATAGAATGATGAGCACACTCGAAGTATTCATGGGACACATGAACCAGATCATTCATTCTAACGTATACTGGTTTGTGGTTTTGTTTCCTTGATGACATCCTAGTATACACAGTGTCCAAGGAAAAGCAAAAAAAAACTTGAGGATGGTCCTAGAATCACTCCGAGAGAAACAACAATATAGGATTCTATCTAAGTCTCAGTTATGGATTTGAGAGGCCCATTTTCTATGACACGTCATCTCAGAGGATAGAGTAGATGTGGATACAGTGAAGGTTGAGTAGTGTTTTTTTGAGATCCACCCAAGAGTATTACCGAGGTGAAATTCTTCCTTGGATTAGTAGGCACAATCAGAGTTTTTTAAAAGAATTATTTAGAGTGTAATCACCCTTGATATATTTAACATTAAAGGAACATCCTTTTATGTGGATATAAAGGTGATACTAGTGATTTCCAAAGCTGAGTCCCAGGTTGGAGAGTGATCCCATCCTGAAGATACTAAAGGAAGGTTTCAATTATATGGTTTTATATGATGCATTAGGGACTAGGATTGGAAATGTTCTATGGTAGAGGCAAGAAGTTATTTCTTTCGGTTCACGCCATTTGAGACCAAATTAGTTGAACCATGAAACCCATGATATTGAGTTTTCAGTAGTATTCATCGCATTGAATATGTGGAAACACTAATTTATAGGAAAGAGGTTTATCATATAATATGATAACAAGATTCTCATGTATATCTTATATCATAAGGATATAGAATTGAGATAGAGGTGATGACTAGAGTTTTTGTAGGACTATGACTATGAGATTATTTGTACATCTGTGATGCGGAACATGGTGGTAGATGCTCTCAGTAAAAGATATATCTATCCATTGTTGAATGATGAGTTAGTTCAGCTGGCCTTGATGAAGATATCCATTTTGGATGAAGATGGGTAATGTTACCTACATTCGATGGTTTTCACCCCACCTCTCTTACAGTGAGTCTGGTAGGCACAACTTGGTGATATCGATTTCAATATCATATGTGCTCAGATGTCCATAGTGAATATTTTTTTGGACATTCAATAGGTGGGGAGAAATTCATTCTTTTCATAAGACATATAGTAGTACCACTGACCTTACTGACTGAATAAAAATTAAATTATTATTTTCAAACACATTTAGGAGAAGTGAGAAACCAATATCCACTTTAAGGGAATGTGATAAACCATACAAGATAACAACAGACACCAACCACAATCCAAGATCATGCAATCAAATGAAAAGAACATACCAACATAACCTCTAAAAATCATAATATCCATATTTTTCCCCATAACTAAAACAGGAGTCCTCCTCCACAGTAGAGGATTACCATTCATAAGGTGGATTATAACTCCTCAAGTGACTATCACCTTGGTCCTAACTCCTCATTTGATCCAGTAAGAGTTTCCCTAGATAGGATTTCATAGAGAAGATGTCTTTTCTAAAAGAAACTATCACCCCACAATCACATTTATATGATTCTCTAGTATTCACTGGTTTTGGCGGGTAAGAGTAGTCCTTCCTTGTTCTTTGTCTTGGAGTAGAAGACCACACACTTCAATCCTCATTCTTCCTCTGTTCCCCACCTCGTATAATATCATTGTAGGACCAGTTGGCCAAACCACTCACATTTTCTTTATTACCCCTATAAATAATCTCCCTCTTTCCAAAGAGATTCTTCAAAATAGATTTCGTCCTTCCCTTTTCATTCCCCCTTATCTATTCAGGAGTGTTGCATTAAATCATTGAAAGACACCTTTACACAAATCAATTACCCTTAATAGTTTTCTTTCCCTCACCCTCAACTGGTACCGTTACGTAATCTTCTTTGTACTACAGTTTGTTGATATCCAGAGTAGGAGGATCTTCCATAACCATAGATCCGTCCTCATGACCCCAATCTTCATCAATGTTGTTTTACTTGTATCCCCTATAAGCATAACCAGATTCCTTAGGATCATTTTTCAATCCTACTTCTTTGAAACCATAAAACCTATTTCTCGATTGAAGCATAGGCCTGCCCGAAGGAACTGGACCCCAAACATCCCTAGTTCTAACTGGACTGGCATCTTCCAAATTAGATATGACCCCATCTCCTTCCACCAGCTTCTCCCTAACCTCCGCTACACTATTCCTAGGTTGTTCCCCCTGATCCTCAATATGAATTGAGTCAGCATCCATTTGTAAACAAAACCTAGAAGGTCCCTCCATATCCTACCCCATCATTCTAAACACTTCGGACACCTTCATAGTAGCTTGGTTCATTGTAGATTCTATCAAATTGGGAACATGAACACTCATATAAGCCACATTGTAAACATCCTCCAAGACTTCTTGCTCTAAAGGACATGATGAATGAGATCCCCCAACATAGCCATCTAAGCCAGGTTTCATCTATTCCGAACCCTCCACTCAGTAAACCACAAAAGTTTTGACCTTTGAAACATCCTTCCTTCTTACCGAATCCTAGGATTATCGACGGCGAAACTCCAACCCCTGGGTTGGGGGACCCCATCAGCAAACTTTCGAAGAGTGTCCCAGACGATTTCATGTCGAACAAAAGTCGGTCCAATTCTTTTTAACCACTCGTCGCTTGCACCTGTATTCCTCGCCAATAGTGATCTAGGGAAATTTGAAAGGAAACTGAGATGCGTCGACTTATTCCCTGTCCTGAGGATTGGCCCGATGGCACACTGCCTCAGTATGGCTATCAGATCTTAAAAAACAACCAATGAGGTTACCCAATATTCTGATAACAGATTTAATTTAAAAGGGTAACAAAAGATTTGGGAATCATACCGAAACCACCGCAGAGGTCGAATCACGTTTCATATGGTCGTTGAAGGACCAGTGTAGGAGGAAGAAGTGAATCCCATTAAGATTACGAGGGGCCCTCGACCAGGCTTTGATGAGGTCCACCTTCGATTCAAAGAGAATCATGATATAATGGATGTCAAGCTAGCCAACGGTTTCCCTTTCATAAAGATCCCATGAGGTGAAGATGAATATGTCATGTCCAATGATAGAATGTCTCCCCTACTAAAATTGAGCAATCAATGTTAGGCTTAGTAGATATGAGTTTTATGTGAACTCAGAAGTCAAAATCAGAAGGTTTAGAAGCCCGTCAAGATGATTCGGGACTTTAGGGATTAACGACGATTTCAAAATGGTGGGACGAAAATTAGTGTTGGAGAAGGGGCAGAATGAGGAACCTGCTCTCCCGAGGGATGATGATGGCCCTTCCCACTCCAAGGGGGGGGGGGAGATCCTGAGTTATGGTTATCATCATCACCAACTGGAAGAGAGCATCATGAGGGTTCTGCTCGCCTCCTTACCCATACTCATACCAGTGGAATTACATGAGGAGGATTTATGGGTGTTTTATATGTCTTGTTTTCTAGTACATCTAGGTGTGGAGAAGTTCTACCAATACCTATTATGACCTTTTTGTTGGACAAGAAAGAAGAATTGAGTTTTAGTGCTTGTTTCTTAATGCATTATTTGTCATCAAATGAAGGATGATAACCTGATTCTAGAGTATTTAGATCAACCATTCCAAGTTCCTTAATAGAAGTGGGATGGTATATTGATGGAATTCTTGAAGGGTTTACCACATTGGTCTATGGGACAAAATTACATCTGGGTGATCATTGACTAACTCACCGTATCATCTTATATCATATCCATCCGAGAGTGTAGTGCATTAGAGAGAATGTGATGCCTATACATGTAAGAGATAGCTCAAATCCATGGATTCCCCTCAATTATAGTTTTAGAATGTGATGCTTTCTTTACATCCCTATTTTCAAAGGGATTAAAAGATGTGTTTTGAAACTAGTTATGCATGATCACATCATATCACCCATAGATGGATGACCAAACTGAGAGGACCATTTAGGTTCTAAGGTAAATGTCATGGGCATGCATGTTAGACTTTTTTCATTGATGGTAGGATCACATACCCCTGTAAGAGTTTGCATTCAACAATTGATGTCATTCCACCAGTGGTATGAAACCATTAGTGGGGTTGTAGGGGTAACCCTACAAGTCACCCCTTAGCTGGACTAACATAGGAGAGTCAGTACTCGTGGACTCAGAGTGGATGAAAGCTACTTTAGGGAGGGTGCATATCAACCAAGGGCATCATGTGTTTATTTGGGTTTTACGTTGATGAGGATTAGAAATATATGTTCGGGGCAGACAGCTTTATATGATCTTCATCACCCCTTTCCAAATACTTTATAGAGTTGGTGACTTGGCGTACTTCTTGGCTCTACCACCACAGTGAGATTGGGTACTTGCTGTCTTACACCTGTCATAGTTTATGATTTATGTACATGAACCATCACACACCGTTGAATGCGAAAAATTGAAAATTGAGGATGGTGCTAATTTTACTGAGTACCGGGTAGATACCGAGTATCGAGAGGAGATGTTCCTTCGTGGACAGTAGAGTCCTCTAGTTCACATTCGTTGGATATATGGTAATCTCCCAAAGAGAACATGCGAGTAATAGGCATGGATTTATGTCCATTAACCTCATCTTCTTTAGTAAACATTGTTTTTTTCAGTGCATAAATCCATATATTGTGGAGAATATAACATCTTGGATTTTTCTATGTACTATTTTTGGATATGATATGGTTTTATTTCAAGACCAGGTTCTAAGAAGGCGTGTGATTCTGAGGTATAGTGTTTGTATAATAAATGTTTGAAAAATACTTAAATTTTAAAAACATGTGCATGCAGTTTTTCTAAATACATTGAAATAACTCATCAATAGTCTCCCAGATCAAAAATCATAGGGCATCATTGTGATCAAAATGGTGGATTTACCCTAGGAAATACTTAACATTAGTTGGTGTGGGTCATGTATGAAAAAGGTGTCTTGGGACGTAACAAAATAAAATAATTTAATAAAAATTATTTGGTTGATGCAGTGGCGGAAAATCTTTAAAAAAATTGTTATGGAGATTTTTTGGGTTATATTCATAACCTTGGAAACCAATGAAAACCGTAGGAGAGATATTTGAGGATTCTCTCTATGAAGACAATGATGAATTGTGGATTGATGACCAATTCACCTAGGATATGAAGGATCTTACCTACAATAATGATGCTATGACTATTCTTCCTCATATATTGATATAAATCAATGATGGTCTTATTATCTTGATTTTATTTCCCAATTTTTGATTTCCCCAATAAATATAGACCAATTAATGAACAATTGTTTCTGTGGATTGTTCTTGTTAGCTGTATGGGTTATATTTTTGGGATTATCAGGATTGGATTCTTGAAAACTACATTATTCTATTTACCATTTTAATGACAGAAAAATATGGACACGAACATCGATCAAGTATTTTACCTCTCAATTATGGTTATTTTCTCCCTTTTTTTCTTACATTCTTCACGTGTTCTTCATTTTCTCCACACACTTTGAATCCTATTGTGAACGATTGATCTTTGAGACCTTTATTATTTTCACAAAATTGTGATATTGTAGATATAAGATCTGCATGATGCGATGGAGATATTACAAAAATGACAACGATGCAATTATTCTGGAACAACAGTCTGCCCAGGATTAGGTACAGTAGTAGGTAGCAGTTTGGTGAGAGTCCAGCACGACAGTAGGCAGATACTTCAGTCGGTCGGGTGATGTGATGATGTCGATAACCTAGGAAAATAGTGATTAGTTTAATAGGAGGCATTGTAAATGATGGAAGCATCGGCGGTGCCAGACATAGAGATGGTAGTGGTGCAGGATTAGTAGAAACAATGTCGGCAGGACTGGCAGAGGTGGGCATGAAGGTGATCCATGCGGGACACGACTGTAGTAAATAAAGTCTAGGAAGAGAGGGTAGAGTAGAGTGTGGCCATAAGGAGTGGGTGGGTACATGGTGGGGTGGTTCAGGTGGGACGGGTCAAGTCTGCTGGTTCGGACCAAAAATCAGTCATACCTGGGTTCACTGGGACAAAGGCAAACACATTCAACTACCGTGGTGTACCAGGAGTCATGAATACTAGAGTCTTTGTGAAGTAAAATGGCCACATGACTGATTTACACATTCATTCAATAGACTTACATGGTCCACCAAGGTGGTCGACTGTAGTGGTAGGTCTACAGTCTTAGGAAGGCATGTGATCTATTTCTCTCAAACATGATTATATCCTAAAACGATCACCAATTGATGAGCCGTATGTGGCGTTGAGACACTGAAATTGAAATGGTCATTTTGGGGTAAGTGGTGTGTTTTTAGTTTGTATGAGTATAGGTTGATATTTTTCCTTTGGTCCTTTCCTCTAAGACTTAGTATAGTATTTCATCCAAATAACTGGATTTTAATCACCTATATACACAGATTCATAGATAATTTTTAGTACCCCCCCCCCCTGAGACAGGAGTGAGATCCTCTATCACCCCTAGTGGAGTATGTGGAATCATGTAACCTCCTTGAGTAGGATGTTGATACTCCATCTAACAGACTATATTAGTAGCATCATTGGTATCTCCTAGTGTTTACGGTTGTAATCCCATACGTAGTGGGTTGACCTATGGTATTTGGTATCCCATAGTGAATCTAGTCCCAATCTACAGTGTCCCTCATTCAATTCTAGGTGTGATACCCTCTTTGTGTATTATAGTATTCCTTGACCAATATGATCTCATTTGGGTAGGGCCAAAATGAACTAGGCCTCTTCTTGAGTGTCTCCAATGATATCACATCTCCAAGAGTGAGTTTTCCTAAAACAAGAATTCTTTGAGGAGAATCCAATGGCTAGAAGTTGGTTGTGACCACCTAATTTTTTTGGTGTATATTTTTAGTATATATGGATATTATTTTTATATGTGATAAAGACATATTCCATTGTGGAGTTTAAAATACATTTTTTTTGTATTTATTTTTTGTATTGTTTGTGTCCTCAGGGTTTCGTTCTTAGTATTGTTATATATACACCTGCTTGGTATTTTACCACAACTGTTATGTCTTGTGTGGACAATCGACCTTTTTATGGTGTCGTTGGTGAACCATGACTAGATGTTTCATAGTGAGACTGGACATACCAAGGTGTATCATTGGTTCCTTGAGATACCATTCCCATCACTCTTTCTTCCTGGCAAGACTTGTGTTACAAAATAATTTTTGTGGGATTTTTGTTTTCCCTATTTATATCCTAGTACATTCATTGTCGTACTTTCTTATGGGATCATAGTGGTATGCATTTGTTTTTTACATTGTGGTTTTTGAATTTCAGAATTTTATTTCTTGGAGATGTGTGCATGTGTATAGTTACTTTGTATAATGCCTCCCATTTTTAGGATATGCCTACTCAGAGATATTCCCCATCCCATAGCCTATTGGAGGTGGTCTTGGGGTAGTCACAGAATGAGACCCTCTTGGATGGGTCATGGCATTTCAACCCTGAATTTTAACATCATATAGTTAATAAGTTTGGTGTACCTTTTTTGTTCCATGCATCCAAGATCACGATAACACTAACACGATTTAATACATCTCAATAATACGAATATTCCATTACCAAAACTCCTAAGCCCACATGATAGATGCTCGATGTGACAAATAATGCATAGAAAATATTTCTTTATCCACATAGTGGAGATTTAAGTAAAGGTCATCAGAATTTCTATCATGTGGTGGATTGAAGTGGATGTAGGATTTGGTCATCACTACATATCTTAGTGGAATATAAATCAATTCAGTTATAGTTCTTGGAAATCAGAAACATTAATGACATGTGAAACAAATGAAGGTGTATTATACCTTTTAATTTTTTGGATATGACTATAATTCATGTCAATAATGATTGAGATAAAACTTATCAAGCCATGGATGTTTTGAAATATGTCATAAGTGAAGAAGTAAATTGTAAAATATGATCTTGGGTATTATTGGATAAAGATAAAAGTTATGGGAAATTTATTCAATGAGTGATCATGGACCATTTTCAAAAATAAATTTCTCACATATTGTTATTGAGGCTTACAGGGATAGAGGATGTTTCTTATGAGTATGAATGTGCCAATGGTCGATAGACCTTTTGGGGTGATTTATAAACACCCAAACGAGGGAATTTCAACACATAATAAAATAAGAACATCCTATAGTCAAAATTCCCTTCTGAGGTTGACTTATGAAAATAGAAACTAGGACATATCAACGTAAAGTCAAAATAGAGGTTCCCCATGTATCAGACCTTCTATTACTAATTTCCAAGGAAATCATACAGAGATATGTATTCCATGATAAAAAAAAGTATGATATGTGTAAAGAATGTGCTTGAGAACCTAAAATATTTTTGGATTGTAATTGTCCATGGAGTGTGAATTCCCCTACATAGATATAGGTTTCCATGTAGTACATGTGGGATTTTATTTACAGCATGGCACGAAATAGGAAATATTTTGTAAGAATCGCTATGTATTTCATTGAGATAAGAATATAGACACATGTTTCTCTAATGGTGTTTTCATAGGATACTAGAACCAAGGGTTGTTTTCCGCTCAAGTATGGACTGAAATGTTATGCGGTTTTGCATCGTTCAACAAAGACATGAACTATTAATTTTTACATAACGTGGTAAATAATTCATTTACTGTTTAATGAATTATAACATGGATGTTAGGCCATTTAGTTTATATTATTACAACTCAAACTATGGTTTCTTGTAGTTTTAGGATGTATAACTGGGACGATATGTCATTCCATTTAATTTCATGTGATAATGATACTTTTGTGTGACTTTTAATGTCTTTCATACATAACCATATGTCATGTATTATATCATTATTAAATTGGGAAGTAGGTGTGGCATTTTCACTTTATGTTTTTCTTGAGAAATCGATCATTGTTAAGGGTCGTAACAGAATCTCCTTCCATCTAGATTGAGAAATAAGCTTCGTTGGAGTAGTATATATGTATTGTATAAGGTCCTCTCACATTATCTAATGATTTGGATGTTTATTCCCTGGTAAAATTGAGGTCTTGAGGACTAGTATCAGTTCTCCTTGGAGGAGAAACATGAGTTTTACTTTCTTATTCAAGGCCTATGATATCCAATTTCGGTGGATCTCCATGTGATTTAATGTTTGTTATCTTTTATCATCAAGTCACTCCAATTCATCGATCTATTTTTTTTGGATTATTATTCTACATATAAATGATCATAGATTGTAATGTCTATGGGGAAAATCTAACCTCAATGGGTAGGGATTCTTTTATTCCATATACCGATGAATATGAGGCCTCCTGTGTGGAGGTGTAGGTTGTAGCTTAGTAGGAACAGAAGGCATAAAATCCCTTTTTAGTACAATATTATTTATTTTTATCCACTATATTCTGAATTATATCTAATAAAGTCTTATTGAAGGGCTCTATTTACTCATTATTTGATGCATGATAGTGAGATGAATGGTGGTACATGATATTATCCTTTTTATATGGCTTCTCTAACTAAGCACAATTGAAATTGGTACCATTGTCCATCAGTATCACATAAGGGACACCAAATCTATTAATGATATTATATTTCATAAAGATGGAAATTATTTTGGTCTAGAACTCTTTGAGGGGTGTTGATTCAGCCTATTTATTGAAGAAATCAGTGGTTGTAGGATTGTATTTAAAAATCATAGTTGTATCAAGAAGATATGACTGTAAAAAATCAAATACCAATACAGAAAATGGACAAGAGTATTTTTATATAAATATAAACTCTATGGGATGAAGGATGAAGAGTTCATGTATGAGGAGGAAGGTAACATTTTGGTGAATTTTTTTAAATCAAGCATTATTGAAGTCCATAATTATCCAATCCAACATATCAGATAGGAATGCCTAAAAACTAGTTGGTGGGAACCATTTTCCTATTTATTCACTTCTTTCCGGATATATGTAGTCTTTTATACATAAATTCATCTGAGAATCACCTAAAAAATTCAACATCTTTAGAGGAATGTCTGGTGATTTGATATTTTAGAAAGAGTGATGTCGGTTTCTCACTATCAGATTTTATCTATTCTATCTTATTTTGAAAAGATAAATCCATTATGAAGGTAGTCAAAAAAGGTTATCATCAAGCCAGTTGTAGTTTCACAGGTCTGGGGATGGAATAAACCATGTTGATATCCACTTTTTTTACATGAGAAATAGGTATATCCATTCAGTGGTGAGAAATTCTTTTAATTGTTTCATCCTTGTCTAGATCTTATAATGTTTTAGTTGATTTTGACAATTACTCTATCCAGGCATTATGAGAACATGGGACATGGGTCAATTTATACTCCGAGGTAAATTTTTCCCTTATTAACCAAATATACATTAATGGGGATTAAATCAACATTTCTAATATCATAATCCCCATTGATCTTTATAATTACCATCTTTGAATTTCCATTTATCTTTAAGTGGTCTATGAGATTTTGGGGTTCCAATTCTAGTCATGGAATAAGGGAATTATATTATACCTCATTGTTTGTATATCCTTATGATAATAGGAAGGAGTAAGTCAATAATTCATTTTAAAGAAGATGATCATGAATCCCAACCTGACTTTGTCAAGCTTGGGGTCTTCCATTCTATTCCCTATTGGGGTTTTGGATGCATTTTCAAAATGCCTTTCTCATGTCTATGGGTTTTATGGAAAAAATATGATCTATTCATTAAAATATTTTTAACAACATATTTATATAGACGGATATTCTAAAAGGAATTCTTCCAAAGCCTTCACTATTACCACTTTTTGATTCATAATCTAAATATCAAACACCTACAAGATAACCAACCACTAGTCAAGCATCCAGTCAACATATGATAACTAAGGATATAATTGAGTAGGTTTTTGAGAGAGAAAAAAATGACATCATGGTTATATAGGTAGTACCTCAACTAATAATCTATGATGATTAATTATAGACCTCTGATTTTGATATCTAAATAGTGATTCTTGGAATTGATAATTGTTTGAATGAGATAATAAAGGAGTTTTTCATTCCTGGAAACATTCTTTTGTGAGAGGAATGTGTCCAGGGATCATTCCAGGGATGTAAGATACAAAATTAATGGATTCCCATAAATATGGGTTCATAACACTATAGGGATTAGGATATATCTTTTCAGTATGTGAAATTCTTCCTAACAGTGATAAATCAACTAAATTGTGACCCCTTTTTCATAAACCTGTTGAAGGGAAACACATTTATATGATGGTTTCTATAAAGTGATTAATGTAGGGAAGGATTCCTTATAATCCCCTAAAATGTTTTACATTTTAAGGAGTTGATATATTATGTATATACATTTTCTTCCTAGTATTGAATTTGATTCCATGACATCATATTATGAAGCTAAGTAACATTTTCAATGTAACTGCGACAACACATTTCCAGGGTTTCATCTTTTGGATATGTTACCACAATTTATTGAATATAGTCTCAAGATTAGGTAGGTGATCATAATTTTTTTAGATATAACAACTATATCATTTAAATAACATTTTATTTTCTATAGAAAAATGGGTTTTAAGAAGCAATGAATTCCTCATTGACATATAACCTTGTAATTCTTCAAGATGATGGGAATCACCTGGTAGATGACAACTTTTTGGTAGCCCTGAAGGTGATGTATTCTTTATCTTATGGGGCCATTAATAAATAATTATATTGCGAATATACTTCCATGAGAGAAGTAGAATGATATATGGATATAACATCAATCATTTTCTCTAAGATCAGTATTAGGAAATAATTATTTCTATAGAAAAGGTAGAAGTTTTTTACGTTGATACAAACCTTGATTTTATCATACTTATTCATTACTATGTATATGATGGCATGGATGTTTAAATATTATACTTCTTGAAGGAAATTGTATTCAAAAATCATTTCATATTTTTCCTCAATTTTTTTGGCATGATTCAGGTGTGTCTTTAAGGAAAGTTGTTTGTATTACTGGTGGTTGTTCAGTAAGCCCACCTAGTGAGTGGTCACCATGGGATCTATACCCATCATTTTAGTGTAATTCATGGAAAAAATTACCATTTTTTCTTGAAGGGGTTGTATACATCTTTATCTTTATAATACATTGCATAATTAATCAACGTGGTTCATCGGTCCTCCTCTATTCTGTGATTTGTATTTCCATGATCATCGATAGTGGTGGAGACACCTTTATTGAATGTTAGAGGGGATCCCTGAGACCCTCCACCTATTCCACTTCCTCTTCTAATATGGGATTACTCTTAAGTGGACTATTTGATGAAATAAATTTATTATTATTAGGAGATGAGTTAACATTTTCACATCTAGAAGATGAAGCATCTTTTTTATGGTGAGTGGATTTCCACACAATGATGCAACCAAGGCCTCTCAAGAATAATTTTGAAATCCATTTATTACTGAACAAACTGAAATTCTATGTTAGATATGATGTAAAAAAATTAAGCCATGTTATTGATAATTCTAAGGTAACTTTTCAAAAAACAATCATGACCCTATAACATTAAGGTTGTAGAGGACACTTGTGAATTGTTGAAACCCCTATGATAAAGTGTTTGGACTGAAATGAGGTTCAAAGCTAAACCGTTTTCAGTGATTTCCCATGAAATATTAACATCATTTATCATTCCATACACATACAAGTGAAAAATGTTTTATTTTATATCAACATATTTTTTTTTCTATTTTAAAGATATTAACATATATAAAATAGATGGATCTATCTCTGTATGATATATTTCAATGGGGAAAAATTCTTATTCTGACTCCTGGGGTATCAAAAAGATTCTATGAGTACTTCTTATAGGACATTCACTAGTCCTAGCGCATCAATGAATTAAAAATTAGCTAAAAATAGGGGTATTTTATTTATATTTTCTTACCTGTGGGGTAAAGGATAGTGCTTCCATGTATGTGTATTCTCATTAAAATGATCTTTAGGAACAGAATCACTTTACATTGGCAGAGCTTCCATTGGAATTGGAGTTGAAGGTACACTTATACATGGTGGGTTAGTCCAAACATGTATTCTTATAGGTCTGTCAAAGTCAATTTGATCATGGACCCTTCTTTAATATGTCTTCTAATATGAGTAGGTCAGCGAGACACCTTCAATATGTGGTGGAACATTCCTACTCCATTGGGATCATTGTAGGTCTCTCTCACTAGCTTCAACAGCATAGATGGGTTGATGAGGGACATGGTCGGTGTATTTATTTTAGCCTCGATCATGTGTCTTCTTGTATCCATGGAAATATTTCCCTTTCATTGGTCCCCAATTGGATTTATGGAAATTAATTTCATGGAAATTTTTATCATCAGATTCGGGATACGATATTATAATGACATTAATGGAACCAAATATTAATTATTCATCTGTTGAGGATTCCATATGGTGGGTAAATTATTATAGTACCATTTATTGGGATAGTTTTAATGATTTTGGGACTAATGGAATGAACTCTAAAAGAGTAAAATATAATTTTTACCTTGGTATAGGTATGTCTTCTTCTGTTTTTTTCAAACCATTTTGGTCATGATTCCTTTTAAAAGACAGTTCATTGGAGTACTACAATGATGTATGATTTAGTCTTTCCATAGCAGAAGTGATAGAGATCATACTTTGTAGTTTCAATTGTACATAGACGATTGGATAAATTTGGCTGGTATTTTTTCTATTCATCCAATCACTTAAATTCTATATATTCTTATTTTTATCTTCTTATCTTTCACTCACTTCCTTCCAATTTCTGGAAAAAACACATGCTACTTTCATGAGAGGCATGCCCAAATTCACAATCCTAGAGCCCACTATTTTTACAAAATATAATTAAAAACAAATAATATTTGGATTGTGTTCCCCAATTTCCAGAAATAGGATCAATAGTTTGGGATATTTTCATGACAAGTCTGATCGAGCCTCTTGCGCTTTTGAAACATGAGAAAATTGTTCTCCAAATTCAGGATGAAGTAGTCAGGGATGTGCTTATATAGGAATAAATAAACATTTTTTATTCCTAAAAGTAGTTTCACCTATGATACTTTCACTCATCTTGACAAGGAAGAAATTATTGATTATGATTTGGAGCGGGTATCACATGATATGGATCAAGATTTGGAGTTGGAACTACATTAGGGGATGGTTTAAGAGTAACAATGAAATCTTTTATTTTCACTATTCTATTCCTTTGAGATGATGGAATTATTCAAGACATGGAAATGGTTCAAAATATGGTGTCTCATAGTCTTTTAGAAAATTAAGAATGATCGCAAAACCCACTTGTATTTTTCACATGGATGGGGGTGTTCACAAATAATTGTGAATATTATTTTATACAGATGGTTAAAAATTTTACTAGAAAACTATAGATATTGGGTGTATTTCAACCCCTTAAACTGATTAATGGCATATCAAACCCCTTCATTCTGCAACTATTTTTAGTTTAATAGGTTTATGACTATTTTATTATATTTTTAGAGATGAATTGAAAGATAAACTACCAAATGATTTCTTACTATACCATGATTGATCGAGCCAGAAAACAGGAGTACCAAACAAAGGTTGTCCCATGTATTGTTTTCATTAATCAACTGATTTTAACTTCTTATTTTTGTATTATTGTTCCCATAATTAGATTGTAATGGGAAAGTAAATTATTCCAATGATGTTATGGCTCCACTATGCAATTAGAAAATAAAAATGTAGGGTTACCATGTTTTTGTGAGGGTGGATTGTAGAATGATGATTTCCTTAGTCCATCTTTTGGTTGATAAAGGATGTTAAGTTTCAATGACGATGAATCAGTCATGAGAAGCCTAATTTTTCCATGTTCCATGTCATATTATGGATTTATCATTATTAATATAGAAAATGGAGGACCTTCTTAATGAATTTAATTGTCACTTCGAGGAAAAAATTCATAGAAAATTCCAATATGGTGGGCACTACTATAACATATTGATATTTGAATTCAATGGAAATTACTATAACATATAACTTAATGAGGAACTCTAGGCTAGACGATAGAAAGGGGATTACATCCTTGTTGTTTGACCTTCCAACAAATTAGAGGGTTTTAAATATTCTCATCAGGATATGGGATCTGGTGATTAATCTGATTAAGGACTTGTAGTTATTCTTCATGAAAGTATATTCAGTGAAAACCTCTAGAATAGATGGAAGCAATGTTCAAGGATGACCATCAAAATTTATTATACTATTTACATAATTTTTGTAATGGAAAAGTAGGTTATGTATCCACCAAAGATAAACATAATATGGGTTCTAGAACTCCATCATAAAGTAGAGTAGGATCCTAGACCGAGTCTTTATTTTCTATTCACCATTTGTGGGGATTATTTTTCTATTCTATTTTTTGGGTGACTAGGGAATATTTCATTGGATAGATGATTTCATATATGGATGCTTGTTTTATTATATCCCTTTTTTTCAAACATCTTTGAATTATTAATGATCTTTTAGTAAGGATGTGCTCCTTCCCAAGAGAGGCTTCTAGGGTAGACTGATGAATTCTGGTTGTAATTGAGGTATGATCCAAATCCAATTGTCCATTAATTATGGTGTTTGTCTGATGAACCTCTTATATTGCAGTATGTATATGAGTCTACATTAGTGTGACCCAAATATTATATTTTTTAATCAAACCCAATTAAAGTGAAGTAGTTCTATGTATACCCCTCAACCACTGCAAGAGCCATTATTATATCCTTGTAGGTTTCTAAGATGTGGTACAAAAAATCACATGAACTTTCACCATTGTCAGGATATCATGGGTGAATTCATCAGAAGGAATGAGGATATATTTCTATTCAATGGTTGCAGTATATCTGATTTCCTACTCTTTTCCTCTATTTTCGGTTCGAATATACCAATAATAAACAGGTGTAGGGTAAGAGACATGGGTATAACACTTTTTATTTTAAGGATGTTCCCTTTAGTTTCTCTAATACTACTATAAAAGTCTAGCATGATTGATAGATTTGGGAAGTTGTATATTCCTTCTCATGATTGGGAATAGTATTTAGCTGGAAGGATTATCTGGATACTAGCAAATTGTGGTGGAAGATAGACAATATCCATATATTGGTGTGTGATCACTCATGATTTTCAATTGAATCTGCATGGTGGGATTATCTGGAGTGAATATAGGGAGAGTCCTTTTCCTTATTAACAAGTCACTTCACATGGTGGGCTATACTAAGGTCTTGGGTCTGAGTGATGTGATCTGATCTCCCAAGGGAAACACCCAGATCATTTTGAGGGTTTACTATGGCACAACATTGGGAGAATCAGATTCTAGTAGGAACCCCTTGGTGAGACCCCTTGAGTTCCTGTGTGAGGATATTAGTGACCTCATGATCCTCCCCTCTAATATAAGGTAGGTTCTTGTTGTTTGGTTTTTGGTATGGTCTGCTTAATTATTTTGAGATATAAATGAGTGCCATTGCATTCAGGGACACTAACCATAATTAAGTTGATTCTTGGCAGGGATACATGAGATGGATGTCCTATTCCACAATCTATAGGGGTGTAAAGGTACTATTTAGGTAGTAATAATTAATAAGAATACTTGATACATGGCATATAAGGCACTGGGTTGGTGATGGTGTCATTGGGTTAGAGTGGACCTGGGTTATTTATTAATTGAAGTATATGTCTTCATGAATAGTTAAGAATCCATTTGAAGGTAAGGGATTTTTAGTTGAAACTACGAGGGATATGTATGAAAAGCATAAACAATAAAACTATTACAACACTTATCTTATTACACTCTAATTATTTATTTATTACAGAATAGTATACATAATAAAACTAAGAAGATCTTGAATTATAGTTTCTTCCAGTATTAGGTACATTACATTACTAATTAAAACATTGACTACATCACTATTATAAAAAAATTCATTAACACACTCATTTTCATCCATCGTATTTAAAACTACATGGGATAACCTGGGTACATAAATAGGAAAGGGGTTAGCTACAAAGCCTATTAATGGAATATACTTGGAATAACATGAAATAATTAATACAGGTTATACAATATGAATATAAACGGGTCTTAAAAGCGTTTAAAATAAATCAAATGAACAGTGAGGCATGATATTGAATGATAATCACAATGATATCATGGAAAATATGGAAAAAACATGTAACAATGAATCATAAAAATAGTTCAAGGAATATTACCAACATATCAGGATGGGAAACATGATATAATGTATTAGGTTCACAATATATTCAATTTCCTTATGTATCATGAAAACAATAACCAAATTTATTGATGTTCTATATTATTCTAGACACACCATTGACTTTTATTTCATTTTCATGCTTAAATGTGCCACATATATTATAAAAAATGGAATCCATTATCATCAAATTTTATTCCATGATCACGGAGTGTGTAATTAATACATATAAATATATAATAAAATAATTATATGATTATAAATAATCACATTTATTAGTAATTTTGTGTGGGTATTCACTAGAAGTTTTTTTGGCATAGAAAATCATGGTAAAGTTTCAACACCATAGCATGGGAATATAAATTTTAATGGGAGGGATTAATGAGAGAAAAATTGGAATATAATAATTTATAAATCATAAAGGGATTAATGGGGATATTCAATATAATATCTCAACAAAATAAAGAGGAGAAAAATATTTAATGATAATGAATATACTATAATAATGTGGAGAATGAAAAGATCCCATACTAAATTTTGGTATGAAAATAGGTGTACATAATGTTTTAGGGTGGGGTTAATGAGATAAACATGTAGCTCTCATCACTAAAAAATTAATATATTAGTATTAGAGATGTATAAAAACATACCCCAAAAATGCGAAAATGGGATTTACGATGTATAACATAAAATAGGTGATTGAATAAAAAGAAGAGTAGAATCAAATAGGACATGCCAGTGTGAGTCCTAATACATAAAAGGGAATTATTGTGAGATTTTAAGAACCCTGGGAGGATTATAGAGAGGTGAGGGAAGATTAAAGACATGATACAAGGCTTTTTATTAAATATAGGGGTATATTGGTTGTGTATTGAATATAAATTAATGGGGAATTATTTATAATTTCTCAAACATAGGTTTTGGACACAATATAATAAAATTACCAAAACCACAAAGAAAAAATTTGTTTTCTCCCATTTTTTCTATCAAATAATATTTTTCAATATTTTATTTGGATAATATCCAAAATTATGAATATATAACCCTTTGTTATGAGGATGTGAGTCATACTCTTAAACAATTTATTTTAAAACAATAAAATATATTATATGTTTTGTAGGATTAACAAATGATTTATAAAATTAGTCAAATACATATAAATTGAAATTGTTTTAGTTGGGAAACATATATTTTTTCCATTTTTACATTTTATAGTAATTATTAAATCATTTTTTGATCACTATTATGTCATAATACAGTCTATATATTTATACTGTATTTACTTTTTACCTGAAAAATCGAATGTATCAGAAAATAATGAAAACTTCAACCTTAAATAATTTTAGAAATATGATTTAAAAAATATTATTAATTTTATCCTTATAATTGTAATATTATTTCAACATTAGCATTGAAAATAATAAATGATATTTTTTGAGAAATTGTTGTTTTTTTATAATGACAATTTTCAAACCCTGAAAAAACATTCATTTACTTTCTAAAAAATATATGATCCTTTATATTGGATAAAACTTATTTCAAAAAATATATTAAAATATTATTCATTTAAAAAAAATCATAAATTCACCAAAAAAATCATTAATTGATGTTGAATTATAACCAAAAAACAATATCTATTGTATTGTATCAAACAAAACATAGAGTAGTAATAAGAAGTAAATATTACCATTATTCCATTGAAAATACAATATAAATATGCATGTTATTCTGTTTTTTATAGAAATCACATTAATACACTAAATTTTTTTAAGGGTATGGTGTGAGATGGTGATATTTTCATGGGGTAGTTTGGTGTAAATTCTTTGAGATGTTATCTCGATGAGCTTTAAATTATCCCATAAATGGTTTCACTCATTCTTAAGTGTTTGGATCTCACCTTGGGATTGATCAATGGAAAATACCATTGATGTTATATCACCCATAATATCTGATAAATGGGCTTCAATAGGTATAATCCTACTAGTTGAGGACATCACTTCCTTCTTTTATGTCAATTCTATTTATTAAAGCCCTATATTTATACAAATCATTTTATTAGTATTCAGTGGATATATTATAAATGGTTAGATACTGAATGGTTATTAAAATACAATATTACATAATAAAACAAAGGAATTACATGAGTTTTCTATATCTATAATATATAATAATTTATTTAATTAAATTGAAAATATAATTCAATTTGTAAGAGTTTGGGTCATTACAATCTCCCACCATTCAGAAATTTCACCCTCAAAATTTTAACTTTACATAATAAAAAAGATGAAAATATTTATGTATCAACGCTTCCTCCGGTTCCCAGATCACTTATTTGAATTTTTTGTTTCTCCACATCACATTGATCTGTTTCATTGTCTTATTTATTAGAAATATTTCTCTATGATCTATTATTTTCACTGACTCATCATATGGGAGATCATTCTCCAATAGTACCACCTCAAGATTGAGTACATGTAAGGGGTTTAATATGTACTTACTCTAGTGTGATGCAAGTAATACATCATTTAATTGATATAAGTTATGTGGGAGTGATATTTTATAGTCCACTACTCTGATGTAACAAGGTCTCTCGAAAGGACTGAGATATCATTGAATAACCTTTCCATTCTTCCAAAATCACGTGAATTTCATTCATAGAGATATGTGGAAGAATAAAATGTCTCCAACATTAAACTCTAGGTATCATCTATGATTATCATCATAGATTTTTTGTCTACTCGAAAAATCCTTGATTTTATAATCAATGGTATTGACCTTTTCCATTATCTATTCGGCTATTTTTGGACCTAGTAATTTGTATTCCCCAAGATCATCCCAGAATTTCAATGTTTTACACCTATTCCCATAAAGGGTGTCATAAGGATCCTTTGGATGGTTGAGTGGAAGATTTTATTATATTATTACTTTAAGAGATTATTATTTTGATCTCTTCCTCTTATAGAGTCAATTGAGAGAGCTCTCAACATTTGCATCATCCAAAAAATCCTTATTTAACATAGAATTTGATGGTACACATAGTTGTGACCCAAATCTCATAACTCCCTCATTAACATTGATCTTCATGGATTTACCTTTCCTAATAGTATCTATTATCTTCTGAATTCCAATATCACCTATTTTATCATCCTCAATCCTCTCCATAATTAATGGATGATAAATAATTTCTTATATGATCAATGATATTCATTACTTTATGTTTCCCATATCTTTCCCTTTCATGTCTAAGAAGACTAGATCCTTCTTAATTATCATCAACGATAAAATTTTATGATACTTTATACATATACCATCTTCAATATTATTCAAATTCTCATGATGGTAGTGGATTGAGCATATATAGTCCTTCATAAGATCACACCATCTTCACTAGTGTATACTCATCACATTCTGTGGGACTATATACTTAAGGATTTTGTGAAATGTATATATTTCACACTTCAACCCATAGAGTAAATTTTTTCAATTTTTAACATGAATAACACTTCATCTAACTCTTGGTAATTCATTATGTAGTTCTATTCATGAACCTTAACTTTCTTATGAATAGGATATCACTCGCACAATTTTCTTTAACACAGAGCCTGGTCCATTTTTCATAGAATCATGGAATACCATGAAATGTTCTTCACATGTGGGTTGTGTGATTAAAAATGTAGTGATAAGACTATTTATTAATTGTATTAAGATGTCTTCACATTCATCATTACAAACTAACATGACTCCCTTCATGGTTTTCATTGTTATATGGTTTAACCGTCGAATGAAATTTAACAAAAAATCAACGATAATACCCATATGATATACGTAAACTATAGATATCTATCATATATTTTGTTCTCATCCATCATCCAATAGTTTTTATATTTCAAGAGTCCAAAAAATCTCATTTTTTGTGATAATAGTCCCCGATAATGAGACATTCTTCAACTAGAACTCACAATTGTTTTATTTTTCAAAAGGCTTCTCCTTTCAAAAGGACTTCAACGTAGTGACCATATACACCTGATGGTCTTCTATTATTTTAGAGTATTTTATAGTATCATATATAAGGACGATAGAAAAGTTATTTAACCAATATTTAATGAGTTGTTTCATCATGTAAATGAATATTGTTAGAACATTTGTGAGTCCTAATGGAATTAACATGAAATCAAAGTGCTCGAACCTTGAACAAAACTAAGTATTAGGGATATCCTCATTATTTAACCAATCATGGAAATACCTCAACCACATATCCACCTTGGAGATGTGTTGTGCTCCATATTATTGATCAAAAAAATTATTAAACAATGATAATGATACTTTTTCTTCATAATGATCTTTTTTATCACATGATAATCAATGTCAAGGCACATTGACCCATCATTCATCTTGATAACGAGAACTAGTTCACCCCACATAAAAGAACATGGGAATATGAACCCTTTATCTATATCCTCAAATAGTTTTTTCTTAAACTCCTCAAGTCGCAAAATAGACATTCTTTATGGATTCTTGGATAATTGAAACTCCCCATGTATAATCTCTATTGAAAATTCAACCTAAAAATAGAAGGGAGACCAAAAAAATCTTTAGGAAACTCTTCGTCACATTCCATCACACTAGTAATTTCTTCATAGATGATTATTTCCTTAGAATCAGCCATTTGAGATTGATATACTTTCTCATACGTAAATAATATACATTCGTGAGATTTTTTTTCTAGAGAAAATTCATCTACCTCATAGAATTTTTATAGAATTACATGGTGATTCTCATTATAGAATGTGATTTCCTTCATGTATCAATTTATATTGGACCTATATAGACAAATATGATCCATACATATAATTTTATCAAATTACACTAAATGGATTCTTAAGAGGTTTTATGGGATTATTATCCCAAAACAATTGATAGGGTATGAGTTATATACCTGAGATACAATAATTTATGCATTTTCATCTTCATTGATATCTATACATTAATTATTTTTTGTTGTGTTTTCGAAGTCCTAAGAAACCATCATGATATAAAAGAATGTATAGGACAAGAATAAAAATGAACATTCTCTATTCTTGAATAAATAACTATATTACCTTTCACAACTTCATTGAAAAGATCCACATCAACGGTTGTAATGTCATAATCTCACCCTTGATTCCTTAGAATTTGTTTTTGTCTCTGAGAACCCTTTTCATAGAGAATTATTTTTCAAAGTTACCTAGTTATATGGATTTGAAATAATGAAAAAATATGTTGAGAATTGACTCAATCACTCCTTTAAACCATTGAATTAGTAGGTTTCTCCCATAATTAATCTCTAGCTAGGTTTCCATCATTTTCTCTCCTAAATCATTTCCTTGTTCCCCGAAAGAAATTTCCAGGGAGTTTCTTTCCAAAATTTTGAAAATTTATGTGTTGAAATTTATTAGCATAGTTATATTTCTTTATTAGAAGGTAAGAATTAAATTTAGGTTTCAAATTTTTTTCCTATGAAACTCGTTGGATTCTACAACAACCATATAAATTATGAGTTCACATAAATAAATTTCTTCATAGATATCAAATTCTTAAATCTCTAGGTCTTTTCATATAATGTGATTTGTCCCACCAAAGAATCGATCAACCTTGAATTTGACGGTAACAATAAATTCAGTGGATTATCATGAACGTCTTGTGATGTTTAATTGTATGCTCTGATAGATTCATCATTATTTTTCTTATGCGAAATTAATTCCTATTATATCTTATGATGAAAAGTGTGGGGAAAATATTTTTAAAAATATATTTTCTAGTATTCCATCCACCACATCATTTCAAAAACATCATCTGTCTTTGTATTCTCTATCAATGTACACCACTAATAGCATTATCCCTCCTAATGATATACATCTTGTATAACATTCTCTTTTTCAGAAAAGTGAAGGATGAAGAATTTATTCTTAGTGGAGTTGATCCTCTATTCCATGATTACGGGATCAGATGATCCATTGACAGTCAGAGTACATTGTTACATAAAGACCTCAATTACAATTTGTTCTTTCATTGGGAGATTTGGGAACTTTTCATGATAGAGTTTCTTTTTTTATAACCTAATTCATCGAAGTGATTATGATCATAAGGTTTTCTATTCCTGCTCCCATCAGTTTAGGCATTTCATTTGGGTAGTCATTACATTTACCATCATATTTGTTGATTATCCTATTCCTATTATTTTTGTCTATGGTATTAAATAAATGTAAAAAATAAGGAATGATTTTTGTATCATACTAAATACAAAATCCGGAATCCAATGACGTTAAAGGGTAAATTATAACATACATTTATCTAATAACTTATGAATTTCATAGATTTAATCTATGTTAACCATGATTATTTTTCTAAAAAATAAACATATTGGAATTTTCTCACCATAATAATTGTTCATAATGAACTTTGGAATTTACTGATTCATATTCCCTAGGTTTATAACTAGGACCATTTTCATTCTCCAGGTCCCGGTCGAGTCAATCTCAACACGGTGTTTTCGTGTTTTACACTTATGTACACTTCTGCTAGAGCTATGACCACTTATAGTAGCTAGATAGGGATGTATTTTATTGAAAACCCACTTAATATATAGTTCAAAAAAATTTAGAATGTTTTATTATACATAATTTTATCCATAAGGATTTCACTAGAGTTTTCTAATCATAATTCCCAAAATAACTAATCATTTACTTTTATACGAACTATGACAACCAGTTTCTTTATTACACTTTAATTTAGGATTTATTAAATAAGAGTACACGTAATAAAACATAGAATATCAAAATTTATTGATTATTTGATAATTAGACACATTACATAACAATTAAAAACTATTAATACATCACAGTTGTTAAAAACATCCTTTACATGATCAAAATGTCCCTTCGTACATGAAACTGCATGGGAAGACCTGTGAACATACATAACAATTGGTTGATCCATAAAGCCCTGTAAGGGAATCAACATGAAAAAATGGAATGAAATTAATAAACATTATATAATTGGAATATAATTGAAGGATAAAAGATGTGATAATCTTAAATAGGAACAATAATTCATGATATATCATGATAATAATAAAGAAGACATAGGAACTGTGGAAACAAATTAATGCACTACATTATAAGAATAAGACAGGACTATATTCTAAGAAATAATGATGGAAAAGAAACATAATGTACTAGATTCACTCCACAATCTCTTTTATGATGTATCATGAGGATAGAAAATTACCCAATGCATTAGAGTTCTATATAATTCTGGGCACACCCATCACTTTCATTTCATTCTCATGCTTATGTGTGACACATAGAGTATGAAAAATTAAATTAGTTATCCTGAAATTTGGGTCCATGGTAAAGGAATTTAAAATAGATAAATATAAATCTACAATAAATTAATTATAAGTGAAAAAAGTTTACCACCATTAATAGGAATTGGGTATAGGTATTCACTACACATTTTATTTTCCTAGAAAATAGCGGTAAAATTTTAGAAGCAAAATGGGGGTGTATAAATGTTCAGGGGAGGGATTAATGAAAGGGAAATGTGTATATAATCAATTATAAATTTTCATTAATGTAACTTGGATATGGAATAATATATCCTAACATTACAAATTTTAGAAAATTGGAAAAAGATAATAAATATGCATGAATAAGTATGTGATGTAAAATACTCATTAATAAATTCTAGCACTGTAATGGGTGAGGATAAAAGATAATGGGAGGGATTAATGATAGTGAAATGGAGATATAAAAAAAATGAAATGAAAATTTAAGTAATAGGTATGTTTTAAAACATACTTGAAACATTAAAGAAGGGAATTTAAGAGGCATAACATAAAAGATGTTCTTGAATAAAAAGAAGAGGGGAAGATTCCTTACCATGAGATTGTGATTCCTAACACTTAGCAAGAGATTCATCAGAGCTTTTGGCCACTTGGATAGGACTCTAGAGAGAGTGGGTCAGTGTCAAGACATGGAACATGGTTTTTGAGTGATGTGAAATTGGAGCTAGGGATGATTTATATTTGAAATAAGTGGGAATTATTTATTATTTCTCAAACATATGTTTTTGACACTATGTAGTAAAATAACCAAAACCACAAACCTTCAATTGACTTTTTACACATGGGTTCTTATAAAGTGAATTAGATTCAATATTTTATATGTATATGGTATAAACATTTTAAAATATTACCCTTAGTGATATGGAAGTGATTCACACTTTTAACGAAATGATTTTAGAACCTTCAAATATATCATAGGTTAGGGAGGATTCATAAATGATTTATACAATTAACAAAATAAATTTAATATAACCTAATATTAAAGGTTAACATAGTTTTTTTCATGAATACCATATATATTCTTAATTACATAATTTCTAGGTCATTATGATTTCATAACACACACCATATATTGATACCATATTAAATGTTCACCTGAAAATTCGAATGTCTCAAAAAATATGAAAAAATAACCATTTGATAAATTTTATATTATGATTCCAAAAATAATATGTATTTTATCCAAGAATTTTTATAAATATGTGATTTTTTTTCTTTTAAATTAATACTATACATTAATTGAGATATACAGGGTTTTTTGACAATACTAGTTTTTGAACCCCTATAAAAATTACATTTAACATCATACAAATTATATAATCATTTATATTTGATAAAAATTATTTAATAAGAATATTTTAATAAAATATAATTTTTTAAAATTACAGTAATTATTTAAATTATATTGATGAAAAACCTATATTTATATTAATCCTTTGAAAACTCTTTAACGACAAAATTATCAATGGTAAGACGCTTAATGATATTTTAAATCAGATCGTATATAATAAATATAATGCAGTGAATGTGTATTATATATCCATAATATAAAAAAATTATGAAATTAATTTGAATGTGGAATTTTATTTATAAAATTTCAGGTCATTAGAAAAAACCTATCAAAGTAACATCTTAATAAATGAACACATTCATACTAAATTGGTTTATATCCTTGTTTGGACCTATATAAAAATTTAAGAGTGTGAAAGGGGCCTAAAACATGGGATGCATTTTCATTTTAGTTAGGTATATAAATTGGATTCAATTTGTTTTGTTTCTAATGAAAATTTAGTGCTCAATAGTTTATTATTAGGGTTTAAGTGTGGTTTCACAATCTTTCACATTGATTTCACCATTTTCGAGTGGCTTTGAATAGGTTTTGTTTTGAGAGTAAAAAAAAAAAAAAATTCTATTATTAAAGGTGTTTCAAGAGTATTATTTACAAACGAAGAAAATTATAGGAAAAGGGCTCAAAAATAATTAAGTACTCATAATGATTTAGGGGATTGGAGTTCAATCTCATCATAATTTCATTGAGAGTAATATTTCATACTCTAAGACTCTCTTATAGATTTAATAAATATTCATGAATCCTATATTAATTTTGAAATATACATGAGACACCCTTTCACTAACCATGAATTATTACCTAGTAATGTAATTAGAATCATCTTTATATTTTTGAGGATCTTTATTGACATATACATCTATATATATCCAACGTTCTGCATTTGTTGTACCCTTTGGTAAAAGGATTATAGATTCTTTTATCATTTATTATTATAATGATGGTTTAAATCCATGAAATGGGGTCCTTTGGAATTTATCATCATCCTAAGAGATAGGGGTTGTTTTGATACTAGGATTAGGACGATTGACATGTCATTATTATGTATCTTTGTTAAAAAAATGAGGACCAAAAAAATGGTTCCACTTAATGGGGGCACATTATACATTTATATGCTACATGAAAATATCCAAACCATTCAATTTAACGTTATATGGAAATGACATCTAGGAATAAGGTTCCAAGCCAATTGCTACTATGGGACATACAGCAAAGTTTACTAATGGACCTATAATGGATGCATCCTCACATAATGGATATGACCCTACTAGGAATGTTTCCCAGATAAGATTACAATGAGTATGTGGTGTTGTGATTAGACCTAAGAAGGCATCCTATATATCAATTTTGGATTGGAATCAATGAAAACATTGTTTTAATTGGTTGGGGCATATACCTTTGGAGGCCCTTTGATGGTTTGTCTTACAGGGGTTATGACCCTTTTAAATAGATATATAAATTTGATGACTTACACCGAATAGGGTGCCCCTATCAATGTGGGAGGAAAATAATTTATAAGGTCTCTCTATCAAGATAGGTACATGATCATATAGATTTCAGGGTTTCTCCTGACATCTAAGCCCATGTGAGTCATGCTTAGTGTGAGAAATAAGAGGAAGATTAATGTGTGAAAACCACACAATCTCTTTTGTCTAGTAGTGGATGAGGCTAGTGAGATAAAAGAGATAGAGGGATTTGACATGCCTTTCTATTCTCTTGTTCTCTATTATTAGGGACAAGGCTTAAACACCCATAACAATATTTCCCTTAACAAATACTAGGTGTGTTAATATAGGAGGAATTCTTAGATATCTAATTTATAGAACACGAGTGGATTATAGGGCATTAACCCTAATCAAAGGGATATACATGTGGATCACCTCACCATTTGAAATGGGAATGTAACAGGAACTACCACAAATGTTGGGATCCATGTTACCATAGGAATATATAATTGAGAGATCTCCATGGATCCCAACAGTGTTGTAGGATGAATTTAGGACCTATATTAAACCATGAATGTATAATATAGAGGATTAGATGATGTTCCATACGATTTTATGATACCTGTGTCGAGGATTTGGGAATGTACTTGGATTGGTACCTCTCAAATGAGGAATAAAATGAAAGAGGTTCCCTTCCATTTGTGTAATGAAAATAGGATCAAATAGTTCATTATGTAGGTTTGGGTTGGGATGGAAAAAAATGGATGGTGTAGGGTAGTTCATTGAATGCCAAAAATAGATCATAAAATTGAGGTCTGATCCAGAAGATGGGGTCTAATGTAGGGTAGAACTGTGTGAGCTAAAATTTCCTTCATGTGAAGAAAATTCAAGGACACAACACTTATAAAATGATTTGGTCTAGGCTATAAGGGTCTCCTTATGAGTCTTTGGATGATGGATTCTCATGTTTTGGGATTATTAAGGTGGATTCACCTAAGTTCCCTTGTAATAGTAGAGATAGATCACATAAGTTCACAATGTTTGAAACATTAAGAAAACTACAATCCCTAAATCCTCATTAATTTTATCTTCTATAAATGCTTAAGGACATACCAAATGTTTTGGATAACTTTTTTGAAGGACTAGGGAAAGAAGAGATTTGGTGATTATTCATATCTTCAATTTGTTACAAATGACGAGCACGTGGGTCCAATTTATAGTAATTTTTGGGACCTATGGTGAACTATGCCGTTTTTTGTAGGTTTTTCTCATTGGTTATCATGTAGGAGTAGCCTATCTATGTCTCCTAGGTGTTTATCTTTGGGGACTACAGGATGGATCTTGAGCACATGATAGACCAGTGTGATGATGCTAGTGCATCGGCTAGACCTATTCAATAATGTTGGTTCATAGGCTAGAAATATGTTTTTATTATGTTTGGGACTTGAAATGTATGACCTGAGTGAAAACATATTACTTTTTCCCTTAAATTATCTTTTTTCGATGTATTTATAATTCTCTCTTGAAAAAAAATGATTCTAAAAAATTTAAAATGATTAAAATTATATATTTATTTAAATTTTTTAAACATGTATAAGTAGTATAAATTATCCAAATCAAATAATGAGAAATTGATAATGACGTTTAAAAAAACATACAATTAATAGAGACATGAAAAACAGGAGGTTCCCAACCGAGAAAAAGGTACATGTCTAGTTTTACATTCCATAAAATATTTTAGTAAATCTTGACTCAATGGGAAATGAAATTTCGAGGGAATATATAGATCCACATAAATAAAAAATTTAAATTATGAGTATTTATATAAAGAGTTGGAAATCTAAAAATGGATTATCTTTCAAAAAAGAATGATTTGAAAAAAATGGCAACAAAACACTAATGGTTTGAGTAATTTTAAATAAAAACCCTTACAAGAGAATTATTTTAAAATTAAAATTAAAATTATATGAATAAAATATTATTCATGATATAATATAACATAGATAAAATATATAGACTATATATATATATGTTAATTGGTTATTATTAAGAATAATAAACAAATAATTAGGAATTGAGACTAATAAAAACATAAAATAAGCATATTCTTTGAAGAAAGAGACAGTTCATAAAGATTTAATAAGGAATAATTATAATGAAAAAAAATAATAAATAAATTATAAATAATTAATTATTATGAATAAGTAAAATGTTTAAAATATTGTTCAATAAGAAATCCTGTAACTCAATGGAAAAAATTTGAGTTAGAAAAACCCATTAAAACATTGGTATTGTTTAAATCAAAGGAAAAATAAATAAATAACACAATATTGATCTTTAAAACCCAATAATAAAAATATTATTTTAAAATAAACTCATTAGTTATTAATCAAACAATATTAATGATTACATCGTGCACAATATGTAATATGTCATGATACAATAAATTTTTTAAAACAACCTCTCACCTTTGTCTCAATTAATTCTTCACATTTACTTAACTTCCTAGATAATAATATTAAGTTTGGTAAAAAAAATTTAAGAAAATTATTCAGTTATAAATCATATTATAATATTTATATCCTATAATACATCATTTATTTATTATATTGTTTTCTCTTATGTCAGTTACGTCAGGTCATTCTGTGAATTTTTCCTAACAGTTTTGGTATATTGAAAATGGTCTAATGTATTATAAAACTTATTTATAATATCGATATTTATATAGTTTTATGTCCTTAATGATTCCATTGTAAAACAATTTATATATTTATTATGTTTCCAAAATGGACTCCATGTATGTAAGGTAACTTAAAATGTTCCCTTTTAAGGTGAACTTTACTATGATAGTATATTGTTAATATCACTTATAAAATATACAATATTATATTTACAAAATAAATAAACATGTAATTATATATTTATTAAAACAAAATATCATAATTAATTGTGTTTCAATAGTCACCCGTGTATGAAATGTAGAATGTCATTCATGTAGGTTGTTAAAAATATCAAAACATTAACATGCTATATTTAATGGATAAGTATGTTAATGGGGTGATTCATTTATAATTTTAATATTGTTGATGAATAATGTAATTATTTACATTTTAATATAATTTTTAACCATTTTTATGTTTTTTGAAAAATAATAAAATGAAAGATAAAAAATCATTACTTTCTTAGATGTGGTAGTTTGCACGTAATCATATATGATTCTTAAATTTATTCACATAATGAGTGGAATATAGGGAATTTACTTAATTTTATAACACTAATAATGTTTAAGTACAATATTATTCAATTAATTTCACTTTAATACCATATATGTTATTTAGTTAAGAAAAAAAGTCATTTCATTGATGGAGGTGGTAGCCCACATGTACGCATGACATTGTTTTTATTTTTCAATAAATTAGAGGAATTCATAGTAAATATTAATTTTTTATTTCAAAATCATACATATATTTTATATGAATAAATTATTTAAAAATTACATCATTATAACCATCCATGAGTGATATCTATTAAAAATTAAGTACTTCCAATGGTGGAGGTGGTAGTCCACATATTTACACCACCGATGTTCCATTATATTTCTTAGTTGATAAAAATGAATAAATAAGGTCTGTTAATTTAATATACAAAAATATTGGTACATTAATTATAATTATTTAATTTTATTACTGAGGTTATAAATGTTTTTGAAGAGTATAATTAAGAATAATTGATTAAGATGGACGTAATACTTGCGTCGAGAGCGTGAGTTTTCATTTAGAAATATCCTTGGAAATATAAATGATAAGATTACAAACGGTGACCATATCATTAAGTATTTCTAATAGAGTTATATTATTATCAATATGTAATATTATCTTAATAAAATTTGAAAATAATTGTGTAACATGACGTAGTGGAAGGATCCCCTTTTATAAGAAAATAGTAAGAAAATATTGGAACCACCATTCCATTTTCAATAATGTAAAGTTACTATTCATATATAAAAGGATCAAAAGGTAAAAAATGGAATAAAATTTATTATTTATCCTGAGACATGTCAAACCATTATATTTATACATTTTTTAACATGTTTTTAGTTATTCACACTTAGAAAATAAATTTTACCTTCTTTACATTACATGAAAATTTAATTTTCAACTTTAGTAATAAAATTTAATGACCTAAATTAAAATTGCTCTTTTAAAATAATTTAAAAAATTTCTAATGAAATTTTAGAATAATATTATTAAACATAATTTAATGATGTTTGAAATGATAATTTTAGAAAAGACACACACTTCATGAAAAAATAACTTTTACGAAAAAGTCTGTTTAAATGTGTAAAAATTATCTGTAATCGAAAGTTGTCAACATTATAAATTTTCATGACATTAATTTAATTTTTTAAAAAATAATATAGTTTTTAATGTAAACCAAAAATCTATTTTACCATTACAATATTTAATATAAATAAAATATTCAAATTAATTTTTATTAGAATTTAAATATTAGATTTGTTTTATAAGGTTAAACAATGATTCAATTTTTTTTTGAAGAATATCATTAAAAAAATAACTTTATTACATAGATATATATTTAACCACATTATGCATTTTATAAAATTATTTTTACTTGTTATATATAGATAAAATTCAATGTTATGGGAAAAACATTATTATTGATTATTCCTCTAAAAATCTCTTTTAAATGAAAAATATAAAAAAGTAATAATAAGTAAATTAATATTTTGGGTATCAAAAATAAATTTAATTTCACAAAATTAAAATTATGAGATATATATATGTTTTTCTTCTAAATAAAAATAAAATATATAGTTAATGTTACTTTTGTTGAAAAAATCCATTTTAAAACATTATGTATTCTTATCATTTTTTGTATAAATTTAAAATAGATTATAATGCTTTTATTGAAGAGAATATTTATTATTCTTAAAATTTTATTAATAATTTCTATATAATATTTCATGACTCTTTTTACAATACTTTTATTTGGGAAACAAGCTATCGACAAAACATTTGTTTTTGGGGAATAACATTATAGTCAATTATTGGGTGGTTAAATTACCCCTCCTAAGATTAATTGTTTCCCACAAAATTTTAATATTACACACTAATGAATAAATATTAGGGTATATAAATGACATTCATGACCCAATATTTCGCTTCTTTTTTTGTTTCATCCTTACTATCTTAGGTATGAATTGTGAAATCTCGTTTTTTGTTATAATATTCATATTAATCATATTGAGTTAGTGAAAAATAATTTGTGAAAAATCTCCCCAAATGTTTTGGTCTTATGAACTAAATATTTAGGGTTATTGGTTTCTATTAGATGTTTATAATAATCCACATAATAATATGTGATTATGGGTTGATTTAGGAATTTTAAAATTTCTTTTAATATCATAGTCATTATCATGATATCTAAATATCGAGAGAAACGCCATGCCAAATAACACATTAAATTTGATTAACGGATGGATAATTTGACTTCATTGAGAGAATATAAACGTTTATAAAAAAAGTCATATAGAATTGGGATACAATAATCATACCACAATATGTTTTTATTAATAAAATTGCTTCTAGTCATTGGGGTGATGATTTTATATTATGATAAAACATTCAAGATAAAAATTAGTGAGAATAACTTGGCTAAAATACAGTATTCATTGTTATTGAGTGAATTTTCAGTGTTCTGTACAGTTATTCATCTTTTTAACTCGCCTCTATAGTTTTGGATGCATAGAAATTACCTATAATTAGATGTTTAGAATGTTTAAAATCCTTTGTAACCCTTTGATTACAAAATTGACATGAATAATTCCATGTTTTACATATTTTTACAAGTTATAAATCCATGATACCTTAGGATATATATTATTTCAATCTATTTAGTCTAATAAAACAATATATTTTCTATGAAATTTTATTTCTTGATACGTTTGACCATATATAAAACATCTTTTGGTTAATTTTCGGCATTTCCCTGTGTTTCTCTTCCAACAGTTTTGAGATATATGAAATTTAATATTCTTTTCTTCATCATCTACATAGCATAATTTACTGTGAGACTCTCTTCTTATATTCATTAGTGTGTTTGGGATTATAACCATGTTCACTTTGTTAATAATAATTCTTGATGACTTGTTTGTAATACCTATAAGTTTTTTCAATCTATAACTAAACCTATTGATGTTTATTATTGGGGAATTATACACATTGTCATTGGAATCTTTTATAATCATTGTTAATTATGGATTAAACCATTTTAGAAACCAAAAAGATTCAACATGGATTATGAATAATTAACATTGTGATAGAATGATCAAATGGATATAAAAAAATAGAAATGTTTTACTCTTTCAATTTATTATATTTGTTTTCATTTTAACCTAAATAATTATTTTTAAATTTAGGATTCTTTAGGTTTGTTTATATATTAGTTATTTTACAAATCAGTTAACATAATAAATCCTTAATAATTGATTGTAAATGAAATGTTATAAAAATCATACCCCAGGACTATGTAGCCATGTTTTTTGGCTTTTGCTGACTCAAAAATCCATGTCCTGTTTATTTTACCAATGTACATTTGGGTCGTAGCCACATATAATTTTTTGTATTTAGATAGTTATGTAATTTCTATAAAAACCCTGAACTATCTATATTACCATAACATCATGATTTTATCCTTTATATAGAATTATCTCTTAGCCGTATCCTTATGGTTCTATCTAATTATTATAATCCTTGTCACTAAAAAATATAAAATATTCTATATAACCATACAAAATATTTATCATTACCTTTAAGATTATTATACATCTTATCCTACCAATCCTTAATGACTTTTTAATTTATCTCCGACTATACATATCCTAACTGATAAAGTTATTTCTACACTACATTGATTACATTTAAGGTTCTTTGAGACCCACAATCCCTAATATTTTATTTGAAATAACATACATTAGACATTATTTGATACACGTAAATCATTAAATGATAATGCATCATTTATAACTAAATTAACATTTTAGGTTTAGATATTTAGAGAGTTAAGATAAATATTTAACTAGTGGAACCAATGTTATTCATATCAAAATAAATAAATCCACAATATATATGTAACTACTCTATCCATAATAATCGGTGGGATCTTATGTTGAACTCCATTTCATGGGTTTTATAACCTTGTCAAATGTAATCACGTAAATAAATCATTCATAATTCCATTAATATTCATAACATGATAACCCCGTGGAAAATAAATGGGTATTCAAAGACACTAAGTAGATTTCTACTTAAATACCACTAAATCAAGATAATACATAAGATTGTATTTAGAATGTGTTGAAAAATGGTACATGGTTAAGTAAATTATTCATCTAAATCATTCCATGTATAGAATATTTTTAAATTCTATTCAAATATAAGAAAATAATATAGTGTATTCACAGTGGAATAAATTGAATGAAATATTGTAGTTATACACGGATTAAAATATGGAAAGACAAAGGTAGTGATGGATTATTCCTCTAAAAGAGAAAGATATAAAATAATCTATCTATAGATATAAATTGGATGTTAAAATTAAGATAATACCATTTTTGAAAAATAAGTTATCTCAACAGATGTGAATATAAATGGAAACCATTTTTTAAGCGCAACAGGAAAAATCTTTTTTGAAATTAGATGAATCCATTGACTTTAAAAAACATTTAATAAATTGAAAAATTTATTAAATCAAATAAAATAATATTTTATTTGATAAAACCATAAATAATTATAAATTTAGTTTTGTATTAACTTATGAAATGGTAAAATTTAATTTTCACATGGAAAATGGTAAAAAAACTATTCTTTTTTACCCTTAGAGAATAACTAGCCATATAAAATCCATTAATTTTTTTAAAACAATTAAATTAAGTTAATGAACTTTAAAATAACTATAATAAATTATTATGTATTATATTATTACATTTGGAAAACAATACAATGAATATAAAAATAGAAATGGAAAGGTTTCAAACCTAGAAGAAAAGATGTTGTTAGTTTCACTGATAAGAAACCCTTCAGGAAAAATATGTGATTCAAGGGAATGAAATTTTTATGGATCATATATAAACACATGAACACCAAAATAAATTTATGAGGGTTTTTAAAAATAAATCATGTCCCAATATATTATTATTTTTATAAAAATTATGATTTTCAAATATGAATCAAAATAAAACACATACTTTTTGAGAAGCATGTAAATCAAAACCCTTGAGGGAAAAAATAATATGAAATTTAACATAAAATACCCTGAATAAGATATATTTCATTATATAATATAAAATATTGGAAATATATAAACCATATAAATGTAAATTATTTCATTAAAATAATAATTTCAAATAAATTAATAATTTAAATTGATAAAATATTCAAAGAAACATAATCTTTTTAGGTAAGAGTCATTTGATAAAGAGTCCATGTGTATGAATTAAAATAAACTACAAAATAATTTTTAAATTGATTATAAATTATTCCATTGTAATAATATATCAACCATGTTGAAATAGAGTTCAATAATAAATCTTGTAACTCAATGGATGGAAATTGAGTTAATAAAGGCGCTTACAACCATGACATCCTTTGAATAAAAGGGTATTTAAATAAAAAACATGATTTGGATCTCCAAACCCCAAAAATTACAAAAATATAATAATATATCTTCATTATATTATAATTACAATATTGTACATATTTGATGGTGCATAATAGTAAATATTTCCCATGAAATTAAATATGAGAAAAAATACCCTTACCAAGGCCCTCATTCATTTTTTTCATTCACATAACATCCAAGAAAATAAAAAATTATTTTTTTTAATAATTTATGAAAAACATTTATCATATATATTTCTTATTCTATTTATTATCTATTATCATATGAAATTTATTTATTATAGTGTTTTCTCTTGTGTTGGTTAATCTAGGTTATTTAGTTAATTTTTTCATAACACATTCTATATACTTAAAATGGTCAAAGGAAATGTAAAAATAATTATTAATATATATATTTATAATATTTTATGTAATTTATTACTATATTATAAAAAAAATCATACAACTCTATTGGTTTCCAAAATGGACTTACAGTGTGAAAGGTGACAGGGAATCCTCCATTTTCTTTAGTCAATTATACTATGACAGTTTATTGTTTATATCAATTATAAATTATCCAATATTGTTATTAAATAAATATAAATAATACTTATTTATTTAGTAATAAAATATCACCATTAAATAAGTTTTCATTTTCATTCATGATATAAATTTATAGCTACGTTCATATAGATGGTAAAAATACCAATACACGAATATGTTATATTAAAGGATAAATATGATTATATGGTGATTCAGTTGTAATATCATTATTAAAAAAGTATAAGTAATTTATTTATATGTAATTAAGTTGGTGAATCATATTAGTAAATAGTTTTACATTTTATAAAATACTTAAGGAAAAAATAAATACTTTACATTCATGGAGACGGTAGTCTGCACGTATGTAACGCCCCAACCCCAGTTACCCAGAGTCGGTGCATTATTTTAATACATTGGAATGATTAAAAGGAATCAAATCTCGAAAGACCGATTAGTTTAGTAGTCTTGGAAAAACTAGATATATTCATAAAGTTTTTCATTACATCATAAAGTGAAAAACTACTACAACAACATATTGTCTCCATAGTCAACACTATTATCCTCTTATAATAGCCCTGCAGGTCATTCATAATCTACTTCTTCACATCCTGGGTAAAATAAAACATAGAAAAGGGGTGATCTCAAATGACCAGTAAGGATAACAATATAGCAGAAACTTTCATAAATAAGAATAAACATTTAAGGCAGTGTATAACTAAAACAAAGGCCTTTTAAACTTGAACTTCAACATAGTATGGCAAAAATAAAATGAAATAATGCCATTTACTTATTCACATGGATATTCTACTAATCGAATATTCACATGCAATATCAATAACCACTTTCATAATGATGGAATGCATTATGCCAGATTATTATAACCAAATAGCCAAGGCCTCATGCCAAGACTACAAATAAGATTTTTCCAAGGCCTTGTGCCAAGACACTAGTTTGTCTCATGAGACCTACCAATGCATCGAGGAGCTATAGCGGGCTCCACCTGTCACATATTAATTCCAATGCATTCCAATATGAAAAGGTTTAAACATAACATAAATATTCATATTAAAACTAGCATACGAAATGTCAATACTTTATCCATAAACCATGAATGGTTTAAAAATAACACATTCACAGTAAAACATATTACAAAACCTTCAATACAATACAAAAGTTTTGTAACATAATAAATCAACTTCAAATAAGCTTAAAATCCATCAAAGGATATTGACATAGATGAAATCAAAACAATTTGAGAGAAATAACTCTTTTCTTGAAATCATTGAAAAGTCACCCATTTATAAAGGAAGTAATTTAAAAGTGACTTTTGAATCAAAGTGTCCCATACCACTTTGAAACATTTGAAAAGAAATGTCATTTCAAAACATTCATGTCCATATAAATAAATCCTTAAAATAATTTTGAAAACATGGACATTAATTAATAAGATTTAGAAAGATAAATCTTTTAAACATTTAAAATTATGATCTTGATAAAGAGTACCTTTCAAAAATTCTTAAAATATTAATTTTGAAATCATTTAAAAGTCACATAATTATAAAATAAAACATTTACTTTGAAAATATTCTTATAATCTTGTAAGGGAATCTTTGACGATTTTATAACGACGGTAAATAGCTGCACCCTCCGTATAAGTTAAAAAACATTCTTACCTTAAATTTGTCGAAAAGGATAAAAGTGCCTTGTTTGGAAAACAACAGAAATATTCCTTTCAAAACACATAAGGGTATAAATTACTTTAACCCATTTTCTAGTAAATAGTAAAAAATTTTAAATATATTTTTAAGGAGCATGGATGTGGATGATAAAGAGATCCCAGTAGATAATTATGCATAAACAACCTCGGATAATGAAGAGATTCTGAAATAAACCCTTACCGTGTACTTTTCCTTGGTTGGGGTAGGTTAAAATCCTGTATAATGGTGAAATAATTGTTATTAGATTATTCAATAATCATATACATTAATATGAAATCATATAAGAACTTTTAACATTGCTTTGTTAATAATATCTTAGAATTATTGTCGTTTCGGGTGTTAACTTACTCGTTTTATTTTATATGTTTTGTTACGTAAGCCATGTTTGTAATGGATAGGTTTTATCTTAATCATATAAAGAATGATATCAAGTCCTTAGATACTATTATTAATCATCAAATGAGAATTATACTTGAATGGATACGATGGAGAATGAATCTCATCGCATTCGTGGAAACAGTAGTCCGTACGTACGCACGAGCGATAATATCATTCTTTTGATATTAAAATAATATATAATTGGATGGTATATCATATATTAAGAATCATTATCATGTTATATTTATTATTTACATGAGTTACACATCATTATTATACCCATCCAAATAATAATATATTGAATAACAATTACACCACGACATGGAGACGGTAAGCCATACGTACGCACGTATGGTGACATGTTATTCAAAGGGTGGATAGAATAGTGAATATGATTGTACCATATTTATAATAACATCACATTATATATATGATACTGTAGTTATTATTTTAGAATGGTAACAACAAAGGAAGAAGAAGTAGAAGAAGGAAGGAACTTGAAAAAGGGTGGTGAATCATTACCTCTTCTTCGGGTTCTTCCTTTTATTTGATAAAAAGGGCTCTTTAGGATGGATTTATGATCAAACTAGGGACTCTAGGTTGTATTGAGGGAATTTGGGAGTGTATGTGGTCAGATTTTGGCCGAACCAAAAGGCTTTGAAGGTGCGAAGAAATGAGAAGGAGGAGTGCCCTTTTATAAGAGGGGTGAGGGGCACCTTTGGAAAAGCTAGAAATATTAATTTATAATAAATTCATATTCGGTTTCTAATGGCTCCAAAGTTGATTATTTAAATTTTAAGGTTGGGATAGGTCGCAAACCACTAAACCAATAGAATTTAGACAGGTTTGGGTACTTATATTAACCATATCTTTAAGTATTAACTCTAAGTTAATTAGTTTCACTTTTACAATGTCTCTTTTTATTTTTATATTATATGGTTAATTAACATACTATATACATTCAAGAGACCCTCAAGTGGTCCATTAATGATACATCTATCAGGATATAAGTCTCTTGGCCGAACTTTAGATTTTTAGGAATTTAATATCAATTAATAATATAATATTTGTTTTAAAACCTCTTTTATGTCAATTTTGACACTATTCAATAGTTGATTTTTTGTGAAACTCATAAAATAATGATTACTTCGAAAAAGGTTAATTAAATCCATCCTAATATGTCATTTTATCCTAGAAATTTATTTTAATTCATTAAAAGTCTCAAATTATATTTATTTGGCTATTTATAATATCAATTATTTTAAATTTTCACTATTATGGTAATTACTGCATCATCATTGTGTCATAAATAAATTAAATTATGTAATATCTAAAAATTATAAATAAAATATAATTATGTAGGAAGTCGTTTTAGCTTTCTAATGAATTTTTATAGTTGAAAATAAAACATATATAACCCTATGTAAAAATTGGTTTTCTAAAAGATATATGTTTATGTCATTTTTGTACTTATTTTAACTTAATTAAAATAAAGTGTCCCTATCACCTAGAAGTGGATCCATGGGGTCCCAAAATCGACGCAATGATGCCTATGGTCGAGAAGGTATCAACCAATAAGGCTAACAAACGTTTTAGGGTAATTTAGTATTATTATAAAATTATTTTTTAACCCTTATTTACCGGATTTACCCTTAACCATGGTAAATAAAATATTTACCAAAGTAATTATTCAAAATGTCTAAAAATAAAGGTTACCTATTTACAAAATTTTAACATCATGATTCCAAATATGGAATCTATTTTTCCAAATTCAAAACACAGAATTGGCAGAAATTAATTTAAAATTAATTCCCATTGTTAAAACAAAAAGCGTGTTTTTAAGAGATAATAACTATCAAAAGATTGACACTTGTTTATGTACGGTTTAATTGTAAAATTATCTCCAATGAACAAAATTTTATTAAATGGTAAAAATATATTCTAAATATACTTTAAAACCACTCAAATTCATTATTTATCACTTTTAATTATTTTTATTAAAAAAGTTGTTTTTAATTAAAATTTAGTAATTTTTACTATTTATCAAAATATTAAAGTTATCCGAAAAGTACCAAAATTTCACCTTAGGCTAAATTTGATATTCCAAATCCAAAAATAAAGTCCATTTTGAGAGATAAAATTTGAAAAAGTAGGTATTACTATTCATAACAGCTAGTTTGATCGGTTGTGGTGTGTGTTAAAACTCGAAGTTGCGTGCAACACACGCTACTATATTATTCAAAGGAAAGCGTACCGTGGAAGCTTGGGATGTTTCATTTTAAATTTTTGATGTCCCCATTTAGTCAAAAAGTTTAAAATATTGTATTTATAAAGGGTTAACTATTAAAAGTTGATAAAAGTGCAATATTGAAAATGAATTTGTTCTTGCATTATGTCTAAGAAACTCATAATATGGATTCTAAAATTATAAGGATATATTAGTTTAAAATTTAGTTAATACTATTCATAACCTCTTTTGAATGGCTTGTTTGGTAATTCATGGTGAGATTGAACTCGGTGTTGCGTGTAGTGTAAGTTATTGAATTATTTTGAAGAAATAACACACTATGAAATCTTGGGGTGTTACATTATCCCCTCCTTCAATAAATTGCATCCTCGCAATTTGAAATTGTTCTTCGAAAATAAAAGTATGAAAATAGAAAATATCTTTGTGGGAAAACCCACATCAGGAATTGGGTTACTAAAATTTAGTCTTAATATGAGGAAAAGAGAAATGAAAGGGTCACCACCAAATTATGATCTCGATTAGGAGAACATTGGTGGAAATTAGAGGCATATAATTAGAGGAAAAAAGTAAATATTTATAGGCAGTGATTGAGGTCATCAATCACAAACAAGTGTAAAATTGAGGTCCTTAAATTCATCAATCCATGATGATTTGAACTACCATCGGTTCAACAAAACATAGGGTATTCGGATAACACATTTTTGGTTTTAGGATTCCTTAAATAAAGTATAAGAATTAATTTATTCATAGAATAAGATAAGAAGAAAAATATATTCTTGACAAGTAGAGTCTCATCCTTTAACTATGTTCTACCACAAACTCATCTATCACTCTAAAAGATATTAGAACGCAAAAAAATTCTATTTATCCTATTTGTATAGGGTTCCAAAAAAACAAATTTATAATTCACTTACCAGATCTTTTAAAAAAACTACATTATTTAATACCGGAAATCATGTGGGTCAGTGGTAGGTGATACACCCTTGTCGCCCTTTGGTTGTGGGTTCAAGTCTCGCGGCCTTTCCGGACGCGACGAGTTGCCGCCCGACCTCCGGGTTGTCCTTTTATGGCAATCCAAAATAATCCAAACTAGAACTATACAAAATACTTTAGTCCAAAATTTATAAGGAAGGTAACCACAATGAAGATATTTTTTTATGCCACATAATAACATGTGATCACCTTCATCATGTATTCTTTTAAAACACTGCAACATCCTAAATTATCATAAAACCTTATTGATTACATTCATGACCCCTTATTCCTTATAGAATAATAGATATACTCCTTCAATCCAAAAATGTTGTAATCCCCATGAATGATGGAATATACAAATCATTAATAAGTTTCAAGGTAGTCAAGAATATCCAATATAATTTATCCAAAACAATCATGTATTATTCTAAAATTACTACCTCGGTATCAGAACCATATTATGGTTTATCTTTCTCTCAACCATATATTTTCCAAAAAATTAACCTGCTATTGAGTCACTTTTCTTTGTTCCACACAATCTCATGTCCATAATGAAATCGTACTGCAGTACAATCCTTATATACTCCATAATTATTATAACAAGTACACTGTTGATAAAACACTCAAATGACATAATCAACATAAGAACTCTAATCATTCCTCTTCATCTGTGGTAGTATCATAACTTGATTATTATCTAATAGCATCATTTGCGGCATAGTCTGATGACTGAGACATAGGATCGCATAGTGTCCAAACTCCTTGCAAAATGAAGCATTGTACATTTGAAACCATTTTCTTACCCTTGCAGTCACGTACTTTGTGCCCTTTTCCTCCACACTTATAACAAAATCCCATTCCTTTCATGCAAGTTCTAGGGTGTTTCTTCCCACAGTTATCACATATGGGAAAATTCTTCTTTTCCCTCTTCCCTTTATCCATCTTTCCCTCTTCCATCCTTTTCTTCTCTTGCTTCCCTTCAAATCCATAGGACTCAGTAAACACTTTACTTATCTTATCAACACATGATATTATTTCTTCATAAGATGATAATACGTGGGAGACTATTTCTCTTATAAATTCTAGCTTAAGACCATGAAGGATATGATCCTTCCTTCTCTTTGGATCATGTGCATTGCTGGAGTTCTTATTCCTTCTACTGGGCGCCATTTCTAAACAATGGCACACACTAGATTAGTTTATGAATAACAATACCTAATCCCAAACTTGTAAAACACATAACATAAATTAAATAGTTTCTGGATATAATCCATAATCATAAAAATGTCTCCTTTGAGGAAGTATATACTCATAAACCCTTCATAATGGTTTTTAAAGAAGATGAGAATTATCCTAAGCATATCCTCCAGGAGTTTCGTAACCAAGAGTGCAGCAAGACCCATTGTCGTGCACTAGTTCCCATTCGAGTCTAGCTCAAAGTGGTGTTTTCGGGTTTTACCCCTAGGTACATCTGTGCCAGATCCGCCTCTACATGCTCGTATCCAGACAGGGATGTATTTCTCTGAAAACTCACAAAATCTCTACAATACCAATATTCTAGGAAGTTATTCTATACTAATCCTCAAAGTCCATCTTAAATCTATGTGCTCTAATCAGATTTTATCTATATCTAGCTTCCAAGGTTTATACTAAACTTCCTCTGATTCCAACTGTTACTCCCCGACCCCAGTTACCCAGAGTCGGTGCATTATTTTAATACATTGGCATGATTACAAGGAATCAAATCTCAAAAGACCGATAAGTTTATTAGCTTTGGAAACACTAGATATTTTCATAAAGTTTATCATTACATCATAAAGTGAAAAACTACTACAACAACATATTGTCTCCATAGTCAACATTATTATCCTCTTATAATATCCCTGCAGGTCATTCATAATCTACTTCATCACATCCTGGAAAAAATAAAACATAGAAAAGGGGTGAACTCAAATGCCCAGTAAGGATAACAATATAGCGGAAACTTTCATAAATAATAATAAACATTTAAGGCAGTGTATAACTAAAACAAAAGCCTTTTAAACTTGAACTTCAACATAGTATGGAAAAAATAAAATTAAATAATGCCATTTACTTATTGACATGGATATTCTACTAGTCGAATAATCACATGCAATATCAATAACCACTTTCATAATTATGGAATGCATAATGCCAGACTATCATAACCACATAGCCAAGTCCTCGTTCCAAGACTACAAATAAGATTTTTCCAAGGCCTTATGCCAAGACACTAGTTTGTCTCATGAGACCTACCGATGCATCGAGGAGATATAGCGGGCTCCACCCATCACATATTTGGTCCAATGCATTCCCATATGAAAAGGTTTAAACATAACATAAACATTCGTATTAAAACTAGCATACGAAATGTCAATACTTTCTCCATAAACCATGAATGGTATAAAAATAACACATCCATAGTAAAACATATTACAAAACCTTCAATATAATACAAAAGTTTTGTATCATAATAAATCAACTTCAAATAAGCTTAAAATCCATCAAAGGATGTTGACATAGATGAAATCAAAACAATTTGAGAGAAATATCTCTTTTCATGAAATCATTGAAAAGTAACCCATTTATAAAGGAAGTAATTTAAAAGAGATTTTTGAATCAAAGTGTCCCATTCCACTTTGAAACTTTTGAAAAGAAATGTCATTTCAAAACATTCATGTCCATATAAATAAATCCTTAAAATAATTTTGAAAACATGGACATTAATTAAAAAAATTTAGAAAGATAAATCTTTAAAACATTTAAAATTATGATCTTGATAAAGAGTAACTTTCACAAATTCTTAAAATATTCATTTTGAAATCATTTAAAAGTCACATAATTATAAAATAGAACATTTACTTTGAAAATATTCTTATAATCTTGTAAGGGAAGCTTTGACAATTTTATAATGGCGGTAAATAGCCGCACCTGCCGTATAAGTTAAAAAAAACATTCTTACCTTAAATTTGTCGAAAAGGTTAAAAGTGCCTTGTTTGGAAAGCGACAGAAAGATTCCTTTCAAAACACATAAGGGTATAAATTACTTTAACCCATTGTCTAGTAAATAGTAAAAATGTTTTTAAATATATTTTTAAGGAGCATATATGTGGATGATTAAGAGATCCCAGTAGACAATTACATATAAACAACCTCGGATAATGAAGAGATTGTGAAATAAACCCTTACCTTGTACTTTTCCTTGGTTGGGGTAGGTTAAACTCCTGTATAATGGTGAAATAATTGTTATTAAATTATTCGATAATCATATACATTAATATGATATCATATATGATCTTTTAACATTGCTTTGTTAATAATATCTTAGAATTATTTTCGTTTCGGGTGTTAACTTACCCGTTTTCTTTTATATGTTTTGTTACGTAAGCCATGGTTGTAATGGATAGGTTGTATCTTAATCATATCCCTAATGATATCAAGTCTTTAGATACTATTATTAATCATCAAATGAGAATTATACTTGAATGGATACGATGGAGAATGAATCTCATCGCGTTCGTGGAGACGGTAGTCTGTACGTACGCACGAGCGATAATATCATTCATTTGATATTAAAATAATATATAATTGGATGATATATCATATATTAAGAATCATTGTCATGTTATATTTATTATTTACATGAGTTACACATCATTATTATACCCATCCAAATAATAATACATTGAATAACAATTACACCACGACGTGGAGACGGTAAGCCGTACGTACGCACGTATGGTGACATGTTATTCAAAGGGTGGATAGAATAGTGAATATGATTGTACCATATTTATAATAACATCACAGTATATATATGATACTGGAGTTATTATTTTAGAATGGTAACAACAAAGGAAGAAGAAGTGGAAGAAGAAAGGAACTTGAAAAAGGGTGGTGAAATCATTACCTCTTCTACGGGTTCTTCCTTTTGATTTAATCAAAAGGGCTCCTTAGGCTGGCTTTATGATCCAACTAAGGCCTCTATGTTGTTGTGAATGAATTTGGGAGAGTATTTGGGAAGATTTTGGCCGAACAAAAAGGCTTTGAAGGTGTGAAGAAATGAGAAGGAGGAGTGCCCTTTTATAAGAGGGGTGAGGGGCACCTTTGGAAAAGCTAGAACTATTAATTTATATTAAATTCATATTCGGTTTCTAATGGCTCCAAAGTTTATTATCTAAATTTTAAGGTGGGGATAGGTTGAAAACCACTCAACAAATAGAATTTAGACAGGTTTGGGTACTTATATTAACCTTATCTTTAAGTATTAAATCTAAGTTAATTAGTTTCACTTTTACAATGTCTCTTTGTATTTTTATATTATATGGTTAATAAACATACTATATAAATCCAAGAGACCCCCAAGTGGTCCATTAATGATACCGCTATCATGATATAAGTCTCTTGGCCTAGCCTTAGATTTTTAGGAATTTAATATCAATTAATAATATAATATTTGTTCTAAAAACTCTTTTATGTCAATTTTGACACTATTCAATAGTTGATTTTTTTGAAACTCATAACAGAATTATTACTTCGAAAAAGTTAATTAAATAAATCATAATATGTAATATTATCCTAGAAAATTAGTGTAATTCATTAAAAGTCTCAAATTATATTTATTTGGGTATTTATAATATAAAGTATTTTAAATTTTCACTATTATGGTAAATACTGCATCATCATTTTGTCATAAATAAATTAAATTATGTAATCTCTAAAAAATATAAATAAAATATAAATATGTATTAAATTGTTTTATCTTTCTAATGAATATTTATAGTCGAAAATCCAACATATATAAACCTATGTAAAAATTGGTTTTCTAAAAGATATATGCTTATGTCATTTTTGTACTTATTTTAACTTAATTAAAATAAAGTGTCCCTATCACCTACAAGTGGATCCATGGGGTCCCAAAATCGACGCAAATATGACTATGGTCGAAAATGTATCAACCAATAAGGTTAGGACACGTTTTAGTGTAATTTATTATTATTATAAAATTATTTTTTAACCCTTATTTACCGGATTTACCCTTAACCATGGTAAATAAAATATTTACCGAAGTAATTATTCAAAATGTATAAAAATAAAAGTTACCTATTTACACAATTTGAACATCCTGATTCCAAAAATGGAATCCATTTTTCCGAATTCAAAACACAGAAGTGGCAGAAATTAATTTAAAATTATTCCCGTTGTTAAAACAAAGTGTGTATTTAAGAGATAATAACTATCAAAAGATTGACACTTGTTTATGTCCGATTTAATTGTAAAATTATCTCCAATGAAAAATATTGTATTAAATGGTAAAAATATATTATAAATATAATTTAATACCACTCAAATTAATTATTTATCACTTTTAATTATTTTGATTAAAAAAGTTGTTTTTAATTAAAATATAGTAATTTTCACTATTCATCAAAATATTAATGTTATCCAAAAAGTACCAAAATTTCACCTTAGGCTAAATTCGATATTCCGAATCCAAAAATGAAGTCCATTTTGAGAGATAAAATTTCAAAAAGTAGGTATTACTATTCATAATTGCTAGTTTGATCGGTTGTGGTGTGTGTTAAAACTCGAAGTTGCGTACAACACACGCTACTGAATTATTCAAAGGAAAGCATACCGTGGAAGCTTGGGATGTTTTATTTTAAATTTTTGATGTCCCCATTTAGTCAAAAAGTTTAAAATATTTTATTTAAAAAGGGTTCACTATTAAAAGTTGATAAAAGTGCAATACTGAAAATGAATTTGATCTTGCATTATGTCTAAGAAACTCATAATATGGATTCTAAAATTATAAGAATATATTAGTTTAAAATTTAGTTAATACTATTCATAACCTCTTTTGAAAGGCTTGTTTGGTAAGTCATGGTGAGATTGAACTCGGTGTTGCGTGTAGTGCAAGTTATTGAATTATTTTTAAGAAATAACACTCTATGAAATCTTGGGATGTTACAATGTACGCCCATATGACGTTTTAGTTTTTTTATTAAACTGAAGGAAATTAGGGAATGGTTTATGATTATATAAAATTATTAATTTTATAAATATCATATTATTTCACAAATTTATATTTTATGACTATACATGTTAGGTTTTTTAAAAAAATATGTCTTGCCATTCTTGGAGGATAAAGTTAGTATGTACGAATAATTGCATTAATATTTTCTTATGAATTTTTTGGAATAAAATTAAATTATAATTAAACATATAATAATAATAATAAATATATTTTATATACCATATTTAATCATAAGTTAAATCATTATAAATATACATTAGAGGCATCAATGAAAACAGAAGGCCTCGATTCGTGGAGGTGGCATCACGCACATATGCACTATTAACATTCCATTTTTTTCTTTGTGGATGGGAATGAATAAAGAAAGGTAATTAAATTAATTTATTAACATATTGAAATATTATTTATACTTATTTAATTAGGGTAATTTGTTTTCTAATGGTTTGGAAGATATATATTGTGAAGAAACCAAAAATAAGGTGATAATACTAACATTGAAAGCATGGGTTTTGTCTTGAAAATATATTTTAAAATAGAGCCCTTAAGATGAATAATGGTGAGAAGAGGATTGATTAATTGGTATAGGGTTCTATATGGAATAAAAAGTTATTTTTTGGAACTAAATTTATATGTAAGGGTGTATCGTGAAGTGGTGTAAGGATCCCATTTTATAAGTGAAGAGGAAGAAAACGTTTGGAAGAACCATTTATATTTTCCATAATGTAAAGTAAGTATTCATGGGTGAAATGTTAAGAAGGGATAAAAGAGTAATTTAGATGATTTTGGTCAATAAAAACCTCAAAATCAGGTTGTAAACATGTTTTTAACATGTGTTTGGTCATTTCTTTTTAGTAAATCATTATTTACCATTTTTACTTTTTTGGGGTAATTATTTTTTAACTTTTGTAAATCATTTTATAAAAAAAATAAAAATTTATATTTTCACCTAATTTTAATCATTAAATTTTTTATTTTAAAATACTTTTATGAAACAAAATTTCTAATGATGTGAATCATTAATATTAAAATAAATACACATAATGTGTAAAATTGATTTTAGGTAAAATTTTGTATCAAATCATAAAAAATCTACATAGGAAATAGTTGTCAACATTTTCAAATTCTATGAAATAAATTTAATTATTTTTAAAAAATTTATTGAACCTTGAATTTAGGAATAATTTTAATATTAAAATTATAATAAATATTTAAAATAAATAATTGGAAATAATTTTTATTAGAATTAAAATATTTCTTTTCTTTTAGAAGGTTAAACAATGATTTTATAATTTTTTTAAAATAAATATTAAAATTTAAAATTTTATTCATTAAATAAATATCATAGAAATTAGTAAGATTGAGAAAATTTTGTGTCCTTATAATATAATTATAAAAGTAAACATTTTAAAAAAATTTCATTTATCACTTTTATAAAAAAATTAGTTAACCTAGGAAAAAAGTAATACTTAGTAAATTTTTTATGAGGAATGAAAATATTAATTTCATTTTATTATATTTAAAAACCAAAATTTATAAATGTATATTTTAAATTAATATAAAATATAAAAGGATAACAACATTTATTGTGAGGATACTATTTAAAACATTATGCATTTTTAATATATTTTGTATGGATTGGTAATTGATTTTAATTTTTTTATATACATCACGTTTTATTATAATGAATTTTAATTAATAATGATTATCTCATATGTAATGGCTCATTTTAGTTTGTTGTTTCCTATGAATTAAGTTGTTAACATTGTGAAAATTTAATGGGAAATATATAGATTACAATACAAGGTTTTTAAAACCATCCTAGATTTGTACCTCAATCCATGTATCCATACCCCATTTTAGCTACACCACATGATAGATAAATACATTATAACTCCCCAACATTACCTTTTAAACAGTGATATATTCTTGGATACTCAAGATCCCTGGCCTCTAAAGTAGGGTGTGAGTACATCATTGTAGGGAACCACCAATGGTGTCCAATAAATGACTATTAAATATAATGGATGAAAATTTTTTATTCATAGAATCATAAAATGTTAGAAGAGTAGTAAATAATCCATCGTCATTTATCATTGGGTTCTAATATGACACCCAAGTTCGACCATACATTTTTGGATCAGTTCTAGAGTGTCCTTGATCATGTCATATATCCTTAGCAGAATACATTTCTCACCATAGTACCTATTAAAGATTACTAATCAAAAGTTACCAGCATTGGATCCTAGAAACCAAAATTTTGAATCACATAATATCAGATCAATTTTTAGATCATATGCATCACTATGAATTTTGTGTGATATAACATCACTATATCCTTTAAAACTAATACATGAAATCCCATTATCTCCAAATACCCTCAGATCCTTGGGATGTAATCCTTAGAATCCCATAATACTAATATCATCATTTTTAACAACCAAGTCCATGCAATCACTATTCACCTATCCACATATCATATGGTACAACTCTAGATCCTAATAATCTATATGAGAATTTTCTTTCTATAACTATATCCATCAGATCATATGGTGTCAATCCCCCACATTTCCAAAATAATCATATATAGATCCAAGTTAGGTAATAACTAGAATCCACCACTCTGAATCGCCATAAAATCCCTAGGAGGTGATCCATCAATTTTATCATTATTAAGGACCACTAGAATACTTTATAAGAAATTCACAATACATATCATCATATATCTGGTGGTATGAATCCAACTGATACCATATCATAATAATTATAAGAAAAATAGTAACAGTACCAAGGTTTTTTTTGACATTCCCATCTCATCTTGTATAACATGCTCAACACCAGAAGTTCATGACCTATCCCTATCACCATATCCAAACTAGAAAAATTTAGTAATTCATGATCTACGGTGACACCCTCAATCATCACTACCCATTCCAAAAAAAACCCTTTACAGGGTTAACATATGGTCATAGAACCCACTAATTTAACAGTGGTCACATCATAACAGATACACATTATATGGGGTACCCACTCTCAACCTCAACTCTAGGGTTACCACCAATCCCTTATAGGGTGTATCATCTCTCCAAAACTGCAAGAAATAACTCAAAGTCTCACTATGCTACAAGGAAATGACATACCTGCATAATTTTATAAAGTATGAATAATGCTTATCTCACTAACCATGGTCATCCTTTGTTGTTCCACTCTGGTGAAACCTGATAATGTTTACCCAAGTTATATCTACCTAGGTTCTCACACACTATAGGGTAAAGAACACTCACCACCCTATTTAAATGACCATCCCAATAATCTTATGGAACCTAATAGTTCAATCATGGCCTCTGTGGTCCATTCATTCTCATTCATATATCATCCTTACTCAAGGAGACTATGGAAACCTATTATGTCCCATAAATTAATATAATTTATTTAATTTATACCTGTCATGATTTTATGTATAAAATGAATATAAAAAACAGTAACCCCCAGTTGTTGATGTCCAAAGCACTAATCTAGTAAACAAGGGTACATCATGGTGCTTAGAACATTGTTCAGTACATTCTCAAGTGTTTAGTTTCAATTAAATATTTTTTTAATTTAAAAAGGACAATCACACCTAGTTGACTGATATCATATCAAATGAAATAAAAAATTTAAAAAAATATATTTAAAAAAATGATCAAATTTTAGTGACCACCTACCTTAGTTTTGAAGTTATTACCTTTATATGTGGTTCCCAACAACTCTCTTCTAATCGCATCTATGTTTGAAAACCGATCATCCATTATGTTAAATCCCTAATTTAATTTATAAAAGCATAATTGATTATAAAAAAAATTAAAAATTAACAATATAATTAATTTCCCAATTAATAAAATGGGATAATCAATTAATTATTCTCCCATAATAGATTCTTCCATAATTTTAAATAATCATTTATGAAAGCATATGATAAATATTTTTTTTATTTTTTTAAAAAATGTTTCCCTTTAACCTAGGGGAACCTACGTATGGTTCACAAGTACTTCCACTTATGTATCCATGCCTGAGAAAGGGTTACATGACCTTACCCTTAAATAGACCTACCTACCTAAGGGTAAAATTATATTACCTATATGTACATCATTGTGTTAAGGTAACATGTGGTTATCCTTTCCCATTACTCCATGTATAAGTGTAACACAATGTTACAATTTCATAGGTCCTCTTACATAAGGGTAAAACAAGTTTAACATTAGGCATATCCCTATATAATTGTAAAACAATTGACGTTTATTTATGGTGGAGGGTGGAGGCATCCCTTATGTTAGGGTACCATAAAACAAAAAAACCTATTCTTTTTCTTTTTCTCATACTTATTCAAAAAATACAATAAAATACAAAAAACACCATTTGTATACTTCGTTAAAAACTCAAAAAAGGAACAATTGAGAACCATAATACTGAAAGAAAAATTACTCCATTACGACCCTCATCCATCCCCCATAAAACTACACCGTAATAAAATTTATAAATATGTGGAATAAATCATTAAAACATTAAATGGAGGCCTAACCCTGGTCGAAGCACTAAAGCATCAATATTGGACCCAAGATCAAGGGCTATTGCAACGTGATCCAGCTCTGACCAAGCTTTTAGTGAAGATCCTTACCTATATCTGGCATTTTATTCTCTTAAAATAAAGGCTACGAGGGGAATCCACATTCAATTAATGTCAAATGTGGGTGAAAGGGATGAGTGAATAATAATTATGGATAATTAATTTAATTTAATTTAGATACTCATTTAAATGATCACTTGAAGACTCCAAATCAAAAATATTTTTATACATCACCTTGGTAAAACCCCCAATTGTGGAGCAAACTATGGAATAAATATTTCTATCATATAATTCATTCAAAATATATCAAATTATTAATCTATGGAAAAATTGATATTTAATTTAATAAAATTTAAAAACTCTAAAAAATTACGTGGCTCTGAATCTCAAAAAATTATAACCTAAGATTAAACACCCAATTCCATGATCAATACAACATTTATAAAATTATATGGGGCTGTCTAAAATGATACATTGTCATTTTACACAAAACAAAACCAAAAAATCAAAAAATTCACATTTATAATAAAAATAACTATTTTTTAAGGGAAAGTCATTAAACATGACATTCTGTTGAGGTTCAATGTAATTCTAAGTGATGGTAAAAATAAATTTTTTTATCTTTTTAAAATTCAGTTAATTATACTTATAGTAGATAAAATTTCCTTAAATGATAATTTTTAAGTCTTTTAAATGGAATATATCCATCCTACGTTAAATATGAAATGTAAATTATTATTTCTAAAATATTTGAAAAAAATGTTAATTAATTCCATAAATTAATTTAGTATTTATGTTCAATAAATATTTTATGAAATGAGGTTACATTATATCAGAATTATTTTTGATATAATGTGTATTAGAGATAGATGTCAACATTACATGATAGGTGTGACTCTATAAGAATTATATCCCATATTCCTTAAAAATGGTTTATTTTTATATTTATTCCCTTGGTAATAGGTTTTGAATAAAGGCTGTGTATACCTGATGATAGAAATTTTATGAATTTAATTATTTTGTGTAAAGTCTTACATTGGATCAAATTACTAAATAAAATGGGAGATTTATACCTTTCTCAAAAAAAGAGTGAGGGTTGGCTATCTGTCACTCTAGGATTTTTCATGTGGATATTTTCAACCTCATATAAATGTCTTCCATTAAATGAATGTTTTATATAACTTATACTTGAGATGAATTTTGATGTGTATAAATTTGATGGTATTAATTTTTTGGGGTATGTGAAAAAGATAATGTATGTGTAAATAATTACATATTTATATGGGGTGAATACATTAACTTTTTGTATATAATAGGATTAAAAAACTAAATAATTATATTTATTCATACACAAATGAATTGAACATGACATAATAAATATTTCATGAGATTTAATTTGTTAAATATTCATGAGATACATATCAAACTGCTAATATTTTTATAAAAACCCTTTAAAACACATAAAATGAGATTCCTTTTAAAGTGTAACTTTCCGAGTCATCAATAATTTAGTATGAGTCACCATAATTGTTAGGTTCTCATTAATTATATTTTGTAAATAAATAAATTAATAAGGTGATACTAATAGTTATGTACCTTGTTTTTTCCATTTTATTTGGGTTATAAGAGTTTGGAAACACTAACTGTTATGATCCATGAGTAATATAGTTATGTGAATCGATATACTAGATTTGAATAAAGACTTGATCCACTCAGCTATCTATGAATCAAATATTTCCCGATTGAAAAGGTTATGTCTATAAGATATTGTACATAAATTATTACATTCTAAAACTATTTTAAGTCATGATTCATTATAGATATTAGATAAATAAAAAAATATAAGGTATAAAAACATTAGTTTTAGTGGGATTTCATTCATTGAAATTAATTTATAAAAAGATATAATTCATGATACTTACCCTGGTATATTTATCTTTTATAGGTTATGATATATTTTTTTATAGTCATATTCAGATCACTCATAGTATGAACTATAGAATAGTTCAATACCGGTATTTAATATTGAGAGGTGTTCTCATTGTGATTTATTCTATGAATATAAATATTAATGTTATAGAGGTCAATTACAATATCTTTGACTGTTATGCATATGATATTAGGTCGGCGTCACAAATTGGTGCAAAAAAACACAAACTCAAATATATAATCGAATTAATTAAAATTGAAGTAAATATTTATGTCAATAATGGAGAAACCATTTCTAAATTAGATGTTGGCACTTATAGTCAATGTATACCTTGTTAATAAATCCTATAATCATAGAACTTCTATTATATTCACGTAATAAATAATAATTTGATTTCTCTAACCCGTTTTGACAAGATGAAATTTTCATCCACTATTAAGAAAAATTGTTGTTATATATTTATGAATGAAATGTATTATGTAATTGATAATATCCTAAATGGTTTATATATTATATAAATGGACAAATATTATTTAAGAAATTAAAATCTTATGGTTAGGGTTGATTCTAATCCCACATACATTTGAATTTTTACCTCAAATATTTAAATGAGAAATAGACCCAATGTTTCCATAAATATGGATTATTCAAACCATTGAATTATTAATCATTTAAAAATTAATAATATTTTTTATTAGGTAGGATATCAAAAAGAAATTTATGTAGAAAAGGTGAAAGGGCTAGTAGACTATTCGAACTAATAGAAAGTGATATATATGGACCAATCATTACTCCATAATGTTTTCATTTTGGGTTATTCATTGACTTTAATTATAAAATTAAATTGTATGAATATGTTTTTTTCTAATGGGACACAATTATTAATCTATTTAAAGTTAAAATAGTTTTAAAAAGATGTATATAATCAATTGTAAAAATAATAATAAGATCACTCAATCAAATACATTTTTTGAATACGTGACCCATAAATTAATTAATTACTTGAGATATTTGTTGAAATTTTTCATACATCACTTGTCATTGAATACCAAAATTGAACAATATTTATAAGAACATAAATCTTCATTATTAGATATCATTTGATAAATGATGATTCGATGTGACATTATTATTTAATTATGGGGTTATGTTTTGGATACTACTACATTTATACTAAACTATATTATATCTAATGTTGTCATAAATACCCCATTTGTGATATTTTATAAGAAAAATCACATATTCTATTTTATCAATATTATTTGATGTGAATAATTGTTACACGGTTTTTATTATGATAATCTTGAAATTAAATATAAAAAAATGTTTGTTTACAAGTTGTTAAAGGAAATTATGTGATATTCTTTCCATGATACTACTAAAAAACTTTATGTCTTGATGTGGTTTTTTTATTGAGAAATAAAATGTATTTAAAATATTTATTAGGAGTAATGTTGAACTTTGAGAAGTTCATGACCAACAGACATGAAGTATTCTTGAGATAGAGGTTAAGATAGTCCCACCATGAACAGTTGAAGAAGAACTGACTGAGTAAACACAATAACCTAAAATATTTAGAGGGATTTATCAAGAAATCATGAGATAAATATTTCTCATTTATAATTATGATGAGATAATATTCATAAAAGATTAACCCAATATCTTTTCAGAAGCCACATACAGTTATTATTATTAGAAATGGTTAAAATACTTTGAATCTGAGATGGAATCCATGTAAACTAACCTACTATGAAACATATTATGTAAAAATGAAGGTTTTAGACCTATACTTTCTATGTGTATTTTCATTAATAAAGAAGATATAAAAACCCCTCTTTTGTTCAAACTATGAGATATATCATATGTTTTAATTTGTTTTTTCAGATGATTCCTTGGGTAAAATGGTCATTCTCCTCCCCATGGATTCCCATGTATACCCCCTATGGATATCCCCTTCATAAGACTAAGAGAAATAATATACAAAGAGAGGGAGGGAGGGATGTAGAATAAGGTACAAGTAACATTAGTTCTTTTAAAGAGATGTACTGCCAAATGAGTGTGGTGGAATGCAAATTAGTGTGATGCTTTGGTGGATACTTCTCAATGGTAGGCAATTTTTAATTATTTTCTATTGAAACATATAGATTTACCACTTTACAGTATAAAATAAATATTAGGTTTTCCAAACCGAGAGTCTTTCTATTTCTATTATGGAAAAAAGATTTTTTTGATCCATTCATAGGGGTTTCCCATTAGGGAAATTTGATCACATGGAATGTACCTTTGGGACACATGTCAGGAATTAATCATGTTCAGGGTAGATGTGTTTTTGGAATTAAACTACATATACTGAAAGTAAATTCCATGCATTAATACTCTTCCAAGTATAAGTGTACATGTCCATATAGTTCATTTAGGCACACACGACCTTGTATGGCCCATGGCCAGACCATGTGTGGGATTCATGCCCTTTAGAAGTTCTTAGTCAGGAAGAAACACTTGGATAATGCATTTGAGGTATGTAAGAAGGAACACCATATTGGGTACAAACTCTTATAATATATTACATACCATTCACATTGGATTTACATTTAATGTTCTACTGTAGTACATGCCTTGTTGGGGCATTTAGAGTACATGCCGAGTTTTTTTGTATATGTAGTGTATTTATATTTTTTTTCTATTATTATAATTTTAAAAATTTTGAAACCCAAAAACATTATTAAATGTATGAGAAGTACCTTTTTTACATTTTTTCACATATTTATGAGGGTGGGACCATTTGTGGGTTTAGAGGACCCTTAAAGGATGTTTTTTCCAGATATCGTCAATAGAGAGGTGCTTCTTCAAATAATTGAATTCATCTGTATTTTGTAAGTAATAATTCAAATGTTACTCAATTGAGGGCGATGTTATATGTTTAATTTAATTTTAATGAGATTAATATGGTCCTTGTATTATGTTTCTCATTCCTTCTATGATTAGTAGGAGTAAAACGTTGCATGATGAGTCAGATTAGTTAATTGTTCAAAATAACCAAGAGTGAGACATTGATCTAAGATAGTCCACTAACAATCCATTTATATGTATGTTCAACAGATATATCCTTAGTCTTATGAAGCCAGGGTTTATTTTGAGAACATTGTGTGAATGAGGATCCTCATTAGGTTTTCTCCAGTAATATTTTCACCAAGAGGATCCTGAGTAGGATGCCTCTACCTACTCATTCTAAGTATCCTGTGTTGGATTCCTCTACATACATATTCATTCCAAGGATTAAATATATGATAGAGAAATTGGTTTATTAGTTTTAAGGATTTTAATATTGATGAATTGGACATGATAACTTATTGTTTATCAAGTATTATAATTCTCTGGGGTGTTAACTTGAGGGACCAAATGTGGAAACCAATTTTTGTACGACCTAGAGGTAGAGAATTATGGGTTTAGGTAGAGATGGTATCACGTTTTACCATAAAACACCCATGAAAATGTCATCCTGATGGGTGTATGGTATTTTTTAAGGGTTTATACATTTAGTAAACATCACAAATTATTAAATATTTACTATGTAACTGTTGATATGAGTTTTACTCTAGATGTTCTTCATGGAACTAGACCATGGGGCATAATAATTTTTTTTCTATAATGAGGATGTGTATATGTAATTCCTAGGATATTACTTATTAAAACCGTCCAATTACATGTATTCCTAATATGACATTTCTTGTATGGGATCTTAAGCTACATGAAATTATATTACGCATTTAGTGACACATTGATTTATGACACATAATTTGTTAGATAGGATTATAATCATAATGAAATTATTTTATACATGTTTAGAGTTAATGGAAACAGTTTTCTTGGAATATAAATGGGATATTCTTAGGGACTCCCTGAAGATATCCCTAAAACATTCCAGATAAACTCCTCATTGTTAGGGGATGCTCCATTAAAAAAATTTCTATTATGTCTTGCGTGATACATGGAATTGCTATAATAAATGCCTTGGATGGTCTCATAGCAATGATGATAATATATTATTCCTTGACAGATACGTGTATTCCTTATACATAATTATATGTATAGGCTCATAGGTTGAATAGTATTATACAACACCTTAAGTGATACATGGTTTCCTTTAATATAATAGCTTTAATGACCTCATAGTTTAAATGAGATTATGTTATTCCATGAGCAATACATGGATTCCTAATACGGAATTTCTAGGATTGGGTCATACAATACATGTAAATATTTTATGCTGTTCGTCATTACACATGGATGATTTGGATACGTAAATCGGGTCCTAGTTTTATTTATATAGTGCAAAAGATTCTTGTTTATAGGATGTACAAAAATGATCTATAATCCATCATTAAAATGATTAGAAGTAATTATAAATGAACCTAGGTCTAGTACACGTATCCCTCCATGGTGAAGTATCTTTCACAGATAAATTTTGTTCATTTTTTAAAGATGGTATTGTTTATCAAGATTATGTCCAAATGATTAACTTTTTTAAACACGCCATGAGTGGCATTAAATCCATCTCAATTCATTTTTTCACTAGTTGTCCAGTTGATCTACTATTCGGGCCAAGGATTGATAATTATTTTTATTTATTTTATTCTTGATGTTTTGGAAAGACTATGTATATTTCATGAAAATTCACTTATGACATTAGATTATTGGTTCACCAGTGGTGTTGGCCTACTAATATTTATTTGACACCCCATGTACATTAACCTTATTGTGTGTGTGTGTGTATATATATATATATATATCTTATGTATGATTTTCGGTAGATTATAAATACATGATGAAAAGGGTGAGTGATATAGTTTCATTAGAGAGGAATGATTCTTTTGTATATTCTTATGTTTGGGTCGGAGTTAGTCGACTGTGTCATTAATACCAGGTATGTGGTTCAGTATTTAGAATGAAATAGATCCAAGTACATTTATTTATGTTCATTTTATGTAATCCTATATAAATGGTCCTTTCTTATTGGGAAATTATATTTTGTATGTATTACATTAATTCTTACAACATTCAATTTTATTACATTTTTTATGTATACTTATTTAACACTAAAATTATTTAATACAATGATTTATGTTTGGTTATTTACATTGTTTCTTACTGTTATATTAGATAATTATATGAAATTTATTCTCTATAAAATACTCTATAAATTATGATGTTTTTTATTCTCACAAATATCGTTTTTTCTGTAATGATTTAACTTTATGTTTATTTTAGGTATTTAATATTCGTCTAATTTATTATGGATTCAATATCCCAATTTTAACTCACAATGAATATTTATCTATGGGTTTCGAACATGTTTTTATGTATTTTGGAAACACTATTCATACCCTACATGGTTTAGTGTAACGTATGGAATAAACCCTATGTTATGTACAGCATGTATGGAACGTGATCCCTACACTAGTCTTCAGCCATACACAAGAAGAAGAAATTAACCCAACATTCAGATCAGTACACATGTTTTATCAACCTTATGTTATCAGGATATTTTGGATAAAAAACCTTACGTTTGAAAAGGACCATATGTTTGGAAAGAGATGAAAGTGTTGTTAAAGAACCCTATGTAAGTAATCAACTTTAAATTACAAACAGAAAACATATGGATCATCAGCATTGATTTTATGATAAACAGTACATTGTAAGCATTACATTTGAATGATTAAACACTACATAGTTGAAACTTAGGTTGAGTATTTTGTAACATTGTGAAGGAACCCTACGTTTGACTTTCCAACAATGATGATTTATTTTTGTTATATTTTCCATATTTTCTGCAATGAACTAGACCAAGTCATAGGTTGTTTTAAATCTCATATTGGACTATTTTGAAGATTTTTTTAATTCAAAGGATCATATTTAATGTATAAATTAACTCATATTCTTAAGGGATGTTTCAAATCCCATAGTAAATTTAATTTTGAATTTCTATTGATCATCACACATCTTTTATAGATATGGATTTTTTAAAATTAGATGATCATTATATATTTATTTATGTATAATTTTTATATATAATCAAGAAAGAAGAATTAATATTAAATATTTTCTGGTGATTATATACATAGTGCTATTCCGAATGAATGTCTCAAAAAAGGAGACTACTCATTGGAGGTATACATGTTAAATCTTTAAAGATTACGACTACTCTATTTTTGTTTTCATTCATAAAATTGATGATCACTTTTGCATCTGGATCTCTTCATACTTATTTCATCTTTAAGATTGTCTTTCTAAATAATAAGATCTATCTACTATTAGTTGTGTTATACTACAACATTGAAGATCAATTTGATTTAACAAATCTATTATCATTTTGATTATTTTTTTTATAGACTTCTCATACTCAGTTGAGGTGAAGTGCCAGCTTCTCAATCTATGTTGTGGATAATCGATTCTCTATTTAGAAATAGATGACTTTGATTTTAGTCTTAATTGTATATTTATCAACTTCCTACATTTAGTTGTTGGATTTAATGTCTTATGATAAGAGGACCAGACTAGTGAAATTCACCAAGACCACAGAGAGAGCATCGGGTGGAGTGGACTAAGGGATATTTGTGCCCCAAACCACTATAAAAATATTTTTCATTCATTTCTATTAATCTTCTACTTGTTCATTAATAAGAACTAAAACACGGCTTATCTGTGATATTTAAATATTTTTTTTAAATTCATAATTATGTAAGTGTTTTTGAAAATACACAATTCACCCCCTCCCATTCTTGTGTGTTTTGTTTATTCTGTCCAAACAATTGGTATTTTAGTTTAGATTTTTGACAAATCTTTAGAAATATAAAAGCTTAATTGTATATACTACAATATCAATGGATGATCTAAGATAAGGGATTTCAGTGGTTCATGATCCATATTTCAATGGTTAAAATCATGGGTGCTATAAGTCAAGTATGGGCATTTATTTAAAAAAATTGGATTTAGAGTTTATTCAATGATTATTACTCCCTATATAATTTCCTAGAAATTAGATACTTAGAATGATGCAACCAATGGTAAATATGATATGAACACAAAACATATAAATGTAATTATCTTTAGTCTTGACCAAGATGAATTCAATTATGTTTCATAATTTCATACTGCTTATGAAATGTGGAAAACCATTTATTTTTCCTATAATGTAATATATAATATATGAAAAATGAGGTATGCAACATAAAAGATGAAATTGGACTCATTTAGGATTTTTTATGGAGAAATTATTCCACAGATGAATATAAGGCTTACAGAAATTATCTAAAATATTTTTTCCTTAGGTGAAGCTATCAAACAATCTGATCAAGCATTGAAAGTACTTAGGGTAATATATTTTAAATGGAATGGGATATCTTATACTATTTGACAACCATAACCTATCAATGATCTGACAATGAATGAATGAATTGGGACATTGATGATGTATGAAGCTGTAATAAAAGATAAAACTGAATATCATAAAATTCTCATTAAAAAGGATATTTCTTCTCTAAACGTAACATCTCATAAGTGAAGTTGAAGAATGCAATAAGAAGTTAGAAGAGAAAATAATTTTGATTCGTCAGATTCAAAAAAGGAACTAGCTTAGTTAGCCAAAAAAATAACAGAATTTATATGAAAAAAGAGAGTAGTCAAAAATAAATTTAAAAAGGATGAGAAAGACACATGAGAATTCAGATTCTATGAATGGAATAAATTAGTTCATTTAAGACCTGATTTTCCTCGGTAAAAAGGTGAAAAATGTAAAATAGTAAATAAATAACAGAAAATGACTATTATGAACATAAATATTGAAAGGAAATTAGAGCAAAATGGATTGTTAATTAATAAACAATTAGATCCTAAAAATCTGATTCAGAAGAGGAAAATTCCCATTTTATAGCCAATATGTGCTTCATGGCTAAAGAAGATAAGGTATAAACCCATTATTCCTCTAATTATGATTCTTATTCTAGTTGTTCAAATGATAAATTTGTTACCTAATGCAGAATGATAGAATATAAATATGAATCTTTACAAAAAATTTGTAAATCTTAAATGAATATGCACAAAGATATTTTAGTAGAAAGCGATAATTTACTTAAACAATATCAAAAGTTAATTGAAAAATTTAACTCAACTACCACAAACTGTGCTGATCATGATAAAATGGTTAAAGATTTAAAAGATGAAGTAGAAACTTATAAAAGTGCTTCACTATTCATTAAATAAAGATTAAATACAATAAATTTAAATCATGTTAGGTATGTAATTAGAAAAGAATTATTCATAATAGGATGTAACCGTGAAAATTCTAAACTATATAAGAATTATTTTGTTCATAATTCAAAAAGGATTACATTTCATTTTTTGAAAAAAAAATACATATAAATAGAAAATATTATTTAAAAATCCTCAAATCAGTGGTATTTAAAAGGTTTTTATTTCTAAATGTTTATCTGAATCAAATCATGCGAGTGATGGAAATACAAAGCATATATGGAATCTCACATCTTTTCCAGCTAATACTGTTAGACCTAAGAAAATATGGGTACCAAAATAAAAAAAATTTAAACGATTTTTAGGGAAAATGCCACAATAAATTAAATACCATTTGGTATATGGACAATGACTACTCATGGAATAGGAGTAGAGGTCCATCAAATTTTAATAAATTGACTCATATGGATGGTGGTCAAGTAACATTTTATGATAATGATAAAGGGAAAATAATTATAATTGGATCTATTGGAGGTTGAAAGATAATATCTATCAAAAATTACTTCATGTACAAGGATTGAAGTACAACCTGATAAGTATTTCATAGCATACTGATGATGGGTTTTATGTCTCTTTATCTAACAATTCTTTTCATGTTTTCAAAAATGAATTGCTTAAGTTTAGAGAACCAGGAGCTGATAATGTTTATACATTGGACTTACATTCCTAGTGTAAACAAAAAGTGAACTATTTATCTAATAAGACAAATGAATCCTGGATAAGGAATACAATAATTTTTCATTGTAATAATTATGATTTACAAATATTATCAAAGAATTATCTAGTTTTTGATTTACCCATTCATAAATTTGATAATGATATATTCTGTGATGTATGAAAATTGGAAAGAAACACAAAAATTATTTCAAATAAATTAAAAAATTTATGTATCTAAATATTTAGAAGTTATCTGTATGGATTTTTTTGGAATAGCGATATTATTATGTTTAGCTGATAAATCATATTTGTATGTTTTATTTTATGATTATACCAGATTTACATGGGATTATTTTCATAAGATTAATTGGGAATTTTTGTATGTGTTTGAGTGTTTTTATTTTCATGTTCAAAATAAAATGGCACCAAAATAATCTAATTGAGAAGTGATCATAGTGGGGAATTTGAGAATCAGAATTCATTTGTTTTTTTCTCAAATCTGGGTATTAAAATCACCTTCTTTAAAATATGAACACCTCAACAAAATGAAATTTTTGAGATATAAAATCTAACTATTCAAGAAATTTTTAAGACTATGCTAATTGAATGCAGTATATCTACATATTTTCGGTAAAATCTATAAGAAAAACCAAACATATCCTGAATAGAGATTTAATTTGGGATATTTTTGTGATAAATATTATAAAATTATGAATATAATAATGTCCAATGTAATGCACATTAATGTTTTTAGATGAAATGTGTGTTTCCTAAACACTAAGTATAATAATGGTAAGTTTGATCCAAAATATAATGAAGGAATATTTTTTAGGATATTATTCTACTTCTAAAGCTTATAGATTGTTTAATAAAATGTGAATTATTATTGATGAATCACTTCATGTGATGTTTTATGACACTGGCACTTTTATTAAAGAGAAAAAATGAACTAGAAAAGTTATCGACTCTTTTGATAACATGATACATGAAACCCTTAAAAATGATTTTAATTTTGATTTTAATAAAGTTTATTATAGTCCAGAAGAGGTTGAAACTAAAGAACCTTGATGTTTTCACCCTAAATAGTATAGAATCCTAAAGAACCATCCTTCAGAAACTGTAATACATGGCTTAGTCATAGGAATAATAACAGGAAGATGTGTAGGAAATCTAGTTGAATTATCTCCCTTTCTATCCCAGCTATAACCTAAGACTGTTGAAGAATAATTATAATAATAATGTGGGATTATTTCTATATAAGAATGGTTAAAATAGATTCAGAGAATTATATTTTGGGAACATGTAGAAAGACCAACCAACTATCCTATTATAGAACTCAAGTGGGTTTTTAGAAACAAATATGATTATCAAGGGATAATCACTATGAATAAAGGTAGAATAGTAGCTAATGGTTATAATAATGAAGAATTTATAGATTATGATGATACCTTATCCCCATTAGCTATATTATAAGAAAATATAATTCTCCAACATTATGAATATCATATGAATATTAAATCTTATCAGATAGATGTTACCTCTGTATTTTTAATTTTTTTATTTAACGGTGGAAGTTTATATAAAACAATCTATTGGTTTTGATAATCCAATAAATAAAAATCTGTTTTTAATCTTACTAAATTTCTCTAAGGCCTTAAAAACACCTAGATCATGGAATGAATGATTATGTTATTTTAGATTAAATTTTTTTACAATTGGAATGGAATATCCAACAATTTTTATGAAAATTATTAGTTTTAATACAATAATGGTTCAATTTTTTTTGATGATGTTATTTTTGTTTCATCAAATAAAAGTCATTGTCCTAAATTTTTAAATTTAATGAAAAAAGAATTTGAGATGAGTATGATTGGAGAACTGAATTTCATTTTTGGAATTAAATTTTTTTAAAATATTATTGGAATGTTTTATATAAAATTATGTATATTTTATATTTTAAAAAAATGTGTTGTCTTGAAAACAACAAGAAATATACATATCTTCTATATACTAATATAAAATATGATTTAGATGAAGTTGAGAAACTAGTTGAAAATAAGTTATATAGAGGTATGATTGGTTTTTTCTTATATCTTACTACTTGTAAATTAGGAATTATGTATTTAGTATGACTTTGTGCTATATTTCAATAAAATACAAAATAAATCCATCTAATTAATGTTTAAATAATTTTTAGATATTTAAAAGGAATTGTATTTCTTCATTACCCCAAAAACATATGATATTAATATAATTTCATATTCATATGCTGACTTTAGAGGTTTTATATTAGGTATAGAAAGTACCTTAGGGACCTGTCCATTTTTAGGGAAATCATTAGTTTTTTGGTTGAGTAAGAAGCAACACTAAGTTTCTATGTCAAGCACTAAGGCATAATATGTGTCTTCTGGGTGTGGACGTGCACAAGATTTTTTTTTTGAAAAATACTCTACTAGAATTTGCAATAAATTTTTTATAATATTCATATTTTATGTGACAATACTAGTATTATTAATATTTCTAAAAATTATATACGTCATTCTAAGTCTAAACATAATGATATATATGGCATCATTTACTAATATATCATGTCATCAAAATGATATATCTTTTGAATTTTTTAATTCTGAATATCAATTGGATGATATTTTTACTAAACTATATCCCAAAAATAGTTTTAATTTTATTAATGGGTTGTTAGTTTTATTTAATTTTAAATAAATCTTCTCTAATTTAATGAATATTTATCTCTCTTTAATTTTGATTTCCTCTTTAACCCTGCTTTTTCATTGTTTAATTTTTTTTAAAAAATCACATGTTTGAAATAATTGTCATAATTATCATACATAATTACACGAGAAACAAGGATATATCAGAAACGTTTTTTCATATCGAAGCCTTTCTTCTTACCTTACCTTTTCATTTATCATACCATTTCGCATAATAAAGCATTTTCCTACCTTTGAAACCCTATAACCCAAGAACTGAAGAGATTTCAATTTTCAAAAATGGGGAAAACCAAGAGAACTGATAAGGGTGAATTCAGTGACCCAAAGTGACATTGAGTGTCTTCATGGAATATTCTGTATTAAAAATTCATCAAATTCAAGTGGTTGTATGAGCAAAATTTATCACTTAATATGTCTCTCACATTTCATGGGATGGAATACTTTTTTAATGAGGTAGATATAGAATTTTTATATGATATAGAATTGAATCATTTATTTTATAGTCTTTAGTAAAAATTTTGTCAGACTGAATACATTATTTCTGCAAAGATAAAGGATAAGGAGTTTTTAATTTTCCCTATATAAATGGATGAAATTTTAAACTATCCAAATGAAGGTGTTTTTTTATTTTGATATATGTTTTATTTGAAATCAAGATCACAAGTATATTGAAATTTTTTTCATTTCTATTTGGAACTTCCATATCATGAAAATGTGTGTTAAGGACCTTGAGGCTTCTCAACAGGTGTTGGTGAAATTTTTTCAAATGAAAATTTATCCTTGAGTTGCACAGATGGATAAAATTTTATATTCATACATGTACATTATGATTTCTTTCATTTTTGATATAAAATTAAGTTTCACAAGATATATGTTAAGGTATTTGAGTTTCAAATAGAGGCTTGTATGTCTTTTTATTTTTATGGAAGGATATTGTCTACAATTGTGTAAAGAATGAATATGGTTTGTGTGTTCAACTCATGAATTAGATGTCATGACAGTAATGTTGTTAATGTTGTTACTCCTAAATTTGTTTTGTTTTAGTGGAGTACAGTGGAAGGAAAACTTATCCCAGTTGGTGTAGATGACCAACAAAAATTAGGACCATTTTCTCAGGGGGAGAAAAGTGCTATTGGATATGAAATGGTTGAATAATCCATAGGTTAAAGAGTTTGAATATACACTATGAGAAATTTTATATTTATTGGTGAAGAATAAGAAAAGGAAGAGTAAAATATACTAGATCAATTGGTTATGAAACTAAGGAAAATAGTAGATCCACCTACTGAAGAACCAATGTTGTGTTCAGGTAAATATACTTGGTCAGTTCATACGGAAGAACATATTCTTAAAGGAGACCAATAGATTGAAAGTCAATTTCTAGATTTTCAAGGTGTTGTTATTCAAATTTTACAGGAGGAAGAGTCATCTATACATGAATAATAATCTATTCAATAAGGGAAACAAATTCTTAGATTAGAAAATGTGGCTTCAAATGTTATTGAGAATCTTATTTACTTATATTTTGATCATTTGATTGAAATACAAGAATCTGTTTAAAGAGGAAAAATATATGTTCATGATAATATATCTTGTTCTGGGGAAAAATATTTTGAAAATACAATGGAAAAGTCTATAGAGAAGTTTGCATAAATTCCATTGGAAAATATGGATTCTGATTAATTACAACACCCATAGGAAGGGATAATTGATTCCCTGACTAATATGGTTTAATTTCTTATGATGAAGTTTAATAAAGTACACTAAGTAATTTCTGTTCTTATAAATAAGATGGAGGCATCAAATAAATATCTTGATTATTTGAAGAATTCATTAATTATAGGGATAGAGTTTGAGTCTCTTCATAATTATCTAAAATAATTAAAAAAATCCTATGTTAAGGAAATATTTTGATGCTTTCATGAGTTAAATTCTAGATTTATATGGAATAATTTGATCTGAATCGATTTCCAAAAAAGATTTAGGAGACTTAAAGTGGTATTTTGGAAGCTAGTTTGAATCCATTAAAGGATTTGTTTTCTTACTAATGCTCCTACCACTACCCCTTCTACCTCTCTATATCTGATTTGAAAAATTAAAGTAATAACAACTATTATGGATGAAATGAATTACCATTTTTAGAACCATCAATGAAATAGTGCTCCATTTTCAGTTTTGTTAGATAATCAAAGATATATTTTTGAAAAATTGACATCAATTAATTCCATTATTAGCCTTATACAAAACAAATTCATAGACATATTAGACTAGTTTATGTAGAAATTGGAGTGTTTTCATGACTTTGTGAAAGTCAATCTTGTTTAAAATTTTCATACTAGTCAATATTCTAGTGTTTTGATTATGAATTTGGGAGATAAGATTATGAATAAATTCTGGAAATAGATAATAAAGATAATTTTTTTTTCAATCTTTCCAAAATCCTACAAAACCAAAACCCAAGCCAATTTTCACCCAACATCCTTTACCCTAACCAAATCATCTGGCTAACCAATTTCCTAGTAAAAATGACTATTGTACATATACAATTTTTGATCAATTTTTTTTATTTTTAGTAATTTATTACATATTATTTTATGGTTTTGTCTACAGACAATAATATAGTCTTATTTATCTACACATATTATTATAACATTCACTTATAGAATTGTGAAAAATTAGAATTGTTTTAATTCTTTTCTATACATTCTTTTTGATCTCACAAAAATGGGGAGAAATACGAATAAATAAAACATTTATTTTTATTGAAAATTTTTTGTCAAATCAAATTTCAAATTATTTTCATTAATTTGTTTTTCACAATTATAAATTAAATTAATAATATTTTGGGTGTTGTGATCATAAAATGGGGGAGATTATTAGTCCTGTATTGTTTCAAATATTCATTAAAAATTATGAAGATTTTGATGCTCACAAATTGTAACATCCCAAGATTTCATAGTGTGTTACTTCTTCAAAATAATTCAATAAATTTCACTACATGCAACACCAAGTTCAAGCACACCATGACTTACCAAACAAGCCGTTCAAAAGAGGTTATGAATAGTATTAGATAAATTTTAATTTTTATATAATCCTTATAATTTTAGAATCCATATTATGAGTTTCTTAGATATAATGCAAGAACAAATTCATTTTCAGTATTGCACTTTTATCAAATTTAATAGTGAACCCTTTTTAAATACTATATTTTAAACTTTTTGACTAAATGGGGACATCAAAAATTTAAAATGAAACATCCCAAGCTTATACGGTACGCTTCTCTTTGAATAATGTGATAGCGTGTGTTGTACGCAACACCGAGTTCTAACACACCATAACTAATCAAACTAGCCGTTATGAATAGTAATACCTACTTTTTGAAATTATATATATTTTATATTTGAAAATGGACTTCATTTTTGGATTCGGAATATCGAATTTAGCCTAAGGTGAAATTTTGGTACATTTCGGATAACTTTCATATTTTGATGAATAGTGAAAATTACTAAATTTTAATTAAAAACAACTTTTTTAATCAAAATAATTAATAGTGATAAATTATGAATTTGAGTGGTTTTAAAGTATATTTATAATATATTTTTACCATTTAATATAATGTTGGTCATTGGACATAATTTTACAATTAAACCGAACATAAACGAGTGTCAATCTTTTGATAGTTATTATCTCTTAAAAACACGCTTTTTGTTTTGACAGCGGGAATTAATTTTAAATTAATTTCTGCCACTTCTGTGTTTTGAATTTAGGAAAATTGATTCCATATTTGGAATCAGGATGTTCAAATTGTGTAAATAGGTAACTTTTATTTTTAGACATTTTGAATAATTACTGCGGTAAATATTTTATTTACCATGGTTAAGGGTAAATCCGGTAAATAAGGGTTAAAAAATAATATTATAATAATACTAAATTACCCTAAAACGTGTCTTAACCCTATTGGTTGATACATGGTAGACCATGGGAATCTTTGGGTCTATTTTGGGACCCCATGGATCCACTTGTAAGTGATAATGACACTTTATTTTAATTAAGTCAAAATGAATACAAAAATGACACAAGCATATATCTTTTAGAAAAACAATTGTTACATAGGGTTATATATGTTGGATATTAGATTATAAATATTCATTAGAAATATAAAAAGCTTTCCTACATAATGATATTTTATTTATAATTTTTAGACATTAAATAATATATTTTATTTATGACACAATGATGATGCAGTAATTACTATAATAGTGAAAAATTAAAATAATTTATATTATAAATACCCAAATAAATATAATATGAAACTTTTAATGAATTATACTAATTTTCTAGGATACTATGATATATTGGGATTGATTTAAATGACTTTTTTCTAAGTAATCAATCTGTTATGAGTTTCACAAAAATCAACTATTGAATAGTGTCAAAATTGACATAAAAGAGTTCTTAAAACAAATATTATATTATTAATTGATATTAAATTCCTAAAAATCTAAGGTTCGGCCAAGAGACTTATATAATGATAGGTCCATCATTAATGTACCACTTGGGGGTCGCTTGGATGTATATAGTAAGTTTATTAACCATATTATATAAAAATACAAAGAGACATTGTAAAAGTGAAACTAATTAACTTAGAGTTAATACTTAATGATAAGGTTAATATAAGTACCCAAACCTGTCTAAATTCTATTGGTTGAGTGGTTTTCGACCTATCCCCACCTTAACCTTTGAATAATAAGCTTTGGAGCCATTATAAAACGAATATGAATTTATTATAAATTAATATTTCTAGCTTTTCCAAAGGTGCCCCTCACCCCTCTTATAAAAGGGCACTCCTCCTTCTCATTTCTTCACACCTTCAAAGCCTTTTGGTTCGGCCAAAATCTGCCCAAATACTCTCCCAACTTCCCTCACTACAACCTAGAGGCCTTAGTTTGATCAGAAAGCCAACCTAAGGAGCCCTTTTGATCAAATCAAAAAGAAAGAACTCGAAGAAGAGGTAATGATTTCACCACCCTTCTCCAAGTTCATTTCTTCTTCCACTTCTTCTTCCTTTGTTCTTACCATTCTAAAATAATAAATCCAGGATCTCACATATACTGTGATGTTATTATAAATATGGTACAACCATATTCAGTATTCTATCCACCCTTTGAATAACATGTCACCATACGTGCGTACGTACGAACTATCGTCTCCACGTCGTGGTGTAATTGTTATTCAATATAATATTATTTGGATGGGTATAATAATGATGTGTAACTCATGTAAATAATAAATATAACATGTTAATGATTATGTATATATGATATACCATCCATTTATATATTATTTTAATATCAAAAGAATGATATTGTCGCTCGTGCGTACCTACGGACTACCGTCTCCACGAACGCGATGAGATTCATTCTCCATCGTATCCATTCAAGTATAATTATCATTTGATGATTTAAAATGATGTTTAAGGACTAGATATCATTCTGGATATGAATAATATACAAAAAACATGGCTTATGTAACAAAACATATAAAAAAATGAGTAAGTTAACTCCCGAAACGACGATAATTCTAAGATATTATTAACAAATCAATGTTAAAAGATCATATATGATATAATATTATTATATATGATTATTGTATAATTTAATAACAACTGTTTCACCATTATACAGGAGGTTAACCTACCCAAACCAAGGAAAAGTACAAGGTAAGGGGTTTTCATCTCACTCCTTATTCCCGTGAGATTCATGCCATATTGCCACCATTACATTTTGTGTGGTGTATGTACTGCCCATAATTATATTGTTTGTGTAATACACTCTAATTTATGTGTATTTACATATTCATTGTATGATACCTCTTTCATGGGTTGTATGTTTCATAAGTTACCAAATTGGTAAGGGTTATTTCACAATCTCTTCATTATCCGAGGTTGTTTATATGTAATAATCTACTGGGATCTCTTTATCATCCACATCCATGTTTCTTAAAAATGTATTTCAAAAAATTTTTACTATTTACTAGAATATGAGTTAAAGTCATTTATACCCTTTTTGACTTTTATAAGTGGTTTATAAAGTAATCTTTCCGTCGTTTTAAAAACAAGGTCCTTTTTAACCTTTTCGATAGAATTAAAGTAAGAATGTTTTTTTAACTTATACGGCGGGTGCGGTTATTTTCCACCGTTATAAAATCATCAAAGTTTCCCTTACAAGCTTATAAGAATATTTTCAAAGAAAAGGTTTCTTTTATAATTATGTGATTTTTAAATGATTTCAAAAGAGAGATATTTCTCTCAAATATATGAAAATCCAGTGCAAATGTATACGTATTTAACGCAAGCTTAAAAATGTTTTCAGAAAACCTGACTCTCGAGTTTAGTAGACAGGAAGGGATTGGGAGTGGACCCATCATGGCCTGTAATTAATCGAGAAGTCCCAGAATTAGTTATTTTGTTTTCAGAAGCTTGCATATTGTTTTCAGAAAAACACTGGAGTATATTTTATGAATTTTAAACATAAGTATCTTCTAAAAAAAATTGCATCGGTAGGTCTCATGAGACAAACTAGTGTCTTGGCACAAGGCCTTGACAAAATCTTATTTGTAGTCTTGGCACGAGGCCTTGGCTATGTGGTTATGATAGTCTAGCATTATGCATTCCAACATTATGAAAGTGGTTATTGATTTTTGCATGTGATTATTCGATTATTAGAATATCCATGTGAATAAGTAAATGGCATTATTTCATTTTATTTATGCCATACCATGTTGAAAGTTCATATTTAAAAGTCTTTTGTTTTAGTTATACATTGCCTTAAATGTTTATTCTTATTTATGAAAGTTTCCGCTATATTGTTATCCTTACTGGGCATTTGAGCTCACCCCTTTTCTATGTTTTATTTTTCCCAGGATGTGAAGAAGTAAGTTATGAATGACCTGCAGGGATTTTATGAGGGGTTAATAGTGTGGATTGTGGAAACATTATGTTGTCGTAGTAGTTTTTCATTTTATGATGTAATGTAAAACTTATGAATATATCTAGTGTTTCCAAGGCTACTAAACCAATCGGTCTTTCGAGATTTGATCTTTCTTGTGATCATGCCAATGTTATGTAATTAATGCACCGACTCTGGGTAACTGGGGTCGGGGCGTTACAGTTGGTATCAGAGGAAGTTTATTACAAACCTTGGAAGCTAGATTTAGATAAACTCTGATTAGAGCACGTAGACCTAAGATGAACTTTGAGGATTAGTATAGAAGAACTTCCTAGAATTTTGGTATTGTAGAGATTTTGTGAGTTTTCCAAGCAATACATCCCTGTCTGGATACGAGCAGGTAGAGGCGGCTCTGGCACAGATGTACCTAGGGGTAAAACCCGAAAACACCGCTTTGAGCTAGACTCGAACGGGAACTAGTGCACGACAACGGGCCTTGCTGCACTCTTGGTTACGACACTCCCGGGGGATATTCTTAGGATAACTCTCAATTTTCTTTACAAACCATTATGAAGGGTTTATAAGTATATACATCCTCAAAGGAGACATTTTTATGATTATGGATTATATCCATAAATAGTTCAATTTATGTTAAGTGTTTTATAAGTATGGGATTATTTATTTTGATTCATAAACTGATCTAGTTTATGCCATTGTTTAGAAATGGCGCCCAGTAGAAGGAATGAGAACTCCAGAAATGCACATGATTCAAAGAGAAGGAAGGATCATATCCTTCATGGTCTTAAGCTAGAATTTATAAGAGTAATAGTCTCCCATGTATTATCATCATATGAAGAAATAATATCATGTGTTGATAAGATAAGTAAAGAGTTTACTGAGTCCTATGGCTTTGAAGGGAACCAAGAGAAGAAAAGGATAGAATAGAGAAAGATAGATAAAGGGAAGAGGGAAAAGAAGAATTTTCCCATATGTGGTAACTGTGGAAAGAAACACCCTGGAACTTTCCTGAAAGGAATGGGAGTTTGTTATAAGTGTGGAGGAAAAGGGAAAAAGTACATGACTGCAAGGGTAAGAAAATGGTTTCAAATGTACAATGCTTCATTTTCAAGGAGTTTGGACACTATGCGAACCTATGTCCCAGTCATCAGACTATGTCGCAAATGATGCTATTGGATAATAATCAAGTTATGATACTACCACAGATGAAGAGGAATGATTAGTGTTATTATGTTGATTATATCAATTGAGTGTTGTATCAACAATGTACTTGTTATAATAATTATGGAGTATATAAGGATTGTACTGCAGTACTATTTCATTAAGGACTTGAGATGGTGTGGAACAAAGAAAAGTGACTCAGTAGCAGGTTAAATGTTTGGAAAATATATGGTTGAGAGAAAGATAAACCATAATATGGTTCAGATACCGAGGTGGTGATTTTAGAATAATACATGATTGATTTGGATAAATTATATTGGATATTATTGACTACCATGAAGCTGATTAATGATTTGTATATTCCATCATTGTTGGGGTTTAAAACATTTTTGGATTAATGAAGTATATCCATCATTCTATATGGAATAAGGGAACATGAATGTAATCAATAAGGAATATGGTAATACATGATGAAGGTATTCATATGCTATTACGGGGTAAAAAGGATCTATATTATGTTTACCTTCCTTATAAATGTTGGACTGTGAGTTTGGATAGAATTATTTTGGATAGTTCTAGTTTGGATTATTTTGGATTTCCATAAAAGGACAACCCGGAGGTCGGGCGGCAACCCGTCGCGTCCGGCAAGGCTGCGAGACTTGAACCCGCAACCAAAGGGCGACAAGGGTGTATCAACTACCACTGGACCACGATATGTCCTGGATTAAATAATGTAGTTTTTATTAAAAGATCTTGTAGATGAATTATAAATTCCTTTATTTTGGAACCCTATACGAATAGTGTAAATAGAATTTTTTTACATTCTATTATCTTTTAGAGTGAAAGATGAGTTTGTGGTAGAAATTTATTAATGGATAAAACTCTAATTATAAAGTAAGTATATCTCCTTATGATCTTAGCCAATCTCATAAATAAATTCCTCAATATTAAGAAAAGCAACTTAGAACAAAAATGTTTTCCTAGATGGTACCTTAAATCATCACTAATTTATGGATTTGGGATTGTTGGCCTTTTCATAGCCATGTTCTCTACCACTCTCCATCAGATAATTGATGGTTAGATTTTTCTTCCATATCCATATTCTCCTACATGGAACCCTAGTATGAGTTATTTTCGGTAATCTTCATACTTTCGACTCTTTATTTTAAATAGAGGCCTCATAAATTCATTTTTCGATGTGGGATTTCAACTAAGATATTTTGAAACGTCAAAAATGTGTTATCCTAATATCCTATGTTTTGTTGAACTGATGGTATTTCAAATCATCATAGATTGATGAATTTAAGGACCTCAATTTTATACTTGTTTGTGATTGATGACCTCAATCACTACCTATAAATATTTACGTTTTTCCTCCAATTATATGTCTCAAATTGCCACCAATGTTCTCCTAATCGAGATCATAATTTGGTGGTGACCCTTTCATTTCTCTTTTCCTCATATTAAGACTAAATTTTAGTAAACCAATTTCCGATGTGGGTTTTCCCACAAATATATTATCTATTTTCAAACTTTTATTTTCGAAGAACAATTTCAAATTGCGAGGACGCAATTTATTGAAGGAGGGGAGAATGTAACACCCCAAGATTTCATAGTGTGTTACTTCTTCAAAATAATTCAATAACTTTCACTACATGCAACACCAAGTTCAAGCACACCATGACTTACCAAACAAGCCATTCAAAAGAGGTTATGAATAGTATTAGATAAATTTTAATTTTTATATAATCCTTATAATTTTAGAATCCATATTATGAGTTTCTTAGATATAATGCATGAAAAAATTCATTTTCAGTATTGCAATTTTATCAACTTTAATAGCGAACCCTTTTTAAATAATATATTTTAAACTTTTTGACTAAATGGGGAAATCAAAAATTTAAAATGAAACATCCCAAGCTTCTACGGTACGCTTCTCTTTGAATAATGTGATAGCGTGTGTTGTACGCAATACCGAGTTCTAACACACCATAACTAATCAAACTAGCCGTTATGAATAGTAATACCTACTTTTTGAAATTATATATATTTTATATTTGAAAATGGACTTCATTTTTGGATTCGGAATATCGAATTTAGCCTAAGGTGAAATTTTGGTACATTTCGGATAACTTTCATATTTTGATGAATAGTGAAAATTACTAAATTTTAATTAAAAACAACTTTTTTAATCAAAATAATTAATAGTGATAAATTATGAATTTGAGTGGTTTTAAAGTATATTTAGAATATATTTTTACCATTTAATATAATGTTGGTCATTGGACATAATTTTACAATTAAACCGAACATAAACGAGTGTCAATCTTTTGATAGTTATTATCTCTTAAAAACACGCTTTTTGTTTTGACAGCGGGAATTAATTTTAAATTAATTTCTGCCACTTCTGTGTTTCGAATTTAGGAAAATGGATTCCATATTTGGAATCAGGATGTTCAAATTGTGTAAATAGGTAACTTTTATTTTTAGACATTTTGAATAATTACTGCGGTAAATATTTTATTTACCATGGTTAAGGGTAAATCCGGTAAATAAGGGTTAAAAAATAATATTATAATAATACTAAATTACACTAAAACGTGTCTTAACCCTATTGGTTGACACATGGTCGACCATGGGAATCTTTGGGTCTATTTTGGGACCCCATGGATCCACTTGTAAGTGATAATGACACTTTATTTTAATTAAGTCAAAATGAATACAAAAATGACACAAGCATATATCTTTTAGCAAAACAATTGTTACATAGGGTTATATATGTTGGATTTTAGATTATAAATATTCATTAGAAAGATAAAACGATTTCCTACATAATGATATTTTATTTATAATTTTTAGACATAAAATAATATATTTTATTTATGAAACAATGATGATGCAGTAATTACTATAATAGTGAAAAATTAAAATAATTTATATTATAAATACCAAAATAAATATAATATGAAACTTTTAATGAATTAAAATAATTTTCTAGGATAATATGATATATTAGGATTGATGTGGTTGACTTTGTTCGAAGTAATAAATCTGTTATGAGTTTCACAAAAATCAACTATTGAATAGTGTCAAAATTGACATAAAAGAGTTCTTAAAACAAATATTATATTCTTAATTGATATTAAATTCCTAAAAATCTAAGGTTCGGCCAAGAGACTTATATAATGATAGGTCCATCATTAATGTACCACTTGGGGGTCTCTTGGATGTATATAGTAAGTTTATTAACCATATTATATAAAAATACAAAGAGACATTGTAAAAGTGAAACTAATTAACTTAGAGTTAATACTTAAAGATAAGGTTAATATAAGTACCCAAACCTGTCTAAATTCTATTGGTTGAGTGGTTTTCGACCTATCCCCACCTTAACCTTTGAATAATAAGCTTTGGAGCCATTAGAAACCGAATATTAATTTATTATAAATTAATATTTCTAGCTTTTCCAAAGGTGCCCCTCACCCCTCTTATAAAAGGGCACTCCTCCTTCTCATTTCTTCACACCTTCAAAGCCTTTTGGTTCGGCCAAACTCTGCCCAAATAATCTCCCAACATCCCTCACTACAACCTAGAGGCCTTAGTTCGATCAGAAAGCCAACCTAAGGAGCCCTTTTGATCAAATCAAAAGGAAGAACCCGAAGAAGAGGTAATGATTTCACCACCCTTCTCCAAGTTCATTTCTTCTTCCACTTATTCTTCCTTTGTTCTTACCATTATAAAATAATAACTCCAGTATCAAACATATACTGTGATGTTATTATAAATATGGTACAACCAAATTCATTATTCTATCCACCCTTTGAATAACATGTCACCATACGTGCGTACGTACGGACTACCGTCTCCACGTCGTGGTGTAATTGTTATTCAATATAATATTATTTGGATGGGTATAATAATGATGTGTAACTCATGTAAATAATAAATATAACATGTTAATGATTCTGTATATATGATATACCATCCATTTATATATTATTTTAATATCAAAAGAATGATATTGTCGCTCGTGCGTACGTACGGACTACCGTCTCCACGAACACGATGAGATTCATTCTCCATCGTATCCATTCAAGTATAATTATCATTTGATGATTTAAAAATGATGTTTAAGGACTAGGTATCATTCTGGATATGAATAAGATACAACAACCATGGCTTATGTAACAAAACATATAAAAAAAATGAGTAAGTTAACTCCCGAAACGACGATAATTCAAAGATATTATTAACAAATCAATGTTAAATGATCATATATGATATCATATTATTATATATGATTCTTGTATAATTTAATAACAACTATTTCACCATTATACAGGAGGTTAACCTACCCCATCCAAGGAAAAGTACATGGTAAGTGGTTTTCATCTCACTCCTTATTCCCCTGAGATTCATGCCATATTGCCACCATTACCTTTTGTGTGGTGTATGTACTGCCCATAATTATATTATTTGTGTAATACACTCTAATTTATGTGTATTTACATATTCATTGTATGATACCTCTTTCATGGGTTGTATGTTTCATAAGTTACCAAATTGGTAAGGGTTATTTCACAATCTCTTCATTATCCGAGGTTGTTTATATGTAATAATCTACTGGGATCTCTTTATCATCCACATCCATGTTTCTTAAAAATGTATTTCAAAACATTTTTACTATTTACTAGAATATGAGTTAAAGTAATTTATACCCTTTTTGACTTTTATAAGTGGTTTATGAAGTAATCTTTCCGTCGTTTTCAAAACAAGGTCCTTTTTAACCTTTTCGACAGAATTAAAGTAAGAATGTTTTTTTAACTTATACGGCGGGTGCGGTTATTTTCCGCCGTTATAAAATCATCAAAGTTTCCCTTACAATCTTATAAGAATATTTTCAAAGAAAAGGTTTCTTTTATAATTATGTGATTTTTAAATGATTTCAAAAGAGAGATATTTCTCTCAAATATATGAAAATCCAGTGCAAATGTATACGTATTTAACGCAAGCTTAAAAATGTTTTCAGAAAACCTGACTCTCGAGTTTGGTAGATAGGAAGGGATTGGGAGTGGACCCATCATGGCCTGTAATTAATCGAGAAGTCTCAGAATTAGTTATTTTGTTTTCAGAAGCTTGCATATTGTTTTCAGAAAAACACTGGAGTATATTTTATGAATTTTAAACATAAGTATCTTCTAAAAAAAATTGCATCGGTAGGTCTCATGAGACAAACTAGTGTCTTGGAAAAAGGCCTTGACAAAATCTTATTTGTAGTCTTGGCACGAGGCCTTGGCTATGTGGTTACGATGGTCTGGCATTATGCATTCCAACATTATGAAAGTGGTTATTGATTTTTGCATGTGATTATTCGATTAGTAGAATATCCATGTGAATAAGTAAATGGCATTATTTCATTTTATTTATGCCATACCATGTTGAAAGTTCATATTTAAAAGGCTTTTGTTTTAGTTATACATTTCCTTAAATGTTTATTCTTATTTATGAAAGTTTCCGCTATATTGTTATCCTTACTAGGCATTTGAGCTCACCCCTTTTCTATGTTTTATTTTTCCCAAGATGTGAAGAAGTATGTTATGAATGACCGGCAGGGATTTTATGAGGGGTTAATAGTGTGGATTGTGGAAACATTATGTTGTCGTAGTAGTTTTTCATTTTATGATGTAATGTAAAATTTATGAATATATCTAGTGTTTCTAAGGCTACTAAACCAATCGGTCTTTCGAGATTTGATCTTTCTTGTGATCATGCCAATGTTATGTAATTAATGCACCGACTCTGTGTAACTAGGGTCGGGGCGTTACACAAATACTGTAGTTTTTTTACTAATTATATTTTTTATGTATTTTAGGGATTTAATATTCATCTTATTTAATCTGAAATTACATTTATGTTCCTTATTAACAAGTAATATATATGTTAGTATTTGGGACATGTTTTCCTGTATTTTGGAAACACTATTCATACACTTAATGGTTTAGCGTAACGTAAAAAATAAACCCTACACTATATAAAGTGTGTATGGATCGTGATCCATGTGTTAGTCTTCAACCATACACTAGAAGAAGAAAGAAACCCTAAGTTTATATCTTTATATATAGTTAATCAATATTATGTTGTCAGTAAATTATAGTCAAAGAACCTTACATTTTAATATAACCTTACGTTTATAAAGAGAAGAAAGTATGGATAAAGAACCCTACATAAGTAATGATCCTTATATTCTGAAGAGAAACTTATCGATCATCAACATTATATTTATGATAAACCCTACATTGTAAACCTTACATTTGAAAGATGACACTCTATATAGTTGAACAATACATTGATTATTTTGTCACATCATAAAGGAACCCAACGTTTGACTTTTCAATGAGGAAGATTTATTTTCATGATATTTTCCTTAATTTTTGTAATAGAAATGACCGAGTTACCAGCTATTTTAAAGCTCATTTTCATATATTTTGAATATAATTTAATTTGATTTATAAGATCATATTTAATGGATAAACAAAATCATATTCTTAAGGAATGTCACAAATCCCCTATAAAATTCAATTTTCAATTCCTATGGATCATCAGGGGTCTTTTATGGATATGGATTTTTTAAGAAGGATGCTCGTTATATTTTTTTCGGTAATTATTTATATAAATAATCACGAGAGAATAATTATTATCCAATATATTCTGGTTATCATATATGAAGTTTTTTAGTGAACAATCATCTCAAAAATGAGACTACACTTTGGGGACATACATGTTCTATCCTGTAAGTTTTTGACTGCTATGTTTTCATTTTCATTCATAAATTCAAATATCTCTTGTGAAACAAGATCTCTTCAAACATATTTCATCTTTAAGATTGTATTTCTGATGAAAAATGATCCATCTACAATCAGTTTCATACTACTAAAACAATGAAGATGAATTTTTTTAAAAATGATATATCTTTTTGGTTAATTTGAGTTTTGACTTCTCGTACTCAGTTTAAGTGGAGTGTCAGCTTATCGATCTAAGATGTGGATAATTGGTTCTCTATTTATAACCAAAATTATTTTTTTAGACTTAATTATAATGGTATCAACTTCCTACCCTCAGTTGTAGGATTTTTAGTCTTATGATAACAGGACTAGACAAATGAAATTCACCAAGATCACATAGAGAGCATCTGGTGGAGTGGACAAGGGGATATTTGTTCCCTCAACCACTATAAAAATTCATTTTTTCATTTCTATTCATATTGTTTTTATTCATTAATCAGAAGTAAAATAATGCTTATATGTGCTCTTTAAAGTGGTGTTTACATTCAAAATTGTGGAAATGTTTTTGAAATGACACAATTCCCCCACCCCTATTATGTGTTTTTTCATATTCTAACCTAACATAAATAGGATCCTCATAGATATACACTAGGACTAAAATTCATCTCATTATCCTTTTTTGTTTATAGAGTAATTTTGGAGGAAATATGGTGAACTGACTCATGGCACCGATTTAAAGGAATCTAGGGTGAGATGTCACAATGTTGTATTATAGATGTTCCTTTCCTTTTGAATTTATCTTTGGAATTTGGTATACAGGAATATTATGAATTCTTCAAAACTTATAATGGATATTAAATAGGTGATTCAAGACACTTGTTCCAATTAGGAGCCACTATTTCTAAGAATATGGGATTTCTGTTATTTATATATGATGTTGGAGTTCTATATAAATCTCACATCGAGTAATGGGTATGTTTATTGTATTCGATGATTAATTATATGAACACAAACACACACACACAGATATATATATATATATAGGACCGTAGGTGAGAGTCTAGTGATTGATTTTTACATTTGACTAAAAAAGGAAAGAGGTAACTCATACATCATATTTGGCACTTGGGGTCCACATGTTATAGGCCTTCTAGTGTGTGATAATTACTGACGAAAAAGGAAAATTATATAAATTTTCACGAAAACCTAAATGGGTATTTTTCAAATATAGTTTCTTTTTATAAACTTACAGGATTGGGAATACATACATATATATTTTTTCTTCTAACTATAGATTATGATGATCTATGGTGATACATTTAAATGTTATCCAGATGACTTGTTCCATGTGCATAGAGGTTCAGTGACACTAGTACATTGATAGGGTATATTATTTCCATGTGATGGTCCCCAAATAGATTATTTTTTCCTATTTTGTTTTTTTAAAGTGTAATTATAACATATATAGTATTTTTTATATATAATGTAATAACATTAAACCAAATTGAATAATGTGAATTTTAGATAAAATAGATCACTGAGATTATGTTGTGTGATATTGTTAATGCTTATAGGTCAACATTGGATGATAATTTATTTTTATTAGTCCCTTTATGGGTGTATCCAGAATTAGGTAAAGTTAAATAAAATTCAAATCATACATGGAGTTTCCCTATCTATATTTCTATGATATTTTACATAACCAACCTTAATTAATGGTTATCTAGTAAAGATCATCTAGATAGATATGTTAGTTACCATGCTGTTTATAGTGGATGAGAAACTCTAGGGGGTATTACCATATGTGGGTTATTTTTTTGTGTTTTTTCATTATCTTTTCTATGATCATGAATTGATACTCTTGGGGGAAGTCCCTTATGAGGATGCTCAGTAAGGACCATGGACAAGTAGTTCAATGCATGTTAGGTGATTCTATTAGAACTTCTTTTTTAATAGAGTAGTAATAAAGATTTTACAATTATATTGGATTTTCATTTCAACATAAATGGTGTTTTACTCTATACCATTAAATATAAAAACTATATAAATAAAGTCATGTTGATATCTTTTTAACCATTTAGGTTGATTTTTACTTTGCTTTTCTTAGATAGGGTTGATGGTTATTCTAAATGCCTTACATTATAATGGGTGTGTCAATGATGCCCCATGAGACGCGTCTTTGATGAGTTTTTTGACTCACGGGATAACTAATATTTAATAGAACCAGTATTTTCAAGTATGTATCCCTCTATTTATTTATTTCACGTATGAAAATTTTTTGGCTGATGTTTGGGAGGGTTTTGAGGGCTTGTTTTATGTTTTTGGGGCTTTTCTATAGATGCATAGTGTGAAAACAGTTAGCACAAACCATGAAACTCATATAGAAAATTAGAAAATGTGAGGCAGTGGGCTCTAGGTAGGCACCCAATTAGGTGTATTGTTTGGCCAGACTATGCATCCACCCATTAGTAATTGTAATTTTGGGTATAGAGGCATATGAATAGTTAGAACACAGTTTTTATAACAATTCTCTTAAAATAGGAGAACTAAAAATTTGATTTGAATGTTTTGGATCAAATTCATAATTTACACTAAACCACTCCTATATCCTCTAATTCATCCCTAAATCATTTTCTCCTCTTCCCAACAGATTTGGAGACCACTCCTCTTGACTCTTGAGCGGTCTGTTTGTGTTTTGTGGTGTGTTTAAGCCTTAATTATTTTTAAATTATCTAGTTATCATTATTTCCATTAAATAATTCTTATTCCCTCTCTTTTAATGATAGATCAAATCTGTTCTGAATGGATCTAGTTTTTTATGACAATACTTATGAAATAAGGTCATATTGATATTTGGGGAAAAAATATAAGGTCGATTTGTGGAGTTTCAACATCGTTTGATTAATAATTTAGGATGTTATTTTTTATTTCCATCTTTTTTGAGTTATGTGGATTCATTCTTGACTCATACTTTTAGAAAACAAAGGCTTGGTTTCAAATTGGTTGAATTTTTATTGAATTGTAAAATTGTTTTAAAATTCATTGTAGAAACCCTATTTTTTGATGGTTTGTGGATTTTTTTTTAAAAATTGGTTGTTCTGATAAGTGATTTGTTTATGGGTTTTAAAATGGTCATTTTAAAATGTGAATTTATTTTGATTCATGAAAATTGATCTATGGTGATGCTTTCAATAAAAGAATTTCTTTGTTAAAATGGATTGGAATAGTTGGTTTGATATGGGATTGGAATACATGGGTCGGGGTGGGTTCATGATTTTGACATGAACCTATATAAGGGGCATGTAAATCATGGGTACAAAGAGATGTGGCTCTGGATAATGGTTGTATTCTATTGGGGAACCAGATGATTAGCCAATTAGTGACGACATGGTGGATTTATGAGAAACCACTCAGAAGAATGGAACTTTTCTGATGAATACATGTATGTGTGTGTGTGTGAATAATGGAGTAGGTATACCACAAAGAAATTTGAAATATTTTAAAGCATTTTTTATTTCCTTGGAATCTATTTTTGATGGAAAACTATTTTGGTATGAATATTCTTGTATTTAATATACACTGTTCACATTTTTTAAATGGTTTTATATAAATGGTTTTATAAAAATGTCCTAACATGTTCTATCCTAGTGGTGTGAGTAGGGGATTCATTTTGGGAAAACCTATAGAGATTCATTAATCACTGCTCTCATGGGAACTTTGGATCGTTTGAAGATATTGTTTATCAAGGATTTTTTAAAGGTAATTTATATCGTTACATTAGTGATGAATCTTGAAACTTCATTAAGGACATGAAGAGTTAAAGAGTGGAGCATATTGGGATATGTGGAGTTTTTTTCTGGGTGTATTTGATATTTTTTCTATTTTTTTTCCTCTTTGTACTCTAATGTCAGCTTTATATTCTTCATCATACTCTAATATGGTTTGTTGTCGGGTTGGTATTATATTTAATAATATTTCATTTTATTTTTTCATCACATAGTAGTTGTATTATATGATTATCTTGGTTGGTTTTTTTATTTTAAAAAGGTACAATATTCCCACAAATTTTAATAAATCCATTTGAATTTATTTCATGTGTTTTCAATATTGGGGATGTCACCCAAATCTATGTAGCAATTTCACCACAATTCAAGACAATGAGGATATTATGTAAGTAAAAAAGTAGTATCAGAGGGGTTTGGTGAGTTGGCATATATGTTGGATTTTCCACTGTAGTTCAGTGATGTGCCTAATGTGTTTCATGTATAATAGTTGAAAAAGTATCAACGTGATCGAAACCATGTGATTTGACTGAATTATATTGACATAGAGTAGAATAATGCATTAAATAACGTTCTATTGTGGATTGGTGATGGTAAACATAAATTTTATTTCATGGGAACAAAATTAGACTAGTGAAGGTTTTGTGGAAACATGGTCGTATTCTGGAGAAGAATTAGGAAAATGAAAAGTAAATGGTATAGAAATGTCCCAAACCCTTTCATGATAATGGTCGTTTAATATAGTCCAGTCATAGAAATTCTAATGGTAAAGAAAATGTATCACCCTCATTTTCTACTAAGTACCCTTTTATTTATGTATTTTATATATATAATGTTTTTGGTGATGTTTTAGATAATTTTTTGGACTTTGGGAATTTTTTAATGGATTTTATATAGGTGAAAGGTTTTAGAATGGTTAGTAATAACAATGAAACCCTGAAAAAAAACCATGTAATGTGATACCATGGGATCTGGAAAGTTTTACTATTAGGCATATGGTTTTTAAAATCAATGAATCAACCTAGAAGTACAATTCATTAGGTAAAAGGGGTATATTCAAAGTAAACACACATATTTTTTAAACAAACATGACAAAAAATTGGATCTCAAAATTATGTGTCTAATTGATATTTTTCTCTAAACATCTATTTCTACCCATATATCAAACAGAACTCATTTTATCTCCTCCCAAAGGCTATGAAGACTATTCATCTTGATCTGAGAGTGATCCATCGATTAATCTTCTTTCGTATCATGTAATGATAGAAACAATCCATTGGGGATGGGTTAAAGTGGTGTGACACGAATATTGATGTGATATTGTTGTTTTGATGTTTCGAAACAAGATTTGAGGAGGGTTTTGGAGTTTCCACACAATTGTTTCGAATAATTTGAGATTTCCCTTATTTTCACCATATTTTTTGGGGTAGGTTGATTCACTCTATAATTCTCTTATTAGAACTAGAAGACTTCATTACAAATTGTATGAGTTATTGTTTTGAATTTTGAAATTGATTTGAAAAGAATGGTTGAAACCCACTTTACGGATTGTCTGTGGATGTGTAAAAAATGGATGGTGTGCTAAGTGTTTTTTTATGGATATTAAAATGATGATTTTAAAATTTGAATTTGTTTTGAATCATGGAAATGGTTTTTCAGTGATTATTTAATTAAATAAGATTTTTTTAAATGTCGTTAAATTGTTATTTTGACATGGTTTTTGGCATACAAATGTTGTTTTGAGTTCATTCTAACGAAATGACATGAAATAAGGGGTATGTACCATTATGGAATAAGTAGTGGTGAACCTAGATAAGGGGCATGCTCCATTGGGGAATAAGTAGACTAGAAACTTAGTTATTACATGGTGGATGGATGAGAAACCACTCATGAGTATGGAATTGTCACTGAAGAACGCATTTATGTGTTCATTTTTCTGTGTTAATCATGGAATGAGTATTCCAAAAAGGAGTGCTAAATATCATAAATAATTATTTGTTTTCTTTCTTTAAAAAAAATTTTGGGTGGAAAATGATTTTGGGTCATACTTATTGTCTTTGATATAAACTGTTAAACTATTTTAAATGGTTTTATAAAATGGGGTTGACTTGTTTCATTCGAGTGGCATGAGTAGAGAAAACATTTGGGGAAAACCTACTGAGTTTCATTACTCACTCCTTACATAGGAAATTTGGGGAACTTGCAGATATTATTTATCAAGACACGGGTAAAGGCAAGGTATATAATTTTTTTAGTAATTCATCATGTCACTTTGTGTATGATTTGTATATCTAGATATTTGAGAATATTGGGAGATATGGAGATTATGTTTAGGATTATTTGAGCTTGATTGTTTTGTCTTATTCTTTTATCTAAAATATTGGTTTTTGTTTCCATAACATAAAATTGTATGGGTTTTCTTCAGTTTAGAATTACAGTGATTTGTATTACTCTTTATTCATTAATTATATATTAGTTATTGGTTTCATTTATATATGCTGTTTGTTTTATTTAAAAAATAGTAAATCACCCCCAACTAATAATAAATCCCTTGGAATTTATTTCCATCATTTTCTGTCCTGGGTACGTTATCTAAGGCCAATAAGAAATTTTACCTCATCTCAAGCTAATGAGGTGTGGTTGCATGTTACATACGGACTTCTCCTATTGTTATTAGACTGTATTAATTGGTATAGGTGGTATAGGTAGAATCTGTTATTTGTGAGTCATATCTATATAGTTCAATATTTAGTTTGATTAAGGGAAACCTGTATGAGGGGTTAGACCATGTTCTTTTATTCCTTATAGGGAAGTGAGCTAAGTTATATGTCCATTTTGAGACCACTACATATGAGGTGATCTAGTTTTATGATATAGGAATGATGATTCATGAAGTTTATGAGGAGTCACATAGGTTATTCAGTTATCAAGAATGGATTACATGTGTAGGATTACTCATATATCTGGCCCTGTTGACCAGATTTTGTGTGGTTGATTCTTAATGTTCATAAAATGATGTTGTGTGATGTGTAGTCACACATTAAAAATTGGAAAAAGAGAGGATATTAATTTCTAAGAAGAGTTCAATGGGAGCATTAGGATTGTTTAGAACAATGTTCTGGTTAGCATAGTCAGCATGGACATAGTGATGGACAACTCACAGGCATATAAGTCAGGTGAAAATATTATTCATCAATTGCATTTGGTTCAATTTAAATCATTAATTGTTGAGTGTTCTTGTGAATGTTGAGGACCATTGGTTTTAATGAAATTCTTGGAGGTGTAGAACCCCATAACATTGGTTAAATTAAAAGGAGTACTCTTTATAAAGTCTATCTTAGAAATGAAATAAGTTTCACGAGTTGGTTTATCTGTAGGTAGACCTGGATACACATTATTTAGAATATGTAAAGTCAATATTTTAGTTAAAGAAAAATATATCCCAGTTTTTTGATTATGTATCGAGAGAGCGATGTAGGCCTATTAACAAAATTGTAGAATACTCAAATATTATAGCTGATCGTGGCTTATATCTAGACATCTTTCTGATTGCACTAAGAGAGGATTGTCTATATGACAAGATTTCTAAAATGCTTTTCATATTGATGAATAAAACACTCTGGTGTTTCATTCAAGGAGTAGTATAAAGCAATCCATATAGAGGGGAGTGCACTATTTTCGGTATGATGGTGGTGACCCACATTATGAATTGAAATTTTATGTTTTCTATGGAAACCGTCTCATAAAATGGGAATGGGTGGTGTTTTTATACTTCCACATTGGCACTCTAGTATGAGTAGTACTCTCCAATCAATTCATTTCATTTAGCGAGGGTTGGAGGGAGGCCATCAAATTTTGACTCACAGTTTCAAGGTGACGATAATAGAGCTCCCATGGTAGAGAGTATCATATCGTCCATGGTTGAACATCTTCTTTTTGGGAAGGGTTGTTTACACTATTGTAAATTTCAATTTATTGAAGATATCATAGTTTTTAAGATTCACGGGATGAGAAAACAGATTCTATTTGACCACCATAGATTCTTGTGGACAATTAGTTTTATGGTGTGGAGGTTGAAATGACCCCTATTTTTCCAAACTATGAAATTACTCAATAAAATTAATTTTTTCTTTTATATTATTGTAAGGTGTAAAATGGTCACTTTCCCTAAAATATTATCATTGATAGTTTCTATGGCCACTATGTTGTACATTAAAGAGGGGTTTTACCATATAAAATGAGTTTTGTGGAAATTTTATTTATACAATTTTTTATGGGATAATTATTAATTAATAATTAATTAATCAAATATTATTTTTATTCAATGATTTTTGTGTAGATATATCATTTTATTTTATCATATCAACGTGATTCTTCTAACACCATTGAGCTCAAAAATATTTTTTTTCTAGGTTAGGTATAACATTATGTTGGTAACTACAGTCAGGGGCATACCCATTTTTACTTTTCTTTTTATTCCTTTTTTTCTCATTTAGTTATACTCATCCCCATAAATTATCTCATAAAACCCTAGCGTAATTCCCCATAATAAAATCAAGAGAGAAAATTGTATTTGGAGGGAGATATATAGAGAGAGGTAGGGGGATTAGGAGGGATATGGTACTGTGGATCTTGGTAGGAGGAATATCTCCATGTGGTGTCTGTGGAATGAAAATTTGTGTAAAGCACAAGAATATTCTTCCCAAAGGATGGATGATTTTAGGTTTTTTTTCAAATCCATGTATATTTAATTCTTATAGTTTAAAAACGAATTATGATTTATATGGATCCCTAGGAGACTGATATAAATATTTTGGAACAAAAGGGGGTTTCGGGCCATTCCTAGTGGTTTCCCATTGGCAAACACTGATCACAATACATGTAATTCAGGAACACATGTTTTATATTCTTTTTACATGGGGAAGATGAATTTTTGGATGTACATGTTGTGTAATGAGAGTACACACAATATAGTCTTACTCATCCAAGTATCCAAGAACATGTTCAAAAAAACATTTAGCGGATCTTTGTCTTGTAGGGTACACATCAAGACTTTGTGTTTATTTCACACAGTGCATGTGTGCATGAATAATCTATAACAAATGGTTAGGAAATCTAAGGTACATGAGAAGGTACCACATCCATAGTGTATTCCATGTTCATTTTTTATATTCTATGAGCATGTGATTTACAAGCCATGTTTTTCTAAAGTATATACCTAGGTGGGTATTTTAGATTCAATATATTATAATTGGGTATATATGTTGTATACCCCCTTTTACCCTTTTTAGGGATTTTTATGTTTCGATAATCTAGAATACGAATTGAACATATGACTAGTGTATTTTGAGTATTTTTTCGACATAGATCATGATAGTGGAACCTTTGGGTGGAAGAGGGGGAATCAACAAAATTTAATAGATGTTTTGTGGCGATAGGCCCAATGGAGATGTGATTCCAGAATTAATTGAATCCATCACTCTTATATAATTGATATTTTGAATGGATTCCAAATGAGGATTGTGATAAATGGATTGTGGAATATTTAGGGGTTATTTAAGGTCCGTTTTTATGTATCCTAAAGAGTCCCTATTCATCAAGGATTGAATGTGAATTGATGGTATGTATTTGTTGGGTGTTCAGACCAACATAGAGTGATTCCATGATCTAAGATGGGCCCTGAGGCATACCCTTAGACCTATGTTCAGTAGATTTATACTTAGGCTTGTGAGCCCATGGGTTGTTAGAAACTATTTTTTATTGAGGAACCTCTGTAAAATTATTTATCTTGTGGTTTTACCTAGAGTATCTAGAGCAGGGTGCCTCCCCCTACTCATTTTGATGATCCCATGCAGGATGCCACCACTTACCTATTATTTTTTAGGATCTTGTGTTTGAAAATCCACTAGTTTATTGTTTTAATGTATCCCATATGGGATAACATTCCATGTGTGATAACATAGAGTATCACATGTAGGATGCCTATATAGTGTTTTAACTATAGGTACCCAGTGGGTACCTCACTGTATGACCTATCTTATACTATAGTGTTAGGAGTTTGGGTTGAGATAGTATAAGGAGTCACCATATAACCCATAACAAACATGTATATCTGAGGGGATGTGGTAATAGTGATGAGTTTAGGATTTAGGACAACCTCACTCCATAATATACATTCACTCTATTATTTTTGATATAGTACTGATTCCATGCATGATTCTATGAACTTGGTCCATGGCCCCTGATATGATGTGATGCTATGATGGGGATGCCGAGAGGAACATCATGGGACCAAAATTATTATGCCTTTAGTGATATTTGGTTCCCTACTACCAAATTCTCAAAATGGGATCATGGGATAGATGAAATTATACTATTCCTTGAGTTATACTTTGATTATTGAGATATAATTCCTTGGATGGGCTCATATGGATGATGAGATTATATTATTCATGGAGCAATAAATTGATTCCAAATATTGGAATCCTTGAATGGGCTCATAGGATGAATTGAATTATACATTACTTGGTGGTATACTGGGATTCCTTATATATAATTCATTAGATAGGGTTGTAGGTTAAATGAGATTATGTCATGCCTTGAGAAAGACTTGGATTCCTGATACTGAATTCCTCAGACGATATCATAGGATAAATGGGAATATTTTGGTTTTTAACATTATACATATATTCCTTGGATAAAAAACCCATGTAATATTTTTATTTATACAATGATAAAGAACAATATTTATGGGATGTCTAGATATGATCTGAAATCCATTATTACAATGACTAGAATGGGGTACTCGGGTTTGGAGAATGTATCTCCCTATGGTGATGTATATTGCTCTATGAAATTTCTTGAAATTGCTTAATATGGTATTATTGATTGTAATTATGGGATCATTGATCAATATGTTTATACATTACTTTTGTTTCATAAAAACCAGATCAATTCATTTTCACTCGATGACCATTCGATCGGGTTCATGTGTCCAATGATTGACAATAATTTTGAATTATTTATTTTATTCCAATTTTATTAGATAATATCTACATATTTCTTGAGAATTCACTTATAAAATAATATTACATGTTCCCTATTAAGGGCATCCCACTAATATTTATTACTCACCCTCTACATATTCACCTCAGTGTACATGGAGATCATATGTATCCTTTCAGGGTGAGCCTAGATATATGATGGATTGGGAGAGGACCATTGTTTCATGATTAAGAGGAGATAATCATATTGATTATAGGTTTCAGGTTCGACCAGATCAATATTTTCATGGAGACTGGGTTTTCTATTTGGATCAGTGTTATCAGTATAGACATGTACTTATTTTCAATTTATTTTATAAACCCCTGTATATGGGATAAACCTAGTGGGTGATCATCTTTTGTATATATGGCCTATTTTTTAGGATTTTAATGCATTCATTTTTATTACATCATTTTTACACTCTGATTATTTAATGTTTGAATGGACTGGATTGGGATATGTATAATAGGGATAGGGGGTCAAATAATTATTTGGTTTTATTATTACAATTATAACTTTTTATCACATTAACTCATTAATCTATTAGAATAATGATCCTCTTATCATTTTTGAATTTTCATATTCAATTATATGAAAACATTTAAGGATAGAACATGATATTTTTTACAAGGTTCACTACTCAATGAGTGTTTCTATTTCTTAATGTATATTTTTTTGACTAGAGAAATGATTCTATACTACTATGTAATATTATTTTATATTGGTATGACTAGGGAAAATCCTTCTACAACAATGAGTCCAAACATATAAAGATTGTGAATGAAATAATTCTTCTTCCATGTACTGTTGATGACACGGAATAAATTGTATCTAATCAGTGGTTCTTTATATTGCATCCAAAGACACTATTTACCTTGTTTGTTAAGGTATATTGTAATACCAATAGTTTATTGTACTATATGAGACTATTGAATGATATCTTAATGTGTCTTTGTTCTATCACTTATTTACATGTTAAATTCTCAGTAAGAGGAGAGAAACCTTTCTTCTTCTTTAAATCATTAAACTAATATTTTCTCTTATTCTTATTCTAACTCTAGTAATATTTAGATGTATATAGTTTTTATTGATAATGATATAACTCTATGATCCATATTATAATTATATGTATAAATATTCTCCATTCATTTCTTATTTTATTCTCTTTATTCATCAAATCAAAGCTAAATGAACTGAAGAATATTCTTCTTCTTAGAATTACAAACATCCTTTGTGAGTACTGAAACTATGAAAGATCAACCCTTAATAGAATAATTAGAATTATTATTCCTTGAATAATAATGAATTTATAGTTGGGCATAATCTTTCTCTTCTTTAACTCATAGTTATATGAAAGGTTGTTATAGTTTTAGATTCTTAAGATCATCAATACACGATATTAATGATAATAATTTTATCAGTTATCAATACATCTTGGATCAAAAAATAGGTTTTTCAATTTTATTTATTTCAATTTCAATGTTATTTAATCCAATAATTATTTTTCACAAGATAAGAGCATATTTAAATTACATCGAAGGAATATAAGGGATGTTTTTCATGCCAATCTCATCAAAACTCTAGGAAATAATTATTCTCCTATATTATTTTCAATACTTTATTTTTTAAATGAATCAAAATATTTTTCCATCAATAAATAATTGTAAATTTATTTTTATCATTCATTTAAATAACATGTGATTTATATGTCCATTATAATAAATGCACACATTCACTATTGACATGTCCTTAATTTTCATTGCATAAACTAATATATATGTGCAAACCATTTTAATGTTCACTTATTCATACTTCTTTGATTTAAATTAACTAAACAGATTTCTATAATCTATTTTAGGTTTCATATGATAATAAATATCACATGGGTTATTTCTTCTCTGAGTTTAGGATTCCCATATCCTTCTCATAATGTTTATATGAGGTTTTTTTCATCTTCGTATATCAAAAATAGTCTGTGGTACTTACTATACATTTCATGAAGGACTGATAATTATATATTCATGTATATAGATAAATGTAGTATGACTTTATTCTTCATGTAACTCAATAAGGAGTGTATCAACCACAAATAGCTCATGAAACTATCCTTCTTAATGATGCACGAAGAGGGTGTATAAACTCCATTCACTTGTCGATGAATCTTCATCACATGAGATGTTCATATATATATATATCACATAACAAAAATGTTTAAAAAAATCCACTTGACACATATCTAAGAAGGATCACATAACACTTATTCCACGACATGCAACCTAAAGTCATAGATTCTATTTTTCCAAGAAAAAAACCTCTCAAATAATCATTTTTTTGATATAACCACATCTCATCTCAGTGCCTCAATATTTATCGAGCAGCTTTCACAACCTATATTTGTTTAATAGCCATGTTAGAATACCAACATTTAGTTTGTGTAAAGGCCTATGGAAATAGTCAATTTTCTCCGTATTTACACCTTCAAACCATGAGTTACGAGACATAAAATAAAATGGAGTTTTTTCATTAGATAATGCTTCTTTTTTAGTGACTTCCTCGTGTGAATGAATTCAAAAAATTCATTTCTTATAATGCCTCAAACTCATCAATGTTGATTTCATGATCACACAGTCTATTGTAACTATGTTTTTAGTATATCTGATGTATTTTCATATAAATCTTGTAATAAATGTTGAATTATTTTCTAAATCAGGTTAGTTTTAATATTTTTACCTTAGTGTGATAATGATAGCCTCATATTTGAATTATATTGGTCCTTCGATAATCTTACGTGAAATAGTAGCATCATCTAGAGATGGGAGGAGAAATAAAGAAGTTGAATTAAAAATTTATACAGATTATTTAAACCCAATAACATAGGATATCAGAATTCACCAATCCATTTGATGTAGCAGTTGTTGATATATGCATAATTTTTTAGAACCATGAACTATACTTCTTAGTTATTGTCCCACATCAAACTCTTGTAGTGGTTTCCCTTCGGTATAACAACTAATTCATGACTAATTATCATCCGAGTAGTCAAATAGAGATCATCTCAAGTATAGATCACACACTTAATAGTCCTCCTCAAAGCCTCTATATACATTCGGTATAACATAAATAATGCCTTATAATGGGCCTCTCTAAGCTATTATATGCATTCCTCTATTCCTCTTCCACCATGTTTGTGTAACAAGGTAACCTCCCATTGGCGTGGTAGAAATATGGGTTTAACATGTTCCCAAGATGGTATTGACTAGGCTACATGGTATGGTTCTCCATATTATTTATGAATCATAGAATAAATTCTATGAGAAATATTACATAATTTAAAAACTAAATCCCCACCACAAATTCACGACATACTCTTCTTTATTCTTAAAATAAATATTCATTCAAATAGTAATAATATTTCATGGTTCTTATTCACTCCATGAAAAAAATTATTTTTCTTTATCTTATTTAAATACTTGTTTTAAAAAATAATAATCTGAATGTTCTTCATGTTAGATCTACATGGTTTTCAGGCAATAGATAAATACTAAATGATTTTTTTAAATGTATTTTCTTTTTTTCTTTTTGGAATCAATTGTTTTTGGTAAACAAGGACCTCCTATTGATAGAATTAATTTATATGAAGATCAGTTCGACAATCATCTGATTTACTAGGAGAATTGTTCAATACTGAAATCAGATTTCATCTAACAAATCCAAAACAATTCTCCTGGAGTATCTTTCAAAACACAATGTCATTAAATAATTTTAACCCAAATATCATGACTTGAGGACACTCAATTCTCCATTAACTATGGAACTTATTCGACATATTTACATCAATGAAATAACCATATTTTATTGGCCACTATTTGAAATTAATGACAATAATTGACATAAAATAAAATCCACAAAAAATTTGAGCTCTTCATTCTCCATATTTTTATTTTTAACAATAACTTAAATGATCTTTCAAAACGAATATGTTCATATATGAATATCACCCTCAACCATTACTTTTACTATATTTTATTTCAATTTATCTCCCTATTATTTAAAAGAAATACAAAGTTCATGGGATAATGGTACCAATCCATACTTAAGAAATATTAGATCCATCATTTCACTCTAATTCTACATGTGTTGTAATCGGTGTAGAAAAAAAGAGGATTTGATTAAGTCTATAAATAATTATCTTACCAAATGATCATGATACCTCATGAAATGAAAAATCATACAATTTTCATCAAATTATGCCCACTATTATTCTAGGATAATGACACTAAATGAGGTATTACAATTTATTTTCATAGATCATACCTAAAATACTACACACACATAAATAAATTGAATAAAAAATTTAAGCCCAAAAAGTAGATAATTTACCATGGAAATCTTTCATATTATTATTCCATTAATTAATTCAATTTCTAACACTTTATAAAATGATATTTATCATAAGTATCCAGGGATGAGATATTGATAAATAAATAACATTTCCAATGAATTGGTCATAATGAAATTTTGAGAGTGATTAAATGTTATACCAATTGAAATGATGATTCTGGAAGCTACATCTTTCTTCAATTGTTTACCCCTCAAGGGAAATACTTCTAAAACAACTTTAAAATGGTTGATATCTTCATTAATGAATTTCAGATGTTTCATTTATATAATACACCAGAATGGATCATCAACCTGTAATTGTACAGAATGAAAAATTTCATAAATTCAATATGGATGATATAAATACCCTTGTTTCTCATAACTTCATATTACATACCTTTTTTTGAATACTTAAAACATAATACAAGCAGACTCCCAAAGACTGTACAAGTGTACTACCTTTAGAAACATTCAAACTTGAACACTGGTACATAAATGAGATACATCATATCCCACAATGTTCTTCTTGAATATAACCCTTCCTAGACACATCAAACATAATACATATCTTCATAACCTGGGGGATAGAAAAAAAACAATCGGTGAAGGAAAATGCTCTATAGGAAAGAAATATATAATTATAGAAGAGACTAAATAATATAATATGATTTTAATAGTAGTGAAGGTATTTGTTGTAATAACATATGGGTTGTATGGGTTCACTTTTATAGATATCTTAGTAGCACTAGTTCACTCCTCATACCTTCATGGTAGTCATGGTTAACTCCCATTGTCATATAAGTAGTCAAGGTTTTTTACTAAGACCACATTAGTCTATCTCTTGAAATATAAATCATTAATCAATTCATTAGATAGCGATATAGGTCATACCCATCTCAAAATGATATTATAGATACATGTTCAACAAGATCATTAAAATCATATCATAACCCATGAAATGAAATGGTCATCATAAACATGTAATAAAATCATAACCTTTGAAAAAAATAAAATATTCAAAATAATATCATCATAAAAATATCCCATGAAAAGAAGTGATTTTCCAAATCATATAACTCGTGAGAGTGAAACAGTTTACATAAACATAATTCCATCAAAATATATACCATTTAATAAGGAATATGAATATAATATTTGGATAATTTCCTCGAAGGACATGAGTAACATAAAAATATGTCATTTTATTTAGAAAATAACATGGGGAGATATTTTGAAACCATTTATGGAGTAAAATATATTTTATTCTTTGAAAAAAGATCCTTAAAACATAAAAATATTTTGGATTCCATTTTATTTTGAATAAATTTTAAATCTTATAAATAATTATTTGAAATCCATTTGGCACACATTTTGTTTTTAACTATATAAAGAAGTCTTGAAAAAAATTTGAAAACAAATCATTAAAAATACTTTGAAAACAAATAAATAAGGCTTGAAATTATTTTGAAAACAATTTTATTTGAAAACATATAAAATAATATTGAAATTGTTTTTGGTAAAAAAATTCTATTAATAAATTTAAAATAATATTGAATACATTTTGAAAATAATTTTACATGAAATCAAATAATAGAGTAAATAAAACATTTTAAAAACTAGTTTCCTTTAAAACATATATAATAATCATAAAAACCTATTTAAAAACTCTTTCCTTGAAAAATAAATTGAAAACATATAAGAAATCATGAAAAATGTTTTTCAAACTATTTTTTGGAAAATTTGTTTTAAAAAACATTTTTATAAAAATTATCCTTTTAAATATGAAAAAGAGGCTTTATATAAATGTTGGTCTATAAATATATTAATTCCATATTAGGTAAGAACATCACTCCTTTAACATGGAAATAGGTTAGAAAATTGCCTTTTTTGGAAAGAGAAAATATTATTAGGTTTGAAAATTCGGTAAAAGAAAAAAGGGAAAAATTGTTTTAAATATTTTAGGATAATAGTAAAATATTCATGGATTCTCTTTTTATAAATAATGTTTTAGAGGAACACCGGTTTCTGACCGAAGAGAGGGAAATTTCCTAATTTCGTAACAATAATTTATTATCAATATTATATACCAAAGAGTTGAAAATTGGTAATAATTTATGACTATATCATGAATAAACATAGGAGAAGAGAATTCGTAATGTTCTTGGGATATGAATAACAATATTTCAATGAAGTATTCATAATAGAAAATAATCATGATAAAATATGAAATTGATTAAATAAACTCTTATCACAATGTATCATGGGATCACACTATCAATAAAAAAAATAAAATTACATGGAGATTAAAATATCATTAATTGAAATATATTCATCATATAATTGTAAAATGAAATTACATACAACTTGGAAAAGAATATAGGTGCATAATAAAATACATGTCTATAAAAAGGACAAACGAGACAAAACTATCTTATCGATTTAGAAGCTATTGAAACATTAACCCCATGAAATAAATATCATAGAATGGTCATGTAAATAACCATAAATATTATTAAAATAAAAATTTAAAACATAATTATGAATTATAAATACAACACCAAATTAATTGGTGGGGAATAAAGCAAGTGTCTCACAGAAATAAAAAGTGTGATGAAATCCTTTTATGTTTTTTCTTAACTCTCATCGTACTCAATAAAAACACCTTTATAATAAATATATGTTTTTCATAAATAATTTAAAGAACCATATTATTATATCTACTACCATGTATGTTTTATTATGGCCATATATTACATTATTTTTAATAATATTATGTTAAGGTTTCACCTCAGGTAATATTATCTTTTTTCCTCACATGTGTCTTGATTTGTTGCATCATTTTTTCTTATACTTATATAATGATTTAATGAATGTAAATAATTATAAAAATATAATTTATATTCATTTTATCATCATTATATCAAACTATATAATATATAAGTATCAAATGGAATACACCATTCACGAAGATGGTAGGTCATACGTACACATGATCGTTGTTTCAGTATGTTTGGAAGGAAAAAAGGTAATTGAAATTTATGTATATATATATATGTATATATATATCATTATTCATGTATAATTATTATATCATATATATCATATAAATTTACTAATCACATTCTTAATACATTCCATGTAGTTTGTAATGAATCACATCTCTTTGAGGGGGTGGTAGTCCACATTTCCCCACAAAAAATTATTGTATTTACACCAAGATGAAAGTATAAAGATATTTGTGGTAGAAGGATTAAATATGATTAAATACATAATATATATTATTAATAACATCTATCAATAGAGTTCCTATTATAATTTCCACCATGAGAGGTGGTATGTATAAATGAACTCTCATCATTTAGTGAGGTGACAGTTCATTGTACACATAAACTATATAGTCATTAACCATTATATAAAGGATTGTGTAAATTTAGGGTAAAAACATATCATAAAATATAATATATCTAATATATGGCTGTTTTTCCATGAATAGAAAAAATATAGTGGAATAATAGGATAATGAAAATAAAATAAATGTGCTTTACAGAAGTCATTGCATCCCGTTCAGGTAACTCCTTGTTGTTTGTGCCAAAAGGTTTCCTTGGATTTATTTATTCTAATGGGGATGATTATAAGAGTAAGGTAAATATTTTAAAAATATTATTACGTAGATCATGTTTAGTCCAAAGTTTTTTTGAGGTCTCAAGTAGAGGGAGATGTGGTGTCTTTTTATTGGGAAAGGAAATGAAACAGTTCGAATTTTTTAAAACAAGTTTGGTGTACTCGTGTTTTAACCTAAAAAAGTTAAACTAGATAAACCAAAATAAAAAATTTAAGGTTAATGTAAGAATTATTTCCGTATAATTTTTGTTGTATGAGTTTCTTGGTCATTTTTGGATTTACATTGAATGTTTATTACATTGTTAACACAAATCTTATCTTAATCATAGTAATTCATTTCAATCACATTCACTAATAGTATTAGAAGAAAATAAATATTAAATTTTTATAAATTATAAAATATGATGACTCCAAACATGGAATACAATTTTTTAAATTATAATAAAAGAAATGGTAGAAATTAATTGTAAAATAATCTCATTAATGGGACGACTCTGCGAGTTTTTGAAGTAAAAACATCCAACTAACTACAATGGTTTTATACCCATTTTCAAAATGAAATTTATTACAATGACCTAAAATGGACTAATTTATAAAATTATTACCTAAGGAACAATTTATAAAATAATCTTACCATATAAATAAATTATATGAAAATTTAGTATTGAAATAAAATTCAGTATATATAACAATTCCTTAAAAATGAAACCTTATAGAAAAATACCAAAAATTTATCCTAACATAATTTATAAGTTTCAATTTAAATTATGAATATTATTTAAAAATATTAACACTATAATAGTTCTAGAAAATTTATTTAAAATGGATTCTCAATTAAATGCCAATAAATCTACCATTATAAAAATATAGTTGTTTAGGCACTAAATTGGGGTTTTCCTGTCATATATATATATATATATAATATTGGATAATAATAATTATTAATTATTTAATATAATATATAAAAATTTATTTTATATTTTTCACTATTAGTAATAAATTTAACTTATAAAAAAAATTATTTTTTTCAAAAAAATGGAATTTTTTAAAATTAACCCCTTTATATTTATTTGTTTTCTATATTCTTTTATAATTATTAGGTAACCAATGAATTAAAATATATTAATACATAGGGTTTTTAATATTATAATCTTCACATTAATTTCCTTGTTTTATCATATTAAAAATTAATATTTAAACAATGATTTATTGTTCGGTAATACTCAGTCTTTCACATTACATATGACATCGAGGAAAGTTAGTCCTACATGAAATGTAATCTAACCACAATGTTCCGTGTTGAGAAAGAAAAAATTTGTTTTATTTTTAGTGATAGACACACATAGTGATCTAATTTAAAATAAAATATTTTTAGTTTTATTTTAAATGAAAATTATCCAAAATATTAAATTAATTTGAAAACAAATTCCCAAAATCTCGGGTAGTTTCATTCTACTCAAATAAAAATGAATTTCTCCCTTGAAATTCATCTAGGTTATCAAGAAATTAATATTTTATAGTTAAATTCATAGATACCCATATCATAAAATAGAATCTGAAAAAATATATTAAAAGGTGAATGTTGGAAACATAAGAAAACATTGGTGGAATGTGAAAATATAGGATAAAGTAACATATAATTAGGGTTCAAGATCGAATAGCGTAGGTGGAAAGGGAAAACAAGAAATTAGAGGAAAAGATTAAATATTTTTATGGAGTTATTGAAGTCACAAAATAAAAAAATATAATGATCAATTATTGGTTTCAAGACTCAAAGTCATAAAACTGTGATGATTTAAAAGGCTATCAGTTCAACCAAAAATAAGGTATTAGGATAGAAAATTATTTATCAGTATCATATCATAGATTTACTATTTTATTGAAAAATATTGTGTTAGTTCAATATGTCTCTTTATTTAATATTTATTTCATTATATTTTTAAAATCACAGACACATTTTCTTAAGGTAAATAATCTTTCTCTAATAAATATGTTCTTAAGTAAATTTTACTTTCTCTAAAAATGGTTTTTACCATATATATAGTTTTCAATTTCTTTTCTAGTGTTTTACTAAACAATGACTAACCATATTTTTCGTTAAGTTGAAAAATAAGATTCTTATATAACCTAAAATCTTACAGTTCCTTATCATTTGATTTACCCTTAATTGTAACTCCAATTTCTCTTAAAATTAGACACCAAATTCTCATTAAATCAGACTAGGATTTCTTATGAAATCAGACTCTGATTTTTTCTGAAATAAATCTCCAATTTCTATAAAAATTAGACTCTGTTTTATTCAAAAACTATACTACGCTTTCCTCTAAAATCTGACATCGATTTCTTCTGGAATGATACTCTGATTTCTTTTGAAATTAGACTCGATTTATCATGAAATCATTCTCTTATTTCTTCAGAAACAAGATTCTAAATTCTTTAGAATTCAGACTCCAATTATCTATTATTTCATAATCCTAATCATCATATTTCTAGACACGGTTTCCCACTTTCATAATAATCTGTTTAAATTATTTTCTTACAGATTCCTCAATTCTAAAAAGTAAGGCTTAACATTATTACATCTAAATCATGTTTATTTTTCATTAATATGATAATTTTTTCAATGATTTTTTGTATGAAATTATTTTTTCCATTCAATTTATATCAAACTGTTGGTTTAGTGACACATGTATAGGTACCTTTGAAGTTCACATAAAAATATAACTGTTAGAGGAGGAAATGACCATTGTGATCTTTTCCTATAAATACCCAAGCAATATGAAGATCTAAAAAATGATAAGAAGTACTGTATGTGTTGATAATCTATTATAGAACTACACAACCCTGCCTTGTTCAGATGTTATGAACAACATTTTCGATCTGTGAACATCTTTTTCGGCCTACATAGTGTGATTCTTATTATTGCTTATCAATTGTGGGCTTCCAAGGATAGAAAGATAGAGGTTTCGATCACCATAGAAATCACGAGATTTCTAGGATAGCATAAAATATTCTAATATTGCAATCAAGGATTTACCCTAGTGTGAGTAGGATAGACATTCTTGAAAGTATAAACCAAGTGACCTTTATCCAAGGTTATTGGATACACTTCTCTTTGGGTTAAAATCTTTCTTATTCTTGTCTTTTTTTGTTACATGTTTTAATTCCTCTTCATGTTGTCAATGAAATAAAGAATAACTATCTTATAATTTATTATGTCTGTATACTCTTAAGAGTAATATTCTATATGATTTAAGATAGAATAATTCCCTATGTAAACTTTCCTTAAGTTTCTTTATCCTATGTATGATAATTTCTTAGGTAAGAACTAAAGAGGGTTTATGAATCCATCTTGTTTAACATTGATAAGAATAGATTCTATTAATGATAAAAACAAAAGTTTTTAAACATAAAACTCACCCCCTATTGTAATTGAGAAATTTACATATACATTTCGATCATATAATTTGTATTATAGGAGGTCATTGAAATACTTATACTAACATATATGTTTTCTTGTTCAAATTGTATTGCTTATCATAACTTGATCATGTTTTCTCTTAATTTTTTTCTTTTTTGATATATTTTTACTACTATTCATTTGTGTAGAAATGGTCCTTTGTATTTCATATAAGATGGAAGGAATGAACATTAGAAAAATATACAATATATATACTATCAGAAAACAAGTCTTTGATGGACATTCTATGAATATTTGAGAGACTGAATGAAGTCCTTTTTTATTAGAACTAGAGTATAAAACATTGTAATTATCACTAGATATTACAAGATACTGTATAATGAATTTTTAACTTTCACAAATCAAGAGATACTAGATTATATACTTAACTAAAAGGTAAACACTACTCTTTTGTATTCTATGACCAAGAATATATATAGCCAAATATCTTCTTGTTACAATGCCAATAGTATCTAGATGAAAATTGAAGTTACAAACATTGGAACATCAAAAGTGACAGAATAAATAAGTGTTATTCTTTGAGTTAAATATTATGGTTTGGATTTTTATTATGGAGAAATAGTTTGAAAAGTGAAACAAATATTTATGACCATTGTCAATAGTCTTCAGTATATTGTTGAGAAATGACTTGATGATAAAATTCTTGTGGATAGGATAATTTATATCATTCCCAATCATTTAGAGTCTAAACAGATGGTTATTTATGAGAATATGAACTTTTCAACCATCGCTCTTGATGAGTTCTTTATAACTCTTCTTCAGTATGAAATAAGAATGAAAATAGATTGAAATATAAATAAGAATAATAATGATAATGGAAATGTTTCCTTCACAACTACATCTAATGCCAAGTCTCTTAATAGAGTTACCAGATTTGAATCTAAGAAGGATACCATTATATCCGAAGAATGTGATAGTGGTCATTCTGAAAATGAACAATCCAATCTTGCGCGAAGGATGAAAACAATTGTGGGAATGAAATATTTTCAGTACAGATATAAGAATAAAGAGAGAAAGGAAACGAAATATTCTGAAGTAACTTGTTATGAATGAAAATGAGATGGACATATCAGACCCGATTATCCTGTGATCAAAGGGAAAGTAAGAAATGATAGTCATTTAGAAAGAAACAAAAATAATTACTACAAATATAAGGCTAATAATGTTATAAAATAAAATGAAACCTTGAGTTCCATTGGTGCTTATTCTTCCAATGAATCCTCGGAATAAGAGTCTTATAGTCAGAAGAATATTTGTCTAAGATCCATATTACCTATTGAAAATAATTTTAGTATGTATGAAGTAGAAAATGATGAATATTTGATCAATATTTATTTAAAAGCTAATTATCATGATAAATAAATTTATAAATATTTGGACGAATAATTGTCCACATTAGAAGATAATACCTCACATTCATTTGAATAAGTTTGAATATTTAAAAAATTATTGGATAATTTGAACTATAAGATAAAAAATAATTTAGAGAAATAAAATTAAAGAATATCTATTTTTATATTAAAAATATCAGATCTTTCATAAGATCATGATCATAAAACTCTTATTTTTTAAAATATGTCCAAAAAACCATAAGGATGTTAATTTTGAGAATGATAAACATTATAAGCAACATAAAAATGTTTTTTCGATGAAAAATGTTTTAGAGATTAACTCAAACTCTAAGACTAATGACTCTGAGGATAAGAATTTAGTCATCAGACAAAAATCTGAAATATTTTTCGTAATGAACCATTTATCAAATTTCACATCTGGAAGGAAGGAATTTGAAAAAATGTATTCACAACATTTTCTTTTATTTAATAAGTTTGGTTTTGGTTATTTCTAATCAAAATTGGTTTTAATCACGCTTATTTTGTTCTCTAAAGTACTATTTTTCACCATGTGTCAATGTGGAGGACATTGAGAGAAAATTTATTCTTAAAAAAACCCAATGCTTCGGTCTTCATAAAGCATAATATTCTATGAAAATGTGCATACCTATAATTTTTCATTATAATAATTCTGGAACCAAACAAGTTTGGATTCTGAATGTGTAACTTTTATTTTTAGGAAAAAAAGGAAGTTCCAACAACAATATATATTACATGGATAGTGGATCTTCCCAGCACATGCCTCGTAATTGAATGTACTTTGAAAAGATTATCAAGATAAAAGGAGATATTATTTTACAATTTATTGGAACACAATATCAACTTTTGGACATATTTACTAAATCATTACCCTTCGATAGGTTTTAATACATTAAAAAAATTTCGGAATGATAACTGTAAGGTAGTTATCTATATTATCTTCTTGATAAAACTATATCCTAACATTATATTTCTTATTTTCATTGGGGGAGTACATATATTTTTTTCATTTTTCAAATTTTTTGTAACCTAAATTTTATCCTAGAACCTAAGAAATTTCAGAACATAAAAAGATTTTCGTTCTCTAATAAATATTTTTAGAACCTATGTTCTTCAAGAAGAACCATAGCAATAATTACAATTCTTTCTGAGAAATTTATAATGTATGTTTCCTTATAAAAATCATTGTAATTTAATTTTTTTACATGTTGGTATTTCTATCTTGTTTTATGAAAACTTTATCTGACTCACTTTTCATAAATTTTATTTTCCATTAAAACCTCAAAAAAATTAAACATATAAATATGTCCTCAGTATTAATATCAACTATTAGATTAGATCGTGATAATCATAACCAATAGATCTATTTGATAATTTTAACCAACGATGTGAAGCCTATTTAAAGGGACCTCGTGCTATTATCCTACATTGGCTCTCTCATCCTTTTTCACTAATGCTCTGATACTATATAATTGTATCATTCTGTTTTCCTTTTTTCATTACATTCTACATGTTGCCTGGGATTTCAACACAGAAATCGATGCAGTCATAGTCAATAAAAGAACCATAGGATTGGATTATGTTAAGTAAAAGATTAATAGATCAAAATTTATTCTCCAAGTACAATTATTTTATTTTTATGATTATCAAGTTACACAGATGGTAAAGCATATGTGTTTCCAAGCAGAAGAATCATGACCCGGTGTACCCATAACTTATAGTGGAATTTTTTGATTCAGTTCATTTCTATGAACTAGGTGGAAACTTCATGTTCATGTTTAGAATATATGGGATGTCATATTCTTTGTATACCACCTAGGACACAAAAAATTATTCACATTCCATATGAGGGTGGGTTAATCCTCTACTCACACCATTGTCCTAACATAAGAATCACATTGAAGAAGATAAAACTAATAGAATGTATTGGGCTGATGAATATCAAAAAACCCATGATATCCAATCTTTCTTCAAACCACTTGTTGGTTTCATTATGGAGGAAAGTTTTCCTTGACCCATGGAAGGGTGATAATGAATCATATAATATTTTTGATATCATTATCATAGATTTCATGGTAATACTAAGAAAAATAAATACAGTGATGTACATCCTTCTAAAAAAGTAGTATCATTAGGAATGGAAATATCAAGTATAATATTTTGATATATCTTGTGATAATTTCAAAGATTATTTATTTTTTGTTTTATATCATTAAAAATCCTTTATACACTAAAGGAAAAGATCTTTAAGATTAGGCTTCCCAGTGATAATACATTAAGGAGAATGGAGATTAGTTTCAATAGTTAATCAGATGAGATTGTGGATCTTCATGATAAGGATGACCATGTAAGGAAAGTTGAAGATGTGGTAAGTTCAAAAACTTCTATAGAGAAAAGAAAATAACAAAAACTATTGTTTCCCAAACCTATTCCTGACCCACAATCAACACCCCCTAAAATAAAGAAGAAGAATTTTTTTTTCTAAAGGATAAGTAGAAAAGTGGATAGAGCATTGGAAAAATATAAAGGAAGGAGAGGTGTTTTTAGCCTAGATACTATTGTGTCTCTGGCCTTATAGATTCAAGGAATTGATGAACTAGAGGGGCAAGAAATTGATAAAATTAAAAAAGTTTCTCAAGGTCAGGTTGTTCCTTATTTTTTTAAAAATGTTGAGAATGATATAGAAAATATTCAAGTACTGAAATCCTTCATTAAGGATGATCCACTTCCAGAATAGATATATAAAGTGGAATAAATGTAGTAAGAAGAAAAAGATGAGGATGAATGTGAATAATTCTTATAATGGATGAAGAATATAATGAGTAGAATAGCCCTTCTCATAATATTTCAATATGAAATTCTCAATCATCATCTATAAAAATTTCTTCAGAAATGTAGAATGACAATTTAAAAGAAGAAGAAACTAGAAAAAGGATTTATAATGAACAAAGTGATGATAATTATGACATTTGGTCAAGAACATGAAGAGGATGTTAATATTAAAGAACAAGATCATGAGGTAGCTAGTGTTGTGGACACGAATTTTTCTAAAATAATGTTAGTCCCTATTGATAAACCTTAGAAAGATGTTGTTGGAACATATATGTCAAATAATGCTGAAGAAGTTAATGATAATCTTCTAGGTAACATCTCCATAGACTCTCAATCATCCACCTACATGGGACATGATTTTGTTGAATAGTCTATAAAAATTCTTTTATATTCAATTTCATTCTTCCCAAACATTGAATCACGGTGCCACCTAATTCAATATTCAACTAATTCAAAATCAGAATCTAAAAATCTTTTGGTGGAGAAGCACATCAAGGTAGAAGTTTACATTATAACTTTATTGATCAATTATGAAGCCCCTTGGATGTTATGTAAGAAGATAAAAAACTAGACAATGTCTATTATTTATGATCTTAAAATTGTTGGTGATTATGCAGATTTAGTTAAGGAAGCTTTGAATAGATATGATGAATGTATCAACAATGTTTCTGAGTGGATGAATCAATATAAAGATTCATTGGTTTAATAGGATAGAGATGTTAATGACAAAATCAATTCTTTTTCTGTTCCCCTAAATAGAGAAAGGGGTACCATTGATCAGTTAATATAGAAATTCAAATCACAAGAAGAAGTTATGAAGTCATAAGAAGAATGGATCCAGTCTCTCAAGAAGAAGAACTAAGAAAATGAAGTCTTACTAAAGAAGTACCCAGAAGATAATAAGGAGATAAGTAAGATATATTCCATCCTCAAAACGTTTCTTCCATAAAATAAGAAGTAAAATTGATTATCTTAAGACTCTGGTCCATTGTTTTTCTAAAACTGATCATTCAATGTTAATAAAATTTATTTAATTTGTATGCATCCTTTTATAACATTTTAGGTACATTATTTTTTCAAATCCATTCCTTTTGTAGAATCATAAATGGGTGGAAAGTAATGATCAAAAATAAGATTGTGAAATTATATTCCTATGTAAGGGGATATTATTTAATGAATAAATTATTAAGTAAGGAAGATTTATTTCTTTATGAAATTATAGAATATGATACTTATGGATTTTAAAACATAAGTGGAAGTTAGTTGTATTAATCATGGGTCACAGGTAAAGGACGATAAGTATTTATTTTATGTTCAAAATGAAAACGTTTCCCTTAATATTAATTTTCAAAAATTTGTTTCTACCTTCCAAAAACGAGGAGATTGTTAGGTCAATAAGTGTCTTTATGACTGTTCCATTCCTTTTTGTTTTGAAAATAACAAACACATTTTCATAAAGAAAATTATCTTTTCCTAACAAATATTTTCTTATGGAAAATTTACATTCTCTAAAAATGGTTTTTACCTTATCTATGGTTATCATTGTCTTATCTAGTGCGTTACTAAGAGAAACAAACCATATTATTCTTAGGTCAAAAAGTAGGATCTTTATCTAACCTATAATCCAACAATTCCTTAAAATATAATTTCATTAGAATTTTCACTCTGATTTCTCTAGAAATCAGACTCTGATTTCTTCTGATATCCAACCCAAATTACTTCTGAAATTCGACTCTAATTTCTTTTGTAATCATACTCTGATTTCTCCTGAAATTAGACTCTAATTTCTCTTTAAATCATCTACATTTTCTATTAAAAGCAGACTCTGGTTTCTTATGAAACCAGACTCCAATTTCTTTTGAAATCAGACTCTGATTTCTTCAGAAATGAGACTTTAATTTCTTATAAAATCAGACTATGATTTATTCTGAAATCATTCACTCATTTTCTAAAATAACCCTATAAAGGCCTGGAAATTCCATTTTTTTAATTCCATGGTAATTTTTTGAGTCTGAATAAATTGACGACACGTGATTCTGAGGCCCGGTGTGCCCCGAATGATTTTTTCTAATCATTTTTTCAGTTATGTTCAGGAAACGCGCGAGCTGGTTTTTGTAAATTTTGAATCGGTGATCAAAATTGAAATATGAAGACATTGTTGATCTCGCAGTGCCAGTATTCACTTTAGGAGGCTTTCACCTCAATGACAGTTAGTTGACAGAGAAAGCTAGTTTTTGTGTTTTATGTGGAATTAAAATAAAATTATATAATAACTTTATTTTTTTATCCTGCCATTTGAATGTTCAATGGTGGGGACCACTTGAGCATAAACCCCCAAAACTGAATTCTTAATTGTGGGGACCACCCGACTCTTGAACTCCCTATTTAATTAGGGAGGTGAATTTAGGTTTCCTTTACAGTAATTATTCCTCATCAATTGATAAAAGATGACAACTTATGTTGTTCTAACATAATTTATGCCAACAATGTAAAATTAGAGAGGCATATTTTATTTGGTTTGGCTCCTCTTTTTTGTTAGGAGAAATTGTTGTAAAATGGGAGGCTTGGAAAGAGCACTTGGAAAAATCACCCTCCAACGAAGAACACACCATCTTCTCCAATGAGGAACACACCACCTCCAATGTGGGATGTCTTTAACGACTAAGAACCGACGTTCGTCCTTCCCTTCTCATCAACATCAAAAAACCTCTGAGGTAGGGATTTTTGTTTTGAGTTTCCCCATTTCCCATTCATGACATTTCTTCATCATTCAAGAAACATTTGAATTTCTCTCTACCACCCTAACGCGGAGGGTATGGGCCAAACTAACATGGACTGACACCTCCATGAATCTTGTGGTTATTTTTGTGTTCTTCGTGATGGAGGAGGACGACAACTGTCACCAGTGGGTCTCAAGAATGGCGGCCGAAACAACGGACGGCCACGAAGGCATTGACGACACAACCGCACTAGTAGAGAATGGTAATGGAATATCGGCTGCAGTAGAGCAATGGTGGCAGCTAGTGGAAGCTGGCCACATGACGGGGCGGCGACATGGGTCCGCGCCGCCCAACTTGTAAGGGTTGGGAATGTGTCACGAAGATGAATGGAGGGTGGCCAAAGTATGGCCTCCCGTGGAGGGGAGGCGTATGACACATATCAGGGAATTAAAGGGGTCAGCCGTTACTGCCAGAAGAGTTGAACCGAGTGGGACCCGCAGGTCCCTCGTGTCGCTGGAGACCGAACGACTTCAGCCATTCTGTAAGAGGAGGCGGGGGGTGTGTGACTCCCCCTGCATGCGGCCAGGCCGAGCTGTCCGGTGTGGGCAGGGCCGCCCAGAATGGGCCGGGCCAGACCCAGCGGGCCGGGATGACCCGAACTGGGTCGGGTAGACCCAGTTCGAGTTCGGCCTTGTCGGGTCTGGTAGGACCGACCAGGTTGGGCCAGACCTGGACCAAATTTGACCCTTATTATCTCTTTTGGACATAACATTAGCACCAGGAGTCCGTTTGGTGAACCATTTATGGAACTGGAAACCGTGGAGCGACATAGTTCTTTTGGTATAACCCACATGAGATTTTTATAAAGTTGGGATATGGTCAGGTTAGATCGAGAATGAATCCAACTGACCCCTCAGGACTAAATGGATAATAACTTACAGAACAACGTCCAATTGATGCATTTTCTGTTACGTTGAGACCCCTATTATGTGGAGGTCCTTTCGGATACTTCTTCGTGGGACATTGTGGAAGTTAGAGTACTGACCTGTGGCTTGAGGAGCGTAATCTCTTGGAATCAAGCGAGATTATTGCGGGAACCCAGTAGCTGGTTGTAACATTAGAAAGGGATCCTCCATGGGTATGTATTTTAGGATCCCACATGGATCCACTCTAGAAATCCTTGTGAGACTACTCTAGGATCATGTGTGGGTCTGATGATGTACTGAGATCCTTTGTGGGCCTGATGATGTACTAGGATCATGTGTGGGTCTGATGATGTACTAGGATAATGTGTGGGTCTGATGATGTACTAGGATCCTGTGTGGGTCTGATAATGTTCTAGGATCCTGTGTGGGTCTGATGATGTACTAGGATCTTATGTGGGTCTGATTCCATACTAGGATGTTGTATGGGTTTAACGATGTACTACGATCCTACGTGGGTCTGATGTTGATTTATGTTCCTACGTGGGTTGGCCTTTTAAAGGAGTAATATGATTTAGTAGTAACATCTAGTCATCTTTACTACTTTACCTAAGTTATACCTGGTGTGAGATGAGTCTTTACCTTTGTGGCATTTTTCCAGGTGGCATACCTGTTTGGTACATAGCTTCGTGGTGATACCTTTTTGGTATTCTTTTGTGGGTCATACCTGTGTCGTGCCTACCATCATGGTAATATTTCCTTCATGGAATAGTTGTACACTGGATATGGAGTTGGTCCTTGTGTTTCCTCATGAATGAGATGGGAAATATTTGATAACTTTGGTATATGTATGGAAATATACTTAAGTAGGGTTTTCATTGGTTTGCATGCTTTGTGGTTTATCTTTTGTCGATTTTGTGAGACATTGAGAGTCTCGGGGTCCCTACTGTGTATCGTTATACTAACCCCTGCACGGGATTCACCCACACATTGTTGTGTTTGGTTCATACGACAGACAACGCTGATCTATGATGAGGGTACCAGGATTGGAAGGTTTCCGGAGGTGAACCATACAACATGACGGTACACAGAGGAGTTTGGCCGGCGTGGAGTGCTAAAGAGGCAATCTATACCTACCCTTCTGGTAGGAACCTCTGAGGAAGACCCAATAGTTGTCTTTAACATTCTTCAGTTGTATTGTATTTTCAGTTGTACTTATATCTTTAATGTTGGGCTTGTATTCCTGCCCCTCTTACTTTCATCACTAATTTTTCTTTACATTTTACTTGTGTTCGTAACTTTATGTGTGCATGGTTGAGTGTGTTTACAGGTTATAATGGCAATGCCTTCCATGTTTTAGGGAATACACTTTTTGGTTCTAGACGCCAACCCCTAGCCTATAGAAGGCGGGATTGGGGTAGTCTCGGCACAGGCCCTGGGGGACGGGTCGTGAAAAATTGTAATCAGAGGATTTGGTATTCCGTAGAACATTGGACTATGATCTTTTAAATGGAAATAGTGTTAATTAAAGTGAGTGTGGTTATCACTTTAGGGAATCCAGTGTTGGTGAGGTGGCTGACGTATCCATACACCAGGACCGTGACATCTGATTTCTGACTCAGTGCACGAAAACATTGATTTCATGAGTGTTTTGGAGAGTATTCTTTGTTTTATCTTTGAGTCATCTCACTAGGTATAAAATATTAACCATGGACGCCTATTTCCTTTTTAGTATTCCTCCACACAGACAGCCATCTCGGGTTACATGTATAGTATGTGATGATAGCCCACCGAGCGATGAGGCTTCGGTGCAGGGCCCTCTTATAGTAGAGGCACCAGTGGAGGCACTAGTGGTACCATTACCTGTTGGGCCACCGATGACACCAGCCCCAGCAGCAGAGGGTGCACGCCACTTGAGCATGTTTTACGAGTTCTAGTGCCAGAGTCCACCTTGGTACAGGGGAGAGATGGACCCACAAGCGGTTGTGGATTGGCAGGAGGTTGTGGTGAGAGTCTTCCAGCTGGTAGGGACACCAGCAGATCTCATGGTGATACTTGCTGCCAGTCCTCTATAGAAAGAAGTAGGCAGATGTTTTTATCTTGATATTCTAGGTTCATGATGAGGTGACACTTCTCTGGGTAGACGACGAGAGCCTATTTTGTGTAGAGTTATTCCCAGCGACTCTTCGCACAGTATGCATACATGAGTTTCTTCATCTGCAACCGACTAGCATGAACATGTCTCAATACTCAGCGAGGTTCCTAGACCTCTCATGCTACTCCATAGATATGGTGTGGGATCCAATCTTCACGGCCCAGACCTTTGAGCAGGGACTTGGGTGGGAGATTAGGGCTTCAATGATTTCTCTCAGCATCCCGACGCAGGCGGGGGTGTTAGAGCGAGCCCTCTTAATAGAGAGTTTTCTTAATGACCAGTCACCAGTAGTGAGACCAACCAGGAGTCATTACACAACAAATTATTTTGTAGCTAGAAGTAGACATATGTCACAGTGGTCCAAGAGGACCATACCTATAGGTGGACGACCACATGATTCAGGGTCGGTTGTGCGGTGTACTGGAGATAGAGCCAATATTGCTAGGAAAGGACATTGTTTCACATGCGGTGGGTAGGATCACATGGCTCGTGACTATGCAACCCACCATACAGATGATCCTGAAAAAGTTGAGGGATCTCCTAGTTAGATAAAGAGTTTCGAATAAGTAGGTCCGTATGGATCAGGAACACGTGCCAGAGGAGCTAGTTGTGTAGCTGGCGGTGGGCGAAGATTCGAGATGTGACCACTGCCGCCACCACCTGGTGGTCCAACACGACCATAAAGAGTAGGTGGATAGGGGCGAGCTCAGCTCTAGGAAGCTGAGGCCTACAACCATGGAACTCTAGAAATGATATGAGGTACGACATATGTATACTCTGCCTTAGCTGCAGTAATTATATACGCAGGTGTCATTTATTCTTTTAATTCCACTCCCCTCATTCAGTGCTAGAAGATTTAGACAGAGCTGTTGGCTCGATCTTTATGGCTAGAGACTCTTACAGGAAGAGATTCAATGATTATCCACTGGTTTTGGCAGTGCTATCTTACATTAGGAGGTGAGAGTTTCGGCTGGGATCTCCAAGTAGCGGCGTCAAGGCCATCTGATGTCATCTTGGGTATAGACTGGTTATCTGCATTCCATGCTCATATTGGATGTATTAGGCGCAAAGTGCGGGGTGTCTGCACAGATGAGACTAGGATTACCTTAACCTATGATAAGGGAGCCTTTTCATAAAAAGATGGACTTACCCAGAAAAGGGTCCATATGATTACACATGAGTTGGCTAGCCTTACCCTTGGAGTAGTTAACATGGAGAGTCCAAGATTCCTGAAGTGGTGGACCGGTATGTGGATGTCTTCCTTGATGATGTTTTGGGTCTACCTCCTCGTAAAGAGGTGTAATTTTACTATGAATTGTACCCCGGGATGGAACTGATATCTACACCATCATATAAGATGGCTACCACATAGCTTCGTGAGCTGTGGGTATAGCTAGAGTATTTACAGGGGAAAGGATTTATCCATCCCAGTGTTTCTCCTTGGGTAGCCCCAATTTTGTTCACCAAGAAAGAGGATGGGGGATTGAGACTTTTTGTCGACTATCGGAGCTTGAACCAGGTGACCATGAAGAAAAATTACCCACTATGGAGGATTGACAACCACTTTGATCAGCTGAAGGGAGCACAATGGTTCTTGAAGACAGACCTTAGATCATGCTATCACCAGCTCAGAGTACGGGACGAGGATGTGCAGATGACAACTTTCATGTGTCGGTACGACCATTATGAGTTTTTGGTTATGTCGTTCAGCATGACCTATGCTCCAGTAGTTTTCTTGGGACTCATGAACAAGATATTTCAGCCATACATTGATCGCTTTGTGGTAGTATTCATCGAAGAAATTCTCATATACTAGGATACTGAGGAGGAGCATTCCTATCATTTTCAGATAGTTTTGGACACACTCTGAGAGAACTATCTTTATGGTAAGCTCCCAAAGTTCCAGTTCTAGATCCGATAAGTTCACTTTCTGGGACATGTCATCTCAGATGTTGGATTTTCGGTGGATCCAGCGATGATTGAGGTGGTAATTTCTTGGGATCCACCCAGAAGTGTGAATAAGGCACAAAGTTTCCTGTGTTTGGACATATACTATCAGATATTTGTGGTAGATTTATCTAGAGTTGTATAACCTTTATCAGCATTGACTAAAAAGGGACAACACTTCATGTGGTTATAGAGATGCCAGTGGAGTTTTTAGGAGCTGAGGCTGAGGTTGACTAGTGCCCCCCCATCTTGATGCTATCGGAGGAGGGAATAGAGAATGTAGTCTTCTACAAGGCATCCAGGATCGGGCTTAGATGTGTCCTAATGCAAGAGAAAGAAGTGATCGCATATGGTTCTCAACTACTGAGACAACATGAGAAAAACTACAATACCCTTGTCCTGGAGTTAGCAGCATTGGTCTTCACCTTGAGTATGTGGAGACATTACTTGACGAGTGAGTGTTTTATAGTCTACTCGGATCAAAAGAGTCTTAGGTATATATTCTCCAAGAAGGACCTCAAACTGATACAATAACTTTGGCTTGAATTCCTCCAGGACTATGACTTCAAGATAGTTTATAATCATGGGAAGGGGAATGTTGTAGCATATGCACTCAACAGGAGGTCTGGTATACAACTTCTAGGTGAGGTGACAGAGAAACTGTCCACTTTGAAGATATCCTTTCAGGATCAAGATATAGAAGCTTTTCTTCTATCTCTTATAGTCACTCGCACACTCCTTCATCGAATCAGGGAGTCACAACATGGGGACACTGACTGCGAGGATTGACATGCTCACATATCCACAGTACAGGCACCTGATGGATTTTCTGATGGTGGGGAGAACGTCATCCTCTTCAGAGGATGCACAATGGTTCCATTGTTTCTTTGGGAGGAATTGTTGAGGGAGTTCCACACATACCCATTAGTGGTACATACAAGAGTCTAAAAAATATACCAGGATCCTTGAATATATCATTGGTTTCCAGGAATGAAGAAAGTAGTAGCAAAGTTCGTCTTTCAGTGCCTCACATGTCAGCAAGTGAAAGAGGAGCATCAAGTACCAGCATGCTTAGTTCAGCCTTTAGAGGTCCAAAGTGGAAGTGAGATAGGATATCCATGGACATTGTGATAGGATTTCCACGTACATCCAGGGATCATGATTCTATCTGGTTGATCATCGATCGACTCACCAAGTCGTCTCACATGTACGACCCATCAAACGTCATCGACCACGACAAGCTGGACATTGATGATGGGGTGACGTTTATGGAGGTTCCAATGGATATTGAGGATCTACAAGAGTGGGTCCTTTTTGGCGGTTGATACATCTGGTTCGTATTCTCTAATTGCACGAGTACCTCCAGGAGAGCACATGGGAGCAGGAGGCTCAGATTTATGCTCTATACCCCCATTTTTCTCCTAGTTTTTGAGTTGTGGATTATGGGGATACAATTCCCTAAGGTGGGGAGAATTTAAAGATCCATAAATTACAAGTAGTTTTTTATTAATTATATGGGAATTTTATGAGTCCACGAAAATTGACGGTGTGTGATTCTAAGTCTTAGTGTTCCTAGAATGATTTTTGGAACATTTCTTCAGGTACGTTCAATAAACGTGTAAGTGGGTTTTTGTAACTTTTGAACTGGTTCTCAGAGTTGAAATCTAAGGACATCGTTGAACACACAACGCTGGTATTCTCTTAAGGAGACTTTCACCTCGCTGGTAGTTGGTCGAAGATGAAAGTTAGTTTTTGTGTTTTACGTCGAATTGAAATATAATTTTAGAATAAGTTTTATTTTATTTTTATCCTCCCATTTGAATGTTCTACAGTTAGGGCCACCTGAGCCTAAACCCCCAAAATTGAATTCTTAAATATGGGGACCACGAAACTCTTGAACTCCCTCTTTATGGAGGGAGGTGAATTTAGGTTTCCTTTACCCTAATTATGCTTCATCAATTGATTAATGATTCCAAATTAATTTGTGCCAACTTAATTTGGGCCAAAAATTTAAAAAAGGACAAACATATTTTATTTGGGTTGGAACCTCTTTTTGCTGAAGGGAAATATTTGGTGAAAGGGAGGCATGGAGAGAGCTCTTAGAGAACTCATCCTCCAACGAAGAAGGTTTCATATTCTCCAAATGCGCCAGCTTCTCTAATGACGAACATGACACCTACAACATGGTATGTATTCAATGATGAAGAACCGACATTCATCATTCCCTCCTCATCGTCGTCAACAAGTCTCCGTGGTAGGGATTTTTGTTTTGAGTTTCCCCCTTTCCCATTCTTTACAATTATTCCCGATTCAAGAAATATTTAGACCACTTTCTACCAACCCAATGTAGTGGGTTCGGGAAAAACTAACATGGCCCAACCCCACCACGATTCTTGTGGTTATTTTAGTGTTCTTCATGATTGAGGAGGATGACACTCATCACCTGTGGGGCTTGGGAATGGCGGTCGGCACTACGGCCAACTATGAAGATGGTAGTGGCACAACCGTGCTGCCAAAGAAGGGCCACTACCCGTCGGCCGCAGTAGAGCATGGGTGGAAACCAGCGGAGGCTGGCCGCAATACTGGGTGGCAGCGAGTGTCTGTTCTTCCTGATGAGCAAGGGTCGTAGCATATGTCATGGTGGTGAAGGGAGGGAGGTCGTCATTTTCCAGTCCGTGGAGGGGAGGCACACGACATACCGTTGTTAGGAAAAGGGTTTAGCTATTACAGCCGACTGAGTTGAAATAAGAGGGACCCATAGGTCCTGCCTGCTGCTGGTGACTGAACGGCTTCGGCTATTCGGTACGAGGAGGCGGGGGTCGCACGAATCCTCCCAACCCCCGCATGCGGCCAAGCTAGGCCCCCCAGGTCAGGCCACCCAGTGTGGTATGGCCCACCCAGCGAGGGCCGGGTTGACCCAAACTGGGTGGGGTTGACCCAGGCCTAGTCACGATGGGTCGGGTCGGTCCGAACGGGTCGGACCGGACACAAACCAACTGCGACTCATATTCACTCTTTTTTCCATAACATTGGAACAACGCCTCTATTTTATGAACCATATACAGTGCCAGAAACCTTGTAGCGTTACAGTCCTTTTGGTATACCGTACTTGATATTTGGATAAAGTTTGTCTATGGTCAGGTTGGATCGATCAAAAATACAATCGGGCCCTTAGGACTAAAAGGCTAATAACTTACAGATCGGGAGTCCGATTGACGCACGTCTGTTGCATTGAGACCCCTATTATGTGGCAGTTATTTTTGGATACCTCTTTTCTAGACTTCGAGTTAGTTTGAGTATCGACCTATGGATTGAGGAGCAGAACCTCCCGAAATAAATCGAGCTTAGTGCGAGAACCCAATAGGTGGATGTAATATGGGAAAGGGATCCTTTGTGGGTATGTATTTGAGGATCCCACATGGATCGGCTCTAGGAATCCATATGGTACTACTATAGGATCCTGTGTGGGTTTTTTGATGTACTAGGATCCTTTGTGGGTCTGATTATATACTAGGATCCTCTATCGGCCGGATGATATACTAGGATCATGTGTGGTTCTGAGGATGTACTAGGATCCTCTGTGGTTATGAAGATGTACTAGAATCCTGTGTGGGTGTGATGTCGTACTAGGATCCTGTTTGGGTATGACTATGTACTACGATCCAAGGTGTGTCTGATGTTGATTTAGGATCCTACGTGGGTCGAACTCTTAATGGAGTAAGATGATTCAGTAGTTACATCTATCTATATTTACTTCCAGAACTAAGTTATACCTGGGGTGAGCTGAGTCTTTACCATTGTGGTATTCTTCTATGTGGCATACCTAAATGGAACTTACCTTCATGGTGATACCTTGGTGGTATTCATCCGGGTGTCGTACCTGTGTGGTACTTACCATCTGGTAATCATTCCTTCGTGGAACATTTGAACATTGGCTAAGGAGTTCGGCCTTGTGTATCCTCATGAATGAGATGGGTAATATTTCATATCATAGGTATATGTATGGGAAAATACCTAAGTAGGGTTGTCACTCATTTCAATTCTTTGTGGTTTATCTTTTGTTGATTTTGTGAGACCTTGAGGGTGTCGGGGTCCCTACTAGGTATTGTTATACTCCCCCCTACATGGGCTTCACCCACACCTTCTTATGTTTGGTGCAGATGATAGACATCGCTGATCGATGCTATGTGTAACAGGACAGGACAATGCCCAAAGTTGGATAGTACTTCATGACGGTACGTAGAGGATACGAGCAGACGTGGAGTGATGAAGAAGCAATCTGTACCTACCCTTCTTGAAGGAACCTCTGAGGATGACCCAGTTGTTGTTTTTCACTTTTTTCAGTTGTATTCTATTTTCAGTTGTACTTGTATCATTACTGTTGGGCTTGTATTCTGTCCCCTCATACTTTTTCCACTCTTTTTATTTACAATTTACTTGTATTTGTAGCTTGATGTGTTCATGGTTGAGTCTGTTTAGAGGTTATAAAGGCAATGCCTTCCTAGTTTTAGGGAATACTCGTTTTGTTACTAGTCACTAGCCTCTGGCCTATGGAAGGCAGACTTAGGGTAGTCTCTGCACGGGCCCTGGGGGAGGGGTTGTGACACAGACTCTGATTTCTTTTGAAATCCCACCCTGATTTCTTCTAAAATCAATCTTCTATTTATCTTTATGCCTGAATTAGCTTTTTCATGAAATAAGACTACAATTTATTTTGAATTCAGATTCAGAATTATTCATAATTCAGACATTAATTCTCAATTATTTTAGAATTTGAATAATCATATTTCTAAAATATATTTCTCACTTTCATAAGAACTTGATTAAATTCATTTATTCAAATTACATCATTTTCTTAATGTAATTTTTCATTTTATCAGATCCTAAACATGTTACTGTTTTTTAAGAATTGTAAATTTTCCATGATTTTTCAATGAAATAATGTTGTGCAGTATTTCTTGAACTATCCATTTGCTATGTGACACGTGTTTAGGTCCCTCTTAAATTCAAGGAAAAATATGACAGTTGGAGGAGGAGATGACTGTTGGGATAGTTTCATATAAAGACCCTAACCATTTGAAAAGATAAGAAATGTTTAGAAGTGATGTATGTGATGATCCTATGTGAGAGCTCCACTGAATATTTCCTTATGCCATTGTTGTGAACAACTTGTTTAAGATGTGAATATCTTGTTCAACCTGCTTAGTGAAATTCTGATTATTTCTAATCAATTAGGGGATTCTGGGGATAAGAAGACAGATGTTTTGATCGCCATAGAGTTCACGGGATTGTAGGGATAAAAAGACAAAATCTGATATTTTATCTAGGTCTTTCCTAGGTGTGGGAAAGACATACTTTCATGAAAGTATAAATCAAGGAACCTTTATCAAAGGATGTTGGATACACTTCTCTTTGGGATAAAATATTTCCTATATTTGTATAATTTGTTACATGTTTTAATTCTGATGTATTTTCTAAGAAATAAAGTATGACTTTCTTATACATTATTACATTTAAATATTATGATAAATATGATTCTATATGCTTTAAGGTAGGATCATTACTCAAGTAAACCTATTTTATGTTTCTTTAACATAAGAATTTTAGTTTCTATGTTAAGAACTAAATACGGTTTGTGAATCCATCATGTTTAAATTTATGAAACATAGATTTTCCCAAGGATAAAAATAATTGTTTTTAAACCTATAACGCACCCCTTATTTTAATTGAGCAATATATATATACATTTCATTCATATAGTATTTAAGGAAATTCAATTACTTATTATGAATCTATAAATAAAATTTCATTCTTTGGTTATTATATTATCTATTTCTATTTCATCCACTACTTCAAGAAAGGGATTTTTAGAAATTAACATTAATTCCCGAATAACTAAAATAAACATCTAACATATATTAGGGTCTATAAAAGATCGAAATTATAAATATTTATCCATAAGAACACATAAAAATAAATATGTATAATAGAATAATATATAGATATAAAAATTAACAGAACTATTTCATCATAAATAATTATTCCAACAAAATAATTATACATTAACTAGGAGATCACGTAGGGTAGTGGTAGGTGTAAAAGCCCTACCATCCATCGGTATTGGGATCATGACCCATGGTCTTACCATACATGATTGGTTTCCAACCAAAGTTCGTGATTTTATTTTCCTAAAACAGAATAATATAATTTCAAAAATAAATGTGTTGGATGTCCTTGAAATAATGTCAATCACTAAATTGTCAGTTTACAAAGGTTTTCAATACAGTCTCAATACATAAATACTTCCTCTAATGACTAACTTAAACATTTTATGAATATTTATCCATATAACCCTTTTTAAATATGAAAATCTAAAACATTAGAATGAAATTAATGAAACCATCTTAACATTAACTCCCCAATATGTCACTCTTTCTGATGCCTTCTGAAAATGAACTGTACATCGTCATTGTGACGTGTGCTCATGGACATGTGTTACTACATTCCAATTGTGGTCGACATTCATTACTTATTCAGATATTTTTTTACTCTTTATAAATTCTGGGATGATGGGATGTCGTTCCCTCCTTCAATGGATTCGTCATTGAAATTTATCACATAGTTTGGGTCTCCCTTCAGATTCGAGTCGATGTTCCTGAAATCTTTCCTAGTTCCATATCTTTGTGGATGAATGTTAATGAACCAACTTATATATGGAAATTCCAAGGGGTATTGATATGGAATAATCCTTTGATGGGAGTAGTTGGTAACATTAGACATGTTGGAACATCTCGGGATTCTTGAACATCGGTTGCATGTATTCTACCTCATAGGATGTCTTCTCAAAGGCACGACACCCTGAGGTATCCCATATCGATTGCGGGGTATTTAATTCTACATGTGTGTCTTCATAGGTTTTCCATAGGCATCCCATATTGAATATAGTGTATATTATGAGTTTAACCTCATGAGAATTTGATTACACTAAAGGTAGTTGTTTTAAGGGATTCTTAAGGAATCTCTTGTTTACCATGAGGTGGTGCATGAGTTTAACATCTAGAGGAGAAAAATAGGGGGTTTTCAGGTTTACCTAAAATGGAGGATCATAACAGTCCATCCTAAGGGGGTAGTATAACGGTTTATTTCATAGATGGATTACAAAACCCAGTGAGGGTAGACCCAAGATGGTGTTCCCTATAAAGGGATAATTTCACACCCAAAATAGGAATGTCTCTAAGAGGAGTTCATGAGATTTTCTATAGGCTATGATTCAATCTATGGGAGAATTAATATTAACCATGACTAGAAGATGTTGAAAAAATCCCATGTATGTTGAAGATTTGATTCAGGGCTTACACATGGACCGATGCCCTTTAGAATATGGAAACAGTTGGTTATATGGATATAGATTGTGTGGGGATTACGAATGGTTAGGTTCTAAGATACTTCTAAGAGTAGTGGTGATGTGGATTGAGTGATCTCAGTAGGATTTGGGTGTCTGATTAAGAATCAGAATGGATATATAGAAAGTGACTATGGAATGGATGGAGTATGGAGAATGAGGGATTGAACTTCATATAGGTTTTTTATGTATCCATGAGTTTGGGAATCAAAATATATATAGTTATAGATAGAATGATGAGATGTCTAAGGAGCCAGATCCCTATGATAATGAAGCGCATGGATGGGGAACCGAAGTACGTATGACCTCAGGGATGGGGCCTGATCCTCTTGAGACATAATGACTTGAGGGAAATAATAGGATGGGAATGGAGGATGGGCTTGCACCTCAGATAGGTTTCCTACTTACCTTATATTGAATATAAGGATAAAATCCCACATAGTTTTGGTATATCATGATGTGTATCATCTTTAGGTAAGGATGTGGGTAAATGGATGTGAATGAGATGGTGCTGCTCTTGATCCTTAGGGAGGATTCTAACATTCTTTTTTTGGAATACATATATCAACACCCACATAGTTTGGCCTAGCATTGGGGATTACACATGTGTAGATTCCCTATAAGAGGATGGGGCTTACGCATGTTTAGCATCCTATATGTACATGATGAATGTGGTATGGGATTACACATAGAGGCTGTCCAAATTGATTGAATGGATAGGTTATTCAATCTGTTGGTCTTGAAACTCAAGGTGGTTTCGTACATACTCTATCTAAAAAAAGAGATCAAAACTAGAGTATTTCGACATCATGAGGGAATGTGAATTATTCTCTATGGTGTCCCATAAGGTGTCATCATCAATTTTAATCTTTAATCAAATATGATTGATGCTCAATCTGAGAAACAAGAGGTAGCATTAGACTTGATGATTGTGTCTCAAAAGGAGTACATGTGGAATGGAGCGGGGCTTACAAATAGAATTGGTCTATGTATCTTTATAGAGTGGAAAGAGTTAATGGGGGAAAAGGGATTCATGGGTGTTAGTATGAAGCAGACATGGTGGATGGAGACTACCCATTGAAGATTCTCGGGTTCCGTTATAGAGTGGAAATGGTGAATGGGTCTTACACATGGAAGCTTCTCGGGTGCCACTATAGAATGTAAATGGTGAATGAGGATTATTTGTGGAAGCTTCCTCGGTGATTCTATGGAGTGATAATAGTGAATGGTGATTACGTGTGGAAGCTGCATGGGTGTTTCTATATGCTAGAAATAATGAATGGGGCTTGCAGGTGGAAGTTTCCTAGGTTGTATCATTCTCATGTTATGTTACAAGGGAATCCCATGTCAATTGAAAAAGGTAATGATTTAGTTTAAATTCATGTGAATGGATGAGGTGTGAAAAAATTATACAATGAGATGCTCATTCTATCTTCCACGAGTCAATCGAAGATATAATCTTATGCGTGTTGCATAAGGAATCCTATTCAGGAATGATTTGGTATGCTATAGTTTACCATTATCTTGTGAGAACTATAAGGCCGATGATTCATTAAAGAGACTAGTGTGGGACTTATGTATGAGTAGACCTTTCTAGTTCAACCTGACATTAGATACATTTAATGAGGTTTGAGGTATTCTTAGTAATAGTTAAAGTCAAATTACTCTGCGAATAAAATATGAGAAGATAAACTCATGAAATGGTAAAGGTACAAAGGGGAGTAGGTTGACTCGATGTATTTAAAAGAGTGTGGTTGAGTATCATGAATCTTGGTCTTCCATGGTGTGAAATTTGGGGATGAGCAAGGGTATAGCATAAAATGATGTTGACCTGGACCAATAAGTACATAATGCAACTCTCGAATTTAAATGGGTGTTAGTGATAGTAGTGAAGTGAATATACTCGAGGTATGGGACAAAATGATGACACTGATATAGTGCAAGGGTAAAAACCCTGCATTTGGACAAGTATGAAAAAATTTATGAGGTTCATGAAGTATTGTGTATAAAAAAGAATGGGTTTTGTATTGTTTAGGGCATCACAAAGTATTGGGATTAATAGAGATTAGGGTCTCATGATGTATTATCTGATTCATTAGGGGAGTTCTTCTTGAATTTTGAATGCTTCATGAAGTCTCAAGTGCATCATATGGCCTTCTTGCTTTATGAAGGGAATATCTACATGGGGTGGAGGCTCTTATGAACATAAATGAGTTTTCTTCGTGAAGACTATAGGCTCAATTGAAGATAATATATAAGAGAAAATTATCCCGAAAAATTGGGGGAATGAGGGAGAAACCCAATGGAACCTCTTATAGAAATGAAGGTATGAGGGAGTATTTTTAGTCAAAGGCAATCTCACGATGATATTACATACCACAAAGAGTGGTGTCTCCACCAGGCTCATGGAAGCATTAATCAAATGCCTTTGTGGCAAACATGGGGCTCGTTGGACTCTCTACGGAATCTTTCAACATCCTTCATGGTAGTCGAAGGGATATTGAGACTTGCAGATGCATCTATCATCAATCAATGTGGTTGTGGAGGGATCTTCATGAATAGAATCTCTAGGAATGGGTTTTACAAACTATTTTCCAGCATAGCATCAAAGGGATATAACTCATAATCTGTAACTCTATTCCAAATCTATGACCAGTATAATATAAGAATCTAAAATGGGAAATGATCTTGGATCAAGTATGTAATCATTTGGTGCATCCATAAGAATATATTTATGGTTCCCAAAATCACAAGGTAGCTTTTTTTTTCACCTTCCAAACATGTGAATACCCTCATGGTAAATTCTGTTGGAACATGGTAACAACCTAAATAACCATAAATAATTTTGGGAAACATGCATGGTTCCTCATTCCACAGATTAATACATATATCATATAAATCTAAGAAGTTTTATACTTTATCCATGATATCATAAACTGCATGAGAACCAATCTTCAAATATTTCCAAGGTAATCAATACTATCTAATTTACTTATCTATACGAAAGATATCATTATGAAAATATCATTATCTCAATGTTAAGAATTAATTTGGGTAACCATACCTTAATAAAAATAGAACCTTTCCATGAAACCACTATTAAATAGATCATTTTCAATCCTTAATGAAAACATAGAATGAATGTACATATATATTTCAGGACTCGGATAACAAAATATTTGAATTCAAAAACATAAATAATTCAATCATCCAAAATTATTCATAAACTATTACTCTAGATTCATCATCTTATTCCTTAATTCCCATTTAATAGAATTTGAAATATGAATTAGGTATTAATGTTTATCAACCTCAATATAGTTATGCTTATTTTGCATAATATAAACTATACTAGAAGAACATCACAAAATTTTTCCATGTATATTGTAGTCTCTTTAACTTCAGAACTATAACCAATAATAATGCAACATTCCTAATTCTATTTATTATATTTCCACTTTGTAAATTTTTTTTCATAATGCCCATACATTCCACATATGAATATTCAATTCTGACCATGTTATTTATTGTCCTCCCCATGTACTAAACCCATAAATCACGGTCTAAGAAACACAAATCATAGAATAATTCCCCATAATCACGTGAAAATACCTATAAGATATCAAATCTATGACACCTTCTTTAATCTATAACACCCTATATTTATCATATTTTATTCATAGGCAACATCCCTTTAAATAAATCATGATTGTTCATGATGTGTTTTAGAATATCTAAAGCCAATCCATTGGGAGTGTCAAACATGGTGTGCAACAAGGCCTATTGTCGTATACCAAATTACCCCATGTCATGCTCAGAAAATCGTATTAGAGTTGTTTCTACAAGGTAAATATGTGTCGTATCCACTTCCAATTGTTGTATACATACAATGATGAATTTCTAGGAAACTCATCATTATATCCTTTACCAAAATTTTAAGACATTTTCATTTACAGTTCCTTATACATAGAATAATCCATATACATTTCCTTTGGGTTCTCAGAAATTATTTATCATCCTAGATTATAAAGGTTAACTAAACCCTTGATTTGATACCAACTACAAAAACCCTCTCTTTTCATCAAATAAAATTACATAACTTTTACGAAACACATAAAATATAATACAAACAGATGCACAAAGACTCGACTAGTCTAACGCCTTTGGAAACATGGAAATATAATCATTATTACATAAATGTGATATATCATCTCCAACTATTTTCTTATTGAAAATAACCCATCTAAAAAACATCAAACATAATACATATCTTCATAACCAAATAAAGGAAACATAAAAATGGGTGAAATACAATGATTAGTAAGGGTATTCAAAAGAGGCATGTAATCTCAAACATGAGCATAGTGGTATCGTAATATTATGAAAACATCAGAAGATCATACCATATAAATAATAAGATCATAAACTTGATTCATGGCATAACTCAAGGAATTTTATACAAAATGAATCATAAGGAAATAGAGAATACACCCCATGGAATCATAGAATAGGAATAAACATGGATTTTTGGGAGACACAAAAGCTTATAATATGATTTCCATAATATCTAAGGCATCATTTCCAAGACCATCATTGTAGTATGGGTTCAATCCCCATACCATTTTGGCATCCATGGTTACCTCCCATGACCTTCTTTGTATCATCAGTTCACTCCTCATTCCATCATGGTAGTCATGGTTTACAACCATGGCCATCGTATTAGTCAAGGATCATTCCCAAGATCACTATATTATATTTCATGAGATGTAAAAAATTACCCAATGCATTTAGGGTAGATATTGGACAAACCCATATCAAACCTAAATCACACATAAATTTTCCATAGGATCAACAAAAATCATATAAAAAACTATAATATGAAATTGGTATCATAAACATGTAATCATGCCATAACTTGTGAAAAAAATATAGGTTTCATAATAATTATATTATTAAAATTTCCAATTAAAGGAATCAAGTTTCAAAAGTGTATAACTGGTGAGAGACAAACTGTTTTCATAAAAATAATTCCATAAAAACATATACCTTTGACGAATGAATCTGAAAGTAACCATTTGAAATTATACTGTAATGAATGATTAACATCAAAAGATGTCATCATAGTTGAAAACTAACTTTTAATGATATTTTGAAAACATTTCATAATGAAAATACAATTTATTCTTTGAAATAAAACCTATTTAAAAGTGGGAAAATTTTGAATTAAAATTTTTATAGAATAAAAATTAAATATTATAATAAAATATTTAAAAACATTTGTAAACATTTTTTTTAAAACATAAAAATATATCATGAATTTTTTTGAAAATCATTTCATTGAGGGTCCTTTTCAAAATTATAAATAAGGTTTGAAATCATTTTGAAAACAAGTTTCCTGGAAAACTTATAGATGAAATTGAAAATATTTTGTAAAACATTTTCCCTGAAAAAATCTTACAGAACCATTCAAACCATTTGAAAACAGTTTTACATGAAAACATATTACAGAATCATGAAAACATTTTGAATACCATTTTCTTTGAAATGTTATAATATAATATGAAGTACGTTTTCAAAGAAATAATTTCCGTGAAAAACAAATTCAAAGCTTATAAAGAAATCATGAAAAAGTTTTGAAAACAATTTCATTGAAAAAAAATATTCTTAAATATTAACCATTTAAACATGAAAATAATGATTCAAAGAAATTATAGAATGTAAATTATTAAAGGATGTATGAAGTCAGAAGAACATTCCTTCTGCATGGAAAAAGGATAAAAAATGCATTGTTCGGGAAGGAAAAATAATCACACTTTTAAAACATTGGTAAAAGAAATGTATCGAAAATTTTATTATAAATATTATATTAGAATAGTGAAATATTATTGGAAATATTTTTTAGAAAACATGGTTTGTAAGGATCACCTATTTCAGACAAACGTGTGGGTAAAGTCAGGCTTTTGTAAAAACAATTTCTTAACTATATTATATAAAAAGGAGTAGAAAAATGACACCAGTAAATTTAAATATCATGAATAGCTGAATTAGAATAATATTTAAAAAATTTATTGAAATATAGATTATAATATTTCAATAAAGGAAGCATAATCACAATAAATCTCGATATATGATGTTATTGCTTCAATAAACTCTTACCACATTGTAACTTGGGATCATACTATCCATGTAAGAAAATGAAATTTCATAGAGATTAAAATATCATGAATTAAATTATATTCAATTTATGAAATATATAATTTCAGTATAACACCTCGAAAAATAATGGGGCTGTATAATAAAACTTATGTCTCAAAGAAGGTGAAATGTGATAAAATTGTCTTTATGGTTTCATAGATTTTGAAATATTAACCATGTAAAATAAAGATCATAGAAAGGATATGTAAACAAACATAATTTTAATTGTAATAATAATTAAATACACCAATTTCTAGTATACTCACCACATGAAAGGAATGCTTGGTGAATAAAGCATGTATCTCAGAGAAAAAAAAGTGATATGAAATCCTCTTTCCTTGTGTCTGGAATCTCATATTACTCATTAAAAACACCTGTAAAATAAATATAAATTAATTAAAAATAAATTAAAGAACCATATTATTATATCTAATTCTAAATATGGTTTGATTCTAACTTTATATTACCTATTTGATAATAATCTTATGTTAGGTTTTAACTTTGTGTAATATATTATTTATTCAATGTATGTGTCTTAATTTGTTATATCTATAGTCCGTATACTTATATAATAATTTATAGAATGTAAAAAAGGATATAAATACCAAGGTAAATTGCTATAATTTTATTATAATGATATATATAATAGAGATGTATGAAATGAAATACTATGTTCATGGAGATGATAAGCCAAACATACACATGATTGTCGTTTCCATTGGTTATGAAAGAAAGTATGTAAGTGAAATATGTGTCTATATATGTATATATATCATTATAGTAGTGTATTTATTATATGATATATTTAATATAATTTTCAAAATACAATCCTAAATACAATCCATATAGTGTGTGAATAAATCACATCACATTGAGGGGGTAGAAGTCCACACATCCTCAAATGAAATTTTCATATTTACAAAAAATGGAAATTATAAATATATCTTTGCTAAATGTATGAAATATCCTTAATGACATAATAAATATAATATTTAACATATATAAGTATATATTCCGTCATATTTTGCACAATGATATATGTTATGTAAAAATGAACCACAATCGTTTTGGGAGGCAGTAGTTCACTATACACATAAAATGTATTTTTGTTAGCCACTTGATAGAAGTGTGTGTAAGTGTAGATTTAACCCTTATAAGAAAAAATTCCTATTATATATTTAATAATTATGTATTTATATAATAATGGAATAAATATAGTTGACGGTTGGAGAAACAAAATAAAATAAAAGAGCTCGAGAGATGATGTTACCTCTTAATCGGGTTACTCATTTTGGTTTCTGCCAAAAGGACTACATAGAATTATTTCATCCCAAGAAATGGAAAATAAGAAGAATTTTTGGATTTATGTAATATTATTTGTTAGATATTTAATTAACCTATGTGGTTTTATAGTAGGTAAAAGAAGGGAGAGGTAGTGCCCTTTTTAGGCAAGAGAAAGGATAGACTTGGAATTTTTGAAAATAAGTCAAGTGTAACCATGTTTTTATGTAACAAAATGTCAAAAATATCCATAAAACATAATAATAAAAGGATAATTTATGAATCAAGGCCATTAAATGTGTGCTCTACAAGTTTCTATGTTTTTATGGATGTTAAATTTATAGTTATTCATTTTTGAAGCCAAATTTTCATTTAATCATTATAATTAATTTTATTCACATTCACTAGTGTTTTTGGTATAAAATAACATTGATATTATATGAAATTATAAATTATATTGATTAAAAATATGGAATAAATTTTTTTAAATTGTATTCATAGAAGTTGTTGAAATTAATATAAAATATATATTATTGGAGGGACAACTCTATTGGTTTTAAAGTAAAAACTTCCAAAAGTTTGCTATGTTTTTATGTCCAATTTGAATTTGAAATTGATTAAAATGAAGTAAATTGAATTAACTTATTACATCAATATCTAATTGAACATTACAACTAATTTAATCAATTATTTATCCCTATAAATTATTTATATGAAAATCAAGTTTTCAATTAAATTTTTTTGTTTTAACTATTCATTTAAAAATTAAACCTCATAGAAAAATACCAAAAATTTATCCAAACCTAGTTTTTTTGTATTTAAAATATTAATTTTATTTGGAGATATAAAATCTATAAAATTTCCAAGAATTAAATTTAATAGGGGTTCTCCATTAAAAGGCGGAATAACTACCTTTATAAAACTTTTTGGGGTTTAATCATAAAATTTGGTTTCTTCTTATCTTATATCTATCAAATCTATTGAATGATTATAAAAAATAGTTCCAATATATTGAATAAACATTTTATTAATATTATTGAATATTATTTATTAACATAACTATATAATATAAATCATAATTTCACATAAAAATAGAATCATAAAAAAATGATCACTTTACATTGATTTGGTTTCAATATTATTTTCTAATTAATAGATAACCAACGAATAAATAAACAAATAAATAAATATATTCATAAGTTAATTAATATTATAATCATAAATTTAATTTTTATGTATCTCCTATAAAATAATAATAATTCAATAATAAATTATTGTTCGGCAACACTTGGTCTTCTGTGTTACGCAAGCCATTGATGAAACAAAGTGTTTCATGTAACATAATATAACCTTGATCTACATGTAGACAAATATATAATTTATGTTACATGTAGTGATAGCTAGAAATAGTTGTTTAATCTAAAATAAACTATTATTAGTGTTTTATAAAATGAAATATATTAAAATGATTAAATTATTTTGAAAAAATAATTCACAAAATATTAGGATGTTACAAACGATCTTATTCAATACATGATATTGTACAAAACCAAAAATATGATTAATCAACGATAGTGTCCTATTTAACCAATTAGTCTATAATAGGACATCATAGTATTTAACATCAAAAAATATGATCTTACACCAATTATATATTTGAATATCAATTGAAGAATCATTTATGTATGGTGACTTATTTATCAATACAACCTAGAATTGAAACCACTCACTGCTAATAATTTTCCATCCCTCAGAACATTCATCCCCTTTAATTCCATTCATTATAAGAAAAAATAAAATACAAAATTATTTAATGTAATAAGGTAGACCATACATGCATTAGCAATGTGAACAACATGATTAAGATATTTTTCTCAACGAATATTCCCCATTTCTTTTTCTCTCCACATTAGCAATTTTGATTGTAAATTTTTATTGGGATTTGTATAACACTAAGAGGGCTGAGTTAGTGTTGGGTAATTTTTAATAAAATTATAACTCTTTATCCATTTAAATATTTGATCTTTTCGAATCAATATTATCATATTCCATTATCCTTGTCACAACAATGTATATGAAAAGGGTAATATAAAAAATATGATATTTTTGCAAGGCTAACAATTCGAGTAGAGTAAATAGTCCTTGTTGTGTATATGTATGACTAGAACCCATGTTCTCAACTATAATTTAGTATAAATTTAAAATGTTTTTTCTATGGAAAAATCCTTATACATGTTTGAGTATCTACACTTTAAGAGGGGGGAATTAAATAATTCTTTTTCCCTAGACTAGTGTTTACCTAGTCCAACATGCAGCACCTCGCTAGTTCATTATACTTCTTCTAAAACACTATTCACCTTATTTTTTAATTTAATTTTTGAATATAAGATATTATTTCACCATATGAGAATACTATTGGATTTCACATTGGTTCTTTGGTCTTTTAGTTCATCACTTTTTGCTTCCTTAGTAGTAGGAAAAAAGTCTTCTTCTTCTGACTAAAAGAAAACAGAAAGTTGTTCTAGATAATCTTCTATATATAGTCACAATTATATCAATATGGTATAGTTTTATGAAAATAATCCCCCATGATATAATTTATTGTCATTGAATACAGATTGTCTAGTCACTTTTTCTTATGTAATATTTCTTTTTTCAATTCAAAACTGGTTGACCCGAAACATCTTCTTTTAATTTCTAAAATCAAAAACATCCTTTTTTATTATTGAAACACTATATTCTTTTCTCCAATTAGAATAATCAAAATTGTTATAATATAAAAAATAATCAATTTATATATGGGATAATTGTTTCCCTTCAATGACAAACAATGATATGTAAGTTGGTTGAGTGTCAGATTCTAAACCTCTTTGATACACAATATCAATGATGATAATTGTTTCAATTATATGTAAACATTAGTGAAATAATTATTTATGTAATTTAATCACATATTATATTAAATGTTATTTTACATATGAATGATCATGGATAAATTAAGAACATATTTAAAATACTTTAATGACACGGCATTAATTTGTTAAATTGAAATCTCATCAAAACTACAAGTGAAAGTAATTAATTTCTTCTTTTATAAATACCATTTTTCATTGTTCAAAATATCATTTACTCATACAAATATTATTATTTTACTTTTATGATTCATGAAAACCAGATTTTTTGGCAATTCCATAGTAATGAATGCACACCATCACATTTTACAACCCCTTCATTTCCATCACAAAATCCATTATATAATAACAAACCATTCTATTCACACTACCTAATAATTACTCCTTTTCACACAACCAAATAAATATATGTAATAAAATTAGTTTTTTTTATTAAGAATGTCCCATGGTTTATTCATACTACAAGATCATATCTCCCACTTTCTTCACATTAGGTTGTGTATGTTTATCCCTTACTCTTCACACACAAAAACATAGTTCTTGGTACTAATTATTCTCCCAAAAAAAACTTGCATAATTCTATCCTCTTTTGCATAAATAGAAGAACATTGATATTCACTTTACATAACTCAGTGGGATTGTATCATTCTGCACTGGTTTATGGAACATGCATTCATCATGAAGTATGATGAGGGCATATAAACACCAGTCACGTGTTTACGAATCTTCATCATGAGGGATGTGCACAAATAACCTTTACACAACAATAATGTTCCACAGGAATACCCTATTTTCATATTATATATGGTTTATAGATCAATCCATCCACTTAATGAAACTTAAATTTTGTTGTTCTCTTTTTATAAGAAATTGAGGACTCTCAATGAATAATAGGAGCATCAGCACCAAACCTCAACATAGTACCTTAGTAATTATAGTAAGGTATTATGCACCTATCTTTATTTAATAAACATAATATAATCTTAAATTTTATTTCATGTGAATAATAATATAAATATACAATTTTTTTGACATGGAAACCCTCAAACCACCATCTAAGAGATATTAAAAAATGGTGTTTTTTCTTTGTGACCAGACTACTCCTTTATATTGATTTCATCATGTGCATGCATTCATGAAAACATTCCTTTTCATGCCTCAAACTAAAACCTATTGATCTCATGTTCAGATAGCCTCCTAAAAATGTGTTTTTAGTTAAATCAATGTATATTTAAAAAAATAATATAAATGAAGTTTCTTAATTATTTTTATCATCTTTATCTCAATATTTTGACTTTAATATGATCATGGTAGGCTTGGTTTTAAATGATTATGGTTTGACCAACTTCTTTGGTTGAAAAAGTATCATCATTGAGAGAGTGGAGGAGGAAGAGGATGGGTAAATTCATAATATGCTAAGATTATTTCAACACATGATCGTGGGAGATCAGACGGTGTCTGTCCATTTGATCTAGATAATATTTTTATATGTATAAATAATTTTATATAAGATAAGTGACACTTAATTACTACACAACAAATAAGTCATTTAGAATCTTCCCTTCGTTATATCAAATCTGAAATGATTGAAGCTCATTTGAGATGGCCTTCAAGAATCAACAGTGATACACATCACACATTCCATGGGGCTCTACGACACCTCTTCACACCATTAAAAACACTCACCAAAATCCTTATACATAACAACCTATATATTTTACCCACTCATCCACTCCTCTTCCACTATGATTTGTAGCATGAACTAACCTCCCATTAGTGTGATTTTCCTTTGGGGACCATATATACCGTATTTGAGGTTGGAATTGATACAAGATATGGTTTGACATATTTTGGGAAACATGTAGACTAAATTCTATGTGAAATATTATATCATATAAATATAAAGGTCCCACCTCAAAAGCATGGCTTACTCTTGTTTATTCTACAAATAAACCTTCATACAATTAATAATAATATTGTATGATTCTTCTTCACTCCATGCAGAAACATATTTTTCATTATCTTATTTAATTACTTCTTTTTGAAAACAAAAATCTGAATGTTTTCTTAGTTACCTATGCATGGTTCTCATGAAATAGTGAAATACCAAATAACATTCATCAAATTCCCCTTCTTATATTATTCTTAGACTCAAAATCCGAAATATTTTTTTCAAAATAATATCATCCTTATTATTTGTTATAAAAAGGTGTTATTATTGACCAAAGTCCTCAACATAATGATCAGTTCAATAATCGTCTGATTTTCTATGAGAAATATTCAGTCATGACATCAAATGTCAATTATTGGATCTATAACAATTCTCCAGGCGTCACTATAGAACTAAAAAATTCAACAGATGTTTCCTGAAATATCAGGTCTTAAGGACATTATCAAATCTCCATGAACATTGGATATTCTTCGTCATAATGACATCAATGAAATATTCTGATTTTATTGATCACCCTTGACAACCAAAGATAATCAGTAATAATAAATACAACATACACATAATTCTATCTATTTATATCTATGATTGGTGTTTGGTTATTTTCAATGTCTTTTTCAATGATATGAGGGAATAATATCATCACATGCATACCTTATTTCCCCAATAATAGTAAGAAACCTCTAAAATATATAGAGTCACACTTGAGGATATGTGGCAAACCAGATCAGGACAATGGTTTATTGACATCCAGGTTGAATGTCACTACCGACATAGATTGTAAGGTGTCAACCAATAAATAAATTGTTGTAGTAAAAGGTAATAAAAATTTCATTATATCAACTATGAAGAAAAATTTTCACCTCTTTCGATGATAATGTATATTTAGATGTTTCCCAATAGAGAATATAACTTTTTATTATGAGATATATCAAATATATTTCAAATTACTATTCCTGATTTGGAATATTTTAAAGGACATGTATATGATACAATCTAAATGTACTGGAGTGAAAAATTAGTTTTCTAACATATAAAATCTACAATGGATCATTTATGGATTAAATATTTCTTCTTAGTGTTGTAGTATTCAATTTCATGGCATAATAAAACAATTTATTTCATGATAAACATGGATGGTTCTTGTGTATACAAGTAGATTAGTGAGATAGTTATTATACTTATTATATAGTATATAAATGATATAATTCATACCATAAATTATGGATAGAATCCGAAATATATTAATATGTGTTTGGATAAATTATTCATGATGAAAGACGTAGGTGAATCTATCTACAATCATAGTATGAAGATATTTGGAGATATTTTATTGAGGGTAATTAGACTGAGTAAAAAAACATATATTTGTAAATTGATAAAGACGTTTATGATGAAGAACTATGAGAAGGTGAATTTACAAGTTTTATGTGGAAAACATATTTGTAAGATTAAATTACCTAATATAGTGTTCCAAAATATGTATAAATTTCCCTATGAATCGACAATATTTTCTATAATATAACATATATTTTGTGCTCTAGCTAATGTGACATATTCATTAATTATTACTAATTGATACCAATAGAATCCAAGTGAGAGTCATTGGATTTTTTTCATAATATCTATATGTTCTTAAGAAGGAATAAAGATATATTATTGATAATTAGATTAGGGTATGAGATCTTTGTAAAGAAAAAAATATATTAAAGATACCAATCTGAGATAGATGATATGAAATGGTAATCTAGTTTTAAGTTTTGATTAATTGTGGGACATAAGATGGATTATTTTAAAACAATATACCATAAGAGACTAAAAAATCGGGGTAGAATATATAAATTCATCATATTCTATGAATGATTATTTTTCGAATAGGAATTACTACTTTGAATAAGAAGAAATTCCAAATATCAAAGGAGAAATAATGCTTTGCATTAAAAACGGAGCTATTGATCAATAGGAGGAACCCTAGTCACACTAATGGAGAAAACACATCCTTTAGAAATACCATCATATATGAGAGGCCTTTGAGATGGTAAATGTTAGTATATATTGTGTGGATATGGATGAAAATGTGTTATATCCATTACAAACCCATTGGAATAATTTAATCATGAGGTTCATATAGAGTCTCTTAGCATATGATACTTAATATATATATATATGTAATTATCTTAAAAGGTATCATGTTATTATAATAATAGAAATATACATTTATCATTCATTCACATGTAGTGAAATTTTTTTTAAGGATAATATCTCCCACAAAGTATATCTTTGAGTCGTCCCAAATTTATTTTCATTACAGTGTGGTATGGGTTGTGTTGATATATCAAGATTAATATCATTAGTGGAATCATTAGACAATATGTAGAGACTTATTATTTGGACTAACCCACCAAGTATATACCATGTAATTTCATACATATATAGATATACTAATGGGTGTATAAATATAATAAATCCTTATTACATATGGTTTCAAATATAACCATCCTGAGAAATTTCAAATAATGATATCTTTCTTTCATAAGTCATGATGATTTAGCTAATCAGGATATGGTTGGGTATGTTGTTAATCATGTTATTGGTTAGAGAATTAAAAACTTGACAGTTTTTCACTCATATGATAAGTAATAAAATTTGGACCTTTATTGAATTATACAAAGTAAATTCATGGAAATTCTTAGATATTTCATGTGAGATGTTTCTAACTACCTAGGGTGATAAGAATACAATGTTCTAATCATCGATATGAATATCTTGTGAGGTATTCATTTACCTAGTCAGTCTTTTAGGTGAATAAATAAAATAGGAGAGGGTCTACACTATATTGAAATTATTCCATTTCTCGGGCTCACTTGATAACTTGTGAAAAGGGATTATGTTTCTACACATAAGATACTTATTATATATATTTATGTGTAAATATTCATATGATATTTGATTAACTTTGAAAGAGATCCCACCAAACCCCTTAGTAACATTATTAGTATCAATGCTTCACCAAAGGCCACTCTTTTCATATATCCACGCAATGAGGATTTCATATTTATTATCAATTCTACTAAGGAATACAATGTCATAAAGTTATGAATTTGGATAATGATTTTGTTCAAGATAAATATTTTTTCTAAAATAAAGTGAGTTTGGTAAAATAATATCCAAAAGGGGTTATGGATGGGTTCATATGATTCTATGAAGTTTTCTAGAAATTCATTGTATATTTTAGTCAATGTGGGAGATTATTGTATTTTCACTAAAATTAAACGCACACAATACATATAACATAATGATATAGTGGTTCCAAAACATCTATAAGTTTAATCCTAATAATATGTTTTTGTCAACATGTCAAGTGGGAATATAATGAAAATTGACACTAAGTTTCAACTAACATAGTGTTATATTTTACTTTGAACTACCACTACATAATCTCCTGTAGGAGTTTTAAATTATAATCCATTAAAAATTGGATAAACATATCTTATAAAATCCACTAAATGCATTTATTGAATGAACCAAAAAATAATTAACTACTGATTTCTAGGATATGGTATCTTATATGATTCATATGGGTTATTCTCTTCACTAAATTAAAATCAAGAAGAATATATTCAGATGTGACCCATTATTTTTGTGAGATAAATTCCTTTTAAAGGGTTTTGAATCACTCTTCCTTCATGTGGAATATTTTATCTTAAAATTTGAATGTGCTAACACCCATATTGATGTATGTTAGTCATCATTTTATGAAATGGGGTATTAATGATCATTTAGTACCTTTTAAGATAGAAGTTTAGGTTTTCTACTACTATGTTTATCATCAATAATAAAATGAAGAGTGATTGATATTACTCAAAAATAAATGTATGTTGTATTCTTCATTAAACACTACACATTTAATTCAAGGAAAATATATCAGATAGTTCTGTCTTTCGTTTTCAATACTATTGACCATTTGATGATCCCCCATAAACCAAAAAATAGGCTATTAGATCAAAATAAAAGTGATGAATTTTGATCCCTCCATAAATAAAGTGATTGGAGATTTTCTTGGATAAACATTTGTGATCATGGCCTATAGTTTCCTTATATTAGATAGGTATTATTGATATTTTGTGAGTTATTTATCATGATTAAAAATCCCACTAACCATTAAATCTCGAAATGAAGTATTTTTTCTTGGATAAATGAATGTGAAAAGAAATTTAGGGAGCTAATGAAGAGGAATGTCATATCAACTAAACTCATACTACCCTTATTTGAGTAATGGTTTGTGATTTAAAACGCTAATTTAAAGAAATTAATGTGGTATTTAATCATTCTAAATGATAAATTAATAGATTAATCCTTAGTAAATATTTTCCATTCAAGAAAATCTAGTGGGGTTTGAATGGATTTTTGGGTGGTGGCTGCAAGTACATTTTCATCATTCAAATATTTTCACATCCTTTATAGTAAGTTTCCAATAAAATTATGTCATGAAACTAAAAACAACCAATGGTAACTTATTCAAGATGTTTTACAAACCTACATCCCAAATGTATGATATCATTGAAAAAATGATCCCACAAACCCTTTGGGACTCACATTGTTTGAGAAGATTGGAGTTCATGCTCATCTCACTATTCGGGGGGGGGGGTTAATTTCTACTATAGGACTCTCTAATAGATTTAAATCATATACATGAATCCTTTATTAAATAAAATATATATAATGGGTCACCCTTATATTAATAATATACTATTATCATTCATTGGATTTAGAATGATCAATATGTATCCAAGGATATCTATAAATGGAACCATTTGTATATGGATTAGTTATTCATATGTCGTTTATAACCATGATGATGGTTTTAATCCACATAGTGGGAAACTCTACGATTTATCACCATTATGGAAGATGAGTGTTGTTTTTGTGAGAATATTGAGCCCATGAGAATGTATTCTCATGTATCCTTTTGAAAGGAATCTGAACCCATTAAATTCAACACCACGTAATGGGGAACATTATAATTTTTATTGTTAGGGGATGAGGACTAAAATGTACAATTTTTCATCATGTGGAATGGAGAATTAGGTGGAAGGTACCTAGCTAAGTATTATCTATGACTTATGTAAATGTATCCTAACAGACCTAGAAGGGATGTGGTCTCCTATGTGGGTGAATGTTCTTACTAGGAATTTTTTCCAAAAATGATAGTGATGAAAAGGGATAATATGGAATATGACCCTACAAGTTGGATATATAATATATAAAATTAAGGTGAGTTTATGATATTGGGTTTGAAGCTCACATAGGCTTCAAACATATCCCATTTTGTAAGTAATCAAAACAAATATATTTCAGAATGTTGATGATTACACATATAGATGATACCATTTCCACTTCATGTAGGACATGTCCCTCTAAAAGTATTTTTTCACAAATAATATCTCTATTTTAGGTGGTGACATGATTTTTGTGATTCTACCTAATAATAGTTCCTTACGGTTTCTTAATTGGAAATATGCAATTTTGATATGGTAGAATTGTTTGGGGCTTATACCTTGTAGGAGTCCCATACTATTGTCTCATTTTTAATATGGACCTTTGATATTGTAGATTATTTTTTTTGGTATAAACCATATAAGAGGAACAATGGTTTCCTAGATGGGAATATATACCATTTATTTAGTATAATAGTTTTTGGGATTATAGATTGCAGGATTCACAAGTTAAGGATGGAGAATGATCTAGAAAAATACTCTCTTCTGAGAGAGATTCTTGATCATGAAAATGATATGACGAATACTAGACTCTAAGCCCAAGAAAGTCAAGCTTTGTGTGAGAAAAAATAGGATGTATAAGATATAGAAAATTTCATGATATCATCTATCTTCGGGTGGATACTGGTTGTTATATTGATGTTAATGGAGTTCACCACAAGAAATACTAGGGGATTACTCTAAGAGGGATTACGTAAGGTACATGACCTGGTAAGTTGTTCATGTTAGGGTATGTTTTTGCGATTAAACATAGGAGTATGACCATATTATTACAACCATGAGGAGTGTCTCAATGAATGTTTATTTAGTGATTTTTTGGGACCTACACCTAGGAGTTTTTCCATGTTTCTGGAGTCATGTTGAGAATCTCAAATCAAGGTAATTTGGAATGATAGGTGGGGTTGTATGTTTCTTAAAAAAACACCCTTGACCCAGGTCGAATTTGTCTTCGATACACATCATTTTTAATTGGGGTTAGCGATTGTATAAAATGGATTTGGAAAGATTCTTGGGACTATATCCCAGTATAGATCTAGATTGTGGGTGTGGGGGGAAACCACCATGGTGTGGACCAACAAGTGGGAAGTGTTTCCAAAGAAGCCTGAATTGAGAGAAGGGTCTCCTAAGTGAGGGTCTCCCATATGGTGGATCTCCCATGTAGTTCTACTTTATGGGGGGATATCCTAAGTGATCGTATTAGGTGGGGGATCTCCCATATGGTTCCCCCATGTGGGGACTCTCCTAAGTGGGTTTTCTAGATGTGGACTCATTGTGGTGGTTTTCCCATTTGGGGGATAACATATGTTTTTCACCATGATGAGTGATCTTCCATGTTTGTTTCCCAGATTGGGGATATCCTATATGGTTCTCCGAGGTTTGGGCTCACCCAATTGGTTCATCTAGATGGGGGATCACCTAGGAAGGGATTATCCAAGTGGTCTGCTCATATTGGGGTTATCCCATGTTATTTTCTTATGTGGGGGACCACCCAAGTGGTTCTCTGAGGTGGGTTCTCATACATGTATAGTGAAAAAATAACAGTTTGAAAAGTTATGGGTGTAATAATTAAAGTAAGGGTATGTGGGATCTAATATATCACCTTGATTCATCATTCAGGAGTTTGTCCATCTTATGAAAACTCGAGGTGAAGGGGTCAATTTATAGACCTTCTTTTAGACTTGGTCGAAGGAGTTTTATGAAGGAGCTTCACGATTTGAGTATAATGAGGTCTTTCCATGAAGGGACTCTACAAATGGACTAGTGTGAGGGCCTTGTTGTAAGGGGCAGTGTTAATTTCTTTCACGCTAACTCAAATTCCTTTATAATATTTCCCCGACAACCAAGAGCAATGATTTGTGATCCCTATGTCTATTTGGGCTATGTGAGACATAAAATAAAATCATCAAAAACTAAATATACCACATTTATATGGTTTATATAACCTATAAAGAAGTTTTATGTGGAAAAAATGTGCCTGAAAGACCCTCAAAATACATTTTAAGGCATCAACACCTTTTTATTAGTGATTTTTAGAATCAATGGCCTACTCTTGGAGGGAATTTCCACCATAATTCCATAAGATTGGGTAATATTTATGGAGAATATACCTCCTTTAGCGTGTGATAATTCTAGTATCACATGAAAATATAATTTTCTCTTAATCCCATCATAGAGGCATCTTTTTACTCAAGCTCCACATTTGTTGTACATGGGATGATAATATCTTCAATTATGCAGTCAATTTCATGAAATGAATTTTTAAATGAATATAATAAATTTTGGTATATGAGAATAATTAAAATAACTCATGATTTATATATACGTGGAAATTTAAAATTTTAACTAAATTTTTGTAGTTAGTTTCTATACATAGAAAAGTGATACATATATAGTGATAAGAAAAATATAAAGCATTTATTCACATAGAAGGGTATCAACATGTCTCCATGAAGATAGTAATAGATTATCAAATACTATGGTTTAATAAATAATTACAATAATTAAAAGTTAAAGAATGTAGTAGATTCCATTTAAAAATAATATATGAAATCAAATTAGTGATATGGAATGAATGGGATACAATCACCTTAAACCTGATAACAATTGAAAATGAATTCATTAAAGAAGGTATGTCATCCTAACCTACTCAAATTATTTCCCAACCATCCATATTAGAGAACAATAATGTGGTATAATGGTTTAGAGACGCAAAAGTAAATGTAGACAATTAATAAATGTAATATTTTAGAGTTAAATCATGATAAATATGGAGATATAAGATTTGGACTTGGTTTTTTCTACCATTAGAGCCTAAGATATGGTAGATATTGTTAGATTACACACATATCCCAATAATTTATCTCCACTCAGGGAGAATAAAGATATTTTCAATTCTCTTAATGTAATTTTAGTTAGATAATATGATGGTGTAATTTCTAAATATACCCCATTCTTCTTAGTATTCTAATAAATTATAATAAAATGTCATAACTCCAAGGTTTGATGTAACCATTACCCATATGAACATGGAAATGGAAGAATAAACCAATTTAATTTGATAAATTTATTAAAAATAAATCAAAACTAAATATTTATATATGGGTCTTGGTGGATCATCATAAAAATACAAATCAAATCATCACCATTTTTGACTACTTCTCCCTGGATCAACTCATCAAGATATATATCAAAAAAGTGGTATAACGGTATGGAACAACAATATCTATTGTCTCTTTTTGAGATATGGGGATCAATAAAAATTTAGCATGATACTTAAGAATTAATTGAAAATGTGTTGATATTCAGTGAAATATATCATCCTAAAATAGTTATTCAGTATAAAAAGACTATTGACACTAAGGAAATCAATATGAATCCCTACTAAATAGAATTTAATGGAGGTATGGATACACTAATTTTAAAGATAATGTTATCATAAGATGATAGTTTCCACTAAATAATTTGTTTTGATCTATATGAATACATATATTGAAAAAATATATATCACCAACATGCACAGATAACATCTATGAAAGGTAGTTACTAGGACAAGAACTAGTGGAGTATATGGGAGAGAAGATTAAATAAATCATAAAATACATCAGATATACATAGATTCAATAGTAAGTCTATACCTTTATTGATTTAAATGATTAAGAGTGTGTGGTTTATGAAAACATATTCCTTAAAATGTATCTATAGAACATATTTACAAGGTTTTAAAAGATACGAAATCTAGGTCCCTAGTATATTTTCCCCTTTGACATTATTGATTACATTAGAGTTGTTACCTATCAAATTCACTTTCCATAAAACATTTCTCAAATAAATAATAAATTCCATTAATACCCTTTAATAACTTCACAATCAATCCCTCCCAATTTCAAAATCTAAATTTGATCGAGTAGGAACACGATCTCTATTTTTAGTAGATAATGGTGAAAAAATTAAATAATAAAGATAAATTTTTACAAATAAAAACTAATCATCATAGTAAAGTATAATAAATAATCCTCTGGTATGAAGAGTGATTTCAGAAACATGAGTAGTTTATGAAATAAAATTACACCCCTACTTTTTTATTTTACAGTTTTTATTTAATTTTTCAAAATGAATTTTTTTTAGTTTAAAAGGGTCTAATGACCCAGACTTATCAACAAGAAATTTTTCCTTCTCAATTTATTTGTGTGTAATTTTTAAATATAATTCAAATGATCCACATAATAAAAAGTACACTATTTTATTCCATATATTCCGAAAATTTTATCAGATGGATTAATTCATTACATTAAAAATAAGATAATAAAAAAAATAACATAACTTGAATTTAAAAACACACAATGTCTTCATTTCAAATAAATATCAAATCCATTTACAAAAATGGAAAAATAAAATCAATATATTAAAAAAATTGTAATGCTAATAATTATTTAGGGCCAATATCCTCATGTGTAAAGAAGGTATACATTTTAATAAGGGTTTTTAAATTTTTTAATAATAAAGTTTTATGTTAATATTTTATTATTAAAATTCACTCTTTTATAAATTTATTTGTATATAATAAACCTTAATTTTATAAATATTCAGTTGGTATTTAGTTTAGGATATTTTTTAATTTTTCTAAAAAGGTTGAGATGAAGTGAATATCAATAAATAAATTTTATGTTATACACCATAATTATTATAACATAATTATGATATGAAAATGTATAAATGATTTATAAAAAAAATAATGACTTAAAATATCAATAATTTGTAAAACAATATATTAAAAAAATAAACATTTTTAACTAATAAATATATTTTTCAATGCCTAGTTTATATTTTATTCTAAGAAATAAAATATTTACGATTCATTACGTTGAATAAAAAATTTGAAATATTCCATTTAGTTTTTAGTGAGTTGAGATGTAAAAGGAATGTATATATTTAATCATAAACCATTAAATTTTATATAAATCAATTATTTTCAATTTATTGATCTTCAATAATGAAATAATTATATTTTATTCAAATATACCCCTCTACCATGACTATATAAACTATCCTCCTCCATCAATTTCTCAATACTTTCAAAACATTCTCGTCCAAAAATATCGGCCAAAAACCTCTCTAAAATAACATTTAAATGTTCTCAAGGACATGATATATCCAAATTTCCATGTTCTAATTTCTTATGATACAATCTAAATTAGGACACCAAAATTGAGAGGTATGGGTTTTAAAACCATTTTTTATTTTAATTTCAGTTATTCTCAAACACATTTCAAAACAAAAATAATTTATTAATAACATTCATATTGTTGTATAATCCAAATATTTTATTTTTATGCATATAAAATATTTATTATTATTCGTTTCTTATAATATTTCTATAAACAAACAGCCATCTATGGTAGTTTTATATGTTGGATTGTAATATAGATGTATATGTATATTATATGGCACATTACAAGGGAAGGTAAATTGTATTTTTTAAAATCATTGTATTGTTAAAATAATTATGAAATAAAAATTTTAAGAGGTCTTAAACAAATAAAATTCACAATCAATACAATATACCACAAAGGTCTTGGATCCGATGGAAATAATAAGATGTAATACGATAAGTATTTATAGAAATTATATTTGATGTGGATACAATGATTAGAGTAACAAAAATGTTAATGATTCTACAATATAGCATATATAATCTCTAAATATAATATTAATCATTATTAAAACAAATACAATTTAGCATAATATAAAAATAAATGGTAAACAATATAATTCACTTTCTAATACAAATATCTGCGGAAATGTAACTGTATTACAATTCTTTTAACCCAAATATAACAATATCCTTTCACCTAGGATAGATGGTATGCCTTATTGCCACCTTGGTTATCCCTCGATACGATGATCGGTATGACTGTCTTTCTATCCCTAGAAGTCCTTGATTAAAAAGGCAATCATAACCTCTATAATTCAATCAACAAAAGGTCCTCAATACGATGATCAACAACATATATTACTATCCCCAGAATCCATCAATTGTTATTATAATTATCGGATGAAAAAAGCATAAACAAATCACCTATAAAAATTCAAGAACATGGAACAAGATGTTAACTGCTTGTGTCTTCAAGGATATCACACAATGCAAGAGATAAGTTATTGCATCAATCTATAGAACTTGATAGAAGCAAAAGTTATGAATTCTTGTTTGAATGACTTCTTATTTATTGGATTTAGGTCACACCGGTCATATTTTCTTTAGTGGTCATATTTTTTCGAAAAACACAGAGGGACCTAGACAGATGACATTAGAACTGTAAAAAAATAGAATACATGATATCATTTTGATTGGTAAATAACAAACTCAATGACATCATTTTAGATTGAAAGATGTAAGTACATAAGAATAAAACAAAGATTATGAGATATATTCAATCAGTATTGAAGTTATGAAAAATAATGTAATTCATTTCATAAGTGAAATATATAACTTGTTATCTAGTCTCATCATGATAAAAATACATATCGATTGAAAATTAAAACCTGGTTAATATTCTAAACATGATTTCAATACATAATATTCAATCTGAGAGTTAAATACAATACATAAAAAATTATGATGTAAAACCTAGTGATGATACATTCCCTTGTTACGATTTCATGATTAAAATATATGATTATGATTTATTACATGATGTGGTTATGATGTGTGAAACATGATATTGTGATATTATTCTTATCTTGATTACAATACATGGTTACGATGTAATATTTAACATGGATATGATGTATATTTAAGATACGGTTCTTAAGCTTATTATGATTCATATTTATGATGTGTTACTTGACCTGGTTATGATTTCTAGTTATAATAAAATAAAACATTAGGTTATGATTCCTGATTATAATACAATACTCAGTCAAGTGAAGATTTTTGATTATGATGCATTCTATAATCTGGTTACAATTGTTTTTACAAAGCTAAACGTTGTCTGATTATGATTCCTGATTTCAATTTTATGCATAATCTGTTTTTGATTGAAACAGTATATGAAACAAAGTAAATTAGTCAAAAATCACAACGTTTATAAGGATACATAAAACCAAAAAAATTATTATGACTGTTAAAACAATGTACATGATTAACAATATTTGTGATTACGATATGTGTGATTTTTAATTTCCAAAAAAAAATAACTAATGGGAAAGTGGAAACATGCTTCGACTCAACAATCTCCCTATTTTTGGAAAGCACAAAAAAACAAAAAAAAAATAAGATTACATAAAATAATGAATTATCTCCCCATATGTTTAATAACTCTATAAAATACGTCTAATTCCACCCTTGGTTTAAAAATCTTACAATGGATCGTATTCTCCACACATTTACTTGTGAATTATCCATCTTAATTTGACATTCATAAGGAAACCATTATTTTCAATGTCATTATCCACCGTTGTGATTTTAAAAAAGAATAAGGGAAATTTTTTATTTCTTAAAAAAGGTTAGATAACTGCAGAATGAAAAAATAATTTTTACTTGAAAAAATGTTTTTTTATAATAAGATTTAAAACATAATTCTTAGATCTTTTTTCAAAAGATTAAATAGAGAAAGTTTCATCCTCTTGAACTCCTTTCTATCTTCTATGAGCTGGACAAGAGATTATTTCCAAGCTTTCCACTTCCCTTCTTGTTCACACATATTCTTTTCAAAGAAATATTTTTTACATTTCATTTTCAAGAACAACCACTATCCATGTACAAAATGTTGTTGTTGATACACATATTCTTTTCTTAAAAAAACAATTAGTTATTTGGAAACCAAACTTGTTTGGATCCAAAAATGTTACAAAAAAGATTTTTGGGAGTCCACATTTGTTTTTCAAATAGGCATTTGTGAAATCCAAAAGATTGAGTCTTGTTAAGAGAACATCATCTTTCCAAATGTCCACCACAATGACATTTCGTATAAAATGGAGCACTTTGAGGAAAAATTTAGTCATTTTTAAAAATAGGTTTTTAAAGAGTTTATCCAAATCCATATGTATTCCATAAAAGGCGTTTTTGAGAATATATCTTATCAAAATTTTACATAACATTGGGGATTTTTATACACGTTTTTTAAGATAATATATTTCAGATTTCAATCTAAGGAATAAATTATCATTTTCACAACAAAATGTTTTGGATTTTTTTTGTTTCAGAAAAACCTTTCTTTTAAACAACTTGATCAAGTTCTTTAGAATGTTTACCCTTTTTAAAAGTTACTTATTTAATATTGTTTGAATTTTTTTCAAAATCAAGAGTTTTATGATCATGTTATTTTGAAAGATCTGATACAACATTTGTAATCATATATATTCTATAATTTTCCTTATCAATTTTTTTCTTTTGTTTTGAATTTTCTTTCTCAAGTAATTTTAAAAATATGAAAATTTTTTCAAATGAAGGTAAATTCTCCCCTTCTGAGGAAGATTTCTCGTTTGAGGAGTAGGAATGTTTCTCATCAAGTTAATTTACATTTAATGATAAAATTTTATGGGATTCATAATTTTGTACCTTAGACATGTTGAAATGATTTTTAATTGGTAGTCTGGCTATGGGTCCTCTGTTTCACTAACTAGATGATTCGTAATATGTGGATTTATCTGATGAATCAGCACCATGGGGACTCCAAGTATCATTTTCTTTCAAAAAATTCTTTTTATTTTCTTTGAAATACATTTCCTTGTTTCTTTCAGAATGTTTATCATTTATGCCATTTTTTAGTAGTGGAAAATCTGGTCTAATATGAGAGGCTTTTTATCATTCATAACAAGTGACCTCAAAATCGTTCTTTTCTTTTGTTTATTTCTTTTTTAATGTTTATTGTATTTTTTTCATTCCAAATAACTTGTTCATCTTTCTAGCAAGATTGGATAACTCATTAAATGATTGATTACTATCACTTGATTATGATATTACAATAGATTTCTTATCTTTGGATCTACTTAACCGTTCTGGTGCCATAGCCTTGGTAGTAGTAAAATATACTCTCCCATTATCATTCTTCTTCTTATTGAAATATTTATCTCTTTTCATTATAGTCTAATTCTGAAGTAGAGTGCCATATAACTCAACAGGTTTTATTTGAGTAACCTTCAGGTTTTTATCGACAATTGTCCTTTTTTGATTCCCACTCATTAGGCACAATATCAATGATCTTTTCTATAAGTGATTAATCATCATGCCCTTTATCTCCCATATATTTTAGACTGTTTACAATTTTCATAAACTTTTGTTTTACCTTGCATACTGATTCTCCATATGTAAAAATAAACCCATCATATTCATTTCAAAGAATCACTCTTCTTGTTTTTATATCATTAGATTTACCAAAAATGTGTGACTTCTAGATTCTTCCTAATAAAGTTGGTTGTTTCGCAAGATGATATCTAAAAATATATATTTCTGGCCATGGAACATAACAAATTATTATGTACCTTGTAATTTAGTTGATATTTGTGTTTCTATTGATTGGTGAGGGTACTGACATTCCTTTCAGGGACTTTATATCCTCCATTAAACATGATAAAGTTTTCCACTACAATATTAAGAAAAAATGTTTAATTCGATCTCTCCAGTACTCATAATCATTACCATAAAATATAGGTGGTCTCATTGGGTTTAGATTTTCAATTGATCCAGTACTCATTCTTGTCATCTTATAAAATAATACTTTTTTCACTCCAAAAGTTAGTGTAATAAGTTTTTATAAACCAAATATTTTCCAGAAAATATAATTGTATTTCTAAAATTAATAAAAAACTGTTGAAACTTACCTCTGAAAACAATTGTTAGATCGTATTATAGATCTATATATATATTATATGGCACAATAAAAGAGGGGGTGAATTGTATTTTTAAAAACATTTTATTATTTAATATCTTATTAAACAACATAGTTTAAGTGGTCATATACTATTACAATTCACAATCAATACAAAACAACATAACAGTCTTGGATTTGATGGAAATAATAAGATGTAATACAATAAGTATAGTAAAGAAACTGTTTTTGAAGTGGATACAATGGTCAGAGTAATAAAAATATTAATTATTCTACCATATAGTGTATAGAGTATCTTAATATAACATGAATCATAGTTAAAACAATTACAATTGAATATAATATGAAAATAAATGGGAAACAGTAAAATTATCATTCTAATACAAATAGAAGTGGAAATGTAAGAGTATTACAATTATTTTAACCCAAAGTGAAGTGTATCGTTTCACCTAGGATAGTAGGCATTTCTTACCACCACCTTGGTAATCCCTCGATGAAATGATTGGTATGACCGTCTTCCTATCCATATAAGTCCTCGATTAAGAAGGTAATCAGTACCTCGGTCCATCAATCAATTTAAGTCCCTCGATATGATGATCGGCACCACGTCTTCCTATCCCCAGAAGCCCTCAATCGTTATTACAATGATCAGTCTCACAAAGAAACACTATGTACTTATATAATCACAAGAACATGGAAAAATTTGTTCACTTCATGTGTCTTCAAGTATTTCACACAAAGAAATAGAGAAGTTACAACATCTTTCTCAAGAACATTATAGAAGAAAGAGTTATGTATTATGGTTTTAATGGCTTTCTTTTTATATGCTTCAGGTTCAAACAGTCATATTTTTTCCAACTATCATATTTTCAAAAAAAAACGGAGGGACATAGACACCTAGCATTAAAATGGTCAAAACAAAATAGAATACATGAAATCATTTTGATTGGTAAATAACCAACTCAATGACATCGTTTTAGTTATAAATATGTATGTAAAAAAGAATAAAACAATGATTATGAGATACATGCAATCAATATTGAAGTTAAGAAAATAATTTAATTCATTTGATAAGTACAATACATAACGTGTTATCTAGGATCAACATGATAACAATACATATCGATTGAAAATTAAAACCAAGTTACGATTCATAGCATGATTATGATACATGATATCCAATCTGATACTTGGATACAGTACATAATAAAGTATGATGTAAAACCTGGTGCTGATGAATACCCTGGTTGCAATTTCATGATTACGATATATGGTAATTATTTAGAACATGATCTGGTTACGATGCATGAAACATGGGATTATGATACTGTACTTATCATGAATATGATACATGGTTATGATGAGGTATATAACCTGGTTATGATGTATATTTAAGATGCGGGACTTAACCTGCTTACGATGATTATTTAAGATGTTGTACTTAACATTGTTACAATTTCTGATTATAATACAATACATTGTTAGGTTATGATTCCTAGTTATAATAAAATACTCAATCAGGTTATGATTTCAGATTATGATGTAGTGCATAATCTGGTTGCAATTTCTGTTTACAATGCAATACAGAATCTTATTATGATTTATTCTTTTGATTTAATTAATAATCTGGTTACAATTGAAACAACATATAAAACAACATAAATGATTCAACAAACACAAAAATGATAAGTAAACATCAAACATGAAAAAATTATTACGATTATTAAAATAACATACATGATTAAAAATATTTGTTATCACGATATGTGTGATTAGTGATTTCCAAAAACAATGATTGATGGGAAAGTTAAAGCATGTTTTGACTTAATATTATATACTACCTATGTGAATAGTGAAGTTATATTTTCAGTTATTCCCATTATGAATTATTATAAAATAGTTTTAATTTATAAATATAATGTTAATAATAAAAATAAAATATTTATGATATCATTAACAATATCATGAAACCATTGGATATTATCAAACCATTGTATATGGACCATATACAAGGATCATTACATCAAAGAAAATTTGGAATCATGAACCAAAAAACCTCAAAATTATTTCCATGAACAATATTAAAATAATATATAATTAAAACATGATAATTATTGGATTATAAGTTATAAAATAAATATGGAAATATCTCTATTTCATGTTAGTAATAGATATATCTTGATAATTCAAGAGGTTAGAGGATCATCTGAAGAAAGATGTGACTTGAGGAATGGGGCATCCCCAACTAAATTTCAAACTTGAGAATATAATCTCTATCCATCTATTTGTATTATTTTTTCTCTCATTGTCATATGCTTCCATTATGATATTATTTCTTGATTTTATTTCTTCTTATATGGGGATGTACAAGACTTTATGGTTCGCTTCATATTTGTTTCAGTCAAATCAAATGATATTTGTAAAGGGATATTTTTAATTTTATCTTATCCACTCACCAATATTTATTACCTTTTTCCTACATGATTATTCATTATTTCGTGGAATAATTTATTTTTATGTATTTATTTTGACATTCCCATGACCAATATGATATAGTACATTTTTATATTAGTTATCTACCTAATTCAATATCTTACTATATTTTGTGACCTCATAATATGCTTCATTTTATTCTCAAGAGTTTATTTCTTGTTAATTGGAAATTACACATCCATTCTATATGGACTACATATGAATTATATAATAAGATGTGTTGGGTGGGTTAAGAATTATACATTCCCATAGCCGATTTTGTAATGCTTATATCTTATGAGATTCAACAGTTTATGGAAAGAGATCCTAGAACATTTCATTGTATTTAATTCTATGTGATCCTTGACATATATTTATAATGACACATCTTATGTTTATGAAACATCATTATGATTATCATGGTTATCATACTAAAAAAATAAATATTCTATTATATTTGTTTCTATATGATGACATATATCTTATGATTTTTATGACATGTATTGTTTTTAACCTCGTTTATATCTTGTTTTATCCCCCTTTCAAGGATTTATAGTGTAGCATCACTTAGCCAGGATCACCTTTTCCATTAAAAAAATTTGTGTTCACAACACATCATGTACTACTACATGTATAAAATGGGGCTCTAATAAGAAATAAAAGTTTATTTATAAGGTGGGGAGATAATACCCTTCAATACATATGTCAAAAATAAAAAAAAGTGCAATATAAAATTTTTAAAATAAATTAATAGTATATTATGTAATTATAAATACAACCCACCTCTACTAAAATATCCAACATGAGATAAAAATGTTCTATACAACACTTTCATGCATGTAGGAAATAAAATAATGGTTTTCCATTGTCCAAACAAAGCCACAACGGTCGAAATAAAAAAGATAAATGAGACTATGATAAAATAGGGTCCATATTACTTACTCGAACCAATCTCCAAATACCAATCATTATCCAACGTCTCACCCATCAAATGAAAAATGTTTCCTTTATCCATGTAAATGACAATATGATCTACATGGGGCACCAAGGCACCTACAAAAGGTGTGATTATAACTCAATAGGCCATCACCAGAACCATCCATAACATAAATAACATTTTTAGGATTTTATACTACTTTATATTCTCATAAGTTAATAACATACAATGGTATTAATAATAATTAACATGTATTCCCAACTATTAAATCACCACTTAGCTTTAACAACAAATTTCTCGGTCAGTATTGGGGTGCCTCTAAATAGGTAACTATAATTCCAACTAAGAATCTTATTCCTACTTTTATTCATGGGTATAACACCGAATTATAAAATTATCAAAAACATTCTGGTTGTACATCCCAAGAAGAAGATAAAAACATTGGGAATCTCATTTTGTGATATCATATAAGTTACTAAATGGGTATTACATCCTAGAAACCAATTCTAAGAAGTGAAAATAAAATACCATAAATATTGAAATAAAAGTGGGCATAACATCCTTGAGAAATAAAATAATAGTCAACAAGACATCATAACATTCCAATTAAAAAATGCCTAATATCCCCAATAAATAATATATTTTTTTGAATAACATCCCATAATATGTATTTAGAGAAGTTAAAATATCACTAATAAAAATATTTCATAAATATTCTTAGCATCCTAGATCCATCACACAGAAGCATGTAACACATCCTGACCAGATCATCGAAGAGGAAGTATCATCCCTATCCATGTGAATAGCAACATGAGGGAAACCTTCCCTATTGTTATCCCCATTATATGAGTGATGGAATATCATCCTATAAGTAATAATTCTCATAGGGTCACCTCTTAATCTTCCTTGAAATCTGGTAAGTGTTGGAAGAACATTCCACTTCCAAATATATAATACATAATCAAGTATAGTGTCCCATTTTTAGCCTCATTAAGGTCATATGGGCATAAGGTCCCATTACCAGTAGCATAGTATCTCGAATGTAACATTGATACATAACTGGAATTATATCCCTCATTATAACCAACATTATATAAGTGGGAATTAAATACTAGAAATAATCACTAATTACATAAGGGAATATTTTCCACATATATTACTATATTCAAGAAATTGTGTGTCATGTAGCTCAATTTTACCTAATGTAATCAATTTATGTTAATATTATAATAAAATACAATAAATTTGAATTTGAATCCAATTTTTACCTCACACATCTATCCTATTCAAAAATCACAATCTAATGTATAACCAACCCAAGTATCTTAATTTTATAGGGGGAGGAAACTCATCTAATAAAAAATATATATATCCTCAAAAAGTTCTAAGTGTAACTCCAATTTTCCATAACCATAAATAATTGATTTTAATGATGATAATATTAATCATCTCTTATATCAAGGGGTCTATGAATTTAATCAATGGTCCACTAGGCAACAAATAAACCAGGGATACCCCTTATGGGTTCCAACTCGATCAATTGACAACACATTAATTTGGTATAGATTCTCTTTTGGATATAAAATAAAAAACTATAGTGAAATCGTTCATGTAATAGTAATCATAATATTATTTCAAACAACTAAAAACCAATTATTTTAAATAGGGTCATGAACACATGGTTGGTGAAACCTACACATCTTAGAATCATGAAAATATGTAAAATACACTATAAATACCAAGAGTTCACCAACTATGATGTTATAGGGTACCAATTATTCAAAATAATTGTAAAATTTGGCCTCAAGTGATGGAAATATCAGTACACATAAAAACACCCAAATATTATGGTAAACTATTGGATAATGTAGAAACAATGACAGAAAGAATGTTTTAAAGGCATAGGATGGTTAAAATTACAAGTAACATCCAATAACAACTAACGATACTCATTTCAGATAAAATTTATGTGTGAGGATCCATAATCTTTGTGAAATTTATGGATTTTGAGTGGGAGTTTTTATAATTGTAGACAAACCCATAAATTGGTTAATGGAGAGAATACTCGCTAAATATAAAAACTACCTCATCTAAAATTCAAAATTTCAAGGATCCCAACTGAACTCTTGTGGACTCCCATAGGAACTCTAATGTGGTCGGTGTTATAAATGTTTCCAAAATCAATATATTAGTGTATGATATATAATGTTTCTTATTAAGTGATATTAATTTATAGAATATTACATTATTTTATATCAGTCATACTGTAATATTTAAATAAATTGTTTCATGGTACTTCCATAAAAAACATAATTAGTTGGCATTCAAATATTCACCCACGAACACTATCTTTTTAGTTTCATGAATATGAAATTTTTTGGAGAATATAATCTAAAATAAGGTCACATTTGTAGTAATCATTTTCCATTCAAGTTACTCAAATTCATAAACATATGATTAAATTCATGGGTTTTAATGAAATTCATTTGGATGGACTATATAAGGAATATTTATTTAATTTTTTTTGTGGGTGATACATTTCCATTAAATAATAAATATTATACCAGACTAAAATATATCTCCCTAAGACCAACTTTACAATCCAAGATCCAATAATATCATGAAGTATGGATCAATTTCCCCAAAAAATTTTGTTGATTCATATAAACCATGGATATATCTTGGAGGAGGGATATCATTTAGTTTCATCCTAAGAAACCATCAACAATTATGTTGGATGAAGGAAACATTAGTACTATCATCCAATTCTGTAATTTATATAGTTTCAATATTTTTTTTACATCATGGTTTCATTATTCATTAATGGAAATATAGTTATTTTGGTTTTATTGGATTCTTCTATAGTTAATTTGTTTCATTAGATCATATGAATCACTTCAATGGAATTTGAGAAAAACCATGAAATTTAAAACATGAATGTGTGCTTTAAAATGGGGATAATATGGCTATAACATAAAATAAAGAACTAAATTTTCTATTATGAATCAATTTTTTTCATTAAAAATTATTGGAAATTGGTAGAATTGATTTCACCTCATATGATAGGCTAATCTAGATTAATACAACACAAATATCCATTGTATGATTAATCCAAATTAATTTAATATCGGAACCACTATTTGTGAAGTTAATCCTATGAGAGTTAACCTCAGACAATACATGGGTTATCTGATACCTGAATTAATTTTCATTAATAAAGATACACATTGTATGTTATCAACCTTACATAAAAGGGATATTTTATGTATCACCTTTTATATAGGTCGCACGACATAGGTTTAATCTCACACAGTTAGTGAGTAAATATCCCCCATGACTATTCTAAATGAATTATTCCTATGTGAGTTCTAGGTTTAATCAAATATGGGTTCTTGGTTAATTATAATTCGGTTCCCATGAATGTGGATTTTTTTTCACAGAGAGTTATCTAGAATTTAATTATCCTTTTGTAGAATCTATAATGAAATATTATTCCTATGCATGTAGGTTTCATACTAAATTATGTGCTGAGTTTATTCCGATATGAGGTGATCAGACTTATTCATATACATGTTCAACATATGTTATTCTTATTCCAGGAATCATTTTGTATTCCTATAAAGTTATGTTATTTTAAAAATTACAAAATAATAAGAAAAAATTAACAATATCATTTTTCTACATATTCTATAATGAATAATGTTTTATTATTTATAACGGTGTTTATAAATTAATCAATCCAAATAAGTTTATAATTATTAAACCCACATTGGGTTTGTGTTATATTTGTTGTAAGTGGGTGTTAATGAACATGAATCTATCTTTGATGGTGTCAATATGTGAATATTGGTGGTTTCTTGGAAGATGGTTAATGATTCCAAGAATTTTTTATGATAATTGGGTTTGAGTTCCCATTAAAAGATGTTTCCGTCATCATACTGAATAGTACATAGGTTCTAACCTCCATAGTTTTTATGAAATAAAAGTTAAATGAGTAAGAATCCATTATTTACTATGAAGAGAATAAATAATATATTATCTTTTATATTAAAATTTTATTATATTAGTTTTTAAAAAGTGAAAAGGATATTTTCATTAGAGATATTTAGAGATCCATTTGTTTATTAGGAAATGTTGTTGGGTAAAGCTACTAACAGAAAATATTTTGTAATAAGAATATCTATTTGTATAAATTCTGGTCTGAAGATACCAATACATAGTAAGTCATTTGAATAATTGATTCAATATGATTTTATTATTTAAATTTTTTGTGGAGTTTCTATAATGCTACATATATTTTCTTTTTGAAGTTACTATGGAAAACCACTAAAGTTATGAGATTATATTTTTTAATGATTTATGTGTACTTGAAGAAGTTTAAGAACATTTAGTTCCATGGAGTGAGGAGACTGATATATTTTATATCTCTATGAAGTATTTTGTAGACCCTTAGGAAGAATGGGACACTAATAAGGGAGGGATGAATCAGTGGATTATTATTATTAATTATTTTTATTTTCAATTAAAACTCTTAAACATGTTATGTTTCTTGGTACACTAAATATTAGCTCTCAAACACACCTCATGTGAAATAATAATAACTAAAATAATTTTGTGTAACATTAAATGGGTTTTCATAAAGTCCCACTCCTTTACATGTTGGTTATTCCCCCAACATGAATTCTACATTATATTCTCACTTTCTCCACAAGTGATTACAATGGATTTCAAATCCAAATAAATTAAATTTTCCCCATATCCAACCAAGATACTATATTTTTCTTGGTTCCAACCATATGAATTCTTTTATTGGATCCAACTAAGAGACACTATTTTAAAATTTATCCTACCAAAATATTTCACTTTCTCCAGACACCAACTGGAAGACTACACCTCTGTTAAAAGTCTTTATCTAATGTGGGATGATTATATGATCTTATTATATATGATTGTAGGATGTTAAATTCCTGTATAATTATTCAATTAACTTAAATAGACACTATTCATGTCTAATGATCTTTCTCATTAATTCTAATATAATGTTCTTGATTATTTGACCATGTGTAACAATGTTTGGGCTACTTGGTCCTTCTTCATGAAGTCCCTACCTTACTTAGATGTGTTGGAATGGTTCACACAATTATTTTTCAATGTTCTATGATAGGTAAAAAGTTATAAATAATTAGATTCATCTCTTTAAAATTTCAACTCAATTCAAAATACTCAATGAAATTATTTCATAGAATTCAAACATTTTATTTCTAGAATCCCAAGTAGAACGTACTTTGAATATTGTTATTTATTTTTTATGTGATTTATTTAATCAAATTTTGGTTTATCAAAATTTATTTCATGTGTGCATTTGAGAATTAATGAACCATATTCTATTTCTCCATTCAATATTATTCACACCTCACATCACATGAATTAATGTTATCATGTACATGTATATGAATTAGGGTGCATGAATTCTCCATAGTCTTATTCTTTTTATACTTGTACATATATTATCATGTTTCTCTTCACATATTCATGAACATGAACACTATCTTCTATTCTCTTCATTCACAAAGGTGTGCTCATAGTTCTCCGTCTTCATCACACATCATATTGTATATGTACACTGACTTGATTACATCTCAAGTAAAAAGCAAGAACTAGTAAGTGCTTGCGAATTTGGGTCCTTTTCACAATCTAGGGAGATGCATAACGCATTGTCCCTATATGGCTTCATGAAACCATATTTCTTTACAAAGTTTTTATGGTGTTCTTAGAACAGGTTTAACACTCATGGAATACTCAATATCCATTAAAAATGAAAATTATGATGAGAGATTCCTTCATGAATTTAGTGGATTCACAAGTGATTGTTTTTCTATGAAAATAAGATCTCTCAAATATCTTTAGTTGTAGATATTGGACTTGGTTGCCCTCTTTCTATTGTCCAACACCACCATGTCTCCCACCATCTAAACATCATAATTAAAACAGCAATGAATCTCTCTATTTTTCCATGTATGTGATGTCCTTAAAACACCAAAGTCCTTTGGGTTTATTTAAATATGAACATATAATATGGCATTTTTCCTTCATCATATCTCATTGGCACATTTATATTACCTCCTCCCATGCTTGTGATGATGATTTCAGGATCCTTATTTTTCCAGCATCAAACTCATCAATTGTGAATAGATGTTTAAGCATCCTCATACAAATACATTTGTAGTTCGACAGATTTGAGTACTTCGATATTCCACATTCATGAAAAATGTAATTGTGTGTAACATATCGAGAAGATCTTATGAACCTAAATCCATCGACTTTACAGTAGAATATGGATGGTGGAAATTATCAATTCTTAAGATGGACATTTGGTGAACACGTATATCATTAAGAGATAAGAGGATGAAGGAGATCACATGTTTGATATTGGACGACTTAGATGATCCCATTAGAGAGTATTCCTTTCATCCATAATTTATGTGGAACAGTTCTCATCTAAACCAAATCCCATATCAAAATCTCATAGTGGATAGGGTACAATATATTCATCAGATCATGAAAAGAGTTACTTAGAAATATCTTCCTCCGTCTCATTATTTATTTGTATAAATTCTTTTGTCGTCATGATGACCCACACGGTGGTGCCACCTCTCCAAAGGTGTACTTCTACACCCAACCATTCCACCATTGGTCTAAGTATGCACTCACTAGGGTGAGGTTGACCCCACGGTTCTCATATATTCCATCAGTTGAGGGTATCCTTGGTATCTATGGGAATGTTCTAATTTCTAACAAAACCCCACAAAACACATTGTTATATACCAAGTACAGAATTTAATTGAAGACTTCATCAACAAGAATGCCAAGTCAATGTCTTAATTTTCATTTCTCCTTTATTTCATGAAAAACCAATTAATTTTTCATGGACTTCATCATGCTCAATTCTTCTTCACATTATGAAATTCATATTTTATTTCATTATTTAATTTTATTAATTTTGTTATAGATAATGTTTCTTATATGACACATGTATATGGTCATCTAATGTTATCATAAAATCATAATATTTCCGTAGATAATTTTCTATATGTGACATATAATGCAGTAAAATTAATCCATAAAAATTCTCTAGGAATCAACTCTTCTGATCATCATCTTACCACACATATTTACATGTTACTAACAAACAATTCGACATTGGGCCCAATAATAACCCTTTTTTATTTTATTTGTAATACCTATTCAGCAAACATATCATGAGTTGATATGCGTGATAATACTTTTCTTCCTCTTATTTGGAATAAAACCCAAAGGAAAAGTGGGAATTTTATTAAAACATGTTCTCCGGTTTTTAAAGATAATTTCACAAATTCCTCTTTGAAATGGATAATATAACATGATTAAATTAGAAAAAATAAATAAATTAATCAACTAGATGTCTACATGGGATAACATAGTGTTATAAACAATAGAGATAAAACCATGGTTTTTCAATGTTATCTATAAACAACCATGAATGTAAAATCATGCTCAAAATTTCTCAATTCTCAACCTGGGGTTGAAAAATATTCAGATTTAACAATCAAATTTAAATCTTTCACATACATGAACAAACACAATAGAATGTTCCAGTGTAAATATAAATAACCCCGTTTTCTCAATTTTTCTATCAACCAAGAACTACCTACTAATTAATAAGATAGTAAGATTATTAAAAAGGGTAAATGTGTGATTGTAATTTTAAATGTACTCAAAAATTAAACATTCATTAGGTAGTGATGATTTAAAATATTCATCTCAACAATTCTCCCATTCATGTGATTCACCCATATCCTTCAATTACCACTAATTTAGAATAAAAGCATTCATTTATAATGGAAATATGAAGGGAACTTACATGTTCCTCATTGTGAACAGTAGATATGAGAAGATTATATCAACCAAGTTACTCTATTATCTCAAATATGTATGTTTCGACATATTATTTTATAAATGGATTCATCCTTCGGTAAATTGGATCATATCACTCCTACCACTCCATTGTTTGATATATTTCTTCCCTTATCCCTAAAATTAAATGCCTCTCCTAATGAAAGATTCATTATCTTGAAATCTTCTTATTGTGTTACAAATGTAGTTAATCATCATTTATTACTCTATATAAGATTATTGTAACTATCACGATGAAATTTTTCAATACATGAGTTTTCATTTTTTTTCAATATCTCATGAAATTGGCTTTATTCATATTGAATCTTCATTTCTTCCTTTAGAACTATATTTTTACTATTCTTATTTTATCTTTATGAAACTTTCTAAATCAGCTAGAAATATTATAAAAATGTACTTGGAAATGTTGAAAACCACTTTGGAGTCTCCACTTGGATTTCTATTTATTTCTCTCAATGATATAAGATAGGGTATCTCATTTTTATTCAATGTTAATTTTTATTTAACAATATTCTTTGTTTTTACACCCCAATGATGAATGGTCAACGTTTTTATTCTTTATATTTTTATTATCTGGGAGATATTATCAAATTTATTTATCATTTATATCCCTAAATGTTAAACTTCATTGATTTTTAGGATAATGCATGTTGTTCCAGAAATCCAATTTCATGTCTCTCAATTTCCAGTAACACCAACAATAATATATAATCCTTCTTATCTTCTGTTATAGTTTAGTCTATCTAGGTATCATAAAATGTGCAACATCCTTATTTTGAGTGGAACCATCACTCATTTGGAAGCCTCTTGGGGAATATATCCTCACACATTTCTTCTCATAAACCCTTGATGTGGTGATATCATAAATATTTTTTATAGTCAACACTTTTAAGAATATGGATTACAAACTAAATCAGTAATTGAAATATTATCATTAAACATGACAGTTTCTGAGTAATGGGATAACTTTTCCATGGAGGATGTTTCCTTTTGATTAGAGAATTATCTAATTCCCTTATTATAGTCATTATATTCTTATATACCTCTGGTAGAAACATATCATTTCATATTATTATGGGATGCTCCAACTTATTGAGATTCATGATTCCTTGATATCACATTTCTCCCTAATCACGACTTTTTGAATGAGGTATTATTATCCTAATCTAATCACATGTTAGATTCACATTCCTCTTATGAATTATTAATTTGTTCATCATCCATATTTTTTATTATTTCAATAAAATTTCAAGATCCTTTAATCTCTTAGTTTGTACTTCCAGTTGAGTATCTATGACATCCCTAGAATCATTGTGAAATTTTTCAAATGCATACAACGCTTTTAAAAATACAATCTCTAAGAATTATTTCATAGAAATATTTCTTTAAAATTATTCTGTAAATTTAGAAAATACTTTATTGAATATATAAATTGGTTTTCTATTTATTGAAATATGTTTTAAGAGTGTCTGATATTTGAAAAAAAAATTTCTAATGCCCCATCTATGGAATCATCTTTTTCTTCAAGCTATAATTCTTTATTCTGAAAAGTCATGAAACCTCCAACAGTCCAATTTATTCTATATTTGGGGAGTTATTTAAATGCTCTTTGAATTTAGAACCATTATCACTAGGTGACATAACATCAATACATTTTGATCATACTACAATAGAATTATCAAAATTGATTAATTCTTTCCATGGTGTTGCTTTAATATTACCTCCTATTTGAGGTGTAGTTTAATATTTACTGATATTATTCCTCATATTCCATCCATATCTATTTTTCAAATTCCTTTATATATTATAATAATTACCCATATAAGGTTTATCACTATTTTAATTATATAATCACTTCATAAATACTCATTTGGATATTTAGAGGTGACCAAATATCTAATACAACTTGTAGATCCCTAGGTCAAATTATACACTGAGAGGGGAGGTTGAATCTGTTGATTATTTTTTCAAATTACATTTATTTTCAGTTCACCCTCTTGAACTTGTTAAAATGATAGATCCACTCAATATTATTTATCAAAATCAACTCTTATGCAGTAATAACGATAGAAACAAAAAATTAATTTACATGGTTAGACATAAAGACCTACTTTTTCCTATTTAGGAAATTACCTACAACATAGATTCTGTATTTAGATTTCACTATATCCACAGGTGATTACATTGGTTTTCAACTCCAAATAAATTTCTTATTCTCCATAACCAAATGAGATACTCCATTTCCTTTGGACCCAAACAAAATACTTCTTTATTCAGAACGACCTGAGAGACATTGTTTTCTTCTCCATCATGCTATAATACTTCACTTTCTCTAGGTACTAACATGAAGACTTCATCTTTATTGAAAGGATTGATCTACTATAAGATGACAATCAGATCTTCCTCCATGAGATTTTATGGTATTACTATGTCGTGTTCCTGTTAAAATATAATCAATAGCCACTAGTTGAGTCTGTTGGTCTTTATCAATAATTAAAATCACATATTCATGATCCTTTGACTCATTTTAACGATTATTTGGAAAATTATTTCTTCTTCATGAAGTACCAACCTCACTTTAATGTGGGAAATTGATGCACACACTTCTTCTTCAATGTATTATGAATTTTAAACACTTGCACAATCTCAAATTATCAATTAAATTCAAATATACTTCATTCATCGATTTCATGGAATCTAAATATCTTATTTTAGGTAACTCAAGTAAAACATATATTGAATGTTGTTATTTATATTTTATGTTCTTTTTTAAATAAATATTTTAGATAATCTCAAATGACTTCACATGTGCATTTGATAATGCAGGAACCACATTCAATTACTCAATTTAATATTTTAAAAACCTCACATCACATGCATTAATTTTATCGTATTCATGTATATACATTAGGGTTCATGAATTATCCACTTCACTCTTTAATCTATCATTTAACATAAAATTTTATGTTCATATTCATTTATTTGTGAACATTTTGACTTTCCACTCCTCTCTTAGTGTACAATGATGTAAGAAATTTTCAACTCCGTCGTGATGTACAATATATGTATACAGTGACTTGTAGAAGTCTCAACCAAAAATATGAACCTAGAAGGCCTCAGATATCTTGTTGATTCATAAAAAATGGGGAGACGTATAACTCACTATCCTTCTATGGATCCTAAAAATAAATTTCTAGTGGAATGCTATCTTATTGTCCTTATCACAAGTCAAATTCCCAATGTATCTTACCTCTTATTTCCGAAAGACATTCACAAGTATTTCTTCCCTTCAGGAAATCAATGTCATCATGGGTTCTTTTTATTATATGAATAATGAGATCTCTAAAATATTCTCAGAAATAGATCTCAACCTTCCTTCTTATCATTTCCTATGTGATCATCGTTATTCCTCAGATGACCAAAACTTCACAATTCATGATGCATTGAATCTCTACTTTTTATGACATGTATGGGATTTCCATCAAACAACTAAGTCGTTTGGGTTGACTTAAATTGTTTCCAAAAAAGATGGTGTCCATTCTTCATGAGTTAATATTGGCCCTTTATGGTTATCTCCTCACATGTGTGTAATTAGGATCACATGCTTCTCCTTTTTCATGCATCAAACTCATCATTAGTAGATACATGTGTGAGTGGCCTCCTGAAACTACATTTTTAGTTCGGATGATCTGAGTTCTTTGATATATCATATGCATGAAAAATGTTATTGCATGAATGATATCAATATTATTATACAAGAATTAATACATAGGAATCTCCATATATTATGGCTGGTGAAAATAAGTGGTGGTTAAATTGGTTCTATGTTTAATAGATGTGTCATCAAAGGATGAGAGGATGAAGACCATCACGTTGTGGTGATTGGATGCATTAGATGATCCCAATGGACGGTCCACATTTTATCTATAATGACACAATTTCTAATCAATGTAATTCCCTTATTATAAGTATGCCTTGTATTATAATAACATAATATTATATATAAAACATAATAGAAACTTTATAAATGAAGAACAGGTTAAATAAAAGGCATCTTTAGAAGTTAAAAAACACATACCAATGAAATAGTAATATGAACCCTATGAATCGTAAACCAACCAATGTAATTGTAACATCACCAATTAAAGTATAAATAAAATTTATACATCTTATAAGTTATAATATTATATAATTATATCATAGTACATATGAATAAATATGTTCAAAATAATTGACTATGTGTTTGTATTTTTTTATGTAATCTATATTTAATTAGAATTTCATTATTTATTTATCAAATTAAGATAATATTTATCTTCATAATACTTATTCAAAAAAAATATTTTTATTTCTTATTAATATAATATAATTTTATTATACCTTAATTAATTAATCAAAATGATAAAAAGGTAGCCTTAATTTTTAATTCTGTAAGTCTCATGTAAATTAGGATTTTAATTAAAATTTAAATTTCTAATATTTAGAAACTTATTTTTTAAAAATGGATTCTATTATTGAATTATACATTTTTAGAAATGGTTAGGGTGAATTTTTGGTATTTTTCTAAAATACATCAGTTTTTTGTGAATAGTAAAATGATGTAATTAAAGTATATGTAAATAAATGATTTTTTTTTGTCATTATTGAGTTAGGGATGATGTAACTAAAATATTTTTCAAATTCACATGAACACATAATGGTATATAGTCTCAAGAATCAAATAATATTCTTGTCTTGAGAAATATAATAAAATATTGAAAAAAATAATGTGAAACACCCTCCTCATACACAATAAATATCACCCCACACCACTTCTTCTCCTCACACCTCTAAAGACATGATATGTTTCTATATTCTTCCCAATAATTTTCCAAAAAATCACCCCATGTCCAGTATATTTTATTATCATAATAAACCAATACCTCTACCAATTGGAGTCTCTTAGGGAGGATAAATTCAAGAGGTAAATTCTCTTTATATTATTCGATTTTCTTTTCAAGTTCTTTTTTTCTTTTTGTATCCTAAACTCCCTTCATAAAAATTGTATTATAACTAAATTGACATCAAGATAATTTAATGTTGTTATTAATGGAATAATTCATTATTATCCTTCCTTCAACAACCATTAAACTAAATAAAAAACAGTATGAGATGTGTTACTTTATCACATTCAAGGATGATGTGTTTTAAATTTCCATTACCATCTTCAATACTGGTCATGAATCCATTTTTATGGTTGAAAAAAATTAAAATATATGTATTATATATTATGTAAATATTATTGAATCATTTTTTATACATTATAATAATTTATAAATGAAAATGAGTTCATTTGGATCGAAAACAGCCAACTTAAATCCAACAGATTACTATTAACCTATTATCTAATGATTCTTCCTCATACCATATAATTAAATGAATAATATAAAATTTTTATATTCTATAATTTTATTAATATAATATAATTACACTTCTATAAAACCATTCCCATTTTACATGAATTCTTATACTCTTATACAAGCGACCCAATCATTAAAAAAATTAAAATGATCACTCTAGAATGATAAAATTGAACACAATAACTCATCAAAAAGGTCATGAATGAACATTATAAGACTATAACAATTCAGTTCTCTGTATAATAGGTTTTTTTATTATTAGTTAATTAATATAATCTGATTGTCTAAGAAATTAAGATCAATTTAAGAAAACCTTCAAAATTAATGTAAGGGATTATACCCATACATCCATTAATCGTTCATGTTATTTTATCTAACTCTTTATAGAAATTAAATTATCTGTTCTTTTATGGGAACTTTCTAAATGTTTTTTATATGTTCCATGACATGCATCATGACTGACACATCCCGTCTTTTTTGGAAATTCATGTTTTTAAAAGGTTCCCCTCTCAATTATTCTAGATAAGAAAACAAAATTTACGAAAACTTCTCAAATTATTACCCATTTTAAGTGAACTCTATAATCTACTTTGAGGAAAAATATATTTTCTAAAATCACAAAATATATTATGATATCCTTATTGTTTCACTTCTAGTTTTATATAAAACATAATTCCACATTCGTTTTTAAAATCTCTTTAACATTTTCTTTAAAGCACACTAAAATGATTTAATACTAAATATTCCTAAAAAACCATTTTTACATGTTATCAATTAATTTTGATATCCCTTATCATTATTTATGCCTATTTTAGCTTATTAATTTTCATGTATGTTCTAAATCCATTATATCATGGATGCATTTATGATATGTCCCTTTGTAATAACTTATGACATGATTATGACACCCATTTCTTTCCATGGGTAACCTTTATGGTATGTTTGATTACCTATATATGATTCATTATATTGAAAGAATATTAATTTACCTGTTATAATGATTTCACCCCAATAGCACTCCAATAAATATGGTAATGTATATATTCATGATATATTATGTGCAACGGTTTTGGTGATTATCCTTGACTTGTGCTCTATGTGCAACTGTCTTACTGTTTATCCTTACATGATCCTCTATGTGCAACGAGCCTTAACTCATTCTAATGACATGTTTTATGTTGCTGTCACATTACTATGATTCCATGAAAATATTATCCTAGTTTTTTTTATGATTCCTTATATCATGTTCCATTACTTATAATATCATTATGTTATGTCTTCTAACCCGTGTGCTATGATTTATTACTTTGATTATTCCCTTCTAGTAATTATAGCTCATCCATTTCTTAATGTTATCCCCAGGTTATCCTATGTAGATATTTGAGAATAATGAAATTTATGAGAATAATGTGGATATTTATTAAATGTGGTTTTATGATATATTTTTTTTACATAATTGTCAAAGACACTAGAATTTAGGATCCCTGTCTTGTAATATGATGTTCAATTATGCATAAAATCATGTAATGATATGTGTAAAATGAATGGTTTGCTATAGATGGTATCAAAAAAAGGTGTAGTTATTTTTTTACATTAGGAATAGAGTACTTTAGTAATAAAATTAAGTAGAATAACAAATATAAGAAAACATCCCTAAATTTTGGTAAGTATAAAGAAATTGGTTTATTATGAAAATATATCCATATATGCATATTACAAGTTAGAATTGTTATGGAAAATATGTCCCTAGGACTAAAAACACAGACAAGGTATTCTAGGCCTCACTTATGGAGACCTAGTATATGAAAATGGGCCATATTATGCACCTAGTTTGACACTCCTAATAGATATGCTTTGGTAAATTCGAAAGCTCGTTATAAACCATTATTATTGGAAAAAACCACATAAGAATATATGTTATGAAACATATCATGGATAAACTAGACTAAAACCATATGAATCAAAAGTTATGATATAATTTTCCTTTATTATTTTTTCATTATATATTTAATTTTTCCTTTTAAAACTTATTAGTTAAGTATTCAAATACACAAATTGAACTTTATGTTATGTAGATAATAGAGCGGAATAAAAAAACACTCCAACAATCATTATGATAAGGAATGTGATTATTTACCTAATTAAATGCCCAATATGATGAGTACATGTACTCAGAACAATATGATAGTACTTGCTCAAATGGATTAATTTATGAATAATAACTTCAATCGTGTTTCATTCTTCTCTTTCTCTAAGGAATGAAAAAGTATACCTGTAACCATTCATGTGAAAAATCCATCCCATTTTTAGGGGATCTTTGGATACCCTCATCATAGAACAATGGACTATCTCCATTGAAAAGATATTATCTATCCTTCAATGATCAGAATAATAGTAAATTGTGCTGATAGTATATCATTTTTATGGGGAAGAGGATTAGTTGTGGACACTGATCAAAAATTTAATGTTCAAGGAGGATATTGATTCCATGTATTGGGAGGAATTTAAGAAAATGTTATTCCATAAATATTTTCCCCAAACCCTCCATCTCAAGATGGAAAGAGAGTTTCTCAGACTTAAGAAGAAGTAATATGAGTCTATTGGGGTGTTAGAAGAAAAAATTACCAGGCTATCAAGATATGCCTCTAACATTCTCATGAACACCAAAATCAAGGTGAATATATTATTTTATAGACTAAACTTGAGTCTATGAAAGGAATTTTTTATCTACGACTTTGATAGTTATGTAGAGATTTATTTGTGCTCTCAAGGATGAAATGGTGATCAGAATATCTTAATGGTCTCTTGGGCCCGGTGAAAAGAAGCAGAAAATGGAATCCAATATTAGGGTAATAATATATAAATCTCATTATGGAATGATGATTGAAAATTACTTGTGCTGAAATTTTGTGTAAAATTGTCCTGGGAAATCTCTAAGGGGAACCATGAATTGTTTCAAATGTGGATGAATGGGACATATGGCCAAGAACTGCTGAAGGGATATGAACTATTCCACTAATGTGCATGACTAATGTAAGGTTCATATCAACGGTAAAACAATAGTGTGGTATATCAACTAAAATGAACAAGGTAATTATGTGAACCATTTCTCTTTTCCAATGGTTGTTGGATGCAATCAACAATAACCTCCCAGGAAACATGGAAGGGCTTATGCCTTTACTATTATTGACGTGGATCTAGAAAACAATGTTGTGATATGTATGATGGTTATTTATTCAATAATGGATAACAAACTATTTTATTCTAGTTCTTCTCATTCTTTCATATCTTGCATGTTTAGTAGAACTATTCAAACAACCCCTCAAAATATGTAGGTTGAGGTATCTGTGAAATTATTTCATCCAAGGTATATAACTCCTACCTAGTAATGATTTGTTGAAGAAAACTCCCATAAAATATTTTCATATTCCCTTTAGTAGATTGTGATGCTATTTTGGGCATGGATTGGCTATCTATATATAAATCCAACTCCAACGTTTGGGAATGAGGGATAACTATTCACCTCCCATGGTATCATTCGATCCAGTACATTTGTGTGGAGGATTATGAATCTTATTTATATTCATCGTCTATAGTGTGGTTATTGTTGCCTTATGATCATGTATATCTTTCTCAAATGATTGAGACAAAGGGGATAATCATGCTCTAATACATGCCCATTATGAGGGATTACCATGATGTATTCCAAGAAGAATTTCCCGGCCTTCCTCCTAATAAAGGGGTTAAGTTATCAATTGAGCTTATTCTTGGATCTCTACATATATCAATGACAACATATATAATAGTAAATGTTGAGATGGAAGAGCTAAAGAAATAATTATTGGTGAATTTGGAGAAGGGTTCTATACACCAGAGTGCTTCACCATGGATTGCACTAGACCCCTTCATTATGAATAAGGATGGGTCAATGTGACAATGTATTAATTATAATGAGCTCTATATAATCACGGTCATGAACATGTATCAACTCCCATAGATAGATGACATGTTTAGTCAGCTATGTGGGTACAGTTATTTATCTATGGTGGACCTCTGCTTGGGGTATCACCAATTAATGTTTAGAAAGGAAGATATTCTCAAGACTTATTTTCAAGTAATGTACTAACACTATGATTTAATAATGATACCCTTAGGACTACTGGATTCTCTAGAAATTTTCATTGATTTAAGGAATATATTATTTTGGGGTTACCTAGAAATTTTTTTGCTAGTCTTTATTGATGATATTCTGATATACTCCATGAGTAAGGAGGAACATGAGGTGCATTTGAATATTGTGTTGAAGACTTTGTGAAGGGATAAATTATATGAAAAATATAGTAAATGTGAGTTTTTGATGGAGGAAGTATCATTGTTGGGGAATGTTTTCACCCAAAAAAAGGATATCTATTTACCCTTTAGGGACGGAGGAAATAGAAGAGTGAACTAGAACAACAATTGTAATATAGATCCATAGCATTCTTTGCCTATTTGGGTATTATCAATGATTTTTGAAGATCTTATCATGATTTTAAAATACAATAACCAAGCTAACATAGAAGGGAGTGAATTTTTATGGACTCATGAAAGTGAGGAAAGATTTATGGAACTCAAAAATATCTTTATCACTATGCCAGTAATCATACATCTGATAAGTGGATACGTTTTTATGGTGTGTAGTGATGCTTACAATAAAGGATAAGGTTGTGTACTAATGAAAAATGATAATGTGATAGCCTACTCTTCATGTAAATAGAAAATCAATTTGAAAAAATATCCCATGAATGATATGGAGTTGGTAGTTGTGATCTTTGTGTTAAAAATATGGAGACATTATCTCTATGGGGAGAAGTGTGAGATATATACTGATGATAATATATTAGATTTAAATTCACACAAAAGAAGATTAATATGCACCAGTGAAATTTTTTTGAGAACATCATGATTATAATTTCTCAATCCACTTCCATCCTAGAGAGGAAAATAATGTAGTGGATGCAATATGTTGAAAGGATCTTACATCCTTATCAATGATGATAATTAAGAAGGATAAAATTTTATTGTTTTTGTAGTGTATTTTAAAGGGAATCATAAAGGGAGGAACATCATCAATCTTTTCCCAAAGGATTTATCAACGATCTCATATGGATAAAATAAAATATGCTCAATGAAAAGATGTAGAAACTATTAAAAGGGTGGAGGATATTTTTAATGTGAAATCTTATGAGTTTAATATTGATGAGGAAGGATTTTTAAGATTGGGTTCATGATTATATATACCAACTGATATAGACATTAATAATGAGATTCTGAATGATGATCATAGCATAACCTTCTACATTCACCCGTGGAGTACAAAGATATATTGAGATCTCTAAGAGAACTATTGGTGGGACAATATTAAGAGGGAGATTTCAGAATATACAAAAAAGTTCCTATTATGTCAACAAGTGAAGACTAAAAGGAACAAATAAAATAGTATTATTAAACCACTCCCCATTCCAACATGAAAGTGGGAGAACATTACCAAGGAATTTTTCTTTGTACATATAAAGATGTCTCGAAGAAACAATGCTAAATGGATCATTGTGGATCATCTTACAAAGTCCTCTCACTTTATTCAAATTCGAGTGGAATTATAATGGGAATATCATGTAATGATATATATCAATTTTGTGGTTACACTACATTGAGAAAAATGATCCATTGTATCTGATCGTGATTCGAGATTCACCTTGATGTTGTTGAATATTATTCAGCATTACCAAAGCATTGAGCTAAACATCAGTACGACCTACCTTCCTCAAACTGATGTCCAATCTATGAGAACTATTCAGACACATAAATACATGTTGATAGAATATTTTATGGACTTCAAAGGAGGATGAGACCAACATCTAAATCAGGTAGAGTTCTCTTACAAAAATAGTTTCCACTTTAGCATACAAATGGATCCACATGAATCCCTTTTTGAGAAAAGGTGTAGAACACTGGTATTCTAGGATTAAGTCAGTGAACATAAGTTTATGTGACATAAAATGGTCAAATAAATGTTTGAGAAGGTGAAACCCATTCCACATCACATCAAAGAATCCCAAATTTCACAGAATAGATATGCAGACAATCATTGATGGGACCGTGAGATTAACGTTAGAGACCTGGTATTCCTCTATATATTTTCATGGATGGTGGTCATGATATTTGGGAATAAATCAAATCTACGTATAAGGTATTTCATCCCCATTGATATCTTGACTTAGTATAAGTAGTGACATATCGACTAGCACCCCCACCAATAATGTATGAAGTACGCGATGTATTCCCTATATCTATATTGAGGAAGTACAAACCAGATCCTTCACATGTACTATCTTCAATGGTGGTATAGTTAGAGAGTGATCATTATTAGGAGGGGAATCCAGTGAAGATCTTGTATTGTAGACATAAAGTTCTATGCAACAAGACTACTCACTTGGTGAAATTACGAGGGAAGAACCATGACTGTGAAAAGGTGACATGGGAATTGGAGGAAGTGATGAAGGAGAAGTATCAACACCTATTTTAAGCATAGAATGTAATATGGAAATTCAAAGGAGAAATTTTATAAGGGGGGAAGAATGTAATGAACCGATGTTTTATCGATGTAATTCCTATCTTATAATTATGTATTATAGTATAATTGCATAAGATTATGTATGAACCATAATAAAAACATTATAAATATATATTGACTGAAATATAAGACATATATAGATGTTAAGGAACACATAGTTATGAAATAAAAAAATGGCCTTTAGAATAGTAATGTGACCCTTTTGAATAGTAAACCAGTAAATGTAATAGTAACCTCATCAAAAAATTTAACAATAAAATTTATCCATGTAATATTTTTTAATATGATATAATTAAATAAAAGTATAAGTAAATTAATATTTTCAAAATTATTAAATAAGTGTTGAGATTTTTCTAAGTCATGTAAATTTAAATAAGATTTTATAATTAATTTCATTAATTAAAATAAAATTTATTTTGATAAAATTAATTCATAAAATTATATTTTGATTTAATTTTATTTTAAGATATTTTTGTGATCCATAAATTAAATTATGAAAACATTATAAAAATAGTTTTATTTTAAAAATTTATATTTTACAAGTAAATTGTAATTTTAATTAAATATTAAATTTATCATATTTAGAAAATTATTTTTGAAAAATGGATTGTATTTATTAATTGTACACATAGAAAAAAATTTATGGTCAAATTTACGGATTTTTCTAAAATAGTTGAATTTTTGTGAATAGTGAACTATGGTAATTTAATGTATATGTAAATAGATGAATTTTTGTGTAATGATTGGGTCATGGATGATTTGAGTGACCATTTTTTAGAATTCAAGAGAACACCTCACTTTATTTATTAACAAGAATCAGAAATATTTCATGTCCTGGGTAAAATAGAAAAATATTGAATAAAATAATGAGAACACACTCCTCTCCTCTACTATAAATATCACCACTCACCACCTCTTCTCCTCACACATCTAAAACCTTGATCTTTGCCTATATTATACCTAATACTCTTCCCATCCTCTCCCCCAATCTAGGATATTTTGGTCTCAACAAAAGACTAAACCCTCTTCCTTAAAGAGGCTCTCAAAGAGGATAGATTCAAGAGGTAAATTTCTTGTTACGGTTCATTTATTTTATTTTCATGTTCCTCTAAGTTCATTTTCTCTCCTAAAATCCCCTTATCAAAATGGTATTAAAACTCCAGTATATTAAATGTAATGTAATTTTTTATTCTAGAGTAATAATTCATCATAATCTCTCTTTTCTAATACTTTTATAATAAAAATAAAAACATCATCTGAGATGTGTTAATTTGTCACATAGGATTACATGTTTTAAACTTCCATTACAATTTTAAATTATGGTCATGAAACCATTTTAATTATTGAAAAAAATTAAAATATATAATATTATAACTTACGTAAATGTTCAGGAATCATTTGGTATAAAAGATAATAATTTATAAAACAAAATGAGTTCTTCGTGATCAGAAACTGCAAATTAAACCCAAACAATTATCATTAAAATTGTTTCTAAAGATTCATCCATATCCCATATAATAAAATGAAATATATAATTATTTTATATTTTATAATTTCATTAATATAGTTTAATGAATCATCTTGAAAACTATACTCGTTTTACATGAATTTCCACACTTTTATATAAGCAAATTGATCATGCAAACTATGAAAATGAGCACTCATGAACAATAAAATTTAATACTAAAAATCATTAAAAATTACAAGAATGAAATTAATAAAATTATACTAAATAAATTAAATTTAAAATATTTTTTACCTATTAATTAATGAATTTAATTTTATTATCCAATAAATTTATATCAAATGAATAAGTCCTTCAGACATAAGATACACGATTCTACCAAAACATCCATTATTTCTTCATGTAATTACTTACCACTCTTTAAACAAATTAAATTCACTTTTATTTTGTTTGTATATTATAAATTTGGTTTATATATTCCAAGATCATTCTTATATTCCCATTCATCCATATTTTTTTTGTGATATAAATATGTTTAAAATGTTCTCACCTATATTCTTCCTCATAAGAAAACTCGCTTTATCAGAACTTCATGAATTCTCACCCATTTTAAATGAACTCTATAATATGTTTTGAGCCACCATATAAATTATAAAATAAATATTTTTTTATGAAAACTTTCTGGGTTCACTTATGGTTTCAAATAAAATAGTATCTATATTCTCTTTAAAAATCCCTTCAATAGTTTCCTTAAACCAAAAAAAAATTATTTCAAAAAATTATTGAAAAAATAATTTTTCATGTTATAAATTATGTTTGACATAACTTATCATATTATAGGATTATTTTAAATTATGAATTTTCTGGTATGTTTTAAATGAATTCTTTAATTGACACATTTATGATATGGCCATTTTTAATGCCTAATGACATGATTATGATACCCATTTCATTACATGGGTATCCTTTATGTTATGTTAGATTACATATGTATGATTATTTATATTGAAATAATATTAATGAACATGTTGTTGTGGGTGAACATGGATAGTGCTCCAATGCACTGGGTAATGTTTATTCCCATGAGACGGCATGTGTAATGGTATTGGTGGTTAGCCTTGACTCATGATCCTTGTGAAATGATCTTAGTGGTTAGCCTAGACTCATGGTCCTCTATGTGGAATGAGCCGTAACTCATGTTAAAGTTATTTTTTATGATTCTTCCACATTAATATGATTAAATGACTATATGATCCTATGTTTTATAATTTATGATTCTTTATATAATAGATCGTAGATTTTTATATCATTATGTAATGCCTCCTAACTGAAGTACTAAGATTTATAATAATTATTATTCCCATAATGGGATTTGTAGATAATCTCATTATTAATGTTATCCCTAGGTTATCTTATATAGAGGTTTGAGCACAATTTATTTTAGGAGCTCAATGTTAATATTAAATAATTGTTTTTTTAGTATTACTAATTATGTATCAAATCTTTCAAGACACTAGACATTATGATAATTGGATTGTAATATGATGATTAAATATGAATAAAATCACATAATTATATGTGTAAAAGTCTAAGGTAACTATATTATTGATAATTTGAATGTCATATGAACAGTGCATGGGTGAACCACCTACAAAATCGAAATATCTCTACAGCTGGGGAGCAATATATCAATTTGATCATGCTAAGTGCCGCTCAGAAATCACAACCACCCTCTCTATACCGCCCATGCAGATTATCCTACCATTGTGCCTACTCACACAGTGGTGTAACCTCTTTGCAGGCATGATCATGTTCCCACCCATGTCACCCATAGGATACTACTCTCTTATGGGCATGGCTGACCTGATGGGTCCCACATGTGCCCTCTGTTGGGCATGTCTGTGGATTCTAGGGTTTGGAAATATTTTTAACATAAACCGATGAAACATACTTAGTTAAAAACCAAGTATGGTATATAATTGAAACCTTACTCAACAATAATTCCAATACAACTTCTAAATAATCATCTCTCTTTTACTTTATGAAAATGAAATTTATTTTTCATGATCTTCATAATTCCCTATTATTCATCACATAATGAAACTCATATTTCATTCCCTTCTTTTATATTCTAATAGTTGTTATAAACAACTTTTCTTATGTGAAACATGTCTTTAGTCATTTAAGATCTACGCAATAATTTCATTATTTCATTATATAATTTTCCAATCATGACCTCCAATTTCATAAAATGAATCAATAATAATTCTCTAAGAATCACCACAACACATCATCATCTAACCAAAAATATATTTCCTTAATATTGATAAAAAAAGAAAAATTGGGATTAACATATCTATGAATAATTGTTTTTAATTTACATTCCTATATTTACATATCATTAATATTTTTTTAGTGATAAATGAAGGATAAGATTTTGAGTTGGAGTAATGGATTTACCATAAAAACATTATAAAGAATTTTTATCATATTCATGAAGATAATTATGTTTTATAGTAAAGGTTTTAGATGATTTAATGTTTTTATAAAGTGATTTTATGTGGTTAATAATTAACTAAAAATGATCTAAATGTATTGGAATATGATTTTTAAATTATGGTTTCCAGTGAATTTTGGAAAATATCTCATAACATTGTAAGTTACATGAATTTCAAAAAGATTGATACGAGGAATTAGTCTAAAACATGGATGTCATAAATTATTACAGGGTTCATTTCAAAGTAACTTCATATGGTTCAAAAATAATATCATCAGTTCCCTATAGCATCACAGGGTTGTAAAACATCATAAGATTAATTAGTTTATGAAAAATCTAATATAAAATTACTTTTTTAGGATTCCTATGTAAACTTTATAAGGTTGAAATCCATTTTATGGTTAATGAATATAACATTGGGATTTTGAAAATTTTCATAAGGTTGAAAAAAATTGTAAGGTGGATAAAAATAATAAGGTTGAACATTAATATTCATAAAATTACTTCAAAAAGATCATAAGGTGAATGTTGGTTTGTAGATGGTGGGTTTAGAAAATAATAAGGTGATACATAAAAACATATGGTGAATCATAACATATAATGAATAAGATGAGAAAAATATTGAAAAACAAAGAATATTTCCACAAGGATATTTTGTTTACTTCCACCTAATAAATATGATGTTTCTGATTTTTTTTAATGTTATGTGTTACAAAAAATATACAAAAACATCATAAGGATCAAACACATAATGAAATATCAATGGGTAAAAAAATATTCATTGAAGGAGAATTAAATAACATTATGATGTGATCATTTAATCATGGATATTCATATCAAAACTATTATAAATATCTATTGATTCATGTGGTAAATAAAGAATCATGTCGAATCATATTCAAAGAATATTTACAGACACTTTCTGAGAAATATTGTGAAATTATAATGACATTTTGTATTTATACATGAATATATATAACGATTTTAAATGTTTTATAGTTTCTTTAAATTTTAATATGTAAGAGAGAGTTCCTTTATATTTGAAAATATCATATGGAATTTTGAGATCAATTATTCCTTAAAATAAAAATAAAGAGTAAATGTGATTAATTTTGAAAAAAAAATGTACATTAGAGATGTTTTAGATTTAAATGATGAGTTTTCTATCAAATAATAATAACATGTATTTACATAAAAGTATTCATATAATAAATTGAATACGAAATTAGAAGAATTATAAAATAATTATAATGGGGCTATGCTAATTCTTTCATTGTATCCTAATAATCGAAGAAGAAAATATTTCTAACACTACTATCATATGAACATTATGTGCAGTCAAATAAAGAAAAGTTAAAATGATATTAAGATAGATTATTATTATTTATTGAGTAAGACGTCGAGACAAAGATATATCAACCTTATTTTTCTTACTTATTATTCTGGATCGTGTAGAAAAATAATGTGATAGATGCTAACTTAAAATATCTCTATATTGTAAATTCTATAGAATACTAGATTAATCACTTAACTACTACAAAGGAAATGAAACCCAGTGATTCGAATTCTCTAGGGTACCTAGATACTGATATAAATTGTGGAATAATACATTTACACAATTTAATGAGGGACCTAAAACTTTCCTTATAATATATTTTGTAGGTTTACAATACAAATATTGTAATTGAAGAAGTTAATTGTTAGTGCTTAAATTGTTTCTGTTTTGTTCTAGAATTATAGTTCCAAGGTCATACCCTAGTTCTAGTTCACACTGAAAATAAAATTAGAGAAATATCTGTGGTATTACACCCATGAAATACTACGGATGAGTTCATCCAAATTAGAGTAAATCCTCATTAATAAAACAAAATTTCTATTTTCTATTTTATCTCATTGTATATACATGAAATCAAACTTACAGTGGGGATAGAGTGAATGAGATATTTGTTAACTAAAATAGTAATTTCTTAAATAAGGGAGAAAATTTTTAGTTATTAATAGGACATCTTGAATTGATTCCTTAAATTACATATATTTTTGGGTAACATCCCATAGTGACCCCCAAATGTAGTATTAGAGAATAAGATTGCACCTCGGATCAGATCCTCTATAATATCATGTCTCCAGCATTTTTTAAATAGTTGAATTTTTTATTTTAAATAATTATAAAATTTATAATAAGAAAATAAGTATCATCTACCTTCTATAATTAATTTTCATTTAATACTATGATAAACATGAAAAAAAAGAGATAAAATATTGAAGTAAATGTCACTCTATTCCAAACTAGAAGAGGAATTTTTCCCCATGATTGATATAAGAAGAAGATAGATCATGAATGAAAAAACAATTTGTAGTTAAATAAAATACCAAGGAGATGATAAATATTTTTTTCCATAAATTATCAAACATTAATTATTATAAAATTTGGATTACTAACATTTCTTAGAAAACTTTTTCTGTAAATGAACTATAAAGATGCGTTAATGATCACAATACTGAGGATTGACAAGAAGAATCCATCCCATATTTTAAAAAAGCCTTTATAACAATATTAAATATAAATTAACTTATTTTTTTAGTTATTTAAAAAAATTATGGAGATAACCTATTTTTTAGAAGAATCGGATATAATAGGTTAATAATAAGAAACAAATATTTGATGATGTATATAGATCTCAACAAGAAATTCATTGAAAAAGAAATACAATTTTTGATCTCGAAGAAAAATGATCTCATGTGGGAAATTATTATATTTATATAATGATCTAGAAGGAATAATACATAAAAATAATCAAAAAAAATGATCCATGAAGAAGTGGATAATCAAAATTCTTGTATTGATGTCATGAATTCTCGTCAGGAATACAAATCAAGAAATATTAAAGATCATAACAGTATTTTATACAGTGAGACAACTTATTATGAGTATAATAAAGATAAGATAAATAATAAGTGTGATGAAAAAATAAAATCAGTGTAGGATGATAAGAATATCCTAAAAATTGAGTTTTTTTAATTGAGATTTATACTTAATAATCTCGAAGCGGCATTTTTTAATACTTTACAACAAGTTTTGAAATGAACCACTTCTATGAAGAATGCTAAGGAGGACATATAAGATAAAGGTCTCTATTATATGATAATAACACCTTGATATTAGTATAGTTATCAATATAAAAAATCTATTATAACACTATAATAATTTATGAATAATTTTTTGAATTTATTTAATAATTTTTATTTTTTTTAATTTTCATGCCAAACTGAAAATAGATTATGTTTTTCTTGATTTAAATGAAACTCCAAGTAAATTTTTCACTAAACACAAGTTCTGTTGATAATTCCCAAAAAATAACATAGATGTTATCTTATATTACAGGGATGACTAATATTCCTCATTTTCTTATGTAACACACAAAATCAAATTTTACCGAATAACGATAAATTATTAAAATATTATTTTATATAATAGAACATAAACTAGTGCTTAAATAAGTAGTTATAAAAATGGTCAACTAAATTTTGAAAATATATGGTTAAAAATATTTTAAAATGAATAACTTGGTAAAAATTTACTAGAAATGAATATGAAAATAGATTGAATATAATGGAAAATATTATTATTTTTATTCTCACAGTGTTGATTTATCTTAATAAATTAATCTAATTACAATTAGTTAGTGATACTAATGTAATAAATATATATATATATATTATTCCATAAAATATTTTTAATATTCATCCAATATATTTTTATAGGCATAAGATAAAAACATACCCAATTTTATGCATAAAATAATCTATTTTTTATTAAGGAACTTTTAACCCCTTTAAATGGAGGAATGTTTTAATCTTGTTTTTGACACTTTAATAAATATAATATGTCAAAATATGATTACTAATTGAAATAGAAACATAAAAATTGGTAAAGACTTATTTTTTGTTATTTTTCAATGATGTTTCATTTTTTAATGAATAATGAATGAAAACCCGAATTTAATTTAAAACAACTTATTCATGTAATTTATTTTAAAGGTGAAATTATATTAATTTTTTAAAAATATTTAATAGATAATTGTTTCATATATTTCTCAAATTAAGGTCAATGTAATCAATTTTACTTTGTAATTGCGTATAAAACATATAAATTATTTTAATGTTTTTAAATTAGAACACGACATTGTCATCCAGTTGGAGAGATTAAATTTAAATTAATTTCTATAACTTGTATGATTGGAATTTGTAAAAATGGATAAATATTTCTAATTATCATTATTTATAATTTCCAATAATTTAAAAATATTTTTTTAATCAAAATATCAATGGATGGAATTAAATTTAATTACAATGATTAAGGTAAAATTTAGCTTCAAAAGGAAGAAAACTGTAATCTTAAGGCACTAAATAACCAAAAAACATGTCAAAGAGCCACTTAATGGCTATATTGTAATCCTATACTCCCTTGGATATAATTTTCAATTATGGGATCCACTTTCAAGTGAAAAAATGTTGTTTTAATTCCCTATCACAAAATTTACTAGTGTGTCAATCCTCAACTATAAAATGCCCCCTTCTCCTCCCAATCTCTCACACCTCTCCAGCCACTATGGGTCAAAAATGATTTTCCCAAATATATCCTCAACCCCCCCGTCTAATAATTTTCCCCATTGTAAAAAATCCATCAATTTAATCCGTTTAGTATAAACCAATGTGAGTGACCCAAATGAGAGTTATCATTCTTCTTCAAACACTTTTGTTTTATTTATTTATCCACTATTTAAATTATCTTTATCACATGATTATAAAAAAATAGTATAATAAATATATTTTTATATTTTTATACTAATATTTTTAACTACACTTACACACACTTCAATCTAATGGGTAATGAACATACCATTTACATGTATGGTGAACTACCACCTCACAAAAAATGATTGTTTGTTCTTCCTTTACCACCGCTCAAAGTGGGAATTATGATGTAAAATATGTTTATATATAATATATATGAAATTTTTAATTCATTTATGATTATTTAATTCTTTTATAAAATATAACTTTATACTTACCATCTTTTTTAAATACTATAACATTGTTTGTGGACGGGTGGACTATAGCCTCCTCAAAGAGACGTGATTCTTTCACACTTTATATATATTGTATTAAGGATAAGTTAGGTTAAATTATATGATATATAAGATATAATAATTCTAATTTATTATTTATATATACAGATTTTTATACATATATTCCATTTACATTGACTATTCCAAAATGACAATAAAACTGGAATAACGTTCATGCGTACATACGGCCTACTGTCTTTATGAATAGTGTATTCCATTTCATACTTATATTTTCTATTTTTTATTATAATACACATATAAAGAACATAAATTATATGTATATCAAAATTTAATTTATTGAAATCATGATAAAGTATAAGTTCCAATGTCATAAAATATTATGACACATGTGAAGAATAAGAAGATATTACCTGAAGTGAAACCTTAACCAAGAAATGTTAACAAATAGATAATATAATTTCATAATTAACCCACATATGGTATTGGATATTATAATATGGTTCTTTGATGGATTTATAAAATATTTATATTTATTTTATAATTAATTTTGTACAATTACTATTAGAGTCAAGTCACAAGGTAAGGGAATCTCATCTCACTTTTTATTTCTGTGAGATATATTCCTTATTCACCACTAACTTCTTTCATGATGTGTATAAACATACCATGGATTTAATCTATGATTATTATTAATAAATTTATGGGTATTTACATATACATTATATGATTATTCTTTCATTGGTTTTATGTTTCAAAAGATACCAAATGAGTAAGATAGTTTTGTATCTATTTTACTTCATTGAGACTCATGTTTTTTATGATTCAATATTATTTTTCTAGGTGAATATATTTCAATTTGAAATGTTATATCATTAATATACATGTTTTAATTATATTTTTGGATTAATTTAATTTAATTTACATACTTGTATGGTATGATCCCATGTTACCATGTGGTATGAGTTTATTGAAACAATCTCATAATTTTTGGAGATTATTTATTATTATACTAGAATTAATGAAATATTATGATCCATATCTAAAAAAACTCATGAGTTTTATTTTAAAATAATTATTCAATATTTTTCCATGAATTGGAGCCATTTTTCACTTATTTGTAAATAATACCATTATTAATGTGTTTTTATAAAAACCCAACACTACCTCTCCCTTTGGTTAGAAATCATTGTTCTTTAAAAACTATGTTTTCTAAAGAATTATTCCAAAAAAATTCTAAAATTATTCAATGATATTTAAAATAAATTTTACATAAGTTTTATATTTTATACAATAGAGTTTCTATAAATTAATTAAATATTATTTTCTAGTCTAGGAACTCTTTTAAAATTTTTTTAATGTAAATGTAATGTTTGTAGTGTATATATTTACCCACATTCCTTCACCTGATGATTCCATTATATGTTTGAAAAGTAGTTTTTTAAAGAATGTTTTTTCCTATCATTATGTAAATACGTTTTTTAATTTTTTTTCTCAATGAAAATTATTTCCAAAATTGTTTTACGTTTAAAAATTGTTTAAATGATCTTAAATGATTACATTATAAGTTTCTAAAAGGTTTTTTTTCAAATAAAATTACATCAATGATTTAAAAGATTATTTTATATAATTTAAAACTAATTTATGTTGAATTGTTTTCAAAAGTTGGTCAAGCTTATATTATATGTTTTCAAGGAAAATGTTCTTTAAAACATATTAATTCTTATTTTATATGTCTTTTAAGAAAATGGATTCCCAAATGTGTTCAATCTTCTTTTTCATGTTTTCAAGGAAAATGGTTTTCAAAAAAATTCCATGTTTTATTTATAATTTATTACATTTATATTCTAGAAAATGGTTTTCAGAGGGTTTAATGTATCAAAAATAATTTTAAAAGAAGAAATATTATTTTCCTCATGAATTTTTTTAAAAGATCTTTCGAAGTTATTCCCCATCTTAGATGAAATTAATTAGTGTTACTCATTCCTCTTTGAAAAAATGATTCAATGATTCCTTTTATATTCTTTCTCCTAATGTATTCTTTTCTTATGGTATGATTTTTATGAATCCTTTTTCTCTTTCATTGGTTATATTGTTTTGAAACCCACTTTTCTCATGGGTTTTGTTTATGATGATATTATTATGAAACATGTATCTTTCTCAAAATGTTATTATTTTATTACATGTTTATGATTCCAATTTTATTTTATAGGTTATGATATGATTTTTATAGTTTTCTAGAACATGTATAAATTATTTCATTATAATGTGTGAGGGACCTATATATCCCTCTAATGCATTGGGTAAATATTTATATCTCATGAGACATACTAAAACAGTTTTGGGAGTGAAATTTTACTACTAAGATAGCCATTAGTGTGAACCATGACTAAAAATATGGTATAAAGAGTGATATCATAATACCAATATAGGCAGGGGAGTGAACAAATACTACCAAAATGGTATGGGATTGAACCCATACTAAAAAAATGGAATTGGTAGTGATTCCTTGATGATAAATAAAATCATTTTATATGCTTATTTTTTTCCACGGTTCCATGTCTTATTCATATGACATTCTTTCATGTATTATGTTTTGATTTCCTAGCGACTCATATATTATTAACTTCCAATGTTTATTCCAGGAAACGTGAATACGATCCTTGATATTTAGGGTATGATCTTCTATTTTCAATATTATTTTCTATTACCCTAACGATCATAATTATGTTTGCATATCTCCCTTATTTACTATTATTGAACATCTGAGTTGACCCCTTTTTAAGTTTCATTCCCCATGTTATAAAGATTTTTATTTCATTTTATCTGTCTAATAATGGTTTTATTTATAAATAACATAGTATGAGATAATGTAGCTCACTTTGGGAGTGTTATTTTTATTTCCATGCTTTGAAATGCACTAAACAAATATGATCTTTGGGTGTCTATTTGTGTAATATTTTATATATTCCGTAAATTTGATCTATTGTTAATGTTTGATAACTACAGTTCTATATTGTTTGTATTAGTTTGAATTTCTATTCAACCTTTGGAAACTATGATGATAAAACATTAGCGAGATCCATATGTATATTTTTAAGGATATTTTTAAGGATGTATAAAAGGATAAGTATAAGGATGAGTTGTTATTTTTGAAAATGCCCTAGAATTTTGATAAAGGATATAGTGATTTGTTTTCTAAAGTAAATCATCGTCATCACACTACAAGTTAATGTGGCTCTCTAACATATGTAAAAAAGGGGTATTAACTCCAATAAGGTGTGTCGAGCTAGAATTTTCATTACGAGATACATGACAAAGGGCCTTATTGCACACATAAATTAACACACTTGGAGAATATTCTTGGGAAATTCTGAATCTATTTATGATCAATCATAAAAGGATTTAAATATAATATTAATTTGAATCACCAAGGATATATATATATGTTGTTATCGAATAAAAATTTTCCATCATGATTTAGACATACTATGTGTAATGTTTCAGGATTATGTGGTTCTATTCTAAGATATGTGTTAATCAGCTTGTGATTTCTGATTTTAATCAATGGATAGAACTAAAAGGAACATAAATAACATTGAATGTTTCAAATTGGTAATGTAATAGAATTACAGAAATTGATTTCCAAAGTGTAAATATGATAAAGGGAATCGAGAAGGTGGTATGAGTATTTTTTATACCTCTAATGATAAAGATACCAAAAATGCTGAGTGAAAGGTATGTAATGTTCATCATGTATTTTTTACATTAAAAATTCAATGAATGATTAGATTGATGTTTATGAACATTAATACATAATTCATATTTCATATTTTAGGAAATATCTGTTGGGGAATATGTAGATGAAGCATGAGTAATGTTTTAAGAATAAGGTTGTATTAAAGAAGTATTTATGACATGTAATTTGATGACAGTGTTATATGAATTATGAAATATATATATATTTTCTATATAAGTTTTAATTAAAGATTGAAAATGATTTTTTTATTTTTTATTTCATAGAAAGGTGGTGTTTTGTTTAATGTAAGGTAACTGTTAATTAATGAATTAATTTGAGATAACCATATTTTGATAATGATATGTTGGATATGAGTAAGTAAATTGTATGATACGGATTACCATAGAGCAGATTATTGACAAAGTGGTCCACGTCATCAAGGTTGATTCTTAAAAATATTTCATTTAAGGAATGTGTCTATTATTCAATGAAATAAGGAAGAAACCATGTTTTCCAAAATGATTTATGGTAATTCATGTAATTACCATGGATCAACGGAATATATGATGAGGTTATTCTCATTTCCTGAATGGGGAAAACATGTAGTAATTTTTAATATATAGAGGGTTATTGTTAAGATGATTTAGATACCTTTTTTCTAGAAGGGTTATAATGTTAACCATTGATAGAAATTTGAAGAAAAATTTCAGTTGATTTCAGTAAGATGTTAGTGTTATCTAACCACATGAGGATTTTTGTATATTGTATAATACGTTCTAACACAGTGTGTTGATGGTAACTATTTTCAAATAGTATGGGATATCACGGATATCATGATCTATTAGTAATTTAGGATTCGAAAATTCACCTTTCATTTTAGAGAAATATGTCAAGGGGATGAAGGAACAACAATGTGTGTGTATAATATACTAGATTTTTCTTATGGTTCGTTTGTGTTTATGGTTAAGCTCAATTCATACCTTTTGGTCAAATAAGTGTTTCCCAAAGTTCAAGAGAAGTCTCAGGGGTGTTCATGGGGTTAAAATCATTAAGGAGGAGTAACAAAATAGTTTTTTGGGCATGTTGTATTATTATCATATGGTTTGGGAAAATTGTGTGAAACATCCCTGGAAATTGTGTAGCCTTGGAGAGAGGCTTGCACATAGTTATCACATAGTTAAGCTAACCATACAAAATTACTAGGAACCCATGTGAAATGAGTATTTTGGGGATATATCCCTCACACAATTTGCGTACGGTTTGGAAAACCATTTGGGTAAATTGTGAATCCTAGAAAAGATGGGGAATTTACAAAACGTCCATTATGAGATTTTTACCCCAAATCTATATTTTTTCTTTTATTTCTACTTGAAACCCTAGGGATGACCCTAATCTCCCATGATATTCCAAGCATGATCTCCCTCGTCTCTATGTTGTTTGGAGTGTTGTTATTTGTGAATCGATGATCCAGTTATGTCTAATATCATATTTTCTTCCTCTTCTCGATTAGGGTTTGCATCATTCTACCATCTCCTTTAGAGGGTCTAAAAACCACTTTTTCCAATGAGATATATGTAAAGGATTAAAGTATTGGTTGAATCTATATTTTAGTAATCGACTGAGGGGTTGTTTGTTAACCAATTCATGGTAGGTGGTCTATAGGTTATATCCCATATTTTTATTGTAGATTCATGCATGTCCAACAATTTTATTTTTAAATTATTATTGTGATTGGAAAAAACATGGTATGGTTTGGTATATTTTCTGTCTAAATTATGAATTAAACCCCTCATGGTCCCCAAGGGACACATCAATGATGATTTTACACATCTAAGACCACCAGTGTGGTGCACCGATACTTTCTAGATCTAGAATTAGCTAAGTATGTTATAGGTTATTATGTGATCATTTATATCCCTAGTTGAGTATGTGATAATATATATGGAAGTCAAAACAAGTTATTGGTTGATTATGGTTGGCTTATGAGGATTATAAAATATGTTAGATATTCCAAAGAGAGTTTTTTCATGTGAAATGGTGAATATTCTAAATTGATAATGGCATGTGAAATGAGAAATATGTTGAAGGGTTTTCAAAAAGAGGTTATGAGTATGTATAATGGGTTTACATAAGGGAACTATGAATATACATAGTTTTCTAAACAAGAGAATGGGAACTGGGCCAAAAAGATTAACTGTTTTAAATGGAAGATGTGTTAATGGCTTAAGGAAAAATATGATTTACCATCTTCATTCTTATTGATTGTTGTGGTTGTATGTATTGGTTGTGTTCGGTTGTGATATCATTTTTGTGTGGTTAATGGATGGATAATCATGTGCAACTGGCATGAGTTGTGGGATAAAGGACTAAGGCTACTCTAATGGATTGAGTTGGATTGATTCTTTAACTCCACCCATAATGCACGAATTAGGGAATAGGACAGAGCCCTATTCCACTAATAGTTGCATTCCACCCAGACTGAAACATCGAGGTGAGGATATTTTCATGATGTGATATACTATTCCTATTAATTTAGGGACTTACTTTTCCCTTATTCAAATAATGAATGCCCAAAACCTTTTGTGAAATATGATGAACTAGTCATGAAAGAGACACAATGAATTGGTATCATGGTTAGTATAGATAAGTAGATATTTTAACCTATTGGCCCTGAATTTCCTTTTTTATGTGGCTATTTACTTATACTTTCATTCACTACCTATTGGAGTGGATATTTTTAAACAACCTTGCTGGTGGCCAACTGAATTTTACTCACACCCATCTCCGGCTGTCATTGGGTACCTGAGAAGATTTACCGCATACAGCTAAGGAAAAGGGAATGAGAAATATGAAATGGAGTTGAGTTGAACATGGGACATGAATGGATGAGGTTCTAGACATGATGTCTGATTAATTTTGGGGATTATGTTGTTTTCATTTATTTATATTTTTCACATAGAATTACTTCATGAAATGGCATATTTACTGTTGCTTTTAGATTATACCAAGTTTAGGAGATGTTTGGATATGCATGGTATTGGTTATTTCCTATTGTTTCCAGATTTTATAATGTGTTCCGTAGTGGATTAACATGGTAAAAAGGGTATAGTTTCCCCATATGACCTCCTAGACCCTTGTTGAGAGTCATCAACCTTGGGCATACAGGGAGGTTCTCTTGAGGTCATTTGAAAACCCCGGTAGGGGCATAGATTTAGTAGAACCTAGGTCAGGGATTCCACAATGTGGTATCATAGGAGTTATTTTTACTTTCATACTATTTGGGGATGTTAGATAGAATATTAGTATATTGTTGGACCTTGGTAGTGACCTCATGCCTAGGAGTGGTTAACACAAGTATGGTAAAAAACCCAAGTCACGTGTGTTGGGAATTTTTGTTCTTGTATTGTTTTGTTACATTCGATATTTTTTCCCCATTGTGTGGTGCACATGTGGTGTAATGTGTCTATATTGTGATATTTTTCTCATTTTCATAATGGTATGCGATTGTGCATTCATGCATCATTCTAGAAAACATTTTATATATGTGACGTTCATCATAGTAGGCACACACACATAGGATAGGTGTGTGGAACATATAGGGTAGAATGCATTTGAAATTCTTAAGAGTGGTGAAAATTCTGTCTAATGAAACAATAAAAATGAGTTAAAAGGTAATAAATTGTTAAACAATAATTAAGTAACTCTACTCGATAAAGGGTGGTGTGTGAAATAAAAATTTATTGGTCTAAGTTGTGATGTGGGAAGAGTTTTGGAATTGAGTAGAAGGAAAATGTGTAGTCATGTGAGTTAGATACCTCCTGTTATCCAGGACCTAGGTAGGGATGGTTGAGGGTAGTGTGAAGGGTATCATCAGATCTGTTTGGGTCGTGTATGTGAAATGGTTTTTTCATGGATAATGAATAACCTTTATTTATAATTTTTAAAGATTTATGGTTTGTGTTCTAATGATTATATTTGAAATTTTAGAGAAATGACTCCACGAAGACATGTTCTGGATGGGAAACCTAAGGAAATTTCTATGAATGCTCCAATATTAGTGAGGCAAGATGATATGGTAGTTCTTTATTATATGGATGAGTAGTTTTATGATAATCATTCTTATTTTATTTAGATGATGCAATTAGACCAAGGTTGGGTTGTGCCATGTATGTTTGAGATGCCCAGGGAGTTTCAGTTACAACACCCTCCAACCTTTATCTAAGTGGGTGGTCCATAGGTAAAAGTGTTTTGGATAGATTCTTTCTAGACTATTATTTATGATCTGAAGACTCCTCTTGCAAAGTCAGTCATGTTATCAGCCCACATGTGAAGAGTTCTGGCCATACATTATTGGGATATTATGGTTTAGATAGAACAATATGAATGAATGGCATGGAAGGATTTCTATGAAAAGTATCGAGAACATTACGACCCAAAAACCTTGATTCTTAGGATGGATTTAGATATTATGAGTTCAACTCAGGGGGTTGCGTCTGTGATGGATTATACTAGTAGTTACACTGACTTACGATGATTCGTACTAAGGATTACAGGAGATGAAAATACTATATAAAAATCTTCTAGGATGGGCTTGGGCATGAGATTAGGTCCCAGGTGAAAAAAATATAAAGTGCTTTTCATAGGTAGTGTAAAAAGCACTTATCACATAAGGTAACCTTGAATGAAGCATCTATAGGTGTACTTGTGGTGCCAACTAGGTGTGTATGTGGTATAGCCTTCACGTGAAGGAAGCATCATTTTGGATGTTTTCCAATAGGTCAAAAGTGTGAAGAATATTCAAAAGGGGGGGGGACTATTCTCAGTGTGGTGATCAGGGGGTATAATATATTTGGGAAATGTTAGGGCACATGAGGGGTTGGTGTCCCTAACCACTAATAGGGTGTTAGTACATTAAAAGTTTAAGAAATTTATAGAGGTTCAATAGGAACCATCATTATTTGGGTATGGATGGGAGTTAGAGGAAGATGTTGAGTGTGGGTAGGGGATCAGTCACCCAGTATCAGGATGTATTTGGAGCTCCACTCACTATTCATATATGAGTGGTGGATATGGAACCCTGGGATTAGACCATCCACATCAGTAGGAGAAGCACAATGCTGGGTACTCAGGCTAGATCTGATGGTAGAGATACATGACATCTTCATGATGTTCAGTCTACAGCAAGCGGTGGTGAGGCTGGAGCTTCTACCATCTATGGTATGATTCTAGTATCCTCCACACTATCTAAATCATTATTTTACATAGTTTTATTACACTCTTTTATCTCTATACAATTCGTTGTTGTGTTGGGAATATCCATGGAATATGTTTTTAAGGATATGTTAATTTATAGTCAATTTGGGGTGAGAGATGAGGATATCTGTCACTGTAGAGTTTGTGCCTAAGAGGCTGGGGGTTATCATTTCCTATTGAACCATTTTGTACTTGAGATGTCATGTTTTGACCTGATTTTGTGTATGGACTGTCTAGTGCTAAATCAGGCCCTTATCAACTATTAACATCATAGGGTACCATTCATGACTACTGATGGAGAAACGTTTTTCTTTCGTTGTGAGTGTGATGTGTGAGTAGGCCACATAGGGCCAAATTTTTAGTAATTTGGAGAACTCACATCCCATGTATGATGCCATATTCTAGATTATGGTGAGGTGGAGAAACAAGTCTTTCCTCCTGTGGTGGATCAATTTCAGGATGTGTTTCCGGATGATTTTATAGGACTCCCTTTTGAGAGGGATGTGGAGTTCACAATAAAGTTGTTGGTAGGGTAAGAACTAGTTTCTATTCCACTATATCTAATAGTGGAAAGAGAACATGAGGATCCTAATGATCAGATGAGATACATTTAGGGAAAGGGATTCATTCGACCTAGTACATCATTGTGCGGATCACCGATGATTTTTTCTAAGAATGATTATGGGTCATTGAGGTTTTGTGTCATTTACAGAAAGTGGAATCAGATAAATGTTATGGACTGATACTCACATTCCAGAATTGATTACATGTTCAAACAACTGAGGGGTTTTTTGGTGTTCTCAATGATCAATATTGGATTTGGATACTATTAGTTGAGGGTGATTCCTTTTGACGTAATGTGGAAAGCTTTCCAAATTAGGTACGGGTTATATGAATTTCTTGCTGTTCTTTTCTGGATGACCAGTGCCCCGGTTGTGGTAATGGCATGAATGAACAAAATTTTTCACCCATATCTAGATTAGGTCATTGTTGTATTTATTGATGAAATATTCATGTAATCACGAACTCTAGATGATCATTCCAGAAATATTGACATCATCTTGAGTACACTAAGAGAGAATACACATTATGCCAATCAATCCAAATGTGAGTTCTAGATTGATAATGTTCATTTCTTGGCCAACATCATTTTTGAGCTAGGTTTGTTGGTAGATCCATAGAAGGTGTAGCCTATGGTGTTTTGGGAGTAGCCCATGAATTTTTCCAATGTTTAGAGTTTTCTCGGATCGGCTGGTTATTACCATATGTTCATTAAGGATTGTTCTTATTTCGTAGCACCAATATCAAGCTTAATGAAAAAGGGTATTAAACATTAGTTTTCAGTGGCATCCCAAAAAAACATTCAAGAAATGAAGAAATTGTTGAATGTTGCATCAATTCTGATCCTACCTAAACATGGTAAGAAGTACACTTTGTTCTCAGATGGTTCTAGAGTGTGAGATGTTTTTTGTGTTGGTGTAGGATGATCAGGATGTAGTTTATTGTTCAATACATTTGAGTATTGACGAAATAAATTACCCTAGTCATGATACTGGTCTAGCTATTTTGGTTTCTTCATTAATGTGTTGTGGGAATTACTTGTGGGGAGAATAATTCATGGTGTTTACCAATCAAAAATGTTTAAGGTATATCTTTTTTTAGAGGATTTCAATCTCTGGTAGATATGGTTGGTTGATTACCTAAAATTATTAGATTTTGAGTTTTTTCACACACCCAGAAAAGGGAATAGTGTTGCATATGCTATAATTCATAAGATTCAGAATCAAGTGGTTTCGAAATCCAACTCTGAATGGAAAATTATTAATCTATTTGCTGAGATGCACCTGGAGGTGTAGGATGGTCCTAGAAAAATAATATTTACACCTATATAAATCAAGTATATACGTTTGAGATTGGTGAAATAATGTCAGCTGGAAGATGAAGAGAGTTTGGAATTGTAGAAATGTTTTCAAGGTGAAGAGTTTCCTTCTAGTTGAGATGTTGGTGCTGATGGAGTTGTCTATGCTCAGGTCTATGTTATTGTAGCTTCAATTTTCATGAAGAGTTTATTCTTGAGTTACATACATCCAAGTAAGAAGTTCCTCCTATCAGGAATAAAATTTATCAAAATCATCATCGGCAGTATTGGGGCCCAGGAACGAATATTGAGGTTGAGGGTTTTGGGGCTTGTTGCATTACCTATCAATAGGTGAAGTAAGATCATCAGAATCCTTTTGGATTGTAATAATCATTTCCAACCCCATTGTTGAAGTGGAATTACATAATTATGGTCTTTTAGTGTGTCTTCCAAGGGCACATATATAGTCGATCATTTGAGTGAGTTATATGTTTTAGTGATAGTGTGATTGAGTGATGTGCTGAGAAGAATTGTTTCGGATCTTGATCTTTGTTTCACATCATTCTTCTGGTAGGGGAAATAGAAGGAGATTGGTACCCAAGTGTTCTGGAGTATGGCTTATCACCCATAGAGAGACTGGAATCCTATGTATACGATTCTGGTATTGATGGTAATGTTGAGAGCATGTGTCATGGATTTTAGAGGTTCATGGTAAAAAAATTTATCACTTGTTGAGTTTTCGTACAATAACAATTTTCATGATACATTTTAGATGGATCCTTTTGAGGCACTCTATGGGAGGCCATGTAGATATCTAGTGTGTTGGTTAGAAGTTGGGGAGTTTGAGCTCTTGGGACCGAGTCTCATATAAGAGTCGTTTAAGAAGGTTAGGTTGATTCATAAGTGGATGGAATCAACTAAGAGTTGGATTAGTTTTAATAAAGATTGATATCGTAGATCTCTTGAGTACAAGGTAGGTGATAATGTGTTTCTTTGTGTGGTTCCAAGGTTAGGTCACCGTCAAATTCGGACACAAGGTAAGTTAGAGCCCATGTATGGGGGCCGTTTCAGTTTATGGAGAGGATCAGACCAATGGCTTACCAATTGGATAATCCATAACTATATAGTGGGATGAAATTTTTTTTCCATATTTCACAACACATGCAGTATCAACCTGATCCATCTCAGGGGATAAAAATTAATGATGCTGATCTTGAGCCTAATACGACCTTCCAGTAGAATCTTGTTAATATTATGGATCATAATGAGAAGATCTTGTAGGGCATGGTTGTTCTATTGGTCCATGTTTTATGGTAGCATGGAAATGTTTAGGAAGAAACATGGGATGGAGAATCATATATGCAGGTTCGGTGGCCTGATCTCTTTTCATCCGAGATTCAATGATTCCTGAGTAGAGCATCTTGAGGACGAGTTGACTTAAGGTGGGGAGGTTATAATTTCAAAGATATTTAATAAGGTATGTTTTTTATGATTCTTCTTAATTCTTTTATATTGGTAAACTAAGTGTCTTACAATGTTAATGAGAAGGCTCGAGGGGTGTTCTAGCATTTTGCAACATGAGAGAGGAGGAAAAAGGGTTTGCTAGGCATGTTTCATGGGTTTTCCACGGTAAATTCAAACCATTTGGAGTATCCCAGGTAACAGTGCATCCTTTGATAGAGGCTTATGCGCAATGATGACACTGTTAAGCTAACATTTAGTATTCCATATAAACCACTCAAAAGAGGGATTTTGCTGTAGTATCTCCTGCACAGTTTGAAAAATCAATCTAGTAAACTCCCATCCCATTAAAGCTAATAAATTTACAATACATTATTATAGTATTTTAACCCTAACTCATGATTTCTTCCTTTTTCCCTTTAATCCCAAATGATTATCCAAAGCTCTCAAGGGCTTCCAAGGGTGATTCTCCCTCATAATTAGGTCATTTAGATTGTATCCAATTGTGAATCAATGATTTAGGTATGTCTAATATCCTTTTTGTTTCCTCTTTTCAATAAGGGTTTGCATATTTCTCATATCTCCATCCAAGAAACTAACCCCCTCTTTTTTTATTGATATCTTGGATTAGGAATTGAGGGATTGTTGAATCAGGATATAAGGTTTCGATTGACGGAGAATGTGTCAATAGATTCAAGGTGGGTGGTCTACATGCTATTTCCCATAATTTCATTGTAGATTATCTCATGTTGGACATTGTTGCTTGTCACATATTCTTTTGATTTTTTGACCCTTGGCATGGATTAGTATTTTGGGTGTCTAAATGATAACTGAAAACCCTAATGGTCCCCAAGGTACTCATCGAGGATTATTTGACCTATCTAATTCCACCAAAGGGGTGTGTCGATACTTTCTAGACCTAGAATTAGATAAGTAAATTCTAGGTTATTATGTGATCATGTAGAGCCCTAGTTGTGTATGTGACAATCTTATGGATATCCAAATATGTTATTTCTTGATTGTGGTTAGGGTATCATGCATATTAAATACCTTAGATATTCCTATGATAGATAGTGCATGTGAATTTGAAAATAAGTTAAACTGATAATCATGTGTGAAATGGAAAATATGCTGAAGGTTTTTCCTAAAGCGATTATGAGTATGAATAATAAGTTTACATAATAGAATTATTAATATTATTAGTGACATATTCTTGAGAATTTTAATTGGGATAAATGGAATAATTATTTTACATAGAAGATGTGTTAATGGTTTATGGTACAACATGATTTACCATGTTGACTGTTATGGATTATGATTGTTTTATGTATTGGTGTTGTTTATTTGTGATATTTTTTGCATGTGGTGAATAGATTAATAAGAAAGTTCACATGGCTTGAGGTTTGGGATAAGGTACTTAGGATCCTCCCATGGTTTTAGTTGGACTAATTCTCTAACTCCACCAATAATAGACCAGTTATGGAATTGGACAGAGCCCTATTCACTGAACGGTGTCATTCCACCTACACTTAGGCTTCAAGGTGATGATATTGTGATGTTATGATATGATATCATTAGTAGTTAAGTGACTTACTTATTCCCTAATGAAAATTATGAATTTCATGAACCTTGTGTTACTAATGATGAACTGGTAATGAAAGAGACATGATGAATTGGAACCTTAGTGAGTATAGATAAGTATAGATTCTTAACTAGTGGTCCTAAATAGAGATTACTTAATAGTTATTTACTTATAAATTAATGTACTACATTTTAGAGTGGATATTTTTATACTTTTTTTGTGGTGGCCTACTATTTTGTACTCACACCATTCTCAGGTTGTCGTTGGGTACCAGAGAAGATTTCATGGTTACAGGTCAAGAATATGGAAAAGGCCTGATGATAGGGAGTTCAGTTGGGCATGTTACATGCATGGATGAGTATCCAGAAATAAGTTTAGGTTCATTTCGAGGATTCTTATGTTTGAATTTATTTTGGGTTTTGTTCAATTGGGATGGTAGCTAACATTACATATTTACAACTTCTTGTGGATTGTACCCAATTTGGGTGATGTTGGGTTATGCATGTTTTTAGTTGTTTCATGTTGTTTGTTTTATTTATATAATTATATTATATGGATTACCGTAATAAATAGGATATACTATCCCCCCATGACCTATTAGACCATCACTGCTAGTCAGCAACCACTAGGGTATAGGGAGGCACACTTGAGGTCATGTGACAACCTGGCCCGAGGCACCAATTTACAGGAACCCAGGCCAGGGATGTTACAGTGAGGTTTTATTGGAAACACTCAAGTATATATTTTCATGAAAATACCCCAAACATAGAAACTAGGGGACTTGAACCCTAAAATTTTATCCTATTACCTTTTTTACGATGAATCAGATGGTCCCTCAGGTCATCGTAGATTTATTGGTTTGTAATTGTTAAATTTATCATTACCTTTCTCTCTATCACTATCCATATAAACATAATGATCATATTTCACTTATATATAAAATTTTTCACCTCCCACATATGTTCTCAAATGAGGGAAGATAGTTATTTATTACTTTGGGTAACCTTCATGTTTTCATCTTTTTTAAAGGATGATTTAGTATTTATTTTTAAGATGTGGGTTTCTATGAAATGAACTTTCAATAATTTCACCTTTAATAAAACATTTTAATTTAGAGGTTGAAATTAATATTAAGGGGGTATAATGTAACACCATAAGATTTTATAGAATTTTTTTATTAATTAAATCATTTTGTTATTTTTAATTTCATGAAACACTACAAATAGTATATTAATATAACTATGATTTCCTTTTGTTATACAAAACACCAAGTTAATCATGATGAATACAACATAATGCCTATATTACCTAAACATAACATCAATGTCATCTAACACTACACACGATTAAAAATTTTCTTTATTTCATCCATAACACCAAAAATCATGTTTTACCAAATAACGACATATTATTAAAATATAATTCCATATAATAAGATATAATCGAGCCGCTAAATTTTTATTTATGAAATGGGTAATCTTACTTATTGCAATATACAGCTTAAAAAGATAAAAAATTAATTCATTTTATATAAATTAATTTTACATGAATATGATAAATGATTTAATATAATAGAATATATTTTTATTTTTATTCTGACAAATCCGTTTTTTCCAAATAAATTAAATTAATTTAAAATTTTAAGTGATATTAATGTAATAAATATATTATATATTCCATAAAATATTTTCTATGTTCCTATAATATATTTTATAGGATTAATATAAAAAATAAAACCAATATAAAACAATAAATACTATATTTTTATTAAGGAAATTTTACCACCATTTAATAGAGAACAAATTTTAAATACCATTTAGACACTTTTATAAATATTATATGTAACAATAATGCCAATATTTGAAATGGAATCTTGAAAAAGGGCATAGGGTTAATTTTTGGTGTTTTTCTTCTAATATTCATTTTTAGTGAATATAAAAAATTAATGAATTTTAATTAAAAACTGATTTTTCATATAGCATATTTATAATTGTAGATTATATTTAAAATAAATAAATGTTTACTTAGATCATATAATTATAAATTAATACAATTTATATAATTGGAATAAATTTCTCTTTGGATTTGTGTATAAAAACATAATTAACTTTTGGACATGTTTACTTTCAAAACCCCTTATAATAATCTCATTTGTGGGATTAAATTTAAATTACTATCTTTCACTTATGTGATTGTAATTTGTAAAAATAGAATCCATATTGAGAATAATAAAAATTTATAATGTCTAAAAATTCAAACTATGGTTTTTACCCAAAATATTTTTGAATGTAATTAACAATAATTATAATGATTAAGGTAAAACGAATATTAATAAGGGATTAAACATTGTTTTGGAGGAAAAAATGACCTAGAAACATTTCCTATATCCATTTTATGGAAATATTTTTAAAATATGTTACCTTTTCATTATTTTTTCGATTATTGTAAAACAATTCTCTAGGGAACACGTGTGTGGAATTTCATTTCCCAAAAATTACAAGAGTGACACTCCTCATCCACTATAAAATGGCCCCCTAATCACCCACATCCTCACACATCTCAATAAACTTTTTATTGAAACATATATACTAATATAGATCCTGAACATCTCTAACCTTATCCATTATTTATCCCCTTGTGCATAAATTTACCCATCTAACCCCTTTGGTGAAAACCAAAATGAATTACATAGATAAGAGGAAACATTATACCTTAAACTCTTGAGTTCTGTTTCTTTTTCCACACTTAAATAATACTTATTACCTAACTATATAAAAAATCCAATTTCATAAATATATTTATAATATTCTATTTTAATGGTTTAAACTAAAATTACACACACTTCTATCTAATGGGTAACGATCTTACTATTTACATGTACAATGAACTACCACCTCACTAAACAATGATTGTTCATTATTCCTTCACCACATCTCATGGGGGAATTATAATGGAAACTATGATTATGTATAATATATATGGTATTTATTATTTATTTACTCTTTTTTAATTATTTTATAACACATAAAGTTATACTTAATATCTTATTTAAAAAGGATAATATTATTTGTGGATGTATGGACTACCACATCCTCAATGCAATGTGATTCATTCACAATATACATGGAATGTATTAATGATAGTTTAAGTCAAATTATATGGTATAATACTCTAAAATAGTAATTATATATTTAAATATATATACACATTTGTAATTTATATTTTATAATTCAATACAACAATAAAATGAAATTAGTGTTCATGAATATGTATGGTCTACTATCTCCATGAATGGTGTATTCAATTTCATGCATCCATACTATGTGGAATATTATAATAGACATATACTGAAGATAAATGATAGTTATATCATGTTTTAAATTCTATAAATAATCATATAAGTAAAATGAACAAATATATTACAAATTAAGACACATGTGAAGAACAAAGCAGATATTACCCAAAGTGAATCCTTAACTTAGATTTGTTAAGAAGTAGTTAATATAATGTCATAATAATAAAAATGGTAATAGATATAATAATATGTTTATTTGATATATTTATAATAAACTTATATTTAATACAAATTATTTTTTAATAATACAATGAGATTCAATACACAAGGTAAAATAATTTCATCTCAATTTTTAGTTCTATGAGATATATGCCTTATTCACTAATCAATTATTTTTTGTGGTTTATATACTAACCATGAATTTATTATATGATTATTATTATTATTAAATTTATGGCTGTCTACATATACATTCTATGATATTTCTTTCCTGGGGTTTATTTTTCAGAAGTTACCAAATCGGTAAGATAGTTTTATCTCAATTTTTCATCTTTTTGACTCATATTTTCTTATCCACTTAATTTTTTTTCTAGGTTTATATTAATCCATATGACATGATATATCATGAATATCATTATTATCAATATATTTTATGATATTGGTTAATTTCATTTTAATATATGCATAGTATGACCCCAAGTTACAATGTGGTATGATTTTATTGAAACTGTCTCATTTTTTATGAGATTGTTCACGATTATGATTCCATTGATGAAATATTATGATTGATATCTTAATAAAACTCATGAGTTTTATAATCCTCTATTTATTAACGATATATCCTTTTATAGGTACAATTTTCAACTTCTTGTTACATAAATATTGTTATGAAGGTGTTTTTAAGAAAGCCCGACTTAACATTTCTATTCATTTGGAAATCTATATTCCCTCAATACTATATAAAACATTGATTAAAAAATATTCTATTATTCTCAAATAATCCATAAAATAAAATTTTCCACATTTTTACTTAAAAAATATGGGTTTTAAATATGTAATTGTTTTGTCCATATCAGATCAAGCACTTTTCTATACTTTTTATTTTACAAAACGATTGGTTGGAATGTAATGATTTACCTGAATTCATTACCAAGAAGATTCCTTTATAGAATTAAAAAGAATTTTTAAAGGAAATTTTATCCTTATGTTATATAAATTAGTTGTTGTAAATATTTTTTTCAATTAAAAATCTATTCCATAATTCTTTTTAAGAAGGGTTTTAAATAATTTTTAAGGATTTAATTATAATTTCTCAAAATTTTGATTTCAACGAATAGATTAAAGTTATTTAGAAGTAAATTTTATATATTTTTAAATAATTTATAAGGGGAATGGTTCTGAAAATATTTTAATGCATCAATTATAAATTTCAATTAAAATGGATTTCAAAATTGTTTCAATATTCTTTTGTATGTTCTCACGCAAAATGTTTTATAAACTATTTTCATGATTATTATATAGAGTTAAAAATAGAAAGTGTTTCTATATGTTTTAAATCCTCGCTTATAAGTTTTCAAGGAAAATGTTATTCAAAATGTTTTCAAACTTAATTTATAAATTTTCAAGGAAATGTTTTTTCAAAATATTTTCAAACATATTTTGTATGTTTTCAAGGAAATTGTGTTTCAAAATGTTTTCACGTTTCTTTTATATGTTGTGAAGGAAAATTTTAAAATATTAAATATTATTTAAAAACATTTTATGGTAAATGGTATTAAAAATGTTTTCATATTTTCTAAAAAGTTTTGAATTTTATTTTCATATAAATTATATTAAAAAGGTTTAACATTTTGAAAATAATTCTCCAATGAAGAATAGATATTTTTCTAAAGAAATATTTTTAAATTATCTTTCGTAAATATTTCCCATATAAGATGATATCCATTGGTGTTACTCATGAATTTATGGGAAAATGGATCAATTTTTGCATTCATCTTCTTTCTATTAAAGCATTTTGTTCTTATGGTGTGATTTTCATGACAACCATTTATCTTTTACAGGTTATATGATTTTGAATCGCACTTATTGTTAGGGGTTTTTTTTATGATAAAATGATTATGGAACATGTATCCTTTTAATCATATTATGATATTATTTCATGTTTATGATTCCAATTTCATTTCATGGGTTATGATATTATTTTTTATGATTTTATGGAACATTTATGTCTAATCTAATTATGAAATGGGTGGAACCTATATCTACCTAAAATTCATTGTTTAATGATTTATATCTTAGGTTATATACTAATATAGTATCGGGAGTGATCTTGGACTAAAAATAATGCAATTGGAGTGAACCATAACTACCAAGATATTATGAGGACTAAACTCATACTACTAGAACTGACATCTGATTAAACTATGACTTCCAAGATAGTATGGGGAGTGAACCCATAGCACTAATATTCCCTTGGAAGTGATTCCTTCACTATTATGAAAATCATTTTATATGCTTATTGGTTTTCTATAATACGATTTTGTATTCCTATGTTATTTTTTTCATGTAAAATATTATTATTGTTGGTCTCAGGAGGAAATTATACAAACCATTGTTCATTTTCTTAAATGCCTATTTTTAGGATTTATCTAGTCTCCTGTCAATGGTCACGGAATCCGAACACCCCTACGCCCTATCACATATGGTCGTGTCTAGGGTAAATATTATGCTATTAACTCAAATGTGGTCTCAAACATCCAATATAAGTCCCAATTCATAAGTTATTCAATGTATCATCCAAATTAAATAATTTTGTTTAATTATTTTATTTATCGTTAGTTCCTTGATAATGATTTCTACAGAATGTCTGGGCTGACAAAAGTTTTGACCCACCTTGGGTAAACACTACACATTGGACTCAACTGTGACCTCAAATTTCTAATCTAGGATACCATTTGAGATATATCCCATTTCCTCCATATGAATATTATAGAAAATAATTTATATATTTTAAAATTTAATTCCAGGCACACCAGGCAATATAATCACTCATCACCATAGTTCCTTGATTTGGAATTATATGTAGAAATATTCTAAAGTCTTCTAAAGGAGAAACTCGGTCTTTACACCATTCCCTAATTCATGAAATTCATCCGTTCAAGAAAAAATAGGGAAACATACTTGGGATTCTAAGCTCCCACCTGGCTCCCCCCTCATAGGAACAATCTTCTTTATTTCTGTACTACCACAGTATGGGAACCAAGGGGATGGTCCATCCTCATATTGAATTCTACAATTTATTACATTCCTAATATTGTTAAAATATCTCATTATCTATGACTTGTGGAAAACATATTATAGTCACTCTAGATATTCAAGTAAGGAAAGATAGTAGGCAACCTCGTCAACCATTCGTATGATCTTGAACGACCCAATGATCCTTAGAGATATCATTCCTCCTCAGCCCAACCTCTGAATTCCTCAATATTTGGAGATTTTCACAATTTTTTTTCTCCATACTCTTACACCATGGCCTATGGTGGAAATCTGCATAGGATTTTTGTCTACTATGGGCCTTCTTCATCTATTAATGGATTACCTAAACTTTCTCTGTCATCGATTAGATCAACTATGGGCCCAGGTGGTATAACTCCCCAACATTCTTCAAGTATAAAGTTAACATGTGTGGTCTCCCATATAAGGGCTTAAAAGGTTCCTTACCTATGGTAGAGTTATATCTGTTGTTTTATGAAAACTATAACAATAAAGTTGACCATCATAACTCCCGCCTAAATCCAACATGAAAGATTTGGGCATATCCTCTTACACCTAGATGGTCTACTCGATCATCTAATCATTCTAGATGTGAGTGGATATACACATCTATAGCTAGGTCCCAAATACCTCTTGTAGGTCTTTCCACAATCATGATGTATACCATGAATCATGGTCGGTGACAATCATCAATGGTACCCTGTGAGGGTGGATGATCTATCATACGTACAACTTCCCCAACCTCTCTATCAAACTCTACTCTTGGGTAGAAAGGAAGCATGCTGACTTTGTGAGTCAGTTTACTATCACCCTAATGGTTTAATGGACCTTTGATATGTTTGGAATACCTATGAAAAATTCCACTGATATGACATACCATTTCCACTTCTGAATATCAAGAGGTTGCAGCAAACCCATCGAAACCCGATTCTTAGCCTTTAAATACTATTAATTGAGGAATCATGAGATGAACCTTGTTACACATCATCTCATTCTAGACCACCAAAACTGCCAGTAAATATCCCTTTACATATTCTCCACACTGTGATGTACAAATAAGGGAGAAATGTGGACCTCCGAAATCACCTCCTCCCACAATGTGACTGGAACATCTTTTTTTCCAGTAAATTTGACCTATTTATTACCTCCTTCAGAATATCTATCTAGTGCATCACATGTTGATATCTGATCATGAAAAACTTCACATTTGATGTATCCCAATTGGTATTCTTTCACATTCTCGCGAAACGAAAGATTCAGTACCATGATGTGTAGAAAAAATCTACCATCCTACTCTACCATAGTCATCTATAGAGAAGCTGAATGTTATAATGATTCCCACACTAGTGATGCTGGGACTTCCAGCAAATGGAATCTCCTACAACGTTTCCCTTTCATTTATGTTAGACTATCTAGAATTCCTAGTCATTCAATAACTCCAACCAACATCACAGCCTCAGTTTGATGTCTCTCTGAGTAATGAGGTACCTAAGTCTCTAGTCCTATGAGTAAACCAAAAAGTTCTCTCCCAAAAGGTAGTGCCTCCACATCCTCAAAAATAAGACAACCACTACTAGCTCAAGGTCATAAGTCAAATAGTTCTTCTCATGGGGTCTCAAATTCATTGACATGTATGCGATGATTTCCTATTATTGCATCAGCCCACAACTGAACCTAGCTCTCGAGGCATCACAATACAATACGAACTGAATGCATTCCTCTGGAAGTCTCAAAACTTAAGTTCTCGTCTGCAAATGACTCAAATCCTCGAAGAACTTATGGAACTACTCAGAATAAGTGAATTACTATCCCTTCCTCATTAAAGTAGTCTAAGGTGCTACGATCCTCAATATGTCTCCCAAAAATCTATTGTATTACCTATCCAAACAAAGAATGCCTCACACCTCTATCACACATTTGGGTGGATCAAAATAAAGAACTTCATTGACATTTTCTAGATCCATTGATAAACATTGTTCAGAATTTTCATGTCCCATAAATTGAACTACCTGTATCTAGAAATAGAACAGTGAGTTGTTTATGTAATGTTGATTATCTCAAAGAAAATCTAGAACCATCCTAAAGTTCTTTGTGTGATACTCCTCTGAATAATAGTAGAGGATTATTTCCTCGATGAAGGTAACTATAAAATAGTCGAACTAATGCTGGGAGATCTTTTTTATCAAATCCATAAAGGGGGTGGGGGAATTTTTCCCACCAAAGAGGATCACATGTAACTTGTTGTTCCCATAACTATATGAAACATCCAACCATAGGATATTAGCATCGTGGATGTGTAACTAGTGGTAGCGGTACCTAAAATCGATCATAGAGAAACATATCACACATTGAAAAAGGTAAAAAAGGTTTTCGATCCTTATAAAGGGGTACTTATTATTTATTGTGGCCTCATCCAAGTGATGATATTTCATTCAAAAATAAAAGCTCATGCAAACCTTCTTCACAAACATGAACCAAGGATTCCTAGGGGGACACACTAGGTTTAATGGAATATTTATCACAAAGGTTCTCTTACTATTACCATAGATCCTAAATCTTGGTGGGTGCCATATGATATGATGAATAAGATATGAAGGAATAATCATGTTTTAAATCAATGAAAACTCCAAATCCCACCTTGGAGGTAGTCTTGTAATGTCCTTGTGGAATACATCAATATAATCTTCCAACAAGAATGGAACCCAAATGAATGAAGGGTATTCTAAACCAAGGGACATGATTTCTAAATAGTGGGTATAAGGCCGTAGTCTCTTGATCAATGAACCCAACTTCTTGGATATGTGGACTCTTTCATTGAGAAAGGAGAACATCATCCTATTAGTACATAGGCATCTGAATTGTCTGTGGTAACAATCAATCTAGGACGAAACCATGGAAATCCAATCCATTCCCAAGATTATGTCATAGGGTCCCATAATGATGACCAGTAGGTCCCACATGAACCTATATCCCCCAAGAATTATCTCTTAGTTTTAGAAGAATAATGTCATAGAAGAACCCCCACCTTATAGGCACTTCAAGAAAAATCTAGTGTGCAAGAACCTGTACTAGGAGATCCAAATCTTGTACCATGTGTAACTAGGTAAAAGAGTAACTGGAACTTTCCTCTACTCTTTCTGTAGTAAAATTATAATAAACACATATCATACCTCAGATCATCTTGTGTGCTACGAGTTCGAGGAAATCAAAAGAATGATGTTGTCTTCACCCCTAACTGTTAGCTCCCTGAGCCAAACATGGTCCACCCAATAGTGGTAGTGGAAAAAAATCATAGCATCGTTCCCCACCTACATATCCTTCCTCTCTTCCAGCACAACATCCCTAGGGACCACCTTATCCCTACTAGAGGGACCCCTAATCATGTTGATTTTCTGGCTTAGTGGTCCACCTGATATCTATCTGAGATTCTCAGCAAGTCTGGTTAAGAAATCACATGCCATCTGACCAATTTCATCACAAGCATAACATCGGACCTCCATGGACTATCAAGAGGCACTATGCTTCCCCGGTACTTCCTAACAATGTGCCCGAGAGTGATCATGGGGATTTATATTGCATCGAGATCCTATCAAATGATGTGTGCTAGCTTTTGACAACATCTCAAATCAAAAGCATCCAATTACAGTCCTATCTAATTGGCTTCTATATGATATAATGATCTATTCCACCAGTGCATACTCCATCACCCTTAAATATATTGGTATGCACAATGTTATTATGCTAATAAATATCAATATGCAGATACCCTAGTCAAACATCTTGGATTAGAAGTAACTATCATGGATCATGTCTAGATAATACAGAGTCAGGTATATGATCCTAGAAGTTTACACTGGCACTATCATCCCTTTTTCATTAAGTTGAAAAATCTAATGAATCATTATAGTTCTTAAGAAGTATGGGTAGTATACCTCACTAAGAAACTACTAGAAGACATCCCATGAGAGTGACGAATCATTGTTCATCTATGTAACCTAGCTCCACCAACACCAAATCCCTCCATGTAAGATACAACATTATATCAAATCCTTCTGATCAATTGGAATACCAAAAATCCTGAAAACATGGATCACCAACTCCAACCAATCCTCTACCTCCATAGGATCTGAATCACCATAGAACCTTATCCATCTCTGTTACTGAAACACACAATGTGTGCTCAACTTTCACACGTCCTCAATCTACTCTGATGTGAATATCTTATAATTAATAGGTGGAGGTGTTTCTACCTATTCATTAGGATAAAGGGGATCACATGATGGTCCATGGATGAAGGCATCATTTCTCATAGGGTTGTCATCACGAACCAAAGTTGGTATCTTGGTAGGATATTGTCACAGAAGAATAATGCATGTTATCAAGGAGTATCATGGTAAGATTAGCATATATATATATATATATATATTGATAACAAAAACAGGGAGCTGACTCAAGAAGTAAAGTCAAAGACTTGATCCTATATGATTTATGTAACATTTATCCCTATAACAAATGTCTCAGGGTGCTGAGTTGACAACAGGGTAAAAAGGATAATTGAACATGCTCAACAGTTCTATAGGTATCCATAAATTATTCCAAACATCCCACATGTATATTCTGAACATGAACGAAAAATGGAACCAAATCACATCACTTGGATTATATTCACTTTGTATGGCACAAAATTTCTCATACGGTTTTAGGTCACATCACAAGGAAATGTCTTGGAGGGAAAATCATCCCTCTTTCTCATGAGCCCAATGGTTTGTCAAATCATTTATTTCCACAGATCCACATAGTCAGTTGGTAAAAAACACTATGTAGTAGATCTTCACCCTAGTATGTTAGGGAGATTCCACTCTAATAGTATCCATGGAGGACCCAAACCCTAGTGCATCCGGGGAGGATTCCACCGTAGTCATCGGTGATCCACACCCTAGGGTGTTTGGGGAATCAACACCAAAAAGTCAATGGGGAACCACTGGCTATCCCCCTATAGTATAATACACTAGAGCACACATAGTAACAAGTAGCTATATAGGACTCATGCCCTAGTTCAACAGGGGGATTTGACTCTGGTCATTGGGTATATTAACCTTAGTATGTTAGGGGGATTAGCACATGAAAGTTGACAGAGAACCTTTGACCGACCCCAGTAAGGGGTAATATGCAGGAGGTTACTGCACAACATGTAATTATAGAGGACCCTCTCCCATTCTAATGGGGTCTCAACAATTTGGTCATTGAGGAACTCACCTACCCATCGCAACTAGAGGGTAATCCTGATACTACTTTGGTACCATGTATGATCACTTCCATCATTGAGCATCACTCAGATAGGTGTTACATAAGGAACAAATCACACAGTGTATCAAAACCCATTATGGAGGGAACCATCACATTCTACGTGGAACAATATCCATGATAGGCTACTCTTATGAAAAAAATTTAGTCCAAATTAAGTAGATGAGAGGGATAGAAGATTCATAATGCTGTATATGGTGTGTCTAGGGCCCAGAAAATGTGTGACCTAGCCTCATCACCAAGCTGTGTACCTATCCATACTTGGGTAATCAACTATATATATGTACCCCTAGACATACCATTGTACTCCTAGAGTACAAGACATATCAAGAAAAAAGTCTGATAAGTACATGATGCTCATCATTGATCAGAACGGTGAAAATATAATTCTAATGACACGCCTCTACAACCAGACTCATATAATCAAGGGAATAACACTATTATGATCATTGTGGAAAAATTCACAGAATCTAATATTAACTCATCCCTAATAGTCAACCATTAAATAAGTCACATATCTTCATATTTTTCACAATGGTACCTTGTGGGGACCACCTCTTGATCCTAAAATAAATTATACGGATCGAACCATTTTTATTTTCATAGAAAACACATGGGATCGACTATTTATTTTTTCAAAAAAGAACACCATGTTAAAAAGATTCATTTAACTACAAATGAAGAAACCATACCTCGTGGGGCATGTAACTCAGTTTTGGATTAAGTTCCCAAAATCTATCATGAAACATCCACCTCAATTCAGGGACGGAACACCACTGACGGTGGATAGATCAGACATGATATTCCAGAGTTAAACCTAATGCCAAAATACACAATAATAATAATTATATTTTTATTATTATATTTAGGTGTTTTGTGCAACTAATCCACAAGCCCAAAATATTAGAATTCCAATACTGGCCTCAAAAGGTCCCTCTAGAATTTAGGATCATGTTTCAATAGATGGAACACAAAATAGAATCTCTATCTAGGAGATATGAGGGGTTTGATGCTGCACTTGAAGACCGAACCAACCTGCTTCAGACATTCCCACTTCTCTTGGCCCCACACCAGCCCTGCCGGCCATCACAGCCCTTTGATGTTCTCTTAACCGTTCCCTACACAGTACCTCACTATGTCTTCCATAAATCAATGTGGCAGCCCCTATGTTTTGTAGTACCTTCCTTCGCCCATGTCCCACTGTCCACTTGGCACCTTTTCGCCATCTACGCTCTAGCCTTCCTGACAGCTCCACTTCTACCTATGACCACTGCTCTCCTATAGCCTACACCTCCTCATATCCCCCAAATGAGTTCCTCCTTCCGCACCCCATACCAAATCTAATCCAACTATAAATGAATAAAAAATCATATATCTAGGATCCTCAGGTCAATCACTTCATATACTTATTCAATGCTCGATGATTCCAAAAACATGAAATTAATCCCCAATTTCACGAAGAACATAAAATAACATGAACAAAATGGGTTTCAAAATGTAGAATTGTTGATGCTCATGTTAGACTGGAGATCTCCATTGATTTTCAATGTAGTGAATTCAACAATGATCCAATTATACTTTAATTAATTCAATTCGGAATACGATAATCCAAAAAATATTTCGACATAGATTTTTGATTTGTTGTTGCATTTTCCGTGCTCTGATCTGCTCGAATATACAATCTCATTACAATACACCAAATGTTTGGCATTAATTTTCCAATGGGAAGAGAGTAGGATCCTTGCTGGTAGTGGGGTGAAATTATTCAAAACCTTGTTTCCTAAAACACCAATTTATAGGATTTAGCATGTATCCTGCAAATGGTAACAGAATCTGAACATCCCTACGCCCTCTCACATAAGGTCATTACTAGGGTAAAAATTGTTCTATTAAATCAATGGGGGACTCAAAAATCTAATTTGAGTCCCATTTCATATGTTATTCAATGTAGCATCTAAATAAAATAATTTCGATTAATTATTTTATTTATAGTTATGTCCTCGATAATTGTTTCTGCAGAATGTCCTCATTGAAAACTTTTTCACCCAATATATGGTTAACTCCACACTATGGACTCAATAGTGGCCTCACATTTATAATCGAGGATACCATTTTATAGATACCTCATTTCCTCTACATTCATAGTATGAAAAATAATTAATATATTTATAAAAATAATTCTAGTCGCACTGGTCATTAGAATCACTCATCACCTTGGTTACTAGATCTAGAATAATATGTAAAAATATTCCAATGCTTTATAAGGGAAGAATGGGTCTCTACACCATTCCCTAGTTTATTATATTCAACCTAAAAAATAGGGAAACATATTGGGATACTGAGCTCCCAGATGGCACTTCCCTCCCAATAACTGTCATGCATGTTTCTATGCTACCACAACATGAGAACCAAGGGGATAAACTATCCTCATAAGGCTCTCCCATATCGATTACATGGATGGAATCTTGAAAATATCTCCTTAACTATGAAACATAGAAAACATCGTGAAATTTCTCTAGATTTCGGGGTAGGGAATGTTGGTAGGCTACCTCTTCAACTTCCACATGATCTTGAATGACCCGATGAACCTCAAGGATAAATTACCTCCCCAACCAATGATTTTTCATTCTTCATAATGGGGAGATTCTCACATTGTTGTTTCCTCCCTGATATAACTCCAGTGACTATGGTGTAAATATTCATAGGATTTATGTCTACTCTGTTCTATCCCCATTCGTTTATGGATGACCTGAACATTCTCTATCATCGCTTGCAGTAACTCTGTGCCCACTAGGGATTACTCCCCAACCATTATGTTGCATAATTGTGACATTTAGGGTCTCCCATATAAGGTATAAAAAGGTGACTTTCCTAAGTTAGAGTTTTATCTATTGTTTTATGAAATATCTACCAAAGGAAGGATATCCTCATAGCTCCGACCAAATTCCAACTTGCATGCTTTTAGAATATCCTCCAGCACATGGATGATGCACTCAATATGCTAATTTGTATGTGGTTAATGTCTATACTCATCTATAGATGGGTCCCAAATCCCTCATGTAGGACATTCTACAATCATTATGTAAACCATAAATCATGATCTGAGACAATTTTCTTGGGTACCCTATGAGGGTAAATGATCTCCCATACGTACAACTACCCAAATCATTCTATCAAACACTACTCTCCGATATTATGGAAGTGTGACAACTTTTTGAGTTGGTCTACTATCACCTATATGGTTTTATGGACCTTATATCTATGTGGAATCCCTATGAATAATTTCTTGGATATATCATCCCATTTCCACTCGGAAATCTCAAGAGGCTCCAACAAACACATTGGAACTTGATGCTTAGCTTTCACCTTCTAATAGGTGAGGAATCATGATGTAAGCTTAACTACGATTTGTCTCATGCGAAAACACAAAAAATACCACTGAATATCCCTATATATAATTTCCAAATAGATATGTATATATAAGGGTGAAGTGATGAACTCCCACGTCAACTCCTCCCACATCATGACTAAAACAACTATTATTCCAGGAAATAAGATCTCTTTATTCCTCCTTCATAATTTCCATATAGTATGTCACCTATCGATTTCTGATAATGAAAAACATTGTAGTATATGTTACCCAGTTGGGAATATTTCACACTCTCATGGAGCGAAGGAGTCTGCACCATCGGCTGTAGAAAAACTCTACCCTCCTATTCCACTAGTGTCAATTAGAGAGGAGATAAATGTTCTAAATCTTCCTGCACTAGAAATCCTAGGACTTCCGAATAAGGTCATCTCGTATATTGTTTCCATTTCCTAGATGATGGATATCGCAATGTCCTAGTCCTGGAAGAACTCCTACCAGCATCGCTTCCTTAGGTTGAGGTCTCTTTAGGCGAAGACATACCTGAGGCTCCAGTGGTATGAGTAAACAACAAAGTGCTCTCCCAGAAGGTAGTGCCTACACATCCTCAAAATAATACTACCACAGGTTTCTCTAGGGTATGAGTCAATATGTTATTCTCATGGGGTCACGACTACCTCAACCTGTATGCGATGACTACCTATTTTTGCATCAGCATGCAACCGAGTCCATCACCTAAGGCATCACAATACACTAAGAACTGAACACCTTATTCTAGTAGTCATAAAACATGGGTTCTCATCATCCTATGCCTCAACTCATCGATTCCCTTATGGAACTTCTCATTCTAGATAAATTAAAACCCCTTCAACATTAAAGTTGTCAATGGGGATACGATATAGAATAAGTCTACCAAAAATCTATTATAGTAACCCACCAAACTAAGAATGCTTCAAACCTCTATCACACTCTTGTGTGGCTTCCATGAAATATCTTCTTTGATCAATTTTGGATAAATGGATAATAATTTTTCAAAAATTACAAGGACAAGAATGTGAACAACCTCTATCTAGAACTCACACTTTGAGTTATTTATGTATATTTGGTGATCTAAAAGTAAATCAAGAACCATCCTAATGTTGATGGTGAGCTCCTCCTCTGACACATAGTATATGAGCATATAATCAATAAAGAAAAAAAAAATTGATCCAATTATGGATGAATGATCATGTTCATCCAATCCATAAAGGATGTGGGGGATTTTTTCATACCAAAGGGCATCACGTGTAACTCATAGTTCCAATCACAACATTGAAATGACATCCTATGGGTTTTATCCATGGGGATGCCTAACTGGTGGTAGAGAGACCAAAGATTGATCATGGAGAACTATCTCACACTATGAAACTAGTGAAATAGAATGCCAATCCTTTTTAAGGTGTACATGTTCTTAATTTTGGCCTGGTTCAAGTGATGATAATCCATACAAAACCAAAAGCTGACATCTGCCTTCTATACGAATAGAACTAGGGATGCCTAGTGAGACACAGAACATATAACCAAAGGTTTTTCATGAAGGTCATCCAACTAAATTCTTTGACCTCATAGATTTTTGGGTACCATACTATATGATATAGAAGATATCACAGTAGTCTTTAGTTTCAAATAAATGAAAAATCAATCAACCACCTTGGAGGTTGTCTTCAAATGGAATTATGGGATAAATACATATAATAAACCATCACTAAAGGTACCATATGAATAAATGTTCTTCTACCCTAAGGGATATTATTTCTAATTGGTTGGTATAAGGCCACATCCTCTTACTCAGAGAACCTGACTTATTTTCTACAAGGCCTCTTTCATTGAGAAAGTAAAACATCGTCCCATCAGTACTTAGGCATCTGCCATGTCCAGAGTGATAGTCGACCTGGGATGAAACCATAGAAATAAAATCCATTCAATTGATGAAATCATAAGTTCCTATCGTTATGACCCATAGGCCCCACATAAACCTCTCCCCCTCAATTTATGACTCACACTTCTGGAATATTAAAGACATAGAAGAAGCACCCCCATAAGGACCTCAAGGAAATGTTGTTGTGCAAGAACCTCTAATATGAGCTACAAATATTTACCATGTGTAACGAGATAAAAGAGTGACTTCAAAAAGTCTATACTAATACTAATGATAGAGTATAATAAACAAAGATCGTACCTTCGATCATATTGTGCACTACGGGGTCACAGACATCCAAAGTATGTAGCTTTCCGCAGCCCTGACTGTAAGCTCCCTGAGCCAAACATGGTCTACCCGATTTGGTGGAAGAAGAACCTCATAGAATCACCCCCACCTACAGATAATTACCCTCTCCCAAACCACCTCCTTAGGGCCACCTTATCTCCTTTGTGGGGACCCCTGATCATGGTGATGTATCTTCCCTATTGGTCCACTTGCTATTTTTCTAGGATTCTCAGCATGTCTGGTCAGGCAATATCTTGCCATATGACCTCTTCCATCAAAAGCATAGAAAAATCCCTCTCCAGGATGTCCCAGTGCTCTGCTATTCCTTAGCACTGCCTGACCAAGTGCCCAAGTAAGATCATGGGGAAGCCTCTCGAGTTGAGATCCTCTCAACTAATGTGTGCTTGCATTCATAGATTTCTTAGATCTGTAATATCCACTTCCAGTCCCAGCTAACTAGCTTCCCTCTACTAGAAATATCTCTGTCACCCGTTCCTACTCTAGCCCCAAAAATACGTGGGGACACACAATGTTATTATTCAAGTGAATATCTCTCTACAGATACATTGAAAAAATATCCATGCTTGGAATTAATAGTTACAAATCACATCTAGATAATACCGAGTCAAGTCTATGAACCTGGCCAAGTACTCTGCCACTATCATCCCTCTATGGTTAAGATGATGAACCTCATGAACCGATACAGATCATAAGAAATAGGGATAGTATACCTCATGAAACATATGCTCGAATACCTTCCTTGTGAGTGATAACTCATCATGCATCTTAGTAACCATGCTCCACCAATGCCCAACCGCTCCATGGAAGATATTACTGGCTATCTCAAGCATATGATCTATCAGTGTCTAGAAAATCCTAAAAACACAGATCATTGACTCTAACCAATAATCTATTGTATGAGGATTTTAATCACCCAATAACCTCAGTCGTATCTGGAATTATAACACTCAGAGTGTGCTCATCTGGCACACATCCTTAGTTTTCTCTACTGGGACTAACTTATACTCAATGGGTGGAGGTTCTTATAGTTATTCACTTTGAGAAAGGGGATCACATGATGGTCCGTAGATGAAGGACTCATTGATCTTGGGGTTGTCATCATGAACCAGAGCTGGTATCCTGGTTTCTTGTACTAACGGAGGAATCCTAAAAGTTACAGAGGAGTACCATGGTCAGATGAGAAAATATATATATATATATATATATATACATATAAACAATGTGGATATGACTCAATAATTAAGGTCAAATACTTGATCTTATATGATGTATGAAACATTTATCCCAGCAACAAATGTCTCAGGGTGCTAAGTTGAGAAGTGGGTAATCCAAGTCCTGATGAATGGATACATTTACCGCTCATACCATAACTGGACTCCCTGGCCATAAAGACACTCTTGAGAAAACTTGACACTATTTCCCTAAAACCAACAAAAAACTTCATAGGGAATAATCCAAATGACATACGAAGGGTTGAACCACTCTTGATACCACTTTTTTCACAACTCAAACCACGACACAGGTCGGGTCGTGAAACATTTCTTAAATTAAGCGACACTGTGAAAATTGATTAATGCCCAACCAAATGATAATATTGTTCATATAACATGGAATGAAATAAAGTAAATATTATTTCTCATAAAAATTCCCCAATTATAGGAAAAATATCTTGAAATAAAATTTTATCAAATTACCATCATTTCTAATGATATCAATGAACCTTTTTACATCACTTTGTTTAATGTACCTATGGTTGTTTATTTACAAATTATTATTAAATTTATTAAGATTAATTATATCTATCACAATACATAATTATTCTAAAATTACACATTAATGGGGTCATATTTAATGCCCGAATATTTTTCCAAATATATATATATATATATTTAAAATTTAATATTAGGAATATTTTCAGTTATACAATACTCTAAATTTAACTTGCATTACATGAAATACTGAGTTTATATTTTTAATGGTTCATATGAATAATATAAACTAAATTATAAAAACATATTGTTTACACATGTATATATAAGGAATTTTTCAGTGACCAATTAATTAGAAATGAAAATAAATACTATTTGAAAATAAAATAAATATTTTTATGAAAAACTATTATCCTGTACATAAATGTGTTTTATCATAATAAATTAACCAGATCAATTTTAGTGGAATTATTGAAAGGAATTAATATAAAAAATTTTAAATAAAATTACATAACATCCATCTTCTATGTCTTCTATACATGATATAATAATAAATCTGATTTTACGCTAAAAAACAATATCTTTATAAAAAGTTATTTTTTCACCTTTTACACAATTATTATAAAATAAAATTAATAAAATTTTAGATTTTTTTTTTGAAAAAATGAACTTTATAAATCATTTTTTGAAATTATATTTGAGTAAATCTTAAATAATACTCTGAAGGGATAAATGTTTCTAGGAATCGTTAAAAATACTACTTTTTTTGAAATTTTTTATTTATTTTTAATCTTTTAAAATCAAAAAAATCTTTTAAGATGGTATTAAAATTAAAATAGCATAAATTATACATATTTTAATCTAATTGAGTTCATTAGAATCAATTTAATAATAAATTTTTGAAAAAAATACCATTTAATCCTTATAATCAATTTTCTTTAAAAACTACTTTTTCATCATGTTCGTGGGACTAAATTTCAATTAACCTTTTCCACTTCTGTAAGTGAAATTTTGAAAAAATGATACCATATTTGGAATCAAGGAAATATATATTAACTAATAAGGTAAAATGTTTTTTACCTTAATAAATAGTAAAAATTGTAAAAAGTAATTACCATTATTATGATTAAAATAGGTTTACCATGGGTTAAACTAAAATGATATGAGGTAAAATGACATAAAAACTTGTAAAAAACTCATTTTATTGCCATAGATTATTCTTATAACCATTAATAGAAAATAAGATCCCATTTTGGAGACTTTTGGGTTGTGATAAATGAGGTTACAAATTTTCATTTTCAGAAATTACCAGTGTGGAACTCACCTCATTTATAAAAGCCACCACATATCTTCTTCTATAAAAACAAATAAACCCTATTAGTCTAAAAATTAACTACCTGAATCACTTACTTAATTCCATCCTTTAATCCTATAATACTTATTTTTTTCTGAAATCCTACCTACGAATAATTTTTTTCCAAACCAAAAAATGTTTTCTTAAAAGGAGGTAACGTCCCTAGTAAAGTTTTTTATTTCATTTCTTCCTAAACCTATTACAATTATTATAAAATAATGATGATATAATAACATTATTTTTATAATTAAACCAAAAAATTATTATATAAATGGAATAAGCATAATCATTCTCTTCTTATCTCAATTTGGATACAAATTCATTATCCATGTGTATAGAGGATTGCCACCTTATTAACAGATATTAATTATTTTCCATCACAACGTATCTTGATGTAATATAATGAGGGATTTATTTTTTATATATTGTATTTTTATATTTATTATACATTTATAATTTTAATATAATATCTAACTTCTTACCTCCCAGCCCATTGGAAAATAATAAAGTCGCTCCTGTGTATGGTGAGATACCACCTCGTGAACCGATGTGATGTGTTTTTTATAGGATGATAATAATGATAGATTAAATTAATATATATATTCTATTTTGAATATAATTAAAATTATATAATTATTATATCACATATACCTTCACACGTTCCATGTTGTGTGGGATAGAAAAATGTTATTCCTATGCACGACAGACTACCGCTACACAAAGGGATGTAATTCATTTTTCACTAATTATTTTCATGGAAGGTAATTAAAGAAATTTAATGACATTATGTGATGTATATAACATAAAAATGATTATAAAATGTTAATATATTGTTTAACATTTATTCATTTCATCCACTGAGAAAATGGAAACAACTATGATTCGTACATACGACCTACCATATCAAGGACTGTTTTATTTCATTTTTTATATCTTACTTTTATAGAACTCTTTAAATAAATATATTTTGAATATATATTATATTTATATGATATATAAAATTTTGGATATGATTTAAACATGATCAAATTAATTTGAACTAAAATTAAACATCAAAATATTTAAGAAAAATACTGCGTTAATTACCGAAAACATGATTTTATCCTATATTTATTGAAAATTAGGTAATAAAAGGTCATAAGTATGTCATATATGGTATGATATATATATCATTTTGTATGTGTGTGTTTTTGTTTATATAATGTACTTATAATAAAAATTTATTTTTTATAGAGGAGGTGTTGTCATAGACTCACCATAATAAGACTAAGGAGAGGAAGGATTGATTTCTTTTAAATTTATCTTCACTATGAAAAATAACACTCTCTTGTTTTCAAATGAATTTTGTTTTTTTATTAATAAAATAATTTAGAATCAATAAAAAGAATTAAAATAAACATATATAGATATATTTGTAGTGGTTCGGCTAATAGAAGTCTGTTAGAACACTCCTCTATCACTCTTCTCGATGAGTATGACAATTTTAAAAAAACCAATCCTTTTGTTGGGCAATTCCAATACTTTTACTAGGGACATCATGATTGAGTGAATGTTGTAAAAATTTGGTGAACACATGTGAAATTCAATCCAGACTCTAGAAATTCGTTATAAGAAATAGACTCAAATGTTATTTTATCAGAAACCATTACATTGAAAAATATAATAGAAAGAGTATTTAGTTCTCATCTCATAGATGTATGAAACATAAAAAAAATGATCATTGATAGAAATAATATGAATATTAATTATCTCTATAAGAGTCTTCCAGGAATAGAAAATATTGTAGATAAGTGCATATGATAAATCAAAATTTATTCCTTTTTGGTTACATAGATAAATATATTGTCTTTTTTGAATCACTGAGAAAATAATACTCTATATCCCTTGAATTATCTTTTCAACTTCACTTCTCATAGACAATTATGTGCTCAAAAACCTTCACACACAATTACATTATTCTCGAAATAAACGAAATTCTTTTTATATATACACATGTTACATTATCTATTGAACGTTGGGATCAGTGACATGTCTTTCAACTTGAATTCTTTAGAAATATTACAAAAAATTAATATATCATGATTTGTCTTATGTCTTGGTTCTTGGCTCTTAAGATATTTAATTTTGTCATAAATAGGACATTTATAATTTATTAATTGTATAGAAGCATTAAAAAAATCACTCGAGGGCTTCAAAGGAAATGAATACTAACTAGCTGTATAACATAACCAATTTACCGAATTGAAACCATATATCCAAAATTCTAATCAATATCCATAGAGATGATTTGAAGATCTTAATCCATGTATTTTATTTTTCTTCTCATATGAAAATAACGTCACATAAGCATTTCATTCATACATATGAATTTTACATAGCCTATTCAAATGATGTAGCCATTTTTTTCACTTCGTCGATTCACTAAAATTTAAATAGAAGATTGGATCGATGTTGATTATTTTTTAATATATGAAATCGAAATATCTAATTTCTTCACATAAATAATTTATGTATCCAATTACTCATTTGGGTGATTTTTTATGTATCTATGTAATCCAAATAACCACTTTACATACACAAATGATCATGTAGGTAATTGATTACATAGGAGATATTATTAACGTAGGAAATTTCCATATAGATGATTTCAAAATGTAACCCATTGAATGAAAATATTAACATTGAGTTATGAAAAAATAACATGAAAAAATAACTTAGATAAAATGGTCATCTGCAAAGAATAAATGTTATTAGAGATCATACAAACATAAAGAAAATGGATTATGTTGGATCAACATCAGTTTTCCAAGAATATCAACCATACAGATGGTAAAAACCCAATAAATATCATAGAACATTTTAAAACAAAATTTTCTTCCTTTTGTATGGTCTAATATTTATCCCCTTTTTATTTCATAAAAAATAATGGTCGTTATTAAAAAAACACATTATATTATAGCACATGTAGTTATGAATAATGTAAATATAGTTCAAAAAATTAATATGGACTTATGAAAATAAGGGAATTCATTAACTTAAATAAGGTGATAAATAACATCAAATGAAAATATTTTATAAAAATTACATCAGTAAAAATAATAAATCATTACATTATTTAACTAGAACTACAAATATGCATTTATATAAGAATTTAAAATTAACAGTCACGAAACTCCTTCTGGTCTTAGTAGACTTTCTTTTGAGGATGGATTGGAGTTAGAAGATAAATAATGTGAGGATGTGGATAGTGTTGGCACAGACAATACTAATGGCACTAAAGAATCAACAAAAAATTCTCTTCCTATCTTTTAATAAGAATAAGATGGATTAGTACTAAGAGTTATTCTATTTCCCATATGATAAAAGGAATCATCACATATATTGATCATCAAAACAACATCATACTAAAAAATCAATAATAAAAAGATATGGATGTTTATACATTTGAGAATATGATGTTATTCAATTATTGATAAGAATCTTAACATGTTATACTATCCTTGAGAGAGACATGCATACTCATTGGTAGTAGGAGTGGGATACGAAGGGGGAATGTTTCTTTTTAATATACCATATTAAATATCAAAATAAAAACTATCCATAAATAGATTCATATATTTCATCATGTCTATTAGCATACCAGTCAGATATTGCACATTATGATCTGTTCTATTCAAATTTTACTAACATATTCTGAATAAATTATTTAATTTAAATGATATAAGACAAAATAAATGAAGAAATAACAACTGGGTAGGGATAAATCTATCTTAAAATGATAGTATTTTGTATAAAACCAACTCTCTACCTATAACTGGAACTAACTAATCTAGATATTCTTTTGAGGATTCTTTGGAAGATGAAACTGATTCTTAATTTGGTTCAAAATATTATTTTATCACAACACATAGAACTAAAATCCTTGAATCATGTAACATAATATTTTATAGAATTATATGATTGTTTTTTAAATATGGTGAAGGATGCATGAGATTTTATCTCTTACATTCTTTGGAAAATTAATATTTTCTTTAACTAAATCTCCAAAATAATTTTCAAGATATAACACATGGCCATTCATGAATTTGTCTATGTTAATAGTAATATTATTAATAGAATATTAAGTATGTTGAAATTGAAAAAAATATAATTTTTCATCTAATCTTATAATACTAGAGAGAGTATATCATTTTGGAGACACTAAATCTAAGAAGAAAGAATTATTAAATTAGACCCTATCTGATCGACTCCATTATGAGAAACTAGACAATTTGGAATTTTTGAAGTATTCACAGTAGATGGATGGAACATCCTTGTAAATTATAATTGACTTAACATAACACCTTTCAATGTTTTTAAATACATTTTCACATAATCTCAAAAAACAAAATAGTTTCATTAATAACTTCTTGCGATAAAAAATATTACATGGATGAATAATCCTGAGACACATCCTTTTTAGATGAAAACAAAGAACAATGCTCACCAGACCCAACCTTTTTTGTGAAAACATATTTTTAAAAACTTTTCAAGGATTTTATTTCCTCATGTTTCCTATAAATTATAGTAGAACTTGCCTAATGGGTATGTGGAGCTATTCGAAGACAATTGATCATAGATGATTGGTCATACACCATACCAAAAAACTTATTAAAATACAACTTAGATATAGAGGTAACTTTATGTTCTCTAGTATCATCTTTGGAAGAACATATTTCCATTTTCAAACCATAAAAATATTCCCTTATCATGTCAATATCCATCATTAATTCATTATAAACACATAACATTAAATGATTTATAAACTCTTGCTAACTGATGTTCCTAATTCATGATTGGATGAGGGTGATGATGGTATCTATTGTGTATGGGGTTTCATTTTAGATACCATAACCACATCAACATATCATCTTATCTCTAAGGTGATCTAGGTATAATTGTAAAATTTTATTCATGAACTCCCACTAAATCAAGATTTATCTAATCTTTAGAGATCAGATGATCAATATTAGTAGGTCTAACTATAGAAAAATGACAATTTGTCTTAAAAACATTCTCAACATGATAAGCTTCTTAAACTGATTCAACCACTTCATTGGAATCTTGATTCAAAGTAGCTACATTATCCGGAATCTAAACAGTCTAAACAACTATAAGAATGATAATAGATATTGAAGACATGATTCTTACTTATTTTTTCTCCACTATTCCCCTAATATGTACAATCTCAATAGGTTCATTCCATCACTATTTTGTAAGGACTGAGCTGACTCCCACCGAGTTATACACTCTCGACCACCTTTATTCAATGATTATAAAGTAGAATCCCAGAAATATCTTATCAAATTCAAGACAACGAATGATACATTATTACTTTTATGACATTTCACCGTGTATCACAGAAATATCTTATCCTAGAAATATCTTATCGCATGATCCAAATTATTCCACTTTGAAAAATAAACATCATATTGTTAATCAATAAATTCATAAAATATATATCATGAGAAATAACTTTCTCCATTTATAATTATATTGTTGTTATACATGTTTGTAAAAACTGACATATTAATTTTTATTTAGTAGGAAACTATTTCACTAAATTCTTTTAAAATATAGAGGTTCGATCAAATGTTGATGAAATTTTTTGGTCCTACTGAGCTTATTTCAACAAGAAAATGACTAAAAGAAAACTCACCCTCATAGGGAAAATGAAATATATCAACCATATCAATAAAAAATACTACCATAGTCTGTCCATTAACATTCAATGAGATGAAATTATGTGCTTTATTGAACTAAATTCCAAATTCATCAAAAACTAATTAACTTATTCCTAAAAATGAAAACCCAACTTCTTCTCATCAAACATAAAACTGAAGTGGTTTATTTAACAATATTTTAGTTGTCTTTAACCATTACAAATATATGGCATTTCTCACATTAAATTTTCTTCCATTTCCATTTAATTTATTAGATGAAACCAAGATTTCATCATAAACATGGTTTTAAATTCCAATTTAAACCATTTTTATTGTAGGCTGAATAATGATTTATATAGTTATAGAATATGATTTGTATTTAAAGATAGGTTACATGTGTAAATGGAAAAATGGTTGAGAGTCGATTTTATAATTAGTCACATACTAGAATCCTAATTTTCTTATGTACCCACTTTTCGTTTAGGGTATCTTTGGACTAATAAATAGGTAACATAAATGACAAATAAAATAAAAAAAGAAAATTTAGATTTTCACTATTTAAATTAAGAGATAATAGGAATATTAACAATTTCAATTTAACATTAAACAAAACAAAACAACAGACCATTCAATTTTACTTCCAAAAAAATAATGAATATAAATTCATTGAAATAGGATTAAAAAAACTCATTAAAATTATTTTGAAAAAATAAAATCCATTCATTTTTAATAAAATAAATACACTTATATTCAAGGGGTTGCTTAAAAAATATCTTGTAATTTATTTTATTATGAGATTAATTTAATATTAATATCCCCATTTTTGTTTTCATCTATTTGAAAATTTTTCTTTATGTCTTGATGTGTTTTTGTTGAAGGGTTTATCAGATTCATAAAAATTTTGATACTACTAGTGTTATCACTTATAATTGAGAACTAATTAAAAATGATTCCAAATCCAATTATGGTGTGTTTCACCAGCAACAGTATTGATAAAAACTACTACAATCAATTTATCTTTCTTCAATCGTAGATAATACAACATAATGTATCTTTTTACTAGACAAGGATACTAGTTTTTACATAAAAATGGAAATTTCAAGATGTAATATTTATATCTGTTCCATAATCATGAAATTTGGCATATGAATATGATAATAAATTAAAATCAAATTTTTTTTTGAAACATTATCGAAAGAGGAAGTGTTAATTTCAAAAAAATTAAAATTTGTTTGGTATCATATAATGTGATTCATTAAAATTGGCTTTAAGTCAAGCACATAGACATACAAAAAACATAATATCTGGTCCACTAAAATTGAAATACAAAAAATATCAATTATTACTCTATAAATTCTATTGTAATAATGTTTCATATCTACATATAAGTTATTGTTTTTCATTATAACTCATAGTGGTATGATATAATTTACCACTTTCTAGTCAATACATTTTATTCAAGTAAAATATGATTTTTCTTTGATTTAACACATTTAAAATTACTTTTGATAAATATGATATCTTAAAAAACTTAACTCACCCATAATGATCATTTAAAATTACTTATTCATTATTTTTTATAATTATTATACAATTATATATTTGTAGGACCAAAATTACATCATCAACATGTATTTTCATTAACAAGATATATAAGGATGGGGTTTTACAAAATGAAGTATGATATTTTGACCTAATTAAAACCCATTTCATAAATTAAAAGAACATTAATGATCATACAGATATCTAGGTTCTTTTTTTGGACAATATACTTCATTAGTATGTTTAAAAACAGAATTTTGAAAATAATGATCTTAGAAACTATATGGTTGTTCAAAAAAAACATCCTCAATTTGAAATCCATTTGGAAAATTAATTTTTACACCTATATGATATAATTTAAAATACATATATGATGAATAATATAGATTATTCCTAATGAATTTCAATATAGCTACTGGTAAAAGTTTTTCTTCCAGTATATACCATCTTCATCATTATAACCTTTAGTTAAAAATCAAGATTTATATCAAGTTATTACAACAATATCTTATTTATTATATATAAAACCCCATTTATTCCTATAATATGATACTCATAGGGTCTATAAACTAATATACATACCATTTTCCTCTTGGACCAGTAAAAATCTTCTCAGATTGCTACAACCTGACATTCATTTAATAAGGTTTCTTCTATAGACTTAGGTTATAACTAAGATAAAATTTCATAAAATCCACAAGGCTTACAAAAAAATTATATAACTAATTAATTATTCTCGAATTCTTATATTGGTCTCTATAGAATGGTTCATAAAGGTTTAATTTTATCAATTTAACACCCAATCAGGTTCACTAGCATCACACCATTTAGAATTTGGTTCTACAAAATCAAATTCTAATTCGTCATCATTTTTTGTATGAAAACAAGTTTTAGAACTCATTTTATCAAAAGAAACACATAGTACATCAGTTTGGGTAACTTTTTTATTAAAGGATCACATTCATTGAATTTCACATGAGTTGATTCTTTAATGATCTTTGATTATTTGTTGAAAACACTATATGATTTTGAAGTAGAAGAAAATACAATAACTATTTGTTCACCAGATTTTGGATAAAACTAACAAGAATACACTTGGTGATTGTAGAATAAACCATACATCTAAAAGATTAGATTATCCCACATTTGGATTTCTATTCTTCCATAGCTCGTAAGGTGTTTTATTTAAAAATAGGATTAATTAGAACTCTGTTTATAACATAAGATGATGTATTCCCAACTTTTGTTGAAAAATGTGTAAGCATGGTATATTAACATAACATTATACTAAAAATTTCATTAAATGATCTATTTATAATTTTCAACACACTATTATATTAATGATATTTGGGGGTAGATATTTTAATATTAATACAATGTTATAAATAATTGTTTTTTACACGTGTTTTTAAAATTCTCCCACATGGTCACTTATTAAAGGAATAATTTTTGCATCATTATCTTTTTTAAAACTATTTAAAGAAACATTTTAAAACATAACATGAATTAATTTTAACACCTAAAAAATAAAACCCCAATGAATCTAGAATAATAATCAACTAAAACATTAAAAAAATATTTTACTCTTCAATTTTCAACTCTTGATAAACCACAAAAAATTCATATGAATCAGTTCATAGGTTCTAGAATTAGAAACCTCTTTATATGGATTAAAATATGCCTTGTTTGACATTCCAATTTGAAATTCATCAAATAAATTCTTTACATTTAATTTAAGTTGAGGTAAATATGAAACTAAATTCCTTTTTGAAATTTTTTCATAGAATAATCTTTAGAATGTCCTAATATTTTATTACATATGAATGATTTAGTTATTTAGTAATTTAAACACATTAACTTCTATCATCTAAATGAATTAAGATCTATACTACCAATATTATTTATTCAATGTAGCTTGATCTTAAAAATTTAATATTTAAAAATATATCTTTTAATATTTGAAAAAAACATTTTCTTTAACCTCAATGTTTAGAGAAACATATGAAACATTTCATTAAACTTTCCATATTGAGAGCCATGTTGATAAGGAAAGAGGTTCAAATTACTAACAGATCAAACCCACATAAACATTCCTTTAGTAGTTTCCCCAAAACTGACATGACCTCCATCTATCATTGATAAATAGTGAAAATTAGAGAAATAAACACTAAAATTTCCTAAAAATATACTTTCCATATACCATATTTAATTGGTGGCCTCAAACCACTGTATCCAAAATATATGTTCAATAATAGATTTTTTACCCATATTTTCTTATGTATATAATGGTTAGAAATAAATTATTTGGGAACTCAAACCACTTTGTGCTTTCTAAATCCTTCAAAAATTAATTTTAAAAATATTTCCATGATAAAGTAATTTCAAACTCTCGAATACTGTGGGATTTTCAAATTTTAATCAATTACATAGTGTCCTAACTCACTAGAATAAAAAATAATAATTTCGTAAGATTTATATTTTTTCAACTGGGAAGAAAATAATTATTGTAAAACTTTTATTTTCCACCTTAACTTTCAATTAAACAATTTTATAATTAATATTTTGATTTAAATTCATTTTTTGTTTTGTAAATATACGATCATCATCTTTAAAATCAGGAATTTATTTTTGTAATTTATCACTTTTTTCTCCATATTAAATACATGATATAACAAAATTTCATAGTTTGGTTTTTAAAAATAAAATTTGTTTAGTTAAGTCCCCGTTTTTTAATCATGTCAATATTAGAAGTATTAATTATTTTTCCCCCATTTTATGTATTCATACAAAACATTTAACAAGGAACAATTGTTATAAAATTACAAAAATAAGAACATTCCACTTTTTTGTTCATCTTCATGTTCAGAATAGTAGAAATAATTTACATATACCATTTTCCAATAAAGATATGCTTTATTTCACAAAATAACTTTCATCTTATGTTACTAAATATGTAACATCACTACAGTATTTTAAATCAATCTCTATTTCAATTATGGAATTATTATATTTATTCTTATATAAAGCATTATTAAATTATTTATCTTATGCACTTTTTCTCAACATGAAGATGAAAACAATTAGGAATGATATATCCAAAATTCTTACACTCATAACATATTAATTCCTTATAATTTCCATTTGAATTATAATATTTATTCAATGGTTTCATAAATACTATTCCATATTTATATAAATATTTAATTTTACTTGAAATTGAAGAAATATTGCTATCTAATTATAATTACATGAACCCTTTTTATTAGATTTCTTATCTATTTAAAATTCTTTACACTTATTTTCATCCCCTAATTTTGAGAAATATTAAAAAGAATTATTATTCTTATCTATCCTACAATATCTATCTATATCTTCTATCACCTAATAATACATCATCATAGTACTAATGACATCATTTTTTAACATTAGACCATTGTTGATTGTCTTATAGAAACCACAATACCTCTCTACCTTGCTGGTGGTATCCAAAGTACCTTAAAATCCTTTTATAGTTTATTAAAAGGTGAAAATAATGTAGCAACATTATATACTATTTTATTAAGTATTTCATTCAACTATGTGATACACTCACCATCCATTATTCTACAAGATTCACACATTAATTTGTTAGTATTATTTATGATAGACCAAATGTTATACATTTCTTCATAAGAAACTAAAATTTGAGTTAATATTTCATAAGTTGTTTGATATTTAAAAACCCTATCAAACACATCCAGTATTAATAAATGTTTTATATAATTAAATTATTTATAATTTAAATCAAAGTTTTCTTCATCTTTATCATCTCATTTTTTCGGTTCTCTCTTTGAAATTTCTCAAGGCTCCATATCTTTGATATAACCTTTAAACCAAGGTTCTTTAGATATATAATCATGCATGCCTTACATTATCCATGACTATAACCATTATAATAACGTTATATGACCAATGAAATTAATTAATTTTTTTCCATCATATCATTGATTATTGAAGTGATCCTTACATGTCATCTATTTCTTGATGAAAAGTCAAGAATCGATCCTTTTGATACAAAATGATTTCAGAGACTAAGGTAAAATGACTCTAGAGGTGGGTGAATTGTGTACATTTCAAATTTTTTCACTAAAAAAAATATTTATCTCTTGTCCAAAATATAATTCAATTATATTATTAATGAAAACATGTATAAAAAATAAAGGCATAAAAATATTTACAGTTAGTGATATTTATTTTTGATTGGGGAATATAAGTCCCCTATTACACTCCCCCGCTACTCTTTTATATGAATATGATGGTTTTTACTAGAATATTCCTTTTATTAGGGGTTTCCATTCCTTTTCCAATAGACTTCATGATTGAGTGCCAGCAATTGAAAATTATTAAATTCAATCGATCTTTCAACTGGGATCTATAAATGCTAGATTATAAACAATATTCAAAGGTTATTTTAACAGGAACCATTAAAATTAATTATTAAATAGATAGATTTCCCATTTTTTAGTACAAATCATTGGGATATAGCTAACAAAAACTACCAATGAGGGAATTAATATGAATTTTAAGAAACATAAATATAGTCATCCAAATTTCACAATGATTTTTGATATGTATAGTGGATAAATAAAAATATTTATTTTATTTTTTACATAGAAAAATGAGTGTAATTTTCAAGTGTTTAAGATAAATTATTTTAATATATTATATTAGCTTATGCACATCACATTATCATGCATAAATCTATGATCTCACACCCACACACATAATCAATTTTTTATTAAAATGCATGCAATTCTTCTTAATTAAACACAATAAAAATAATCATTTGAAAATCAGAATTAATAACATGTTATTCATATTTAATTATTTAAAAATATTTAAAAAAAAATAAAATATATAATACTTTTTAATGTATCTCGGTAATTTTATCTTATTATATTATATTTTGGTTTAAGTAGTAAATAAATAAATTATAGAATTTATATCATCATTAAAAATATAACTTCAGTGCTTCTATGGTAATAAATACCAACTAGCTGAATGGCATAGATAATTTATAGAATTGAATCCAGATAACCAAATTAATGATCCTGAAAAAATAAACTATTTGGAATATGTTAATCCATATTGTGAATTTTTTATCAAGAATCCAAATTGCATCAAAAATCTGTTTCATTCATATCGCTGAATTTGACGAAGCAAATTGTAATGATATAGCCATTGTCTTCACAAAGCTGATTTACCAACGATAAAGTATATGATTGGAGTGATGTAGATAATTATATAAAAAAGATTCGTGTAACTGATTTCCTCAAACAACTAATGTACATATCTGATTACTCACATCGATTATTTATCACATATCCGACTACTCAATATAATAATTTCACATTTCTGAATGTTATTGTGGGGGATTCATTGTGTAGATGATATTATTGATATTATAAATTTACACATAGTAAATTTCAAAATATAGCCAACTAATATATCCATTTATTTTATTTAGTTTATTTATTTATGTATAAAAATTTCATCACATAACAAAAAACAATGCTTAGCTGAATTTCAAGACTGTAGGTAGTTTTTTTTTTCTAAAATGTTCATAATCCTTAAATATCATAAAACGAGAATTCCAAAAAAAAAATGATAAGAACACATATAAATAAATATCATTAAAAAATGATGGTGGTTACATGAGGCCATCAAAATATAAAGTACCTATAATAAATATGAAATTTCATAATATAATGGATTTTCATTTCACATTTTATGTATGTGGGATACATGAAATATGCACCACTTGATCTTTTTGTATCGCGTATATACTTCCCATGAATTTATTTTATGATGCCTCTCATGAATATTAATAGGTTATATGTATCAAATTTATGATCTATATTTTATGGGGTTTATGATTTAAAAAATACCAAGTAGTGTGGATTTTTTTCCAAATTGTTTTTGATATATATGTTATGATATGCACCTATATATATTTATGAGTAACATATACATAAATTTTGATATGTAATATCATGAATTTATTTATTCTCAGGTTATTTTAAAATTTATTTATTTATATTATTTTTTGGGCATATGATTAATTATTACAAAAGTTGTGAGGGTTTTATGATACAATCTCATCAATTATCATGATTGTTTATCCGTAAACAGCCAATGATGAGTTATTATTATCCATCCCTAAAGAAACAACTGAATGTTCATCTACTATGTTTATTTCATAATAATATATGTTTTCAATTCATTTTCCAATCTCAAAATATTAAAGAGACCAAAATAAATGTTTAATGAAATATCATGTTTATTACACATTTTAATCGAAAACCCTTATTATTCCATATCCATGTTGTCTAAAAATTTTCTAATTTTTTTAATATTACCCAAAGTGTTAGCTAAAAATATTGTTTTCCATTTTTAAATTTTTAAACAATGTTTTAAAAAGGAATGTTCATGTTATTTTTTGAGGAAGGTCCATCTAGATTTTTACAAACAATGTGAAAAAAATATTTTTTAACATGTACAACATCAATATTATTTCCACCATCAAACCCATTATTTTATATAAATATTAATTTATAATTTTTGGGTGGGTATTTTCAATGTAAAGGTTTTTTAAAAAAATTAATATTTTTAAACAAAAAATTTTCAATTTAGAAAATATAATTTCATCAAGAAATGTTTTAAATGATTTATAAATCATTATTTATAAGTTTAAAAGGTTATATTCAGTGAAATATATTTTTAAAAGGTTTTACATTTTTTTAGATTCTTTTTTTAAAATTGGAAATTTTATTTTCCTTATGAAACAGTTCGAATTATCTTAAAACATTCCTTTGTTAAAGATATTTTCAATAAAAATTATTTTAAATTTTATATTAGTTTTAAAAATTTTTCTTCAAGGTAGAGAAAATATTTTACTCATGAAATGATACTTGAAATATTTAAAAATTATTTTAATCCATTGGGACATCATTTGATGTAATGTATGATTTAAAGGGGATATGATACAAGGATGCCATTATTATACATTCTTCAAACAATTTATATTTATAATTACAAGATTTTCATAAAATCCATTTCTATTCTAGAGGATATAACAATATAAAATTATAATAAAACATACTTATTTTTTCAAGTATTATTATATAATGAATTTATAGAATGATTATGAAACCTGTTTCTATTCCCCAGGTTTTCTTATGATGAAATGTTTAGGAAAACCATATCTTTTCTAGGATTCTAATATGATGAATTTTTCTTGAAGGTGATTTCTTTTGGTGGGTTTTTATATGATGAATGTTTAATGATATTATGGAACATGAATATACAATATTTAATATGTCAAATGTGGGACCAATATCTCCCTCCAATGCATTGGGTAATGAGTGATATCTCATAAGATAAATAAGAATGGAATGGGGAGTGAACCTAGTTCAATATGGGACATTTTTCCATATAGTATTATTGAGAGTTATCCTTGACTACTATGATGGTTTAGAATATAAACCCATTCCACTATGATAGCCTTGGAAGTGAGCCTTTAATACAGTGTAAATTATTTTATATGCTTGTGTGTCTTCAAAAATTCCATGTCTGATGTCCATTTTATGAATTATTAGTTAATGTTCTTTTATTATATTACGATTAATATGTTATGAAAAGAAATTATTTGGGAAATGGATGGTGATTATTATATATGATATATAGGGTATTGTTTTCAATAGTTATGTTCAAGTAGGCATACCATTTTCCTTGTGATATGTTAATATCTCCTTAGATTAGTCTTATTAAGCATCTGAGATCACCCTTCCTTCTGTTATAATTCCATAGATTATGATGAATGGTATTATTTATGATATATATAATAAGAGTGTTATTTAAGAAGAAAATTGTGGGAGATGATGCGTGTCACTTATAGAGCAGCTGATTATGTGTCAGTGTTTTTAAGGAACTATACAATTATAATTGTTAGGCATGTATTTATTTAATGTATTTAATATTTAATGAATAATATATAATTTATATGTATAATAAGTTTGGTACATTAATGTTTTCTATTTATTAACTATACCATGAATGTTTTATTCTTCGTTTACTTTTAATTCATGGGTTAAACTTATCCAATTAAAGTTATTTCCATCATTTCTCTTTTGACTCGTGTTTTACACCAAACATAAGAGTTTTATTGTTACTAAACGTTCATTCATGGAGTTATTATCATTATCATTGTCTTATTTTTTATAATCCATGTACATTCATCCATATGATAGTATTTTGTGGCATTATCTCACTTTTTCTAGGTGATATCCATTCTTACCACATCAACCCTTTGAAAAATATTTCTCACTTATTCAGTTATATTATTTTTAAAACAATCACCTTATTTTCCTAGAATATTTATGTTCATGTTATCATTATTTTATAAAGTGTAATGGTATTTTTTTACCATATATTATTATTGCAATATATATAATTATTGAAATGTTTATAATGTATGGCTTGACCATATTCTATCTTTGCCAGGATGGGTTTTTATTATGTTATCCATTTTATTTACATGAAGTAGCGTATTGATAGTATTTATGATTATTGAATTACAATATATGTTTATTATTTATTTCCATTTTGAATATTTTAATATATAGATAATAATTTTATTATTAATAAAGATGTTTCTTTGGGAATGATATAAAAAGATTTGTTTACTATTATGGTGAATTAATTATCATAATTAGGTGATGGGTGGACCTATAATTATATATCCCATTGATGCATAAATATTCTTGTTGAGACAAAGATATTTGGGTATTTGTGTATACTTCTACCCATAAGGTTATAGTGTCTATGAATAAGGCCAAGAGAACATGTTTTTGATGTTCAAAATTTTAAATTCCATTAGAATGAGATCATTAATTAATGATATACATGATTTCATTTATTTTCATGTATATAAAATAATCTCAATTCCAATTTATTATTGATTTATTCATATTATCTATTCCTTTCATATTATGCATGCCATGCTTCTATTTGTGATATATTTAGTTATGTGATTCCCTTAATAAGAATTTCATATCTATCATTTATTTTGTTTTCATTCTAAATTTTATGAATATAAGTAATACATGTGGTTTGTTTTAAAGGATAGAACAAGTGGAATTATTCATGGAAGATAGTAAAGACTCACTATGGATTAACTATTTTGAAATATAGAGGAAAAATAGCCATTTTTTGGGAGAGAAATAATTTTTGTTAATTTATGTTTTCTGTTAATTTTATAAATCTATAATCCTAAATTGTATAGGGAAAGTATTTAATATAATATTTTCAATAAGTTATGTAATTATGGTAAATTTAGGTCAGGTAATTTGTAGTTGGTATTGATGATATCACTTAAATCATTTATTTATGGAACTGGATCTAGTATTTTGGAAATGGGGCGTTAGAGTCCGTAACTGCTTATATGAAATTTTACCATATAAGTACCTGGAAGAATTATAATGATCTATATGAACTTACATATGTATTTTCTATTGTGGATAGGTAATTTGGATCTATATTGATATTCTTTCAGATAATGACGATGTATTCCCTTAATGTATAGTACATGAGTTTACACTAGTAGGTCAATGAGAAAAACGGTTTGTGACACCCTGGGATTTATAAAAAATATATACATATAGAGGTAATCTTTTTGAAATTTTTTAAACATAATACCAAGTTTATCTTGAAATACACACAACACTGAGTTTAGATTTTGTTATATAAAACATGATGTTTAAATGAAACGTGGCATACTATTAAAACGTTATTATTTAATATTATTTTTAACAACGATATGTAAAAATAAAATATATGAATAAGAATAACTAAATAATGAAAATATATGATGAATAATTAGGTGAAAAAGTAATTAAAAATTAAAAAATAAATATTTGAAAATAAAGTAAATCTTTTTCTGAAAATCTATTTTTATTCAAAGAAACACATTTTTGTTAATAAAATAAATAATTCACTTATGGTTAATGTTTTTAATGAAATTTATATACCACATATTCAATGAATTTTTTTAATATTCATGTTATATTATTTTATAATAGATATATGTATAAATCCAATTTTTCTCTTCAAATTTTTATTTTTCTTAAAAATAGTTATTTTATTTTTTTGACTACATATTTTAATATCAGATCCTTCCAAATTTGTAAATTATATTTGAAAAAATAAAATTAATTTTTGAAAATATAATCTCAAAATTATGTTTGGGTGATGTTTTGGGAATTTCATGAGAAGATTAATTTTTCAAAGAATTGTTAAAATAATGGATTTTATGAAGAGATTTCATTTATATTGAAGCATTTAAGAACATCAAAATTGTTATAATATTTTTTTTAAGAGTAATATTATTAAAATTATATTTTTTTATTCCTTTTTATTTTAATGAAATTAAATTAATATTTAATAATAATATAATACACTTTTTACCTTTTGAACATTTTCTCTTTGAAAAATGATTTTCTCATCCCAATTGCATGTTTAATTTTAAATTAATTTTATTCAAGTTGTATGAATGAAATTTCCTAAAAAATAATTCTATACTTTAGTACTCGTAATTTATTTTTTCTGTAAATTTTACATTAAATATTTACCATTAATAAAATTATAATAAGAAAAAATTAATTACTTTTTTTATGATAAAAATAGGGTTATGTGAGGTTAAATAGAAAAGATAAGGGTAAAAATTATCCAAAAAATTGTCCAACGCTACTTTTCAGAACATAGTTCAGGCTTATATATTATATTATTGATAATTAACCATTTTAGATCTTTTTATAATGCGAAGAATGTGGTTACACCATTTTCCTTTCAGAAATTACAAGTGTTCCACTCAACTCATTTATAAAAGGACACTCACTCTCATCTCCTCCTCACACTTCCAAAACCAATGGGTTTAGATAAACCCTTCTCAAGTAACTTCCTTAATTACCTATTATAATCCAAGAATACTTATTTTTTATATAAATTCAACCTATGAATCTTTTTGGTTCAAAAAAAACCTTATCAGAGGGAGAAGTAACGTCCTTAACCAAGAATTATATTTTGTCTCTTCCACCACCTCATTCAATTCTAATAAAAACTTGCAAAGATAATAAAATAATTATCTTGTATATAATGATATGTTATTGTGATAGTTGAATAAATTAAATACTTATCCTATTCTCTTACATGGTATATGAAACCATCCTTCATGTGTATAGTGGACTACAACCTCATGAACTGATGTTATTCATTTCCCATCAGCACCCCTCACAGACAGATATAATGATATATATATTTATTATATATGATATTTATAATACTATTATCAATCATTAATTATAATATCACATACTCTTTGATACCACTAAACCCATTGTCAAAATAATAATGTCTCTTATTTGTATAACAGACTACCGATCGCGACGTGTTTTTCATTTCTGATTTACATGGATGATAGTAACGATATATTAAATGAATATACATTTGAAATTTTAAAACTAATTATACATATGAAATTTATTATATCACATATACTTTCTTACTTTTCATTATATGGGGGATAAAATGACATCATTTTTGTTTGTGTAAGACTTTAACCTCATGAAGATACATGATTTATTCTTCACATAAGTTTTACATTGAAGTTAATGAGGTAATGTATAAATTAAAATAATTGAAATATATGAAATAACAATTATTATGGAATGTCAAGAATATACAATAAATATATATGACATTTATTTCGTTGTTATTATTATCGATATAATTTAACCATTATCAAATTAGGCGGACAAAAAATTAAAAATTAAAAAATGAAAGAAAAAATAAGTTAATAATCGAAATGTGACATTAAAATGATATTGTTCATAAAAAGGTAATAAATTTTCTTTATAAAATAATATATGGTATGATATATATAATTATGTTGAATTAATAAATTTAAATTTTTTATATTTTTAATAAAGTATGTTTAAATTTGTATGAATAAATTTGAGGCTAATGTTAAGGGATTTCCGTCTCAATTTTTAACTTCTATAAGACACATGCTATATTCATAGCCTATTACATTTATATGGTGTATATACTTAGCATGAGTTTATTTTATGATTATTTTCCTCAAAAATTATTTTTATTTATATATACATTTTAGGATCACTCTTTTATATGGTTTATGTTTCAAAACATACAAAATCAGAATTGAATTTGTGACTCAATTTTCCTTCCACGAGACATATTTCCACTACCCCGACACCTCTAGCCCAAATTCATAGGTTATTTTATTACAGCGGAAAAGTTACACATGATAAAATCTAAAAGGATCGATCAGTTTATTATTATCGAAAAATTGGATATATATATATATATATATATGGTTCCCTTATTATATTGGTAATTAAACATAGGACATAATAATTGAAAGTAAACTTCTTCTTTGACACTTATGCATCAATTTAATTTTCATTACCTAAGAAATGATAAAAATAAAATCTTGTGCTCAAAGGATCATTAAGGGTTCCATAAATATAAAATAATTTATGAAAAGTCAATAAGGACACCTCATTATAGCAAGGTAAACAACAGAAAAACATTTTCTAACAATAAACAGAAAATGAAAATGCAGTAATAGATTTTATCATAGTGAAAATATCTTGGACAATAATAATAGAATAATTAATAAATAAAATGATTAATTATTTAAAATAATGCATCAAGACCATGAACCACTACTGTCAAGACCTTTCATATTATTTTTTAAGTCTATGGGTATAAACCAATCTTATTCTACTTCGAAACAAACGTGAATGGTTTGTTGCCAATAGTTTTGTCTCATAAGACCTATCGGTTCATCGATGGGCTATATAATTTTATGCACCACCCATAAATGGAAGTAAAAAATAATTATTTATACACTTATTTATTTAAATAGTAATACTCCTTTTCAAATTATCCACATTGTGTAGAGGATACCGAGTCATCACTATTTCCCTAGATAAAACAATATTCAAAATAAACACCGTATTTAAAAATGGTATATGGAGAAGACTATAATCATATCAATGATATAATAATTATGGGTATTTAATTAAATATTCAATTAATGTGTATAATATAATTGGGTAAATATATATATACCACACCAATGAAATTAGTGGTGCATAAGGAATATCTCACTAAAATAGAACTGACACGAGAAACCCCTTATATTATGCGCAAAAGTTTTCTTCCCTTATACATAATGTCATGGATAATAAAATTGTATTCATTATTTAATTAATTAATATAATTTAATAAATTAACATTATTTATTATAATTTTATTAATTTTATGGATAACCTTTTGGTGAGTTATAAGAATCAATTTCATCTTTCTATGACTGTTGGTTTTCATTGGTTTTCATGATCGTTTAACTTATATATATTTATAGAAGTTAATAAATTGGTTCAAAAACATTTTATAATATGTAATATTTAATAAAATTCTTATTTAACAATAATAATGTTTTTATGACCACACATGAAGTTGGTAATGTAAAATTATAACTCATATTACATGATTGTTGTAAATAGAAATATCCCAAATGGTGTTTTATGTTTTAGAATATGAGGGAGAGGATAAGGGGTTTAACGATTGATATTACATTAACATAATAAAATTATATCATATATATATATAATATATTTCAGTCATTATGAATATTTTGATAAAGGAGTTAAGGATATGATTAGAAAATAAAAAAAATTAAAAGAAATTAAAAGAAAATGATAGATGATTTTTTCTCTTGTAAATCGTCTCCCTGAGAACCTCATTAAGAAACATGGGATTGGTTAGTTTGTGAGACTAGAATGAATAAGAAATTTAAAAGTGGTTGGGGAGAGTAATTGGGAAATATATAATAAATATCTAGTTTTCTTAATGTGTGGGGAGATAGAGGGGGTGATGGGTCGTATTTATAGTGAAGGGAGTGGGGTTTTTTGATTATTTTATACAATTGTATATTATATATCTCAACAATATCAATAGTGATGATTCACGAGGACAATTATAGTTGTTAGTGAATTTGTGTTCAAAATAACTATTCTTACATTATCCATACATCATTCATGACTCAATAATTCAAGTATTCAGCTAATACAGTTAATTACCATATTACATTATTCACCAAAAATTCAAATATTTTAGAAAAATACAAAAAAAATCACCACAAATTTTTTTCAATATTTATAATTCAAAAATAGACTCCATTTTTAGAAAAAAGTTCTAAATATCATATATTTAATTTTAATTAAAATAATCATGTATTCCAAAAACATTTATTTTAAAATTACAACCAAAATCACTAAACATTAAAAAATTGATTAGGATCTCATAAATTTATCTTATAATCCTAAGGGAAAAAATAATTTATGAATATATATTACGAAAATATATTTTATTTAAAATTAATATATTAACTATTATGTTGTAAATAAACATTCTTGTTGCACAAAATACCAAAAATTAATTTATCATTTTTAACACATTTGTTTACTTATTACATAATATAAATATATAATATTTTCATATATAAGATAATTAAATTTTATTTATACTATCATAAGACATATTATTATTATAATGGTTCCAATGGTCATGTTACTATATCTATGTATACCATGGTTTTTTATGATTATTTTTTCATCAAACATAAGCTATCGAGTAAATTGAATTTATTTAATATGATATATATCATAATTCTTGGGGTGTTTTATTCTTCACTCGTTTGGAAATTTTTTAACATGCCATTTTTAATTAATATTTACTTTTAAATTAAAGAAGGTGGTTATTCTTCATAACATCCTCTAGTTCCCATGGCGTTTCTTCTATTTTATGGTTTCTCCAATGATCTTTTACCAGTCAAGTCATCATATTTCTCAATACATTATCTCGAGTTTCAAATATCATTATGGGCTCTTTACATTAAAAAATGAATTATGTATTCTATTTCATCATAGGTGAGTACATGTGTCAGTTTTGTAATTTTATTCTTTAACAATGATATGTGGAACACATCATGAACATTAGAAAGAATTATAAGCATTGATAATAGGTAAGCTATAACACCAATTCAATCCATGATTTAAAATGGTTCGATGTACATGGGGATTTTTTCCCTTTCTTAAATAATGTTATGAAACACTTCTAAAGAGATACTTTCAGAAAGACATGATCACCCATATGAAATTCAAAAACCTTTCTTTGGTTGACATTATAACACTTTTTACTACTTTTATCTTATCTAATATGATCTTTAATAGTATTTACCCTTTTCATTGTCTCTTGTATAAAATCTAGGACAATAAGATTCCTCTCCCCAAATTAGAGTATCATATATATTTCAATATAATTCTTCATATGACACCATTTGAATACTAGAATGGAATATATTATTATTGAAAAATTATACCAATGGTAAACATCGATCCCACATTCCATGAAAGTCAAGTGATCATGGTATCAACACATATTCTACTGTGTGGATAGTTTCTTCATATTGTCCTTCAGTTTGAGGGTATTAAACAGTATTCAATGATGCTCAATATCACAATCCTTTTTAATACTATTCATCAATTTTCATATAAAATGTGGACCTCATTCAGACAAAATTTATATCGGTTCACCATGATGTCTTACCACATCATTAATATAGAGTTGTTATATATTCTAAAGAGGTAAATATTAACATATATGAATAAAGCATTATGATTTTTAAAGGTTGTCAAAAATAATCTATATCGCATCATTCTTTGTAGAGGTCTTTGATAATCTACTGATGAAGTACATATTAATTTCATCCCACATACATAAAATTAATAGGTATAAGTTGCATGAATCATTTAGTATGTTGCCTATTATCCTTCACTTGTAAAAAACCAGGCATCTTGATAGAAAATCAGCAATTTCCTACATCATATTATCACACAAAAAATGTTCATTTAGATTACTATATATCATGGTACTACCAGAGTGTATAGAGAAACAATGGATTTGATAGTAATTTAATAGTTCAATTTTTTGATTTTTTATTGATGGAAAACATATCAGATTTCCAAATTTCAAAATTCCGTCCTCATAAATGAATCCTACCAATATTCAATACTTAACAACAATAATTATATTTTGAAAATTATCAGCATCATATTGAGAAATTTTTGTCTTATTTAGTAAATATGGTATAGTAATCACTTAAAAAAGGATTGGTGAATACCTTAACATAAAAATTATCATATTCATATTTATAAAATCCATGGATATAAGAAATATCTCCATCCTAATTTTTTTCAGAAGACCATTATTTTTCCTTTTTAATGCATATGCTACCTTATTCTCGTTTTCTAGATGATAGTGTATTGAGAAAACATAATAATTGATTAAGTCAATCCACCTTCATTTCCCCATGTTCAGTTATTTCAATGTAAAGATTTATTTTAAACTATTTTGATCTACATATATATCAAACATTTCCCCAAAGAAACATTTTCTCCATATATTCAGGGAAAAAATGACAACTTCTACCTCATGATCGTGAGTAATTTAATTTCTTTTAGGAGTCATTGATTTTCTTGATGCATATAAAATAACATAATCATTCAGTTTCCTAGATTAATATGCAATAACATTAATTTTTCAAAACAAAATACATATTCATTTTTCCATATAAACACAAATCCTTTGCAAGTGAGATTGGATGATGGGGTAGACAATGAGGAAAATTCTAAACAAAAATATGACAGATAACTATTAAAACAATGAAGATTCATACATCAGTTATGTTCATTGGCATATGAAATTTATGGATGGTCTTTGTCTTCAAAGAATCAACTAATATTCCATTCTTATAGAAAATATTTTAAGGATCAGAAATTTCTTGAATCCATAATTCACACTTCCTAACATTTCTATATAACTCTTTCCTTCTGAGAGTCTCATGAATGGTCTTCAAGTGAATCTCATCTTCTTAATAGCTTTTAAAATACCCCATAATATCATCATTGAATACTAGAAAATAAACCCAACAACATTCCATGAATAATATATTCAATTGATCCATCAATATATATGTTTAATTAGTCAATACAGATGGAATTAGTAAAAACTCATAATGTTGAAACCTCATTAGAAAATATTTCTTCAGAATATCTTCCTTCATTACACCAAATTTCTGATTCCCAAAATGATGGTAAATATTTTGAAAAATATTTATTTTTTGTAATTTTATCATATAAATCATAAATGGAATGAATAGGATACTTGTTAACTATTTAAATAAACTTTATTTCCCTATAGTAAATATGCATCCTCAATGATCCATATTTCTCATTAACCTAGAGACCGTGGGTTACCAATGAAAAAAATACCTAAAATAAATCCAATATTACTCAAATACTTTAGTTGTTTCTTTATCTCTACTAATTATATAGTTTCCATTCAATAATAAGTTTTTGTTAGTTCCCTTTCATCAGATATTAAATCAATGGTAGGATCAACTTCAAGCTCTTCGGTTTTTCTAGGTAATTCCTCAGGAAATACATCAATGTCTTCGTATTCAATTCGTACATCCTCAATTTAAAAAATAATTTCCTCATCCCTTGCTATTGTTTTATCTTACTCCCCAACAATTTAATTTCCTAGAGCTATTTTGGGTGGAAATAGGTAAAAAACAAATGATGATGTTTCTTCCCTAATAATTTGGGAATATATATCATCCTCGGAAATCAGAATTTCCTTCCTTATGTAATAAATTCTTACAAATGATTTTTAAATCAACTAAAAAATGAGGATTATAACAAAATGAACCATATGTATTTTGATAATTTCGGTATCTAAATCATGTTTATGTGTGATAATGAAGACCAACTAAAACATTGTTTTCTGAAGAGACATCCCTTTAGAGTTTTGACCAATAATTACCTTATCAAATCAAAATGGGAAAGTCGTGTTTTCTTAGAAAATTTTGTTGATATAAAAAAGTGTGATAATACAAAATCAAATAAATCATTAGATAAATTTGTATATAAGATTAATGTACCAATCACCACATAATTGCGTACATCTACTTCAGCTTTGATGACTGCATAAGTTGGTCTATCTCCCATTGGACACTACTATGGTAGATTCTTTTGACACATCTGAAATTTAGTTTAATAATGCACTATTTAATTACAATTGAATCATTGAAAATAATTTATTTTTTCTTCCCCTTTCATTGATCGGATCTATGGCCCTTTTCTCTAAACTTATAATAAATAGTCATTCCTTTCAAAAATTTCCTAAGATGATTCTTTCCAAAAAAAATCATAATGGAAATTTCCAAATCCTATTTTCCTTCATTGTTGACATACCATTTCCATGGTTATCAGAATACCTAGTCTTATCTTTATTCCCCTTGAAGACATATGCTCAATAAAAATCCTCATCTATTTTGAGGGATCATAATATTACTTCAACATATGATAATTTTTTTTGAGAATATAGTGCCCCTAGAAGTCTTTCATTAATAAAATCCAATAAATGATCAATATTTTACTCTAAATCATGTATGTAATATGTATCATACCTAACCTGTCTTGTGAGGGTAACATCATACTCTAAAACACTCTCTTATTTATTCTTCTTTAAGATAAATGATTTTCTCTCTATTTTTGTTCATTACTCTTGAGATAAATTTTTATCAAATAATTATTCTTTAATAGATTTCTACTCTATGTGTTAAAATATATGTAGATCTATTTTTTATTGATCAATGACCATTATTAATAATTATGTCCCTTGATGAAATATGATTCTAGTACTACCACATTACTTTCATTGCATCCCTAATCCATAACTAATATTTCGGGGAACTTGATCAACTACTTCGTTACCAATAGATTAGTTTCCCAAGAAATGATGGGGGGTTCTTTTGTATGAAATGATCAAACATAGGTGTATTATGGTTATTCTTCAAAACCTAAGTAATATGTGATAATATTTTCACAATATGCTCAAATACAATAATAATTTCATCCACTTGATTATTGGGGAAGTCCCAAAATTGTTAGTGGGTATTGATTCCCTTTCTTCCATTAGGTGTCATCACTGAATATTGAATCACGACGAGTTATCTAATAATAACCATTATTATTGAGAGGTATGTTTACTGTAATGATTCATTATAATTATCATACTTATTTAACATCTACTTCCCACTATCTCAACTAAACTGACTCTAATACCAACTATAACATCCCTAACCCTAGTAGTGTAGTTTTATTGGTTCTTTCATAACAATGTAAAATACAAAAGACAATATATCACTAAGGATATATATTATTAATATTATTGAATAAATATATAATGACATGGGTACTTTATTACATTTTTAATTAAGCATATAACATAAAAAAGTAATATAATCTCATTCCATAACACTAATTCAAATATTTTATTTTCATAACCAGGGGAAGGAAAATAAAAAAATGGTGAGATTAAATTGTCAATTTGGGCTACAGGAATCAATAATGAATGAATCAAATTCAATAAGGAATAATCATTAAGTCATGGTAAATAATAAAAAATCCCATGCCATTAATAAACTGAGAATGAAAATGCAACGATATATTTTTTCACAGTGAAAATCATAGAAAGAGTAATAACTGAAAAATGAATGAAGAAAATTATAAATAAATGGATGTATTGGATATGTAACATGAACAACTACTGTTAATCCATTTCAAAATATGGTTTAATTCGATGGGTATAAACCCATCTTATTTTACATGGAAATGATCACAAATGGTTTGTCTCCAATTGTTCTGTCTCATGAGACCTATCGAATCATCGATGAACTATATTATGTTAGGACCCACCTTTCACTGCAAGTCCAAATATTTTTACATAAATATATTTAATTCAATAATAATAATCCATGTCAAAATGTCATTATTTATTAGTTTATACATATTTATTAATATTTCCCCAGTTAAAACGACTATTAAAAAATACATTTTATGTACAATGGTATATGACAAAAAAAATAATCATATCCACAATACATAAAATATGGACATATAAGGAAATAAAAAAATAATTATGGCCATAAAGAAAATTTTGAATTATACATACACCACACAAATTGAATAATTAATGAATAAAGCATATCTTATAAAAATAAAAGTGAGATGAGAAACCACATACCATATGTATGAAAGCATTCTGCCCTTATACGTAATATCATGGATAATAAAATTAGACTGATTAATTACATAATTAACAAACTTTTATTAATTTATTTTATTTATTATAATTATATTAGTTTCATGTATGACCATTTTTATGTGTTATGAGATTCAATTTCTTAATTCTGGGAGTGTTTGTTTTATTGGTTTTTATAAAGGGTTTTCTTGTATACAATTGTGGAAGTTAATGTAAAATTGTAATAGTTATCTAGTATTTATATTATATTTTATTAATGAAATCAAATAAGTTTAAATGATCTTATGTATGATTTTTATATATGGAAAGATAATGTTTCATTAGATAAAACATTAATGAAAATGATTTAATTTATTCTGGAGGTCATTAAGACTCTCACGAACTTATATAATTTGATTTAATATAATATTTAGATATTAATTCCATAACATTATATAAATTATAATATATATATAAAATATTATTTTACCACAGTAATGGTTTGATGACCATACTAGAAGGCATTAATGAAATATGAAAACACATCATCAATAATGGGTGTAAATGGATACATCACGGGAAATGTTTTTAATTTCAAAATAAAAGGGAGAGGATAACAGATTTGATGATGGATATTTTATTAACATAATAAAATAAACTTATATATTAGATAAGATATTTATCATGAATATTTGGATACAGGGGGTATGGATAGGATGATAAAAAATAATAAATTAAATGAAATTAAAATAAAATAAAAGAGTATTTTGCCTCATGTATAGGTTCTCCTTGAGAACCTCTTTATGGAAATTGGGATTGGTATTTTGGGGAGGCCAAAAAGACCATGATGTAGGGAATATAATTTAGAGAGGAATTTTAATGAATATACCAAAAATCTGTGGCTTAGAAGGTGTGTGGAAAATGGGTTGTGAGGTGTGGTATTTATGGTGGAGGAGTGTGGTTTTTTGTAATCTTATTAATTTTTTAGTTATTTGTCCTCAATAATATCAATAATTATGATTCTTATGACCATTATAGTAAATATTGAATATTATGTTGAAATAAGTATGCCTACATCATTCATACATCCTCCATGACCCAATAATTCATGTATTTATGCAATACCGTAAAATATCATATTTCACAACTCAGCAAAATTTCAACTATTTTTTAAAAATTAAAAAATCACCCTAAATGGTTTTTGATTTGTATATTTTAAAACTAGGTTCCATTTTTAGAAAATAATACTCTAAATATGATGAATTTATTTTTTGATCAAAATCATAATTTGTTTTAAAAATAACGATTTTAAATTATACCTTATTTTATGACACTGTGAAAAATTAATTAAAAATTCATTAAATTTACTTATAATAATAAGACAAAAAATATTACGTTGTGAATCTAATTCGGGAAAAAAGAGGTAAAATCATTATATTAATTATAAAATTTTATATAAACATTTTTATTTCACAGAAAAATACAAACACTTAATTTAACACTTTTAAAACATTTATTTACTTATTAAATTGTATTAATATGTATTATTTTAATATATAGGGAACCTAAATTTTATTTATACTTTTATATTTTTGGATATTATTCTAATGGTCACATTACAATTATTAAGGGACACATTATTATTACAAAAGTTATGTTAATATTTAATAGTATACTATGGTTTTTTTATGCTCAGTGTTTCTTATAACATTATCTTTCAATAAAATTGAATTATTTTAAGAGGATACATAACATAAATCTTGTGTTGTTATACAGATTCTATATTATCCATATATATTAATTTATGAGGTGAATATCCAATATATTTTACATCTAATATGACTAATTTACTAATTATAATGATATTATATGTTTCATTTCATGTTATTATTTAATGGGGATAATAATTCAAGGATACTAATGTTGTAGAGGTTTTATACTAATTTCTCATCATCTTTTGGATTATTCATGGTTATGCATCCAATGATGAAATATTAGGATTTAACTCTCAAGAAATGTTTTTCCCTCATCATTATGTTATAAGAATATTTTTTCCCTTTAATTCCACTCTCTTTTATGTTCTCTTTATTTTAAAAGATATTTTTTTAAAAGACGGAATTATTTATCTATTTAGTCAAGAAACAATTTTTTCTTCCAAAACCCGATTTTCTACAAAGAATTCAAATTCTTTAAAATTTATCCAACATATACATTGAAATAATTTTTACCCACATTTGAATATTAAAAAAATTTCTTCAACGGAATATTTATGTCATTTTAAGGACAAGGTATATTTGGATTTTACAAAAAATTTGAAAGGATTTATTATTTTAAAGTGTATTAATTGAACATTATTTTCAGCTTCTATGACCATTCAAAGTTTTAAAGCTTCTATTATAATTTTCAAATGTTATTTTTGAAGAAGCGGATTTTGAAATATATATACGTTTTAAAAAATAATTTTCAAATATAAAAGGATATTTTATGCCATTAATGTTTTAAATTATATTTAATTTTTTTATATGTTTCTAATTTTATTTTTAAAACCAACTATTTGCTAAATGTTTTATGTTTTAAAAAATTGTTTTCCAAAGTGTAAAGGATGCTTTTATCAAGAAATTTTCCATTTAATATTGTTAATTTTTTTTACCTAAGATGAAATAATTTGATGTAACATATTATTTACTGGGGGATGTGATCCACGGTCCCCATCTGTATTCTATCTATGAATATTTTATGTTTATGATGAAAATATTTTTATGAAACCCATTTCTATTCCACAAGTTAAACCATTATAAAATTCTATTTAATCCCTCTTCTTTTTCCATTATTTATACTGTGATGAAATGATGTAATAATTATGAAACCTTTTTATTTTCTATGAGTTTTTATATGATGAAATATTTAGGAAACCCAATATAATTCAGGGGTTCTTTTTGGATGAAACATTTATGAAACTCTTTTCTTTTTTTTTTGTTCTGTTACGATGAAATGTTTATAAAGCCTAATTTTTTCATGGGTTCTAATATCATGAAATCATTATCACCATGTAGAATAGATAAATATGATTATCATTATGTGATATTTGGGACCAATATATTATTCTAATTGATTTGGAAATCATTGATGTCTCATGTGATAAATAAGACTAGAATTTGAAGTCAACCTAGCACAGTAACAGATTTTTTACACTATGATACTCTTTTGAATCAACCTTGATAGATACAATGGTTTGTGGAGTGAACTCATTCCACGATGTTAGTCATTAAAATGACCCTTGAACAACTAATGATATTATTTTCTATGATAATTTGTATTCTACAAACATATTCCTTATGTTAATGTTATGTTATTCTGATTCACATTTTTTTGATTCCTTTATGATTCATGTATTATGATGTACCAAAATTTAATACATCACTTTTGTTTATAATATTTTATATAAAGGGTATGGTTTCTAAATGTTATTTTCATGTTATTTTTTTCTTATGTGTATGATATATTGAAATCGCTTTTATATACGCTTACGAATCATCTGATCTCGCACTTTCTTGTGTTCCCATTCCATATGTCAAGATAAAAACTATTATATATTACATGCCTAATAAGGGTTATAGTTTGGAAAAAAAATTGGTATATGATTTACCTCACTTATGGACATGTTTTTTATGTTTAAAACATTACAAAGGAAGTATAACTTTGCCGTCCCCCAGTATGTTTTTGTATAATATAATTAATATTCATCAAAAAATAGTTAATATCTTTGTATGAGAAATTATGGTTCTTAGAGTTGGTATCAAATGATAGTTTTACCTATCGTTTGGAATGAAATATGGGAATTCTTCATTCAGATCCCTCTAGAAATTTCTATGGATATATCTAAGGATATGTCTAGGGATAAGTCATAGTATAAGAAAATGTACAGAAACATATACATGATTTTTGTAAAAGGATAGATTGAGTGTTTTAAAAGTAATTAAATCCCTTTATAGATAGTATAAGTTTATTTTGACCTAACATATAGGTACCTAGGGGTAATAACTATAAAAAGGGTGCATTAAGTTTGACTCGATCATCACCTGGTGTACAAAAGGGCCCTTACTCGATACTTTATCTGACACTCTTGGGGGATATTATTTAGAAATTCACAATTGTTTTACAAACTATCCCAGATTATTTAAATATATGATGACAATGATGACCTAGGATAAACCTAATGTTTAATTGAAAAAAAAGGAGTCATGATTTAGACATCCTATAAGTGATTTTTTGTGATTATGTGGTTCCCCACTATGAATATAGTTTCCTATACAGTGATTTTTTGTTTTATTCAATGGATTTAACTCAAATGAACCATGTTAATGTTTAGTTTGATTTAAAATTAAAAGATTTCATCCTGACATTAAAAACATAATGGGATATGAATTGAAATATAGTTTTTATATTCTCACACAAAATTCTCAGGATATGAACCTTGGTGAACATCTAAATGAGAAAAGATGGAAAAACCATCATTTGATTCCTTCATGAGGAGACATGCACTATATTTTAGTGGGCTTGTTGATCCACTAGTAACCAAGTAATATATTATAATCATTACAATGTCATTTTCCAATATTCAGTGTTTGATGTTTAAAAATTTTATTTTAGTTTTATATCATTTAAAAGGTGAAGAATATCAATGGTGGAATATCATCATTAATATAAAGGAACATGATGAATTGACCCCATTAGAGAGGGATGGGTTTAATAACTAACTTTTCAATAAGTAATTTCTGTGTAATCATCACACTAAAATGAAGAAATAATTCTTTGAGTAAAATAAGAAGGACGGTGAATATATTGGTACATATGAGGATAAGTTTAAAAGACATGTGAGGTATGATTCAGGAAATATCATCCAACTTGAAATTATGTTTGATAGATTATTTTGTGGACTAAAACATATCCTCCAAAGTGCATTTCTAAAAAATAACATTATTAGATATTAGAAAATTTTCATTTTACTATCAATGAAGAAATGGAGATTGTATTTTTCCATTAATCACAAGGATAAACAATAAAAGGAATATGTAATCACAAGTAAACTAAAAACCCCATGGATTAAAGATGTTGGGATTTTTTTATACTCAATGTATGGAAGGGAATATGTAAGAAATATTCTTAAGTGGAATAGAAATCATTTGAATTATATGAAGTAAGTCAATCAGAAAATCAACTATCGAAGTGATGGTATGAAGATAGATAATTATGAAAATAGAAATAAATCTACAAAAAAAATGTACAACCCAAAAAACAGTGTTCCAAATGCAAGGTATATGTTAATTATTGCAATAAATTCCCAAATTCAAGGGATAAGGAGGAAGATAAATCCCGAAAACTCTATTAATACCAAGGGAAAAGTGAAATATTATAGAATCGTGATGGTTGAATTAAATCATGATAATTAGGGAACCAATATCCTACAATCCCTAGTAAGTAATTTCATGTTTTATTTTTTAGGAATGATCCCTATGAAAATATTATCATTTATGATTTAGTGAAATTTAATGAGATTTTGAGAATTGATTATCTCTATATAAAAGGCTTATGGAATAATAAAATCACATTTGATATTCAATCAGTACGATTTTGAACCAATGCTTCCAATGTAATTTTTTTTGTATAACATAATATCTTATTTAATAAATAATGTGTGAATTGATTTTTTGAACATTATATTTCCCTAAAAAATATTATATTAAGTGTTATTGATTCCATCATGCGTTTAAGATTTTATTCTTGATCATAAGTTTGAATTTATTGACACCCCATATGTGGATTTATGTGATTGTAATTTTTCAAGATTTAGTATATTTTGAGATACAGTTATTGAAAAAAACCATATGGTTTTATATATTTTTTAGTGAAAATTTTATTTGAGGAGGAATACCGTTACACTTTGTGATCATGTGATTATAGGTACAGGTAAAATTTAGTGATTATCTTATATTTCAGGTTATGATAACTATGGTTTTTAGTCAATCAACATAGAAAGTTATTAAAATTAGTAATTATAAAATATGATTTATCTCTAGATACCCTTAAAAATATAAATTAATGAAGTGGTAATGTTTCATGAATTACCACATTAAATTTTTTATGATTAGGATTTTATGTTTACCTTGAAATTTTTGTGTAGTCTTTCACAAACACATGATGTAGAGTTGACTTTGTTTACTACGTATCATCCCCATACAAATGGTTAGTCTAAGAAAAAAAATTAAATCTTTTTAGGATATCATTAAATATTTGTTATTGATTTCAATGGTTTTTAGAATCAGCCTCATCCTTAAGTTGAGTTTTATTACAATAATAACTTTTACTTAAGAATTTGTGTGGATCCTTATGAATCCTTTTATGGAATGATGTGTAAATATATAATGTAATGGAATGATGTTATAAAAAGAAATATTTTGGGATGTGATATAGATGATGAAGTGGAAGAAAATGTTATATCCATTGGGAAGCACATAAGAGACAAAATTTTTATTGAAATGTTATGATGATAATCGTTGACCTAATCTATAATTTGAATTTAATGAGATGGTAGTTTTATGAATTATTCCGTGATATGAAAAATGAAAAAATTATACGTAGGTATATAGTTATCTTTAAATTTATTTACCATATAAAATTGTTACTTATCCCTTGTAAATCCCACCAAATCACTCTCAGGTTCATGATGTGTTCAATATATTTATCAGGAGTAATAATATAACAGATCCACATCTTGTATTGAATTCAAATAACATAGCATTGGAGCATAATATTTATTTATGGGCAACAACTGGGGTATAATCTAGATTGAAAAGATAATGTTCATTGAAACATGGACAATATAATTGTTATTTTTTTGAGTGAAACTGATATTTTGAGATGTTATGTGGTAACCTTATGACAAAATGAGGAATAATAATCATCACTTATTGGTATCAAAGTGATGAATTTAGAGGAAGAAATTAATTTTGATGGGTAGAATGCAAAACCCTAGGATTTTCAGAAATATATATATTTTCAAATAAATTCATTCATTTAAATAATTTTCATTACACACAACACCTTTTTTATCTTTAATTGCACAGAAATTATCATACATTACACATAACACCAAGTTTAAATAGAATATAAAATACTATTAAAATATTAGTGTTTAATATTAAATTTTTTACATTACTATTGGAATGCATGGTATAGATATGATTATCTATACTATGAAAATATGTTATGAATTATTTGGAGACCAATTAATTATCAATTAATGTAAAATCTATTTAAAAATAAGGAAATACTTTTTCTAAATAAACTATTGTTATGCAGAAAAATTAGAATTATTGAAATAAATTAAATAAATATCTTCTTTGAATGATTTTAGTGAATTTTATATATTATATATTCATAAAACATAGCATACATTTTATGTATTTTTATAGACATGGCTTAAAAATAAATCCAATTTTTCATTTAAAAATATTATTTTTCTAAAAATAAATTTTTTCATATTTTTCAAAAAATTTTAAAAAATATTTTTTCATCATTTTAAAATTAATGTGAAAAAAATTAAATATTTTTTTAAAATCACTTCTTTAAAATTATTTTATAGTGAGTTTATAATAATTTTCAAAAAATGTAATTTTTTGGATGAATTCTTAAAAATACAAGAATTGTTCAGAATTTCTATTTCTATTGAAGATTAAAAAACATAAAAACATAAAGTTTACCTTTATTTTCAAATTAGTTAAATATATATATATTAGTCCAACATAATAAATTTGAATCAAATTAATATTTAATTTTTATATAAAATCATTTTAAACATTTAATCATATTTTCATTGAAAACTTGATTTCTTGTTACGTGTTCTAGATTAATTTACAAATAAAATTTACCAATTCTATAATTTAAATTTGAAACAAAAAATCAAAATTTTTAATCAAAATTATTTATATTTTATAATAAACTAAAAATAATTATTTATCTTTATAAATAGTGAAATTATAGAAATTTTATTACCGTGGTTAGAGATAAAATTGGTTTACTGTGGGGTTAAACTAAAATGATAATGGTTACAAATTATTAAAAACATGTTGAGAATAGATTAAATTTATATATGTTGATCATATATCTTCTAGGTCATATAATGGACTATTTTAAAGTTTTTGAAATGTCAAAAATGTGTGTACACTATTTTCTTATCTAAAATTACAAGTGTTCTACTCTACTCACTTATAATAAGCTACCACTCACCTGTCTACGTCACACATCCAAAATCCTTGTAATTTGAAAATAACTTCAAAAATAACTTCCTTACATCCCTTTAATCATCATAGAATCTTTTTTTGGCCTAAATTCTAACCTATGAACCTTTTTATTCAAAACCAAAATAACTTTTCTAAGGAAGATATAACATCTCTAACTGAACGATTTATTTAATATATTCATCCAACACATTGAATTATTATTAAATGATGATTATAAAATTACATTAGTATATTCATTATACATAGATGTTATATATTATTTACAATACCAGAATCCATCTCATATCCCAAAAAATGTGATATGTAATCATCATTCATGTATGTGGTGGACCAACGCCTCACAAATTGATATTATTCATTTTTTATCACCTCCTATCCATATATATATAATAATTTATTTATTATTTATATATGATATTTTTATATTAATATACCACTATAATTATAATACTATATCTAAATTCTAACCTCCAACCCCATAGGGAAAAAAATAACGTTCCTCATGCGTAATATGGTCTTCCACCTCATGAACCAATGTGATGTACTTATCCTTTATGATTTTATTGTAATGTAAAAAACATATATTAAATGAATATATTTGATATTTTTAACTTAATTATAACTAGATAATTATTATTTCATGAATAATTTTTTTTACATTCCATTATGTGGGGAATACAACAATATCATTCGAGTGTACAAAGGATTACCCCCTCAGAAGTGGTGTGATTCATTCTTCACATACGTTTTACATGGAAGTTAAAAAGGATAGGTTAAAAAAATATGTGAAATATATAAAAAAAGGGTTCTTTAAAGGTAATATATTATTTTTCTTTCATTCATTACATATACCAAGGAAGTGGAAGCAACAATCTTACCTACATATGGCATACCGTCTCTATAAAAGGTATATTCCATTTTATATCTATAATATTAAATGATTACAATATGTATGTATATAACAAATATATAATATATTTATATCACTGTTAAAATTAAATATATTATTTATCAATAATTAATTTTAGAGAAAAAAATAAAAAATAAAAACATACATGAAAAAACAATATAGTTATTGATCAAAACTTGACCTTAACAAGAAATTGGTAATAAACGAGTAATAAAATGTAATATGAAAATAATTTATGGTATGATATATAAATATAATTATCATTATTAAATATATTTATATAAAACTTACATTTATTTTAGAATAGTTTTGAACATGTACAAATAAAGTTAATACTTATGGTATAGGATATTCGTCTCATTTTTTACATCTATGAGACTCATTCCATATTCACCGCCGATTTATTTATTTTTTATATACATCCCAAGAATTATATTTTATTATTATTATGTAAGATAGTATTTTTATTCGAATATCCATTTTGGTATCCATTTTTCATTGGATTTAATGTACAAGACATATGAAATAGGTAAGGAGTTTTTATCTAAATTTTCCTTCTTTGAGATATATGTTATGTTAGGAACCTAAATTAATTTATGATATGTATATATAGCCCCTTTCAAATGTAGTATCATGAATATATTTAAAATAATGTTATTTGATGTTTTATTTAATGTTATTATTTAATGGGGATGATGATTCAATATTACTAAAGTGGTAAATGTTTTCTATTACAATCTCATCGGTTATTAGAATTGTTCATGATTATGCTTCCAAGGATAAAATATTATGATATATATCTTATGAAAATAAATAATTTTATTCTCTGAAAAATATTTCATGGTAAAACATATTTTTATTTCTTTCCCTATATTTATGTACTTAATAGTTCAAAAGTTGTATTTTATTAAGATCATAATATATTTCCCTCTTCTATCTAAACTAGTTTTTCTTCAAAAACAAAGTTTTCTAAAAAAATTAACAGTAATTAAAATTATTTATAAATTATTTTTTACCCATTATGTACTTTTACTATAAAAATTAATGGTATATTAATTTATTTTTTAGATAAATAATGTTTAGTTTTCAGTGAAAATATGAATGGAATATTTTTTTAAGAGTATGAAATGAATAGTATTTTCTACAGTCATAAATACATATTTCATTAAATATTCCTTGAAAATCATGAAAGTTAATTTTCAAATAATGTTTTTGAAACTTTTTTAGGTTTTTTCAAACTAATTGTCAATGTGAAAATGATATTTCCCTCACGTGATTTTTTAAATTGTCTTTAAGGATACCATTATACGTTTCAAAAGTTATTATCAAAGAAAATAATTATGCAAAAGTTTTATATTTGAAAAATTATATTTCAAAGTGGAAATGCTATTTTTTTATGATGTTTTCCATGTAATCTTTAAAAATGAATTTCCATCTAAAAGGACATCATTTTATATAACGTTAGCTTTACCAGAGATATAACCATAGATCATTATTATCATTCTTTCTTTGAATGGTTTATGTTTTTGTTTAAATGATGTATATAAACCTATTTCACTTCCATGAGTTATACAAGGATAAAGTTATTTCGTATCCAAATTCTTTTTACAATGGTTATTCAGTGATTAGATAATGAAATAATTATGGAATGGGTTTATTTTCCAAAAATTTATTCTATGATAGAATGATTATAAAGCCCATTTCTTTTCATGGGTTCAGTTAAGTTGAAATGTTTATGAAAATCATTTATTTTCCTAAGTTCTATTATGATTAAATGTTTATTAATTCCATGCCATATCATGGGTTCTGATATGATGAATTTGTTTTGTTCTTGTGGAACACATTTGTGTTATGTTTATTATGTGATGGGTTCGGCCTATATCCCACTCCAATGCATTGGCTAAATATTGATATCTATTGAGATAAACAATATTGGAATGTGGAGTGAACCTTTGTTCAGTAAGAGACTTTTCCTTCAATTATATTCATGGGTGTGAACTATTACTACTAAGATAGATTGGGGAGTGATCTCATTCCACTATGATAGTCTTGTCAATGATCCTTAAACTACTGAGGAAATGGGTTCTATTCTAATGAGTATGAAAAATATCTATACCTTATGCCATTGTTATTTTCTCATTGTTGATGTTCATTTATTCCATTACTATTCACATATTATAAAAATATATGATTTATTCCATAACTGAAATTCATGATCTATTATAATCGGTCTATTGTTTTAAAAAATTATTCTCATATTCTCATACCATTATACTAATAATATGTCGATATCTATGATTTTTATCCTTACGAGGAATTTGATCTCACTCTTTATAAAGATTCATTTCCCCTAGTTAGGACTAATGGCATTATTTATGATATTTCTAAGAAGGGTTCTAGTTTTGAACAACGTGGTGGGTGATGATGTACCTCACTTATGGACCAATTTTTTATGTGTCCATGTTTCTAAAGGCAATATACCCTTAAAATCCTAAGGAATTTGTTTTTATAATGTAATGAATATTCATCTATAAATATATAATATCTATTTAGGAGATGTCGGGGTGATTAATTAATCTCATATTGGAAAACCCTCGTGGGTTACAATTATTTGGGTTTCATAATTTAATGTTTTGTGATAAACTTATACTGTTTACTCATATCTCTTGAAATGACACTCTGGTAAACCAAACTGTGTGATGATGGTTCGCTGGATACTAATCAACCTAGGGAAAATTCAGTTGGATGTTACATTTGGGTTAGGTATTTTAAAATTTATGAAATAACTTAGATGGTGTTTTCTTGTATATATTATAATGATATTCTACATAACCATGAAAGAGATAATGTTTTAATTTGACAAAAAATTCAATGAATGAGGTAATTATATATAAGTGTGTAACCCTCTATGATTTGGGATTCATGAGGGAGATGTCTTGTAGGTGGATGATCAACGATAATCAGTTCCTAGGTAGGTTGACAGTGTTGGAATTAAATGTTGTTATGGATATGGTACCTTGAGGGGAATTTGTTATGATGGATTTTTTGGTTGGGTAAGAGTCATGTAGTGTGAATTTTGGCACATGATATGCCATGTAATGTTTGTGATAGGTGTTGATATTATTGTACCCTGATTTATGACCCTTAAAAACCAATTTTTTAGTGATAGTGGGGAGACCCTAATGACCCTTGAGATATAACTGAAATCATAATAAGATAGAGACTGGTGTGATCGAAAGTGACCCATGAGGGTTTTAGTCTTTTCTTGAGAGTGCCTTAGTGGAAAAAATGTGTGTTTCAAGATTTGATAAAAGAGTGGTTGGAGATCTTATGCTAGTTATGTTTCAAGAAGACTGAGTTTGATTTAGGATATTAACATTTCTAACCTATTTAAATGAAATAATTGAAGTCTAGGAGTGATCTAAGGACCAATAGAAATCAATAAGACTATTTTGAGAATAATGGACTAGATTTGGATGATAATTTTAAATTTACTTCCATGGTAGAGTGGATATTAGAAATGAAATGGGTGTAATAGGTTAGTTGTCCCAAGCATGCGACTAGTGTCCCATATCTTTTGTCAAAAATTCAAGCACACTTATAGGGATAGGTGAAACCCTTTTAAGATCAGGTATAGAACAATTACTCATCCATGTTAGATCAAAATAGAGTTTTAAAGCTTTGATATAATGTTAGTGTGATATTCAGGTTGAGTGATATGCATCTACTGATTGAAAATTTGATATAGTTCAAAAGGAAAATCATAAGGCTATCCATATTTTTGGGGATTTACATTTTGTGGTTTGATGGTATGACCTTATTTGTTAATGGAGTTTTAGAATGTTATAAATACTTTCCCATGATCTTTGGATGGGAGGAAATTTATATTTCATGTTAAATATCAGTTGTGACAGTTTTTTATTTGAAAAATCATCATGTTAATCCATATATAGATCTTAAGTTGTGATGGTTGAGAGTTCAACTTCACTAAAAGATGGCATGAGTGCACTTATGGAGGGGAATATGACAATGGTCACGGGTGATGTGACTCCCACGTTTCTAGGGTTGTGGTGTCATAATAAGACTGATCATTATATTATTTTGTTCCACCTTGGATGGAGATAATATATCACATTAGATTCAACCATATTCTTGATATAATTCTAGGTATGAACATTTTTGGGAAATCGAAGGGATTTCAAGCATTAGATTTAGTTTTTCTCACTATTCATCTTTAAATGAAAATTTACAAAAAATACCAAAATTTACCCTAATATAAAATTTTCGTTTCTATTTAAAAAATGATTTTTATTTTTGAAATATTATATTTATAAAAGTTCCAAAATTTGTATTCAAAATAGGTTCTCCCTTAGAAAATCTTGAAAACTACTTTTATAGAAATATATGTTTTTATGTGTGATATTGAGTCTATTCTGATCCTACTCTTATAAAATCAATTAAATGAATATAAAAAATATATTATTGAATATATAAAATATAAATTTAACAAATATAATTCACTAATAATAATTAAATTAACTTATTAATACAACTCAGCTTTTTCAAATAAAAATATTCTTTTGTTAAATCATTCCCTTTATATTCATTTGATTTCTATATTCATTTCCTAATAATATGTAACCAATGAATTAAAATATATATATATTCATAATTTAGTTAATCCTATAATATTTAATTTAATGGATATGATATATGTTATAAAAATATATTTTAATAATATATTTTTTCTATAACAGTCATTCTTCCGTGTTACACAAGCCATTGAGGTAATTTAGTCTTTCATATAATGTATTCCAACCTCAGTGTTCTATGAAAAGAAATGTAAAATTTATGTTCTGTGTAGTAAATGTTTATCTTGGTGTTGCATATAACACACATAATGCAGAGTTCATTAAAATAAATTATTTTCAGTTTTTTGTGAAAGGAAAAATATCAAAATGACTAAATTAAATTAAAAAAATCATAAATCACAAAATCTTAGGTTGCTACATTTTTTCCACTAAAAAATAATTTTCCACAAAAATTAATCTAGGTTATCAAAGGCTTAATAATTTAATGTTCCTTTCATAGAAACATGCATCCTAAAATGAATACTAAAAAATCCTTAAACAAACAAAGTTATAATAGTAATGGTTAACCAAGCTAACTCATAACTAGATTCCCACATAGGAGAACATAGGTGTGGAGTGAAATCATAGACATAGAAGAGAAATATAACCTTAATTAACAATTGGAGTGTGATAGATATCATAGTAAGGATAAATTTAACAATCATAAGGCCATAAATCTATGATGTTCTAAGGGGCCATTTAATTAATCAAAAACGAAGGTACAAGGATAAAATTTTATTGTTTCAATATCATTTTCCATAAAGTTAAATAATTTTAATTAGGAGATTTAATTAGGAGACAGAATTTCATGTTTTCAAGATAACCTTATGCTTTGTTTCACCATGAAAATCTTCCAATTCATCTCTAATTCCTTGAACGAGGGTGAATATATCATTCTTGATGAATAAAAATATCATGATATCCATGATAATTTATCCTACCTATTTTCATCCCCATTCTACCCAAAGTTCTTATAATATGTCATCCAATATATATGAATCCTCATGTGGTGAGATAATACTTTAACCTCAAAAAAATCATCTAATGTTTAAAATTGAATTTCAATAAATATTTATCCTTAAAACCTTATAAAAGATAAAAATACAAAACATTGGACTATTTTTCATTAAATATTCTTAACATTGATCACCCATATATCACAAAGTAGGCCATGTTTCTTATAATCCAAACATTTTAAATCCATCAATATATATTCTCTTGAAAAATGGTATTAACCTGAATTACCATTACACCTTTTAAGAAACATGAAATCTTCCCAATTCTAATGATAATTATATATATTTGTAAAATTTGAGACGTTTTAAAGATCATCTTTGTTGACATGGACCACCTTTTCATCAAATACATAATTAGTTCTATGTTAATTGATATTATCCAATTTACATTATCGAAAAAAATTCTCTATTTATGTAAAATAAACAAAATTTCCTCTATCACATGAAAACATTAAGGGTTAACTTACCATAGTCAAACTATCAACTTTTCATTAAATCACATTTCATGTCCATCAGAAACATGCAAGATAATCTTGGAAATCATTAGCGAAAAACATACACTAGAAAATCATTGTATATTTTACCATTCACATAACATATTTATTGAATCCAAAAAAATTTATTATTCCACTATATACACAAGAGAAAAGAATGATACCTCATCCTATTATGTAATAACTATTTCCTATCTAATATCATTTAGTTTCATCATTATAAATATAACCATTACATGTACACCTTGATGATTCAATTCAGGATCATTTCAATTCAGAAATGGATTTTTATAATGCTCATTCATTCAATAGAAAACGAATTTGACCATTAATGATATCTTAGTGGGGAAAATACTTATATCCATTTTGATAACTAATCCCTTCATTTTTTCATTTCAATTATATTCCTTGTGACCTTATTTTCTTTTGTCAAAATATATTTTTATTCCTATAAGATATTCACTTGAGTTCTTATTTTGAAATTATTGACATAAAGGGAACTGGATGTTCTTTCCTCCATTCTCTCCACTACCCAAAATTTTATCAAACTCCTTCCCCCACTTCCTAGGTGAGTATGAGAGTTTGTTAAGGTACACGTTGTTGATTATGTTTCTTGATAATTGACTAGGCATGATCACAACATAATTTACTATAATGACTATCCCATTTGACATCACATAAAAAAATTCTACGTAATTTAATATTAACCCCATTCATTTTGGTTTCTTCCACAGAATAAATCCATAAATATTTGAGTAATAAACAATTATCATAGTGGGGAATGACATAATTCTGAAAAGAAAACATTTATGGGATGTCTAAATTATGAAATATTTATTAATATCTTACAACATTGTTGAATCATAGGTTATTAATATACAACATGCTTTTATATCCTTTATGATGGTCAATGAATAGTTTTTTATTTACCAAAGAATATCCCTTGAGAGTTTGAAACCAGGTGTGCAGCAAATCTCGTCATCACGTGACAAGTTACATCGAGGGATTCTTGACACTCCATGTTAGTTTGTTTACTCTTAAGAACATTTTTTGAGGTCCACATCTACTTGTACTATCCATAAATTAATATATTTCAAGTAAACTACTTAGATTATCCGTTACCAAAATTGTAGGACATTTTCCTATGATTTTCCTTATCTGCAGACAGTTCAATAGACATTCCTTAAGGGTTATCACTAAGTTTATCTCATCCTAGATTCCAAAGGATAAATAAAATGTTAATATCATACCAACTATAGAGACCCGTACTTTTGATACATTAACATTACATAACATTTTCACCATACAAAAAAATTAATCAAACACACGCTGATAAATATTACTATTCTATGCCTTTGAAATCATGGAAATATAAACACGTCTACATAAGTGAAGAATATTATCATTAACTAGGTACTTATTGTCTAGAAACATTCTTATACATAACAATAATAATACATGTATTCATAACATGGGGAATTAATCATACGAATATTGATCATAGATGCTCGGTATTGGTAAGCACGTGAGATATGTGAGCATGATCATGAGCATAAGGGTATGAGAAAATGATCATGAAAATAGAATATTGTACGCTACATATCAAAAATCATATATATGACACATGGAATAAATATTGGCAGATCATAATAAATGATTCATAATTATATAATGATCGTAATCAGTCAAATCATAACATATTAATAAGACATGGAATTTTGGTAGACACATAATAATATAAAATTAGTGCCAATGTAGTCAAGGCATTGATACTAATGCCATCTTAGTATTATGGGTTCACTCCACAAATAATCTTTGAAGTCATGGTTCAATCCCATGTCTATAATATTAGTAATTTTTACTCATAATACCATCGTATTCTATATTATGAGATAAAAAACATTACTTAATGCATTGGAGTGGTATATTGTTCACACCCATCATATTATAAAATAATAAAAACATGTTCCAAAAAAATCATAAACAATCATATCATAACCCGTGAAATAAAATAGGTATAATAAAATTGTAATCATATCATAACCTATATAAAAGGATAATTATTTCACAAGCATTTTATAAAAAACATGTCCCATGAAAAGTAGCAGGTTTCAAAATAAAATAATCTTTGAATGAGAAACAGGTTTCACAAAAATCATATCATCAGAACATAGAACCTTAGTATAAAAAATTTGAATAGAAACATAGAATAATTTCAAAATAAATACATTATTAACACCAATGTATGTCATATTATATGGTAAATAATTTGTAAATATTTTTAAAACCATTTTTGGTGGAAAATATCCTTTTAACATTGAAAAACACTTCTTAAAACGTAAAACATTTTTGAAAACTATTTTCTTTTAAAATACAATTGATAAGTTATCAAGGAATAATTTAAAATAATATAACAATTTTAAGTTCATTTTTCTTTGAGAATTATTTTTTTCTCTCATTTGAAATCATTTTTGAAATAAAAAATATTTCTGACTAAAGAGCTAAATACAGTCGGGTTTTTTTAAAATAATTTTCTTAATTTTCGTATGTACCAAAGAGAAAAAATGGTAGTAATACAAGGATATATCTTGAATAAAAAATTTATAACGGAACAAATTAGTTCCCATGACATATGAATAATAATATTTCATCATGGGAAGAATAAACCTAAATAATCCCTATAAATGATGAGATTGTTTCAATAGACTCTTACTATATGGTAACCTGGGACCATATAGTTCATGTAAGAGAATAAGATTAAATAAAGTATTAAATATCGAACAAATAAGGACATTAATGATACAACATGTCAAATGGAATTATATACACCTAAGAAATGAATATAGGTGCATAAATAAACATGTGTCTCAAGGAAAGAAAATTGATACAAAACTATCGTACCGATATTGTAATTTTAGAAACATAAACCCCATGAAATGAAGATAATAGAATGAATATGAAAATACCCATAAATTTATGAATAATAATCATATAAAATATTTATGGAAATTATATTCACCTTGAAAAATAAAATAGTGGTGAATAAATCTTGTTTCACACAGAAATAAAATTTTAAATGCAATTCCCTTACCTTTTATCGTGACGCTCACCGCACTCATAAAAAAATTTATATAGTAAATATATTTTTATTATAAATCTTTCACATAATAATATTATTATATATTATACCATATATTGGTTTATTATGACATTATATTACCTATTTGTTAACAATAATTTGGTGAGTTTTCACTACAAGTAATATCTTCTTTGTTCTTCGTACGAGTTTTAATTTGTCATATCTTTGGTTCTTATACATATATCATGATTTAAAAAATGTGAAAAATGATATCAATATTATTTATATTTATTATATGTGTGTTATAATAATATATGAAATTTAATTATGAAATTTAATACCCTATTCTTGGAGATAGTCGGCCATATGCATGCATGAATACTATTTTTGTTTTATTATCATATTGAAAGGAAAACAATTAATGAAATATATTTACATAAATTTATATATATAATTAATATAATATAATTATCATATAATATATATTATATAATTTTACTAAACCTATCTTTAATACATTCCATGTATAGTGTGATTAAATCACATCGCTTTGAGGAGAAAGTAATCCACTTGTCCACAAACAATGTTTTCATATTAAGTCAATATGGAAGGTGTAAATGGATGTATTATAAAATAATTACAGAGGAATGAAATAATGATAAATATAATATATAAATTATATAAATAATTATTCCATCTTAATTCTCATCCAGGAAGGGTGGTAAAGTAAATATGATCAATCATTATTTAATGAGGTTGTAGTTGGCCACACACATAAACTGTATGTTCATTACCCATTTAATGTATGTGTGTGTAAGTGTAGGCCTAAACCTTAATATAAAAATATATAAGTATATTAATTATACTGTTTTGGTTTTATAACCATGGAAACTTGTGAATTTAAATACTGGATAAAGAAATAAAGACTAAAGAGTATGAGGATAAATCTTAACTCTTATTCGAGTAACTCCTTTTGTGTTTCACCCAAGGGTTTACTTGGATGGTTTTCTTCAAGAATGTGGGACTTATAGGATTAATGGAGGTATTTAATTATATATTTTTGAATAAATAGGTAAATCCAACATTTTGTTGTTTTGTGAGGAATTAGGAGCAGAAGAGGCCTTTTTATTATTTTGGAGGACTGGCACACCTGTAAATTTTGGGAAAATGAATTCCACGAACATTTTTCCCATATAATGTGGGACCAATAATGTTTTAAAGTCGATAACATTGATTATAGGGTATAAATATGGCCCAGAAAAGGCGTTTGAATTTTTTTTGTTATTAATTCCCTTATGTTTAAGGTTTAGTCCCTTATTTATCTTAATTTCACATTAATTGTTATATCTAATTTTAATTAATCTCACTTGTATTTTTTTTCAAAACTAATATAACTATGTTAGAAATTATAAATATTGAGTATTGAAAATATTTAATATTTTTTGAAAAATTATAATCACTGAAGTGACATAAATTAATTTAAATTTAATCCATAGACAGGATAAAAATGTAGGTTTTTGATGTAAAATCGTTCAAAATATTGATATGTTTTTTATCAATTTTAATGTAAAATTGATTAAAATGACCTAAATTGGATTAATTGATTAATAATTTATCTAATTAATTATTAAAAACAATATAAAATATAATTTATTATTATAAATTTCTTATACGGAAAAGAGGTTTTGAATTAATATTTATTATTTTCCACTATTCATCAAAAAATAAAACTGTGCAGAAAAATACCAATAATTAACCCTAAAATATTTTTTTGTTAATATTTAAAATATTAAAGTTATTCTGAAATATTAAATTTAAAATGTCTCAAAATTATGATTTAAAATTGGTTCTTAATTAAAGGACATTAAAACTGATTTTATAAAAATATAGGTTTTTATGCATCGTATTGGGTCTGTTCGCATATTATTCATATAAAATCAATTGGATCTATATAAAAAATATTTTATTGAATATATAAAATATAAATTTACTTATTATAATCCACTAATATTAATTAAATTTTATTATTAAGATAAATATCCTTTTTCCATAAAAATATCCTCTTTCAATATCATCATCTTTATATTCATTTGGATTATATATTCATTGATAATTAATAAAAAAACAAATGAAATCAACTACTTAATTTCATATGTTAGTTAATCTTATAATATGGAATTTAATGTGAATTTTATATATTATCAAAAAGAAATATTTTAATAAGATATTTTTGTTTAGTAACACATAGTTTTATTATTATGTAAGCTATCGAGGAAAGTTAGTCTTACTTATAACATAAGAAAACCCAGGTCATCTGTGTAGAGAAATATATAATTTTTTTCATGAATTTAATAAATAAAGTTTCTTTCATTTAATGAAATCCAGACATAGTGCATTAAAATAATCTATTTTTAATGTTGTATGAAATAAAAAATATAAAAAATATTAAATTAATTTTGAAAAAAATAATACACAAATTTATATGGTGTTACAATTTAGACAAAGTGAACATTCTGATCATCAATGGGGTTGGCTAGCTTAATGCTCATTATGTGAGTTATGTGAATCTCTACTCTCGCATGATACTATTCATATGTTTGTCCTATAGAATAACTCCTTCAATATTGTATATTATACCCATCAAAACTCAATGATGATTCCATATAAATAGATATAATTCATTATCAATATCACCCAATAGAATATTAGTATAGGAAAGGAATCAATGTCTTCTTAATTCGCAATTTTTAGATGCAGATATGTAATATTTTATTACCTCTAATAAGTAAGTCCATTCAGGGGAATGGATGTTTCTCAAATATAGTGGGGGTTGATCTTCATGTAATGGTTATTTTTATATTGTTTCTTCTCTTTGATTCCTTCCCATAAACTTATTTATCAGCCTTTTATTTAAATAAAGTTTTAAATTTTGAATTTTTACTTTATTCACACACCATATCCATTTTCCTATATTTATCCCCTTTTGTATTACTTTTCCCAAAAAAATTTCAAGATGACACTAAAAACTACACTTCTAATGTGGCCATATATTCTTGGCTGCTTCAAAAACAATAAAATTATTCATTTATCGGTTATTGATTATAAAGATTCTTGTTTCTAAAATGAATAAAAATTATTGTAGAATATTGGAAATTATGTATTCATTTTCATATAATATAGATGTAAAGTAGTAAAAATTTATAATTTCATAATTAGACATGATTCTCGTAAATTTGTGTTTTATCATATTCTCGTATTCAAACCTTATTTATATAATACTCCTTCCCTAGAACATGACATGGTGTATAATTGAATTTTGATTTAGATTCATAAATTCGAATATAAGTAAAGAAACATAATTATGTTGTTCATTCACTCCATATAAAATTAAGAATGTATATTTAAAATATATAACATCTTCTTTTTCAAGTAAATCATACCCCATCCATGCTTTATGGTATGGGTATGCTAGTTTTGATACATGTTTTTTATTTTTAACACCCATTTCTTATTTCATAAAATAAAAATTCTTAATTAATTTTATTGATACATTTATTTCCATGTAAATTATTTCCAATAACAATACACCTAAATTTATTCATCCTCAAAATAACCAATTAATTAATTCCATGTTTCATGGTATATAATCATTGAATATATTTTTAATGGGTGTGGGTATACTTTCCCTTAACCATCCATGAGAAAATTATTTTTATTAAAATTTTAAAAGGATCTATAAGCCTTTTTGACAACCATTTATAATAATTCTATTACATATTCATCTAGTATAAATCCACACTTCATGGGATAATATAGAGTATATCCTATTTAAATAATTAATTTTTTATTAAAACTAATCAATTTTATCATGATGTGTCCCTAATATATTCCAATATTAGTGAAAGAATCATAAGAATAACATTGGGTCATGTATCTACATAAACCAAAATGTGCATACCAGTGGAGACTCTAATATAACTAATTAAAATGGAATTCATGTATTCATTCGGTTTGACCTATTCATTCCATCCAGCCTAGATTTTTATGTCATTTCTTCTCACTATAATAATTTTTAAAAAAAATTTACACTATGAATCTTCTATTTTTCACTAACTTATGTTGTTAACCATCAACAATTTCCCCAGTTTCTCTATTTTCCATATGTTGTTCCTTTGAAATGGTTGCATCAATATATTGTGAAACCAATTTTTTCCTTATATTGGGAGAATCCTTGTGTGGGGAAACCTATTATATCTTAGGATTGGGAGAATTAACATATTGAGAAACCATTATCTATATAATTAGACAAATCTTTAATTTATATTGTGTAAAAATAGAAGTGAGGATATAATACGATAATGTAACACAATATATATTAAAAACAACATTACAATATTATTTAACTCCAATTTTTCTATCATGGTTAAAATTAATTTAACCCTTTATTAAGTATCCAAATAACCTTCAAATCACATCCTCTAATATACATGACCACATCTATATTTGTACTACCATGTAAATATTATGATATCTCAATGAATGAGAAATCCTTAGTTGACATGACATCTGACCCAATAGTGGTTTTTGTTAATAAAATAATTATTTAACTCTTTATCTTTCAATTATATAAGCACTAATACAAATACCCCTTTTATTAGTGCTAAATATGGCCTTTAACAATGCTATAAAAGCACATTTAAAGCTGGCGTAGATAAAGGGGGGTCCCCTTTATCAGTGCTTCCTTTTAGTGCTGATAAAGACCCCTTTTATCAGCACTAAAAAAAGAGCTGATAAAAGGGGTCTTTTATCAGTGCTAAAACAATGCATTGATGAAAGGGTCCTTTATCAGCGCTTTATTATTAGCACTGATAAAAGTAAAAAAAATTAATTTTTTTTGATAAAAAACCTGGCAATCTTGGGGGGGCATATTACTGCACTTGAGCCCCCCCTTTATCAGCCCCTTCCTGCCCCTCCAACGCCCCCACTCACACTCATCTACCCTTTATCAATGCTGGCTCCCATATTCCCCCATGCGCACGCACCCCTGCATCCACCAGGTTTTGAATTCTAGACCTCCCCCCTGCACGCCTAAGCCCTTACCAGTCCTCTTTTTAGATTTGTTTTCCATTTCATGATATATATATATATATATCGTTATATTTATTCGTATAGTAATATATATTTATATTTATATATTTATATAGTTAGATTAATATATAGGTATATAAATATTCATATATTTGTATTTTAAATAAAATTGATATTATTTATTATTTTTATAAAAATAATATATTTTATATATAAATATATTTTATTATTTATAATTATAATTAAATTTTTAGGTGTAAATATATAAAAAATATGTATATATTGTTATATATTTGATTAAAAATAGCAGTTAATTATAAAAAACGATACAATTTCAATGACATAATATCAATATGAATGTAATAACTTGGAATAAATTTAGTGCCCACCAAAAAAATCCAATAATACCACCTTAAACATTGCTGAAAATCCCCAAAATGTTAAAAAAATCAAGGTATCCCGACTCAAAACTCAGTTTTGGAGGCCTTATGAGTCTTTTTTGGACCCGAAAAAACCTTGACCGGGGCTCCCCCAAATAATAATTTTGTAGATCTCATTATAGGCTTTGATTTGATATATGGTTGAGCTCAAACGGACACCCGGATCAAACGTTACGGACGTTTGAAGTTCGAGTTGCATTTTCAACATATTTTGGATCTTTTTTTTAATTATTTTTTAATTTTTTTAGTGTTCAAATTATTATTAAATGACTATTGCTCTATAATAATTAGAAAATTGTTAATTAAAAATATTTTTTTAATTTTTTTATAAGATATTTTCATTTAATATTTGATATTTTAAGTGTAACTATATATTTATACTTACCTAAACAATATTTAAAATTATATTTAAAAATATATATCATATTTATATCAATATAACTATATCTATATATTTAAATATTAATATATATTTTTTAGTGAATTATTTTTGGAAGAAGACCCTTTATCAGCACTTTTAAAAATGTACTGATAAAGACCCCCCTTATCAGCGTGACTAAAAAAACGATGATCAAGGGGTACCCTTTAACAGTGCAAAAAATAAGCACTTTTAAAGGGGGATCTTTGTCAGTGCTGAAAAAAGCACTGATAAAGGGGCACTTTTTCAGCACTTTTTTAGAGCTGATAAATGATCCATTTATCTCCTCATTTTTGAGCACTGATAATGGTACCCCCCAATATCTGTGATTTTTCATTAATAGGGATAAAGGTTGGCACTGACCTTGGCCCGTTTTGTGGTACTGAGGACATAAAATACTTATAAATCCTTTGGTTCCATATTGAATGGTTCATCCTTATAACAATTCATAATAAATACAATTTATTCAGTTCAAATTCATCTATTTTAACTAAAATCATGTTAAAAACCAAATTTCAATGAAAATTTGACACATTTAATGTTGTATAACCCAACTCTTATATTTTTCTACAATGCCAAAGTAGGAAATTTTCACAGAAATTGAATTTTCTCCCTTGGTACAATATACTTTCATCACTACTACCACATGTCTATCTCCACTAGTTTGTATGTTGTTATGTTTATCAGATTTTTTTTATTAAACATATAACCAACAATTAAACACCCTTTTTAGGATAATACACAGACAGTTATTTCCTTGGATAAAAATTCTAACGTTCTTAAGTTGAATTTAGATTTTCTGTTTTCTCCATCAGAAAATTTTATCAAATACATCTTATAATTTTTTTATAAAATATATTTGATATCCATATTTCAAACATTGATGGATTAAAATTCCTATGAATTACATTGTGGGTTTCAACATATGTTTCATCCTCTAAAATATAATGTAAAATATAATTGTGATAATTCTCCATATATATAATTGTAATTGCGACAATATAGATTCTGGAAATTCCACCGCAAAAAGTGGTCTTTGGTTATGATATTTTTCTTTTCCAATGCTCTATTCATTAGATAGGTAGTTAGTATAAAATTTACTATTATTATTATGAATACATCTCTCTATATATAACTTTTTAACTAAAACCAATTTTTAACATAACCTTTCAAAATATTCATATGTTGTTTGATTGGGTAAGTCCATTGATGATATGTAGGACCATATAGTTTTATGTCTCTAAATAATTAAGTAATCCATTATATAAAATATATAAGGAATGAAAAACATATCTAATTCATATAATATTAAAACAATTTCTTTCTCTACATTTGGTGTAACATCCTGGTTTCTGAAGCTAGCCAGAGGCGCCCCATACTCAGATGGTCACATGGACTAAAGTACATTTTCCCGAACTCCAGAGGCTTTCGACCAGCAATGGGGGCCTTGGGTGTGATAGTGGGGAAACGATTCCCTCCTTGTCATAGTAACATAGTTGAAGAACAAGAATAGGAATAGTAGAAGCAGTAATAATCCATACATATGTAAAGAGTGGAATACTAAAAGAAATAAATAGCCGGAACATATATAGATTGATACATGATACATATGTCTTGGAAATCACCCAAACAAATCACAAGCTCGAATACAGATAGTACTAAACCAATTTAGAAAAGAAACAGATAAACTGCTCCTCGGCATCACAAGCCTACACTTCGTCCCATGCTCTCCAGCTCCCCAGCAAGTGAAGTACCGAAACTAGAAGGGAACTTTCCCTTATCTATACCTTCAAAAGTACAATCTGTTTGGGCCCAAAATCATGACACAAATAAGGTGTGATATTGAATCCCAGTAGGAAACCATGAAAAGATTTATGCTTAATAGTCAGTTAATATATATGGCTGGTAATAATCAAATATGTAGTGAATAAGAAAGTACTTAGCAATAAATAGTTCCGCATATCAAATAAGAGTTATCAATCAAGGTAACCCTTTGTGAAGTATGTACAGCCTATTCCATCTGGTTTAGTCATAATAATATATAATGACTATCTAATTAAGATCTTAAAATCAATTACCCTTAATGTCAAAAGTGATTCAAGACTCTCTGTGGAAGCTCACACGCTCAATCCCCCTTATAGTCTAGGGTGGTCAAGGAATTTGTGAGGAAGCTCACATAGTCAATTCCCCTTGTATCCCCATGTGGTCAAATACTCTCTTAGGAAGCTCACTCGATCAATTTCACTTATAGTCTAAAATGGTTCAAATACTTTCTGAGGAATCTTACTCGGTCAATTCCCCTTGTAGTCTAAAATGGTTCAAAGACTCCCTGAGGAAGATCACTCGGTCAATTCCCCTTATAGTAAATTATACCAGGTTCTCATGGACTTGTTTAAGTCAAATATCATAGAAATGAAATATCTCCAAAGTAAACTGCATCATCTACTTGGATAATCAATCTATAGCATATCAAGCATTCCAGAAAACAAACACTCCACCCAACAACACTAGGCATGGGAAAACAGGAAAGGCGGCCAAAAAGGATAAGTAGGTCCAAACGGTCATAAATAGAACATTTATGGGAAAACACATCCAAAACCTAGGAATCAACCCTATTCATATCCAAATAACCTATACCAAATCATACAAGCATGGCAGGCAATTAACAAGGGTAAAACAGTAAATGCACAATACCCTGATTAAGGGTATTGGACAAAATTGTACATATAACTCAAAGAAATTCAATGAAAATTCAAAAATTACCTACCTATATTTTGGGAGATCGATATACTCCATTCTTGGACCGTGGATCGACCTATAATGCGATATATCTACAAAAAACTTCTAAAATGTTCAACCCATGATATCTCATGAGAGAGAAGAAAATAGAAGATGGTGCTCTATGAGAAAAGAGAACTCACAGATGTGATTCCAAAACAACCAATGATGTTTTATTTGAATGATATATGCTCTCTTAGGGGGTTTTTCAATGATTCATAGCCTTACGGACCTCCTGGATGAGAAAAACAAAGAAGGGGGTGTTCCTGTCGATTAGACGTGATCCTGGTGCATTTAATGAAAAAACTAAATACATGTAATGTACTTTTGAAGTACATGTCTTATAAATTCCATTTATATACTCCACTTTTAGCGGTCTCTAGGTCACCCCCACATGGCCATGTTCATGGCCAATACACGGGCATCACACATACCTTCGGTAACTGAGTACACGGAATGTACTCATGAAGTACACGACGTGTACTTTAAAATTTTCCATAAATTCCTCTTTTTCTAAAAAATGAATAGAAAAATAAAAACATACCTAAAAAGAAGATTCGGGCTCTTAAAAGCTTCCCCCCATAAATAAATTCATCCTCGAATTTCCCTAGCAAGGCGGCATTGAAGAAGAATCCCTGAAATGCTCTGGCCACTATGATGGTACGTCAGCCTCCCTCTCCCAAGTCTCGTCTTGTACTCGTCCATCCTACCATAGCACTCATACTATAGGAACATACCTCCCACTGAGATCCTTTGTATAGTGATCGACAATCCAGATAGGATGGTCCTCGAAAGATTCATCCACTTCCAACTCAACCTCCTTGGGTTGGAAAAAAATGATATGGGTCTAAAAATTATCATTGTTGCTGAGAAACATGGAAGACTTCATGCATAACCCGGTACCTCTAAGGTAACTAGAACCAATAGGCAACCATCCCAACACTGTCCAAAACCTCAAATGACCAAACGTACCTCAGCGAAAGCTTACCCTATCTCCTGATCCTTCTGTGCCCCAACCTATGGGTGAAATGTAGAAAAACATGATCCCAATCCTCAAACTTCAGAGGTCTTCTCTGTTGTTTAACATAAGACTTCTATCGAGACTGTGTCGTATCCATCCTCTCCCGAATCAACTCTATCGACTCTATGGTCTCTTGAACAAGATCAGGTCCCATCATAGCTTCCTCTACTGCCTCCATCCAACATAAGGGTGATCGGCATGGCCTACCACACAAAGCCTCAAAATGTGCCATTTGAATAGTTGCTTGAAAACTATTATTGTAGACAAACTCCACAAGAGGTACATGCTTCTCCCAAGAACCTCCAAAATCTAGGATGTATGCATAGAGCATGTCCTCAAGCACTTGAATCGTACACTCGGATTGGCCATCTGTCCGGGGATAGTAAGATGTACTCAAATGTACCTATGTACCCAAAGCCTTATGAAACCCATGCTAGACCCGAGAAGTAAAACATGCATGTCTTTATGAAACAATAGAGTGTGGAACTCCATGTAAGCGCACAATCTCATAGATGTAAAACTGCCCTAACTCATCAACACTTAAGGTCACCTTGATCGGCAAGAAGTGAGAAACCATCCTGAGTCTGTCAATGACTACCCAAACTACATCATTCCCTAGAGGTGACCTCGGAAAACCAATCACGAAATCTATCATGACATAATTCCACTTCCACTTGGGAATGTGTAACTACTATAAAATTCCTACTGGTCATTGATGCTCTTCCTTTACCTGCTAACAGGGAAAACACCTCATGAAAAATCCCACAACATCTCTCTCCATAACTGTCCAACAATACTAGCGGTGTAGATCACAATACATCTTGGTTACACCAGGATGAACTACCCAAAATGGGGAATGAAATTCATGCATCAGCTCCTCACGTATATCTCCTGGCACCCATACAGGCCCCTGTAAATACATGATCTCATCCTTTCCTACTGTCTATCCCGGAATAGCATTCTCTCCTAACACGCCTTCCCATAGGACTAGGCCTTTAGAGTCTGATAGCTTCATCATTTGCACCCGATAAATAAGAGTATGTGTAATAGTTATAGAAGAAAGAAATTTCTACCCCTTTCTATCGTGCACCTCTAAATGAATCTTAGAGTATATATCCATAAGTAGCCACTCACTACTGGCCTCCTAAAATGCCTATATCTGGGTCCTCCTTCTCAACGCATCAGCCACTGTGTTTCCTTTCCCAGACATATAAGCAATGCTCGAAATCAAAGGACTGAAGATACTCAACCCATATTTGCTACTCAAATTCAGATCATACTGATTGAATATGTACTTGAAACTCTTGGGGTCAGTGAATAACACAAAATGATCTGCTAGAAGATAATTTCTATAACAACGTAAGGCATGAACAACTCCTGCCAACTCACGATCGTGTGGCGGGTAATTCTTCTTGTGGGACCTCATCTTGAGAAACCTATATGCAATGAATCCCTCTCCCTGCACTAGCACAGCTCCCATCTCGATACCTGATGCATCAGAGTAAATATTATAGCTCTTACTTGGTTTGGGAAAGACAAGTATTGGTGTGGCATTTAGTCTGCCATTAAACTCCAAAAAGGCAGACTCACGGGAATCTAACCACAAGAACTTTTCACCCTTCTTAGTCAGACCCGTCAGTGGTGTTTATAAGCGTGAAAATTCATGTATGAAGCATATGTAGTATCCCTCCAGTGCTAGGAAACTTCTTACCTCAAATATGTTCTTTGGATGCACACAGGGAACTACTTCTCTCACATTTTCTGGGTCAACTAACACTCTTGTCTCTGAGATAACATAACCCAATAAGTGAATCTAATCCATCAAGAATTGGAATTTTGAGGGCTTAGCATATAATCGATTCTCTCTCAGTGTACACAGAACGATCTCAAGATGTGTAGCATGGTTGTGTCGATTGTGAGAGTACAACAAGATATTTTCCATGAAGACCACCATGAAGGAATCCATGTATGGGTTGATTACTCCATTCATCAGTTCCATAAAAAATGCAGGCATGTTCCTGAGACCGAATGGAATGACCATATACTCATATTGACCATACCTGCTCCAGAAGGATATGAGAGGTATATCAGATGGTCTAACATTCAACTGCTGGTAACCAGAACTCAGTAAAATCTTTCAGAACACTTGGGATCCTCAATGTTGATTAAATATATCATCAATCCTTGGAAAGGGATACCGGTTCTTGACTTTAAACTGGTTCATCATTCAATATTGCACACAAATCCTATGGGTACCCTCCATCTTATTCACAAAACAGAGAGGTGAAATCCAAGGTGAAGTTATGGTTCGAATGAAACCCATTGCCTACAACTCCTCCAACTGCTTCTAGAGATCCTATAACTCTGGTGTAGTCATCCTCTAAGGTGTAAAGGACACCGGGGCTACTCCTAGAACAAACCCAATAGAAAATTCTACCTCATGCTCCAAATTCAAAAATGAAAAATATTTTGGGAGACATCCCTAAAACAATCCACGACTGTAGGAAAGACTAATTGTGATGTCCCTTGGTCATCCTGATATAGACAAGTAATCTAGAATGTAACTCCTCCGAACCCATGATGCTCTAGTCCCTCTCTACTCGCCTATACATCCTATTTACCATTATAATGGAACAATATGCCCTATTGGGACGTGAAACTCTCCCTGCAGCGATAACAGTCGATGACTTCTTGGAAGGGAACTAACCAGTCCATCTCAAGAATGACATCATAGACAGTCATCTCTAGGACATAAGGGTCCCACAAGAAGTTAAACCCACTACCTCTAAAGGGAACCCCTTGCACTGACGCACACTCGTCATTCTAGTCCCCAACGGAGTGTCTTGCATCAAGATATCAGTAGAATAAAAGATTTAGAGACCAAGGCTATCCACGACAGAAACAAATATAAAGCTATGGGAAGCCCCTATATCGAAAAGAGAAGAAGCTAAAATTTAGGATACTCATATCGCACCTCGAACTATATAGGGTCCGGGATCATGCTCTTGTTGGGTCAACTCCACTGCAAATGTCTGGCCTACACTGCAACACTATGACCCTATCTGACCACTCTGAGTTGATCAACCAGGTTTTGTTGAAATACCGGTGACTGACCACCCTATCCATGACATCCACCTAAGTCCAAGATGTTGTAAGTACCCCAGTTCTGAGACTGGTGAGAAACTGGTGGTGTTGCTCCGGCACGCGATGTCATAGAAGAACCCCTGTCACCATCTGCTAGTGAGAAGATATGATAGAAGCACTAAATATGACCCATCATTCCAGATGATCAGCACTCCACTTGGTCACTCGGGCATATGTTTCCTCATAGGCCCGCTCTTCTCACACTTGTAGTACGCCACCTGGATACCAAAATATGCATCCCTCCTACTCTAGTCTCTAGGTGCAGTCTCCCTACAACGTGTCCTGCTATTAGCCAGAGAAGCACTAACGCTGGATACGGAACCGCCCTAGCCCACTACTCCAAAATCCATCATATTGTGCTCTATGATCAGTGCCTAGTGGAATATGGAGGATATCGAAGTCAATCTGAAGATTTTCACCTACGATCAGATGTCATGTTTGAGACCATCCTCAAACTTACTTGCAAGAAACAACTCATCACCTCCGAGAATAGGCATGAAATGTTGCAGCTCTGTGAAACGAGAGGAATACTCCATAACCAAAAATGTATCATACTCTAAACTCATGAACTCTCATGCACGATTGGACCTCAAGTTCTACTGATTGAATTAATCATAGAAGATACGTTGAATCTCATCCCAAGCCATATTCTGCTATCATCCCACATATGAGATCACATCCCACCACTTCTTGGAGGAGTCTCGAAGCATATAGGTAGCGAGTTTCACACTCCTCTCTATAGGTATCTTCAGATGCTCGAAAATCATCAACATGTCTTCTATCCAAGACTCTACAGCCTGGGGTCCCCCATCCCTTGAGAAAGTGGGAGGATGCTCTACTGAATGACCCACATCAATTCTTCCATCGACGAGCAATGATACATCACTCCTTGAATGGTATGCATCGTCCTCATGAAACCCTATATGAACTATGCATCATTGAATGTGTCAGGTACAATTGCTGGTGCCAAGGCTACCACAACGGGAGGATCCACTAGAAGTCCCTGATCAGCAACGTCCGATGTCTGATCACCGCCCGGAAATAGCCATACAACTAGAGGATGTCTCAGTGGCATGACTCTGCAAGGTCAAGCTCACACCATAGATCAATATTATCAAGGAATGAAAACTAGAATCATCGAAAGGGAGACGGAGAAATAAGTGATTCATGTTTTATAAAACATGACTACACGGCGTGTACAATTCCTACACGGCGTGCTCCCTTTGACCATTCACATGGGTGTGTACTTATGCCAAAACTGGTCGTGTAACACCCAAACCACATAGCATGTTGTGCTAACACATGGCATGAACTTGAATCCACTTTCCCTGCCCAAGTCCTTCTACATGGTTAAGCCACACGGAACTCCTAAGACAAGACTACATGGTATGTTCAAAATATACACATTGTGTACTAGACAAGCTTCACCCAGCCCATGTTGTTAGTGACATGGTTGAACACACGACTTACACTACACGACATGTTTTAGACGGACACTGTGTGTACGAAGAAGGATAACACCGAACCGTATTGTTCGTGACATGGACGAGTACCTGGGTTACACTACACGACATGTTCAAGGCTGACATGACATGTATAGCTTACGGTTTATTCGTCCTTATTGTTAGCCACACTAGCGGACACAGGTTCCACAATACACGGTGTGTGCAACTAGTACAAGGCATGTTACCACCCAAATTTCCATATCTCGTGTCTCTTCTCACAAGGCCTATGACAGAGTTAGAGACTACATGGCGTGTACATAAAGTACATGGTGTGTACTTAAGAAAAATAGTTTCTTCTCGAACAGAAGAACACATGGAATGTACTTAACATTACTCACCGTGTATTCTGGTTTTTTCTGGACTGTTAGCCTTAGAACTACTCCGGAACGTAGAAAGACACTAAAACAAACATTTAAAGAGCCAAATTCTGATTCGGGAGGGCCGATACTCCCTACAAATCAGTGGTTGGCATCTTATACATGTTATAACAAGGAAAACAAGGCAATGATCCAACTAATTATAGTCCATGAGGGCCCATAACACCTCAAGAACAAATGTTTGTCCTTCATTAAAACAAACAATTATACAAAAAATACACTATCAAACAACATGTATTCTTATCAAGACATATATCACAACAACATGCATATTATACACAACATCTTTCACAACTAGATGAAATTTCTAATGTATCCTAGATGGCATGGAAAGGATGCATGAAATGTGATTTCTAGAAAGTGCCTATATGATGCATGAGATGGCATACCCTCCTATATTTGGGTTGCATAGAAATATAACCTCAACAATATCAATGGTAACAACACAAAACACGTTAGTCCCCCAACGGTGAAAATAAAATCAACTGTAAAATCGAAAAACCAGAAAACTTGCAATATACGAGGTAAAATGGTTTTTCCCTGTACACAAGTTAGCTACTCGTGGGAACAACTTACTACCATGTACCTATTTCTTCTTATCCTTGGTTGAGGCTGAAAATAGTAAGTCAAGAGAAAATAATCCCTCTCATACCACATTGTAATGTCCTGTCTTCAGAAGCCACACCGAGGTGCCCCGTACTCGATTGGTCACATGGCCTCAAGCGCATTTCCATGAACGTCAGAGGTTACCGACTAGCAGTGAGGGCCTTTAGTTTGATAGTAGAGTAACTATTACCACCTAGGTAGAGTATCATAGTGGAAGAAAAACAATATCAACAGCGGAAGTAGTAATAATCCATATAAAAGTAAACAATGGAATACTAAAAGAAACAAACAGATGTAAAATATATAGATTGATGGATGATACATATGTCTAAGAAAGCATCCAAACAAATCACAATTCTAGAATACCAATAGTACTAAACCAAATTTCAAAAGAAACAAATAAAAAACCCCTTATCATTGCAATCCTAAGCTTGGTCCCATGCTCTACAGCACCGTAGCAGTTCAAGTAGCTGAAGGAGAAGGGTTCTTTCCCATATCTATACCTGTAGTAATACAATATCTTTGGCCCTAAAAGCATTACCCTAATAGGGTGTGAGACTAAATCTCAGTAGGAAACCACCCAAAGATCTATACCCTATAGTTAGTGAATATATATGGAAGGTAATAATCAAATATGTATTGAACAAAAAAGTAATTAGAAATAAATAGTTTCACATATCAAATAAGCAGCAAATCAACCAAGGTAGCCCTCTGGGAAGTACGCACAACCAATACCCTCTAGTTTAGTCATAAGAATATATATTGACTCTCTATGGAAGCTCTCATAGTCAATTCCCCTTAAATTCAAAAGTTATTCAAGACTCTCTAAGGAAGCTCACACGGTCAATTCCCCTTATAGTTTACAGTAGTTAAGGACTCTCTGAGGATACCTGCACAGTCAATTCCCCTTATAACCCCAAGTGTTCAAAGACAATCTGAGGAATCTCACTTGGTCAATTTCCATTATATTTTAAAATGGATCAAAGACTCTTTGTGGAACCTCACTCAGTCAATTCCCTTTCTATTATAATGGTTCACTATTGAACAAAATATTAGGGCATTGGATTTGATCCGAGGACCTCTCAATTATTTTTCAAATTCTTTTCCTTTTCACTAAAACTATAGTTTTGTTCTTAAATAAATAAATTTATATGTGTAAAAAAATACTTATTATTACTTTTTATATTACACATAAATAATGGATCACCTTTACTAATGTTTTGACTCCAATGTTGGTATAGGTGGGTTAAAAAGAAATATATAAGAATGGTTTTGTAAAAAAAAATTAGGTGAAAAAATATCTATACCAATGTTTTAGAAAAAATATTGGTATAATATTTTTCGTATACATTAAATTTCTAGTATTGCATTAAATATTAAATCAAAACATTGAAATTATGTGATTTCATTCCTTTTAATATTAAATTAGTCATTCAAATTGTATTATTTATATTTTACAAACAACCGACATGTTCCTTTTCTTTATTCATTAAGTTTAAAAATAGATATCATTCCCACTTGAAGAGGGTGTATATGGATGGTGGAAGAAAATTTATTATTTTACCCATCCCTGGTGAAAATTCATCTTGTATCCCCTTGTCAGTAATGTATACCTTTGACTTAATATCATCCATTTTTTCCATTTTATTTAGCAATGTTTCAATGAAACTATCACATACGTTGTTTATATATAAATTATATCATGAAAATTTGTGACTTATAAATAATTCATTTATAGTTATTCAAATAAAATTTGATCTCTTTTTCTAAAAAGTTCTCATATGGGTATTATATGCAGTTTTACCCAAATTGGCGACCATATCCTTTATATTATTAGACAGTTCATCATCTGTGGGTGGAGCTAGTGTTGTTCCTTATTTTTAATTTCCACTAAATGATTTTATCCACAATCATTATTTATGTCACTGGTGTAAAAATTCATGATGTACTATAAAATATTCCATGCATAACGTTTCAGCAAAATTAATTGTGTACCTTTTTCACAAATGGGGTATCATAGTATTGTTTTAAGGATAAATCCTAAAAAAATTACTATGTGGGAAAGTCATTTATTATCCAGTAAAAAATGGCTCTAAATGTGAAATTTATTTCTATAAACATTATGTAACTTAACATATGAATCCCACATTAATTTCAAATCTTTGATCACTAGGGAAAAATAAAAATAAAAATAATTTCATGGTTGTTTTGTTCTTAATATAATTTGTGAAAACATAATGTATTTTTACTTTAAACATAACCAAGATAGAATGTTATAATTTTCCAGTAAAACTATCCATGTACTATAAGTGATAATTTATACACCAAATAGATTTACTCTATATGAAGAGATAATGGGATAAATATTTCTCATTTCATTTCCAAATTCAGGATACTTAGGGATAATTTTCTTTATCTAAGGAGATTATGATGGGAGGTAAACGTTCTCTTCTTGATTTCTGGTATCTGAGTTCCATGCCAATTTCCTTATTGTCCTGACACTTTTATATTGGTAACTAACTGTGGAATGATTGGAAATTACCATACAGTATATGAAGTAGTGGATTCATATTTTTATATATATATAAACCAAACATTTGATATATTTTATGTGATTCATGGTCCATGAAAAATAATATAAATTCATTCGGGAAGGCAGGTATTCTTTTAGGTATCCCACCCATTGAACAAATCCTTAATTAAGCATCTAATATTCAGAATTAAAGAACATTATATTATGGTAGTACATCATTCATGTGATAAAATTTCTTAGAAAATCTGGTGTCAATGCATCGATTTTCATTTATATATTATATAGCTTCAGTTTTGATGATAATGTTTTATTTTCAGTACAAACACAATATAATAAAATCTTTTTGAAACTCTTTAACTATAGAAACATCTTTGGAATATAGTGATGTTCATATTCAAATATCATTTTCATTTCCTCAATATGATCTCCAGTGTCATTTACACCTATAATCACATCCTTGATACAATCGTAATCATCATTCACCCATAAAATCATATTGTTGATCCATAAAAGGTAATGTTATCCTAATCATAAGCTACATTCAATTCTTCTCTACACTAATTGGTGATTAATAAAAAAATGAAAAAAAAATAAATGATTTTAAAGTGTCATTCTCATGATCTTTTTAAAACATGATGAACTTATTAACCCCATGTTAATAATGTTTTATCTTATGAATCACATCTATCTAATTTTTTAAAGATATCCATATCATTTGATTTAGTAATAATCATACAGAAGAAAATAAATAAATACTTATAAGGTGTGATATTAGAACCTTAAAATACTATTCATTATAAACACACACATATATCAATCACATTTTATAAAAATTAAAAATAACATAAATTTTTTAAATGAATTTTAAAAATATTCGATAAATTTTTTATTTTTAAAAGAAAAAAATTATTTTATGAATTGTTTTGAAAACATTAAGTGAATGATAATTCAAATAATTAGTTTTTGTTTTCCGTTTCAAAATTATGGAATTAATATAGAAATTTTTTTAGTATATTTTCTTTTTTCAAAATAATATAGATTCACTTCAAAAAGACAATGAAAAAAATAAATCATACATCAATACAAAATGTTTACGAATCATATGGAAAAAATAATGGAAATATGATAGTGATAATGAGAAGAAAAAGAACCTAAAATATTTATAAATGGGGTCAAACTATGTATTATTTCATATATATTATTGATTGCAGTATATTTTTATTATATAAGAAATAATTTTTTACATGTAAAAAACAATTCTAAATTGTTTTTTCTTTTCAAACAATTTTTATTTCATGATTTCTTATAAAAAAAATATATAACGTATTCTTTATAATTTATAAATATATTTCATATGAAACTCTATATTAAGAATTTATATTAGAATTTACTACGTTGTAATTTTTCCTAATTCTTTCCCTCTTATATTTATTTTTTACTAATATATGTTTTTATTTTAATAAAAATCGCTAAGAAGATGATTTTATAAAACTCATCTTTGTTTATTCAACATTGATATATTTTTTTGTTCTTATGACTACGCTGTTTAAATAATAAATATTATGGGTTTCATTCTTAAAGATTTAGAGATCTATTATTGACGATAAATAGGTGTTTATGTGTAAATAGCTCAAATTCATCAATTATTTTAACTTAATAATATAAATTTCTAATTGTTTTTCTAAACTAATTATAAGTATTTTAATAGATAAATTAATGTATTATTTTACATATTATATTTTAATAATTATGGATATTTTTGAAAAATTAATAATTGAAAATGGATCAAAAGCCAGGTATGTACTGGTCAATGTGATCACATGAAATTGGAAAGTTCATTTGAGGCATATTGAATGTTGGTCACTAAAAAAGCGGGTTCTAGATTGGGGAAGTATGAGGGGAGAACCAGAAAAATTGATGGGGGAATTATCTCCTTGGAAGTTAGTTCAAAATGAATCAAAAATATGAGGTATGGAAAATGGAAATGTAGGTCACATCATAAAACTAAAAAAATTTATTGAGATTGATTGAATTGGACTCAAGTGAAAAATAATGGGGAACAACCAAAAATTTGAAAAATACGCATAAAAATAGTAAATACACAAGAAGAACCCAATGAGTAGAATAAAAAATCCTAAAAAAGGATAAAACATAGATTAAAAATGAGTATGGAATACCATAAATTTTATTTAAGGTTCGATACGACTGAATGCTTCAACGGACAAGATAGAAGGATTCGTCATCTGCATGTGGTTGAATAACATGAGAAGGGGTTATATCGGTTAGGATTGATTATAAAGTGGGGAAGGAAAGTTATAAATGCTAGTAAAAAACACTAATAAATATAGATTTACCATCACTACAATAGAAAGCACTGATAGACGTACGATTTATCTGTGATTTTTAGCACAAATAAATCTTTAGATATATTATCTCTAACAGATTAGTGCTGATAAGTAATTCATTTATCATCATTTACCACTCAGTGATAAAAAATATTTCTTCAATTGGTGCTTCCTATTGCACAGAAAAATACAAGTCGAAAATTTAATTTTAAATTTATATTTAAAAAATATTTAATTATTAATAATATAAATATAAATATTTCAAATTTATTTATAAAAAATAATAAATATTAAAAATAAATAAATTATGAAAATATTACAAAACAATATCATACGTTATTTATATTTTACGTATTAATAAATTTGTTAATATTATTAAAAATTTGTTAATATTATGATCAATGAATAAATAATGTTAATAATTTAAGTCACAAAAATATATAAATGGAAGAAAAAAAATTATTTATATGTATTATAGAAATAAAATAAATGATTCAATATTAAAACTGTAATAAATAAATACAAGAAATTTCCATTAAATTAAAAATATTTAAAATGAATTCCAAATAAAAAATGAATAGAAAAATCAATACAAAGATAAAAATAATTTTTTAAAAAAAAACTGAATAAATATTAATTATGTAAATTAGAAACAAATTTAAAATATTAAAAATTAATAAATAAAAGGTATAAATAAATTTTAAAAATGAATAAAGTATAGAAATATTATACGAATAAATATTAAAAATTAATTAATTCAAAAATATTAAAAGTGAATAACTATTAAAATGTAATAGATAATAATAAATAAATAAATATTAAATATGAATAGAATTTATCAATTAAGAATAAATAAATTATAAAAATATGAAACAATGAATTAACAATTCTATTTTATAATATAATGAAATATATATTTATGGTCTTCATTCTTATAATAAACTAAATAAGACACGCACTATTGGGTCAACATAAATAGATCACACCCTCATGCAATGGTTAACCCACACCATTTCTAGCCCATTTAAATTATGAATCCTGATGTCTCACAATTTGATTGCCCAAATACCCTTTTTCCAAACCAAAGTCTCCCTTCCAATGTCATGTATTACCCTAACTTGTTCTTGAGTTTGTACCCCTATCTCCATCATTTTCCATATCCCAGGATATAAATGGTCATAAAATATACCACCCCGAATGGGGGGCTACTAGAATATGAACTCTAGTTATATACTAAATTATGGAGTGACTTTACCACTCAGATGAGCCTCCAACAACATAAATTAATAATATATTAAATGTGAATAACTATGAAAATAAAGAAATAATGAAAAATAAAATTAAAAACCGGATATTTATAAAGAATTACTCCTTATTAGTTAATTAATAATAACCATATAATGACTTAAATTATAATATATTAAAATATAAATGAAAAAATATTAATTATTTAAATTACATACATATTAAATATATTCAGTAATTAATATTTAACATGTATAAAAAACTATAAAAATGAATAAATTATAAACATAAGAAATAAATAAATATTAAAAAATTTTAAATATTAAATATATATAAATAATAAAAATTAATAAATTATAGAAAAAATTTAAAATGGATAAATATAAAAAATGAATTTATACTATTAAAAAAATATTTAAAATGAATAAAATTTAACAATTAAAATTATATAAATAAAAAAAATCAAAAATTAAATAATTAATTTCAATTATATCATCCATAAAAAATAAAACGTGAAAAAATAATAGAATAATAATGAATGAATAATAATTTCTATTTTTAAATACAATAGATTTACAATAAATTTTTAATTAAAAATGAATAAATTATAATTGTATAAAAATTTGAATACAAATACTATTAAAATTATAATTAATACATATTGATTATATAAATTACATTTCTATTATAATTATAAATTATTTACATTTTAAAATGTATAAATAAATATTGAAAATAAAAAAACTTGAAAATAATAAATATATATTTATATATATATTTCTTTACGAAATTTCATTAACAGAATTTGAAAACAAAATTGACTTTTCATGGGATTGTGTGTACCTATATGTGTCTTTGTGTGTGTATATACAACTATTATAATGAGATTTCCTATTGAAAAAATAACTGGGTTTTCATGTTATATATTGATATATTGTTATACATACACAGACATACATATTACATACATACACATTGACACATACATATACATAGACATATAGGTATGCATACTTACACATACATATAAACATACATACACAACACATACACATACACATACAAATACAGATACACATACACATACACATACACATACACATACACATACACATACACATACACATACACATACACATACACATACCCATTCACATACACATACTCATACACATACACATACACATACACATAGACATACACATACACATACACATACACATTCACATAGACATTCACATACACATACACATACAGATACACATACACATACACAGAAACATACACATCCACATCCACATCCACATACACATACACATACACATACACATACACATACACGTACACATACACGTACACATACAGATACACATACACATTCACATACACATACACCTCCACATACACGTACACATACACGTACACATACACATAAAAATACACATACACATACACCTACACATACACATACACATACACATACACATACACATACACATACACGTACACGTATACATACACATACACATGCACATACCCCTATAAATACACATACACATACACATACACAAACATATAAACATACATACATTAAAAATACACATACGCATACACATGTATATAAACACACACACTCACACACAAACACACATACACAGACACATACACAAACACAGACAAACACATACACATAAACATTAAAATACACATACACATACACATACACATACACAAAAAATATACATACACAAAAAGATTCACATACAAGATCACATACTTACACATACATATAATCATATACACACAACACATAAAAATACAAATACATGTCAATGAGCCTGTACCCAAGTTGTAGAGACTCCTGCTTGTCATCCAAAAGACCCAGGATCAAATTCGGCAAGGGGATGAATTCTCGAGTACTGCAGTAGAACTGTAGCAGGGAGAACTATAGTAGGGCCGAACTGTACCAGCAATGATTCTATAGGGTATAGGGTAGTGTATCAGGAACAATAGTGGGGGAGGTACTATATCTGGTAATGTAGCAGAATAGGTAATGTAGCAGTTCTATTCATCGAATGATCATTTGGGCCAAACAATGGGCTTTTGTGCCTTGTATGTAGACCACTTGGTCTTGGGCCTTCGGGATATGTAATGGGTCTCCCTCTACCCAGTCAGAAAAATGGATTTGTTTTAATAATTAAAAAACGAGGCTTCAGATCCATCCTTTAAAAAATACACATACACATGCACACACACATATGCAGAGACACACACATATACACATACACATACACATACACATACACATACACATACACATAAACATAAACATACACATACACATACACATACACATACACAAACACAAACACATACACATACCCATACACATACACATACACATACACAAACACAAACACAAACACATACTCATACACTTACACATACACATTCATATACACATACACATATACATACTCATACTCATACTCATAGATACAAATACACATACATATTAAATTATATGCCCACACTCACACACACACACACACATATATATCTGAAAATATACAAATACTACATAAACAATCACACACACACACCTAAACGTACATACACATGCATATATTCATAAACATACATACACACATACACACATACATACATCGATGTTCATCCCCAAACGTACACATACACATACACAATGTATGTACATGCGTACATACATATACATGAACATGCATCTTCACACATTTATAAATATATGTACAAATAATCATACCCATAAACACCACATACATCTATATACATGTTACTGAATATGAACACACACATAACACATATATACCCATAAAACACATAGAAACACATACATACACCAACACATATATACAATCACATAAAGACGTACACATATATCCACATACACATTAAATATGGTTCGAATTTAAATAATTTAATATAAACATAAATATGAAAATTAACAGATCTATATTTAAAAATATGTATATATATATTCATTTTTATATTTATATAACTATTTATATAAAATATTAATACAATATACATATATATTCATTTTGTTATTCATTTATATATATATATATAAATTTTATTAATTTAAATAACTAAAATAATTATATATATTTATAATATTTTAATATATTTTTCTATTAAAATATAGTTATATAAATTAAATATATATATTATATTTACAGATATATAATTATTGATATATAAATCATATTTAAAAATATATAAATATTTAAAAATAAAATAAATTATTTATGTCTCCCTTTATCAATGCTAATTTTTTTACAAAGGCCTCCACTTTGTCAAAGTTCTTTATCATTGATAAAAAATAATAAATACTGGAGGATTTTTAGAAGTGGATTTTGTATGTCGGGTCCATGCCAAGAGATGAATTAAAGTTGAGATTACCTATCTTTAGACAGAACAAGACTGGGTAAAATTCAAGGTTTCCAGCATCCCATTAGAACTTCAGTGAGCTCCCACTAGAGCCCATGTGAGCTGGGAAATTCAATTTCCCACATCCCATGTCTAATAAAGCTTCAATAAACCTCAATATAAAATCTAGTGGTGTAATATTTGATACATTTGATAATTTTTGTTTCATGTTAATTTATGTTAAATTCATTTGAAAATAGTCAAAGAAATTATTCCAAGGAGTAGGGAATGTATCAGGATTGTCTTAGGGCATCAATACCTGAAAAGATAGATAAGTGAGTCTATCTATTTCATGTCACACAGTTGATGCAAAATTAGTTATAACTGTATTCCCCAGATTCTAGGGGGTTCATAGTTTGTAAACATTGAAAAGGGAGCCTATAAAATATGAAACCATATATACAACTAACCAACCAGATATTTAATGGTTTATCAATTTGTTAGGGATCCCTAGAAAATCACGAGACCTATGTCTTTCTTAGATAGTGGTTAAATAATGGTTCGTGCATGGATTTTAAAACCATGTACACAAACCGTGCGACACATTAAAAGTGAAAAATAACCAATTTTCCCCTAAACATTATACAATTTCCACCCAATTTCCACAATATTTTATTCTCCAAAAGACAATGGGGAAAAATAGAAGTTATCCCCACTTCCAAGTATCAATATTATGTTATTATTATGCATTTAGTGGGTTGTTTAGTGAAATCATAGATCTAAGAATGTCTCCCTCTTATTTTCCATCAACATTATAGAATAATCATCTTTCATCATTTTCCCTTCTTTTAAATATTATAATTCATCATTCCATAGAATTATTAACGATAAAATTTGAGTCCAATTTTGTTTGAATTAGGGTTAATTTTTGGATGATTAGTCATCTATGATATTTGGGTATGTTCTCTAAATAATTTCTTTTATATTTAGGATGTTATTCATGTGTATAAGGCTGTTTCATTACACTAACATGGTGATATTTTTGATTTAATAACAATGACTAGTAAATTTCATATGAAATTGAGGTTTGAGACATGGTATAGACATTGTTATGTCCATTGATGATTTTTATACACGGATTATGGGCACCCAGGGAGTGTTACAGTCTCTTTGAGTCAGTGAAATGTTTTTTAAATGGTTAATTACTTGTTTAATGATATTAAAAAACATTTATTTGTAATTGGAATGTTATATTTCTATTTGGGGTTATTTGGATTAATTTTGGAATTGCTAAATGAATTATGAAATGATTAAGTATAAAAGAGATATATGGTTAAAGGGTCATGTGCATGTTGTGAAATGGTTTTATAGAATTTTAATAGGTTGTGGTTATAAAAAAATAGTAAAACACTCTTGTCCTGAAAATTAATTAAGGTGTGTAATGTAATGAAGATGTGAATATGGATAAATGTAATGGTGAATTGTTGTTGATTTTTTTATAACAAGTAACAAATGATGAATTGTGGTAAATGTTATTAATGGTGTGAATCATATGTTGGATTGAGGATCCTTATTCTTAGGTTGTTCCAAAATGGTTCTCTCAGAACCACAGATTGATTATATGAGTCAGATAATGGACTGATGATCCAAGATCATATGGTGTGGATGTGGTATATGTACATGGACTAATTCTCCATGGAACATGATTTAAATTGGAATGGAATGATTAATTCACCAATAAATTAATTTGCTAATAACTTATAGTACTTTGTTCATACTACATCATGGGACGAAGTATGGATAATGTTTTGGGTTTCATGGGATATCTGATAGTCCATGGGGCTAGTTAGTAAACACTATTGTGAAATATATTTCATTTATTACACTATTTACCAATTTGATTTATATAACTGCCTAAAATTTTATTGGAATGAATATTTATTTTGAAAACATTAGTGGTGTTCTACTCAGTTATACTGACACACTTCTCGATCCACCTATATTACATAACTACAACCCATGATTGAAGGGGTAGGTAAGGTAAAATTCACTATGTTAGAAGGTTAACTTGGGATGGAGAATAAGAGAAGGGACTAGACATAATATTAGCAGCAGACTTGGGTTCTCTTCATAGTGTATCTATTTTAGTTGTCTTTTGAAACAATGATATATCATTAAATTATATAAGTTTACTATATTAGATTTTTAGTACATCTCTTGTTCGGAAATTATTTACATGATACATGGTTGTTTCTAAATAGTTCATGTCATTTCTTATTTTGATTTATCCTATTTGTATACTTTAGTAATGAGAGTATGATTTTCCCATGTATATTTTTAGAACATCACTATAAGACGGATGCCTATGGCATACAAGGATGCATGCATGAGGTCATGTGATAAATAAGATTGAAGAACATGTTTGTTGGTACATGGTTAATGAGGTTACAATGTGGTATCAATAATTATTTCTTTTCTATTACTTTACTATTTTGGAAAGGTATGCATGATATTGTGATGTGTCAGGACTTCATTACAAGTTCGTTCATGGGTGTAGCTAGCCCATGGATAAGGGGAAAACAATGTTCCTACGGTGGGATTGTTGTTATAAATGTTTTTTATTCTGTTTAGATGTTATTTCACCTTGGGTGAATCACATTATGTGTGATGTTATTGATTTTTAGGTTTTACTCATGGGTTTCCATTTTATAGGGTTGTGTATGATTGAATCATTTTAGGCACTATGGGATTTATATGATATAAATCATATTAAGAACACATATAAGTGAATGAATATTCAGAGAAGTTAAATGATATTATATTTTTTTATTTAAAAGGACTGATGTTGAATAATGAAGCTAAAGTTTTTTATATTGAAAAGATAATAAATTTGATTTGTTAAAATTGTTCCTACCTATTAGGTTTAAATTATTTAATAATTTGAATATGTAAAAATTGTTCCTAATGAGATTCTTAAACATAATAAGTTTAGATACCCTATTTTATCTAAAATCCTAGATAGGGATTGTTGGGGTATGTATAGTGGATAGTTTTCTACCATTTGGAGACTATTTATGGATAATTTTTATGCCATATTGCGTCCCCTATTTTATATAACTCGGAAATAAATTATTATGTTCTATGAAATACGAGTTTAGATTTATAAAACGATTTCCCCATGAAAATTTTTACTGGTAGGGTAACATGATTGCATTAATAAAAATACACCTCCACTAGCAGGACTAGAAACCCTATTCAATTTTGGTAATAGGGTGAGGATAATTTTCATGAGAACTTCTCTAATTTTATATAGCCACTATTGAAAAGAAAATTTCATTCAAATATAACTTTGTGGTATGTGTTTTGATGACTTATAAAATACCAACTTTAATTATACCATGTTTATCCCAAGTGTTTCATATAATATTTATCTTATGATGTGTGTTCAAGTGTTTATCTTATGATATGAATTTTTTTCATCTTATGAGAATTAAATTACATATCTATTTCTTAGAATAAGAAAGTATCGATGTCTCTTCTTCGACATAAGATTGTATCGTATGATGTACGACTGAGTTTCTCATGATATATTCTTTAGTTTGTGTGAAAATGTGAAAGAATATTATCTTATAAAAAGAATATTTTCATCTAGAATAATTTTATGAAAATAAATTTCATGTCATAGTAATATTTCATCTTATTCTGGAAAATTATCTTATCCAATATTAAAATTCAGTTTATTTTATAAAGAATAGATAATTTATCTTACGAAAGTTATAATATGTTGAACAATGATTACATTTGGAATCTAACAAAGACCTAGTATTGAAGAATTTCATGATTAATTTTTTAATCTCTTGATAAGTCACTTCATGCCTATAGAGCACATAAAAATGGTATTATCCATTTTAGGTTATATTATTCTACATAATAATTACCAAGAATATGATGATCCAAAGAATAAGATTATTTTTGTCATCACTGCCACAAAATAAATTCATATATTTAGAAATACATGATGCATATTCTTATTATCATATCTCATTAAGATCATTGTACAATATCCTGTTAATGTTAGAATTATCTCAACCTCATGTTCAAATAAAATATAAAATGATCAATTAGCCTCTAAAATAAAATAATAGAAATAGTTGGCTGAATCCTAGTAATAATAATATCATCGAAAACTTGTACATAGTTAAAACTAAAATATATACATGTTGTTCTTTTCAGTTATTTTAGTTTCTCGTAAGTTCATCCCGAGCTGACCCTTAATGTATACCATTATTTAGGGTGGATCTTCATCCATTATCAGTTGTTTCTTGCAATTATGTGTTGCATACATTCCTCTTAATTGATTCGTTTAATTCAATATAATTATCACTATGTGTAAGAGTGTTTTTGAGAACATTTATAGGTCTGGTAAAGGGATATCCTTGCTGAAATCTCTTTGTCCTTTGTATTATGTCGAAGCTACTTGTACTTTGTTGGGATCCCCTTGAAAAAGGGATGTTATAGTGAAACTCTCCAAAACCAATGAGTAGTGTGTTTGTGGAGTGGAATAGGGATTTTTTCTTCCTGGAACTACTTTAAATCATTGTGTTCAATTTCTGTTCCTCATGATGTCATATTTACAATGTATATATTCATAAAGAAAAAATTGATCTCACATAATTAAAATATGGTTTTTAATACTCAAGAAAATTGTAAGAACTCAATTCACCCCCTCTTGACTTATATAGTTATTCATCATCTATGAAAACAATTGGTATCATAGATTGTGGCTCCCAAGTTCACTAAAATCAAAGAATTATGACCCATGATCCATCTCTAACTAGTTTCCGTGGAATATAACCAGGAAGGAATGTAAATTATTAGAGTTCCATAATTTAGTGGTGAAAGCTGTGGTGTTTGGAAAGCATGTATTACCATTTATCTAATAAATCATGGCCGAAAAGACTCTATAATAAAATAAAAGACCTATAAAATTACTAAGACATAAATTAAATCATGGAATGCTACATCTAAAGAATATTATAACCTGAAATCCAAATCTATGGATGCTATCATATATGGGTTAAGACCAAATGTGTTTAATAGGTTCTTTCAATGTATAACTTCACAAGAAATGTGGGCTACTATAGATGTTTCATATGAAATTATTGACAATTTAAAGGCTCTTAGATATGATACATCTAACCTCAAGTTAGATGCATTAAAAATTGATTAATGGGGGAGAATTAATCAACTAAATATGAGACTCACTATGATTTTTAACAAAATGGATACTCTTGGAGTACCTATCAATGATCCTGAACTTGAATTAAATGTTCTATGATTATTACCAACCAATTTTAATGGAATATTGTTTTTTCTATCATAGAATCTATAGAAGTCAAAAATTTAAAAATAAAAGATCTCATCGGGACTCTCATGATATATGAACCTAATGTAGAAACTATAATTGAATAGCATAAGATGACTGAGAAGGAAAATGACACCCTAAAGGTGTCTACTTCAAAAGATGGAATAATCATAAATATAATAAAAATCACTAAATCATATGAATAAGAATATTTCTCAATAAAATATTAATAAAATAATAAGATCACTCTATTTTCTCAAAAGTTTGAAAAGCTCAATAACAAGAGGCATGGTTTCTGAAGATCCTTCAATAAGAACATAGAGCATTTAAACAAATCTATAGAGTTGATATTCTATGTGTAAAAAAATGAGGGAAACAACAAACCTGACTATTCGAAAATTAAATTTTATATGAAAAATAAAAATTAATAATTCAAGAAGACTATATATGAGCATGAATTAGAAACTGAAAATTTCAGCTATGAATACATACATGAGTGCTACACCATGTTGGAAATATAGATTGAAATCAGTAAATTGAAAAATAATTCTTTTCAAATTCAAATAAAAAAATTTTTATTGATGAAGAAAATATGAAAATCATATTTTATACATAAAAGAATGGTTCAAATAATATACTTCCTCAAATCCTGAACTTGTAAAATAATTGAGAAACTAAAAAAGGAGGATGATCATTTGAAAGATGAAGCATGTTCCTTCACTAAGGGTTAGCATTATTTAAAAAACATAGTAGTCAAAAATATATATATAGAAGAAACAATTGGAAATATAATCCATGGTGAATGTCCCAAATTTTGTATAAAACCATTTGTTCCTTTCTCTAAATATATACACCCTCTCAAAGTCACTTGTTTTTTGTTGCAGAAAAATAGTACATTCTCTAATATTTGATAATTAATAAAACCTCATGTTTGTGGAATTGAATATTATTTTCTGAAAAAATATTTTCTAAAACAAAATGAAATGATTCAAAGAAAAAAAGTTGTTTGGATGTCTATATCTCTTATTACTAACATTTTGGTACTCAAAAGAATTTTGGTACCAAAGAACACTGTTGTTTGATTTTTCATTTTAGGGAATTGGTCCCATGAACAAAAATTCAATGTGGTTTATGGATTGTATATATTGATGAAATATAAACAAATATTACTCCAACATTTACATTCTATCCAAAATATATTGAGGATATGTCATGTTTGTTAATAATGAAAAAAGAAATATAGTTGTCATTTTATAATTTGAAAATAATCCATTGATTCTCATTAACGAAGTACATTAATTTAACGGTTTGAATCCCAACCTAATTATTATATCCCAACATTCATATTATGGGTATTATATTAATTTTTCTAATAATGCATGTTTAGTATTAAAGAAAAAAAGTACATGTTTAAATCACCTAGAACATATAATATTTAAACACTCTATAATAATTTTTTGTGTAGATGTAATGTAAATAGTTTAAATCCTAAAACTGAGGAATCATGGATTTGTAATAGAAGCATTGGACATTAATATTTTCATTCATTGAGAGAAATTTCAAAAATAAATTTTATTTCTGACATTCTTAATATAAAATTTTAAAAATGAATTTATGTGATGCATTCCAAATGGGAAATAAAAACAATCAATCATTCAAATAAATTAAATAAGTTGTTTGCTTATTCCTATTGATAATATCCATGCGGATCTGTTTAGACCTAATAGAATTATAGGTCTTTCTATTAAGTTGTTTGGTTATGTGTTACATGATAATTTTTCATGGTTTATGTTGGTATAAAATTTAAAACTAAAAATTGAAGCATGTTCTATTTTTATTCATTTCTATAGACTTATCAAAATTAAATGATGTCAAAAATTAGTTCATTAAGAATCGATCATGGATGTGAATTTGAGAATCATAAATTTAAATGTAATTTCAATAAGAAATTAATTATACATACATTCTATTACCCCAAAACACATCAAAATAATTTTTTTTCCAAAAGGAGTATTAGGACTTGAAATAAAATTTATACAAGTATGTTACGTGAGTATACCATTTCCAATCCTTTATAGGCCAAGGATATTAAAAAAATATTTGATATCCTTAACATCATACTAATAATTCATATTTTAAAGAAAATTCCCAATGAGTTATGGAATAATAGAAATCCCAATGTAGGGAAATTCAATGTATTTGGATGCATGGTTTATATCTTCTATACCAAGAAAACCCATGGAATGTTCAATCCACAGGCCGATGATGGTATCTTCCTTGGTTACATTGCTACTTCAAAATCATGTAGAGTTATCAATAAATGTTCAAGTATATTTTATGAATCGGATCATGTGATGTTTGATGAAATTAATCCCTTCGGTTAAAAATTGATTAAATTAATGATAAAAAATATTTAGTCAAAAATATCAAACTTGATTCCCTATTTAATGACAAGATGTTTGATGATTTTGAAGATGATTATTTTCAACCAAATCCAATAAAGGTAGACACTAGTGAACTAAAAATTCGGTTTCCTAGAATACCTATAAACTGTAAAAACTATCCTTTAGAAATAGTTGTAGGAAGCCCAAATGAAAGAGTAAAAACTAGATGAAACATAAGAAATCTAGTTGAATTATATTATATTCTCTCTAAACCAGAACCTTGATCTGTAGAAGAATTAGTATCGGAAGAATGATGGTTCTTAGCTATGAAATATGATTTAAATCATTTAAATAGAAATAAAGTGTAAGAATTAGTTGAATTATCATAAAACAATCCCTTAATTTGAAACAAAAGTGTTTTTAGAAACATAAAAGTTGGTCACGATGTAAAAAATATAAGTAAATATATATTTATTACCAAATGATATAATAATGAGGAAGTAGCAGATTTTGATGAAACCATTGCCCCTCTAAATAGGTCAGATGCCATTACAATCCATCTAGAATATGCATCGTCTATGAATTATAAATTATATCATATGGAAGTTAAATATGATTTTTAAATGGGTTTTTAATTTAGGAATATTAAAAATAATGTCCTCATTGTTTTAAATTTCCTATTTTTCAAAAGTATATGTCTAAAATCACCAAATTTCTATATAGACTTAAACACCTCCAAGAGCATGGTTTGAAAGTTTATATTATTGTCTTTAATAAAATGGTTTTATAGTAGGAATGGAAATTACTATTTTATTTAATAAAACAACATTCTTGGATATTCTGTTGGAACAAATATATGTAGATTATGTTATTTTTTGATCAAAATAACAAAAAAAGTGAAATGAAGTTTTAAAACATATGCAACAAGAATATTAAGTTAGTATGATGGGTGAAATGGACAATTTTTTTGGGATTACAAGCTTAACAATAATATTATGGAAATATTTTAAATCCAATAAAATACATTATTGATTTACTTAAAAAATATGTACATGAAAATAGTAAGACCTACACAACTCTTACGAGTTACAATACCAAACATGATATAGATGAAACTCGAAAACCAATTCAGAAAACGTTTTATAGAATAATCATTGAAAATTTTTATTACCCTCTTCATGTATATAATACATAATTTTTTCATTATTAGTTTGTGATTTATTTCAATATAATCCAAAAAAAATTCATTATAATGCCATAAAATTAATTGTTAGACATCTAAAAGGAATTATGTCACATTCTGTTATCTTTCTAAAAAATTCATTACAATAATTTAACTTCATGCTCATATATTTATTTATCGAGATGCATATTCTATATAAAAATCAACTCAACATCTTTCCATTTTCATGGTAAATCTAGGATATCATTATCATGTAAAAAATAAACACTTTTTATTACTATCAACTACTGATGCATAGTATATTATTGCAGAATGTTGATGTGTATATGTTATGTGGATGAAACAAACCTTAATTGAATTAGGATTTAATTTTAATTTTGTTCCAATTAGATTTTATAACATGTGTGTTATTAAAATATAAAAATATAAAAAAACCATTCAAGAACAAAACACATTAATTTAATACATTATTTATGGAGACATCATCAACCTAATAATGATATCTCTTTAAAATTTGATTTATTGAAAATCAATTAGAAGACATTATAAAAAATAATTTTCTTACTGATATATTGGATTTCATTAAGTCACAATTACTTAAGTATAATTTAAAAAAAAATATTTATAAAATATTTCTCATATACAAAGTAATTATTCTTTTTACAACATTCAATTTAATTTTTTTCTACCATCATGAATATCAGACATATTTAATTTAGTATTAATTACTGGGCACATCACTATGAAATGCCTAGATTACCTCAAATGAGAAAAATTGTGTATCAAATCTACATACAAAATGGATTTCTAAACATAAAACTCTTTATCTCTCCCTTCATGCTCAAGCCTTTATTATCCTAACCTTCCGATTATCTATCCTTTAAAACCCGCATACAATGGGAAAATGAAAAAAATTTAATGTAAATAATATAATATCTTGTAAAAATAGTGAATATCAAAGAATGTGGTATGTTTATGAGCTTTTGATTTCCAAGGGTCGTATAAGGATAAAATGTTGTTGAATGAAGTCATCAATATCCAGATATGGGAGTACATCCTAGCTGACACATTATAAATGTTTGTATTCAAGAAGGAAGTCTATGAATTTTATGAATCATCAGTCATTTATTTCGGTGTTGATGAGGAATTAGCCAATTAAACAGTCAACTATAAAAATATATCAATAAACTCTATTCATTTAGAAGAAACCCAAAAAATACCTCATGAAGGCTACCCAATTTTATGCACCTCATTAGCTCTAATGGATGGAGTCACCCCTCCAAATATAATGAAGTCACTCTTTGAAATAGTAGTCATTGAGAAAATGAAAGTAAATAATATATTTCCTAAAAGAAAAGTGTTTTCAAAGATTATATTGTTGGAATAAAAAAACGAAATGGTTAGTCTGAAAAAATTATTTTTCAATATATCACTTTTCAATATATTTTTACGAAAAAAAACTTCTGAATCTATCATGCAATATTCTGTGATGTGTGTTTCATGTTCAGAAAAAGTCTATTAATTTCTATTCTTTTGGATGGATTTATCTTTTTTTCCATAAACTAGAGTTGTCTTGAATGATAGTAAAAAAAAAATTTCACGGGATTATAACAAAAATTTAAACAGTTTTATGAAATAGTGGATTGTGTTGGGACTTGTTGTTATGAAAATTGGTTCCCTTAACATTGATTATAAGAGTAGAACCAACATAGAATCTGGTGAGTCATATAATCTTCATGTGATACCAGTGCTGGTGGATGTATCTCCTCATGATATTTGGATAAGATAAAGTTAGGATGACCTATTAAATGTCTAACTAAAGTGAATAATAATATGAGTTCTCATTCAAATAGACTAAATAAATAGTTTTCAAGACATCACCCCCATTCCCCCTTTTTTGATACCAGTTCAACTTCATAGTGAAATGATTGCTTCAACTATCGCTCACATGTTTTTAGTTGTATCGGACTGGATAATTTCGATAGGGCTTCTATTTTATCCTCTCACAATCATGTCTCATCCTCAAGAATTTGAGAAGACGGCTGAAATAAGAGTTGGTAAAAAAGAATCTTAATAATCACATCATGTTGAACAAGTAACTAAGGTTTCATATAAAACTCATTTAGAGAAGAAAGTGTATAATTACACATTGAAAGAAATTTTCTTATTTTTCAAGAATGCTAAAATTAAAAATTAAATGAAATTGATAGAAGTTTTTATAAAAGAGCACAACAAATATACTGAATTTTTTTCTATGAAATATAATAAATAAAGGCTAAGTAATTTACATATTCATAAAGTTAGAACACTTCATAATCATATGTAATAAATTTATGTGATCCAAGAAGTAAATTTTTTGGTTTAGTCTATGATATAAATGTTGTCAAAAGAACATACTATTGGAAAAACAAATGATTCTGATCAACAATAAAAGATAATGTAATTATCCCAAGCTGTTGATATGATGAATGATGATATTAATCCTCTATAGTGTGAAATCATAACAAGGTGAATCATTCATGATTTTTAGAAAAATGTTATAGATGAAGTTATTCGGTTACTAGATCCTCCAAAGGAAACTATTGAATCTGTTTATAAATCAAACCAATATTTATTATATTCCAAAATAAATGATTCTGTATGTTGAAGAAAGTTTAATTTAGTTGAATACGGTTTCCATCTTCGTCTTCATTGGTAAAAAAACAAGTTTGGATTAGTATCTTCCAATATTGATGTTATACAAAATAATGTGGAAGAGTTATATAAAATATTTTTCAACATATTCAATCAAAATTTCAAAGGATATTACTTGGTAGAACCTGATAACTTTGTAGAAGCATCAAAAAGTCATGTCTCTATAAACGGAAAATAATTTTATTCTATAATTGTTTTGAGACAAAATCATATTTGATGTTGTGAATATTTTATTGTCAAATTAAACTAGGAAGGATGACATTAAAAAAAATTGGTAATTTATCTCATTGTGTAGGGAATGGTTTTACAACCCTTATGAACCATTGGAAAAATAACATCATAAAAATAATTGATTCCTATACAGATATTGTTTTTCAAATTCGTGGAAGAAGGTCTCATAGACCTAAAACATTTGACCAATATCATGCCACCTCTTAATGATTAAGGTAAATCATTGAACAATATGAGATTTATCAAATGGTAGATCTTAGGTTTTCTAATTATGTTTTTTTATCATTACCTAAATCTTCCTCTAACTCATCATTTAACAAATGTAGATAACATTGATTTGGTGAGGGTGAAACTGTCTTCTCTCAATATTCAGTTGACACAAGTAATGTTTTCTCATGAATGTCATGATGATCTTGGACCATCCCTATAGATTTTGGGTGATTTTTTTGTCTTGAATGTTTACTCTCCTCTTATTTCATTCCCATTACCTCATGATTAGTCCATATCATTCAAGAATATACCACTGAAAATTTGTTTCATGACTAGTTGTTGATAGGAACTCCTTCACTTTTTGGAATGGATTGTCTAGTGTATGGGAACTCTTAAAAACATTTCAATCATTCCATCATATTGGAATTCAAAAAAAAAACTTTTAAATCTCTTTATATTACCATTATTTGAATGATATTAATGCTTTATGTCATTAATGTTCATTCTAAAATTATTACTTTTTATATGACCCTGTCTTTTTTATACATATTCAATATTCATGTATTATTATTTTTGTTCAATATGTTATTTTATCATCTATTTAAGATATGTTGTGTTAATGTGTATTTATGAACTCTATTTAATTCAAAATCCTATCTACATTTATTAACATTAATTGTTTGTTATCCTTTGGGTGAAATATAATGTATATTTGTTAATTAAAAACTGTTTTGATATTAGATAATGGGTGACAAGAAAAGAAAAATACAAAAAAATTAATTCATATTTCAAAAAGGGGAGAAGGAATGTAAGATAATTTTTTCTTCAAAAGGGGAAGAATAAAACAAAGATACTTTATTTCAAATTTTTTAAAGCTTGTTATATGATTTTTTTTGAATTTCCATATCATGGGATTTGTGATCATATGAAATGGAGAGATTGTTGGAAGGAAGATATTATAAAAATATACCGCTATGTTATATGTTTTGTTGACTCATAAAATCCTTAATTTTATTATAACAAGTTTATCCTAACTATTTTAGATTATATTTATCATATTCTATGTGTTCAAATGATTATTTTACTCTATTAATGGTTTTTATTTTATGATAACTGAAAACAATATTCATTTTCTTAGAATTAGAATGTATCTAAGTCCCTACTATTGTGTAAGAATTTATCATATGAAGTATAGATGAGTTTACCACTACATTTTCTTCAGTCATTGTAAAAATATGATTGAATATCATTATTTGAAATGAATATTCATATCTAGATGAAGTATAAAATGATAATTTCTACATCATAGTAAATTTGTATCTCACTCTAGAAAATTATCTTACATAGTATTTAAAGTTAGTTAGTCTTATGAAGAGGAGTTTCTTTATATTAAAAAATTTATCTTATGGTGAACAAGGATTCTAGTAGGTATCTTATGAAGATATAGTATTTTATAATTTTATGATTAATTTGATATTCTCATGATAAGACACTTCATTGCATTATAGCACTTCAAAGGGAGAATAATAATTTAATGAAAGATGGTGTGTAGAAGGCATTCCATGAATATAAAGATCTAGAGAATATGAGTGTTTTTTCATCACTACTCTATGAGAAATTCCAATATTTGGAATGTTTGGATGCATATCATTAATACCAAGTCTCATCAATATCACTATATAAGATCACCAGAATATTATAATTATCTCACTCTAATGATATATAATGATATAAAAATATCAGTTACCCTCTATAATAAAAGAACAGAAATAGTGGATGGAAACATAACAACAAGAAGAAAAAATCTTGAGACCTGTACATAGATTAAACTAAAAGATTTTGTGCTATGATTATCAGTTCAATTAGTTTAACCAAAAATTATCCTAAGATAAACCATAATTTATACCATTTTCTCAAGACCAATCATCATAGACTGTTAGTTTCTTCTTTCAACTCAATGCTACATATATTCCTCTCAAAAAAATTTCCATGAAATCTTATAAAAATACGTGTAAGAGTGTGTCTAATAAATTTGATAGGTCTTGTAAAGGGATATCCTAGTTGAAATATATTCACATTTTTTTTAATTGATAACTATTTGTACTCATCTAGGATCCCCTGGAATGAATTATTTTATAGTGAAATTCAACAAAATTGTGGGGTAGAGTGATGGTGGAGTGAATTAGGGGATTTTTGTTCCAGGATCCATGATAAATTACAATGATCAATTTCCTTTCTACATCCTTTCAAATTTATTATGCATATATTCTTGTGAAAATAATTAAAATCACATACATTGAAGGGGATGGTTTAATATTCATGAAAATTTTATGAACTGAATTCACCCACCACTTGGTTTATAAAACCCATCATCATATAGAAAAATAGTTTATAGAGAGAGATCTAGGATGTCCAGGGATGGGTTTTTCTTGACATTCTTGATAAAAAAAACCCTGATGTTTTCTAGAGATGGTGAAATGAAAAAATAGAGTTTTAGATTGAGTCTTTCTATATGATACTGCCTCACATGGACACTAATATATATAAAATGGTCAATATGGTATCATATATTATACATGGTCCAACTAAGAACTAGTTGGACAATTAGTTCCATGATGAACAGATAGAGGGTATGGCTTGAATGTATTTATGAGAAATGCTCCTAGAGAATTTATACCCAAAGACTCTAAGGTATGAGATAGTTTAAAATTTTATTCAATTTAACCAAATAAGTATGTCAGTGATGGAATATGTTGGTTTCTTCACAGAATTACAGTGATTTATCCTATATTAGTTGGGGATGAGGTAGAATTGGAGAGAATTTTATAGGATGGACTTAGATGGGTGATTAAGCCTCATGTTAATATTTTTCATTATAATATGTTTATTGAGGTGGTGAACTAGGCTCTCATTTATAACGAAATATTAAATTAATATTCTAGTGGTGTATAAGTAGGGTCAATAGAGCAATATCATGTAGCATCATCCAAAATTATGATGTTTCATTATAATAAATATTACTTTTGTAGTGGTGAGAAGTGTCGTCAGAAAATATGATTAATATCCGAGGGTAGTTATCGAGTCTTCTTCTATTAAAGTGGTATAACATGTGACATATATAGTTAGTGTCCTCGACCTCTAGTGGACTAATGATCTTTCAATATGATGGTTCATGTACATAGGTTATATAGGAACCCATTGTTAATGGGTGGTGATGGAGGACCTAGGATAATATAGAGCATTGGTAGGGTATATTTATCCAAGTATCATTATGGTAGTTGAATTTCCACTAGAAATATCTATTATGGTGTGGTAAATTGTTCATTAGGAAAAAACATCAATATCACTAGGGTAATGTGAGGCATGAGACTCAGATTGGATCACATATAAGATGGGTAATTCAAGTACATTCAATTTTTCATGTACCTATTTGAAGTAAGGTTGGGCCATTGACTGTCAGAGTTATAATACCTATAGCTTCTATGCTTGCTAGAGCTTTGTTTGATATAGGACAGTCACATTCGTTTATATATTCATAGTTTTTGAATTTTTTAGTCCTTATGATGGAGTTTATCTATAGTTATATTCTTATTTATATTTTTTTAAGGGTGGCATCATATGGTATTCAATATTTCAAAGAGTGTTCCACCGATGTTGTTGGGAACCATCTCTTTTGGGAATTTTTTATTATTGAGATGTCAGGTTTTGAACTGCTAATAATAATTTATTGGCTAGTTGTTTACCCTTCTCACATATAGTTTTATAAAACTATAGTGACCTTCACAAATCATGTGTGTTAAATTTATGTTTAGTTCAGTTATATAGGGTATTTTTTTAGTAGATGGGTGAGATCATAACTCAGGTGGTGAGTTGTATTATCGAGGTTGGAGGAGTGTATGATATTGGTTTCTTTAATATATTGGATCACTATTTGGATATTTTTTCTAAGGAGTTGTTATTGGTTAACCTGATAGAGAGGTTGAGTTTATGATTGAGCTACTTTCAGGAGCTGATCTTGTTTCTATTCTCTAATAACACATATATTCCATGTAGTATTTTTGAATATTATATGGGTTATTTTCAAAACCAAGAACTGAGATAGAATGAGATTTTGAGGATTGTGGTGCCCATAATAAATGTTTTTATTATATTAAATAGAACACGTGCATAGTTTTCAGGAACAATTGTAATGACTACTGAATAGAGGCCTATATCAGAAATCATAGGGAACCATTGTGTTCATAATTTAGGTATTACCATAGTCACAACATATTATTTGCCAACATAGGCCAATTTTGATAACATTATCCTCAGCGTAAATAAATAAAATTCTTTATTTAATAATTAATTAATTTTATTTTGTAAAATCAAATGATTTATCCATTAAGTATATGGTTAAAGGAATTCATCCAGGTTGGATGCTCTAACCCTGGAGAATCAGACAACTGTCAGAATCATTCTTGGAAAATGACTAATGATCTAGATCGAATCATGTATCATTGCTCCAAATGAGTTCATGGATCTCATCATTGATAGAAAAAAAAACATTATTCGTCAATGATCAACCCAATTTCCATGTAAGATTTTTTTTATTTAAATCCCAATTCATAGTACCATATGAACGCGGATCAATTCCATGAATAGAATTGATACACACATCATCTGTAGAATTTAATTGATGGAATTTTATAATTATTCATTTGGGATTTATTCCTATATTTTTTTTCTTATACTACAATAAATAATCTATTCCAAACAAATAATTGTTGAGTTTTATTCCACATAAATATTGGATTTTAGAATTCTTCCTTTGTTCTTTACACTATTCATCACATCTGTTTTCATTTTTCCATGGTTTGATGAATACCATGTAGTTGATTATTTCATAACCATTCATCATAACATTGTATCAATATCATATTTGTGGTTATTGTTTTAACATTTTATTCAGTTGTGATGATAAGAGGTGGATCAAGTAGTTTTTCAGTTTCCGTTCTTCCCAATTTTGACACAAAAGGATAAACATATTGATAGATGTTTTCTGAGAAAATCAAGGACCCAGATCTAGGCTAGATATGGTAGTATGGATTGGATGATCTAGGATCTATAGGTTTTGATTATCTTGGAGGCACCAATAATGTGATGGATAGTGCGGAGTAAGTTGTGATAGATCTTGAAATTATGAAGTAACACAACATGTAATGTGTTGTTACACGTCATGTGGTACCGTTATATATTTACCTAGGGATTCAGATATAGGAAAGCATCACATCATTTGACTCAATCACATTTTTTTTGAATCGTTACAGTTGGCTTGGTGTGTTCATACAAATGAAAAAAATACAGGGCCAGTGGCAAGTCATGTACTTAGACACAGACACGTCTACCTATACACAAGTCTATAAACGAGTAGGCCTAGTACACTAGCATATCCAAGTGACATGGGAAAGGTTCCAAATTTCTCTACACACTGTTAACTTATTCTACATGCCTTGTATGTTGATTCTAACAAGTCCTGTGAATGTCTTAGAACTGGGTAGACATGGGGACAACCGTACAAGTCGTGTTCCCCCTGGTGCACACCATGTACTTCCTGTGAAAGTGTTTATAAATATTCATTTCATTAGTTTGGAACAATATATGTTAAGTGTGTTCCCTTGGTCCATTCTATTGATGTTACAATTCGGCATTACACCCACATCACAGGATTATGGTCCCCTCTAGGGGACAAGTATCAAATAGAGTTGTGGTGTACCTCTGTGAGAATGAAGTGTGATCATCCATCATAATTCTTCTCTAGGTTTGGTTCTTAGAATCAGTGAGACCTTCTTGAGTAGGGTGTTTATCCTCTATCTAGAAGGCCACATCAGTAGGGTTTGTGTTATCATTGACATATGATCCCTTAAATTTCAGGTTGATTCATATTGGGTGTGTGGTGTCCAACAGTAGTTTTGTGAATGACCCCTTATATGAGAATCAGGGAATTCCAATTCCATTGATATTTATTAGGTGCGGCCTAATGATTTGGACCTCTTCTTCAAGTTTCTATAATGATAGAACAACTCCTGCAGTGGATTCTCTTTGGACGAGTGTTTCTTTGAGAATAATATTATGGTTACCGGTTGGTAATGACCACCTGGTGGAATGGCGTATTTTTGTGAGTTTATCTGGTTGATTATGTTATACGTTTATTGTGATATCTTGAATTGAGATGATAATACTTGGTGATTTATGATTAGTGTTTTTTGGGTGTCCTACTGGGTATTTTTATACTCACTGATGCATGAAAGTTTCCTACACATTTCATGTCTTATGAAGTTGAATACCCATTTGAAAATGGTATTGGAGGACATGGAGGGGGTGGAGCATAGATGGATCTTTTCAAACTAAGATGTTATACCGGGATCATGAATTTGTCTTATTTCTCACTCTTAGAGATGGTTGTACTATTTAATGTTTTTGGTTGGTCTTGAATGTGGCACCTATTTCAACTTTTAGTACTTTATTTTCATACTTTATTGGTGTATCTTGGATGCATGAATGATGTTTTTTCATTTGTTTTACATTTAAGTTTGGTGTGGGCCTTAATATGTGTATGTGTGAATAGGTACTTTAGGATAATGTATTCCATTTGTGGGACATGCCTACTCAACACTACTCTCCAGCCCTTGTCCTATTGAAGGCGGGCTTAGGGTAGTAACGGGTTGGACCTCAGCAGGTCGAGGTCATGACAGTGTCGAATTATAGTGGTCAATTCTACCATAGAACCAGAATCAATGAGTTTTCCTTTAGGAAACAATATTTATAATTTTCCGTTCATCATTTAGGCTAGGAACACTATTATTGGTGTGGTGGACAATGTATCCATACACCATAACTCAAATAACCTTCCTTTTGACTTCTTACATATAACATATTGTTGTAGGGAAAATTATTGGTACATGAATCAAATTGTAATGGTTGTGTTTTCCATGTCCTTCTTGAGTCATATCACCATATATACTCTTTTAACCATGGTAAATATTGCATTATTTTATGATACCTCCACGTAGATAGCCAACTATACCAGATTCTACTATGTGATCTTGAGGATGATCTTCCTAGTGACGAGGATTCAATATAGGGACTTGTAGAAGAGATAAAGCCTCTTTTTTTATGATCTATACCATTATATAGTGAAAATTATCTATAACTAGAAGTACCACCTAATGATTCACAACGGTTTAGTTCATTTCAAATGTTTTAGAGGTAGTGATCTCCCAGGTTTTAGTGTGGTCCAGAACCCATGTGGCTATGGACTAAGAAAACCAGTCACTCATTTTTTTCAACCTATGTGGCTGCCTGTAGATTATATAGAGTTTTGTGCAGTGAGTCTTCCTAATATATATCTTGGTTGATGGTGAATCCTAGTGCATGTTCACATGACAATACAACTCTATATGGGTTAGAAATTGAGTGTCTCTTTAGATATGAGTTCTATCTGTCCACATTGTCACTGGTAAGAAACGAGAAGATTTTGCTTCTGTAGTAGGTAAGTATAACTGTGGAGGCATGCTCAGTGAGGTTTTATTTTCTCTCACATTACTCCTTATATATAGTGTGATATTAGTACTTTAGAACTCATACCCTTGAGTAGTTAATGCATTAGGATATCAAAGATTTAGTGGTATCCCTTTACATACCCACCTATGTTTGGGTGGTTGAGAGAACCATGGTGGTTAAGATATTTCAAGAAGAGAAGGTATCGGTAGTTGGATAAAGTAATGCACACACAATAGCTGATACCTCAGTAGTAGGTAGTAGATAGTTTTCACAAGGATCCAATCATGTTAGATTCTTTAGGAGGATATTTCTGGAAATACATTCAGCGATAAAGTTATCTCAAGGTGGGTTGAGTCTACCAAGGGAGAGGTGGTGTCTCACCTAAAACATTTAAGACATTTCAAATGGGATTTTCCAGTCTCATATATCTGATCATGAGACGGCCAACAGATCATCGTGGCAAAGACATGCGCATGATCATGGTGTTTTATAGGGTGGCGTACATGGAAGATGGTATGATAGTGCATCAAGAAGTTGTAGAAGATTCGTTCTATTACCACCACCACCACCACCAGGTGGTCTACGGTAGGATTAGGGAGTAGGTGGTTATGGACACAAATAGATGTTGTCTATAAATGCATATGTCTCTATGACTATAGGGAATATACAAGCTATGATCTCTATCCTTTATTATTTATCTACAATATTGATAGGCATTGTTGTGAGCCAGTCTTTCCTTTCCACCTTTTTTGTTCGAAACATAGAAATTCGGATTGATCCTTTGGATTTCCCCTTGTGGTTTCAGACTCTGACAGACGATAACTCAGTGATTGTGCACTTGTACCGACAGTGTGATCTGAAGCTTGGAGGTGATAGTTTTTTTGTATGGGATCTATTTGTATCCATGATGAGGACTTACAAGTTTATCTTAGGTATGGATTGGTTATCCAAAATGCATTCATATATTGACTTATTTATTTAGAATATGTGGTGTGTACATAGTGAATCAATGAGAAATTTTTTTATGGTTGAATATTATACCTTAGAAGATTAGTATTAGATTATTATAGAATCATATATTCAAAAACTCATAAATATGGATAGAATAACTCTTAAATAATTGAAATTTTTTGGCTATCAATTCTCTATAGAGTTGGAAGAGTATGGGGACATCTTCCGTAATGATGTACTATGTATACCTCCATGACGATGGTTATAATTTTCTATTTATTTTTATCCCATGATTGCATTGATATCTCCACTAGACAATAAAATTTTGCTTGAATAGATTTGAGAGGTGAGGTTATAGTTGGAAGACTTGTAGGAGAAGGGCTTTGTGAGACCCACTGTTTCCCCTAAGCGTGCCCCAGTTTTGTTCACCCAAAATAGAAGATGAGATATTGATGTTATATTTGGATTATAGAACTTGAATTAGGTGAATGTGAACAAAAAATTATCCCATAATGAGGATTGATGAACTCTTTGATCAGTTGATAGGGGAATAATGATTCTTGAAGATTTACCTCAGATCAGTAAATCACCAGCTACAAGTATGGGATAACGATGTACTGATGACGACAATCAATAGTCAATATGGTCACTATGAGTTCATGGGGATTCCATTTATCTTGATTAATTACCTAGAAGTGTTTATGAATATCATGAATTGTATAATTCATCCTTTCTTAGATCAGTTTGTGGTGGTCTTTATTTAAGAAATCCTAGTGTATTCAGCATTTGTGGAGGAGATTGTGAGACATTGAGTATGACCTTGTAAACAGACCAATATCCCCATCATTACTATAAGATCTCTAAGTTTCATTTTTGAATTCATGAGGACCAATTTATAGAATACATCATCTTAGAGGCTAGTGTGGTAGTGGATCCAACAAATGTTGAGGCGGTGATTTCTTTAGAGACACACAAGAGTGTTACCACGGTACAAACATTCCATGGGTTAAAATGAGAAAAATCAATGGTTTTTACTCAATTTATTTAGAGTGGAATAACCCTAGATAATTTTGAACCTGAAGGGGTATCCATTCGTGTTGATAGAAAGGTTCCATAAGTGATTTCAAGAGATGAGGAAGTGGTTGAAGACCAATCTCATTATGATATTTATGGTGGAAGGTGTCAATTATATAGTTTTATATGATGCATCATAGACTGGACATGGTTTTTTTCTGATTTAGTGGAAGCTGGTTATCGTATATGGTTCATGTAATTTGAAACTAGATGAGAATAACTATGCGACCCATGAACTTTAAGTAGCATCAGTGGTCTTTAGACTTAATATTTGAGGACACTAATTTATGGGTGAGTGGTTTATCATTTAATTTGACCAAAAATGTCTCGTGTATGTATTCTCATAGAAGGATCTTAACATGAGATAGAGGCGTTGGCTAGAGATCCTCCAAGACTATGAAATTATGATTTTTTAAACTCACGAGAGGGGGGATGTTGTGGAGAATGGTCTTATTTTGAGACCATATTATTATCCTTTGGATGAGGATTTTACGTAGTTATCCTCATTACCATTATCCTTTGTAGACAATGATGGTGTTTCATACCATAATTTGATGTTTGTTACCCCAAAATGTTTATATTGTGTTAGGGATGCTATGAATGGAGATACCAACTATGAGAGCTTAGATACTCACATTTCCAATAGAAATTATCACGATGAATATTCTAAATGTGGGTAGATTTATATCCTTTTTGACTGAAGAATGATAGAACCTTTGATGATTCCGGAGGCGGTGTTATGGGAGTTTCATAAATCCTTTAGGGTGGTAAATCCTAGTATGAAAAATATATTCCAAGACCCCTAATGACAATTTTGGTAGCCAGGAATGAGGAAGGGACTTGATGAATGTTTATCTAGATGCCACACTTTTCAGCAGGAGAAGGCAGAGCGACAGGTTCCAATGGATTTAGTTCAACCCCTTGAGGTGCCAATGTCAATGTGGGATGATATTTCCATGGAAATATTGATGGTAAAAACATTTATGAATAAGGGAGACAATTACAAATGGGTGATCATGGCTGAATCATAAATTCAACCCACATCGTAGCTATTTAATAGTAGAGTTGAATATAGAGATTGGGATGCCTCTATGTGCAGTAGATAATACAACTCCATAAGGTTCGCTTGATAATTATCTCTGATCATGATTCTGTCTTCACTTCTTGTAAATAGAGGAGACTGAAGGACGATTTTAGGACTTAATTTTATTTGAGCATAGTGTTTCACCCACAGACAGACTACTAGAAAAAGCAGACCATTCAGGTCATGAAGAAGATGATGTGGGATTTTATGTTGGTCTTTGGCCATAGATGGGTGGATCACGTACTCTTGGTGGAGTTTGTGCATAATAATAGCTATCATTATACCATTGGTATGTCACCATTATAAGCTTTGTATGGGAGACCCTACATGTTACAACCTTGTTGGAATGATCCATTTGAGTCAGCACTCATGGGCCCAGAGTAGCTATGAGCTACAATAGAAAAGGTTTTAATCATCCCATAGTAGACGAGGACATTTCATATCCATTATATATATTATAAGGACTAATGATGGAGATCTCTTAAGTTCTATGAGGGAGAACATATGTTCCAGAGGGTCCCATATTAACATAGACTGAGAATATTTTTCTACAGCAGAAAGTTATCTCTAAGATAAATTTATCAATTCAAAATACAGAAAATAATTTCTAAGGTGGCCTACCAATTACCACCACAGTTTGACCAGGTACATGATATATTCCACATGTCTTAACTAATGAGGTATAAGCACAACTTGTAACGAGTTATCAATTGGGGAAAGATTTTCATTGAGGATGTTTCTATCTTTGCAGATTACCTGATAGAGATCAAGGATAGGTGGGATAGAATCATTCACGAGTAATTGATTCACCTTGTGCGTGTCTTGGGAAGCAAGGGAACTTTTAGAAATTCACAAGGGAGTGGGAAAACCCATATTCAATCCCAATAAACTCATACTTTTTAGTATATTTTCTCTTTTTTGGAAAACAAATCCCTAAGGTGGAGAGAATTTAATGGCTCTGATTTCCCAAGAATTTTCTTTAGATATTATATAGATAAATTTTTGTAATATGTTCTAAGACAAGGTGTGATTATGAGTCCCGATTTGGCGGAAATAAATGTTTTATTATATTAAAATATTTAGTAGCCCACTAATGCAGTTTTCCTAAAAAATTAGAATAAATCCTGAATGGGGTCCTAGATCAGAAAAATGGGGGCACCATTGTTTTAAGAATGAGGTTTTTACCCTAGGTACAACATAATCCTTGCTGGTGTGGTCAATTTGTGAAAAATTCATCACTGGAATAAATATATAAAATCAATAAATTTATTTAATTATTTTGTCACTTTTGACACAATGACTAATTTATACTGTAATTATAATATTTTATAATTTCTTCATGTTTTCCCTCTCTAACACTGGTGATTCAAAAAAAATGGAGCTGATTATTATTTAACGCTGACACAGCAGGACTGGATCTGAGATCATTGAACCAATGGAGTTTGTGGATCTCGTCAATAATGACTGTGAAATTTTTCATCATTAATGATAAATCCAAACACTAGGTAGGAGTTCATTTATTTCTATCCCGATTATTAATTCTATAAAAATGTGGATCAATTCCATAAAAATAACTAATATGCACATTTTTTATAGAATTAAATTTATTTAATTTTATAAATTTTCATCTTGATTTTATTCCAAATTTTTCATATTCTTCTATGAAAATGGATTGATCCCAAATCAACAATGGTTGAGTTTTATACCTCATGTTTTGTGGATTTTTGGATTTCTTCCATAGTTCGTTGAAAAATACATCATTGAAATTTTAATTTGGCCCATAGTTTAGTGAATACTTGGTATTAGATAATTACATTGATATTCATTATCCCAACCAATAAATACTTCTAATACGGTTCATGATTGAATTTACTAATGAGGTGTTATGATGGGGGTGGATGATTAAATGTGGTTCAGAATAATTTCTTGTGTTCCTTTCTTTCTGGTTGTGACACAATAGGATTAAGAGATCGATGGATGGTTTTTTGAGAAGATTGAGGATGCCAATCCAAGCTAGTGATGATACCACATACCAAACCACCCTACATATACATGTCCCAGTAAGCATAGAGGATCTGGTGATGTGAAAGATAGTACAGATGATGATCTGAAAAATCTAGAAAATTACCCAGAAATATAGCCTGTAATTAGATGTTAATTGATATGTGGGCCCCTAGTTATGACGTTAGTGTTCATATGAGAGTTAAATATCTTACGCTGTGTTACATTTTCATATGCTATGTGACCCATCCTGGTTGGCTTGGCATGTACTTAGAGAATTATAAAGACATGGGAAAAAGTACACAGTAAGTGGAACACCATCTACTCAAAAAAACATGGCCACATATATAAAGCTTGGTACATGTGCATTCCAAGTATACAGACACTACTAGGTATCTTGTACAGGGTTTCTTGTGTCACTACATGTCGTGTACTTCTTCTACATATTGTGTATGTTAATAATTATATATTGTGATTTTTTGGAAGATAAAATTTGGGTTTCGCATAAGAGAATTTATCTTATGGGAATGTTCAACCTTTATAATTACATGTTGTGTGAATAACTTCCACCTGGGAAGAAATGGGGAGAGCTCGACACACCATGTACCCCATGTTTCATGAAGTATAACCCCTTTAAGATAGTTTTTATATCTTTTTTCCTTACTTTGGACAATATTCGGTTGAGTGTGTTTACTTTTTCTTTTCCCTCAATGGTACAATGAGGTATTACATCTACATCACATGATTGTGTTTGCCTATAGAGGTCGAGTCTCGAATAGAGTTGTATAGTCCCTCTGTGATAATGGAGTGTGATCCTCCATCACCATTGTTCACTAGTTGAGTTTTGTGAAATTGATGTGACCTCTTGAGAAGGGAATTCATCCTCTATCTAGAAACCTTCATCGACAGGGTTTGCGGTATCATTCACATATGAACCTTATATAGTGTGTTTATCCATATTTGGTTTATGGTGTCCCCTAATGGTTCTGGTTGTGACCCCCTATCTAAATTTTAGGGACTTTATAGACCCGACAGCTTTCTTGTGAAGGGCCCAATGATCTATACCTTTTAATTGAGTGTCTCTAATGATAACAATGTTTGGGGAGTGTATTCTCCCATAATAATCATTTCATTGGGAAGAATCCTATGTGTGGTAGTTGGTTATGACCTTCTAGTGGAGTGGTGTATTTCCTAGCTATATATGAGTGTTCCTATTATACATTGAATGTGATATCTTGTATAAAGATAACTATACTTGGGGGGTTTGATTATTGTTTTGGGGTGTCTTAATTGGTATTGTTATACTCAACACAACATGGGATTTTCCCTCATATGTCATGTCTTATATTGATGATGACTCATTTGATAGTATCATGAGAGGGAAAAGATTCTGTGGATTGTAGTTGGATCTTTTTAGACCGAGGTGTTTTACCATAAGATTTCATTTTACCTAGTCCTCTCCATTGGAGTTGGTTGGAATCATTATAGTTTTTTTGGATTTTATTTGGACCCCTTTTCCCCTTTTAATAAATTAATGTCATACTAAATGTTGTAATCTTAGATGTATGTATTCTTTTCTCCTATTTGTAATACATTTCACATTTTTTTGGGATTGTAGATGTATGTGTGTTTATAGGCAATTTAATCTAATGCCACCCAATTGTGGGATATTCCTCATCGGGGATGGTCTCTATAACCAAATATACCAGAGGCGGTCTTATGGTAGTCACATGTCAATCCATGGTGGCTCAGGTTGTGATATATTCTACCTTATATAATGACACAATTAGAACATTAGAAACATACTTCTTTTTTTATGAGTTAGAAGATAAATGGATTATTAATCTGAGTATGTCCCCATAGGGATCTCCAATCTTATTTTCTATGACGGCTGATGGACGGTGGTATTTTTTTCTTGTTTATCAAAAGCTGAAATATATAATCATTATAATGAGTATCCTCTTACACATATAAAAGGTATTTTTGACAAGTTGAGGGGTGACCATGATTTCTGAAAAATTTATTTCAGATCAGGGTATCATTAGTTGAGGGTGAGACCCTCTAATATTTAATAAACATTATTCTGAAGTAGGAATATATTATATAAATCCATGGTGATGTTGTTCTGTATAACTAATTTTCCTGTTGTGTTCATGTTTTTGAGGAACGTGATCATTCCCTGATTCCTTGATAAATTTGTGATCATCTTCATTAATGGAGTCTTTGTGTACACGAGACTCATTATGTGCATTCCAAACATCATTTCATAAACTTGTGTAATTAATCCCTTATTTTCATTGTCTTGAGAATACAATGAATCCTTACATGGACTTAAGAGACAACACCAAGAGGCCAAAGGCTATAAATGAAGGTTGACGGGGTTCAGATGCAAGTGGGGGATGATTTACCCGTTATGAAATAAATTCCTTATCCAATAAACAAAAACCAAACAACTCACTATATGATGCATTAATAAAAGAAAGAAAACTCAACCACATAATTTATATCAAAATCACACCAAAGTGTACCAAATAAGAAGACAAATAAACTATGAAAGTAAACAAGAGAAAGAAATGTAATCATCTCGAAGGTGACAACAAGACTCTATGCTCTGCCAGCTCCACGCTCTAATCACAAAACATCCCATGTTTCATGTGGTAGTCCTAAGTATTTGTGATAGTTTACCTTTTACCATGTCCTATAAGAAAGGGTCTATAAAATCATGAATGTTCCAAAGTAAGGGTGGGTATAAAAATCAGTAGGTTTTCCCCCATGACTTTTGTACACATGCCACTATGATGGAATGGATGGAAACATATATTTAAAATAGTTGATAAAAATATTTCCCTACATGTTTTATAACAAAATATATACATGTTCCCAAATCAATAATAACCAAAAATAAAAAAATTATACTTTAAAAAATTTTCTAATAAGTTGAATTTCTAGAAAAGAAAGAAAACAAGGATTTATGAACATCCCTCAATATCCTTTGTTCAAAAGCATCCCATGGTTCAAAACACACCCACACATGCATGATTCCTTTCGAGAGTTTCATGCTCATGAGCAGTCTATCATCGAATCACCTTTTGTCACAATGACATAGTTACCTAATCTAGGTCCATGTACCTTGAACCCCAATGGTACTCAACCATTATTTTGGGGCACATCAAGAACAAACACACACAAACAAATATATTCCAAACCATTCTGAATCACCAATTCAAACCATTTCAATAAAACTCTACTTTCATTGAAAAAAAATAAACAACCAATTTCATAGAAACCATTTCATTTCAAAAAAATATTACCATTTATTTAAAACATCTGATCAAATTCATATTCTATAATTCTAGAAAAATCCAAATCATAAAAACCATATTTTAAAACAAATAACAAAAGCATTTTATTCAAAACACCCAACATTCATGATTTCAACAATTTTCCAAACCATCACAAAAGAGGGTTTCCAAAAATTCATAAATAGACAATTAACAATCAATTAATCAAATAATATTCAATTTGAAATAATTCCAATCATTTATACAAAGTGGAGTCTAAGGTGAACCCACTTACCTTGATGGTTTTGACAAAAACAAAAAATAGATGAAGAACGCTTAAGAAACAGAGTCGATTATCCATAAAACAGCCATAGATCTCCTCTCCTATCCATATTAAGACCAAATATTAACATATGTCGCATAAAAAATAATAGATATTCCCATAAAAGGTTTATATCCTCAAAACCAAGAAGATAGGATAAGTAGATCTAAGTATATCTAAGATTACATGACAATAATGATGAAGAGCGTCGCTTACTACATGACTCAGGCTTCACAACATCAAAGGAGGGATCCAGATTGGTTCAAATATTATTGGGAGAGGTTCCCCTACCTTCAATGGACTTAAATCTCAAATTAGGGGTGCATATTGGAAAAACAAGCTTGTTATGTAAAAAACGAGTGAGATCCTATTTTTGAGGATCTATATTTGACTCTATGCATGGTAAGATCACGCAGTTAGACAAAAAATGTGTTAACCGTGCCTTAGATACTGCCTTTTATATCACCCCACATGACCTCCTTACACATTCTACCTAACATTTCACTCACCATGCCGAAGCTACTATACATAATCTAAAACTTCACAGGGCTTCTACTAGGTTATTTTCACAGTTTGAAAAAACCATGCACGACCCTTACTGCTCTCCATTAGCCAAAAAAACAAATTGAATGTTCGTCACACTCATCCATCCTTCACCCTTACACATTATTAACATAAAAAACAGAAATTAAGGGTTACATAGAAGAAACTGAGCATACCATATTTTCCCTACAATTTTCATTTATGTCATAGGAAAGTAAAAAACATTCACATCCCTAAAAGTGTTCCATCCATTTCTCGTTCATTTACTTATCACATTCTTATGTATCTTACTGAATTTGACCATGTTTCTATTAAACCCACAATATAATGATTCCTTTTCCATTCAAGACATTCTCTTTTCTATGCAGAATCCACATCGCGGTATGTACCGACGAAGTATCTGACTCTTGGTCAATGTGAGCCTATCTGATCACATTGTCAGGATCATGCTGATACTTTTTCAACTATGATATATGGAACACATTATGCACTGATCTGAATCATGGTAGAATTTCCAACTGATATTCCACCTCTCCAACCTATTCGAGTATCTATAAAGGGCCAATGTATCAATGAGATAACTTTACCTTCTCCCCAAAATAATGATTTCCAAGCCTTGTAGATATCCTAAAGAACATAGGATCTCTCACCATGAATGAAAATGGTCTTGGATGATGATTTTTTTTATGATATCTAATGACTCTGTGCTTCATCCAACCTCTTTCTAATCAACTGAATCTTATCTATAGTTTCATGGACGATTCTTGCTCTTTAAAAAGATGTCTCACTTGTTTCCACTCAATATAGGGGAGAATGAAAGGGACTCACATACAATACATCAAAAGGATCCATATGTATCGAGACCAAGAAGTTATTATTATAAGAGAGCTCCATAATGGGAATATGATCTTACTATGAGCCACCAAATTCCATTATGCATGATTGCAACCTGTATTCCAATGTCTTTATCATCCTTTCCGATTTCCCATCCATCTGAGGATGATACTCCATACACATAGTCAACTGATTCCCAATCAATTTCTGTAAGTATTTTCAAAAACAATACGTTAAACATAGATCTCTCTCTGACATGATCAAAACAGGTGCACCTTGTCTCTTTACTACTTCTTGAATATAGATTTTCGATATATCCTTCACTGTATGAGTTTCACAAATAGTAATGAAATGGGATGGCCTGGTAAGTGGATCCACTATCATCCATATGACATCATTCTTATGGACCATTCATGGAATACCTATAACAAAATCCATCACTAAATACTCCGTCTTCCACAGTGGGATTGGTAAAAATTGCAACATACACACTGTTATTTTATGAACTGCATTGACTTTCTAACAATTTATTTATGTTGAAATGAAATCAGCTACATTTAGTTTCCTAGGAATCCACCAAAATTATGCTTTCAAAGCCTTAAACATCATTTGTATTCCCAGATGAACATCCCATCTCGAATGGTGGTATTCATGGGAAGTTTATCCTAAAAATACATAGGTACAACCATCTAATTTCTGCACCACAAAAATAAACTCCCATTATGTTTTTATCCCGCAATGTTCTTCCCATTATCGAGCCTTTAAATTTAACCAGGAATTATGCATCTGGAATTTTTTCCACTTTTAACATCCTTAAAGAATAAGGATCTAAAAAACCTAAAAATAAAACTGCAACATCACCTCAGTCTTCACATTCCACATACATGTAGGATAAAACTAACATCAACTGCCACTCATCTAAATCTTCTTTTGCAATCTGAGCATATGAAATTCTTTTTAATGAATATTTCACCATATTTCCTTTACCTGACGTATACATCATGTTAAAGTCAAACATCTAGAGATACTCTGTAACACCCCAAGAATTTTCAAATAGATTTGTTATTGAAGGAATTGATAACTATGTATCTTGAAACACCATATTCTTATAACCTAGAAATGTAAACATATTTTTGTCACTTCTATGATGTGAATTCTGAAAATCTGACAGACATGGTTGAAATTAGTAAATTATTTGGAATTTAATAAGAAAAACTCAATTTTTAGTTAATAGTAACATACACTTAAGAATAGAAACTCACCATTATGAATAGTAATGTACCCTTATGAATAGTAATATGAATCCTATGAATCGTATCCATACCCATGAATGTGTAAATAAATTTAGTCACCTTTAAAATAGAGATGAATATTTTAAGTGTTTATAATTTTCGATTAAATAATGATTTTAATTAAATAATTGATTAATTGTATTCAAAAATTTATTTTTAAAAAATGGACTTCATTTTAGGATTCTACTCAGCCAAAATTGGGTAGGGTGTATTTTTTGGTATTCTCCTGAAATACATAAATTGTTTATGAATTTTCAAATACCATAATTTACAAAATAAGATAAATACACTAATTATAGTGTCAGGTGTGATTTCCTACTGATGTAAGACCAATAGATTTGGATTCACAAGATAAAATTACTATTCTTGGACATGGAAGACTCATTATTCCTTGTCTTGTGGAAAAATAATAAATTAATGAATAGAATATGGAAAATTCGTCTCCCCCCTTCACTATATAAATTGCCCCTCACCCTATATCCTCCCACACCACTCAAGCTTCAAGCCTTGCCTAAATTATACTAAAATTTCTCCCAAAACATCTACCCTACTTCCAAGACCTTCTGGTATATCCAAAAGGCTAAAAAAATACCTCAATTTGTTTCTCAAGGAGAAGTACTCAAAATGTGAACCTATCTTCCTTTTTCTTTCAAATCCTTTAACAATTTTAATTATTATGTTATCTTTACTCACCTAACATAATTAAAATGCCATGATAAATAAGTTACCATACAGGTACTAGATATTAATTATTCTAATTCAATATTTCATCATAATCTCTATTTTTTTCTTCTATTTATAATATAAATGAAAACACCGTCTAAGATGTGTTAATTTATCACACTCAAGGAAGACATGCTTTCAACTTTCATTAATATATTCTGCACTAGTCATGAATCATTTTCAATTGTTGAAACATATCATTATATATGAATTTTATCATTTTTAATGTTCTGTAATCCATACAAAATCATAATATAGAATAATAATACAAAATAAGTTCATTCTGTAGAAAACCAACAAGCTGAATCCAAGCATTTATTATTAACTTATTGAATGAGTCATCCTCATGGTATATAACCAGAATAATTATAAGATAATTTATATCTATTTAGTGTCCCTAATAATATATATTAATAGTTCTGGATTTTAATCAACATTTCAAACAAATTTTTTATCTTGAATTCAAGTAAATGGATCATGAAAACCAAGGAAGAAAATGATTCCAAAAAACAAAATTGAATCTCTTAAACCCGTCAAAAAGTAAATTATTGAACCTAATAAGGTTATACCATATCAAGTAAATGTTTATTAGTTTTTGGAAATACTTATTAGTGAAGAAAAATTTTATTATTCAGGTCATTAAGAACAATAAATAACACCTTCAAGCATAAGGTATGGGATTGGTTAAATCAAATTTCATTCTTTGAGTAAAACATCTATTTCATTGGTTACATAGTTCCAAGAATATGTGTGAATTACCTCTAATTGTTTCTAAACTTCCGAAGGGTTTCTACCCACAGAACTAAAACATTTTATTTGTATTATGGTATCATGTTCAGGATACATGTCATCCAATCAATAAAAATTATCTATATTCATTATCAAAATTTACTATCCATGAGGTTTTCACTATGACAAAATCTATGGACGCTGTTTAATTCTTTGTTTATTAATGGAAAGAGTTTTTCATTTATTCAACATTCCATGTAGAATATTCCTATTTTTTTATTATTTAGTTGTTATTGATTCCTGATTCCTCCATTTTCAACCCTTACTGAGAATTTGAGCTCAACCCCTTCTTTTTTTACCATCAATAGGTTATTAAGAGGAGACTATTTACGATGTTCTATGGATACAGTTTTAAGTTTTTGTTATATATTGTATTTTGTAACCATTTCCAATGTAATTTGAGTTACATCTATGTATATATGTTGTTCAAGACTACTAAAATGATTATTCCTTCTGGATTCTAATTACTACTAAAAATTCCAATATAACATGTAATTCACTGGATCCGGTCTAGAGGGTTCAGTGTGTAACAGTTAGTTTCAGAGGAAGTTTAGTATCAGTCTTGGAAACTAGATTAGAAAATATAGACTAGGGAACAAATACCTAAGCTATATTTGAGGAAAAAATACAAGAACATCCTGGTATTTTTGTAAAAAAATATTATGTGGATTTTTCTAGAAAATAAATCCCTGTCTGGATAAAAAAAGGTAGGGGTGGCTCTGGCATAGATGTACCTAGGTGTGAAAACTCCGACAATGAGTTTCGGGAATGAACTGAGGTATCCTGGAACACACAAAAAAGCCTTGCTACACTCTTGGTATTGAAAATATGATATGATATGCTTAGGATAATTCAAATATTCTTTACAAGACATTAAGAAGTATTTTAATGTCAATTATTTCATAGAGAAACCATGTCTTTGGGGTTAAATATGCATAAATTTTTAATTTATGATAAGTAATTTTCAAATAATGATTTTAAATTAAGATTCATAACCTAATATACTGTATTACATTTTTTAAAAATGGCTCCTAATTGATGAAGGCGATTCAATACTCATAGACAACTTTGGGGATTATGGGTTTTCGTTAAACATATGGTTTGTCTCTATGTGTATTATTTATGTTAAATCCTTGTTTTATAACTTTTCGAATCAAGGAAAGTCAGTTATAAATGGAAGGTGGAGGATCTAAAATGAAATTCCTATCCCTTCGTGATGTCATTCTTACAATAATTATTATAATGTTATGTCCTGAAAATTCTGAAACATTTTCAAACAAACAACTCACTTACAAAAAATTGTTTCAGATATCAAACACCTCCACTATACGTCGATACCATCATGGATCATGGTTTTTATTTAATAAAATAATATTTTTTAATATTCTCATAAATTCAAGAAAGGAAAATATTATCAAGGAATTTTCAAATATTTTACCTAATCACATGATATTCATGTATAAAATGATTTTAAAAAAGCTGCTGAATAATGAGGCCCTTGCGCAACCTATTTATATTTTATTTTAAAATATAATCTTTCAGAAAATAATTAATGAATTTTTAGAAGGACCACTAATTTAAAGATTCAACTCAAACTCAGTTCAGCTATTTTATATAAATTATGTTTTATCAGATGTTTTGAAATTATATGTCATACATGATTATTTTCCAAAACTATTTTTCGATGAACACTGATATGACCCAAGTTGTACAAGGTGTATATGGATGAAGGAATAAAATGATTCTGAAGTATCTCTAAATAATTTTTTCAATTCATGTACCTTTTATTTACATGATCGAGATGATGATGAAACCAGATGGACACCATGATCAAGGTACCCTCACTTTTTAATAATTAAATAATAGTTCGATGATAAAAATTTAGAAGGGGGAAATAGTTTAACACCCCGAGAATATAAAAATAGATATTTTACAGAATTCATAGAACACTAAGTCTCTATAAACACTAAATTCATATATCCTATAAAATTAAACATAATATTGTCACTTCTAGGATGTGAATTTCAAAAATCTGACAAACACGGTTGCGATCAGTATGTTTTTTGGAGTCTGATAAGAAAAACTCAATTTTTTTTGAATATTAACCTACCCTTATGAATACTAACCTACTATTATGAATAGTAACTTACCCATATGAATAATAATATGAATCTTATGAATGGTATCGATACCCATGAATGTGTAAATAAATTTTGGATCCTTTAAAAAATGATGAATATTTTAAGTGTTTATATTTTTTGATAAAATAATGATTTTAATTAAAATTTTAATTAATCTGATATAAAAAATTATTTTTGAAAAATGGAATTCATTTTTGGATTCTACACATCAAAAAATGTTTAGGGTTATTTTTTGGTATTTTTCTGAAATACTTGAATTTTTTATAAATAGTGTAATATCATAATTTACAAAATATGCTAAATTGACTAATTGTATAGTCATGTATGTTTTACTACTGATGTAAGCCCAAATGATTCTAATTCACATGATAAAATTACAATTAATGGTCATGTAAGACCCAATATTAATTTTCTAGTTGAGAAATAATAAATTAAATAATATAATATGGAGAAATTCCCTCTCCCCTCCACTATATAAACCACCCCTCACCCCATCTTCCTCCCACACCACTAAATCTTCAAGCCTTTCCTAAATTTTGATACAATTTCTCCCAAACTACCTCCTCCACATTCAAGACCTTCTGGTCTAACCAAAAAGTAAAAAACAAAGGCCACAAGGAGTTTCTCAAGGAGTAGTACTCTAGAGGTGAACCTCTCTTCATTTTTCATTCATACCCTTTTCAAGTTCAATTATTTTGTTCTCTCTTCTCACCTGGCCTAATAAAAATGCCATAATAATTCCAGCAACATACATGTATTGTATTTTCATTATACTAATAGAATATTTATCATAATCTCTCGTTTTCCCTATCTTTTATACTTTAAGTTCAAACATCGTCTGAGATGTGTTAATTTATCACACACAAGTAAGACGGGTTTTCAATTTGCATTTCAATATTCAAGACTAGTCAAGAATCCTTTTCAATAGTTGAACCAGATCATAATATATTTATTTTAACTTTTTTAATGCTCTGTAATCATTACACACACATAATATGTAATAATAATACAAAATAAGTTCATTATGCACAACACCACCAAGTCAAATCCAAACGTTTATCGTTAACTTATCGAATGAGTCATCCTCATGGTATATAGAAGAATGATTATAAGATAATTTATATCACTTTAATTTTAATAATAATATATATTATCAACTTTGGATGCTTAACCACATTTAAAACAGACTTCACTTCATGAATTCATGTAAACTGATCATGAAAACCAAGGAAGAAAATGCTTCCAAAAGAACAAAATTGAATCTCTTAAACCCATCAAAAAGGAAATTAATGAACCTAATAAGGTCATAAAATATAAATTAAATGTTCATTATGTTCTGGAAATCTTAATAAAATACTCTAAATTTGATTATTCTGATCATTAAGAACAATCAAGAACACCATCGATCATAAGGTTAGAGACTTCTTAACTCAATTTTCATTATTTGAGTTAAACATCTATTTCATGGGTTATAATGTTCCAACAATATGTTTGAATGACCTATGGTTATTTTATAATGTATATCAACTTATATTTTTTGGATTTTTATTTTTCACACATAAATATTTCGTTGATTTATCATAATTGTATTTAAATAATATTTGTAATGGATAACTTAACTCAATTTCCATTCATTGAGTTAAGCATCAATGTCATTGGTTTTGTAATTTCCAAGAATATGTTTAAAAGACCTATGATTTTTTTATTCTGTATATACACTTTTATTTTGTGGGTTTATGTTTGTGACACATAGCTATGTGATTGATTTGTCATTAATATAATGATACATTCTTGATAAGGGATCCTCTCTCCCACTTTTATTCAAAAATTTCCCCTATGTAGTTCCCTTTTATTTTGAATTCCTAATGATAAGGTATGTTTCTTAACCTCGCCCATACCGACCTTATGATATATAAATATTGGGATACCCATTTGCCTCTCATTAATCCCTCCAAAGAACAGATGTTACCATGCCCAAATGTTTGTATGGTGTTTCTCATCTCACTTTCATTTCCACGAGATTTCTATTATTCTCCATTTATTTATTGTGTGTGGTGTATTGTATACCACTTTTTTATATATATTATCATAATTATATTTATATTAATGTTATTTTTTAATTAATTTGGTGGTTATTTGTTTTTGTTTATACGACTCGATTGATTACATTTTGGTAAGGGACATTGTCTCAATTTTCCCATTCATTGAGACTTACATTGTATTGTACACTTAATTATTCTTATGTGGGGTACCTACTATCCATTTAAGATCACTTAAAAGTATATTGGTATTAAATATCCATATTATCGTGTCATGGATATGTTTATTGTCTAAATCTTATACAATTTTAAATACTTAGTTAATTTTGAATGTTGTTTTCTCATTAGAAATTTTGAAGAGTCTATATCCTCTACACGATACAGATATTGAAATGGCATGTTACTATTTTATTAAATCAAGGTATAAAGAATTATTTGAACATGAAGTGAAAGGTGGGTCCTACTATAGCCCCATGATGCATCGATAGGTTTAATGAGACAATTAGTTTGGCGACAAACCCTTAGTGTTTTTTCAAAGAATCAAAAGGGTTTCTACCTAGAGAACTAAAATGTTTTAATTGTATTATTGTATCATGTGCCATATAAATGACATCCAATAAATAAGAATTAAATTTAGTCATTATCAGTTATTACTATCCATTATATTTTCACTATGAATAAATCTACGGATGTAGTTTCATTATTTTTTTATTAATGGCGTGAGTTTTTCATTTTTTTCACGATGCCATGATGACTATGCCCACCTCTTTATATTCAGTTATTATTTGTTTTTGATTCTGTTATTTTTAACCCTTACTGAGAATTTAATCCCACCAATTTCATTTTTTTACCTTCAACAGGTTATAAAGAAGAGACTATTTACTGAGTTCTGTGGTAGCAGTTTTTTAGTTTTTGTTAAGAATTGTATTTTAAAACCTTTTCCACTATAATTTGAGCTACATATATGTATCTAGTTTCTTCAAGACTACTAAACTGACCATTCCATCTAGATTTTCATTTTTTATAGCCATGACAATATAAAAAGTAATGCACCTGCTTCAGTCTATAAGATTTGGATAATTACATACTCCAGCCATCTCATTTTTTCTAGATTCAAATCCCATTGTGAAAAAAATATGTTTCAATATTTTGTGGTCCATGAGAACAATAAATTTCTCATCAACAGGATAATGATTCCAAGTATTCTATGTAAGGACGACCATAGCTTACACCAAATCATTTTTTGGGTAATTATTCTATTTAAATCTAAGATACCATGAACCATAAGCAACGACATGTTTTACTTTCTTGAGAAAAAATACCAACCAAGATCCTAAAGTATCACAATACACCACATCCCCTATCCTGATTTTAGAAAAAAAAAGATAGGTGCTAATGTATGTTGAACTTTTAACTCTTGAAAGTATTCTGGAATTCCTCAGTCCATTGTAATGGAGAATTATTCCTTTTCAAAGCTTCCAATAGAAAATAAATTCTTGAATAGTCATGGACAAGGGGTCGATAATAACAAGCTAGACCAAGAAAACATCATATCTCAAATACATTATTTGGAGGTTTCAAAAAGATCATGGATTCTATCTTTTCAGGATACACAAAATTTTTTTTTTCTGAAATTACATGTTCATGGAAGTATTCCTATTATATCCACAAATCAAACTTTGATAATTTGGCATACAAATGATTATCTCTCAAGATTCCCAACACTATCACCAAGTGTTGCTCATGCTCAGCCCTTGTCCATGAATACAACATATGTCATCATAAAACACTAAAAAATAATCTAGATATTTATTAAATATCCAATTCATCAATTCCATATATAATGATGGTACATTTGTTACACTAAAAGGAAATACTACATATTCGTAGTTTATATATCTGCTTCTTAATGATTTCTTCATAATATCTTAATTCCAAACTCACAATTGATGATATCCGGATTGTAAGAAATTTTAGAGAACCGTTTAGATCCAATTAATTAATCAAATATATCATCAATGTGTGGATGTGGATATCCATTATTTATCTTAACATTGTTAAGCCTACAATAATACATGCACAACCATAGATTTCCATCAACATTGTTTACAAAAAACACCCGTGCTACCCAAATATATGTAATTGGAAGAATGAAACATTTTCTCTCTAGATCCCCTAATTTCACCTTAAATTACCTTTTTTATGTTTGTTCAATCCTATAAGATATATGGGAAATATGACTAGTTCTTAAAAGGGGATCAATCATAAACTCAACTTCCCTTTTAGCTGGAAACCCTAAAATGTTTTTTAGAAACACATTATGAAATTGATCTAAAACTCAAGGAAAACTGTTAGGTCCACAAGGCTGAATACCCTGAGCGGGGGGGGGGGGGTGAATCATGGTATGACTAATTTAAAATTAAATCCTGTTCTAATCTTGTTTCGTAGTTAAGAAAAACAATATTCTATCTGTTTTCTGTTTCACATTATAAACAAAAAGTAAAGAAAGCACATGACACATAAATTTTTACTTGGTTCACTGGTAAGGGCTATGTCCAAGGAGCATACGCCGACAGGTTGTCGATTGTATCAAATTACACTAAGCTTCAATAGTTGTGGATTACAAGGTTTGGGCACAGTCACTCTATCCCAGGCTCACTGCCTTTACAAGGTTAAGAGTCATCTCACTGCTTTCCCAAGGGTCACTCCCTGTTTCTCTCTCTCTGGCTCACTTCCGGTGGAGAGGATCACCTTCTTCCTCTTCCATTTCTCACTGCTTCGGAAAGGATCCACTCACAGTTTATAGACCTATAGGTCTCTTAATTATCTCTAATGAATACATCCTCTGTTGTATGTGGATGCTCTGTTGAAGTCCAAATTTCACACATAGATGAATATCTCTTTGCACAGAAGGTATCAGGCAAACTTCCAGCTTCCGTGCAACCTTGAATCACTGCTGAAAATCAACCTCACTTGGCATGAAAGTCTAATCTGGCGTGTAAGTATTGGCATGCAAGTCAAAACTGGCACGCAAGTCCACCTTAGACACTTGCGCGACACAAGCTTCTTCAACTCCAAACTTTCCCAACACACTTCCCTTTATGCCCAACCCACTAATGTCGCACAACTACCAACTAGCGCGCAACTTCAACCATTGGTGCGCAAGTCTACCTGGGCGGCCACACACCACATGCATGACTTCCACACCCGGGCGACATGAGTTCTTATTTTTCTAAGTGTTGAACTCTGTTGAAAATGAGGAGGGGTGGTCCAGTATTTATAAGCATTTGGTCAACCTACGTGGTGGCGTGCAAGTCTATCCTTGGCGTGCAAGTCTCGGCACGCAGGTCTCTTCCCCTGCAGGTAACTTGCGCGACCCACTTCCAAACTTGCATGAACCTCTTCCCTTTTCCATATATTGATGTTCTGATCTTGAAAAACAATATGTGTGCATGTTTCCTATCTTCCAAGGCATCGGCGTGCAAGTCCCTTGTGCGACCAACCCAATACTTGCGCGACCCTCTTTACTTTTCCATATTTTAATGCTTTGATCCTAAAAAACATATGGCTCACATGTTTTCTCTCCTTTAAGTACAAGGTGTGAAAGTCCCTTTTCCAAAAACCACTTCTCTCCATTTGTCAATTTTCAGGCCCAAAAATTTGGCAAACATTGGAAGACGGCGCCACCTTGTATCTGTTCTTTTTGTACCGCCTCCAGATCATCCATTCCATTGCTGAAGATATTGAATAAAATAGGGGTCATTGTCCACAGCTCTTGAACTCGACATTCCACCATGAAATTCCCTTTGTCAACAAATTTGTATGTAATTATTTTTCTTTGTCAACAATCACTACACAGATGTCTACTTTTTCAACAAACACAATCACCTCGAAAATGCTTCAATGATACATTGAGGGATTTTTTCATAGCAATCCCCCCCCTTTGGGTTTTTTGAAAAATCTTCCATAAATAGATACATCATTAATTATTCAGCCACCATTCACCTTTTGGGATTCTGATAGCGATCAAGGATTTACTCAACACATACTCTAAGCCCACATGATCAATGCTCAACTTGAGAGACACGAGTTAATGAAATGTTCATCAATGAATCACATTTTATCTTACAACCATTGCCGACACCAAACTGATACCACTTTGTACCAAACTGATACCAATTGTTGGAAATATTCTTCCAACACCATTCTTCTACTTTTATCACATTCCTCAGCTATCGTGATATCAATTCTTTGTTCGATCACTTCTAGCATCGTCAGATTTAAAATGCTCCCCCTTTTTGCTCACAGCCTTAACCCTTGTCAACTTTAAAACCGCTTTAGCCCTACTGCCTATGTTGTTCATGCTATGCTCTGGCTAAGCACGTTCAACTAGCTTCAACTCCCCCTATCTGGCTGCTCCATCTGTCATCTTCTGCCCATATCATTCATTATTTATCCAACAGCCACATTGTCTCACTCTTTAATAGTCACTTTTTTCTCCCCCTTTGACAACGAACCCAATGATCACTCTTTTACGGTCTGTAACAGAGTAGAGAACACATATCAGTACATTATGGAAAAACATATCATACATCTGGGAGTGGGGGAGGATCCACATCCACTCTCTTTCCAGTGCGGGGAGTCAACTAAACTTCCAGAGCCAGTCGATGCCTCTCAAAAGCTTTCTTGGGTAAGGCCTTTGTCAAAATGTCTACAACCTGTAGCTCTGTAGGCACATACTCCATCTTCACAATTCCCTGCTCAACCTTCTCCTTGATAAAATGATTATTTATCTCAATGTTCTTTGTACTTGAGTGATAGACGAGATTTTTTCTGAGATTTATAGCACTTGAGTTATCACACTAGATTCTGATCGGAGACATCACTTTAACTCTCACATCTTCAAGCTTCTAGTTCATCCACAATAATTGTGTGCGTTCTTGAGTGGCCGAAATATACTCAACTTCTGTAGTGCTTAATGAAATGAAATCTTGCTTTTTTTCTTAGCCATAAAATACACAATCTTCCAAGATATAATGCACCACCTGACGTTGATTTTCTATCATCCGTTGAACCGACCCAGTCTGCATCAGTATAACCCAATAACTCTGTTTGAGATTTTTCAGTATATGTCAAGCCGAAATCCACTGTGTCCTAGATATACTGAAGTATTCTTTTCACTACAAGCATGTGTCTTCCCTTGGGATTACTCTGATATCTCACTGCTTGGCATGTAGCAAATACATTATCAGACCTTGTCGTGGACAAGTACAACAAACATCCAATAATTTTCCTACATTCTGTGATATTAACAACCTTGCCATCCTCATCATTTGATAATTTCATCCGGGTAGCAACCAGACTTTTCATCTCATTAGAATTATCCTTGACAAACCTTCATAAAACATCCTTGGAATATTTGGATTGAGAAATGAATGTTCCATTCCATACTTGTTTGACCTTTAGAATAAGGAAAAATGTTATCTCTCCAATCATTGACATTTCAAACTCATTTTTCATGAATTCAAAAAATTTTCTGCACTGAGCTTCATCTGATCCACCAAATATTATGTCATCGACATACACCAACACCACCATTATTTGACTACTATTGTTGTTGAAATAGAGATTATCATCAACTCCCCCGTGCTGGAAACCAAGATTCTTCAAGTACTGATCAAGCCCTGAGTACCATGCTCTTGGTGATTGTTTTAGCCCATACAATGCCTTCTTTAGCCTATAAATGTTGTTCTCATCCAAATGAATGAGAAAACCATCTGGCTGCTCAATATAAACCCCCTCTTCCAGAATACCATTCAAGAATGAAGATTTGACATCCATCAGTAACACTTTGAACTTTCTTTACACTACTATGGAAAAAAATAATCTGATTGCCTCTTGCCTTGCAACCTTTGCAAATGTCTCATCAACATCTATTCCCTCTATCTAGGAGTATCCATTGAAAACTAGCCGTGCTTTGTTCCAAATAATTGTCCCATGTTCATTAATCTTGTTGTGATAGACCCATTTAGTTCTGATGACATTCTTTATTACTGGCCTCGAAACAATCTCTCATGTCTAGTTCTCAATCTTATCAGGCTCTTCATTCATAGCCTGAAACCAGTTTTTATCTTCACCTGCATCAGAAAAACATTTCGGCTCCACCTTAGATAAAAATGATGTTTGCTGTAATGATTTCATTATTTGAGTCTGAACTGGAGCTGTCTGATCACCAATGATATTCTGCCTATCAATTTCATCTCGACTTTTTGGCTTCCTTGGAGACACAGACTTGACACTTTCTTGTTCATCATCAGTATCGTCTTCTGAGTCATCCTCTGCCACTTTCCCCCCTGTGTTTCTTACCTCATCATCACTTTCATCCAGAAACTGTTCACTAGGTCGTTGAGTATTTTGATCATTTTAAACTATAGTGACATCATTTCTCTCAACAATTTTTCCTAGCCTTTTGTTGAAACACTTATATGATTTGCTTTTCCCTGAGTAGCCTAGGAATATCCCCTCATCTCTTCATGACTCAAACTTCGAGTGATTTTCTTTTTTGAGAATGAATCACTTAATTCCAATTAATAGAATGTATTTCATCATTGGATTCTTACCCTACCACATTTCATACAGAGTCTTCCCTTCCTTCGGACACAACAGAGACCTGTTTGAAATATAGACCAATGTCAAAAATGCTTCCTTCCAAAATTTCTATGGTAGGTTCTTTTCAATAAGCATAGTTCTGGATGTGTTGTTGATGATCTGATTTCTCCTCTCAACCACTCCATTCTGTTGGGGAGTTCTCAGTGATGAAACTTGATGCCTTATCCAGTGTTTCTCGAGATAGTTTTTGACTTGACTATTTGTGAATTCTATATAGTTATCAGTACGAAACATTAGAATTTTCTTCACAAGAATCCTTTCTGATTCCCTCCTATACAGATTTATGAAACTGAACACATCTGTCTTATGGGTAACGACAAATACCCAAGACATTATTCTATAATCATCAATGAAAAGAACATAGTACCTTTTCCCATTTATAGCTCGTGGTGATATTGGTCCACATACATCAGCATGCACCAATTTGAGCACTCTAGTTGATTTATATTCCTTTGGAATGTATGTATTTCTGATGATATTCCCTTGTTGGAAAGCACCATAGGTATGAGTGTGATCACATGATAGTTTGGGAAGGTCTCTAGCTGCATCACACTTTACCAGATCTTCCACGGATGGTTGGTATATATGACAAAGACGTTATTCCACAACTGGATTTCTTCCTCTCTGGATAAAAGGCACGTATCTTTTTCCCCACCTACAAGGTAAAGATTTCCCTTTGTCCCTTTTACCTATAGAACAACTGCACCGTATTTTACTTTTACAATACACATCTTCTTGGTAACTCGGATAGAGTGCTCAAAGTCACATAGTTGACTGACACTGAGAAAGTTATGACTAAGAATCTCTATAACCAAGACATTAGTACGTCTCCTTTATTTTCACCAAAACATGGCTTTTCCTGAGCCAACAATCTCCAAGCCTTCATCATTTCCAAATTTGACAACTCCTTCTTTGTCATGTTTTATGCCTGTAACAAGATCCTTATTACCTGTCATGTGAGAAGTGCAACCACTATCAAGGATCCATACACCAGAGCGATCTGATGACTTAAGGGAAATTTCTGCCACCATAACCATCTCATTTTTCTTATTCTTGGTCAAAACTTTGGACTTAACACTCGGCATGTATTGAGACTTCTGTTCTTTCTCAGAGTATGATGGACCAGCTTCATCTGGAAATGCTAGAAATCTGTTCTGCATTTTTAACTCACATGTTGTTTTATTGATCTGTTATTTGCAAAAGTTTTGATTCTGCTTTGGCACATTTCTCTATATGGTCGAAGTGCAGTAGCTGGCCATGTGCCCAAATCCACCACACCAAAAATAGTTTCCTTCGAAATATGTTCTGGAAAACCATTTTCTATTTGGTTGTCGCCTCTGTTCTTGTACCCTTTGATATCTATTGGATATGAAACACACATACTCTGAATTTCCCATCTTCCCACAACAACAACACCTAATATAAGGTGCATTCCTTCGTGTTTCATCAGCACTACGAGTTTCCCCTTGGGATCTCTGAATATTCTGATTCTGCTCTGTGCCCAAATCAACCTTCAATTTTGGGAAGGGTGCTTGCGGTCTGACTTCAATTTCCATAGATTTTTTCTTCTTATCAAGCCTGGAATCAGCCTTAACGTCTGAGCTCAATTGATGCTTCTTTTTTTCCTGAAAAACTAGGCTCCTCTTTCACCTTTTCAGTCTTCGGAATGACCTACTTTCCTAAAATCACATTGGAGGTCAATAGTTTTTCTTGATCCTTCATTTTTTGTCACCAACTAACTAATTCTTCTTCAAGATCTTAGATACGTCTGACCTGCTCCTTTCCATTGTTAGTCAAAAAATCAATTTACTTCTTTTGTTCCTCAATTCTAATCTTATACTCAACAATATTTTCTAAGCTCTCTGGGGTTGAGGATTTTAGTTTTTCAATTACTTCTAACAGCTCTGAATTTTCATCATCATGTTGTTGCGTATAGACTTTGGAATCACGAACAACTTTATTGGCTTTATTTATTTTGGCTCTCCAAACGTCTATCTCCTCAAGAGTTTCTTCCAATTTGGATTCGATATCATCTCTTAATTCAACTTCTTTTTCTTCTTCTCCAGTGTCAGTTTCTTCCTTTTCATGAGAACTGCCGACGGCCACCACCATAGCATTTTCTCCACAATCTTTGCAGTTTTAAATCTCTTCAACCTCTTTAACTTCAGACTCATCTGATCAATCTATTTCTTGTGAAAAAAGATTCTTCTTCTTGAAGAAATTTCTCTTGAACTGATTCTTCCCTTTCAAATAGGTTGAATATTTCTTCTTGGGAATTTCAACATCATGTTCATCATTTTCTTCATGAATCTTTTTGGGGAATCTTACTGCAATATGTCATACCCTTCCATATCTAAATCATGCAAGAAGAAGTTTCCCTTTAAACTTCCCTTTTCTACTTTTAAGGTTTGAGGAGAGAAATGACATTACCTCATCTATCTCTTCATTCTCCTGGTAATCTTCAATGGTTAGCTTCCTCATGGCCTTAACTGCCACCTCTTTGAATTTCCCTTTTTCCACAATTTAATTATCATAATTTCTCATTTCATATGCAACAAGGGTGATATGCAGTTTATCCAATGTTAATTCATTAGGGTATTTATCTTCCAAAACAGAAACCTTCGGATTGAACCGAGGTGGATGTTTTCTTAAAATGCACTTCACAATTTTTATGTCTTTGATAATTTCACCAAGACCTTGCATGTTTTCTACCACAGCATTTACCCTGTCAAAGAATGTATCAACAGACTCATTCGAGTTCATTCTCAGATCTTCATACTTATTCCACAACACTTGCAGATTTGCCTCTCTGACCTTTGTATCCCCTTCATATATATTCAAAATCTTTTCCCACATGGCATGTGACGTTTTTCATGATATGACCTTTGTATTGATGGGATTGAAAATGGCTCCCCCTGAGGCATTGATTGTTTGGAATCAGCATCCAACTCTCTATGCTCAGCTTCTGATAATGCACCACTATTAATATCATATTTGATACAATGCTTAGCTACTGAAAACACAACCATTTCCAAGGATCATAAATAGTGTTGCAATCAATTCTTCCATATCTGAAATTCACATCCGTCGAAGATAGGAATCCCTTTATGATTAGTGACCACCATTGGGAGAATAACACATATCAACCTTTCCCTTTGATACCAACTGTAAGGTCCACAAGGCTGAATACCCTGAGGGGGGGTGAATCATGGTATGACTAATTTAAAATTAAATCCCATTCTGATCTTGTTTCGCTTTTATGAAAAACAATCTTCTCTCTCTTTTCCTATTGCACATTCTAAACAGAAAGTAAAGAAAGCACAAGACATATCAATTTTTACTTGGTTCACCGCTAAGGGCTACATCCAAGGAGCATACACCGACATGTTGTCGGTTGTATCAAATTCCACTAAACTTCACTATCTATAGATTATAAGGATTAGGCATAGTCACTTTGTCCCAGTCTCACTATCTTTACAAGGTTTAGGGCTAACTCACTACTTTCCCAAGGGTCGCTCCCTATTTCTCTCTCTCTGGCTCACTGCTAGTGGAGAGGATCAACTTCATCCTCTTCCTTTGCTCACTACTCTGGAAAGGATCCACTCACAGTTTAGAGACCATTATGTCTCTTAATTATCTCTAATGAATACATCTTCTATTGTATTTGGATGCTCTTTTGAATTCCAAATTTCACCCGTAGATTAATATCTCTTTGCACCGACGGTATCAGGAAAACTTCCAGCTTCCACGTAGCCCTGAATCACTGCTGGAAGTCAAACTAACTTGATGCGAAAGTCTAATCTGGTGCGCAAGTATCGTGGCGCAAGTCAAAACTAGCGCGCGGTCCACCTTAGACACTTGCGCGACACAAGATTCTTCAACTCCAAACATTCCCGATGAACTTCCCTTTACACCCAACCCACTATTGGTGTGAAACTACCAACTAGCGCGCAACTTCAACCACTGGTGCACTAGTCTACCTGCGTGACCACACACCACTTGCGCGACTTCCACACCTGCGTGACAGGAGCTCTGATTTTTCTAAGTGTTGAACTCTGTTGAAAATGAGGAGGGGTGGTCTAGTATTTATAAGCATTTGGTCAACCTACGTGGTGGCGTGCACGTCTATCCTTGGGGCGCAAGTCTTGGCACATAGGTCTCTTCCCCCTGCACGTAACATGCACGACCCACTTCCAAACTTGTGCGAACCTCTTCCCTTTTCCATATTTTGATGTTCTGATCTTTAAAAAAAAATAGGTGTGTAAGTTTCCAATCTTCCAAGGCATGGGCGTGAAAGTCACTTGCACAACCAACCCAATACTTACACAACCCTATTTACTTTTCCATATTTTGATGCTCTGATCATGAAAAAAGTATGGCGTGCATGTTTCCTCTCTATCAAGTACAAGGTGCGCAAGTCCCTTTTCCAAAAACCACTTCTCTTTATTTGTCGATTTTCAGGCCAAAAAAATTGGCAAACACTAGAAAACGGCACCACCTTGTATCTGTTCTTTTTGTACCGCCTCCATATCATCCATTCCTTTGTCAACGTTGTTGAATAAAATATGGATAGTTGTCCACAGATCTTGAACTCGACATTCCACCATGAAATTCCCTTTGTCAACAAATTTTTATTTCATTGTTTTGCTTTTTCAACAATCACCACACATATGTCCACTTTTTGAACAAACACAATCACCTCGAAAATGCTTCAATTATACCTTGAGGGATTTTTTCCCAGCAATCCCCCACTTTGGGTTTGTTGACAACTCTTCTATAAATAGATACATCATTAATTCATTATCCACCATTCACTTTTTATGATTCTGATAGGGATCAAGGATTTACTCAACACATACTCTAATCCCACATGAGCAATGCTCAGCGTGAGAAACAAGAGTAAATGAAAAGTTCATCAATGAATCAATTTTTCTCTTACAACCATTGTTGACACCAAATTGATACCAATTTTTTATCAAACTGATTCCAATTGTTGGAAATATTCTTCCAACACCATTCTTTTACTTTTATCTTGATCCTCAACTGTCGTGATATCTATTCTTTGATTGATCACTTCTAGCATCGTCAGATTTAATATGCTCCCCCTTTTTGATCACATCCTTAACCCTTGTCAACTTCAAAACCTCTTTATCCCTACTTCCAGTGTTGTTCAAGCTAAGCTATGGCTAAGAACGTTCAACTGGCTTCAACTCCCCCGATCTGGCTGCTCCACCTGTCTGCTTCTCCCCATATCATTCGTGATTTATCAAATAGTCATGTTGTCTCCCTCTTGAACAATCAATATTTTCTCCTGCTTTGTCAATGAACCCAAAGATCACTCCTATGTAGTCTGTAACAGAGTAGAGAACACATATCAGCAGATTAGGGAAAAAACATCATACCTCCAGGAGAGGGGGGAGGTTCCACATCCACACTCTTTCAAGTACGGGGAGTCGACTGAATACCCAGAGCTAGTTTATGCCTCTCAAAATCTTCCTTGGGTAAGGCCTTTGTCAAAATGTCTGAAACCTATAGCTCTGTAGGCACATACTCCATATTCACAATTCGATGCTCAATCTTCACCTTGATAAAATGATATTTTATCTCAATGTGCTTTGTACTTGAGTGATGGATGGGATTTTTGATGAGATTTATAGTACTTGAGTTATCACACAAGATTTTGATCGGAGACATCACTTCAACTCCCATATCTTCAAGCTATTGCTTCATCCACAATAACTGTGTGCATGCTTGAGTGGCCACAATATACACAGCTTCCATAGTGCTCAATGAGATGAAATCTTGCTTTTTTCTTAGGGGTGAAATAAACAATCCACCAAGATTGAATGCACCACCTAACATTCATTTTCTATCATCCGTTGAACCATCCCAGACTACATTAGTATATCCCAATAACTCTGTTTGATATTTGTCAGTATATGTTAAGCTGAAATCCTCTATGCCCTAGATATACCAAAGTATTCTTTTCACTGCAAGCATGTTGCTTTCCTTGGGATTACTCTGATATCTCACTGCTTGGAATTTGGTAAAAACAATGTCAGGCCTTTTCGCGGTCAAATACAACAAACTTCCAATAATTTGCTTGTATTCTGTGATATTAACAGCCTTACCATCCTCATCATTTGATAATTTCATCCGGGTAACAACCGGAGTTTTCATATCCTTGTAATTCTCCATTACAAACCTTCTTAAAATCTCCTTGGCATATTTGAATTGAGAAATTAATGTTCCATTCCTTCCATGTGTAACCTGTAGACCAATGAAAAATGTTATCTCTCCAATCATTGACATTTCAAAGTCATTTTTCATGAATTTAGAAAACTGTCTGCACTGAGCATCATCTGATCCACCAAATATTATGTCACCGACATACACCAACACCATCATTCTTTGACTACTATTTTTCCTGAAATATGGATTTTAATCAACTCTATCATGCTATAAACCAAGATTCTTCAAGTACTAATCAATCCTTGAGTACAATGCTCTTGGTGATTGTTTCATCCTCTAAAATGCCTTCTTCAGCCTGGAAACTCTGTTATCATCCTCAAGAATGAGAAAACCATCTGGCTTCTCAATATACACCTCCTCTTCCAGAATAACATTAAATAATGCATATTTGACATTCATATGGAACACTTTGAACATTCTTTGAACCGCTATGGAAAACAATAATCTGATTATCTCCAGCCTTGCAAATGGTGCAAATGTCCCATCAACATCTATTCCCTTTATCTGGGAGTATAAATTGAAAACTAGCCATGATTTGTTCCAAATCACTATGCCATCTTCATTCATCTTGTTGCGATGGACCCATTTAGTCTCAATGGCTTTCTTGTATTCTGGCCTCAAAACAATCTCTCATGTTTGGTTCTTCTCAATCTGATCAAGCTCTTCATTCATAGCCTGAACCCAGTTTTTATCTTCAGCTACATCGAAAAACTATTTTGGCTCCACCTAAGATAAAAACGATGTTTACCGTAGTGATTTCATTCTTCGATTCTGAACTGGAGATTTCTGATCACCAATGATATTCTGCCTATCAATTTCAGCTCGACTCTTTGGCTTCCTTACAGACATTGACTTGACACTTTCTTGTTCATCATCAGTATCTTCTTCTGAGTCAGCTTCTGGCACTTTTTCTCCCCCTGTGTTGCTTACCTCATCATCACATTCATCCAAAAACTGTTCACTGGGTCGTTGAGTATTCTGTTCATTTTCAACTATAGTGACATCATTGCTCTCAACAATTTTTCCCAGCCTTTTGTTAAAACATTTATATGCTTTGATTTTCCCTGTGTAGCCGAGGAATATCCCCTCGTATCCTTGTGACTCAAACTATACGTGACTTTATTTTTTGATAATGAAGCACTTACACCCAAAGATTCGAATGTATTTCAACATTGGATTCTTTCCATTCCATATTTCATATTGAGTCTTCCCTTCCTTCAGACACAATAGAGACCTGTTCGAAATATTGACCGATGTCAAAACTGCTTCCTTCCAAAATTTCTCTGGTGTGACCTTTTCAATAAGCGTCGTTATGGCCATATTATTGATTACCTGATTTCGCCTCTCAACCACTCCAATTTGTTGGGGAGTTCTCACTGATGAAACTTGATGCCTTATCTCGTGTTTCTTGAGATAGTTTTTGACTAGACTGTTTGTGAATTCTGTACTGTTATCAGTACGAAAATTTAGAATTTTTTTCCCAAGCATCTTTTCTGATCCCCTCCTATACTGCTTTATGAAAATGAACACCTCTGTCTTATGGGTAATGAAAAATACCCAGGCCATTATGCTATAATCATCAATGAAAATAACATAGTACCTTTTCCCATTTATATCTCGTGGTGAGATTGGTCCACGTACATCATCATGCACCAATTTAAGTACTCTAGTTGATTTCTGTTCCTTTGGCCTGTATGTCTTTCTGATGATCTTCCCTTGTTGGCATGAACTACATGTATGAGTGTGATCACATGATAGTTTGGTAAGGTCTCTAGCAACATCACACTTTACCAGATCTTCCATGGATTGTTGTCATAGATTACCAAGTCACTTATGCCACAATTGGTTTTCTTCCTCTCTAGATAAAAGGCACGTATCTTCTTCCCCACCTATAAGGTAAAGATTTCCCTTTGTCCTTTTTCCCTAAAGAACAACTGCACCATATTTTCCTTTCACAATAAAAATCTTCTTGGTAAATCGGATAGAGTGCCCAGACTCACATAGTTGACCGACACTGAGCAAGTTATGACTAATAAACTCTATAACCAAGACATTAGTATGTCTCATTTCATTTCCCCCAAACATGGATTTTCCTGAGCCAAAAATCTTCAGGCGTTCGTCGTTTCCAAATTTGAAAACTCCTTCTTTGTCATATTTTATTTCTGTAACAAGATCCTTATTACCTATCATGTGAGAAGTGCAACCACTATCAAGGATCCATACACCAGAGCGATCGGATGCCTTAAGGAAAATTTCTGCCACCACAACCTTCTCATTTTTCTTCTTCTTGGTCCATACTTTTTCCTTCACACTCAGCATGGAGTGAGACTTCTGTCCTTTCTCAGAGTACGATGGACGAGCTTCATCTTGCAATGCCGCAAATCTATTCTACATTTTTAACTCAGATGTTGGTTTATTGATCTGCTTCTTGCAAACTTTTTTATTCTACTTTGGAACATTTCTCGGTATGGTCGAAGTGCAATAGCTAGCCATGTACCCAAATCCACCTTACCAAAAATAGTGTCCTTCAAAATATGTTTTGGAAAACCATTCTCTATTTGGCTGCCACCTCTGTTCTTGTTCCCTTTGATATCTCTTGGTTATGGAAAACATATACTGTGAATGTCCTATATTCCCACAAAAATAACACCTAATATAAGGTGCATTCCTTCATGTTATGTAACACCCGAGACTTTTATGTTATATAAATCATCAAAGGAATATTTTTCTACACACAACACTTTCTTGGATTTCCTTACACGAAATCACGACCTTCCTCGATAGCTTGCGTCGTACGCAATACCGAGTTTCACTAAACAACGATATGCTATTAAAATATTATTAAAACTAGCCGTTATGAAAAGTAATAACCACTTTTTGAAATTTTATAAATTTTATTTTTCAAAATGGACTTCATTTTTGGATTCGAAATATCGAAATTAGCCTAGGGTGAAATTTCGGTATTTTTCTGAAAACTTTCAATTTTTGATGAATAGTGAAACCACTAAGTGGTAGTTAAAAAACTGAATTTTTCATAAAACATAATTTTACCGCTTATGTGAGTGGAATTTAAAAAATCTGAGAGACACGGTTGATGTTAGTAAGTAAAATGTGGTTCAATGAGATGAAAATAATTTTTTGGTGAATAGTAACTTTTTACTTTTTTTTACCACGGTTAAAAGTAAATAGGGTAATTATGGGTAAAGATGATATTATTATTACCCTAACACATGTCTTAATTATATTGGACAAGTTTAATTCGACCAAAAACAAACTTAGTAATAAAATATGACCATTTAGGCCCATTTGGATTAGATTAGGACATTTATTATTAATTTATTTAAAGAAGGGTTAAAATAGTTAAAATCAAAGTTTAATAAGTAAATAATTTTTAATATGAGGTTATACATAAGATAAATTCGACTATAAATATTCATTAGAACCCTAAAACTATTTCCTACATAATGGTATTTTATTTGTAATTTTTAGACATTAAATAATTTAATTTATTTATGACACAAAGATGATGCAGTAATTATCTTATTAATGAAATATTGACATAATTAATGTTATAAACACTAAAATAAATGTAATTTGAGACTTTTTATCACTTACACTAATTTTCTAGGTTAATATGACATGTTAGTATTGATTTAATTAACTTTTTTATAACTAATCATTCTGTTATGATTTTCACAAAAATCAATTACTAAATAGTGTCAAAATTGACATAAAATAGTTTTTAAAACAAATATTATATTAGTAATTGTTATTTTATTCCTAAAAATTTAAGGTTCGGCCAAATGACTTAAATAAGGTTATATATATTAATAATAAAAAAGTTGGGGTTCTTTTGGCTGCTTAGAGTAAGTTTATTAACATTATAGTATAAGAACACAAGAAGACACGGTAAAAGTAAACTTATTTAACTTAATGTTAAATCTAAATGATAAGGTTAAAATAGGAACCAAAACTTGTCTAAATTCTATTGGATGAGAGTATTTAGACCTATCACCACCATATCTTCGAAATATATAAATTTGGATCTATTTAAAACCGAACTTGACTTTATAATAAAATAATATTTTTAGTTTTCCCAAAGGTACCCCTCTCCTCCCTTATAAAAGGGCACCTCATCCCCCTCTTCCTCACACCACATTGAGCCTTAAATCTCGGCCAACCCCTGCCAATTCCTCCTCTAAACTTCCCTAGAGACATCCTAGAGGTACTGGTTATCTTCAAAGACCAATTTTAGTGCCCTAAAAGAAGGTCTCAAAGAAGCACTTCAAAGAAGAGGTAATGTCCATTACCGATTCTTTCATCTTTATTTCTTCTTCCACTTCTTCTTATTTAGTTCTTTCATTATGAAGTAATAACATCAGTATCACTCATATACTTATATGTTATTATAATTATGAAACAACCCTATTTCACCATCTATCCATCTTACGAAAAAATAAATTATTGTGCGTGCGTACGTACGAAATACCGTCTTCACGCTGTGGTGTAATCTATTTTCCACCACCACCTTACTTGGATGGGTATAATGGTGTAAATAATGAATATATATGACTATTATAAAGTGATACTGATTCTTAAATAGTATACATACACTCCAATACAATTACACGATCATAGGAACAATATCATCACTCGTGCGTACGTACGGAATACCGTCTCCACGATGTGATGCGACTCGTTCTACATGATCTTCATTTCAAAATGATTATATAAATGAATTGAATGAATGAATATGATATATATTACACTAATACCATTCTGGAAATGAGTTATCTATAACCTAAATATAATAATAAGAATTTATTCGACAAAACACGTATAAGAACAAAAAGTTATAAACACCCGAATAACAATTTGCAATGAAATATTACTACTAAGAAGCTAAGAAAATGACCATATATGATATCATAAAAATAAGTATGATTCTGGAATAAGTCAATAACATTATTTAAATCATTATACAGGAGGTTCGGACACTTACGAAGCAAAACGAACCTAAGGTAAGGGAAATATCACAATCTCATTTATATCCGAGATTGTTTATACTTTGAAATTTACTGGGGTGTATTTTATCATCCACATCAATGTTTCATCAATATGTAATATTATTTCCATCCACCTAAAATTTTTTATATCCATTTTTACCCATCGGCGAGTTTTTAGTAAAGGATATGAAAGGAATCTTTTGTCGTTTTTCGTACGAGGTACTTTTTGACTTTTCCGACAAAAGTACGAGAAGAATGTTTTTTTAACTTATACGGAATGAATGGATTTTTAAAACATTATTTCCAAGAAGCTTACTTTACAAGTTTTCAAGTTTATTTTTAATCAACTTCTTTTAGTTTAAAATTGTATGACATGTTAATAAAGGAAAATGGTTTTGAAGTAGAAAGGATATTTTCCTCATGAATGGAGTTCAAGTGTTTTATCAAAATTATTTTCCATCTAAGATAATATAGGGTTATGTTTCTATCCCTATTATTACATTGATTTGATTATGTTGTGATGGAATTATTTTTATGAATTCCTTTACCTTATATGAATTGTTTTACGATGTCATGTTGTTTAATAATCCCATTTTTATTACATGGGTTATGCAATGATGTATGATTTATGATTTTGTGGCACACATAAGAATGGTATCATTATGAGATGGGTGGAACCTATATCTCACTCCAATGCATTGGGTAAAGATTTTATATCTCATGAGATAGACATGGCTGGAACGGTAGGTTATACCGGTTCAGTGAAACAGGACAGAAACGAGGGTGACTCGGTTCAGAAAGGGACTTTGTCCACTAAGATAGTCTTGACAATGAGTCTTGACTAACAAGAAATGATTCTCTATGATTATGTGTGTATGCCACAAAGTTTCATGTTTTATATTATGATTATTGTGATTACATTTCACTTCCATGATTTATTCCATGTTATGAAATTATGATCTCTTTTGTAGGTTATGATTTCCAAAAGGTATGCGCTTATGTATATGATGTGATTGATATTTCTTTTGTTTACCCTTACTGAGCATTTTAGCTCACCCTTTTGTGTGTTTTCTTTCCCCAGGTCAGGAAGAAGGTTATTAAGTAAGATATGCCAAAAGGGACTATAGATATGATGAAATAAATGGGAGACAGTGTAGACGCTTTATGAACCAGTTGTTTATGTTTCCCAGTTTCTAAAGACACTATACCTATACGGTCCTTTCGTGGTTTTTTATATGTTGTAATAAGTATGATTCAATTTTGAAGTATTAACAATGTATGTAAAGTATGGGTCGTTATAGTTGGTATCATAGGAAAGGTATAGTCATCCTTTGGAAACTAGGATGTGAAAGCCTTAGTAAGAACCCGAAGGATAAGTCTAAGCATAGAACACAATCTTAGTGTTTTAAGAAATGGCCATGAATAACCTAGGATAAGACCTTAAGTGTGAAATTTTATTCTTGATTATGTAGTTTTCCTATTATAATTAGTGTTGCTCAAACTATTCTTCTTTGTTTTAGTCAATGGCTGGAACCCGAAGGAACCGTGTTAATGCAGAATGCGACGGGCAATGCAATGATTGTCCCCCTGAGCAACCAAATGTTATGGGAGATGGAATGAAAAATCTTGTAGCCATGCTCACACAACTCTCTCAAGGTATGAATCATACAGGACTTCCAAACGAGCAAAGGAAGGAGCAACATTCTGTTGAATCCTTCATGAGGCAGCGTCCACCTTCTTTTAGCGGGTCTACTGATCCATTAGTTGCTGAACAATGGATTAGTACTACTGAAAAGATATTTTCAGTTCTTCAATGTTCTGAACATGATAAAGTCATCCTAGCAGTGTATCTCTTTGAAGGAGATGCTGATCAATGGTGGAATCTTATTAATAATATGAGGCAAAGGGATGAAATTGAGTCCATGTAATGGGACGAGTTCAAGAACTTATTTTTCAATAAGTACGTCCCTCGTATTCTCCGAACAAATATGGAGAAAGAGTTTCTTGAACTGAACAAAAGGATGATGAATTTGTTGGTACCTATGAAGCAAATTTTACAAGACTTGCAAGGTATGCTTCTGGTATTATTATCCAACCTGAGAGTAAGATCGATCAATTCTTTAGTGGCTTAAAACCAAGTCTTCGAAGGGCGTTAGCCATAAGGGACTTCAATAGCTATGAGGAAATCGTTCGATGTGCTCTCAAAGTCGAGATGGATATTGGAGTAACCCATCAGTCATATGGGTTTGAAAAGAAGAGGAAAATGTAATTCAAAGGAAAATCTAAAGAGAAAACTGAAAAGAAGATGAGCTTTCCCTTATGCTCAAAGTGTGGAAAGAAACATGGAGTGGAGTTGTCTTAAAGGGACAAGTAAATGTTTCAAATGTGGAAAGGAAGGTCATCGGGCATTTGAATGCCGCGATGATGGGAAGAAGATGTCTAATGATGAAAACAAAGGAAGGTATACACAGAATGAACCTACTACACTTCAATGTTTCAAGTGCAAGGAGATGGGTCATTATGCCAATAAATGCCCTTATCCAAGGGTTGATGATGATGGTCGACGTCAAAAAAACTCTTAAGGCTAAAGACAAAGGAAAGTCACATGCAATTTCTATCAGCGATGTGGAGTACGATAACAATGTGGTGAAAGGTACACTTACCATCCACTCTAAAGTAGAAAATGTTTTATTTGATTCTGGATCCACCCACTCTTTTATTTCTAAAGAATTTTCTAAGGGTATCACCGTATTACCTCAACAATTAGATGTTGAGTTAGCTGTGACAACACCTAATGGCACAACAGTCGCATCAAAAGTTTATAATTCTTCTACGATCGAAGTTTGTGGGAAAGTGCTTCCTGCAAATCTTGTTATCCTTCCTATAGTGGAATTTGATGTGATTCTTGGCATGGATTGGCTTTCTTTATATGGAGCTCATATCAATTTCCAATGAAGGGAAGTCACATTTCATATTCCAGATCAATCTATGATCGTCTATCAATGCAAGGATGAATATAACCTTCTAGTGGAAATTTCTTCCATTTTATGGGTATTGATTCCACTAAATGAAGGTTATTTATCTCAAATGGTTGGTGAGAAACTCACGATTAAGAATATGCCCATTGTACGGGAGTTTGATGATGTCTTTCCGGAGGAATTACCGGGACTTCCACCAAATCGTGAAGTTGAGTTTTCAATAGAACTCGTACCGGGTGCTTTGCGTATTTCAAAGACACCTTATAGAATGGCCCCAATTGAGTTGCAGGAATTGAAGAAGCAAATCCAAGAGAATCATAATAAGGGATTCATACGCCCTAGTGCGTCACCTTGGGGAGCACCTATTCTTTTTGTTAAGAAGAAATATGGATCAATGAGACTCTGCATTGATTATCGAGAACTTAACAAGATCACTATCAAGAACAAATATCCTCTCCCACGCATTGATGACTTATTTGACCAACTACGTAGAGCTCAATACTTTTCCAAGATTGATCTTCATTCATGGTATCATCAATTAAGGGTCAAAAGGGAGGATATACCAAAGACGAATTTCCGTACAAGGTATGGACACTATGAATTTATAGTGATGCCATTTGGTCTTACTAATTCCCCTGCTATCATCATGGATATGATGAATAGAGTCTTTATAGACTATCTTGATCAATTTGTGGTAGTCTTTATAGACGATATTCTTTTCTATTCAAAGAGCAAGGAAGAACATGAAGATCACTTGAGAATTATTTTGAAGACCCTGAGAAAGGAGAAGGTTTATGCCAAATTTACCAAGTGTGAATTTTAGCTTCAAAAAGATGCATTTTTGGGTCACATAATCTCAAAAGAGGGGATATCTGTGGATCCAGCAAAAATATAGGTTTTCGAAAGATGGTCAAGACCAACAACAGTAACTGAGATCTGAAGTTTTCTTGGTTTGGCTGGATATTATTGACGTTTTTTGAAAGATTTTTAACGATTATCTAATCCACTCACCAAGTTGACTCGGAAAGGAGTTAAGTTTGTTTGGACGGAGGAATGTGAAGAGAATTTCAAGGAGTTGAAAAGAAGGTTATCCAGTGCACCTGTGCTCACACTGCCTTGTAGTGGAGAAAGGTTTGTGATCTATAGTGATGCATCCAAGAAGGGATTGGGGTGTGTTCTTATGCAAAATGATATGGTGATAGCTTATGCCTCACGACAGTTGAAAATCCATGAGCAAAATTACCCAACACATGATTTGGAGTTAGCTGCGGTAATCTTTGCATTAAATATTTGGAGGCATTACCTTTATGGTGAAAGGTGTGATATTTATACTGATCATAAAAGTTTAAAGTATATTTTCACACAGAAGGAACTGAATATGCATCAAAGAAGATGGTTGGAGTTGATTAAGGATTATGACTGCTCAATCCATTACCACCCTGGGAAAGAAAACAAGGTGGCAGATGCATTAAGTCGACAAGACCATGCTAGTTTATCCATGATGAGGATCACAAAAGATCCAATATTTATGGATTTACAAAGGATGGATCTTGGAATTATAATGGAAGGGGAAAAATCTTATCTTTCTCAAATTAATGTTCAACCATCTATACATGTGAAGATTAAAGAGGCACAGAAAGAAGATGACGAGTTACAAAAGAAGGTGAGAAACGTTCCTGAATTCAACCTTGATTGTGATGGGATAATAATGTTCAGGAATCGGGTTTGTGTTCCTCCCATCCCTAAATTAAAGAAGGAGCAGCTGGATGGGGCTCATAGTTCTTCATTCTCTATTCATCCTGGAAGCACGAAGATGTATAGGGACCTGAAAGAGTACTTCTGGTGGGATGGCATGGAAAGAGATGTTGCTGAATTTGTCTCTCGATGCTTGGTTTGTCAACAAGTTAAAGCTGAGATACAAAAGTCTAAGGGGATGTTACAACCATTAACCATACCCGAATGGAAATGGGAAAACATCACTATGGAATTTGTCACAGGACTTCCTAAAATATCCAAAGGCAATAATGCTATCTGGGTCATAGTTGATCGTCTTACAAAGTCTGCACACTTCATTGCTATTAGAGAGGATTTCTCTCTGGATCAGCTTGTCAGGATATATGTAAAGGAAGTGGTAAGATTGCATGGAGTACCACTTTTTATTATATCCGATCGGGATCCGAGATTTACCTCGAAGTTCTGGCGAAGTCTTCAGCATATTCTGGATACAGAGTTGAGTTTCAGCACTGCTTATCATCCTTAGACAGACGGTCAGTGTGAGAGAACTATTCAAACCCTAGAAGATATGTTGAGATCTTGCTCTATGGATTTCAAAGGTGGTTGGGATCAACACCTACCTTTGGTGGAATTTTCATATAATAATATCTTTCACTCCAGTAATCAGATGGCTCCTTATGAAGCTCTCTATGGAAAGAAATGCAGGACTCCAACTTGCTGAGATGAAGTAGGGGAAAGAAAGCTATTAGGAACTGATCTCGTTGATGAAATGGTAGAAAAGGTCAGATCTATTCAATAACACATAAGAGCAGCTCAGAGTCGACAGAAAAGTTATGCCGACAACCGAAGAAAAGACCTAGTGTTTGAAGTGGGTGATAAAGCGTTCATACGAATATCTCCCTGGAAGAGAGTCATGAGATTTGGAAAGAAGGGGAAGTTGAGCCCTAGATATATCGGTCATTTCGAAATACTGGATCGTGTTGGGAAGGTAGATTACCGATTGGCGCTTCCACCAAATCTCTCTCAAGTTCACGATGTGTTCCATGTATCTCTCCTGAGAAAGTACATACCTGATCCTTCACATGTACTCAGCTCAAAAGTTATACCGCTGGAGCAAGATCTTTCTTATGAAGAACAACCGATAGAGATTTTGGATCGTAGTGAAAAAGTCCTACGAAACAAGACCACTCGATTGGTGAAAGTTTTATGGAGGAACCACCAATTAGAAGAAGCTACATGGGAGCTTGAGGATATGATGAGGGAGAGGTAGCCTCATCTGTTTTTTACAAAGTGACGAATTTCGAGGGAGAAATTCATTTTAAGGGGGGTAGAATGTAACACCCGAGACTTTTATGTTATATAAATCATCAAAGGAATATTTTTCTACACATAACACTTTCTTGGCTTGCTTTACACGAAATCGCGACCTTCCTCGATAGCTTGCGTCGTACGCAATACCGAGTTTCACTAAACAACGATATGCTATTAAAATATTATTAAAACTAGCCGTTATGAATAGTAATAACCACTTTTTGAAATTTTACATATTTTATTTTTCAAAATGGACTTCATTTTTGGATTCGGAATATCGAAATTAGCCTAGGGTGAAATTTTGGTATTTTTTTTGAAAACTTTCAATATTTGATGAATAGTGAAACCACTAAGTGGTAGTTAAAAAACTAAATTTTTCATAAAACTTAATTTTACCGCTTCTGTTAGTGGAATTTCAAAAATCTGAGAGACACGGTTGATGTCAGTAAGTAAAATGTGGTTCAATGAGATGAAAATAATTTTTTGGTGAATAGTAACTTTTTACTTTTTTTTACCACGGTTAAAAGTAAATAGGGTAATTAAGGGTCAAGATGATATTATTATTACCCTAACACAAGTACTAATTCTATTGGACAAGGGTAATTCGACCAAAAAAAACTTAGGAATAATATATGACCATTTAGGCCCACTTGGATTAGATTAGGACATTTATTATTAATTTATTTAAAGAAGGGTTAAAATAGTTAAAATCAAAGTATAATAAGTAACTAATTTTTAATATGGGGTTATACATAAGATAAATTCGACTATAAATATTCATTAGAAATATAAAAAGATTTCCTACATAATGGTATTTTATTTGTAATTTTTGGACATTAAATAATTTAATTTATTTATTATACAAAGATGATGCAGTAATTATCTTATTAATGAAATATTGACACAATTAATGTTATAAACACCAAAATAAATGTAATTTGAGACTTTTTATGAATTCCAATAATTTTATAGGTTAATATGACATGTTAGTATTGAGTTAATTAACTTTTTTTGAACTAATCATTCTGTTATGATTTTCACAAAAATCAATTACTAAATAGTGTCAAAATTGACATAAAATAGTTTTTAAAACAAATATTATATTATTAATTGTTATTTTCTTCTTAAAAATATAAGGTTTGGCCAAATGACTTAGATAATGTTATATATATTTATAATAAACAACTTGGGGTTCCTTTGGCTGCTTATATTAAGTTTTTTAACCTTATAGTATAAGAACACAAGAAGACACGGTAAAAGTAAATTTATTTATGTTAATGTTAAATCTAAATGATAAGGTTAAAATAGGAACCTAAACTTGTCTAAATTATATTGGATGAGAGGATTTCGACCCATCCCCACCTTATCTTCTAAATATATCAATTTGGAGCTATTTAAAACCGAACATGACTTTATAATAAAATAATATTTTTATTTTCCCCAAAGGTACCCCTCTTCTCCCTTATAAATGGGCACCTCCTCCCCCTTTTCCTCACACCACTTTGAGCCTTCAAGCTCGTCCAAACCCTGCAAATTCCACCTCTCCACTTCCCTAGAGACATTCTAGCGGTACTGGTCTTCTTCAAAGACCAATTTTAGTGCCCAAAAAGAAGGTCTCAAAGAATCACTTCAAAGAAGAGGTAATGTCCGTTACCGATTCTTTCATCATTTTTTCTTCTTCCACTTCTTCTTCTTTAGTTTTTTCATTATGAAGTAATAACATCAGTATCACTCATATACGGATATGTTATTATAAGTATGAAACAACCCTATATCACCATCTATCCATCCTACGGAAAAAGAAATCACTGCGCGTGCGTACGTACGGAATACCGTCTCCACGCCGTGGTGTAATCTATTTTCCACCACCACCTTACGTGGATGGGTATAATGGTGTAAATAATGACTATATATGTCTATTATAAAGTGATACTGATTCTGAAATAGTATACATACACTCCAATACAATTACACGATCATAGGAACGATATCATCACTCGTGCGTACGTACGGAATACCGTCTCCACGATGTGATGCGACTCGTTCTACATGATCTTCATTTCATAATGATTATATAGATGATTTTAATGAATGAATATGATATATATTACACTAATACCATTCTGTAAATGAGGTATCTATAACCTAAATATAAGAATAATAATTTATTCGACAAATCACGCATAAGAACAAAAAGTTATAAACACCCGAATAACAAGTAGCAATGAAATGTTACTACTAAGAAGATAAGAAAATGACCATATATGATATCATAAAAATAATTATGATTCTGGAATAAGTCAATAACATTATTTAAATCATTATACAGGAGGTTCAGACACTTACGAAGCAAAATGGACCTAAGGTAAGGGAAATATCACAATCTCATTTTTATCCGACATTGTTTATACTTTGAAATTTACTGGGGTGTATTTTATCATCCACATCCATGTTTCATCAATATGTAATATTATTTCCATCCACCTACAATTTTTTAAATCCATTTTTACATTTCAGCGAGTTTTTAGTAAGGGATATGAAAGGAATCTTTTGTCATTTTTCGTACGAGGTACTTTTTGACTTTTCCGACAAAAGTACGAGAAGAATGTTTTTTTAACTTATACGGCATGAATGGATTTTTAAAACATTATTTCCCAGAAGCTTCCTTCAAAAGTTTTCAATTTTATTTTTAATCAACTTCTTTTGGTTTAAAATTGTATGACATGTTAAGAAAGGAAAATGTTTTTGAAGTAGAAAGGATATTTTCCTCAAGAATGGAGTTCAAGTGTTTTATCAAAATTATTTTCCATTTAGGATAATATAGGGTTCTGTTTCTATCCCTATTATTACATTGATTTGATTATGTTGTGATGGAATTATTTTTATGAATTCCTTTACCTTATATAAATTGTTTTATGATGTCATGTTGTTTAAGAATCCCATTTTAATTACATGTGTTATGCAATGATGTATGATTTATGATTTTGTGGCACACATAAGAATGGTATCATTATGAGATGGGTGTGACCTATATCTCCCTCCAATGAATTGTGTAAAGATTTTATATCTCATGAGATAGAAATGGCTGGAACGGTAGGTTATACCAGTTCAGTGAAACAGGACTGAAACGAGGGTGACTCGGTTCAGAAAGGGAATTTGTCCACTAAGATAGCCTTGGCAATGAGTCTGGACTAACAAGAAATGATTCTCTATGATTATGTGTGTATGCCACAAAGTTTCATGTTTTAAGTTTTGATTATTGTGATTACATTTCACTTCCATGATTTATTCCATGTTATGAAATTATGATCTCTTTTGCAGGTTAAGATTTCCAAAAGTTATGCGCTTATGTATATGATGTGATTGATATTTCTTTTGTTTACCCTTACTGAGCATTTTAGCTCACCCTTTTGTATGTTTTCTTTCCCCAGGTCATGAAGAAGGTTATTAAGTAAGATATGCCAAAAGGGACTATAGATATGATGAAATAAATGGGAGACAGTTTAGACGCTTTATGAACCAGTTGTTTATGTTTCCCAGTTTCTAAAGACACTATACCTATAAGGTCCTTTCGTGGGTTTGCTATATATTGTAATAAGTATGCTTCAATTTTGAAGTATTAACAATGTATGTAAAGTATGGGTCGTTATATGTTACTTCAGCACTACGAGTTTTCCCTTGGGATCTCTGAATATTATAATTATGCTTTGTACCCAAATCAACCTTCTATTTCGGGACGGTTTCTTGCGGTCTGACTTCAATTGCCACATATTTTTTCTTCTTATCAAGCCTTGAATCAGCCTTAACGTCTGAGCTCAATTGCTGCTTCTTTGATGCTGAATAACTAGGCTACTCTTTCACCTTTTTAGTCTTCAGAATGACCTGCTTTCCTGAAATCACATTGGAGGTCAAGAGTTTTTCTTGATGCTTTATTTTTCATCACACACTGACTACTTCTTCTTCAAGATCCTTGATACGTCTGACCTGCTCTTTTCCTGTGTTAGTCAAATAATCAATTTTCTTCTTTTGTTCCTTAATTATAATCTTATACTCAACAATATTTTCTGAGCTCTCTAGTGTTGAGGATTTTAGTCATTCAATTTATTATAACATATCTGAATTTTTTTCATCCTGTTGTTGCATATAGAGTTTGGCATCATGAACCACTTTATTTGCTTTCTTTGTTTTGGATCTCCAAACGTCCATATACTCAAGAGCTGCTTCAGATTCAGAATCCATATCAACTCTTCCTTCAACTTTTTCTTCTTCTCCACCAGTGTCAGTTTTTTCCTTTTCATGAGATCTACCGACGACCACCACCATAGCATTTTCTCCATGATATCTGTAGTTTTCAATCTCCTCAACCTCTTCTACCTCATACTCATCTGAACAATCTATTTCTTGTGAAAGAAGATTCTTCTTCTTGAAGAAATTTCTCTTGAACTGCTTCTTCCCTTTCATGTAGGCATAAGATTTCTTCATGGGAATTTCAAAATCAACTACATCATTTTCTTCATGAATATTTTTGGGGAATCTTTCTACGATATTTCCAACCTTTCCACATCTAAAGAATGCAATAGTAAGTTTCCCTTTGAACTTTTTTTTTCCACTTTGAAGGTTTGAGGAGAGGAATGACATTACCTCATCTATCTCTTCTTCCTCCTAAGAATCTTCAATGGTGAGCTTCTTCATGGCCTTAAATGCCACATATTTGGATTTCCCTTTTTCCACAGTGTCGTTATCATCATTTCTCATTTCATATGCAATAAGGGTACTATGTAGATAATCCAATGTTAATTATTTCAGGTCATTATCTTCCAAAACAGAAACTTTCGGATTGAACCGAGGTGGAAGTTTTCTCAAAATATACTTCACAATTTTTATGTATTCAATAATTTCACCAAGACCTCGCATGTCTTCTACCACATCATTTACCATGTCAAAGAATGTATCAATAGACTCATTCGGGTTCATTCTTTGATCTTCATACTTGTTCCACAACACTTGCAACTTTACCTCTCTGACCTTTGCATACCTTTCAAATATATTCAAAAGTTTATCCCACACGGCATGTGACGTTTTTCATGACATCACCTTTGTATATATGGGATTTTAAATGGATCCCCCTGAGGCATTGATTGCTTTGTAATCAGCATCCAACTCTCTATGCTCAGCTTCTGATAATGCACCACTATGAATATCAGTTGTGATACCATGCATAGCTGTTGAAAACACATCCATTCCCAAGGATCGAAATTAGTGTTGCATTCCATTCTTCCATATCTGAAAGTTACATCCATCGAAGATCGGAATCCCTTTATGATTAGTGACCTCCATTGAGAGAAGAACAAATATCAACCTTTCCCTTTGATACCAATTGTTAGGTCCACAAGGTTGGATACCCTGAGAGGGGGGGTGAATCATGGTATGACTAATTTAAAATTAAATCCCATTCTGATCTTGTTTCTCTATTAAGAAAAAAAATCTTCTCTCTAATTCATGTTGTACAGTATAAACAGAAGGTAAAGCAAGCACATGACACATAAATTTTTACATGCTTCACAGCTAAGGTCTACGTCCAAGGAGCATATGCTGATAGGTTGTCGGTTGTATCAAATTCCACAAAACATCACTAGTTTTGGATTACAAGGTTTGGGCACATTCACTCTGTCCCAGGATCACTGCCTTTAAAAGTTTTAGGGTCAGCTCACTGCTTTCCCAATGGCCACTCCCTCTTTCTCTATCTCTGGCTCACTTCCAGTGGAGAGGATCAACTTCTTCCTCTTCCTTTGTTCACTGCTCTAGAAAGGATGCACTCACAGTTTATAGACCTGTAGGTCTCTTAATTATCTCTAATGAATACATCCTCTGTTGTATGTGGATGCTCTGTTGAAGTCCAAATTTCACCCATAGATGAATATCTCTTTGCACCGAAGGTATCGGGAAAACTTCCATCTTCCGCGCAGCCCTAAATCACTACTGGAAGTCAACCTTACTTGGAGTGAAAGTATAATCTGGTGTGAAAGTATCGGTGCGCATGTCACAAGTGGCGGACAATTCCACATTAGACACTTGCACGACACCAGCTTCTTCAAATCCAAACTTGTGTGATGCACTTCCCTTTATGCCCAAACCACTATTGGCACAAAACTACCAACTAGCGCACAACTTCAACCACTGGCACACAAGTCTACCTGCATGAACACACACCACTTGCGCAACTTCCACACCTGCGCGATGGGAGATCTGATTTTTTAAGTGTTTATCTCCGTTGAAAATTAGGAGGGGTGGTCCAGTATTTATAGGTATTTGGTCAACCTACGTGGAGATGTGTAAGTTTGTCCTCGGTGAGCAAGTTTTGGTGCACATGTCTCTTCCCCTTTAGGTAACTTGCACAACCCACTTTCAGACTTGCACGAACCTCTTCCCTTTGCCATACTTTGATGTTCTGATCTTGAAAAACAATAGGCGTGCAAGTTTCCAATCCTCTAAGGCATCGGCGCGAAATTCACTTGCGCGACCAACCCAATACTTACGTGACCCTCTTTCCTTTGCTATATATTGATGCTTTGATCTTGAAAAACATATGGCGCACAAGTTGCCTCTCCTTCAAGAACAGGGTGTGCAAGTCCTTTTTCCAAAAACCACTTCTCTTCATTTGTCGAATTTCAGGCCCAAATATTTGTCAAACACTAGAAAACGGTGCCACCTTGTATCTATTCTTTTTGTACTGCCTCCAGATCATCCATTCCTTTGTCTACATTCTTGAATAAAACATGGATCGTTGACCACAAATCTTGAACTCGACATTCCACCATGAAATTCCCTTTTTCAACAAATTTTTATGTCCTTTTTTGCTTTGTCAACAACCACTACACATATTTCCACTTTGTCAACAAACACAATCATCTCAAAAATGCTTCAATGATACCTTGAGGTATTTTTCTCAACAAAAACTACTATCGTTGGTCTATTCCATTGATGCTAAACTCCATGCCACCAACTGGTAAGAGATCATTCCCACAACTAGTGCCAAAAACCCCATTTTTCATGTCTTTACAACCTTATCTCTATTAATGATATGCTTAATACCATCCTTACTAGTGAAGCTAACCATTCTTCTATTGCAGTCAATGTGATCCTTGACCATTGTTAACCAAAACAGACTCATGATTACATCAAAGAAATCCATCTCTAACATTGAGAACTTCCACATTAGCTCCGCACCTTCAACCATTATAGAACATTCTTTACACACAAATTCTCAACATTCCCTTTCATTGAGAGGAGTTTTATGTTTTATCACGGAAGGCATCATATGAATTATTAAACATAGAAAATAAAGATATTGAGAAGAAATAAAGGATTGTGATGCAGCAGTATCAAATATAACTTTAATTCGGGTATAATTCAAAAGAATCATACCTCACACTATAGATGGTCCAACCTGATCATCTGCAGTCATCTGATCATCTCCCTAAAACAAATTTTTCACTTCCCTCTACTACTAATTTCCTTGAAAATATTTTCCTTGTTAAGGATTCATGGTGTTCCTAGAGTCACCATGGTTAACCCTAGTTTATTGGAGAGACTAAGTATTATTTCCTCGCCTTGTAGAAACATAATATGCTCGCGACACCAAAGAAATGTCTTCTGCACTTGGCATTTGAACACCATGACAATGGAGCTAAAGATTCCCCTTATTCATAATGTTTTGACATGCTGTAGGTTGTGATATACACTCTCGCATTATGTGGTCAAGACAACCACATTGGAAACAAACCACTTTTCTCATGTGTCATGGAGGAAGGTTCACTAATCCAGCCATATGACATTGATTCTGACTTCCACTTTGGAAATAGGCGTCCATCTTCTACTTGCTCCCAGTATTATAGTTCCCACCATTCCCCGTAGGTATCATCATACTTCTTCCTCCCACATATTCCGAGATGCAATGATTAGCCACTATCTCTCTATTCAGTATCTCTGTAAAATAGGTAATATAGAGCACCAAAATCATTGAGAAAATACCTTACCTTATCCTTGATTTGAAATTGTGTGCCTTCAAGGATGAACTAGTCATAACCTCTAGTGAAAAGTGCAATAAATGCATGAATTTAACTACATATTCTATAAAAGATATTTTATTCATACTTTTGGATGATTAAGTCTATAGTTGACTTGATCAAAAACATGTGAGGATAGAATTTTTTGTTAAATAATTCCTCAAAATCCTCCCAACTAAGATCGTGATCTAATTTATCAAACACTACCAAATCCCACCACTACCATGAGAGATCCTCGAGAATATAACTTTCTATCATGAATTTTATCTCTGATGGTGTGCCAATGAAATCAAAAATATGATTCATCCTATTAATCCACACCACCACCTTTTGGCATTAGAATCACCCCAGAAGATGGGTGGATTATACTTCATGAACTTGATGGAATGATCCACATTCCATGGCTCATCCCCCTGGTTCCCCATATCCATACATTGAAACAAGTGGGTGATACTCTGAATCAGCTCATGGTTTACCTATGGTTCATGTGAAACTACATTCTCTACATCTTCTTTCGGTTGGTTTCTATTATGCCTATCATGTTCCATTTACTAAACAAACAACAAACTCTATAAGTCTCACTCTCTATAAACTGATGTCTTAGCATTTAAAATTCTATCACATCAACTATCACAAAATTTATTACCAAAATAAAATTTTAGCATTCATCAATTTTTAAAAAATTCAATTCTTGATTTTGAAAATCTAATAATTTTATAAATATAGAAATCATGCACTTTTCTAAATCATTCATTTGAAAAAAACAACTTTTGCCTTTTTAAAAAAATTTATACCTTTGAAAAAAATCATAAATCATTACTCAAAATGAAATATGCATTCCTAGTGGGATTTAATTATTCTACAATGCATGTTATGATCATGTCATTGGATAATACCATGACAATTTGATTCTATAATCCTATAATTGTGTGTAAAACTCTTATGTACCCAACTAACTCGTAACATGAATTTTAATATAAAATGGTTCGTTGTGACTATTGTTTCACTACATTTCATGTCCCGACAATCCTGGTCCATTCTAATATCACAAACCAAGGAATGGAAAAGAATTAATTTCAACTCCAAGATCAATAAAACTAATGACAACTTGTTCCACAAGGAAAGGAACAAGCTGCAACCACTTATCTTAAACAGAATTTTAGCTTAAAAAACTGATAACATTTGTAATGAACCACTTATTCATATTGTCATGAGAATCAAATGAATCATTACATGTCCATAAGATCCATCCCATATATTCTAAAGGATAGAAACAAATACTGAAGTTTTTTAGATACAAGTGGGGGATGATTAACCCTATAAGAAATAAAACCATTATCCAATATACCATAACCAAACAAATCGCTATATGATGCTTGAATAAAATAAAGACAACTCCACCACTTTATATATATCAAAATCACCCAAATTTATAGACAAATGAACTATGAATGTAAACAGTGGAACAAAAACTTATCAACATGAAGGTAACAAAAAGACATTATACTCTTCCAGCTCAACACTCCAATAAGAAAATAGACCATTTATTATGTGGTGGTGCTAAATAAGTGTAATACTTTACCTTTTCCCATGTACTAGAAGATATCATATGCAAAATCACCATAGTTCCAAATAATAGGTGAGTATAAAACTAATTATTTTTTCCCCAATTACTTCCCTACTCATGCCACTAGGACAGAATGGTTAACAAAATTTATATAAAAATGATTATATAGAAAAATACCAAAATAGTTTATAACTAAATATAAATATTTTACAAATCCAACAATAAACAAAAGTAAAAAAATGATACTTTAACCATATTTCCAGCAAGCCTCGTTTCTAGAAAATAAACAAAACAAGTCTTTAAATAAATCCCTCAATAACCATTTTTCATATCCATCCCATGGGTCACAACACAACCACACATGGATGCTTCATTTCAATAGTTCCATTCTTTTGAGCGGTCTATCGTCTAATCACCTTGAGTACCAATGAAACATTCCCACAATCTAGGTTCACGTACCATGTACCCTAATGGTACATGTCCCTTATTCATAGTCACGTCAAACATGAACTCGAACATCATAATATATTTCAAACCATTACAATCACCAATTCAAACCATTTCTATAAAACTATAATTTTAATGAAAACCAATGAACAACAAATTTAAAAGAAACCATTTAATTTAAATTAAACATTACCATTTTTTAAAAACATCATATCAAACCCATGTTATATAATTATAGAAAAATACCTATTTTAAAATCCATATTTTAAAACCAAGAACAAAATCATTTTATTCAAAACACCGAACATTCTAGATTTCCACAATTTTCCTAACAATCACAAAATATAGTTTCGAAAAATTCATAAACATAACATTAATTATAAATTCCTGATAATATATTCAATTTGATTCCATGAAGATCATTTCTACAAACTAGAGTTGAGATTGAAGCCACCTACCTCGATGGTTTTGACAAAAACCAAAAACGGATGAAGAACACTCGAGAAACGTGGTCAATTCTATATGAAACTGCCTTTGATCTCATCTATTATAATTATAAATACCAAATATAATCTTAGATGGAATTTTTGTTCATATATCTACCCATAAAAGGCATAGATATGAAATTCCAAGAAGAGAGGTGATGTATATCAATATAGATCAAGGGAAACCTACAATAATGATGAAGAACATCATTTACCACAAGGATTGTGCTTGAAAACGTCAAAAGAGAGATTTGTATTCGATCCAAAATGTATGGGAGATGTTATCCAAACTTCAATGTAGATTAATATAAAATTAGGGGAATATAGCAGAAAAAATGATCATGTTATGTAAAAAATTAGTGAGATCCTATTTTTAAGGATCAAGATTTGACTATGTGCATGGTTAGACCACGCGGTTAGACAAATTGTGTGCTAATCGTGCGTTATCTACAACCATCCAGACCATCCTTCACGGTCTCCTATAATAGTCTCACTAACCATTCACACATCATTTCGAAGGAACTATCCAGAATATGGAGCATCACATGGTTTCTATGTGTCTTTATCTGCAATTTGGACAAACCGTACGAATCTTGTGCACCTATCTACTGGCCTAAGAAACTCATCGAAATTTCACTAAACTCTCATAACCCTGACTCTATAACATTATAAAATAAAAAATAACTAATTAAGGGTTACATACTAGAATCCATGGGTACTACACCTTGATTATATTGATATATAATCTGATAAATTCCAAGATACCTAAGTTTCATTTTAGATAAAACTTACATTTCATGGGACACATATTCTTAGAGTAAGTTATTTAAATGGGTCCTTAGAAGGTTTGAGATTCTGTTTATCTAGAAAAAACTAATAAATAATTTTATATATTTTTCATTTTAGAGCTATTATATACTACCAATTGTTCATAAAACACATTTCCCTCTTATCTCTGCTACTCTCAGACATCAATAAGAAGGATGTAATGAAGGAAATGTGATAATGATTACTATAAGGTAATGATCTTTTTGACCACATCACTAATTAGAATATTACCTATGTTATTTGAGGAAAATACCTTTAATTATGATCCATATAGAGTTGGTATTAGAGCAGTGTTTATATATGGAGATATTGTCACAGAATATGGATCATAACAGTTGAGGTTACAAGAATGAAACTATCATAAGCATGATCTTGTGTTTTCCATAATTTTTTATGCCTTGAAGTGTTTGAAATATTACATTATGTGTTAGAATTTTATATTTTATACTGATTATAAAATTTGTAAATATTTTTTCATATTGTGATTAAAATATCAAGTATTAGATGTGGAATGGGTTTATGTAATCCTTCTATTTCTAAGAAGAATATACAGTAGGAAAACAGAATTTTGTTACTAATTATTTGAGTAAAAATACATGGAATCAAGTAGTTTAGGAGTCTACTTCTATGTGGGATATGATGGATCTTCTATATGGGATGTGTATTGGTGTTTGGGAGGATCGATATTATATTAATATCATTTCTGCATCTGGTGATCCCTCCCTACTGAGTTAGATAATTTAAATAAATTATGGGGATGTGAAATTAAAATTACTATGGGATAACATTGATGTTTGGGAGCTACATCACAATGGTACCATTGATGATGACGAGATCATCCATCTTCATGGTCATTTTTTGTGCCAACTTATATGCCTATGGAGATGATGTATTACTTACATGCCTCGAAGTGGGTGGTTCTCCCTTGATTGAACGAAATGATACATGAAATTCAATGATATTATTTGTGTCTAGGAATGAAGAATGAGACACTAGGTTTCCTAGCATGATTCTACAGTTTTAAATATATAATTGCTAAGCATAATCAACATATTGTCCTTTTACAACCATTTTCCATTATATTATAAAAGGGTGGTGATTCCACAATGGATTTTGTAGTAGGATTATCAAGGATTCCTTATAATAATGATTTGATAAAGGAAATTTTGTATCAATTTAAAATGTTATAACATTTATTATTGTTCAAGGAGATGTTCACCATTGACCAATTTAGGAAATTATATGTTCTAAATATAGTAAATCTTCACATGGTGCCACACAATATTTTTTAAGAAAGATACCCACATTTGACATTACACTTCTAACAAAGTCTATAGAAGGTTCATGGTATTTAGGTGTTTTTGATTAAATCATTTCACCAATAAATATATGGGAAATCATATTGGACTATCTAGGTGTTAGAGTACATGATAATATCATGCATCTATGATTTTTGTCCAACCTGTGAGAAACACCTATCATATATTGATTTTTACTATAAAAAAGGTTTCCAATAAACAATTCAGCTAGAACCATATGAGCTGTTCTATGGAAGGCATTGTAGATCACTATTTTGTTCAATGGATGCTAGAGAATTAGGGTTTCTAGTACTGAGTCTTGTGTTGGAGACATTGTTGGAGATTTAGTTAATCCTGGATCACATGGATCTAGATCAATGTATACTTAATCCATACACTAATCAACAATTTCAAACTCTTTAGTTCATATTGGGTAACCATGTGTTTCTTGTGGTGCCACTGAGACTTATTCATGATTATATTTATAAATAATTCATGTTTTATCCAAGGTATGTGGTGCCGTTTGAGATTGGGGAGAGGATTGTGCTGCTACCATATGAGTTGGATATTCAATGGTGGTATAGTGAAAGAAAGGATTTTTCCATGTGTCATATATTCAATATTATCACATTAATCCTTCTCATATGATTTATATTGATTATGTTGATCCTAAGGTTGATGAATCCTCTGAGGAGAATCTAATTTGTGTTACAGACCATAGTGAGAAATATATTTGGGGAAATTACATGCCATTAGTCACTGTGTTGTTGTATAAATAACGTGTTTAGGAGAAAACACGGGTGTGGGAAACAGATATGTTGAAATAGTTTCCTATACATTTCATTTCAAAGATTTAGAGATGCTGGAAAGTGCATCTAAATGATGAGTTGTTATAAAGTGGGAAGGTAGTAAGATCCCAAATTATTGAATAGATGTGATTCATTTTAATTTTAGTTAAATAGTGTTGAATTTATTAATTATAATGACAATAGGGAGTGTAGAAGTTCTCAAGAGTTTATCGAGGGTTTGAAAATTGAAAATAGGGAGAAGGGGACATTTATTTCATGAAGCATGGTTAGTACTAACCATGCACCAAAACCCCATTCCCTGGAGAAGGGGGTTCACAGATTATAAAATGTGAATAAAGAGACTATAAATCATTAAAATTTAAAAAAACTAATTACAAAGCATCAACATGGTTTTAAAAAATTTGGGCTCCCTAGAAAACAATACTACCTATTCCTCTCTTGGAAAGAGGAGGTCGCACTATTGGTGTATAGTTTGGAAAACTGTGTGGCCAAACTATGTGTCGCATTAAAAGAAGGAAAATAATGCATTTACCTCAAGATAATAATAATGGTTTCACCATAATTACATCAAATTCCCTTTACCAATATCCTTGGATGAAGCCCAAGATTTCTAATCTATTACTTCGATAAGTCACTTTCAATAATTTTGTTTTTGACGAACCATTTTGTGAAAATAAAATCTTAGGGTATGTGTCTAACTTATTTTCATTATATTTTTTAAGATATCCATTGTCAATTATTTTTTTATATAGAATATAAAATCTATTTCAATAGAGTTATGTATCCTAATATTTTAGGCCATTTTAGTTTCAGGAAATGGTTTTTTTGGATTATTGGTTTTCTGCGAACATGAGGTAGGTGGTCTATAATATTTCTCTCATAGTCATTATGTTATTCATGTGTAGTTGATCATTAAATTTCACATCCATTATATATATTCAGGTTCATGATTAGGAAAAGTAAACTGGGATTTAAATTGAGGTATCTGAGCCTTTATGGACCCCATTGTGCCTATTTATGATTTCATGACCAATCTTATGGCCACTCATGACATGTGAAATTCCCTTGAAAATAGGGATTTTTTTTAAATAGAGAATTAGTGGGATCAATAAATTAAAACGCTTTTATGATTAATAGGTATGCATTCATGTTATAATGGATTATTTATATTAATTTTTTAATTTTTTAATAAGTAATGAGAATATTATGTTTAAATGTGACAGGTGGTTAATGGGGCGTGTCCACGCTGTAAAATGGTTTAAAGGAAAGTTTAGTGGTTTTTTGTGGAAGAAAGGCAAAACAAACTAGTCATTGAAATGAGTTAATGTGTATAATTCAATGAACAATGTGAATATAGATAAATTTAATGGTGTATGTGAGTTTATTTAGTTTCATAAAAGGTAACTAATTATGTGTTTTTTTAAATGTGATTAATGATATTGTTGAGATGTTGGACTGAGGCTCCTTGTACTTGGGCTAAGCCATAGATATGATATAGCCATTACTAATGCATAATATTGTTTGGAAGTTATAGTGATGCTCAAATATTATATGGTTAGTACAAGGGGTAGGTACTAGACTGATGCTCTAAGGTATATCATTTAAATTCGAATTGAAAAATGAATTACTATGAAAATTAAAGTGTTATGGAATATAGTTCATACCTCGGTATGGGTTGAGGCGTGATTGATTTTTTTTGGAATCACAATCAAGAAAAGGGGTCTATGTTTCTAGTTAGTAACCTTTATTATGATATATAGTTCATTTACTTTTCTATTTACCTTTTTTCATTTATATATCTCTAAACTCTTTTATCAGAGTAAATATTGCTTTAGACATCCTTAGTGGTGGTCTATATATTTGTACTCACACATGGCTCATGACGCCTATGGTACCGCAGAAGATCTCAGGTCTGGATAAGAGAAGATTACCTATATTAGATGGTTGATATTTGATGAAGCGTACATGAGAGGACCTAACATGGGATGTTGTCAGGGTGTCTCTATATTGGTTTTCCTTTGGATCTATAGAAGATCATGAAAATAAATATGTTTACTATATTTTTTTGTGGAGACTTTCCTACTTTGGTAATTCAGTATCTGATTCATTGTTATTATTCATTGTTTCATGTTATTGATTATTTTTATTTTCATTATTTGTCTACTCTAGTAAAGAGGTTATAGTCTTCACATTTATATTTTTAAACCCTAACTGATATTCAGCTGCCTATGGAATATAGGGAGGCACTCTTGAGGTCGTGTGGGGAACCAACTTAGGGAACTGGTTTATTGGATCATTTTACAAGACATTATAGGCGGCGTGGGAAGTGTTACAACCCACTACCCATGTCCCCCAAAAGTCCATTCGACCCCATCGAGATTTCGGTGGAAAATCTACCATTGTTCATTTATCAACTACCTTTACCTTTCATTAAAAATATCTAATCTATACATCCTATAAACTATTTTATAGTAATAATAGTTCAAAATTAACATTATTGACTGAAACTATATTAAAAAATTCTTATACACCTGATAGACATCATATTTACATTACCCCTTACATTTTGTATGCCCCCATGATGATATATTCAATGGTATGTGTATAAAGAGATCTATAAGAAATTTATGAATATAAAAAATAATGATTAAATATTTTATTTAAAAATGTTCTATTATGTATCAAATTTCCCAAATACAATATAATTATATATTTTTTGTGTATTATTTTGATTTTATCCACAAAATGTTGTAATATTATGGGTATTGGATATGGGTTATTATATACCCGCTAATTGGAAAACCATATAATTATTCTGTAATCGAAGGATACTATCTTAATGTGTATGTATTGGTACTTAACCTTGATATCATAATAAATGGATATCAACATTCATAATTATGAAAACATAATATATTTACACAAGGTTATGTAGAATTCCTCTTGTATGACATAACTAGTATGAAACTGAATGAATGTTCAAGAAATAAATCATCCCATATATGTTATGAAATAAGATATATCAACTACTTTGAATATGATGTTTGTGTCCAAATAAAATCCATGGCCATGATCAATTACATGTAAGATTCTATTGATAAGTCAAAGAAAGATAACTTAGTAGAAATGATGATGACATCAGTATGCATCAGGCATGATGATATATCAATTGATAGAGGGATTATATTACACTATATCATTAATTATAGGAAGGATTTCATTCTTATTTTTATAATTTATCCCTTTTCTCCATGGGGCCCATGATTTTTTATACCATTTTTGGCCAATGGGTATGATTTACTACTAATGAGAATGACTCTTATAGGACCGCATACTAAGTGTGTCTTTTTTCTCTAAATATTCTATTGAATCTAACTTTAAGAAAAATATTATTCATAGTTTTGGGAATGATATTAATTCATGTTATATTGAACATAAATCTAATCACAATATTATTCAAGTCAAGAATATGTGATTTAAATTTTATCTTTTATTTATTAAAAAGATAAATATATATAATACTTATTTACATATAATATAAATAAATATAATTTTTATTTATTCACGATATGTGTGAATATTATATTTTTTTATTAGTTTTGTATAAATTATATTTATTTTATTGAATGAACTAAAAATTATTATTAATTATTTGATAATAATTATAAGGGAATTTGGATCATCTTAATGCTCCCAAAAATATATTTAAAATTATATTTAATTGAAAACATTATTTATTTATGAAATTATTTTAGAATAATAAATTTTTACTGAAATAATATTTATTTTATTATTATTAAAAGTATGTTGTGAAAAGGTTTTTCAAAATTTTAAATTTATTAATAAGGATTTATGTGAAATTATTTTAGTTTCTACCTAAGTATGAACACACAAGATTTTAATTTTTTACATGCTATATTATTTCTATAAAATTCTCATCTAAATACCTAGTGATAGATTTAGAGATAATAATCTAACAAATTTCATGTTTATAGACAGTGAAAGTAAGCGATATCTACAAATGGTTTAGAGTGAATAATATAGAGCATCTCATTCCGAAATAACAATCAAAGCTTCTTGGAATGCGTATAGATACAGTTTGAGGAATCCTTGTTCTAATATGGCATTTGGACATTATTTCAATGACCAGAGAATATTAAATCCAAAATAAATAATTCATTGTATTAATTTTAGTTTATAATTATTTATAAATTGATTTTGATGATACTCACTGGTCACATGCCATGACCCTCTCTCCATTGGAGCTTCATCACTGCATATATGAGTATTATCTTTAGATTCATGTTAGATTCACTATCTGGATGGGTTAATTGATTCATAGATGAATTATTTAAAGAATAAATTTTAGTGGTCATCCTATTATACTGCACGGTGGCACATGTGTCTAAGAAATGATGGGAAAACAATGTTGAGAAAAATATCACTATGGATGAATGAGGTATATTCAAGAAATCTATCAGCTATATGTGAATACAGTCATTTGGAGTCACTATGAAGATGTGGACGGTTGAGGTGTCTACCATATGTACAGTTGAAATTTTTTTGTTTCCATGCATTTTGTTCTAAGATAAATTTTCTTTTATACTTTATTATGAATAAGAAGTTATCTTGATGTTATACCCACTATTTATTTTCCTTTTATTGAATAGAATTTTTTCTCTCATTGATTTTCATGACATAGGACAAATAATCCTCTTATGTGGGAGGATTTCAGGTATGAATTATATTATTCTTGTAAAACACCTCTTGTTTGAGGTATTTTTTTGATAATTGGTAGTGATCCCCAATAAAAGAAAATCTATACCGTGGGGTGATGGAGAGAATAATATTATTAAACAATAATTATGTTAGTATTAGCATCCAATTTCGAATTGATGAAGATGTGTTGGATTTTTTTAAACCAAAGATGATTGTGTCATAGTTTTCTCAATCATTGTGTTATTTCATATCACATTAAATATGGGAATTGATGAAGATAGTGACGGGGTTGTCTTTTTCAAATCAGGACAAATCATTTGGTTCATGTATGTTATTTCCAAATGAGGTGTTGTCTCTCAAGGAAATAATGTTCTGGTCTAAAGGCATCCATGAACAATAAATTCATAATGGTCATCCTGTAAATACAAGTAAAAGAAATTTTTTTACATTGGATTTATTTGTTTTTGAAAGTTTTTTTTTGTGGTGTCATCATTATGAGCGATATAGTAAATATATTTCTAATTCTCGTTATTAAACCCAGTTTTATGAATATTAAAAATGTTGGTTATTATTCATATGATATTTTAAAATAATATTTAACATTTTTTTAAACATCTTGCAAAATGATCATTAACATTTATAATATAAATATACAACTTGGAAAATTATTGTTCAGAATTTTTATTAAATAAATGAAAATAAAGATATATGCCTTTTTTAAATATTATAGATTTCAAACCCCTACTTGTTTTTTTGGATAATTAATAAAAATTCAGAGTTTAATTTGATTAAATAATTAGTTTACAATTTTAAAACATAAAAACCAATTATGGTTTAATGATTTCATCCTAATGATCAATAAAGATTATTTATAGTGCTACATAAAATTAATGAGTATAAAAAATATCTTTCCAGGAATTTTAAATAAATGGAATGATCATTCAGAAATCATAATTTTTTAACAAATATCGAAATCTTATAAATCATTTCCATAAGTTCTCTAAGTTTTTATGCCTCCCTCTCAATCACCGTTATTAAGATTGAGTAAATTTTTTGAAACTGTGAATGAATAATAAAGTGTGAATGGAAAACATTTAAAAATTAATATAGCCTGATGGATTTGAAGATAGAGGGAATGATGGATGTTTGATAGGGAAATGAAAAAAATATTCTATCATGCAATAGGTATGTTGTAATGAAATGAAAAATTGCATTACTATGACATAAAAAATTCTTAATTTCATGTGTGGAAGGTTGAATTTATAGGTGGGAAAAAATTTCATGCAGAAATTGAGAAACAATAAAATTTATATGCATTTAGTAACATAAATTATTTTAGTAAATTACATTAAAAATATATTATATACTATTTTTAACTTTGGTTATTTCAAAAAAAAATGATTACAACACCCTTCTATTATGAATTTTTACATAAGTTGTTTTAATAACACATATTATTAATATTTTCATGTTTTTTTTTAACATTGGTTAAATTAATAACTGAATTTAAAAATATTATAGAATATCATTAATATTAATTTTTGAAATATCAATAGTTTAAAATGTTATTAAAATATTTTTTTATTTGTTATTATGTTAACTATTTTTAAAATTACACATATAGCCTATTATTTTACTTCATTTATTTATCAAATGACATCAATAATATTATATTTTTTGCTAAATGAATAATATAAAGATATAATTGTTATAAATTCTATTTATAATAGCATAAGACTAAAGATATCAATAGAGTATCATCACATAGTGCACGAGGACACTTAGATTTTAGCTTCTACTCCTTATTCTAGAGTCTACTACAAAGAAACTCTTTTTGGGTCTCTTCAGCATTCATACCCTTTCTGTCCTGAGGTCTCTGCAAAGATCGGGTTTTTTCTACATTTTCGGAAAAAAATTAAATGGCATAGGATAATTTTTTCAAAAATATAAACAACAAAGGTGGAATCATCGATGCTTCCTTTGCTTCCCCGCACTACTTTTGCCCTGGATCGATGACATGGAAAAGGTGGCAGGGGGGATGCCATCTTTCGCCTCTGGGAAAGGCTAAAGGTGGCACCGTCGATGATTCGTTTAGAATTACCCTGAGGCGAAAGAAAGAATCAGAGATGCCTCCTTGGCCTCAACTCCATATAAAATGGAAGCCCCCCACCCCCTACTCACTCAATTCTTCCCTTAATCAATCCAAAATTCTATCCCTCACTCTCTAAAAAATACATTTTCTCAGTGGGTTTTTTCAAACCATCATTTAGAAGCATTTTTATTTATTTAGTTTAATGTTTTTTATTTATTTAGTTGAATTATTTTTAGTTTTAAATATTTCATTTTTTAAAGTAGTTTAGGTAGTTCTTAATATTTTGTTTATTAGGTTTTATAATTAGTTATTTATAGTTTGAAATAAAAATTGTTAGTAGTATAGATTATGTATAGATTAAATATAGGTTAAATATAGATTAACAAATGATTAAATTAGGATTAAGTATTGTGAACCTTTAGTAGCTTAAATATTATGTGGTTATCTGAGAAATCAAATCCCTATCTGAATACAAACATGTGTATGTGGATCTGGCACATATATACCTCAGGATAAAACCCGAAAACACCAATTTGAGCTAGAATCAAATGGGAATTGGTGCACGACAATAGGCCTTGCTGCACACTTGATTTGACACTCCCAGTGGATATGCTTATGATGATTCATTTTTTATTTATAAACTACTAAATTTTCTAAGAATTGAAAAATCGTATCAAAATATTTAACACTGATAAAATGATAATTAGGATGTTATAGGATAAAATAAGGACAAAATCAATAATGAATTAACGTTATTATTATGAATTGAAGATTTTATGTATTAAGTATTTTAATTATTTATATATAGTTTATAAATAATACTTATGAATTAGTAATGATTAATTATAAATTAATTAATGATAACATAGTGATTAAAGAATGATTGATTAGTTAAAACTGTACAAAGAAAATAAGTTCATAAAATGACCAATATTATTATATAAACATAAATAGAGAATAAAATGTTTTAAAATGTTAGTATCTTAAGGATTATATATCTTAGAAATAATATTTATTATTATCAATGATTAATTATAGAAAAATAAATAAATAAAATAGGATTAAAACATGAATCCGAATAATGATCAACTAACGATGCTTATGATCATATAACGTGAAATGAAGAAGAACAAAGACATTAACTAACACATGATCGATTTTTAACATAGAATAAAATCATTGACATTTTTCAATATAATGCAGTTTGGTTGAGATGAGTCTCACTTCATACATGAGTTAAAATTCAGCTTATTTTTAATTGGTAGCTTAATAAAATCTTCGAAAGATATGACCTTAACAATTGAACTTCGAAATGTTTTTGGACTTATAATGAAATCTATGATATTTCATTAGAAGGTTGAAATATTTTGAAAGATCAAAAGTGAATTACATTTCTTTCGAATATGTTATTACGTTGTCAATAAATAATAAGTTGGATTTACCTCATCTGAAGTGAGGTGCATCTAATCCAAACCATAATCTATTGAAATATGTCAATGAATTTATTGTATTTTATGAAGAATTTATATGTTATTTAATGCGTTTTTTATTATTTATTTCACTTTATATGATTAGAATTTTCATTTTCTCAATGTTAAATAGAATAATTTGATGTTTCCTATTTTTTTACCTCAGTTTCCAAAACATTAAGTCATTTAAATTCTAATAAAATTACAAACATATTTTAAGATAGAGAAAGGAATCCTAAAATTAAATTCTAATAAATATTATATAGTCAACCATCATTGTTAATATTTGTTACACTATCATAATTCTGATGAAAGAAACATTATTGATGTACTGAGTGATGTATGACTATGTGTATTTCTATGGGGAGGTTATTAAAACTGAGCAAGAAGCTTATTATAGTACACAAATAATAACGGTGGTTAGTACACCTGATTGTGTAACCATAAGTGACCTTCAAGAGATAATTTGTGGTTCCTTAAATATGGGTCCCGATCCAGAGACCAAGTCTATGAGTTATAGACATTAGCAATTCCCAGCAACATTGTGGCATCTAGCTTTCCCATTGGTTGCTGATGTGGATTGGGTCGAAGAAATTAATTTATTTTTTCAACGGTTAGATGGTACCATGATTAAGTTATACGTTGATGTTTCCACTGTACAATAACAACACCCAGTTTTACAAAGATGTAGAATTAAAAGAGTGGTTGAAGACAGTCCACCCCGTGAAATTGAGCCTATTCCAAATGATGTATCAGAATAGGACAACCTAGACTATCTCCCGAATATACATGTTAATCAGACTTCTGATGAGGATTTTTGTAATGACGAATCAAATGGTGAAAAAAATGCTGATGAGGTGGGATTAAATGATGTTAGGAAGGAGGTTTCAAGAAATGTATTAGTTGTACATAAACATCGACCTATAATAAATCATCCACCACTCCCTCCATCATGGTCACAAGTAATGTCACGTGTGCCTGAATTCGAAAATAATGATCTCACATAGGCAACTGAGTTCCTTGGAGTTGTACCAGATAAGTTTAGTGAGCTAAACAAAACCTTATATATTTGAATGGATTTTCCACGTAAAGTTTCATTAAAAATAATTCTACAAAGATTTCATATTGAGAGGCACTACAACTATATTGTTCACGAATCATGTCATAGTAAATATGTCATACGTAGTGAGAAGTATGGGGTTGATTGTAGATTTCACATGAGGGTGATTTCAGACATTACATTTGGAGGTTGGAATATCTTGAGTATTGAGGTGGCTCATACATGCATTCAACAAATCCCCACACAAGATGACACCTCATTGGATGTAGAATTTGTGTCATATATCGTTGTTGAGATGATTAGGACATGTTAAGATGGTCTGATATCCCTTGTGAAAGATAGGATAAAAAAGAAATTCAGTTATAAGATTTCCTATAATAAAGTATGGATGGAGAGAAAAAAGGAAATTGTGGAGGTCTATGGTGATTGGGATAACTCATATAGGGTGTTTCCGTAACTGCTACCCATACTGAGGCATCCTAACTAAATTTTCTTCCATCTAGATAAAAATGAAAATGTGTCTCATGATAACTGACTTGATTCATATCATGTTTAATTTCATCAATTGTTTCGGCTATTCCTTCCCTGTATCTCCACATTTTATTTCAGCAAATAGTTTATTCAGATTTATGGAACATTTCTGTTCGGAATATACAAGGGTGTATTATTGGTTACAGCAACCCAAGATGGAAACTATTCAAATCTTCTTCTTGCCTTTTCCATTATAGAGAAAGAAAACTACAAATCATAGTGTTGGTTTCTGGCATTTATCAGCAACAATTTCACCGGCATTCAGGGTGTTTGTTTGATATCTAATAACCATCATGAAAATAATGAGTCAATCAATGTATATCCTGATATATGGAGATACCCAAAAGCACATCATCAATTCTGCATTAGACACATTTCTAGCAATATTCATAAAAAATCCAAAATGAACAACGGAAGAAGGAAATCATGAGTCTTTTTATGCATTGTATTAGTTATATTTTACTATTTCAACACAAAGATAAGATCAATTTATGTGAAATATCATCTATTATGTGTAGCTTATGAGTCAGACCAATGACAGTTTGAAGAACATTTTGAAAAAATCCACCAGGCTAATCAAGATGTTTATGATTATATGATACAGATTCCAAAAGAGAAATGGACATTGGCATGTGATGGGGGGAAGAGGTACTAACACATGACGAAAAATATTGTGGATTGCATCAATGGTGTCTCTAAAGGGATTAGAACGTTACCTATAACCGCCCTAGTTTAGGATACATTATATCGATGATTTAAGAAGATTATTGATAGACAAAAACTACCATCAGACATAATATAGGAGGGACTAAGATACAGAAGACACATTCAACGGGAGATTGAAAAGAATATTGAAGAATCTTTTGGTTATCACATCTGCCTTTTTTGACAAGAAGACTCTTGATTTAAAGTTCAAGAGAGTTTATGCTCCATCAAAAATCACATCGGTGAGAAAATGGTTTTATTAATACATACAAGGCAATGTCATTGTAGAAATTTCAGGACATATGGTTTCTATGCATACATGACATTGTAGCATGTGCCTCTGTGAACATATCATAAGAATAATATTAAGATCCAGTGTACCGGATGGATAACATTGAAAACTGTTATACGGAACCATGGACACCTATTAGGGAGTATAGTTATTTCCCAATGTATGAAGGACAACAGATAGTGATACCTGAAATGAATCTGTTACATCCTCATGGGAGACTGAAGACCAGTAGGATGAATAATGAGATGGAATGGCTTCAAGAACAAGGGAAGTGTTTGCGATGCATGATATTTCATAAATAAGGTCAAAACCAAAAATTATGCCCTAATGTTATTGGGTCAAGTTCATAGTTTTATCTATAATGATGTATTTTAATCATTGTGAGATTCTCATATTGTAATGTAAAATTTGTTATCTCTTCTATATTTCTCAGTTTTCTAAACCCCAAAACCCAGAAGGATAACACTTAACCTCGAAACATATGTCATAAACCTTAATATCAAATTTTGAAACACTAAACCCTCAATCCTAAACCCCAACCCCAAAACATCTTCCCTTTTCCATTGTTTTTTATTATATTATGTGTGATATTATAATAAACTATTCTATAACAAAATAATAGTTTCATAATGATTAACATAAGTTATTCAATATATATATTTAGATAAATTCCTAAAACATCATTATTAGTTGACATGGTTAATCTTAATCCAATGGATAATTAGTTAATCATAAAGCTCCTCCAAAATATGTCTAACCAAATTCAAGACCCAGTATTTTAGATCATATAACTTATTTCATAAAAAAATTCATGATTTCACTAAATTACATTCTCTTTATTCCTTAAATAAAATATTATATAACAAAATTTTTTCATCAACCCAAAAGCAGAACAATTAACCCATTTTGTAAAGTAAATGTTTTTATATCTTCTTTTTTTCTCAGTTTTCTAAACCCCAAAAACCAAACGCATAACACTTAAACCTGAAACATGTTTCTGAAAACATAATATCATAATTCAAAACATTAAACCCTCAAACTTAAACCCCAACCCAAAAATCATAATCCTAAAAGTCACAACATTATGCTAACCATAACGTTGTATTTACATTTTGCACATAAGACTCATTTCATTTGTTTATATGCAGATGGAAGATACCATACTACTCACTCAGCAGCCTACCCATATTTCATAGGCCGTGTTCGAGGGTCATCTAGATCAATTGATCAAGGAGCATCGAGCGGATCATTTTCATCAAAAAGAGCCTCTACATTCCATTATACCATACTTGCATTGTGCTGTATTCTATGGCGTTTTCTTATTAAATTTCAAATTTGTAGGTCATTACCTACTTGCTTCACTTGTTGAGAGGTGGAGACAAGACAAACACACAATACACTTACCTAATGGAGATATAACCATCACCCTTGAGGATGTGGCAGTGCTTATGAGTCTTCATATCTAGTGGTGACACAGTATTGGACTCACTCGTGTAGCTTGGCCAGACCTTGCTCAGTGCTTGTTAAGCGTTGATATTTTGTCGAACCGTAGGGATATAGATGGAGCATCAATATTTATCCAATGTTTGGAGTTATAGATTCAACATTTACAAGATGATGATGACGAGCAAATGGTCATGTGTTACGCCTGTTTTTATATATTATAGCTCATTTGAGGGACTATGTGTACCGATCACTCGGGGATACACATGAACATGATGTATCTAAAACTACTAGAGGACTTTGATAGGGTTAGAATGTACATATGGGGATCATCCTTCTTGGAATACACGTACATAGCATTATACAGGGTATCCCACAGGGACCGCACATGTCTTGGGGGATGTGTTATCCTTATTTATATGTGGGTATCGAAGTGTATCACAACATTCTAATATGACCATTATGGTCTGCCAGTTAAGATGGAGGTGTTCCATGATGCTACGTGTGAACGCTTGTATGATCATTCATTTCAATTGGTTTCTGATTCAACTATGAGTTATTGATGATAATTTCTCATTATGTTTCACTATCGATGATGTATTTTTCTGGTGGTGTTAGTGACATAATTTTGACATGTTTCTGAGACATCATTTGGGAATATATTAGCTACAGTTGGACTATCTCTTACCTGATCATGAATGTATAAACAATCTACCATTGTCTAAAATATTAAATAAAGGCATCATTTTTTTTTAGTTAGGTGCTTTTTTAGAAAAAATCACTTTTCATTTCAGAATTCAAGGATTCTATACTAGAGTATTACCAACCAGTTTCCATCATACTACACTGATGGGCTTGAGAATGCTATAGCTATAGTGGCCCTCATTCACATCCATAATATTGAGTGGTAGCAGCCTGGACGATTCATGCACTAGTTTTTTGATACTCAGTCAATTCTGTTACCATAGAGATAGACAGACTGGCTTCATGGGATGAAGTTGAAAGAGAGGCAGGATGATGACTTCTCCCGAGTACATTCCAACTTTATCGATTGTTTTCATAGATGTGCATAGTTTCATATTCAGGGTGTTCCCATGGATCAAATCTTTCTTTCGGAGCAGGTTGCGTATGCGCCATGGTATAGAATGAAGTCTATATAGTAATTTACTGCACCCCACATTGAGATGTAGAGGATGATAAGCCAATAAATCTCCATTAGATTGTTTGTTGAACTATTTTCTAATTCCATTTGAATCTATCGACAAGGAAGTCACACATAGTAGCTTGTTCGCATGAGTGATGAAGAGGAGGAGGAGGAGGTCGTTTTTTGGGCAGCCATCCATGATACAATGCTAGAGGCAAGGGAATCTTTTTGTGTGCTTTTCAGGAGCATCTTTATGCATCCAGCCCAAAGAGATGAGGTTATTCCCCCAGAGAAACATCTTGTAGCTACTGCTAGTGCGGAAGTGAAATGACCATGACGACATAGATAGCGTCGTGCTACACATTTGGCATCTCTCGTTCCACAGGTAAAGGTCGGCCCTCTAGTAGTCTAGGATCAACAGATTCATGATGTTCTTCAGGTGGCATGAGATATGAATTTCCTGATATGATATCTGTTGTTCTCTCAATCTTGTGTTTCAAGTCCTTTGCAGCCTTGGGATCCATCACAACCTTGGATTCTAGATCCATATTCGTCATCTTGGGGTATGGATCCATCACAGGATTGGTTCCCCACTATGATGGAGGCAGGTCCTTCTACCACCCTAGTGGGAGAAGGATATAGAGGGTAGTACGAGATGCAGTTGATAGATCCTCCCACTAACACACAGACGGAGGATGCACCAGTCGATGTTCTAGTTCCTGAAAATCAGCCTTCTCTAGGTCGTCAGACTCCACTGCGCACTCGACACGGACGTCCTTTTCACAGACCACCACATGGGACAAAATCTCATCACCACAGAAATAGACATTGATTGCACATTTTTTTACATGTTTTCTGTCTGCTGAATTCAAAATAATATAATTACTGTTATCTATTCTTACATGTTTATCAATTATTTCAGTTTTAATTTTTATTTTAAGAACAATTTATATTTACGAGAATTCAATGTCGACTACTCGAAACATAGAAATAATTAGTAAATTTTAAGTAAATAACTATAAAAGATTAAAAAAATCTAAAATACAAAAACAATGTAAATAAAAATTGAAAGATTTCATAATAATCTAAAAAGTTTTTGAAAATAAAGAGTTTCATAAAAAATAAATTATAATGAAAGGAATGTAAGAAATGAAACTCATAAGTGAGAGTGAAAAGAATGAATTTCAAGGAGGATCTTAAGGCACCTACTTGACTTTGAAACCCTATAAATTATAGACTATAAGACCCATATAAAAAAATCAACTACAAGTTATATGTTTAAGTAAGGTTTGGTATATCATTCTATTATATTTTATAGTTTATATTATATAGGTCAGTAAAGTCACTTAGTTGAAACATTATTATGTTTCAAGTAGGTGGATTAGAAAGCTTATAAATAATTTTTCACCAAGACTTTTTATGAATTTATTTTTATTTTAGGCTTCTACTTATCTGTTTAAGAAATTTATAAAATTTCATTAATATTTGTCTTATAGTTTATATTATATAGGCCAGTAAATTCATGTAGTTGAAACATTTTTATGTTTCAAGTAGGTGGATTAGAATGCTACCAAATTTCTTTTCACCAAGATATTTTTATGAATTTTTGTTTATTTTCAACTAATTTATATATGTTTAAGAAATTTTAAAAAATTCATTAATATATGTCTTATAGTTTATATTATCTAGGTCTGCAATGTCACATACTTGAAACATTTTTATGTTTCAATTAGGTGGATTTGAAAGCTTATAAATAATTTTTAAACAAGATTTTTAAGGAATTTTTTTTTATTTTCGACAACTTGTTATATGTTTAAGAAATTTTTAAAATTTTATTCATATATGTCTTATATTTTATATTATATAGGCTAGAAAATTCATTTACATGAAACATTTTTATGTTTCAAGTAGATGTATTTGAAATCTTTCAAATAATATTTCACCAAGGTTTCTTAAGATTTTATTTTTATTTTAGACCACTTGATATATGTTTATGAAATGTTTGAGATTTTATCCATATCTATCTTATAATTTATATTATATAGTCCACCAAAATCATATACTTGAAACATTTTTATGCTTCAAGTAGGTGGATAATAAAGCATATAAATAATTTTGACATGATTTTTTAAGTATTTATTTTTATTTTGGAATAATTGTTATATGTTTAAAAAAATTTAAAATTTCATTCATATCTGTATTATTATTTATATTATATAAGACATCAATTTCATGTACTTGAAATACATTTATGCTTCAAGTGGGGGGATTATAAATCTAATAAATAATTTTTCAACATGTTTTTTGAGAATTTTTTTTATTTTGGACTACTTGTTATATGTTTAAACAATATTTAAAATTCCATTCATATCAATCTTATGGTTTATATTATATAGGCTGGAAAAGTCACATACATGAATAAAATATTAATTATGTTGAAACATTAAGTTATATATATATATATAACCCTACGAACATTATAATAAATCATTAAAATTTTAAATATATAAAAAACATAATTAAAATTGAAAAAATTAGTGTTTTGGGGAAAAGGAGGCATTGAAGATGTTTTCTTGAAGCGATAATTTGTTTTTAAAAAAATTAACCTAATACATTTTTCAACAATTTCAGAAAGATTATAAAAAAATCAATGAGACCCTCTTTGGTTCTTTGAATTACAAGTCTCTCATTTTTGATATTCTGGCATCATTCTTCATAGAAGCTTCAGACCTTCTCTGGTGGATTTTGGTAGTGTGCTTTGGTGTTGACAAGCCTTCATTTCTAGTTATTCAATATTTTTTTCCATTCCTGGATGTTTTCCTACATAGCTCCAGTATCGTGTCTAAACCACATATCTTTTTGTATCTCTTTGAATATGTATCAGGATTACATTTTCTTCTGGTGAAAATCCCTTTCTGCCTTTGGAAAGAGGAGTTCCAATATTTCACATTGGGAGATAGTGGCCCATTAAGGAAAAGAGTCTTCTCTCCCCCCATGTGTTGGTCAATATTCTAGGGAATATGTTTCCCTTCCACAGTGTTACCTTCCAGCATTCCATTGTATATTCTATGAGATATTTTCTTTTCATGGATAATCAAACTCTCTGTACAGAGGAAACATCATTTGCTCAGATTTTTGGGTAACATGACATCTCTAACCCTCTTCCTAGATGGATCTGCCTCAATGATCAAGGATATTTCTCTTGGAACAAATCCCATGTGTTTTCATTACCTTCCTGGTTCATCTTATTTTATCGGCTTCATGGAAACTCTTTACTTTTTTTAAGACAAAGAAACAGAAAAATCATGCCATCATGATGTGTTCTTTTAAAAGAAACTCCTCGCCAACATTCAAGGATGCCTTAATAGAGCCTTATCTTACCCATATGAAGTCAATGAAATATCTAGTCAGCTTTAGCTCAGGGGTTATTTCCCATTTAATAATGTATATACAACTTCATCAGATCGATCTCCCTATTTGAGATCTTAATTGTATTATTGTTCCTGAGTGCCATTCTTGTTTAGAAATAGTGCCTTTTTAATCTTTGACATCCCCTCCATAGTTTCTTAAAGCCTATTAGGATGTCTATCTCACATAAAATTGGTTGTATCATGGCATATATCCATACACCCTAACCGTGGTTTAGGTTTCTCTCACCTTGTAATCCAGGTGCCACTATTTTGCTGGTGGTTACTACTCCATTGCGGTGCAATGCATTTTTCTAAGAGCAGATGGTCAGATATCTAGTGATTCCCCCTCTTTACTAGAAATCAGAACCAAATCCTTATTTAGACAAAGGATCCTCTTTCTAAACCAAAATTAAATATGGTTTCATGTTTCTCCTTATAATTGAATCATGATTTGCCTTCATGAAAATATTCTTCATAGAGTCTGAGAAAAGCATCCCATCTATCCCCAACTAAATAATCATCTCTGATGGAAATTCCCTAGATCATAATTAATTGTTTTTTAATAAGATCAAAAATGAATAATATTCAGCATTTTTATCCCTCCCCCTCTAAGGATGAAAGGGATACTTCATCTGGGTTAAATCTAGATACTGTCATCCCCAATGTTAAACATCCGCTCTTAGAATGCCAAGGGTCATCGAACCTAGCTTAAATATTATTACATTTCTACATGAAGTTGATAAGAATATGTTATGTATCATGGCGGTGTTAAATCCCATGAAAATTAGCTCATGGATCTCAGAGTTTTCTCTTCAGATAAAGTTGTGTGATTTTTTTCAAACTAACCCCCATAACATGCACATAGTGTCAGATCAATTCATTTTGATGAAGGTCTCTTTGAACCACCAAAGTAGTTTCAATTATTTATTCATTTGATGCTACGATGCTTTTATAATGGAATATCTAGGGAATGATTTTGGAACTTATAATCAGATATAATATGCATGGATTTTGGTGGTAGGCCTCAACATTGTTGTTGATCCACAAGAAAATAAAGGAAGATGCTATTTAACTCACATAGAAAGTTGTTTTTTTTCATGGCTCAAACTGTTCTCATTGACTAGAGTTTCTCTGGGGACTTCATTACTTGGTGAAGTAATTGTAAAGGCACTCAAACCACTATGTGTTATCTTGATCAGTATCTTTCCTATTAGAATTCACATTTATCCTTCTTTAAATCAATGGGAAAGAATCTTGTACAAGGCATATGAGATCATTCACTGCTTCTGCTTTCCCTAACTTGCAAGAATGAATTAGACAACTAGTTCTTGTTTTCTCAACATTGGATTGATACTCTGAGATATCATTAAACTATGGATGTCTCCTGGATCAAACAGTCCTTGGTGATTTTTGGACTCGTTTTCATTACAAATTACGGTGTCTAAAGAAAGATCTAAAGGTCTAGATTAGCATGCAATCATTGTTCTTCCAGGAAATGGATGTGTAAAAATAAAATATCCCAAACCTTGAAACCTTCTTAGAATATATTGCTATGATCATGTCTTTCATGAGGTATCTAATTAGAATGGTATTCTAGTAGATATGATTATCATAATTGAACGACTGATCTATGAGAAAGAAATAATTAAATGGCTTTGCAAGGGTGATTGAAATACAACCCCTTTCCAAGCCTTCATTAATGAAAATATTATTTATTCCAGGACCAACATCATTATAGATGATGGATGATACAATGGAAATGTGGTTGTGGTTGGCTCGATTGTATTCTCTCATTTTAACAAGCTTCTTGTTGATTGCAATCCCTATATGCCTGATGCGTTTCTAGGAGGCTATAAAGAGATCATTAGTTCTATTCGTTACTTAGTCTTCAATAAAGACAATGTGTTTTTTAGAATATTCCAAATGAGAAATAGGTGTATGGGGAGATGAGAGGACTCAACCCTGAGAGTGCCATAGGTCCTGATGGCTTTCTAATTTCTTTCTTTAGAGAGTCATAGAGTCTGGTGAGTTCAGATTTAGTGAAGGATGTCTATGATTTCATTCATGGTGGTTTTATTCATCATGTTTTCAACACCACATTCTTAATTCTCTTTCATAAAAGTAAATTCCCTACATCCATACTCCATTATAAAAAAATAAGCCTACAGAACATCACATATAAAGTGTTATCAAGTGACATTAACAACCAGCTAAATACTCATTTACCTTGATGATTTTCTCTTGAGGAGCATGGGTTTATTAAAGGTAGGTTGATTCAATGGGTTTTTCCCAGGCAATAGGATATGATCAGTGACATCAACTAGAAAACTCAAAACTCAAATATGGAGATTAAACTGGATATGGATAAATAGTTTAATTGAATTGAATGAAGATTAATTATCCAAGTTCTTACCAATATGGGTTTCTCGTTATGGAAATTAGATATCATTTTCAAATTCATTAGCTCTTCATTGTCCTCTGTATCCTTTTGTATAAAAATTCATGGTTTCAGAAAATCTATACAGGGAATTAGGTAGATATACCAACTTTATCCTTTTATCTTTATTCTCATGAAGGTTGTCCTTAGTAACCCAATTAACTGATGCATTGTGAGACGTAGCATGTTTCTCTCTGGATGTTGAATACATCACAATCACATATCCTATATTATGTATGTAGACAATACAATTCTATTCTTAAACTCCAGCAATAGATCAATTAATGGAATCCTTAATGTACTTGTAGATTATAAAAAAATTGTGTGGCCAATGGTCGACCACTAAAAGTGTAGTATCTTTATCTCTAGAACATGCTTGGGAAGCTATGAATGATCTATCATCAATAGATTAAATATGAAAATTAGTCAATTATCCATGGATTATCTGGGTGCCCCATCTCCCCAAGGATGTTGGAAATCCATCACATTTATCAACTTTTGAGCATTAAATCAACTAGAGTTTTAAACTAGAATAACATGCTTCTTTTACTCAATATAAGAATAAATCTAATCAATAGAATTATCTGCTAAACCCCATTTCATGTGATTTATTCTATAAGGATCCCAGAGTGTTATATATCTAACAATGACATTATCCTAACCTCATTCTCAAGAGATTTGAAATCCAAAGAAAAAATCATTGGGACTACTAGGAGTATCTGGCCAAACCTCTAAGTGAGGGAGGTATTAATGTGAAAAAATATCAATGAAACACTGTACTACATTCATGCCATATTCACTTGGGAATTTATGAAGGAGAATACCCTTTATGAGAAACACATGAAAGAAAAACAAAATGGCGTTCCAGATGACTCGAAAGGTAGCTTAACCTCCATTTTCCTCTTGTCACCCCTCACAGCTAGGTTCTTCTCGAGCATGGTTGATAGATTTTAGTGTGGGGTGACATCTCCTTTTGGTATCACAAATATACTGGACCATTTCATGAGTTCCACAGTTGTCTGGTCCCCTACATAACATTTAAAGAGTCAAACAACCACTTGATATACATCAATTAAATAATTAGCTCATCCCGGCATCACATTTATTATACTATTAAAATTAATATCAACCCATAAAAATGCTTCTTTATGTTGATTTCAACTGGTTCAATTTCTGAAAATAACTGCAATAATGTTGTACATCCCCTTGAAATATTTGATGAATGTGGGAGGATATTTTCTGAAGAGATATACCTGGTAATGTTTTTTTGTTTTTGAGAATTAGAAACCAAGAATTGATCTTCAATGAAAATATTCACTGCTTGGGTATAAGATTGGTGTCAAGAAGTTTTTGTTACATAATTCCATTAGTGGAGTCTTTTGAGCACTTATTCTTAGAATGGTATTTGGATTTCATCCTATGGATAATCATTGGATACATCACTAGTTTTTCTTTATGAGTTATTCAAGGCATCAATTTCATTGAGACCCAGTTTCAGGTTGTGGGCGATGCTGGATTGGAAAAGTAAGAATGGTCTATGTTCATACTTGTAGGATGTTGGTGCATATGTAGGGCTTGAAACTCTAATCACATTTAAGTGGTTAATAGTCGAGGCGTGGTTATGATAATTCTCACCAAAAACCCTCTTCTAGATATAGCCACTATGATGAAAAAATGGGAAGATGCTCCCACTCTCATACCACCATGATCCTCTAATTCCCATATGCTCTCTAATGAGGATATATTTTTAGGGGAATTAGGTATGATGGGAACCTCACCTAATGGGAATAAAACTAAATACAGATAGCTTATGAATATTGGGTATAAATAGAGGAGGCGGTGTGGTTCAATAAATCAAAGTAACTATTATTCTTTCCGTTAGTGCTTTCTTCCGCTGAGTCAATTCCCTAGAACCCAATACTTTGGTTCACCTCACTGGGCTTCATATTTACTACCAAAATCTGTTCACATTGGAAATAGTCAAAATGGATTCTCACATTCTCTTTGAGTCACCTAAAGGCATTGGCCGACCACCATGGTCATTAATTTACACCATTTGAAAAAATCCATGGGATTATTAACACTCAAATGAGATTCCTTCACACCTGGAAGGAAGGCAACAAGGTAGAAGGATTTTTGGCATCTCTAACTTCTCATTCAACACCATTGAATTTATTTTCTCCTTTGAATTATTTTCCTACTAAGTGGATGGATTTTTTAGGTGGATTCCCTTGGCTTGAACAAATTTAAACCCCAATAATTTTCCAATGTGGATTCTTCCTTTTTTGTTTGAATCTCTGGTTTTTAATAAAATTTCAAGAACCTATAAAATAATAATAATTTTAATTCTGTATCATGGAATGGTGGTGTATTTTTTTGAGAAGAGGGATGCCGGAATATAAGATTCTTAGAAGTGAAATAATCATTTTAAATCCATGGGGATCTTGATAATTTTCTATTATAAGTGAGAGGAAGATAATATGTGTTTTATGTGTTATTATAGTCATATTTAGAGGAATATTGTACATATAAATGTTTTGAAATAAAAAAATCTAAATTAGAATATGATAAATATGATCTTGTTACAAGTATAAATATTTTTTAGGGATTAGTTGAAATTGAAAACAAGTTTGGGGTTGGATTGATAAAATCAATGAAGATTATATCAATTTTTGGATTGGTCATATTAATGGGATACTGTGAATTAGTTAAAGTGGTAGTGAAAAAAATATTTTTTCTTGGATGTGTTATGTCATGGTTTTTGGGGTGTTGTGTATTAGTTAGGAAATATAAACTCAAAAAAGGCTGAAACATGTCTAGATATTTATTTGCTGTGTCAAAATAAAAACATATTATAGGATAGAAGTAATGAGGATTTCACGTTAAAAGGTTAAAAAACCCCAAAACATGTGTTTTAATCTATCCCAGTGTATAGGGATGAAATATAATGACTGAATTTAGAAATAAGAACCCCAAATTTTTAGGGTATATTTTATGGAGTAATGAGAATTGATTTGATTTGATTTTTTGGGGATTACAGTAGAATTTTTTATTTTTTTATTTTTTTTATTTTTGGTTTATTGACACATAATAATATTAGTTTAAGAAAATGAAACCACATAACTAGGATCTCTATGGAAGAATATGACACCATGAGAACATTGAAATAAAGAACTACTCTAAATGACATACATCACACCGATGACGTCTATACAACATTTTGATATTACTATCATATGTTTGATAAAGATCAATATAGTGGAATAAGATTTCATCCCACCTTATTAGGTATCCCTAGTATGGTTATAATTCTCTCATCATATGAGAGGCACAGTTCCACACCCATGGCATGATAACACCTTGATGTCATAAAGAAGAAGAAAAAGAATAGGTATTTGGGTAACTAAAATTATCAACTAATCATCACCACTAATCTCACAACTGATTCTTCATATATAAGTTGATATATAAAAGTGTGGGGATGTTTTTTAGTGATTCTAGAATTAAATCATGTGTTAATATCAATGTAATTGACTCCACTTCGAGTTTACACATCACATGAGTGAACTCACCTAACTCCAACAAATTCCATCTTCTAAAATGGTTATTTTAAAATTTTCTTTAGTAATAGATTGATTTGGTGGATAACCACATCATCAAATCCAATATCATTGTAAATAAATGCACATTTTATAGATTTTATTCCATTATCAGTTGTGGATTTTGGGTATGTAATTCCTTCAATCTACTACTTATACTAAATCATCATAGTATTTCGTCTATTTCGGATTTTTTATGTCACTTATAAATCATTATTAAAAAATATCTAAAATAAATTTTCATTATATTCCAAAAAGTATGGAAATATATCATTATCTTCACCTTATAACAGATAGTATGTAATACCTTGTGAATAACCATCCAAATATTTTTTTATTAACACTAAAAATGTTCGAGAATAAATATCTTAGTCAAACTCAATGGCCATTCAATCAACCACAATGTGTGACCTCAAATGAATTTGTATATTTTCTTACAAATATTAATTAAAAAATTGGTTTCTGTATGAAATTATTGGACTAATGTAAATCATTAATTATACCCACAATATAGTGGAATCTGGAATGATCTCAATAAAATAGATTAATCTCTAAACACATTTCCACCATTCTGTATCATTCAAAAATGTGAACTCTCATATGTCATTTTTTTCCAAGGAATAGAGTGACCATTGGACATGAGATATTTTTGTCCCGTATAGGATACTCATATGTTCTCAATTCTCATAGTATAGATTGACATGGCCTATAAATACCTGACATGTAATTCATCATTACAAATAAACACATAATTTGTACTATATCCAATTTGATGTATAGTGTGTAGTTTTAGCTACACCCTCCCACATTTAATAACAATCAAGGATGGTGATATCATACTGAAAATATTAGTGGAAGGTCCCATATCTTGTTGAGATATAACCGATGACATAATAATCTTCATACCTAACCACCCCACTACGATCAAGGTCAATAAAAGGACTTGTGTAAGTAAAATATCAAAATATAATGGTTATCATGTTTAGTATCATTCCAACCTAAGGTATTGGGAACTAAAATAATATCCATGCACCCATACTAGTCCAAAAAACATCAGTGTGACACTCCATGTCATATACTTTGTGGTTCATCTAGTGAAAACAAAGAATCTAATTCATTTATATCTTTTTTATTTACACATTTAATGTCATTAAACATGAATTTTACACATTCTAATGATTTTTTTTCATATCCTATATTATTATGTGATTGAAATCAATTATTGATAATTCAAAATTGTACATTGAGAGATTATAATTCATTACACTTTTTGAAATGAATATCATTATGTAAATATATGAATCCTACATGAAAGAGTGATAAAGAAGAGATTTAATTTTATATATTATTTAATATTTCATATTCATAAAAATATTTTACGAATATTTTACAAACCCAAAATGATAATCAATTTGTCAATTAATATATAAACAATTTCCATATCATCCTTATTTTCACTTCACTTTCAAGGTTTTGTTAACTCATTACATCCATATGTAATTCCAGCCACATATTTACGTGACAAGCATAGAAAAGCCTACCACTAAATCATTAGTGGGAAATATCTTTTAAGTAAGGTAGTTTTAAGAATGGTCTGATTTAGAAATTATACTTATGATGTTTAACTCTTAGTATATTCATACTTATTAACTTCATGACCTCAAATGTTATGATGTCAATTTTTTCTACGTATCACTCTTTATATGTTCATCATCATCATCCTTATAACCTTTTCAACCAATATTCTCCCTGAAATTTTCTTAATAATGTATCCTTTAACAATATTACTTTACTATAATATCATTAATATTTTTACGATGATGTTCCATTTACTCTATTAATGTATGCAATGTAATTATTTACATTTCATTATATCTCCATACCCTATAATCATTTAATATTTCAATAGTTATTAATTTTAAAACATGATTGGTATAATTTATAACAAATATTGATGTCCAGGTTCTCATGATGACTGATTGTAACTATATAATGTTTTCTTTATAATCACATATCCTAAAATTTTAGAACATAATGTGGAGGAAAATATAATATTAGACATTTTTAATACATTATTTTTTAACTATGATGTTCTCTAAACCAACACATTCTCCCACTATCTTCTTAGAAATTATATTCTTTAAGAATATATTTTTATATCATGTGAAACTTTTTCATTAAGAAATAACTCTTATGTATTCTTCTTTTCATGAATTTTATATAATTTTGATATATTATAAAACATGTGTATATATTTAATCATATCATGTTTTATATTGACTATTTATTATCAAATTACATATATAGTCATATTAGAGAAAATTATAAAGATCTGTATCTTTACAAATATTCATAAGTTCATTTAACATTCTGTTAAATTCAAATTATTGATTTAAAAAAAATTCAACTCATCATTAAAAAGTATAATCTTTATCAATTAATACTTTTTATTTTAAACTTATTTATATTTAGAACACATTGTAAAAATATATATTTAGAATCAAATACTATTCAAAATAGAATAATTAATTTCTATAACCCCAATACCTTATATAGACATTTGGGGTAGTGTAAAGAATCTTTATAGAATTTAGGATAATCATTCATATGAAATTATTAATCCTTGTCCATTTTGTCCTAGGTTTTTGTTTCATTTACTATATTCTTGAAGAAAATTTTTTGAACATCCTAAAATAACATTTATTCATAAAATTTGGAATTTTAAAAACATCTATTTTTTATTCAATACTTTATTACAACGATATCATTTATATAATTTATATATATGTATTTATATTATCAATTCATTTATAATATCAAGTAGAAATTATTAAATTAAAATATATTTTCAAAACATTTCCATAAATTACAATACAATTAATTTCTAGACAATAAAAATACATTGATATACTCTATTTGAATATGTTATAGAATTGAATAAATAATAAAATAGGTGAATAATAAACACGATATCATTTCATTTAAACAACCATATTGAATTTATTTTTCAATAGAAACATGATAAAAATACATATCTTATAACATATAAAACTTGTTTTAAGTATCCATGTTTCCAATATAGTATCTCTTTTACTTCATTACATGAGCATCAACTTCTTTCTTGATCATTAGTATCATTATTTTTCTATTTTTTTGAGTATATTTGTAATAATTTTAAAATATAAACCTGGTATTATATACTATTTATTTGGACAAAATAAAATATATAAAATTTATAACTAAAGTGGATTCTCCATGTGTGTAAAAATAAAATTCTATAAACGGAATTTTCATTTTGATTAAAAAAATGCGTCCAATTTAGTATTGTAGTATTATATAAAGAACATGAAATATTGGATTGAATGAATAAATATTTATTATATTGACATTAAAATTACATTTATAGAATAAATCAAGTCGTTATAATTTAATGTGTTATAATGGGATAAGAAAGAGAAAAAACGATAGGAATAAGATGAACATTTTAATAATCGTAATCCCCTAAATTGGTCACACTCATGAATAACATTGTAATGAATCAAAATATTGGTAATGATTTTTTTGAAAACGGAAATGTAAATAAACAATATATAAAATACAAGTGAATGAAGAATGACTAAAATATGAGGAATTTTTCTAAGGTTGGGAACTGATATGACCATTACAAATATTACTCTTGGAATCATAATCTCACAATTATGAATAGTAACAAGAACATTAAAATAGTGACCTCACAAATTTAAATGTTAAATAATATTTATTTATCTCATATAATAAAAATTCTTAAAATTTCTATCATGATAAAAATAAATATATGTATTAAAAAGGATAAAATAATTGTTTTTTTATAAAAATGATTTGATTATATTTTTACGATAAAAATAAAAAATTAAAAGAAAATTTATTTTCAAAAAATTGTTTTATAAAATAATATAAATTTTATAAGAAATATAATATAAATTTATGAGATAATTTTTTTTTGAAAAGGACAAAAAATGATCCTTATATTTAAATTGGAATCATTTTAAATAAAGAACAATTTCATTTAAAAATAACATTATCTTATTAATAATATTATTTTCTTGAAATGTATTTATTTTTTTAAATCTACACATTGAACAATAACAGGAGTTAAATTTTTGAATTTTTTTAAGGGTGGGTTTTTAAAGAATACTAAAATAGAACAAAATACGATATTTAACATTATAAATTAGGCACATGAATAACATATAAATGGATAATGTAAGTATCTATTATCTCAAAATACCATGAATAAAATATGATTTTGATATATATGATTTATTATTATTGATATTCTGGATAAAAAATAATAAAATCAGGAAAATTATATCCAAAAAACCTCCTCTATTATAATTATAAATATCATATTTCATCGACCATTATACATACACATTTATAGCCTTGTAAATTTCAAATATTATACCCACTTCTATTCCCAATATTATCCCCCAAGTCATTGTGGTTTTGGTCTCCCAAAAATTACATACCAATGTTCATTAAGGTGTTTTCTAAGAGAGGTCAACCAAAGATTTAACATTAATAACTTATCTCTTTCAATAAATTTTTCTAATTCCAACAACAAATATCTTATATTCAACATGAATTAATGAAATAAATATATTTAAAATAATTAATTTTTTAAATTTTATATTATTTCCTAACCTCGCCTAAAATGATTCTAAAATAAATAAGCTATTCATATTACAACTACTTCACCACTTCCAATAATATTGAATTTCATTTTTGAAAAAGACCTTGAAGGATAGTTTGTATTATATTATTATGGATAAAACTTATATTAATAATTATATTTTATAATTTTTCATTTTTAGAAATTTATTATTGGTTATATTGTTAAATTAAACCAAGTTAGTTCGTTATGGTTTCTAACAATTCTTATGTGAATTAACCGTAAAATGATAATATTTTTATTCTATAGGCCTTTTATATTTAATTACTATTTTAAATTCAAAACCATTTATAAAATAACGAATAAAATTAAGAACATTTAATCCCACTTCTGATATAACGAAACAATAAATAAATAACTCATAATAACATATAAATTTATCTCGCTGTGGAACTATAAAACAAATGGCATGGGGATAGTGAATAAAAACATGATATCACAATTAAATGGCTCTAATATATCAAAATATTTTAATAATAAATAAAAAAATATTAAACAGGTTCTCAATCCAGATTTTAATAAATCAAATTTTTTTATTACAGATGTCATGTAAAAGTAAAGAAGAATCAAGACCTAATGTAAGGAAACTCTTCGAACCACATTATTATCTTTGGTTTTATAAATTTTTAATTTATTAATTACTTTATCTATATATTTAATGATATGTAATTCTTTAAAATTTCATATAAATATGTCTCTTATATATATACCTATATTATTATCCCTTGATTTTCTGTGGTTATACTTGTTTTGTCTATTTGTCAAACTAATCCTGATTAATGGGATCATTTCTATCAATTTATACTTCCATGTATCAATATTTTAAAGATATTAATAAATTTATAATTTCAAAAAAGAGAACTATTTATCCACTAACCATTTTCTCAACCTTTGGTTTCAAATAAAGTACTATATTTTTTCTTTCCATAAACATCATTTATCGATTCTTTAAAACACTATTCAAATTTTTTAATTCTATATCTAATTCTCTAATATTTCCCATGAATTTATATAATAAAATATATATTTGAGGCATATGAATATTAATTCAAATATGAATTCCCATAATATTTAATTCCTTCATCTACATGAAATCTTTAAGAAATATCCTTCCATTATGATTTTATGTAATACTATATACCCTTACATTTCAAGGTTATTTCATATACTTATATATTATGATTTATTTGCTAATTTTGAACACATATGTATGTATATGTTATGATGGTGTGTCTAAATAAAACTCCAGTTTATTTGGTACTATTTATATATCCTGAGATAGTATGATAGAGATTGTGATCTAAACAATATTTATTATGGTTCTCTATACACCATGTTATGATTCCTTGACATTGAACCTTAACTTATAAAAATGATTTCATTTATTGTGATGTTTTCACATTACTATGATACTATGATATTACGATTCCATAATATTTATTTGATCATTCTCTATGATTATTCATGAGCCTTTTATTTTATTATATCATCTCCTACAACTTGAATCATACGATATGATTCATTACCATGCTCATTGACATATTAGAATTTATATATTACCCATTTTATTTATGTATTCCCTCTGTTATCCACAATATTTTAAGAATCTCAAAGGGGTTAATGAGAACATTATGGAAAATAAAGTAATGATGATGTATTTTTTTAGTTTTACATCGATGTTTCATGTACCTAGTCTCATAAATACACCAATCCTTTGGATACTTGGGTTGTGTTAATTGGATATTTATGTTAAAAACCATGTAATAAAATATGTAACAGTATCTGGCCAATATAGACGGTATCTTAAGAGGGAATAGTTATTTTTCAGGATAATAAGAAGAATAAATTTATAAATTCCATTGGGATAGGTCATTATATAGGGAAAATTCATAAAATTATGGTAAATTATACAGCGTGTGGTTTCTATTAAATGTAATCCATGTATTGATACTACATGTAAATGTGACTCTAGTAGAGATATAGTTAGGGGTAATAAACCAAATTGGTATCACTAGGTATTAAATCAACCTATTAAAATGTCATGATAAAGAGGACATGATGAACTTTGGGTTTCACATTCCATAAGGATATGATTAGGTTAATTAACACGCTCTGTTGAAACATTATGAATTAATTGAATTTATTATTAGGATAGAAAACCTAACAGGATAATTACTATGTATAATGTAGATTAAAATCTATAGAATCATATGTTAGTATAATTATTTCATCTATAATTTTTAAATTTTTTGTTCATAGTTTCCCTATTTTTATTCTTATTAGATTATGTATTATCATCCCAATATTTCTATTATTTTACTAAATGGAAAGAAATAGGAAGAATCATACAATTAACCAAGGTCATATATAATTTATTGGTTTCAAAAATTAGATTCCTAAACTAATTGGGGTAGGTTCTAATTCCTACCCATAAATATTGGTTCAAATGAATCAGGTTATGAATAATAACATTAATCGGGTAGAACACCCTACTTCTCATAAGAAAGTAAAATTTATGGATGGGTCCATTATGTGAAAAAAACTACTACTTTAAGTTGAATAATGATACCATCATCACATAATAATGGATTAACTCTATTGAGATGATATTTTCTGTCCTCGTATTATTTGAACAAGATAAATTTGTACTAGATGTTCATCACATTGAGGGAGAAGATGGTCAGTGCTAGACACTAATCATGAACATGGAGATTAAGAAGGAAATATAATTCATAGAAAGGTAAGTATTGAATTAAAAAAATATCAAGACATATTTTTTCAAAAATCTATACCATAAAATGGATTGGGTGTTCTTTAGACAGAAGAAAAAGGAAGATGAGTATATTAGGGATTATGTATAGAACATCCCAAGGATTTCACTTTATACCTATGGCTCTATAATAAAATGTGAAATTAGGTATTACTTAATTTGTTATATCACCAATTAATGTCAATGAATGATGATATTCAAAATACATCCTTTTAATTAAGGAATAGAAACTCTGAATTTATATTGATTCTCTTTGGACTCACTAATGCTAATGAAATAATCATGGCCTTAATTAATAGAGTCTTTAGAGATTAAATAATTTTTTTCAAATCATTATAGATGATATTTTGATATACACTGAAAGAAATTTGGAGCATTAGGATAACCTAGATACTATGGAAGAGTCATCATGAATGATAAGTACTGGGAAAAGTAGTGTAAATGTAATTTTTGGATGGCAGATGTATCATTATTGGGGTATGTTATCAATAGAAAATGTATATTTGTGGTTATATTTAACAAAAAAGAGGTTGATGTGTGGTGATAACCATTATAAATTATAGAGATCCATGTTTTTGGTAGACAATTAGAGTACTATCATTGATTTGTGAGGAAATTATAATGATTTTCAAACCCAATGAACATGATAAATCAGATGGGAGAGAAGTTTATTTTGAACAATGAATGTTATGAGATATTTAATGAATTGAAAAAGTTTCTTATTGTTAACCCAATACTCACACTACCCTCAAGTGGGTATCTTTTTATGGTACAAAAATATTCTTTAATAAATTGTTGGGAATAATACATCATGTCAGGAACCCCATGGGTGGTGTCAGTGTGTCTTTATTTTCGGTTTTCATTTGAAACATGGACGATATATGGCATGAAATATCTAGTGATTTGGTTAATGGTCTTTTATCCATGTAATGGTATTATCATGTGAAGTTAGTCTTTATTTCTTATGGTATTTTTATGGTTATTATGTATTATTAATTGGATAATGTCAACTTATTTTCTCTATATCGATACTTTGATAAATAGGGTATAGTATTCCCATTATAGAAATTTCATCCCCTCACCGCTTGTCGACAGCCTCTGGAATATGAAGAGGCATGCCTAACGTCATGTAACCAATCGACTCCTAACACTGGAATGCGGCACCCGGGTCAGGATGTTACATAGCTAACATTGAGTAAGATTTACCTAATAGTTATAATTGTTTCCCCACCTTTTTAATTTTGAAATAAAATTTACTTTTCATATAAAATTCAAATATTTAAAATTTACATCACGATAAACTAAATAAATGTTTTTAAAAAGATAAAATAAGTGTTTGTATTTTTATAGAACACATATGTTTTAAATATATTTTTTGACAAATAAAAAAACTATTGGAAATTTTATTTAAATATATTTTTTAAAAATAATATTATATTACATTAAAATGATAAAATAATTTTAGAATACCATATATAATTTTTCAAAGGTCCAGAAACATGTTCGTAAAATTAAAATTCATACCATCTTCAAGTAAATAATGAAATTATATAAAACATTATTTTATTATATTAAGAAATTATATTATTAAAATAAATTAATTACTGGAGAAAACACATTTACAAATGGTTAGCATAAATTTCATTTATTTTTTAAAAATATTTGATGTTTTGGTGAATGGTGAAATATAACAAAATAATAAATTTTACATTATAATTTAAATACGTGAATAGATGATTCATGGGTAACGTATCAAACCCTTACCTCAAACTCGTATATATAATTTACTTTTGGTAGTTATAAGATTCATCACTATTAAATTTCATATGAAAAAATAATAAACTAATGATTTTATATGAAAAAACACACCTTACCTCCCCTTATAAACAGAACCCCACAGAACCCCTTATAATCACTAAATCTATGTCATGTCACCAAAAAATGTTCTTCTTAGCTATCCCCCTAATCCTCTTTATAAAATTATGAGGGTTTTAGTCTCCCCAAAAGATCACCCCATGGTTCTTTAAGGTATTTTCTAAGAGAGGACATTTAAAGATGTAATATTCTCAAATTATCTCTTTCAATACTTTTCCTCTTCTCCCACCTCCACATATCTTCCACCCAGCCTAAAATACTGAAATAAATATAATAATTAAACTAAAATTCTGTTTTTAGTGGGATATAGATTTTCGCATCTTCTCAATCAAATATAAAATTGAAACATCAATCATATCGCGGTCCGTTCACCACCCACATCAATGATGAATTTTGTTTTCCACGACAACCATTCTAGTTGGTTTAAATTGAATTATGTTTTTTAAAAGATATTAATTTAAAAATCATATATTATTTAATATTCAATAATGCATTAATTATCCCATGGTTTAATAAAACTATGTAGGTTTACCATAGATAGAAAACTTTCCGACATAAATCAATCATAATATGATAACATATATATAATATGAACCTTTGTTATTTTTTCATACTATTATAAATTTACACACATTTATAACTCTATTAATGTCAACAATATATGTTAAGAGTTTCCATGGTAATACATGATTTTATAGGATGTTTTTATGTGATTTCACTTCTTTTTTGACTCTTTTATAGACCTTGACTAGAAAGGATCAAGTATTCATTTAGAATGACCCATCATATGAAGCTTTCAAGTACATGAATGAGAATTTTTACAATACTCAATTTATTAATATTCCAAAATAGGGGTTTAGTTTGAGGTTTTTTTTATGATTCATGTATTTATTTGGGTTGTGTTCTAATTTATTAGATATTAGTTGTTTATAGAGTGTTTTTATGGTGTCTATGGTTAAAGCATCCAATTACTGAGTTTGTATCTTGATGTTTTTTCTACCAGAATGTGAAGGAAGAGAACCATGTTCCAAGTAGTTTTCTCTATCTATTATATGTTACTCATTAAAAGTAATAGTATATCTTGAAATAAATATATTCTAATTTACCTCTAGATCAGGGATATTTTGATGATATATGGGTTTTAGTGGATTATTTGAAGAAATTTTCCAAATTCAAAATTATAGTGGTGTCGAGTTTAGTAGAAGTTCTTTTTTGGAAGTATCTAGAGGAAGTAGTGAGACCACATAAAATCCAAAATGTGGTCATATCTTGTTGTTATTCTTATTTAACCTCTTGGGAGTAGATTAGAATTTATCATCCTTTTGGCCCTTATTTATTACTCATCACTTCTTTTCATCCATATATGGATATTAAGATAGAGTAAACCATCTAAACTCTTTAAAACATTTTGTATTTTTGTGTTGTATATTTTGTATATTTATTTAGGGAGAAACATACTTTGGTTGAGTTTTCTTATAACAGAATTGTTTTTCCTCTACCATTGGTATGGATCCATTTGAAGCATTATATAGTTGACAAAGATATTTTACTGAATTTGTGTCAGAGATTCATCAATTCTAAAACTAGAGCTGGTAAAGAGTGTGATAGAGACTGTCTAGGTGATTCATGAGAGGATGAAGGTGGTAGAGTAGCATCACATGTTCTATTATGGTAAAAGGAGGAAACCTTTAGAGTCTATTTTTGGAGATCATGTATTTCTAAAGTTGATTCTTCATCATTAGAAATGATTTTTTGTGCATTGGAGTAAGCATTATCCCCTATTTGTTCAAAAATTAAGGTGTTCACCCATATTCGATCTACGGTGTATTGGATAGAACATCCCATATAGATGATCTAGATAAATGGTGTATTTAATGTTTCATAGATTCTATGTTATCTTCGTGACATGGCACACATCATCTATTGGGGTGATATCGATGTTGATGATGATGTAAACTCTGAAGGTCGACCAATAGATATCCAAGACCACCATGATAAGGTTTTTTGTTGGAATTAAATCCCCTTAGTTTCTATCTTATATCTTAATAGTGGTGTGGTGAATATAACATGGTCATTTGAGTCAAAAATATGAACTCAGGACACTTATTATTTTTCCAACATTTCTTTAATAACATTACTCTTTTGTGAAGATTAACCATTTCTAGTTTTTCAAATGGTTTTTTTGTTATTACTTGTTATGGGATTACATTTATTTTAGATATGTCACCCCTTGAGAGTTTTTAGGAGTTTTTTTTATTTTTTATTTTTTCCTTTGATTTTGGTGGTTGAGCTCTTATGGTGGATAGATACTTGGGAGGTATCTCTTTGGGTGCTTATTTTGATGACCCATTTCATCATTTAAATATGAGTTGGGTTTTATATTCTCTATGATGAACATAGTTTCAATGGTATATTTTATATTTATCAGAATTATTTTCCCATTCCTTTATTTGTTTTTTGGGGTCATAGGAACCTAGAGGATTCCCCAAGGTGTTTTTAGTATAAATAGGAAAAAGGTTGGGTTCTATGTCCTTTTAATGCTATTATTTGGAATGGATCTAAGGGTTAAATAGTGGACTATTGTTTTTTTGGTGTGGAGGCACATGATATGTTATAGGGGAGATGAAGAGGAGTTTTGAGGATAATACATTTTGAGGTGTATGTGTGATAGTTTTTTTCTACAGAACATGCCCTTTCCTAGTGTTCATTATTCCAATATGCAGCTCAGTTTTCGGTAGTACATCCAAATTCGGGGTTTCTACATAATGGGTAATAGGTTGCACCATTTTCCCTCCTTTGGGTCAGTTGGATCCACTCCAAAAATCTATCCATGGAACCCATACACGTTCTATGAATAAGGGGTTACAACATTATATCCTTCGACAAAATTGAAGTCCTCCTGTTTTTGAATATAATGCTACATGGTTCTTATAGATACGTGGTTGTCTTATAAATATTATAATTCATAAATACCCCTGAGAACAAATTAATAACTTTTATCTTAATTATTACTATTGAACCATAGGAATCCTATAGTTTTTTTCTATGCCCTTTGAATCCACTTTCAACCATGGTTAGTCCTCAGTTTCTGGATATCAATATTTTGTGATCCTATGTAGTTTCATCAACTCACTCTAGAGGTTAGTCCTCCATTTGATATATTTTTTCGAATAATTTATCATTTCATTATATGTTCTATGATCTCTATAAATCTAATGGAGTTTGTTTTTTATTTTTCGGGGTGTTCATGGAATTATTTAAATGGGGGATAACAGTTTCCTCATTGGTTAGGTGATCAGAGATCCAAGTTTCCATTAAATTTTAATTTCTTGAAATTTAGAAGATTGATGTAGGGAATATGTTGTATTTCATTTTATTTATGTGTATTCATAAATTTAAAATGGTTTTTCCCTTTTTATGGAAGTGTAATTAACCTAATTAATATTGAAGTGGTTTAAAGAATGAAATTATTTTATGATTAGTGATCATATATTGTTTCTTTACAACATGATAAAAGATTTCCTCTTACTTTCCTAGATAGTGTACTATATATATAATTATTTGTTTAAAATTTTATTTTCCTTGTTTAGTAAGTTGATTTTATGAAATCATATAAATAACCTAAAGTCGATAATAAATTGTTGGTTAGACAAAGAATTAAAAAAATATTAATTCTTAAAAAATTCTGTGTTTTTTATAATTTTATGGTATTCAAATTAAAGAAAAATATGTTTTTAAAAAAATATGATATTCCATATATTAATTAATTTGGGTAAATTAAATTAATTTAGAATTTTTTTTGATGAGAATAATAATTAAAGGCTTGTTTAATGGGTTTTTTTCTTCATTACATTTTTTGAATCTAGAAGCTTATATTAAAGAGCATAATTAAATAAATTGGTATATTTTATTAGTTGATTATTTTAGCTAAACGTTTCTGGAACATATGAATATTGATTCAGTTAAATTCATATGGAATAAGAAATATTTATTTAAAAATGATAATTTTTTTTGGTCTGAGTGTTCCCATTTTTCTATAAAGGATAGATTACTTGTTTTGGGGACCGAGGGTGGTTGTTTTCAGGTAAAGGATAGACTCCATGTTTTTAAGGAAATGTTTCTATGATGACTTTGTTTTTTGGCTGCATCCCACTATGAAATGTAGATGTGAGTATTTCTATGCGACGTTATGTGATCTTGGTATAACTGATGAAACATTGGTGGGGAGGCCCAGGATTGTGGATGTAGTTGATTCATGTTGTGGTGAGATGCATGATTATATGAATAAGGCTTTTATAATAACACTCTAGATAGTGAAATGAGTTTAATATGTCCTTACATATTTATATAATGTAACATAGAATGGTTATTTGTGAATGAAGCAGTTTAATGGTTGGGTGGTCGGGTTAGATGTCTATCTACAATCTTTTACCCAATATTTGAGGTTGAAAGTGGTGTGATAGTGGGTTCCTTAGACCCAACTATGCTGTATTTTTGATTAAAATATACTTTGTACTATTAGATATTCATGATTTATAAACACTATTATAATATAGATAATTCTGCGTCTTCTATTTAATGGTAATTTCCATTGATTAATTGTCATTTCAAAAGTATGTATTATATTTCATACAATAATGAGAATCCTGAGATATTATGACAATAACCTTAAACAAAATCCTTGTGGTCTAGATACATTTTAATGACTGGATGTAGTAGATATTTTAATATCAGGTGCTTAGGGATCATAATCATTGACATGTAATCTCATGATGTTCACACATGGAGATCTCTAGTAGTGAGATCATGAGGACATACATGCTAATATGAACACCACATGTTTAATGTGTCATTGGTTGTTCCTATCTATAGACATGTGTATTGGTCTCTTGGCTTGAAATAATTATCCATTTGTGTTAATTTGGTACTTTTATTCAAGGTAATAACCATGAGAATGAAGTCATGGTGAGTTAGTTTGTGTTGGGTGCCCAATTGGTGTTATGAAATTGGTTGAAGGACCAAGATATGATTTTACACTTTTGGGTTGAGGAAGAGATATATTTCACTTGGTTAATCAGGATAGTAGTACTTCCACATATCCCAAGACATGGTGGTCTAAGGTATGTTTGTATGGTTATATCAATAAATAATAAAGAATTAAAAGGATTATGACACAAGTGTTCATCCACATTTATGAGATATCATCTGACAATGAGATTATATTACACAGTGTGTGTTCATAATATTTTTTTTATTTCTAAAGATTATACTTATCTATTTATAGAAATTTATGGGTTGATAAACTCCACTCTTGGTCTGTGAATATTATTTAGTACAATTGAGATAATGGTTTAGAGGGTCACACTCAATATCACATTTCGAGAATCTTTCCTATTATGTTGAATAGGAATATAGGACATTGTGGGCCCCACCATAGGGTAAAAGTGTTATCCATATTATAGTGATCACTAATAAATAAATAAATTCATTCTTATTTATGTAATGAATAATTGGGTGAATTTATTTATTACATGTATTTATAATTAATTAGGAAAATAAAAGGATTAATATTATAAGAATTAATATTATTTCAATATTTGAGTTTCATTTAATATTATCGAGAGTTACGAGTAGAGTTAATGACTCATGTTTATAATGTATTATATTTAGTATACATTACAAGTATGTGTTAACAATATAAATAATATTATGGTTCAGATGGTTCATGATAATTGATTATTTATATCACTTATTTAGTAGAAGTTCAATACACAGTTTTCGGGGAACCCTAAATGGGTATTATGATTATCCACTATATAAGTGGAGAGAAGATCATCTCAAATTAATATTTCTCATTTTTTGGAATTGAAATCCTATGTATCCACTCTATTTTTAGAGAAATAATTTTTTAATCCATGAAAATGATCTAAACTCATATTTGTTCATCAAGGGTAGATAATCATGGTGATCGTTCCTATGCTGAAGTGATTATTGTAGACCCACACTAGCACTAGGAATCGAGGGAACAATGTAAGTGAATAATGAAGATGCATGTGTGAATGATATAGAGGGGTTCATAGTTGGATCAATTGAATAATTAATGTTGAAAACATATGACATACATGCATGTATCAAATCGGAATAAGGTATTCATTTAGATTTATTGTGTTCTGATTAAACTATGCAAGATTCTCGGACCATACCATGGATGGACTGATGAAGACGATGTAGTTTCGTCACTCCAATGATTGAAATTTTTAAATCCTCATCCCACTTGCTTCCACAGAATGACCTGGTACCTTAATCTAGAATCTGAGTGATCACATCGTTTTTCTAATCCATGTAAATTATTTTGCATTAAATTTCACAAGATTGTATTAAAAAGGATCCAATGAATCTGACCACTCATCCATCTAATTTCAAATGGCCATATTATGGACATATGAAGGAAATTTTATTGACCAAAATGGAGGTTCCAAATTTATGTATTTCAGATGTTTTTATGTTTTTAAAGAACACGTCAATCAATTTAAATGTGTACTAATCTTATATTTCCACTGGAGTGTGTGGATATAATAAAATATTAATCATTATTATTTTTTTGGTATTGTAAATATTTTATTATTTAATTAAAAATTTATTTTATGAGCCTATGTACTTTTTAAAGAGTATTTAATTATTTTGTTGAAAATGGCATTAAAACATGAGTAAAATATTCATCTTGAATATATTGGTCCCTTCCTGGAACCGGGTTCTTTAGAATAAAAAACCAATACCCCCCAAATACACCTTCATTATGTTTAATGTAGGTTAAATTAATATTTTGTTTAATTTTACCATGAGGGGAATAGAACATATTTTTCATTACACAGATATATCAGTAAACCTCTTTTAATTAACCCATTTTGGAGGAAAACCAAGATGTGTAATTTTTTTTATTTTTCAAAGACCCACATGTAGAAATTTTAACATAGGTTAAATAAAAATTATTTTTAATTAAATATTGAGGGGAATGAATCATATTTTTTGTTAAACATATGTTCCATTAAGTATCTTTTAATTCCATAATAATTTAATGAACCTATATTTTAAAATTGAGGGTAATAAAAAATATGTGAAATATGTGTAATTTTTTTATGTTTTTTTCAAATTTGTGTAATTTTTTAATGTTTTTATCAATTATTAGGGGTTTTAATGAATGGGATGTTTTAATCATGTTTTTTATTTATAATACTTTGTAACATATTTTATCAATTAAAATATAAATTATATGGGATTATCATTAGGTGAATTTTAATTATTTGCAGATGCGTTATCATTAAATCATTTAATATATAACATTATGGAGTAATATTATGTTGTATAGTGTTATCATAAGGTGAGTTAATATTATGTTTACTAGTGTTGTCATTTTATGAATGAAACATCAATATAATAGTTTATGAATATGGAAATAAGGATATCATGATGTATTTTTGTGGTCTACCAAGTAGAATATGTATGTTTTTTATGCTTACCATTATTTCATATTGGAATTGAACCTATGTTCAATGTTACAGAAATGTTACATAGGTGCATTATCTAATATTTTATAGACTATATATCATTTTTTCAACATTGCAGAACAAAGGTGCATTCTTTAACTTAGACACTTAGTAAATTGTGTGACCCAAGGTCTCCCTTCATCCCACTTGGCTACCTTGTAAAAGATGGCCTATTGTAATTTATCTTACTCTTCCTGGATCTTGACTGGTGACACCCTTGTACATGGACTATCCTAACAACTGTCCCCTCTCCCTCTTTGTAAAATCCTAGAGTGTGATTTATCTCCTCCCCACTAAATATTTCCCATCATCCTCTTCTTTTCACGATGCTACAACCATCTTTGGAACCTCCACCATAGGACCCTCCAAACACAATCTATGATTGGAAAGTCTCCCATGGGTTGTTAGTGACTGCACACTCATTTATTTCCACTCAACCACCTTCAGACTCAGTCATCGCCGTGATCAAGAATCTATACCCACCTCATCTCATCGGATTCACACCCCTTATATCATACCACTGTTCATCGCTTCCCAGTACACTCACTATGCATAAGGATCCTAGACTTAGTCAACCAATGAGCCTGAGCCACCAAGTGATTCCCTCCCGTGCTTTGTCTCTCTTTATTATCAATGCCTCCACATTGATATGTTTGACCCACCTACATACATCCCAACATTGGCCCTAGTATCTTCTAGTTCACCCAGTTTAGGAGACCCCATCCATTGAAATGATGACCAAGAGCCAAACATTATTCATGCCTTCATTAGTAGCTGAATCGGTCACCTTCCCTCAGTGTGAGGTACTCTGTATGGTTTCCATGGGTCCAAAACATCCAAATGTCCCCACCAGTGAGTCAGGCCAGGTCATCCCCACCCAGAATGGGTATGGGTAGGCCTTCTAGGGCCAGAATACCCTTGCATGAGGTTTTCTAGGCCCAAATGTGCCAGCGGGGCCTTCACATAGTATAAAAAGGCCCTTGATGGGATTTTCAAACACAAATGAACATGATAATAAAAATTAATTAATTTGATTAATTTTAAATTATTTTTAAATTAAATTATTTAAAATTAATTTATGATTTAGAATTTTTATAATTTGAAGTTTTATTTTAAATTTAGTTGTAAAATTAAATTAATTTTTTAAATTTAATTTTTGGATTTAAAAATAAATTAAAGAAGTAACCGAATAAAAATAAATTATTTGATTTTATTTAAATTATGTTAAGTTATTTCAATAACATTGAACATTTAAATTTATCATATTTTATTTTTTATTTTGTGCTCATTCATTTTTACTGACTAGTTTGGAGATAGTGAATACCTTATGTATGTCTATATTATTTAATTATTTATTTGTTGCATGTAATCATTGTAATAAGTAGGTAATTAAATGGAGGTATATGCATCATCTTATTTTTCATTAAAATATGAATTAGTGCATGCACGTCCAATGCACCTGTTGTAAATTTCACCCATATACCCCCTCTCTAACACATGAGTTAATTTTTATATAGAGAGTGATGTTTTATGATGCGGACGTATCCATGTGAAGTTGTTAATCCATATAATAATAAAATACATTGGATCAGGGAAAATCGTCACTATGATTTAAGACTCAACTCTGGTATTAAAACCCTTGTATTATGATTGATCCATTATAGATCAATCTTAATTAGATGCTCAAGACCAGTTGGTTTGATTTATTTACTTTCTGATTTTTTTTATTTTATTCAAGTGCGCGATTTTTGTTTTATCACATAAAATAATAAACATGAAAAAATTCATAATAATGAGGCCAATGTTTTTCTATTTCAGGTTTAGTATTGAGTGAAACTATATGAATTGAACATATTTATTAGAAATTAATTACATTATTCAAGAAATAATAAAACCCCTCAAAGAAATATTACGTCATTAATCTCCTTCCATTGTTCAAATTTGAAAAAAACATCGAGTTTGGGGTGCTTGTTATCCCATATCTAAAGGTGGCTCCTACTAATGAGATGTTCTTATAAGAACGATGTGATAACATAAAAAATTGACAAAAAAAATTATCCATATCAAACTTTCTATCATTTTAGATGAATTCATTGAGGAAATAAGAATATGATCCTGAGAAGTTCAGACTTCACATAAAATATCAAGGATATATGAGTTAATCTAGTTGGCCATCCAAACAACAACATTGAACCATTTAAATAGTGGAGTATCCATATTTTGTAGACAGTGAGGGGTGGTTTTGAGATCCTTTCCGCTAGAATACTCAATAAATGGAGTATTCTAATTCTAGAAAAGTGAGTTCCTAGAATTTTATAAAATAGTGGGAGACAATTAATGATATAAGTAATCAATGATGTCTAAATTTGTAATCATGTTAAAAGGTACCAATCTATTATATTTTTGTTTATACAGAAAATGGAATTTTATACCACAACAAATACTATGATGTATAATGGGAAAACATAAATTCATATAGTGGAATGGGTTTCCAGTGCTAGTATAGCTGTCTGTGCACAAATACAATCATATGGGGAATTCAAGGTGATTGTGTCCTAAACACCTATTAATCCACCTCTAGAAGTGAGGATGAGAAAAAATCTTACAAAAGACTCATATTAATCATATAATGGTTATGTCATAAGTATTTCACTGATGTATGATCAGGAAATTGCTGATATAACATGTAGTTTCATTGCCGAGTAGTTTCCAATGGGATAGTGAAGCATGATATGATTAAAGTGAGGATTAAACTATATATGTGTAAGTTTAGTGATAGATCATGATATTTTAAAGGATCCATTTCCTCAAATAATTTCAACCCATGGATCCATGTATCTTTTTAGGTTAAAAAACCAAAACTATTGAGAAAACACTTCATTTATTATTTAGGAAATGTTCTCCATATAAATAAGAATATAAAAGATAGATTTATAATAATTCCTATTTTGAAAAAATTGAAAGTAATGAAAAAAAGGCCAATGTAAAGAAACTAAATAAGCACATTCACAATGTAATTCATGAAAAAGAGGTATTAATAATAGGTTATTTTCATTTTATGTATTGAAATAAATATATGAAAGTTTAATCGTATTAAATTTAATTAAATAATAATGATATTTATTCTTAATTATGTATATTTATAATTTTAAATGTTATTTTTAAGTAATACTACTTAGGTATTAAAATAAAATATTCCAATAACATATGTTTAATTAAATGTAGTTCACTATGTATGTATAAAAAAGTTAAAATAATTTAGGTATATTCTTTAAGTGGTTGAGTTAGGGGGATTCCTAAATCAATTGTGAGAATTACACAGCTTCCATATTTCCATGTGAACGAATCCTGTAAAAATATTATTGTGTATAACCAATGAATTTATCCCACATTTCCTTTGGACAGGGGGAGACAATATTCAAGGTTTAAGAAATAATATTTTTTGGGTGTTTTATACCCAAACAATAGTTTAGTGGTACATGAATCATATGGAATACAATAGAAATATAAATGTTATAATTATTCAACGAGTTGTGGAAAGATAAATATTTTTCAAGAAAAACTAAAATTAAAAATCTATGTTATACCTAGTATGTATATATCTAGTTTTGAATATAGGAACCTTTATAAATAAAGGGAGGACACATGTCTTTTGAAAGCAGTTCAACAAGTGATCATGAACTATTTCAAGTGAATTCTAGTCATAAAAAATCATAATTATAATCCTTTATGATATTAAAGAATTTGAATATGAAGTATGATATTATCATGGTCAAAATATATGATATGATTCATGCTGGAATGTTGAAGATTATCATTACCAAATAGTAATTGATCAATATAATGTAGTGTTGAGTAGTTACTATACAGGTATTACCTTATCTACATTACGAAATTTATTATTATGAGGAGGATCGATGATGAAGTATTACATGATTATATTGATCAAAAAATGTATTATGGAAAAATTATTACATTCATATTTTATACATCAAAGTTGTTATTTAAGAAGTATCAATGTGGAAACATGTGGAAACTTCCCAAATATTTTCGGACATGCTTCACAAATAACGATGATATCCCATAACCATATGAAAACTATAATGACAAATTGATATCATATAAGTCACAATATCATAGAAATTATCCATTTCATATGATATTTGTTTAAGATAAAAAATTTATTAGGATATAAAGAAATATGAATTAAGTTAAACACATAGTGAATCTAAAGTAATAATACTTAATATTTCTTAAGATATTACCTAAATAACGAATATAGAAAAGTGGTAGTCAAGTGCTGGATTAAATTTCTATAAAAGGGTGCACCTATATATTATAGATATTGGGATATAGATTTAATTGGTTTTAGTCAATTATTGAGATGCACATATAGTTGCAATAAGAACTAGTTCCATATGCTCATGTGGAATAAGAATGTTCCCGAGACACATACTGCATAGGACGGTTAGAATGATAGTGATGTTTTTAAATTCATTTAGATTGGTGATACTTTATTCATTGTGAATAATAGTTCTGACAAATAATCAGTATATGGAATATTAGATATGATTGAAAAAGATAAATTATAATTCAAAAATGGATTCCATGTATCTACGTTAAAAGAAGTTTGTGATTCTGAATAATGTGGTGCCTATCAATGTGAAATGATAAATGGGAGGTACAAGAGAAGTACCAAAATGGCTTGATTGGTAATACCAATTCAATATTCTAGAATCCATTAAAATATTACTTGTCATAGTTATTTTCAATATCCATTTTATTACGCACTGGGTTTACCGAAAACAAATATTCAATGGCATCTACATGACACAACTAGAAAGGGATGTTAACACCACATAATCATAATAAAGGTTACAAGTTACAGAAATATATTTTATGATTGAACTATACAACATGATTATAAAATTTTAATTTTGAATGAATCATTTTCATGTGTCTACCCAAGGTTACTAAGAGCTCAAATGTTTTGTTTGTGAAATATTTTATGTAGCATATGGAAAACTGATATTTGTCTAACCTTTTGTTAAAACTGGAATAAAAGTTGGTCTATATTTATTGACATAAATTAGTAACCTATGTTCTTGGAAACAATATCTGCTGAGGTGGATTTAATGGTTTCATGGACCTATTCAATCGTACATGTGCTGACATGGTATTGAAAAATACAAGTTGGAACAATTTAGGAGATAACTGTTTCCAATGTCACATTGCATAATCAGTCAAGGTTGACATATCTTGGACATGGGAGGATATTAACATTGTCACTTGAAATACATAATCTTAAGGGATTGATCGATGATGTATTCCATGATATATAAAAAAATGATATTTATAAGATATAATTTATAGTAATAAAATATCAGTTATATCTAGGTGAACAACAAGTGAATCAGTTAGAACCATCTGATTTTACATCATCATGTACTAATGATATATACTTGGTTATTGGAGAAGAATGGATAAATGTAATGGGAGGGAATATACTAGACTCACTTTTTCCATGTGGTCTAATATCACAGTAAGGGCTATGGTGATGAGTGAGACAATCTTATATAATCTAATGGTTGTTGTACCTAAAAACACCAAGTATGTTGCAAATTTTGAGTCTGGTAAAAGAAGTTAAACAAAATGATTAATTCCAATTCTTAGAATAAATCCTAGTAATTAAAGTATTATCACAATGTAAATTATGATATTTTTAATAACGTATATTTCAAGTTATTTTAATTTATAAAATTCAAATACTCCGGGATACCATCTCTTGAAAAGCCTAACATAAAGGGATGAGGATGAATTTAGTAGAATAGCCACAAAATGGAAGAGTGTGGGACTTAGAAACTAATGTTATGAAATATAATAAACATGTTTTTGATCAGTTCTGTGAAAAAAAGGTTGGTTAGAAAGTTGGATCTGTTGTAAGTTGGAGTGTTGTAATATTTTTTTCATTATACCCAACTATGTAGTACTTCTTATTACCATATCATGTGCACTGTTATATATGCAGGATGTATACATACCATTATTGTGTATATATTTCTACGTCAACTATTTAATGGTAATTTCTATATATTAAATGTCATATCAAAAGGTTAGAGAATATCTTAGGCTATAATGATAACCTTGAGATACTATGGAATTAATCTTAAATAAAATTCATATGGTTTAGATACAACATACTGACTGGACATAATAGTTTATTGAATATCAGGTGAGGGATGATCATAAGGATTAATAATTATTCTCATTATGTTCATACATGGTGATCTCTCGTAGTGTGATCCTAAGGAAAACCCCTCTAATAGGAACACCACATGTTTTTGGGTTCATTCGTTGTTCTTATCTGAGGACATGTGTATATGTCTACTGAATTAAGATCATTATCAATTGATTTTATTTAATTTTTTACTTTTATGAAAGGAAAAAACAAAGAGACTAAATTCAATGAATTGTAGTTTTTTTAGGTGAATCATGGGTGGAATTACATTGGTTTAATGATACAGATAGGATTTGTCACATCCTAGTCAAAAAATAGATATATTGGAATTGGTTGATTAGGATGGTAGTAACATCATAAATCCATGGCCATAGTAGTCAAAGGTATGTCTATCTGATTATATTAATAAATAATAAATCAAGAAAAGGATGATGATACATGTGTTCATCTTGCTTTATGAGGTATCATATGACAATAAGATTATATTACACAGTGTGTATTCATAAATTGTTTATTGTTTCTATAAATTTTCATTTTCTCATTAGAGGACTTGATTGGTTTCTAGAATCAACTCTTATTCAATGAATATTTTTCACTAATTTTTAGATAAGGGTGTAGAGGGTCACACACAAAATCATATTTGAGAATCGTCCTTTTTAGATGAATATGAATATATGACATGGTGGGCCTCACCACGTGGTTCTAGTTTTATCCATGTTCTATCGATCACTGATAAATAAATAATTTCATTATTATTCTAGTGGATATAATTAGGTAAATTTATTTGTTACATGTATTTACAAGTGATTGGGAAAATTCAAGGATTAATATTATACGAATGAATATTATTTTCATATTCTAGGTTCATTTATTATTATCAGGAGTTACGAGTTGAGTTAATGACTAAGGATTTTCATGTAATATATTTTATATCTGTTATAGATATATGATAAAAATATAAGTAATATTATGGCAAATTTTGTTGGTCATAATTTATTATTTATATCACTTATTTTTGTAATACACAGGGGAAGGGGAGCCCTAACTAGGTTTTATGAATATCCACTATATAAGTGTAGAGAATCTCATCCCATTGGTAGAATTATAATAGTTGTAATTTATATCATCTATGTCCTCCTGATTCATAGAGGGATAAATATTAATTCCAATTTTAGGATCCAAGATTGTCTTCAAACGTCGATTGAAGAGGATAGTGGGGATCGTCGTTGGGTCGATGTGATTTCAGGTTCTTTAGGCTATCACCCAAAATCTAATGAATGAAATATGTTCACATTAAATAATCATCTGTGGATTATCTAAAGGTGTTTGAAGTCAGATATATTAAGAAATAAATGTTGAAAAATTATGATAGACATTCGTACATCAAATTTGAATGAGGTATTCATTTTGTTATTGTTCTCTGATTAAAAAACATGATATCATTAGACCATAATAGTTCTAAATCCCTAGATATGACATAGTTTCATCACTCAAGTGATTTAAAATTTTAATTTTTTTCCCACTGTCTTCCAATACTTTCCTAGGTACCTTCAAATGTTTTTGGTTGGTTATACATATCAGGTATGGTAGCTTAATATGTTTTCTAGAGTACATATAATTATATAATGTTTTGTAATTCTTAATAAATGACTTAACCCATGGGGTTTGTTCTTATTAAAATATAATGTTGAATGATAATCCTTTGAAACAGTGGAATTAGGTGCATTATTCCTATAGGGAATGAAATTCACCATAATATTTTGTAAATTGTAAATTAAAATAATTTTAATTATTTTATAATTAATTAATTAAGATTAATTTAATTTTTTAAATAATGGAAATTACATAAATTTAGATTTTTTAAATGCTTGTGTTCTTATAGGATATATAGTCTATAGGTGTGATAGTTGGGTATCTAATTTATGATATATGTAGTTGATCCTAGGACTTTGTTATGCCCAATGTGTGATTCTATGATTTAATATATCTTGTAAGTTAGGTTATTTCATATTCATCCCAAACCATTTTGGAGAGAGTGGTTGAAACCTAGTTGACCCTGGAAGGGTGTTTTCCCCAGGATCTCGATGGTGAGGATAGATGGCTAACTACAATATTTAGAAATGATTTCTTATCTTGGTAATATTATCTTATGTTATACACTATGGTAAGATTTTCCCATATATTTTCTTAGAGGATTGTAATGGATTATTGTTATTTCACACACAAGAATCTATAGATATATTATCAAAAGAATTTCTATAGGTATGATTTTTATTGGAAGTGGTGGATTGAGATACCCTACTCGATGTATGGGTTTTAATGTCTTGATCTATAATACCTAATGGATGATAAAAATCATAAAATATGTGATGCGACTTGTAAACTACTCAGTTACTATATAGTGATGTGATATGTTGTGATGAGATGATTTAATAGATGATATTCAGGATGTGATACTTTAGCCCAGTTGTTATTAAAATTGATTAATTTTATCAAGGGATGGCTTAGGATATGTGATGGTGGATAAGAGTGAAAAAACAGTTGGTTAGTGGTAGAAGGTTACACTTGTTGTTTCATTACAACAACATATTATCTCTTTTACGAAATATGTATTGATAGATAATCATAGGGTGGCTTTGAACTTAGTATACATGTTTTTGTGATGAGTTAGTTTCATTGTTTTTCACTGAACTTTATTATACATTATTTATTTTATTAATTATTGGATTATGGGAGGATCTTAATGAGTATACTGTTTTTCTAACCACATGTACATATATTCAGTATTTTAGGTCAATAAGAGTGTTTTTGAGGTAGGGATAGTTATTACTAGCTTTTGGTTTTGTGGGATCTATTTGGGATTTATCGAAACCTCCATGTTTACCTTAATTTGGATATTTTTAGTTTTCCTTTATAGTTGAATACGATTTGAATGACATTACATGTATGCAATTGGGATTGGGATTTATTTTATCAATATATGAGTAATATTTGATATTGTTTATTTCTTATATCCATCTTCCATATGTTTTTTCAAAGGGTAATGAAACCTATATGGGTGTTTATAATACCCTTAGTAAATTTCATAAACCCATGGACTATTTGAGGTGATGTTTTTGCATTCACAATATTCTATCTATCTATATCGACCTAGGATGGGTACTCATTATAGGGATGGTGTAATGAAATAATGGAATCAATCGTTGTGGTTGAGTGATAGGATACAGATTGGTGTTAAGAATAGGTGTGGAATATAGGTTGGTAGTGAAATAGTGTCAGATGTGTTTAGTATGAAATATAGAAATGGGATACTGGCTAAGAAATAGGTATTTAGGACCAATGTGATCTGAGGCTTAGACCTTATATGTTTTCTAAGACTACTAAATGAAGTAACAGTTGATTTAGGATAGAGATCAAGGAAATGATCAAGCATTATTCTTCTTTTTTCTTCTATTTAAAAAGGGGAGACCTTAAGAATATGTTTAAACATAAATAAAAATTATTTAATTTATTAAATAATGTAAAATATTACATATTCTAGTTTTAAGAGATCTATTTTTTATTTTGTATCTATAAATCTAGTTTGAAACCCTCATTAGGTTTTGGATGAAAATGTTTTGAAGGATATGTTATTAGATCATTATAGAGTATTTGTCAGTAACAAAGTCACTTAGAGGAGGACACTATGAGAGTTTTAGTGGCAGAGTCTTCAAAAGTAGGAGGGTCCATTTTTAACTCAATAATAGTGTACTATTTTGTGAAGCACAATATATAATTCAGTTCGATTTATGGTTAGAAGGAGAAGTGGGTAACGTAAGATGTGAAAATATAGTGTGGAGTAATAATGAACTGGTGGATCATGATTCACAGGGATATCAAGAAGTTGTTGGTTTTGTGGGATAATTTCAGAGACATTTTTGAATAAAGTTTCTTCTTTGACTACGAATGTGGATAGAAAACATGTTATACTTACCCTTAGATAATGGGAGTTCCAACATTCAAGAATTTGGAATCCATTTCATTATCCTTCTTTGACATTATTTAGATATATTTAAACAAGAGGATGCCACCATGATGAATGTATTGAAGGATTTTCATCTAGATATCATGTGCCATGTCACCTCATTTATTTTTTCGACATATCATGAGTTGCTAAAAGTAGAAGTGGTTGTTTAGAAGACACATGGAAAAACTACATCCTTATGATAATATAGACATTATGATTATCTTTGAACCAAGGTTTGTTTCTATGATTTCCAATTTCTCACGCATAATGGATTTTATACTAACAAGGGTTGGTCCTAATGCTCATCATCTCATTTCTCCAGAGGTAGTCACTCTCAAGACCCTTCCAAGGGATAGAAAAAAAGTTTTTTACTTATGAGTCTGAGGTCATCAGTAGTGAGAGTACTCAAACATTCCAAATAGGTATCATGTACTAGGTTTTCTGATTCAGGTTCCTAGATTAATGAAGTTGCAACTGAGAAAACATTAATCGGATGATCCAAGATAGAAACAAAAGAGAAGGTATGTGGTATATATATGAAACCCTCTTGATTTTCCTCATCCAAAAATATTATAACATGGCCATAGAGGTCATTTTTATCAGTTTTGGAGAGGCCATGGAAAAAATTCATATTTAGGTACATACTCTAGAATTTCTCGTAGGAGACGAGCGAGACAATGTTCTATATACCAATTGATTATTTTATAATTTGGTTTATTCCATGTTTGATTAAATAAATACACTCTACATCATATAACACACCCTATTCCATGATTTAAGGCTTCATGTGGAGATACATCCAATTCAATTGGCATTAACTATTCTATGCTTTAAGGATATTTTGGTACTACCATTTTCTATGGGATATCTGGTTTGGGATCAAGATATGACTTGGAATTTCTTTTATCTTTATGTTTCCATATTGTATGTCCTCTTTTAATTTCAAAAGGGTATTATTATAGCTTGATGATGTATTGTAGTGAGTTTTTTTTCATCCAAGTTAGTCACCATGGTGTGCATATGTTCTTTCTTTTCAAAAAGTATAATGGTTGTTATCAACATTATATCAATTATTGTCACATGATCCCAGAAAAAGTTAAGAACCACTAACCTAAATTTTCAATTGATGATATATTTTATTAGTTTTAGGGGTATTTGGTTCTTGAAGATAGATTTTTTTTCTATCATCATGTGTGGGTTAAGGATGACGATATTCTTAATACAACTTTCTAATGGAATCATGGTAATTATTAGTTCATTATGATGTTATTCCGTTTTTTAAACACATAAACTATGTTCATGTGTTCTATGGACACTATATTCAATGATGTTTTGAATCATTTATTGGTAGTTTTCATTGATGACATCCTTATATACTCCAAATCTGAGGAGGATCATTCAATGCATCTTCATACCATTTTGAGAGGTCATCACAATCAGTAGTAATTTGGGAAGCGATCGAAGATTGATTTTTTGATAATTAATATTTTTTTTCTATAATTTAATGTCTCAATTCAGATTATTTTTGAACCATTTGAATATTTAGGTAGTCCTTTCTTGGTTATCCTCTAGGATAGTGGCATAAATTCTATGTTGACATTGTTTTTAAGCTATTATATGAGTTCTGTAGCTAGTTTATCTTGGGTTGTGGGTCTTCTAATATCCTTGAATATAAAATATCATGTTTTTTTTTCTATTGACCAATTTTAGTTATCTTTTGATTACCTAAATTAGAAAATGAAATTTTTTGCAGTTCATCATCTTCTAAAAGACGTAGTTTAGTTTGAGGTTTTTTTGACACATCGAATATTTCTTTGGGATGTTTTTTATGTACCACAGATCAGTTGTTTCTTATGGATCTTCATACTTATATTCCCATTAGCTTAAATATTCCTCCCATGATCTCGAGTTGGAACCAATCATTTTGTATTTGATTTTTTGGTGACATTACCTCATTGGTGAGTGTTTTCTGCTTTTAAAAAAATAATATGAGCATGTGATATATCTTCTACGAGTTTAACATGAACTTGAAATAGTGATAGTGGATTAAATTCTTATAGTATTATGACTTTGTGATTCCATATACACTATGTATGGTAATTTTATAGATGTTTCACTAAGAAAGATTTTATATAGAGATATCATATGTGAATCTAGATATTCCTAGACATTTATGGACAAAATCCAAGTGATGCTTCTTGATCTTAGAGAGGATGAATGTAGAGGATGAGTTTGTCAGAATAAAATTCAATAATATTTTATCTAATAGGTACATCAGTCCCAGCTATGTGATTTTAATGTGGATGTATGGAGAGATAGATTTTTCTATGTTGATTTCCATAATGGTTGGTCTGATGATGAACAACACTAGGTGTTGTACTACGAAATTATTTTTGTCCCTTGAGTGATGGGTGAAATTATTTTATGTGAATTCCAAATATCACCCTTAGTAACACATATTAGAATGAAAATGATGTATTGATTTCCAGGAGGGTTGTTTGTGTGGTTTAGGTTTAAGTGTTTCATTGGAGATTTTGTGTCTCATTGTTTGGTCTTCCAGAAGGTAAAGGTCAAGCACCATGTTAATTATTATTTTTTTAGATGCAAGATGTTCTTCAGTGGAAGTGTGTGGACATAATAATGGACTTAATTATGTGTTTAAATCAATATCAGTGAGTTTCATGTACTATATCCAATATATTGGATCATTTAATGAACTTATCCCACTTCATAGTGATGAGGGAGTCGTGTTCTGCGTAGGTTTGTTTGAGGAATTATCCGGAGGAGGTGATGTGACTCCATGGAGTTATAAATATTTCTATAACACGAATGATCCTAATCATACCCCTAGGATTAAGATTGGTCTCCATTAATATTCTGGTTCTCAGTTATTCCTTGGAACTTATTTTCATCCATAGATGGATGGTCTAACAGATAGGACCATCCAGACTCTTGAAGACATGAAACATCCTTATGTCCAATATTTTTTAAACTCATGGACAAGGTAGTATAATATTGTTGAGTTGTATTATAAAAATTGTTTTCAATCAACCATTGGTATGGTTATATTTGAATATTTTTATTTCCAAACTTTTTATTCTCTATTATAATAGATTGGGGTTAGAGATTTAGAAATTCTCAGTGTAGATCTTGTACAAACAATGACAGAGATAGTCTAGGTGATTCATGATAGGATAAAAGAAGAACAAGATCATCCAATATCCTATGTAGATCATAAGAGGAAAACTCTAGAGTTCAATGTTGGATGTTATGTGTTCTTGAAAGAAAATTCTCATCAGGAGTAGGAAATTTTTGGTCATGGTAATAATTATTCTCAATGGTTTTTCGAACCATTTTATTTTTTGACTCTAATTGGAGTAATGACATATCATACAACACTTCCCCCATAAATAATCTAGATTAATGATATCTTTCATGAATTGTGTCTTCATGTCTATCTTCTGGATTACTCAAATATCATAGATATGGATGAGATCGATGTTTAATATTACGCAATCCGTGAGGAGCAATCTATAGAGATATAAGGACTATAGGAAAAGGGGTTGTGCAGCCATGATATTCCATTGGATCATGAATTATGTAGGAACTATATCATGGATAGATAAACTATGAATTTGATTCATTGATACACACTTAGTTCCATGAACTATTTTTTGTTTATCTCTTCTATTATAACATTATGTATTTTTTTGATGTTGTTATTTTCTAGGATACAATATTGTTTTCTCCATTTTTCCATTATAGTGTGCTTACTCTCATTTGAGAGTTATATACCCTAGAGAGTTTTTATGATATTATTATTGTACTTGTCTTTTTGTTCACTTACTTCTTCTAAGTGGGTTTTTTAGGATCCTATGATATATTGATTATTTATAGGTATCTCATGGGAGGTTTTTTTAGATAACCCATTTTCTTTCTTTCTCTCTTGATTATGTTTTAAATTATTGATGTTGACCCTAGTTCTAGATATTTTTAATTTAGGGGACCGGGCCTTAGTGCCCCTTCTCTTTGTGTGTTATGGGTTTTATTGGAACGTGTGTGAGGATCCATGTAATTTTAGGTTAAATTGTGAAATGGGGTGGGGGTTTCTACTACCTTTTATGAAATTATGTGTTGTGGGTCATTGATTTTCATAGCATGCATGGGTTATATATCACAGAGGTCTATGCTATCACATATGTGATTTTTGTATGATTTTTTAGTCTACTATATTTTTTGGAGGAGGTTACACAGTAATGGTTGGATGTGGAATAGACCATTCCCGAGTGATAATTATTGTTGAATAGATTGTGAAGGCCGTATCATATTAATTTTGTTTATTGTTATTCCAAATTAAGGTGACTACACCTTGGTTTTAAGGTTGTTTCATATTCCAGCCCTCAGGTTATTATGATCTGCACTGTAGATATATCCATGTATCTCATACATATGAATAGATTGAGGGGTTTCGGTGTGATCTCCATACAATTTTCCATTTATCATCATGTTTTCAGTTGATTGAGGTGTAGACCAAAAAGATGAATTAATTTCTTCTAAATTTCGTAATTTTTATAAATACTCTTGATGCCATCAAACCAATTTTATCTAACAAATTCCACTCAGTCCCGAGGCACCCAATAGTTTTTTGCAAAGGTCTCTAATGGTCCTTTTGATTAGTATCATTCTCCAGCTTATATAGATCAATTGGTTGTAATTCTAGGTATATTATACCTCTTTCCCTAGTGATTTAATCTTTGTTTGATCACATTCCCCATCTATTATTCCTTCCATGTCATGGATTATGATCTCTATCATTCTAATGGAGTTGTATTTATCAATTTAAGGATTGTTTGTGGAATGAAATACTTGGGATGTCTTCAGTTCCTCGTTGTAGAGGTGATCAAAGATTTGAGTTGGTATTCTATTTTGGTTTCAAGAACATCAGAGGTTTAAAGTTGGGGATTCATTACTTATTTTTTTTAAATTGTAATTTTTTAGTTATTTATCTATTTTAATGGTGGTGGAATAAACCTAAAAAATACTATAAACAATTAAATAATGGTATTAGTTTACGTTTAGTGGTTACCATATTGTTTCTTACCACAATGATGATGGTTTACCTCTTATATTTAAGTATTGTCTGATCTCTATACAATTATTTTCATAACTTGTCGTAATTATTAGTTTATCATATTTAATTAATTAAATTAGATTAATATCAAAAATCCATTCATATATTCTTGGATGGATATATAATTAAATAAGAGACATGTCTGATAAATATGGTGTTTCTTATAATTTTATTATAATTAATTTGTATTATAATACATGTTAATTTGAATATAATATTACATGTGTTAATGGAATTTGATATGAAAAATAATCTATAATTATTAATGATGAGGAAAAAATTATTTGCATGTTAAATGATATTTGTTCATCCCTAGGTTTTTTGTGACTGGGATCTTATACATGAGAAAATAATTAAATAACTAGATATTTTTATTAGATTATGCCTTGGGTTAAGTATAGTTGTATCATTTCAATATTTAATTTGTTGATTCAAGATGGAATAAGAACAAATTCTTTGAAAGGGATAAGTTTTTAGGCGCAAATGTGCATGTTTTATTATAAAGTTTGAATTCCTTTTGTTTGAGGCTCAGATACTGTCTTTGCATGTGAAGGATGGATGCCATATTTTTAGTGTTATGTTTCCATTTTTTTATGTTTTTTTCCTGATTTAATTTGTGTGATTTGGATGTGATCCATTCCCAGTGATGTGATGAGACCATGTGATGGCTTGTGAGAAATGGGTTGGGAGACTTGAGTTTGTGGAATTAGTTTTTACATTTAATAGTGAGATGTATGGTGATATGGAAGAGGGTTTCAGGGTTGAAACATTAGATGATGTAAAGTGTTAATGATGGTCTTTCATGTATATGTGTTGAATATTTTGTTGTTTTCTATGAATGAATCTTTTTATTGGTTGGTTAGAAAGTTTCTACTATATCAATATCCCTTTCCTTGATGCTTGAGGTAGATGGATGTTTTTGGTTATGAATCTATTTTATGGTCGATTAGGATGTTTCCAAGAGTACCTAGAATTAAACAATTTTTAATAATTCTTAATAAATTGATTTACACATGGTGTTAGTTATTTTTAGAATACAACGTTTGATGATAATCTTGAGAAATAAGGGACTCGTTTCGCCTATTCGAAGAGGTTATGAACATCTTCATAAAAGATAATGAATGAAAAATTATAATAATGTAGTTTTAAATAATTTTAATTAACAAAAATTGAATTATTTAACCTAAAATGAACTATTTAATAAAATTAAAGTAATTTAGGATAGTTCATTTAAATTATTTAGTCCTTATAATATATCTAGTCCTTAACAGTGACAATCATGATTCCATGTGATGATGTAAACAGTTGATCCTAGGTTTATTTTATATCCATATTGTGGTTGTGAGATATATTATATCATGTATATTTTGTGATTTCATATATTACACTACCCATTTAATTTATAGAAATTGAAACATATTGGACTCTATGAGGGTGTTTCCCCCCAACATCTTAGTGGTGTGGATGGATTGTTGACAACCCCTTGAATCCCTGATATACTCTCTTGGTAGACTTCTGCATTGGTTTTCGTGGTGGATAGTTTTTAGCATATATGTGTATCGGTTTTTAATGTATTATGGTTTTCTCACATTCATGTATATATGGATATAGTTACCAAAGGATTATTATAGGTATGAAATATATATACTAAGATGCCTTTAGGTACCTTACTCAATGTATGGGTTGTAATGGCTTGAGATATATTTCCTGAAATATGGTAAACCTCATATTTGTTGTGGTGGATCCTAGAAAATACTTGGTTACTATATGGATATGTGATATAAGATTATAGGATGATGTTATGCACGGGATTCATGATGTGACACTTTAGCTAAGGTTTCATTAGTTTCAGTTAATTTTGGAAAGAGATGGATCAGGGTGTAGAACGTTGGGGAAGAGAGGAAAACCAGTGGAAATGTTTTAGTGGGGAACCCTGGTAGTTTCATTACTATAGTATGTGACATATTTCAGTCAATACATGGTAGGAGATATCTATCGTAACACTGAGAACATAGTATACCTATTTAGATTTTGAGTTAGTTTGACTGTAGTTTAATGGGATTTAGTATGGTTACACTATATTTTTCCTGAGAGTCTCTTGGTAGGATCTTAATGAGTATACAGTTATGCTCACACCTTTGTATATATAAACAAATATTTTCATTTCAACAAATATATGTTGTAGTTTGGGATAGATAATACTAGATTTTGGTTTTTTGGGATTAATTTGGGATTGAGGGTTTCAACCATGTTTACCTTATTTTTTGTATTTTTAGTTTTACTTTTTAGTGGGGTTCATTTTTTATGACATTAAATATATGAACATGGTATTTATTTTATCTATAATTGAGTAGTTTTTTATTATTTTGTATGCCTTATATCTCTCTTCTTTAGGTTTCTCTTATTTATTAATTACTCAAATATGAATGCTTATTTTACCCTTAATGATTTTCAAAAACCCATGTTCAATTGAAGGTTGGATTTGGGTAGTCATCACCTCCCTTCTGACATTGTCGGCCCTATAGGGGTACAATTTGTAGGGATGATATCATGACAACAACGCTTCTATAGGCACGATGGAGAAAGGTTCACACCATTTAGGGCCATAATTCTTGGACTGATGTAACATCCTAGGTAAATGAAGTATAACAGATTTTCATATTTACTAATATTTTTGAATTAAATTTTATTTTACTTTAAAATGGTTGTTATGTTCGATAGCGTACCCGATACGCAACAACGAGTTTCTTTGAAATCTTACATTGCACACAAATAATATAATATTATTAGTTTAAATGTAAGTTAAATCCTAGACTTTGTATTTGTGGGAATGAAAAAAACTAAATACAATATGATTATACATGTTTTCTAGATGTATTTTCTTTTATCCAAAAAAAGTTAGAGGCTTAAAATGTGAATGAATCTAATTTTAAGCATTATTTACATTAAAAGGTCGATTTACCACCTTTTAATGGTGAACCCTCTTTCAATCAAGTTTTTGTCAATTTAATACATCCTATTTTCCCAAATAAAATCCTTCTTTATAATGGGGACATGAAAATTTACTTTGTGAAATTTTTTGATATTTTTCCGATAATGTTCATTTTTTAATGAATAGTGAAACATATTGTATTTTAATTCAAAACTGCATTTTAATATAATTTATTTATATAGTTAAGTTATCTTCTTAATTGGTTTTAAAGTGTAATTATAATATATTTTTACCATTTAATCAAATTTTGGTCATTGTAATTAATTTCACTTTTAAATTGGTCATAAACTGGTGTCAATCTTTTGATAGTAATTGTTTCTTAAAAACATGTTATTTGTTTAAACAACAAGAATTAATTTTAAATTAATTAATGAAACTTCTATGTTTATAATTTGTTAAAATAGATATAATTTTTGAATTCAGAATATAAAATATATCTTAGGCTTCATTTTTGGTATTTTTCTGAAAAACTTCAATTTTTTTTGAATAGTGAAACCACTGAGTAGAAGTTAAAAACCCGACTTTTTCATTTAAATCAAATTTTACCACATCTGTGAGTTGAATTTCCAAAATACTACATACATGGTTGGTATTAGTATGTAAAATGTGTTTCAATAAGATGAAAATAATTTTTGGTGAATAGTAACTTTTGACATTTATTTACCATGGTTATTGGTAAATATGGTAATTCAAGGTAAAATGAATATTATAATAATTCCAAATTAACTTAACACTTTTCCTAACCTTATTGGATTCGTAATTTCCGACCATGGGTATACTTGGGTTGATTTTGGGACCCCAAGGAGCCACTTATGAATGATAATGACACTTTAGATTAATTAACTCAATGTAAAGACAAAAATGACATAAAACAAAATATTTGAGTAAATTATTTTTTATATGGTGTCATATAAGTAATATTTTTGACTATAAATATTAATTGGAAATATAAAAAGATTTCATACATCATGGTAATTATTTTATAATTTTTAGACATCGAATAAATTAAATTATTTATGACATAATAATGATGCAGTGTTACCCTCATTAATAAATTATTTAGGAATAAGGCACTTCAATAATTCAATTTGGTTCAACCAAAATGAGGTTACCCAAATTAAAGACAACGATTTCTCTTAACTTCTTTTATTTTATTTTATTTCTCCAACCCCTAAAATCTATTTATTACTTTCTTTTATTACAGAAACATTATCCTCAATATATTAGGGTGTTGTTATGAGAATTATTTGAACTACACTTACACACACCTCCATATAATGGGTCGAGAACATACTGATTCTGTGGATAGATAACTAACGCCTTACGAAATGATGATTGTTAGATTATCTCTTACCGCCTCTCATGGTGGCCATTATGAGGGAACTGTATTTATATATGATATAATTTTTTTTATTTTTTTTATGCTTCAATATTTTCTTTTTATATCATAACTTAATGCTTTCCATAATGGGTAAACATGATAATTTCATTTGAGGAAGTGCGGACTATCGCCCCCTCAAACTGATATGACTCGTTAATGCCATACGTGGGAAGTATAAAGGATATAGTTAATGGTATTATATATAATATTATAATATAATTATAATATACCTATGTATCATTCTGTTTCAATTTCATTAAAATAATAAATAGAAATGGAAGTAGCGTTCATGCGTACGTACGTCTTACCGTCTCCATGAACGGTGCATTTCATTTCTTACCTCCAAATGATATGTACTGTTTTGAATATATATATACTGGATATATATGATCTATATAATATATAAAAAATGAATATCATGCTAGATATAAGAGACTATTGACCACATGGACAACTTGTAAATATAAGGTGTTCATTTTTGACTCAAGTACCAAATATCGACAAAATGAAAGTTATTAACTTAAATGATTACATAATGTTTAAAACATGGTAATAATTGATATAAAAGGAATAATAAACTGGAAAAACGCTCTTATGAAAGTAGATTTTAACATTAGTTTATTATTTAGCAGATTAAAGAACTATCTAGTCAAGTCGGAGACGAGGTAAGGAACATCATCTCAATCTCATTTTATTGAGGCCTATTTTGTTTTAATACACGACTTTCCTTTATATGCAGTATAAACACCCTTGAATATTCAAAGGGAATCTTTTTTCTATGAATTATTTTACCAAACGAAAAAATGGAATGTTTCTTTTAACGTAAGTGGTGACAACGACCTTTCCGCCGCCGTGAGTATTATTTGTGCTTTGGCATCCTTAACTAGAAATAATGTTTTTTTTTCAAGGAAAATAAATACCATATACCCTTTTATGTATTTTGGTATTGAAATGGTTTTCATAATGGATCTGTTATGTCAATATATTTATTTTATATATTGTGATTGAAATCTGTAAATGTTTTTTTCCTTTATATTTGTTTTATGTGTCTTTAATTCATAATGGTACGTGAACATTTGAAGGTTGGTTAAGTGATAAAAAACTTATGGGTGGTGCCATGATAAACTAGGGTGGGTAGTTACATTATAACCTCCAATGCATTGGTAATGGAAGTCGGCCATATGGCTATTCCATTTAGTGATATGTGTGGAAGTCGACCATATGGTTATTCCATTTAAGTATGATCATGTCTCAAGTTACCTTTATATGTTATGTGTTCTTTATATGAGTTTTATGGTAATATTTTGGTTACAAAATGGTATGTAAGGATATTTTATTCAGTGAAGAGTATTTACTACTTCATAAAGGTGAAAATTATTACTTATGATAAATTATTCATGGTTTACATGTTGTTTTGAAAAACTACCAGTTTTCTTCATTGTGTATCCCTTACTATGATTTTTATGCTCATCCCATGTTTTTGAATTGTTTTTCACAGGACGTAATGTGGAATAGGGTCAAGGATGGGATTAAGGAATAGTCATGCAATCTTAAACATGAAATTAAACATGACCCTTTTTTTCAAGAGTTCTTATTTGTTTAAAAAATGGAAATTGAGTAGAAGTGTCTACTTTGTATTTTTTTGAAATGAAATGTAATTGTTATAGACTAATTCTCTAACACTCTAAACCTAAAAAGATCCTTAATGTTAATTATTCATTTAATTCATGATTATGAAATGTTTTATGTCTGGGTCCTTATATTTAGTATTAGAGGTCGGTTTAGTCATCTTTAGGAGTTAGGGTATTGTTAAATAAATGTCCATAAATTAGTTTATGGTAATGTTGAAATGATATAGCATTTACATATTACCATGTTACATCGCCTAAGATATTTATGCGATCAGAATGGTTTTCCGTATAGGAAACAAGGAAGCTATGTTGGGACGACATTAGAAGGAAGACAACCTTCAAAATCAGTAACCTGAAATGGTTGGAATCAGAACTGAGTAGTTTGTTACAAAGATGGAATAGTTAACTCCTGTTATAAATGGTGGTGGTATCCATGCACAAGATCAGCCAAATAAATTGTAGAGGAACATGTAAGTAGTTATGCATTTCATGAGGCAACAACCCCCATCATTTAGAGTATCATCTGACCATATGCTAGATGAAGGGTGGATTAAATAACTGGAGAAGAGTTTCGATGTTATAGGGTGTTCAGAACATCAAAAGGTTAGTCTTGCTATTTACCATTTTGAAGGTGAAGCTTATCAATGGTGGTCAATGGTGAAAAATATCATTGATAGTGAGGAGATTTATACTCTTGATTGGGATTAATTAAAATGTATGTTTCTTGAGAAATATTTTCCTAAGGTGGTTTGTATTAGGATAAAAAAACAATTCCTAGAATTGAGGCAATAGGATGTCTCAGTGGCTGCTTATGAATAAAAGTTCACTCGACTAGAAAGGTATGCACCAAATTTCATTCGAGATCTTGATAGTAAGATAAATCGACTTTACACAGGACTAAAGACATGATATCAAAGTTCATTAGCCTCTCGTGAGTTGAAAAGTTATTAGAAACTTGTTCATTTTGCGGAGAAGGTGGAGTTCAATTTTTTCTGAGAGGTCCAGTTGGTAGGAAAAGGGAAAGAATTCGTCAAAGAAGCCTGAAGGTAAGAAAATAAAATATCCAACTTGTGATAATTGTGGTAAAAAGAATCCTGGAGATTTTTTATCAAAGTTTTTAAAGTGATTTCGGTGTGGTAATTCTGGTCATATTGCTCGTAACTATAATGATGATTATCAAGCAGGCAATGAAAAGCCATCAGTAAGATGTTTTCAGTGTAATTAAATGGGACATTATGTAAATGAGTGTCCCAATAAGAACTCAACTGAGGAAAAGAAGCCATACTACTAGCATAAAGGGGTGGTTAAATCCTTTTCAACTACTTCAGCAGATGTTGGGCCATCAAACGAAGTAGTATCAGGTACACTGTTTGTTTGTTCAGATTATGCCAATGTGTTGTTTGATTCAGGGTCTACACACTCTTTCATATCTGAGATGTTTTATAATAAATTGGGAATTCCATTTCAAGATATTAATATGAATCTTATGGTAAAAACACTTGGAGGAAATGTTGAGATAAAAAGTAAACATAAGAACCTTCATTTCCTTGTGTGCCGGAAGAATATACCTGCAAACCTCATTGTTTTTCCTCTAGTAGAGTTTGATGTTATTTTGGGCATGTATTTGTTGTTTGTTTATCATGATAAGATTGACTTCAGAGCTAAAGAGGTTTCCTTTCAGAAATATTTATAGTTTGTGTACAAGAATGAACCCTTGATTTTGATAACATATCAGGAAGCTGAGAAACGAGTAAAAGATGGAAATGAATGTTACCTTGCTCATATTGTTGAAAATAAAGAAAGTGTTGAGAATAATGATGTTCCCGTGGTAATTGAGTACCTTGATGTTTTTCCTGATGAGTTTCCTGGTATTATACCCGATCGGGACGTTGAATATATTGTCAACTTAGTTCATCATGCTAAGACAATTTCAAAACCCCCTTATCGAATGGCTCAAATTGAACTTTTAGATTTAAAGAAGAAATTACATGATTTATTAGATTAAGGATTCATCCGACCTAGAACATCATCATGGGGTGCTCCTATCTTTTTTTGTTAAAAAGAATGATTGTACAATGATACTTTTCATTGATTATAGAGCATTGAATAACATCTCTATTAAGAACAAGTATCATTTCCCTCATATTGATGATTTGTTTGATCATCTCGAGGGAGCGTAGTATTTTTCAAATATTGACTTGAGATCAGGGTACCATAAGTTGAAAGTAAAGGAATAAGTCATTCCAAAGACCGTGTTTTGTACTAGATATGGCCATTATTAATTTTTAGTTATGCCTTTTGGGTTAACCAATGCCCCTACTTTATTCATGGATCTTATGAATTGAATTTTCTATGAGTTCTTGTATAATTTTTTGGTTGTGTTCATTGAAAATAGTTTGGCTCATTATAAAAGTAAAGAGGAGCATGAAAGTCATTTAAGATTCATCTTTCAAACATTAAACGAAAAGAAAATTTATGGGAAATTTATAAAGTGAGAGTTTGGGTTACAAAAAATTTCATTCCTTGGTCACATTGTTTCAAAAAATGGTATAACAGTTGATCCTTCTAAAACAAAAGTAGTTGAAGAATAGCCAAGACCCACAAATATAACCGAGATCCGTAATTTTCTTGGATTGACAGGTTATTACCGGAGGGTTATTTGAACTTTTTCATGGTTATCTAGTCCATTGACGAAGTTAACACGAAAAAGTGTTATGATAATTTGGACAAAATAATGTGATGATTTTTTTCAGGAATTGAAAAAAATATTGGAGAATACTCTAGTTTTGGCACTGCATTCTAGAATTGGTGAGTTTGTTATTTATAGTGATTCTTTGTTGAATGGGATTGGATGTGTCTTTAGGTAGAATGATCAGGTAATTCCTTATGCTTCAAATCAGTTGAAACCACATTAGTTAAATTACCCGACACATGATTTGGAATTAGCTTCTGTTTTTTTTTGCTTTAAAAATTTGGAGGTATCATTTGTATGGAGTAAAATGTGAAATATATACTGACCACAAAAATTTAAAGTATATATTCTCTCAGAAAAAATTGAACATGAGACATAAGAGATTAGTGGAATTAATCAAAGATTATGATTTCATGATCCATTACCATCTGGGAAAAGAAAATAAAGTGGTTGATGCATTGAGTCGAAAAATTAATGTCTCATTAACCATTATACGTTTAGAATGAGATCCTTTGGTTTTTTATTTGATGAAATTTGGCATAGAAGTTGTTGGTGCAGGAAATTATTATATTTTGTTTGTGGTGTTAGTGAATTCATCTCTATCAGATAGAATAAAGCAAGCACGGAAATAAGACATTGAGTTGCAGAAAAAGGTAGAGTTGGTTCAGAAGTGTAAGTTTCCTGATTTTAATGTTGATAATGATTGTGTTTTGAGGTTTGGGAAGAGGTTATCTGTGCCTTGTGATTCATAGTTGAAAAATGAGTTGTCATGTGAAGCTCATAGTTTTTTGTTATCAGTTCATCCTGGTATTACTAATATGTACAGAGATCTTTAGGAGTATTACTGGTGGGATTGAATGAAAAGAGATATTACTGATTTTACTGTGAAGTGTTTGACTTGTCAGCAGGTTAAAGCAGAGTGGTAGTTACCGAAAGGGATTCTTCAGCATTTACCAGTTCTAGAGTAGAAATTGGATAATATATCCATGTAATTTGTTGTGGGATTACCAAAGTAATATCGAGGTAATAGTGCAATCCACTTTATATTTGATCGGTTGACTAAATCTTCTCATTTTCTTTCTATTCGAGATACATTGTCTCTAGATAAACTTGCTCAATTTTATGTTAAATAGATAGTCAAGTTTCATGGAGTTCCCCTCTCCATTATATTTGATCATGATCATAGGTTTACTTCTAACTTTTGGAAATTCCTTTAGAAGTCGTTCGGTACTAAATTAAATTTTAGTACAGCTTTTCATCCTTCAATCATATGGGAAGTCAGAACGAACAATTCAGACCTTAGAGGATATTCCACGTTCTTCTTCACTAGATTAGTAGGGAAGTTGGGACCAACATATTTCATGGGTTTATTTTTTTTGTAATAACAGTTTCAATTCCAGTATATAGATGGATTCATTTGAGGCATTATATGGAGGAATTGTCAAACTCCAGCATTTTGGGATGAAGTTGGTGAAAAGAAGCTAATGGGACAAGAATTGGTAGAAGAGATGGAAGAGAAAGTTCAGTTGATTCAGAAGCACATGATAATATCTTAGAGCAGAAAGAAAAGTTATGAGGATAACTGGAGTAAGGATATTTCTTTTGAGGTAGGTGATAATGTCTTTCTCAAAGCTTCTCAATTGAATATTCTGATGCCTTTTGGTAAGAAGGGAAAGTTGGGTCCAAGGTTCATTAGACCTTATGAAATCCTGGAGAATGTTGGATCAGTTGAGTACAGTGTGGATTTACCTCCACGTTTATCCTAGGTACACAATGTTATTCATGTTTCGATTTTGAGAAATTAGATACCAGATCCATATCATGTTTTGAGTCTAGAGGTAGTTTAGTTGGAAGAGAATATCTATTATGAACAACAACCAGTCCAGATTCTTGACTGAAGAGAGAATTGTTTTCAGAATAAGGTAATTCACCAGTTAAAGGTTTTTTGTAAAAACCATATGGTTTAAGATACAATGTGGGAATCTGAAAATGCAATGAGGGATAAATACCCCCACTTATTTTGATAAGTGAATAAAAATTATGAGGATGTAATTTTCAAAAGGGGGTAAGGATGTAACATACCAGGTTAATGAAGAATAATATATTTCTATCTTTATTAATATTTGTGAGTTAAATTTTAATTTTAATTTAAAAGGGTTTCTTTGTTCGATAGCGTACCCAATACAGAATAACAATTTTCTTTGAAATCTAACAATGCACACTATTAATATAATGATATTATTTTAAAATAGAAGTTAACTCCTAGCCGTTGTATTGGTGATAATGAACAAAACTAACTAAAAATTATTAAACATGTTTGTCAGATGTATTTACTTTTATGCAATAAAATTTATAGGCTTAAAATGTTAATGAATATAAATTTAAGCATAATTTACATTAAAAGTTTGATTTACTACATTTTAATGGTGAAACCTCCTTAAATATAGTTTTGGCAACCTTAATACATTCTATATGTCCAAATAAAATCCTTCTTTAGAATGGGGACATCAAAATTTACTCTGTGTAAATTTTTTGAATTTTTCTATAAAGTTCATTTTTTAATGAATAATGAATAATATTGTATTTTAATTCAAAACTGTGTTTTAAAGGAATTTATATATATGGTTATATTATCATTTTAATTGGTTTTAATGTTTAATTAGAATATATTATTACCATTTAATACAATTTTGGTCAATGGAATTAAATTTACTTTGAAATTGGACATAATCAAATGTCAATCTTTTGAGGGTTATTGTTTCTTAAAAACACACTATTTGTTTTAACAACATGAATTAATTTTAAATTAATTAATGAAACTTATATTTTTGGAATTTGGTAAAATTGATATCATTTTTTAATTTGTAATCCCAATTATAGCTTAGGCTGAATTTTTTTTATTTTTCAGAAAAACATCAATTTTTGATGAACTGTGAAACCATTTAGTAGTAGTTAAAAAAACCAACTTTTTCATTTAAATGATATTTTACCACTTATTTGAATTTAATTTTGAAAATCCGATATACATGGTTGTTATTAGTAAGTAAAATGTGGTTCAATAAGATGAAAATGAATTTTGGTAAATAGTAACTTGTGTCTTTTATATACCACGGTTAAAGGTAAATATGGTAATTCAAGGTAAAAAAAATATTATAATAAATCAAAATTACCTTAACACTTATCCTAACCTTATTTTATGAGTAATGGACGGCCATGGGCATCCTTGTGTCGATTTTGGGGCCCTAGGGAGCCACTTATTAATGATAATGACACTTTAGATTAATTAACTTAAAGTAAAGAAAAGAATGACAAACAAAAATATTTCGGTAAATAAATTTTTATATTGTGTTATATAATTAATATTTTTGACTATAAATATTCATTGTAAGGCTAAAAATATTTTCTATGTCATGGTATTTTTAAAAAAAAAATTAGGCATCGAGTAAATTAAATTATTTATGACATAATAATGATGGATTGTTTACCTCATTAATAAATCATTTAAATAAATAAGATTATAAATATTAAATTAACATCCAAGACCAATACAATTATTATTGGATGATTTTATTTCGACCATGAGTCATCTTATCTTTGACTCTAATGATTTTTGGACCTATAGAAACCGAATATCATTATATTATAATATAATATTTTCAAACTTTCTTAAAGATCCCCTCATACCCCTTGTAAAAGGAGACCATTTCTAACCAATTGCTCACACCTCTAAAGCCTTTTGGCTCGTCCAAACTATTCAAAATTAATCTCCCTTCAACCTTATCCTCCACCTATAAGTCTTACTTTAGGAAAAAGGCACTTCAAGAATTCCTTTTGGTTCAAACCAAAGGATGTTACCCATATTAAAGGTAACAGTTTCTCTTAACATCATTTATTTTATTTTACTTCTCCAACCCCGAAAATATTTTTATTCCTTTATTTTATAACAACACCATTATTATAAATATACTAGAATTGTTTTATAAGAATTAGTTTAACTTCACTTACACACACCTCCATCTAATGGGTGAAGAACATATTGCTTATGTGGATGGCAAACTAACCCCTCGTGAAACGATGATTGTTCGATTGTCTCCAACCACCTCTCATGGTGTCCATTATGATGGAACTATATTTATATATGATATATTTTATGTTTATGTTTTCCTTATTCTTCTGTATTTTCCTTTTATATCATACCTTTATAGTTTCAATAATGGGTAAACATGATAATTTCATTTGAGGAAGTGTGGACTACCGCCCTCTCAATGTGATATGACTCGTTTATGCCATACATGGGATGTATAAAGGATATAATTAATGGTATTATATATAATATTATACTAGAATTATAATATACATATGTATCATTATGTTTTAATTCAATTAAAATAAGAAATAGAAATGGAAGTAGCGTCCATGCGTACGTACAGCTTACCGTCCCTAGGAATGGTGCATTTCATTTCTTACCTCCAAATGATATGTATTGTTATAATATATATATATATATATATACTGTATATATATGATATATATGAAATCTAACTAATTAATATAATTCTAGATATAAATTACTACTGACCACATGGACAACTTGTAGATATAAGGTGTTCATTTTTTACTCAAGTACCAAATATCGATAAAATGAACGTTATTAACTTAAATGATTAAATAATGTTTAAAACATGGTAATAAGTGATATAAAAGGAATAATAAACTTGAAAAATATTATTAATCAAGTATAAATTAAATTTTGTTTATTATTTATGAGATTAAATAATGATCGAGTCAAGTCGGACACGAGGTAAGGGACTTCGTCTCAATCTCCTTTCATTGAGGCATATTTTGTTTTAATACATGACTTTATTTTATACGTTGTATAAACACCCTTGAATTTTCAAAGTGAATATTTTTCTGTGATGCGTTTTACTAAATGCGAAAAAGGAATGTTTCTTTTAACATAAGCGGTGACAATGACCTTTCCGCCGCCGCAAGTATTATTTGTTCTTTGGCATCCTTAACAAGCCGTAACGTTTTTTCTTCAAGGAAAATAAATACCATATACTATGTTATGTATTTTGGTATTGAAATGGTTTTGATAATGGATTTATTATATCAATATATTTATGTTATATATTGTGATTGAATTGTGGAAATGTTTTCTTTCATTTATATTTGTTTTATGCGTTATTATTTTATAATGGTACTTGGACATTTGACAGGTGGTTACGTGATAAACCAAATTGACAGGTGGTTCCTTGATAAAACAACATGGATGGTTACGTTATAACCTCCAATTCATTGGGTATAGAAGTCGTCCATATGGCTATTCCATTTAGTGATATGTGGGGAAGTTGACCGTATGGTTATTCCATTTAAGTATGTTTATGTCCCAAGCAACCTTTATATGTTATGTCTTCTTTTTATGGGTTTTATGATAATATTTTGGTTACAAAAGGGTAATTAAAGATCTTTTATTTAGTGAAGAGTATTTAATATTTCATAACGGTGGAAAGTGTTACTTATGATAAAGTATTCATGGTTTACTTGTTGTTTTGAAAAACTAATAGTTTTCCATCTTTGTGTATCCCATACTAAGATTTTTATGCTCATACCAAGTTTTTGAAATGTTTTTCATAGGACATAATGTGGAATAGGGTCAAGGATGGGATCAAGTAAATGTCATGATGTCTTAAACATGGAATTAGACATGACTCGTTTTTTCAAGAGTTGTTGTTTTTTTGAAATAAATGGAAACTGCATAGAAGTGTATACTTTGTATTTTTTTGAAATGAAATGTAATAGTTATGGCCTAATTATCTAAAACTCTAAACCTGAAAAGATCATTAGTGTGAATTATTCATTAAATTAATGATTATGTAATGTTTTATGGCCGAGTCCTTATAACTAAGGAATAAAGTCTGATAAAAAATCAGGCTTATATCATCCTCAAGAACATTAATTCTTTCTATTTTTGTACATGGGTTATATTAATTTAATATTGATTTATCTAAATAAAATAATAATTAAATGAACTTGGATAGTCTTTGAAAACCAAATAATAAATTTTAATGAATGGTCAATTGTTTTATCTTTAAAAAGGTACAATATGGATGAACATTAACTTCCTTTTGTTACTAGGTTCCACATAAATGTTATCGAGGGGGTATGGGGTAATGGAAAATTATTATAAATATAAAAACATTCCTTAGGCCGATCATAGTCAGGATAAATATATAGTACATTTTTTACATGTTTTAACATCCATAAATCAATCTATATCATCATAAAAAATTTATTAATTCTGCAACCCATTGATTATCTAAATGGTTTTGGCCAATTAAATATAATAACTATGATTCCTTTTAAAAATAATATGATATGTTTTACATTATAGATTCAAAATATTATTTCCTTCATCACTTAAAACCGTCCCAAAACAATTATAAGACTTATTTGACATGTATATTGGGCCTTTAAGACACTTGGGTCAATAAATAAGTTGAAAAAATAATATAATATATTAGAAACCATGTTTTTAATTCGAACCTGGTTAACATGAAAATATTCTCCCTTCCAAATTCTAAATACATAAAATATAATGATAGTTGGTCTCATCAGTCTCTTCCATTGAATTTTGTTGTAATTCAAGGAATAAAATACTCCAAAATCCATATCTATTTGAATATACACTTTAATAGAAAAATTATTTAATCCAAATAAGATGTTATTTAATAAATATTTACCAACCATAAGAGTAATGGTTGATATAATTTCTAAATTATCCCACTATTAGTAAAATACAAACAACTTTAACTAATTATGTCATTCTAAGAAATTATATTTCAATGATTTGATTTTATATATAAGTGAATAAATAGTAAAATAATCAAAAATAAATAAAAGTTATTATCTAATATTTTTATAAATAAGGACCATGTTCATTAATTATAGCAACACATATACAAATTTAAAATCTCTATAGTAATTAAATTTAATTAATTTTTAATTAATTAATTTAGTATCAAATCGATTTCTAAGAAAATAATAAATTTTATACATATCATCATAATTTATACACATAATACCTTCTAATATAATTTTAACATATTTCCTATAAATATAATCAATAAACACATCAAAATATATCACATTATCATCACACATGATAGAATCATATCTATATATACATAAACTTCAGGCTTGCTGAGATTGAAAATTTTATCATTAAATTATCCCCCTAATGATATTATCATAAATTATGGAAAAACAAATTATTTTGCATTGAATTTTTCATGTCCCTATTTGATAATAACACACCGTATAATAATCGATATTTTATTACTATCATACCCCAACCATTTATAGATGAAGGATGAAATAAATTTGTTAATCCTATGGTATGGAATACCATTTACCCTTTAAATTAATACATATATTGGCCAGTCATTGAATTTCCCATTTATTGATTTTAATTTAGAGAAATCAAAATTTTATAAAAATTTTCTTCATATGGTCTTTCGAGAACCCTCGTCAAATTTTTATTAAGCCTGATCAAATGAAGAGGTCTTAGTTTTACCCATTATAAATATAACTAATTTAGTAAAATCACCAACTTATTCAATAAAATTCTAGGCTCTAATAACAAAATTTTGAATTGAGGACAATAAGATGGATCTTAAGAAATCTTATTTATTTATATGACAATTTAAAGAAACTTTCTTGTTGAAAAAACTCACTAAATATACTTTATTTATTGAACTGTAAATTTGGATTCCAGAAACTACCACATCATACACACATATTTCATCACTAATAATTTATTTATATCTTTAAATTATTATCTTTCTAGTTTTTATATTCATGAATAGACTGATTTTTTCCGTTCATTATTGAGTAAACAATGTCAAATAGCTTTGTATTCACAACTTTCACCTTCTTATAAAGAAAATTAAATGAACTCAATCCTATATATATTATTAGAATGTTATAAATTATTTTCTTGTTTAATTTGTTCTAGAATAATAATAATAAAATCTTTAAAAAATATTATCTTCTGTGTTATACCTTTTACACACTTAATCTAACTCAAAGAATTGATTATTTAAAATGATTTCATGTTAAACATCATGTTGTTCCACTTACACTATTTTATTGGGTCACATCCCTTTATATTTTCCTTATTTTCCATTTCATAAACAAAAATATTTTATTATAAATTTTATTTTATTTATTCAGGTTCTTATATCCACCACAACACCAATACTAACAATTAAATGTTCCACTTTTCACCATCTTCATACTATATAATGCTTCAGAACTCATCTGATTTTGTTTTAATGGAAGATCCATTTGAAAATATTTAAAAATCCAAATTTTTGGATGACACAAATCTTATTACTCATTACATCATAATTTTTTCTCAATTTTTTCTTTTCACACACTATGCTATATTTTTTCAAAATAAATACTTTGTTGATTATATGATTCGTAAAATTATCCATTTGTGTGAAAAATTTTAATATAATATTTCAGATTTAATTTATTCTTAAATATAATAAAAATTGTGAATTACTGTTTTGTAAAATCCATTCATTGAAATAAAATTATCAAGATTCCTTAATTCCTTAATAAATGTCTCCGCATTAATGATTATCTCTACAAATGTTATAATAGAATTTGAAACCTATATATTGAATTTCATCATATAGATTTATATCTTCAAATATAAATCATAATTATAAAGTATATTTATTTATTATAAAAAAATTAAAATTTATTTTTCATAAGTCCACTTTTTTAACTTGTTTAGCTAGTTTCACTATTTATTTTTTCCTCAAATCACATTCATCATTCAGACTTATATTCTCTAAATTTTTTGAATTCATAACTTGAATTAAATTTCCTATATATTGTTTTTCATTAATAAACATTTATCCAACATTCAATTTCCCCATGAATAATTCATAATTCTTGAATATCACTTCATATTCTTCACCATAATTTTGAGAATCAAGAGGTATGTTATGTCTTAGACCATCTACAAATAGTTCATTTATCAATTTTGTTTTTTTAATATTTATTGTGCAGATATATTTTATATTTGGAGGTATATCGTAAGTAAATATTAAATTACCATTTTTCATATAAAATATATTATAAAACCAAATATCACTTATCATGAAAGATGAAAAACCGCTAACCAATATCCAAGGTTTCTCCATTTTTTTAATCATTCAATAAAACTTCTATAACATAATACATCTCATTTTTTCACTTTAGATAAAAAACTATGAAATGTGTATTATTATTTAGTTATAAATGTTCTATATTAAATTAATATTCTATACAATTATTTTATTTTTTCCGCCTTCCAAAAATTTATTCGTTAATTTTAATTGATTATCCTCTTTTTATTATAAATTTATATCATGAATTTTGAACTTATTTTCTTAGACCGGGTTATATCCCCCTCACCTCAAGGATTTATATCCTCAAAAAATACAAAAAAACCTTTTATTAAACTATAAAACTCTTTACATGTGACTAAGTCCACAATATTACATGAAAAACATAAAAATGATGATTTTCTTCTAGTATTGGGTTTATTACAGTTCTAAAATCCATTCAATTTTTTTCTTATTTCTCCACTATTTCTTACTCTTTTAATTGAGTAATATTTTGAGACCTTATAACCTTATTATATAATAGTGTAAATACTTATCTCAAAATATTCTCTTTTCTATTTATATTATATTTTTAATTTTATTTTATTTTCATAGTTAATATAAATTTTTCTTCTTTGAATTTTTAATGTTCTTCGTGTCTTTTGTCATAAATTAATCTTTTCTCTTATCCATAATAACTCAATGGAATTATGGAATGATGGAATGAGGTTTTTAATTTTTAATATGATATACCATAATCATGGATGTTTTAAATGTATTTTATCCTTTAATTCCCCTATGCAAGTGCCACATTCAGGTTCCCCAAGCTGGTTCTCTACGTGACCTCATACGTGCCTCCTCATACAACAGAGGTTACCGACTAGGAACGAGGGTCTAATATTTAACTTGGGAATGATATAACCTCATTATAAAAGAAGTAATATAGTGGAAATAAATATCCAATAACCAAATTATAATAATCAATAACCAAGATAACAACATAATTAATAAATACCAACATCACATGACAATCCCAAAACATTGAAAATGACCTCAAAATGAAGTAGTTAATATGTCATAACATATAAGAGTCATGTGTTTAATGAAAAAACATAATACACATTTAAATATCCTAAGACTGTCATAAAACCATGTCTACTTTATCCATCAATGAACCACCGTAAATCCCAACTATGTCATCTATGATAGGGCTCTTTCTCTTATCATCTTAGAAAAACATGAGGTCTATTTGAGTACAGATCAGGAATCCAGAGTTAGGTGTGAGTATAACATCATAGGACCCCACTAATAGTGTCTAAATAAATATATAGTATAAACTATTATATACTATTTAATAAGGAATAAATAAAAATGAAAAAATTAAAAAAAATCAAATTTATTATTCTTTGATCAACTACATGGGCCCCTGAGATCATGGTGACACATGAACCAATCATTCCTAATTTATCTATTATTAGTTTCTGAACCATAAACCATAGGGATATCAAAATTTATTCTTTCATGGGACTTCATTATTCATTTAATTTTAATTTCACCATCATGCATCAGGGGCCTAGAGTAGTAGCCTAGAACCCCATGGTTTTTGTAGAATCGGGCCCTAACCCACACCTCATTGTTCACATTCACACACACACACACAGTATATATATATATATATATATTTATATATATATATATCGACGAACAATAAAATCAGTCTGGAACCCCATGTGTATTTTTAGAATTAGTCCCTGAACTACATCTCATGTTTCACATGTATATAAATATATATATTCAGGGCTTATTGAATTAGTTAGGAACCCCATGGGTATTTGGAGCATCATTCCTTAACAAACACATCATTGTTCATATGAAAATCGACATACCATAGTCCATATTCTAAACTCATTTAACAACCATTATCAACATGGTGTACAAATTAATTTAATTTTTTTTAACTATAATCATAAGGAAAAAATGTAAAAGTTTGACATTTACCATCATTTATTTCACAATTCATTAACCAGTCAAGGATAATCCAAACAACACTTTAATTATCATTTTCAACCATGTAATAAAGATTTAATTAAATTTAAATAACTCATAATCCCAAATTTTTAAATTTCATAAATAATCATTCCAATGATATTGGTACACCCCATGGGTTTCCATTAGGTTCAGTCTCATAATCTACAATAGTCCATATGAGATATATGAAAGGTCTCCCAACTTTCAAGGAATTTATTTCACCTTTTTATTATAAATTCAATAGAACAACATAGAAACATAATGGATTAATTACATACACCGAATCATAATCAATAATATGGTAAATAATAATTATACCACCTAACACAAGTTTATGGATGAACTATCAGTAAATCATAACCCTGAATTCGATTTCGAATAATAAGATTCACAATGATAGAGGAGATATTGAATCAAAACCAAGACAAAGATTTATGAAACAGTGTTTATAAACCCCTTTTATCTAAACCATCAACAACAGAGGAACATGCATCCCTCTCTAAATGGGATTAATGTTTTGATTAGGAGAGAAATATAAATAAGACGAGATCACATACCGTAAGGGTCGTAGATCCTTACAACAGATATTCGATTGACATCAGAAGAGGTTTGAGAAGACTAGGAATCCTCTATGGATCCTCAAAAAAAATCAAATCATGTTAGGATGAGATGTGATGATTAGGGATATAAAATGCGGGGGTTCAAAAAATTTATAATTTTAAGGATTTTAATAACCATTCACATGGTTTCTTGTGTGGGACCACATGGTTTTCCAAAAATGTGTGCCCTAAAATTGAAACCCAACACTAAGGGGCACATAGTTAATCATACGATGGTGAACCATTTAAAAAAATATATTCCAACCATGAAATTACCCTTTTCATGTGGTTCCATGGATTGGGAAGGGTGGATGTACGGTTGGGTTAAACCAAGTACCCCCATCATGTGGCTTAAATATGGTGCACAATTTTCTATGTAAAACCATATTGTAGACCATAACCAGCAACCAACCATTAATATCCACATGGGATTCAAAATTTATTCAATTTCGCATTATGAAATCAAAAATAAATATCTAACCAATGTATGATCAAAACTATGATAAAATAATACATATAAATGATTATGAGACATCTCTATAATGGTTGGGATTATACAATCTTACAACATTATATCATCTCATCCATTAGATGTACACAAATATATCCCCAATCATACAAGGTTATAGGTTATAAACATCGGCAACCGTGTTAGCTTTAATATCCCATATTTCTACTTAAACTCTCTATATTTCCATAGAACCCACAAAAAGGGAATAAACATTCCCAATAATACATTCTCAATGTGATTAACAGAATGAATTAGATGATACTCAATGGACACATCAGCCACATTCTGAAAATCCTTAAATTAGATCACATGATAAGGGTTGGTGAGATATTGTTAATGATGTGACACAAGAAAAACATCATTCATAGCACCGTAACTTTGTGGAAGATCCAATTTTTATACTATTGATCTGATTCTCTCCACAATCTTAAACAGTACAACAAAACTGGGTACCAACTGTACCTAACTCTAAATCTAATGGGGACCCAATCTTGACGACACCTAAAGGAATACATGATATCTCACTACAAACTCAACGGTTCGAAAACACTGATGAAAATATGAATTATTCATACTCTAAGACATATCCATACATTTACCAATCAATATATCCTTAATTGATGCCTCCTAAGTGAGAGTTATACCCAACAAATCCAACTCACTAACCACCTTGCAACATAAGGTGATCTTCATTCCCTACCATAAATATCCTCTTATGGTACCATCTATGTTGTCACATGAATTTTTTATTTATTTGTCAAATCAATTAGTAATAATTATTCCTCCCAATATCCCTCAAAATCTCATATTCATGCTTGCAGCATGTCCTCTAAAACATATATAACATGAAAAAATTTCTCATCCTTCAATGGTTGAATAATCATTCTTATAAATTCATGGGTGCACAATGAATTCTATTATCCTTTTTAGAAGTTCATTGTAATGTTAAAATAAATATTATAAACTATACTTTTTGAAGCCCCATGTAAACAAAATAACTCCCAAAGGTATATTTCCCCAACTGATCAACTACAAAAGACTCTTATATAGGTATGAATGTAATAATTTGGTCATTCTCTCCACAATCACCCATATGAAGTGATTCATAAGAGGTATCCTTGTAATATACACCATGAATTCCATGGTAAATTCCTTCCTCTTCCATTCCATAAATGAAGGCAACTATAACATTCCAGAAATTTTTTGATGATCAATATTCACATATTGAAATCTAGATCATCAAGTCACAAACCCTATAATATACTTTTTCATTCCTAACTAACAATACTATCAACATAGATTAGTGTAAATTTTGGTCAAACCCAGATACACCATCAATATCGAGGCATGAAACTTACACATACGTGTAGGTAAAACTACCCTGCTGAATAATATAGATGATCTCATCATCATATACAATATAAGAAGAAAGTGAATCCCCTCATTTAAGGTTTTCCGTCATGAAAAAAACTTTGAATCCTAATACTACATGTTATTGATATGGTTTAGAAGTGTGGACATGAATAATTATGATACAAGGTTAATCTAATCATGGCCTTCCTGATCCAATAAATGCATCTCAGTGAATAAATCTGTCATGTTTAACTCATAACTAAACTCTTGGACTAATTGAGACTATGTCTTCTACTTTAATGTGTCAAAAACACTATTTCCTCTTCCAAAAATATATGCTATCTCAAAATAAAATGGTTGATTGTACTAAAACCATCTCAGTTTTAAGAGATAAAAATACTATAATTAAAAGTTATAATTATATATTTTTTGATCAGTATACACAATAATCATTTCACCTAATAGGTACGGATACCATCACATTAAGGTATAAATCAATATAGGTAACTCGAGATCATGTGTAGGGTAATTCCATTCTTGTTACCTCAAATTTCATGACCCAAAAACCACAACACAATCTCCTTCCATCAACACTGCTCTATATCTAATCCAAGACGCATCATAAAACAAGGTATACTTCTCAATAGGACTGTGTGTGATCAAAATTGGTGTGATATTCAAATTCTTCTTCGTCTCCTAGAATGAAATATCACAAGATCCAGACCATTCAAATTTTTTACCCTTCTTAGTGATGACCAAAAGCGGTGTTGATAAACATTAATTTTTTTGGATGACTCTCCAATAGTAACCCACGAAACCCTAAAATCTATGAATAACAAAAATATTTAATTAATGTTGCACATAATCAAATTAATAATCCTAATCTACTTCCAATGACATATAATCCATAGAAATAATATGTCCCATGAAATATACCCTGTCAATCTAGAATTGGAACTTAGATAACTTGGCATATATTTGGCACCCTCTATATGTACATAAGATGATGTCAAGATGTTGGTAATGATCATCATGAGTCTTATATTACACCAATACATGATCCAAAAAAAACAACCATAAAGTGATCTATGTATAGTTTAAATAATTAGTTCATCAAGTCCATAAACATATCTTCATGATTCATCATCCTGAATGGCATCATGAATAACTCATATATGCATTACTTTTCTCTGAATGTATTCTGTGTTATATCATAAGGTTTATCTATAAATTGATGATACACCAACCTCAATTTATCCATTGATAACACCCAAGCTCATTCTCCACTATTAAAAGAGATTATATATGTGTAAAATTGGATACTAGTTCTCTACATTCATCCAGTTAAACTTCTTGTAATTGACACATAAGAAAAATTTACCATTAGCATTCATAGAAAATAAAACTATAGAACCCTAAGGTGATGTGATCAGATGGATAAATCCCTTATCCATCAATGCTTCCAACTAAGTCCTAAGCTAATAAATCATTTTTTGTTCCATTATCTAAGGTGGAATGGAAACTGGTTTATCTCTAAACATTAACTCAATAAGTAATTCATCATTTATATCTAGTGGAAGACATGATAAATAATTATGAAACATTGTCTACAACCATCCAACTGTAGGTGGAATGAATTTTCAATTTACACCCCTATCATGAAATAAAATACTTACAACATAAGAAGTGATATACCCTAGTGGTTGATGAACTATCCATGCACAAATTTCCTAGATATTACATTATTTATGAGGACTATAAATATTACATTCAGGAGTTATAAAGGTCATTATCCTATGGTAACAATCACAGTGGGATCAGTACGATACCAACCAATCCATGACCAAAATAAAGTCATGACCTAACATGGCAGGTACATATATATCCCAAAGGAAATGGTACTCACTAACCTTAAGGGAATAACCCTTATATAGATAGATTTACTTCAACATTACTGATAGAGGTGTGGTGACCATCATAAACGACCTAAAATACTCCACCATTAGACTCAAAACGTTCAAAATTTGAACATATATAAACAATGTATGGTATTTGTATCAAATGAATCACAAAAAGGTATAAAAGCTAATAGAATAGGTTTTTTGACTATCGATGGTCTAGTATCTCTATCAATAAGTGAAGGATGAACTACATAAAAATGTCATGTCCCTCTACCCTATACATACATATGATTCTCCTAATATACACTACTCTACTGATATGGGTGATCATGCTCAGTTGTATCATGTTTTCCACCTCGAATATAGTGTCCAATAGTACTCTAATTGCCTTAGTGTCATGATGTAGAAGACACCCCTACCACAATATAGTTTTTTCTAGATCCTCCATTAATTACCATATGACATAGGTTCATATTGAAATATTATAGATTCCCCATCATTCCACAAACTAGACACTCTTCTAGTGATCAAGGACACTTGTTAAAAGTGTGACCTGGCCTACAGTACTAATGAAAATTTACTTGACTATTGTCTTGAGAAAATTATCCTTCCTTCTAGCCATTTTAATTTTTGATAACCTAGTTAGTGTTCTCATAGATATTCTTCCATCCATTTAAAGATGTACCACCATGTCATCTAGTATAAAACATATGTCCTCCAATGTAATCCACCTTTGGGCTTCTCTTATAAATGAAAGTATGACCCACCACCTCATCACCATACTCTTTTTGAATATGTTTACCTATGACTTTATATCACATTTATGTATTTGATTAAAAAATACATCCAAGGTTTAATCATCCCATCTAGAAAATAAACAAAAAACTGTAGTTCTGTAAGGTAAAAAACATGTTCCATAATATAAATAATCTATTGTGTAAACCTCATAATCTCTTCTACCCTCCCATATCATGGTTTCAACCTATATAAGTGCTCTTGGAAAATATCCTAGAAGTCATTACATAAAATGATTTCTAACTACACATCTCGATCCTGAATATCTCACCAGGGATTCACTAATCCTCATAACATATAGGCATCCTAATCAACTCTATTCTCAAAAATATCCTTTAAATGATCAAAGATGATCTCAATAGACTCAATCCAAAACTCATATACCTCCATCCCACAAACATTGGTGAAATTCAGAGGGTTATGAAACTTGAAATCTTAGGTAAAATTAGAAATATTTTACATATCACCCCAAGGAATCTTGACATGAATTTCATAAAGTGAGAAAAGTTCTAATTGAACTACTCTCTTGGATCTTCTACCAAAAATATTAGGGCCTCTGGATCCAATACTGGAGGAAAAGTTTCATCAATTTCTTCCAGTCATCCTACCAACAACCATATTCTTGGAGGAATATTTATATTATTCCAAACACATGTCTAAGGATACATAACATGAAACTGACACATTTTATGAAGTTCTATTCCAAAAATACAAAACAATTTAACCCTTATACATAACCACATTGTCAAAATTGAGGCACAATTATACCCTCAACCATCCCTCACCTGAGACATGGATAATATTTGGTAAAACACTTACATATTTAAATTTTTCTCATTAAAACCCTATTGTATACATTTCAAATGACTATAATTAATATCATTTATAGTTATAAATACATTATTAAGAACCATTCTATTTAAAAAATAATCAAATAGAGAAAAACACTTTCATTTTCCATAACCCAGGAATAACATTATTTTCTATGCGTTCCTAAAATGATGCATGTAACAATAAATCATGAGTCCCATGAGTGATTCATGTATATAGAAATCTCATCCCATACTATACAATAAAAAAAATCATAGATTAATAATAACATCCCAGAGAAAGTGAATCACCATAGGTTTAATAACATTCAATTCTAACATCAAAAATAATAAAAAATCACACCATGGTTACGAGGTTTTCCCCAAAACATGGATTAGATACTCCCATGCGTAAGCTCATTACCAATGATTAACTCATTATATTACCATATATTCCTTTCCAAAATAATAAAAAAACTAAAGAGAAAAGGAAACCACTTATGATTCAACTTTGTAACCCACTAACCCAAGTTCCAAATTCATGTTCCCAGAGCTAGTTTTCCACAAGAACTAACACATTCCTTCCCAGACACTAGTGGATATAGACTAGTAGTTAGGGTATAATATATAACATTGGGATACTATACCATCATTATGAAATAATTAAAATAGAAATAATAAATATAGAACAAAAAATTATAATAAACAATATCGATGACAATGCCATAATCGGTATAGAAAAAAAACTTTTAAAAATCCAAAAACATAAAAAAATAATGATATACCAAAGTAGTAAATATGGGATTCCATACAAGAGAAAAGTGTCTATTGACAACCCAAAATAAATATATTCTGCTATCTTCCAAGTGGGTCCCAAATTCTTTTTTCGTTTGCATAATTAATTATCCATCCCAAATCACAACTTATCCATTTAACATAGTGTTCTTACCCATATCTCTTCTAGGAAACATTATGTCTATTCTGATAATGTTCTGGCCCCATGAGTTGGGCCTGAGTACAAATTTTTACTCCACCACCAACAGTGTCTAATGAAATATATAGTCTATAAAAGCATATGTAGTTTTATAAAAAATAAGGTAAAAATGAAAATAGTAAACAGGCTTCACATTTTTTATTCAATAATCAACTTCATAGGGCAATGGGTTTATAGTGACCCTCAAACCAATCATACAGACTTCAGTCCATTCCTGAATACGATCTATTCACCATAGTGATATCACAATTCATTATTTCCTGGGATTTAATTATTAATATAATTCAAATTTCACATTCATGAATTAGGGTCATAGAGAAGTAATTTTTTACCCCCTAGGTATTTAGAGAATCATTCCCCAACCCACACCTCAATGCTCGTATTCACATATAATAATATATATCGAGATCCTTTAGAATCATTCTAGAACCCCATGGGGGTTTTGAGAATCATTTCTAGACCCACACCTCATATTTCACATTCATATGAATATATATATTTAAATAAATATATTAGGGGCCAAAATTATCAATCTGGAATCCATTGGGTATTTTGAGTATCAATACCAAACCCAAAACTCATTGTTCACATGTGTATCTACATATCATAATTCCACATTCATAACCATTTATCTTCCCATTCTCAATGTTGTGTAAAAAAAAATTTATCATGTTTCATATCATTTATTATAAGGAAAACATGAAAATATACCCATTAATGAATTTATCATCATTTTTTTCTCAATTCATTAACCCTAAATGGATAAGTAAACCCACACTTTAATTCCCATTATCTAACATGAAATAATGATTTTACTCAATTATAATAACTATTTATTCATATTTTTACATTTCATAATTCATTATTTCAATGATATTGGCATAGCCCATGTATTTGCATCAAGTTCGATCTCATTATCTCCAATGGGACCAATGAGATCTTTGAAGTGTCTCTCAATTTCATGGAATGAAATTGACCAATTTAATATCAAGGAAATTTGAAAATGTGGAAATTAAATGAAATTATTTCATACCCATGATCGTAATCAAGACTATAGGAATAATCGATTATATAAAATACCTCATGATCAGTAGATAGATATTTCCAAATCCTAACCACTATATACATGTAGAGCAGCTATATTCACAATGGGAAAAGAGATTTGGAATAAAAAACTAGGACCATTATACCACATAATATATTTCCACAAAAACATATATATAAACTACTGATAACATGGGGAAAACATATCCTCTCCAAAGGTGAATAAATATGGAAGAAAGAGAAATATAAATTCAAGATATCACAAATTGTAAGAGTTATTGATCTTTCAACCCGATCTTTTATTCACACATGAAGAGGCTTGGAGAGCCTAAATATCCTCTCAATAGCCTCCAATATTAGAGAAATTCATGTTAAGAGGTGTTTGTGTGATTAGGGATATAATCCTGGGGTTCATGAAATTATTAAATTTTATGGGATTTTAATTTTACATGCATGGTTTCTTGGGTGGTGCTGCACAGTTTTCCCAATTGTGCACCATAACTACGCACCCCTACAGTCGGGGGTACACCTTTTACACCGAGATGGGTGAGCAGTTTAAAAAACCATTCCCCAACAATGAAATTTCACCTTGTTTGAGGGAGAATATTTTAGGGAGGGTTTCCTTTTGGTTTTTATTTCAAACAATGAACCTCCTTATTGTGGCCCAAAATGGGAAGCATTATTTCCTTGGGAAAACCAAACAGTCAACCATAACTATGATCCTACCATGTAAAGACCCATTGGATTCCAAAATTCTTCAAATTGGCCCCAAAAATATCAGAGTAATACTCAACCAAAGGTAGATCAAAACTAGGGTAAAATAACACCAAAAAATGAGTATGATAAATCTACAGAAATGTCAGTATCATAAATCACTACACATTGAAATTTTACCATATGTATGGATTGATATTTAAAAATCAAAGATTAACTTATTCAATTTATCATTAACCACCAATGAAAATAACTAAATAATTTCTTATAAATTTTACATTACATTAATTTTCACCTACAATGATTAATTTAATTTCCTTTACTCAATAATTAAAAATTTAAATATTTTAACTTTTTAAAATAACATTAACAACTGTACAAATTGACCATTCTCTATATTGTCTTATATTTCAAATACATTCGTAAAAATTTTATTCTATTAATATGATTAATATATCTTCAGAAAATATTCATTTAAAACTTATTTTTATATAAATTCATGTCTATTTATTCTTCTTCTTTATATATAGATAACTCTTTTTATTTTTATTATGAACCAATAACATTTCTATTAATCCTTGAGAATTAATAAATACTTACTTTTACTATAAATATTTTATTGTTTTCAATTTTTATAAAATATTCATTTTATTTACCTTGATGACCATATTTCATATACATTATAAGGAATGTCTTAATTATTGAATTTCAAATATTTCTTACAAGTAACCCTTCCTGATGGCCCACAATCATCATCATTATGTTATTATTTAATGTTATAAAAATTGGAATTAATGAAACTAATTGGCCCACAATAAATTTTTTAACTAAAAATTATATGATTTTTATACCCTTATTAAATATGTATATATTATTATTTCAAACTTTAATTTAATTTATTAATCTAAAATTGTTACACCCTGGAAGACCTTAAGTGGGAGGGTGAATTAGTTTGTCTAATTTTTCAATGAATAATATTGTTCATTTCCCTAAATTTTTTAATCTTCTTAATCATTTATAATGGTAACATCCAATTACCAATCACCCATATAAAAAAATAAAAACACATAACAATAATTTTATATGGTTTACAACTAAGGGATATTCCAAAGAGATTTCACTAACAGTGTGTCGGTCATAGAAAAATTAATTAATCATTAATGAAACATCCTTTTTTGTGAAACCAATTATCATTTTAATGTATTATAATCATTCATGAAAAAAATTTAATAACATCCTATATTTCAGGGAACTGTTAACATTTGAGAAACTCTTAACTTCTGAAAAACTCCCATATTTTCTTAAAATCCTTCTCTATAGTTTGAATAAAACATTTATGAAATTAAATCAATCATTCCACCTATAAAAACAATTTCCACAATCATATAAAGAGAATCCACTTATTTATAGGTGAGGGTTACCCATTTTGGGAAATCTATGTATTTCATGAAAATTCATTAATGTATCTAAATTTATCGATTTTCATGAAACTATATCACACCCAAAAAATACTCATTGCATGGATTTAACCAATGCCAATAATTATTTCACAAGCTCGTGAAACGTGATGTAAAAAATATAATTTCATGAAATAGTACCTTGGAGAGTTTCCTTTTCTTATTCTAAAAACCAGACTTTCAAAAAATGTTTTCTTACTTGGGTTTTTTAGTCCAAAAATTCTAGAAAAAATAGGATACATTTTCTACATTCAACAAAGAAAACAACTACACTATAATATCACTTGTCTTGAAAACTCCTTGTTCAACCCTACATGGATTGACAAAAAAACACAAAAAACAATTTTTTTCGGTTTTGAATAGCCTTTGTTCCAAAAATCACTCCCTTCAGGTTTGATAAAAATTTGTTTAAAAATTAAATAATGCACAAGTTTTGAGTAAAAACTAGATTGTAGTGAAATTACTCATCTATCACTCTACGTATACATGGGAAAATATTTGTATAGAAAACACGAGTTTTATTAGATAATTTAATTCTTCAAGAGACCAATGACTATTCCTATAAACATTCCATCAAATTTCTCCATTACCCCCTTTATCAATAAGCTCAACGAATGTATATTGTTTTCTTTACATCCTGGAAAAACACCCATAGATCATATCCAACCCTGAGAGCTATAACACATCCTCATAAAAATTAATGTAGTTAATACAATTTGTAGAGCGGTTAAAGTATAACCTATTCTTTAAATTAAAGGTGGTTGAACATCAAGGTTCAATGGAAGTTTCTTAATAATAACTACATCCAAACGCATACTAAGGATGTTATCCAATTGATCATAATTTCCAACATGATCAATTGTAATCACATTTTATTCACAATTTTTATCAATGAATCTATATATGATATCAATATGTTTAGTAAAAGAGTGTTGAATTGGATTTTTTGGGAGATTAATCATGTTATATTTTTAATAGAGTATATTCATCTAGAATTGTGCCTCACCACCAATATCAGTTGGTTATTTCTTTATTCATAATATTTTTGTGCATTCCTTTTCAACGAAGATATAATCTTATTATTCTATAAAAAGATAATTAATTTCGTATTTCAATCTCAACCATCCCACTCATTTGATTCCATTGAGTAATACACCCAAATTTGTGGACTATTGATCCACCATGTTTTTATCCTAGTCAGTAATATTTTGACATTTCTTTATCCATTCCTAATATAATGTATAATAAAAATCTAATAATACCTTGAATATAACTCATGATTCTTTTAACTGGTCAATTTTTTTTCCTTTGTATTTTTTTAGAAGCTAGAAGCTAAACATGTTTCCAAGATGATATATATTAGTGTTGTTGTAAAATACAACAATCTTCCAATTTTTATCTTGTACAAGGTGGGATTCCTATTTTTCCCATCATTGTGATTTCCATGTCTTATCCTAACCATAATCATATTCAAAATTTATTTGGGGTCATGCATGTTGAATTTCATTAGAAGGTATCTTACATAATTTTCCTGAAAAATGAACATGTATTCCTTCTTTTGAATCTCTATAATCCCCAAAAAATATGTGTTTTAAAAAATCTTGGATATTTCAAATTCCCATTTCTTATGATTTGGAAAATATTCCACTGATCTATTCCTCATTACTCCATATATAATATCATACATCAATACATGCACCATAAATTTATCTCCCTGAGGATTATTTATATTGAGATTATTATTGGAACCTCTTTAAAATTGAAACTTCATCATATAAGTATCAAATCGAGTGTACCATGCTTGTGGTATCTAATTTAGACAATAATGATCCTTCTATAATCTACTAACCTTTAATTTAACATTTCCAATCTGAAATCCCAAAGGTTTTTCAATGTATACATCATCTTTAATAACACAAATTAATAATTATTTTTTCCCTTCTATTTGATTAATATAGTAACATATTTGAATCTCAATAGATAGGAAGAACCTAATGAACTATATTCATTCTATTATAGAAATTTATTCTTTAACATCAATCCCTTTAATCTATGTGTAAACATTACATGCCAATAATTCTTTGTTTGTGATCACATTTCTGTGATCATTTCTTTTGAAGATCTACTATGTTCTAATCACATTGTGATTTTTTGGCCTCTAAAAATGATTCCATGTTAAAGTTGCTTCAATATTATCTAGTTATTTATTTAGGGGCATAACCAATGATTATTTTTTCACTTATTATTTAAATGAGTCTCATTCCATAATTGATAATTGTAAGAACCCGGTTCTTATTTTTGAGGTATAGGTTTCTTCTTTTCCCTTTTCCTTAAGTGTTTTTGAGAAAATAAGGAAAATGGGAAAAAATCCAAAAATTATGGGTACACGCCATGTACTTTTTTACACATGCCATGTACTTCGGCTATGGGAGATGAGAAGGCTGGGTGTGTAGGTTTGTGAGTAAAAACAAACTACATGCTGTCTACTTCCATATACACGCCAAGTACTATGATCATGTGGGACGAAAACACAAGGCGTGTAGACTTGTTGGCGATTCTGGATGTAATAACTATCTACACACCGTGTATTTAGTGTTACATGTCATGTAATCAGTTGGCAGATGAACAGGGTAGCGGTGAAAAGTATCCACAAGAGGAACAACTAAAAAGGAAAGTATACTCCATGTACTTTCAAAGTAGATGCCGTGTAGTTTGTCTTTTTGCCTAAAATGGGGAGTGGCATCCTCATTTGGAAGAAGAGGCAGTAGATGAATTTGGATCTAGAGAGAGAAGGTTGGAGCTTGGAGGAGCTCCCGACCGCACAACATGAATCAGATTCTTCCGTTGTCGATCACGTTTAAACTGTGAAGGTGATTTATTCCCTATTCATGAGTCTTTCTTGCCAATTCATCCTCTAATGGATGTTATTTGAGTTTGAATGGGATACCTTTTAACCCAGATTAACACCATTCTGGGTCGTTTTGGGAGGCGTCGTTCACATATATCGATCGGGGGAGATCGAGGTAGGTGGTCTTGTGTTTTATTACAGGTGTTGAGTAGATTTTGTGTACCAGTGTGCCACACACCCATGTTCAGGGTGTTGTATAGATGAGGCTTTGACTATTTAGATTCCAGGAATATCTTAGGAAGTCTAATGATTAATATGAACTATTGTTTGGGATCATTACTTGGATCCAAGGCCACCACACGGGTGTGTTCCCCCTGTTTACCTGTTTGGGCAGGATACCTAAGGGTATGTGATATCTATAACATGTTTTATGTTTTATTGAGAGGAACCTATCTGTGTTGCATGCTATGTATTGGGATCGGCTCGGTTTCTTGCTTAGCATGAGGGCAGTGTTGTGTTTAGCCTATGGACAGTGTTCGTTAGCATGAGGGTGACATTTCTTATGCATGTGGGCAGTACCTTCCATGCCTGCGGGAAATATATCATTATCCTGTGGGAACTATTTTTTAGGCATGTGGGCAGTCACCTGTGGGTTCTAATTCGAATTATCTAAGGTTAAGGATATGCACGACGAAGGACAATGTTTACTTTGAATATTCACTGTGGTGATTTCACTTGTTATACATGCCAAGCTAAATCAGAGCCTTGGAAGTAATAAATAATTATTAAAATGGGTATGGAACTGGTAGAGATAGTTACCTTTGAGTACTGCCTAGTTTACTGCATTTTTTTATTGCACCCTTCTGTTGCACATTTTCACTAACAGTTTGGAATAGACCCTTGGTGGTTGCCTACTGGGATTATTTTGTCACACCCTATTTCGGTCATGTCTTAGGCCCAAGAAGATTATATTTCTATATGTGTTGATAAGGGCAAGAGTCCCTATACAGGTACTTGACTGTTGCAGAAGAGTATGAGAGCATAGGACCGAGCTTAGGCTTACGATGATGCTGAGTCCCTACTGCACTGTTTTGTTTTCCTTTTTTATACTTATAATTTGTATTGGATTATTCTAGATTTCAGTGTGTCATGTTTTGGATATTTTCATATCCTTAGAGACATAATGCATCATGATATCTATATGACTTCTGTTATCTTTTACTTCGGTACTGTTATCCATTTCCGTTGGGTATTTTTTACTGCTTCCATTTTTTTATGTTTATATCTATTTCCGCTGCACTACACTTTGATAAATGAGGGCATAGTTTCCCCATTATCATTCCTAGGCCCTCGCTGCTAGTCAGTAGCCTCTGGATTTTGGGGAAATGCGCTTGAGGTCATGTGACCAACCGGGTTCAGGGCACCCATTGTGTGGCTTCCGGAAACAGGACGTTATAAAGTGGTTTTAGAGGATTTATTTTCTTTGACATACTATTTGGATCCTATATTCAGGGATAAGATGGAATTGGTAATTGGTAATAAGTTGTGCACCTGAGTATCTATCCCTTGTATAGGGAAATGAAAATCTACATCATTAAATTTCATTTTTTATGGTTTTTCAATTTTACAGTTGACCTGATTTTCAACATTGGGTGATGCAGTTGTGGTGTGCTGTTTATATTTTATACTTTGGTTCTATTTACTTAGAACCCGATGAAATGAGGGTATTCTATCTCATGCATCATTTAGGCACATGTTAGAATCACATGCCATGCATAGTTTCCATTCCATGTAGTTGCATTAGAAATTTCATGTTGTTGTGATAGATGTTGTGCTATGAGATGCATGTTTTTGTGATAGGTACCCTGTTAGAAATACCTGCTATTTGAGAGGGTATTAATACATGTTACAGTTGGGTTTATAGACACTAAACATTGTTTCCTGAAATGTATGGGCTCGCTTGGACCAGAATTTAGCGGATCGGGACCCACCCTTTTGTTGTGTTTTGAACTATAAAGTGAAATTTCGGGTGCTAAACTTTGTTTCCCGGGGAGTATTTTCCCCCACGGATCGAAATTTTGCATACCAATGCTTGAAATTAAAGAAAAAGGGGTTCGAGAGTAGTTTATAAGGTTTTCTGTCTTGAATCCCAGACAACACAACATGTGGTTTTATGAACACATTCCATGTACTCCTATGTTTGGGAAGAAATGAAAAAAATTTACGTACATGTTGTGTTCCCTATGAAAAACATCTTGTAGTTTCTAACCATGTCATAGGCCGTGTAGGGAGAAAACCCGGACTGAAGAATATTCACTTTAACACACTATGTCACTTTCGACCATGCCGTGTAGTGTAGTCTGGGAATCCACCCATGTAACTAACAACACGGGTCGATGTTATCATTTTTAGTACCCTCCGTGTACTTGTGGGACATACTGTGTAGTCTCGACTGGTGAGAGACCATGTAGACTTGGCTGTATGGCTGGGGAAATGGGGTGGTGTACACGCCGTGTGTGGGTGGAACACGCCATGTAGTGTCAGCTGAGTAGTTGGCCCTGCCGCTAACAACACGGGTCAATTGGGGCTTCTCAGTACACATCATATCCGTCTGGAACACGCTGTGTAGTGTAACCTGGATATACTGGTTGTGTCACTAACAAACACAGGCTGGTGAAGCTTGACTAGTATAGGTCTTGTAACTATGGGACATACCATGTAGTTTCGACTAGGGAGAGACTATGTGCATTTGGTCGTGTGGCTGGGGGAAAAAAAGTGGTGTTCAAGCCCTATGCAGGTGTAACACACCGTTCATTTAGGGTTGAGACACTCCCAGACCGGCATCAGAACATGACCATGTAAGGGATTAATGATTCACGTCATGTGGATTTTATACACACAGTGTAGTCTCTTTTTTACAGTTCTTGTGTTTTCTGTCCCTTTTTTCATGGGCACCTGTAAATGGACAAAAGATCCTTGACATTAAATTAAGCTAAGGCATGTGTTTGACCATTTAGAGTCATGACACCGAGACAACCATGAGTTGTGCGCCAAGAGAGTGGAAACAATTATACTCCAGCGATGGTAGGCCATGGGCTACTGATGGATCCTTCAGCAGATCCAGATGCAACGATAGCTGTTATACTGGACACAGGTGTAGATGCACAGTTTCATGAAGGCTTTACGCGTTTTATGAAAACCTTCTAGGGAGCACCGCTAGCTGCCAAAACTATGGCCGAGCTGACACGTATATTCCAGCAGCAGCATCCACTTACATTTTCAGGGGATGGAGGACCCCAGGATACGGAGTCTTGGTTAGGTTCTATACAGACTATCTTCGAGCATTAGATCCGCCTCCAGGGCGGAGGGTAAAACTCACTACATACATGCTGCATGATTCTGCTAAGAGATGTCGGGATGTTACCACCCAGATCGAGCATCATCGAGATGTGGCGTGTGATTATTTTCAAGCAACCTTCTATGAGTTTTTCTTTCCAGAGACGCTGAGAGATGATCAAGCTTTATAGTTCATGGATCGGCAGTAGGGAACCATGTCAGTGATGGACTATTCTACCCACTTCACTGAATTATAGCGCTTCGCAGCTGTTCTAGTGGGAGATGAGATGTTGCGGGCTCAACACATTGAGGATGGTCTTCGATATGACATCCGAGCATTGGTGAATGTTTTAAGGTTGTCTACAGTGCACGATGTTGTGAACCAAGCATTGATTACTGAGCAGAACCTATGGGAAGCTAGTGGTGCAGGCCAGGGTGGTTTGGTACCAGTTTTTGGTACTATTTTTACTGGTAAAAGGAAGAGGCAGATGGATTTCTCTCACAGTGGCAGTACTATATTGAAGAATTTGTCAGGTTGATGGGTCATGTGCTACCCGTGTGGTAAAGAGGGGAACAAGAGGCCGTAGTGTCCACGTGACTGAGTGGAGTGCCGATCTTGCGATAGGATGGGTCACCTGTAGTGTTTTTGCAGGGAATTTCCACCAGTGGCTAGTGAGAGGGCTTCTGTGTAGACTCCATGTGCAGGAGCAGGTCCAGTAGCTTCTTACCAGTACGGGAATTGGAATAGGTTGGGATGTTAAGGCGGGGGTCATGGTCGTGGTTGTGGTAGCCAAACACCAGGATCTCAGAGACAGGAAGGCGTTTTAGCTCAGGGTAGCCAGGCGGTGTCCTAGGGTCGTGGCACTAGGTAGGCATATGTAGTGCAACAGACCCAACAGGAGCAGGATCCCAGATCATCCAATGTCAGAGGCACTACTCTAGTTGCTTCAGATCTGTCTTTTGTACTTTTTGATACTGGTACTACACATAGAATTATATATGTGCCTATTTTGGAGAGCCTTTGGCTCTGTGTTTCAATGTATTTTGATATTATGACGCTAGACACTCTGTTGGGGACTAAAATGGCTGATCTGCGTTAGTGTAGGAAGTGCCCCTAAAGATTGGAGGGTGTCACTTCCTATGGGACCTCAATATCTTAGATATGATGAGCTATGATTTCAATCATGGAATAGACTGGTTGGTACCCTTTCGAGACTGTATATATTGTTATCGTTTTTGGGTTTGTTTCACATCACTAGAGGGAAAAGAGTTTCTATTGAAGGACGAGTGGGATTTCTAGGCGAGCTGAGCTGGACCCGAGCATTGTGGGTGAGGTGGAGTGACAGCCCAGACTACAAATTTATTTTGGGAAGGCCAAGGACCTTTTTAGATGGATTTCCCTCCAGTATTTTATCATTTTAGGGATGTCTTTTCGGATGGCTTTTCAGTTCTTCCTCCAAAGCGAGAGGTGGATTTCTCCATTCAGCTTGTGCCAGGAGTAGCACCAGTGTCCATTCCTCCTTATAGGATTTCTACAACAGATTTGCAGGAGCTCAAGTAGTAGTTTGAGGAGTTACAGACAACAGGTTTCATATGACCCAATACTTCCCCTTGGGGTTCGCCTGTCCTATTTGCGAAGAAGGTGGAGGGTACCCTCAGAATCTTCATGGATTATCAGAAACTGAACCAGTTGATGGTTAAGAACCGATATCCCTTGCTGAGGATTGATGATCTTTTTGATCAACTTCAAGGTGCATGAGTGTTCTCGAAGATTGACTCGAGATCCGGATATCATCAGTTACGCGTTAGACCATAGAACATATCACTTTCAGCTTTTCGGAGCAGATATGGTCTATACGAGAACATGGTTATGCCGTTCGGACTTACGAATGTGCCAGCAGTTTTCATGGCTCTAATGAATCGTGTGTTCCATCTGTTTTTGAATTCTTTTGTGGTAGTCATCGTGGATGATATCTTGGTGTACTCTCACACTCGAAACGACCATGCTACCCATCTTGAGATTGTACTAAGTACACTAAGATAGCATCATCTATTTGCTAATCTCTCAAAGTGCCACTTTTGGATGGACCAAATAAACATCCTGGGTCATATCATCTTAGAGGTAGGAGTTTTGGTAGACCCATAGAAAGTGAGAGCGGTAGTTTCTTAGGATCAGCCTAAAAATGTGTTTCAGATACGGAGTTTCTTGGGGATGGATGGTTACTACCAGCACTTTATACATGACTTCTACCATTTAGAAGCACTGTTTACGGGTTTCACTAAGAAGGGTATGAAGTTTTATTGGTTATAAGCTTGAGATACAGCCTTTCAGGAGCTGAAGGAAAGGTTGACATCAGCATTAGTCCTGATACTTCCAGAGCAATAGAATATCTATATGGTTTACTGTGATGCATCGGGTATGGGGCTAGGAGTAGTGTTGATGAATGAAGATTGAGTAGTTGCGTATGGGTCTTGGGAGTTGAGGCCACATGAGTGGAATTACATGAAGCATGATCTCGAGTCAGTTGCAGTTGTTCATGTGTTACACTGTTGGAGACAATATCTCTTGCAAGAACATTTTGTGGTATTTACTGACCACAAAATTCTCAAGTACATCATTACCCAGCATTACCTGAATCTGAGACAGCAATGGTGGGTTGAATACCATCAGTCCTTCGACTTCGACCTTGCCAGTAGACCTGGTAAGGGTAACGCAGAAGCTAATGCACTGAGTAGGAGGAGTCAGATATAGGGAATACAAGATGCCAGTGGTGAGTGGCAGCTCATGGATTTGTTCTATGATATACATTTGGAGATGCACAACAGTCCAGAAAAAACCTATCTTTCATTTTTAGTTGTGACTTCTACCCTCCTGGATAGAGGGAGGATGAGACTTTTATCGGATTCGTAAGGCCTAGTTTTACAGGAGGCGGTGGTAATTGAGGACCCTCCTCCTGGTTGGATGATAGGTGATGATGAGTTACTGTGTATCCATGGACGAGTGTTGGTTCCATGGGATATACATGAGGATCCGATGTTGGAGTTTCATGCTTCATCTTGGGAAGTGCATACTGGAGTTACCAAAATGTACGGTGACTTGAGACGTCAGTATTGGTGGATAGGTATGAAAAGAGAAGTAACTGATTTTGTTACAAGATGTCCCACCTATCTGAAGGTGAAGGCCGAGCATCTGAGGCCAGCCAGACTGTTACATTAGTTAACCATTCCGGAGTGGAAATGGGATGATGTTGCGATGGATTTTTTTATTGGTTTTCTGTGGTCACCTCGAGGCAGTGATGTCATGTGGGTTGTTGTGGATAGACTTACAAAGGTAGCTCACTTTTTTCCGATCAAGGAAACCTTAGGTGTTGACAGGATCGAAAAGTTTCATATCTAAGTGGTTGTACGTCTTAATGGGGTTACTCATTCTATCATTTTGGATAGGGACACCAGTTTTACTTCTCGTTTCTGGTATCTTTTTCAGAGGGAACTGGGTGAACGGGTTCTTCTGAGCACAGCTTACCACCCTCAGACTAATGGCTAGTCAGAGCGTTCGATATAGGTTCTAGAGGACATGTTTCGTGCAAGCGTCTTGGACTTTGGGGGCTCTTGGAAGAAGCACACACCCATGTTAGATTTTTCCTACAATAATATTTTTCAGGAAACTATTGAGATGGAACCTTAAAAGGCTTTATATGGTTGGTCATGCTAATCACCCCTGTGCTAGTTGGAGGTAGTTGAATCATATTTACTAGGACCGTATCTTGTATAGTAGACTTTAGAGTAGGTATTGTTGATTCAGAAGTGGATGGATACCACACAGTCTCTTTATAAATCCTATGCTGATTTCCATAGAAGACCCTTGGAGTTCGTGGTCGGGGATCAGGTTTTGTTGCATGTTTCCAATGTAGTACCTATTATGATGGTTCAATGCATTCGAAAACCATTTTATAGAGTTCATGCATGCATGAATAATTATCTTTCATGAAACAACCTTTTTCATGAAAACTTGTTTCGTTTCAATTCATTTCCATTTTTCAAAAAACATCCCACATTCAATAAACTCTTACTTTTATTGAAACTCCCAGAAATCTCAAAACTACTAACTTTAATCAAACTCCATACTTCAATGAAACACCTTCACTAAAATTACTTAGAATCAATTAGTTCCCCACCATTATTTTAATGAAACATATGTTCATGTAAAGTTATTTATTACGGTAAGAATTACCTTTGAATAATACCTTAAATAAATAATATTGATCACCCATCCTCAAAAAACCTTTTCAAGAATAATAGGATGATATGTAGACTGCTTATAGGTGAAGGTCCCCCTCTCAAAAAACTCTATGGTTTTCACAATAATCCATGTATTTCATGAAAATCATTGGATTTTTTGAAACTCCATCACACCCAAAAAACATTTCACATCAATTTCACTAATGTCAACATGTATTTCATGAGATCATGAAATAAGGTTTTTCATCAATATCGAATGTTTCATGAAACAATTCCCTTGATACTTACCAATTGTATTTATTCTAATGTAATAATGTTAACAAAACATTTCTTTTCAACAGGATTTTCAAAACCAAAAAATGTGAAAACACTAAATGAATTCACTATATACAACACTATAGATACCTACACTTTAAGATAACATTTTTGGAAAACTCCTTTATCAACCCTATGTGGATTTGAAGAAAATGGATAAATCAATTTGTTTCCATATATTAATACTCTTGGTTTTAACACCAATAGGTCTCTATATCTTACATGTCCGATAGTTGAGTATTTTTATTCTTAAATTCATTAAAAGTAATTTTTTTCTCACCCTTATTTGACAACTAAAGATAAGAACAATATTGATCTTATGCATGATCAATACATTCTTTAAATCATCCATTCATTATGAATTTTAAACACAATCGTTATGTGATGTAACCTTTGCATAAAAAATATCTTGAATGATAAAAATTATATTATTTTGTACTATGTTTTCATCATAAATTCTATAAAACCTCATATAGATCTCAAGACTTAATTCAATATTTTTATGAATACATCCATTGTATATACTGAAATCAAATGAATTAATTTAATCTTGTTATGATATATTTGCTATTTTTATATCTTTAATATAACATTCTATTCATAAATAAATTTTAACTTATACTAAACTCTTATTCTCTTTATGATTACTATTGTATTAATAAAATAATTTTCTAAAATTGATGCTCAGATAATATTTCTGGTATGATAACCATTCAATATATTCTTTTAGTCAACCACAATTATCGTAGCCCCATCTATAAGTTGATTGAAACTATTTGATACAATTATAATGACATCTATTTTTAATGAAACGGAGTATGAAAACATTATCTCCCTCAATTAATTATAAATTTTCATATAAAATATTGGATTATATTTTATTCTATATGAATTTATATAATTAAATTATGAAATAAAATTTAAAACTCAACTTTTATTAAATCATTATATAACACACAATAATAATATAAATAATGCATAAAAGTTAACTTATAATACTCTAATACCAATTATGGATACCCCATTTAAAAAGATCACACAATGATTCTTATACATGGGTGAATTAGTTAGTTCCTTTTCACTTTTGGTATGCACATCTATTCAACTTTTGATAAATAATTACATTAACTAATAAATATTATTAATAATGTTGAGTGATAGGATAAAACAAAATTATAATAAATATATAACAATTGAAAATGTTTATTGATCAAACATGAGCATTTGTATCCTTTTTTTCAACATGGAAACCCACATGGACACATGATCTACTAGAGAAGCTTGTAGAATATTTATAGGAAATTATTTTCTTATATTAATTAAAAATTTGGGTACCTATGAAACAATGATAATCCATCACAATGGTGGTCACCTAGGTGGTAGTGAGACTATATCAATTTTCAACTTATCTTAGTTAGTTTCACTATACTATCCAATAATCTTTAGTATTGAAAGAAATCATTAATGTAAATAAATATTGAATCCCTAAACAGGTTATAATGTAGTCCAAAAGTATCACCTTACAGATCTTTGTACTTCATTTATAGATATTCTTGAACTTCTTAATGTAATTTCAATAACTAATAGTTCCCTCTAACAAATGTGAGTTATTTTATTATAATGATGCTTTATTCTTCATCATATTCTTCTTCTATTTTCAGTTTCACAAAATTATGTACGAAATTCCTCTTATCCTACTTTTATATTCATAGTAGTAGATAAATTATTGTTGTATATATCCTTCTTCTTTTACACTAATTACATGCCTTCTCTTTATCTATTGAAAATAAATTACACATATCAATATTCCTCCTTTTAAATAAATGGAAAACATATCTAATTATTATTATTATTATTATTACTCTTCTTCATATAAAAATAGATATGAACAACACCTTTTATTTTCCTCCCATGTCTTCTTTTTATTCTTCCAAGGTACCTATTTCTTGAAGGACTACACTAGATCTCTTCTCAAATATTCAATCATTTAGGGAATATATATAAACAAATATATTATGGTATCTTTATTCTTATTAGATACAAAAAATATTCTCTTTAGTTTCCATATTAGATAAAAAACAATTCATCTTTGAAAAACCTAAAATAAATATGTTTGTGTAATTGTAATAATAATGGAATCATCAGTTGTATCCCATAATCTCCCTTCTTAATTTCTAAATTCACTATACTTTGTGAATAATTAATTTGAATATCCAATATTTATAGTAATTCAAATTCACAAGGATCTTCAATTACTTTTATATAATTGATCTCCAATTATCACCCTGAAATTATTCTTGTTTGAAATGATCGATGACATGATATTAATTTCTCCCATGATAATAAAAATAATCACACAAATTATATTATAAGAACCACACAAAATATTTTTTTATATTAATATATAGTAAATTACTTGATTTTATCATTATTTGTAATTGATCCTTCAATACATGAAAATTATTATGCATTTAAAACATTGATGAGTATGAATTCGTATCTATTAATTTTAGTTAAAGAACTTCCATCATGGCACAAACCCTGTATTAATTCTCCTAATTAATGAATGAGAAACACCTTATACATTTATTTTTCCTTTATGCCTACGTGAATAATGGTTTAAACCAAATCCCCATAATTACCATTTAAATGATTTTCATCCGATGTGGCATATTATTTATCATTTTTTCTACATGAACCATCATTTATCCAAATAAAAATTAATATACAATTTGGAAATGTGGAAAATTAATGTATATATAAACTCACATAAGTGAATATGGATGAATTCACATATGTAAATCAATTTTAAAATGAGGGTGAATTAAAATTTGTGGTTATCTATTTAAATGGATTGAGATAAAAATTGGTGTATTCAGGTATGAAAAATCTATAACATAGATAAAACCATTCAAAGATATTTTCATACATGGAAGCTTGTTAGGGCACACAAATTCATCTATATAGAAAATCCCATATGTAGATATTTTATTTCATAGAATTTGTATACAAATTCACATAAGTGGTTCTATAATTATTTAAACTGATATCATAAATTTATGTTTTTCACTTTCATCCTCTCAACTTCATTCAAAAACTCCTAGGAATGAATCATGATATTAACTCCACATAAGATCACTTTCCTTCATATCATCTAATTTGATTATAGTTGTTCTTCTTTATCTATTATTCAAAAAAATCTCCTTGAAACCTTTCATGTGACACTCATGGCATATCCTTCTACCATTGTATGCAAAGTCACTCATCATTCACTCAAAAAATGTCCTTTCTTGATTCAAATACCCATAGATATTACTTGCCTCGAAAAATGGAAGATCTAAACTCATAGAAGATTCATCATTCATGGAAGGGTCGTTATTAATATTACAAAAGAACTGAAACAAATATAAGATCCTTAAAATGATGCTTAATCCATAAAATCATAACCTACATGATAATATTTTCCATCACATGGTTTAGTTTAATTACTCATGAAACCTCATCTAATGGAATAATATTCCTTTAAAGAATCTCCCAATAGGAGCTTCATTCCACATATGCTCCTTTACATATAATCTCAAAACAATTATGAAACTCCCCAAATATTTCACCATAAATTATTACTTATCCAAAAGTTCCAACAAATGAAATCAATTTTTCATTTTTAATTTGAATAAAAACTCTAAAATAATCATCCAAGATATTTGTTTCATAGATAATTATATAATAAATTTTCAAAAAAATATGCAAACATATTAATAACATCTAATATAGTATTAGTCACTTCTTAAATATTGATATTCTTTTGATAATAAATAATCCTAACAAAATATTGGATAAACAATCTCCCCATATGTATTTCTTGACAATACCTTCAAATTAATATGTCAATATATTCTCCATCACATATCTCCCTTTAATTCATTTTATCTTCTCACCCACATATAAAAAATATATATATTGTACATGAGAATGTTCTATCAATTTTTACATAAAAAGGTGACATAAACTATCTCACTAGTTGATCCATTATCAAGATAGAAAACAAGATGATTTTATTTTGATAGAAAACTTTTCATATTAAATTGAACATGATACCAAATTAAATGAAGAATCTCTAAATTTTTTAAATGTTTTGTGTATATTTTATATGAATATATGAAATGTGGTATAATTCTGGTATAAAATATTTCAGTATAATAATATTTTACTTCTTTAGTAAACAAGTCTACACTTTTAACCACAAATCATGATTCATTATCAAGGGAGAATATCACAATATTTTTCATATATATATTTCATTTACATCGACTTAAATTCACCGTGTAATTATTTTATTATAATATAAGATGTATTAGAGATTTATAAAGACATTCATTTTCAATGAAACTCTGTTAAGAACATTCTACAATCATATAATTATTATGATATAATAATTTTGGTACCCTCTTCAAACTTCGCCATGTATATCCTCCTATAGGAGACACTCCTCATGGTATTCATAATGATGAACATTTTTTGTACATATTATTTACTGGTTATATACTGATAATAAATCAAAATTGAGTTCTCCATGTGGTTTTCTAGATTTAAAAACCTTCACATCATCATCACAGATGGTTTCCTTCAATAAATGTTGTGTTGAATACAAATTGTGATATAAAACCAATATGGTTTCATCTTATCCTTTATATCAAGTATTAATAAAAATTACTCGTTATATATCATCAAATATGACCATTTAATATATTTTTCAAGAATACTAAATAAATATAAATTTTAGTTCCTACTTTGTCATCTAGTCTATCTATAATTGATATACAACAATCTTTCCTAGGTCATCCCTCTCATATAAATATATATTTAAATTACATATATTTTAAACACAAATACCATAAATAATATTAGGTAATAGGATAGATCATCTTTCTCCTCTATATTAATTTCATGGTTGAGAGTATTTTCTCATCCAAGATTTCCATTTATTCATGCTTCCACATTTTTTTATCACTTTTTATTTTATTTTTGGGGAACTAAACTCTTTACTTATTCAACTACTTTCTATATAGAGAATTTTTTCTCATAAACCTACAGAATGTGTGCATTGATATTTTTTATTTTTTTGGCTTATTATTTTGGTATTATTGTTAGAATGGTTTTTTTCATTTTGTTAATATTTCTGGAATCCCGCACATAGTTCTTCATTAACATAAAGGTTGTCTTTTTTATATAAACTATCATGAAATTCAGTATATTAAAATGAAACATCTTCCTTAACATTAGAATTTTTTTATTATTCATTCTTATCTAGTAATATTCGTGGTATGATTCAACTTTCTATAGGTATTCTAATTCAAGTATCTCATATCCACCTACCTTTTAAATGATTCACAACTCCTAGAATTCATGGAATTTTTTTAAATATGAATTTTTTTTTCTTATCATAAAAATATCTCTCGTATTTCTTTTATTAAATTTTCCATGAAGAATTATTATTTACAATATTAATTTTTCATGGTTTCATCATCTTTATTTACAAAGATATGTGGTTTTCTATTTTGTAACCACCATTGTGGTATATATTAAGATTACAATCAATTATTCCAAAAATATTTTTAAGTATACACATACATCATGATTTTTGGATGTTCCTTACTCATCTATGGCTTGATAAGAATTTCCTCCATCATACATTTTTTTGTAATATTTAATTAACAATACAAAACATTCAATGCACAATACTAGAATATATTATAGAATGAACAGTACTCTATAAACCTTTCTCATTTTTCATGTTTAATTTAAATCGTGAATTTCTATAAACCAATTATTGAGTTTTATTTTATGATATATAGGCTCTTCCTATAGGTACCCACCTATAAAATTCGTCATTTAATTTCCATTATAATGGTGATAAATTTATATCAATTTTTCTTTATCCATAATTATATAGATTTTGTTTCTAACCATCACATTCTATAATATTAGATTTAATGAAATTTTATTAAAATGGTATGGATGGTCTCAAAACCTTAGAAACATATTGATAATTTTTTTTAAATGATATCATTATTTTATTTTCACATGTTATGGATATTTTATTATCACAATCATTAATTGATTAGTGTGTAGCATTGTTAACTTTTTATTTAAATAATAAAGACCAATATATGTCATTTTGAGAAAAAAAATGTTTATTCCAATTATAAATAATTAATATTACTGATGTCTATATGGTATTTAATTTCCATCAAATTACATCCACACTCATAATTCACCCACAGAACTTTCTATTCAAACATTTTATTTCATATTTATTTAAAAATTAAACAACCTTGATCATCTTGGATATAATATCAAATAGAATATTTTTGAAATCAGTGATATAATTTATTTAAAAATAAAGTTCATGAACATATCTTCAAAATTATTATTAATATATTCTTTTTATTAACATAAATTTTTTGAAATTGTATTGTAAATTTCCAAATTTTAAAGGCAAATCATGGATCACAATCGGATACAACTGATATTGGTGTTCCATGTATCCTTACCACTTCTCTAATGTATATCCTTCCTTATAGATATAGTTAGAATCCCTCTAGTATATTAATTAATTGATAAAACTATATAATATAATTCACCACAACCCAAATAGTATTATTCCATTTGGATATATTTATAAGACCAATGACAAAATCAGTGGTGATGTTTTCCCATTTCCATTTTGGTACAGGTAATGGTTCCATAATACCTTAGTATTTTACTTATAAATCGTCAAAAATTGACATACCAATAATTTTTTTATATTCATAAATATATTTCTTCATATTGTCTCACCAAAAATGTTATCAAAGATCCTGATATATATTAATGATCCCTGGGAGGGTGGATATGGTTGAGCTGTGTGCATCATTCAATATCTCTTTCATTATATCATGATTTGATGTTATATATATTCATGCACCAAATTTTATAATTATTTTTTCAATAGATATGACCTTTGGGGATTTCCCTTTTCTTTTGACTTCTAACTTCTTTTGTATTTCTGCACCATATCTTTATACATATTTTTTCATCTCTATCAAGACTAGTTGAGAAATCATTTGGGAAAGGAATTAGGATCTTCCATCCTTTATTATTTTCATTTCCATAATTTGGAAGTCTAATAATATTTTATCCCTCTCAATTATAATCATTTATAGGGTTCCTGGATCCTATATACAAAGACCATATTGCATTTTACATTCTTTCCTATGATTATAGTGTATTTAGAAGTCATAGTCAGTGGTGAGTTTTAACAATCTCTTTTGGAATATATAGCTTCTTCTGTGTGTTTATGTTTTCAGGATCTTATGATATATATATACTTCACAATTCTCTCTATAGATAATAGGCCTCCGTGTCTTTAATGATATTTTTACTACAGCCAAATATATATACTTTATTTGATAGTTCTACTCATAAAACATCAACTTCATTTAATCTAAGACTATCATTTTATTCTTTAAAATTATTACATAGCCTAATCAATTTTTTGAAGCATCATTGTGTACAATGAAAAGATAAAAAAATTAGGGTTCCATGAGAAAAAATATAGTGATAAGAATTATTTTCACTTTATTGAATATATATTTTCATTAATATATCTAGAAACACTTTAATACCTTCTGATTCAACTTGGAATGTGGGTCATAAAACTGTGAGATATTTCTTATAAATAATTATTAATAAAAAGAAAATCTATCTAAAATAAGGATATATATTACATATACTAGCGTGTACCACTCTTTAATATTATTTATATTATATGGATTCATATGTATCCATTTTCTATTTATTACATTCCCCATGAATGATACTTCCTCTATCTATAAAACATGTTTCTTATACATTTCCTATAACTTCTCATTTCGAAAAGTCATTAGCATGGTATTCAAATACTCCCTAAGATCCAATTTTATTTTGGATTATTACAAAACACCATCTATTAGAACTACAACAAATATTTTAAGTTAATATCAAATGACTCTATTCATTTTCTTCATACTGATTTCTAGAGAACTAACGAAACAAAAAGGAATCACAATGAACTCATAGATTCTATAAATTTTTCAAAAGGTAGTATTGGTAATATCTTTTTTATTTACTTTTAATTGGTGATATTATGGAAAAAGGTTATCCTTAGTGAAATAATGGGCCCTATTTAGTTGATTTAGCAATTTATTTATCTGTGGTACAAGATTCTTATATTTATTTTCATTTTTTTCAGTTCACCATAATAAATCTACATGCACATTGAACCATACCACAACATCTTCTCTTCACTTACCAAATTTTTACATGTAATCTATTCTGAAATAGGTTCCTCATTTTTTGAATATCTAAACACCCTTTTTATATAACCACAAAAAAAGGTGTATAATCAAACATGATTTATCCAATTTACTTCAAAATAAATCTATCACATCAGACCCTTGAAATAATTTCTTCATGTTAATGAGAAATTATAACTCACTAAAATAATTTATGTATATTTAGGGCGATTTTTCATTCTTATGTTTAAAAAAAATCCTTACTGTAATACCCAAATATTATAATATATAACTTATATAAAATGAACAAAATTTTTTTGATAGCTTAATCCAAATGCAACACTGAACATGAACAAACCACAATATATTTATATAAAATATAAATTTTTAAGCATGACCATTAAAACCAATAAATTGAATGATAATAAACAATTAACACTCTATATTTATAAATAAAATAAAGTCTAGTTTTAATATGGATGAATTTTAATTATATTAACCGAAATTACTAATTAGAACTTTTATTATTTAGAAATGTTTTTTTTAAAATTATGTGATATGAATTTATATTTCAATAAATTAATTTTTGTTAATGATAAAAAATATAGTCATAATTGGTTGACACCAATCAATTAGGTATATGAATGGAAAAAAATAATAATAACAATCGATATGTCAAAATGTATGTTTTCAATAAAACTATTTTTATTATTTTTTTTTATTTTTTTAGAAAAAAATGAAATTATAAATTTTAGAATTTAAATTTTATAAGATGAACGTAATTATTGGATTAAAAATAAAAAAATTATCTTATGGCAATGTATTTTTATTTTTCTATAATAATTTCTTTTTGTGGTGAATAATGAAAAATACTAATTTTTTGTAGCACAATCACTTTTATGAAATTATAATAACACATGAATGAATTTAAAGTTCTTTAAAACTTACTATATAAAAAATATATAAATAATAAAATTAATAATTTATAATTATTATGTTTTTCTATAAAACCCATGTATAACATTTTGGAAACATATATAATATTTTATTCTAAAAATCTTTTATTCCCCAATTTTAAAAATAACTTTTCCTAACTTATAGAAATTAAATCTAGAAAAATTTAGAATATATTTTATATCAAAATGATCATATAATTTTATAAGTTCTTTATTATATTTGGGAATAATATTATGATTACTAAGATAAATGGTAATGACTTTGATAATTTTAAAACTATTTTTTTTAAAGAATTGGTTCCTTAATATTGTGTTATTTTTTAGGATATATTAAATTAATAAATTATTGATTATTAATAAAATAAAATTATTAATATAATTTATAATTATATTAAATTAAATTAAATTTTTAACCAATAGAAAATTATATTAATAAAATGGAATGGATAAAAAACATTTTTCTACCAAAAATTGTCTTTCTATATATGAATTGTTTTTATCTAAATGTGAATTTTATATTAAATATCAATTGAATTTTCCTAAATAGAGATTAAATACGAATCATTTCACAAAAAATTGGATTTAATTGATGTTTTATATTTTTATTAAAACTTAAATTTCATATTTAAAAAATAGTTAACAAGGTCAAAAGAAAAAAAAGTAAAATAAAAATATATAATAAATTGACATCAAACATATCTAAAGCATCTATAGAAATTATTCATTCATGATTTCTCGACCCAATATCACAGAAAAATATATTATTTTATCTTTTGAATTCATTGATCCTTGAATTGGAAAACAATATAATAGAATAGTATATGGGTACTTATGTAAGTCATATTTTCATCACTTAAAAAAGTTAACAAATACACTCCTTCACAACTCACTCATACAATAGAATTACATTTTAAAGATATTCATTTTTTTCTCCTCTTAAAATACTTTATCAATTTCATCTACTTCTGGTCTTAATTAGTTATCCTAATACTTATATTTTTACGGATAAATTCAATGTGAAGTTTAAAGTCCAAAAGGTGGTATTATGTAATACACTGCATTTTCTCTTAAATAGTTTCTTTCCAATCCAATACATATTATAGTAATATTAAAAACTAAAAATAATTATCATAATATAATGTTATTTTTTTATTATAACACCCATTATATATTTATTTACATTGACTAATAAAAACAAATGTACACAAACAATATGTTGTGCAGACTACAACATCCAAAAAGTAAGTTTTTCCATTATTCGTCTTGATTTAATTAATTTATAAAAAGAATATAAACAAATATTAAAAAATATGATATATATATATATAATTATTATTATATTATAATTAAATAATTCACTTACCAAACCATACACACCTTTTAAGATATAGTGTGTTCATATTTTGGATAGTATAACCACCTACTTAAAATATTTTATAAACTCTATCCTGGATAACTAAGAGAAGACAAATACATATGATATTAGATGTAAATATTCACCTAATAATTTTTTTAGGTTATGTAATTCTTATATTAAGCATTTATGTATTTATTAAAATATCATCTATGATAAATAAAATTTCCAAAATAATTCAACATTTATTTTATTTTAAAAAAAATTAATAAAAATAAACTAAATAATAATAATATGATAAGAAATGACCCATATAATATAATTAGGTTCATTAGAAGTTATAAAATAAATTTTTTTGATTAATCTAGATGTTAGACGCATGCACTGAATGAATCGGGAACAAAGTAAGAGTTTTAATCTCAAATTCATTTCATTGTGTTTATATATTATTAACCTAACATCCTAAATGTGGTTTATATAAAAACTAATTGAGATTTCATATCATTATTTTTATTTTAATAATTTTATTTAAATTTTAATTAAAAACCTACTCTTCCGATAGGTTTGGAAAAAAAATGTTACTCAAGCCATAAAGGTTCTTTTCCTCAAAAATTAATTCCCTATGACATGTTATGTTATGAGCTATGTTTTCCATTTAATGGTTTATTTACTACCCATAGATGTATCGTTATCATATATAATTTTTAATTATAAATACTATAATGAACTATTTTCATTTTCATAAAATCTAATGTACTCAATTTTTACCCCATTTAATTTGTTTTTTGATAACTCAATTTTCATTATTTGAGTTATGATCACCCAATTAGAAATAATGTTAGGAAAATTATACCAATTGATTATATTATATAGTATTATATTTTTTTATATTGATTTGAATTTTTTACAGATAATTCAAATTATTTTAAATTTTATTATATCAAAGTGTAGATCTCTTGTAAGGGATATTGATGTCTCATGTATTTTTTTCATTAAGTTATATTATTTCATCATGAACTTCATTCATCTATACTCGGTTTCTTCTAATATAATTATATATTAAGATCTCTACCTTTATGTAGGGGGATATAATTTTATAAAAATTAACTATTTTTCACTCTTCTTACAGAGTTAGTTTTGAACAAAATTATTTTGAAAATAAAAATACCAGGTTTTCCTTTAACATTCATATGTTTTGTCTTCCTCTATTCAGTTATACATGATAAAAATTAGATATTTTAATGGATACAATATTAGATATTAAATTTTAATGTAAAAATTAAAAAAATAACCTTTTCCAAATTTATATTTGATTTTCATATATAAATATTTATTTTATGATAGGGTTAAAATGATTTCTAAAATATATTTTTAGTTTTCACTTACATTTTCCTTTCTGTTTTAAAATGGTCTTACCATAATCAAGATTATGTTTCATTATTTATCCTCTAATGTACATTTATCATTTGTGGTATTATAATCATGGTATAAAATAATTCAATTCCAAATCTCTTCTTTTATGACATCATTCAAAGAATTAATTTTACAATGTCTTCTTATTTCTGTCCACACCCATAAATATTTCTATTATTGTGCTAAATATATATTCTTTTTCAATAATCCATATTATTACAATATATATATTGTGATGTTTTTATCCTATAAATGACTTAATTTTGTACTACAACACCCTATTATTTTAGTATTAGTAAATCTTATATAGAAAGCTATATCATTTATTGATTGGGGAACTATTGAAAATAAATATTCGTTTTACCTAAAAAGATGTTTGTTGATTACTCAAAATATTTTATTCTATATTGTTTAACTATAAATCATATTCTTATGTAAGGTTATGATCATGTTATCATTTTTAATAACATGTGGTAAATTATTAGGGTTTTATACATATTTAATCAAATACAGATCATTTTTGGAAATCAGACTATATAGTATTTAATTATCCATATTCTTTCTCAAGATGGGTTGTGATCATGTTTTCTTATTTATTTATAATTGGAAAATTATTGTAATTCTGTATGTTTTTATTCCAAAATGGTATATTATTTTTATGTTCTTATGTATTTTTTGAAAATGCACCTTATTTTTATGGTTGTTTTATGATCATGATATCTCTTTTATTGACATTATGAAATGAATTAGCATTTTCATATATTTCTTTTATAACGTAAATGATTATTTTAAATTATGAATATAAATTTTATAATTCATTTTCACATATTAGTAATGTATTGGACTTAAAATATTGACTATGAGCATGACATTATATATCCCCCCTCATGCATTGAAATGTATCATGTGGAAATTAACTTGTATTTTTGTGTATACCTCCCCCCATATTAGTATTGTGTCATATAATATGGTCATCATAGCACGTTTTAATGACCTTAATTATAAATTCCATCAGTATGCGATTCTTAATTATTTACAAAAAATGTTTTTATTTATTTTCATATATATAAAATGATACCAATTTTAGTTGATTATGGTTTTATGATAATTAATTTATCATGTTATAATATTTATCTCATTATTTTGTCATGTGTATAGTTTCCATTATTGATCATTTTATCTTACCCCTTCTTATGTTCCCATTTCCCTTGGTTATGAATAAAAATATTCCCCATGACATGTATAACAAGATAATTTGGGTGGCTAATTTTTTGAAGATGTTGATGACTTATTTTTTAATGTAAAATTTATTTTATAGTAGGGAACAAATCCCCATTAGTTGAGAAAAAAATATTCCTTCTTAGTTTATGATTTATCAAAATTTCATAATACCATAAAACTAAATTGGTTTAAGAACGCATGTAATGTAATGTATTAATTATGTCATGTAAATATAGATAGTTATGTTTTAGATTCTTTAGTTAGTATCAAAAATGGTTTGTAAAGTTTGTGTTTTAGGAACCTGATCTAGGAACACATGTCTAAGATGTCAAACTAAGCTATAGATTTAAATACATAATAATTATCTTAATAATATTAAGTTTTGAGTAACTAATAAATTCATATATAATTCTATATAAAAACCATGATGTGTTAGAACACGTAAATGATGTGAATTAAACTTAAAATATCAAACATCACATATTTTATCCTTCTACAATCTAAGTAAACTTAAATTGATTATATGAATTATTAATAATGTATATTAATATTTTTAACACTTTTCTAATTTTTAATTTGAAAAATTAAAAATTTAAATACAATGTATTCATGTCAATATAATCATTTTGGAATAAATCCTTCCTTACAAATTATAGCTTCATATATCATCATCGGGAATAATCTTAAGAACTCGCAAGAATTTAAATGAAATAACACTATTTAATAATGGAAATATTAATATATATTTCTATTTGACATACCACTAGTCGTAGAATAACCTTTAATAGTTATGAATCTATATTGTAGTACAATAGAAACAATAGTCTATAAAAAATATATATATATCTAAAACATTCATCCCAAATTTCTCTAATTTATTGGCCTTATATCAATAAAAAAACATTAATACTTATTTCATTAATCCAATTAGATTATAAATGATATATCACAATTGTTATTTTTTATATAAGGAATCAATAGTTAAAAAAATTATCCTCAATTAATTATATCCATTAATGTATACTTTATAAGACTTCACACATCAATATGAGTCATAATACATAAATAATTGATTTGATAAAGTTATTTATTTAATTTTACACATATATAGAGTTTTTATAGCCTTTTTATTCAAATACAGTATCTATGGGTCATCAATCTAAATTTTACACACAATAACCATGAAACATCATGAATTTAAATTTTAAATATGGTTTTTTCTAACTTATATCAATTGTGGGAAACCAAACATTGTACCTAAATTATCACTATGAAAATTAATTTTTTCCTTATTCTAGTATATTTACATGATATAAAAAATTTATATTGACACATCTCAGGTGAAAAAACATCAACCAGATAATCTATGTCATGAAATATAATCAATTCATTAAAAATACTACTATAAGTTCATTGTGTACCACCATAACTTGGATAGAAAAAAATTATCATAACCCAACCCACTATTTGTTGATAGATATGTACACAAGAAGAACTACCATTATATAGTGGGGTTAGACTATCCCATGTTTGAGATTTATGTACGTCGTGTCTTATTTTAAGACACTCCACCATAGTTTGTATTCATGATGATTATCATAGTTTACCCCAATCCTTGGTCCAACAATAATCATCTAATTTTGGATATATTTATAGTTTTAATCATTTTTTAATGAACATTTTTATTGTTTTTAACATCCATGGATAGTATATTAAATTTTAAATAATTATCATGAAAATTATATTGGTTTCTTGAAGAGTTTAATCATTTGGATCATTTTATAAAACCCAATTTCAATATGAATAAAAATTCCATATATAATAATGTATCTTTGGGTAGATATATAAATAAATTAAATCCTTTAAATGTGTCGGATTATTTTATTGGGTTTAATTCATGAGAAAAATATCAACTGAAACTATATATAGCTCCCAATTATCTCTAAACATTAACAAATGTTTTAGTATATCGTGTTAATTATAGAGTTACAATTAAATCATCGCATGAATCACATGATCTGTAGATACCTATTAAATAATGATTCATTTTGTGTCCTCATCATGATCTAGGTTAAATAATTTTTAAGAACATAGAAAATATGGATCAATTAGTGTAATATTATCCATTCTCATTTTTATTTGTTTTTAATCATCAAAAATTTATATATATATATATTATGGTGTTTTGGTGTTTCAAAGTTATTAACACACTATATTTATGTATTATATATCACTCCAAACCCCCTACTTCCTTATGAGAAAAAATCTAATTTATTGCTACCAAAATTTTGATTGAATACATAAATGTATTGTTCTCGGTATTTGGTCACCAATAATTTATTATTCTGATAAAAAATATATTCCTCTTAAACTTCTAATTATAGAATATGCATCTAATCGTTTTTAATATTACTTACTTCATCCCTTAAAAAGGTTCTTCTAAGGAACTCTAATAGTCTAATATAACATGTATTTTTCGTATTATTCAGATTTTTATAGTTTCTCTTAGTGTTCATTAAAAATATATATTAGATATCCCTTTATTTTATTATATACAATTAACATACAATGATTATAAATTTATTTTATTTTAAATCAAAATGTGGGAATATATTTATGATGAATTAAACCTTAAATAAGTTAAAAAATAAAATAAAGATATAAAGAATGTGTTATTAATTTTACAATGGATATAGACAAAATTTTGTTTTTATATAATATATGAATCATTCACACTCAAATTATAATCCATGATTTAATTAATTATTTTTGGTTAAAGGATTTTAAGGAAATAATTTGAAAATATTGTATCAATTTCAAATAAACAAAAACTATACCATATTATCTACTTTTCATTTACTTTTGACGATGGTTATAGAATTATGTTTTAAAGAGATGATAAAATATTAATGCTTTTGGTGATTCCATTTAGATGATCAATACCTATGGAGAGTAGTGGATTGTTTCATTATATAAAAAGTACCCATAACTTCCACTGATCATCCAATAACAAAGATCAATAGTTAGTTACAGGGTGAATAATTTTATTCCATATGACTATTCCCCCTCTCAATAAAAATTATAGTTGGGTTTTTTTATTTGTTTCATTTTATTTTATTATATAATCATATAATATAAATATATTAAGTGGAATTAGAGTGGGTATTGGTGATGAATCAATAACATTATTATTGAATAACTGATGCTATATTAAAAAAATTCAAGAACAATGAGGTCATATAAATAAACAAACCATGATTTATCTTAAATAAATTTGATCATACATTTAATCAAATGGTTTTAACTTAAATTGGATGTGGTTCTTGGAACTATATCCCCATGATAGAACCATGATGAAGAGAATGTTTAAAACAACATGGTGGAAATATATGACCTTTAAAAAAATACCATCGGAAATAACTTATATAATGAAAATATGTTTAAACACATTATATTATTTTTTATTTCCACTTGTGAAGAACCACATCATGGTAGAGGGTTTGATTGACCATTATTATTAAAATATAAAAGCTATTCTCAAAAACCATATTTAGTGTATGACTAAAGAGAACATACCTCTTTCTCATGACTTTAGACAGTGCCAAATGTTTTTATGATAATATTTATAATTTTCACAAGATTTTATATCTCATCAAAAACAGATCTCATAATAAATATTTTATCATTAGCATATATAATCTAACCAATATTTATCATCAAAAATATTTTAATTTATTTCTATTTAGTAAAGTCTTATATTTATTATTTTTCTATATCATCTATTTATATTATGTGTGATTTCCTATATTAATTTAATGTAGTTAAATTTATTCTTTTTATTTATATGAAATTTATATATGTGTTATATTCTATGTATGACCAAGAAAATTACTTTCAAATTACTTATGAACTTAGTTATAATGATTCGTTTTTTAATACAAAATAGCAATTATGATTATTTGGAAATTTAGGTCCTCATTAAATATTTATCAATGGATAGTGGGACTTGGGGTCAAAATTCCCTTTATCCAAGGAGTATATACTCTATTCAATAAATGTATTGCTTGTCTAATTTTCTTACCAATATTCATCTTAAATTATTTTGGGTTACATATGATTTCAAAATATCTAATATAAGGGTTCCAAGTACCTTATACATGAGATGAATTAAGTCTATTGTACATCAATATATTTTGATCGAATTAGTATTTTCTAGGGGTTTATAATATAAACCTAGATCATTAATATCATATATACATACATGGATTTCATGAGATAAAAATAGATTTTGTAAGATTAACTAACCCCCATAAATACAATGCATGAGATTCCTTAAAAAATAAAACAATTTTGATGATATAAATCATTCTATACATTTGAAATTTTGTTAGGTTACCATGGATAATAATATATGAGGTAAGAAAAATATAATTGATCATAACCATTACATCCCTATATCTAATGTGATAGTTGTGTTATATTTATATAGATAACATTAATCCTTAATTTTAAAGAGTAATAGCGTTATTATAATTCATATATTAAATTTTATAATAATTTTTTTATCTGACAATCCTTGAATCATATGTGATATTATGGATATGATTACAGACACAATATAATAATTTCATAAGAGAAGAGGTTATCTTAATTAGTTCAGGATAAAATATGGATCATGACTCACAAATGGATATGATGTATAAGGTTTTAATTTTAAAGGAACTATGTTTAATAAAATTAATTACTGAATTGATATGAAATAATGTACCGATTAAATAAAAATTCCCTATTGTATAATATATCCTGAATCAAATATACCACGTATAGATTTATTATAAATTTTAATTATAATCTTGTGTGTTTCATTATTTGTCTTAAAGTATTTCTTAAAGAAAAAAAATATGATAATAAGAACTCTAATATTACAAGAATTAATTTTTAATTCATTAACTCAAGTGTAATAGATATCAGGTATGCATTAAACATTTTTATTAACATATACAGACATAGATATAAATGTTAATTTAATTAAATACAATTATATCATCATGTTTTCAATGGTTAAAAGGTTTTTTTATTTGAAGGTGTAAGATCTTATATACTTATGAGAATTTGATAAATTTGAGAATTGGAAAAGTATTACTATGCTTCATTGATAATGATAAATTTAATTTCTATATATTGTTTAAATAAAAGTGTATTTTCAATAATGATTAATAATGAGGGTGTTTAAATATAAATGAAAATATATTTATAACTATTGAAAATGTGGGAAATGGTTTAAACATTATGTCCATAGGTAATTCAATCTATTCCATTAAATATAAAAAGTTTAATACAGTTAATTGAAATTCATATTATTCTTATCATTATATATAAGGAAACATAAATGAGAAACACATTTAAAGTATTTATAAATATAGTTTTTTGGAGCGATTAAATTTTAAATTATTGAATAAATTTGAATCTTGATTAGTTTAAAAAATTTCCAATAAAAAGTTTAATGGAAAATTTGAGGGAAATAATGGGATACATAAAATAATACATGGTTGAATATTTAAATTAAATATTATATAAGTATGTGATGGATATAGGAAAACTGTAACATTTATTTGTGACTATAATAGATATGGTTATTTTTTATGAAACACATGTTTAAAAAAACATAATATATTATTCTGTTTAAAAATATATTAACAAAAAATAGGAAATTTTATAAGATTGATCAATAATATGGGGGTGTAAAATACATTATCTATTAATTTAATAAAAATACTTTACATTTTTTAATATCTTTATAACTTACTCCTCCTTGAACACTACAATGGAATGTTGTGTCCTGTAATCAGAATCATAAATGATTAGACATGATTGGAGTGGAAATAACATGGTGTAACTATAAAAATATTTATATTTTAGGTGCATATTTTTTAGTTAAATTTAAACATATTTTATATATTTGGGTTTAGATGGTAATATTTGGAAAGGGATATGTTCTGGGACGATATAGTTATTCTTTAATTTAATATCATAAAAAGAACCAGGATGTAGCTGTTGAGAGGAACGAGATGCAAATATCCCAACTAAAATAAACTAGAGTGAGTGTTTAGTTTTTAACATTTGCATAATATAAAATTGGTATCACCATAAATAATATACCTATTTAATATTCTTGGGATACTATATACATACATTATGCGTATATTATATTTTAATTTTCAACACATATCATAAGAATCATTCTTTCATCCTTGATATCATTCAAATAACCATTCTTCATATCTCGGGGAAAAGAAAAAAGTTGTCAGTGTATATAATTAATAAGGGTTATGTAGAGAATAATCAATCATAAATAAATAATCCTTAATAAATATTTCATATTGGATAATTAAAACACATGTCATTCAATCAACAATATGAGTTCAAAGTGAATCTATTTTTTATATCCAAAAATTAATCACATGGATAATGGTAACATAATTATTTATAAATAAAATAGAAAATTATATACATTCAGCACCTTTATATCAAGGAATCATGAAATATGTCATGAATTATAGTGATAAGGACTGGGATAATAAATTCTTAATAATTGGGGAGGTATTAGCATGATAAATATCTAATATGGAATTCCAACTATTTTAACTCATGGGAATTATAGATTCCTTGAGATGATATCTATAATTGATCCCCAAAAATCACATTCACATCTTATTAATTCCCCATATATTGAATTATTAATACAATTAATTCTCAAAATTCTTTATAAATCAATATTAATCTACATTAAATAAAGAATCCCAAATATTTCCTCAGTCAATGAAATTACATACCTAAAAAACACTCTTCAACTGATAACACATATAGAATTGGTATATAGATTAGAAAAGATTAGAGTGGTATAGATGATACTTTATAAATAAGTGACTAATAAAATATAGACATTTAAGAGAAAATAATGTCTAATGAAATAATAGAGTATGATAAATAATGTGACCATGATGTAGTTAATGACCGTAAAACCATAAATCAATAAATGATGAATAAATCCAAAAAAAATTTAGTAATGAAGATTTTATAGTAATCCTAATCATTTTAAAAATATAAAATAAAATAAAGAAATATATTTATAATAAATCCATATAGATTTGTGTAATTATAAAGTTCTAAACCTCTTTTATAATTCTTATAATTCCATTAAATAAATAATACACATTTCTATTTATAAAATAAAAATTCACTAGAACATTGAGATAAGCATTTATATGAAAATATTTTTATAAATTCTTAAAGTAAGGAAAATTATGAAGAATAGTTTTGAAGGTGGTAACATTCATTTAAACAGTAAATATTAATGCAAATAATTATTTTACAATTTTGGGTAAAAATTAAAAATGCTCATTATTTGAAAAATTATAAGAAAATTCCTTATAAAATGTTGTAGATTATATAAAATATAGTTGAAAATAACTTTAAGTAACCAATTTATTTTAAATAATATTATTCTCAAATCATTTAGAAGGTCATTGACATAGAAGAAAAAGAGATGGAAGTAATAATTTAAAATAATTATTTCAAAAGAAAATCCCTTACATGTAACTTACTAATTTATTCTAGATCCAAAAATATTATAAACTAAAAACAAACATTTATAACACAAAAATAACCAGTGGAAAAGAAAATGTATTGGGTTTAAGAGACTATTATCATATTATATTTCCAATGGAAATATAATTACATACAATCATGAAATTAAATGAGATTGTAGGAAAAATACCTTTCCATGGGTATCTACATAGTTGAACATGTGTAATCCTCATATGTAATGAATTTAAATTTATTATATACATTATTAAAATGATTATTTATCTATATTATATTTTTTAATCAATTCAATATCATTTAAAATCTATTCATTGAAAAGTTATTTCTTATATCAACGATTTAAGGTTGTTCAATCAATTCCTATAATATGACACCAGTATATTGAATGTGGTTTAAGGTGTCATTAATTGGATTCTAGTATCTATTCTTTCAAATTGTTACTTTTGAAAATCCAAATTAAATTACCCCAATGAATATAGTGCAAGTAAGTGATCGATCCATGGGGATAGGATGTTATTGTGTTTTGTTTTTCTAGTTTACGATTAATTTAGTGATTTATTTTGAAATTTATAGTAGACATTTTCTGTTTTAATAACAGGGTCATTGAATTTCAATTTCTTTAACAAATTACTTTAAAGATAAGGAAAAACACATAAATTTGATTCTCGATGAGAAATGGGAAGAATGCATCAGGGATGTGGATTTTTAATGTTTTTATTAAAACAATTTTCTTATGAGGTTGTTTTTTCATAATAACTCACATCTCTATGTTATGAATGTAACATATCCCCCTTGTTTTGGGAGTTTTTTTAAATCAATAGTGACTAATTTTTTGGTCTTCAATTAGATTTCTTTTAATTTCACTATTAGAAACCCTTTTTTAGATGATAAGAACATCCAATGATCATGGATGTTCATAGTTATAATTCCTTATAAGATATATAGAAATATCATTAGTGGTTTGATTTGAGATTTCTTGTGAAATTTAGAATGAAATATTAAGGAATTATGAAAGAAGAATAAATAAAACTATTACAATATCACAATTGACAAAATTCAACACATATTTGTCCACTACCACAACACATATAAGATTTAGCCACTCTTTGGGTAGATAATAACTTAAATACTATTGATACTAGAATTAAACATTAAACAACCATTGGATTGAAGATATTTAGGGAGGTAGTGGTAGCAAGTCCTTTCTTCTCTTCTCTCATAATCTTCTTGAGAGTCTCTAGAATTTTCCCACTTGGACTCTCTTGGAATGAATGAGTCTCACACATGGAGAGCCGTCCGTTCTTTTTTGGTTTTAGTACTACACGGTGTGTACCAAAAATTACATGCTGTGTACCATGGTCAACATGGTCTAGACCTCTTTTCTCATTTGGAGGGTGATCTACTATGTCACCCATGACGTGAAACATGGCGCCACCTGGTAGGTTGTAGTACATGATATGTAGCGCCACCGTATATAGGGTTTAAAATCAGTCATCGGTCCCCATTTTCATCTAGAATTGATCACAATGTGTGTATATGGGAATATCATGGTGTGTAATCATTGACCTAAAACTTGGACGTGTATCTAGTCTTAATGATTTGTGTAATGAAAATAATACATGGCATGTGTTAGAAGTACATGCCATGTATATTTAAATTTTTATATTTTCCTATCTGAATTTGTGATGTTGGACTGAAAATACCTGAAACTAATCATAATTAACACGAAAAATAATTTTAACCACAAAATGATTGGTATTGGAGAAAAATAAGTTTTATACTCAATGAAATATATGGAAAAGTATGCACAAATCGGGTTCCTCAAATTCCCCCACACATAGTAAGTTTCTTGTCCTCAAGAAAGATATCAACTTCAAATCAATAGAATCCATATTCTAAAAAATAGAAGCATTCAACTAATTATAATTGTAAATACTATATACATTGAAAAATATTTAAAAAAACACAAAACATATTTAAATTCCAAAGATAGTCTAATCATGCCTGATATATATTTTGATAAAAAAAATTATCATATTTCATCCACATTCATTGACTTTTGATAGCTAAACATGCCACTTGATGGTTTACCTCACCAAAAAGTACCACAGTCATTACTCAATAGTATTTAATTAGATTTATGCTCAATATTAAGTATATGAACTATATCCATATGATTTAATATGTTCTCATTATCCACTTTTGAAATCAAATCAAAAAAATCATGATGGATTTCAATAAGGTTCAAATGTTTCTAAGGATTAGGGTAGGTAAGTAATGATGGAAAATAATATCATAGGATTGAAAATGGAGGATGTAATACTAAATAATAAATCATGATATTCAAAATAAATCTTATTGAATGTTCACCACTAATCAAGATCTCTCAAAGGCATCATCACCATGATATTACCTTTCCAATATGGGCTCATAAACCATAAATGAATCTAGTCCCTCATTTAAATTTTTTAAAAGGACCACTAAGAATACAATGAAAAGTGGTTTTAAGATCCCTTATAACCAAATTAACAAGTGATAAAATCCCCCACACATAAATGCATGGTTTCTCTCCATCATATAATGTGAGTGGACAAAAATCCCTCTCTAATGCTACATAGAATAATCATTCAAAATTATAAAAGGCTTAGGATAGGAAGGGAAAATATTCTTGTAATGTAGCTTCCAATCAAGGCAGTTCATGGTTTCCAAGGGTTTACAAATATTAGATGTAGGATAGGTCTCATGGTCAAAGGGGGTGAAAAAAAATAAAATCCCTCAATCATTTTAATGTGATTAAAAAATATTCATGTTCTGAAGAGAAAAACTAGGAACTTCTAGTAGTTATACATATCCCCATAATCTCTCAATAGAAGAGGGTATAATAGAGAATATGTAAAATATACTTAGATTACCTCTCATTAATGGGAAAATAATAGGGGTAAATCAAGTCATGAGATGAATACCAATGATCAGTTCTAAGAAATGTAAATGCCCAAGGCTTTAAATCCATAATCAAACAATATTCGCAACCTTTTTAAAATACATTGAAAATTAAAATAAGAATGTAACTTTTAAAATACCCTTTTATTACTTTATTGTTTATAATTATAATTAATAAAAAATTATCCATAGTTTAAAATATGTCAACTAATAATGATGTCTCTTAAATCAGTTCATGGAAATAGCTTGTGTAATTAGAGACCATCCCCCGCATTTAATACCGCACATGGTCCCCAAGTGAAATACCATAGAATAGGGGGGAAGTTTGGGAAAAATCGGGAGAAAGAAGAGGTAAAGTAATGAAAGAATTAAACTCAAATTATAAAGGAAAAAAGAAACACTAAAAAAATACTCCTCTCATGATGAATTGACAAAATAGGGAAGTAGTAGAAGTAGAGATCCCCAAATATCTCTTGAGTATCTTTGACTGTCAATAGAAAGGGAAAACAATGTGGGAGATATATACATCATCACATCCCATGAATATAAAAAATATAGATATAATGAAAATAACTGTGCCCAAAAACTATTCATTGAGTCACATGAGAAGAGGCATCATCTGCTAGAGATGAATCTGTAAATGGAGAAGCAGTTCCAATAGAAACAAGGGGGACTAAATCAGCACTCTGAGTGGTAGGAATAGGAAACACCGCACGCTCAGTAGGGGAGGTAGCATTTGGGACATCCGCTGCAAGAGGTGAGCTAGTGACAGCTGGTCTAGTAGAAGAGAAATGAATGAAATCTATAATGATAGATGAAATCAGTGATAGTGTGGTGGGAGGATGCGAAGTAGATGTAGGATATAGGGCTTGGGGTGCCGGAATGCTAAGATGTTGAAGAATAATGCCCAATATTTTTTCAATCTGTGTCTAGAACACGAGGAGTATATGCTACTAATTCTCAAAAATGGCCCAGAAAAGGCTGTTCAGAAGATCAACAGAGGGTGAAAAAAAATTTGGGGAGGTGGATGGCTTAGAGGATGATGGAATTCTAGAAGAAAAAGGAAGTCTAGAAGACGGTGGTGGGGTGGTGAGGGGACATCCACGGGTGGATGTGGTGGATCTTGGGGAGGAACGCTAATGAGAGCAACTGTGTTAGTTCTCACCCCTACAGGAGTCAGGGCGTTCTACACGAGCACACATCCATCCTCATGGTGGTGAACCATCTGCATGCATATAAGAATGAGAATTTTATGATGTTGAGGTTAGTTTAAGGAGTCATGAGGTAGAAATGGCTCAAAAAATCTAAAAGGGTGCTCTAGGTGGGTGGCATAGAAACCGCCGTTCACGTTTCCCAGACGGTATTGAATCATGGAGTGAAAGTAGGTGGAAGTAAGGTAGGGGAGGTCAGAGCAGCAATTTCGGATAGTACAAGTAAGGAGCTCCATGTTGGGGCTGGACACAACACCTTTATCCTCAGGGAGAGGAAAAGGAATGGCACTAAAGCCCCGATGAAGGAAATGAGGGGGAGGGTAAATAATGAGCGTGATCCTATGTGATGTTGGGGTATACATGTAGCCAGGCCCATCAAGATCTCACCATATGGAAACAAAGTTAGAGTGCTCGGGAGGGTAATGTTATAAAATAGGGGTGCAGTGGAAGGATGGCGGTTGAAGCCTCACCCTCGAACAAAATCTACTATTGTAGAGGAAAATTAGCATCGCCCCAACTGAAGGAAAACCCGACGGGTTGCATCAGTGGGTGTCTGATCATAGGTGGGCCCATCAAACTTGAATATAGCCAAGAACTGCAATAATAAACCCCTATATGTTGGATTTCTGACCTGAAAAGTGTCCAGTAGATGAGTATGGACCGAAAGACACTCAAGATCCTCCCAAATAACAGGACTCTGTGTAACCCTAACATCTACGTTGAGAGAACTCAAATAAATTGTGTGGTGGAGAAGCACCATAATCTCTCAGCCACAGGATGATGCTAGGAATGATCAGGAATGAATATGGAAGAGGGCAGATAGCAGCTTGTGCAGGTGGTGGTGGAACAGCTGGTGTCAAATCTGAGGATCCCACCACTGTGGTATGAGGAGTTGTAGTGGGTATTAGAGTGAGATCATAGGGCTCTCTAGTAGAGGGTGGAGGTTCTGACTCGGTCGGTTCCACTCTAGGCATGGGGGGTAGCTTAGAGGGGGTTGAGATGGAAGAAAGAGTGGCAGCGTTGGAACTCACAGCCCATCGTGTATTAGGATCTGTATAAGAACACATTTACTTTGTAAATACACACCACAAGGGATTGTGATAGGGAAAAACCATGTATATGACATGTAATAAGGTGTACACATCGTGAAGTAAAAAAATTGATCATTGCATGTGTACGGGGAAAGACACGAATCTACTAGGGAATTGAACCAGACAAAGGACACGCTGTCTTGAAATGGGTACAAACGATGAATGTATAAATGGTGTACAAGGAGTGTATGCCATTCACATGGATTTCTATGAAGGTTTATTGGACACAATACTTCTTATAGGACACGGTCTGAGCTACATGGCTAGGGGAGGCACGATACCTGGAGTATACCAAAAGTACATGCCCTGCATCGGCCAAATGAGGATAACATTCCATGTGTTTCCCTATACGGTATGTACATGGAATGTGTATTTCACAAAACCCATGTAATGTGTGGGAAACTGAAAGGTTGGCTGATCAATAAATCTCCATAAACACGATGAAAACAGTGAAATAAGGAGTGTAGAATGGAGTACATGAGGTAGGGATCACAATGCAGTATAAATCAGGTCGTAAACCCCCCTAAACCATCATATTGAAATTGAGGTGGGTGGATGGTGTGTAAGAGATTAAACAGGGAGGGGGTCACATGACATTTCCTGAGGCTGGGTAGATCCCAAACTTATAGGCGATGCACATGACGTGTAGAATAGGGTAAACGTCATGTATATGTTTTTCTATAAATAAATTAGATAATATTATTATTATAGTAAACTATATAATAAAAAATTAATATTTAAAATTAAAATTTATATTTTTATTAATTTACTAAAAAATAAATCTATACACATAATTTATTTGGAAATACTGGTTGTGTATTCGAAAATTATAAAAAGAGAACTACAACCCTTGGTTCGGTGCTTGGGGCATGATTTGAAATGGTGATCAGTCATTCCGAACGTAAGCCCTCAACCATTGGATATATGGTTGTAGTGCTACCCATTTATAATTACTTTTAATATTTAATATGAATGAATAATTCTATAAGAGATGAATAAAATTCATAGTGAGTGGTTTTAATTTGAATAAAATGGATGAATTAATGAGATTAAATGAGTTTGAACCCGAGTCTATTGAATCCATACCAAAGAATATGTCAATATTACAACATCACCCTCATGAACTTTCTTATTTTGAAAACTATTTAACTTATCATTGAAACCATGGCACACATTACTTATATCGAAATACACACTGTGTAAAAAATGATTGAAATGGGCCGGTTGTCAAGATTCAAACCCTGGTATTTTGGAACCAGTTTACAACCTTGGCCAGGTGGTCCATCCTCATCGAATGTTTTTTTATTTAGAAAACTTTATATATTTTTTTGAAAAATAAAACACATGTCGTGTAATTAAACATAGGTATAAAAACGATCATCCCTATGTTGAAGGTTGGTATAAAAGGATTCAAACCAGTGATGACATAGATATATTTTAGTGACCTTACCTTTGGCACTAACATCATACCTATTTTTGAAATTATCTAATATATATATATATATATATAATATTAAGAATATAAACTAAATAGATTAGTACACGTTGTGTGAAAAGGTGGTACATGGTGTGTAATCTCTGGATTGCCTCCCAGGCAACACCTTTGTTTTTCATCATTAACTCAACCTTACATAAGGGTTTTTTCACCCTAATTGTATGGTGGAATGTTTACCCATCATATTTTTCATTTATAATAGGGTTTCAAATTCTGCCCATTTACCATTAATTGTTGACTGTCTGTTCTAGACACTTCCACCGCACCATGGGGTAAAACCTTGTTCTCATTGAAGTACACCAACCAATGGGGCATGAGTTTACCTAAGAGGAAGATCAATTGGGAGTTAAATAAAATTAACTCATCACTAGGATGAAATGATTTATGAGAGATCATGTGTTCATTGACTGCCTTTGTATTCTCTTTATATTACCAGAAATTCTCATATGCCTCTCACCAAATCTCATCATGTTCTGTCAGTTGAAAATTTTTCTTTTCATATGGATCTTTGAGATCATATTTCACAGATTTCATAGCCTAATAGGTTTTATGCTCTAGCATAATAGGTAAATGAAACTACTTCTCGTAGATCAACTATAATGGAGACATCCCCAGTTGTGTCTTGAAGGAGGCCTTGTATGCCCATAAAACATCATCATGTTTCATTGACTAGGCCTTCCTTGAAGTTCCAACTATCTTCATAGGGGTTTTCTTTAATTCATTGTTTGAGACCACACTTATCCCCAAGACTGAGGATGGTAAGGTGTCCCCAATTATATCTCAGATTATACTTTAGAAGAATATTTCTCATCAATTCATTGTAAAAAAATCATTCCTCTATCACTGATCACCACACATGGAACAACAGAATTTCTTGCATCCTTGTTCATGGAGGGAAAAAAACCTAGATTGGATATTTTTTCCATTGTTAAGTTAGGCCCATGATGTCCCCCAGCTTGGGGAGAAATAAAATTTTCTATAATTTCTTTAATTTCCACTTCTGAGATCCAGTTTTGGATCACCCCATCTTCACATGAGTGAAAAGAGAAAAGGGACTTCCAAAAAATATATTTTCACATTCGAAAGAAGTATTTTCATTTGGTGTAATGTGAAATTAGGATGAATGACCCCTGTAGACAATTAAATGGATATTTCAAAATATAATGGACAAGGTGAATCTCCAATAGACAAATTATTCTCATTCGGAAAATTCTCCTTGATTTCATTATCATCATCCCTTTCGAGATGAGGAAGTCATAAATTTTAGAGATGATAATCCATAAAATTTTCACTTCCCTTCTTATCATGGATCTCAAATCCAAATTCATGGAGAATAATCACATAATGGATGAGTCATGGTGATTCATACTTCTTGTTTAGGAGGTATTTTAGTGTTATATGGCCAGTGTATACAAATAATTTGGAAATCACTCAATAATAATGGAACATGTCGAATGAAAAAAACCACAATAAGAATCACTTTCTCAATGGTAGTATAGTTTATTTGTTCTTCATTTAATTCTCTTCTAGAATAATAGATCATTCTGAAGAATCGATCAAGCCTCCTTCTAAGAACTACTCCAACTGCATAGTTTCTTGCATCACACATGACCTCAAACTGCTCCCCCAAATTTGGGGAAATCATGATATGGGATTATACTAATTTTTTCTTCATACATTGGAATGATGTGTTTCATTGTTCTTAAAATTCAAAGATAGCATCCATTTTAATTTATTGGTCAATGGTTGAGCTATTTCAGAAAAGTCACGAAAAAATCTTCTGTAGAAATTGGAAAGCCCAAAAAAGATTCAAATTTATAAAAGAGATGTGTTTATATAAAAATTTTAGATGATTTTGATCTTTGCTGGGTCCACATAAAATACTTTCCTAGAAATATGGTGTCCTAAGACAATTCCATGTTGTACCTTAAAGTGTCAATTCTCCCAATTTAAAACTACATAAATGTGTTCAGACCATTCCAGAATTTATTCCATATTTTCCAAGAAAGTGTTGAATTATTTCCCATATAGGGAAAAATCAGCCATTAAAATTTCTAAAACTTTTCTCTACCATATCATTGAAGATGGCCATCATGCAACACTGAAAGCTGGATATAGCATTACACATACCAAAAGACATTATACGATAAGAGAAATTTATCTATGGGCATGTAGATGTTCTTTTTTCATGGTCTTTAGGGGAGATAGATATTTCGCTAAAACTAGAATAACTATCCATGAAGCAATATAATACATGCCCTGTAATGAGATCTAACATTTGATTCGTGAAAGGGACTTGGAATTTGTCTTTCCATGTGGTAACAATTAATTTTCAGTAATCCACACATACTCACTATACGATGATTGTTCAGGTCATGATAAGTTCTTTTTTTATCATTAGTGATTACGGTGATAACCTCGTTTTGGGTACCATTTTCATAGGACTTAACCATGGGCTATCAGAGATCATGTAGATAATCACTACATCTAATATCTTGATTTCCTCTTTTTTCACTACCTCTTTTATGGAAAAATTTTACCGTCACTGTGGTTACCAAGAGGGATTGGCTCCTTCTTCAAGCAACACCTTGTGGGTGCAAGGGGTGGGGATGATCCCTTTAGGATCAAAAATTGTCCACCCAAGAGTCTATTTTCATACCATTAGAACATGTAGGAGTGTAGCCTCTTGATCTTTTTTGACTAAATAATTGAGGATTATCAGAAGAGTGTTCTAATCACTCAAGTACCCATATTTTAAGGATGATTGGAGGGGATTGAGACCATGTTTAGGAGCCTTCAGAACTGAGGGAACCATGGGTTATACCATGGATCCTTCTAGGATATCTAGAATTATTGTTTGATTCCAATAATAACTACCCTGGCCCATGAAAAATTGCATCTCTTTTAGTTCATTTTCTGATTGGATTTCATTGATGACAAGTTCATTGGTTATAGAAAAACATACCATTTCATCACGAAAGTAACCCAAGTGATCTTTCTCCATCATTAAGGAAGAAAATACTCATTCTCCACTATTTAAACCTACTTGAATACTTTGATAACATTGTAGGGGACTTTTTCATACCCCACTTGGAAAATCATCTCACCTTGGTGCACATCGATCAACACCTTCCCAGTGGCCTAGAAGGGTCTTCCCTAAATGGGAGTATTCTCTTGATATTATTCCACATCAATTATGATAAAGTCATTATGAAGGATAAGACAACCCACTTTCACAAGAACAACCTCAATTAGACCTTTAGAATATTTGATGGATCGATCCCCCAGTTGATGGGCTACACGAGTTGGTTGGATATCATTTAGCCCCAGCTTTTTGAAGACTCCAAATGGAATAATATTAAAACCTTCCCCCAATTCCCAAAGGGATTTCCCAAACTCACAAGATCATAATTTTCAAGGTATTTTGAAACTACCTAGATCTTAGATCTTGGGGTGAAGAGAATGTTTTACCACTGCTGGATATTATTTAGTAAGATGAATGTTCCACAAATCTTATATACTTCATTTATTTTAGAGTATCTCCTTCATAAAATTTGGGTACACTGGAATTTCAGTTACTACCTTGGAAAAGGGAATATTTATATGATGATTTCAGAATACCTCCATAAATCTCGTGAACTACTTGTCAAGCTTTCTTTGCTTCATTCATGCAGAAAATTTAAAGTGGTGTTCAAAACATTCAACAAATTATTTTCCATTTACTACAATGATATCTGTTTGTTTCTATGTTGAGGGAGACTCCTTGACACTGACTTTTTTTGAAATAAAACATTGGTAGGTCTATTTTTTCACCTTGATTTGCAGTTTTATTCTAATGGAGATCCTTCCCCACTTCGTAAAGTGATAGAATTGGCTTCTTCTCATGGGTTCTTCTTGGTATTACCTGGTAGTGTACTAGGTTTCATTGAAGAGAGATGATTAGAAAGTTCCCAAATATGATTATCCAGACCTCTAATGGGTCACTTTTGATTTTGAAATCATGTTTCAGCAGTTGTCATCTACTCCTTCTTTCATAGGGATTATTGCTGAGGTTGTTGTACAACCTGTTGAGGTTGTGGATGCCTTTATTGTTACACTGGATGAGGGTTTTTATACCATTTTTAGGAAGGTTCCATGCTACTGAAATAGTGGATATGGATTCTAGTATTATTAGGCCCATAAACGTTTGGCATTTTGGGTTAGGGTTGAGGGTTTTGTTGTTTTTTCCGTTATCCTAGAATTGAGTTATATTGTAATATAGGGTTTTGTTACTGAGGATACATATTTGTCCCTCTATTATGGGAGACAAAATTTACCACACTTTTCAAGGCACTGAAACTTATCCCTGGAAATTCACCCACTACATGGTTGTCACCATATTCACCACATGCTAGGTGATTCACCATTTTAAGATGATATTGTTTTTGGATTTAACACATCAATTTTCATGGATATGTCATAATGTTGAGTGGTAGACATTATAGTATCATAAATGTCATGCAAGCCTCTTTACCAAGTTCTTTGTTTCGAGTTCCATTAGAAGTTTTTTTCATACATGTCTTAAAGAAGTTTGAAGATTTAATCTGGTGATTTCCTCATGATTGTCCCTCTAGTAGCTGTATCCACCACGAATTTAGTGTTTTTTGTCAGAACTCCATAGAATTTTGGACTTGAATCCAAAATAGAAGGCCATGATAAGGGAAATTCCTTATAATTTCTTTGAAATTATCTCACTATTCATACAAGGATTCTGAATTGTGCTGCTAAAAATTATAAATTTCATTCCATAGTGTCACCATCTTGGAGGTTGGAAAATACTTTGACAGAAATTCCTTGGCCAACACCTCCATGGTCATGATATAGCATTGAGGTAATCCTTTAATCCAATCCTTCACTTTTTCCATTAGTGAAAATAAAAATAGAATAAGGTGAATTGAGTCCCCAAACACTCTATAGTAGCGGAAGGTGTCGCATATCTCCAAATAATTAGAGACATGATTGTTCGGGTCATTACTGGGTAAGCCTCCAAATTGAACTGTGTTCTAAATGAGATGCATAATTGTGGGATTAATCTTGAAATATAGGGCATGCACTTGAGGTCTGACAATTATTGTATCTTACCCTTGGATGGAAGGAAGATCGTACTCCATAAGGGTATGGCATGGGGGAAGTTTCTCTTGAGGGTGTGGGGGAAAAATTGTTGATCATGAGCAAAATAAGGCCCATGACTAGGGTGTGGGAATGCAAATTGTTGAGGATGGAAATGTTAGCGTTACGGCGGGCTAGACCCCAGAACACATGAATCTTGTTGGTTTCAGTTGTCATATGTGCCAAATAGTTAACCAACTCCTTGAATAGAAGCTCTATCTCCCTCTTTTATATTTTTCATGGTAGTTTTCTGGTTGTTCTCATCCATATGTTAACATCATCATTGAAAAATCCTTCATTCAATATCTGGATCAAGAGAATTGATATTTGATGATTTCACGCTCCTGTAACGCATGATTAATCCACTCATGCACCTTTAAATCTGCAAAACACTAAACAAAATACAAATTGTAAAAGAGGGAAAATAAAATAATGAAAAATAGAGAGGATATTAAGAACCGAATTTTTTTGAATTTATTATTTTTATTTTATCTTTAATTAAGAAAAACTGATTAATCAAAACACCTTTAAATTTTGACTCCCCAAAAATGGCGCCAAAATTTGGTATCGATTATGCTGAAATGTTACTTTTGATAATCTAAATTAATTTACCCAAACAATTATAGTGAAAAGATGGGATCGATCCATGGGGAGAGGGAGTTATTGTGTTTATTTCCCATTTTTGGATGAATTTAATAATGTTTGATAAAATTTAATGTCTATTTTTTTGTATTAATAATAGTGTGATTGAATATAGAATGCTTTAACAAGTTAATTTAAAGGAAAATAATAATGGTGTAATTTTATTTTTGATGAAAAATGGGAAGAATGCGTCTGTATTTTGAATTTTTAAGGATTTTATTAAATCAATTTTCTTATGAGGTTGTGTTTCTCATAATAACTCACATCTATGGGTTATAAATGTATAGAACCGCCTTGGTCTTGTCATTTTTTTAAATCAATATAGGCCAATTCCTTAGACTAGAATTTGATTTCTCTTAATTTTATTAATTGGAATTCTTTTCAAGATTATAAGAACATCCAATTATCAGGGATTTTCTTAATCTTAATTCCATATATGATCTTTAGATATCCAATTCTTTGTCTAATATGATATTTATAGTGAAATTCAGAATAAAAAATGAGGAATTATGAGAGAAGAATAAATAACACAATTACAATATCACAATTGAAGAAATACAACACGTGATCATTCACATCCCCAACACATCAGAGATTTAACTACTCATGAATTATTTAATAACTAAACCACATATGATTCAAGAATTAAACATGACACAAACTTTGGATTGAATATATTTAGTGAGGTAGCAGCAAAACCTCCTTTCTTCTCATCTCTCCTTCTCCTCTTGGGTTTCCACAGAGTTTTTCCACTTTGTATCTCTTATAATGAATCAGTCTAGAACATGGAGAGAATTTCTTCCTTTTATAGGTTTTAGGACTACATGTCATGTACCAGAAAGTACACGGTGTGTACCCAAGTCAACACGATTTGGTCATGTTTTCTAATTCAGTGGGTGAGCTATGGCACCGCCCATGACATGGAACATAACACCACCTAGTAAGTTGAAGTAAATGGTGTATAGGTCGGTAGTATATGGTGTGTCAAATCTATCATCAGACAAATACCACATCTATAAGGGACCACACAACATGTATATAGGAATAACATGGTGTGTAATTTTTGACCGACAACATGGGCATGTATCTAGTCTTCCTGATTTGTGTCTTGGCAATAATATACAGTGTGTGTTAGAATTACATATCATGTATATTTAAATTTTGTACTTTCTTTTCCTGATTTGTGACATTGAACTAAAAATACCTGAAAATAATCATAATTACCTATATAAATAATTTTATCCCCAAAAAAATTGGTATTTAGTAAAAATCATGTTTTTATGCTCAATAAAATATATGGAAAATTATGCACAAATCAGGTTCATCAGTTTCACAATATTCAAAATGTTAGTAATTTAATTAATATATTTTTTATTTATTACATAAACTTTAAAATCATTAATTTTTTTTATAATATAAAAAACACATCACTATATGGACATGGCACTCTATACATGAGCATGATTGACATTATTATTTTACAATAAATTGAATTATAAGAAGGTGGATGAGAAATTCAGTTTATATATTCATATTTATATCATAAATATAATATTTATTCATCAATTCTATATTTATAAGAATAAAAAAATCAATAACAAATAAAATTACACCACTATGTGATAATGATATGTCATACATGTTCACGAGTAATGCTTTCATTCTATATGGGATAGGTATAAGAAATAAAATAAATTTAATATTAATAGAAAAATATCTCATTATATTGAATATAATTTTAAAATTATATAAATAATCTTTTTTATTATTTTAAGGAGGTTTTAGAAAAAAAACATCAAATATCATGGTATGAATATACATCCCTTTTTAGTATCCATCTATGTCTTATGCATTAATCATTATTAAAGTGGTATATTTGAGATTAAATAAACATCATATAATGGGAAGAGATGTAAGGAAGGTATATGGGTGGGTTTTTTTCAATATAATAGCCTCATTTATTTTGAATAATAAAGAAGTACGGGATCCGTTTTATAACTCAGGTTGGTGGAAAACATGAAAATACATCAAACAATATTATATAGTATGTGCCATACTCATGTAATGTGGATCCAATTTTTTATATAATATAATATGGTAAGTTTATTGTTGAAATAAAACTATTTAATGATATTTATCATTGTTTTTTTTATCTTAAAGACATATCCCTTTATTTTAACCCTTTTAAATCATTCTACCCATTACCAAAGTGATAAAAATTTATCTTGGTTTCAATTCATTATGAACAAAAAATTAAATTGTTACCTAAAATTAATTATAATGATTCCAAATATTCTCTATGACTCAAATACTAGAATTGGAATGAATTGTTTTAAAATATTCTTCAAATTTTAATGAAAACTGTTCTTAGAAAAATAATTTTTTAAACCTAAAAATGTTTTTTCGGAAAATTAATTATAATATTGGTTACAATTTTATTAATTTTCTTTGTTAAAATAGAGTATCATTTGTATTTAAAATAAATAAATAACCAAAATATACCTTTTAAATAATAGATTAACATATAGGAACAAAATATAGTTTTTAATTTTAAGAGAAACAATGATTTGATTTCAAAAAATGTTATGTATATATTTATAAGTTAAAAATGTTTTTCGAGAGTTAAGTTGAAAACATAGCCAAGTGGGGGAGGGGTGAATTGGCCTTTTGAAATGAATTAATGAATATAAATTTATATAATATAATTATATTAAATAAATTGGAAAATTAAAATAAAACAACCACCAAATATTTTTTTAGTGGTTTAGATAAAAATAATACTACTCCACTCGTCACCCACTAAATACTAGGAGTGATAGAACCAACTATAAACAATATATTTGAATATTACAATGAATATTTCCCACATAGTTTTAAAACCTGATTAAAAATATTTTCCTCCTTGAGTCTTAAACCCAAAATAATTCTCCTTTTTCATCTTAGAGGTACAACCAAAGAACTTTCCTTTTCACCTAGATGTACATCCCAATGCCAACCTATTTTTGGGTATAAGAATCTGAAATACATCATTTTAATGGGTACTATAACCTAGTAAAATAATACCCAAATAAATAGGATATGATGAATTATAAACATATAGCCATAGGTAAATATTCAATTTTGAGTTTTGCGGTAGTAGTGAACACTCTAGTAGAAAAGGGTCAAACAGTTAAATTCCAATTATGAGAAGTAAGGAATCATTAATGTCTGAATCCCATGTATAGTTCAATAATATACTGATGAAAAACTTATTATTTATTTGTATCTATAAAAATCCATATATAGAGTTACTATATTCAAAAAATATTCAACACTAAAAGTCCATTGTAGTTCAACTATACCAATAGAGTATATAGTTTATTTGATGAATGTGGATGAAAAGCATACTCATGTTTGTCACTTGAGTAATCTGTAAAATTAAATTCATGTTGTAAAGTGATAAAACCATATTACAAATAATATAGTGATAAATAATAATTATAACCCATATTAATGTCCGTTGTAAAAATCCAAATAAGGTATGTGATAACAATTTGACACATTTTAACATTATTTTTCATTTATATCACGTCTTACAAATAAATCAACGTTAAACATCAACCCATGTTATAATAATTTAATAAAAAAATTTAAAATTTATTTTCATGTCTTCAAAAAGAATGTAATTATATAACAAATAAATCAATAATTGTATTCGTAATAAATGTGCATAAAATAGAAAAATGAAATGTTATGTAAAACATAGTTTATTTTCATATTTTACTATATACTGTAGAAATTCACAAATCCACAGAGAAAAATCCCAATAAATATTTTGAAAAATCATATTAATTAAGAGGATTAAAATATGTGAATCTACATATCAAAATCTATGTATGTAAATTCTAATAGCTAATTTTACTTAGGTGATTTGTAAATTGTTATACAACTTAACATATAATGTTTCTCACTTAAAATATATTTTTAAAACACAAAATTATAAACATTATCTAAACATTAGGTATATTTAAATAAATTCATTATTATCTTATATAGGAAAAAATATCTTAATTAGACTTCGACATCTCTTATTATCATTAATAAAATATATTAAAATTATCTTGGAAAACAATAATATTATAATTAAAAATATATGGTGATTTAAATCTAATTTATATTGTTATAGTGATTTATTTTGAGTTTATTTTATTAAAATGAAATTTATATAATTATTTATCATACCAACTTAATAAGAATAAAATAATTTGGAGTTATTTATCCAATTTTTTGGAAAAATATAGAAGATAGTTTCACTCATTAACACTGGTCATGGTAGGTTCCAAAGATGGTTCCATAGTATGTTCCACTGAAGTTTCTAGTGTATATTCCATGGTAGGTACATTTTATTCATGCAGTAGGTTCCATGGTAAATACATTTTTATAAGAAAATTTCTGTGTGATTCCTTTTATTATTATGAAATAAAAGACCTCTTTCTATTTGGGTAAGGTAAGAACAATTACATAACACGTATGTCCAATCTCAATAGGCTCCTGAACATAGCCAAAAGTCCTAATTGGAATGAACCATGTTAAATAGAACAAAGACTATTTAATTTTCTCGAAGGTCTAGTGCAGCATCATGCCTTCATCATTGTCTTTGTGTCACCAGGTATCCCTCATGCCTATGTCAGCACCTACCCATATCATGCCTGCTTCAATGCCTACCCATGTTAAGCCAACAACACAACCTGCATCATTTATCCACCATGGGGATTTCTTGGATTTGAAACCAATTATTTTGGGTGTAGGATTATGGGGTTTACCATTGAGAAACCACCCCAACTAAAATGGTCAATACATCTTGTTCATATTTTTTGTTCTAGGGTTAGTATCTTTTTTCCACATGGTAGTTTCCATGGTGAGTACATTCTATTCATATGATAGGTTCAAGGGATAGTTTATTTTACTTATATGATGGGTTCTATAGTTTTGAAATTAATATTCATATGAATATGATTAGTCCACAAGGCCTCATTCCACCAATCCCCCTAAGCCTGAGGGGCCAAAGACTGGTGGAAGATAATACCTGATAAGGCCCTCTAGGATGGAGAGGGGGAACACACGCTGATCTTGGTTTGTGGAGGTCTTTATAAGATGAGAATGATCCAACGGGCCAATGGATTTATGGAAAATTAAATAGGAAGAGTGGTCGAGAGGAAGGGTGACATGTGGCTCATCTCAATCATCGAGTTTCAATCCAATGTCCCGCTGATAATCTTATCCCAAAGTGAGCGACATTCTTGAATATCCTAGGACATAATTACAAGCGTGAAAAATAGAGTGTCAGAAATACTATGAACATTAATCTGGCATTCCCAAATGGGATTTTCCATCATACCCCAGTCCACCCAGTGGTGTTTCCCATCTGCACAAGAATACTAGAAAAAGTGGGCAAGAACCTTGTCAATACTTCTGATAACACCTTTCAGGAACATGATTGCAGACATGGAATGCACTTGAGTGGTCAGAAGTATGATGTTGATGAATGAAATTTATCCTCCAAAGGATAAGAATTTATTCTTCTAATTTAGGACTCTATTACCATTCTTAGAAACAATAGGATTGAAGCCTTTGATATGAAGCCGACTTGAAGAGATTGGGGAACCCAGATATGTCATTGGCGGGTTACTACATTGCATGGCCAAGGTATTGTAGATCCAAGCCACTTGACTAGGAGGGCATGATTTGAAGAGTAAGACCTCGCTTTTGGACAGGTTGATGACTTTTCTCCTCCACTACTTCATACCCCATTAGGTTCTAGCTCCCCTTTCTTATCCCTATTGTAATTTCTGCACTGTTTTCCATTAAAATAAAAAAATGATGATGATGATTATGATAGGTTACATAGTTAGTTAACATGGTCAGGTGACATAGTAAGGTCACATGGTTAGGTGAAAAATTTAGGTTACAGGTTTAGTTGACACAATCTGGTGACATGGTGAACTAACACTATCAGTTAATATTTTAGGTTTCAAACTTTTACAAATTTTTAATTTCTATTCTTTTCCAAAATTTACATCCACAATAGGTAAAATGAGGTTTTAATGTCCCAAATGGATTATTTTACACAGTAACATTTCATGAAACCTTTAGTACATGTTATAAACTATAAAAAATATAAAAATGGAAAAAATAAAAAATAAATATTATATTTTCTCCTGATTTGTAATACTTTATATAATTTTAATTAATAATACATTTAATGAAAATAAAACAAACACCAATTTCTAATTATAAAAAATTAAATTGGTTCATAGATCCCCCCAGCATTCGTAACTTTTTTGAAAACTAAAAAATTAAATACAATTTTAAAGAAAAATCTTCCACCTTTTGAAATTATTAACATTTTTCAATAGAATAATAATATCTTTGAAATTATACATAATAACTTATTCACATTAATTGAAAAAATATTTTAAAAATATAGTTTATTTCGTTAGATTATTTAAATTTTTTTTCAAAACATAGAACAAGGAGACACAAAAAAATCCATTAATTTTCAGAACATGCATAAAGAATCCACTACTCAAGGGGAAGAATTTTAAAAGTAGTTTTTGAAAATTATTTATAATACCTTAATAAAATACCCTTTTATACAAACTAAATGTTTACATAGTAAGTTAACATTATCTATAACTTATGAAATCCTTCAACATAGTAATATAATAGAAAAATATGTATTAAAATTAAACAATACTAATAAGAATAATCAAAATATAATATATTTCTTGTAAATATAAAATTTCATCATATAAGCACACCGAAAATCCCCATATATTCATTCCATGTAAATTAAAATATCCAAAATAAAAAGTTCAAACAAGAATTTTTCAAATGTATTAAAGCCTTTGGGGCTTAGTAAAGATATCATAAAATTGTTTTTCTATAGAAGTTAATTCCAGAATTATATTATCTTTTGGAACAAGATCTCTAAGAAAATAAAATTTAACATCCATTTGATTAGTACTAGTGTTTTTAAGGTATTATTAGATATATAAATAGCATAATTATTATCATAAAAATTAATCTTATTAAAAACAAAATCCAAATTCTGGAAATGTTTTCATGATACCAAAATATTGTGAAGTATATATATTCAAATTTATAAGATAAAATATAGATAATGTTTTGTTAATTTTAAGACCATGAAACTAAAGATTTACCCAATAAATGGAACATACTTGATGTTTTCTTCTTATATATATTTTATCCATCAAAAGTATAATAATTGTAACTTTTAAAATCATATTTAGTTAGAGCTGGATAAAATAATTCAATATTAAAATAAATTTTAACATATGAAATAACCATTTTAATAAATTTAATGTGGCCTAAAATAGGAACAAATTGACACCTTAAAAAAATAAATAGAAGAAATTAAATCAGTCTAAGAATAAATTTAATATAATGAAATTCCAATCATTCCTCTATAGGTTTTAACATCAATAAAGATTCAAATGTTATCCAAATACAACTTCCATATAGTAATATTGGAAGTATTTACAAATATATATGATTATAAACTAAATAATTTTACTAACTCTTTATCATAGTTGGATTTTTTTAGCAAAATACCATCATCTCATTCAAAAAAATTAAACCATATGAAAATTTCAAATTCACCAACATGTTCATAATAAATTTACATCTCATTGATTCTGAAAATATAAAAAAATTCATTTTAATATTAATTTTTAATTTAATTAGTATAAATTTTTTCAATCAAAATATAATTATGTATTTTTTTTAAAAACAATGTTTGACAAAAGTTTCCTTTCTAAAAATTGTTTTTTGAAATATAATTAGTAAACCATTCATAATATATCGGGGAGATTGTTTCAAATTATATGATGCCATTGATTGTTTAAATACATGATCTGGATGATTTTAATTTTAAAAAGTAGAGGGATATATAACATACACTTCTTCATAAATATATATATTTATATAAGATGTTTTGAAATTAATTTGTAATAATTTAAAACCATGAAAACTAATATAATAAAATAATACCCTAATTGCTTCTAACAATTAAACATGAGTAAAATATTCTTAAAATAAATAACATACTCTTGATAATATCCTTGATGAACTAATCATTCATTATTGTTTACTATCTTTTGAATCATCATGATTATTTCAAAAAAATCAATAATATAAGAATCATTTGGTGGAAAAACAAAATTCCACACACTATTCATTGTAAAATGATTTAATTAATCTTGCATAGACAATATCCAATTAATATCTCGTAAGTATTTTTTAATATTATTTTCTAAAAATTTATAAATAAAATCTTGATGAGAAAAACATTCATCACCTATTTTCTAGTTTTAATTTTTCAGTCAACATTACCAATCACATTATTTATGGGATGATCTCTATGTGTCCTCAATGATTTTTCCTAAAAAGGATCATATTGTAAAAAAATATTATCCGACAAAATATGTGAATCTTTATATTTAGATACTTAATATTAAAAATATATTTCTTCAAAATCTTCCTCAAGTTGATCAGTATCATCATCTATTTTTCTCAAATTCTTCTCCTCAAAATTTACATGAATCGATTCTTCAACTACCATGTTTATTTTATATTACACTCTATTCCATTATATTATTTTATTATCCTGTAGAAATACCTTCATCATATTTTTATTGAAATTATATAAAGTATCATTAATATTAAGAATAAAAACATCACATCCTATGACTAAAAAATATCAAATTTTTGGTTTCCTTCCCTACTAAATCTCATAGGGTGACTTTTCTAACAAGGGTCTTATAATAATTGTATTATAGACATATTTTTATGTATTAAAAGCTTCTTTCTAGAAATATTTATGTATGTTAAACTCGTTTATATGATTATACCCATTCCTTGTAGTGTTCAATTTTTCTTATCTACTACCCCATTTTGTTAGGGTTTCATAAGGGTTGAAAAATTCAGAAAATACACATTTCCCTCACAAAAATTGAGAAATATTCAATTATCAATTTCAATATAATGATGAACTCTAATTGTAATTATTATATAACCATTCATATTGCAATCCAATTTAAAAACGTTAATGAACTTAGATAATGTTTCATATTTTAGATTATGAAAGTAAACTAATGTGTTTCTTGTAAAATCATCATTAATAACATAACAATATACATTATAGTAAAATATAACATGTTTTATAAGAAAAAATAAATATAAATGAATAATTCTAAGAGTCCTTAATATTTTTACATTATTAGATGACTTAAAACCAATTTTTTAATGTTTTCCTTTCAAGAAAGAGTCACAGACAATGTGTTTTCCTCTTTTATTTTTTGTAATAATATATTTGTTTGGAACATAGATATCTTATGCATCAACATAAAATTAAAATATATAAAGCTTGTATTCCATAAAATCTTATTAGATTGCAAATAATTCATATATTTTAATTTTTAATCATTTTCTTAAATAAATTTAATTGAATAATATTATCATTTCTATTTGAAAACAAAACAAAACAGATTTTATCTTTAAAAAAATGCATCTATAATTTAATAATTTAATACAAATTACATCAAAAAATAGTTGAAAAATAATTATAAAATTATGATTGAGTAATTAAAAAAATAAAATAAAATTCATAATAATATAATATGAAATTCCATCCTCAGAAACCCAATTAACATTCACATTAAATGATCATTAAAGGTAACATTACCTTGATCAAACATAATGTATAAAATAAAATCTAAAATATCACATATCATATGTCTTGATAATAAAATATTAATATATCAAAATTCCTTTTTTATTATCCCTAACCATATTTCTTACAAAAATATTTTTAATATATTAACTGTACCTCGAAAAATAAGGGTCTCAATAGATTATTATTGGAATTCCTTGGAACCCAAAACGATTTAAAACATTTTTTTATAGGAAAAATATAATATTATTATTTATAACAAATATTATTAGTATGTAAAAGAGATTTTGGATATCTCAATTAACACTCTTTATCACAATGATCATTCATGAAACTTCTAAAATATGCAGCAGTACATTCACTTCTAATAGATCATTTAAAAAATAATGATTTTAACATTTCAGGTAAATTGTTGTCATGACCAAGATAGGATTTCATATCATTAATTTAATTAAAACTCATCAATTTTTCATATATTTCTCTACCTTGAATTTTTTTTGATATATTTCACATTAAACTCCCAACATCTTTTTGAGTACTTCATTCTCCTTAAGAATGAAATAAATATTTCTTTATATAAAATTCATGATATTACGGTTTGAAATAAAATTATTTATTTATTTTTTAATTTTCATTAAAATCATTTTTTATATTCTCTTGTGTAATTTATAGATTTGAATTTGTATAAATTTTATCATCCATGGAATATTTCATCATATTTTCACTCCCCTTATAAATATCCTTATGTTGTATCTTAAGGTTCTGATATAAAATATTATCTTTTTCTATTTTTTTATCAGGTATATCAATTTATATAAACAACTCCTCTACAATGTGTTTTTATATTTAGATTTAGAAGATTAATAAGAAGTATAATCAATTTTTAATTTTAAGCATCCATTAATGACAAGTTTTCATAATATTTTTCGAAATCATATTCTTCACAAGTACTTGAATCTTCTCTCTAACTCCATCAAGTATCCATTGAATTATTTTCATTCACACATTGCGTTATTTTATTTTATTCCCTTATTTAGTCATGGGAAATTTAACTTGATATTCCCCCTTTTATTACACTCATGAAAAATTACATCTTTAGAATTATGAGTAACGATATTAACTTTCTTCTTTAACTTGTTATATTCATTAATATATTCTTTTCGATATCTCCTTGTGTTCACATTGTTATTTCTAAATACAAAATTTTAAATATTGTATGTATCATTAACCTAAATAATCTATAAATAAGAATAATATTATTAATTATATACATTTTATTGAAAAACAATTTTCATATACTTTAAATTATATTCCTTAGTGAGATTTTTCAGTTCTAAATCATATTTTAATAAATCTAAAATAATTTCATCAATATTGTATTATATTATGTTATTTCATTAATTTATAGCTTCATTTTTGGAATTCCACTTTTTAGGAATTACTCTAATAACTATTTCAACAAAAATATGATTATCTATAGTTTCATCAAAAAAACTTATACCATATAAAATACTATTAAATATATTGAACATTTGATTAAAATTTTCAATATAACCCATTTTAAATTCTTTATATTAAACTCTGAAAATATGCAATTTATTTTTAATAAGTATATCAAACCCAATATGTGTAAGGTGTAGATTTTTCTAGATGTCAAGAGAAGTTTTACTAACTAAAACATTACTATAAATTAAATATAAAGTACATTACCTAAAATATTTCTTTATCTTTTCTCATTAAAATAATGAAAGATTAATGGTTTGATATATTCTCCATGATTATTATGGTAAGAGGAAAATTACCCCATTTAATTTGATGAAAAATTATAATTATTATTAATGTTATTGTCTAATTCATCATTTATATCCAATTAGGCAAACAATTGATTTATAATTTTAGAGGGGGTGATTTTCATTTATCCTTAGTGTGAATTTACAATTGATTAATTGGTTTATCTTCTCACTTATCTATTTGTTTCTTAATTGAATATTTTTATAGGATTTTTCTGAATTCAATTTGAGTTTTTTTGGGAAAGTGGGTTCCATATACAAAAAAAATCTTATACTTTTAATTTACCACATCATGCAATCAGTATGATACCAATAATATTTTTTCATACCATGATATTAACATTATTTTATCATTTAATTTATATGGTAATGTTCATATATTTTATCTTGTATCAAAAGTATAAATTAATTCCTGGTAAAGGTGAAAACCTTATAATACTATGATAGTAATCTTAGATATATTTCTCACGACTATTTCATGACCCACTCTACTAAAACCAACCAAAAGACTAAATAGATGGTGTGGGTAACCCCTAATGCTTGACTATAATTAATCCTCTATATGAGACTATAAAAAACAGTATATAATGTGTATATGTGATTCACTTCCCTCATAAAATTTATTGTATAATGTAAATGAACAACCAATTAAAAGAAAAGAATTTACAATTTGATAAATAAAATTCCCAAAACACTAATTTCACTTATAATTCATTTATACAACATCAATAAAGAATATCTAAAACAAGATCTTATGACCCTGAACTATTCATTCAACTCCATGAAAACTACCTGAATAATATCCTCAACCTCCCTCAAACATTCTAGAAAAAAAATCAACAACTATGGTGGTGATATATCTTTTGATAAATCAATAGGGTCGTCCCTATAAAAAATTAAAGAATTTTATTTAATAAATATGAAAAGGAAATATTTGATATCATTTATGAAAAACATAACATTCAATCTAAACAAAAATAAGAAAAATAAATATTATCACTAATCTGGTCATTATATTTCATCCTCCATAATTTCCATAATTTCTTAAAATTATCCTAAAACTTTCTCCCTATGAGGTTACCAACCAATTACAAGTATCATTATGTACATAAATAGTATCAAAACAAATAATAGAATTTTCCATGAAATAAATTGCCCCACTAACTAGTCAGTTCAGTGACAACTCTAGCTGATACTAGTTGAAACCCTCTAGCATAACCCATCACTAATATATCTTGTATTAAAGAATGTAAAAAATCCTTAAAAAAACATCAACAATAACTTCACTATACATCTAAACATTTTATCAAATATCCTTGCACCATAATGTTCATGTTATTGAGACTATTCAATTGGTACATTCCTTGTCACCACTTTTCCATAACCACATTATTATATATCAAATTTCTAACAAACAATTGGTAGGGTAACATGAATATAATGTCTTAGATCCTTATCCACTACTCCCTATGCATGTGCATACCCTACCCATGACCAGATATCCACATCCACTTCATCACAATCATAACCACAACATCATATTAACCACATTCTCATCATAGTAGGGTATCTTCACTATGTAGGAGATCCACATTGTTACATCCTCATACCATGCATGGAATACATTATATATCCTCACATAAATACCCATATGGGACTTCAAGTTCACCACATAATACACATTAATCTATTTCATCATATATTATTACACCTACCTTTGATCCATCATATTTCTTACTTTTACACTAACCTTTCCCCTTCATCATATCATATACCCATAACAACACATACAGTATACAATAAAAATGTGAATTCTAACCACCAAGGAATGATATTTTCTTAACAAATTATTATAAATATTTACCTAAATTATTTTAAAAAATAACCTTAAAAATTCACATTTTCATCACCATATTTGAATATTTTGTTTCCATTTTCATTACTTTTAACGTTCATTTTTATATTTATTTCTTATGTCAACCAATTTCTCAATACAATTAAAAATTTAAGTCATTCATTAATCATTTAATGTATTTATTCCAAGTTTCCCTCATTTTCATCACCATAAATTATTTATAGTTCATTTAATATTTAATTTCATCCAATTTAAACCGGTTTGGGTACCGGGAACCTAGAAACCGACTTTTGAAAATGGGAAAAAAAGATTTTCAGTCAGAATTCATATTGATGACCCCATTTCATCATTTCATATTCTATTTAAAAATCCATCATTCATTTTATTATCAAACAAATATCCATTTATATCATAATCATATAAAGAATATACCATATTTTAAATGTTTAAGTAGGTATAAACACAAACAACAATAAAATACCATCACTCCCTTCAAGAAAACACTAATTCAACCCAAATGATTTCCCCCAAATCCAAACAAGGACATACAACAACAAGCACAATATCTTATAAGATCGAAATTAATTAAGATAGATTCCCAGATTTTATATTTCAATGATCTCTTTTTTCACTAATATCTCTATGTAATTATCATATTTTCTATGTGACATGTTCTTTAATGATAATTGGAGTAAGTAATCCATAGGGAAAATCATCAATTTAAAATAATCAATACATCGAAAAAAGAATGGAAATTCATAAAGAACAAGTCATTATCTATTCCATTTATCAATTATCCTTATCAATTTGAATATCTTGATTTAATTTTATTAATTATTTATGTATTTTTCTTTATAATTTTTCCCTTCCCCATAAAAAATTACCATCACAAAAACACATCCAAATAAAACTAAATAAATAATATATGGAATAGATTCGTGGGGATTCATTAAAAGATAGTTAAATATATTATTCAATAAGATAAAATAATATTTAAAAGATCCCATATATCAACTAAGTATTCTGAAATACTATGAAAAATAGAGGAATATGTTCACACAATTGATAACACCAAGAGTAATTACAAATAAACTATAAAAAACCCCATCTCCATCAATATTATTACCCATGTCGAGTAAAATATAATTAATACTTATGTTCTGGTTTCCCAAGGAGAAAAATTGAGAGATAATTCAAAAAACATTGAAGTCAATCACCTTAGAATATAGAATCATCAATCCTAAAAAGACATAAATTACAATCCACTAAATATGGATCATAGGTCTCTAAGGATTTACCTTTAATCATTTTATGATTAAGAGGATTTAAAGGAAGCTAAAATAATTTAGAGTTGTCTTCAAATTTATACTTGATTGAAAAAACCATGTGTTGTGTCATAGTATTCCTTTATCGTTTAATAATGGGGGAAATTTCAAACTTCCCATTAAAAGTCACATCATGTATCCAATATATTTATTCATTATTAAATATAGCCAACTACCTTTATATAAATATCACTATGATAGATTGTTTCGTGAAAAAGATCACCAAAACGTGATATCACTCAAAACATAACCATTGAGATCTATCCCCCCATATTCATACAAAACACATTAAGAGGAACATTGAATCCCAACAAGTAGAAACCTAGAAATATAATCTTTATACTATTGTGACATGTCACCAAAAACCACTCCATAACATCCCTTCATGTAAAATAATAGTACCTCCCCAAGGAAATTATATTCTTTTAGTCAACAACATTTCACCCAGAATAAAATAACATAATGTTCATTCCTTGAATAAAATATTCCACACTTATCTAAATACCACCTTCAAACCAATCAAATTATGACATGATACTGTTATTCAACTACCATATTACTTGTGAGATGATAAACTCCCATGAACCACGATTTAGTATTTCAATGCCTACCCCACACCAAAACACATCAACTATAGATCTACCCCTATAATATAACCATCAATTTATATCACGACTCAAACACTCATGTTGTGACCACATTCTCCTAGGTGAAATATATAGAATAACAAAACTTCCATCCCTCCAAACTCTTCTCAAACCCATCAAAACCAAAATCACGAAAAATAATAAATAGGAAAGATCTAGTATTTTACATTATATACCACTAAATCTATTATCATACCTAATAAAAAAACCATGACTCTAGTGAAAATAGAAACTATAAACCTGGAAACATTCTTGAGAGACACCTCTGAAATAACAATATTACCTTGAAAATAACCAAAACATAGCATAAAATATCCTAGATCACAAATGACTCCACATCACCTTCTCATGTCACCTCATTCACATGATAGGATAGTCACCCTTTTGGAAAGAACTCCTCTTCCAATTTGAAAACATATAAAAAATAAGTCTTATAATTTTATATAAAACATAACAACATTAACTTTAAAATTTTAACCCATGAATACATATAATTAATTAGAAAATAATAATTATTTTACGGAAAGTGGTAAGTCCTCTCTATGAAACCCCCAAAACTAACTATATACTGAAGATAGAGAAAAATGATTATTTTCAGTGTAGTCATTATGATGGTTCCATAATTTAAAAAATAGATCAACTCAGCTATCTTAAAATACCTTGACCTACTCATCATGGGGGAGATAATCTCTACTCTATAAGAAGATGATCTAATCACCCTCTTCCTCATAGAGCTTCAACACCCATAACACATAAAAATGTATCTAAACATTCCAGAAAAATTGGGGTAATTTAATGGGATCCTCAATCAAAAATAAACCTCTCACCATGATAATTATCGGACCTCTCACTACCTCCAAATACATAAAAATAGTAAAAATAGATCATTGAATCAATATATGTAAAGTTAACTCAAACTGTTTTTCTCATTCTCCCTGCTCCTTAAGAAACTGTGGAAATGGGAGAATCAAACCAATAAAAAAGTTGCCAAGGAATCTCACACACTTAACCCCTTACTAGTAGAATTATTCTTCATTATATGACCTCAAAATTACTCTCATCACATCTCTTCGGGTCTACTATTATTCATCTCCCACCATCATACATTAACTTTTGTAATAATACAATTTTCTACAAAATGAGAAGTTTATTTACTATCTTCAACAACAAAAAAGAAACTTCAAATTCCACTAATCATACATTGATATCAAGGCTGGAGACTCCATCAATGAAATTTGGTTCTTTCTATATTTAAAATCTCCATAGTGCTCAATCCTAACATTATTCATTCCTTATTCCCTTCCAAATGTATCAATGGATTATTGACAGTACATATTAGGATAAAAAAACTATAAGTATAACATAAAAATAAAATTTATATCAACATCATAGAGAATATTAGAATTTACTAAAAATACCTGTTAGTACACATATTAACATTTCTAACTTGTTTATCTACACAACACTACACACATCCACACCACCACTACAAATCAAGTACAATATCATTAACCCCTATCACATATCCCAAATAATCTAATGAAAATCCAAGAAAAGTAACTTCAATAAATAAATCCCCTCACTACTTAATTCACACCAAAACAACCAAAAAATAATTTTGGTCCCATATAAAAATATGTACCTGAAAAATAACACACACATAATAGCCCAGATCTAAATCAAAAGACACAACTATTCATTCACTTCCACCACATTGACTGTCACAAATTATAATGCACACCAATCCAACCATCCATATTTTCCATTATCTTACACAATCCAACTCCCAAAAAGAAAAAAATAATTTCTATCCACTTCCACACAAATCATCGAAAAATCAACAAAAAATAGAAACAACTAAAAAAAAGAAAATAGCAATCATTTTTAATCATTCATTTAAAAATATTGAAGATGGAAAACATGAACATCATTACCAAATTTCACATTTTTACAAAAAAAACATTTTCTAAATTTAAATTACCATCCTTTAATGAATGATGATTTTAATTATTTAATTATAGTACTTACACAAAACATTAGTTATATGGGGAATTTCTAAAGACAAGCACTTCAAGGGAAAACAAATCAGAAATTCATGGAATTAATAATTATATAGTGTATTAGAAAAAAACATTCAATTTTATTATAGAATGAAAATTAATATTCTTTTTATTTCATTTTATTAACATGAATATCAAATTTTAATGATAAATTTTCTTATCATACATTCATGATTCATGCTTTATAGACTAAAAATAACACACATTAAACATTTTAGTATAATAGGTGTATACTTTCAAATTAAATAATGGTGTAATACTCTTTTTTAGTTTTTAAATGAAACATTCTCAGAAAACAAACATGATTCAAAAAATAGATTCTTGTTTTTTTGTAAGAACAGATGAAAACATATTAACTTTTCACTTTCTTTTAAAATCATATAATCCAAATCTTGTCCTTTTTATGTCAAAATATCATTTATATTTCAATAAAATACAAATAGAATAGAACTTATAATTCTTGTTAAATACATAAATATTTCAGTATCTTAGAATATTATACATTCATTATAAAAGGATAATTATCTCATTAATTGAAAAGTCCCATAAATTAAATGGGTTTTTATTAAGAATGTGTATCAAAATCCAATAAATATAAAATCAAATAATTATAATCCATTTCTATGAAAAATTATTGAAATATGAAAATAATCTACGAGGATTTGAAGGAAAATAATTGAAAAATTATTATAGGAAAATACAAAACATCTATGCATGGTTTTAAAATAAATCTTTTCATATAACTACATGGAATTTATTTCCGTAAGCATGTTTATAAGGGATCCTAAATATTAGTAAGTTTATTTAAAAATGTGATTTAATATGATTTATTAATAATGAAAAAATGGGTAGAAGATCATAATTTTTTTAATTTAAATAATGGGAATGCAATTTCATTATAGAAAATTTGTGTTTTATGGAATCATTGGAATAAAAAATTTAAGTTTCAATGTGGTATTAGTCACAATGTATATACTGTTTAATATCTATATTACTCTCTCCATATATTTTATGTATACATTTTATTGATTGAATGATAAATGATCAATAACTACAACATAAAAGCGTAAACACATAAATTTAGATAATATATACAAAGTAAGATCCAATAAAACTAAAAAATATGATACATGTATCTCCTAGTGATTTATAACTAGTATTGGATATATTTACACTAATTCATTTTCAATGAGTTTTTAAATTACTTTAATCATGTCTAAGGAGGGATTAAATATTTATGTCTGAGTTGTATCCATGGATTATACCACATGTTATGATTTTGTATCACTATTAACTTATTAATCCCAAGTAATTATAACATAATTATAATGAAAAAAATCAACCCTAACTCTTATAAAGAAGATCTCATATCACTGTGTCAAGGCCTTTCCCCACCAGATCAACTCTTGGGGCTATAGTGAAGGTGAGTGAAAGCCTTGAAGTCCACCTCCAATATGCCCCATATTGGGGACTACAACTGATGATATAGATAATTCATATGGGAGGAATAACCCACATAAAATGATAAAAATAACAATAAAACACTAATCTACCCCAAATAACTACCAATACCATAAATAAAATTCCCAAATCCCAAGAATCACTTTAATATCATGAAAACTAAATTTTAAAATAATTTTTAAAATAATCCTTTAATACCACAAACCATTCATTGAACATCATATTTACTACTAAATTAGTATCATTAACCTCCCTTGAGCTATGAAACAAAAGACTTGGTAAAATTTGGTGGGTAGTCAATTGGGGGTACTAAGTTACATCATTCCTCTAAACAGATCAATAATATTTTGAAATGAACATGAAATATTAATCATAAGAAATATAAATAAAACAAAGAATAATTATAGACATATGATGAAAGAATCAAAATATATATAAGATATTTTGTTTGTCTTCCATATTATCCACCACTATTTATTTTATTTCTAAAAAAATTACTCAAAATTTTCCTAAAAAGATCCCAAACAATTTCATGCAAAATTACATTGAAATATCATTAACTACTCAACTAAAATAAAAATCATCAAATTAAAAGGTCCCAAATAATCACCACTATTCTAACCTATCTGTTTAGGGAATTCCCCAACTTGAACCAGAAGAAAACTAATAGGAAAACCCATCACCTACTAAATAGGGATGTGAAAAATAAATAACATAAACAACAAATAGTCAACCAATACTCCATTTCAAAACCATCTAATCTATCACATATCACTATATAAAAATATTTAATATATAGAAACAATTCCATCACCACTTACCAAATCACCACATATTAATAAAAAAATCCCACATATCTTATTCACAACCACACATAAGTAGCCTAGAAATGAAAAGATAGAATTAAACCTTATTTTATACCCCATTATGTTGAAATCCCCCACCCATCACTATATATCCACATCCTCCTCACTGCAACAATTACCACATTATCAGTATCTAATAATTCTCATTTTTATAGGTTATCAAGAAAGGGAAGGAAATCTACATTATTTAATCCTCCCACAAGGAAGGAAACTTATCTTATATAATCACATAAATACTCGAAATAGTTATCCAATGCACGATGTACTAAAAATTAAGCCATTTTATCTCGTTTTATTGATCCATCCTCAAACCATCACAGCCCATAAATATCCACATTAAGTTTTTCCTTTAGTGTATTATATACCCACAACCGCATCCAAAATATCAAAAATGAAAACATGAAAACCATGCATAGAAACAAGACCTTAAACAACAAAACATGATTAATTTTATAACCGAATCTACGTAAAAACATAATATATATAATCAATAACAGTACATTTTCCTCAAAATATTCGAATCCCCCCATTTCCATTTATTCTCTTTATTAAGTTAATTATTTGATTTATTTATCATGTAAAACCTTTCAAAAATATACCAACCATACCAATACATTAATTTATAATGTAATATATCAATTTCATCTACGTTAAATGATTTAAACCATCAATAGTTATTTATATATCAATGAATTTTTTTCATTTCATTAATTCCAAACATAATGTCCAACCATTACAAAATTGATATTTACAACTACATTGCTTCATTTCACACTCAATTTCAAAATCCATCATCCATTTTGTGGACACCATATTACCATGTTCCATATTACACATTTAACCCATAAACTTTTTATAAATTTTCAATGATGGATGAAAACAAACAACACAATAACACTCACATCACAGCATCAATGTTTCAAAGTATCCAAGTTCACAAAAATAAAATATAATGTGACAAAAGAAATCAAAACATCTATAACAATAGTTATTTACACTGTTGGACACTCTAAATCTAGATTTCAGCAATTCCTTTTTCAATTATAGTATCCGAGTAATTATTTTGATGATTATGGAAATTAAATATACCATATAGAAAGAATAAAAAATAATAAACATGATAAAATATAATTAAATTCTATAAATAAAAATTCAAAATACTTTAAATTATCTAATTTATCTTATATAGTTCGTTAAGTTAATTTAATTTCAATTTTTATATAAGGTGTTTCCCTTAAATGATTCATATTCTATATATTCAAGGGCTATAATAGAGCCATAACATAATAATAGGGAATAAAGATTATGTTGAAGATATTTGGAAGGATTCACAACAAAATAATCAAACATATTATTTTAGAATATATAATAATAGTTTAGAAATCCCTTATTTTGATTGAAACCTCTCAACTATAGTGATATAATGAATATAGGAAGATCATCGCATCAATTAAAACACCCATGAGAGATGATCATAAATTATGACACAATCAAAACCAACAAATTCACACCATAAGGATATACAAACAAAATTTATTTCACTTTCAAATCCTACCTAAAAGAATATCATAGAAAACCCATGTAAAAAAGGTCAATAACTCATGTTATAAGAGATAATCCTCAATTCATTGAAGCGAAGTTTCAATATAAACTAAAGGAGGCTAAACTTTCACTAAGGATTCACCATTAATATCTTAATTTTGATGAGGATCTAAAGAAATATGAATGAATTATAAGGGGATATTGGATTTATACCTCATTAAAAAAATATTATGTCATGGAAATACATGCCATCATCACACAAATATACTAAAATATGGAACGTCCCTAAAGAAATCACACTATATATTCCCCATATATCTTATTTATTAGACATATTCAACTATCTCCAAAGCAATTTCATCTGGAAATATCTTATTGTGATTAATGTTGCAATAGCCTAATGACACTCTAAATAGAACCACCAAAATCTATCAACCCAATACTCATGACATGATAGAGGTAGATATATTGTAACTCCTAAATAGTATAAACTATGAAATATTATTTCTTGGTATTTGGGTCTTGTTAAAAACACCACACTATGAAGGCACTTCATAAAATATAAAACAATATCCCCAAGGCACATACATGTCATGAACTGAGACATTAATGTCATGAATAATATAACATAATGTCCATATCCATATTAAATCTTAAAAACATAACCAAATACCACATTCAAAACATTTAATCCATTACTCTCTTATATCATGCCATGAAATCGTTTTTAGCGTGATAAACAACTCTGTTAGACAAATCATCAAGGTTATGACACCTCCATTGCACTACAAAAAAATCAACTAAAATTATACCCCAAAAATTATCATTATCTTCACATCATGACTCCAATTTTAACATAATAACATCGTTATTACAATATAAATCCAATTTCCAATAGCAAAATTAACCCACCAAAATCCTTTTGACACCTCTAACACCTTAGTCACAAAATATAATGTGTTGAAATAGTCCATGATTTTAAACTCTATATACATAAATATGAAACTAAATTTATTATATCTAACCATAATGTGTTGTCGGATAATAATTATTAACTATTAATATAAAAATATTTACACTTGTTTAGCTCAATTATATGATATCATCATGAATCACCTCTAAATAAGAACATCACATATTTTAGGTTCCATTGAATGGTCCTATCTAGGAGCATGTGTATTAGACCCACAACACGAGATTACTATTAATCTGAATCATTAAAAATTTACAAGGATATATAATAAAAACTATAAGAGTTTTTATTTGTGGTAAGTTAGATTGAATTAGATACATCATTAATGGTATGATATCGACCCTTTGACCAAGACATGATTTTTCACTTTTTAGTATCAGAATAAGATATCATTATTTCATTAACTTGGGTGGTAGTGGATTGATTATGTATTTAGTCATGGTATTCCTATGAAGGTCCATTTGACACATTCAAATAATGGTAAATAAATCATAATACTGTGGTGAAAAAATATATGAATCATACTATATGAGATATCCTGATAAAAATAAGTTCTATTATAGAGACAATATTCATAAAATTTTTTCATACATATGATATATCCTTGTCTCTTTAAGGGTTATGATGTGTGGTAACATTATTTTCTAGGTCTATTAGTAAGACTCATTACTATTGAGGTAAAGTCCAAAATTATTATACATGATAATATCTAGATGTTTCATCAAATCAATGGAATTTTAGTTAAAGGATGGATGGACCCCACTTATGTGGTATATTGTTTGTCTGATTGTGAACATTCAAATGAAGAAATAAACAAAATCAATTATAATATATTACTTACCACACCCAGACCTGAGAAAGTTTGAAGATGGTTCCTCACTTTATTACATTAATAGATATAAAATATCCAAATCCCAAATGACTGAATAGTTTAGGAGGTTTTGAAAACTATATTACATAAATATTACCCATATTGTATTGGGGAATGAAAATAAATCATAAATAATGTAAAATATATTGATCCTTGAAAATCATTACAAGAATTCATCTTTATATCATGGATAAAGGAAACAATATAAGGGTGAGAACAAATTATCAATAAGGTATAAGTATAGTTAAATAAATATTGTGGCAATGATAATAATTACCATGAAAATGTAAATAACTAATAACACATTACATTTAACTAACAAGAAAATTAAAAATCAATATGGAAAGATAAATAATTAAAAAAACATATCATTTAATCAAAACATTGAGAATGAAGTGCATATATAAATTTAATTATTGTGAAAATTCCATGGATAATAATGATAACATAAATGGATTAAATTTATAATTATCGTATGTTGTTCCTTAGGCACATGAAAACCTCTATTATCATGATATATCCTCCTAACAGTGTAAAATTATAGGTAGAAAGTCATATACTCCACATAACGGATTTGTCTCATTAGAAACTGTTAATGCATAAAGGGTATATATAAATTCTAGGCCACACCGATCACTGCATGTCTGAAACATTCCCCATTTATCAAATAATTAATTTAATAAATTAACAACACTCTTTATCATATATCCATATTGAGTAAATAATAGAGATTTATTAATATTTCCCAAGATAATAAAATAAATGCCAAGGTTAATATAAAATGTAAAAAATGGTATATGGTTTTTGAACAGAAAATATCTATGATAATTATAGGGTTATTTATGAAAAAAGAAATATTTTTAATTGAAAAATTATTACAATAATGTGATTGTTTCCATAGAAAGTCAGAAATCAAAAAAGAAAGTGAGATTTTGAAATAACATATATCACTTGGTACTTTTAAAATCAAATCCCATAAGATGAGATAATTAGAATTTAAATTACATAGAGTATTAATTATTCATGATATTACATGTCCATCGGTGTTTATATAGAAATTTTATTTGGTTAATAATAACCTATAACCCTAAATATAATATAAATAAAGATAAAATCTCTTACATTACACTTTCTTTTCAATTGTACTTAATTTTACCTGCTATATAGTGGGTAGAAACACGTTATTAACTTATTATAGAATCATATTAATATTCAATATATCATATATGATTCTTTGATAACAACTTATCACCCACATGTTAATAATAATTCATTATTTTCCTCATTATAAGTGCCAATTTTCTTGTTTTTTGAGTGTGTTTAGATTTTTTTCTTTTTTTTTCCTTTTACATAGATCATGATTTAGTATTATACATAATTTAAACCATGATTAAAATATCATATATATTTATTATTTTTTTATTTTTATTAATCCATAAAATTTGGTGATTGTAAATGGAATGCACTATTCTGGGAGATGGAAAATGGTAAGTATGATTGAAATTTGTTTCCATTTTCTTATCATATTAGATGAGTTAGAATAAATTAAATATTTGTATATTATTATTTTAGAATAGTATTTATATCATATATTTCACAATTTTTATTAAAATTATCTTTGATACATTCCAAGTAATGTGTGAATGAATCACATCTCTTTGAGGAGGCGGTAGACTGGATGTCGACAAACGATGTTGTCATATTCCCAAAAAATGGAAATCATGAAGGTATGTGTCATGAAATAATTTTATAATTATAAATAAATAATATATATCATCTAAAAACAATAAATCCATTATTATTAAAGAACTAAAATTGGGGTAATGGAAGAACAAACGACATCGATTTGCGAGATGGTAGTCCGTCATACACATTAATGAAGATTGTGTATCCCATTTGATGGAAGGCTTTGTGAGTGTAGGTTGTGACATTGAAAAAATAAATTATTCATATATTGAAGATATATTTTTTATTATATGATCAACATTTAATTTGAATTTAATGTTTTTATAATGAAATGACCCCAAAGTGATCGTTTGAATAATGTTACATCATTTTTGCATAACCCTTTTTCATTATACCAAAAGACCTTCGTTGGATTTATTCCAATAATTAGTATTTTACGATGATGGGAGGGATTTTGGGAGAATATTTTGTTAGTTTTTGAATGATAAAAATGGTATTGAATATTCTAAATAATTGAGGGGTTGAGTGTCCTTTTATAGTGGATGAGGAGTGGTATTCTGGTAATGTATTGAAAGTGGGAATTCCACCACAGTTTTTTCAATGAATAGTGGCACCGATAAAGACAAAAATTATATAAAATGTATTATATGGTCTATATATGTCAATAAATTAGTTTTTACGTGTTAATAAGTAATCTTTTCCCTTATATTAAATTTCTAGTTCCTTGTTAATCTATTTTTTTCTCTTAATCTCTGTAATAAACTTAATTTAATTCACTGATCATTTTGGTCAAAAATTAAAATGACATACTAGAAATTACTAATTATTATTATTCAAAATATTGAACCCATTTTCCCAAATACCAATTAAACATTTTTATGAAATTAATTCTAAATTAATCCCCCATATGGGGTGGAAAAGAAGCTTTTTGATGTGAAAATATTCAAAAGATTCAAATATTTTATATCAATATTCAATGTAAAATTGATACCAATAAACTACATTGAATTAATATATGATATAAATAAAAATTAAAACAAATAAAAAATATAATTTAACACTATAAATTATTTATATGAAAGAGAAATTTCAATTTAAATATAGTATTTTCATTATTCATCAAAAAATAATCTTCAATGAAAAATACCCGAAATCCATTCAAAGATATTTTTGATATTGTGATTCAAAAAATGTTTTTTATTTTGACATGTAAAATTTATAAAATAGTCAAATTTTAGTTTCAAAATATTTTCTCCATTAAAAGGCAGTTAAATTGAATTTTTAGAAAAATACAATTGTTATTCGTAAAACTTGATTTATTCTTATCTCAATTCTATTGGATGATTGTAAAAAATATATAACCATGTCTCAACATAATACAGTAAGTAATATGCATACCCAGCACATAATTTCTACGTGATATCTACTATATTAAATAATAATATTAATAGGATATTGTATCTCAATAAAACTCGGTCTTGTGTGGATCACAATCTGCTGAAGATAGTCATTCTAACATGAAAAACAAGATAACACAGTTATACAAGAAATGAAATCTATAAATAAAACTTATTCTATTAGGAATATTTTAGAATTTCTTATTATGTAACATCCTTTCCTCTTACAAAAAAATTCTCCTTTAAATTTTGAGGGCGTTAACATATAAGAAGATATGGTTAGTTCTCTTTCATAACATCATCTTCTTATAATGTTTCTTCATCCATTTTTTGACTCCTCTAAATTAACTTTACAATATTAGTTGTATGATTCCTCAATAATTTCTCTCTAATAAAATGAATCTATATGGGTTCTTAATAGTGTGAAAGGTTAGGTTCCATATCTATTTCATAAGAGGTGCAAACATATGATGGGTCGGTCATATACATTCTTAGAAGAGATAAATTAATCACATCAGGTAATTTTGAGATATTTGATTTCATTTACACATTATAATAAATTAACCCATGTTTTTTATAATAATCGAATGATCTTATGTACATGGGACTCACATTCCCTTTCATATCAAACCTTATAACACCCTTATATGGATATACTTTTAAGAAAACATGTTCCCCGACTCAAAATTCCAAATAATTCCTCTGATTATCAATATCACTAGATTTTCTACATTTAGGTTATTTAATGTGATCTTCAATATCCTATATTTTTTTGTACCTTTAGAGATTAATGGGCCTATAATTTTAATTCACCAAATTCATCCCAATAATTTGAAGTGATACATATCCTTCCATATAATAAATAAGATGGTTCCTTTTGAATAATTTAATGGAAATTATTGTTAATAAAAAACTCTACCAATGTTAAGTACAAATTCCATGTACCTTGAAAGTTTACTAAACATGATATCAATGTGCCTTTAATTTTTTGAACTATTATTTTAAACTTTCTATCAGTTTGACGATAGTAGTTTGTGATCAAATGAATCTCGATATCATGAACCCTATAAATAAACTTATAAATTATTTATGTAAATAGAGGATATTTTTATAAACAATTCAAATATGTGATTCGTTATGTCTTATAATTTCATTATTAATGATCCTTATGAGGTGATCATGAGTAAAAGCTTCTCTTATATCAAGAAAATGTGTAGATTTAGTTAGGTGATCAACAAAAACCCCTATTTCTTCATTATTTCATTGAGTATTTTTTAGTACCATGAAAAATTATATATTAATATCATTTAATTTATACACAGAAATAAGAATAGTTTGCCTGAATCCTCTAGGATGCTACCTAATTACATTAAATTGTTGAGAAACTGAACATATGGTCACATAATCAGTAACATCAGGCATCATGTTATCCTACAAATTATGATACATCAAATCCCTACAGATCGTTTTTTCTACAAGGTGTGTAGATATATTTTATCTATATGCGTCATCAAAAAAATCTCTTTTAGAGTAGGTATAGATTTAACACATATTCTCTTTCTAATTTTGAAAACACCATCTCCATAAAAAAAATATTCTAAATTCACATCATTCTTAACTTTATTTTTCTTTTTTAATGTATCATAATCATATTTATAATTCTTTAACATCTCTAATAAAGACGGATTTATAATGAGTTATTAAATGATTTGTGTATCTCGTTCCATAAAAATTCCAATATCAGTCTTTAACAAATCTATAAACATTAGATCCATCCCAATTCCAATTTGGGTTAGAACTCCCTGATCTTTCCTACTCAATGCACCTGATATTTTTTTCCTTCTATAGGTGTTAGTGTGTTGAGAAATCAAAAATATTATGTAGCTTCATCCTTTAAAATTATCTCATATTTATCTCATTCTATAAAAATATGTATTTCAGGATTTAATGACATGTTCATATCTCACACAATTAAATATAAATATAATGTCTCTATATATTCAACACAAATACAAAAGCTCCCAACTCAAGATCATGGGTTTGGTAGTTCAGTTATTTAATCATTAATTGCCTTCATTTATATGCAATTACTTTATAATTTTTAATTACAATACAACCAAGTATATTCTTCATTTAATCACTCTAACACCTCAATATTTTATGAGATATATTCTTTTTAATTTCTTTGATGTCTTGTGTTTTAGGATACACCAAGATTAGCTTGTGCCATAAGCAACACCATAATATCTTTATGTATATGTAATACAATTATGGGGTCTTATTACACACAATTTCATGTTATTTTGATAGAATTTATTTCATGGATGACCGATTGTAAGTGATTACTAAATATTATAACCTAGTCATTATAATGACGGGTATGAATTGAATTAACATCCTTCTAAAAAACTATCTAAATCAAAATATTTGAATCTATAATATAATTATATCAAAATTTATTGATTTTATTAGGGAAATATATATATGTAATTTATTCAATGTAATGTCTTATATTCATCTTATATGTTTTCTAGATATGATATAAGAACAAAATCATTTTTTTGGATAAATGAATTATTTTTCAAAAACAAATTATCACCTTTTGATGAAGAACCACTTTTTAATACTTTTTTTAAAATTTTATAAGTGATATTTGATATTATAAAACTCTTATTTGAAATATAGAAATAAAAATTTAACTTGGTTTAAATTTTGTTACTTTTTATAAAATTCATGTTTTAATAAATCGAGAAAATACTGATTTTTAATTCAATGCTGCGATTTCATCTAATTTATTTATATAGTTAAATTATCTTATTAATTGTATTTAAACTGTAGTTGGATTATGTTTCTAAAATTTAATCTAATTTTGATAATTGGATGTAATTTCATATTTAAATTTCACATAAACACATGTCCTTGTTTTTATTTATTTTACTTCTTGAAACCCTGATTTCTGGTTTTGACAACGGAAATTATTTTTAAATAAATTAATGAAACTTTGGTGTTTTTAATTTTAAAAAATGGATTCCATATTTAGAATTAATTGTTAAAAATTATTTTAATAGGTTTATTTTATTTTTTTGATATTATGAATAGTTACTACAGTAATTTTTATTTGCCACAGTTAATGGTAAATCGGGTACATTGTGGAAAAAATGTCTTCTAAGGTACTAAGATTACCCTGACACCTACGAAAATTCTATTATACGAATTAAATTTGACCAAAATCACCTAATGTTCAGAATTTAGTCATTTAATAGACTTGTATACATTAAGGTGATGTAATTATAATTAAAACAAAAGAAAGTGACAACATGTCACTCTGTTATCTCTTATAAGTATAAAAATTTTAATGCAATGATAAACAAGATAATACTTCGAAAATAAGTATTCAAAATAAATATAATTGAATTATGTACATCATGCTAATTTATTTAGAATTTATATAGATTAAATAATTACCATTAATGATGACACAATATTGAGGTAAGGATTATTTTGTAAATATAAATATCAATTAATTATATTTATAAATATTAAAATGGATATAATATGAAATAATTAATGTGATCCATAAATTTCATATGTGACTATGATAGTTTAAGAGTATGTTAATTTTTTTTTTCAAATTTTTATTCTGTATGGAGTATATTTAAAGTTAAATAAATGAATAGTGTCAAAATTTACAATATTAATATTTTAAAAAATAATTTATTATTAAATTATTTAAAACAAATAAAAACAATTTCAAAATTACATAGTGAAACATATATGTTCTAAATTTTTATAATGTATCCAATTATAGAAAATTTACAGCACATAAGTAAATATTTATTACCATTTAAAATTTATAATAGCATTACCACCGTTAAAATTATATATATTAAATAAGGATAAATCAAAATGATAAGGTTTAAAATAAAAATAAAACATGTCTATCTTTTTTCAGTTGAGCATATTTTGACACATCCTCAACATTTATTCTGAATAATCTTCTTTGTAAGTAGTTGATTTTAATAATTATTTTATATTAATTTAATAGTTTTTGTATTTCCAAAGGTTCCCCTCACCACTCTTATAAAAGGGAACCACATATTATCTTTTAATCACAAATCCTAGTCCCTTTTTCTCATCCAAATCCTACCCATTTTCTCTCCCAACATCCATTAATTAAACCTAGAGGCTGAAATTCAGGCATAAATCCATCCTACGGAGAAATTTTGTGCAAATCAAAAAGATATACTTGAAAAAGAGGTAATTGTTTTACCACCTCTTTCAGAATTATTTTCTTCTTCTAGTAACTCTTATTATGTTGTTTCCATAATAATGTAACAAATTCAGTACCTACACATGTTGAGATTTTATTATAATTATTTTACAACCTTATTACTCCTTTCATCCATCATATGAATAATAATATCACGATTTGTGTGGGAATACGGCTTATTGTTTCCACGTCGTGGTTTAATTTTTTAGTCAAAAATACATAATTTTTTTGGGTATAATGATGAGTATAATGGGTTTAAATAATTAATGTTACTTGATTATTATTATTTATAATTAATATATCATCCAATTCTATACTTTTTAACCATTAAGTGAATGATATCATCTCTCGTGTGTACGTACGACCTACCATCTCCACGATTCAATGTGATTCATTCTACATGATATTAATGAAACAATTATTATATACATGAATGGAATGAATTAATATGATATATTTTATATTAATATCATTATATAATTGATATAAATAAAAATAAATAAGTTAAACCTTAACTTATCTAACCAAACTTTTATAGGAACATAAAGTAACACTACTGGAAATTCGAGCTATAGCCACGGTTCTAAACCGTGGCTATAGGCCCACAAACCGTGGCTATAGGTAATAGCCACGGTTTGAGGAACCGTGGCCAAGTTTGGCGTGGCTATAGGCCTAGACCTATAGCCACGGTTCCAAACCGTGGCTTTAACTCTATAGCTACGGTTCAAACCGTGGCTATAGGTTTATAGCCACGGTTAAAACCGTGGCTGTATACCTAATGCCACGGTTTCAACCGTGGCTATACTAAAGGCCGGACAAAATCTATAGCCACGGTTTAAAACCGTGGCATTATGTCTATAGCCACGGTTTAAAACCGCGGCAATACATCAATAGCCACGGTTTTGAACCGTGGCTATAGGGTTTGCAAATTCATAAAAAAAAATACCCCCTGGACACACCCTGGACACCCCCATGCCACCCCCGGCCAGTCCCCCCTGCCAGTACCCCCGGACAGCCCCCCTTGCACCCCCGGACAGCCCCCCGTGCACCCCCGGACAGCCCCCCGTGCACCCCCGGACAGCCCCCCGTGCACCCCCGGACAGCCCCCCGTGCACCCCCGGACAGCCCCCCGTGCACCCCCGGACAGCCCCCCGTGCACCACTGGACAGCCCCCCCGGCCAGCCCCAGCCAGCCCCCCATGCACCCCCGAGCAGCCCCCCGACCAGCCCCGGACAGCCCCCCGTGCACCCCTGGACAGCCCCCCCGGCCAGCCCCAGCCAGCCCCCCGTGCACCCCCGAGCAGCCCCCCGACCAGCCCCGGACAGCCCCCCGTGCACCCCCGGACAGCCCCCAGCCCCCAGCCCCCCCTGCCCCCTGCTTGTCCCCCTGCCAGCTCCCCCCCTGCTAGTCCCCCCCCTGCCCCCTGCTAGTCCCCCACTGCCCCCTGCTAGTACCCCCCCCCCCCCCGCCACCCCCCCTTCTTGTCCCCTTGCCAGCCCCCCCCTGCCACCCCCCTGCCAGTCCCCCCTGCCCCCTGACACCCCCCCTGCTAGTCCCCCTGCCCCCTGCTAGTCCCCCACTGTCCCCTGTTAGTCCCCCCCCCCCCCCGCCACCCCCCCGCTTGTCCCCTTGCCAGCCCCCCCAGCCACCCCCTGCTTGTCCCCCTGCAAGCCCCCCCTGCTTGTCCCCCTGCCAGCCCCACCCCTGCTCCTGCCAGCCCCCCCCCCCCTGCCCCCTGCTTGCCCCCCTGCCAGCCCCCCCCCTTCCCCCTGCTTGTCCCCCTTCCAGCCCCCCCGGCCACCCCCCTGCCCCCTGCTTGCCCCCTGCCGCCACCCCCCCCCCCCCCCCCCCTTCCCCCTGCCAGCCCCCCCGCCCTGCTTGTCCCCCTGCCAACCCCCCCTACTGGACACCCCCCCTGTCCGTGCACCCCCGGACAGCCCCCCGTGCACCCCCGGACAGCCCCCCATGCACCCCCGGACAGCCCCCCGTGCACCCCTGGACAGCCCCCCCCGGCCAGCCCCGGCCAGCCCCCCGTGCACCCCCGGACAGCCCCGGACAGCCCCCATGTGCACCCCCGGACAGCCCCCCATGCACCCCCGGACAGCCCCCCGTGCACCCCTTGCCAGCCCCCCCAGCCACCCCCTGCTTGTCCCCCTGCAAGCCCCCCCTGCTTGTCCCCCTGCCAACCCCACCCCTGCTCCTGCCAGCCCCCCCCATGCCCCCTGCTTGCCCCCCTGCCAGCCCCCCCCTTCCCCCTGCTTGTCCCCCTTCCAGCCCCCCCGGCCACCCCCCTGCCCCCTGCTTGCCCCCTGCCGCCACCCCCCCCCCCCCCCCTTCCCCCTGCCAGCCCCCCCGCCCTGCTTGTCCCCCTGCCAACCCCCCCTGCTGGACACCCCCCCTGTCCGTGCACCCCCGGACAGCCCCCCGTGCACCCCCGGACAGCCCCCCATGCACCCCCGGACAGCCCCCCGTGCACCCCTGGACAGCCCCCCCGGCCAGCCCCGGCCAGCCCCCCGTGCACCCCCGGACAGCCCCGGACAGCCCCCATGTGCACCCCCGGACAGACCCCATGCAGCCCCCATCCCCCCTGCACAGAACCCCGGAAACCCCCTGCCCCCTGCTTGTCCCCCTGCCAGCCCCCCCTGCCCCCTGCTTGTCCCCCTGCCAGCTCCCCCCCCTGCCCCCTGCTAGTCCCCCACTGCCCCCTGCTAGTCCCCCCCCCCCCCGCCACCCCCCCCTGCTTGTCCCCTTGCCAGCCCCCCCTGCCAGTCCCCACTGCCCCCTGACACCCTCCCTGCTAGTCCCCCTGCCCCCTGCTAGTCCCCCACTGCCCCCTGTTAGTCCACCCCCCCCCCCCCCCGCCACCCCCCTGCTTGTCCCCTTGCCAGCCCCCCTGCCGCCCCCTGCCAGCCCCCCTGCTTGTCCCCCTGCCAGCCCCCCCTGCTCCTGCCAGCCCCCCCCCCCCCCCTGCCCCCCTGCCAGCCCCCCCCCCTTCCCCCTGCTTGTCACCCTGCCAGCCCCCACGGCCACCCCCCTGCTTGTCCCCCTGCCAGCCCCCCCTGCCCCTGCCAGCCCCCCCCCTTCCCCCTGCTTGTCCCCCTGCCAGCCCCCCCCCCTGCCCCCTGCTTGTCCCCCTGCCAGCCCCCCCCCTGCCCCCCCTGCCAGCCCCCCCTTCCCCCTGCTTGTCCCCCTGCCAGCCCCCCCTGCCCCCTGCTTGTCCCCCTGCCAGCCCTCCCTGCCCCCTGCTTGCCCCCTGCCACCCCCCCCCCCCTTCCCCCTGCCAGCCCCCCCAGCCCCTGCTTGTCCCCCTGCTAACCCCCCCTGCTGGACACCCCCCCCTGTCCGTGCACCCCCGGACAGCCCCCCGTGCACCCCCGGACAGCCCCCCGTGCACCCCCGGACAGCCCCCCGTGCACCCCCGGACAGCCCCCCCGGCCAGCCCCGGCCAGCCCCCCGTGCACCCCCGGACAGCCCCACGACCAGCCCCGGACAGCCCCCCGTGCACCCCCGGACAGCCCCCATGTGCACCCCCGGACAGCCCCCCGTGCACCCCCGGACAGCCCCCCCGTGCACCCCCAGACAGCCCCCCCGTGCACCCCCGGACAGCCCCCATATGCACCCCCGGACAGCCCCCATATGCACCCCCAAACAGCCCCCCGTGCACCCCTGGACAGCCCCCCGGCCAGCCCCGGACAACCCCCTGTGCACCCCCGGACAGCCCCCCGACCAGCCCCGGACAGCCCCCCGTGCACCCCCGGACAGCCCCCATGTGCACCCCCGGACAGACCCCATGCAGCCCCATTCCCCCTGCTTGCCCCCTGCCACCCCCCCCCTTCCCCCTGCCAGCCCCCCCAGTCCCTGCTTGTCCCCCTGCCAACCCCCCCTGCTGGACACCCCCCCTGTCCGTGCACCCCCGGACAGCCCCCCGTGCACCCCCGGACAGCCCCCCGTGCACCCCCGGACAGCCCCCCCGGCCAGCCCCGGCCAGCCCCCCGTGCACCCCCGGACAGCCCCACGACCAGCCCCGGACAGCCCCCCGTGCACCCCCGGACAGCCCCCATGTGCACCCCCGGACAGCCCCCCGTGCACCCCCGGACAGCCCCCCCGTGCACCCCCAGACAGCCCCCCCGTGCACCCCCGGACAGCCCCCATATGCACCCCCGGACAGCCCCCATATGCACCCCCAAACAGCCCCCCGTGCACCCCTGGACAGCCCCCCGGCCAGCCCCGGACAACCCCCTGTGCACCCCCGGACAGCCCCCCGACCAGCCCCGGACAGCCCCCCGTGCACCCCCGGACAGCCCCCATGTGCACCCCCGGACAGACCCCATGCAGCCCCATTCCCCCCGTGCACCCCCGGACAGCCCCCATATGCACCCCCGGACAGCCCCCATATGCACCCCCAAACAGCCCCCCGTGCACCCCTGGACAGCCCCCCGGCCAGCCCCGGACAACCCCCTGTGCACCCCCGGACAGCCCCCCGACCAGCCCCGGACAGCCCCCCGTGCACCCCCGGACAGCCCCCATGTGCACCCCCGGACAGACCCCATGCAGCCCCATTCCCCCCGGACAGCCCCCCGTGCACCCCCGGACAGCCCCCATGTGCAACCCCGGACAGCCCCCATGTGCACCCCCGGACAAACCCCATACAGCCCCCTACCCCCCTGCACAGAACCCCGGGCGTTTATCAAGCGCGCGCAACGCTTAAAGAACGCATAATGAGCCCTACCGCGCAGACCACACGTCCGTTTGACGCGCCGTCTGCGCGTGCACGTCGCGAATAATAATGGGATTGTTGTCCTGTGATTTCAGGGCAATCCGATGTCGTCCGCTATGAGTTTGACCGTTAGACGCCTGTTTTGGCCGTTTATGACACCGGAACGGCGTTCCCGGTCACCACGGGCACACGGCACGTCCGATTGACGTGCCGTCTGCTCGACCACATCACAATTCACTTACCCTTTGATTTCGTCCGATTTCAGGCCATTCGGACTTCGTTCGGCCCGTTTGGACCCCCCACGCGCGTTTATCAAGCGCGCGCAACGCTTAAAGAACGCATAATGAGCCCTACCGCGCAGACCGCACGTCCGATTGACGCGCCGTCTGCGCGTGCACGTCGCGAATAATAATGGGATTGTTGTCCTGTGATTTCAGGGCAATCCGATGTCGTCCGCTATGAGTTTGACCGTTAGACGCCTGTTTTGGCCGTTTATGACACCGGAACGGCGTTCCCGGTCACCGCGGGCACACGGCACGTCCGATTGACGTGTCGTCTGCTCGACCACATCACAATTCACTCACCCTTTGATGTCGTCCGATTTCAGGCCATTCGGAATTCGTTCGGCCCGTTTGGACCCCCCCACGCGCGTTTATCAAGCGCGCGCAACGCTTAAAGAACGCATAATGAGCCCTCCTGCGCAGACCGCACGTCCGATTGACGTGCCGTCTGCGCGTGCACGTCGCGAATAATAGTTTGAATGTTGTCCTGTGATTTCAGGTCAATCCGATGTCGTTCGCTATGAGTTTGACCGTTAGACGCCCGTTTTGGCCGTTTATGACACCAGAACGGCGTTCCCGGTCACCGCGGGCACACGGCACGTCCGATTGACGTGCCGTCTGCTCGACCACATCACAATTCACTCACCCTTTGATGTCGTCCGATTTCAGGCCATTCGCAATTCGTTCGGCCCGTTTGGACCCCCCACGCGCGTTTCTCAAGCGCGCGCAACGCTTAAAGAACGCATAATGAGCCCTCCTGCGCAGACCGCACGTCCGATTGACGTGCCGTCTGCGCGTGCACGTCGCGAATAATAATTTGAATGTTGTCCTGTGATTTCAGGTCAATCTGATGTCGTCCGCTATGAGTTTGACCGTTAGACGCCCGTTTTGGCCGTTTATGACACCAGAACGGCGTTCCCGGTCACCGCGGGCACACGGCACGTCCGATTGACGTGCCGTCTGCTCGACCACATCACAATTCACTCACCCTTTGATGTCGTCCGATTTCAGGCCATTCGCAATTCGTTCGGCCCGTTTGGACCCCCCCACGCGCGTTTCTCAAGCGCGCGCAACGCTTAAAGAACGCATAATGAGCCCTCCTGCGCAGACCGCACGTCCGATTGACGTGCCGTCTGCGCGTGCACGTCGCGAATAATAGTTTGAATGTTGTCCTGTGATTTCAGGTCAATCCGATGTCGTTCGCTATGAGTTTGACCGTTAGACGCCCGTTTTGGCCGTTTATGACACCAGAACGGCGTTCCCGGTCACCGCGGGCACACGGCACGTCCGATTGACGTGCCGTCTGCTCGACCACATCACAATTCACTCACCCTTTGATGTCGTCCGATTTCAGGCCATTCGCAATTCGTTCGGCCCGTTTGGACCCCCCCACGCGCGTTTCTCAAGCGCGCGCAACGCTTAAAGAACGCATAATGAGCCCTCCTGCGCAGACCGCACGTCCGATTGACGTGCTGTCTGCGCGTGCACGTCGCGAATAATAGTTTGAATGTTGTCCTGTGATTTCAGGTCAATCCGATGTCGTTCGCTATGAGTTTGACCGTTAGACGCCCGTTTTGGCCGTTTATGACACCAGAACGGCGTTCCCGGTCACCGCGGGCACACGGCACGTCCGATTGACGTGCCGTCTGCTCGACCACATCACAATTCACTCACCCTTTGATGTCGTCCGATTTCAGGCCATTCGCAATTCGTTCGGCCCGTTTGGACCCCCCCACGCGCGTTTCTCAAGCGCGCGCAACGCTTAAAGAACGCATAATGAGCCCTCCTGCGCAGACCGCACGTCCGATTGACGTGCCGTCTGCGCGTGCACGTCGCGAATAATAGTTTGAATGTTGTCCTGTGATTTCAGGTCAATCCGATGTTGTTCGCTATGAGTTTGACCGTTAGACGCCCGTTTTGGCCGTTTATGACACCAGAACGGCGTTCCCGGTCACCGCGGGCACACGGCACGTCCGATTGACGTGCCGTCTGCTCGACCACATCACAATTCACTCACCCTTTGATGTCGTCCGATTTCAGGCCATTCGCAATTCGTTCGGCCCGTTTGGACCCCCCCACGCGCGTTTATCAAGCGCGCGCAACGCTTAAAGAACGCATAATGAGCCCTCCTGCGCAGACCGCACGTCCGATTGACGTGCCGTCTGCGCGTGCACGTCGCGAATAATAATTTGAATGTTGTCCTGTGATTTCAGGTCAATCTGATGTCGTCCGCTATGAGTTTGACCGTTAGACGCCCGTTTTGGCCGTTTATGACACCAGAACGGCGTTCCCGGTCACCGCGGGCACACGGCACGTCCGATTGACGTGCCGTCTGCTCGACCACATCACAATTCACTCACCCTTTGATGTCGTCCGATTTCAGGCCATTCGCAATTCGTTCGGCCCGTTTGGACCCCCCCACGCGCGTTTATCAAGCGCGCGCAACGCTTAAAGAACGCATAATGAGCCCTCCTGCGCAGACCGCACGTCCGATTGATGTGCCGTCTGCGCGTGCACGTCGCGAATAATAATTTGAATGTTGTCCTGTGATTTCAGGTCAATCCGATGTCGTCCGCTATTAGTTTGACCGTTAGACGCCTGTTTTGGCCGTTTATGACACCAGAACGGCGTTCCCGGTCACCGCGGGCACACGGCACGTCCGAATGACGTGCCGTCTGCTCGACCACATCACAATTCACTCACCCTTTGATGTCGTCCGATTTCAGGTCATTCGCAATTCGTTCGGCCCGTTTGGACCCCCCACGCGCGTTTCTCAAGCGCGCGCAACGGTTAAAGAACGCATAATGAGCCCTCCTGCGCAGACCGCACGTCCGATGGTGACTAGGTCTCATAGCTCATCTACCTACAACTTGGAATGGGATGATGACGTCGGGGAGGGGGTTATGAAAACGAAATGCTTTATTATGAAGGCAGTTTTATCAATGTCTAGCCCCATCTCCTCTCTTATGTCATCTTTTGTTTTTAATAAAATGGCTTTAGAGCCTTTCGGCTCGAAGCTTCTTTCTGTCATACTCTAATTCTGTTAAGCCTCTCAAACTTGACACACTGTCATACTCTAATTCTGTTAAGCCTCTCAAACTTCCAGCCCTCAATGAGGGCTGCAATTCTGTATTAAAGGATGGGAACGAAAATTACAGCAGAAAAATAGAAGAAATAGGGAAAACAACAGAAGAAATCCTCAGGAGGCCCCCAGGCTGAGGGAGGAAGATCAAGCTAACAAGCCACCAGGCCGATCTTCCGCTGAACTGTAAATGGCCCATAGAAACGAGGGGCAGGTTTCTGAGAAATCTGGCAGGTTAAAGAGTGTTGTTTGTGAGGCCGAAAGCGTACGGAAACAGGATCTCCCACATGGAGGGCAAGGTGACGGCAGTGTATTAGTTTTCTGCTTCATGATGTCTTGGGACCGACTCAAATAATATTTGAGTCCACGATCAAGCAGTGCATGGGCAACAGCGGGCAACTAGATTTCTGATGGAACAGCGTAGGTCTCGTGGCAGCGATTTACCACCTCTGTTTGGTCATCCGTTTGCGGGTGGTAGGTCAAGCTGAGTTTTAAGTCAGTGCCTTGGAGTTTGAGCAGTTCAATCCAAAAATGGCTTACAAAAATGGGATTGCGGTCGCTGGAATGCTATGCAAACTGACAATCTCCCACACGAAAACCTCGCCCACACTCCCACACTCTTTGCTGTGTAAGGGTGTTTTAGGGGTAAAAAATGGCCATATTTAGAGAGATGATCAATGATGACCAGAATCACAGTGCAACCACGGGATTAGGGTAGTCCGGTGATAAAATCCATAGAGAGACCCGACCACACCAGCTGGGGAATTTCCAACGGCTGCAACAGGCCAGCCGGATATAGTGTGGAATATTTATTTCGTTGGCATTTGGCCCATTGGCAAACTGTTGAACCGGTATTTTCATCCCGACCCAATATAAATTGGCAGGCAATTTTCTATACGTGCGGCAAAAACCAGAATGACCCCACTACGGAGACAAATGGAACTCAGCCAGCAATATGGGCACCCATGGGGACGAACTAGACAGCACCAACCTGCCCTTATAACAGAGGACACCTTGCAGAAAAGAGTAAGTAGGAAAGGAAGGAGCATCTGCTTGCAGAGTGATGATGACTTAGCTGAAAAATGGGTCGTCTGAAACGCCTGTGAGCAAGTGGGGCTGAACCTCCCCCCTGCTGGATGTGGCTGGAGCAGGGCCACATCACGGCGTGACCGCGGCGTGACCGCGGCGTGACCGCAGCGTGTTGGCCCGATCCAGCGACATCCGCGGGGCAGCATCTTCCGACCAGGAGCGAAGGAAGCGGGAGGAGGCTGGAATGTGGGTGAAAGGGGGTTGGTTGCAGGTGTTGGGGGGATGGTGCGGGCTGATTCGAAGGTGGGGGGGCTGTTGCGGGCTGGAATGCTGGTGGCAGCGGGCTGATGACTTTGCTGAAAAATGGGTCGTCTGAAACGCCTGTGAGCAAGTGGGGCTGAACCTCCCCCCTGCTGGATGTGGCTGGAGCAGGGCCACATCACGGCGTGACCGCGGTGTGACCGCGGCGTGACCGCGGCGTGACCGCGGCGTGACCGCGGCGTGACCGCGGCGTGACCGCGGCGTGACCGCGGCGTGACCGCAGCGTGTTGGCCCGATCCAGCGACATCCGCGGGGCAGCATCTTCCGACCAGGAGCGAAGGGAGCGGGAGGAGGCTGGAATGTGGGTGAAAGGGGGCTGGTTGCAGGTGTTGGGGGGATGGTGCGGGCTGATTCGAAGGTGGGGGGGCTGTTGCGGGCTGGAATGCTGGTGGCAGCGGGCTGATGACTTAGCTGAAAAATGGGTCGTCTGAAACGCCTGTGAGCAAGTGGGGCTGAACCTCCCCCCTGTTGGATGTGGCTGGAGCAGGGCCACATCACGGCGTGACCGCGGCGTGACCGCGGCGTGACCGCGGCGTGACCGCGGCGTGACCGCAGCGTGTTGGCCCGATCCAGCGACATCCGCGGGGCAGCATCTTCCGACCAGGAGCGAAGGGAGCGGGAGGAGGCTGGAATGTGGGTGAAAGGGGGCTGGTTGCAGGTGTTGGGGGGATGGTGCGGGCTGATTCGAAGGTGGGGGGGCTGTTGCGGGCTGGAATGCTGGTGGCAGCGGGCTGATGACTTTGCTGAAAAATGGGTCGTCTGAAACGCCTGTGAGCAAGTGGGGCTGAACCTCCCCCCTGCTGGATGTGGCTGGAGCAGGGCCACATCACGGCGTGACCGCGGCGTGACCGCGGCGTGACCGCGGCGTGACCGCGGCGTGACCGCGGCGTGACCGCAGCGTGTTGGCCCGATCCAGCGACATCCGCGGGGCAGCATCTTCCGACCAGGAGCGAAGGGAGCGGGAGGAGGCTGGAATGTGGGTGAAAGGGGGCTGGTTGCAGGTGTTGGGGGGATGGTGCGGGCTGATTCGAAGGTGGGGGGGCTGTTGCGGGCTGGAATGCTGGTGGCAGCGGGCTGATGACTTAGCTGAAAAATGGGTCGTCTGAAACGCCTGTGAGCAAGTGGGGCTGAACCTCCCCCCTGTTGGATGTGGCTGGAGCAGGGCCACATCACGGCGTGACCGCGGCGTGACCGCGGCGTGACCGCGGCGTGACCGCGGCGTGACCGCAGCGTGTTGGCCCGATCCAGCGACATCCGCGGGGCAGCATCTTCCGACCAGGAGCGAAGGGAGCGGGAGGAGGCTGGAATGTGGGTGAAAGGGGGCTGGTTGCAGGTGTTGGGGGGATGGTGCGGGCTGATTCGAAGGTGGGGGGCTGTTGCGGGCTGGAATGCTGGTGGCAGCGGGCTGATGACTTTGCTGAAAAATGGGTCGTCTGAAACGCCTGTGAGCAAGTGGGGCTGAACCTCCCCCCTGCTGGATGTGGCTGGAGCAGGGCCACATCACGGCGTGACCGCGGCGTGACCGCGGCGTGACCGCGGCGTGACCGCAGCGTGTTGGCCCGATCCAGCGACATCCGCGGGGCAGCATCTTCCGACCAGGAGCGAAGGGAGCGGGAGGAGGCTGGAATGTGGGTGAAAGGGGGCTGGTTGCAGGTGTTGGGGGGATGGTGCGGGCTGATTCGAAGGTGGGGGGGCTGTTGCGGGCTGGAATGCTGGTGGCAGCGGGCTGATGACTTTGCTGAAAAATGGGTCGTCTGAAACGCCTGTGAGCAAGTGGGGCTGAACCTCCCCCCTGCTGGATGTGGCTGGAGCAGGGCCACATCACGGCGTGACCGCGGCGTGACCGCGGCGTGACCGCGGCGTGACCGCGGCGTGACCGCGGCGTGACCGCGGCGTGACCGCGGCGTGACCGCGGCGTGACCGCGGCGTGACCGCAGCGTGTTGGCCCGATCCAGCGACATCCGCGGGGCAGCATCTTCCGACCAGGAGCGAAGGGAGCGGGAGGAGGCTGGAATGTGGGTGAAAGGGGGCTGGTTGCAGGTGTTGGGGGGATGGTGCGGGCTGATTCGAAGGTGGGGGGGCTGTTGCGGGCTGGAATGCTGGTGGCAGCGGGCTGATGACTTAGCTGAAAAATGGGTCGTCTGAAACGCCTGTGAGCAAGTGGGGCTGAACCTCCCCCCTGTTGGATGTGGCTGGAGCAGGGCCACATCACGGCGTGACCGCGGCGTGACCGCGGCGTGACCGCGGCGTGACCGCGGCGTGACCGCGGCGTGACCGCAGCGTGTTGGCCCGATCCAGCGACATCCGCGGGGCAGCATCTTCCGACCAGGAGCGAAGGGAGCGGGATGAGGCTGGAATGTGGGTGAAAGGGGGCTGGTTGCAGGTGTTGGGGGGATGGTGCGGGCTGATTCGAAGGTGGGGGGGCTGTTGCGGGCTGGAATGCTGGTGGCAGCGGGCTGATGACTTTGCTGAAAAATGGGTCGTCGGAAACGCCTGTGAGCAAGTGGGGCTGAACCTCCCCCCTGCTGGATGTGGCTGGAGCAGGGCCACATCACGGCGTGACCGCGGCGTGACCGCGGCGTGACCGCGGCGTGACCGCGGCGTGACCGCGGCGTGACCGCGGCGTGACCGCAGCGTGTTGGCCCGATCCAGCGACATCCGCGGGGCAGCATCTTCCGACCAGGAGCGAAGGGAGCGGGAGGAGGCTGGAATGTGGGTGAAAGGGGGCTGGTTGCAGGTGTTGGGGGGATGGTGCGGGCTGATTCGAAGGTGGGGGGGCTGTTGCGGGCTGGAATGCTGGTGGCAGCGGGCTGATGACTTTGCTGAAAAATGGGTCGTCTGAAACGCCTGTGAGCAAGTGGGGCTGAACCTCCCCCCTGCTGGATGTGGCTGGAGCAGGGCCACATCACGGCGTGACCGCGGCGTGACCGCGGCGTGACCGCGGCGTGACCGCGGCGTGACCGCGGCGTGACCGCGGCGTGACCGCGGCGTGTTGGCCCGATCCAGCGACATCCGCGGGGCATCATCTTCCGACCAGGAGCGAAGGGAGCGGGAGGAGACTGGAATGTGGGTGAAAGGGGGCTGGTTGCAGGTGTTGGGGGGATGGTGCGGGCTGATTCGAAGGTGGGGGGGGGGCTGTTGCGGGCTAGAATGCTGGTGGCAGCGGGCTGAAATGAAGGTGGAAGGGGTCGTGCAATGACACGAATGGGCAGAGTGAGAATATCGGATTGATCATCGGATGGAGTACACTGTAATCAGAGGAAAGAATATGCGCTGTGAGAATACAATATGCAATGGAGGATCATCGGATGGTCCAATAAAATTGTACGCTAAGTAGACACCCTATTGAGAGCTTCACCTGGATTCAAACAGCACAACCATTAATCTCATAGTGATTAATTATTGATTTTCACAAATAACTCAAATGATCCAGCATGATAGTTGGTAAGAAATATTTAGATGTGAATACACTTTTTGAAAGTCAATTTGGCATTCTGAATTTCATTGACACCTCATTTTAATTATCTCCGATTGACGTGCCGTCTGCGCGTGCACGTCGCGAAGACTACCATGCTTTCAAATTCAGGCCAACTAGTGTGTACAGGTAAATAAAGAAGCCAATGATAAAGATTTTAGCACCCCTACAACCGAAAAAGCACATTCCAGTAGAGGGAATAAGGGTCCCTATAGGAGAAACTACAGTCTAGAAAGAAAAAACCACATCTAGTTGCTTATTATTGTCCAACGAGTGGTTTTTTTGATGAATACATACAAAATTAAATACATACCCGCAAGTAAATACATACAAAATTAAATACAGAATTAAATACATACAAAATACATACCGAATACATACCTGCAACTAGAGAATCCATACATACCTACAACTAGAGACTCCATACATATAGAATTGAATACATACAGAATACATACAAAATACATACAGAATACATACAGAATGCATAACTACAACTAGAGACTCCATACATAAAGAATACATACATACTTGCAACTAGAGACTCTATACATATAGAATACATTCCTGCAATTAGAGACTCCATTCCTCCCTCAATTAAAAATACATACAGAATTAAATAGATACATGAATTCAGAATACATACAGAATTGAATACATACCTACAAGTAAATACATACAGAATTCAGAATTAAATTCATACATGAAAGTATTATAACACATAATTCATACCTGTAAGTAAATACATACAAAATTCAGAATTGAATTCGGAATTCAGAATTGAATACATGCCTGCAAGTATTATAACAAATAATACATATCTGCAAGTAAATACATATAGATTTCAGAATTGAATTTAAAATTCAGAATTGAATACATACCTGCAATTACAACACATAAGTCATATCTTCAAGTAAATACATACAAAATTTAGAATTGAATTCAGAATTCAATACCTGCAAGTATAAAACATAATTCAGAAGGTAATTAAATACATACATAATTGAATTTATATTTTTCATTAAAACAGGATGAAAAATTTGGTTGATGTTGAATTAATAAAACAAAACAGTGGAAAAGAAATTAAAATGATGCAACGCCGAACCAGATGTTTGAAAAAAATCATATTTGACTTAAAACCAGCATTCAACACAAAGACAATCTGGTAGAATTCAATTAAATATGAACATTGAATAGCAACTGTTAAATAGAGATATTTAAATCGATGATGAACTGGTATTTTTAAGCCAAATCAATAGATTCAAAGAGAGTTGAACATCTACCAGTCAAGAAACAACTCAGAGGAAGGAATTTGGAGAATAATACCTCACTCAAACCCCCATCACGATTTAGACTTGGAGGGGAGTCCGTCGGCGTCGGGGGAGGCGCTGTCTTCCGGGGAGGGGGGAGGCGCGGTCGTCCGGGGAGGGGAGTGCATCGGGGGAGGGGAGTGAGTCGGGGAGGGTTCCGTAGGAGTGAGTCCGGGGAGGGGGGAAGCGCAGCGAGGAGGCGTCGGGGAGGAGGGGCGAGGAGGGCGCGACGGCGCGGCCACGAGGAGGGCGCGGCGAGGAGGGCGCGGCGAGGAGGGCGCGGCGAGGAGGGCGCGGCGAGGAGGAGATGCCGTCGGGGAGGAGGGCTGTGGATCGGGGAGGAGGAGGAGCCCGATAAAAGATCGGGAGAATAAAAGGATAGCCACGGACAAAAATTTAACCGTGGCCTAATAAGGGCTATAGCCACGGACCTATAAAACCGTGGCTATAGGTCCGTGGCTATAGCCCCAATTTCTAGTAGTGTAATTAATATCTAAATAACATGTGAGAATAAAATGTTATTTACAAATTGACCATGATATAATCATACGTGATATCATAATAATTATTATGATTCTACAATATGTCAATAACATTATTTAAATCATTATACAGGATGTTCAGATACATATGAAGTATATCATCCCTAAGGTAAAGGATACTTTTTCAATCTCATTTTTTTCTGAGATGGTTTATACGTAGGTATTTACTAATATATATTTATCAACCAAATACATGTTTCCTTGGAGTGTAATATTATTTCTATTTTAATACAATTTTATAATGTAAATTTTATCTTTTGGTGTATTTTTATTCAATGGTATGAAAAGAATATTTTGTCATTATTCGATTTGAGCTACTTTTTTACATTCCTAGATAAATTATGAGGAAAATATTATTAAACTTATACGACATGAATGGATTATTATGATTTCATAACACATTATTTCCATTATGATTAAATAAAATATTTAAAGTGTATCTTCAATTAAATTATTTTCTTTTAAAATTGTGTAGTTTTTTAAAAAAAGAAAATGTTTTTAAATAAGAATGTATATTATCATAAAGAATAAAGTTCAAGTGTTTTATCTGAACTAATTTACATCTAAGATGACAGTCTTTAAATAGGGTTAGGTTTAAATTAAAATTATTACTATGAATTGATTGTTTCAATTATGGAGTGATATTTTATATAGATTACGTTTTGATTTAATGATGTTTAATAGACTGATTTGTTTCCTCGGTTATGCTATGATGACTGATTAAGGTTTTTGTGGTACATATATGAAGGATTTAATTATGAGATATGTGGGACCTAAATCTTCCACCAATGTATTGGGTAAAGATTTATATCTCATGAGATATACAATAATGGAATGAAAAGTAAATCTCGTTCAGTAAATCATAGCTGGAATGATATGTAAACCCGGTTCAATATTGAACTTTTTCCACTATGATGGTGTTGGTAACTATTCCTTGGACACTATGCATATCATATTATGTTCTTATTTGTTTTCCAAAATTCCATATTTTATTCCAATGAAATTTTATTATGGTTAATATTCCTTTATGATTTATGTCTTATATACTAGAACGATTTATTTTATAACTCAATTTTTTTATATTAAAAAGATGCGTTCATGTTTTTATAATCTTATATTTATGTTTTCTATGATGTTTTCCACATTTACCCTTACTGATCATTTGATCTCACGCTTTTCTTATGTTTTTATTTTTCCAATATATAAAGAAATGGTTTAGGTAGGAATACTAATGGGAGATATCTTTATGGGATATGTTGACAATCTTTCATAAATCTAGAAGAATGTATTCCATATTTCCAGAGAAACTAAAATGATATGGTCTTTGGGAATCTATTTATGTGATGACTTATGTATTATGCCAAATAAATTTAATACCCATGTATGTCCAGATTGGGTCATTGGAGTTGGAATTAGAGTGAAGATTTAGTAAACATTTAGAAACAAGGATGAGAAAGTTTTAATGAGATCCCTGGAGATATTTATGAGGATATTTCAAGGTATGTCATAAGAATAAGTCAAGTGTAGGTTACAATACTGTGGAATTTTTTATAATCATGGCTAACATATGGTTAAACCAAAGATATAAAATATTGAAATTTTATATGTATTTTACCTTGATTAAGTGTTTCTTATCTCTGATATGTATTTCTCATACTTTGCATTCTAGTCTTAGTTAATATCAAGAATTATATAGAACATAGTTAACCAATGAATGTTTTATATGTGAAAAGTATTGGAATTATAAAGATAAATTTCCTATTTTGAAACATCATGAAGACATTTAGGATGATGGTACGAGTATTGTCATACTTCTAAGGATAAATAGATTATAAATGATATGTGAGATTTATGTGATGTTCTTATAATATTTTTTACGTTAAACCTAAGAACATTGAGGTTGATAAACCATAGGATATGATTTATATTTTAGAAAAGGTGAACATGGTGGATCCTGAGTAATGGTTTAAGAATAATGTTGGTTAATTAAGGTAAATACGTTTCATGGTTATGAGAAAGATTACAATTAATATGTCCATGATGTTAAAATAATGTTTTTTGGATATTGATATATTATATTTGAATGTGTAAATTGGATGATTATTATTTATTGATAGCTAATTATGGAGTTTTTGATAGGTGGGTGATTCTATCTTAGATGAATATTACTTCTTTTTGGACTTAAGAATGATAAAACATGCATGTTTTCAATAAGGTTATCTGATAATTCAGGTCGTTACCCTGACTTCATAGAATACATTTTTAAGATATTCAGATGTTTGGAATATGACAACCAAGAACTACCTTATTTGATTTTGGAGATAAATTTTAAGTTGAATTAGTTAACCACTTTCTAAATTTTTAGATTTTTTGTTTTTTGAAGGATTGTAATGTTATCCATTTATGGACTGTATAAGTTATACTTTGGTTGATGTTTTTTAGATTAATGTATTACCTCTCGGTAGGTGAAATTATGAATATGTGATAACCTATGCTAACATTTTTGTTGAGACAGATGTAATGACCTATAATTCTAATTATGGATCTCATGATCATCCAAAACTTTAGTAATGAAAAATTCAACTTCATTTCTTTGAATAAGAGATAAAGTGGAAATTGTACAAGGCATGACCAATGGTGTGGTTTTACTGAAGTAAATTAATTATTTATTCTCATTCAAATTATTTAACTTTAGTAGTGGATATTGAAAACCAAAAATGTTATCTTAGTATCATTTATATAATGAATGGTATTATCTCCCTTCTAAAAAACTATTTAAATGAAAATAAGTGAGTCTATAAATATACAAAATCACCCATTATAGATTTTATTTGTTTAATATTTATGTAATATATTCAATTTAAGGTTTTAAATTCATCTTTTATTTTTTATAGATAATATATAAAACAAATTAATTATTTTTGTATAAAAGAATAATATTTAAAAAAAATACAATTTTTCTGCCTTTTAATGGAGAACCCTTTTTAAATCCAGTTTTCATCAATTTTATAAGTTATATTTGACATAAAAAAATATTATTTGGATCATGGATATAAAAATTTACCTTGTTGGAATTTAGGTATTTTTCTTATAAAATTTATATTTTAATGAAGTTTGAAAAATACTGCATTTAAATTCAAAACTACCTCTTCGTCTAATTTATTTATGTAGTCAGATTATATTTTTAATTAGTTTTAAAGTTTAATTAGATTATTTTTTAATCCTTTAATAAATTTTTTTTAATTTTATTTAATTTAATATTTAAAATGGATATACACACATGTTAATTTTATGATAGTTATTTACTTCTTAAAAACCTCATCTCTGGTGCTGATAACAAAAATTAATTTTAAATTAATTAATACAACTTCATTTTTTTGAATTTTCTAAAATTTATTCAATATGTTGAATCAATGGGTCCAAATTATATTAATATGTTACTTTTATTTTTTGGATTTTATAAATAGTAAAAACGGTGATTTTTATTTACAACAATCAAAGGTAAATCGAGTAAATTATGGAACAAACCAAATGATAAATATAATAAAATTACCCTAACACATGCCAAAATTCAATTGGATGAATAAAAGTTTACCAATAGCACCTAAGTGTCAGAATTAATTCATTTAATCTAATTTTTTCAATTAAAGTTGTGTAATTATAATTAAAACAAAAGAAAGTGACAACATATAACTCTCTTATCTCTTATAAGTATAATAATTTTAAGGTAGTGATTAACCTGATATAACAAAAAAAATCTACAGAAATATAATTCTATTATCTACATTTAGTGAATTAATTAAAAAAATAGAGATTAAGTAATTACCATTAATGATGACATAATAGTGATGTAGAAATAATTTTATTAATAGAGGTATATAGTAAATGGTTTTAAAAATATTAAATGAAATATAATATGAAAAAATTAATGTGATATAAGATATAGTTGACCATGACATGTTATTAGTGCATTAAAAAAAATTTTATATTCTCTGTGTATTTTATTTTGAAGTCAAATAAATGAATATTGTCTAAATTGACATAATTGATATTTTATAAAAATAACATGTTATTAAGTTATTTAAAAATCAAAAAATTATTTAAAAATTAAAAAGTGAAAATTATAATTTATAAAATATCATAAATTATCCAATTATATACAATTAACAACACATTCATAAATATTTATAACAATTTCATATTTAGAATATTATTACCATAATTAAAATTAAATTGATTAAATAAGGATAAATCAAAATGATAAGGTTTAAAATAAACATCGAACATGTATAAATTTTATTGGTTGAAATTTTTAAAACCAATAATATCTTATCTTTGAAATTACCCACCTTCAAGGCATTCTATTAAGAAAATTAATTTATATTAATTTGACAGTTTTGGTATTTACTAAGGTTCCTCTCCCTTATCTTATAAAAGGGAACCTCTTCTTCTCTTTTGATTCACACCTCTAAATCCTTTTTTATGAACAAAACATGCCTATATACTCTCCTTACGTCCCTCACTTTATCTTATAAGCCACACTTTTTTAAATAAATTCATTGTAAATAGATATTTTGTGCAAATCAAAAAGAGATGCCTGAAAAAGGGCTAATTGTTTTATCACCTCTTTTTAAATAATTTTCTTCTTCTACATTATCTTATTATGTTTTTTCCATAATAATGTAACAAATATACTATAAAATACATAATAAGATGTTATTAAAATTATGTTACAAACTTATACATCCTTTTATTCATCTTACAAATAACAATTTCACCATGTGTGCATATATACGGCTTACTATCTCACCGCCATTGTGTAATTTTTTATTAATCAACACTTAATTTGGATTGTATAATGATGAGTATAATGGATTTAAATATTGAATATAATATGTTAATTATTCTATATATTTAATATACCATCCAATTATATGTCGTTTGACCATTAAATGAATGATATTGTCTCTTGTGTGTATGTACGGCTTACCGTCTCCACGATGCGATGTGATTCAATCTGCATGACCATTATTAAAACCTGATTATATACATGAATGGAATGAATAAAAGTGATATATTTTATACTAATATAATTATATAACTGTTTTAACTATAACTTAAGAAGTGGAACATGATACTTTCCGACAAAACATGCATAATAACATAAAGAAGTTAATATCAGAATAACGAGTGATAATGAAATAATAATAACAATTTTATGACAATATAATAATATGTGATATCATAAAAATGATTATGATTCTGGAATAATTCAATAACATTATTTAAGTCATTATACATTAGGATCATATACATACGTAGCATATCACACCTTAGGTAAGGGATAATATTTCAATCTCATTTTTTTCTTAGATTTTTTAAACGTAAGTATTTACAAGGGTATATTAATCAAAACATCCATGTTTCCTAATTATATAATATTATTTATATAATTCAAAAAAAAATTAAGTTCATTTCACTATTTTTATGTTTTTTTTAAATGCTATGAAAGTAATATTTTGTCGTTATTCAATTTGATGTATTTTTTGACTTTTTCGGAAAAAGTACGAGGAGAATGTTTTTTAACTTATATGGTATGAATGGATTCATATGCTCTCATGACACATTATTTCCATTAATAGTTATTTACAGTATTTTGATATTAGTTTCAATTAATTTCTTTGGTTTTAAATTTGTGTGGATTTTTTAGAAAAGAATGTTTTTTGAATAAGAAACAATATTATCCTTAAGAATTAAGCTTATGTATTTTACCAAAATTATTATTCATCTAAGATGATGATCTTTAAATATGGTTATATTTATATCCATATTATTACTATTATTTTGTTTTTTTAATTATGGAACGATATTTTATAAGGATTTTTTTGATGGAATGATGTTTAAGAAACCCATTTTATTTCATGGGTTATGTTATGATGAATGATTTATGTTTTTGTGGCCCATGTAATACTGATTTCATTATGAGATGGTAGGAACCTATTTATCCCTCAAATGAATTGGGTAAAGATTTATATCTCATGATATAAGAATTAATATAATTTAAATTAAATCAAGTTCAATAATACATGGAAGGAACGGTATGTAAACCTGGTTTAGTAATGCACTTTATCCACTATGACGATATTAGAAAAAATGCATTATCTACTATAGAAATCATATTATGTGATTATTTTTTTCCACAATTTCATGTTTTATACCAATGATATTTTTTTCATGGTTAATGTTTCATTACAATTTATTCCTTATTTACTACAAAGAATTATTTTATAACTCATGATTTTGATATTCAAATGTTATGTTCATGTTTTTACATTCTTGTATTTATGTTTTAAGGATGTTTTCCATTTTTAACCTAACTGAGCATTTGAGATCACCATTTTCATATATTTTTTTACCTAGGTTATAAAGAATGGTTTTAGTTAAGAAAAATAATGGGGAAGATATTTTTGAGATATTTTTATGATCTTTCACCAAGATAGAATAACATGTTCTGAGTTTCAAAAGACACAAAATTAATATAGTCGATGGGAATATATTTTTGTAATGTGTTATGTTTAATGAAAAATAAATGAAATTTCCATGTATATAAATCTTGGGTTTTTAGAGTTTGTGTCAGAGTGAAGGTTTAGTCAACCATTGAAATATAGAATGAAAAAACTTTAGTGAGATCCGTAGATATATTTCTATGGATATGTCTATGGATGTCCTACGGATAAGTCAAGTATATGTTACAATACTTGTGAACTTTTTGATAATCATAACAATCCTAGGGTCGAACCAAAGATATAATTAATTGAAATTTTATAAGTAATTTACCTTACATATATGAATCTAATATCTGATATGTATTTCTCACACTTTTCCTTCTACTCTTAATCAATATCTAGAATCAAATCTAACATAGTTAACCTTTGAATGTTTTGGATGTCAAAAGTATTGGAATTATGAAGATCGATTTCCTATGTGCAAACATCGTGAAGATAATAATGAAGATTGTACGATTATTGGTCATACAGATGAAGATAAAGATATTATAAACTATATGTGAATGGTACGTTATGTTCTTACAATATTGTTTACATTAAACCTCAGAAGCATATGGATCATTTGTAATTCTTTAAGAATAAAGTTGGATGATTAAGGTGTATGTGTTAGAATTAAATTATTATGTTATATAAATCATGATATATATAAGTGTTTTCAGTATAATTTATTCATTACAGATTTGAAATGATATATTGAATAATTTTAAGGATCCAAAAAGTGATTTAATGGTATGGTGATATACTTGGAGTAAAATTATTAAGGAAATGATAACCATTAATATGCTCTTAGTGTTAAGTTAATGGTGATCAGATAAAAATATGATGGATTTGAAGGAGTAAGTTGGATTATACTTATTTCTTGGAAACTAATTATGGAGTTTTTGACATGTGGGTTCTACTATCTTGAATGAACACAACATGTTTTTGAAATTAAGAATAAGAAAATATGCATATTTTCAATGAAGATATCATATAATTGAGGTTTTTACCCTGACTTGAGAGAATATATGATTAAGGTATTGAGATGTTTGAAATGTGATAACCAATCACTATCTTATGAGATATAGTAGATTAATATTAAATTTATTTAGTTCACCACTTTCTAAATTTGTAGATTTTCAGTTTTTGTAAGGATTGTATAGTTATCCATTTGTCGATAATATAAGTTATACTCTTATTGATGTTTTTTAGAATAATGTATTATCTCACTATATGTGGACTTATTTATATGTGAAAACCTATGATAATATTTTTTTAGACACATGGAATGACACATAAATCTATTTATGGATTACATGATCTGCTAACACTTTATGAAAGAAAAATTCAAATACATTTCTTTGAATAAGAGATGAAGTGGAAATTATTAATGTCATGACCAGCGGTGAGATTGTTCTAAAATAAAGTATGTATTTATTCTAATTTAAAATTCTTCAACATTAGGGAAAATGTATTGAAATAAAAAAATGTTATCTTAGTACCTTTTTATTTGAGGAATCAGATGGTCACTTAAATCATCACAGATTTACCAATTTTTTTGTTAACTTTATCCAAACCTTGTTCTATATCAAAATCCATCAAAAATTAATGGTTATATTTTCCTTCTATATCCCTGTTTTCACTTCCCATATATTTTCTTCTTTGTGGAAACCCAACGATGAGTTAATTTGGGTAACTGTTATATTTCTAACTTTCCTTTTTTTAATTTATGTTATAGTATTCTTTTTTAGGATGTAGGTTTCATGGAAAGAAACATTAATGTAGGAAACTATTTATAACCCTTAAATTTTTTAGGGAAAATTCATTTTATTGGGGGTAGAATATTACACCCCCAAGATTTTATGAGATATATTTTTTTTAATTTCTTTGAATTCTTGAGTTTTACGCTACACCATGATTATCTTACACTATATGCAACACCGTATTAGCTTAAAATATACACAACTAGATTCATGGATTATTTTATACACAAATTTATGTTCTCTTAATATAATTCATTTCACATAAGGTCGATTATATGTGATACCATAATATTATAAGCTAGTAATTATAATGATAGGTATGAATGATATTATCTTCCTTCTAAAAACTATTTAAATGAAAATAAGTGAGTCTATAAAATAATAAAATCATGATTTATGGAATTAATTAATAAATATATTTTTAATATGATCAATGTAATGTTTTAAATTCATAGTATATGTTTTTTAGAAATTCTATAAGAACATATTAAATTTTTGGATAAAAAAAGTATTTTTCAAAAACAATTACCTCCTTTTGAGGGTGAACCCTCTTTAAATATATTTATTGAATTTTATAGGTTTTATTTCACTTAATAAACCTATTCATTTCAATTGGAACATGAATATTTACCATGGTTGAAATTTTGGTATTTTTCTGATTAAATTCATATTTTCATGAATAGTGAAAATGGTGTATTTTAATAGAAAATTGCATTTTCATCTAATTTATTTATATAGGAAGATTATATTTTTTCAATTAGTTTTAAATTTTAATTATATTATCTTTTCTCCATTTAATGCTTGTTTGGTAATTGGATTTAATTTTACATTTCAATAGGACATAAACACATGCCAATTTTTTGATAGTTTCTACTTCTTTAAAAACTATTTTCTAGTTTTGACAAAGGGAATTAATTTTAAATTAATATATTCAAGTTATGTGTTTGGAAGTTTGAAGAAATTATTATATTTTTTGAATCAGTGGGTTCAAATTATTTTAATAGGTTGATTTTATTTTTTGGATATTTAAAATAGTTACTACCATAAGTTTTATTTACCACATTTAAAGGTAAATCTGGTAAACTGGGGTAACAACCCATTTGATAAAAATAATAAAATTACCCTAACACCTTCCAAAATATTATTGAATGAATTAATAATAAAAAATATCACCTGATTCTAGGAATATATCCTTTTAATGGACTTTTTTCCCATGAATGTGATGTAATTATAATGAAAACAAAATAAAGTTACAACATGTCACTCTCTTTTCTCTTATAAGTATAGTAATTTTAATGTAGTTATAAACATAATAAAACATAACAAATTACTATAAAAAAATATTATCTAAATAATTTTAAATTATTTAGATTTTTTAGAGACAAAATAAATAACAATAATGATGACACAATAGTGATGAATAAATTATTTTATTAATAAAAATATCGAATAAATAGTTTTAAAATATTAAAAGAAATATAATATGAACTAATTAATGTTACCCAAGAATATTCTAGGTGACAATGACATATTAGTAGTGTAATAAATATTTTTTTTTCAATTTTTAATTTTTGTGTGGATTTTATTTAAAGTCAGATAAATGAAGAGTGTCAAAATTGACACTATTAATATTTTATAAAAATAAAATTTATTAAATTATTTAAAAATCACAAAAAAATTAAACATAAAAATGTAAAATTTAAACGTTCTATAATTTCATAAATTATCTAATTGTGGAAAACTTTCAACACATAAGTAAATATTTATAACCATTTAATATCTAGAATATTATTAAAATAATTAAAATTAAATAGATTAAATAAGGATAAATATAAATGGTAAGTTTAAAATTAACTTAAAAACATGTATAACATTTATTGGATTAGATAATTTAGACACATCCAAAACTTATCATAGAAATAATCCACTTTGGAGGCATTCAAAATTAAAAATTAATTTATATTAATTTAATGGTTTTGGTATTTCCAAAGGTGTCCCTCCCCTCTCTTATAAATGGGAACCTATCCTTATATTTTAATCACACCTCTAACTCCCTTTTTTATGTAAAAACCCTTCCCATTTCTTCACAAACATTCCCTCAATTCATCCTAGAGGCCACACTTTTGGTGTAAATACATCCTATGGATACCTTTTGTGAAAATCAAAAGAATATACTCTGAAAATCGGTAATGGCTTTATCTCCTCTTTCAAAATTAATTTCTTCTTCTACTTACACTTATTATGATGTTTCCAATGTTAAGTAACAGATAGGTTATCATATACATAATAATATGTTATTATAATTATGGGACAACATTATACATCCTTTTATCCGGGATACGAATAATAATATCACCATGCATACGTACATACGACTTACCATATCTACAACGTGGTGTAATTTGTAATTTAAAAATTATTAATTTGGATGGATATAATTATTATTATAATGGATTTAAATAATTTATATAACATGATAAGTATTCTTTATAATTAATATACCATCCAATTCTATATCTTTTAACCACTAAGTGAATGGTATTGTCGTTCGTACGTACGTACGACCTACCACCTCCATGATGTAAAGTGATACATTTTACATGATCTTCACTAAACCATGATTATATACATTAATGTAATGAATAAATATGATATTTATATTATAATAATAACATTATATAAATTATATAACTATAACCTTAGAAGTGGAACATGAAATTATCGGATAAAACATGCCTAATAAATTAAAGCACTTAATATCGGAATAATGAGTTATAATGAAATGTTACTAACAAATGGATGATAATATAATCATTTATGATGTCATAAAAATTATTATGACTCTAGAATAAATCAAAAACCTTATTTAAATCATTATATAGGATGTTAGGATACATATGCAGGATATCAGACCTAAGGTAAGGGAAAATTTGTCTATCTTGTTTTCCTTGATATTTTTTAAATGCACGTATTTAATAGGGTATATTTATGATCCAAATCCATGTTTTTTCTGTTTGTAATATTATTTATATTATTATTAAAATAATTTAAGTTAATTTTACCCTTTTTTTAATTTTTATTAAATGGTATTAATGTAATCTTTTGTCATTATTTTATTTCAGGTACTTTTTTAGTTTTCCTGTAAAAGTATGAGGTGAATGTATTTTAACATATATGGAATGAATGGATTCTTATGCTTTTATAAAAAATTATTTCCATGAATATCACTATACACAATTTCAAGTGTATTTTCAATTAAAATTATTTCTATTTAAATTTCATGGATTTTTGATCAAATAAAATGTTTTTATGAAGAAAGGATATTACCCTAAAGAATTATTTTCATGTGTTTTATCTGGATTATTTATCATCTAAGATGAAAAAATTTAAATAGGGTATTGTTTCTCCCCCTATTATGTATATGATTTTATTTTTTTAATTATGAAATTATATTTTACATGGATTTTGTTATGATGGAATGCTGTTTAAGAAACCCATTTTATTTCATGGTTTATGCTATGATGAGTGATTTATGTTTCTGTGGAACATGTAAGAATGATGTAAATTATGAGATGGGTAAGACCTATATCTCTATACAATGAATTGGGTAAATATTTATATCTTATAAGTTAGAAATGACTATAATAACAAGTAAATCTAGTTCAATAAGACATGGGTGGAAAGACAAGTAAACCAGGTTCAGTAATGGACTTTGTCCACTATAGTGGTATTGATATCAATGCATTGGATACTATTGAAATCATGTTAGGTGATTTTTTTGTTTTCCACAATATCATGTTTTATTCATTGATATTTTACCTTGGTTAATGTTCCATTATGATTTATGCCTTTTGTACTGCCGAATTCTATTTCATAACTCAGGATTATTTATATTCAAATTTTATGTTCAGGTTTTTACAATCAAATATTTCTGTTTTGTATAATGTTTTTCATGATAACCCTTAATGAGAATTTATTATTACCCTTTTAATATTTTTTCTTTTACCTATGATATAATGATATATTTACGGTAGGAAAACTAATGGAGAAGATATTCATGGGATTTTCTTGATGATAGTTATCCATGCTAGAAGAACGTGGTATATGTTTCCAAAGACAGTAAACTAATATATTTTTTGGGTATCTATTTGTGTAATGTATTAAGTATTCCATAAAATATATTTAATGTCTATGTATTTCAATCTTGGGTCATTATAATCACTATACTTGAAAAACCATCACTTCATGACGGTACCATCAAAATCGGTGCATTGAACAGTCTCCTCTTTATATCATCAAAATATTCATCACAATCCTTTTCCAACAAACATAACCCCTTTATATGTAATCTCCATTAATGGGTTTTCCAAAAGAAAAAACTTCTGAGACAATAATGGATAGTAACCTTTTAAACTAATGAAACTAAGTTAATCACTTATATTTTTTTGTTATAGATCATTATAGGAATGCCTTGGTATTTGCAAGATCAATAGATATTGCATCATTAGAGAAAATATGGATAATAAAAGAAACTTCTTGAAGCCAAAAATAACATTTAACAAATTTCATATATACATTTTATGATTTATAGTAATTATCATAACATGACTTTCATAGTCCCCATAGATTTTAGAATACACAAAAATATATTTAATGAATTCCAAAAACCCATCAATATATTAATTGAATACTATATTCCTCAAATACATAAAACTATAGGATGAATTATTCAATTGAAATAGAATTAATATAAACTGGTAATGTCCATACCTCATTAGAAAAGTTGTATTTGGAATTTATTCGTTCTTTACCGGCAATTGGTGATACCCAAAACAAAGATAAATATTTAAAAAATATCATGCCTTGGGAAGTTGACCAAACAGGTCATATGTATAAGGAAAATTATAATTTCTATTTATTTTAATAGAATTTATTTTTATATAATCAATGCCCAGCCTCATTGATCCATATTTTTTCTTAATAAAGAGAACACGGGATCCTAATATTGAAAACATAGGGGAATAAATCCATTATTATCCAAAAACATTATTTTTTCTGTAACTCCACCAATTCCATAGTTACCATTATATAGGGATACCTTGATATTCATCTTTCATCAAGGATAAAATCAATGGAAAACTCAACTTCACGGTCTAGGGGATGTTAAGGTAAATCCACTGGAAATACATCAATGTATTCATGTACAATTAGTAAATTCTCAATTCAAAAATTTACTTCTTCATCCTTACATGTTGTTGGTTTTACATACCCAATATTTTTATTTTATAGAGATAATGGGGGTGTATTATGATGAAAATAATATTATGATTTTTTTCTCAAAATATATGTTATTATACATCTTTCTGAAAAAATTTAATTTCCTTCTTCGGGAATTTTTTTTTCATAATATTTTGAATGATAGTTCATACCAAGGATTATATCAAAGTCAACAATAGTAATGATAACATGGACATAAAAGAAATCATGTTTATGTGTCATAATGGGAACAACTTGAGACATATTGGTTGTCCTGATACTTTCATTAATATTTTCTACCAACAACAACCTTATTAAATCAATTTGTAAATAACTTATTTTCACACAAAAAACGAGGTAGATATAAAAGATTTTAATGATCCATAATCAAATAATGAATTGGATAAATATGAAGATAGTATTAATGTATACCTACCACCACATAATTGCGTACTTATACCTCATCTGTATTGATTGTAAAAGCTTTGTCAAACCCCTTTGCATCCTCAATGGAATATTCTCTTAATTCTTGTGGAATTAATTTTCATAGTACCTCATCTCTCTACTGGTGAAACACTAAACTGTGTTGTTTTAATTATTCCCTTTTCATTCTATCACTTTGTATCCTTTCTCCATGCACTTAAAGAATACTCCCAATCCCTTCAATCATTTCCCAGATTGCTTCTTTCCAAAAAAATTACAAGGTGAACGATTTTGTGTTTTCTTATTCTTATTTGGAGTATTTCCTTTTTCATGTTGCTCATATAAACTCTTCTTTATTTGGATTCCCTTGAATATATAAGATTTTGATAATTCCTTATAATATATTATGGTGAATAAAACTATTTATTATATAATGGAATGTTTTTGTCAAACCAACTCTCTTCGGATACATAGCTTGAACCATTCAAAGAAGTGGTCAATCATACACTTTTTGTTACATGTATAATCCATTGCATACATACAAAAACTTCTAAAGGTATATTCATAGTCTAAAACACGTTATTCATCATTTTGAACTAATCTAATGAATATTTGTTTCATCTCAATTTGTTTCTCACAATTTAAATATTTATGTATGAATGTATTCTTAAAATTTTTTCATTTGATAAGTATATTTCCTCTTAATATATAGTATTCTAGATCAAAAATCACCATTTATCAACATTACCCTTAATACAATACACTAATATTGAAATATTTCCCATTTCCCAATATCCCAAGGCCATAAATATCTTTTCAAGAGACTTAATCCAATGCTCAACGACAATTGTAATAGTAGCCCACTAAATAATGGAGGATTCAGTCACATAATGTGATGCTGCATAGGTGAATCACATTGCAGAACATTTTTCTAATATGGGAATGGTTTTTTGTCATGACTTCATTATGTTTTCATAATATAGACATAATTTTATATATTTCATTACCATCTTTATTAGTTTCCTTAGTAGGGAAATATTTAAATTTTCTAGGACTATTTATATCATTCTTCATTCCAGGAATCATTTCTAAAAAATTTCCTATACTAGATTAGTTCACAAAATTATTGATTTTAAACAAAAAATAATACATCAAAACACATTGTAGCATTTAACCTAAATTAAAAATTAATGTATTTCTAATATCAAAATAATAAACTACGGTTTATTTGGGAATGTATTTACATTCAAATCCATCATAATGGTTTTTAATGAAAATATTATTTTTCCTATTTGAATACACCGAGAGTATCAAATCAGGTGGGCAATAAAACCCATTATCATGTACCATGTTTCACTTGTGTGAATACAAAAGCGCCATTTCGTAGTTGTTACCCATTGGTATATCTTTTCTAGAACCATTTCGACATGTAGTATCTAGAAAAGGGATATATTACTATGAATACCCACATAATCACATCCTTAACAAAATTCTAGAATGTTATTATATACTTACCCTGAAATTATACCTTAGTTCTATGTTCCCATATATATCTTATTCCTAAATATAGTTACCAAGGTAACTACTAATATTCCTATAATACCAACTATAATGCGCCAACCCCATAATGTTAAAATACAGTGCCTTAATTTACTACATGGGCACACATATAAGATTCAAATCCGAATGTACCAAATAGTTCAGAAGATTTATAAAATGATTTTACATACATATTACCCATATTAAATTGGGAAGATAAATCAATGAATACATAATGTAAAATATCAGCATACTTGAAACTCATTTCAATAATTAATTTTCATATCCTAAGGAATAGAATCAAAAAAAGAGTAAGATCAGGTTCTGAGTAAGGGTAAATTAATTAAATATAAATAATAAATAAATAAGAATGATAAAAATGGAATGTTAAATAACATATCACATTTTTCATATAACTAACAGGACAAGGTATAATCAATATGGCCTAGTAAATAACCGGAAACAATTATCATTTAATCAATAAAATGATAATGAAGTGAATCTATATATTTTTTCCTTGTGAAAATATCATGGATAACAATTATAAATGAAATAAAGACTATGATTAAAAATGGGACATCATGTATTATTCCCAATAAAACCAATACTGTCATGATTTATCCACTATACAATTTGAATCTACACGTAGAAACTCGTTTAATTCATACAATTGATTTGTCTCATGAGAAAATGTTAATGAATCTAGGGAATTTATAGTCTAGGCTCTACCCATCACTGCATTTCCAATTTATTCCTCATTTTTTTAATAATTCTTTCAATTAATGGACACTGTACCTTATCAAATATCTATATTGAGTGAGGAATACAGATTTATCAATATTTCCCCACATAACCAATAATTGTCAAAGAAAATAATGTATATAAATTTGTATAAGGTTTATTAAATGAGATTATCTTTGATAATGATAAATTTATTTATGGTTAATTTAATTTCCAATGTAAAATAATTATAATAATGTTATTTTTTTGAGAAAAATTTAAAAATCACAAAATATATTTAGATTTTGCAATAACATATATCATAAGGTACTTTTCAAATAAAATCCTCATAGATGAGATAATTCATATTCAAAGATAAAATATAATTAATAATAAATTATTCCTGATCTTTAATGTCAAAGGTGATTTATGAACATTTCATAAAAGTCAATTGGTGCATAATAACATATAATTCTCAATAGAATGTATATTGAGACGAAATCACTTACCAGACGCATTTATTTTAGTCATACATGATATTAACTCCTTTATAAATGTTTTAAAAAAGTTATTAACATTATTAATGAACCTTATTAACATTTATGATATCATATTTGTCTTTTTATTACATATTATCACCAGATTGTTAGTAATCATTCATTATATTTATCGTTTTGGGTATGAATTTTCTTATTTTTCGATTATATTTTGACTTCTTATTTTTTTGTTAATTTTATATAGATCATTATTTAATCATATCTAGAATATAAACCATGATTAAAATATCATATATATTTAATATATTTTTATTTAGGGTATTCCATAATATTTTTATATATCAAATTGAATACAATGTTCATGGAGATGGTAGGTTATACGTACAAATTAATGTTGTTTTCATTTTATTACCATTTTAAAAGAATGAAGAATAAATTAAATATATTTATATTATTATTATAGAAAAAAAATATTTCATATATTTCAAATATTTTTATTGAAACCATCCTTAATAAGTTCAATGTAAAGTGTAAATGAATCACATCGCTTTGAGGAGGTAATAGTCCACACATCAAAAACAACTATGATATTGTTTTCCCATAAAAAGGAAAGCATGAAGGTATGTGTCATTAAATAATTCCATAATAATAAATATATTATAAATTATATATAGATTTATATACATATAAACAATAAATACATCCTTATTCCAAACCATGAATGGGGATAATGGAAGAATAAATAACATAATTTCGCACATTAGTAGTTCGTTGTACACATGAAAGATGATTGTGTATCCTATTTGAAAGAAGTATGTATATGTTTAGGTCATACCATTGAAAAAGAAAATCTCATTAAATTTCAATATACATATGTTATTATATTAGGAATATATTATAATAATTTAATGGGTGGATAAAAATGAAAAAAATTATGGTTGAAGATTGTTACCTATATTCAGAAAACTTCTATTGGGTTTTTCCAACAGACATCTTGGTTGTTATTATTAAAAAATTGGTTTTTTATGATTATGTGAGGAAATTTTAGATATTAGTTTTTCATGGTTTTTATTATCCAAAAGGTCTTTAGAGTTTTGAAGAATTCTGGGCAATGAGTTCCCTTTTAGGGTAGATGAGTGATATTCTTGTGTTATTTTGAAAAATATCATTTCACCCATGTTTGTTCCATTTTATGAGGCTTCAATAATTTAAACAAATAGATACATGTGATTATATACTCAAATAATTTCATTAAATAGGTTTTGGACATTTTTTAGGTCATTTTGGCCATTAAGTTTATAGTTTATTCTTTTATCAAGCTAGTTTTTCTCTTAATCCTTGTAATTAATTTTAATTACTTTCAATAATATTTTTAGTAAAAAAATAATTTAATCATAATATAAATTATAAATATTTTTATTAAAAATATGGAATCTATTATTCTAAATTCAAATCATATAAGTGGTATAAATTGATAAAAAATTAACCCTTTAGAATGAGAAAAAATTGGGTTTTTACAATGAAAATGTTGAAAAGTGTGAGATTTTTTTTATCCAAATTCAATATAAAATTTATCCCAACAACCTAAATATTATTAATAGAAGTAAAATTTAATTAATTGGAGATTAAAACCTTTTAAAAATATACTTCAATCTTAAAAATATTTATATTAAAATTTTGTTTTCAATTAAAATTTAGTATTTTCATTATTCATCAAAAAATGAATCTTCATATAAAAATAAAAAAACCTCATCCTAAGATAATTTGGTTTTTAAAATTTCAAAAATGATGTCTAATTTGACAAATAAAATTTATAAAATTTTAAATATATAGTTTTAAAAAATGCACTCCATTTAAAGCTGGTGAAATTGCCTTTTTAAAACATATAATTTTGAACGTAAAATTGGATTTTTTTTCTGGATTTAGTTGGATGATTATCAAAACAATTTATAAACCTTTTTCAAAATAATATAGTTAGTTCTATTCATACCATCTGATATAATTTCAAATCTATAACTAATATATTAAATAATATTCTTAATATTTTATTGGATTTTAGTAAAACTCAGTTATTCATATAACGCAAGCTATCAAAGAAAGTGGTTATTGCATATAACATGAGACAACACACTAGATCATGTAATGAAATATATTAAAAAAATATTATATAGGGATTATAATTTAATTTATTGTGTTGCTATGTTAATGTCTATAAAAATGTAAGTTGAAATTATTTCCCATGTTGTTCCTAAGTTATTTAATGTTTAATAAATAAATTAAATAATTTATTTTTTAAAATAATTTTTATATTTATGAGGTTTTTAAAATAAACATAGGAGGTCACAATCCACATTGATTAATTAAAACTGATATATGAAATGTGTGAAACATTTATCATAAATTTGATACAACATAAGTACCATTTGGGGTCACTTAGGTAGTTTAATATTATTTTAAACCTTAAAAATTATGTTAAATTAAACAAGGATATATATAACATTTTAAACCATAGAATAAATAAATTTATAATTATAATTAATTATATATCCTCTCAATAATTATTATACTATTTATAGATATAAAGTAGGAAGAAAACATGAATAATAAAACTTCTTAATCAAGGATTTTATTCACCATGATTTAGTGATTGTACTAGAATAAAATTATTTTTATTCATTATTTATTTCATAATATTATCATAGATCAAGGAATCACAATATTTCAAAAAATATTGGGTTTATGTACAATGATTCTTTTTATAACCTTGAAGATACAATGATATTACATTACGTATGGAATTTTATGATCTCATCAAATATTTAGGTATCAATTGGGTATAATTCATGAATATAATTATTTTTATGAGATGAATAGAAATATAATATACATATATGAAAGATATATTATTATCACATAGATAGAATCAAAAAAATTCAAATATTTACCAATGAAGGCATCTATTTCACTCTGTCTCTAAAAATATTAGCATTATGGGCCCCAAATGTGAGGGAAAATAAATTCTTTATTAATAGGAGTATGGTATATGTATTCATCAGGTAAATCAAGTTTTTTTGCAATTATCAATATGAAATATATTTTTAATATTGAAAAAATGTTTAATACTTTAGAGAATAAGGGGTGGTAAATAAGATGAAATTTTATCATTATTATATATAACAATAATAATGCCTTTTACTAACGAAGTAAAATAATATTTCAATAGTTATGTTTTTAGTTTTTAGAGGTTGTATGTGGTTTAATTTTATATATGTTAATTTTTTATTTTAAAATATGGATGAATGGAATGCTTAAATTTTGTCATATATTGAATATTATTGGATAAAAATTTATAAAAAAAATTTTATATAAAAACAAGGGATTGAGTTATCTATTTTGATACATATGATTTTAAAAAATAAGATATTGGTTTTAAAGTGAAATTATGTATTTAATGTGGTTTTTTGAAAGATTTATTCATTTTCAAAACTATTTATTGTGTTAAAATTAATATTTAAATTTCAAGTAAATTTATTTGAGGGTTAACAAACCATTTACGAGTTAAAAGATTTTTTTCTAAAACATTTGATTCAGTGAACTATTTAATAGAAGTTAAAAAATATGTATTAGTGATAAAATTAAAAAAAAACTTATCAGGGGTTAAAATTAAATTAATTCATAATTTATTATGTATTTTAAAAAATACAGGAATAATAGATTGAATTAATAAAATGAGAATATAAATGGTGAATTACTTTCTAATTACTTGAGTTTAATGCACTAGATATATTTTTGTAAATTGGTTAATTGAAATTGAAATCATAAAATAAAAAAAATATTTCTGAGTAGATAATAAAGAAATAAAGCATAGAATAATATGTTTAAAATGATATTTATTTCTTGATCAATAATTTTTAATAGAATGTTTTTACTATTTATATTTCCAATGAGTACTTTGATGAATTTTATTATTTGATGAGTGACTAATCATTTATTTTTATACTATGTTTGACATAAGGTTTTCAATATTATTTTATATCAACTATTGAAATTCATGGGTCATAAGCATGGTTAATAATGAAATTATACTTTGGTTTACACTATGGCATGATGATAATCATAAGTTTTCAAGAAATATTTTTAGTTTTTAATAAAAAATATTTGTATTGTGATATCATGATATACAAATTTAGGAAATGTATGGATTTGGATAATGGAAAGCAATAAAGAGAATCCTTGGTTTAGTCTATGAAATGATTATAGACATGGTTTTAGATAAGTCGTGTCATAGTTCATAATAAATATTATTTCATGGGTTTGGATAAAGAATTTTCATATGTTTAAATGGGATGCAATATGACCCTAGAATTTATAAGGGATATAATGTGTTTCACATATTTTCTTGGAATATTATTCGAACCCTATGTTCAATTATGTCATACCATAATAGAAATTATAATTATAAATAAAAAACAGATGGATTGATTTTATTTAATATTGGGGTATCTTATTTAACAATGAATTTATTTTGATGAGTGTAATTTGTGATGTGTTAGAATTATAATGTATTTTAACACTACAAACCCAAGAGAAAGTTAATCTTTATGTTACATTACGGGTTATGGTGGGATTTATTATGATATTTTCTCACACTCTATACATTTACATCTCACAAGAATATGTATTTTATGTTATGTGATGTCAGAAATTGAAAGAGACCAGTATATATGGAATTATATTTTTTTATACAACATGAAGATTATTTACTTATTATTTTGGAGTATGGTGGATAAGTTATATCTTTTTCTTCGAATATATTTTAGAATTATTATTTTATAACACTTATATATTGAATACTGTTGTAATCTATATAGATATATGACACCAATGTAAATTTTAATGTTATTGTAGAGAATAAAATGGTTATTACGTTTCCCATGGGGTGTGTCTGAGGGGTTCAATCGCTTGTGAATTGGTAGTGGTGAGGGGATTCTTTGTGTTTAATCTACCACATATGAATTTTGGTATATCATTTCTCAGTTTTCCCCCCTCCTCAAAAATGTGTATTTATTATCGTTATTATTTATTTTATTCCACTAGATATGGATATAGAGATTATTCATTGTATTTATATATCTTTTTTGATATATTTGAGAGTAAATAACATCATAAGTGATAACATTAAACCATCAATTGTAGTATCATACCTATATAGACAATAACTGAATTTAAGAAAATTTTTTGTTTCTAAGTAGTGACATTTTAACAATAGGGTTGAAATTACAAAATGGTATCAATGTATTTTTCATTAACATAACTTCATACATGATAAATTTATATAAAATACAAAAATAGTGACTTTGTATAAAAATATATATTCAAGAGACAATCTATAAAAACCATTAGATTTAAAATGCTATTTTCGGGTATAAAAATCACTTGTATTGAAGGTGAATAGTAGGGTATTCATTCATCATTTTATGTATAGGTACATGGAATATGTGTGATAGTTTTTACTGTGGTTCATTATTCCCCACAGTATAAAATTTATTTTAGTTAAATTATTTAGATATTTATAACATTATTATTGGTATTCCTAAATGGGTTATTAACAATGAATTATTTAATTGAAATTAGTGGGTTGTATCAATAATAATACGTTATTATTGATCAATAAGTATGTGTAAATATATATAAAATGATTAATTATATGTTTAATTCATGTGAAATTATAAAACATGATTTCAAATTATTATATTAATTTTTTAGATCTATGGAACCAAAAAAAAGAATCTTAAGGAACCTAGTAAAGATTAGGTAAACCAATAATGGCATAATGTGGGTTGTAAAAGGGGGAGGTGTAATATTTTATACCCATAGTATAGCCTCAATCTCTGGAGGATGGGAAAATCCTAGAGGGTTGACTCAATGTTATTGCAAATATATACAGAATAATTTATTAGAAGATAGTGATGCATACAAAAAATATTAATAATTTTCAAGAAAAATACTAAATAATATTCAGATGAGAGGGTTTACTATGAGTTATGAAGTTTTAGTTAGATGGGATTAGTTTAATTTTAACATTTACATATTTACCTAAAGAAAATTAGTTTAATATTTTTGATTCTATGCACAAGGGGATTGTATAACACCTTCAGTTTTCTTTATTTTTGTAAAGGGGCCTCAGGGGATAACATAGGATACATTTTAGGGTATGTTTTATATGTAGTTTTATCTACATACATTAAAGATGTATTAGGAATACTATATTATAAAATTTAATCCACGAGACATGATTATTCCTCATAATGAATCCATATTCAAATATTTTCTATTTTTTCTTTGAGGTTGGGTAGTTATGAGTCAAGTAAGTTTTCTAATTTTTTGTATATATTGTGAATGGATATCCATATCCCTTCTAAAATTTATTTTCTATAAAGTTAGCCTTTATACACTTTTTAGACTCTAATAATGTCCTTAATAGTTAATTAAACACACCCATAAAAAATATTATCTTATCATAATTTCAAATTGTACAACATCTTCAAAATCATTAAAAATAATGTAAAAAAAAGATGTGGCTATGTAAATTTTGACAAGTATTCTTACTGAATTATATAACACTAAAATATACATCCTCCAAATCTGTATCAACCTAAATATTTTATTATTTACCTCATTAAAATTTTATATTTGAACTATAGAATGATGTCATACTTTTATAAATGTGTTTATTCATTTACTAAATAACTTCTTGTTTATCAATTATTTTGAAAATCACATTAGCATTAATCTGAATATTGAGACAACATAATTTTTTCTAATTTATTTTTTTATGATTAAATTTGGGATTGTTATATTTTGATAAGATTAATTTGAATAATAAAATTTATGGAGCTTTATTAAGTCACACTAAATTAATTAATTAGAATAAAGATTAAATTTTTTTTATTATAACCACACCTAAATAATAAAAAAGGGATATTTATATTAATATTAATAAAATTTGGTTGACGATTGAGAGAATTGTGGATATGAATGGTATATATGAATATAATATGTGAATTAATTATTCAATCATCAATACTAAGAAGAAAGTTTTATTGAACTCAAGAGTTGAACTTCCTAAAAACTTTTGAGAGTTCCATTTATGAACTTTTTCATTTTGATTCTTGGAGATTTCATATATATGGTTATAAATTATAAAATCTGCAAAATATTTATAGATGCTGAAAAAGTCTGTACCTCTTAAAGGAAGTTCCAATATGACGAAGCGAAGTCATATTTTTATTTGGAGGCTCGATCCGGAGGGCCCGGAAGTGGTGCGCGAATTTAAGGAGAACTTGCATGAAAAAAGGTTGCCCGCGCAAAGGAAGTCTAGGATTCGCAGAATGTCATCGGTGTGGCGCGCAATTTTGCATGCCCGGTTCCGTACAGAGAGGCCTTTCATGCCGACAAGTCCTGATGCGGAAGATTTCATGCGTTGGATGGATTCAGTGATGCATGAGGCCTATAAATACGAGACCCCTTCCGTTTTGGGGTTTCAGAATTTGAACCGGCTCTCTGGTGTGGAATAGGACTTCTGTGCACGCAGTATGGCCTTTGGGCCCGGTTCTTTTCGCACCCAGTTTCCCTAGGGTCTGCCTTTTCATGAGATCCCCTATGGCTTAGACTGAACTCCAATCCCTTTGAGGTCCTCCCCTTGCGTGCAATTCCTTATTTTGCACAGAGGCCGGCCAAGTTGCGCGCAATCCTTCCTTTGCGCGCGTGCCCCTTCTGTAGCGTGTCATTCCTTCTTTTGCGCACAATCCATTCCTTTGCGCGCATTCCCTTCGAGTCACACGCAAAACCTCAGACCCCCTATTCCGTGCCAAATATCCCCTATTTCGCGCCAACACGGTGTTTTTCGCGCAACAGCCAAAATTTCGCGTAAGCCTCCATTATTGTGCATAGCCTATCCTGCTTGTTGCTCCTATTATGAACAACAGTATACAGGCTTGTACTCGCTAGTCCATACCGTGGGGGCTGTGCCCCCACACCTTCGCTCGGGTTCTATGACGGTTCCTTCGCTACCGTCAGTGACCCCCTTGAAACATGGAGAGTCGCACCGCAAAATTTTCAGGCTGGGTCGTTGGGATTTTCCATTGTGCCCTTATGCGCACCCACCTTCAACCGAGGGAATACCACGATTTAAGATACTCCTCCACACACCATGAAACACCTTGAGTTGACATATTCCTCTTAGTTCATTTCCTTTGTAGTGAGTGGAGATTCTCATCATCAATTCCCTGGAGAAGAATGCCATATCATTCAATAACAGGATGCCTCTTGTTCCCAACAACAGATGCCTTATGCTCCAAGAATAAGACACCTAATGCCATGATTACAGTGGAATTATTCTAATGCCCCTTGGTGTTATCCCGCTTGTGCACTAGCACATAGGTTCATACCCCAACCCACCAGTGATTTGGGATGCCCTTATGGCCAAACATGAGGAAGACATTATGGGATGCTTCCATGCATAATCCCCATCCATCATTCCCACTCCTTAGTGGAACTTGGGAAGATCCCTTGCGTAAACCCCATCCACCATAGCCACGCTAACATGAACCCTTGATGGTTCTCCATGCTGCCCCTTTCACTATGGCCTTGTCGATGCCTTCCCACCCACAAGGGGTAGAGGGTGTCGGGCATGTAAGCCCTAGGGGTGTGGAGTGAACCCACCTCGTCTGAGCTGCAGGACGTTAAACTACCAAGCACCACGTCCTCAACACATGACGTTAAACTGTGATCTGACCCCGTTCTTCACATACAGGGTCCCCCCCCCACGGCTCGGACATTCTTTACACCGCTCGTCTCCACAGGAATGGAATCTTCCTCACATGGAATGATATCCTACCTCTGGGAGTGGCTTTTGTCCATGGGGGAAGGGCTGCCTTAGATCGTAAGCCCCTAGCCTCTCTTGCGGAAGGTAGCACCCATGCACCTCCCTACTTCCCCACCGCCAAGGATAGGGGACGGTGTGATATGGAATGAGGTATCTCCTTTGTTCGGTCCCAAATCCCTCTCCCTCTGTGCATTGTCGCACCATGGGCCTCCATCCTGGAGTAAGCCCCGGTACTAAGGGCCTCTCAACGCATAAGCCCCACTCTACTTCTCACGGACTCAGCCTTCACGACGTGATCATCTGGTCCCTGGTGCCTCTTATTTCTCATACCGATCATGACTCACGTGGGCTTAGAGTGAGCATAAACCATGACATCCTATTATGGTCCGCCTAAAAGAGTAAGCCCCATCCCTGTGAACTACGAGGACATTGATCCGTTCTAAAGCAAGGTACGTAGGAAGCCTCCATAGGTTCAAGCCCACCACCTGGTCGTTCCGAATTCTTCACGTCGGTTCTCCAACACTTTGGGCCGCCTCAGAGCATAAGCTCCAAATTGCCCGTCCAGAATGACGTTAAAATGTATGTTGTCCAGCACGACGTTAAACTATATGTCGTCCAGCATTACGTTAAACTGTATTCCCTCGTCTCGCATGACGTTAAATTGTATGCCATCTAGCATGATGTTAAACTATCTGCTTCGCCCTACATGACGTTAAACTACACCACCCGAACTACGTGGACTTTGATCCATGCTAAAGCATGGTACGTAGGCAGCCTCCACGAGGTTCAAGCCCATAACTCGGTCGTTCCGACCCCTTCGTGTCAGTTAGCTAACTTTGTGGGCCGCCTCAGAGCGTAGGCCCCATATCCACCATTGTGGGCATCCTTAGAGCGTAAGCACCATATCCATCCATTCTGGGCCGCCTCAGAGCGTAAGCCCCAAATTTCCTCATCCCGCATGATGTTAAATTGTATTCCCAAACTATGTGGACTTTGATCCATGCTAGGGAATGGTACGTAAGAAGTCTCCACAAGGTTCAAGCCACCTTCACTCCATCACCCATCCTGATTCTTACCTGGGCCACCACATCCTAGTGGGATCATTCCATCTCATTCCACTCCCCAGTATCCGGGAAGCCGCCCACGTGTTCGCCCCGACATCAGTGTTCCCCCCTTGGGGTTCTTCAATCTGATCCACTCTTAGTGTTCTGATCAGTCTGATCCATCTCCTCAAGACGTTAAACTCGCGACATACCCCCTGTTAAACATGGGAAGCTGAGGAAAACCTCAGATACATGCCTATGGCATGCAAGTTCCCCGCGTTCGATGTGGGATGTGTCAGGCTTCCACTACCTTGAGAATCCCTATAATAAGGGACATAAGACAGACATTCCAATCCCCCAACGTCAAGACATTCCAACGATACTCTAGCATGACCATTCTCCTCACCGAAGGTTGCTGCCCCAACCAGACCCCTTGGAGCGTCTCGGCGGTAGCAGCGTAATTAACTGGCATCCATGAAGATATAGCGCCAGGAACGAGATTCACGAACCCATCTTAAATCTATGAGGGAGACTCAGACTAGGTGATGAGCTCTCGGGAGGAATCCACGAAAGGAAGAAATGACATCCCATCATCCCATTTTCGATCAAGGAGAAAACGTCCCTGAACAAGGAATAGATGTGGCCCGCCTTTGGAAAGCGTGAAAGTGGGGAAACAAGCCGCGCGTCCTCCCCTGCGTGATGGATGCGCGCGCGTGCCCCGGCGGAAAGCGTCGGAAACAATATTCATTTATATTACTTTTATTTAAATCCTATATGATTGACAAGACTCATGGGTAAAAAAAATTTCTAGAAGAAAATTATTCAATTATGTTTGGGAATGCAATATTTGGGTTTCAAGTTAATCAAAGAAGTAATAAGGGATATAGTTTCTTATTGGTGATGGTTTTCCAAAGATGTTATTTTGTTTGAAACATTAATTTTTCTATTATATATTTTTATGAAGTTATTAGTTTGTAACATCAATACCTTTGATATGATAATTGATAATCCTACATCATTAAATTAAAATAAAAGAGTTCCCCTGACTAGATTTATTGGTATTGTATTTTAATAATAAAATTTAAAATAATATATGGATAGTTATTCAAAACCCTATTTTCTATATCTTTATTTTTCATAATCTGTATTGGATAGTCTATATCATTATTTATTTAAAATTATAAGGGTTTTAATTTTCACTTTATTTTTATATCATACATGGATATATTCAATTTTTTTATATTCTAGATAGTTTATATTCATGGGTGCGATAAAAATTATAGTTTTGGTTTAGACATCAATTCATCACCTATTGATGCCTCCATGTTTGGAAATCAGTTGGTTACATAGAAGATATCATTAATTTTTTTTTGATATAATTGGTATTAATTACATTATATATTTAATCTAATTATACTAAAATAATGTTAAGGGTAATATTTTTTTGATATGATGGGTTTACCTATTTAGATTTTCAATATTGATAATATGAATCTTCCAAAAATTTCTGATTGAGTAGTTTATTAAAATTGGAGAGATCTAATTAATACATATTTTATTAAAATTAGAGTTGAGAATTCTATTTTTATGACTACATATTATAAGATTTACAATGTTTTTTCATGATGTTTTCTTCATGAGAATAAGACTTGATTTTAGATGAATTTTATGTTTGGAATACTGTATTATGTCATACGCAATGAAACATATAAATTTAGGTATCATCTTGTATTAATACTAATGTAATTATTAAAATCATGATCTTAAACATTTTATAACATAAAAATAATTGGAGTTTAATAGATATATGTATGAATTTGATTATCAATCATTTAGTTTAATACACGATGAGTCTGTGGATTAGATGGATATGTTTTCCAAGATAACTTTTCATAATATTTAATTAATTTGTGAGATATATAGATAGATTATATATGATATGTTTTCGATAAAATAATTGAAGTGTGGGGGAAATTATGATGAAATATACGGATGATTTTGTGAACATTACAAATTAATGTTTCGATGAATTTATTCAAGATGTGATTAAATATGAAAATATTTTCAAGAGATGTGTAGAAAAGAAAAAAATCAATGAATAGTGGTGTAGTAGTATCTTCCACTCCTTCTAATGTTTCTATTCAAATATTAATACATAAATATGGGGTTCAAGGTGGTGTTTTGATGATATATTTTTATAACATACTAAATTATATATTCCCAATTGATTATATATCTATATTGAGAAGGTGTGAGTTAGCACGAACAAATTTTTACCAAATAACTACAACATAAACTTTTACCCCTTTTATATTGTGTGAATCTATTCCATCAATTATGATTTATAAATATTTGATGTGTTCCCTCAAAATGTTATACCTCATATAATATAGATAAGGTCAATAAAATATAACACATGAATTTTTATATGGGTTATCTCAAGTGTGGGAAATACACTTCTTTTTTGTTAGGTTTAGTCAATGGAATACATTATATCAATATTCATATCATTATTACATTGGGGACTATTTTTGTCCTATACCAAAGAGTAAGAATCATAATGAAATATGATTCAACTATATTTAATTATTTGATTAGAAAGCTCAGGAAATGACTTTTTACCCTCTCAGTGGGAATTGTTTCATAGTTTATATCAGAACAATTAGTCCTCCAAGGTTTTTTATGAATTCCATAGAAATTTCTTCGACTATAACTTGAACCACTTCCACTATAATCAGTATTTACATCCACATATCCCTTATTTCTTTCCACTGAATCTGGATCCCTCAAACATGATAAATTTAAAATTTTAAAATTTTGGATCTTGTTTAACATTATTGTCTATGTCTCATTAACATTATGATTGTTTAAATTTTGGAAATCTTCATTCAGAGAACTCCATTGCCCAATTATTTTATCATTTTAACTGTAAATTGTTTTAGACCTCATTCTTATAATCTATTAAATCTAGCAATATCATCCAACTTCTATATATTAGTAATTTATGGTAGTCTCAACTCTTTAACCAAATAGATACTCTGAAATATACTTGCATGGTTACTCTATCTCTGCCTCTCTTTTGCTTCTCGACAATATCAACATCTCTCTTAATTCTTAATCATACTTCATTAAATTATGTTCCACCTTTATATATCCATTCAATATATAATGAATGTAGGGAATTCCCATGATATGATTTCAACCTCTTATTAACTCAAAATTTTATTCAGTAGTAATTAATTCTTATAAATACATCTGGAGAAATATTATTATAAAACCCATATAAAAATTTCATCAAAATAATTCAACTCATACATAAATATCAATTAAAATCAAAAAAACTCAATTATGAGTACCAGATTTATGAAATTTGAGTTCACCAATATCCTAACGACTATGACACTAAATTTTTTTATTGAATTTAGACTTCTTCTTCATGTTAACTCACATTTATTCATTTAATTTTTATCACTAACACAGATAGATTAATATAGATATTGAGGACTATAATTTTGATAATCTTATCTTACGATTATCCATAGATTCTACTTTCATTAGAATATATAAATCTCTTAACATCCACTATGTCAATCCATGGTCAATCTTGTAATGACCGACCTTCACATCAATGTTCATAAGAACCACATCATCTATTATTGATTTCAATTTATTCTCTTATTCTATAGATCTGACATCTAGTGTATGGAAAATTTTATTTACCATCATGTCATCTTCTTCTAGAGTCTTTATCATCACATATACTTTATCTATAATCCAATATTAATTTATTCAACTAGCTCATCCTTAATAATATTTAACTTATTATGATGTTGTTCTGTTAAGATAACATTGCATGAATCAACTTATTTCACTGACATAATTTGTATTCAACTCAAAATTATCAATTTACATAGAATATTCACATTACTATAATATTCTATATCATAATACTCTGTATATATTTCACTTTTGGTTATTCTTCAGATATTGATTGATTTCTATTATACGTCATTCCTTGTAATATATCATCTAATAGTCAAACATTACTCTTATAGTGGTCATAAATGATTCACACTTAGAGTCGAATGATTTTTTTGTAAAACAAAATGGCTTAAAAAGACTTTTGTAGTGGCCCTTATAAAGTATGGAAATTTGTTAATTTCACATTTCACTTCATCTTCAAGATAACTATTTTATAGATAAACTAACTTCATATCTTATTCAACAAATAAAATTCTATGGTTGCACTTATAAGATATTTTCCTTTAGAATATAATTTTATAACTTCATGTGGTGTATCTACCAGTGAATTCATATTTCATATGGACTTCATATGAGCATCAAATCTTAACATTTTCATCTAAATAGACATATATAGTGTGAATCTCCATGAAAATATATTTTCTTATTCATGTATCATATACTCTACATAATAAACTGAGCGAATTCAACTTTATCAGACATAAATATTCAATCTTCCCTTTTTAAAACTCATTTACCTCCACTAGTACAGAAATAGTTATGGATAATGCATTTTTAACCTTCATCACATTTCATGACATATTATTGATGTTTAGTTCATAAATTAACATATCTATAGATACTTTGAGATATTATTATCTCAATTAATTCCTTCATATCCCACCAGTGGAATTCACTTCACAATCCTTCCTTACTTTTAGTGACATGATCATTTCATTAACTAACTAATTTATTAGGTTATAAATTAGTGTCTTCTACAAATAGTATAACTTCTATCCACCAACATCCTTTATTACAATGGTTTCACTAAATAGTTTACATTTGAGAGTAAGTACATATAATGGATTTAGTTTGGGAACTCTCATAGGAATCATCAACTACCTCAACTATAAATATCAATTGATTAAACTGAAAAAGAAATGATTTATAATAAATGAATCATTTCATCATCAGCATCAGATAGTATCCTCAATATCTAACTTTGGATTTAATTTAAATACCAATTTTTATTTTAATTCAATGATTCATTCTCCCCCTTAATTATAATAACATTATCTATAGGTGACAAACTTCATCACCTATCATATCTCACATTAACATCTATAAAGATGAAATTATCACTTAAAAATTAAGGTAAATATGGATTCACATTCTCTAATGTAAATGAGTCACAAATCAACCATATATAATTCATTTTGCAAATGATCAGTTTTGATGAAACAACCTAGACACTGATAGAATGGATTTTTTCATATTGATTAGTATTATTGAATTAAATTTTTTAATCCATTATAAGTTTTGTGTGTAATTATAAAAACAAGAAAATAGTTTTATTAAAATAATTTTATATATATTTATATTTAAAATAATAACTTTCAATTTATAAAATTTTAATTTTAAATAATTAATTTTTATTTTTAATTCAGCTTGTCAAAATTTTTATATATGCTTTTTATAATTTTCCAAAAATATTGATTCTCCAATGAATATTAAAAAAATTATTTTTATTGAAAAATGTATTTTCCATTCAATATACTTTCAAGGTGAAATTATGTTTTTCATTAGTTTTAATTTTTGCATAATTTGTTTTAATTTAATTTAATCCACTTAAGGTTTTTCGATTAGTTCGTATACTTGAATTCAGTATTGAAACAGTTCATATTTTAAAAGGTAATTTTTTTCAATATTCTTTTTTCATTGTGTATTTCTCGATTGAATTTAAATTAAATTATGACACTTCCCAATTATGAAATTTGAAACTTTAATTCCATATTTCGAATCATGAATTAAATTTTTTTCAAATTGTTCATTTTTATTTTTTGTAGAATATAAATAGTGACATTAGTGTTTATTGTTACCCTTGTAATTAGTCAATTGGGTAATTAATGGTAAAAATAAAATATTAAGGGCTATAAAATTACCCTATCACTTTACTAAATTTTATTGAATGATTAATATTAGACCATAATAACTATAGGTTCGGTTATATAACCATTTATGAACACTTATATTAGATTATGATATTTATAATATTATATATAATTAAATTGGAATCATGTCACGCTTCATAATCATAATTTATTTATAATTTCTAGGTAATAAATATTCACCTTAAATTCATACATAACACTGATGTAGTAATTATTTAAATAAAGAAAAAAATAAAATAAATAATATTAAAAATATTTACATAAATATAATGTTAGTTAATTAATGTAAAAAATTAATTTTATATAAACTTTTGACAAGTTAAGGATTTGTGATATTTTGTTTCTAATTTATCAAATAGTATTGATATTTTTAAAGGTCAATGTAAAGAATAGCTTCAAAATTGAAATTAATGATATTTTTAAATATTAATTTTTTATAAATTATAATATTTTATAAAATGATATAAGATACCTAAAAATATTATATATGTCCAAATGATTAATATAAGGTTTACAATATCAACCATGATACATGTATGGGTGTTTTTGTCATTTTATAGTAACAATTAGACCCTCAATGTGTAAAAATCAATGTTGTCATGGTAAGACATCACACGGTTAAAAAATGGTTAAAACTAAATGATAAGGGTAATAATGAGACATGATATTATCTATAAATTATGGTATGATATTATTTTTTTGACACATAATCATCTTATCTTAGAAATTATTATCTTTTTCTACATTTTTTATTTAAAATTAATTTAATGTTTTTTAATAATTTGAGGAATTCCAAGAGTGTCGCTCCCCTCTCCTGTAAAAGAGAACCCCATATTACCATTTATATAGAAATAAAAATCATTTTTATTTAGATAATATCTTTTCAAATAACTTTATATTATACGACCCATAATCATTGAGGTATTGTTTTTGGCCAAACATCAACCTTTGAAGGCTTACGATATTTTTCAAAGGTGATGTCCTGAAGAAGAGGTATCATTTTTAATCCATTGTTTCTGTTTATTTCTACTAAGACCCCTAAAATTATTCTTCAATAATGAAAATTTTATAAATCATATATCCTACACATACTAAGATGTTATTATTTTAGTTACATTACTAATATCTATATCCACATCCATCAAATGGGAAAAGAATTCATCATACGTGTCTATGATGGACTACCACCTCGCGAACCAATATAATTCGTTTTCTATCATCGCCTCAGAGGAATATTTATAGTGATGTAATTAATGTTTATATATAATATTATTGAAATGTTTAGTATTATTTAAAGATAATATATCATTTAATTTCTTACCTTTTCTTGTATAGAAAAAATGATAGTGTCGTTCTGAAATACGTGTGTGATTCCATCTCCATGATGCGATGTGATTCGTTTTTCATCATCACATAACAAGGATGATATATATAAGTATATTTAAATATGTAATATGAAATATATTATATTATTATAATTTTATAAATATAAAATAAAACCCAGTTTATTCCCTAAATGGTCCTTGAAAATTGAAATTTTAGTTATGCATACATACGATATACTTTCTCCATGATTTTTACCCAACTAATTTTTAATAACCATATTAAATTGATGGAATTAAAATAATAATTATAGTATAAAAAATTACAATTATGTCATTATTATTATTCTATATATGGTGTAATAATTTTCCTTTCGACCGTAGCCTATATACCTATTCGTATTAGGATATTTGAATCCAAAATCGTCAAAACTTCTAATACGGACTACAATAATTACATAACTTAAATAAAACTATAATAAATAATATATAATGAATAATAAACTTGAAATAGGTTATTAATAAATTAAATGATATACATAGTTTTATTATTTAGTCATATTAAGGACATATATGAAAAATCAAACTCAAGGTATTTGAATTATTAACCGAATTTCCTTTATTTGGGTTAAATGTATACTTCATTGATTATGTCATACTTAGATAATGTGTGAGAGTAATTTTGTTTATCTTATTTGGTACTTAAACGTTTTTATGTGGATTGAAATATAATGCATCTAACTTATTATTTTTAATAACACTCACTTCAATGATATGATATTTTGAAGGGGTTTTTCGTAAAAGTAATCCTATTTTAATTCTTCTTTTTAAAAAAGATATATAGAATGTTCTTTCAACATATAAGACATGATAGTATTTTCTTTAGTTTATTAAACTTCAATTATTTTATGTTTCCTTAATAATATTACATTTTTATTTTCAATAAAAATGTTTTCATTATGATGTTCATAGTGCTTTTATTTTAAAAGTCTTTGAAAAAGGGGTATTTTTATTTCCAAACGTGATTTGTTTACACGATGAAAATAGTTTTTCAAATGTTTTATTATGAAAAAGTGAAATAATAAATAACATTGTTCATGATATGGTACTTTATAATAATAAATTAGAAATGGATGTGCCCATATAGAACCTACTGGGACCATTATAGCTTTTATGATGGGGCAACCCATATAACATCAGTTGAGCTCATTCCAACATATATGATGGTTTTCTACAGATAGTGTCTAGTGAGATTGTTATAAGTTAAATTTTTTTTATCTATATATCACTCAAATTCAAAGGTTAATTTTTCTTTTCTAGAAGGGAAATAAGGAGCGGTTAACTAATGTTTTATCATGTGGATTTAACTAGGATTAAGTTATTTATTATACAAATGAAAAATGGGTTATAATGTGATGCTCTAAGTCTCAAAAAAAGTGTTTTTATTATATTGTAATAGTATTAATTTTTTTATATTCTAAAAGTGGGTTTATTTTTCATGATAAAATTATTCTTTATCATTATTAATGAAAATATATATAATGGTAAATACTACATGGATTTTCATTTTTTCACCGGACTAACATTTTTATTTGTTTTTTATGTCCCTTGATGAGATTTTTGGGATCATCCCATGTTTTTAAAATGTTTGAAAAAGGGTTTTAGGATGGTTAATGGAAATAAATATGTTAATATGATAATTTTGAATATTTATAATGAAAATAAATCATGATTTTTTAAAGTTTCCTTACTGTGAAAAATGGATATGGAGTATAATTTTATAAATTTTAATATTTAGGTTATTATGTATGAGTATAACCCAATTATAAAAAATGGTAAATCAAAAGTGTCCTTAGGATTGTAAAAATGTGATTCCTAGTTTTTAGACACTATAATATGTAATTTTTAAGGTTGGTTCATTATATATGGTATTAGAGCATAGTTAAGATTTCTTTAGTTGTTAGGATAATGATAATAGAACAACCATAAATATTTTTAATTAATAGTTAATTTGAAATGACATAGAATTTTAGGATTACAATGTTCCTTCATCTAAAACATTTCTATTAGGAATCATTTTCCACATAGGATTTATGAAAGTTGTAGTGGAAAAAAATCTAGATGAAACAATCCTTATAAATATGCATCAAAATATAGTCACAATTGAAACAGATCTATTTATTGCAATAATTGATTGCATTACATGACTTATAATACTGGTGGTATCCATGTTAGAGAGAAGCTGGATGTATCCTAACGGAACATGATGATAGTAGATCATTTCATGATGCAATATCCCCTACCATTCAATGTATAATTTGACCCAATGGTAGCTGAAGGATGGATTAATACTTATTAGGGGATATTGAAATTCCTGGAATGTTAAGAATTCTGATAGTTAAACATATCCCTTTATAATTTTGAATGTGAAATCGGTCAATAGTAGTCTCTGATTAAGAATACCAGAGAGAAATATTATATTTATATTATTAAATGGGAAGATTTTATGAGTAAATTTCATGAAAAATCCCAATAACAATTCGACAAATAATGAAGAAATAATTAATGGAACCGAGGTAGAAAGATGTTTATGCTATGTTTGTTCATGAATCTATCTTCTTAATTACAGACAGGTATGTTTAAGATTTTTTTGAGAAATTGGTTCATTGTGCAAATAAAATTGATAGAGAGTTTCCAAAATGTTTGTTCCTAGAGATTACAATAGTAAGAAATGGTTGAGTTGTTAAATGATAGAGAATAAACAAGTTAATAGGTTCAGAAGAAATCTCCCATAATGTTCCAATTTTGGTAAACAAATTTTCTAGGATTTTTTACAGGATATAGAAAGTGTTTTTGGTGTTGTTATTATATCATATGGATCATGTTCATAAAAAATAATCTTGAACAACCAAATATTGTAGTACTATATAAGAATCCAATGGTGATGTGTTTTAGTTTCAAAGAGTCGGTTCATTAAGCTAACATGTTTTGGAATATTGTTTTTTATGACTGAAATCTACATGATAAAAATTAGAAATGTGTATCAAAGTAATTTGATGCTACATAGTTTGATGTGGGGACCTCAAATGGATTGGTGACATGTATGTTTGTTTTCTATTCATGTTATTCAAATACCATATTTTATTATGTATCTACAAATCCTTTCATATTAGAATAATTTTTATGATCACTAGGAATATCCCTTCATAATATTATTATAGTGAATTTGGGGAAAACGTCATGTGGGGATATTAAAACAACCGTGATATATATGACTCCTCCTATTCTAATCGGTGAATGTCCCTTTCGGTAAATATTATTGAACTTCCCAAAGTTGAGTTTAAAATTATTTTGGGTATGTAATTTCTTTAATTGTATCATTATAAGTTATATTTTAGATCAATAAAAAAAATTATGACTTCATACCTTTTATGACATACCAAGAAGAAGAAAAATTATTAGAATTTGTTGTGGAAGTTACATAGCACATGTCATTGAAAATAACTGAACAATTCAGATAAGTGATGTTTCCGTACTTAATGAATACATGGATGTATTTTCTAAAGACTTTATTTGTTTTATTATTGATCTAGAGGTTGATTTTAATGTTTAATTAGTCCATGATTCTAGTACTATTTTAAAACATCCTAATCAAATGGATCAAATAGAACTTCTGGAACTATAAAATCAATTGGAGGTGTTCTTAAGTAAAGGCTTTATTTGGCCTATCACATCACTATTTGGTGATCTAGTTTATTTTTTGAAAAATAAAGATAGTCCCATGAGGATTGGAATTAATAATAGAGAATTAAATAAAATAAATATTAATAATAAGTATCATTTTCCTCGTACCAATGGGTTTTTTGATCATCTCTTGGGAGTTAAATACTTTCAAAATATTAATCTCATGTTGGGGTATCATTAGTTGAAATTAAGGGAGGTAGATATTATGAAGACTTCATTTTAGAATAGATATGATAATTTTGAGATTTTAGTTAATCCATTTTGTTTGAAAATTAGTTTTCTTATATTTATGGATCTTATGAGTAGTGTTTTCGTGGAATATTTTGATAAGTTTTAGTTTTTTATTAATGATATTTTTTTATTAAAAATTTTATGAGGATCATGAAAACAATATATAGATTTTTCTAATTATTTTTAATGAAAAGTAATTATATAAAAATTTTAGTATATGTGATTCTTAATTTGAACAGATTTCTTTACATGGAATTTTTTTAGTAAATATGGATTTACAATTATCCTACTAAAACTAAATTTATGGAAGAGTATTTGATACCTTATAATGTTAAAAAGATTAATAGTTTTATTGGATTTATGGGATACAACCGACCATTAATTGAAAACATTTCTTAGTTTTCTATCCCCATAATGTATTTTCATGAAATGGAGTTGAATTAATCTGTATATAATAATGTGGTGTTTATATTTAGGAATTAAAAAAGAATATTGTAGGATTTTATTGTTTTTTGATACCATTTAGGAAGCGTGATTTTTTATCTATATGGATTATTCATTAAAGGGTATTTGTTTTGTTTTGATGTAGAATTATCATGTAACATTTTATGCTTCATGTTATTTGAAACCTCATGTGTTAAATTACACTATAGATGATCAAAAATTAGTTGCTATTTTTTTATTATAAAATTTAGAGACATCATTTGTATAAATTAAATTGTAAAATATATAATGGTCACAAAAGATTGAAGTATATATTAACTCATAAGGATTTGAACATTAGATATATAATATGGTGGGAACTTATAAGGTATTATTATTGCATGATGAATTAATCTATTGGAAAGCAATATAAACTTGATGATGCCTGGAGTTGAAAACATCATGCATTATTTACCATGTTATGTTTGGAACATAACCCTTTTTTAATAATTTGATAAATTTTGGCCAAGAATTTTTAAGAGAAATAAATTAATCTATTTTATTCAGGTTTTAGTGAAATAATATATATTAAATATAATTAAGATGCCTTATAAGGGAGACAATGAGTTACAGAAAAATGTACTATTGGTTATGAAGATATGTTGGTAGAATATCATGTTGAAAAAAAAATTGTTTTTATATTTGGAATGATATTATGTGTTACTTTTTCTCCACAACTAAATTGTAAATTATTGAGTGAAGATCATTATTCTCCTTTTTTTGTTCATATAGGCTTTACTAAGATAGACAAACACCTCTAGAAATATTACTAGTGGGATGTGATGAAAAGAGATATTGCTGACTTTACCATAAAAGTTTTTCCTTTTAAACAAGTTAAAGAAGAATGAAAATCAAAAAATGGGATTCTTCATCCATTTCTAGTTCCATAGTTAAAATGGGAAAATATATCCATGTATTTCATGGTGGGACAAATAAATACTTCTCAAGGTAACAATATGATTTTGGTTATTTTTGATCGACTAACTAAATCTTCACATTTCATTCCTATCCAATATATTATTTATTTATATAAACTTTCTCAAATGTACCAAAAAGATAACGTCACATTACATGGAGATACTCCTCTTATTGTATTGGACTATGATCCTAGGTTTACATCTAATATTTGGTAAATCCTTCAAAAGACATTGGTCACTAAAATAAATTTCAGTACCCTTTTCCATCCTCAATCAGATGGATAATTATAATAAACATCTCAGAATTTGGAAGACATGAGACATGCATATTCAAATGATTCCTTGGTTATTTAGAATCAGTAAATTTATTTTTTGGATTTCCTTTACAATAATACTTTTCATTCTAGTATACAGATGTCCCCATTTAGGAATTATATGTAAAGTGGTGTCAAAATCCAAAATTTTGGAATGAAGTGGGTAAATGGAAATTTATGGGACTATAATTTGAAGTAGATGTGTAAAATAAGGTGAAATATATTCAAAAAAAATATGTGGATAGATTTTAGAATGAAGAAACATTATGTAGATAATATAACTAAATCCCTTTCATTTGTGGTAGGTGATCTTATTTTCCTTAAAGTATCCCTATATAAAAGTTTCATGGGTTTTGGTAAGAAGGGAAAGTTAGGCCTACGGTTCATTGCAATATATAAAATTCTAGCGAATGTTGGATTAGTATCCTACCAAATGTCCATACCTCCAATTTTATCCGAGTTACACATTTTTTTAATGTTTCGATGTTAAGAATATATGTTCCAGATTCATCTAATGTTTTGAGCCATGAGTTTGTTTAGTTAGAAGACAACATTTCTTATGAATAGAATCATGTTCATATTATTGAATGTATAGAGAAGGTATAGCGTAATAACGTAATTCATCAGGTTAAGGTGTTGTGGAAGAACCATATGGTTGATGAGGAAATATAGAAATTTAAAAAATCTATTAGGGAAATGCATCCCCACTTGTGTAATAAGTGAATAAAATTGTGAGGATGAAATTTAAAAAAACATATAATGTAAAAACCTAGGTATTGATATAATAAATATTTTTCATATTTATTAGTATTCTTCAATTACATTGTTAAATTCCTTATAAATATGTAATGTAATACCTAATATCAATAAGGAAATATTTTTATTAAACTAACTTCTTATAGGATTATATTTAAAAGTCTAACTTTAAAATTTTATAATTTTGATTTTAAAAAACCAATTTCATTATATAATTTATCATGAAAAAATTATCTAATAAATAATTTTTAATAATTTTCAGAAAAAATTGATTTTCTAAAGAATATTGAAAATACTGATTTTATTAAAAACCATTTTTCCTCCAAATTTATTTATAATGTAAAATAAATATTTTGTTTAGATTTAATTTTAAAATATATAAATTTAATTTAATTTATTCCAATGGTGGTTTTTTGGGTTTTATACTTGAATTTAGTATAGAAACATTTTATTTTAAAAATGACATTTTAAAAAAAAAATTTCCTTTTTCGGCTTAATTAAAATTTAATACAACAAATTATGTGATTTGAGTTTTCAAAAATGGATTCCATTTTAATAATTAGGATTTAAAATTTTATTAAATTGGTCACTTTTATATTTTGATAATATGAATAATTACGTTATTAATTTTTTTTCCACTCAAAATGGTAAATTAAATAATTAAGGGTACTAATAAAATGTTAAAGATAATAAAATTACCCCAACAATTGACCCAATTTTCCTTAATAAGTAATATTCAACCATAATAATTCATGGTTCATTTATATGACTATTTATGGCCACTTGGATTATATTATGACCATTATAATATTTTATTTAATGAAAAGACAATCATTTCAAAATATTGTTTTTAATAAGTATAAAATTTTCAAAAAGTGGTTATCTATAATATATATTCAACCATAAATATTAAATTCAATTATTAGATATTTATTATCATAATTGTAGTATATTTTTAATTTTTATTGTAGATATAATTTCCTTTAGTTCTTTCACAAAATAGATATAGCAATTGTTTAATTAATGAATAAACCAAATAAATGATGTTAGAAATATTTCAATAATTATAACAAAAGTTAATAAGTGAAATATACAAATTTTATATATCAATTTTACATTTTATTTATGGATTAAAAAATTATAGGTTATCTTATTTTATTTAAATTTTTAAAATCACATGTAATAAATAGTGTCAAAATTGTCATTAATATTATTTTAAAATAAATAATATTTTATCCAATGTTATAATATTTTGAAAAGTATTAAATTCAAAAAAAAAATTATTATAATGTTTAAAATATCAACCATGATCCTTTTATCAGTTTTTTCGCATTTCATAGTAACAATATTGACCCTCAAAGAGTAAAAATCAATGTTGTCACACTAAGAGTTAAAGGGGTTAAATAAGGATTAAAACTAAATTATAAGGGCAATAATATGACCCAAAATAATATAAATATTATTTTATTATATTATTGTAATTATTCCACAAGTTATATTTTATATAACTCACTTTGGATATATTTAGAATTGAAAATTTATTAATATTAATTTAATCTTTTGAGGAATTCCAAGAGTTACCCTCCCCTCTCTTATAAAGGGTATCCCCTTCTTCCCATTTAATTACACATTAAAACCATTTTTTTCAAACACTATTTCCCGAAATATCTTCCTTTTATCCATAAACTCATTCAATATTCCTTATTTTAGGCATAACACCGAGTCTAAAAGTCTTATAGTGTTAATAAATACTGATTTCAAAAAGAAGAGGTATCATTTTAATCAAGTGTTTCTATTTTATATCCATTTCCACCTCATACAGATATTTTTCAATAATTATAAAATAAAAAATATTTTATCCTATATATACTTAGATTTTATTATTTTTTTTCATGACCCATATCTATCTCCACCTCCATTAAATGGGACCATAATTCATTATTCTTGTGTATATAGGACCACCACCACATGAACCAATGTAATTTTTTTTCCATTACCATATTTTAAGATTGGTTATAATAATGGATTTAATGTTTATATAATATTTTCATGACATATTTATCATTCATTAAAGATAAAATATTATTTTTTACATTTTCATGCATATAAAAATGATAACATCGTTTTTTTTACTTGTGGGCTACCACCCCCATGAAGCGATGTTATTCATTTTTCATCATCACATCACATGGATGATATGTATATAAGTATTTTTAAAGAATTAATATGATATTTATGATATTAATATAATTCTTCAAAAATAATAAATTACTTAATTTCTTCCCAAAATGATAATTGCAAAATGAAAATATTACTAATGTGTACGTATGTCCTACCATCACTATAGTTTTAATTTAGTTCATTTTTAATAACTTTATTTCATAGATGTATTTAAAATAATAATTTATATATTAATATTTTATTTATTTAATGATTATTATTTAGGATATAGTTTATTAATGAACTTTTTTACCATTTTCCACATAACTAATTCAATTTGGATATATGAACTTAATATTATCAAAACATCTAACGTGAGCTTAAATAATTATGCAATTTTTATAAAATATTAATAAAATATATAAAATAAATAATTAACTTTAAAATGTTTCTTAAGTTATTAAATAATAAACTTATGTTTACTACATAACGACATAAAGTAAATATGTTACAAATAAAACTCGAGGTAAGTGAAATATTAACTAAATTTCCATCCTTTTGGTTAAAATTCAACATCATTGATTATTCAATTCTATGATCATGTGTAAAATTAATCTTAATTATATTATTTTGTATTTCCACTTGTTTTATGTGGATTTACAGGTGATACTCATAATTTATTATTTTGATAAATTCTAACTTCAATGATATGATATTTATTTGGGACATTCCTTAAAAACATATTTAAATTATTCATTTTAAAAAAGTAAAATGAATTTTTATTAACTTATATGGCATGAGAAGAATTTAAATAAATCTTGAAGGTTTAATTATTATTTTTCCTTTATATATTTATTTGGTTATTTTCAATTAAAATGGATTGTTTATGATGTGCGTGGTGTTTATAATTCAAGAGTGGTTTTAAAAAAGTGTATTTTGTAAACCAAAAAGGATTTTTTATGACATGAAAAGATATTTTCAAAAAATTTATAATGAAATTGTGAATGAAAAAAAAATGTCATCATATGATAAAATAGAACTATCCATGAGAAATGGGTATTAATGGATAGCATCGGGGTACATATTACAACTTATATGATAGGGTGGGAAGATAGAATCAGATGAGATCGTTATAGCATATATGATGGGGTGTCCAAGATAGTGTTGATTTAGACTGTTATTGATTAAATTATGGGTGTAAATATATATAACACCAATGTTCTGGGTAAATTTCAATTTTTTTATAAGTTATAATAAGAGAGTTGTCAAAGGGTTTCTCCTATGGATTTAACTGGGCTCCAGTTATTTCTGACATGAGTTTAAAATTGGTTATGAATGTGATGATATAAGTTTCCAAAAATGGTTTTTATGAAATTGATATGAGTTTAAAGGATTTTATAGGAGATAAGAATGTGTTTTTTTAGGAAAATATGATTTATTTATTTATCTCAAAGAAAATAATGAGGGCGTTAAATACAACACTGAGTTTCATGTTTTCCCCTAGACTAAATGTTTTATTCATTTTATTTACCTTATAGAGAATTTTTATCTAATCCCTCATTTTAGAAAAAAAAATATCATAATTTTTAAGGGTGAGTAGAGTAAATTATAAGACTGTAGGACCTCAGAACACCCTCAGAGGGGTGGGGTGAATCAAGGTGTCAAATGTTTCTTTTAAAATGAAGGATCATAATCATAGATTGGTAGGAACTAGTTAAAACTATATGATGGAATAGTGTTGTATTAAAATATTCACATTCAATGAGGTAGCACAATAGTTTTACATTGTTCACCACTAAGGGATAGTCCAAGGAGCATACATCGAAAATTTTTTGGTTATACCGAAATCCACTCATCTTTACTCGTTGTGGAGTAAAAATTTTTAGGCACAGTCAATCTGTGGAATGAATATTTATTTTAAAAATTTCATGTATAGCACACTACATCCCTTGGAACACTTCTGTCAACTCTCCTAGCTCACTACCATAGGTAAAGTCTTACAAGGTTTCTCAACTCTATGTTATGTTCAACGAATTTTCATTGGTGTCTTTGTCTTATTCTAGTATGAGTATCTACTTTCATTTAATTCCTAAATTGATGCAGTTGACAGCACTAATCAAACAAACTAGATATCAAAATCCTTTTAGAATCTCAACACAACACTTAGGGGAAATACATGCTCATGCGTACAAGATTTGGTATTTTCACGCAAGATGAATTTCACACAAAAACAATTTTTTGTGCACCGCTTATCTTTTTTGAAACTACACCATATGGTTCACTTGGTCTTTTTAGAATAAAGGAACACTTTATACACAATATTTGATCTCTACTTATCTTCCCTTTGCAAGTCTTTCATGTGGAAGAGGAACCCGATCTTCATTGAAAATATCTTGATCTTTAGTGGCGTTAGCCAAATATTTATATGCCTCGATGAACCTATTCACATGTTTAAGATGTGTCACATAAGATTCTATTAGATCACACAAAGCCCTATTTGAAGTTGCATTGGTCACACCTGTATCTTTTGTGCAAACTCATCTTTCTTGTACATTTTCATCATTCACGTACTTTTTTCATTTTCTATATTTTAATGCAATAATCCAATAACAATCCTTACACACATGTTTCAAAAACCTCCTTCAATATTACGTGCAACTTACTTTTTACAAAACACTTTTCTCCATTTTTCAAATTTTAGAACCAAAAAAATAGGAAAAAATTGGAAATGATGTAACCATCAATATTGCTATATCCTTGAACTATAAGAACCATTTCCATGCAAACTCACTGATTTTCCATGTCTGTATTCACAAAAAACAAAAACCATACTCCATTTCAAGTAAATAACATGCTTGGTTATAATAGATTCCATGATTTTAATTATGACAATTTATCCTGAAAATAAATCATGAATTGGTTTTAAAAGTTTTCATATTGTGAAAAAATGTATTTTTACTTGAAGTGTCTACATTTTAATGTTTGAGTTGTTATGTAGGAGTATGACCTAATTCCCTAAAACGCTCATCCAAAAATATTCTCAAGAATTTAAGATTTTGATTTATTGTTTATATAAACAATAATATGTAATGTGTATTATTGGGTCTTTATATTCGAAAATAAGAGTGATTAAATAAAATACTAATGTTTTCCATAATAGACACACATAGTGATGATATCTCCAACTCTTTAGAGAGGATAAATAAATTTTCAAAAAAATATCTGCAAGGATGAAATAAAATACAATACATGTATTTTTTCAACAGAATCATCATCATCAGCTACATCTTCTACTTCGAGGTACTTAAATCTTCAATTCACAAAATTTCTAGAATTATCTGTATTTATTTTTTGATTCTTAGGAATTTTAATTTTGTTTCTAAACATATCAATAATATAGATCTATTAGATTCATCTTAATGAACCATAAAGGGTATAACTCTAGCTATATTATTCCTCAAGTTAGGTAGCAATAAAAAAGATGTTATTGACACCTCTTGAGATAAAGTCTTCCATCATAGATAACATCTAGTGTGTTTTAATATTTACAATGCACACATTAGCCCAGGTATCCCCTATGATTTAATAAACATATATTCTGATAAATGAAGAACAATTAGACTTTACAAAAAAATGAGGCGTATTTTTATTTTACCATTAATTAGAGTAGTAAGATCATGAAATTCTCTCAACAAGGAAACTGTTTTCAATTCAGATCACTTTTTCTTCCTACTCTCACCCTTGATTTTACAATAATCAATAATATGGGGAGCAAAAATGTATTTCATTTTCCTTAAATTTTTTAACTTTTTTTGTGTGTTTACTTCTTGTCTTATTCTAAAAATACCCTTTCAACTTAATTTTCATTTTCTTACATTTTCATTACCACATATACTTATTCTTATAATATTTTCATGAAAACCTTTTGGAAAATCATTAATTTATTCTTGTGTAGTGGTTTCTTCAATTTAAAATTTTCTTTGTACTTATTTTTTTTAATGATTGATTGCTTTTACTTATAAATATCCCCTTCCCTAGTAATATTGTAAAGAATTTACATGAAATATATCTATCATTTATTCATTTTATATACAGCTTCTTAATTTAGGAGAATTTAATCTTTTATTGTAAATTTTATTATTTAAATTTTTTCACTAGAGATGTATTAAATAAATATAATGTTTTTTTTTCTTTTATGGATTTATTTTTTAAAATTTCCCCACAATTATTCTATTAAGATTAATCATCATGGATTACATAAAACTACCAATGAATTGTTCTTTCTTTCCATAATGGAAGTATTTTTTCAAGGGCATGACATCTTCAAGTTCTTTCCGCTTTGGTTAAATATTATTTAATATACTTTTTTATTTTAATATAAGGAATAATTATTTTTGTCATCCTTCAATTTTTTATAGCTATTGTTGTGTCCATAGAATCATTGTAGATGCATTGTGCTTGGTAGAGTTATCCCAATTTTGGTGATTCACTCCTTTTACAAACACTATTACATGATTTTTAAACATAAATATCGAATAACTATAACCCCAATATCATGAGTGATAGTGACTTCAGAATACTATGTTAATAATACATCGAAATAAAACAAAAACAAAAAATTCTTATTTTTTCACCATAATGGGATCCAAAATCCATTTTAGATGCTAAAATAGGAAACAATAACACATGGAAAATGTCAAATAAATTGGTGATATAAAAAACCTTGTAAGGGAATAAACATGATAAGTAAACATAAAGTGTTAGTCAAATGTATAATAAGATACCATAAAACACAAGTCTCGTGAGTAATCACATGGAATCATAAGATTATAGAAACATAGGAAATATGGATGAAATAAAAAACATGAAAAAACATGATTAAAGGATAAATTCCAATACTATATCACATAGTGAAGGAAATCCCATAATAGATTAGGTTTACACTCTAATACCATTCATAACATCTCAAATGACAAAAGATTTACACAATTCATTAGAGAACTATTTGGGTGCACCCATCAAAAAAATTTACGATTATGTATTCCATAAAAAGGAAATCAATATTAAAGCATAAACATAATAATTACCCATGTAAATATAATGGGTTGCATAATCGTGCCCCACCTCATAATAAAAATACATTTCCAAAATAATGGATTTGATAAATGATCATGGGGTATGTATTGCCTAATAAAAGATATGATAATAAGCTAGGTATATATGTTAGAGACACGTATACAAATTTTATAATCATTTCCTAATATTAAATAGAGTGATAATATTTTTAGAGATAAAATGGTCATATCCCAAAGAAATGGTTGTTAAGAGATATCCCTTTCCCAGAGTCAAATTCATCATGCAAGCTCTTTACCTTCAATAATAATAAACATATATAAATTATTTACATTATGGAAAACATTTTTCAAGTTTATTATTAATTTTATTTTACTTATTATCGTGTTATATCCAATCACTATAACAATTAATTTTAATTCAGATGTTATGCTAATATTCAACACCTATGTCTATAATGGATTTAGTTTATTGACTATGGTAAACAAGATCATTATTTAATCTTATCCATGGTTGTAATTATGACATAATTTTTATATTTATACATCACTTATAATTTTAAACTCAAATATGAAATATGGTTATGGAAAATGAACAACATTATAAACATGAAGATGGTAATTCGTACATATGCATGGGTAACATTTCCATTTTAAAATGATCTTTTTATAAAGAAGGTATATATTATTTTACCTTTAAAATTGATATTTATATCATAAATATAATATTATTCCTTTATATAAATGTAATTAACCATAAATTTGATGTAGTGATGAAAAACTAATCTCATCACTTTGTGGAGGTTGTAATCCACACGTACAAGCGAACGACATTATCATTTTTGAATAAATGGAATGGTAAAAATATATATGATATATTACTATTAAATAATGATAAATATTTAATTAATAATATATATATATATATTTACATTATATTTATCACATTAAATATATTTTTAATGTAGTTATTAAAAATAAATTACTTAGGATTGTGAGGTGGTAGTCTACCGTACACACAGACTATGGTTCTGATTCCCATTCAAAGGAATATGAGGTACATATAGGTTATAGAATTGACATAATAAAATATAAAAATATGGGAGACACTAATTTTTCTTTATAATAATGTTTGAATTGTAATTTAATGTTGTGTAAGAATAAATAAATCATTTACATATGGTTAAAAATGATGTCTCTTCTTCAGAAAACCAATTTAATTTTTCATTATAAGTATTCCTTTCAGTTTTTTCTAATAAAAACCATGTATATATGATGTGTGAATGGAAACATGGAAGGAATTTTTGCAGTTGTTTTCTAAACCACAAGGATACAAAACAGTGAAGAGGATAGAAGAGGATGTGCCCTTTTATAAGTGTGAAAGAGTGAAGTTTTTTGTAAATACTGGAAATATTAAATAAAAGGAAGTCACAATCAAGACAAGTGCCTACAAAATTGATAAATTACAGATTTTATGAATGGTAAGGTTAATCCGCCCCACAAAAAAATAAACATGTTTTAAATATTTTATACTATTTATCTCTATGGTTAATCCATTTTACAATTATTGTTTTACCAGGATAACCATTTTTTACCTATTTAATTTATCCATTAAGATAAAAAATGGTCCATATTAGATAATTTAGACTAAATAATTATCTTTTTTAAATTAAATTATAAATAAAAATAATATCGAGGTTAAAACTTATTATTAAAATAAGTGAAAGTAATTCATAGAACCCTACTTATATTTATCGGAGGTAAATAATTATTGCTTTTATACTATTCATTTTGACAAAGAAATTATTGATTGGGCCTTAAAAATTACATAATCCTATGTTTTAGATAGGAAATTACTTTATTTCAAATTGTGGATCTATTAAGGGTCATAGATTAATATAATAATTTTATAATTAATAAATAATATCTCATGTTCATACATATTTTATACTACTAAAATAGTATTCATTTCTTTCAAAAATATAAAATTTTCAATATAAAACCTAATTTTTTTACTGAAAAAATTTCATAACATTCAACTTGACTTTATCCTTTAACATACCCATCCATATACCTAGTGAAAAAATTTTAAAACATCATATTAGAAAAAAATGTTGATAAACGGAGATAAATGAAGGAAAGAAACTTTTAGTCCATTAATTAATTTAAACCATGAAAGCAATTCAACAATGTGATAATTTTCACCAATATAACATATGTTATTTATCTTACCTCATGATAAAATTTTATTCATGTAAAACTCCATTAAAGCATAATTTATAAGGCTAAATTATTCAATAAGTTCAATTTCATTCTTAAATTTATTGTATCTATCATTGCAACATCTTTAGTAAAGCTCATGGTTACATTTGGAATACCCACTGTAGTATATACCCATAAACTCTTCAAAGAAAACCATCTGATTAACTCTTTATTATTACCCATTGAATTAGAGATATATCATGAGCTCACCTAACCACAGTTTTTCATTGAACCACTCATACTCGTGAACAAGGTTCGGGAACAAAAACATAACCATAACACATAAAATAAGCATAAATAAAAAATTACTCTTCCATATTGAAATCACATTTCATTTTTACAAAGTTGTGCAGTCGTAAATGAAAAAAAGCATTTTAAAGTAAATATATAAACATTTAAATTAATTATAAAGTCATTAAAGAGACATGAAATAAGGAAATTACATTTGAGCCATATATATATTAAAAAACATTCCTTTTATATTTTTTTGGATGGATCACAAATAACCTTGTTTAGAAAATGACAAAAAAAATATTTAAACCATTTTATAAAAAGTAAAAGATTGGATAATTGAAATTAAATAATAATTTGAGAATATTTAAAAATATAAAACAACTTTTGGAAATAGTAAAAAGTAAGATATATATTCCCCAGTGGAGGCTAAAAACTAATCCCAAATAACGATGACATTGTGAAATAACAACTTAAAACATTATAATTACTAGAATTTTATTACCCGTGAAATAAACAAAATTATATGGATATTAAAATACCATAATAATTAGTATTATACTAATAAAATAAAGTCATTGGTAATATATACACCATAAAGGAGAAATAAGCATTGTATAAGGCATGTGTCCCATATAAATAAAAGTGAGAGAAAAATACCTTACATTGATTTTAGATCGTCACATAAAATAAGTCACATTATTAATAATAATGATAGGTTATTTATTTAATTTATTTAGTAATTTTATAAAAAAATTATTATTACTTTTATATACTTATTATCATTTTATTACAGTTATATAGTTATTTAAGTTCATGTCAGATGATTTGTCGATACTTAGATGTCCAAAATAAATTTGATATGACATCTATAGTTAAAGTGATCATATTTAAATCTTCTCTAGAATGAAATTCATGAAATGTTTATAATAATTATAAATAAATATCTACAAAAAACTGAGTATCTAGTAGAAGTTTTTTTATCTAGTGGTGGTTTAAACTGCCCCCATATGTTTTTGCAACCTTATAAAAAAACAGCCGATAAAGTTGGTGTTGGAAATCAACATGTGACAGCATCTTCCATTTAGTGTAGGTTTCTATAAAGTGTCATAAAATTAATATTTCACGGAATTTATCTTACTTTATGTGGTGGTATTTGGTTAAAAAAATAACTTGGATCTAGCAGCGGTTTCTAACGGCAGCTAATGTCTTGACATTTTACCAAATAAAATAGTCACTGATATGGATAAAACCATTGATAAGTACATTTTTTTCATATTTAGTGGTAGTTTTAACTTACAAAATACAAAAATACCCTAATATAGAGGTGTTTTAAGTAGTCCCAAAAAAACCTATATATAGTGGCGGTTTAAACTGCTAATATCTCATGCATTTAAAAAACAAGATTTAGGTTTTGTAGCCCTAGAACATGTAGCCAAAACAACTCAACATTGACAATGAGAATTTTACGAACACGTCAAATATATGATCAATATACAAGGAAAACAACACATGTGAAGACTAAAAAATCAACGTTCGTTGATACTCACCAAAATATAAAGAATTAACAACTCAATAATGGAAAACAACATTTTAAATGAAATAATACGTTTCTCAATAGATTGAAAGAATCAAGAAAGACACAACAAATTAAAAGAAACAATAATACATAAAAACATAGAAATAATAAAAACATTTATATAATAAATAATACATTTCTCAATACATTAAATGAATCAATACATTTCTCATTGAAAGTACGTTGATACTTTAAAAAATTATAAAAGACATTTCCAAGGAGAAAATAAATTTCATATATTTTAAACTAGCTATAAAGAAGCAATTTTCTTCCATTAAAATAATTCTTCACATGTTAAAACAAAAACCCCTAAAATATAGACAAGATAACTAAATTTAATAATAAATAAATAATCCTCAATATGAAACCATCCATCATGAATATCATTTTCCTCCAATGGGTCATTAAGGATTAAAAATCAATAAGTAATACCTATCCAAAGAAAAATCACCCAAAATATACATAAATAATATTAACTTCCACAATAGGGTATTGAAACAGACATAGATTTATACAACAGGTAAATACATTATAAAATCCTAGAAATTTCAACACTGATCCCACCACTTTAAGAGATCACGAAAAAACAACATAGATGCCTATATGTTATTAGATAGACTAGAATCCGCATAGTCTGAGTTAATTGATTACATCCCCATAGCTTATCCAAGACCAACTAGATAGAGCACAAAAAATAGGGTCCACACACAAATAGAGAACAGAAATATCCAAAAGGTATATCAACCAACAAATCAAGACTGAGCTCTAACAAATAAGGTGAAAACCATAGGATACTAATTGAATAGATGGTATGATAGATAGAGGTTATCCTATATGCTATAGGATTGTGATATCATTGTAAGTATAAGTGATATTGAACCTTATTTTGGTGAGAGATAACACAAAATGATCCTTTGTTAGTAGCACAAGGTCATGATGTGATATTTGGAAAAGGTTATTGACTTTCTTATAATGGTTGTGGTTTGATAAAGATTACAGAATGGAAGAAACCCATGGGGTTTTGTGTCATGACGTGACCTATATGGACCCTATGTGGGACACTAGTATGTAGAGAGTGACACCACATGTTCACCCCCAATATTTTAAGGGCTAGTGACAAGAACAAAGTAAGAATATCACTAAAGTGGGATGATTTATCCTATTGTACATGAATACACACACACTCAATCAACTTCATGAAATAATGCAGAGGTATAGTAAAATAAAACATATCATTCTAAAAAATTCATGTACTGACCTCAAAGAAATACATCAGAATGAGATATATAAATATTCAAGAAAAAAAGGGTAAAATATATGCCAAACCAAGAAAAAGGAAATTCTGTTCCAATTTAGAAACCATTGAATGCGAAAAATACCTGGAGTTACCAATTGAATATTCCTATGTTATACCAACAAACATGGATAGTTCCTCCACTTACTTCTATGTTTCATAGATACTAGTTCCACTTAGGACACCGTCTACCAGTTGTCTATATAAGAAAAACAATCATGCATGCAAAGCCCATGCATGTGTGAGTATAAAAATACTTACTAATACACCATAAAAAACAAGTGAGAAATAGTAGAATATATCAGTCAAGTAAACTTATATGTAAACTTTACATAAGAAAAAAACATTATATATTATCATATATAAATTTCAATCTTCATAGACTATTAAAACCCATAAAATAGAAACAAGGTTGTAAAACAATTACCTAGGTAACCCGTGATCCTGATCCCATGTAAAATATAATAAAAACATAAAACAAATACCCACATTAGACATACTGATACATTAAAAACCCATCCCCACAAATCAATTCCCAATGACGAACTCTTCTCGTCTCTCACTCCATATCCATCTCTACTTCCTGCTACCGAAACCTATAATACAATTATATTTAAATTTAATCAATGTTGTATATTTTTATTTAAACATAAAATCAATAAAAGTTTGTAAAAAATGATTTTTATGTATTTGGATTCACCATATAACCAATATTCATTACTTAAAATCAGCAATTTCCTACCAAGGATCAAATGCTAATAGTCACAAACCCATCCTCCCACTCGATGAGAATGCTCTTTCCCAAGATATTTACTAACATGGTCATCCTAGGAGACTGAGTAGGACTCTATGGGATTTACATCCCACGGTTATTTAATTTTTACCTATAAATCAAATATTATTCATATTATAAGTAATATATATTAACATAGTGACATATGATAAAAAGTTATTATAATTAAAAATTAATTCATACCCCAACTTCATTGCCAATCTCATTAATAAAACTCCCATTAGATTTTTTTTATGAACATTCATCCACACTTCTATTCGGTATTCTTCATGGCCAAAACTCACTGAATGGATTAAAAAAATATAAATTAATAATTTACTATGTTAAATAGATTACATTTTGTATTAAATATTTAAACTAATGAAAATATTACCATAGTCTATCAGCTTCTAGAAAAACTCATTTACCCTGTAGTGTGAGTATAACGATTCCTCCTTGGAATTCCAATCATTTAAGCAATTAAAATTAAGTTCATAGCATATATTTTAAAATTTTCAAGTAGATAAAAATAGGGAAATAATAAAAAAAATCATAGTACTAACAATAAAAATATACATAACAATGGTAATGAATTAATGAAAAAATGACATATGTGGATGATAAATGAATGGAAAACTGCATATAAAATCATTTTCTCCATCAATCATTTTCATTTCCTACAACATCATTACTTTATCTACATAATTCACTGATAAAATACTAATATTTTCAATATCATGATGGAAAAATAAGTCTACTTCTTGTTGTTGATGGGATTCAATGTTAGTGTTCAAATATTCCACTTCATCACCCATATTATACAAGTCTCTATGTTTTATGTGAGAAACTACACTCCACCCTATATCCATGACATCATTCTCATATTATACCATTTTCTATTATGATGATAAGATATACAGGTCATGCAGTTCATGGTCACCAAATTCTATCAAGTTAGAGAAGTTCACATAAGAAAATTTCAATGAATATCTTTTAACAAACCTTATTATATCCACCCAATTACATTTGAATAAAACAACTAAAAATTTTCCATGGTAGTTTAATTTGATAATATGTGTTAATTTTCCATTTTGATCCACTTTATAAAACATAAATATGCCACTCTTCTTTGTTTTCAAAATATATTCTCAATCAAATGTATAGAATATATATACATTCACGTTGTAAGCGTTGAACTTTCAAGCTTGTTTTAGAGGGCCTTAAGAAAGAAACTTTAAATATTATGATAACTCTACATGGGTATCAGTATTCCTAAACTAAAAACTCGATATTATATATTATATTTTCAAAATATATGTATCAATCTAATAATCATATTGATTGAAATATTTATGAACATAAACATCATGAAATTATTCCAATAAGCTATTTATTAATAGCTTTTGTTATATCATTCTAATATCATGTTCATTATCTCATTCATCTCTTTGTTTATATCCTTATATATTCAATAAATGGATCTACAATTTCACTATTTAGAAGCTCATATCTATGTTCCCATAATAATTATAATACTATTAGTGTAACATTTGAGCTCTTCCCAACTGATTGGCCAATAGGATGAAAGATTTTTTATTTCCCATGTATTTCATATTGATTTGATATATCTCCAGCAAGTCAAAATCGGTTAAATCTTGTCTCAATATCATCTAGGTATGTAGAACAAAAGTTAATCCAATCATATGCCAAATAGGATTCAGAAATAGAGTATTTAGGTTGAGCTTTATTTTTCAGGTAAGATTTTTAATGTGCAAGATATCGGTGAAATAAAATAAATAAGCATAATTATATGTTTAATAAAGTTCCAATAATTGTTTACAGAAATAAAAAACATATAAATAAAGTACCTCTCAATTGGATACAACGATTAATAATATATGGGTCCTCCTAATTTAATTTACTCGATCAAATTCACATATAAATGAATCATGACTGTTAAAAACAATGGGAGAAAGATAATCTTCATTGCATAAAGTTTCAATTCAAATCTCTTATGAAGGTAGTCAAGAAGAAATGTATGTAGATTTTTATCACATAGTTGTCTAAATAATATGACGAATTGGAGTACCATATCATTATCCTTTTTGGCTAATAATGTATGCAATGCCAATGGAAGTAACTGTTGTAACAAAATATATGATTCATGGGTTTTTAAGCCATGTAACCTACAATTCATTAAGTCAACACAGGTTGAGATTTTACTTGAATACCCATTAAATACCTTCACATGTTTTAAATTTTGATGGAATGTATCTTTATCCCAATTTTTCAATGAAAATTTTCCAGATCATACATTCCATTATCATCTATAAAGAGATCATAATTTGTGTTCGTTACTTGTATTTCTTTCTGAGAATTAGGATGATGCTTTGAATTTACATTCTCATTAAAAAATGTGAAGATTGAATTTTATCAAATATTCTTCTCAATATGCATAAAATCATGATTATTCCACAACAAAATAAATTTCAAATACGGATGTTTGAAAAATATAATTTTTTCTTCCATTGTTGTGTTCTGATATTACTTGGTGATGTACTTAGAACTTGTTTCCCACTATCATTCAAATGATACACCTTCCCCAATTCTTTTTCAATATTTCCAAGTTGTTTTGCTATTTCAAAACTAGTTAACAACTTTAGAGGTGGTCTACGATCAATGAAACCATTGAATTTTTACATGTTCTTCCAAAATCTTTAAGATTCATAGAGAAATATTCGATGACATAAGAAGCACCATTTTATATTGTGATGTATTCATTTGGGATCAAAATAATATTTACAAATAGGACAAGAAAACCCCATGTATGTGTTCCAACAAGATAAATTCCCAAGTCCAGGGATATCGATAATGGTCCAAATTTGAGTAGATTTTATTTTGAACATTATTCTATAAAATGCATCATATGTCTCAACATTGTTTCTCCCTAACTTTAATAATTATTCAATTAAAGGTTGTAAGTATACATCAATATGATTTCCATGCATTTGTTTTTTAGTAATAATCATAAAAATGATTAATGAACTTTTTTTATACACATCAAAAGATGCATATTGTAAGAGATCAAAACAATCGGCCAAATGCTGTAACTGGTACTCAATGTCCCAAAAGGGTTGAATCCATCAGAAACTGACCCCAATCATAAATTTCTTAGATCAGATGTGAAATCTAGATGTAATGAATCAAATGTATTCCACTAATGTGATTATTTTGAATGTCTCATTAACTCATCATTGTTATTATCTATTAAATCCTTCTTCATGTGTTTGGTAGTTTTCCATGACATGAATACTCATTGAAATAGAGGATTTAAATTAAAGTAACACTAAAAAATTGCAGGTGCGTCCATTTTCTACTTCTTTTTCATAGTAGTATGTTGATTCATATTTCCAACATCACCCATATACTACCATCTAGAGGAAGAACATTTCATGCCATCCTGACTGCTTGAATACTCTCCCCAATAAAGCATATAATCATTAGGACACACATGAAATTTTACATAATTAAGTCTAAGATTGTTAACCACATTTTTCATATCACAAAAAGACTCATGGGTTATTTCTTTATGAAATGCATCATGCAAAAATTTCAATATCATGAACATCGCGTTATTTTTGATTCAATGTAGGAATTTGATATGGTACAAATTCATCAAAAAAGAATTTTTTGAATATTTTAAAGATCCACTATAAAACACATTATTTTAATCATAAAATAAACCATGATGTGCATTTTTTTCTAAGTGATGTTTTCTCTTACATTACTCTCCACATAATCAAGAAGACGATTCACTGATATGTTACAATCTTGATCTTATTGTCCTATAGTCTCAAAAAAATCACTTCTCATGTTACTATTTATAGAACCCTCAACTGGTTTTTCTGATATGAGTTGAAGTTGATGTGGGTTTCTTGCAATGCCTAATGAATCGTTTATAAGGCTTTTCATTTCATTACCCACTATTGATGAATTTAGGAGTTCATTCTTTGGATTAACATCAATTATCATCCTTTCTATAGAGTTTTATTATCCATGCCAAACCCAGCAATAATATTGAGTCGGGGGTTTCTTCAATATCAAGTGTTCATAAACTTTATATATCTTCAATATTCTTCTACATTTATATTTTGTACATGGATATCTTATTCTCCCATAAATGTATCGATGGGAAATTTCCAAATCTAAAAACTCCGAAAAACCCTTAGCATACATAGTTGTGTTCTTTAGTAATGTGATCCATATTTTATCCATATATATCAATATTTGACTATATATTATTAAAATGAAATTAAAATGCATAAATATCACTAAATAAGAAAATAGATTCATATATACTAGTTGAAAAATATATGAATATGTTATATAAGTTTTTTCTCTATAAATACAGAAGAAGGGATCAAGAATCAATTTTCATGACTCCGTGAGTTCAATAAGATAATTTATAAATCATTATATTTAAAAAGGGGTCAATCATTGAACATAAATCCCTTCACGTTAAATAATTTTGAATCCTATATATTTTATTGACACTTTAAACAACTGAATCCCATTTTATAATTCCTATTAAATTCATTCATGTATATGTCAGGAAATTAATGTATACCGAATATGGTTCATGAATATGGGCCTCATTCTCATGATAGAGGAGATGAAAATTTAAAATAAAACATTCCTAAGAACAATATATTCCATAAAAACACAATCATAGAATAAAAATGAAATAATAACAATCCCACACCCATGCTAATCAATAATTACCACCTAAAATGTTTCATGAGTCACTTATATAGGACTTATCCTTGGATTTGATAAATTCCTCATACTGCCCTCTTCTAAATACCCAGTTTATAAAATGAACTAAATGCTACGATGTCACATTGTAATTCATTTTCCTAGAAACATCATATGATATGAGGTTCGACATACCTCAAGCATTTCAACACATATCCATGTGGATTCAAGCATTTTTAAAGGTACTAATCCATATTCTATGGTGGAAAATACACCAAATTAGAGTAAAATATAATGGAAAAATCACCAAGACATCTACCACATATCAATGTAAAAAATAAAATAAATAAAATAATATGATAAATTCCATGAATAATTCATATTTTCATATGAACAATAATCTCCCAAGGGATGATGATAAATATAAAATAATCAAAAAAATAAAATACAAGAAGTCAAAAACTACATCCATCCTCAATCCATAACACACCCTGTCGAAAAATATGCATCATGCTTTACAAGACCTATCCACTATATGATATTTCCCTACCTAAAGTCAAAATATAATGTATACATGCAGATATGGGTGCCCATGAATGGTGTGAGAAATACATATCCATGCATTCTTACCATGTTCCCTTGTATTATCTATTATATTCATATATATAATGAATAAAATAATAATTCCACACAAGATCATTGTATATATGGTGAAAACCTAGAAAAAAACCATGAATTTCATTACATGGTAGGAAAATTATCATTGAATAAAATTTTACATGTATGAATAGATGGAAGACCAATCTCATTTACATTTTTCTCAGAATGACAAAAAATAAATTAGTGAAGATATAAATGTCGATAAAGACAATATTTATGGGTTTAAAACCAATAAAAGAACCAAATATTTTCATCAAACCTTATTACAATGATTACATATTAATTTGTGGCATATAATAAAATACACCACAAATATGTGAGGGTTAGTTTCATTTTAATGACAAAAAATGTAGTTTTATTTTTTAAAAATATATAAAACTTGTAAGTAATGTTTTAAACCGAGAAAAAGAACATGGATTGATATGAAATTGTTGAATAATTATTATTGGATAAATATTAATGTGTATAAAAGAATGAAACAACAATCTATGTGTTGTTTTTTAGGAATAATAAAAAATGTGTTTTTAATGAAATAAAAGTATTTAAAAGATTGTTTAAGAGGGTAAAATTATATAAAATAACATTGGATTATTTTGAAAGGTCAAGAAAATTACTAGTGATTAATGTTTGAAATATAATAAGAAACTTCACATCATTCTATTTTTTGTTTCTCTTTTAATGAATGAAATTAAAAAAAATTACTATTTTATAACTCTAAAATATGATTAAATTAGTCAAAACTAATAAAATGAACCTCAATTGTTGTGAAATTATAGGGAAAATCATTTAATATTTATTAAATTCTTGAATATGTAGTATATCAATATGACATTTAGTGTGCTAAAAAAGATCAAAAGTTCATTTTTCAAAATATAAGATTTAAAAATATGATTGAAGGGGTCAAAAAATAGATAATGGCATTGGATTACCATGATGTGTTTTGAATGTGACTAGTGGTTAATTATTTAAATATATAAATTGATTCTAATTCCACTACAATATCTATAAAGGTAGGGTTTATTGTTCTCATCACACAATGTACTATGGTACAACCCTCTCATTATAGATCCTTAACTAAATTACACTAAATATAGTTCCACATATCACATTGCCTAGATCTTAGGGAGGGACATGATAAACTACATGATGTGATAGGGAATAATCATACTTTCTTAAAATATAACCCTCTACTTGAGGAAAAATGGAATAGTCATAACTCCATAAATAATGTCACATCCCATGTCACTTATTAGAGGTCACACCACACATACTAACCTATCACCATAAACTTTAGTGAGGTAACATAAAGAACATAAATCATAGGCAAGAACCATGTGAGTTATATAGTTCACCAGCTGATACTAGGGAACTATGCAGTCGAGAGGTATCCCCATGTCATAACAAGTTTGGCATCACCTTTTGAGGAATGCATTTGGATATTCAGAACTACCAAGGTGTATGATCATTGATCCAAGCTCACACACTTATATAACTAGTGATTCTACAACATAAATTATTATCCAAAATAAGATACAAATTTACATTCAAGAAAAATAGAATAAACATCACACTCCTTGTTTTTCTACCGATGGACCATCCCAATCCATGACACTCTAAAAACTATGGAATTAAAATTCCAATTCACAATCAAAACCCACAACCCACTCATTGGCCGCATATGAAATATTCTAATTTATATTCATTAATCAATTACTTTTAGAAAACCCAATCCCTCATACATTGTTCTATCATGAAGTAACCATCCCAATTAAAATACATAGTATTCCCCAAACCTCCCTCAATATAGTGTCACAAACCATGGTATTAATGTATGATCATCGAACTAGTCGTAACTTGGTCTCAGACTCTCTAACATAAATTACATTACCCTGAAAAATATCTTGTGAAGCCCATTTATGACATAACACAGAGAAAAAAACCAATTGTCGCCCCCCAACTATGTCAACACTATCTCATGTTGGGAAAATAGTTTTTGGGTGATCCCAAATCATCGAGGTGATGAAGTGAACCCCTCTCATGTATAGGAGACCCAACACCATCATATCTCCTTAACAAAATAGTAATATTACCATTTAAATTCTACCAAAGACAATACAATATTCTTTTAGTGGTAATTCAAACAAAAATAAGAATATTTTCTTGAATTATAAGGACCACATGTAACCCCCATGTTTCCACGATACGTTTCCCTTTGAGTAATGCAATAGCTTGCGTTGTATGCAACATGAAGTTTTAACACACAACAACCAATCAAAATAGCCATTATGAATATTAATACCCACTTTTTGAAATTTTATAAATTATATTTTTCAAAATTGACTTCATTTTTGGATTTAGAATATCAATATTATCATAGCGTGAATTTTTTGTATTTTTCTAAAATCATTCAATTTTTTATGAATAGTGAAAAACACTACGTTATTATTTAAAACCTACTTTTTATTTGAATAATTATTTATTTTATTTAAATTTATTTTATGTAAAAATAAATACATAATACATATATATGTTCAATTTAATTCATTAGGGTAATTTTATAATAATATTATATATGTAAAATTTTATTGAACTGTTTACCATCTTTAACCCACCTTATATGAGCATTTGAAAATTTCTATAAAACAAAACTTTACCACTTCTGTGAGTTGAATTTAAAAAATCAGAGAGACATGGTTGAAACCAATAAGTAAAATTTCATTCAATAAGTTGAAAATAATTTTTGGTGAATAATAACTTTTGACTTTTATTTAACACGGTTAAAAGTAAATAGGGTAATTATTGTTAAAAATGATATTATTGGTTCTCTAACACATGTCCTAATTCTATTGTATAACTTTATTTCGACCAAAATCAACCTTAGGAATAAAATATGAACCTTTTGGTCCACTTGGATTAGATTAAGACATTTATTATTATTTTATTTAAAAAATGAGTTAAAAGTAGTTAATTAAATGTTTAATTACTAAACCATTTTTAATATAGGGTTATACAAAAGATAAATTCGACTATAAATATTCATTAGAAATAAAAAAAATATTTCCTAACTAATGGTATTTTTTATAATTTTTAGACATTAAATAATTAAATATATTTATGACAAAATGGTGATGTGGTAATTACTTTATTAATGAAAGATTAAAATAATTGATATTATAATTATCCAAATAAATGTAAATTGAGACTTTGGATAAATTACATTAATTTTCTAGGTTAATATGAAATTTTAGGGTTGATTAAATTAATTTTTTCAAAGTGATAAAGTTGTTATGAATTTTGAAAAACAAATTACCAAATAGTGTCAAAAATGACATTATAAGTTTTTAAAAGAAATACTATATTATTAATTGATATAAAATTACTAAAAATATAAGTCTTAGAAAATGGACTTAGATAAGGTTATATATATCAATAATTTACCACATTGTATTCTCTTGAATTTTTATATTAAGATTACTAACCCTTATGTATAATAATACTAGAATACATGGTAAAAGTTAAACTATTTAAATAAGAGTTAAATCTAAAAGATAAGGTTAATATAGTGAACTAAAACTGTCTAAAACCTATTTTAGGAGAATTTTAATACCCATACCCACCTTATTATATAAATAAATCAATTTGGATCCATTATAAACCAAATATTACTATATAATATAATAATATTTCAAGCATTTCCTAAAGTGGCCCTCACCACTCTTATAAAAGGGTACTTCTGGTTCTCTCAAAATCACACCTCCAAATCCATTTGGATTGGACATCCCCTACCCAAATATCTTCCCAAATACCCTCCATTCTACTTAAATCCTTAATTTTATTAGAAATCCAACCTAAGGATCCATTTTGTCAACTCAAAAGTAAACACTCGAAGAAGATATAATAATTTCACCACCTCTTTCAGAGTTCTTTTCTTCTCCCACTTTCTATTTCTTTGTTGTTTCCATACCAAAATAATAAATCTTGTACCTTATACGTAATTTGATGTGTTGGATCTGAATCTACGGATTACACACAAGAGGGGGGGTGAATTGTGTCTTTTCAAATCATTACAATCTCTTCAATTTAGACAAATTCTGTCCACTATGCTTTTGCTCAGTTAAATATGCAGCGGAAAAAGTAAAAGCATGAACACAGGGATGTATAGTGGTTCGGGGAACAGAAGGCCCCTAGTCCACTCCACCAACGCTCAAATCCACGAGCTTGGCGATTTTCACTATCTGGTCCTCGTTTCCACAGACCTGTCCACAACTGAGTACAGGCAGTTGACACCTTTACAAGATTCAGGCAAACACAGCCTTCCTGGTTCAAACACGAACCCACACAGCTTAGAACGAGAAGCTGATCACTCAAAAATAAAAAGAGTTTCGATAAAGAAAACACTTCTTCAGTTGTTCTTCACAATTGCAACAGAATGCAATTGACAGTAGATAGATCGTTGTCTTCAGAAAATAAAGATCTGTAATCAAAACAGTTCTGAGTCGATCCAGTTGCAATAGATATTACCAGAAACTTCACAACTTCAGCAGCAATAGATTCACAACAGATAGTCGATGTAGAACACGTGAATCTGCTATCAAGATCTTCCTTCGGTAATAATGGTTTTACACTTCTTCTCAATCACCAGAAAAGAACGCCTTTACACAGTCTCTGTTTCTTGCTCGTTAAAAGATCAATCTATATATTTCACACACTTTCCTGTGTATATATGTATATCCGAAGTTTCCAAGATAGAACATATATATTCAAATCTGAGAAAATCTTCCGCATAAATAGATCCATGAAAATCTCCTTTAGATTCACGATATTAAATGAAATAATCAGAGCCGTTGTAACTCCCCTGAGGAATCGGCATAAAAAGCTCTGTTTAAATCAATCAGTAATCCGTTGAAAATCGTCTTTGATTCAGTCAAAGTCGTACTTAAGAATCGGCTCGAAATCCGCCTAATAATCCGCTTGTTTGACCAATGCAAAAGGAAATATCGTCTGTCAAAAATATCCCGACGCCAAACGTAGGGTTGATGACGTGGCTTCAAACGTAGGGTTCACAAACGTAAGGTTGAACATACATACTTTCTCTTCAGCATTCAAACGTAGGGTTGATCATCCATACTTTTTCTCGCTTCAACTCTTCAAAGAACGTACGGTTGATTATAAAAGTAAGGTTGATGATCCATACTCTTAAGAAACAAACTCAACACTGAAAACTAACGTACGGTTTCTTTTCCATACTTTTCAGCAACAAAAACGTAAGGTTCCTTCCAAACGTAATGTTCTTCTTCAATACTTTTCAACAACGTAAGGTTCATTAACCATACGTTTCAAAATAACGTAAGGTTCCTTAACCATACGTTTCTTTTAACATAAAAAGTAAACTTTTCATCCATACGTTACGTTCATCAGCGTAGGGTATGAACAGTGATTCCAGTACGCGCTAAAATTGATCTTGCGCTACAGTGATTCCAGAACACGCTAAAATTGATCTTGCGCTACAGTGATTCCAGAACGCACTAAAATTGATCATGGAATAAATGAAGTATGAAATCTCGTTGTATGAAATAAATAAATAAAATAAATTCCTGCAAAATACTCAACGAAATAATTAGTAAATAATTAAGGGTATTTGTGAGCATCAAAATCATCAAAAAGAGACAGAGTATTATTTAAAATAATCTCCCCCTTTAAAAAACATTATTTTGAATTGTTTGAAAACAATACATTGCTCAACAATCTCCCCCTTTTTGATGATCACAAAACCCATAAAATAATAGAACTAATTTAATTGCAATCTTTATTGAAAAATTAGTTTTATAAAATTTTAGAATTCTGAAAGGATTAAAACAATATTTAATTATAATAAAATTTCTCCCCCATAAAAATAAATTTTCATCTAAAAAATAAATAAAAGATAAATGTCTTCTCCCATATATCCAAATTTCTTCATAGGAAACAAATGAATTTAAATGTTGTGTTTATCCAAATTCTCCCCCTTTTTGTGATATCAAAAAGAATGAAAAATTACGGATTTGAACACATTCAATATTGCACAGAACTATAAGTAAATGCTATAATTAACTGTGTATGAATAAGTGAATTTGTTATACTGGCTAACTTAATCATAAATCAATAAATAACAACAAAACAAAAACAAAAGAAGAGAATTTTCCTTCACAAGCTGTTATATATATAAAGGATTGTGATATACAGAGGAATCAAGGTTCATGGATAAGACAGGGAAAAAGGTGTCTATCTCCTTTGAATCGCGGTCTTGATCTCTGTAAACTGTTCTCTGAGCCTCTTCATCATCCCATCTCCTAACTTGATGATAAGATCTCTGTTCTCTTGAGTCATATGAATATCTTCAATCAAATTGACTCTGAAAAACTCATGCATTCTTTCTTCTTTTTCAACAAAAAGAGACAGCTTCTCTGATAACTGATTCAAAAGAATCCTAATCGGTTGCTCTCCAGATGTCAACTGATCCACTAAAAATTTCTGATTATCCAGCAATACTGACAAAGGGGCACTATTACACTGAAGATCGTGTAATCTGTCACTCATATTGCTTAGTGCTCCTGTAATTGCTTGAAATCTCCAAATCAAATCAGGTGAAGAGCCTGATCCACTCACAGCACTGTTTGCAACAGACTCAAATTTATTCTCCATGTAAATCTTCATCTCAGACAAATCATCTTTCTTTACCATCTCTGATTTTAACTGATCAATAGCATGCAACATATCAGTCTTAAACAAATCTACTTCCTGTCTTGAAACAGTACATTCTTTCAGCTTCTGAAACTTCAACTGCTCTAAGTTCAGAGAATTTATGAGACTAACATTCTCAGATTCTAATTGAGAGATACGCTTGTACAACTCAACAACTTCTTCTTTTCTCGAATCAGGGGCACCCTATGCTCTATTCTCATGTCCAGAAAAAGGTTGATGGGGCAGGACAAGTGGTAAAGAATCTGCATCTGACTGTTCTTTGTCCTTGTCCTGACAAGGTTGATTCACTGAACTAGCTTTTGAAGCCTGAAACTCTTCCACTGAAAAATCTTCCTGAAGTACCTCTGTATGAGCTTCAGAAGTATGTTCATCACGAACAGTAGTCTCTCTGACTTCTACTGAATGGTCAAGAACAATATTTTCATGTAAATCTTGAGGTCGGGCCACTTCTTCACCAGGCACTGCCTCCATAGGTTGTTCTTGTTGTATTACATTTTCAACAGCCACAGCAGCAGATTGAGGTTCTTTTTGGATTTCCGGTTGAGCTGCTGGTTCCTCTATCGGTGCAGTCTGCTCCACAACAGCTTCTCTCACAAATGAATAAGAAATTACCGGTTCAGAAGATTTCAAGGAATGAGAGATAATTTCTTCATCAATTGATCTCTTCCTTCTAGATTGAAGTCCTTCTTGACTTCTCTCTTCCTCAACTTCCTCCATCTCAAAGCGAATTCTCCTTGCCACTGTACTAACCCTTGATTCTGCTTGTCCCTCCTTGGACTTAGCTGGTTGAGCCTGAGCACTCTCCGAGTCTTCCTCAGCTCCAACAGGTAAGAGTTTTCCTTTAATTGTGCTCCAGAAGTATCCTACTTTCCTCAAAGTTCCAGCATTAAAAACATTACTGTGGTGACATTTCACCCCAGCATCTACCAATCTGATCATTCCTCTTTTATTCAAAAACAAAGAAATTAACCTTCCATAAGGGAAAAAGGTCATTCTTGCTTCACTCTGACAGCAGTATCTTAGATATCTTATCATAAACCGAGGAAAATTAAACTTAATATCACACATCAGAAGATACATTATGTACATGTCAGGGTATAGGATTTTCTCCATCTCAGCCATCCTTGGTGCTAAACCAGTCTGAACAAATTTTACCAAGATTTTCTGATCGGGCTCCAAATCTTTAATAAACATTTTCTTTATCACACTGGTTCCAAACAGAAAAGACATAATGTCTTCAGACTTATGTACAGAATCTCCAATATTCCGTAAATCGAAATGAAAAACTCCTTCATGAGGGCAGTTAAGAATTTGACTTATCTCTACAGATGATATGGAAAAGTCCTTATCCTCTATTTGAGCCAATAAACTATCCTTCGTATCTCCAAGGCTAAACTCAACAGTTCTAAAGAAATGTCTCATTTCTGCCTCATATAGAAACTCAGAATTTTCACTATTAAAAGCTTGCTCAAGGCTTTGAAACGACAACGCTTGCTTCAACAGTAAATTAGTTTCAAACAGCCATTCTAAATCTATGACTTTACCTTGCAGTATTTTCCGACCAACTACTTTAGGTTTCTTTGCAGCACTGCTCTCAGCTTCATCTGGACGCTTAGTCTTTGCCATTTCAACAACGATTTCTGAAGGTTCGTAAGTTTAGGGTTTGAAGATTCAGAAAGGGTTTTGGAGCAGATGTGCGGTTTTAGGTTTTCGAAAGGGTTTCCGAAAAAGGTGAAACAGTTTAGAAGGTGAAACGGTTCTGACAGCCTTGATTCCCGTGTAATCACTAATCATTACTTTTATTTAAAACAAAATAAAATTACTTATAGCGGGAAACAAAAAAAATTAAACAGAATTCGAAAACAGAATAAGATTAAAAAAACTATTTAAAATTAAATAAACCTAACTCCCCCTTAATAAATTCAAACCTTGCCGTGGGAAGTGGTTTAGTAAAAATATCTGCTAATTGATTTTCTGTATTTATAAATTCTAAAAATATATCCTTTTTAAACACATGATCTCTTAAAAAATGATGTCTTATATCAATGTGCTTAGTTCTAGAATGACTAATAGGATTTTTTGAAATATTAATTGCACTAGTATTATCACATAAAATAGGCGTATTATTGAAATTTAATCCAAAGTCCATAAGAGTGTTTTTCATCCACAACACCTGTGCACAGCAACTACCTGCAGACACATATTCTGCATCGGCTGTTGACAGGGCAACTGAGTGTTGTTTCTTACTAGACCATGATACTAAAGACTTTCCTAAAAAGTGACATGTTCCTGAAGTATTCTTCCTATCTAATCTACAGCTTCCAAAGTCAGCATCTGAATATGAAATTAAATTAAAATCAGAGGTTTTTGGATAAAGCAGAGATTGATAAATAGTACCTTTTAAATATCTAAAAATTCGTTTAACAGCAGTTAAGTGGGATTCTTTGGGATTTGATTGAAATCGAGCACAAAGACATACTGAATACATTATATCTGGTCTACTAGCAGTAAGATATAAAAAACTACCAATCATACCTCTATATAACTTGTTGTCCACTGATTTTCCAGTTTCATCCAAATCAAGTTTTATATTAGTACACATAGGAGTTGTAAATGTCTTGCTGTTTTCAAGTCCAAATTTCTTAAGTAAATCAGTAATGTATTTGCATTGATTTAAAACATTTCCAAAATCTTTTTGAAATATTTGAAGACCCAAAAAGAAATTTAATTCTCCCATCATACTCATTTCAAATTCTTTTTGTATTAATTCTGAAAATACATGAAAAAGAATTTTATTGGTTGATCCAAACATTACATCATCAACATAAATTTGAACCAACAAAACATTATTTTTCACAATTTTCTTAAAGAGTGTTGGATCTGCTAGTCCAACAGTAAAATCATTTTTCAAAAGAAAAGAACTTAGTATTTCATACCAAGCTCTAGGTGCTTGTTTAAGGCCATAAAGAGCTTTAGTAAGTTTGAAAACAGAATCTGGTTTTTGAGAATTTTCAAAACCAGGAGGTTGCTCAACATAAACTTCCTCCATTAAATAACCATTTAAAAAGGCAGATTTAACATCCATCTGAAATAATTTAAAATTCATATAAGATGCATAGGCTAAAAGGATTCTAATGGCTTCTAACCTGGCTACAGGTGCAAAGGTCTCATCATAATCTATTCCTTCTTCTTGATTATATCCTTTAGCTACTAATCTTGCTTTATTTCTAGTTATTACCCCTTGATCATCCTGTTTATTCCTAAAGACCCATTTAGTTCCTATTACTGGATAATCATGTGGTCTTTCAAGTAATTCCCAAACCTTATTTCTCTTGAACTGGTTCAATTCATCCTGCATTGCTATTACCCAGCTCTCATCATCTAAGGCTTCTTCTATGGTCTTAGGTTCTTGTTGGGATAGGAAAGCAGAGAATTCAACTATGTTTCCAAAGTTTCTTCTAGTTTGAATACCAGTCTCTAAGTCACCTATCACAGATTCTAAAGGGTGATTCTTTAAGGTTCTAGACGGTCTAGGCATTATATTCTAAGGTTCTTCAGTATCATGTTCTTCTGAACTGGACTGAATTTCTTTTATATCATTTTCAAAATCATTCTTTAAATTCTCAAGTCTCATGTTTTCATTAGAATCAGATTCATCTATTTGTTCTATCCTTTTCTCAAAAGGATCAGATTCATCAAATTTCACATGAACTGATTCTTCAACAATCCTTGACTTTTTATTATAGACTCTATAAGCTTTGGAGGTTGCAGAATATCCTAAGAAAATACCTTTATCAGATTTTGGATCAAATTTACCAAGATTATCTTTGGTATTCAAGATGTAAACCTTGCATCCAAAAAACTTTAAAGTAATTTACTTTAGGTTTTCTGTTATTCCATAGTTCATAGGGTGTCTTTTTCAAAATAGGTCTTATTAAAATTCTATTCATTATATAACAAGCTGTATTAACAGCTTCTGCCCAGAAATATATAGGTAGGCTATATTCATTTAACATAGTTCTAGCCATTTCTTGAATAGTTCTATTTCTTCTTTCTACAATCCCATTCTGTTGAGGTGTTCTTGGAGCAGAGAAGGTGTGTTTAATACCCATGTTTGAGCAAAAGGAATTAAATTCCTGGTTCTCAAATTCTCCACCATGATCACTTCTCAATGAGATTATATTAAAACCTTTTTCATTTTGAATAGTTTTACAAAAACCTTCAAATAAACTAAAAGCTTCACTTTTAAATTTCAAAAAGAAAATCCAAGTAAATATAGAATAATAATCAACTAATAAATAAACATATAATTTACCAGCTAAACATACTACTCTTGAAGGTCCAAACAAATCCATATGGATAAGTTCTAGAGGTTTAGTTGTAGCAACTTTATTAACAAATTTTAATGATGATTTGTGTTGCTTGCCAAGCTGACATGCATCACAGAATCTGTCATTTTCAAATTTGAGACTAGGAAAATCAGAAACTAGATGTTTCTTAGATAATTTATGTAAAGCATATATATTTCAATGACCAAGTCTTATATGCCAGATCCAGGATTCACTTATATTAGCAGTTAAGCAGTTTACTTGTTGTTTACACAAGGAATACAAATCCAAAGTATAAACATTATCAGTTCTGGGTGCTCTAAACTTAAACAGTTTATCTTTAGAAACAGTACAACTATTGTTAGTAAAATCAACAGTGTATCCATCATCACAGAGTTGAGAGATACTTATCAGATTGTGTTTTAACCCTTGTACATAAAGTACTTTGTTGATTGAGACTGTCTCTGGATCTCCAACTGTTCCAATACCAATAATCTTTCCTTTGGCATTGTCACCAAAGGTGACAAGTCCTCCTTCCTTTCGAGTAAGAGAAGAGAAATTAGCTGAAGTTCCACTCATGTGTCTTGAGCAGCCACTGTCCATATACCATATTTCTTTCTTTCTTTGGTGACCTGCTACCTGCAAAGATATTCAAACAAATTGCTTTGGTACCCATATTTTGTTGGGTCCAAGAGTGTTAGCAAGCAGTGATCTGGGTATCCATATTTGCTTTGTTTTCTTAAAATTGATTGAATCATATAGATCGTTGGAAATATAAGCTTTCTTAATTCCACATATTTGAGGTTGTCTTAGAAAACAGTTTTTAGCTATATGACCTTTTGTTCCACAGAAGTTACAAATAACCTGTTTATTGCTAGGAACAAAATAATTTTTGTATAACTTAGGTTTTTCTCCTTTACTTCCAATTCCAAACCTTTCCCTTTTAATTACAGTTTTTCCAAGTATCTCATTTAAGGTGTTTTCTCCTTTTGTAAAAACTAATGCAGCCTTTTTATAAGATTCAACTTCATCCTGTAGAGTTTTTATTTTTGATTCAAAATTAATTTTATTTGAGTCAGCAGAGTTGTATCTGTCAATTAATTCCTTATGTTGTTTTAGCAAAGTATTTCTCTCATCTGAAATAGCTTTGTGCAAGTTCTTTATAGATTTATATTTTTTAAATAATGAGTCATACCTTTCTTCAAGCATATTGCAGTAAGCTGCATGTTTTTTATTTGAGAAGCTTGTTTCAGAGTTTGATTCATTATTTGAGTCAGAGGAGTAGTATGAGTGTACCTCATCAGTTTCAGCCATGAAACACATATTTGCTTTTAGATTGGCTTCCTCCTTCTCTGAGCTTGATTCAGAAGAATTACTTGAGTCTTCGGAAACACTCCAAGTAGCTTTCATAGCTTTCTTGTCTTTCTGCTCATAATCATCTCTTTTGAATAATTTCTTCTTCTTTGCATCTTTCAATTTTGGGCAATCCGGTCGGATATGTCCCATCTTTTTGCATTCATAACATCTCACTTCCTTGCTATCCTTTTTGAAGGATTTCTTGAAGTCTTTCTTCTTACTATAGAACTTTCTGAATTTTCTGGCTAGCTGAGCCAGTTCTTCATCCGAATTTGAAGAATCAGAGCTTTCTGATTTAGCACTTACTTCTATGTTCTTCATCTTTCTATCCTTTTGTTGAGAAGTCACTTTCAACGCAGTGTTTTCCCTTTTTATGTAGACTTTATGCTCATTTACCTCATCTTTCATTTCAGCCTCGTACATCATCAATGTACCAATCAGTTCTCTCATAGTTAGATCTTTAACAGAAGTTGATTGTCTGATTGCTGCAGAGATTCCATTCCATCGAGTAGGAAGTACTCTCGGTACCTTCAACGCTTGATCAGCCTGCTTGATTGGTTCTCCTAGAGCTGTTATATTATTGACAATTTCTGTCAATCTTCCATTCATCTGAGTAATGCTCTCTCCTTCAATCATTCTGAAAGTATCGAATTTTAACTTAGCAGTTGCATATCTCATCTGTATTACATTATCTGTTCCTTCATAAGCAACAGCTATTGTTTGCCACATTTCATATGCAGTCGGGCATTGAGATACTCTGTTAAATTCATCTGGTCCTAGACCACAGATGATTGCATTCATAGCTTTTGAATTTATGTCATACTCAGCCTCTGTAGCAGCACTCCATGTATCGGGATTTTCAGGAATTTCATAGGGAGTCAGAATCTTTGAATAGACTTTGTAACCAAGATTTTTCAGATAAATAATCATACGTGATTTCCAGCAGCCATAATTATCTCCATTAAAGTAAGGTGCTCTGACCATTGACATTCCCTCTCTCATATCAGCCATGATACACTATGTATAATCTTTAAATACTTCTAGCTTGATAAGACTTTAAAAATAAGAAGCTCCTCCTCTGATACCAATTGTTGGATCTGAATCTACGGATTACACACAAGAGGGGGGGTGAATTGTGTCTTTTCAAATCATTACAATCTCTTCAATTTAGACAAATTCTGTCCACTATGCTTTTGCTCAGTTAAATATGCAGCAGAAAAAGTAAAAGCATGAACACACGGATGTATAGTGGTTCGGGGAACAGAAGGCCCCAAGCCCACTCCACCAACGCTCAAATCCACGAGCTTGGCGATTTTCACTATCTGGTCCTCGTTTCCACAGACCTGTCCACAACTGAGTACAGGCAGTTGACACCTTTACAAGATTCAGGCAAACACAGCCTTCCTGGATCAAACACGAACCCACACAGCTTAGAACGAGAAGCTGATCACTCAAAAATAAAAAGAGTTTCGATAAAGAAAACACTTTTCCAGTTGTTCTTCACAATTGCAACAGAATGCAATTGACAGTAGATAGATCGTTGTCTTCAGAAAATAAAGATCTGTAATCAAAACAGTTCTGAGTCGATCCAGTTGCAATAGATATTACCAGAAACTTCACAACTTCAGCAGCAATAGATTCACAACAGATAGTCGATGTAGAACACGTGAATCTGCTATCAAGATCTTCCTTCAGTAATAAAGGTTTTACACTTCTTCTCAATCACCAGAAAAGAACGCCTTTACACAGTCTCTGTTTCTTGCTCGTTAAAAGATCAATCTATATATTTCACACACTTTCCTGTGTATATATGTATATCCGAAGTTTCCAAGATAGAACATATATATTCAAATCTGAGAAAATCTTCTGCATAAATAGATCCATGAAAATCTCCTTTAGATTCACGATATTAAATGAAATAATCAGAGCCGTTGTAACTCCCCTGAGGAATCGGCATAAAAAGCTCCGTTTAAATCAATCAGTAATCCGTTGAAAATCTTCTTTGATTCAGTCAAAGTCGTACTTAAGAATCGGCTCGAAATCCGCCTAATAATCCGCTTGTTTGACCAATGAAAAAGGAAATATCGTCTGTCAAAAATATCCCGACGCCAAACGTAGGGTTGATGACGTGGCTTCAAACGTAGGGTTCACAAACGTAAGGTTGAACATACATACTTTCTCTTCAGCATTCAAACGTAGGGTTGATCATCCATACTTTGTCTCGCTTCAACTCTTCAAAGAACGTACTGTTGATTATAAAAGTAAGGTTGATGATCCATACTCTTAAGAAACAAACTCAACACTGAAAACTAACGTACGGTTTCTTTTCCATACTTTTCAACAACGAAAACGTAAGGTTCCTTCCAAACGTAATGTTCTTCTTCAATACTTTTCAACAACGTAAGGTTCATTAACCATACGTTTCAAAATAACGTAAGGTTCCTTAACCATATGTTTCTTTTAACATAAAAAGTAAACTTTTCATCCATACGTTACGTTCATCAGCGTAGGGTATGAACAGTGATTCCAGTACGCGCTAAAATTGATCTTGCGCTACAGTGATTCCAGAACACGCTAAAATTGATCTTGCGCTACAGTGATTCCAGAACGCGCTAAAATTGATCTTGGAATAAATGAAGTATGAAATCTCGTTGTATGAAATAAATAAATAAAATAAATTCCTGCAAAATACTCAACGAAATAATTAGTAAATAATTAAGGGTATTTGTGAGCATCAAAATCATCATAAAGATACAGAGTATTATTTAAAATAATCTCCCCCTTTAAAAACATTATTTTGAATTGTTTGAAAACAATACATTTCTCAACATGATGTTATTATAAATATGGTACAAATATATTCATTATTTTATCCATTATATTAATGATAAGTCACCAAATGTGTGTTCATACGGCTTACCGTCTCCACGTCGTGGTGTAGTTTGTTATTCAAACACTTCATTATTTGTATGGGTATAATAATGATTATAATTGAGGAAAATAATTAATATAACATGTTAAGTATTATGTATAAATTATATACCATCCAATTACATATGATTTCACTATCAATATAATGTCATTGTCACTCATTCATACATAAGGATTATCGTCTCCATGAACGCGGTGAGATTCATTCCCCATCATAATAATTCAAGAATAATTTTAATTTTATAATTAAAAATAGTTTTTTAGAACTTAATATAATTCTAGATATGAATAAAATAAATACTATCCATAACTAACCTGGCTTATGTAACCAAGCATATAAACAAATTAACCAGTTAACACCTGAAATAATGATACTACTGAAATATTATTAAAAAATCAATATTTGAAGATCATATATGATATCATATTTATGTTTTTGGTTCTTGTATAATTAAATAAAAATTATTTTACTATTATACTGAAGATTAACTTACCCTAGATCAAGTAAAAGATCAAGGTAAGGGTTAATTCTATAATCTCTTCATTGTCTAATGTTGTTTATACATGAGTATCTATTGGGACCTCTTTATCATCCACATTTGTGTTTATTAAAAATGTATTTCAATTTTTTTTACTATTTACCAAATTATGGTTTAAATTCATTTATACCCTTGTTTTAATTTTTATAAGATTCTTATAATGGAATCTTTCCTTTGTTTTCCAAATAAGGTCCTTTACAGCCTTTTCGACAAAATTAAGGAAAGAATGTTTTTTAACTTATATGGCGGGTGCCGCTATTTTCCACTATTATAACACCTTTGAAGCTTCCATTACAAGATTATGAGAATATTTTAAAAATAAATTTTTTCTTTTAAAATTACATAGCTTTTAAATGATTTCAAAATGGAAAGATATATTTCTCTCAAATAGTTTTGATTTCATCTATGTCAACATACATTGATGGATTTTACACCTATTTGAAGTTGAATTACTATAATACAATCTTTCATATTGTATTAAAGGTTTTTTGATCTGTTTGTCTGTGGATGTGTTATTCTTAGACCACCCAAAATTTATGGATAAATTATTGACATTTTATATGCTAGTTTTTATATGAATGTTTTTGTTATGGTTCAACCCTTTCATATGAGGAATGCATTAGAATTAGTATGTAATGGGTGGAGCCCAATATAGCTCCTCGATGCATCCATAGGTCTCATGAGAAAAACTAGTTTCTTGGTATAAGGCCTTGAAAAAAAACATATTTGTTGACTTGGAATAAGGACTTGACTACGTGGTTATGATGTCTGAAATTATGAATTCCATCATTATGAAATTGGATATTTGATATTACATGTGGTTATTCGACTAGTACAATATCCAAGTGAATAAGTAAACGGAATTGTTTGATTTATATTTTCAATATTATGCTGAAGTTTATGTTTTAAAGCCTTGTCTTTATTTCTTATACATTGCCTTAAATGTTTATACTTATTTGAGAAAGACTCTGAAATATTTTTGTCCTTTATGAGCATATGAGCTCACCACTTTCTTGTTTTTATTTCTCCTAGGATGTGAAGAAGATTTTTATGGTTGACTTTCAGGGAGAGGCTAAAGGATATAAGGGTTTTCAAAAGGAACAAAATGTTTTTGTTGTTTTTATTTCATGATATAATGTAAAACATATGTATGTATATAGTACATCCAAGGCTACTAAAATAATTGGTCTTTTGATACTTGATCTCTTGGGATCATGCTAATGTTATGTAATAATGCACTGACTTTGGGTAAGTGGGGTTGGGGCATTATATTTAGTATCATAGGAAGTTTAGTAAAAACATTAGAAGCTAGATTTAAAAAGACTCTAATTAGAGAACAATACCCTAAGATAGCATTTGAGGATTAGTATAGAATAAATTTCTAGAAATTTGGTATTGTATATATTTTGTGAGTTTTCCCAACAATACATCCTATTATGGATATGAGATGGTATAGGCGACTCTAGCACATATGTACTTAGGAGTGAAATCTTCGACATGGAGTTTCGGGCTTGACCCGGGGTATCCTGGTGCACGACTACAGGCCTTGTTACACTCCTGGTTACAACACACTCGGATGATATGCTTTGCATAATTCACATTTTCTTTAAAATCAATTAAAAATGATTTATGAGTATATACTTCCTCAAAGAAATCATTTTTATGATTATGGATTATATCAATAAAATTTTCAATTTATATTAAGTGTCCTACATATTTGGAATTATGTATTGCAATTCATAAAGTAATAAAATGTATTCCATTATTTGGAAATGGAGCCTAGTAGATTGAATGGAAACCATATCAATTCATATAATCTATATAGGTATTTCCCTCCAACTCAAGATAATTATAGTGCATCTGATGATGAAACTGGTGCTGATCAGCTTATCACCATACTGGGACAACTCACTCAGATTATGAATAATAACCCTACCTGTATGGAGCACCCTAATCCACAATGCGGAGGATCAATGTTAGAATGCTTCATGAGACAACATCCACTAACATTCAATGTGACTAAAAATCCATTTTTAGCTGAGCAATGGATAAGTTCCTTATAGAAAATATTTCAGGCTTTGAGGTGTAGAAAAAAGAGAAAAGTTTCCATAATAGTTTATTGCCTCACAAGAGATGTAGATCAATGGTGGTCATTAATTCAAAACACAAAGGAAGATGGAGAAGTATCAAATATGGAATGGAGAGAGTTTAAAGAGATTTCATTATAAAAATACATTCCTTGGGATCATCGAGTGGATACGGAAAGGCAATTTATGAGTCTGAGTAAAAAGTTGGATGAGTATGTTGTAAAGTGTGAGGCTAACATTACAATGTTAGCTAAGCATGCCACAGATTATATACATAACCCATAGAGTAAGATTTATTGATATTTTGATCTGTTAAAACCATTTATTCATTAAGAATTAGTCTCATAATCCTTCTCATCATATGAAGATATTGTCTCATGTGCTATCGAGACAGAAAAGTAATTCTCTAAGTCTTAGGACTTCAAATCAAAGAAAGAGAAGAAAAGATCTACAGAATACTCTGGAAATGGAAATAAGTGGAAGAAGATAAAAGTTGAATATCCTTCATATGGTAAATGTGGGAAGAAACACCCCAATACTTTCTGGAAGGATATGGGAGTCTGTTACAAGTTTTGTGAAAAAGACCACCAATCTCGTGATTGCAAGGAGAAGAAAAAGGATGAAAATTTTAAATGTTAAAATTATAGAGAAAATAGGAATTATGAAAACGAATTTCCAAAGCGCCAAGGAAACGTACCTCAAAAAATGCCAAGGGATCAAGGACTAGCTTATGCGATCATCACTACTGAGGTTGAAGCTCCAAAACATGTGGTGGAAGGTAATTTAATTGTTTCCTCATGTTTATCAAATGCATTATTGGATTTTGGATCATCGCATTGTTTCATATCCTTCCATTTTTCTATGAAAATTAGATATTTCCAATTTGATTTAACAAGTGTTTTGTCAGTCAAAACTCTTACAGGAAGTATCATTATAATAATGTTTTGTGAATTTGTTCCCATTTGGGCATATAAATTCATTTTATCTTTTGATCTCATCATCATACCCATGATTTAATTTGATATAATCCTTGTAAAGGATTGGATTTCATACCATGATGTGAAAAATTATTTGAAGAAGAAGAAGGTTTCAATTTTCGATGATGATAAAGAGTACCTTATCTTTAGAGTAAAAACGTCACCACTATATTCTTCTCTAGATTCACCCCTAGTTGCACTACAAAATTCAATTATTGGGGAGGAATATAATGAAATAACTATGGGTGAGGAAAATAATGTTTGAATATAGGATGTACCAATTGTAAAATAATATGTTGATGTGTTTCCATAGGATTTACCAGGACATCCTCCGGAATGAGAAATTGTGTTTTCCATTGATTTAATTCCTAGTTCAAGGCCCATATCGAAGACCCCGTATAGAATGGACACTATGAAATAAGTGGAACTAAAGAAAAAAATAGATTAATTTAGTAATAATGGATTTATTCACCCTAGTGTTCCTCCATGGGGAGCCCCTGTTCTTTTTTTAAGAAGAAAGACATATCTAGGAGGTTATGAATTTACTACAGGGCCATCAATGTTGTAACAATAAATAGTAAGTATCACATACCTCATATTGATGATTTATTCAACCAACTTCTTGGAGCTCAATATTTATCAAAGATTGACCTTTGATCTGGATATCATCAGTTGTATATAAAGAAGGAAGACATTTCAAAAACAGCATTTCGAACTAGGTACGAGCATTACGAGTTTAGAGTAATGCATTTTGGACTAACTAATGAACCCTCTATTTTCATGGATCTAATGAATAGAGTTTTCATAGAATATTGTTATGAATTAGTAGTGGTATTTATTGATGATATCTTGGCCTAATCAAAAAGCTATGAAGATCATGAAAATCACTTAAACATTATTATAATGTCTCTCAGAATAAATTTATTATATGATATGTTTAGTAAGTGTGAATTCTAGCTTTAGGATATTTCTTTTCTTGGACATATTTTCTCTAAGGATGGAATATATGTGGATCCTTCAAATACCAAGGCAATACAATAATATCCAAAACTGATGAGTATAACTGAGATACGCAATTTTATTGGTTTAGCCGGTTATTATTAGTGTTTCGTCAAGAATTTTTCCCGATTGGCTAACCCACTAACCAAGCCCACACATAATGGGGTTAAATTATTTTGACAAAAGAGTGTGAAAAATGTTATGAGGAACAAAATATAAGATAGGTCAATTCTCCCATCTTTACTCTACTATTAGGGAATGGTGGGTTTGTTTTTTATTGTAATTCCATGAATAAAGTACATGGTTGTGTACTTATGTAGAATGAGAGGGTTATTCCCTATGAGACACGATAGTTAAAAATTCATGAACAAAACTATCACACTCATGATCTAGAGTAATAAACTTTATTCTTTTCTTTGAAGATATAGAGACACTATCTCTATTGTGAAAAATGTCAGATATATACCGATCACCAGAGTTTGAAGTATATTTTCTCACAAAAAGAACTCAACATGGAGAAAAGATTACGGCTTGAACTACTCAAGGATTATTATTAAACTATACACTACCACTCAGGGTAGGAAAATAAGGTGGTAGATGCCTTGAATAGAGAGAATCATGGAGTTTTGATCAAGAGGGGAGTTGAAAGGGATACTATGTTTATGGATCCAATAAATATGGACATGGGAATAATTATGGAAGATGAAACATCAATACATTTTCAAATGGTTGATAAATCATTTTTACAATAAAATATAAAAATTTCTTAGACTGATGATGAGAAGTTTCAACAGAAAATTAAAGTTGTGAACGATGGGAGATAGATCGACTATGTATATGAAGATAGGATTTTGAAATTTGGGAAGAGACATTGTGTTCCTGACATACCTTAGCTAAAAGGTAATGCATCGGATGATGCTAATAGATCCAACTACTCTATAAACCTTGGTAGCACTAAGATATATAGAGAACTGAAGGAACATTTTTTGTGGGACAACATGAAGAGAGAGATTTCTGATTATGTCTCAAGATGTATGGTTTTTCAACAAGTGAAATCAAGAAGAAAACATCCAAGAGGAGTCATGAAAACTCTTCCCATACCTGAGTGGAAATGGGATGATATTAATATCGACTTTGTCAAGGGACTACCAAAGACTTCTAGAAGGAATGATGCAATATGGTTCATTGTTGATCGTCTTTCCAAGTCATCTCATTTTTTTGCTATAATAGAAGATTTACCACTTGAAAATTTAGCATGACTATATATTAATTAATTTTTAAGACTTCATGGTGTACCCCTATCGATTGTTTTTTATAGTGATCCCCATTTTACATCAAGATTCAGGAAAAGTCTTTAGAAAGCCCTAAATACTAAACTTTTTTAAGCACTACCTACCTCCCTCAAACTGATGGACAATCAAAACGGACAATTCAAACATTTGAAGACATGTTGAGATCTTGCTCACTTGACTTTGAAGGAATATGGGATCAATATTTTCCTATGGTATAATTTTCCTGTAACAAAAGCTTTCGTTCAAGTATTCATATGGCACCATATAAAGCATTATATGAAAAGAGATGTCATACACCATCTTGTTGGGATGATTTTGGTGAAAGAAAACTTGTAGGCCTAGAACACGTTGTGGAAAATATGGAAAGGTGAGGTTTATTCAAACCCACAACAAAGTAGCTTAAAGTAGGCAAAAGAGATATCTTGATAACTGAAGGAAAGATTTGAAAATTCAAGTTGGAGATTATGTTTTCATGAAGGTATCTCCATGAAAGTGTGTCATATGATTGAGTAAGAAGGGAAAATTAAGTCCCAGGTACCTCTGAACTTTCTAAATTCTAGAACAAAATGGAGTTATAGCTTATCATTTGGAAATACCTCTAAGTCTCTCCAAAATTGATGATGTGTTCCACATATCACTATTGATAAAAAACATGTCTGACCTAAAACATGTACTCACCTATGAATAAATAGAACTATAACCCAACCTATCTTATTGCGAAGAGCCTATAAGAATTTTTGATACCAGAGAACAGGTGTTGAAAAACCATATATCTTTTCTAGTGGAAGTTCTATGGGGAAATCGGAGGATGGAAGAGGCAATATGGGAACCCAAGGAACCTATCTGGAAGAACCACCAGAATAATTTTATGAAGTAATATTCTATATTTATAAAGGATGAAGGTTTTTGAAGGAGGGGAGAATGTAACATCCCAGACTTCCACAATATGTTTCCCTTTGAATAATGCAATAACTTGCTTTGTATACAAATTGGAGTTTAAACACCCCCCCGACCAATCAAACTACCCATTAAGAATAGTAATACCCACTTTTTGAAATTTTATAAATTTTATTTTTTAAAGTGGGATTCATTTTAGTTTTCTTAATATCAAAATTGGCTTAGGGTGAATTTTTGTACTTTTCTGAAAACTTTCAATTTTTAATGAATAGTGAAAAACATTGCGTTATTATTTAAAACCGAATTTTTATTTAGATAATTATTTATTTTATTTAAATTTATTTTAGTTAAAAATAGATACATAATACTTATATATGTTCAGTGTAATTCATTGGAGTAATTTTATAATAATATTAGATATATAAAATTTTATTGAACTTTTTACCGCCATTTACCCACCTTCTCGGAGCATTTTTAAATTTTCATGAAACATAATTTTATATCTTTCGTGGGTTAAATTTCAATAATATTAGAGACATAATTGAAATCAGTAAATAAAATGTGGTTCAATAAGATAATAATTTTTTTGGTGAATAATATCTTTTGACCTTTATTTACCACGGTTAAAAGTAAATAGGGTAATTGAAGATAAAAATGATATTATTATTACCCAAAGACATGTCCTAATTCTATTGTATAAGTGTATTTCTACTAAAATCAATATTAGGAATAAAATATGATCCTTTTGGTCCACTTGGATTCGATTAGGACATTTATTATTATTTTATTTAAAGAATATTCAAAACTGTTAAATTCAATGTTTAATAACTAAAACATTTTTAATATAGGGTTATACATAAGATAAATTAAAATATAAATATTGATTTTAAGTTTAAAAATATTTCGTACATAATGGTATTTTATTTAAAAAATTTATAAATTAAATAATTAAAATTATTTATGACACAATGATGATGTGGTAATTACCTTATTAATGGAAGATTCAAATGATTGATATTATAGATATCAAAATAAATGTATATTGAGACTTCTGATAAATAATAATAATTAAATAGGATAATATGAAATTTTAGGGTTGATTAAACGATTATTTTTTGATGTGATAAAGTTTTTATTACTTTCAAAAAACAAAATACCAAATAGTGTCAAAATTGACAGAAATATGTTTCTAAAATAAATACAATATTATTTGTAGACATAATATTCTTAAAAATCTATGGTTCTGCCAAAAGATGTATATAAGGTTATATATATCAATAATTTAGCACATGGTGTTCTCTTGGAATTTTATAGTAATATATTATTAATGATTTATTATAATAATACAAGAATATGTGGTAAAAGCTTAACTATTAAACTAAGAGTTAAATCTAAAAAGATAAGGTCAATATAGTGAACTAGAAATGTCAAAAACCTATTGGTTGAGAATTTTTCACTCATATCCACCTTATCCTCAAAATAAATCATTTATAAGACATTATAAACCGAATATTAGTGTATAATAAAATAATATTTCAAGCTTTTCCAAAAGTGACCCTTACCTCTCTTATAAAAGGTCACTTCCCCTTCTCTCAAAATCACACCTCCATATCCATTTGGATTGGAAAACCCTGCTACAGTATCCTCCAAACTAACCTCAGTTATACATAGAATCCTTACTTTGATTATAAATCTAACCTAATTATCCCTTTTAATCAACTACAAAAGAATCACCCAAAAAAGAGGTAACAATTTCACCACCTCTTTCAATGTTCTTTTCTTCTTCCACTTCCTATTTCTATTTTTTTCATTATAAAAAAAATAACAGCAGTACCTTATACACAAAATGATGTTATTAAGAATATTGTACAACCATATTTATTATTCTATCCATATTATGAATGAAAAGTCACCATATGTGCGTGCGTACGACATACCATCTCCATGTCGCGGTGTAGTATGTTATTCTAACACTTCATTATTTGTATATGTATAATAATGATTATAACTGATGTAAATAATAAAAATAAAATGTTAGGGATTCTTTATATATGATATAACATCCAATTACATGCGATTTCACTATCAATATAATGATATTTTTTCTCGTGCGTACGTACGGATTACCGTCTCCAAAGACGTAATGAGATTCATTCCCCATCATAATCATTCTAGAATAATTTTCATTTTATGATTAAAAATAATATTTAAGAATTTCACATCATTCTATATATGAATACAAAACATCCTATCAATAACAAAAATGTCTTACGTAACCAAGCTTATAAAGGAAAACAAATCCGTTAACACCAAAAACAATGATACTATTGAAATATTATTAACAAAGTAATATTAGATCATATATAATATCAAATTTATGTATTTGGATAATTAATATTTTAATAACAATTATTTAACTATTATACAGGATGTTAACATACCCACGATCAAGGAAAATTACAAGGTAAGTGTTAATTCTACAATCTCTTCATTATCTGATGTTGTTTATACATGAGTATCTATTGGGACCTCTTTATCATCCACATCCATGTTTCTTAAAAATATTTTTCAAAACATTGTTAATATTTACTATACTATGGTTTATATTAATTTATACCCTTTTTTACTTTCAATGAGATGTTTATAAAGGAATCTTTCCATTTTTTTCCAAACAAGGTCATTTACGACCTTTTCAACACAATTAAGGAAGGAATTTTTTTAACGTAAACGGTGAGTACGACTATTTTCCACCATTATAACACCTTCGAAGATTAACTTAAAAGAATATAAGAATATTTTCAAAATAAGTGTTTTATTTTATAATTAAACTACTTTTAAATGATTTCAAAATATAAAGATATATTTCTCTCAAATAGTTTTCATTTCATTTATGTCAACGTCCTTCGATGGATTTTACACATGTTTAAAGTTGATTTACTATAATAAAATCTTTCAAATTGTATTAATGGTTTTGTGATATGTTTTACAATTGATGTGTTATTTTTATACCATTTATTGTTTATGGACAATGTTTTGAAATTTTGTGTGCTAGTTTTAATATGAATGTTTATGTTATGTTTCAACCCTCTCATATGAGGAATGCACTGGACTTAGTATGTGATGGGTGGAGCCTGCTATAGATCCTTGATGCATCAGTATTTCTCATGGGACAAACTAGTGTCTTGGGATAAGGCCTTGACAAAATCTTATTTTTATTCTTAGAGCATGGCCTTGACTATGTGGTTATGATGTCTGGAATTATGCATTCCATCATTATAAAATTGGATATTTGATATTACATGAGATTATTCAACTAGTAAAATATCCATGTAAATAAGTAAATGGCATTATCTTATTTATAGTTGCCATATTATGAAGGTGTTTATGTTTAAAAGGTTTTTGTTTTAATCTTACTCATTTCTTTAATTGTTTATACTTATTTAAGAACGCTTCCTCTATATCGTTATCTTTACTAAGCATCTAATCTCACCCCTTTATATGTGTAATTTTTTCAAGGACGTGAAGAAGTATTTTATGGTTGACCTGTAGGGATAGGCTATGAGATATAATTGTGTTCAAAGGGGAAAAAAGTTTGTTGTTGTTTTTATTTCATGATGTAATGTAAAACATATGTATGTATCTTGTTCTTGCAAAGCTACTAAACGAATCAATCTTTCAAGACATTATCTCTTGTGATCATGGCAGTGTTATGTAATAATTCACTGACTCTGGTGTAACGTCCCGACCCGGCTCACCCTTGAACCGGTGGCTAGACCAGTCGCCACATGACCTAAAGCGCATCTCCCCGTACACCAGTGGCTGCCGACTAGCAGTTAGGGTCTATGGATAGTCAGTGGGGGGACTATACCCTCATATCAGAGTTGCATAGTGGTATATCTGTGTAGATAAAAAAATAGCGGAAGAAGTAACACATAAATTACAAATAGTATAAGACAAAAAATACTCATTTTATAAAGATGGCCAACTCCAAATTATATCACAGATGCATGCATGACATGCTAATGATACAAAAGTATAAAACAAGTGAACAAAACAGCATGCTTTACATTCCAATATAGAAATAAATAAATAATGACTCAAAGCCCCAAGGGAGATCTCCTAGAGCATCCCGATCACCGTCTCGGTCCTCTACTCATGTCTCCCAAGTAAATGAAAAAAACATAGTCCTCCAACCAAATAAAGTCTACTCGGGTACCCAGTGCAATGGTAGCCTGAGTAGGGTGTGAGATATAAATCTCAGAAGGCCGGGACCACCAATGTCTATCCCAAATGTAGACATTTAGTAAATAACATAAAACACATGAAGTCATGCATAAAATAAAGTAAGCAGTACTAAGTAACTATAATCCCAAGTATCTGCTTCAGCCCTCAGCTAGTTTCTGAGCCTGCACTACTCATTTGTCATGCATACACAACAATCATAACATAATCAATTATCGTTTATCAAACATTCCAATCTTAATAAAATATGAAAGTCTTGATATTCGGCCTACACCCGACATCTCCCCTATAAAACACTCACCACAGATATCTCTAAAGACCATCTATGAAATCAAGTAAAGACCAAATCCAATCTTGTGCTTTGGCTTGGATAACACATCACAAGTTATTAAATTTAATCATTCATATACTTTGTCTGAGCCTGTCCACTAAAATTGGTTCACCCAATTATTAAATAATTATAAACCCTTTCTCATAATCAAATCACAAAACCATCATGTCACAACAGCATCCATTATCCATTTACTCATTTCATGCACGAAGAATTGGACCCACAGTCCAATGTTAATAATGGGTTTAGAACATCATGTCTAGCAACCTTGTGAGTATTCAGAGCATCAGTCCATGTCTCACAACCCATGGGTATTTGGATCATCATTCCATATCCCATAAAAGAATATTCTCTTGCAATATCGGTGTAGAACGCCATGTCTAGCACCCCGTGAGTATTTGGAGCATCAGTCCCAGTCTCATAACCCATATATCAATCATACATATACAAATATCATTGGTCTTGAATGCCTTGTCAAATACCACAAAAAATCTTTTAATTAATTCAACAACTAATTAACAACACGAAACTCCCTTTAGATAAGTCAACACTTAATTAACCGAATTCCCTAACAAGCCTGAACCCGTCCACTCAAACAGTGATTCGTCCAGGGCTTTAACAATCTAATAGCACTCCATAATCGTCACAAATCATGATGAACAAATCCAAGATATTTAGAAACCATCTTGCACAACAAATCATATTTTCAAACAACTCCATCCAAGACAACTTAAGGCATGGAAAGATAATATGCATCAAAAGTACTCCTGGCTAACAATCGTAACAATCAATCAATTCACAATCTAAATTTAATGCATGAAAATTAATTAATTAACCAATTAATTAATTAAACCTTATGCCATTAACTAATCATAAATTTTCCAACCATTTACCATTTAACATGTAATAATTAATCCATCCATTAATTATAACCAGTTCCCAAATTATATTCCAAACATGTCAAATTTTTAATATTCCAAATAATCATTAAAATCCACAATCTCATTCCAACTCATGACTTGATAAATAATTCTACAAATTAATTATCTTATTACTCATTCTTACCATTCAAATCATTCAATTGTTTAATCATATCACTTTAAATACAATAAAAATCCATGCTTAAAATCAACACATGTTCAAGTCCTCATTTATCTCATGTGAGCGGCATTACTTACTAAAATTAAAAGTGTCATGCATCGACAAATCATAATCAAGGAAGCTGACATTCTCAATATTTAAAAAGAATCGATAATTATTAAATAAATTTTTAATGATTTGGGACCCAACCTCAGGCTTTTGATAGAAACCACAACGAATGAAGAACCTTCAAGAGAAACAGGTTGATTATTCAAGAACCCACCTTAGATCACTTCTCCTAGAATTTCCTTGACCAAACACATCATACTGGTCATCCACACACTTAGATTTACCCATAATGGGTGTAGATCTAAGAAACCATGAGAAGAGGAGATGTAGATCTATGTAGATCTAAGAAACTGAACAAGAACGAAGAAGAACATCTACCTACCTCAAGAATTCAGCTTTGATTCACCAAGAAAAGCCTTCAAATTGCCTCCAAAATTCTTGGGAGAGGTCCTCCTACCTTCAAGGATGGGTGATCCTGAGTTATGGCCGCTTAGAAGGAAAAACGAAATGCTTAGAGGGAAAAACGAGTGAGATCCACAGTTTAAGGATCTCATTTAAGTGCCCACATAGTTTTCGTGCACGGTTAGACAAATCGTGCGCTAACCATGTGTTAGATACTATCTCGGAAAACACTCCTCTCATGGTTAGGCTGCACGGTTAGACAAACTGTGCACTAACCGAGCGTTAGCCACTGCCTCAAAACTTCAACTACGCACGGTTTGGCCGCACGGTTAGACAAACCATGCACCGCCCATACGACTTCCCATATGCCTCAAAACATCAATAAAACTTCGAAAAATGACATATTTAGGTGTTCCAACACTCGGAATAAAATTACGGATCTCAATTTAAGAATAACGACCCATTGATAAATTAAAAAATAATTTCAAAAAAATTCGTAAATTTAACCCGGTTCAAAACACAGGGTCTTACATTATACCCACCTTAAAAACTTCTCGTCCTAGAGAATCCATCAGGAACCACTACTAAAATAACCGACCTACCAAGGTTATTTAGTCTTTTTATAATTGATGTGTTGTGTTCCCAATACCAAAAACACCTTTAACACTTCTCAAACCTAATGGATAAGCCTTTTTAACTAGATCCAATGATTACTCTAAAGCTTGAACATCAAAACAGATCTTATATATTAAGTCATTAGAAGGACCTTATCAACGAAAAAGGTTGATCCTCGATCAAACAACGTAACAGGTTTCTCATGCTTCCCTCAAAGACATTGTGGACCCAAAAACCACATTCGCCCTTTATCTTATGACATGCCTTTAAAACTATTCCAAAACCATCCACCAGTACAACGAAGTCCTTACCCAACATCTGGTAAATTTTCCAAGTCAAGTCATCGCAAGGCTATTTTAATAACAACTATGCCCAAACAAGAATATGGAAGTAGCCCAAAGAATCAACACATCCCGCATACTACCCAAATAAGAACTGTTTGTCAAGCCCAACAATGTTCAAACTGTATCATGGCACAAGAAAGATGCTATCTTAGTGTCTACATGATGATGGCAAGATAGGGGACATCCTCGTCGTGTCCAGAAGAGCGCACTAAGAGAAACCTAAGGTCATAAAGATGATCATTCAAACCATTTCTGGACAACTCTATTCTAAAAGCATGGCATCACCTTCCAACACATTCATCATGAACAAAGTGGCAATACCCACCTTAAGATTTACCATGATGTCTCAAGAAAATATCAACCGCTCACCAGCAAGCTAGATTAACAACAAGATCGGCGTGCCAAAACACTTGGGTCTTTCGAAAACTATTCCTTGTATTGAAATGAAACTGATTCCTTAACGCTCATGTCACTCAACATGGAGTTGACATGAGACCATACTCAACAGTATAAAAAAAACTTATTATAGAGTCATTTTTCCACATAAAACCATCTTCTTGGACGACGTTATAACAAGTCATCCATTACTAAGAAGAAAGGGTCAAACGACCAACAATGCAGCCGACCATGCATGAGGCATGACTAACCTGCTGGAAAAGAGCATTAATCGATGATCAATCCCAAAAAAAAGGTCAAGAATCACATCACCACCCATTCGAACAAGGGTGTCATAGGAAACTGGATGTCCTGGATGGGACAATGGCAGCCAACAACTTCAAAAGAGTGTGAAAAGCCCTAGCGCTAGCAAGGAATTTAAGTTCTGAGGGCCCTACCAACCACAGGTTAGCCCCTTACAAAGACAAAGTGTCAACCCTAATCCGAGTCACTTCAAACAAGTCACCAGGCTCAAAATCCGAATATAAGGTCATTGCTAAGGAAAAGAACACCTAGGGAAAGTACGCATGCTTCTGTTCCAAGGAAACTCAAGAGAAGTCTAAACTACCTTTTACATGAGGGTTTTAAACAGTGGACACCACAATAGGTTCCATTTCAAAGCCTCTTATATTTAGTCACATTGAATCATTAATCTTAAAACAAATTAATCAAAACATCAAAGTACCATTTTCAAAATACCCCAAGGAAAAATAGGCAAGTTTCATAAAACTCCATTTTTAAAACATTTACATTAGTTGACAGCCCGTCATTTTCAATAAACTTATCAAAATAAATTCCTTTTAAGAAGATAAGGTGACCAACGGGGATCTCATTTTAACCAACCTAGGTTCTCTATAAAGCAACCCAATAGCAAACGAATAGTTATTAAAATTCCAAGAACTTAATGGGTTATCTCATTAAAACATTCCACAACTGACCTATTTGCATCTAGTTGCATTTTAGAAGATATCAAATTGATTTTAGATCAAAATTAAACATCTTTCAAATTTATAAGCATTTCATAGGACATCAATTAATCATATTTAATATGAGTCATCATTTCCCAATTCATGAAGTACCCATACACTCCGTGGATTGAAAATTGGTTGTCATTAATCGATACCAATGTCAATTCAGAAATTAACATAATCAACCTAACGGTCCAAATTATATGGGTGGCCACCTACCAATCGATAAGGCGCCCATACACCTTATCGCTAGATTTTGGCTCCCATTTATCATAATAAAAATTTATTTAACATTTTAACTTTAGTAGCCCTTCCACATATCAAAATAGTTTTAACATGTTAGCATAAGCAGTAACACAACAACATGCTATAACACAGAAGTATGACAAAACAACAAAACATGCTAATAACTGAGGCAGTGTGACATATAACCACCCAAGAATGTTAAATATATCATCAAAACATGCTATCTAGAGAGGCATGCTAAAACATATCAAACACTACATTGCACCCAAGGAACACAATCCAAATTAGTAGCCATCCTACTAATGTAACTACATGGAATCTTATATGCATGACATGTGAATCTATAAGCGACTAAGATGATGCATGTATGAAACTTCCTTGCCATATCAGGCCAAGAAAATTATTCTTTTCAAAATTCTAAAAATCAATAAATAGTAGAAAATACACCAGTCACTCATGGGGAAATCATATCAACTGTAACCTCTAATAGTACAAACATCAATTCCCATCCCAAGACACTTGGTAATTTCCTATACATGATGTGGTCAGTACCATGCACGGATATTAACCCAAGCGCCGACACATTCCTAGTCTCCTGTCTACCAACCCCAACACAGTAAGACAAGGGAAATGAATGAAACGAAAACCTTTGATACCACTTTATAATGTCCCGACCCGGATCACCACTGAACCGGTGGCCGGACCGGTTTCCATATGACCTCAAGTGCCTCTCCCCGTATGCCAGAGGCTACCGACTAGTAGCGAGGGTCTAAGGATAGTCAGTGGGGAGACTATACCCTATTATCAGAGTTGGACAGTGGTATATCAGTGTAGATTACAAACAATAGCGGAAGCAGTAACTCATAAATGACAAACAGTGGAAGACAAATAACACCCATTTCATAAAAGTGGCCAACGCCAAATTATACAGCAGATGCATGCCTGACATGATAATGATACAAAAGTAGAAAACAGTAAACAAAACAGCATGCTTTACATTCCAATATATAAATAAATAAATAATGACTCAATGACCCAAGAAAGATCTCCTCAAGAATCCTGAGAATCTGCTCGGTCTTCTACTCCTATCTCCCAAGTAAATGCAAACTACATAGTCCTACAACCAAATAGAGTCTACTCGGGTACCCAGTGCAATGGCAGCCCAAGTAGGGTGTGAGATATAAATCTCAGTAGGCCAGGACCACCGGTTTTGACCCCAAATACATACATTTAATAAATAACTTAAAACACATGAAGGCATTCATAAAATAAAGTAAGCAGTACAAAGTAACTATAAACCCAAGTACCTAATTCAGCCCTCACCTGGTGTCTGATCCTTCACTGCTCATTTGTCATGCATACTCAACAATCATTATATAATCAATTATCGTTTATAAAATATTCCAATATTTATAAATTATGAAAGTCTTGAGATTATGCATACGCCCAACATCTCCAATATAAAATACTCACCACATATGTCTCTAAATACCATCTAAGAAATCAAGTAATGACTGAATCCAAGCTTATGCTTTGGCATGGATAACGCATAATATGTTAATCAATTTAATAATTCATATACTATGTCTGAGCCCATCCACTGAAAGTGGTTCACCCAATTCATAAATAAGTCTGAACCCTTTTTCATAATCAAATCACAAAATCATCATGTCACAACAACCTTCATTATCCATTAACTCATTTCATTCATGAACAATTGGACCCACAGTCTAATGTTAATAATGGGTGTAGAATATCATTTCTAGAACCCCCGTGAGTATTCGGAGCATCAGTCCATGTCTCACTGCCCATGGGTATTTGGAGCATCAGTCCATGTCCTATAAAAGAATATTCACTTGCAAGCTGGGTGTAGAACGCCATGTTTAGAACCCCGTGAGTATTTGGAGCCTCAGTCCCTGTCTCACAACCCATCTATCAATCATACATATACATCTATCATTGGTGTAGAACGGATTGTCAAACACCACAAAACCAATCCGTTAATTAATTCATCAACTAATTAATAATACAAAACTCTCTTCAGATAAGTGAACACTTAATTTACCAAATTCCTTAACAAGACTGAACCCGTCTACTCAAACAGGGATTCTTCCAGGGCTTTAACAATCTACTAGCACCCCATAATCATCACAAAACATGCTGAACAAAGACAAGATATTTAGAAACCATCTCTCACAACATATCATATTTTAAAACAACTCCATCTAAGACAATTGAAGGCATGGAAAGCTAATACGAATAAAAAGTACTCCTGGCTAACTATCGTAACAAACAATCAATTCACAATCTAAATTTAATTTATGTAAATTAATTAATACAACAATTAATTAATTAAACCTTGTCTCCATAACCAATCATAAATTAGTCAACCATTTACCATTTAACATATAGCAATTAATCCATCCATTAATTATTACCAGTTCCCAAATTATATTCCGAACATGTCAAATATCCAATATTCCAAATTATCAGTAAAAGCCACAATCTCATTCCAACTCATGAATATATAAATAATTATACAATTATTTATCCTATTTCACATTCTTCCCATTCAAATCATTCAATTGTTTAATCATATCACTTTAACTACAATAGAAATCCATGCTTAAAATCAACACATGTTCAAGTCCTCATTTATCTCATGTGAGTGGAATTACTTAATAACATTAAAAGTGTCATGAATCAAAAAATCATAATCAAGGAATCTCACATTCTCAATATATTTAAAGAATCATTAATTATTAAATATATTGTTAAAGATTTGGGACCCTACCTTGGGGTTTTGACGAAAACCACAACGAAGGAAGAACCTTCAAGAGAAACAGGTTGATTCTTCAAGAACCCACCTTGGCTCGCTTCTCCAAGCAAGACCAAGACCAAAACTCATCATAATTGTCATTCACAAATTTAGATTTACCCATAACGGGCATATATCTAAGAAACCGTGAGAATAGGAGATGTAGATCTAAGTAGATCTAAAAAACTAAACAATATTGAAGAATAACATATACCTACCTCAGGAATTCGGCTTCGATTCGCCAAGAGAAGACATAGGATTGCCTCCAAAACACTTGGGAGAGGTTCTCCTACCTTCAAGGAAGGGTGATCCCGAGTAATGGCCTCTTAGGAGGAAAAACAACGTGCTTAGAGGCAAAAATGAGTGAGACACACAATTTAAGGATTTCATTTAAGTGCCCGCATAGTTTTCTCGCACGGTTAGACAAATCTTGCACTGACCATGTGTTAGCTACTATCTCGAAAAACACTCCTCATACAGTTAGGCCGCACGGTTAGACAAACCGTTCGCTAACTGTGTGTTAGCCACTGCCTCAAAACTTTAACTACCCATGGTTTGGCTGCACGGTTAGACAAACCGTGCTCCACCCATGAGACTTCCCATGTGCCTCAAAACTTAAATCAAAGTTCGAAAAATGACATATTTACGTTTTCCAACACTCGGAATAAAATTCCAAAGCTCAGTTTAAAAATAATAACCCGTTGATAAACTGAAAATGAATTTCAGAAACAATCGTAAATTTAACCCGGTTCAAAACACGGGATCTTACATCTGGGTAACTGGGGTTGGGGCATTAAAACACCATCCTTCTTATTTACATTAGAAGCAATACCAACTCATTCATAATTCATCCAATCTCATCCATGCGGCATCTGATTCTATATTAACACTGAAAATTATCATCACATCACATAACATTATTAACTATCTATAAATAATTATAATTATATATTTACATTAAAAATTATTCATAAATTATAGAAAATACACTGGGTACTACTCTCTCATTGGAAACATGTCCATCACCCCTTATATCGTCTATGGAGCATTCTTAACACTATACTAGATAAAAATCAATTATGTAACACCCATTTTGCAATGGAACAGACCTCTCTGGTCCACTCCTTTGTGAGAATATGGTGTTAGAGGTGTTTCGGGATGTCAAGGTGACTTGGGGGTGCATTTGGGTGGACTTTTAAGGAAAGCTAAAGGGAAATAGCTTTTGCACAGTTTGTTCACGGTTTGCCTAAACCGTGCATCCAAACCATGTAAGGTTGGTTTTGAAGACAATGCCTGACGCATGGTTAGCGCACGGTTTGTCTAACTGTGCAGCCTAACCGTGCAAGGAGTGTTTGAAGAAGCAGAAGCTAACACACGGTTAAGGCACGGTTTGTCAAACCGTGTGGACTAACCGTGCGGGCACTTAAATCTAGATCCTAAAATTTGGGATCTAACTCCTTTTCCCTTTAAATGGTTCGTTTAAGACCCTCAATGGCCACAACTCGGGATTACCCTCCCTTGAAGGTAGGATAACCTCTCCCAAACATTTTGGAGGCGATCCGAAGGCTTCTCTTGGAGAATTGAAGCCGTTTTCTTGAGGTATGTGATCCTTCTTGTTTGGTTTATTAGATCTACTTAGATCTATATCTCCTCTTACCTTGGTTTCTTAGATCTACGCACGTTATGGGTATATCTAAGTGTGTGGATGCCAAATATGTTGAGCTTTGGTCTTGATTATTCTAGGAGGAGAGATCTATGGTGGGTTTTTAGAGAATTGACCAGAGTTTCTTGAGTGTTCTTTGACCATCGTGTTTTTCGTCAAAAACCTTGAGGTAGGGGATTCGTTGCTTCTCTAATTGTTTATGTGAAATTGTAGAGTTAGCATGATTTATCCATTTATATCACAATGAAATTGACCTAATTAAATACTTGAACCAGATTAAACAAATTGTTTAGATTGCATGTTATTGTTATGCACCGTGATAAGGGTTCGCCTCTTGATTTTCTAGAGAGTGTGATATCTATGCCTTTCTTGTTAGAATGTTGTTCTTGATGAAGTTGATAAAGAACATAAAGATGGAATTATTTGATAATTAATTGGATAATGATAAAGGGTCTTGTAAATTAATCTGGATGTTGCAGTTGTTCTAATTTGATGTTAATCAAATTAATGTCGATGTGCATGTTTAATTCAGTTGGTTGGTAAACATGAAATATTTTGGTGCTTTTTGTTTGAAATCCTATCAAATTAATTGTTTAATTAATTTGTGATATCTTACTGATTGGTTTTCCCAGCTTTGGAACCTACGAATTAAATCTATTAATTCAGGATGGATTAAATAGTTGATTGTTTGAAAATTCCAGGAAGGGTTATGAGTTACCCTCTTGAATGTTAAAGGGCCAAGAGCCCAATTAATGTGGAAATGTTTGCTTTCCTTCTGGTTGTGCTGTGATGTGACCTTGGAGGGGTGTTGTGATATGTGGAGGTATAGAGGCCTTTTGGTTGTGGCAGCGTATGACGCCTAGAGTGGCAAGATGCGTCAGTTTATGCATGTGGGTGTTAGAGAGGACACCAGGGATGATGGAATGGGATTGATGTGATTGTTGGATACTTGTTGATTCTATGGTTGTTTATCTGCTTTACTTTTCCCCACTGCTCAAGGAAGCTGGTCTTTCTTACCCTTCTTCTGAAAGAGGCGAAGACACGTGGGGTATGCCACGTGCTTTTCGTGTTTAGCCTCTCAAGGGAGAATGGGTCTATGCCCTTGCTATTGGCGGAAAAGACTCGACAGGTAGTACATCTACTCACTCTGTTGACCCCCCTTGTATTTAGTAGCATAGGATGCTTTTCTAGAATGCATGGGAATATGGGAAAGTAATTCGTTAATGAATTTTTGAATAAATGATGTTAACCCATGGGGTTGGATTTTGATGAAACTTAATGATGAGGTTGAGAACTTTTGAAAGGACATAGGAATTTTTGGAAGTGGTGTTAATTGAATTTAATGTGTAATTGTTCATGGTTAATTAATGTTTGAATAGTTAATTAACATATAGTGGAATTGATAAAAAGGGAATGAAGTAATCTAATAAATCTATTAAATGGTTGTGTGCTTATAGGATACCAAGTCTTAGAAGTGGCAGCCCAGAGTCTGAGAGACGTTAGCTACAATTGTGTCTAAGACTAGGTTATGCCCATAGTGTGGTTGTGAGTTATTGTATATTCTGTACTTTTTGTGTTTCTATACAGTACTCCACCCTAATAGTAAGGGAAACTAGCACCCCTGGGATTCTGAGCCCTAAGGGGGTGTTTTCCCCAACATTCTGATGGGAGGATGAATGGCTGACTACACCCTTTGACCCCACTCTCTTCTCTTGGTAGATACTAGTGCCATTAGGCACATCAGTTAGTTTTCCCCATATATGTGTGTAAAGGGCTGTAATGGCTTGTGGTTATTCACACACATATATTCTAGATATAGTATCCTATGGACTACTATAGGTGTAACGTGTATAAGCTGTCATGGCTTGAGGATCCTTACTCGGTGTATAGGCTGTAATGTCTTGAGGTATAATACCTGACGTATGATACACGTTATGCGAGATGTGGTGGCTCTAGAAAACTACCTGGTTACTTTTGGTTGTGATGATGGTATGGTGCTTCACACAGGTTTCTGCGGGCAATCTTTTGTGGTGCACGTGGTGCAGATTGTGGAGCTTAGCCCAGGTGTCTGTGGGAAATACATTGGAGAGAGATGCACAGAATGTATGTCGTTGGGGAAAAGAGGAAAACTAGTGGGGAAGTAGTAGCGGGGTACCCTTGATATTCTTTATTATATGATATATTCTTGTATGTGTTACTTGGTGAGAGTAGCCATGGTTAGGGTGTGCAAAATTAGTATGACTGTTAGGGGACGAGTTAGTTTCACTTTTTGTTCACTGTGCTTTAGCATGCCTTCCTTACTTTTGCACGAGAGGCTTCGGGGAGGATCCAACTGAGTATTCTGTTATACTCACCCTACGTATATGTAAACTATTTTTCAGGGCACTTGGATCAGGATGGTGATCAAGTTGGTTTCTACTAGCTTGGGGTTGTTGGAGCTGTTCAGGCTTGTGGTTGCAGATGTTTTACTTTCTTTTGGGTACTTTCAGTTTTTACCCTTTTTGGTTGTAGTACTTTTGCTTGACATTATATTTGTGAAATTGGGTTTCTTTCATAATTCCAGTTCTGAGTTGGAGTTGATTGGTTTCTATCTTATCTCTCTCTTCTGCATGTGTTCTCTTAGAGGGTAATGCCTCCCATTTCTATGTTACTATACCCTCAGTGCTAGTCACCAACCCGGGGCCTACTAGAGGTGAGATGCGAGGGTCATTATCTTCCTTCTCACATTGTTGGCCCAGGAGGGGTACACATTGTGGGGAGGGGGTCATGACATAGTGGTATCAGAGTACTGGTTGAGGGATGGGATGGAGTTTGGAGTTAGGCATAGATGAGGTTGCATGGGTTGGCTGGGCAACGATGTCATTCATGTTTGGCAAGTGAGTTTAACACTGGAGACTGGCTGACACATAGGCCTTTAGGGCCACCTATGATATAATGTATGGACTTTTAAGTTTACAATGGCTACTAAATAAGGTGATACTAGTTGCAGGGTAGAGACCTAGAAAAGGATCATGCATCATTCTTTTTTGTGCCTATGTTGGAATGGGTAGACCTTGAGATAGGTTAACCTAAAATGAAAAAAAGAAAACAATTAATTAGTTAATGTCGAGTCTTCCATATTCCAGGCTAAGGAGCTCTGTGTTTTTGTTATTTTATAGGTATGGCTCCAGGTTGACGTCCTTGTCAGGTTTGCGCAAAAAAATGTCCAGTAGGATGTTCCTGTAGATCGTCACAGGGTAGAGGTTGATGACGATGACACTTGGAGGAAGACACTCTGAGTGTTTCAGCACAATAGTCTGTAGAAGTACGAGGTCTCCATTTCATATGCAGTCTTGGAAGAATGGTTGGAGGATGTCAAGATAGGCTTAAGTTCGATCCGTGCGTAGAAGGAGAATTGGGTGTCTTTAGCTATGACGATGCTACGTGGATAAGCAAGGAAGTGGTGGTTCTCGTTCCTCGAGGATCATTAGGAGTCTCTGATCTCATGGGAGGAGTTCTGAGACAAGTTTAGAGTCGAGTTTCTTTCCTCGACTGGAAAGGCGTCCAGCCTCCAGGAGCTTCTTACCCTTGGAAAGGGGAGCTCCAATGTTTGAGAGTTTGGAATCTGTTTCTGGAAACTTTTACGATATGCTTCGAACATGTTACCAGATGAGGAGGCTAGGGCGAGGCATTTCGAGGAGGATTTGCATCCAGAGATCCAACGCCAAGTCACCCCATTTATTCTAAAGACATATCTTGAGGTACTGGAGAGGGAGGAGGTTATTAAGTTGACTTTGTCCAGGACCAGATCATCACGAGGGTCAGATCGTCATGATCCCTCACGAAGCAATTCTTTGGTCCGGGGTTCCCAGCATTCAAGGCAGAAGAGTTTAAGTTCAGCTAGGGGTAGGTCACATCCCTTCACATCTCATTTCTCCAGAGGAAGAAACTCTCAGGCCAATGCCAAGGGATCAAGTGCTTGTTTTTCTTGTGGTTGTTGTGGTTATCAGCAGTGGGAGTGCCTGACCTTTCTGAGCAGTCATCGTGCACCAAGCTCTACACATCAGGTTCCTCTGTTGAGGCAGTTCCAGTTGAGGCAGCAACAGCTAGTTGCACCATCTTTAGATCAGCATAGGGTAGATGGGGAAAGCAGAAGAAATCCCCATGATGCTCCCTGACCTCAGAGAGCAGAGTGCGGCTGTGGTGGTGGTCGTCATCAAGGTCAGAGAGGCCATGGAGGAGGTTGTGGTCAGCTTCATTCTCTAGCATTTCTATATCCAGACAAGCCATATGTCATTCTAGGTACCCTTTTCTTGATTTCTACCTTGGTGTATGCCTTGTTTGATTTAGTAGAGACACGCTCCTTCAAATCACCTACCCATGTCCATGATTTGGGAATTGAGGTAGAGAGGCTTCCAGTGCCCTTGGCGTTGACTGCGCCAGTTGGAGTCGATCTGACTTGTTTGATGTATGTAGAGACTATGATCTAGTGTTGGGGCAACACTGCTCTTGGGGATATTTCCTATGTTTACGAATACAACCATATGATGTCATCATCCCCATGGATGGGTTGTTTTCGGTGCAGGCTATCATGGATTTCTTCAAGAAGAAGGTCATTTTCTTTGGTAAGGATGGAGAAGAAGTAGTGTTTCTCGGTGAGCGAGATCCTCAGATGTTCCATAGGCGTGTTCCATCCTTATCATCAATTATGGCCAAGATGATGCTGAGTTCTTTAGAGGTTCAGTAGTTGGCGTTTCCTCGGGTCGTAGAGGAGTACCCTGATGTATTTCCAAAAGAGGTTATAACCTTACCCCCTTGACGAGAGATTGAGATCGGGATCGAGCTACATCTAGGAGCGTCTCCCATCTCTATGTATCTATATAAGATGGCCCCTTCTATGTTTCGAGAGATACGTATACAGCTTGATGGTCTATTGTAGTGCGGTTTTTTTCAGCCAAGTGTCTCACCATGGGGTGCACTAGTTTTTTTTTGAAGAAGGATGACAATAGTTTACGGTTATGTGTCGATTATCATCACTTAAAAAAAGTGACAATAAAGAATATCTATCCTCCTCCATGGATTTATGACTTATTCGATCAACTAAAGGGTGAAAGTTGGTTCTCAGAGATTGACTTGCGGTTAGGATATCATCAGACGCGTGTGATGGATGAGGATATTCCGAAGACTGCTTTTTGTTGTCGTCATGGGAATTATGTGTTCGTTGTAATGCCATTTGGTGTGATGAATTCTCCAGCTGTATTAATGGGACTGATGAATGCTTTGTTTTGTGAGTTCCTAGACAAGTTCGTGGTAGTTTTCATCAATGACATCCTTGTGTACTCCACATCTGAGGAGGAGCATGCACAGCATCTACGAGCCGTTTTGGGAGTTCTTCGTCGACATCAGTTGTTTGGGAAGTTGTCAAAGTGTGAGTTTTGTGCTCGATAAGTTCGTTTCTTGGGTGTTGTTTTGTCCCTATAGGGATTTTCTATGTATCTATCAAATATTGAAGTAGTTGTATATTAGGAAGACCCCAAGAAAGTGTCAGAGGAGCAAATTTTCCTTGATCTCGCAGGATACTACAGGAGGTTCGTATCCAATTTCTCACGAGTTGAAACTCCTCTAATAGCTTTGACTAAGAAAGATCATGCATTCATATGGACTAATCAATATCAGGAAGCCTTCGTGTATCTAAAGGATAAGTTAGTAAGTGCTCTATTCCTTTGTCTTTCTGCTGAGGGAGTTCAGTTTGATGTCTTCTGAAATGTTTCACATCTGGGGTTAGGTCATGTTCTCATGCAGCAGAGGTCAGTTGTTTCTTATGGGTCCAAGTAGTTACGTCCCCATGAACGCAATTATGCCACCCATGATCTTGAGTTGGCATCCATGGTGTTTTCTCTGAAGTTGTGGATACATTACCTCATTGGTGAGTGCTTTGTGGTTTTCACCAATCCTAAGAGTTTGATGTATGTTTTCTCACAACGTGACTTCATCTTATGACAGCATTGGTGGATGGATTTCTTATAGGAATACGACTTCGAAATATTTTATACACCTGGAAAGGGGAATGTTTTAGCTGATGCGCTGAGCCGAAATTCACATAGTGATGCTATGCGTGAATCCGGAGACTCCTGGAGAGTAATCGAAGAACTGTCAGCATTGCATCTTGATATGGGAGAATTTGAGGGTAGAGGTTTTCTTTTTTAGATGACGGTACATCAATCCCTGATGTGGAAGGTGGAAGAGTCCTAGTTGGGGGATCATAAGGTGGAGGTCTAGAGAGACCGAGTTGTTTGTGGTGATTCCCCTAATGGTTGGTCGGAGGATGAACAACACCGAGTGTTGTATCATGGAAGGATTTTTGTTCCCTTGGAGATGCGCGAGATGGTTCTCAGAGAGTTCCATATTTCTCCCTTAGCGGTACATCTTGGAGAGACAAATATGTATCGATCCTTGAAGAGTCAGTTTTGGTGGCCTGAACTGAAGCATGAGGTTGCGGAGTTTGTGTCTTGATGTTTAGTCTACCAGAAGGTGAAGGATGAACACCTTATTTCTGGTGGTCTTCTCCATCCATTAGAGATTCCTCAGTTGAAGTGGGAGGACATCTCAATGGACTTTGTTATTGGTTTACCTCGAGCTCTGGGAGGACATGATGCTATTCGGGTGGTAGTGGATCGTTTAAAAAAATCATACCACTTCATAGAAATCAAGGAGTCGAGCTCAGTGGAAGTTTTGTCGAGGCAGTATCTAGATGAGGTGGTGAGACTTCATGGAGTCCCAAGGACAATAATTTCTCATCCAGATCTTCGTTTTACCTCCAGGGTGTGGAGGGGTCTCCAACATTCTTTTGGTTCTCAACTATTCCTTAGCACTGCTTTTCATCCTTAAACATATGGTTAGACAGAGATAACTATCCAGACTCTTAAAGACATGTTACACTCTTTTGTTCTCGATTTTGGAGGTTCATGGATGAGGCACTTACCCTTTGTGGAGTTCACTTACAATAATATTTTTCACACCACCATTGGTATGGCGCTATTTGAAGCCTTGTATGGTCGGCCTTGCCGTTCTCCGTTGTGTTGGACTAGGGTCGGAGGGTCAGCAATTATCATACCGGAACTAGTGCCTAATACAACAGAGAGTGTTCAGGCGATTTGTGAGTGGATGAAGAGATAGCAAGATCATCAGAAATCATATTCCAATCATAGAAGAAGACCCATAGAGTTTAATGATGGGGATCATGTGTTTCTGAAGGTGACTCCCCATCATGGGCATCGAAGGTTCTGATTTGGAATTAAGATTTCTCCCTAGTTTTTTGGGCCTTTCGAGGTGTTAGCTCGTGTTGGAGTTGTGGTGTATAGAATAGCACTTCCCCCTCAGATGAGTCAGATACATGATGTTTTCCATGTACCACAGCTTCGTCATTATCATCATGATGACTGTCACATCATCGATTGGGGAGAGATCGATGTTGATGATGATGAAACCTTTGAGTAGCGACCTATGGATATCCAAGAACTCATAAATAATGTTTTGTGTAGGCGTTCTATTCCTTTATTTCATGTCTTGTGGAGACATGGTAGCTTCGAGGAGAGTACCTGGGAATGTGAGTCACAGATACGTGCTCAGTACCCAGAATTTTTGGATGTTTAACTCTTTTCATGTATCGTTGTAACTTGTGTGGTTATGAAACTTTAATATTTATGATATGGCACCCTTTGTTGCTTTGGTGGCTTTCTCTCTTTTGAGAGGTATCTCGATGGGTGGTTGTTTAGAACCTGTTTCATTTTCTCTTTAAGTGGGTTTTGGATTCTCGAGGATGAGAATGTTTTGAGAGGTATCTGTTGTAATGGCTCAGACCTCTTCGGTCCATTCCTTTGTGAAAATGTGGTGCTGGAGGTGTTCTGGGAGGTCAAGGTGACTTGGGGATGCATTTGGGTGGAATTTTAGGGAATCCTAAAGGGAAATAGCTTTCGCACGGTTGGTGCATGGTTTGCCTAAACCGTGCATCCAAGCCGTGCAAGGTTGGTTTTGGAGACAGTGGCTAATGCATGGTTAGCGCACAAATTGTCTAACTATGCGGCCTAACCGTTCGAGGAGTGTTTTACTAGGCAGAAGCTAATGCACGGTTAGCGTACGATTTGTTAAACCGTGCGGACTAACCGTGTCGGCACTTAAATCTAGATCCTAAAATTGTAGATCTAACTCCTTTTGCCTCAAAATTGTTTGTTTGAGCCCCTAAGTGGCCATAACTCAAGATTACCCTCCCTTAAAGGTAGGAGAACCTCTCCCAAGAATTTTGGAGGCGATCTGAAGGATTCTCTTGGAAAATCAAAGCCGGTTTCTTGAGGTCTGTGATCACCCTTGTTTGGTTTCTTAGATCTACTTAGTTCTACTTCTTCTTTTCCTTCGGTTTCATAGATCTATGCCTGTTATGGGTAGATTTAAGTGTTTGGATGCCAAATATGTTGATCTTTGGTCTTTATCTTTATAGGAGGATAGATCTAAGGTGTGTTTTTGGAGAATCGACCCATTTTTCTTGAGCGTTCTTCGACCGTCGTGGTATTCATCGAAAACCTTGAGGTAAGGGATTCGTTTCTTCTTTAATTGTTTATGTGCAATAATAGAGTTAGCATGATTTATCCCTTTGGATCACAATGAAATTGACCTAATTAAATACTTGAACTGGATTAAAATAATTGGTTTGATCGCATGTTGTTGTTTTTCACCGTGATAATGGTTCGCCTCTTGAATTTCTAGATAGTGTGATATATATTCATTGCTTGTCAGCATGTTGTTCTTGATGAAATTGGTAAATAAAATAAAGCCAGAATTATTGGATAATTAATTGGATAAAGATAAAGAGGCATGTAAATGAATCTAGTTGTTGCAGTTGTTCTAATTTCATGTTAGTAAAATTGAGGCTGATGTGCATGTTTAATTCAGTTGGTTGGTAAACCTGAAACATGTTGGTGGTTGTTGTTTGAAGGCATGTCAAATTAGTTTTTTAATTAATTTTTGATAGCTTACTGATTGGGTTTCCCAGTATTGGAACCTATGAATTAAATCTATTTATTCAAGATGGATTAAAGATTTAATTGTTTGATAATTCCTGGAAGGGTTCTGAGTTACCCTCTGGATTGTTAAGTGGCCAAGAGCCCAATTAATGTGAAGATGTTTTCATTCCTACTTTTTATGATGTGATATGACCCTGGAGGGTTGTTGTGATATGTGGAGGCATAGAATCCTTTTGTTTGTGGTAGCGAATGATGCCTAGAGTGGTGAGATACATCAGATTATGCATGTGGGTGTTGGAGAGGACACCATGGATGATGGAATGGGATGGATGTGATTCTTTCATTCTTGTTGATTGTTTGGTTTTTTATCTGGTTTACTTTTCTACACTACTCAAGGTAGCTGGTCTTTCATACCCTTATTCCAAAAGAGGCTATGACACGTGGGGTATGCCACATGCTTTACGTATTTATCCTCTCAAGGGAGAATGGGTATATTCTCTTGCTATAGGCGGCAAAGAATCGACGGGTAGTACATCTACTCACTGTGTTGAGCCCCCTTGTGTTTAGTAGCATAGGAGGCTTTTCTAGAATGCCTAGGAATATGGTAATGTAATTCTGTAATGAATGTTTGAATAAATGATGTTAACCCATGGGGATGGAGTTTGTTGAAACTTAATGATGAGGTTGAGAACTTTTGAAGGGACAGTGGAATTTTTGGATGTGGTGGTAATAGAATTTAATGTGGAATTGTTCATGGTTAATTAATGTTTCAAGAATTAATTAACATATAGTGGAATTGATAAAAAGGGAATGAATTAATCTAATAAAGTTCCTAAATGGTTGTGTGCTTATAGGATACCTAGTATTAGAAGTGGCAGCCCGAAGTCCAAGAAACGTTAGCTGCAGTTGTGTCTAAGACTAGGTTATTCCCATAGTGTGGTTGTGAGTTATAGTATATTCTGTAATTTTTGTGTTTCTATATGCTACTCCACCCTGTCAGTAAGGGAAACTGTCACCCCGGGGATTCTGATCCCATGGGCAGTGTTTTCCCCAACATTCTGGTGGGAGGATGAATGGATAACTACCCCCTTTGACCCCACTCTCTTATCTTGGTAGATACTAGTTCTATTAGGAACAACGGTTAGTTTTCCTCGTATATGTGTGTAGAGGGCTCTAATGCCTTTTGGTTATTCACACACATATATTCTGGATATAGTATCCTATATACTACTATAGGTGTAACGTGTATAGGTTGTGATGGCTTCAGGATCCTTACTCGGTGTTTGGGCTGTAATGGATGGAGGTATAATACCTAATGTATGATACACGTTATGCAAGCAATGGTGGCTCCCAAAAACGACCTGGTTACTTTTGGTTGTGAGGATGGTGTGGTGCTTCGCCCAGGTGTCTTTGGGAAAGCCTTTGTGGTGCATGTGGTGCAGATTTTGGAGCTTAGCCCAGGTGTCTGCGGGCAAGCCTTTGGAGAGAGATGCACATGGCGTATATCGTTGGGGAAAAGAAGAAAACCAGTGGGGAAGTATTAGTGGGGTACGCTTGATATTCTCTATTATATGATATATTCTTGTATGTGTTACTTGGTGAGAGTCTCCATGTTGAGGGTGTGGAAACTTCGTATACCTGTTGGGTGACGAGTTAGTTTCACTTGTTGTTCAATGTGATTTAGCATGCCTTCCTTACTTTTTCATGACAGGCTTCAGGGATAATCCTACTTATTATGTTGTTATACTCACCCTACGTATATATAAACTGTTTTTTAGGGCACTTGGAGTAGGTTGGAGATCAAGCTAGTTTCTACTAGCTTGGAGTTGTATGAGCTATTCAGGCTTATGGTTGCAGTTGTTTTACTTTCTTTTAGGTAATTATATTTTTTCCCCTTTTTGGTTGTAGTACTTTTGCTTGACATTCCATTTGTTCACATAGGTTTCTTTCATAATTCCAGTTCTGAGTTGGAGTTGATTGGCGTCTATCTTATCTCTCTCTTCCGTATTTGTTCTCTTAGAGGGTAATGCCTCCCATTTGTCTGTTACTATACCCTCAGTGCTATTCACCAACCCGAGGCCTACTAGAGGTGGGACATGGGGGTCATTATCTCCCTTATTACACTACCAGCCCAATAGGGGTACACATTGTGAGGAGGAGGTCGTAACACATCTAACGATCAATATCATCCAATTTTGAAAAAACATTATGTGTTACCTTCACCTACCATTCGACCTTTGAGGGGTGGTGAGGTGGGGGTTAGGATCGGCAGTGAGGGGCGGTGAGGTGAAAAGAGGTGAGGTGTATAGTGGATGAAAAAGTTGGGTGAGGTACAAAGAGGTGAGGGGTGACAAGTCAAGGCACGGTGAGGGTTGAATATGGGAAATGATGGGCTAGGATTTGAGGATTCGGTGGGGGTGGGGGTGTCAGGGGATGGGGGTGTTCATGGATGGGGGATGTGTCGTCTGTATTAAAGTTTTTAACCATTTATTGGTAGTTTAAAAAACCGCCTCTAAACACTCAATTCCTTGTTGTTTCAAACAATTATTTACGGTTATGAAAATTTGACTACATTATAATCATAGAGAAAGTAGTTTGTATGTATGCACGAGTAACGTTTTAATTTTTCAAATATCGTTATATAATGAAGATAAATATTATTTTACCTTTAGATAATTATAATAATACTATCAATATAATATCAATCATTTAACTATACTTAAATATATCTTCCAACTGATGGGGTGATGAAAAATGATTCACTTCACTTTATGGAGGTGATAGTTCACACACACACATGAATGACATTTTCATTTTTATGTGCATGGAAATTTATTAAATTAAATTATATATTATTATTTAATAAAGATATATTATCCATGAATATAACATATAAACATTACTTTTATCATAAAAATCAATCTTGAGGTACATTTATGGAAAACGAATTATATCGGTTCGTAGGGTGGTAGTCCACTGCACATTCGAATGAATAGTTTATTTCCCATTTTATGAAATTGGAGAAGTATTTATGTGATTTTTTAACATAATAATATCATAGTATATTAAGGATATTTAATATATAGTTTCAACATTTTTGAATAAGATTTAAAGGAAGTGGAATAATAAATAAAACTAAAACCCTTAATTAAAACGATACATCTTCCTCTGATGATCTCCTTTGATTAACACCTCAACACCAATAAGGGGATTATAATACCTAAAATAATGACTCTGGAATATGGGGAGATATACTAGTAATGGATTGGCGAAGATCCTGGATGAAATATATATTTTTATAATACTATTGAAATGAGAAGTATGGGTTGCCATTTGAGGGATAGGGGAGGGGCACTCTGAGAATTATTCAAGATATTAATTTAATATAAATTATTTTTATATTCCAAATGAATCAATCTGATTTATTTATATTATAGGATTTTTTTAAAACTAATAACCCTCATAAAAAATATATATATGTTTTGACTATTGTTTAATCATTATATGTTTGTTCTAACCCTTTTTATCCTTTTTAATTTTTATCATGATATCATTTAATTTTCACGTTGAGGGTTATTATAATTACAATAAAAGGAAAAAGGGATCAATAAATGAGTCAATTATGAATTTTTTAGACTTATACCAATTAATATTATAAATAATATATATTTTAGAATTTTATATCATTTAATAAACTATTATTAATTTTATAATATCAATAATGTCAATTTTGAAAATATTGATTACATGATTTTTTACAAATAACAAAACAACAAGATAAATTAAAAAATATACTTCTAAAACCACTCTAACAAGTCAAATCAATATGAAAATATTCATTATTATATTAAACATCACAGATAATATTTATTTTAGTATTTTAAATATCATTTAATTAATATTTCATTTAAATAAACAATCATTGCATCATCATTGTGAAATCGATTTATTAAATTATTTATTCAGTAAAAATTGAAAATAATTTATCTGGACCCAGATAATAATATTCACTTCCCAAAAACTATTTATTGCAGAAATAATCCCATATATAACCCCATATTAAAAATATTTTACTTCTTAAAAACCAAAGTGTAACAAAATTGAATTTTCTTTGAATAAAATATTATAAATATTATACTCTCAACCAAGTAGTTTAAAAAGTTCATAATTTCATCCCAATGATACTTTTGGTTGGGAAACCCTCATATAATTAAATTAAAACAAAATTTTGGGTAATTTTATAATATTATATTTAACCTTAATTATTGGATTTATCATTTAATGTGTTAATAAAAAATTACTAAAGTTTCTATTCATATTGTCTAAAAATAAAACTGAACTATTTGAATAAATTTTACCTTCTAAATATAAATATGGAAACTATTTTTTTAAATTAAAAAAAATAATTGGTATAAATTAATTTAAAATTAATCTCGTTGACAGAATGAAAAAAAAGGTTTTTAAAGTAAAATGTTTTGAAAAATTGAAGTGTTTTTAGTCTAAATTGGATGTGAAATTAATTCCAATTAACTAAATTTGTATTAATTGATAAAAACATGATATAATTATATTTTAATACCACTAAAGTATATAATTTTTCATTATAAATAAAATTGATGAAAAAGAAGTTTTCAATTAAAATGTAGTATTTTTTCACTATTCATCAAAAAATGATACTTAACAAAAAATATAAAAAAACCAAAGTGATTATTTATATTCATTTTTCAAAAAATAATTTATTTTTTATATATATAATTTTTAAAATTTTCAAAAACTATATTTAAAATAAGTGCACCATTAAAAGGAAATAAAGATTTCTTTCTTGAAACACACTTGTTTTATACCTGAAATTGGATTTGTTCTTATATCATGTCTATAAAACATAGAATATAATTTTAAAAAATATATTTAATATTATATATATATATCTCATTAATATAATGTAATAGGAGTTATTTTTTAATTTATTAGTATAAATTCACTTGGAAAAATTTAAATAGTATTCTATAAAAACATTTCTTTTTATTTTAAGACGGGTTTATATTAATTTATAGTTAATTGGTAAGAATAAAATTAAATATATATACATTTATTACACAAATTATCATAATTTAGTTAATATTTTTTATTTTCCTTATTCTAATACATTGGTTATAATGGTTGAATTTAAATAACATTATTCAAGTGTTCTCTTAGGCTTAATTTGGTGTATCATGTATGTTATCAATGATAGATTTTCTTTAATATGTGGTGTTACAATATTACCCCTTTTTGAAATTTTGTCTTCATAAGTTTTAATTCGGGGTTGGTAACTATGTTTTGATATTTCAAAATACCTTTATAGAAATCCCCCCATCATAAAAATGATTAATGATACTTCCACTTTAAAATAAATAAAGGGAAGTATGAAGGTAACCTAAGATGAAACATTATATAGTTCCATCTAGGAAAAAATGGACATATAAGAAAAACAAAGTATAATTTTTTTATATAGAGTGATAGAGAACATTTTCATGTGAACAATAACAATCATAAGATTATACATCATTGTTGGGTTAGGTTGTAATGACCCGGAAATTTCAAGGAATTGTTTTTAAATAACTTGAAATTTTATGAGTCTGTGGCTTTTGACGGCACTTGATTCCAAGGCCCGGTGTGCCCGAAATCAATTTCCGAAGTTTTGTTCAGGTACGTTCAGTAAACGTACGTTCATGTTTTTATATCTTTTGAATCGGTGCTCGAAATTGAAATCTGAGGACACTGATGAACTCGCAGCCCCGGTAATTGCTTAAGCGGACCGTTACCACAGTTGCGTTTTATGCGGGTTGAATGGTAAAAATTGGGGTTTAATTAAGAAGTTAAATAAAATTGTTAGAAAAATTTTATTTTTCTATGGAAGCTAATTCCTCCCATGGGAAGTTATTGTTGGGGCCCACACCCACCCAACATCGCATGTGTGGATATTTGAGAGGTTGGGGCCACATGATCCCCAACCCTTCATCTCCCCATAACGTCCCTTAAACCCCATTTAAACTCCCTTGTTTAATTCATTACAACACCCCTAATTTTGTAAATTTTTCCTCTCCCTCTCTCCCTCTTTAATGATTCCCAACACATGTTAATCAATGAAATCTAACTCTTCAATTAATTAAATTAAGTGGTTTGAATTTTGAATTTTAAATTACATGTGTTAATAAATTAATAGGATTAGCCAATTATTTTATTTTTGGGGAATTCGTTGTGTTAAGGAGAGTTGGGAGAGAGCTCTTGACAAAGAGAGAAAAGTATTCCTCTCCTCAACGGAGAACGGATTCCTTCTCTGATGAAGAACAACTCGGAAAAGAATGCTCCACAATTCTCCAATCCTCTTATTCCTCCGCGTCAGGGGAGGAAACACCAATGCGGGGAACACACCAACGTCGAAGATTCTTTCTCCGATGTTGACGGAGTGACATCGCTTTTCGTGTCTATGACAAATAGACCATATTCGAGTTAGGGGTTTGTTCATTTTGAAGTGTTTATCTCATACCCCATTATTTGTTGGAAATCATGGTTTATTTTTGGCCAACTGCTACCACCTAACATGGAGGGCACGTGCAGGACGCACACGGCCCGAAAACCCTCTGTAGTCTATTTTGATTGCGATGGAAATCATGACAAGAAGGTAGCGATGAATGGAAGTGGCGGTCGTGCACCGACCACGTGCGGAAGAACCGTGGCCCGCAACTGCGGGCTGCTTGACCAGGGAAGAACTGGCCAGGCCGAAGGGAGGAATCACGACGCCCCATGGCAGTGCGCTACAGAAGACTGCAGCCCGCCTAAGCGGGCCGCTTCGGTGGAAGAACCGCTCGGCCCATCGGCCGGCCGGGCGGAGGAAAGACACGGTGCCAAGAGGGCGTCGCGCTGGACGAACTGTGGCCCACCCATGCGGGCCTCTTTCTCCAAGAATGTCGGCTAACTTCACCAGGCTGGTTAGGGGGGGCAGGGCCGCTTGGCACCGTCCCCCCCCCCCCCGATTGGTCGGCCTACGGGGCGAGCTGTGGCCAGCCGGGCCGCGCCCTGCCGGGCTGAGCTGCGCCCCCTTCTGGACGAGGTGCACCCCTTTGGGTCGGACCACGCATTTCACCGGGTCGGACCTGCCAAGGCCGGGTTGACCCGACCCGCCAGCCCACTGGGCTTAACGGGCTGCGCCTGTTTTCACTTAAAGGTGATTAACTCGAAGACCGCATGTCCGATCGACACGCCGACTGTGGCACTGGGACCCATGCGATGAGGTATCCCTTTTTCAATACTCGAAGTAAGTTTTTTATGACTTTGGATAATGGCCGGGTTAGAAACAAGCGTATTTATAACTGGGCCACATGAACGAAAAAGCCAATATCTCTCAGACCGGGCGTCTGATTGACGCTCCGTCTATCGCGTTGAGTTCCCTTTGACGAGACGGAACTTTGGGATAAATCAACTCCATACATTGTGATAGTTGATGTGTCGAACCCCTTGGATCAAGGAGCGGACCCTCTTGGAATCGAGCACGTTGTGTGCGGGAACCCTAGCGCTAGATGCGACTGCGACGACTACAATGCTGGGATCCTCCGTGGGTTCGACGACTATGACGACTGTACTTGGATCCTCCGTGGGTTCGGCAGTGAAGACGAATGTACTTGGATCCTCTGTGGGTTCGATAGCGATGACGACTGTACTTGGATCTTACGTGGGTTCGGCAGCGATGGTTACTGTACTTAGATCCTCCCTGGGTTCGGCAGCGACGACTTTTGTGCTTGGATCCTATGTGGGTTCGGCAGAGGAGATGATTCAGAGGATTCATCTAATCATTTCCACCCTTCTTCGTGAGTAGTATACCTGTGTGATCTGAGTCTTGACTTTCCATCATTATCATTGATGTGATTCACTTCTTTCTTGTGTGGAATGGGTTGTTCTTTAGCTCAAGAGTTGGAGCCAAACTGTAATTGATAACTTAGGTATATGTAAGGGAATATAACTAAGTAGATTCGGTTGATACTTAGTGATTGTATCTTTCCTTTGTGTTTTATCCTTTGTGGGTTCTGGGAGCCCTTCAGGGGTCTTGGGGTCCCTACTGAGCATTGTATACTCATCCCTACACAGGTTATGCCCGCACTACATTGTGTTGGATACAGAAGACAGACAGCACTGACCGAGGTGGAGGCTTGTGGAGCTGGATGGTACCCAGAGGTGGACCACTTGGTGGGACGTACATGAGGTGGAAAAACAGACCCGAGGAGCTAAGGAGACCATCTGTACCCACCCTTCAGGTGGGATATCTGGAGGACGACTCGGTGGTTGCTGCTTTTCTTTATTTTCTGTTTTACTTCCATTTCAGTTGTACTGTACTTTCAGTTGACTTTTATACTGGCCGATTTACTTTTCCGCAATTAATTTTGTACTTAGTTTTACTTAGTGGTTACGTCACCTACTTACTCTATTGTGTTTTTTTTACTTTTATAAAGGCAATGTCTTACCTTTTATCAGGATTTACGCCTTTGGTGCTAGTCGCCACCCCTGGCCTATGGAAGGCGGGCTTAGGGTAGTCACGGTAGGGGCCCCGAGGATGGGTCATGAAAAATTAGTATCAGAGGAGTCATTTATACTGCAAAACTCGGGACTCTGATCATTCTCTATTGTGAAGAAATAGTGTTAAGAGTAATGAGTATGGTTTTCATTCCAGGGAGTCCAGTGTTGGTGCAGCGGCCGACATATCCATACACGAGGAACCTGAATTGTGATTTCCGATTCAGTGCACGGAATCATTGATTGCATGTGTGTTTCAAAAGTTTTCTTTGTGATTACTTTGTGTTAGCTCACATGGTATACTTTTTGAACGTGGAGCACCTGTTTCTCTTCCGGATGGCCCCACGAAGGTTGCCAGCTAGGGTTCCTAGTTACGTGCGTGATGACAACCCACCGAGCAATGGGGCCTTGATGAAGGGCCCCATTACAGCGAAGGCACCAGCGGTACCACTACTTGCTGGTCCACTGATACCACCATCCCCAACAGTAGAGAGTGCATGCCACCTGAGTGCGTTGCACGAGTTTCAGCGATAGAGTCAGCCAAGGTTCCACGGAGAGACGGACCCTCAGGCAGCCGAGGATTGGCTGGAGGCTATCCTCAGAGTCTTCAGATTGGTATGGACACCAGTTGACCTTATTGTGATCCTTGTCGTGAGTCTCATGCACGTAGCAGCAGGTAGATGATGGAGCCTGATGCTCCAGGTGCACGACGAGGCATCTCTACTTTGGATGGACTTCATTAGTCTCTTCCACTCGGAGTTTGTTCCATCTACCCTTTGTGCGGTGCGGATTCATGAGTTACTTCATCTGCAGTAGGGAAGTATGACAGTAGCTCAGTACTCATCGAGATTTAATGACCTCACGGTACTCCACGGAAATGGTACGGGTTCCATTCTTCCAGGCCCGGACCTTCGTGCAGGGACTGAGGCATGAGATCAGGGCTTCGATGACCTCCCTCAGCATTCCGACGCAGGCAGGAGTGTTGGAGAGAACCCTTCTTGTGGAGAGCATTCTTGCTGAGCTGACACCGGCAGTGAGATCCATCGTAGGCCGACATGTAGAAGTATCTTCTACAGCCAGTCATAGACAGATGTTGCAGAGGTCCAAGAGGACCAGGCCATCAGGTGGGCGACCTTAGGATGCTAGTTCGGATGTGCAGGGCACACGAAGTAGAGCCATCCATACAAGGGGCAGGCAGTGCTATGCATGCGGCGGGAAGGTCCACATGGCTCGTGACTGCCCAACCCGCCATGCAGACGAGCAGCAGACAGTAGATGGACCTCCCTGGAAGATTCATAGGTTAGACTGTGGCGGTCCGCAGGGATTAGGAAGACGAGGAAGAGGAGCTGGCCGAGAAATGGGTAGTGGATGATGCTTCGATGCTCTACCACCACCACCACCAGGTGGACCACCCCGACCATAGGGAGATGGCAGAAAAGGGTAGGCTCATCTCCAGGTAGTCCAGGTCTATGACCACGGTGCACCTGAGATGATTCGAGGTACTATTTGTGTCCACTCCACCCTTTCAACAGTTCTTATAGACATAGGAGGGAGTCATTATTTTATTACCACTTCCCTTGTTAGGAGCTCAGAGATTCCGACGGAGCCATTGGCTCGATCCTTACAGCTAGAGAATCCTACGGGAGCAGACTTGATGATTACGCACTCTTTTCGGCAGTATGAGCTTACTCTAGGAGACGAGAGCTTCGGCTGGGATCTCTTTGTAGCGGCATCGAGGCCTCACATCGTCATCTTGGGTATAGACTAGTTATCTACAGTCCATGGCCAGATCGACTGTATTAGGCGAAAAGTACGGTGTGTCCGCACAAATCAGAGCAGGTTCACCTTCACCGGCAAGAATGGAGCCTTTGCAGCATAGGATGTACTTACATGGAGAGGGCAGCTGATCACACATCAGTTGGCTAGTCTCATCCTAGGAGCGGTTGATGTGCGGAGTCCGAGTTTTCCTGTTGTGGTGGATCAGTATGCAGACGTTTTTCCTGATTATTTTCCAGGACTACCTCCTCGCAGAGAGGTAGACTTCTACATATACATGTACCCCATGACAGCACCGATATCTACTCTAGCATATCAGATGGCTCCCACTGAGCTTCGTGAGCTGTGGGTACAGCTGGAGCACTTGTAGGGAAAGGGATTCATCTGACCCAGTTTTTCACTCTGGGCTTCTCTGATTTTATTCGCCAAGAAGGCGGATGGGAGCTTACGACTATGTGTCGACTACCATCGCCTAAATCAGGTGACTGTAATGAACATGTACCCACTCCCGAGGATTGATGAACTCTTTGATCAGCTCAAGGGAGCACGACGATTCTTGAAGATAGACCTCAGGTTAAGCTATCTCCAGCTCAAAGTTCGAGATGAGGATGTGCAGAAGACGACCTTCAGGTGTTGGTATGGCCACTATGAGTTCTTAGTTATGCCTTTCGGCATAACCAATGCTCCAGCATTGTTCATGTGACTCATGAACAAGAATTTCCAGCCTTCCTCGATCGATTTGTCATAGTCTTCATTGACGACATATTGATTTACTTAGCTACTGATGAGGATCACACCTACCACATGCGGGTTGTACTGGACACACTCCGAGAGCACTACTTTATGGTAAGCTCTTGAAGTGACAGTTCTGAATTCGAGATGTTCATTTCTTGAGACACGTCATCTCAAAGGCTGGGGTTGCAGTAGACCCAGCGAAGATTGAGGCGGTACTTTCTTGGGAGCCACCCAGGAGCGTGATGAAGGTGCTGAGTTTTCTTGGTCTGGCTGGGTACTATCGAAGATTTGTGCCAAACTTCTCCATAGTTGCAGCACCTCTTTCAGCTTTGATGAAGGAGGGGAAACCCTTCGTGTGGTCAGATAGATGTCAGCAGAGCTTTCAAGAGCTGAGGCAGAGATTCACCAGTGCGCCCATCTTGAGGCTATCAGAGGAGGGTGTTGGGTACGTTCTTTATTGCGATGCATTAGGGACCAAAATTGGGTGTGTCCTGATGTAGGATTGGGTAGTGATCGCCTATGGTTCACGGCAGTTGAGGCAGCACGAGCAGAACTATGCTACCCATGACCTGGAGTTTGCAGCAGTGGTATTCGCCATGAAGATGTGGAGGCACTATCTGATGGGCGAGCAATTTACAGTCTACTCTGACCACCAGAGTCTCAGGTACGTTTTCTCGCAGAAGGACATGAACCTAAGACAGTGGCTATGGCTCGAGTTCCTCAAGGACTATGACTTTGAGATAGAATATAATCCTGGGAAGGGGAACATAGTAGCTGATGCTCTCAGCAGGAGATCGGGCGTACAGCTGCTAGGGGAGGTGACATAGCAGCTATACGTCCTGTAGATATCCATCATGGATAGAGATGGGGCAGCCTTTCTACAGTCTCTCATAGTCACTCTTCCACTACTTCAGTGGGTCAGAGAGGCACAACGTGGGGACGTTGACTATGAGACGCAACGTGCTCAGATTTCCATAGGGCATGCACCTAATGGATTTTCTGAAGGAGGATAGCACGTCATCCTCTTCGGGGGATGTACCACGGTACCATCTGCACTATAGGAGGAAGTGCTGAGGGAGTTTCACACTTCCCCTCTAGCACTACATCCAGGAGTGGAGAAGATGTATCAGGACCTCAGATGACAACACTGGTGGCCAGGTATGAAGAAGTCTGTAGCAGAGCTTGTTTCATGATGCCTCACTTTCTAGAAAGTGAAGGCAGAGCACCACGTACCAGCATGATTGGTATATCCCTTGGAGGTTCCGGAGTTGATGTGGTATAGGATATCCATGGATTTCATGACGGGGATTCCACGTACTTCCAAGGGACATGACTCCATATGGATGATCGTAGACCAACTCACCAAGTCGGCCCACTTCCTACTGATCAGAGAGAAGGGCTCAGTAGAGATCTTGGGACACCTCTACATTCAAGAGATCGTATGGGTTCATGGTGTTCCATCTTCTATCATCACCGATCGAGATTCTCTCTTTACTTCCTGGCTTTGGAAGGGGTTGTAGGAGGCATTTGGGATGCAGCTACGCCTGAGAACCACCTTTCATCCTCAGACAGATGGCCAGACGGAGAGGACCATTCAGACTCTCGAGGACATGCTCTGTGCATGTGTCCTTGACTTTGGTCGTAGCTGGGAGGATCACCTACCCTTGGTGGAGTTTACGTACAACAACAGCTACCACTCCACCATCGGGATGGACCTTACGAGGCACTGTACGACCGACCATTCAGATCACCTCTATGATGGACTGACCCTGGAGAGTCGGCACTTGTAGGACCATATATGGTTCAGGCTACGATGGAGAAAGTGTACATTATCCAAGAGCGGATGAATACTGCACAGAGCAGACATAAGTCCTATGCTGATAGGAGGTGGAGGCCACTGGAGTTCGAGGATGGCGACCATGTTTTCCTATTGGTATCACCTAGACGAGGTCTACAGAGATTTGGCCGGGGCGGAAAGTTATATTCGCGCTTCATCGGACAATTCCAGGTCCTCAACAGGGTTGGCGAGGTGGCTTACCGCCTAGCCCTTCCACCTCAGTTGCACAGGGTGCATGACATCTTCCATGTATCTCAGATGAGGAGATACGTTCATGACCCAACTAACATCATCAATCACAGGGAGTTGGACATCGATGATGGGGAAACATTCACGGAGGTCCCAGTGGAGATCGAGGATCGACAGGAGCTGTTCCAACGTGGACAGACGATTCCTCTGGTGTGCATTCGGTGGCAGCACGGGAACCTCCAGGAGAGCACTTAGGGGTGGGAGGCATAAATGTGTGCTCAATACCCTCATTTGTTTCCTTAGTGTATGTTGTAGATTTATGGGGACATAAATCCCTAAGCTGGGAGTAATGTAAAGACCCTGAAATTTCAAAGAAATTTTTTTCTTAAATACTTTGGAATTTTACGAGTTTGTGGCTTCTGACAGCACTTGATTCTGAGGCCCGGTGTGCCCGGAATCAACTTCAGATGTTTTTTTCAGGTTCGTTCAGTAGACGTACGTGTGGTTTTCTATCTTTTGAACCAGTGCCTAGATTTCAAATCTGAGGACACTAATGAACTCGCAGCACCGGTAATTTCTTATGGGGACCTTTACCGCAGTTGCGTTTTATGCGAGTTGAAAGTTAAAAATTATGGTTTAATTAAGAAGTTAAATAAAATTATTAGAACAATTTTATTTTTCTATGGAAGTTAATTCCGCCCATGGGAGTTATTAGTGGGTCCCACACCCACCCAACTTCCCATGTGTGGATATTTGAGTGGTTGGGCCCACACGATCCCCAAACCTTCATCTCCCCATAACCTCCATTAAACCCCATTCAAACTCCCTTGTTTAATTCATGACAACCCCCCCCCCCTATTTCTGTATGCTCTTCCTCTCCCTCTCTCCCTCTATAATGTTTTCCAACACAAGCTAATCAATGAATTATAACTCTTCAATTAATTAAATTAAGTGGTTTGAATTTTGAATTTTAAATTGCATGTGTTAATAAAATAATAGCATTAGCCTATTATTTTATTTTTGGGGCCTTCATTGTGTTAAGGAGAGTTGGGAGAGAGCTCTTGAGAAAGAGAGAAAAGTATTCCTCTCCCCAACGATGAACGGTTGCCTTCTCCGATGAGGAACGACTCGGCGAAGAACACTCCACGATTCTCAAATCCTCTTCTTCCTCAGCGTCAAGGGAGGAGACACCAACACGGGGAACTCACCAATGTTAATGAATCTTTCTCCTACGTTGACGGAGATACATTGCTTTCCGCGTCTACGAAGAACAACCATATTTGAGTTATGGGTTTGTTCATTTTGAAGTGTTTATATCATACCCCTTCTTTGTTGGAAATCATTGTTTATTTTCATCCAACTCCTACCACCTAACACGGACGGCGTGGTCTAGACACACACGGCCTTATGACCCTCTATAGTCTCTTTTGATTGTAATTGAAATCATGACAATAAGGTAGTGATGAATGGGAGTGGCGGTCGTGCACCGGCCACAAGCGGAAGAATTGCGGCCCATAATCGAGGGCTGCTCAACCGGGGAAGAACCGGCCGGCCATTGCCGGCCGGGCCGAAGGGAGAAACCGCGGCGCCCCATAGTGCTGCGCTGCGGAAGACCGCGTCCCACCCAAGCGGGCCACTTCTGTGGAAGTATCGGCCGGTCCATTGGCCGGCCAGGTGAAAAAAGCCGCAGTGCTAGGAGGGCGCCGCACCGAACGAACTGCGGCCTGCCCAAGCCGGCCCCTTGAGCCAAGAAGGCCGACAAACTTCGGTAGGCCGGTTAGGGAGGGCGGTGCTTCTTGGCACTACCGGTTCGGGCTGCCCCCCCCCCTCAGATCGCTCGGCCTACAGGCCGAGCTGCGGCCTGCCGGGCCGCGCCCCTTTCTATATGGGCCACGCCCCTTTGGGCTGGACCACTTGTTTCACCAGGTTGGTCCGACACCAGCCGGGTCAGACCCGCCAAGACCGGGTTGACCCGACGCGTCAACCCACTGGGCTTAACGGGTCAGGCCCTTTTTCACTTAAAGGTGAATAACTTGAATACCGTGCATCTGATCGACACGCCGACTGTGGTACTAGGACCCTCGTGATGAGGCGGCCCTTTTTCGATACTCTAAGTGAGTTTTGGATGACTTTGGATAACGTCCAAGTTAGAAATGAGCTTATTCTAACCAGAACCCTAGAACGAAAAAGCCAATATATCTCAGACTGGGTGTCTGATTGACGTGCCGTCTATTGCGTTTAGTTCCTTTTCACGAGATGTAACTTTGGGATACATAAACTCTAGACATTGTGATAGTTTTTTTATCGACCCCCTTGGCTCGAGGAGCGGACCCTCCCAGAACCGAGCACGCTATGTGCGGGAACCCTAGAGCTGGCTGCGACTGCGACGACTACCGTGCTGGGATCCTTTGTGGGTTCGACGACAATGACGACTGTACTTGGATCCTCCGTGGGTTCAGCAGTGAGGAAGACTGTACCTGAATCCTCCGTGGGTTCGGTAGTGGTGACGACTGTACTTGGATCTTACGTGGGTTCGGCAGTGAAGGTTACTGTACTTGGATCCCCTATGGGTTCGGCAGTGACGAATTCTGTACTTGGATCCTACGTGGGTTCGGCAGAGGAGAAGATTCAGAGGCTTCATATAATCATTTCCACCCTTCTTCATGGGTAGTATACCCGTGTGAGTTGAGTCTTGACTTTCAATCAATATCATTGATGTGATTGACTTATTTCATATGTGGACTAGGTTGTGATTGGGCTCGAGAGTTGGAGCCAAACAGTAATTGATAACTTAGGTAAATGTATAGGCATATACCTAAGTAGATTCGGTTGATACTTCGTGATTGTATCTTTCCTTTTCGGTTTATCCTTCGTGGATTCTGGGATACCTTCAGGGGTCTTGGGGTCCCTACTGAGTATTGTATACTCACCCCTCCACGGGCTATGCCCGCACTACATTGTGTTGGATGAAGACGACGAACAACACTGACTGAGGTGGAGGCTTGTGGAGTTGGACAGTACCGCGAGGTGGACCACTTGGCGGGACGTACACGGGGGGGGGGGGGGGTGACGGCCGGACCCGAGGAGATAAGGAGACCATATGTACCCACCCATTAGGTGGTATATTCAGAGGATGAATAGGTGGTTACTGCTTTTCTTTCTTTTCTGTTGTACTTCCTTTTCAGTTGTACTGTACTTTCAGTTGGGTTTGTATACTGGCCCATTTACTTTTCATCACTTACTCTTGTACTCAGTTTTACTTAGTACTTACTTCACTTGTGTACTCTGTTGTGTTTATTTACTTTTATAAAGGAAATGCCTTCCCTTTTACTGGGATTTATGCCTTTGGTGCTTGTCACCAGCCCTTGGCCTATGGAAGGCGGGCTAGGGGTAGTGACGACACAGGCCCCGAGGACGGGTCGTGACATAGGAGGCCATTGAATTACTAGCAAAAAAATTAAATAAATAACATTTTTGTTTTAAAATACTTTTCATAGATTTGAGGAATTAATTTACTTCCTTGACTAAGAACATAAATAAATATACATAATTGAAACTTTTAGTTTCATCCCTTAATTAATTTCTACCACAAACTCATCCTTTTTCCCAAATGATTAGTATTTATGATGACTTTTTCATGCCCCAAGCAGTGGAATAAACTTCTAGTGAATCACATAATCCAAAAAATATTTACTATAATTTTATCTTGTCTTTATACAATAAAAGAAACGAAAATTTTAAGTATAATAAAATATAATTCCCCAAAAAAATATACCTTATATAATGAAAGACTACTTAAATCACCAAAATTCAAAAGTAACACCCAAATATCAACATAAATCATTCAAAAATTAATTATCTTCAAAATTTATCAAAAATATTATAAACTGTGATTAAAAAAATCAAGAGTATTTAGTCACATATTCTTCTAAGATAGATGTTATCTTTTATCTCCAAGAAAAAATCAATTACTCTTGATGTACCATACCAAAAGGTAACTTCACTTTTAATCTTCAAGATACTATGATATTTTATATTAATCACTCGAAAAATTACAATGCCATGAAAATATATTCTATGAAACATATATTACCAAAATCAGATTATTATTCATCCTTCAAATCATTTAACAATAAAAAAATTCATATTCAATTGAACATTATGTAGGCCAGTGGTAAACGATGAATCATTGTCACCCTTAAGTTGTGGGATCAATTCATGTATCCTTGTGAGGTGTGATGAGTTATTACCCATCCTATGGATTGACCCATTCCAAAAACTATATAATTCATATAGCATTACAAAAAAAAGAATAAAATCCACATAAATAATAATAACATGTTTTAACCTAAATGGTTATCTTAAAAAAATTAATTTTTCATCCCAAAAAAGTAATAACCTAAAAATACATAAAAATTAATATTAAATAAACCCTAAAGGTTATCCACTCTATTATAATTATTTACACAAAAAAATACAACAATTCATTAACTAAAATTTTCTCATGAAAAAACTTTTGGGTTACAAAAAAAATGTCTTTTAAATTATTACCATCATCGAAATAGTATTAATACCTTAAACATTCCATCTTCCAACAAAATACGATGACTCTTGAATTACAAATGTGTAGACTTCTTAAACATTCAATGTTATTTATGTTCCCATAACCATGATTTTCCATCTTATTATTTAATACTTATTTCCTAAAAAACATGAATGGTGGCCTATGATTCAATGATGTCCAAACATGAGCTAAAAATAGTACATATCTTTCATTTTTCGTTTTTAGTTTCCTCATCAAAAATTTTAATGGAATTAAATATTTCTATACATATATTGGTATGGTTCTGCTGATCCTATTCATGAAAGTTCATCATAGGACATTGGTTTTCAAAATTCCTATACTCCCCACATCTAAAAATATTAATTGATAATTCAGGAAGATCTTTATTCTCTTCCATGGAGTCAACTGAATGCTTTCTTTTTTACTTGGAATATAATTGCTTCATGACATCCATTTCAAAATTTGAAATATTTTACCATCCCTTCAATACATTCTCCTAGGTTTTTATTTACACATCCTTATCACATACATCATTGAATATATTTACCTTTATAATCATTGTTACCTGAAATTCCATAGGGATTCATTCATCTCATATTTTATGCATTATAAAATTCGCCAAGGTTCAATTGGTTAATCATTACTCGTATTAGTTGGTCTATAATAACCACAAGTGTTCCCTTTATAGATCCCATTTCTTTCAATTTCGTATTCACAGACTATCTACATTTTCCATCATATACCTTGGTACTTTGGTGCCATATGAATCCATCCTCTTAATAAGACCAAACATTTTAGTGTGATTAAATCAACAAAATAATCATATACAATCTTATGAGAAAGATAAACACTAAGATATACTTATTCCTGTTATCTCAACTCTTTCAATTTATATAAAATAATTTTGACTCTTTCTACCATTACAACCATTTTGGTAATATAAAACTTTTAACTTATTCTTAAATAACACCCTAACCTAAAAATTTATCTAAACTAACTATTGAAACCAACTATATGGACCAAACTATAAATATTACATAAAATTGATTTTTTATCAAAAAAATTACTTTGTATCACCTTGATCATCTTTTTAGGTTCAATGTTTTAGTGAATAAAGACATAATTCAAACAAAAAATCTCTTGTCCATATAAATTGTATACTAATAAAAAATATCCATTTTTTCTAATATATAAAATTTTCAAAATAAAACATGATTTGTTTCCTAAAAATTCATCATAACATTCAACTTGACTTTCTACATTCTATTACACATTGATGTACCCAATGAAAAATATTATAAAACATGGTATGGGCATAAAAATATTATTAATGGACATAAATTAATGAAATAAATCACTAGTATATTAATACTTTAAACCCATGAAAACATTCCCACAAAGTCACACTTCTCACCCATATAATATACGCTCTTTCTTATAACATATAAAATAATAGAATTCCTATAAAAATAAAAAAAATAAAAAATTCATAATGCTAAAATGTGGAAGAAATACCATATCATTCTTACATTTACTATATCTATCATGGATATATAGGGAGTAAACTGACATTTGGAATACCCACCATGGTATATTTCACTAATCTCATAGAATAAACCATGTCGATTAACTCTATCTCAATACCCAATGCATTGGAAAGATATCATGGGATCACCCACCCATTGTTTATAAAAGAACCACCAATTCTAATAAACAATTCCCAAGAAACAAAACATAACAATAACATATTAAACAAGCGTACATGAAAAATAACATTTCCAATTTGAAATCACATTTCATTTTTACAAATTCGTGCACTCATAAATGAAAACAAGTTATTTGAAAATAGGATTGTAAACATGAAAATAGAGAATCAAAATATTAAATATATAAGAATTTTAGAAATCATTCTCAAGTTTTATTCATTAAAAAAACATTCCTTTCATATGTTTTTGTTAGAAATATCACAAAGATCCTTATTTATAATAAAAAACTTTATTACATTCAAAATTTTTTGTTAAAAGTAAAAATGGGTAAAAATGAATTTAAATAATCATTGGAGAAGATTAAAATTATTTTTTAGAAAAACATTAAAAAACAATAATATGGAAGGGTAATATTACCCAATTGAGACTCAAAAGGGAAACAATCCCAAATAATGATGAGATTGTGCAATAACTATTTTTAAATTAATAATCTATAGAATCATATTCCAAATTTAAGAATGAAAATTATATGGATAATAAAATACCATAATCATCATGATAAGACTCATAATCAACATTAATTGGTAGTATATAAACAACACAAAATAAATAAGTATTGTATAAGGCATGTGTCCCAGAGAAAAAAAAGTGAGAAAAAAATATTTTACCTTTAGTCTGACTTGTCTCATACTATCTTTATCTTCATGAATAACAAAATTAAGTTATTTATTTAATTTCATTAATAATTTTCAATGTTTCTAATTCCTTTTATATTAAATATTTTTAGGTTATTACAATTACATATTTATTTAAGTTCATGTCGAACGCTTTTTCGATACTCGGTACGTGAGTCCAAAATTAATTTGATATGATATCAATAGATAAAGTGGTCATAAGTCAATAGTCTCTAAAATTATATTAATGACATGTTTAAAAAATTTATACATCAATTATACTTTTAAATCAAACAAAAATTTATGGTTATGAAAAATGAACTATGTTATAATCATCGAGACGGTGATTCGTACATTCGCTTAAGTAATGTTTACATTTTTTAAATGATCATTATGGAAAGAAGGTAATTATTATTTTTTCATTGAATAATTATAATAATATAATAAATATCATATTAATCATTTAAATATACTTATATATATCATCTATGTGATGAGTTGATGAAAAACAAATCATAATTCTTTATGAAGGTGATAGTTCACATGTACTTATGAATGACATTATAATTTTTATGTGCATGGGAATGTATTAATTTAAATGATATATTATTCTATAATAATGATAAATATGTCATGGATATCATATAAAAAAAATTAATCCCATCATTATATCATGTCTTGAGAGATGGTGAGGGGAAACAAATTATATTGGTTCACAAGGTGATTGTCTATCGTACACATAAAGAAATAATTCATTAACCATTTGATGGAATTGGAAATGGATTAATTTGATCACATTAATATCATAACATCTATGCATATTTATTATTTTGGGTTTATTAGTACATCATTGTTTAACAATATTTTAATGAAGTGGAATAAGATAAAAACATAAACACTTAATTAAAAATGATACATCTTAATGAGATGATATACTTTGATTAACAACTTAGTGCCTCTAAGGATGGAATTCTACGAAAACTAAGGCATCTAGAATGAGTTTGTTAATTCTATTAATCTATTTGGTCCAATATTGACCGATAAAAGAAATTTAGTGTGTTTAAATGATAATAATAGGTTCCCTTTTATATGAATGTGGACGGGCACTCTTGGAATTATTCCAAATATTAACTTAATATAAACTAATTTTCTATTAAAAATTGGTATGATGTAATTCATTTCAAATATATGATGATTTGGATCTTAATACCATTCATACAATTAAAATAATATATGTCTTGACAATTTTATAATCCTTATATATATTTTTCAACCCTTATTTATCCTTTTTATTTCATACTGTGATATCACATAATTTACACTTTCAGCGATAATATAATTAATATAAAATTTCCAGAGACCAATAAATGTGTCATTGGGAATATTTGTTGAATTATCTAAATAATTTGGGTGAATCTTATTTTATTAATAATTTTATATCATATAATAAAATATTATTTATTTTAAAATATTAATAATGTAAATTTAGAAATTATTCATTACATAAGTTTTTAAAAATATTATAACAATGTCACTAACATGTTAAATTCACTAAAACATCAATAATATGTTATATTCATATAAAAGATTTATTCAAGACAATAATCATCTCAAATAATATTTCTTTTAGTATTTTTAATATCATTTATTTCATAGTTTAATTAATTAAATAATTACTACATCATCATTGTTAAATATTTTAATTAAATTATTTCTTCTATAAAAACAAAAATAACTTATCATGATAAATATTAAAATTTTATCTTCCAAAAAAAATTTATAGTTCTAAAAAATCCTTTATATAACACCGTATTAAAAATATTTCATTTGTTAAAAAAAGTGTGACAAAATTGACTTTTCTTTGAATATAATATTATAAATGTTATACTCTCATCAAAGTAGCTTCCAATGGACAGAATTTAAGACGATGGATTTTTTTGTTGAAAAAAACTCATCTAATGAAATCAGTACAAATGTTTGGGTTATTGTATAAAATTATGTTTACCCATCATTTCTATATTTTACTTTAACTATGTTATTAAAAAAATTACTAAATTTTTTATTCATATTTTACAAAATGTAAAAGAGACATATTTTAAAAAGTTTTACCAAGTGATTCAAAATATGGAAACATTTTTTTCAAATTAAAAAAAAATATTTTCATAAATTAACTAAAAATTAATCTCGTTAATGGAAAGATAAAACTTGTTTTAGAAATAAAAATGTTCAAAAGATTGTGATACTTATATATTCAAATTCAATGTGAAAATGAATCCAATGACATAAATTGAATTAAATGATAAAAAATGGATTATATGATAATTTTAAACCACTGAAATATAATATTTATAACTAAAAATAAATATGATAAATCGGAATTATTCAATTAAAATGTTGTATTTATTTCATACTTCTTCAAAAAAAAATAAACTTTTCATAAAAAATAAAAATTCATGTAAATATATAGTTTGATATTTTTTTCAAAGAAAACGTTTATATTTTAAAATATAATCTATAGAATTCTCAAAAAAAAGTAGATTCTTTAAATGATCGCCATCAAATCGCGGAAAAATTTATTTTACAAAAAACATGTTTTGTACATAAATTTGGATTTGTTCTTATATCCTGTTTAGAAAACAAATAAGAAAATATTTTAAAAACATTTTTAATATGTAATTTATATTTATATATCATTAATGTAATAAAAAATATAAAGAAATTATTTGTTGGTATAAACTATCACGACCCACCTTCTTCAAGATGTGGGAAGGGACAAAAAAGTGGCACGCCCTTCCTTCCTTAAGATTAATGAGAGATAATGAGCCCTAAGTCCTACCTTCAATAGTCCCCAAAGGGGAGACCAGATCTAAGGGTATAGAATATAATAAAAATAATATAAGGAAGTGCCCTTTTCATGGAATAGGATCAAAAGATAAGATGGTAAATCCCAATCAACTCCTAATACCAAAAGTTAAAGTGAATCCAAATCTATTTCCCACATTCATGCTTAAAATTAAAGCTGATACAAAGTGCAAAAGACTCCAAGGAAAAGTACCAAAAAAAAGAACTAGACATCAACAATAACTAATCACAGCGCCTGAGCTAGTAAGGTCCAGCACAGTCCTCAATGTTCTCTTGGAAACCTGAAAACAGTTTTATATACATAGGGAGAATATACAAGTATACTTAGTATGAAAAGGAAATATATCTGTGCACAAGTGAGGGAAGATACTAATATCCCTATGAGAATATAGTAGAACCTCAAAGCACCTACAAAGGTACACTAACCAACCTTGCCTCACCAAGGAACACTCACCAAATAAAGCAAGTCGAGTAAAGTAATAGTATAAGCACATCGATATTTGGGTACCCCATACCAATTTCCCATTGGTTGACTTCTCCTTCCTGTCCACTAACATATTGATGATACTACTCTTACCATATGCATTAACTCTGACACAACCCACACGCACATTCCTGGTCTTCAACTACACAGAATCTCTCTCGAAGACACCTAAGACACAACAACAATGCCTCTCACCTAAAGACACCTGGGCCACATCCAAAAGCCATCGGGGAAAAATCCTAGCCTAAAATCTCCTAGGCCTCTCATCTACAACAAACCCTCTCCCAACGAATATTTGGTCATGGTAAGACTCAAGCCATTATACCCTACCCGAATATGATGGAGCAGTAAGAAAAATTAACAGGGTTTGAGGAAGGAACTGAGTAACCATCCATCCATTATCCCACAGGGATGTTGGGAAAGACACCCCCCCCTAAAATGGAGGTGTTCGGCACATAGTTCTCAAAAAGGGTGGGGTTTATGTATAAATAATAGGGAATGTTAATATATATATATATATATGTGTGTGTGTGTGTGTGTGTGTAAAAAAACAATCATCCCTACCAATCGTTTTCCAAACAATAAATTAGCCCATACAAACCACCTCTACTACTACCCCTATATTCACAACCACACAACAGAAAATTCGAAATAATAACCCAACCATTGTTTATTTAACCACATTCCATTTAATTTTTTAAGGGGTTCACTATAATTCATTCCAGCACTACTCGGAAACTACCACCTACAACCATACCAAAACAACAAGAAAAACAAAACTGCAGTCCCACAACACCACAAGTTCATTACCACACCGTTGTCACACTTCTCAACATCACTCTGTGACCACAAAACAATAATTTAAGTTTAGTTGGCTATAAATTTATCCATTCCACAATCAATCAATCTCTCTAAATGATATTCTATTACACCTCCCTTGTACAACCCCACATGGAAATCCCCCTATAACTACTATTAACCCACAACCCCTTGGTACACCCACAACAAACCATTATCCCTATTCAAACTCATATGTCCAACATTGTACCAAAACTGTGCTCCCAATACTAGCACTACACAACTAACATAGCATTACTAAACTCAATAGAACATAGAACTAAAAAACACCTATCCATAAGATGTGCATATTTTTATATATAAGCAGTATAGACTCTTTAACTGCACTTAATTATAACAGGGATGATTACAGAATAGGCTTGATCATGGGGGAATACATTTATTTAATCAGTGTAGGTGATTACACAGAATTAGTGTTACTGTCATTTATTCAAGCATCTAAGCAAAAAAAATATAACTATTATTCATGAAAATACCACCAATGGCCATGATTTCAAGAATTATTTACATCTACAATAGTCCATAAAATAATCAAGGATAATAGATAAAATAGTTTATCAACATCAACCAACCCTCCACCCTTTATTTTGTTTACATGTGTTTTCCCTTGATCAAATCCATTTCTTATCTATTTCTTGTTTTTAAGAAAGGTATTCAGTTGTTTACCACACGTATTTATTTTTTTACCCACCCAACATGATTCAAAATTAACAAGAAGAAAAATAAAATACCTACTAGATGATTAAAGGATTGAATTTCCTTATTTCTCTAATAATATGGAATCACTTGAGCACCACGGGACTCCAAGAAAACTCAGCAAGAGGGCTCTAGCATATGTGCACGTCTTATCTAGGGAGGAAGGCACTAGGAATACCATGAGAAATGAAACATAAGAACAAAAAAAGATATCTTGATTTATGAAAGAGTGGGATCTTAAAAATTAGGGAGATAATTTCAAAGTTCATGAAAATTAGATCATGGTTTGACCATGCAGCTTAGCAATTACAAGGCTAGTAGAACATTAAAAGATACCGGGAATTTAAAAATTCCCCTCAGAAATGGTGGAGACAAACCGACACACAGCTGTGAGATGATAGGTTACCATTTCATGTAGATAAACACATAATAGGGGTGAAATTTGAAAAACTAGGAAAAACATTAAAAACTTGAAATAATTCACCGACGTAGATCCACCAATGGGTGATCTACCGACGTTAATATACCAACATTGAGCTATCAGAATAGATCAACCAACACTGAGCTAATGACTCCATGACCTACTGATCCAATGACCTACCGACTCTATAACCTATCGACGCCCTAACCAATCGATACACTGACATACCGATGCCCTAACCTATCAACGCCTTGCCCTACTAATTCCCTCAACTCACTAATTCGGACGCACTCGACTAACCGATGCAGATGCCCTCAACTCACAAGTTTCAACACCCTCAACTCACTAATGTGTAATCCCTTGACTCACTCATGCTGATGCACTGGCATTATTACACACTGATATGTCGATGCACTATCATGTCGATACACTGACATGCCGAGGCACTGACATGCTAATTGAAAAATAAGAAATTTGAAAAAATTGTTAAGTAGTCCATTATTATCCCCCAAAACACATCAAACATTGGATATTCACAAAGTAATGGCCAGGGGAAATCTAAGTTATTATATCAGATACCTCTCAAACTATTCTCATCCTCGAGAATTAGAAACTAACCTAGAAGAAAAGAATTCAACACAATCATCTCTTAAGATACCTCTTATGAGTAAACCACCTTCTTTTGGTCTAATGTGGGAGTGAAAACCTCAACATCTAGAGAAACCTCTTTGACATATATCTCCTTATAAATTGAGGAACACTAATTCCCCACACTACCCTAAACAACCACGCATACATTAATTGTCACATTGTCAAAACATATGGATTAGGGAGAAACTTTCTTTATGTCAAGATATTGTTCCCTTTGGACAGCACTGACTCGCCCAAAAAAGGTTTAATCACATCCAAATTAATGCATCCTGACTAGAGAAAAGGTTATCCCATCCCAATAGTCATTAAATTCCACAAAAAATCAGAGGAAATGGAAACAACATATCATACAGCAAGTGAGGTCAAACATTACATCATAAGCGAGGAACAAAGAAAACACTAGAGAAAAACTCATAACAGCTCTGGGTGCTAGCCATGTATCAATGCCTCCCATTCCTAAGAAATATCCTAGAGGACACCATTCATCCACAACACATGAACTAATGGAATGGTCTATCCAACCATCACCTTCTCCTTGTGATCCTCAATTCTTATCAGTTTATCCATGAATGTCGTTTCACCCTCGATATCCAACTCTCCCCAATCAAGGACATGGGATTCATCATGTTGATACCGAAGGAGATGATAGAAATTAAAGAAGTCAGAGATCCTATCCAAAAATGGTGGCAACACCAGTTGATATTCGACCTTTCCATACAATCCCAACACCTTGAAGGGTCTGATGAACCTGGGAAAAATATTGATTTCCTTACCAAGACTCCATTGTCCTCACTGAGGGGAGAACATTAAGAAAATGTGGTCCCCAACCTTGAACTCCAAAGGCCTCATAATAGGATTGGAATATGAATTATTTTTCTCCTAATATTCCTTCATCCTCTCATCAAAAAGTTGTACTTTCTCAGCTTTTCTTTACACTACCTTTAATCCATGAAGGGCTTTTTTCCCTAACTTTGTCTAGCACACAAGTGAACGACACAGTTTTTTATAAAATGCTTTGAATAGTTCCATGATAATGTTAGAGTTATGGATATTATTATAGGAAAATTCTACCAATGGAAATTTCCATACCCATGATCCACTGAACTCTAAATCCCATGCTCACAACATATCTTCCAATCTCTGGAAGGTGCTTTCTATCTTTTCACCTTTCTAATGGTGGAAAGCGCTTCTAATGAATAACTGGATACCAAAATCATGTTGTAATCACCTCCATACACATGACGTAAAATGTGTATCATAAACCAAGATGACAGATCTTGGAACTCCCTGTAGCTACACCACCTCATCCACATACCTATTTTCCAAGGAATCCACTATACTCAACTCCTTGATCTCCAATAAGTGAGCCAACTTCATCAACCATTCCAATACTACCCAAAGAAAATTTAAACCTTTGTGTGAACTAGGTAATAAAATTATTAAATCCATCAAGATTTCATTCCACATAAACTCAAGAATAGCTTAGGGATACAATAGACAGCTGGGAACATGGTTCTTATCCTTTACCTACCGACACACTAGGCCTCTTTCCACAAACTCTTCCACTTTCTATTTAACTCTAGGCCACAAAAACTGCTCCCTTGGGCATCTTTAAATCTTATAGACTTCCAGATGCATCACAAGGGGTGATCTATTGATCTCCTGAAGAACACCCTTGTACATTTCAATAGGGACAAATAGCTTCCCTGAAAACAACATCTAATTCTAACGATCCTTTGACCATCCCTTTGGAGAATCACCCTGGTTTGTGTTATCACACATCACTTCCCCCTCTAATTCTCCCCACTGAGACTCCTATACCTACAACAATAAGGAATAAATCACTATCATCTAAAATAGATAGCCTCTACCCTTATCCTCTATAGTGTCAAGGCACAAAGTGTCCAACTCCTACATTACATTCAAAGCATCTGTGGATTCCTAAACTATCTCCTTCTGTTAATTCAAACTCTAATCATTGTCCATCACATTCACCTTCCCTTGGGTGTAGGATATTTTGAAGTCTTAATCCTGGATAAACTTCATCTGCCTTCACTACCTCAAGTTCAGGTCCCATTAGGAAAATATATACCTAAAGCTCCTGTAATCTTTGATGACAAAAAACCAATCCCTAATGAGGTAATGCCACCAAAACTTCAGTGTGAACCTGACCACTACAAGCTCCATGTCATGGGTGGAATAGTTACATTTTGAAGGATGTAATTACCTAGATCTATAAGAGATCACTCTCTACTGCTACATTATCACACACCCAAAGCCTTAGCCAGAATCATCACAGAACACATTGAGCATCACCCCTTCCTCTGGAAACCTAAGCATAGGAGAATTAACTAGCCTTCCCTTAATATAGTTAAAGTTTCCTAACATTGCTCACTCCACATGAAACCCTGGTCATTTCTTGTCAAAGCTATCAATGGAGATAAAACATGAGAGAAGTTAGGTTTGAACCTTCGATAATAGCCTTCTTGACTCAAGAAACTGTAAACCACTTCCTCAATATTGTGTGATTTCCAAGTAACAAAAAATTCAAACTTTTATGGGTCCACTACTATCCCTTGTTTAGACAACATGTGTCCATGTATGTTCACATATCGCTTCCAGAACATGCACTTGGACAACTTTAGATTGATATTGGGGTGTAGAATGACCTTAAAGACAATCCACATATTCCTAGAATGCTCCTCCTATGACCTTGAGAAGATTAGGATATCATCAATTAACACAATGACAAACTGGTCCATGTACTAATGGAAAAGAATTATCATGAGCCCCATAAAACAGATGGTGAATTAGTGACACCAAAGGGAATGACCATGAACTAGAAGTGCCCATACCTGCCCTTGAAAGTTGTCTTCCAAATGTCACCCAAATTTACCCTCAGCTGGTGATATCCAGATTGAAGATCGATCTTAGAGAACAGACCTTCCCACTTTACCTGTTCTAAAATATCATCGATCCATGGAAGGGGTAATGGTTCTTGACTGTCACCTATTCCATCCTCTAGTATTTTATGCATAGTATTAGGACTTCAGCCGCCATATTTGAAAAGAATATTGGAGCACCCCAAGACAACACAATTGATTATATAAAACCCTTCTTCAACAGGTCATCAACCAGAATCAGCAACTCTCACAACTCAGAAGTCTCTATTCGATAGGGAGCCATTGAAATCGGATGGGCACCAAGTTTCAATTCTATCCTGAAATCAACGGCACATAAAGGGTGTATAGTCCCATCCTATTTTGTGAAGACATCTGAAAATTCATTGACAACCCTCAGAACTTACACCATCTATGTATCTACGGATTCCACTAACAGTTTAGCTAACAAAAAAAGAATAGGATCCACTCGTCGGCTGCCCCGCTGACAACTATGCTTTCCAGAAAAGGATACGAGCTAGCCAACCATATCTGATAACAAGACCCTTATCTTGATGTAGTATATAATATTGGAAATAGAACAATTTCAGTTGATGCCTAGGGTAAAATTGTATGGGTTCATATTTAGTATAAGAAGATCCCCACTGGACTGATGTGTCACCAACATCAGTCTACATCCTCAACAAACTTCAAAAAAACTCGTCTCGCCTAAAACTTGTGTACTCAACCCCAGAGTCATGGGATGTCTCTCTATGTCTAGTCTAAGAGAATAGTATAGATCTAGTATAAAAAAAAGCATGTGAGGCTCCTAAATCAGACAAATAATATGCACAATTTATAAATAGACTAAACGTACATTGAACAACCTCTGGACCTGTTGGAATTGATACCTATATTGAATGTAACTACCAAAACCTAGCTAATATACATCTATGTTATCAACTGTCTCCCTTTCCACACCCTGGTCAATGTCCCAAAAAAGCACCCTGAGTTCTTCCTCGGTGGATTAGGATCTCACTTCCCTTGTTGTTGGAAGGGCTTGACTAGACCCTTCTACTACTAATGTCGGAGCTGACCCTTACCACCCCCACTATATGATTCTGAAACTAGGAAATGGTTCATGACATGTCCACAACCTCCATAGTTAAAGTACCTCGGTCTCGGGCCCATAAAGAATGGGTAAGGGCTAGGAGATCGGAACTAAAATTGGGGTGGCATATTACCTACTAGACAAAACATGGAAGTCTCTGATACCGAAGACCTAATGATGATGTATTTAACTTTTTATGAACTAATATGGCTCCCCTATCTTGGTAAACCTCCCAATAGGTTCACTATTTCTACTACCTGAGCCTTTTTCTGAACCTCTAAGTATGTCGGTAGAGTGAAAGGAGTAACAACATACAGAAGAGAAGGTCAAAGTTCCTCTTCTAACTGTCTCACTCAAGACTCCTCATCCATGAGGATATTTGGTTTGATGGGTAAGAGTTACTTGAACATGATCCCTAGTTCCACATAGACATACTCCCCTACTGGATGGAGAGTGGATCCAGCCTCTTCTTCACCTTAATCGTGGAAGAAAGGAATTTCACCTGAAACTCCATTTCAATGTCTTCCCATGAGACCTCAGTTTCCTTCATCTCCTTGAGGTAAAGTTTCCACCACTGACGTGATAATCCCCTTATCTAGATCATTTCTAGAATAACTGAGTACTCTGTCAGATCTTGGATAAATATGAAACTGATCACGAGCTCCTCGAGGCAGCTTTCTGTCTCCATGTTCGAGATGCTACCCTCGTATTTTGATGGAGTCTACCGCTGGAAAGTAGGAATAATCTTCTACCACTGGTCATCCTCCTCTTCTCAATCATCCCTCCACTGATTAACAAGGTCAACATGACATGACTCAACTACTCATATCACATGTGGCTGATGTCTGGGTTCCATATTTGAAAAAGTAAACAAAAAACTCCTAAGCCCGAGTAGTGTGTAAAATTTATTTTTAATTTTTTAAACTGTTCATTTGTTTTAAATTCCTAAAGAACCTAAAACACACAATAACACAAGTCACTATGATCCATGTACCTTTCTTAAGTTCTCTACCATACAAATATCAGAGCATCACTTGGTCGTTCAGCAGGTCCAGAGTCCTTGCATTGGATCACGAGGGGCCTAAAATCTCATGTCCTAGCTTGTCTTCCTGGGACTATTTTGCATTCCAATATTTCCAAAATCCATTTCCCAACCATCCCATGCAATCCTCAGTATTCCTAACACTGAACTATATCCTATATTTTAAATCTCAAACCTCATCTCAGATACAATTTTGTCACAACCCACCTTCCTCATGATGAGGGAATGGGAAATAAAGTTCCATGGCCTTCCTTCCACAAGATGAACGAGAGATAATTAACCCCCAAGATCTACCTTCAATAGGCCCCATAGTGAATAACAACACCCAATGTATAAAATATCACAAAGAAATGGAAGGCATTACCCATTTTCAAGAAACAAGATTAAGAGATAAGATGATAAATCCCAAAAAACTCATAATACCAAACGTGAATGTGAATCCAAAACCCATTCCCCATATACATGGTTAAAAGTGCAGCTGATACAAATTATATAAGACTCCAAAAAAATTACCAAAATAAAGGGACTAGAAAACAACAACAATTATTCCTACCGCCCGAGCTAGTAATTTCCATTATATTCCTCAAAGTTCTCCTAAAAACTAAAAATAGTTTTATATAAGTATGGTGAGTATATAAGTAAACTTAGTAAGAAAACTAATGCTTCCATTTCACATGTTGCGGAACATACTAATTTTCCTGTGAGAAAATAGTATAACCTCGAATAACATACCAACGAATACTATCCAACCCATCCTCACCAAGGCATACTCACAAAATAACACAAGTTATGTAATGTAATAATATAAGAAAATAAATATTTGGGTACCCCGCACCACTTTCCCATTAGTTGACTACTCATCCCTAACAGATAATGTATTACTACTACAACTCTTCCCATATGCAGTTCCACAACCACAACCTTCTTATACATGCTTGGGCCTCAACTACACGCAATTATGCCCACAAACACCTGGCCCACAACAACCACACCTCTCACCGAAGAAAGCTAGTCCTCATCTCAAATCCACTTCGGAAAAAAACCTATACTGCAAACACCTAGGCCTCTTGTATAGAACAAACCCTCGCCCAAATAATCCTGGGATATGGTATGCCTTAAGCCATTACATTATGCCTAGAAATGCTTTAGTAGTATGAAATCAAAAGGTGGTGTGAGGAAGGAAGCTTGTAACCAACCCTCGATCCTCTCACCAGGATTCCTAGAAATACACCCTCCCCCATGAAATGGAGGTGTTTGGCACATTGTTCTCAATAAGGGTGGGTGCGTATAGAAATCACAAGGAAATAAAATTTATATATAGGTAAACAAACACTCAACCCAACCTATGTGTTTCCAAACAAGAAACCATCCCACACAAACCACCTTGGTTGTTGCCCCTTGTTTTCTCTGGAATTGGGGATGATCTCATTGATTTAAGATTCAAACATTCCAAGAGGCTTCTAATGGGTTTGTTTGCAGAACCGGAAACATACAATGATTCCATATCCATTTGGGCCTACTTTCCAAAGGTAGGATCTCATTAGTTGTGGACTGATGAGGCTTAGGAATTTTCATTGGTTGAGAGGATGGGAGGTCGGACTCATCACACCTTTTTAAGGGGAATTATTGTCTACTCCGAGAATCTATTTATAGATTTAATTTATGTTCAAGAATCCTTATTACATTACCAAGTATAAAATGAGCTTTCCTTTAGATCTGACAATCAATGATTGATATGTCGGAAATTTAGAGAATCTTTTATATGTATTCGAGGTTCTCCGCCGATAGAGAATCATCTGTATTTGTTAGATATTCTTATTCAACGGTATACTTCATTACATAAAAGTTTATTAGTCATTATGATGACCATACTATTTTTAAAGCCACTCAGTAGGGAACTTGAAGTTTATTGTCATTCAGAAGGACAATGATAATTTCAGAGTTGGGATCATACCCACAGATGGGCTACCTACGTATCCTTTGTTTAGAAAAGGAATCAGAACCCGCATAGTTCGAGTAAGGGAGTATGATGTTTATGCATGATTGTTGGATCAAAGAAAGATTTCATGATTACTTTTACACTCTAAGCTCACGTGAGTCATGCTCGGTGTGAGAAACAAGAGGTATTGGTGAAACCATACAATTGTTCCATGAAAGATGCAATGATGTGGGGCTTATGTATGTATGACAACCCAAAAATTGATAAATATTAAGATTTACTTCAGGGAATAAATCCAGGAACAGGGTACATAAAGGTATATGTACTTCATAGAGATTTGGATACTCTAATCTTGGGGATTACTCCTAAGGAAGATGCCCGAGTTAGGAGGGGACTTATGATTGGGTTTTACTCCTAAGAAGGAAGCCCAGATCAAAAGAATTATGACTGTTCAAGAGAAATTAAGACCGGGGCTTACTCCTAAAAAGGGGGCCCATGTTAAAGGGATTTGAAAATTAAAGGGAGTTGGGGACTACTCTTAAGGAGGAGGCCCATATTTGAGTCTGGGGCTTACTCCTGATAAGGAATCCCAGGTTAAGAGAATTATGGTTGGGGCTTACTCCTAATGAGGATGCCTAGATTAGGGGACTTGGGGCTTACTCCTAAAAAGTATGCTGAAATTAATGAGGACTTGGCGCTTACTCCTAAGGAGGATGCCCAAAATTAATGTGAATTATGACTGGGGCTTACTCCGGAAAAGGAGGCCCAGGGTACGAGGTTCTCTCATCTTAAAGGATAAGGTTGAATGAATGACATCTCAATCTTTAGTGACATAAAGATATGTAAATCACTAGGTTTTGAGAGATGTTCCACGGAATTACTTTCAGATAAGGAATTCAATCAAGAAAACATGCCATAAATGAATATAAAGAGTGTCTTGAAGACTGAATCTTTAATATGAGAGGTAAAATGAAATAAGAAAGGTGAAATGGGTAAGAAGGGCACCCAAAAAGATAGGGACGTGCAAGTCCTGGAAGGCATGCAAGTACTGCGTGGGCGCGCAAGTCATGGTTGTGCAGGTATACCTACGCAGCACATGGGTACCTGTGCGATTGTTAAGAAGTTGGGTAATACTTAGGTGATCCTTGACCATAGCCTTTATAATTATCCCGAGGTACTTCCAGAAAAGTGGCGCGCAAGTTTTAATGAATAGGTAAGGAGGCGTGAAAGTGTGTTCATTTCCCTTAAGGGAAAAACACTTAGGTGCGCAAGTGTTAGTGATTTTTAACACTTATACCTTATTCCTATTGTATAGACCTTCCATTCTAGGTAAAGAATTACCGTAAAAGTGTTTGGAAGACTTGAAGAAGAGACTTGGGCATTCAGAGCTCTGTATCTGAATTCTGGAAAAAAATCCTCCTAATATGGGGGGCCCACTGGGGGTATTTATAGGCTGGAGAATACCCCAAGCGGTTTTCAAAGAGGGCGTTCAAGTCACCTGCACGACTATTAGGAAACGAACAAGTGTACTTGCCAGACAGTAAGGGAACTTGCGCGACCCTAGGTCCTTTGACTCCATTTTCATTCATTTGTCTATTTTTGATGTTTTCTTCAAAGGATGAATCAATTTCTTCTATGTAATTTCCCTTTCCATTCTTTTATACAATGTGACGAAAAGGAGCGTCAACAAAAGTCCCCCCTCAGAGTTGGATCCAAAAGGATAAGGATGTGACTCTGAGGAAAAGAAGAAAAACAAAGGGAATGAGGCATGTAGGTGTTCACTGTGCAACCATCATCGTGCAGGTACAAGTCGCGAAGGGATGGAGCGGGCTGGATGTAGGTGCACAGGTGGCCAGCCTGGCCTATATATATGTGCTTATTTGTCGCGCATTGAACCAAACTTCGGATTTTTGAGCTCTCACCACGCAGGTCATCTCTGCCACACAAGTTGCTCTATTTTCCGCTTTTCCTTTATTATCACATAGCTGTCAAGGTATATGGACCCACGCAGTGATACTTGAATTCCAAATACTTGCGCAACACATTATACTTTTGTGACACATCCACACTTGCCCGCCATGTTTATACTTGCGCGCCATAATGCCTTTGCCATTTTTTTAAAATTCTTTCACAAATTTTATGAAAAATCAACTTCTTTAAGAGTTAATTATTCAACTTTTGTGCAGATTCAATTGCTCCAAAAAGAATCAGAATGGATGATGAATTGGCAAGAAAACGTCTTGATGATATGATGGACATTGTTGGCCACAATTATTATACCATCTGCGATAGCACCCTCCCGGGTCTATCTAAGTATATGAAGAAATATCACTTTGATTTCCCTCAAATCACTTATCTGACTTTGTACGGTTATGGTCATCTGCGAGAAGTCACTATTCCAGAAGCAAAGAACTATCTCCCACTTTCTTGGTTTCAGAATTACACCAATTTTTCTTCAGTGAATATTTCATGTGGATTAGGATGTATAAATACTGGAACATTGGAGAAGACCACATGATGCATCATAGCGCTTGTACGCCAGATCTGAAACCTCATAATCCTGATCTACAACCACATTTTCATCTTTCAATCTTCTGAAATTCTCAGATGGATCAATCCAAAGGCTAGAAGGAAAGTTGGTACTTCCGTCCTGGGGGAGGAGTGAAGCCAGCTTTGATGTGGGCATACTGGGTACGATAAACCTGTGTAGAGTCTATCGAAGATCTGAAAGGAGTTGCGATATAGGAAGCTATCTGGGTTGGGCAAACATATGTTTATAGACATGATAACTTCATGCCTGAGATACTCACCCACTAGGGCCCAGAAACCAATTATTTCCATCTAACTCATGGAGGAGTATGCATCACTCTGTGGGATGTCCACATAATCTCAGGGGTTCCAATTTCGGGTGACATGTATGATGAATTCATTCCTCCCAAGGTGACTTGTAATGATTCAGAGAAGACTCCTTCTTTGGCTCGGGAATTATTTAAAATCTTCCACAGGAAAAAGAGTTTAGAGACCTCCTTAACTCATTCTAGAAAGGATATTCATTTGGAGGAGTGGATGAATATATTTCTTATTGACAAGAATGAGAAGGAGCCAAAGGAGAAGGAGCCGAAGGAGAAAGGATCCAAGAAAAATAAATCCAATGATAAGAGGCCCACCCATCCTACCACCTGCCCAATACCTGAGAAAAGGGGTTCTCCTGGAACATTTTGGACAACTCTAGAAGCAGGAGAGTTTGAGAAATGGGGATATGAGGTGAATCAATGGACCCCGAATAAGACTCTTCTAGCAGGGTTCTTAGCTTTGTGGCTCAATGTTTATCTCTTTCCAGTCAGGGATTCGAAGGGAGGTGTCAGGCCAGGACCTTCATTATTGCGGCAAAGTTGGCTGAGGGGAAAATGGTTAGGTTGGCTACCCCCATTTTAGCAAATATTCATAGGATTTTACTTCATGTCTTCATGGGTAAATCTCCTTTAAGAATAGTGGGACCATTCCATGTTTTATGGGGATGGATCGCCACTCACTTCAGGACTTATAATGTATATAATGGAGTACAAATTCCTTAAAGTTCTTTCAGGCCATCAGTGCAAGCATACTCTGGAGTTGCTCCATTAGATCTTAATGCCTATGACATGAAAGTGAGGCTGAGCATGTTTAAGGAATTAAACTTTTTTCCCTATGGAAATCCTCCAACCGGGCGGTTTGTTGATGATGGAACAACCCACTTGGATTTGAGGGCATACATGCTAGCATGTAGATATGGTGTCCTAGTTGCCAGAATTGACGGAGAAATTATATGTGAGGCCTATGTTCCATATAGATTTTCACATCAATTCAAGTGTCTGCTATAGATTGATGTATCTCCACCAGTACATGTCAGGTTAGAGCAACATCTGATGGTTTCTCAGCAACTGTGGCTGCTGACGTCAAGGGAGAAGACTGGGGCAGTATTTGATCTACCAGTTGAAAAAGTGGCACATAACTTGACCAAATGGTATGGCGAGCACTGGATAGAATCATACCCTAAAGGGGTGCTGAATCACCCAGTTTATCGGGTGGGGAAAAGGAAGAGGACTGTAGAGAAAGTAACCCTTCCTCGTGAAGGTGATGCTTCCCCACCTGAAGCTGATTCGCCAGATTCCTCATCAAGGATGGGCTCACCGGATTCCCAAGATGGGTATGATGAGGCACATCAAACGGCAAAGCGGTCTCATACCCGATATAATCCTTCAGTTAGAATCAAAAGACCTACTCCATCAACTCCCGGTGAGTTACTTCAGGGTCAAAAACAGTTAGACGTTGTTACTGGGGAACATGACCAACTCAATAATTCACTAAAGGGAGCTCAAACGAATGGTATGAAGGCCATTGCGGTTGCCAAGAAAGCACTCCCTCAGGATAAAAAGAGTGAATTTGGTCGAGTGCATGAGCTTCAAGTAGCTGCTGATAAAGCTTGGGATGTTGTTCATCAAGTGAAGACTTATGTTGATAGGCTCTTTTAATTTCTTATAAAAGAGAAGAGACTAAAATCTGTGGATGTCTGTCTAATTCTTGTGCATCAAATGGAAAGAATTATTTCATCTCCAATCACTTGTGCATGTATTCTCTTGCTACCTACTTTAAATTTTACCTAAGCCAATGGGCCAAGTAAGCATAGTTTGATTTTTAGTAGGATTATTATAAATAACCCTACAATATTTGAATCTTTTAATTGCTCAATATTACCTAAATCATAAAAAATGTATGTATAGTGAGCTAGAACTTGAATTTTATTCAGAGTTCCCTTGTCTTTTGTGGGCAGTATAATGTCACGCACGTCAGACATGAAGAGGCTAGTGTTTAAGGTCGAAATAGATTTGACCAAAATGGATTAAAACTGACTCAATTCCTTGAAAATTTATCTGAAAACATTTTATCATACTCAAGTATGAGGGAAAATATGTAAACTATGACATAAGAAAATTTGAATCTGAGGAATGATATGAAAAAGAGCTAAAAGTAATTAGAATAAGTAGTTCCCAAGAAAGAAGTTACCATTATTTAACAAACCCGTTAGGGGGTTGAATTATGCAGGGCCACCTAAGGGCATTGGCTGCATAGTCAAATAAATAGCATCTTTTGGATGACATGTCCATTATGTAGACTACTTATGCAAGGACACCTAAGGGCACCTATTGCATAGTCAGGCAAAAGAACACTCAGAAATTTACTTTCCTCGTGCTAAAAAGCCAGTGAAAGTTTATGGAGATTCAAATTTTCCAAAGTATAGAGTTTGCTGTATAGAAAGAGGTACTTGAATATGGAGAAGATATTTCCAAACAAGATTATCAAAGAACTGGATGGATATCACTCCTACGAAGGTCTGACCCAAACGTAGGGAAGGAGAATATAAACCATAGACTTAAATACTTTCAAATCATGAAAAAGGATATGGGACAAATATGTTAAGGATGGATATTTTTGTGGATCCATACATATTATCAAGACAAATAAAGACAAAAGAGGTTTTCCTCCCAATAATAAAGTTACCACTATTTAAGAAACCCGTTAGGGGGTTGAATTATGTGGGGCCACCTAAGGGCATTGAATGCATAGTCAAATAATAGCATCTTTTGGCTGAAAGGTCCGTTATGTAGACTGTTTATGCAAGGCCGCCTAAGGGCACATGCTGCATGGTCCGGAAAAAGAACACTCAAAATTTCAGGCCTTTTGTGATTAGAAGTTAAGAAAAGGTTTATGAAGATCTAAAAATATTTAAGGTTAGGATTATGACACATAAAGATGGGTATTGTTCAATGTATGCAGAGATACATATATCAATACTAACCATAATCATGTTGTGGATGGGTCCGGAATTGAAATGTTGGACTTCACTACGTATCCCATAAGGATGGGAATACATCCATATGTAGTTCTTAAACTACAGTTTAACGTCATGTGGGAAAAAAGGATTGGAGATCTTAGTTTAGGGTCATAGAGCTCAGACCATTATAAGAAATACACAGTGTGTGTTTTCATGGGGACTTTTCAACCAGGGGACTGAAAGTGGAATTTTGGGGTTAAGCCCAAAAGTCTTGGGACTGGATTCGAGGGACACTCGAACATTCCTACGTATCCCATAAGGATGGTAATCAAGCCCACATAGTTCTATAAATACCCTATGTACAAATTTGGTTCGTACATGTGAAGGGTGAAAGGGGACTTTAGTGAAATGATGGATTAACCCAAGATAAAAGGTTTGGACATTGCCATGTATGCACGTAGTATTTGGAAAATAACATGATTGAAAATCAATGTAAATAATGATTCTCTATCAGGTGAGTGTTTCAGAAAATATTATAGTTTATTGTCATACTATACAAAAATTGTTGTACAATTTAACGTCATATAGCAAGGATGAAAGTGAACCAATGTAAATATATTGATTCTAGGGGCGGTTTCACAAATCAACATCATAAAAGATGGAAGTGAACCAATGTGAAGAGATTGGTTTTGGGCTTGAACCTCAAGAGGTTGCCTACGTACCCAGCCTAGAAGGAAAGGATCAATGTCCGCATAGTTCAACTAAAGAATGAATTAGTGATCTAGTTGTTCTTGGGGACAACAACCTAAAAAATAGTGTTGGGACTTACACATGGTTAATAACCCAGTGAGAGTGTTATGGTTGAAGTTTTCTCTAAGCTCACATGAGTCATACTCGGTGTGAAAAATAAAAGGTAACAACAACCCTAACGATGCACAGTTTAATGTCATGTAGGACATATGAGGAGACTATGCAATTTAAAGTCTGGCAGTTAGGACTATTGGTGCTGCACAGTTTAATGTCATGTAGTAGGGAAAAAGTACGGTTTGATGTCATGTAGGACATATTAAAGGACTTTTGTACAGCTTAGCATCATGTAGCTAGGACGATGGGGACAATATAGTTTAACGTCATGTTGGATGAAAGGGGGGACTGTGCAGTTTAATGTCATCTAGTAAGGACAGAAGAGAACAAATTTTAATGTCATGTTGGACGTAAGGGACTTCTGTACAGTTTAGAATCATGTAGTTAGGATGTCACAGTTTAACATCATTTTGGACGTAAGTGCGAATAGTTTAAGGTCATATGCATGGACCGTGGATGATGCAGTTTAACATCTTGCTGGATGTAAGGGACTTTTTCATAGTTTAACATCTTTTTGGACGAAAAAGGGATGATACAGTTTAGCGTCATCTTGGAAGAAAGTGAGAATAGTTTAAGGTCATATGCATGGACTGTGGATGATGCAGTTTAACATCTTTCTGGATGTAAGGGACTTACAAAAAGTTTAGGGTCATATGCATGGACTATTGGTTATGCAGTTTAACGTCTTGCTGGACGTAAGGGACTTCTATACAGTTTAGCGTCATGTAGCTAGGACATTATAGTTTAATGTCGTGTGGGACGAAAGAAATGAAAAAATATTAATGCCATATACATGGACTCTAGATTATGTATTCCGTGTTTATACAAAATACTTCTTTAGAAATCTGGCATGGGTTGGAGTAGTGATGAGTTCTCCATCCATTGAGATTAAAGAATAAGCTCCATTGGAGTAGACCTTGTGTATTGAATATGGTCCTTCCCATTTTGGTTCAAGATTGGGAGGTTTCTTTCCTGGTATCATTGGAGTTCTGAGAACTAATACCAATTCTCCCTGAACGAATGAACGAAGATGAACTTTTTTGTTGAAAGCTCGTGCTATTCGATTCTGATAGACGTCCAAGTTGTGCAAGGTGCACAATCTTTTCTCATCTAACCATTCCAATTCATTTAATATCTTTTGAGATTTCTCATCTGTAGATGACTGATCACAAATGGATATTATGAGCGAAGGCAATTGAATTTCAATTGGAAAAACTGCTTCCGTTCCATATACCAATGAATATGGAGTTGACCGCGTTGTAGTGTGGGTGGTGGTCCGATAAGCCCATAAATCATGAAAGAGTTTATCAGGCCATGACTTCTTATCTTTATCCACCATCTTTTGAAATATATTTGACAGAGTCTTATTAAAGGCTTCTATCTAGCCATTGGTCGCTGCATGATACCGAGATGAACGGTTGAATTTGATGTTGTATTCTTGATATAATTTATTCACCTCGGATGAACAGAAGATGGTGCCATTGTCCGTCAATATGGTATGAGGGAAACCAAATCCGGTAATGATGTTAGACTTGATGAAGCTAACAATTCAATTGGAACTAATATCCTTAAGAGGTATTGCATCTTCCCATTTGGAAAAGAAATCAGTAGTAGTAAGAATATACTTAAACAGCTTGGCCGTAGCTGAAGGGTAAGGTCCGACCACATCCATTCCCCATATGGAAAATGGCCATGAGTATTTAGCTGTATGGAGGAACTCTGTAGGTTGATGAATGAAGTTGGCGTGCATATGCCATGAATGACACTTCTTTATGAAATCAACATAGTCTTGTATCATTGAAGGCCAAAAGTACCCAAGCCTTCGAATCTGATCAGACAGTCTATGTCTAGACTGGTGGGCACCACAGACTCTTGCATGCACTTCTTTCATGACAGGCATTGTCTCTTCACCATCAATGCATCTGAAGAGAACTCCATCAAAACTATGCTTGTATAGAATTATCTCTAGGTGATCTGTGCTATCATAAAGTGTAAAATTGACCACATGTAACCGGATTTGTTCTTTCCCGGCTCTATCTGGTGGAAGTGTTCTATTTTGAAGGTATTCCCTTATAGGTGTCATCCATCCGGTAGTATGAACATATGGTTCAGGAATGGGACTAATTTCATTGATCTCCTCTATTCTGGTTCGAATATAGGGTGAAGTTGCACGACGGTGGGAAATATTGATGGTTGTCTCATCCCAATTTGGATCTACCAGAGCTGTGGCTATATTTTCCAATGCATCGGCTTGGGAATTTTGTGATCTTGGGACATAAGAAAATGTTGGTTCCGAAGGGAATTCCGCCATTAACTCTCTAATGTAATCATACAAATGGATTAATTCTTATTTTCTGATGGCATAATACCCATTGACTTGTTTGATTACCAGGTCTGAATCACCTTTCACCTTTAAGTGATTCACTTGTGCCTGAAGAGCCAACTCCATGCCTACGATGAGAGCTTGGTATTCCGCTTCATTATTGGTAACACCTTCCCATAATAAGAAGGAATAGGGTAACACTGCCTTTTCTAGATAAATTAGCACAATTCCTAAACCAACCTTGTTGAATTTAGGATTTTCCATTTTCCTCCCTGTTGGACTTCTGTAAGCACCATCAAAGTACATTTCCCATGTTTGAGGACTTTCTTGAATAGAGAAGACTTCCTCATCTGGGAGTTTAATATCTGAAGATGTATCTTCAACTGAAGGGTGTTCATCCAGGAAATCAGCTAGAGCTTCGCCCTTTATTTCCTTTTGAGACAGATATTGAATATCAAATTGCTGCAAGATAACTACCCACCTTTCCAGACGTCCTATAAGCATTGGACGACTAAGGATGAATTTGAGCGGGTTATTGGGAGATACCAATTGGACCTCGTGATGTGGCAGGTAGTGTATCAACTTCTAAACTTCAAAGATTAATGCCAAGAAGCACTTCTCAATACTTGAATACCGGGTTTCTTCTTCATGCATAGTCCGACTGAGGTAGTATAGGCTGTTTTCATTCCCAGCATCATTCTTCTGAGTAAGAAAGGCATCCAATGATTGCTCTAGAGCTTTCACATAGAGGATAAGTGGTCTTCCTTCAACAGGTGGCATAAGTACCGGTGGACTCAAGAGGTATTTCTTGAGAATATCTAATGCTTCTTGACATTCTTCAGTCCACTGGTAAGTGACTCCCTTCTTCATCAATTTGGTGAAGGGTAAACTTTTTCCTGCCAAATTGGCCATGAAACACCGAATATAGGATAAGTGTCCTTGAAGTACTCTCAATTATTTCGAATCTTGAGTAGGTTATATACCAAGGATTGACTTGGTCTTCTCAAGATCGACTTCAATACCACGATGGCGTACAAAAAAAGCCGAGAAATTTCCCCGAGGTTACCCCAAAAGCACATTTTAAGGGGTTCATCTTCAAATTATGTTGCTGAAGTTTGCAGAATATGACTTCCAAATCATACAAGTGATTAGAACTTTGTTTGGATTTAACCACCAAAACGTCCACACAACATTCGACAAACTTTCCTAAAAAGTGTTTGATGATACTATGCATGGAACGCTAATATGTTGCGCCTACATTCTTTATGCCAAAGGGAATTACCCGATAACAAAACACACCCTGAGGGGCTATGAAAGCTGTAGATTCCTCATCTTCTGGAGCTATTCAGATTTCATTATATCCAGAATATCCATCCATGATGGAAAGTACCTCATAGCCAGCTGTTTCAACGATTAAAAGTTTTTTTATCAGAACTGGAAAATCATCCTTAGGACAATGCCGATTAAGATCTCTGAAATCAATGCAAACTCTAATTTTCCCATTCTTATTTTTCACTGGGAAAATATTATCCAACCACTTGGGATATTGATCTTCTCTAATGAAGTTAGATTTGATAAGCTTATCCACTTTAGTCTCAATTTTGGAAGCATAGGTTGGGTGTATTCTTCTCGCGGCTTGATTAAATCCTCGATGTTCTTCTGGTAAACCCAAATGATGAGTAGTAACATCAAGATCAAGCCCGGGAATCTCTGTATAGTTCCAAGCAAATATGTCTCGATATTTCTTGAAAAAGGAAATATACATCTATTGTTCTTCAAGAGTCATGGATGCACTGACTAAAGTGGGGCGTGGAACTTCTTTTGTACACATATTTATTTCTCCGAGTTCATCCATAGGGGTAGAGATACCCTCTTCAAATGCTAGAGGAGAATCTCTGAGATCCTCCTCTTCTTCTTCAACATGTGTTATTTCTTCAGTTTCTACTTTCATAGTAGATGATGAAGCAGAATTTCCATGATCAGAAGAGTTGTTAAAATTTGAACATCTTGGAGAAGAAGCTTCCATTTCTGACCCAATTGATGATGAAGGGTCTTCCTTGGGAAATAAAGAGGAGATGATGGATTGAGAATCGACATCATTGTTCACCTATGATGTTGCTATAACTTCCTATGGCCTGATTGGAGAAGTATAGACTTGATGGGTTTTATCAGATGAAATGAAGACACCTCCATTTGAGCTTTCATCATTTCCTGATGGATCATCAATTTCTCCCATGTTGTCTGGATCGATTTCTGTAATTGACATTATGGATCTTTCCATAAGAGTATTTGGATTTGGTTTTATCCTATTAATTTGACTGATAGGCAACACATAATCTGTACTCACATGTGCAAATGGATTTACTGGAATCTTTTCCAAACCATATGGAGCATTAACATTGGTAATATTCTTTTTTGTGGATTCCTCTTTTCCCTTCATGTGATAGAATTCGGCCTCAATGGATTTAGATTCACATATCTTGAAAAGGGCCTTATCACCATAAAATGTCCCAACTTGACCATCGAAACAATATTTGAGACATTGATGGAATGATGAAGGTATATCCACATGTTGATGTAGCCACGGTCTTCCAAGAAAGATGTTGACGGCTGAGTCTTGATCAACAACCATGAAATCTGAATTGGATACAAGATCTCCAAACTGAGTTTTGAGTGTAACTTTGCCCAGTGTTTCTTGTTCATTTTTATCATATCCTTGTAACATCATAGTCGAAGGAGATAAATCAGATTCTGTGAGGCCCAATCGACAAAGTGTACGAATGGGCATGAGGTTGACTCCTAAACCATTATAAATGAAAGCTCTTTGGATATCTATACCATTGACCTTTATAGATAAATAAAAAGGTCTGATATTCCCATGCACGATGAGTGCCTCCCGAAGATCCTTTGACAGATTCAAAGCATCCATAATTGATAACATGGCCGGTACTTGGGCCAGGTGTTTCAATACATCATACTTTTGATCTAGTGGTCTGTGTTTCTTAACAGGAACAAGTGGTTTAGCAGGTGCCTTGGAAGTTGATGCTTCTTGTATCGGGATAAGTGTTGGCAATATTCCAGGCTTTGGAAGATTAGACCGATTAGATCCATTTACTTTTTGAGAGTATGAATATGGAACCCCCAACCGATCCTCCAGAATAACTGTTCCAGGACTAAATTTACTATTTATGGAAGAACTTTATTGTTCTTGTTGAGCTCAACGAAGGGCTTTTCCATGAGTTTCTACTGCATACACAGTTCCAGTAGGGGTAGAATTGGAATAGTGGATTCTGAAAGATCTATGTCTTCCCCTGTATCCTGAGCCTCTGGAACTTCATATGATTCCTTTATTTGATATAGGGAATTCAGGATCATCAAAATCGAAATTGTGACTGGCATAAGAATTTGTTAAATGAATCATATAAACAGAAACAAAGATTAACTCTTCATCCAATAACGAATCTGCCTGACTAGACAATTTAGGCTTTACCGTTTGGTGGGGCGGTGCCCGTTGCTTTGAAGTAGATGGCATGAAATCTGCTAGAGTCAAAGATATCTTAGGCTTTGACACATACTCATCTTCTTCTTATTGTTCCTCTTTCTTATAATTATGCCTTTTCATTTAGGATTTTTCCTCTGATGAACATGGTTTTGCTGTGGCATTTATAGCAGAAGGCACAATTGGTTTCTTCAATTGTGTTCGCAAAATCGCATGAGTTCCTTTGATCATCTTTCTGACCATCCAATAATCATATTTTTGTTCATTTTTGTTCTTAACTTCTTGCCATTTTCCTTCCTCCTCTGTAACTATAACATTAACACATGCCACCTGATCTGAAGAACATTTCAGTTTAACTTGTCCCAAATCGAATATTTTTTGCAGGAGGTCTTTGAATACAAAACACTCATGAATGGGATGCCCCAACATTTGATGAAACAGGCAATAGTTGGGACGATCTTCATCCCCTTCCTTATTTGGCCACTTGGGCATTGGCAATTGAACGAAATTATTTTCCAGAGCCGAAATGAAATAACCAAGAAAATGTTCATTTTGGAAAGAGTAAACATTGCTTTTCAAATCCTCAAATTGTTTTCGTCTTTGATCTCATTGATTATCTTGATGAAACGGCCTCTTTTTTTGGCACTTAGGAGGTGGATCTCTTCGAGAAGATGAAGGTTTTGAAGTAGAAGCAGGTACAGGTTCTTGTTTAAGCATAACTGTAGTAGTTTCTGCTTTACCCATTCTCCTTCCTGGAGCTGATGGAATTACACGAGATTTAGCCTTAGTCTGTATAAGATAATCTTCAATCTGTTGAGTGATTGAATTAAGGTCTCGAAACACTCCTGTGTATTTCACAGGGATCAGCGGTGTGTGAAACTCATCACGTAAATTTTCCACACAGATTAGAAACAATTCCTCTTGAGGGAGTGCTAAGCTTAGAGAATATGTTAATAACGTTCAGCGAGAAATGAAATATGAGACCCTTTCATTCTCCATTTGCTTACAGTTTGTAAGATCAAAAACTGTTGTCTTTGGCAATGTTATGCTGAATTGGAAAGGAATTTTTGGCGAATATCCTCCCACCCGGTAATTGGCCAGGATTGCAAGCTTGTATACCAGAAAAAGGTTGTTCCTTGCAAGATTTGCACGAAGCATCTGAGTTTCACTGCTTCTTGTTGTTCCAGAGTTCCCATCATAGGATCGCAAAAAGACACGTAATGCATCAAATGTCATTCAGGATCGCGTGATCCATCGAAAATAGGGATTACAGGGTTCCAAAAACTTCATGGGGAAGAGATTGAATCTACCCATTCAGGGTAAGATCTCTTTTTTGGTTGAAACTGCGCACGCATTCCTTCCATAGTCTCTAACTAAGCTATTAATGACTCAATGGTAGTTATTAACTTTTGAGAAACATCCAGTTGAACTTGGACTTGGGCAGGTGCAATGACTGGATCTTGGACAGGTATGGCAGCTGGTACTGCAACTGATGGCAGCACTGGCAATTGTTGTTGCACTTAACTCATAGGATTAGACCTGTGAGGGTGTACTGATAAAGGAGGATATTCCTGATCCATCTCGGTAGCCACAATAAATTCCCTTGACTGACTGACTCCAGCACATTTAGGAGGAAGACTACCCTGAAGTAGTTCTGCATTCATCCTCCTCAATTCCTTCATTTCTTCTTCCTGCTACACAAATCTTTGCTCTAGTGAGAGGGATTGTCCTTCTCCAGAGAAAGTATATGTAACCTGATTATTTACCTTCCCCTTGTTTGATCTCTTTCTAAGTGGGGGAAGTGATTTATTTGAAGGAACACCCAGATTTTGGGTAAGCCTTTGATTTCATGTACGCACACCTTCTTCATTTGTGTCTGTGCATACAACTTCTTGAGTAGGAACCTCTTCATCTGATCCCTCTGAGTGAGCCTCATATGGTGGATCAGCAACAACAGAATTTATGACATTAATTGATGCATAATTCATTGCATCCCTTCTATTAGTATTTTTGTGATATGTTCTTCTGCCATGCCTCTGACGAGACATTGCCTTTTGTTGATTTGATCCCTCAGAAACTTCTTGGCGAACCGTAATTTGGAGAGAATCTCATGATAATTTGGTTCTTCATTCCTCTTGAGGCTTCTTCCCCAATCGAGAGAAGACTGAATTTCTCTAAGGGAGGGATTGAGGATTTGAAAAAAGTCCCCAGTCCAGTGGACTGGGGCTGTTCCTGCGGTCTTTGATCAACTCCTCGAATCATATTTGTTGATTTCGATAGTTGGTTTAAAAGAGTCCCCAATCTATCAAGATAGGGTGGCTCTTGAAATGATATGTATGAGACATTATTAAAATCTCTCCTGATCTTGCAGACCTTAGTCCGGAAATTAGCTAGATTCAACAATCAACATCCACTTTTATCACCCGGTTCAAAAGACCGTAGAATGATTTGTGACACTTCTGTCACTTGATGATGTGCATGCTCCATACAAGAGGCATGTTCAATATTCTCGTTTTCTTGATATAGGAGTAATTCAACATCTTGTTCTCTGTATTCTTGATTTTGAGAGGAACTAGTTGAAGCCTGCTCTTGGGCAAGCCTTTGATTACAAACAAAATCTATTGACTGTGGCCATCCATGGGAAATAACATTGCATGAAACCATTTTCAGTGGGCTTTGCTGACTGTAGAGCACAGTGAAATGTAGTTCTCCATGAACACCCCATCCTCTAACATGAATACCAAATGGGGCATTGGCAATAAACTGGTGAAATCTTCTTAGTGAGTCAAGGAATGAACGTTGAAGGGCTCTCTGCTGCTTTTCAGTTGTCGGATATCGAGATACTGATAGAGATTCCAAATCAATCTGACGTTGTAACCCTTCTATTATCTTAACATGATTTTCATATTCATCATAAGATTATACTTTATTTTTCAATTGACAAAGAGTTTTCCATATGTTGAGACGAATGTCATGAATTCCATCTTCTGTCAACATCTCTGGAATGTCATACTGAGAGTCAGCCAGAGGCCAAAACATGACTGGAACTTCACCTTTCACCAGGTGTTTTCTCATGTTCAGCATTTCCTCTTTATCATTCAATGAAGATTCTTCTACTTGATTTGACCAGAGCTGCTGCTTCCTTGTTGCTTCATCGGATTCAACAGGATTGGTATAGAATTCACTGATTAAAGTAGAAGATGCCTGACTTAGGGGTGGTTCGGAGAATGACCTACACCCTGGGATATCTTCTGATTGAGAAAGTATTTCACCTGCTAGGGATGAAGCATCAGACATGACTGGTTTCTCATTTGTAAGTGCCTCAAGATAAGAGGGATTTCTCAGCACTACATTGTCCACTGGAACATTTTCCGGGAAATGTGCATCACTACTGCAGAGAAGAATTTCACAGTGAAATTCATCATCATAGGGAGGACAACCATGGTGGGTTACAGCAAAAGATGAGATCTCTTGCTCATTGGTCTTCTGACCACACAGAGGGTTCCTGTGGCTCTCATCTAAAGATGAAACTTCAAGATCGAATGAAATGTCATGAAGCAAGCCTTCATGAAGAAGTTTCTATTGGAGACCTTCAGAATTAATGTTCCCACTATTGGGGAATGAGGGAGTAGAATCTTGGATTCCAACAGATTACTGTCTAAGGGCTTCAAGAACTCCAACATCAAGAAATGCCTTGTTATAGATTTTCTCTTGATCTCTTAACTGTGCTGGGCGGGTCTTCTTCTTAGACACCTTCTTAATCTCTTTGGAAAACACTTGTTGATGAAAGTGGATACTCTAAGCAGGTGTATTTTCCTGATCAGGAGATATGGCCAGGTTAGGCTGATGATCTCCACTTAAATCAGGTGTTTGTCCCTGACCTAGTTGTCTGTATGATATGGGGGAGTACGCACCACAACCCTCTTGGACTGGAACAGATGTGTGTGTCTGTTCCGGAGTGAAATGTTGATGTGTCACTCCACTGGTAGGGATATATTTATGTGTCTTTACCTGAGATGTTGCTGAAGATGTTATAATATCCGGGAAAGCATCTAGAATATGAGCAGAGATTTTCTTCTGTTCTTTCAAAATTGATAGAATATGTTTGGTTACTTCAGCTGCCAGAACGGGTATATACATCCATTCCGTGCTTCGAGTAGGTGTGTGTGCCTGTTCTTTTCCTCCTTTTCCTGTCAATGCATCCTGACAGTACTCAAGTATGGGGGCAGAGAGTTGAGTCTACCTCCTATTTTTCGTCGGAGCATTCCGACTGACGTCTCCGAGTGCTACCAAGCGAGACTGTTGGTAGGCTTGATCAATACCAGCAGGTGTATGTGACTTTTGATTGCACTTCAACGAACATGGTTGACGAGCTCCATCATATGTAGTCAGATTAGCCTACTGAATAGCTGATTATGTATAAACAGGTGTATGTTCCTGCCTATAGTACTCCACTGGAATTGCCTGGAGGGATTAGCATGATGCTGCCAGACGAGTCTGTTGGACAGAAAAATTAAAACGGGCAGGTGTGTGTGCCCACTCATTGATTGCCACCAAGTTAGGTTGGTGTACTTATCTCTAGATGGAAGAGATGAGAACCTACTCACTATTAACCGGATTTCACCTCTGGCGATATGTCATCCCTGCTCGGGTTCGAGGAACCTGAGCAGAATGCTTGGAGTCGAAACCCTCATAATGTCGAAGGCGTACTTCCACATGAGTCTGGTAGCGATTGTTTATTGGATCCCTCGGGAAGGACTCATGTCTCCTTGAATTGAAGCCCTAAGGGACCTGCTCATTCACCTCCTCAGAATATGGGAGTGAATAGTGATTGTGTTTCGGGGATAACGACCCGAAACAGTTGGAGATGGTGGTTAGCACCGCCTGCTTCTTGATCGCTGGTCATCGCTGTCCGGACGACCAGTGTGAGTTGTTCACTTGGAGGGATTGTCGAGCATCCTCCAGAGTTGGAATAGTACTGTTTTGACGGTACTCCCTAACCAGCGCATTTGATACCCAGCGTTGAAGACACTGAGTAGGTGATGTCATCCTTAGAGTGGATGATGATCCAGTAGGAGTTGCAGTAGTGGAATTTGCAGCAGAGGTTTTCATTGTAGAGGTATTCACAGATATGAACTTAAGAGAATCCATTCTCGAAATGCAGAAGATCTTGGAAAAGAGTGCTTGTTTGATATAACAGACATAATCAAGATAATTCCAGCCACTACATCTTTTGGATGAGAAAATATGTTATTGATTTTTTTGTTGGCCCTCTCATTGAGTTTTAAATAGGGGCCTAACAAATAAGTAAAACATCATTTTAACTTGGTTAAGGATTCGCGTTGGGTTCACCATTTTTTGTTTCCTCTGGAATTGGGTATGATCTCATTGATTTAAGATTCAAACATTCCAAGAGGTTTCTAACGGGATTGTTCACAGAACCAGAAATATCCACTGACTCTATATCCATTTGGACATACTTTACAAAGGTAGGAGCTCATTAGTTGTGGACTGATGAGGCTTAGGAATTTGCATTGGTCAAGATGATGGGAGGTCGGACTCATAATACCTTTTTGAGGGGAATTATTGTATACTTCAGGACTCTCTTTATAGATTTAAGTTATGTTCGTGAATCCTTATTACATTACCAAGTATAAAATGAGCTTTCCTTTAGATCTGAAAATCAATGATTGATTTGTAGGAAATTTACAGAATCTTTTATATGTATTCAAGGTTATCCATCAATAGAGAATCATCTGTATTTGTTAGATATTATTAGTCAATGGTATCCTTCAATACATAAAAGTCTCTTGGTCATTATGAGGACCATACTGGTTTTAAAGCCACTCAGTGGTGCACTTAAAGTTTATTGTCATTCAGAAGGAAAATGATTATTTCAGAGTTAGAATCATACCCATAAATGGACTAACTACGTATCCTTTTTTTAGAAAAGGAATCAGAAACCACGTATTTTGAGTAAGGGAGAATGATGTTTATGCATGACTGATGGCTCGAAGAAATATTTCATGATTACTTTTACACTCTAAGCTCACGTGAGTCATGTTAGGTGTGAGAAACAAGAGGTATTGGTGAAACCAGACAATTGTTCCATGAATGATGCAATGATGTGGGGCTTATGTATGTATGACTTCCCAAAAAAAGATAAATATTAAGATTTACTTTACTGAAGATACCCAAGAACATGGTCTATAAAGGTATATGTACTTCATGAAGATTTTGATACTCAAATATTGGGGCTTACTCCCAGGGAAGATGCCCAAGTTAAGAGGGGACTTATGATTGGGTTTTACTCCTGAGAAGGAAGCCCAGATCAAAAGAATTATGACTGGTCAAGAGAAATTAAGACTGGGGATTACTCATGAAAAGGAGGCCCATGTTAAAGGGATTTGAAAATTAAAGGGACTTGGGGATTACTCCTAAATAGGAGGCCCATATTTTAGACTATAACTTACTCCTGAGAAGGAAGCCCAGGTTAAGAGAATTATGGTTGGGGCTTACTCCTAAGGAGGATGCCCAGATTAGGGGACTTGGGAATTACTCCTGAAAATTATTCCCAAATTAATGAGGACTTAAGGATTACTCCTAAAGAGGATGCCCAAAATTAATGGGAATTATGATTGGGGATTACTCATGAAAAGGAAGCCTGGGTTAAGGGGTTCTCTCATCTTAAATGATGAGGTTGAATGAATGACATCTCAATCTTTAGTGACATAAAGATATGTAAATCACTAGGTTTTGAGAGATGTTCCACGGAATTCCTTTCAGATAAGGAAGTCAATCAAGAAAACAATCCATAAATGACTTTGAAGAGTATCTTGAAGACTGAATCTTGAATAGGAGAGGTGGAATGAAATAAGAATGGTAAAATGGGTAGGAAGGGAACCCAAAAGGATAGGGGCACGCAAGTCCTGGCTGGCGTGCAGGTACTGCGTTGGCGTGCAAGTCATGGGCGCACAGGTATACCTGTGCGGCACATGGGTACCTGCGCAATTGTTAAGAAGCAGGGTAATACATGGGAGATCCTTGACCAAAGCCTTTAGAATTATCCCGAGGTACTTCCAGAATAGTGGTGCGCAAGTTTTAATTAATAGGTAAGGAGGCGCGCAAGTGTGTTCATTTCCTTTAAGGGAAAAACACTTAGGCGTGCAAGTGTTCGTGATTTATAACACTTAGACCTTATTTTTCTTGTATAGACCTTCCATTCTAGGTAAAGAATTACCTTAGAAGTGTTTGGAAGACTTGGAGAAGAGACTTAGTATGTCACTTGCACGACCATTAGGTGGCGCACAAGTGTACTTGCACGACAGTAAGGGAAATTGCGCGACCCTAGGTCCTTTGACTCCTTTTTCATTCCTTTGTCGATTTTTGATGTTTTCTTCAAAGGATGAATCACTTTGTGCTAAGTCATTTATCTTTACATTCTTTTAGACAATGCGACGAAAAGGAGCGTCAACACCCCTATATGAACAACCACACAACAGCCACTACCAAAGCATAACCCAAAACTTTTTCATTTAATCTATTTCCATTTATTCGTTTCAGGGGTTCACTATAATTTATTCCAACACTACCAGGAAAATTAAACCCACATCCATACCAAAACAACAACCAAAACCAAATGGCATTCCAACTACACCATGTGTTCTTCACTACACCATAATCCCACTTCCCAACATTTCTCTGCTACCACAAAACAACAAAGATAGTTCAGATTCTTAAAGGATTATTCATTTCACAATCAATCTATCACTTAGATTGAGATTCTATCCTAACTCCCATCTATTACCCCACACACAAATCCCACGGTAACTACCATTAACCCAAAGCCATGGTGTAAACATACACCACACCCTTTTCCCATAACTATATCCAATGTTGATCGTTATACCCAAAACCTCGCTCCCAATAGAAGCACCACAAAACTCATGCAACATTACAAAACTTAATAGAATATATCACCTAGCCACACCAATCATAATGATGTGAATATTTTCAGATTTAGATGGGAGATGTTCTTTAATTTCACTAAATTATAACTTGAGTGATCAGGGAATACGCTTGATCTTGTGGGAATCTTTTTATTTAACCAGGGTATGTGATTAGGAAGATTTAATGTTACATTAATTTATTCAAGAATCTCAACCAAACAGAACATCACTAGTATCCAAGATATGACCAAAAATCTACATGGTTTTTAGAGTCTTTTATATCCACAATAATCCATAAAATAATCAAGGATAATTGATAAAATGGGTTATCAGCATTAACCCACTCTCTTCATGTAATTTTGTTTAGCTATGTTGTCTCTTGATCAAATCCTATTCTTATCTATTTCCTGTTTTTATTAAATTTATTTAACTATTCCCCAAAAGTATCTAATTGTATACCCTCCTCTCATGAAGAAACATTAATTAGAAGAAAGATAAAATACATATAGAATAAAAAAGGATATTATTTTCTCTTTGCGACAAGAATAGGTAATCACACGAGCACCATGAGACTCCAAGAAAACTGAGTTGCAGGGCTCTGGAACAGGTGCACGACTAGTCTAGAGAGGAATACTCTAACTGAACCATGAGAAACGAAAAGGAATCAGTAAATAAGTGATCTCAATTTATGAAATGGAGAGACCCTAAAAATCATGGAGATGATCTAAATGTTATTGAAAATTAGATCATGGTTTGAATACACTGCTTGGGGGATACAAGGATGGTGGAACATTACAATATACAGGGAATATATGAATTACCATAAAAAATGGTGGAGACAAACCAGTGCATGGATGTCAGTTTATAGGATACCATTTCATGAAGATAAACATGTAACCGGGGAAAAACTATAAAAGCATTGAAAAACAAGAAAAACTAGAAATGAGTCACTAAATAGTGAGTCACCATCAATGAGCCACTGATGGGTGAGCTACCGACGTGACCAACCAACATAGATCCATCGATGGTAAGCCATCGACTTTGATCTACTGACGCCACACCCTACCAACGCAATGACCTACCGATGCCTTGACCTACTGAATCCCTAACCTATCAACGCCTCAACCTACCGATGTTTTCGACACGCCAATGTGGATACTCTCGACTCACTGATGCTGACTTCCTCAACTAATAAATTTCAATTCACTCGACTCATTGATGCGGATGCACTCCACTCTTTCGACGAACTAACATCTTGACCCATTGACATGCTGATGCACTGTCATACCGACACACTGTCATGCCGACACATAGACATGCTGATAGAAAAATTGGAAATTTGGAAAAATCATGAAGTAAAACACCGTAATCTCTCAAAATACGTCAAGTATTGGATTTTCACAAAGGAAGGTATTGGGGAGATCTAGGTTATTACAAATACACATTTTTCATATTTATTTATTTTTTAATAAAATCAATTCCTTTTATTTTAGAAAGGTATTTACATTCATTTATAATTAATATGTCCCAAAATAATTAATTATATATACATGTGTAATCCAAATTTTCATAATCCATATAATTGTATTAATTTCATTCCTTCTAATGGGGTAGGTTATATTGGTAACATTTCAACAACAATATTCAGTTTTTCTCTTAAGCTTGATGTGGCCTATTATGTTTACAATTGAATATAGTATTTCATTTATTTTTAAACTCAAAATGTTAAAAAATGTAAGTTGGTTATATAATATAATATTAATTATTCAAATTATATACATTTTATTCATTTTATCAAATTTAATTCATATATGTGGCATAATTTAATTTTATATTAAACCCATTATATGTAATGAAAATCAGTTTTCTAGAATATTCATTTCTTAAGAAATAAAATATATTATATTAACTATGTCATTAGAAATGATCAATATATGAATTAACAATAATATAAATAGATATATAATCTATAAATTTCATTTAAATAATTACTTTTTGGGGATTATTTTAAATAATTAAAATTGATAAATTTTATGCACATAAAAACAGTTGGGAGAAACCCATGTTTCTAGGCATAAAAATAAAAAAAAATCCAAAATCTGGAAACTTTATTATTAAAATTAAATTTAATAGATTATTATAAATAAAATTGTTTATATTCCACTTTAATACCAAATAAAAGACATAATGGTATTATAATTAAATTATTTAACGAAAAGGAATGACATTATTTGCAAAATATATAATTCCCAATATTCTCTAAAAAACAATCATTTCAGAAAAATACCATAATTTCACCCTAAGATAGTTTTTATATCCTAATTTCAAAAATTATGTTTATTATATTGAATAAAAATTCTATAAGATCGAAATATTAATTATAATATTTTATTTCAAAAAGTAATAACAATAAATTTTGATGAAAACATATTGTTTGACGAATATAATTTATCTATTAAAAATGAATGCTTATATTCTAATAATTTATTTACACATTTATGTAGAGTAATTTGTTTATATCTATTTCATAAATTATTTTATCTTATTTAATCAATATAATTTGATGGAGAGTTTAAAATTTAAATATTTAAATAATCGTGATTTTTTTGGACTCTAGGTTACATTTATCATACACTATCAAAAAATATTTATTTAATACTCATGGTGTTCAATTCATTATCCATATTGAAATTTCTCCTTAAAAATTTCATATTAAATACTATAGAGAAAATATGTAATATAAATCACACTTCATAGCTTTCTCTAGTTCCTAATTTTCATGTTCATGTTTATGGTTCCACTGTACTACATTGACCAGATGATTTATCTTATTGTGTAGAAAATTATATTGATTGTACAAGGTCTTCACCAGATTATTCTTATAAGAGATATTTTTATATAGTTGTAACACCTCTTAAATCAATACATATTGTTGATATGGTATGTACTTTCTCAAGTGGGAAACTTGTAATACCTCATCTACATGAGAAAGGGTTTATGGGTGTGCTAGTTGATAGGAAATACAACTGTTGTGATTAAGAATATCAAAGGGGTCAACATACCTGATGCATATATTTCCCTTTTTCTCAAGTCTTATGACTCCCTTTCTTATAGATATTTGGATAATAATTTATCCCTAACCACAAACTCAAATTATCATTGAATTTTTTTAACATAGATCCTCTATCAACTCTAAGCAGACTGGATGTGTTGCTGGAAGATCATGAACTTTTCTAAAGTTCCCATTACTATTTCAATTCCTAAAACATATGTTCAACAAATTCATCGAAACAAACAACTTTTCTAAAAATATTCTCTAATATTGACTCTTAAAGATCCATTGGGAATATTTTGTGAACTATATTATTCTATAATAACTTGACTAGAGGAAGATGTTAATTGCATCCCCCTATCAAGTCTATCGAGCATAATACAAACATGTATTCATGTCTTTTAATGGTATGCACCTATTTTCCATTATTTTGGGGGTGATAAATCAAACTAATCTTAAAATTAGTATTTATAACCTGTTTATGGGTCTTTTGTAACATAAAGGAAAATATTATATCTTATTTAGATATAATTGGTAATGGTATTCCATGCATCTTCACCACGTACCTGATATATGTCCTCAATTGTTGATCAAGTGAGAATTACTCTCACTTTCTATGAAGTAAATAGTCTTTATAATATGATCTGCCACTACCCATATGAAATTATTTTATCTTTATGTATTCGGAAGACCATTGACAATATAAATCATGAATTTTTCTCATTTCCATTTATGTATGGGTAATGGTTTCATTATACCCTTGGAAATTTTTCCATTTAGTCTTTACTTTCCAATATACCACACACATTGATGTATTTTATGTGATCTCATAATTCATATTTTCCAAAAAATAGTTCTATTAGATATATAAATACATATTTGTGATACTTGGATAAATGGAGATGCTTTAATAATGTAAATCATTCAACAACTCTATATTTATCTTAATATTTGATAGTACCCAAAATTTTGACCCGAATCTTATAAATCTTTCTTTATCAATTTTAAACAAGGAGGATTTTTCTTTTCTTATAGATTCCAGCTTGTCCAAAATTATCATATCATCTATTTGATCATTCTTTCTCTTATTCAAAAGTTATGATGGATAAACCATTAGATAAATTAATGATGTTGTTCCTTACTTTATGATTCCAATATAAATCATTTTCATATCTAAAAATATTGGACTATTCTCTATTCTCATTATAGATAATATTGTCAGATTCATTATTCTTATAGAATATTACACATTATTTTATTTCCTAGAATAGTAGTGGATTGATAATTTATAGACCATGATCATCGCTAACCATATTTTTTGGAAGATACTAAGATCATTAATTGTGGATATATATATATATATCTGAGGCTCTTGTAGACTATATATATTTCAAAATTCTCTTCTTAGAGATAATGATTCCATATTTTCAATGAAAAGATCACTACATCCAACTCCTGATCATGTACTGGTCAATTATTTTCATGAAATTTCATATTCCATAAGGCATAAATTATTATATTTTCATTTTTTGTTAGTGCACAGCCCAACCACTCCTTTGAAGCATCACTATATACTACAAAAAGATCCCCACTTGAGGGATGTGTGAGTACTTATATATTGATAATTCTATTTTTCAACTCATTAATGTTTTCCACCCATTCAATAGTACATAAAAAATGGTACTCTATTACAAGTTATCTTGGTTAGTTGGTTTGAATATCATGATAAATTTTTCACAATTTTTTTAATACCAATGTAGCCCATAGAAACTACAAATATTTATTAAAGATGATGGTTTATTCTAGTACTATATTTCTTTTTGTCTTCAAATAGTTCATAGATATCCTATTTTTAGTGAGAGTATTCCCCAATAACAATGGTTAATTAATCTATAACTCAAATTTACCATACTACCCATATAGATACTACTTTTACAATGTCTTTAATATTCAATCCAGATTCTTCTCAACCTCATCTTTGATTTTGGAGTATAATATAATATCATCTATATAGACAACCACATATTTTTTAATGTAATATCTAAATACTCTATTCATTAAGCCCATAAATATTGATGTTCCATTAGTGTATCTGAAAGGAATCACAATGAACTCATTATGTTCAAACCATGTTTGAATGAAATTTTTGGGAATTTACTTCTTCTAAACCATTCATTGGGGGATATCCAGACCAAAATTCCACCTTTGAAAAATATTATTCTTCATATAGTTGATCGAACAAGTCATCTATCCATTCATGGGATACATATTCATTATCATGCTTTTATTGAGTTCTTGATAATCAATGTAGAGGTTTACTGACCCATCCATATTCTTGATGAAGAGGATTGATTAACCCCTCAGCGAATCACTCGGTGTATAATACCCTTTTCCAAATTCTCTTATAACTGATTTATTTTCTCAACCAACAAATCATTGGGAATTCTTTAAGAGTGATTTGATATGAAATATATTCAGGAATAAGTTCATTTGAGAACACATCCTCTCAGTCGGGTGGAAGGATAGTAAACTCTTAGAGAAACAAATCAGTATAATCCCTCACAATTCACATGTATTCAATAATAATTTAATATTTTGTCTCAATTATTTCAGTTATATTTACAAACTCATAATTTTATAATATCTATGATTGAGAAAAATATTCTTGGGGAGATGTATCCTCCTTTTTACACTTGTAGAGAATTGAAGGATGACTTGTGATGTGAAGAGTGATCTATCTTTATTGAAAATTGATGTTGTATTTAAATAAGGAAAACCAATCCATTCCAAAAATATATTTAGGCACCACTATAAAAATAATATAAAATTTCTGTAATATTATGTATAAAGAAATTTTTTAAAGGAGGTGTAATATACTTGGGATGAAACAATCTATCCAATTTCTATTATCATAGATAGCTCAACCCCATGTCTTAGGTGGTTTTTTAAAAGTTCTATGAAATTTTGAAAATATTAAATAATGTATATAACTATAATCAAATAGTACATTCACAATTATAAAATTTATAACTAGCGTACACGTAACTACATCATTTTAAATATCCACATAATAGTAATGATTTCAAATTCCCTTCTTTATACTCTTGGCCTTGGTTATTTTGGTCATTGATTGTATCAAACTACCCTTGTCTTAAAAAATTAGAACATATAATTCATGTGTTCTTTATAGTTGATTCACTACACCACATGTTGAGTGTTGACATGGGCCTTCTTTTCTTATTCCAAATTACAACCTTTCTTCATTTACCTTTGACACTAATTATCTCGATGTCCCTAATTTCCAAATTTGAAGCATATTATTATTACATTGAGATAGTTTCCATGTTTCTTCTTCCCACACCATTGGAAAGTGGGATATAGGGTTTCCTTTCTCCATAAGATTTATATATTAATACTTCGTACAAAAAATCTATTTGACCTTTTTGGTCTCCATCCCCATGAGACAATTGGGAGCCATCAATATCCATCTCTACATTGAGGGAACAACAAACAATATCCTCATAACTATAAAATTCCTAAATCACTAATGCTTTTTGTAGACTCTGATTTAACCATAAAAATAAATATCCCACCATAATTTTGGTGATGATGACATATCTTAAATAATATGATAAAATTATTTTAAAATGTACCTCATATGCTCTGATAGACTCTTATCCCTTTTTATTCAGTAAAATTTTTCCTTATATATTTTAATAGATATATTAAAATGATATTATTTATTAAAAATATTTTCATGAAGTATTCCCATTCCATAGAATCAATATATTTTTTGACATTGTGTTTTTATCACTATCCAATACTGATTGAATTCTCCCCCAATGTGATAAACATCTAGAAAAACATCCTATTGCTTTAAGCAATGTAATATTGAGAATATATTACCAATAGAGTAAACCCATTTTCCACTAACTATGGGACTCTAAAATCCACTAACTATAAGATTACTTTTTCATATAAATCACTCTACTACAACTTTCTCATTCATAGGAATAGGATCGTGTTCCATGTGATTTATTTTATTATTCATACCTTGAGCTATTGGAGTTAATACTTCCATAAATTTTCATCTCTAACTCACCTAATGTTAGAAATATCACTAGGGAAGTAATCACTTGAACTATCACATTGGTTATTTGCATAGCTTATACTATTTCCCATCATTAAATAAAGAATAAGAAAATATTATAATACATTAATATACAAGAGGGAAACATATAAAATTTTAAGTATTAACATATAAACAACTAATATATCATGACTTAGGTTTATATATGTTTCAATTTATGTTATCAATTGTAATGTTTCCTATTATGTTTTCAAACCTAAAAAATTGTTCAAGTCCTTTATGATGGTCTATAAAGAATTATTCAATTTTAAAAAATATCTTCCAATTGTGTCAAAACATGTGCATAGCAAGGGCCCATTTTCATTAACCACATGATAATCAAGTCAATCATAATACAACCACTTCAGAGTTATTATTCCTTGATTTAAGTTTTCTACATCTATATCCACTTGCATTATCCAGACAAGGATATAATTACTTTGAGACCATTCACTCTATATTTCACAAAAATTACAAGATATTTTCATATACTTAGACTAATGCATAGGGTTATCACTAATGTTTTTTACAAATACAAAAAAAATAGAAAGAACATTATTTGATTAATACTACATAGACCCATTGCTTTCAAATATTATTAGATGATTCCCAAAAATAAATATTCAATACGTATAACCCAATTATTGTGGGGCCTAATGTATTTGGAATTTTTATTCATAATACTTAAAATAAAAAACTAAAACTTGAAATATTTATTTATTCTCCATAATGATATATTAAATCCATTTGGGGTCCTAATACTTTATAGAATAACATGTGTAATACATAAAGGAAATAGGTGATCTCAAAATAGCATTAAGGGAATAAACTTAACATGGAAACATAACGTCCTAGTAAACAGGTATAACAATATATCATAAAATATATGGTTAATGGGTAATCAAAAGGAAGAAAAGAATAAATAACATGGTATTATATGATCATATTAACATAGGAAATGTGTAAAATTCATAAAAAATGACATAAACATGAGTCAAGGAAAACTACCTAGAAAATTTCACAAGGTAGAGAAAGTCCCATAATGGATTAGGTATACTCCCAAATCTCATACATAACATCTCATAGTATAAAAGCATTTACCAATGCATTAGATAAATATATGGGTGAACCAATCCTAAAATTTTCATGATTATTTCTTCCACAAAACGAAATCAATAATAATCGATAAACATAATAATTACACCTATAAAGAAAATGGGTTTCATAATCTTGCCTCACATCCTAATAAAAATATATTATTTATATAAGGTAGTTGATAAATGATCAAATGGATTGTATTACTACATGAAAAGAAAAAATATTAATATAGGTATATAATTTAGAGGCATATATTCATAATTTATAAGCATCCTATAACATTTTAGATAGTGAGAAATACTACAAGAGAGAGTGTGGAGATAACCTTACGAAAATAGTTGTTTAGAGAGATACCTAACCTCGAGTCCAATTTGTCATGTATGCTCTTTATCATTATAAATAAAAAACTTAGGTTAGTTGTTTAATTCATTAATAAAATTTTTCAATTTTTTTATTCATTAAATTTTATTTATTATCATGCCATATTCTATCTCATAATCGATTAATTTTATATCTAATGTTTTGATGATATTCGGCTCATATATCCAAAATGTATTCAGTAGGTTCAGTATGGTAAATTAGTTAATTATTTACTCATATAAAGAATAACAATCCTGAACTAATTATCATATTTAATCATCAATTATTTTTTTAAAAGAAACCTGGAATTATAGTTATGAAAAATGAACTATGATACAATCATGGAGATCATAAGTCGAACGTACGCATTTGTAACATTTAAATTTTTAATGACTAGGATGGAAAGATGGTTATTAATATTTTATATTTAAATACTAATAATTATATCAACAATAATATATTATTTATTTAAATTCACATTATTTACCTAGCATTTTATACGGTAATGAAAAAATAATCACATCACTTCATTGAGGTAGTAATCCACATGTACGTACGAAAAACATTATCATTTTTCAATAAATGTAACGGTAAGAAAATATATGATATATTTTATTTCAATAATTTTTAATATTTTATGAATATAATATATATATATATATAATAAAACCATCATCATAAACATTCGTTAAAGAAAATGATGTAAAATGAATTACATCATTTCATGAAGTGGTAGTCTGTCATACATATTTAATGGTAGAAGAGATTGATGTAGGTGATGAAATTAACATAATAAAATAAAATTATATTTTATATACTAATGTTATTATATCATTATGGTTTAATTATATTTTATGGAGTTTTATTAGGAGATAAAAGATAAATTCTCCTTTTAGAATGATACCTCTTCTTCAGACAACCTCTTTAGGTATGCACTAAACCTTTCCGAGAAAGATTATATAATAAAAAAAAGTCTTATAGTATGTGGTAATAGAGGTAAGGAATATATTTAGAATGGTATTAGAGAAACCAAAATTATCTTGAACTATGGATAGGGGAAAAGATTATGATAACTTTTATAAGTGATGTGGAGTTTCATTTTTATAAATAGCCAAGATTATTCTTTAATGGCAGATCAATCTCAAGGATAGTGTCTCAAAAATTGATAAATAATGTAGTGTATGAAAAATAAGGTTGATGAAAACTATTACTCATAAAAATAAACATTTTTTTTAAAATTTTATTTCATCTAACTCTATGGTTATTCACTTTTACCATTTTTGTTTTCACAATAGTAACTAGTGTTTTTTAACTATATAATTTATTATTTAAGTATAAAAATAAAACAAGCCTTATTATATAATTTTTAAAAAATAGTTATAAATATAAATTAAAATTTATAAAATATAATTTTAATGTGTGTGAATATATAATTTGGACAAAAGCGCATGTAGTATACGAATCTCTATTTAATCCAAAACCACAGTAATTCATTTTTACTATTTTTTCTATTCAATATGAAATATATTAAGGTAAAAATATCATCTAAAAATAATTATGATGACTAAAAATATTTAATCCATTTTAAAAAATTTAATTCATAGAAGTGAAAAAAATTTATTTAAAATTAAACCCACAAATGTGAAGAAAACAATATTTTCAAAAAATGTATTTTTCAAGCAATAAAAAATTTAATATTAACTCTATGAATAAAAATAATAATTATAATAATATAAATAAATAAAAATAGATATATAATTAGTCAATTTAATATAGATATTCGTTTGTTAGGATTGAGTTTTTAATTTAAAATGTGTAAACATTAGTAACATAATGAAATATTTTGTAGAAAATCATGTCTTTAAGCATAAAAAACACTTCTACCAAAATCATTAAAATTCATAATTGAAGTGGAATTTATTATAAAATTATAAAAAAACAGTATATATTTCACATTTAAATCAAATTAAAAATATAATGGGACTTTTAAATAATTTTATTTAATGAAAATAAATGATAGCATTTGAATATTTTCTGATTTTCACTATTAAATGAAAAATCAATCATTTAAGAAAAACCAACATTTAAACCATAAGTTAATTTTTATATACCTATTTAAAAAAATTATTATCATTTTATAAAGTAAATTTTCTTAAATATCCAAAAATTAATTATAATATTTACCCCCAAAAAGAAATAAAAACATTTTTGATGAAAACGTATAGTTTTAAGAATAAAAGGTCATTATTAAAAATTGAGTTATTATTTCCTAAGTATTTATTTAAACATTTATATTGACTTGTAAATTTATATATATATTTCATTATTTATTTAATGTTTTTAATTCCTAAAAAATAAATTTCTCGGTTATAATGGTTATATTAAAATAATCGTGGTTCGTTTGGGATTAGTGTTACGTATCACAGACCTTATCGAAAATATATATTTTTAAAAAATAAAGTTGTTTTACCAATACTCATTATCGTAAGGAAAAATTATTCATAAATTTCCCCCAAAAAAATTCATGATTTTCATATCTAATGGATTTCAATGTATTTTCCATCTTTTGTAAACTGTTGTTAAACTTAGGTAAATTTTGATTATCTTTTATACTGCTCCCCCTTAAGGTAAAACATCTCAATTTTTTAGTTGTGAATTTATGCCAAAAATAAATAGAATAGTTTCAATACATAATATAACTCCTCTAGTAGCCAAAAATCCTTGTATTCTTTTGTTGTCTCATAAAAAATCTTAGTATATGTATTTTCCATCATTCAAGTATAAACAACTTCCTTCTCGACGCCTTATAGGTAACAGTAACTTTCATAAATTTTTCCACATTGATGAGGTTTTGGGTTTCTCAAAACATTTATTCATATAAATTTCTCTTGAAAATACATTGTAAAATTCATTACATAATGAATTAGGGTAATTGAAAACTATGTTTCTAGATTTTGGGGATACCTCCCTCTTTGATATATCAGAATATGTTTATTTTGAATGATTCAATTTTTTATAACACTTTACGTAATATTATATGGTTGAATACATTTATTAAGAACCACTATGGTAGAAAATATTCCTCCAAATTCATAAGAGGATGTAAATTAATATACATCAATGTTTCTTAGTTTTCATCTAACTCAATACACATTAAATTCAATTTGTTTCTTCAAATCTTCGTCAGTATAAAAAATGTCATCACATTATTGTTTGATTTTCTAAACCAAATAATCATGAAACATTCTTTTATCATATAATGAGTTTTAAAGATATTTATTATTCTATATTTTATATATATCTTAGAGTTATTAATATCAATTATAACATCTAATTTATGAATCAATTATTTAAAAAAATTTAAAAACACTAATTTAAAAAAAAATTATTCATAATTATTCTTCAAATAGGTATAATATTTTATTTAAAAGTGGAACAAATTAACTATTTACATACATGATTTCTACAAGAGATTAATATTTTTAAATCATCTTGGATAATGAATCATTCCTTACAAAAATTTATGATTCTATATTTGATTTTTATTCATATAGTCCCTTGATAAATACAAGTATAAACCTAATATATTTTAAGTAGATATTATTTATAAAATAATTGGTATCAAAATAAAAGTATTAAACTATTAAAATATATTATTACTCTTTATAGCTTGAGATTTCTTCATCTAAATGATTCATTCTAATAGATTTAATAGGTAAAATTCTACCCACCTTATATTTAAATTATGGTGATTCATACTTTCAATAAACATGAAATGCCAATTTTTTGTTCTTCATAGATACTTACTTCTTTAAATTTTTCTATGTATTGGATAAAAACCATACGTTTCCACTACACAATGTATCTTTCATTTTCATTATCTAAAGAAAATATTCATTATGTTTTATAAAAATATATTCCTTAAAATTTAAAAAATATACACTTCATGTAAATCATTAAGAACAACTGATTTTAAAGCTGTAGATGAAAAATTAGGAATCCTGATAAGATCTATTATCACTTTAGTGACATAATTTACAATGAAACTACACAAATAGAGGGAATTTGTGTATACAACTTTTTTACTAAATAAACTCAACTAAAACTTTTACACTCTTATGTTTTTCCAACCACTTCCATTAGTAGGTATGTATGATTCTTTGATATACAGCCAAAAAACATCCTCCCTCATGATATGTAGATAATTTAATAGAAAACATATGGATTTTTAAAATGTTATTCCCATGTAGGAAAATTATAATCTTGTTGTTTTCAATGAAATTCCATAACATAGATTATATCACTATTATCATAAGTGTTAAAATTGGGAAAGTTATTATTCTATCCCAAGGAGAAAGTATCATATGGAACATTGATTCCGCTATATCATACAAGTCAATATGCTATTTTCAAAAAATAATCTTATACATCTTGATAGGAATGTGCCAATAGTCATACTGGAACCACCAGTCATTAATGATTCATCATGAACTCTATAAAATGATCTTAAACTACAACTTTATTTATTCCATCTATAAATAGTATATGCATCATCATATCACAACTTCTAGTAAACTAAATACGGTTCTATCAACATTGAGAACTAAAATTTCTAGAAATTATATATTCAGTGTGTGATGATGGTCTCGATCTTCAAAAAAATTCAAAAATTCTATCTTCTTGAGAACTCACCTAAAAAAACCTAATATATTATTATTCTATTGGTTTTAAAATATGTCATCATGAAACTCATTCCTCTAATTACATAATTCTAGCAAAATTATTCAACATTTTTGGAACGATGAGTTCAATACTTCTTAACATTATAACTAAAAAAATCTTAATAAATGTATTTTTCATCTTTTCTCACTCTTTTATCCTTCACAATAATGTCAAAAGATCTCTCAATTATTATTCATGTCTCTTAAAATCATTTCCCATATTATTTACCTATTCAGAAAATAAAATATATTTGTAATTCATGGGTTTTAATTTGGAGCTTCTTCCATATCAAAATTTCTATGAGTCAACTACATTTATTCCAAATACATCAGGATTTTATTTCTTCATAACTACAAAAAAACATGGAATCAACACTCCAGAAATCATCAAAAAATATAATTTTTAATCACTCTCTTCCATTAAAGTGTAAAACCCCACAATTTTATTTATAATCATTTCAAATAGATATTAAATATTCACTACCATTATTTAAACATAACCATGATTCTAAATGAATCGTGATATATTATAACATTTAAAACATAGTCACTGGATTGGATTCTATGAATAGAATCATCAACATTATGAAATTTATGTATATATATCTATTTCATAATTGAAATGAATTGACCAATACCTAATAAATACTCATTATGGTTTCAGTAAAATCATTTCATGATTAAAATAACTATTTTAATAAAGATATATATTTTTCTATGAGTACTGATTTTTATATCAGAAAATTTAGTAATTAGTGCTAAACTGTTATATTCATTAAATATATTTGTAATGTGTGAATAATCATTCAAGAATTTTTTATCTAATGGTTAGGAATAAAGAAAAAACTATTTAGAGTTAAAAATAGTAATTTTTTTAGAAAATGACTTTTATATGTGAAATGTGTTTTATCATAATATATTAAATAAATCAATGTTCATTAATGATTTTAAGGGAATTTTTAAAATATATATTCAATCAAATAATTTAACATTAATTTAATATTTTTTTCAAATATTAATGCGTATAAGTAAATTATATTTTATGCTCAAACATTCATTTTTCAAAAAAAATTGTTTTTGTTGAATTTTTTCATTTATTTTATAATTATTTTTTCCCATGTATAAATATTTAATTTTGTAAAATTGATTACATAATTGGAAACAAAAATTAATATTTGGTAATGATTCTGAAAACAACCATGCCTTAAACAATTCATAAATAATTTTTTTTTTAAAATATTTTTCTTTAATTCCATGAGATATATTTGGTTAAATATTTTTGAAAATTAGGTCATTAACCTTAAATAAATATGTATTACATCATCAAGAAAAACCATTCACTCAATATACATTTTTTCCATAATTCTTACCAATTAGAAAATATATTTTTTTCAATACATATCTTCATAATTTTCATCTTGACTTCATCTTTCTCAAAACTCTTCCATAAAAATCCCTAGAAAACATTTGAAAAAGTTATATGGGAAAAAAAGATTATCCAGGGATATATAAAATAAAATTAAGAAACTTTTTATTCCCTGAATACTCATAAAAATATTAATTTTTTAAAAAATAATCTTTTACCTCAAAATGAACATTCCATTACACAAAAAATCAACTTCAATAGCGAAAATATTTTATAGAAATTTTAATAATAAATCATAATGGAATAAATAATACATATATATGTATATTTGAAAACATGAAAAACTTGGGAAATCGTATACATTACACTCAATTTTTTTTAATATACTTCCCTTTAAACTTTTTCTCATTATATTTCCTTTTGATTTTATAATATTTCTATAGAAACCCATAAAAAGAATAGATACGTTATAAATATAACATTAGAAATTATATTCAGATCACCCATATGATCACTCTTACAAATGGAATAACCCTAATCATAAATTAAAATAATCTCCTAGTGTAATATTATAACTAGTTAATTGTGTCCCTTTCCTAATGCATTTTAGTTATATATTGGGCTCAACCATGATTATAAGTTATGTTTGACTCACATTCCATCATGATATATATTATTCACACTCATTATAATAAAAAATCTGAAAAACTAGGACATAATCATTACATATTAAATCTTTCATTCTCATCATCACAGTCATAAAAATATTATTTTCACCCACAAGAAAAGAAAATAGATATTGAAATATCAATTGCATTTAAAACACATTTTTAAAAATTCCCAAAACTGGGGAAATGGTTTAATCTTTGAATTAAATATGAAATATTTTAAAGGAACCTGAACACAAAATAACATTTATGGTGGTGGGGGAAACCATTGATATTGTATGTGTTAAAATAGAACATTCCTATTTTTATGTCAAAATATTTTCTATAAAAAATGTAAAAGATTTACCTTTTAAAGACATTGAATTAAGTTAAACAAGTGAAACAGAATCCATTTATAATTAATTTATTTCTAATTAATTACATAAATTAAATAATTTTATTTATATAGACATTTAATAGAAGGATTATGAAAATAAATCATGAAAATATTTAAAACAAGGTTTTTAAGGTAAAGTGTCCCTTATATCGGGTTAGAATATTCACATATGTTCTTTTAACATCATTAAAAATATAAATATTTTAATCATTTACATGATTAATAACCATTTTAATTCTTATTATTCATTTTATTTTATTTATTTCCATGTTTTATATAATTAATTTATCAGTTAAGTTCACATTGCATGTTTTTTATGATTTTTGGCTTATATGTCCAAAATAAATTTTTTAATTTGAATATAATCAAATGGGTCATTATTACACCATCTATAAATTATAACAATGATATAATAGTCATTTATATATGTAAATTATAATTTTAATACCAACAATGGAATATGGTTATGAAAAATTAACTATGTTTTAATTATGATGATGGTAGGTCCTATATACTAATGAGTAATGTGTTCATTTTTAAATGAAAATAATAGAAAGAATATAATAACTATTTCAGATTTATATAATAATTATTATATCACAAATATCATATTTTTCATTAAATACACCAATATATATTTTCCATGGGATGTGGTTTGGAAAAAAACAACCACACCGCATCATTGAGGTTGTAATATATATGTGGGCAAGAATAATATTATCATTTATCAATGGATGGAAACATAAGAAAGTAGAATAAATATTATCTTTATAAAATGATAAATATTTCATTAATATTATACAAACATATATATATATATTAAATACATCATTATTACCATACATGGGAGGCAGTGAAGGGAAACGAATTACACTAGCTCATGAGGCGGTAGTCCACCATACACATGAATGATCATATCATTTTTGAATTCATGGAAGGAGTTGGATATATGTTATGAAATTAACATAAAAATATATCATTATATTGAGTATTTTTTTTTAATTTTATAATGGATATAGAATATTTTTATGAGGTATAAAATGAATTAAAAAATATTCATTTAATAATTATACATATTCTTCAAAAAACCACTTTGGGTTGATATCAAAATCCCCACTATATTAGTTTTATGATCAAAATAGGGTCTCTAAGAAAATATTAGTGATTAAGTAAAGAAATTTTTTAGGTCTTATTAGAAACAAAATTATTTTAAATCGTGTATAAAATATGAGAGGGGCACAGCAAAAAAACATACACCAATGATGTTTGTTTCTCATTTGTAAAATTTTAAAATATTTCTAATTCCCAGATTAATGTTTTCTGAAAAACGATAGTAAATGAGTTGCCTCTAATTTATCAAAATTTATAAACATTGACAATTTTGAGATTTTTATAAATATCACTAGTTATAGATGTTTATAAATTTGGGAAATTATCCATGTTATAAACATCGCTAAGTATCAAAATCTTGTTTATAAATGTTTTTTAGAATGGTCTATAAATGAAACGTCATTTTTTGATGTTTTTAAATAAAAATTCCCGTTTAATAATTTATAATTTGTCATTTAGGTAATTTTTTAGGAAAATTTAATAATTTTTTTCTAATTTAATAATTCCTTATTGCACAAATGTTGGGTGTACATTAGAAGAACATAATCCCATCCATGGATGACCCACAATCTCCACTCATCACATTTCACAAGCTTGTTGGTTGGTGACAACATCTTCCCCCTTCCAATGTGTCCTGACTATGATGAAATACCCTAAATACTACCCATGGTGGATGCAAGAACACATGTAGAAGGAACTGTCAACCTTCAATTTAAATCGAACCTAGGATAGTTTAAATTCTACTTACTAACTCTACTATTTGATTTTGTGTTATAAAATTGAATTAAGATATATTTATACATATATACAAGATTTTATTATTTTAATTACTAATATACATATATACATATATATATATATAGTTTTATTTATTAATATACATATATTAATATATATATATTACTAATATATATATATATAATTTTATTTTTTATTTTTTATTTTTTATTTTTTATTTAGATATATGTTTATATTTTATATTATACACATATATATAATTTTATTTCGATGGTGGTGTGCACATTACCATCCAGTATGGAGGAGGTTAGACTTAGGATACATGGGATATTTATTATTTTTATTTGTAATCAATACACTAGTTAAAATAGAATAATTAAATGATGATTTAGAGTTGATAATTAAAATAAATTTAAATAGTTTAACATAATAATAAAGGAATATATCACAACCCCATAGGTCTATTATTTTACCTTGATATATTTCATTTTTATTTTATTTTATTTACATTCAAACAATCTCTTAGGAAATAATAACCAACTATTTTAAATTGTTTTTAAATAAATTATCTATATACCCTTAACTTCTCATTCAAAAATAATGCATCTTCTTAGATGAGTATTCTATACATTTCAAAAAATAATTATCCTAGACCATATCATTTTAGTGAATCTTCATACTATATTAACTATCTTCATAATTCATAAAGGATATTAAATTTATTCTATAGAGGTATATCAATTTAGTAAACATCATAGACATACACAACTTAAAACCTTTCTCCATATCCCAGGTAAAGGGAACATAAGAATGGGTTGCCTTAGATACCAAGTAAGGGTAAATTATAAATTTATTAATATAACATGAGAATAAGGGAGACCGGAGCATCAATTGGGCTTCATGAAAATTCCTTCAGACAAATGAAGGCCCCAAGAATGTATTAATAGGAAAAAAAGAGACATTGGGATAAAGGAGTTTGTTCACGCAAGTGTGTTGTGCGCCAAATTTTTGGCGCGCATGTGGCTGCACCCCAGATGGGTGGCGCCCAAGTAGACATGTGCGCCTTAGGTGATTTTTCCTAACTAGGTCACCGCTTTTAAGACATATCCAAAATAAATTCATTATTTCCGCTCCATTATTGTTGCATGCAGGTATTTACATGCAGGTATCTTGGGCGCCACTATGGGTACTTAGGAGACATTATTTCTCTATATCGCAAAGGTTGCACCCCTACACCCTTACTTCTGATCACTTTTAGCATGCGGTCTCAAATGTATCCTTCTACCATTGACAAGTATTATATGATATAGTGACAAAATATGGCCATAAAATAGACCCATTATGGTATCCATAACACTTATTTTAATTAAGTCATATATTCTTTAAAAAATTTCAATATATTTTTATGTTTTATAGTTTTCACAACCAGAATATCCTTTGTATAATACTTCTAATATTTTATTCATTAATCTCGATATACAATGAAACACCCTGAGACTTTTTGATTTATTTCATTTTTAATAAATTCAATCTTTATTATATCTTTTGATGCACACAATACCAGGTTTAATTGGTAATACTCTAGAATATAAACTTCACCATTATTACCCAATCATTAATTTGGAAGGTATGAATATGACTAAATAAATTAAGAAAAAATATATATGGTTTACATATTATAATTTTTTATATTTTTTTTATAAATAAAAATAATAATAATTTTTAAATAAATGAATTATTTTCAGAAAAACATTATTTCTTAAAATATAATGGTTTAGTCACTTCTTACGTACATATGATAAAATTATTTTTTTGAAACATTTAGAAAAAGTAATTTATAAAAATAAAATTGTTTTGGAAATGATCAGATAAAAATTATTTTAATTTGAAAATTTTCTATTTTTCTAAAAAGATTCATTTTTGGTTAAATAGTGGAAATACAATTTTTTATTTAAAATTTCATTTTCATTTTAACTATTTAAAAAGTAAAATTGTATTTTAAATTGTGTTTAAATAAATTGTTCAACTATATTATAATAAAGATAATTTATTCTAGGGGAATTAATTTCATATTGAACTATTATATTAAAAACAACTATATTTAAGATAATTGTTTCCTTGGAAACTTGTTTTTCATTGTGTATGTGGGAATTATTTTAAATATGATTCATCTACATAAATGGTTATAATTTTCGAAAAATTTATTATTTTTTTTTAATAATTATAATTTATAATATATTATAAGTTAAACATAATTTATTACCATTATGAGTAGTAAATTTAATAAAACTTAATTATTATGGTTAAGGTAAAAACTAGTTTATGGGGGTTAAAATAATAGATATAGGTGTAAAAATAACCTAAACACTTCTAAATATCATGTTATGGATATATTCATACCTTATACCTTCTAAGGGTAGATGATTATCAATTTTAATTGTTTGTTTAATGATAAAACATGGGTGTAATTTATTCTTTTCAAAACTTCTGCATGTGTTCTCTCCACCATATATAAAATAACACCCACCCATATCCCCAATTTGCACATAAAAAAATCATTTGGTTTTTCAAGTAATAGACGAAATCACTTATTTACAACCATAAAAACATCCAAGAGCAATTTATTTTATTAAAAAGTCTTCTTAGGTATGTGTTTGGTGCCAACCTAAATAGGTCATGTTAATAATAGGTAACATTCATAAACAATAATTTTTATTTAATTTATTATTAAACCTCAATAAAATATAATTAAATCATGAAAGTATAATAAAAAATTTATTTCAGATATAAATAGATTTTATTATGTCAATGAAGAAAATTATATCCATCTCCACTTCCATCAAATGGGAAATGAAAGAGTTGATAATTTGTACCGCGGACTACTACCTCCTTAACCGATGGAACTTGTTCTCCATCAACACCACTAGTTGAAATATATAATGGTGGGTTTAAAATATATAAATAATATATTTTATATATTTATACATATGTAATTGTAATATATCATATATATTTGTTCTTTCCATTTTGTTTAAAATATAAGAACATTGTTCGTGTGTGTGGCAAACAAGTCCCTTACAAAGTGATGTGATTCATTTTTTCCTATTGAAATAAATAAATGTCAACAATGTTATATTTAATAAATTTAAATGATACAGATCAAAAGTTATAAAATATAAAATATTAATATTAAATTATCATACATACCCTTTTATCCATTAAGGGAATGGCATCGTCGCTAGTGCATGTGTACGACCTACTATCACCCCAAAGCAATGTGTTTCATTTTAAAAGAACTAATTTTATGAGAGGTTGTAATAATATACCTACTGATTAGATATTATATTTATAAAATTAATATCATTCTGAAAATTAGGTATTTATATCCTTTGTGAAGAACCAAAAATCCTATGATAAAATAGGCATGAGAAAACTTGGTAGTTAGCACTAGAAATGATGAAAATGATACAATATTTCTCACAAATGGGTGGTAAAATTTTAAAATAGGATAACATATGATATTATAAATATTATTATGTTTAATTTATAAATTAATAACATCATAAAAACAATTATATAGGATTTTAAATCACATAAAATAAAGAAAATATTGAGGTTATGGATTTCATCTTAATATTAATTTCATTGAGATATATTTGTTAATATGCACATGTTACCATTTTTGTTTTGAATATACTTCCCCATTAATGTATTTATTCATGATGATTATTGTTTTCTTTAAATATTGTTCTTCAACGGGTTATAATTTAAATGTTACCAAATAGGTAAAAAAATTATACAATCTCACATTCTTTTGGGAATGTTTACTTTCTCTTGAAACAATAACTTTCTTGTGATCATTTTTATTGGACACAAAATTTCTCCTAAATATTAATATTTTTGTTTTATTTATATGATTTCTTCTTAAAAAATAAACATTTTTTCCAAATGGTGTTCCCTTTGAATATTATTTGATTAACATGTGAAATAATGATAAATATATATCCTTTACTCAATACAATTATTTAATGATACTGATTATTGATTCATGAATTAAATACACTATTATATATAAGGAATTATTTGGAAATATAGTTATGGGTGGATCTTGAATATATAATACCATTTAATGCATTTATATGTATCATGAGAAAAATTAGTTGACCAAATCAGATGGGATTTTACCCACAAAACAGTCGTGTGAAAGGTCTTGAAACAAGAGAAACCATGATGTCTAAGATCCTGATGACCAATAATTAAGAATTTAGTTCATTGATAACTCTATTATTGTTATTATTTTAGTTATTTTCAATATTATATTATCTATGGATTTATTTCATTCTCAGTATCTTGATTAAATGGCATGTGTTTTTAGTTATTCACCATTCTATATTGATTATCCCTTATCCAGTTATGACAGTCGAGATATCCATTAAATGGAATTTCTATTTAGTTATTTTCATTTACAAACTTATTATGATTTAATTATTCATTATATATTCCATTTTATGTAACCCTTACTGAGAATTTGATCTCATCGTTGTTTTGTTCCATTTCCCCATGATACGAAGAATAATTCATGGAATCAGTTGAAGGATGCTAAATGTTTTTCATTCCTATAATTTTAATATTATTTCCCTGTGTAAAATGACTATCACGTTTTTATCATGTTATATTAAACTATTAAATTTTTAGGCATCATGGATTTTACACCATGTATTTTTAATAATGTAAAAAATTATACATTGACTCTTAGCTATGAAGTTGAGGATGTTAAAGTTAGTACCATAGGATTTTTATTTGAATCATTGGGAAATAGGTTAAAGAAAACATAAATTCGGGAACATAATCCTATGATATAATTTTAGGATAAGTAATAAAGAGTATCATAAAGTTTTGGTATGGAAGGTATTACATGTTTTTTATTAGAAATTCATCCATGCCTCGATACTATTAGTGGACCTCGTTCTACTTTAGATGTACCTAGGGGTAATACATTCAAAAATAAGTCACTTAACTTGAACGGATCATCACCTATTGATGAAAATAGGTCTTACTATACACCTGGGTTGATACTCCCATGGGATATTCATAAGATAATATAAATTTTCATTACAAACTATTATAAAGGATTTGAAAATAAATATATCCCCAAAAAATCAACATTATTATTCTTATATTAAAAGTGAATAAATATTAATATTTTATTTTAACTATTAAACTATATTTATAAATATATATTATAATTTCAAATTACTAATTTTATTGGACGATCTATTCAATGGAATTATTTATAAATGGAACCTAGATGGAAAAAGTGTATCAATACTCTTGGAGAATGTAGAGATTTACTAGTTGGGCATGTTAATAGAGTTAGTATTGGAACTGAATATATAATGGTTATACTGGTGTAGCTTAGCCATTTTATAACAAATAATATTTCCCATATATAGAAAAATAGTCTGCAATGTGATTACACTATGTTTGAACACTTCATGAGACTGAATCCGTCATTACTGGGTGGGATAAAAATCTCGTGGTATCTAAGAAATGGATCAAGTCTGTTGAGAATATATATTTGTGGACATGTGATATAATGAAAAGGTAAAGGTTACACTTGAAGGTTATTTTATCAGAGGATATTTTGTTCAATGGTGGTCATTGATCTAGAATAAAAAAGAGGAAGATGAAGTATAACTCATGGAATGGAATTATTTTAAGGACACATTCATCAAATAATATTTCCCTCATGAGTAAAAAACTAAAATGAAGATAAAATTCATTATCTTTTGGGATTAATACAATTTTTTATTTATTGAATAAACTAATTTTTTTTTAGTACAAACATCACATATATTAAAACCATGAAATTCAACCACCCTTAAAAATTAAAAACAAAACTGAACCTCACTGAAACAGAATACACACTATTCAAATTACAAATTAAAAAATATCACACCATCTCAAACTTCTAGACACATCAAGATAAAAAACTTAACATGAAATAAAATTCCATCAACCCCAACACAAATAACATCAGTACATACTCATCAAAATCTCACTATCATCCCTATGTATAACATAAGAAATGGCCATTAAGGATCACCAAGAGAATATTTCATATCTTAAATCAAAAGGAAATATAATTTCTTATGAATTATAAGGATAGCCCTAAATTTCTATCCTATTATGCTACAGATTTCATACATAACACATAATTCAATATTGACCATTTCATTTAAGGGATTAAGCAATGTGTCTGAAGAGAACTGTTATCTCAGATTGTTTCATCATAGGATGAATAAAAATTTGTGCCATAAAATATGAGAAGTAATTGTATATGCCCTATATATTCAATGGAAATCCATAAAATAATAGTTTTAATGATGAATAATAAAAATGGAGTGCATCAAAGAAGAAAACGATGAACAAATATTTATTTTCTGAGATGTGTGAAAAGAATCTTCATGGGAATTGAACAAATGGAAAATGATTTTTTATAAATGTAGTTATAAGGTTCCTAGGGATAAATAATTAAAAGGGAATATAAAAAACAATTAAATTCAATTAATTTACTATTTTTATATTATGATCTTTGAAAATGAATTCCCCAAGTATCAAGGGAATCTGCCACAAAATAGACCAAGTGGATAAGGTGAAGCCTATGTATCACTATAGATGACATAGAAGTATAAAATTATGTTTGGGAATGTACTTTAATCATAGATTAAAATGTAGCTAATTATTTATTTGATTTTGGATTCTCCTTCTCTTTTATCTATTCTATGTTGTCCAAGATAATTAGATATTTCCCTATCACTTTAATAAGGGAGTTTTCAATAAAAAATACTAGTGTAATTCTCATTGCAACAAGGATGTGTTTTTATGTCCCCATTCGGACAAATAATTTTTTTTTATTTTATGGTATTATTATCATACAAGTGTTTGACTTCAATATAATCGTGGTATGGAATGTTTTCTAAAATATGGTGACAAAATGTATTATAAGAAGATTGAAATTATGACTCATGATGATGATATAAAATTCCCTCTCTTTAGAGAAGATACACCGTTATATGATAAATATATAAATCTTCCCTTTTTAGCTCTACTGAATATTTTTCTTTGGGAAGAAGATATGATACAATCGAAGGATAATGCAGGTCATATTAAAATTGAGGATGTACATTTTGTATTATAATACATTGATTTATTTCTTGTTGAATTACATGTACAGCTCCTAGTCTGTGATGTTGAGTATTACATTGATTTAATCTAGTATTCTAGACTAATATTATATTCCCCATATAGAATGAATGTTATTAAACTAATAGATTTGATGAAACACCTAAAGGATTTTTTTGTTCTGGGATTTCATCACCCTAGTGTTTTACCATGGTGAGCCCCTATTCTATTTGATAAGAAGAAATATGGCTCCATGATGATATGAATTGATTATAGAGAAATCAATAATATTATTATAAGGAACAAGTATCCTCTACCTTGCATTGATGAATTATTCGATCAATATCACAGATCCCAATATTATCCAAAGATTTAATTACATTTTGGGTATAATCAATTATGATTAAACAAGGAATAAATTTTGAAAAAATATTTCTAAAACAGATATAAAAATTATTAGTTTACATTAATTTTATTTGTATTGACTAATGTACTAATTTTTTTATGGTATAATAAATAGAGTATTCCATAAATATCTTAATGATTTCATTGTGGTATTCATTTATGACATATTATTGTATTCTAAAATCTAATAGAAACATGAGAATCGTATGAGGATCGTTTATAAGTCTCTTAGAATGAAATATTTGTATGGGAAATTTTGGGGGTGTGATTTCTAGATTTAATAAGTATATTTTCTTAGAAATATTTTCACTAATGATGGAATCTCAGTTGATCCTATGAAGAAATTGAAAATTACAGAATGGCCTATACTAATTAACAAAATTTTTTAACATAGTTTTTTGGTTCTGTAGGCTTCTATCATCAAATGATTAATAATTTTTCCTAATTGGATAACCCATTAACCAAGGATACATGGAAATGGGTTATGTTCATTTTGAAAAATGAATGTTAAATATGTTTTGATGAAATAAATAGTAGACAATTCAATTATTTAATTTTAACTCTTCCATCTGGAAGTATTGGTTTTGTGATATATATCAACTCATCTATAAAGGGATATAGTTATGTCCCAATGATTATTGATAATTTTACTACATATGAATTAAGTAAATAAAAGACTCATGAACAGAACTATCTAACCCATGATCTTTTTTGGTAGCTATATTATTTTATTTGAAGACATAAAGACATTATCATAATGGAACAATATGTGAGATATATATGAATCATAAAATCATAAAATACATCTTTTCAAAAACAGATCTCAATATGATAATATATTATAGATCATGCTACTTAAGGATATTGATTTCTTGATACACTACCTCACATGGAATAAAATTAAAGTGGAATAATGTTTGAGTAGGAAAGATCATGGAGTTATAAGCAAAATATTGATTGAGAGGTATCTTATGATCATGGATATATTAAAGATATATATGAGAATTATCAATTAAAAATATACATAGCCCCTTTCTCAAATTATCGTGAAATAGTATTTATTAGAAAAGATAATATGTTATCAATCTTATGATGAGTAAATTAAGAATAAAATTAATGTTGTGAATGATGGGAAATTAATAGACTTCGTTTGTGAAGATGGTGTTAAGAAATTTGGAAATAGATTATGTGTTCCATCTATATCTGATCCAAAATTGGAATTGTTAGATGATGCTCCTAGATAAAATTTCTTTATAAACTCTGGTAGCACCAATTTGAAAAGGTATTTGAGGGAACATGTTTTTTTGAAAATGTGAAGAAGTAAATAATAGAATATTTAGTAAGATTCTTTATTTTTAAAAATTAAAAGATAATATAAAATATCCTAGAGAATTTATGCATACTCTTACAATTACTAAGTGTAACCTCATCTAATTTCGGTGATTCCTAGTCTGATCGGAAATATAGTGGGCCACTTCCTCTAATCATATCCACACACAAATATTTATTTCCATCCTATTTCTCTAAGAAATTTAGTTGCAATCAATGTTTTGAAGGGATTGGTGGAATTATTCAGCATCAAGGTTGAAGGTGAACTAGAATGGTGTCAAAAGGTATTCTAATAATTGTGGATTAGTTTTTATTTGGGTTGTTGTATCTCAGTTATAAAGACAGATAATACTAGCTAAGATTTCTTAGTAATACTCTAGGGATTCTCTTATCTAATTATTTGGGTGATGATAATCCTAATCAGAATTTGGGTGAGATTGTAATGCTTAATGTAGATTTTAGAATAGTTTTCAGTGTCCTCTATGTGGATCTAATGAGAACTATAGAGTTTAGATATTCAAGAATCATCTAGAAAGGGTTAAAATTAAAGAATCCAAAACTAAGGACTGAAAATGTATTTAATCAGCTGTAGTTTGGTTTGGGAGTCATTAAATTGCCAAGGAAGGTCAAGGAAATGCAGGGGATGATGAAGGGGTGCACGTGGATCCAAGAGGTTCCTCAAGGAACTATCCCTTTATAAAGTTGTTTTGAGTCATAGGAAAAACACTCCATGACAGGTAGCGATCCATGAGACTGAAGAGGGTGTTCCATCTGGTTTTAATAGTCAGGTAAATGAGAGGAAGATGATGGTGGATGATTTAAGGAGGGTTGTGGGGGATCACAATTCTGAGTGAAAAAAGGATGTGTCCCATATCACATACTAATGCAGTGTGATCAAGTAGCATCCCTGATAAACCGGCTATGGTTATAGATTCAAATTATGGGAGAATATAATATTTTCAGTGTTCACTAATGAGTACCTCATTGTAGAAGATAATATTTTTTAGTATGGACCTTTTTTGGATTCTCATTTTTTGTTATTTTTTTCAAATAAAATAAATAATGATTAGGTAAGTTTATTGACTAATAAAATCATCACATTTACTCTTTATAAGAAATGTTTTACCTATTTAGTGCCAAACAAGGCTCTTTATAAATGAAGTTATAAGACATAATGGCACACCTATTTTTTATATTAATACCATTTTTCCATGAAAATTCTAGAAGAGTCTTGAGAAGTACCTTAATATCGAGATACATTTGTGAACATCCAACCATCCTAAAATTTATGGACTATTAGACAGGAATATTCAAATAATGTAATACATTTTTAGGCCATGGTCACATGACATTATATGTATTTGGGAAAATTAATTACCATTGGTATGGTTTTCATATGAAAATAGTTTCCATTCAAGTGTTAAAATGGTAATATATGAATGATTATATGGAAAGAGATTTCATACTTCCATTTTTTGGTATGATTTTGGTGAAATTAAACATATAGGAATTAACATTTTTAAGTGAAAATAATAAATATAATGACTATTTAATCTCATATTAAAAAAACTCTAAATAATAAAAAGAGTTATGAAAAAAATCGGTGGAAGGATTTAGAATTCCATGTTGGATATCATGTTTTCATGAAACAATATCCATGGAAGGGTATTTTATGGTTTTTTAAAAAGGGGGAAATGTGACCCAGGTACATTAAAAACTTTTAAATACCTAAAAGGATTAAATTTGTAGCATATCATTTAAAAATTTCATAATGTCTCTCAGAGGAACATGATATGATCGATATACCATTGTTAAGGAAGTACATATTAGACCCAATGCATATTACCACATGTGATAAAATAGAATTGTAACCTAGTCTATCTTACTATGAATAACCCATATAGATTCTTAACACTATCTAATATTTATTGAGGAATAGTATGAATCATCAAATAAAGATAATTTGGATAAATCACAAAATAGAGGAAGCAACGTGGGAATAATTTGATGTTATGAAAATGAAAGAACCTTCATTTGTTTAGAAGGTAATATTAAAGGAAATTAAGAGGAATAAATTTTTGAGAGGGAAGAATATACACCCTGATACTTTATAATTGTTTTCCTTTTAAAATAAATTCAATCTCTTCAATGTCCTTCTATGGGTGCAACATGAGTTTTAAATGAAAATAATCATTCATTTAAACATGGACATTATAACCTAGAAGATATACTAGAATCAATTAATAGGGAAAAATAAACTATGAAAAATATTTATATTTAACAAATGTACTTTAGTTATCTATTGATTATAAATAAAATTAAAAATAATTTGAAAGTAAAAAAACATGTTTTTTAAAATACATTATTTTTTAAAGAAAAAGGTTTTGTCTCTTCTTGTGAAATTATGATAAAATTCATTTTGGAAACATTCATAAAATTTATTAAAAAAATTAAATTAATTTTTGAAATATTAAAATTAATAATATCATATGGTTATTTTTTTGTAATTTTCTGAAAAGTTTCATTTTTTGATGAATTGTGAAAAATACTGTATTTTTATTGAAAATATCCTTCATGTTTAAATTATTTACAAAACTAAATTATATTTTCATTTTTATTTAAATTAAATTATATTATATTATATTATAATTAGAAAAATCTAGGTCATTTTATTAGATTTCATATTCAATTTTGATATTTAAACCTTGTATAATTATGAGAATTGTCTCTTTGAAAACCTGTTTTGTATCGTGTTTGAGGGTACAATTATAAATTGGACTCTACCACTTATTTTATTTAATTTTTTAAAAATGGATTAATTTTTTTGAATTATAATAATATATACTATCTAATATGTTTTACTTAATTTTTGACCATTATGTCCTGTGAAATAAGTAAAAATTAATTACACAATTAAGGTAAAAACTGATTAATCAAAGGTTATAATAAAACGATAAGGGTTAAAATGACCTAAAACCCTATAAAAACCCCTTTTTATTACCATATTTAGAACTTAACACCTATATTTGTCGATAATGACCAATTTCAAAGTCTTTTTGAGTCAATAAAATATGGTTGTAGCTGATTCTTTTTAAAAAAATTATGTGTGTCCTCTCCCCCACTTATAAAAGGCTACCACCTCTTCTCCCCTCTTTACACTTCCAACATAATTTGGTTTAGCCAATAAATAAAAAATCACTTAATTAATCCCCAATAAAAACCTAGATACCTTTTTTTAAATCATAAATCCATCCTAGGTATGGGTTTGGTGAAAACATAAAGAAGTCATCCTAAAAAGAGGCAACATTATTAAATGATTATTTTTATTCTATTTCTTCTTACAAAGCCTTAAAATATGATTAAATCGTGATAGTATAATTAAAAAATATCAAAAATATATAGATATTTTATTATTATTTTTGTAATAACATATATTCTTCTCCGCTTCCTTGAAATGGGACACAAAATCTATGATCATGTGTAACACAGACTACCGGCACGTGAACCGATAGAACTCTATTTCCATCAAAACCAATCATGGATTAAAATACTGATGTGTTTAATATATATATATATATATAAATGATATAATTAAACTTTTTAATTATAATACCATATATATATTCTTACTATAAATTCCCTTTAACATACGATTACACCGTTCATCTATACTTCGGACTACCACCTCAAGGAGCAATGTGATTCATTTTTTCACTTATGATTTACATAGAAGGTAATAAGGATGCATTTAAAGAATATATATGATATTTATGAAAAGATATAAATTCTTTAAAATTAATATATCACACATTTCCTTACCCATTCACTCCTTAAGGGAATCATATCATCGCTCATGCGTACGTATGACCTACCATCTCCATGAAGTGATATCATTAATTTTCTATGACCAATAATTAAGAATAGTTCTAATAATTTATCTACTAAGTAAATATTATGTTTATAATTTTATAATAACTTTTACAATATTTATTTATATTCAATATATAGTAACCATAACTTTCATGATAAAACATGCTTGAGAAAACGCGATAATTAACACCTAAAACAATGAAAATAATGAAATATTACTTACAAAAAGGTAGTAAAATGTTATCATATGAAAATATATGATTTTATAAATATCATTTTGGTTCAATTATAAATTAATTAAATTCTTAAAACAATTATATATGAGGTTAAATCATGTGAAACTAAAGGAAATTGTGAGGTATGTTATTTCATCTCAATTTCCATTTCATTTTGATATAATAGTTAGAGTGCATCTAATCCCAATTATATGGTCTATATAATTCCAACATTATGTATCTATTCCTAAAGATTAATTTTTTATTTTGTTCTTATACTTAAATTGGTTATAATTTAGAAGTTACCAAATATGTGAAAAAATTATTGTATAATCTCACCTACTTTTATAAGTGTTTATTTTATCTTGAAAAAAATCAATTTATTGTGGTAATTTCTCATGGAAAAATACATTTATGTTAAATTTTAATATTATTTCTTTGTGGATATTATTATTTCCTAAAAATTATACCATTAATTGGGGAAATATTACTAAATTTGTATCCTTAACTTAATAGGGATATTTGATGATAAGGAACACAGATTCATGAATAAAATTATTTATTTGATATACAAGGAATTATTTGGATGTGTAGTTATAGGTAGTTCATAGTTATGAATCACCCATCATTGTACCAACAGATCTCATGAGATAAATTAGTTGGCCAAATTAGATGTTTTTTACTCATAGTTTTAAATATCATTCTGAAGGGCATTGACATTAAAAGTATCACGATATCTGAGATTGTAAAATCAAATAATTAATAATTTAAACAATTTAAAATTAAATTATTATTATTATCCATTATATATTCATAATTATATGATCTATGGATTCATTATATTCCCAGTTTATTAATTAAATGGAATTTGTTTTTAATTATTTGCCTATATATATTAATTATTCCTTATTCAATTATTACTGTCAAATTATTGATTAAATGAAATGTGTGTTCATTTATTTATTTTTTCATATAGATTACCATTTATTTATTCATTATAGATTTCTGTGTATTTAATCTTTACTATGCATTTAAACTCACCCAAATTATGTTTCCTTTACCCAGTATATGATTTTGAATACTTTGAATGAGTTTAAGGAAGCCAAATTTTTTCTACTAAAATTCTTTATATTTTATTTCCCAATATAAAATGGATATAACATTTGTATCTTGTTACATAAATATAATAAACTTAATATTCCTTCAATATTTGATGCCTTGTATCTATTCCAATGTAATAAATTAAACACATGCTCCTGGATAATGCAGTCATGGTCATTACACATAAATAATTCAAAAAAATTATTTCAATATAGGTTATTCCTTGGTCTAGGGATTAACAATTAGAAGAGTTCAATGACTCAAAAAATAACTGTCTTCCCAACACTTAAGAAAAATAACTACAAATGGATCTCTATGATGAGATTTATTTCCTTCTATCATATTCCACTTTTTTTCTTGTAAATTCATTTCATTATGCCTTCTTTTCCACACATAAATTTTTTCTCGTTTGTTGGATTCAATTTACTGGGTTTACTTTTCCATATCATTTATATTTTGGAAGTCAATTCTTTATTACTCCATTATGTACCCAACTTGATTTCTTAGCTAACTCCATACTTGTATTTTTTGTTGAGTCTGAGAGTTAGTTAAGGTATATGTTATTAATAGTATTTTCATGATAATTGAATATTAATAATAAAGATATATTTCACTCATTTCATCATTCCATTTGGTTTCCAATAGTCACCAAATTTCCTATTATGTTAAATATTGAAATGATCCCTTAAGGTTCTATCCATTGATGAAACAAATCATAGTTTGAGTAACACTAATCTTAGTAGGATAACTATATAATCATTTATATGATGTTTAAATCCTGACACATTTTTTTCAATTTAAGAAACCTTAGGTTTATCCCTATGTCATTTATTACATTCATTTACTCAAATCCTTTATAATGAATATAAAGAAAATGTGAATTATCTAAATCACATCTCCTGGGTGTTTCAAACTATGTGCATAGTATGGGACACTTTAATGTACCAAGAAATGATCTTATCAAGATAAACATGCCTTTTTTTATTTGTTACCCCTAGGTACATAATTTTCAAAACAATTTCGACTTATAGTATTTAGATATGGATTTATTTCTACAAAATAATAACTACCTTACCAAAACATTAGGATGTTTTTCAATACTTATCTTCAAATTCTATTATCAGTTTAGGATCGCTAATATTTGTTTTCTAAAATCTAGTTCAAAATGTCTCTATTAAACATCCACTAATACAAAATATAATGACCCCAACCCCAATAACCTTGATCTGTTCTATACTTTTTTACATTGGAATAACATAAAAGCAATCACACCCCAAAGGAGGGAATTGTTTAGTAGTCATGGTTAACTATATATATACATGATTCCCATATTATATTTGAAAAAATAAATTATAACATATTTTTCTAGAAATTAAATATTCTGGTGGGAATATTATGTCTTATAATTATTGGCACACATACAAGATTTTTGTGAAAGTAAAAAAAATCTGAAAATAAATTCTCAATGATTGTTAAGTAAAAAAAATTATCATTAATCAATAAGCATAATCAATATGTAAATGTATATAATTAAACACACATACCATTTAATAAATAATATAACTATCATCATTATATAATTCATAATAAATATGGAAAGGTAAATATAGTAACACACAATCCATTCAACCAATAAGTTGACTACTATGACAATAAAATGAATAATCAATATGGAAAGGTAAATAACAAAAATCACATTTCATTTAATATATAAAGTAAGAATGAACTACATCCCAGGATATTATTATTTTAAGAATCTCATGGATAATAATTACATAATTCATAACAAAGTAAATTCATAAGTACTAGACTCATGATCTCACTCATCGTGATACCTCTATTCCCAAGACCTTTTATGGGAAAATTAAAAAACGATGGGTAAGTATACACCAGAAACCCATTTCACTAATTCTATCCAAATTATTCATATTATGAGACTAATAATACATCATGTTGCTATCTATAACTTATACCCCCCCAATATCTACATGTAAAACACATTCTTTATATATCTAATGATCAATCAAATTCATGGAAAAACATGACATATCATAAAATCTCTATATCGAGGAAGGAATATGAACTAACAATAATTTCCTCTGACAATCATATAACTTTCATTATTAAAAACTACATCTAGAAATTATTCACGGTTTATGTAATAAGTATATCCATGATAAATAATATAGATATTTATGGAAAATATATTGTCTAATGATAATAGTAAAACTAATATTTCATGGAAAAATAAATGATTATAGAAATTAATCATTAAATATAATGTTATTACATTACTTCATCAAACTGATCATAAAATATCTAGAAAAAATAAGGATGTTATAAATACAGCATATCCCCCTTGGATAATAACTACAATAAGGGGTTTATGTTGTTAATGAATAGAATTATCATAAATATCCATAAAATTTTATTAAGGAAAATAAATAAGACTATTATGTTTAAAAAATGTAAATAAAAATAAAACTAGTGGAAATAAAACATAATATAATAAAATTTAATTAAATACATAATCTTATAAAATCGAATACAATAAATAAGTAAAATAGTTCAATGAAAGGAAATTGAGTTATGAAATTCTATATCACCTGGTAACTTATATGTGAAATTACCTTAGATAAAATAATTCAATGTGAATATGGAAATACCATGAAGTATTAAGGAATAAATTTATTACATTTAAACTATAATTATAAACACTATATAATATAAATTAGGGAATTAAAATTAATGTATTCTTTAATGGATGGAAATTAAGATGAAGCCCATTAACTCAGGATTCCTTTTTGTTGAATGTGATTTAAACTCTTGTATAATGGATTTAAAAATCTTATTAATTTATAAATGAAGCAAATTCATATTTATAATATCATATACTATCTTCTTATAACATTTTACCACCCTATTGTTAATAACATTTCATTATTTTGACTCTTTATTGTGTTAATTGCCTTGTTTTCTTATGTGTGTTTTGTCACGAATGTTCTAGTTATTGTGTATATAATATAGATAAATCATCTCTAAAATTATATAAAGATTATAACTAAAATATTTACTCATTAAATGTATTTTTTTAATCATTCTTGATGGTTTTACAAGTAAGTTTAATCACATTTCTTCTTGGAGATGGTAGGTCCTATGTATGCAAATTAAACGATATAATTCCATTAAAGTGTAAAAGGGTAAGGAATTGGGTGATATATTAATTTTATGGAACAAATATCATTTCATTTTAATATCATGTATATTCAATAATTTTTTCCTTATAACATTCTAGGTAAAAAAAGTGAAAAATGGACCAGATCACGTTATGTGGAGGTAGTATGCCGTACGCAAGAGAGACGTTATTGTAATTCAGACAAGATTAGATGTAAGAATATATAAGTGATATTATAATTCTATAAGTATAATAATACCAAAAATATTACATATATCTATTAATCATATTGTTAAATACAATCAAGAGAAAAGTATACGGAAAATGAGTACTATCGGTTTGTGAGTCGGTAGTCCATCACACACAAGATTGACGATTTTTTCCATTGGATAGAGGAGGATAATTATAATTGTCATTATATTACAATAATAACATATATGTATATGATATAGATTTGGGTCATTATAATAAAAATATTTAGTAATATTTTAATGATATTGAAGAATAATTAAAACAAAAACAATTGTATAAGAATGTTACCTCGTTTACGGATGACCTATTTAAGTTTTCACCAAAATAATTTATAGGATGAATTCATGATCCAAAAAATATTTATAATATGTTTTTAGGGAATTAATTAATTAATTCCTATTGATATTGTCTAATGCAAATGTATATCTATGTTTGAATAAAGGAGGAGAGGGGTGTCCTTTATTAAGTATGGGAGAGGATACATGTGGAATTTTTGAAAAGAATCAATTACAACCCCATTTTTATCCAGGAAAAATCAGAAACAAATGAGTTATTATTAAACTTTAGAGGTGATAATTTCTAAATGTAGCTAAAAAAAAGTTCTAGTAAAATATTTATGTCATTTTAATATATATAGTTTTTGTTTAACACCCTACTAAATCAGATTTTACATTAAATGAAGTAAGTAATTTTTTCTGATTTCACTATTTATAATATTAAAATAATATTCATAACATATTAGACAATTTATGTTATTTTTTTTCCAAATATAGAGTTTTCAAAGTAAAAATTATTTTAAATTTATAAGGTTTTATTATGAAAATTCAATCTAAATATTTTTTCATTGACTATAATTTATATAAATGTAATATAATTAAATTAAATTATCTTTAAAACATATTCGAAATATAATTTAACTTTTTACATAATTTAAATGAAGTTACATTTTAAAAAAATTGTATTTTTCAATATTCATCAAAAAATAAAATAATTAAAAATATTCCCAAAAATAAATTTATTGAACTAGAATTCTATCAATGAGATTTATCTTCTTATGTTAATTTCATGTAGTTTAGATCATATAAAATCTCTTCTATAACACAATAAAAACATTAAAAATTAATAATGAATTAAAAATAGGTATTTTAATGAGTTAAGGAACTTATACTAATGAAATAGTAACATGACCTTAGGAATACCAATATGAACCTTATGAGTAGAAAAAAAATTCAGATGAATAATAACCTCACCCATAGAAGTATAAATAAAATTTAGGCCTCTTATAAATGAGATTATGATATAATTAAATCATAGTGTAAGTTAATGAATATTAAAAAAAATTAATTTAGTACTAGTTTTTTTATGATTCATAAATATTTAATTATTATTTTTTAATTAATAATATTATTTAAAAGAAAATAAATTTCTTTTAAATTGATTAATTAATTAAATTTTTTTTGTCTTATTAATATTGGATAATTTTATGAGACCTTAGATAATTTTTCAATGTTTAAAAAAACAGTTAAAATTTTAAAACTGTATCTTTCAAGTAATAAATATTTTATCTAAAAAATAAAATTTCTCATAATTATAAAATTATTTTCATAAAATAGAATTTATTTTTGAATTATAAAAAATAAAAATTTTAGGATTCATTTTTTTAGATTTTTCTAAAATATTTGAATTTCTGGTGAATAGTAAAATATAGTAATTTATGGTATAATTACATTACATGTTAAATACACTCTTCCTTGATTCATAGCTGATATAAGAACCATTATCACAAATTCACCTTCATTATTTTAATATATTTGATTATATTACTCAAACTATTCATATTATTGATCCAATATAATAAATAAATGAATAAAATATTTAAAAATCACCCCTCTCCTCTACTATAAATACCACCAATCACCACCTCTTCTCCTCACAACTTTCAAGATTCTAGACATGACAACTTTTTGACCAATACTTATACCAAGACCCTTCCCCACATTTAATATTGCTTGGTCTTAACAAAATACCATAACCAATTCCATTAATGTGGTTCTAAAGGATGGGTATTCAAGAGGTAACATCCACTTCATTTTCCTTTTAATTTCATTTCAGGTTATTTTATATTAATATTATTATTTCTTCACCTCCCATCATCTAAATAGAAGGATGAATCCAAAACCATAGATATAATATAATTTTATTATTCTAATTTAATCATCCTGAATCAATCCCTTCCTCCTCCCCCTTTTATTCTAAAAATGGAAACATTGTTCGTGAGGTGTCGTTTCATCACCTTTAAGGACAAAAAGTTATCCTTTTCTTTCACCTTCTTAAAGTATGTTCCTAAAAGAATATTAATGGATGAAAAAGATTTTAAAATGTATATTATAACCCTTTTAATGTTCTATATGTAACATATTTACATAATACTAAATGATACTACAAAATGAGTTCGTTGTGATCTAAAACCGCTAAAATTAATCTAAACGAATATCAATAACATGTTATCTAGTTATTCATACACATACTATATAAAAATTGACATATATAACCATTTACACATTTGTATGTACATTAATAACACATAATTCCAATTCTATAGAATTATACCCATTATAAATGAACTTCAACAGTCATAAACTAGCAAACAAATAAAGGAAACTAAGAAAACAAATGCTCATAAGCGATGAAATTAAACACTATAACTCATCAAAAATGACATAAAAATAATGAAATTATAATAAATAAAATGCCTATGTAAAAGGTTGAAAATTAATTAATTAATATATTTAATTTTATTATCCTGACATTACAGTCTAGTGCAGAAGGCATTCAGATATAAGGTAAGAGTTTTCTTCTTGAACCTTCATTATTCGTTCGGGTTGTGATTTATTACTCTATACACCAATATAATTCTTCATTATTTTTATATAAATATTATTGTTTATATAAACCTTCCAAAATCATGTTTCCAAATCATTTTAACTTTTTTTATAATAAATAATTTTTTTTCGGTTCCCTTCTCAATCCTTCTCGATACACAAACCAAATTAAAGGGAACATCCTGATTTCATACCCATTTTTATGTAACTTCTACATTATGTTTTAAGAAACCATATTTTTTTAAAAATAACTAATTTTTTCATGAAAAAATATCTTAGTTATTTTTTGTTTTTATAAAAATATTTTTCCAAAACAACTCTTCATTACAAGGTAAAAAAGAGTATTTCACTCAATAGTTCATCAATGATTTTATAATAGTATTTTCATCTATTTAAACATCCTTTTTAATTCTTATGTTTAATTGGAATTAATATTTTATGATATCATCTACCATATTTTATTGAATATTTAATGATTATTTTGATTTTTGATGTTTTATCTTGATATCATTCACCATATTACTCTGAATGGGCAGTGCTTATGTTTACTACTTAGGTAAAGTTAGTTAAATTTAATAGGTCATTTTCAATATGAATGAATATGTTGATTATGTTTCACCCCTTTCATATGAAGAATAAATTGGACTTAGTAAGTGTCATGTGGGTATCTATATAGTCCCTCAGTGCATCGGTAGTTCTCGTGAGACAAACTAGTCTGGGTATAGGATAACTTTATACCCGATTATATATGGTGTCTTAGTTGAATCCTTTTAGATATGTTTATGATGTACTACATTATGAATTACATCATTATGAAATTAGTATTAGATATTCCATGAGATAATTCAATAAGTAGAATATCTGTGGGTAAGTATCATTTTCATGTGATTCTTGATATGGTATTATTTTATTCAGTTTTTTTCCATCCATATAATGATCATGTTTTTTAAATAGAATTTGATTCTAGTTATTATCCTTACCTTGTTGTTTATTTTTAACTTCCTTTTAATTCTTACCCTTACTGATCATAGATCGCCCTTTTCTTAAGTTTACTTTCATTAGGATACCATGATGAATTTTATGAAGGACATGCAATGATAATCTAGAAGAATAAGAGTGTTTCCAAAGGAGTTTATAAGATGTATATAATTTCAAGTCATAATTTTGAACTTATGTACGTATCTTGTTTTCGAATGCTATTGAACTATTCATTCCTTATAGATTAGAATTCATTTTTTATATTCCAATGTTATATTTTAAGGCACTGGATCCAAGTTACAGGGGACGATGTCTTTACATTTGTTATTATAGGAAGTTTATTAGAAATCTTGGAAACTAGATTTTGAACAAATAGATTAGGGAACCTATTCTAAATATAGACTATGAGTATTATAATAGAACAACATACTTGAATTTCGGTAAGGTATAAATTATGTTGATATTCCTATAAATACATACATTTTTGGATACTAAAAGTGGATTTGGTTCTTGAACAGATGTACATAGGGGTAATAAATCTGACAAGTTATCCCATTCATGTCTCTGTGTAACCCGGTACACAATAAGGTGTCGTACTGCACACCTGGTTTGACCCGCCTAGGGGATATTCTTAAGATAATTCAAATTTTCTATACAGACCATTATGATGGATTTAAAATTAAATATTTTTCACAAGGAACCATGTTTATGATTATAAGAATAACAATGAATATAATTTCAATTTAATATTTGTATTTTTCTACTATTGAGATTATACATTATGATTCATAACCCAATCGAGTGTAAGAAATTATTTAAAAATGGATCCTAGTGGATAGAATTCAAACTATACCAACACACATATCCCATGGAAGAATTTCCCCCTTATAAAAGATAATGATTTCTTTATTGGAGTTGTGACTGGTGAGGATAATCTTAAAACTATACCGGGACAACTAACCTAGGTTATAAATAGTAATCATACCCATATGGAGTATACTGACCCATAATGTGGAAGACCAGTGTTAGATCACTTTATGTGAAACATCCTCCATTATTTAATGGGACTATAAAACAATTTTTTATCAGAGTAAAGGATAATTTCCTTATAGAAGATATTTCTCGCTTTGGGATGTGACAAAAGGGAGAAGGTTGTTATGGAAATTTACAGTCTTTCAAGTGACATTGATAAATAGTGGTCATTGATTAAAAAAATTGGAGAGGAATAAATATAAAACAAATAATAGAGATAAATTAAATAAATTTTCATAGAAAAATACTTTCCTCATGAATATAGAGTGGATATGGAATTTCAGTTTCTGGATCTGAGGAAAAAAGAGGATGAGAATTTTAAAAATGTATGAAATTATCTTCACAAGTTTAGTAAGGCATGTTGATGACTACATACCTCACCCAAGTAGTACGATTTGCCTATTATTTGATGGTTTAAAACCATTCCTCTGACGGGCATTGGTCTTCAAAAAATTCTCACCATACAAAGACATACTCTCGTGTACTATTAAGATAGAAAAATAATTCTCTAATTATTATATATTTAAAGGAATGAAAGAAAATAATAGGTTTTTTGAACACTCTAGAAAAGGAAATATGGAAATGGAGAAGAATGTAAGAGTTGACTTCCCACCATGGAGTAATACTGGGAACAAACACCCTAGCACATTCTTGAATAAACTAGGAGTCTATTACAAGTACGGAGAAAAAGGCAACTAATATAATGATTGTAAGGGAAATAAATAATCATAAAATGTTTAATGATATAGTTGTAAATATATGGAACATATTAAACATGAATATACCATATTTTAGGGAAACTTCCCCCAAATAAGGCCATGGGATAATTTCCAAGCTTATGTGATCATAATTGCTGAGGTTGAATTTCGTAATGATGTGGTGGCAGGTACTTTAATAGTTTTATCAAAAATCTGAAATGATTTATTTGATTCTAAATCATTAAATTTTTTTATATATTAAATGTTTTCCATGAAAATTTAATATTTCATATTTGATTTAATAAAGGAGTTGTCGATAAAAACTCATAAGGGAAGTATCATAAAATAAGGTAGTGTTAATCTGTCCCCTTTATGGAACATGATCATTCTTTAGTTTCTGACCATATCATCATATCTATGATTTACTTTGATATAATTCTTGTTATGGATTTTCTCTCAAATTATGATGTGAAAATATATTATAAGAAAAATAGAGATACAATTTTTGAGAATGATGTTGAGTCCCTTATCTTAAGAGTATAAACCTCGCCATATGATTATTATCTAGATATACTTCAAGTATCTCTTTTGAATAATTTTACTTGGGAGTAATAGAATTCAATATCAATGGGAGAGGAAATAAATCATCAAATTGATAATGTACCTACTGTGGAAGAATGTGTTGATGTTGTTCCATATGATTTTCATGGAAATCCTATGATCAGGAAGTTGAGATTTTATTAATTTAATTCTTTTGTGAAAGGGTTATATTAAAGTCTCCTTATAGAATAGCCACAGTGGAATTAGTGGAGCTGAAGATAAAGCTAGAGTAGTTGAGTTGTAAGGTGTTTATTTTCCCCACTATTTAGCCATGGGGATCTCTTCTTCTTTTTGTTAGTAAGAAAGATAGATCTATGAGTCAATTCATTGACTTTAGGGAGATCAGTGATTTTATGACAAACAAAATGTATCAAATACCTCACATTGATTATTTATTTGATGAACTTCAGAGAGCCCAATATTTTTAAAAGATAGATCTTCGAGTTGGATATCATAAATTGTAACATCTTAGTTAATAAAGAATATGATATTTTGAAATTTATTAATATTTTTGAATTAAATATTTTTTTTACTCTAAAGTGGATGTTATAATCATTGGCATACACAACACGCAATATTGGGTTTTTCTGAAATCTCATGCTGCACACAATGTTGAGTCATACCAAAAAATAAAAATAATATATTATTATCATTTTAAATGGTAGTTAACGCCTAGCCGTTGTATTGGAGGTAATGAAAATAACTAACTACAAATTGATTATACATGTTTTTAAATGTTTTTACATTTATCCAATAAATTTTAGAGGCCTAAAATGTGAATGAATCCAATTTTAAGCATAAACACTCTAATATTTTTTAAAGGTTGATTTACCAACTTTTGATGGTGAACCCTTTTTAAATCTATTTTGTTTCACTTTTAAATGTATTATTTAAAAAAATAATATTATTCTTTAGAATCAGAACATCAAAATTTACTTTGGATGAATTTTTTGTATTTTTCTGATAATGTTCATTATTAAGGAATAGTGAAACATACTTCATTTTCATTCAAATCTAATTTTAAAATAATTTATTTATATAACTATATTATCTTTTTGAGTGGTTTTAAAGTGTAATTATATTATATTTTTACAATGTAATCCAATTTTGGTCATTGGAAGTAATTTCACTTTGAAATTGAACATAAACAAGTGTCAATATTTTGATAGTTATTATTTCTTAAAAACACGCTTTTTGTTTTTGACTACGGGAAATAATATAAAATTATTTTCTTCCACTTCTGTATTTTGAATTTGGAAAAAATGGATTCTATAATTGGAATCAGAAGGTCCAATTTTTATAAATAGGTAACTTTTATTTTTAGAAATTATAAATAGTAACTTAAGTAAATATTTTATTTACCATGGTTAAAAGATAAATCTAGTAAATAAGGGTTAAAAAATATTATTATTATAAAATTAAATATCCCTAACATGTGTCTTAACCCTATTGGATTATAAATGTCTGACAATGGGAATCTTTGGGTCGATTTTGGGACCCCATTGAGTCACTTGTAAGTGAAAATGAAACTTTATAAAAATTAATATAATGTTAAGGAAAATATATCATAAACATATATCTCTTAGTAAAAAATTTGTAATAGTTTATATAAGTTATATTTTTTACCATTTAAAATATTTCTTATATCATTGTATTTTATTTGTAATATTCAGATATCATATAAGTAAAATTATTTATGACACAATGATGATGTAATGATTGCCTCATTAATTAATGTTTTAAATAAATGAGATTATAAATATTAAAATAAATTTGTTTTGAAATTTTTTATGTCATACATGAATTTTATGGATAATTATAACTTGTTATATTTTAATTAAAGTAGTTTTTCCAAAATAATCAAGTTGTTGTAGATTTTTTTAAATGTCTTCATATGAATAGTTTATAAATTGACATAAATGAATTTTTAAATCAATAAACATATTATTAAATGATAAAATTGTCCTAAAAATATTAGATTTGTTCAAAAAACATATATGATGTTACTAATGTCATTAATGATCCATTTTTGGGTCTCCTAGAATTTTTTAGTAAATATATTTTCCATATAGTGTGAATATACCAGAGGACATGGTAAAAGTTAAATTAGTTAACTAAAGGTTAAAGCTAAAAGATAAGGTTAATTTTATGCTCAAAACATGTATAAAAACCATTTGATTATAGTACTTCAAACGATGCACACCTTATATTCGAATTAAATGAGTTTTTGACCATCTTAAATCAAAATTTAGTTTATAATAATATAATATTTTCAAACAATACTAAAGAGCCCCCCACCCCAATAAAAATCCATCACCTCTAACCCTTACGCAAACCTCTAAAGCCTAATTGGATCCTCCAAAATCTACCCAAATAATCTCACAACATCCCTCTCTTCCACCAAGAATCATTAAAAAAGGCATAAGGCACTTCAAGAAAGACTTTTTGTTCAAATCAAATAGAGTTACCCAATTTAAATGTAATGTCTTCTCTCGAGTTCTTTTTTTATTTTCCTTCTATGACCACCTAAAATTTCTTTATTCCATTATTTTATACAAAACAGGTATCCTAAATATACTAGGATGTTGTTATGAGAATAAATATAACTACACTTCCACATACCTCCATCTAATGGATATGAACATACTGTTTCTCTGGACGACAAACTATGGCCTCACGAAACGATGATTTTTCAATTATCTACTATCCCCTCTTGTGGTGGCCATTAAGATTGAACTTTATTTATATTTTCTATATATATATATTATATTTATTTTGCCTCTGTTATTTTTTATTTTTCATTTATATCATACCTATATGGTTTCCATAGTGGGTAAATAGGATAATTGCATTTGAGGAAGTGAGGACTACCGCCCCCACAAAGTGATATGACTCATTCATGCCATATATGGAATGTATAAAGGGTGGAGTTTAATAAATTATATATGATATTATAATGGAATTATTATATACTTATGTATCATTTTGTTTTTATTCCATTAAATACTAAATATTAATAAAAATAGCATTCATGCATACGTATGGCTTACCGTCACCATGAACGATAAATTTCATTTATTATCTCAAAATGTTATGTACTATTATAAATAAAAATATATACTATATATATTGGATATATATGATATATAAATCATTAATATAATTCTAGAGATAAATTAATTTTTATCACATGGAGAACATGTAATTACAAGAAGTTCATTTTTGACTCAAGTACTAAATATCGACCAAACGACTGTTATTAACTTAAATGATTATATAATGTCTATAACATGATAATAAGTAATATAAAATGAATAATAAACATTAAAAAATTTCTTAATCAAATATAAATTTAATTTATTTTATTATTTAGGAGATTAAATAAGGAACGAGTTAAGTCAGACATGAGGTAAAGGGTTTTCATCCTAATTTTTATTCATGTGAGATTCATGCTATATTTCCCACTATTTCATTTTGTGTGGGGTATGAACTGACCATGATTTTATTAATTGTTTAATATAATTTAATTTAAGGGTATTTATAACTTCATTGTTTTATTTTTCATTCATTTGATGTATGTTTCATAATTTACCAAATTGGTAAGGGATCCTTTCACCCTCCTCATATAGTCAAAGACTTCTTTTATGTTTTGTATTTAAATTTCAATTATAAAATGTTGGGATGTGTTCTTATATATCATTATTAATCTAAATTTTATGTACATGTTATTAGATACCCTTTTCTCTCTCATCAACTCATTTTTCTAAATTTTTAAGTAACGCTGTTAGGCGACCAAATTATTGTTAGGGACTATGTCTTAATCACCTTTCATTGAAGAATAGCATGATATTGTGCTCCTTTATTATCCTATAACTTGTATATTCAAACCTTTTGACATTTTATTTCATTAATTTATATATTCTCATGATATTTATAGTAGTATTTTATGTTATTATTTAATGATTATTATTCAAGTTTTTCTCACGTGGTAAAGGATTATTTAAAAAAACATCATTTTAAATGATTCAAATATTTAATATTATAAATACTTCCATTTCATATCCATGTTTTAGAAATGATTTTAATAATTTATCTATATGGATATGAATGTTTTAAATTGTAAAATCCTTTAAAAAGTATCAAAGCTGTATAGGACACATTGATTCAAAACTCTTATTTTTGAATGAACTAATTATGCCAATATCATGAAATGATATATTGTGATTGAAATGTGGAAATGTTATACTTATTTTATGCTTTTCCATGTGTCATGATTATGTTATGGTTCATGGAAATTTTATATGCATATGGGTGGTTCCATGATAATCCTAGGGCCGATGAGCTTGAGATATCTCTCTAATACATTGGGTAATGTGACGGAGTTAAACATTAATGTTTCTCTTAATAGATTTAGGGAATATATTGTGATGGGTATTCCAAATGTAATTCCCTACATAGCAATAAAATCTATAATGTAATTATGTTATCAATTCCACAAATTACCTTTATGATTTATTATTTCTATGTGTCATTCATAAATATTATGATTTCATAAGGTATGTTAAAGAGCCTTTGTTTTGTATGTATTAATGGTCTAATGTTTTCTTTCTTTATTTTATAAACTTACAGATATTTTTATACTCAACACATATTTTTTAAAAAAAAATATCAGGTAAAAAGGAATGGAATGAGAACGGAAGAATTTATGAATATTTATATCAAGAAGATAATTCTTGTTTTTTTAAGAGTTTTTATTTTATGAAAAAAAGGATATTGAGTAGAAGTGTCTACATGTAATATTCAAGATGTTTTTAATAGTTATGGCCTAATTATCTAAAACTAAAAACATAAAAATATCCTCAATGTGAATTATTAACTTAATTCAAGATTATGTAATGATAAAGTTTGGGTCCATATAGTTTGTATCCAAGGTATTTTTATACAACTTTAGGAGTTAAGATATTGTTAAATTAATATCCATAAATTAATTTATGGTCAAATTGAAATTATATAGAATTTGAATATTACCATGTTGATTCATCTTTTATATGTTTATTTATAATGGGTTTTCTGTATAGAAAACATGGAATCTATTCTTAGAAAGCATACAGAGAGAAATAAACTTCCAAATTAGCATCCTGAGATAGTCAGAATTAGAATAGAAAATTTTGTTGTTGTGATTACTTAGTTGACTCAATAAAGGGAAATAATATTGGTGAATTTTCCAGTTTTGGAATAACCTTGTAGATATAGTGAATTTTTTATCTACAAATCTACTTCTTTGAAAGGATATGGTTGTGTCCTAATGAAGAATGATCAGGTAATTTCATGTGCTTTAGTTAGTTGAAACCTCATGAGTTAAATTGTCCTACACATGAATTGGAATTATCTGGTTTTGTATTTCTACAAAAATTTTGAGGCATCATCTATAAGGAGTAAAACGTGAAATATATAATAACCACAAAAGTTTTAAGTATATATTCACTCAAAAAAATCAACCTGAGACTGAGGAGACAGCTGGAATTGATCAAAGATTATGATTTCAGGATTCATTACCATCAAGGAAAGTAAAATAATGTGGATGACGCTTTGAGTCAAAAAAAAGTAATTCTACATTAACCAAGTTTTGTTTGGATCAATATACTTTTATTAATAATTTAATGAACTTTGGCCAAGAATATTTTGGTGAAGTAAATTCCTCTATATTGTTTTAGGTTTCAGTACAATCATTCCTATTAGAAAAAACAAAGAATGATCAGAAAGATGACAATGATTTGCAGGAAAAGGTATAATTTTTTAGAAGGGTAAGTTATCTGAATTTAAAATTGACAAATATAGTGTTTTGATTTTTTGGAAAAGATCATGTCTTCCTTGGGATTCATAGTTGAAGAAAGGGTTGTTATGTGAAGCTCATAATTCTCCATTTTCAATTCATCATTGTAGTACTAATATGTATATAAATATTCGGGAATATTACTGGTGGGAGGGAATAAAAAGAGATATTGTTGACTTTACTGTGATGTGTTTTACTTTTCAACAGGTTAAAGTAGAGTGGAAATTACCGAAAGCGATGCTTCAACATTTACTAGTGCCTGAGTGGAAATGGAAAATATATCCATGGACTTCATTATGGGATTACTGAAGATACATCGAGATAAGAATGCAATCTAGGATATTGTTGATCAATTGAATAAATATGTTCATTTTCATCCAATTCAAGATACTCTTTCTCTAGATCAAATTTCTTGGTTGTATGTCAAATAGATATTAAGGTTTCATGGAGTTCCCCTCCCTATTTTATCTAGTCATAATCCAAGGATTACTTATAACTTTTGGAAAGGAATTCAGAAGTCGTTGGGTACTGAATTAAATTTTATTACAACTTTTCATCCTCAATAGTATGAGCAGTCAGAAAGAACAATTCAAACATTGGATGATATGATACATGCTTGCTCAAGGGTTCACCAGGGACGTTGGGAACAACATTTTTCTATGGATTAATTTACGTATAATAACATTTTTCATTCAGGTATATAGATGGAACCATTTAAGGAATTATATGGAAAGTGGTGTCGAACTCTGTATTTTTGTGATGAAGTAGGTGAAAGGAAGTTGATGGGACCAAAATTGGTAAATGAGATGGAAGATGAAGTTAAACTGATTCATAAGCACCTGAGAACATCTCAGAGCAGGCAGAAATGTTATGCAGATAACCGGAGGAAGGATCTTTATTTTGAGGTAGGTGATCGTGTCTTTATCAAATTTTCTCCATGGAAAAGTGTTGTGCATTTTATCAAGAGGGGAAAGTTGAGTCTAAGGTTCATTGGACCCTATGATATGCTAGAGAGTGTGGGATCAGTTTTGTACAGATTGGATTTACCCCCCATGTTTGACTCAAGTACACTGTGTTTTTAGGTTTCAATGTTGAGAAAGTATACGCCAGATCCGTCTCAGGTTTTGAGTCCAAATGTAGTTCAGTTGGAAGAGAATCTTTCTTATGTGGAAAACCCATTCCATATTCTTGAGAAAAGAGAGAAAGTGTTGTGGAATAAATAAATTCATTAGGTAAAGGTTTTGTGAAAAAATAATATGGTTGAAGAGGCAACGTGGAAATCTGAAAATGTTATGAGGGATAAATACCCCCACTTATTTGATAAGTGAATAGAATTGTGGGGACACAATTTCTAAAAGGGGGAAGGATGTAACATCCCAGGTAAATAAATAATATTATATTTTCATATTTAGAAATATTTGAAAATTAAATATTAATTTTACTTTAACAGGGATTCTATGTTCGATGGTGTACCCGATATGCAACAATGGGTTTCTTTGAAATCTCTTATTGCACAGAATGCTAAGTCATTCTGAAAAAAATATAATAATATAATATTATTTTAAATGATAGTTAACGCCTAGTCATTGTATTATCAAATATGAACATAACTAACTACAATATTATTATACATGTTTGTTAAGTGTTTTTACATATATCCAATAAAATTTAGAGACTTAAAATATGAGTGAATCCAATTTTAAGCATAAACACTATAATATTCATTAAAAAGTCGATTTAATTCCTTTCGATGGAGAACCCTTTTCAAATATATTTTTTGTCACTTTTATATGTTCTGGTTGAAAATATAATATTCTTATTTAGAATTGGGACATAAAAATTTACTTTGGATGAAATTTTGGTATTTCCCGGATAATGTTAATTTTTTAATAAATAGTGAAAAATGCTGCATTTTAATCCAAAACTGCCTTTTAATTTAACTTATTTATATCGTTATAGTATCTTTTGAATTGGTTTTAAAGTGTAATTATATTATATTTTTAATATAAAATGATTTCCTACATCATAGTATTTTATTTATAATTTTTATACATTATATAAATTTATTTATTTATGACACAATGATGATGTAATGATTACCTCATTAATTAATATATTAAATAAATGAGATTATAAACATTGAAATGAATTTATTTAGAATATTTTTATTCCATCAAGAAATTTTATGGATTATTATAACTTTTTATATTTTAATTAATGATGTTTTTTTGAAGTAATCAGGGTGTTGAAGATTGTTTTAAAAGTCTTGATATGAATAGTTTATAAATTGACATAAATGTGTTTTTAAATCTATAAATATTTTATTAAATGATAAAATATTCCAAAAATATTACATTCGTCCAAATGGAATATATTATATTACTAATGCAATTAATGATTCATTTTTTAGTCTCAGGGAATTTTATTGAAAATATATTGGCCATATACTTTGAATATACAAGCGGACATGGTAGAAGTTAAATTAATTAACCAAAGGTTAAAGCTAAAAGATAAGGTTAATTTTAAGACCTAAACTTTTCTAAAACCCTTTTAATTAGAGGATTTAGAAAAATTCTCACCTTATCTTCTAATTAAATGATTTTGGTACATTTTGAAATTTCAATTCAGTTTAAAATAAAATAATATTTCATAACATTCTTAAAGATCCCCTCCCCCATCCTTATAAAAATTCATCACCTATAACCCTTACTCACAACTCTAAATCCCTATTGAATCATCCATAATCTACCAAAATAATCTCCCAACATCCCTATATTCCACCTAGTAACCTTATCATAAGCATAGGGCACTTCAGGAAATCTTTTTGGTGCAAACCAAAGGGAGTTACCCAATTTAAAAATAACATTGTCTCCCAAGTTTTTTTCTATTATTTTCCATCTTTGACGCCATAAACTCTATTTATTACATTATTTTATAACAACAAAAATATATTAAATATACTAGGATGTTTTTATGATAATTATTCTAACTACACCTAAACACACCTCCATCTAATGGATACAAACATACTGTTTCTGTGGATGAAGTACTACTGTCTCACAAAATGATGATTATTAAACTATCTCCTACCACCTATTATGGTGTCCATTAATATGGATCTGTATTTATATGTGATATTTATTATATTTATATTATCTCTATACATATATATTCTTCATTTATTTCATAACTTTATGGTTTTCGTAATGTGTTAATACGATAATTTCATTTGGGGAAGTTTGGAATACCGCCCCCTCAAAGTGATATGACTCATTCATGCCATAAATGGAACATATATAAGATGGAGTTACTGAAATTAAATGTGTTATTATAATAGAATTATAATATACCTATCTATAATTGAGTTTTAATTCCATTAAATATCAAATAAAAATGAAAGTAACCTTCATGCGTACGTACGGTTTATCGTCTCCAGGAACAGTGCATTTCATTTCTTATCTCCAAATGTTATGTACTATTATTAATATATATATATAATATACATATATGATCTATATTATATCTAAATAATGAATATAATTCTGTAGATAATGTAATTTTGACAACATGGACAACTTTTAATTATAAAAAGTTCATTTTTGACTCAAGTTCCAAATATCAAAAGAATGACCGTTATTAACATAAATGATAATATAATATTTATAACATTGTAATAAGTAATATATAAGTCATAATAAACATTTATACGGTTCTTAATAAAGTAAAAATTAACTTTATTTTATTATTCAAGAGATTAAATAACGAATCAGTCCAGTCGGATATGAGGTATGGGGTTTTCATCTCACTTTTTATTCCCATGAGATTCATGTTATATTTGATAATATTTACTTTTGTGTGGTGTATGTACTGACCATGATTTTATTTATTGTGTAATATACTTTAATTTATGGTTATTTAAATATTCATTTTATGATCCTTCTTTCATTTGGTTTATGTTTTAAAAGATACCAAATCGATAAGGGAACATTTCACCCTCCTCTTCTAGACAAAGACTTATTTTATGTTATGTATTTATATTTGAAATCTCATATGTTGGGATATGTTATTATATATCCTTATTCACTTAAATTTTATTTCCATGTGATTAGAGACCCTTTATCTCCCATCCACTCATTTTTCTGAATTTTTATGTGACGACGTTAGGTTATCGAATATTTGTAATGGGACTTCTTAACCCAATTTCTATTCTTTGGGTTGATTTATAGTTCTTGTTTTTTCCGCTCTATGATTATTTGATAAATTATTTTTGTTATCATATATTGTATTTATAATTTATTTATGGGTACAAATAGTGAATACATATAATTGATCTATTTTATTAACAAGATAATCTTGGTAAGAAAACCTTTCACCCTCATATTTTAGTCAAATTATTCTTCTTGTTATGTCTTTTAATTTCCATTTTCGTATGTTGGTATATGTTCTTATATATCCTTTTTTACTTTAACAATTATTTCCATGTAATGAGATGCCATTTTCTCTCACATAAACGCATTTTCAGAATTTTAAATTGACACCGTCAGGGAACCGAATTTTCTTAAGGGATTATGTATCAATCTCTTTTCATTGAGGCGTATCTTGATATTATGAACATTTATTATCCTATAAGGTGTATATATAACCCTATTGAAATTTTATATCAGGAATTTATATATTATCATGATAGTTATTTGTTTCGTTGATGTTATTCTTTAATTATTTTTATAAAATATTTTTTCAAGTGCTAAAGGATTCATTAACTAAAACATCAATTTAATTATTTATATGATTTTATATTATAAATCCTTTTATTTCATGTCCATCTTCTAGAAATGATTTTAATGTTTTATTTATAAGGAAATGATTTTTTTTAATTTTAAAATACATTCAATAGATTAAAAGTTGTATGGGACACATTGATTCAAAACTCTTTGTTTTGAATGAACTAATTATGTTAATATCTTGAAATGACATATTGTGATTTCAATGTGGAAATGTTATATTTAATTTCTTCTTGTTTATGTTTTATGATTATGTTATGGTTCTTGGGAATTTTTACACATACTGCTGGTTCCATGATAAACCTAGGGTGGGTGAGCTTAGGATATCCCTCCAATGCATTGGGTAACATGATGAAGGTAAAGTTAATGTTTATCCTAAGAGATTTAGGGAATATACTATTATGGGTATTCCAAATGTAACTCCCTACGTAGCTATAAAATCTACATTGTAAGTATGATATGGATTCCACAAGTCTCCTTTATGATTTATGATTTTTATATATTATCCATAAATATTTTGATTTCATGAGGTATGTTAAAGAACTAATGTTTTGTATGTATTTATGGACTAATTTGTTCTTTCTTTGTTTTATAACCCTTGCTAAGATTTTCATGCTTATCCCATGTATTCTGAAAATAATTTCAAGGGTTATAAGGAAGGGTAATAGATAAGGAATAGTTCACGAATATTTATATCACAAAAACAATTCTTGTCTTCTATTAAGAGTTTTTATTTTATGAAAAAATAGGATATTGAGTATAAGTGTCTACATGTAATATTCATGATGTTTTTTAATAGTTATACCCTAATTCTATAAAACTCTAAACTAGAAAAGATCCCCAATGTGAATTATTATCTTAATTCAAGATTATGAAATGTTTAAGGTCAATTTCTTATATGAATTGCATGTGAATAATGAATATATTCCAAATACAGCATTTCGAACTAGGTATGTGCCTTATGAATTTACAGTAATACCTTTGAACGGACTAATTCCCCCTTTATTTCCATCGATCTAATGACTAGTGTTTTTAAGGAAGATCTTGATTAACGTTTTGTGGTATCTACACTCCAAATGATATGAAGATCATGAGAATCACTTGCGCACTGTTTTGAAGAAACTTATAAGAAATGGGTTGTATGGGATGTTGAGAAAGTTTGAATTAAGACCTCAAACTATTTTTTTCATGGACATATTGTCTCTAAGGATGTTATCTTAATCGATCCTGTGAAGAAGAAATGAGTTTAGGAATGTCCTACACCAATTAACATAATCAAGGTATGTAGTTTTATTTCTTTAGTAGGTTACTGTCAGTGTTTCATTCAAAATTTCTCCCAGTTATCAAACCTTTTAACCAAGGTTACACGTAAAGGGGTTAAGTTCATATGGAAAGAATAATGTGAAAAATGTTTTGAATTATTTAATAGGGGATCAGTGAATTTTTGGATATCGAATATACCTTTAAATAATAGTGTATTATCGATTCAGAGTGATTCATCAAAAAAAAGTACTTGGTTGTGTCTTTAGGAATAATGATATAGTTATTGCATATGCATCAATGTAGTTAAAAAATCATGAACAAAACTATAAAACTCATGATCATGAGTTAGCATCTATAATATTTTCTTTGAAAAATCAAAACAAAATCTCTATGGTGAAATATGTGAGATATATATGGGTCAAAATAGTTTAAAATATATCTTCTCATAGAATGAACTCAACATGGGGAAAAGGTGATGGCTCAAACTACTTGAGGATTATGTTTGTTCAATACACTACCACCCAAGAAAGGTGGATAAGGTAGTAGATGAACATACCAGGAATGATCATGGAGTTTCTAGAAAAAATAGGATTAAAAGGGATCCTTTATACATGTAAATTGTTTATATGGATATGGGAATTATCAAATAAGGTAAAACATCACTACTTTTTTAGTTTGTAGCCAAAACATATTTATTAGAAAGAATTAAAAGTTCTTGGAAAGATAATAAGAATCTTAAATAGAAAATTGATGCTATAAATGATGGGAAGTTTCTAGACATTGTGTGTTGGGATGGAATTATAAAATTTGGGAGGATGTTTTCAGTTCCCTATATACCCATGAAAAAAAGGGAATTATTTTATGACACCCATAGTTCAAATTTCTCTACACACCCTGGTAGAAATAAGTTGTGTTGAAATTTGAAGTTATATTTCTTTTGGGATAACATAATGCAGGGAATTGATTATTATGTATCAATATGAATAGTTTTTTAATAGGTGAAGGCTGAAAGACAACATCCTATAGGAGTCATGAAACCACAACCTAAGCCAACATGAAAATTGAACGACATCAACATTGATTTATTCATTAGATTACCAATAACTCTATTAAATAATTATGAAATATGGGTAATTGTGGATTGACTTACCAAATCAATAAATTTCTTCCCTATAAGGGATGATTTTCCACTGGAGAAGCATCCATAGATCTATATTAATAAAGTTATAAGACATCATGAAGAACCTATCTCAATTTTTTATGACCATGATCCATAATTTACATCAAAACCCCCGAAAAACCTTTAGAGATATTTGGATACTAAGCTTCATTTGAGTATTTCCTATCACCATCAAATTAACGGGAAGTCAGAAAGGATTATCCAAATGTTATAAGAAATGTTGAGATCATGCTCACTTTATTTTCAAGGTATAGGGGATCAGTATTTATTTTTGGTAGTGTTTTTCTACAATAATAGTTTCCATTCTAGAATTCAAATGGAACCATATAAAGCATTGTATGAAAAGAGATATCACACACCAATATCATGGGATGACTTTGGTGAAAGGAATTTTATTGGCTCAAAGCTTGTCGAGGAAAGAAAATAAAAGTTAAATACTTTTCAAACCCATATCAAAGTAACTCAAAGTAGGAAAAATTATTATTTTTATAATCCTAGGAAATATTTTTTTTTATGTTGGAGGTAATTTTTTCATGAAAATATCTTCATTGAAGGGTGTTATAAGATTTTGAATGACAGGGAAACCGAGCCCTAGGTACATTGTTCCTTTTGAAATTCTGGAGAGAATTGGAGTTTTGTATTATTGTTTGGAAATGCCGCATATCCATTCTAAGGTACACAATGTGTTCCACAACTATATGTTACGGAATTACATTCCATACCCAACGCATGTTCTCTCATCTAAAGAATTAGAATTGGAATAATATTTATCTAACTATGAAGATCCTATCCATATTCTTGCCACTAAAATAATTTGATGACTCGACTGGTAAATGTACTTTAGAAAACTCATAAAATTGAAGAAACGTCATGGGAACCTAGGGAGCTTATGATTAAGAACATTCCAAATATTTTTTTGAGGAGAATTTCTAGAAATCTTTAGGATGACATTTTTTGTTGCAGGAGAGAATATAACGACCAAGAATTCTATCAATGATATTTCCCTTATTATGATTATTTAATATAGTATATATCACATTAAATCACTTAAATAACTCAATAAAAACTTCATATATGAAGAGTGAATGAAATAATAGGTATTTATAGAAGTTAAGGAACTTATTCTAGTGAAATAGTAACTTGACCTTAGAAATAGTAAAATAACCCTTATGAATAGTAAACCGGCCTGATGAATAGTAACCTCACCCATGTATGTATAAATAAAATTTAGGCATATTATAACTAAAATTATTCTATAATTATATTATAGTGTAAGTAAAATAATATTTTAAAAATAATTAGTTAAGTGCTGGTATTTTTGTGATTTATAAATATTTAATTAAAAAATTATAATTTATAAAATGATTTAAAATAAAATTATTTTTCATAAAATTAATTTATGAATTAATTTTTTGTTGGATTGTGATTATAGTATAATTTTATGAGGCCTTATTAATTTTTCAAATTGTTTTAAAATAATTTATATTTATAAAAGGTGTATTTTCAAGTAAATAATAATTTTAATTAAAAAATTCATATTTAAAAAATTATTTTCATAAAATGTAGTAAACATATTAAACTCTACACATTAAAAAATGTTTAGGGTGAAATTATTGTATTTTTAAAAAATACTCTAATTTTTTGTGAGTAAATATTTTGTAAAAATATGGTAAGAATACATTATAAGTTAAATACACTATTCCTTGATTCATTGTTAATGTAATCACCATTATCTCGAACATACATTAATTATTTTAATATATTTTATGATAATGATCACACTATTCATATTCTTGATCCATAATAATAAACAAATGAATTAAATATTCACCAATCACCCATCTCCTCGCCTATAAATACCACCCCCTGACCACCTATTCTCCCCACACATTATAAGTTTTGAGCCTTGTAAAATTTCGGCCCAATATTCTTCCAAAGTCCCTTAATCAATTATCATATCCCTTTGCCTTAACAAAATACCAAAATCAATTCCCTTGAGGAGGTTCTCAAGGAGGCATATTCAAGAGGTAAAATCCTCTTCCTCTTCCTTTTAATTTCAATTCAAGTTATTTTCTTTTATTATTATTTCCTCACCTACCCTCATCAAAATAGAATGATGACTCCAGTACCTTACATATAATGGAATCATATTGTTATAATGGAATAATCCAGCATCAATGCCTTTTTACTCCCCTTTTTTTATAAAAATGGAAACATTGTTCATGAGGGGTTGTTTCAACACCATTAAAGATGAAATAACTAAATTTTATTTCACTATCTTCAAGACTATTCATGAAACTGTTTTAATTGTTGAAATAGATTTTAAAATTTATATTATAATCCTTTTTATGTTTTTGATGTAATATATTTACATTATACAAAATGATAATACAAAATGAGTTTTGTGTGATCTAAAATCTATTAAATTATTCTAAATGAATATCATTAACATGGTATCAAATGATTCATCCTCATACTATATAAAAATGATATATATAACAATTTAAAATTCATAATATTCATTAATAACATATAATTCAATCTTGGAAAATCATACACATTTTACATGAACATAATTACTCATAAACAAGAAAACCGACCATGGAAACCAATAAAATAATACTAGAAAATGATGAAATTAAGCTCCACAACTCATAAAAAACGTCATATAAAATAAAATTATACTACATAAAATAAATGTAAAATTTTTATAATTTAATTATTTAATATATTTAATTTTATTATCGAGGACATTAAATTCATGTGGAGAACACATTCAGACATAAGTAAAGGGTTTTCTTCTTGAACCTTCATTATTCATTCAAGTTATGATTTATTCCTCTATAATCCAAAACAATTCATTAATATTTTTATTCATTTCATCTACATTCTCTATATACATTCCAAAATCATGACTCCATATTAGTTCATCTTTATTTTATAATAAATACAGGTTCTTTGAGGTTCCATTTTCAATCATTCCCGATACGCAAGCCCAACAAAAAGGAACGTATTGATTTCTTACCCATTTTCATGAAGCATCTATTATCTATTTTAAGAAACCATATTTTTAAAAAATGAAAAATAATTAATGAAAAACTATCTTATCTCATTACTAGGTTTATACAAAAACAATCCAAAAGAACTATTCTTTGTAAAGAATAAAAGAGTATTTCTCTCAAGAATTTTTTGAGGATTTTATAAGATTATTTTCATCTGTTTCAACACCCTTGTTTATTCTTATGTTTAATTAGTATTAATATTATTTTATATCATATACCATATTTTATTGAATAGTTAATGATTAGTTTCAAAATATATTTTCTATATTTATATCATTCAACATATTACTCGGAATGGTTAGTTATTGTGTTTACTGATTGGGGAAAGTTATTTAAATTTCATATGTTAGCTTTAATACGAATGAATCTGTTGATTATGTTTCAACCATTTCATATGAGGAATTCATTCGACATGGTAAGTGTTGGGTGGGGCCTGATATATCCCCTCGGTGCATAGGTAGGTCTCATTAGACAAACTATTTTTGTTATGGGCTAACGTCTTATCTGTTTATGTATAGTGTCATGGTTGAAGCCTTGGCGGTATGTTTATGATGTCCTGCATTATGAATTACCCCATTATGTGATTAATATTTTATATTCCATATGATTATTTGACTAGTATAATATCCATGGGTTAGTATCATTTTTATGTGATTTTGTATATGGTGTTACATTGTTCAGTTCTTATTCCTTGCATATTTTTCTCAAGTGTATGTTTTAATAGAAAGAATTTTATTTATTCACCTTGACTTATGTTTTATTTTTATCTTACACTATATAATTACCCTTACTGAGAATTAGTTCCCTCCCCTTGTTTTTATTATTCCTATGATCCCATGATGAATTTTATGAATTACATGCAGTGATAATATAAAAGAATAAGAGTATTTCAAAAATATTTTCAATGATGTATTTTATTTCAAGTTGTAATGTTTAACTTATGTATCTATCTTTTTTACAGAGATACTAAACTATTCGGTGATTGGGGATGTTTTTTCCTTGTTTATATGTCATTTAAATAATGTAAGGATCCATCTCTGAGTGTTACATTCTCCCCAAATTCAATAAGTTACTCCATCACAATTTGTGCTTTCACTAGCAAATCAGGGGTTTAAAATTTTGAAAATATATTTTTTGAGAATAAGCATCATAAAATTATTAATGAAAATTCTTCTTAGAAGTGTGAAATATAAATACAAAAGGTCATATGGTATTACACATAAAAATGTTTACAAGTTATAGAACATTGGATGGAAGCGTAAATATGGACAATGATGAAAATTGTAAATTATTATATAGAGTGATTGTGATCATTGATTAAAATAAATTAAATAATAATTGTGAATTTAGAGACCTAATTTTTTTTAAATATTTGATTATTTGAAAGACCAATTGATTCATTATATATGAATATAATAAGATAAAAAATTTCAAGATTTTTTTCTTTAAGAAAAAGAATTATTTTATTGTATAAGAAAATATGGAAATATACTTACTTTAGAAGCCTAATTTTATTCATTCATTATACTTAGATAAATTTAAACATCATCTCTTACTATAATAAATGATTTTTCAAAATTAATCCTTATGCTTTAAGTAGTACACTTGTCTTTTAATGGATTGTAATTTCCATAATATAGTTATAAGTCTTTCTGTCGATAGCTTAGTATTTTCTAAAAGTAAATTGGTTATCAAAAGTTATTAATATGTAAACCTCAAAAGTAACACCACTAGTTATTCCTTCATATTTATTCATGAAATTTTTTAAGTAAAAATAATTACATATTAACCAAAAAATTACACAGCCTATTAGTAGGCACTAAACCCTTATCTTCATTCAATTGTTGGTTCATACCCTCTGACTTTCATCAGATGTAGAAGTTTATCCTTTTTATAATTCCATATTAATATGATTCTTCTAACATTAACAAATATCATTCAACCATAATTTATAAAACATGAAATATAAGATAAACCTTAATTGTTCCTAATACCTTAAATATTAACTCCAAAACACTAACGACATTATTCCTAAAAAACATTTCATATACTAAACCAATGGTTTGCATTCCCAAAAATGATTCTAAAAATATACCTAATAAAGTTATATTAAAATGACAAAAAAATTTAAAAGGGGGATTGAAATACTTTTAAATTATAACAAACCTTAAAATCCTAAACCCATGATGGTTTTAATAATTATTATATTAATTAAAAAATATGTGTCTAAAATTTTAAAAAAATCCTTAGATGTTTCATTATATTTATAACCAAAATACCATTGGTAAAAATACATTTAAAATTAAATTCTTGAATCTAAATACATCAATATTTCAACAATATTGTTTCAAAAAAAAATAATTCCTTAGTATATGGGTTAACTATTAGAATAAGTAATTTAATTAGATAATTCTCCGGTTTCACACATTTATGAAAAAGAACTATAAGTGGATCCCTGTTATTAAATTTATTTCCTTTGATTAGATACATAATATCTAATTAAAATTAATTTATATATTCCATTAATTTATTCACAGAAACAAATTTCACATTCCTTTGAGGTACTTATTTCGGTGTTAATTTCAACAATTTCTAACTAAAATGAAATTGAGTCTTATTTACTCTGTGGTATCTACCACACGGGATAACGAAAAACATTTTCAATTTTTTTTGTAATGTCATAGAAATTTCTAGTCCATTACATATTGGGAAATCTAGTGTTAGAGGTATCTCGGGAATTCAAGGTGACTATTTTGAAAGTATTCCAAAATTCTCTATTTTCCAACGATGCCTTATCCTAATTCTTTCTCACAATAACAGTGAATTTCTGAGGGTAGTTCACCCTTGCAGTGTCTTGCCCTAATGGTATCTCAACTTGGTAGCGTCTGGCCATAGCAGTTACTCTATGGTGGGGGATCACTGGCGGTCACTCGTCCAGTGGTGCCTCATCTGACAGAGGCTCTCTAGCAATGTCTCACCCGAGTGGTCGTTCACTATGAGGGGCTTTTTGGAGGTCACTCATCAGGCAGTGCCTCACTGGCAGGACATTATCTTTCATTACCTAGTCTGATTTTGTCCCACTGATTGTAACACATCTAGTGGTTCCTCATTTGGAGGTATCTCACTAGAGTTTCTTCATCAAATGTTCCCTCATCATGTGGTGTCTCGTTTGCAGTGTATTAGGTACAGTGTTTCCAGTTTCTCCCATTTTTCACTTTTTTACATATTTATTTGATTTAAACCAATTTTAATACCATATTTAAAAAATATTTGATATTTATTCAAAGGACAAAAATTATATATTTAATTTTATAAGGCTCTGAAAGCTTTTAAATGGTCAAAACACAAGGTCTTGGCCAGATCCACCTCCTATGGAAAATCAAAACCATATCTAGTCTCGTGAATCTATTTCAATCTTCCTAAATCCGAGATATATTTCTCCTTGTTCATTTATTCTTTATTTATCTTGATACAAGATACATCGAATCTTCTTCCCAGAGGATTTATGTGGCCAAGCTAATTCAATTGGTGTTTGTCTCTTTAGAGGGTTACCTATTGTACGTGCACCCTTGCTTTTGGGGAAACAAAGAAGTGCCAATCATTCTTCTTCTTAGTGGTATTTTCTTCATCTTTCTAAATTTTTCATCATGATTGATGGGTATATAGATGTTTTACTTTATGAATATAGTAAATTTCAGATTAATATATATAATAAAATTGGTTTAAGAATCAATATATAGGGTTTGTGAAAAGTTATGGATAGCCATACTGGGATATTATTTTTGATGATATTTTGATTTTTATGGGCTAACTACCCACTAAAAATCATAGACATTGGGGGGTCCTTGTTTTCACACTGGATAGTATTTGGAATGAATTTTTTTTTTGGTTTTGTTGAATTATTATATACAAAAGTTGGTTACCCATATATATATGGATAATAAATGGATGCCCCATGAATATAAAGTTTCTGTGAAAACCCCTAAATCAACAAGTGGAATTAAATAAGGGATGCCATATTAAATCTGAAAATGAGTTTTTATGTAGTATGTGAGGTGATGTGGTGTGTGAGATTATATTGTTTTGTGTTGGGGGGGAGTGGAAGACATGTGTTTGTACAGTGGGGTTATGATGGGAGTGGTGTGATTATGCAATAGGGTTATTAAATTGGTTATACTGTAATGTGTTAATGGATGTGGTTGTGAGTTGGGGTTTGTTTCTGTTAATATTATGAATTGGAAGGATGAGTTTGAAGAAGGAAAAACGTTTTTGTGGATAACTGTTAGAGTCTTCTCCATTGATAACATACAGAAAGCTTCACATTATATCTCAGGGATGTGGTATGATGTGTCTTTAATGTGAGGTAAATTAATTTACCAAGCATCTTCATACCTTTGGTGATTGTGAATGATTGTTACTATGTTTCTTGTTTTGTTTTGTTCCTGATAGATCCCTAGGTAATGATATAACAAAACAATAATGCTTTATTAAAATTTGGAGTGACTTGGCTTGGTTGATTAATGAGATGAAAGTGATTAAGGAAATATTAAATGAATTTTTTGTGATTAAATATGGTTTATTCTAATTGATGAAATTAATGGGTGTAAAAAGTGAAGGAAATTTTCAACCAACTTAATTGATCTGGTCACATCCAATTTTTAAATGACTATTGCAGTTATTTATAAATACATTTAGAGGTAGTAGAAAAGATGATGGTGTTGTGAGTTGGTTGTTTTTCTGAGAAACCATAGGTTGATATTGGGAGTGTTTTCCCAGCATCCGGCATGATGTAAAAGTGGTCAATTACACGATATTTTATTCTATCTATTTTAGTTGAGTTTGGTACGATATAGAATGTGATGGCCATAGGTTTACAAGTTATTTAGATGGTGTTTTTGATAGAACAGGTGTTGTGGTCAATGCATTTTGTGTACCAAGTGTCTTCGGGTGATATATGATAGCCAACGTGTATTCTGGTGAGGAGGATTTTTTACTGGGTGTCATCGAGTTGAGATGTGATTTTCTTTCCCAAGTGTCATAAAGATGATATGTGATGTTTTTTTAGTCATATGTGTTTGAAGGTTGGATGTGTTGTGAGTCTCAGGTGTGTGTGGGTGTGATGTATTGTGAGGCACAAGTGTGTGCAGGCGGTACGTGATGTGGTATACAAAAGGTATGGGAGTTCAAGGACAAACAATGTTGGGGTAGAGCGGCATACCATCATGAAAGAGATACTTTTTGAGTGTGTCGTGTTGAATTTAGGTTTGGTTAGTATACCTATTTAGGTGATGTTTAGTTCTTTTATTTTCTCATAGGGGAATTAGTATTCTTCTTCCACATTTACATGAGATACTTTGGATTTCCTAAAGAGTATACCTGTTTTTTCACCCTATATATGTAAAATTATTTTCAGGTTTCTATCAGTATTTCATGTACTATTTTGGGTGTTACTAGATCAGCCCTTTGGACAGTTATTATGTCACTGCCATATATTTTATATTAGGTTTTTACTTTTGATACTTTATTGTATTTGTATCCATTCTAATGTTATACATGCATTTGGAGATGGTTTAAAGATTTATTTTTATACGATGTCTCATATTTTTTATTGATGATTCAATCTATCTCCCAAAATTTCTTCTTATAAATTCTAATGCCTCTCATATTGTTATATCAGTACACTATTGGTGCTAGTCACCAACCCAATGCCTTCTGAATACGGGATTCAGGGGTTCATTATCTCCCTTTCTTCATTTCCATCTCATGATGGTATCTTTGGAGGGATGGGTTCTTGACATAGTGGTATAAAATTTTATGGTTGAGAGATGCTTTGGATTTTGGAGTTTGGAATAATAAGGATTTCATAGTGTGGTATGGAAACAGTTCTTGTTACCCTTGGTTCATGAAAAAGGACAAGGAGACTGGATGGACATGGGTCCCCCCCGGTGATCCAGGGCATAGACTCTAAGATTATTGGACAACAATGTGAGATGGACCTTCTTATAGCATAGAGAACTGGGAAAGGTTCATTCATCGTAATAACTTGTTTTATTTTTTGAATTTGGTTGTTTTGGGAAGGTAAAAATAGATAAACTAAATAAAATGAATTAAAATAATTTCTAATGAAAATTCTATACTACTAAGGATTATGAAATCTTTGTTTTCCTTTCAACTATGGGTCCTGATCATTTTCTATGTGTGGTTCAGGAGTTTAAGGTTTAGTTGGATGGTCTAGATTATCGTTGTAGGGTTGATCCAGTTGAGGAAGATGATCAGTGGAAGAGGACATTGAGAACATTCTAGTGATAGGATTTGGGAAACTAAGAGGGTAGTGTTTTAGATGTTCAAACTTAGTGTTGGATGGAAGAGCTCGAGATCACATTCAGCATTATCTAGGACCTGACAGAGTATTGGGGCCCCTTGGTAGTTAGTCATATGCAGGGAGTGATGTATCATTGGTGTATGATCTATATGGGAGAGTGAGATGAGACATATGTTTTTTGGTTTGAATTCCATATGGTGTTCTAGGAATAGTTCATTTGGTTGACCAAGAAGGTTCAGAAGATTCAGGAGATACTCTCCCTTTAGTATGGAAGTTTGTCAGTGTAGGAGTTGGGAATCAAGTTCAAGGACATTCTGTATTTTTCTCCCAACCTTTTTCTAGATGTGTTGTCTCGTGTGAGATGTTGTGAGTAATGAATTCATCCTTCTATCAATTATTTTGTTACTTCTTTACAATTTCAAACATATTTGGAGGTTCAGAAGAAGGAAGGGGTGATTGAGAGGATTAACTCATGAAGAGGTCTACCAAAATAGGGGAGTAATAAGAGTTCATTTAGAGGAATAGTTGGTAGTGGCAGATCTAAGGTGCCAGTAACTTCTACCTTTTGAGGGGAAGGGAGTCAACCTTTGAAACTTCTTTTCTGGACTTCTAGTGCTAGTGGTTTCAATGTTTTTTCAAATAAAATTACACTAGTGTTTTTTGGTTTTCGGGTTCAGGGACATTTCCATAAAATATTCCCATAAGTTCTAGGAGCTCAGTTAGGTGGAGGTGGACAAGTTCAATTTCATCCTCAGTATCAACTTAGAATGAGACCGTTTTAGTAGAAAGGGTAATTGGAGTTTTCTCCACCGAGGGGATATGGAGGTATTAGAGTCCAACCTCAAGATGTTCCTTGTGTTTAGGTATCGTGACCTTAGCGTGGATGTGGATGTGGATTTATGTAGAGATTAAAAGGATTTGGGTGTTATTAGTTACAAATAGTTGAGAGAGAAGTTATATAGGGGATAGAGATCATCATAGGTACAATCAGTTTGTTTAGTACCCTTGTTTGTTCCATGTTTGATTTCATAGATTCACAATCCTTTATTTCACCCACTCTGGCCCATGATCTGGGACTAGATATTGAGAGGATTCCCCTACTCTTGGTGTTGAGTACGTCAATCAGAGACCAGACCAGCTTGTTTGATATGTTATAGGGATGTAGATTGATGATGGGACCACATCACTCTCATGGGGATCTTCTTTGAATACATATGGAACCACACAATGTCATTCCTGGCATTAACTAGTTGTATTCCTTACATGTTTTTATCGACTGCTTCCAGAGTAGAGTCATGTTTTTGGATGTGGATGACCAACATGTAGTTTTTTTTTTGGTGAGTGGGGTTTCCAGGTGAGCATTAGGCATGTGGATCCCCTTTCTTTCTTGTTGACCGAGTTTTCAGTGGAATCAGTGGAAGCTGAGATGGTAGAGGTACCCATGATCATTGTGTAGTTCATGGATAATTTCCCTAAGGAGGTTGTGATACTACCGCCTCGACGTGATGTTGAGTTTGGGATAGGATTTTATACCAATGCTTCTCCAATTTCAATGGATCCTTATCAGATTCCACCTTCTGTGTTTCAAGAGTTGATAATTCATATAGATGATCTGATGAAAAAGGTTTTTATCAGACCTAGTACGTTGTAATGGGGTTTTCTAGTGTTATTTATAAAGAAGGAGGATTTGGGGCTGTGTATAGACTACTAAAGGTTAAACTAGGTTATGGTGAAAATTTGTTACCCACTTATGAGGATATAAAACCTTTTTAAATATCTATGTGAGGTGAGTTATTTTTCTCAGATCAAAATGTGTTATGTATATTGTTAGTTGTGGGTGAAGGAGGGAGATATTTGGAAGACTACCTTCAGATGCAGGTATGGGAACGTCAAGTTTGTAGTCATGTCATTTGATGTTACGAATGCACCAGCTGTGTTTATGGGGATTGTGAGATCCATCTTCCATGAGTTCATAGACTAATTTACCATCATATTTATTGATTATATCATAATCTAATTAGATTTAGAGGAAGATCAGATCGATCATCTCAGAACTGTCTTTCATGATCTTGAACACCACCATCTCAACAAAATGTTTTTCTAAGCGTATGTTTTAGACAAGGGATGTTCATTTCCTTGGGCTTGTGTCATTTTAAGAGGTTTTGGAAGTAGAACCATTAAAATTCAACATAGTTGTTTCTTTGGAGGTACACAATAGTGTGGTAGAGGTTAGAAATTTCCTTGGTCTCATATGAAATTATCTGATGTTTTCTTTATTTATCTTGCTTTTCAACACCATTAAAAAGAAAAACCATGATTTTATATATGATGGTCAATGATAGGAAGTGTTTGGTTATCTGAACAAGAACTTGGTCAATTCCCAAGTTCCCCAATTTCCTAAGGAAGGGTTAATGTTTGAGGTATTTTTTGAATGTTACAATCTGGGTTTGGGTTGCGTGTTGATGCAGCAACAAGCTGTGCTCTCTTATGGGTTTAGGAAGTTACGTAATTGTGAACATAACTATGCCACCCAAGAACAAGAGTTATCAACAGTTATGTTTTTGCTGAAGTTTGTACAGCATTACCTGATTGGGGATTTATTTTTGGACATCAAATATCAAAATAGTTTGAGGTATAGGTTATCCCAGTGTGACCTAAATATACAAAAATAAATGTCAATAGAGTTTCTTTAAAACTATAATTTTAAATCTCCTATACCTCATGAAATGGTAATTTCATGGCTGGTGGTTTATGAATAATGTCACAGAAAGATATTGTTCAGTAATCCGTGGATGCTTGGATACTGATTAAGGAGTTATCAACCTTGAACATAAGTGAAAGTTTAGATGGTGGTATAAGTTTTCTTTGTTTCAGATGAATGTGTAGTCTTCTTTAATATTATAGGTCGATGAGTCTCATTGGGGAGACTTAGAGGCATAGGCGATGCATGATCTTTTGGGCCATGATGATGCTCTAGTGGGATGTTTGGGGGATGGTTGGAACTGGATATTGTTTCATTCAAAGTTTTTTTTTCTAGTGGTGATGCATGATGGAGTTATTTGTGATCTTCATAGCTCACCTTTGGCAATTCACCGACGAGTTTCCAAGATGTAACATGGCTTAAGGATGCGGTTTTTCTGGCCTAGGATGAAATGTGAAGTGGTAGAGTTTGTAGTGATGTTATGGTTTTCCTACAAGTAAAGGTTGAGAATTTTTTTCCTGGTGGTTTTTTGCTGCCTATGGATATTAACTAGTAGAAATTGGATGAAAAAACAATGGATTTATTCATAGGGTTACCTAGAAATCATTGAGGTTGTGATTTTATCTTGGATATCAGGGATCATTTGATGAAATAATCTAACATATTAGTGATCAAGGATTCAGGCATAGTAGATGGATTGGTTAAGTAGTATGTGGATGAATTAGTTTTCTTTCGTGGAGTTATGAGTTCCACTATCTCAGATTAGGATTCAAAATTTAACTCATGGGTTTAGAGGTAATTAAACCATACTTTTGGAACTCAGTTACGCATCACCACTACTTTCTAACCCCCGAAAGATGTGAAAATGAAACGGATTATCCATACGTTGTAGGATATTCTATGATCATGTGTCTTTGTGTTTGGAGGATCTTGGGTATGAGACCTAATCTTGGTGGAGTTTTCTTATAATAATATATATGACTCTTACATTAGCATGTCCCCACTTGAGGTCTTTTATGGGAGACAGTTCCATTCTTCATCATGATGGATGGAGGTTGGGGAGATATCCATTCATGGTCCCGATGTGGTGCAGATCACGATAGAGAAAGTCCATCTTAGTCATGAATGGATGAAAGCAATGTAGGGCTGATAGAAGTATTATAACGATCAAAAAAGGAGGCTGTTTGAGTTACAGTTTGGGGACCATATATTTTTTTAAGGTTTTCCCTTAATGTAGGAATCATATGTTTGGAAGAGGGTGTGCTATTTCTCCTAGGTTTTTTGGTCCCTTTGAGGTGTTGGAGCTAGTTGGAAGGTGGAATATCGGTAAGCATTGACACTATAGTAATAGAGGATCTAGAATTTCCTTTACATCTCCCAGATTATTAGGTATCTTCATAATGACTCTTAGGCCATTGAATAGGGAGAGTTAGATATTGAGGATGATGCAATATTTTTGGAGTAGCCAATCGAGATCTACGATCGATGATAGAAGGTGTTGGGTGGAAAGAAATTTCCATTGGTTTGTTTATTGTTGAGGCGTGGTGTCGAGGAGTAGATTACTTAGAAGTGAGAAAAAAGATGTGTGCCCAGTACCGAGAGTTGTTTTGAGTTTTCTCTTATTATGTTGTGTTTTGTGATGTGATGATGGAAATTTTCTAATGATTAGATGATCTATTTTCCCTTGGATTATGATATCTGATAAAGTCATGACATATAGAAAAGGGATTACCTGATTCCGAATAAATAAGCACTAACTGTGATGTGATTAAACTTGTTTGGGTGAGTCAGTACCCCCCAAAGCAGATAGTATATTGACATGGAGGATTTAATTCCCTAACTCTTATTTTTGGGACAGTACAGATTTTTTTGGTTGTGCAATGTGTCTTATGGTCATTTGGGTTGATGTATCAACAATAATGATTGTAAGGCCTACCTAGAAGATGTTGTTGAGGTGTTCTTGGGTGTATAGGTTTTCACTAAATATTTCAAACAACACAAGTTAGTTTATCATTGAATATTGATGTGTTTAGTTAATGGAAGTGTTTCAATTGTGAAGAAATACCTAAGAGTAATCTCAAGGGATTGGTGTTTGGACACTTTCTCTAATTCCCTTTTGGTTGGTTTTTAATTCGAAAGTGTGAGAATAGTTTGAGAGGTATTGTATTTAATGTCCTAGACCATTTTGGTCCATTACTTTTTGGGAAATCTAGTGTTTGAGGTGTCTTGTGATGTTAATATGACTCTTTTCAATACATTTCAAAATTCCCATATTTCTATGTTTTTCATTGGAGCCTCATCCCAAAGTTGTCTCGTGCTAGTAGTGCCTTGATAATGGTATCTCACCCTTTTGGTGTCACACCCTAATAGTAGCTCACCCTAGCAGTGTCTCACCCTAGTGGTCACTCATGGGTAGGGGATTGATTGAGGTCGTCATCCGGTGGTACCTAGTCTAATGATGGTTTACTCACATTATCTCTCCCTTGTGATAACTCACTGGTGATGGCTCACTGGAAGTAACTCATCCGAAGGTGCCTCGTCTGGAGTTGTCTCGCTGGTAGTGCCTCATCTAGTGGTACCTCATCACATAGTGTTGTGCTTCTGGTGCCTTGTCTGGTGGTTCCTCATCTGGTAGTGTCTTGTTGGTGGTGCCTCATGTACATTGTTTCTAGTTCCTCTAGTTTCTAATTTTTTACCAATTAGTTTGACATAAAACAAGTTTAATGACTTATTTAAAAGGAATTGAGACTGATTCAATGTTTTTAAATTATATATTTTAATCTATAAGGGTATGTATGATTTTAAATGGTCAAATCGTATGGTCTTGTCCAGATCATCCATTGAATGAAAATAAAAATTGTATTTAATCCCTTGATTCAATTTTGTTCATCCTAAAGCTAAGATTATCTCATTTTTCATTACTTACTGATTAATATTTCTATGGGATGTGATGAATCACTCTTTCCAAATGAGTTGTGTGGAAATACAAGTTAATTTTTTCATGTTTCCCTAGAGGGTTACCTACTGTATGTGCGCCCTGTCTTTTCATGCAACAAAGAAGTGATGGTTATTCTTCTTTCAGGTAGAATTTCAATTATTATTCTAAATTTTGCATCATGTTGAATGTTTATATAGATATTTTCTTTTACATAGATTTTTTATTATAGATTAATAAATATAATTGAATCAATTAAATAATCAATATATAGTGGTTGGGGAAAAGTGATGCACAATCTTACTATGTTGTTGTTTTTTATGATATTGCAATTTATATGGGAAAACTACCCAATGAAAATAATGGCTATTGTGGGGGTCCATGTTTTCTCACTATATTTTATATGGAATGCATGCTGTTTAGTGACATTGGATGCTTATATATAAAAGTTTTCTATCTATGTATATTCAGGTAATGAATGGATGTCTCAGGATCAAACAGTTTATGTCACAACCCCTAAATTAACAAGTATAATTGAATAAGAGATTCCATATTAATTCTAAAAATGTTTTTCCCCTGGTACATGAGGTGATGTGATGTGTGGGATTGATGTGGTTTTTTATGTGGGGGAAGTATTTGGCATGTGGGTTTACAATGGGGTTGTGATGGGTGTAGTGTCAATATGTATCATGGTTACAAAATTGGTTAGGCTGTAATGTTGTTTTTTGGATGTGGATATGAGTTCGGGTTTGGTTATTTTAATATGATGAACTGGGAATATGAGTTTGAAGAAGTATAGATTTTTTTTTGTGGGTAATTTTTGGACTATTCTATATTGATAACTTGTTGAAAGATTCACCATGTATCTAGGGGTCATGATATTATGTGTCTTTAATGTAAAGTGCATTAATTTACCAAGGTTATTCATCAGTTGGATGACTGTGAATAATGTTTACTTTGTTTAATGTTATGTTTCAATCATTATAGTTTCTCAGGTAGTGGGGAAATAAATATATAGTTATTTAATAAATTTAGAGTGACTTAGCTTGGTTTGGTTAATGAGATGAATGTGGTTAATGAAATATTAAATAATGGTTGTGTGATTAAATATGGTAGATTATAAATGATGAAATGAGAGGTTGTTAAACGTATAGGAAATGTGAATCCACCTTAACATAACAGTGATCTTTACCTTCTAAAATGACTGATATAGTTATTAATAAATTCATTTAAAGTTAGAAGAAAAGGTGAAGGTGTTGCGAGTTTGTTGTTTGTCTAAGAACCCCTATATTTTTCTTGACTATTTGGTATTGTTTATATATACATTTATTTCCTTGTGATATTTTTACATACCCTATCCATGTTGAGAACTATGTGTCTCACACCAACATTGTCACACATGGGGTGTTTTTCCAACATCCAATAAGGACTACGGATGGTTGGGTACCCACTCTTTTCTTCTCTCTCTTTTATGTGAGGTAAGTATGAAACATGTTCTAATGTATAGAGGTATAATAAATCTTTAGATGGTGGTTGTGATAGCCCATATGTTTTCGGTCAAGTTGTCTTGTGTCCTAGGTGTCTTTAAGAGAGATGTGATTTCCCAGGTGTTTATGGGAGAGGTGGTTTGTTTCTCTAGTTTCTTTAGGATGACTCATTATATGCTTAATCATGTGTCTTCAGGATGAGATATGATGTGTCGGGAGGCACAATTGTGTGCAGGTGGAATGTGTTGTGGTATACATAAAGAATTGGAGCACTAGGACTTTAGACATCGGGTGAGAGTAGCATACCAGTGGGAAATTTGTGTGGGGTAATCTATCATCGATTATCTTTAAAACATATTATGTTACTTTACTTATATTACATGGTGAGTGTGCCCAGGTGGGGGTGGGTTATTTTTGTATACATATATATGAGTTATTGGTTTTGCTTTTTTCTCACAGGGGAAACGGTATGCTTCTCCCACATATGCACGATAGACATTGGATTTACTAATAAGTATACTTTAATTCTCACACTACGTATGTATAACTATTTTCATATTTCCATGAGGAATTTTTGGAGAATGTGGGGTATTACTAGATCGGACCTTTGGACATATTATTTGTTACTATATAATATTTTATTTTTAGGTTTTACTTTGGATACATTATTGTATTTGTACCAGTTTTACTTTTATACATGAATTTTGGGATGCTTTTTTGGTTTATTTCATACGATGTCTTTCAGTTTTTGTGTATTATTTATTATATCTCTTGATCTTATATCTTATAAAGGATAATGCCTCCCATATTGTGAGATCAGTACACACTTGGTGCTTATATCCAACCCGAGGCCTACTAGAGGCAGGACTCGGGTGGTCATTTTCTCGCTTTCCTCATTATCAACCCAGGAGGATTATCTTTGGAGGGAGGGGGTCAAGACATATTTCTTTGGGGATTATAAGAGTTGGTTAAGTTATGTGTTTTTAATAAAATATTTGGATAACTGATTATGAATAATCCTAAAATACATCACTCCTATCATCATCCCCTTTGGTTTCTCATAGTCACCACATTTTACTTCATGTTTAATGTTAACACAGTTCTTTTGGGTTATAGACATTTAATAGACCCAAATAAAATAGTGTGCATAAAATAATCATAGTGGGAAACCTAGATAATCATTTATATGATGTATATATCATTAAAAATTATATTCAATCTAAGACACTATAGTTTTCACCAAGGTTATTCATTTTCATCAGGTATTCAAATCCCTCATAATGGTTTGTAAATAAAATGTGAATTATTGTAATCATATCCTCCAGGAGTGTCATATGAGGTGTGCAGTAAGTCCCTTTTTCATGTACTAGATAACACTAGATACAATATTGAGATGAATTTTCCAAAATTATTACCCCTAGGTATATATGGGTCATAACCACTTTAACTTTTCAAATCCAGACATTTATTTATATTTAGGAAATACCAGAAAATATTTCTATTACCAAAACATTTGGAAGTTTTTATATAATTATGGTCAAAGTTAACTATAGAGTTATTATACCCAATATTTGATTTCATAATTCTATTTCTCAAGGTTTATACTAAATTTCCTATGATACCAACTATAAGAATGTTAAACAGAGTAACCAAGAGTCGATGTCTTCTTTCAAATATTATCATAAGATATAAGGAAACACATCATGAAATACCAAATAGTATAATAGTTTTGGTAATCTAGATAGATAAATTATCACATTTTAAATTTGAAAACACATATTAAAAAATATTTTTTTGAGAATATCATTATTCCCTCTAGCATATTCTTTCATAACATTATTAGTACAATTCTTGGATTCTTGGGGAAGAAAACAAGAAAATTGTGAGATAAAATGCTTCATTTGGATTGAGTACTACAGAAGCTGTCATAAACTAATAATCATAATAGAAACGAGAAGGTAAATAATAGAAAATTAATGAACATTAATAAATAACATTTTTCAACACCCCAATATTATAATAAATATTTCTCTTTAAATATTTTTAATTCTTCTACAGGTTTCATTGCACGCAACTGTTAGTTTAAAAAAAATCATGAGACACTTTTATTGGAGATTGACCATTATCATCTAGACATTGAAATTTGGTATGAATAAATATACATAACAAATTCGGGAAATAAAAAAATTTTCAAACTCCATATGAATCTATGGGTTAGAGATTATAAAAAAATCACACAATTTTAGTAAATTCGCTTTATTCTTCAGAAAAATATATTATATTTAATACTGAGTTTATCTTTTTTTTTATTTTTATAATTTATAAAAAATTAATTTGAAAATATTAATTTCATTTTTGAACTAATAATGTCAAAATTATTGTAAATTTTTTTATATATAACTTTTTTAAAACGTTTAACCAATAATTAAAATACTAATTTTGATTGAAAACTATATTTTTATTTTTCAAGTATTTACCAGGAAAAATTATGTTTTAGTTAAGTTTTAACTTTTAATTAGTTAATTTTTATTTAAAATAATATAGTTATGTTTTGGTAAAAATATTTTATACACAAATCTATCATGAAAACATTTTCTGTCTTAAAAGGTAATTTTTACGAAAATCTATTTTTCATGGCGTTTTACTGATTTTAATTTTAATTAAATTCTAAATATTTAGTGTATTTTATTTTGAAAAATGGTTTCCAAATCATATTTAAGATGGTATATATTTATTAATTAATCAATTTTTAATTATAGTAAATATTAATAGTAACCTTTGTCAATTTTATTACCATGGTAAAGGGTAAATTTAGTACTTTGGTTTCAAAATAACATTATATAGACTATAAAATTCCCCTAAAAATACCAAAATTTTATTAGATGAATAACATTTTACCCTTAGCAACAAAGGATCAAAATTAAGTCCTTTAATGGACACTTTTCTACAAAAATGACTTATATAATATTTAAATCAAATAAAGTAAAAAAAATTCACTTTCTTTTTCATTAATATCCCATATATGTCCATATGGTGAAAGAGTTATGTAATGAATGTATATAACTATAAATGTTTTACTTAATAGACATCTCATAATGATATGAATTTATTTTAGACTTTTTTTTCCACTTAGAAGAGAATATGGAATTTATAAAATATAATTTAATAATAATTTAATGATGTCACATTAATGTTTTAAATAATATAGCATTTTTAATTTAAGGTTCTCCAAAATATATACTAAACTAAAAATATTCTTCAAAAATATATATGATTTATATTCACCATGAATATTTATTTTTAATTATGTAATTAAATATGTATATTAAATAATTACATAACACATATGTGGTAATTATTTTATTAATAGAAATATCCAAGAAATGTTTTTAAAAATATTAAAATAAATATAATTTGAGATAATTAATCTGGTAAATTAATTTTATGGATTACCTTTACATCTTATGGATATAATAAAAAAAAATTAGAAGTTAATGTGTCATCGTGATATTTTTAAAAGTCCAAATAATGAATAGTTTCAATATTGAAATTAATGACATTATATCAAAATAATATATTTTAAAATTATTTAAAATGAAAAATATATATATAATTAGAGAATAAAAAATTATATGGACTAAAATGTTCAAAAATCATTTATTATTTAATTAACATTACATAATTAAAAATAAAAACCATTTAATGTTAAAAATGTTGTTACTTTACTTATAATTAAAATAGGTTTCCTTTGGGTTAATCAAAATGGTACGGATTAATATTATAGAAAAACATAATTAAAATATATTGTTTAATGATATTAAAACATTGTATAATCTTATATTTTATTAAATATTCTTTTCTATGTATTTGGATTGAGATGTAATTTATTATAAACTAATATTGTTGGAATTCCAAAAGTGTCCCTCGCCTTAATTATAAAAGAGAACCACCTTCCTCACTTCTTCACAAGGAATTGATAACTCAATCTCAACCATACCATAAAAATTTCTCTTATAATGTTTTCCAGACATATTCTATAGGTTTTAGTCTTCTCAGAAGACAAAACCTAGTGTCCCTAAGAGGATAGCTATTATAAGTTCACCAAAGTAGAGGTAATCGTCATTTTTGACTCTTGTGAGATTATTTCTTATTATAATTCCTCTTCATGTTTTGTTTACATTCTAATGTAATAACTCTAGTATTAACTATATAATTTAATGTTATTATATTATGGAACATTCATATTCTACCTTTTATCCAATGAATAAAAAATAAAAGTACCATGTGTTTGTATGTATGGATTATTGTCTAAACATCGTGGTGTAATCTATTTTTAATCACTACATTACCTAGATGGGTATAATGATGGAAATAATATATATATATATATAATTAAAACATTGTATTTATTCTGGTAAAAATATATATACCATCCTCCCTTTTACCATTAAGGCAATGATATCATCGCTCATACGTCGTTCGACCTACCATCTCGACAACTCGATGTGGTTCATTTTCCATATTCACCCTTAAATAATGATTATATAAATTTTTATAATGATTAAATTTGATATATATGACCATAATATAACTATGAAAATTATTAAACTATATTTTATCCATAATAATTGGGAAATATATTACAATGCATGCATATGAAAATGAAGCAGTTAACACCTAAAAGAATTGTAATAATGGAATATTATTAGAAAAATTGTGACTCAATGGTCATTTTTGATATCATAAATAAGAATAATATTCTATAATAAGTTAAAAAAATTATTTAATCCTTTATATGTGATTACCAAATACGTACAAAGGAAATCAGACAGAATGTAAGTGTTAATTTGAAAATATCATTATTATTTTAGATTGTTTATATATATCTACTGGGAAATATTTACCTTCCACGATGATGAATATTAAATATGTCATCAAATTTTTTATATTCATATACGATTTTTTAAAGTCATTTATACCCATGTGTGAATTTTTACTAAAATATTTTTAAGGAATATTTTTAGTAATTTTCAAAATAAAGTACTTTTTGAATTTTCTGGAAAACGTATGCAAGGAATGTTTTCATTAGATTATATGGAATGAATGTGTTTTTCCACTTTCATTATTCATTAATGACTTGGATATTACCTTATTATATTATAAGTCCCTTTTCACTGAAATTGTTTTCCTTTAAAATTTCATTTCATTTTAATAAATGAATATGATTTCAATGTAGAAAGGATATTTTTCTCAAGAATTATTTATATGTGAAATCTAATAATTATTTTCCTTCTAAGATAAAAGTATTCGGTTTTACATATGTTTTAATGGGGATATTTTTAAAAGATATTATCGCTATTATACCTATGGTTGGTTTATGTTTATTATATAATTATAACTATGAAACCCATTTATTTTTCATGGGTTATGTTATTATTGAATGATGATTTTTAAAACCATTTAATTTCATAGATTCTGATATGATGAATAATTTATGTTATTGTGGAACATATATGTATTTTTTTTATTTTGTGGAGGGTGGGACCTATATCTTCATTCAGTACATTTGATAAAGATTTATCTCTCATGATATAGATAAGACTAGAGTGAGAAATTATCTCGATTCGGTAATAAATAGTTAGAACATGAAGTAAACCTGGTTCATTAACAGAGGGTTAGAACAAGACTTAGACCCATTTCGGTAAAGTACTTTTTCTGCAAAGATGGACTTGGAAGTAAGCCTTGAATTATATGAAAATAATTTTATATGCTTATGTGTATTCCAAAATTTCATGTATTATGCTATGATATCATTAAATATGTTCTTTATAAACTTCTATGATTTATCCCATGAAAATATATCATGATAACTGTTACTTAAGATATAATTTCAAATTTTTAGCTTACGTTCTTACGTCTTATGTTTATGATAGGATTGATATATCACTTATTTACCCTTACTGATCATCTTAGCTCACCCATTCTTATATTTATTTTCCCATGATATGAATAAATTTATTATAAAAATATTTTTCAAATTGGTTCTAATTATGAAGGGATATACATGAGAAAATTTAGATGATTTATGATTCGATTGTTTATATTTCCTTGTTTCCAAATACACTTAACCAATAAGGTTCTATCATGGTTTTATTATATTATGTAAATAATATTATTCTATTTAGATTTAATATCTTTGTATGAAAATTATGGGTTTTTATAGTCGGTATCAGAGAAGGGTTTAGTTAAACTTTTGAAACTAGGGTTATAAATCCTTAGTAAAAACATTAAGGATAAGTCTATGTATAGGATATATTCCTAGAGTTTTTGTGAAAATCATATATAACCTAGGATAAAACCTAATGTGTTCTTAATCAAAATTCTATATGTAATTTATATTGATTATATGGTTTTCCAATTATGATTAGTGTTACCCATGATATGCTCTTTTGTTTTATTCAATGGTTGAAACCTAAAGTAACCATGTTAATGATGAATGTGACAGAAAATACAACAATTTTCCTCCTTAGTAATTGAATTTTGTGGTAGATGGAATGACAAATATTTATTCTCTACTCACACAACATTCACACACTATGAATCTTGATGGACATCCAAATGAGAAAATGAGGTAATAAAATTTTTGACACAAGGTTTTTCATTGGTGAAAAGGGAGTTCGATTTTTGTTTTTTGTTAACCCCCATCATGGAAGATCATGGAGTTTTCAAGGGAAGAGATATTATGGTACATGCTGACAATAGTGTTGTAGGTGGCATTGTTTCCCAATGTTTGAAAAACAAATTGGGCTCAAAATCTGGAGGAATGGCTAGCATCATAAAAGGTTGTTTTTTGAAATCAACACTACATAAATATGGTATAGGCATGGGTTTTATAAATACTAGATTGAGGATCATAAAGATGTAGATCATTGTGAATGGACACAACGATCTACCCAATTATGATAAGTGAAGCATCTTGACTGCGTGATGTGTTAACGGTGACCTCTATGAATACATGATATTTTAGTGGAGCATCATGATGGGAAGGGCACCAAGAAGATATTTTGTAAATCCAAAAATAACACTAGAGGTGGTGGAGAATCATTAACGTTGAGACTATATATATAAGTCTACCCCACTTCACTTCACATGAAATTATTCAATGAAAATCTGGAATCATTCTGATTTTACAAAGTTAGGGGAGCTCTATGAATCTGGATTTCTATACGAGCTTGAGAATCACAAAAAGACTAGTTTAGACTTAACCGTTGTTAATGATTCTATGAAAAAGGATCTTTTTAATTATGGGGAATTCTATTCTGACTTATTAAGCTTTGTTAAGGTAATTGTTTCAATAATGGTAGTTAACTTCATGAAGGTAGTGAGCTTTATCAAGGTAGAGATCTTTTTGAATAGAAATTTGGAATATTAGTTTTCTAGTGAATATGGATTTTAGAGTCCATCAACTCAAGTATATAGTAAAAATAGATCATCAAGCTATACAAGGAAAAATAATTTAATTCCAATCAATTTAAGCGACCTTCATGTTGGTAAACTGATCTAGACTTCTCAAATTAGTGAGATAGGGGAGTCGATGAAGGTGTTCTGAGGGACCTGGTGTATTACCCCAAAAAATCATGTAAAAGTCATGTGATGTGCATATAGTTATTGTGATTAAAATTATGTACTCCAAAAACAGTGCAAATAATTGTATTTTGGTATATAAAAAATCTCTCAATGTATTCTCATTGGAATATCCCTTAGTGGATAACCAAGTAAAATTGATGTTTTTTCCTTCTATATGTGATTGTTTAAATTATTACACGTTGTTAATAGATATGTTTAACATGTTCCTACCAATGTGGAAACAAGATCCTTCACTTTAGAAGAAATCTTTGACACTATGATTCATCCCTCCCTTCTTATGGTGTTTAGGGTTATTTCACAAAATTCTATGGAGACCTTCACTATAGTGTCCACATTTTTTGGTGGGTCTTATGATCTTGTAGTGGATTAAAAAATTTATTAGTACAACTAAAAAGATATTTTTGATTCTAAAATGATTATAACATGAGAAATTCGTCTCACTAATTTATCATTTTGAATGTGAAGCGTATCAATGATGGAATCATATCAACAATATGAGGCAACTAAATGAAGTTTACTTTATAGAATGGGATGAGTTTGAGAACTTATTTTTTAAAAATTATGTTCCTTATATTCTTCATAAAAATATGGAGAAGGATTACATTGAGCTTAAAAAATTATGAATATTATGCTGGTACTTTTGAAGAAAATATTATAATAATTTCAATGTTTTCTTTTGGAATTACTATTCAACCTAAGAGTATGGTTGATAGATTCTTCAGTGGATTAAAACCAAGACTTTTAAGTGACTTTCCCATATGGGACTTTAATATCTATATGTAAACAATTTTATGCTCATTCAAGGTTGAGATAGAGATTTGAGTCACCCATAAATCCTATGGTTTTGATAAGAAGAGAAAAATGGAATTCAACGGAAAATACAAAAACTATAACAAAAAGAATATGTGATTTCCAGTATGTTCGTAGTGTTGAAATAAACAAGGAGGAAAGTGTCTTAAAGTCACTAGTAATTGTTATAAATGTAAGAAATTAATTAATCTAGAAATTGAATTCAGATGTGATGGGAGAAAGATAACTAATGATACAAATATAGAAAAGGATACATAGAATAAAACTCCCACACAATAATGTTGCGTATAGCATCCTGCCTTTTTATCACGTTAACTTTCATTACATTATACAAAACTGAGGATCTTTAAGGTTTAGTGTCTTGGAAACCAGGAACTTAATACATGACAACATAAAAAAAATTCTTATTAAACACTTTAAAGGCTTCTTCATTGTACAACCTAGGTTCATTATAGCATCTCATAACCTGGGAGCATACATCAAAGGAAAGGGTGAGAAGAAGGCCCAGTAAGGGAAACAAGAGAAACATTTTTCATGTGAACTTGAGATACATCAATAAAAACATGATAAATAGCTTTAAGGAATGAGAAAGAGATCATGAGGAATATCATAATGGAAATAACATTATTCGTAACTTGAAGATGTGGCTACAACATTTAACTTATAAAATCATTAACATATCACCAAGGTCCATCCCCAAGGTGTAATTTGAAATTACTAAGGTTATTCACTAAGGTATTGTTAAAATTGTAATCTCTAGTGGTTACATCATTACCCAATGCATTGGAGTGCTATCAGGGTGCACCCTTAAATTTTTCTTTATCATCATGTGAGCCCCATATATAATCATAAAACATTTCATAAATAACCAATATAGCATAAAAGAAATGGGTTTCATTTCATAATAATAATGTTTTAAAAAGTGCTTTTAAGACATGAGTTTTATTTTATTTTAAACCCACGAAAAAAAGCAAGTGGGTTTCATGTATGTAAATCCCAAAATTTAAAATATAAAATTTTTATATATATGTGAATTCACCTGTAGAATAATTATTTTTGAGTATTCAATTAATAAAATAAAAGAATTTGAGAAAATGAGAGAGACATTTTGAGACGAAAATTCGGCAGCGTAATGGCTATATTGCAGGGTTTTAAAAAACATTGAAAAGAGAGGGGACATGGGTAACCCACTCACAAATGATCCATAAAACAGTAGAGGGACAGAATATAAAAGAAATAAGAACATGGTAATGAAATTTTAAATACATACCATATGAAATGAAAAACATGGAAGGAAGACAAAAATAGAATTTCTCTTATGAAAATTCAGCACCCTAACGGCGTCACTTAAAACATAAAAAATATGAATTGACGAGATAAAATAGGGTCTCTCATCATATGAACATAAAATATCAGTATGATAGATATAGATATCATACCACAGCATATTAAAAAGGAACTTTAATGACTTGACATAAAAATAGAACTTGAAAATGGGAAGAGTGAAACAATCCCTTAAAATTTCAGCAGCCTAACGACGCCACTTAAACATTATTAAAATGAATTGATGAGAACAAGAGGGGGTATCTCATCATATGAAAATTAAACGGATAGTATGATGAATATAAAATAACATCCTCCAACATAAAAACATGGAGCATAAAAGATATGACACAAAATAGATTACTTAGAAAGAAAGAGAGAGGTAGGATCCCTTACCTTAAAATGTAACTCTTAAAACTCGAAGGTTAATACCTTGAGGGGCTTGAGGGAACCTTGGGAGGACTCCTTGGGAGGTTAGGAGACCAGAACATCGTTGAGGAGGATTTTGGAATGGAAAGGATGAGATAATGGCTTGGTATTTATAGGGGAAGTGAGGGACAAGACATTAATGGCCAAGTGACACCTCATTGGTAGTATTGGCAAAACCATGGGCTTGCCCAGGGTATTTTCCCATGGTATTGGCCATTTGGGACACCTCATACCATATATTACTATTTATAAGTCGACCATATTGATTACATACTTAATACATCATTTAATGATGTCATTAAACACCTGTATCTTAAAAATTGTATTTTCATTATTCATCGAAAATTCAACTTTCTCAGAAAAATCCCAAAATTTCACCTTAACCAAATATCAATGCTCTGATTTTAAAAATGAACTCCATTTTATAAAAATATTTTTCAAAATATTTTTAATTTAATTATTAAATAAAAACACTATCCACTGAAGATTCATTTTTTTCAAAAAAATCCCCAAAAATAACCTTAACATAATATCGATGTTCTGAATTCAAAAATAAATTCCATTTTAAAAAAAAAATTCTAAATATTTTTAATTTAATTTTTAATTAAAAAACACTATTCGCCCGAAAAAACTAATAATTGACTAATAATTTCTGAAACTGTTATTTACTTATTTTATTGAATCACATTACTTAATCAAGGTGCCTATATTATATTAATACCTTTTTTAAGTGAGATTACTAATCCATTTGGCCACATTACTAATCCTAAGCGTAAAATCACTATTCATAATTTAATATTCACCAAAAATTAAGTTGATCTTGTTAGACTCTAAATTTCATACTGAACACAATTGTAGAAGACCATTTTTCGAAAATCATTACACATTTTTAATTATTCAAGGTTTACAAAAATATTTTAAAATATCCTTTTTTTTTCAAATTCATAAATAATATACATCCTACATTTATCCGGAAATTTGAAAATTTAAAAACTTCACCATAAGAAGAAAACACAATTTTATTTATCTCAAAGAATTACACAAAGTAGTTACGGTCTCTTTACATAGCCCTTTATAACACCAGAATAGGACCTAAGTGTAAGGTGTGCTAAGGTGAGAGAATCCGAGGGCGGCTTAGCCAACATTGCACGAGTTGTAATTTGTATCGGTTTGAACTTCTCACAAAGGAGATTACTTCTAGCTTAACACGATGAAGATTGTCTTGGGTTTGGTCCAGAGCAAAGCCTAGTGGTGTTACCTCCTTCCCAAGTTCTATTAGATGGGCTTCGATTGGCCCGAGACTACTGGATGAGGCCATCGAATCTTCTTTCTATATTAATTAACCAAGATCACTTGTATTTGGAGACAATAATCGAAACGTTTAGTTTCCAATGTTCATATTGACCAATGATCATATAACAGTTGAAACCCAATGGTCTCATTTTAATTATACTCATGTTATCAAATGAAATAGTTTTCTTGAGTATAATAAAAAAATAACATAGAAAGGAAACAATATTTATTCAAAATTTCAGGTCGTTAAAATCTTCCCCCCTTAAGAAATTGCATCCTCGCAATTTTTGAAAATAGGGTTTGTAAATTTTATTGAAAGTCCCACATTGTAAAAAGATTCAGTAATACTATTACTTTAAAAGAAAGAAAGGTAAGTACAAAGTTCAACCGAGATAACCCCTCAAAGCACAAGAATCATAACAGGGAAGTATATTTACCTTCAAGAAGAGTTTCATCCCTTAATAAGTTTCACCAAGACTAATATTTTCTCCAAAAAATGAGCATTTAAAACTACTTGGTCTCATCAAAGCACAAGAATCATCTTCTAGAGAATCACGTAATCCACAAGAGAATAACTACCTATCTTTAAACATTTATCCCAAAAATAGAAAGGGTAAGATAAAACAACTCTTTAAACAGAAATAACCCCATAGGAAGGGAAACTAATTTAAATCATCAAAATTCCATGGTACTACCCAAAGTTCATCATAGACCATTCAATAAATAAATGTCGTTAAAATTCTTTAAAATAAACAAAACTAAGATTGAAACCCAAATACAAGAAGGATTTGATAACATAGTTTTCCAAGATAAACTTTATTGTTCATCTCCAAACAACATCAACCACTCTTAACATCTTATAAAAAAGTAACTAACCTAAACATATTTTCCCCAAGATAGGTTAATCATTCCCATAAGTCACCTAAATTACTATAAGTTCACCTTAAATTAATCGATTCTGCAAAATATAAGTCAACCTTTATTCCTCAAAGAAAATATTGTAGTAATCTACTTACCTCGATCGTATAGGGTTCCCAAAATAGTGAACCTCTTCCAAAATAATAATCATCTTTTAATCCCCTAATAATCCTTTTTTTAAGAAGAACATCTTCAAAACATCAACATGTGGTACATAACAATAGTTGTTTTTTTAATGATATAAAATCATCTTAGGTAGTGACTCGATGTTCTTAGAAAACATAAGTATATGCTCATAGGATACGAACTAAAATAAAACATGACATATACAGTTATTGCGAAGAAGTTACATATACTTTAGTCATCAAGATCCATCTCAGCATAGGACTTGCATTATTCCCTTATCCTTGAAGATTTTTTATGCTCAACATGCTTCTCATCCCTTACAAGAAAGAATTGCCTTGGATAATGTCCAACTTGTCCATATTTACGACAAAGAAAAGTATAAGGTATATTAGATCAAACATTATCTCTATTCAACACATTATCCATTATTTCTATACAATTGGCTACTTTATGCCCTATCACCCCACACTTGAAACATCTCCTAGTTCCTTTGTGACATTCTCCTTGGTGCCCCCTTCCATACTTGTTGCACAAAGGAAATTGGGTCTTCATTCCCTTATCAACATTATCATATGAACATCCTTGATACTTCGTCTTCTTCTTCATTGATGAATTTGGGCATTCAACTAGGTACTAATTATTGATTGTGATTTTTGATAGCTGGTTTTGCATAATCACAATAAGTTCAACTTGATCTCTCATTATATCTGTCATATTAATAGGGCAATCATCACATTTCCTATCACATTGGTGGTTGGGAGATGTTCTTTCATTTCCCGCCATTAACTAAGAAAAGAAAGTATAATTAGGGGGTTTAAATACTTAACCAATAATCATGAAAAGGAAACTTAATGCATTGTAGGATAAACCTCTAGAAGAAAAGTATACCCTAACTTGTGATCCCCTAGGTTCCAATATAGGTTATCCATGATAATATATTATTTTGTGGATCTTTATTTTATTTTATCGTTTTCCCTTTAATAATGGTTCATATAAAGCTTATGAATTTACCAAAGCATATCCCCCGAGAGTGTCAAACCAAGAGTGCAGCAAGGCCCGTTGTCATGAACCAGGTTACCCTGGGTCAAGCCCGAAACCCCTTGTCGAAGTTTTAAATCCTAGGAACATCTATGCCAGATCCACCTATACTTGTTCGTATCCAGAAAGGGATTTATTTTTTTGGAACCCACTTACTCAATACTCACAAAAATACGAGGAATATTTCCTATATTTAATATTTTATATAGGGTTATTCATAAAGTTTTCATATCTTAATTTCCACAAATAACAAAACAATAATTTGATACCAATTATAACATCCCGCATTTTTATCACCTTAACTTTCATTACATTATACAAAACTGATGATCTTTGAGGTTTAGTGTCTTGGAAACTAGGAACTTAATACATGACAACATAAAAAAAATTATTCCTAAAAACTTGAAAGGATTATTCATTGTCCATCCTAGGATCATTATAGCATTTTATAACCTGGGAGCATACATCAAAGGAAAGGGTGAGCAGAATGCCCTGTAAGGGAAATAAGAGAAATATTTTTTCTGTGAACTTGAGATACATCAATAAAATCATGATAAATGGCTTTAAGGAATGAGAAAGAGAGCATAAGGAATATCATAATAGAAAGAACATGATTAATAACATGAAGATGTGGCTACAAAATTTAACTTATAAAATCATGAACATATCACCAAGGTCCATCCCCAAGGTGTCATTTGAAATTTCCAAGGTTATTCACCAAGGTATCGTTAAAATTGTAATCTCTAGTGGTTACATAATTACCCAATGCATTGGTGCGCTATCAGGGTGAACCCTTAAATTTGTATTTTTAATCATGTGATCTACATATATAATCATCAAACATTTCATAAATAACCCATATATCATAAAATAAATGGGTTTCATTACATAATCATAACGTTTTAAAAACTGCTTTTAAGACATGATTTTTATGTCATTTTAAACCCACGAAAAAAAGTGGGTTTCATGTATGTAAATCCTAGAAATTAAAATAGAACATTTTTATATATATGTGAATACCCCAGTAGAATTAATAATTTAGAGTATTCACTTAATAAAATAATAGAATTTGAGAAAAATAGAGAGACATTTTGAGATGAAAATTCGGCAGCATAACGGCTATGTTGCAGGGTTTTAGAAAACATTGAAAAGAGAGAGGACATGGGTCCCCCACTCATAAACGATCCATAAAATAGTAGAGGGATAGAATATAAAGGATATAAGAACAAGGTAATGAAATTTTAAAGAAATACCATATGAAATGAAAAGCATGGAAGGAAAACAAAAATAAGATTTCTCTTATGAAAATTCGGCAGCCTAACAGCGTCACATAAAACATAAAAAAAATGAATTGATGAGATAAAATAGGGTATCTAATCATATGAACATAAAATATCACTATGATAGATATAGAGATAATACCCCAAATTAATAAAAAGGAACTTGAAAGAAATGACATAAAAATAGAACTTGAAAATGAGAAGGGTGAAAGAATCCCTTAAAATTTCAGCAGCCTAACGGCACCACTTAAACATTCATAAAATGAATTTATGTGAGAAATAGGGGTTCTCTCATTATATGAAAATGAAAATGAAAGTAGGATGAAAATAAAAGAACATCCTCCAATATAATAACATGGAGAATAAAAGATATGACAGATTAGAGAGTACTTGGAAAGAAAGAGAGAGGTAGGATCGTTTTCCTTAAAAAGTAACTCTTAAAACTCGTAGGTTGGGACCTTGAGGGGCTTGAAGGAACATTGGGAGGACTCCTTGGGAGGTAAGAAGACCATAACATCATTGAGTAGGATTTTGGAATGGAAAGGATGAGAGAATGGCTTGGTATTTATAGGGGAAGTGAGGGGACAAGGCAATAATGGCCAAGGGACACCTCATTGGTGGTATTGACAAAACCATGGGCTTGCCCAGGGTATTTTCCAATGGTATTGGACACATGGGACACCTCATACCTTATCTTACTATTCATAAGTCAACCATATTGATTACATACTTAATACATCATTTAATGATGTCATTAAACACCCGTAACTTAAAAAATGTATTTTCACTATTCACCAAAAATTCAACTTCCTCAAGAAAAATACAAAAATTTCACCTTAACCAAATATCTATGATATGATTTCAAAAATGAACTATATTTTATAAAAATATTTTTATAAGTATTTTTAATTTAATTTTTAAATAAAAACACTATTCACTGAAAATTCATTTTTTTGAGAAAAATCCCCAAAAATTACCTTAACATAATATCGATGTTCTGAATTCATAAATAAAGTCCATTTTATAAACATAATTTTCTAAATATTTTGAATTTAATTTTTAATTAAAAACATTATTCACCCGAAAAAACTAATACATGACTAATAATTTCTGAAACAGTTATTTACTTATTTTATTGAATCACATTACTTAAGCAAGTTGCCTATATTATATTAATACTTTCTTTAAGTGAGATTACTAGTCCATTTGGTCACATTACTAATCCTAAGCGTAAAATCACTATTCAAAATTTACTATTCACCAAAAATTATGTTGATCTTATTATACTCTAAATTTCATACTGAACATAACTGTAGCAGACCATTTTTTTAAAATCATTACACATTTTTAATTATTCAAGGTTTAAAAAAATATTTTAAAATATCCTTTTTTTCAGATTCATAAATAAAATACATCTTACATTTATCCGGACATTTGAAAATTTACAAACTTCACCGTAAGAAGAAAACACAATTTTATTTATCTCAAAGGATTACACAAAGCAGTTACAGTCTCTTTACATAGCCCCTTATAACCCTAGCATAGGACCTAAGTGTAAGGTGTGTTAAGGTGAGAGAATTCGAGGGCGACTCGGCCAACATTTCACGAGTAGTAATTTCTATCAATTTGAACTTCTCCCGAATGTGATTCTGTTATAGCTTCACACGATGAAGCTTGACTTGGGTTTGGTCCAGATCATATCCCAGTGGTTCTACCTCCTTCCCAAGTTCTATTGGATGGGCTTCGATTGGCCGGAGACTACTGGATGAAGCCATCAAATCTTTTTTCTATATTAATTAACCAAGATCACTTGTATTTAGAGACAATAATCGAAACGTTTAGTTTCCAATGGTCATATTGACCAATGGTCATATGACAGTCGAAACACAACAGTCTCATTTTAATTATACTCATGTTATCAAATGAAATAGTTTTGTTGAGTATAAAAATAAAATAACACATAATGTTAGGAAACAAGATTTATTCAAAATTTCGGGTTGTTACATTAGAAGTGCAAGTAAAATTGTAATTATGCTAACAGATTTCTTAATTCAAGGGTTATCAATGATGAATTGTGTTAGTAACCTCTTAATGAAAAAAATCACTACTTTCATTGTGGAGTATGATAATGAAGTAGTGAAAGCTACCCTTACCATTCACTCTAATAAAATTAATTTTTTATTTTATTCTATCTCTACCCACTATTTTACTTATAAATAATGTTTCTACGGATATGATGTATAACAACAAAAAATATATATGTAGTTAGTTGTGAAAAATATTAATGTAAAAAGAGGTGAATCACATGTTTAAAATTATTCTCCAGTTGATGTTTTTGGTAAAGTGCTTAATGAAAATCGTTTGATCCTTCCTTTAGTTAAATTCGATGTGATTTTTGGCATGGATTGGTTTTCACTATATAAATATTATAATAATTTCCAATGATGTAAACTCACATTTGATATTCTAAATGAATCTATAATTCTCTATCAATGTAAGTATGAATAACAACTTCCATTGGAAATTAATTCCATATTGTGGATATTAATTCCCATAATAGAGGGTTGTTTATCCCCGATTATTGGGGATAAACTCACCATTAAGGATACACATATTGTACTAAAGTTTGTTGATGTATTTCATGAAGAATTTCTTGATCTTCTGCCGAATCATAAAGTTGAATTTTCAATATAACTCATATATGATGTGATTCTTAATTCAAAGATTCCATATTGAATTTCCCCAATTTAGTGGTAAGAATTGAAGAAAAAACTCCAAGAGAATATTTACAAGGGACTCATTTACCCTAGTGTGTATCCTTTTGATGAAATTGTTCAGTTTTTTAATAAGAAATATGGATCAATGATATTTTTTAATGATTATCAATTACATAACAATATCACTATCAAGAAAAAATATCTCCTCCCATCTCTTTATGACATATTTTACTAACAACAGAGATCTCAAAACTTTTCAAAGACAAACATTCATTCTAGATATCATCAATTAGGGTTAAAGAAAGAAGAAAAACACAATACAGAATTACATACAAGGTACGGACACTGTAAATTTATATTGATACCTTATGGTCAAATTAATTCCTCTACTATCTTCATGTATAAAAAGAAAAGAGTCTTTAGATACTATCCTCGTCATTTTTTTTGTACTATTTGTAAACAATCTTCTTGTATATTCAATAAGTAAGGAATAACATTAAGAACACTTGAGGATTATACTGAAGTCAATTAGAAAAGAGGGAATTTATGTAAAATTTATCAAGTTTGAATTTTGGGTTCGAAAAGATTAATTTTTGGATCACATAATTTTAAGGAGGGGGTATCTATGGATCCAACAAAGATATTAGTTACTAAATGTTGTCCTAGACTAACAATACTAACTTATATATAAAACTTTCTTTTTTTGGATGGATATTTTTTATGTTTTGTGATGTATTTCTCATAATTATATAATCTACTCACCATGTAGACTCGGAAAAGAGTTAACTTCATATGGATGGAAGAATATGGATAGAATTTCAAGGATTGTAAAAGAAGGTCTCATTGTTCACCTTTTCACACACTACCGTATAGTGGAGAAAAGTTTGTGATCTATAGAGATACATCCAAGAATGTAAGGTGATATTTTATCATGAAAAATGAAATGGTTATAGATTATAAAACATTAAAGTTTAAAATATATTAGCAAAATTACCCAACTCATGATTTGGAGTTAGCAACATTGATCTTTTCATTAAAGTTATGGAGGCATTATCTTTATAAAGAAAGGTGTGATATACAAAATGATCAAAGAATTTTAATGAATATTTTCACTCAAAAGGATTTAAATATGTTCCAAACGAGATGGTGGGAGTTAATTAATGATTATGGATTCTCAATACATTACTACCCTTGTAAAGCGAACAAGGTGGAAAATTCTTTGAGTTGAAAGAACCATGCCCGCCTATCTTTGAAAAGGATCAAAAAAGATCCAATATATATGGATTTTAAAGGGTTAGATTTGTAAATTTTAATGAATCAGGTAAAATATTATCTGGATAAGATAAATTTCAACTATCAATACATGTGAAGATTAAGGAGGCGTAATAGAAAATGTATAGCTACAAAAGGTGTGAAATGTTCCTGATATCAAATTTGACCCTGATGGGAAAATAAGATATAGGAACTATGTATATTTCTCTACCACACTACATTTAAAGAAGGATCTATTGGAAGGTTTGAGTTGATAAGATTCCTTATAAATTTTTTGTTTGTTTATGTTTTGGAAATCACAAATCCATTTTCTTAAAGAAAAATCCATTTCTCTGAGAAACATTTTATTAAAAAGAATTATTCCTCTAATAATGGTTTTGACTTTACCTATGGTTTCCAACACCTTAATTTATGTTTTTATAACTAAATCTACCCATCATTTTTATAAGACAAAAAAACAAATCCATGTCTATAACTCAGAACCATACAGTTCATGAGAATCTGATTTCTCTAGAATTGAGAATCTGATTTCCCTAAAATTTAGAATCCAATTTCTCTATAATTTTGAATCAAATTTTATCCAAAATCAGACTTCAATTCTATTAGAAATTAGACTCTGATTCTCTCAAAATACAGACTATGATTCTATCATCAATCAGGCTCAGATCCCCTCATAGATCAGACACTGATTCTCTTATAAATCAGACTCTGATTCTATTAAAAATTATACACTAATTCTCTCAAAAATCAGATTTCAATTCCCTCAAAATTCTGACTCTGATTATCTCTGAAATCATACTATCATTTTCATATAAATGTGACCCCAATTTTTATATAAATTTTTTTATGATTTTCTTTATTTTTAGAATCCGATTGTCAAAATTTTTAGATTCTAAATTACACTATCTTAAGAATCTAAATAAATTATTTTTTAATGTTATAATATTTTATTAATATTGAGTTTCATTTTCTCCAATCAAAAACATGAAAATGTTTCTCATAATTTTTAATATAAAATGATGTCATCAAATATGTTACAAGGTAACCGTTGCTACATTTCTATGTTTATAGGTCCCTATAAAAGTTCTTATAAATATGGCTATTGGAGGAGAAATTCAACTATTGAGACTTTTCATGTAAATACACCACCATTTGAAATCATTTAAATGGTGTGTATTTTTTTATAGAGTTTTTATTAAAGAATTGGATTCTTGAAGATCTAATTTGAAGTGATACATTGTTAATGCTCTACTCAACTTGCCTTTTGAGAATGTTGTGAACAACTTGATCAAGTTGTAAACATCGTGTTCAGCCAAATTAGTGAGAATCTAATTAACGATGTTACTAATCAAGGTCTTCTATAGATAGAAATACAAAGGTTCCTATTACCTACGTAATTGAGGGATTACAAGTTTAGAAAGATAGATATTGATCTTTATATTGATGTACTACCCTAGTGATAGTAAGACAGACTTTCTTAAAATTATAAATCAAGGGGCCTTTATCCAAGGTTATTGGATACCCTTAACTTTGGGTTAAAATATTTCTTTGTAATGTGTTACATGTTTTTTAAAATTCTTTTATATTTAGTTATAGATAGATTGTGAATCTTTCTTACACATTATTATTCACAGACAAACTTAGATTCATATTCTACACATGTCAAGGTAGGATCCTTTTTTAAGTAAATGGTTTCAGTTTATTTATCAAATCTATATTATCTGATCCAAAGAAAGATAATTTAATTATTAAGAACTAAATAAGGCTTGTGAATTCATATTTTTTAACTTTGTTAAACATATATTTTCTTAAGGATAAAATAAATAGTTTATGAAACTATAATTCACCCCATCTTATAATTGACAAATCTATATATTCTTTTTTACCCTAAAATTGGAATCATAGGAGCTATCTAAAATACTTATAATTTCGTATATGTTTTTTATCAACTTTTCTTACATAACTTAACATTTTCAAGGTTTTGTTAAATATTTTCCCTTTAAAATAATTGTTTATAAAATTTTAATACAAACCCGTTTTGTGGAAATGATTTTTTTTAGAATGATAGAAATAAAGGTTGGGTCACTAGACAACTTAAATCCTACTAGACCCCAAATTTTTTATGGAAATGACTAAGAATACTGGAGAGATATGATGAAGAAATTTATTATCAATACTAGTGTGGATAATTGTTTTATATTAACTAGAAATTATAATATTCCTAAAAAGGAAATTAGATAATTCTCTAACGAGTAAAACCAAGTGTATCATCATAACATTCAGGTATGAAATACATTATTGTGTTCAATAACGAGGAATATCGATAGCTAGATATCATCACATAAAAATACTAATATAATCTAGATGAATTTAGAAGTTACAAATTTTTTGGAACATCCAAGGTTATTGAAACAAGAAGATTAATCCTTAGAGCTGACAACCATGGTTTTGTATTCCCTTATGGAGAACCCATATGCAATGTTCAACCGAGGTTTAAAAAAATTAAACTACTTATATTCAATTAGAGAAAAAGCCTTAGATGATGAGGTGTTTGTAGAAAATAATTTTGATATCATGAATAATGAGTGGGAATCAAGGAGAACTGTTGTTAGTGAATCAAGGAATATTACAACAGTTACTCTTGATGAGTTATTAAGGACTCTTCTATAGAATGAGAATATAATTAAAAGATATGTTGATAATATTAAGAATAAGAGTGGGTGTGTTGATTTTATAACCCCTTCTAATCAAATTTAATACAAAACCCATAAAAGAGTTACTAGTTTAGAGTTAAACAAAGTTGTTTTACTAGTCTCAAGTGATTGTGATCACTTAGAGAATGAACTAGCCAATCTTTCTTGAATGATGAACAAGATTGTGGGAAATAAATAATTCCAATATATATACAAGAAGAGTGACAAAAAGGAAAATAAAAAATAAAAAGTGACTTATTATGAATTTAAGAAGGCTGGGCATATCATACTTGATTATCCTAAGATTAAGAAGAAAGTACAAAGAAGGATAGAAATTCTAAAATTAATACGAAAAAGTACTACATGTATAAAGGAATGAAATTACTAAAAGAAAATGATTCAGGGAGTGCTAGTATTGGAGACTCTTATGATGAATCTTAATATTAATAATCTTCTTCACTAGAAGATAATACATTACCTCATTTTTAAGAAATGTCAAGGTTTTCCATGTTACATGAGAATGAAAATAGTATTATCAATAACAGAATTGATAACTCAAATTTTAGAATCTCTATTTTATAAAAATAATTATTAGATCTTTCAAAAGATCTTGATCAAAAAACCCTTGATTTTGAAAAGGTTTCCAAAAATCTAAAAGAAGTAAATTCTTAAAAGGATAAACTTTGTAAGGATCTTGAATAAGTTATATCCAAGAAAAAAGTTTTTGAAAAATACTAAAATATTAAGACTAATGACTATGAGGATAAAAATTTAGTCATCAGAATAAAATCTAAAATATGTTCCTTAAAGAAACTTTTTTCATTCTTTAATCATGGAAAGGAATGTTTTGATTAAATTTAATCACAACTTCAACCTATAATGAATTGTTCTAGATTTGATTATTCTTATACAAAACTAGATTTTATTCACATCTCTTTTATACCCCAAAGTGCTCATTTTTTCACTAAGTGTCAATATGGTGGACGTTGTGGGAAAATTTGTTCCTCTAATAAAACCCAATACGTAGGTTTTCATAAATCCCATTTTTTTAAGAAGATATGGATACCTATGATTTTATATAGTAACATTTACTGATCCAAAAATGTTTGGATTCAGAAAGTTTAACTATTTTATTTTCAGGAAAACAAAGCAAGTGCCAACAACAATACATGGTAGATTAGTAGTGGATGTTCACAGCAGATGACTGGAAAAAAAATCCCTTGAAAATATTATTAATATAAATTGTATAAAAGTAAATTTTATAGTTAATGATCAATGAGATATCATACTTTAATTAATCAGAATTCAAGATCAACTTGTTGACATATTCACAAAACCTTTAACCTCTTATAGATTTGAATAAATTAAACAAAAGTTAAGAATAATAATCCTAAATTAATAATACATATTAACTTTTTATTGAATTCGGTATCCTAAGGTTAAAATAATTCTTTTTATTGGGGGTACACATTTTATTATTTTATATTTCCATTCCTATTTTTTTAAGAATCTAATTTTTTTTCAGAACCAATGTTTTCAGAACCTAAATTTTGTTTCGGAAACTAATAAGTATTATTTACCTAAAAATATAAAAGGAACCATATTAATTCTAAAAAATAATTATGAGTAATCTGGAATCTACGTTTCCTTACATATATCATCATAATGGAATATTTGTTTATTGGTATTTTAATGTGGTTTTAAGAAAACCTTAATGGATTCAATTTCATTTAATTTGATTTTTGTCTTTAAAACCTAAAAATGTAGGAAACTATATATCCATCTCCGATATTGATATAAACTATTATATCAGATCATGTAAATCTCAACCGTTGGATTGAAAATGGATGTTGAATCGTCATCACGAAGCCTATTTAAAGAGACCCATATTCACATCCCACATCGATTTTCTCAATGTCAGTTATTTTGCCCTTCAAGTGTGACGTTTCATTTTCCCCTTCTCATTAAACTCTGAATGTCACTTGATATATCCTTTTATAACCCGTTTTTATCCAAAAAGGAACCGAAAGATTATATAATCATCATGGGAAGGTTAGTGGACCCAAAATTCTTTTCCATGTATAACTCTTTGATATCAAAATTACTGAATTTGAATAGATGGGAAAGCCTCTTTGTAGACAGGGAAACGAATTAGAATCCTGTTTATTCTGATTTAGTTATAGATTTTTATGATACTATATATTTTTATGAAAAAGGGAGCAAAAGATATGATTACCTTTAAGAGTTGTGGAAAAACATACTCTCTATCTTACAAGAAGGCCAAAATTATTCTGGATATAACCTATGAAAGAGAGGAAATCTTTTTCTTTCACTGGGTGCTTAATAAGGATTGTTATTTTGAGAAAATTAAGGCTATTTATTTCCTTGGGATTAAGAGAGTGAAGAAACCCAATATAAAACCTCTTTAAACAAATAACAGATTAATGCCCCTTATGATGCACGATTTGTTTAATCCATGTAAGGGAGAAAAGGACTCTCTATGGATATGTGATATCTTTATGATGGACTTCAAGGTGAATGCAAGAAAGTTAAAACTCATTAAGTATATTATTTTAACCATAATCCACATTAATAAGAGAACCATAAAAACTAAATACTTGATGTACCCTACAATCTTTTCTAAGATCATTATCTAATTCCTATACTCCTTCAAAATCCAATGAAAATAAAAGGCCAATACCTTTAAAATGATGTTGTTAATGATCATACCTCGAGGAGGATGAAAATAGGCTTCTGTGACAAGTCATGAGAATTATTTGATCTTTCTAATAAGTACAACCAATATTTTTGTAAGAAATTTTTTTTTGTAAAATCTCCAAGACAACTCCCAACAAAAGAAAACCAAACAGTCAGAACTACAAGAACAAGCACCAGCTACTGAACTGTTATCTGCTCCACCCAAGACCAAGAATCAAAATACCTTTTCTGATGAGTGTGTAGCCAAATGGAGAGAGATAAAATAGAAGAATAATAAATGTGATGTAGTTTTTTGGATAGATCATGATGAGGTTAATTCTTTAAAAATACAAGAAGTTGAATATCTTGACAAGAAAGATAAATAAAAGAAGATGAATAAGAAAATGTCAGAAGTTGAGATTATCAATTCCTGGAAAAGAAACAACGAGAAGGCCTCTAAATATATTCATGTACCAGAACAATTCTTCCAAGAACCCATGATTCCTCCGGCAGCAGTGGCCACTAAGAATTCGGTACCAAATAATGGAAAGAATGATATTTCAGTTCTGAAACCAGTAGTTGATGAAGAAGAAATCTAGCAAGAAGAATAAGAGGATGAGGAAGAAAGCTAATATGTGATATGAATGGTAAAAGAATATAAAGAGAATAAGATACCATATTACATGCTATCAATAAGAACATCCCAATCTTCCTCTACCAAGATAATTTTAGGATAACAATATTTTCAGAAATATGATGTTTCTTAGAATGAGGTTAATAAATTCCCTTCAAGTGATTCATGTAGTAATGATAATATTGTTCAACATATTGATGACGAGGATGATAAATAAGTTGATGAAAATAAAAACGATAGTGATTCTTATAAAGTTGTTGAAAAATAATATGATTTTGATGATGATAGAATAGTCCATGTTTTCTTGATAAAGAGCGTGATACTCAAAATATTGAGAATAAAATCTCTAAGAGATAGAAAGTAAATGAAGTTTTTTTCTATACAACTAAGTGTGTTGTGGTTGAAAAAATATAGAATAATGTTGTTGGTACATTTAAGAAGAAATAAGTTGAGAAAAATGATGTTTCTGAACTAATAAAAGAATCTATTTCGGAATCATCCTATTTATTAGGATGTGATTTTATGGTCAAACATTTGTATAATGTTGTGATCTACATCCCTTTATTTCCCAGAATTAATTTTATATTTCAACTAATTCAAGAATCATTCAATCAGAAGACACAATCAATAAAAAAATTATGGAAAAGTTTATCAAACTTGAAGTTGAGTTCAAGACTTCTCCGATCATCTATAATTCTCATAGAAGGTCGCACAAATAAATAACAAGTTGGTCAAAGAGAGTCATATATGATCTTAAAATTTTTGACGATGTCATTGACACAATCAAGGATTCTTTTGATAAATATTATGACATGCTCAAGAACCTATCGACATGTTTTTCAGAGAAACTAAAGGTAGTGCAAGCTTTCCTCTAACAAGAATACAAATATCTGAATGGGAAACTAAACATTTTTTCTATTAATCTAAAAATAGAGGGGGATGTCATGGAAGATTTGTCAAAAAAAATAAAATTCCAACACGAATTGAAAAAGTCTCAAGGATAAATAGTTAATTCTTAGGAATAGAGAATCAAATATCTTGAAAGGAAAAATTAATATTATGAATATTTGATCAAGAAGTTTACAGATGATCAAAAATAATTGAATAATCTAAAGGCCACTTTAAAAAAATTTGATGTTGAGGGAGAAAAGGAAGGATGAAGAATTTTTTTTCCATATCCAGTTTTTTTTAAATGATTTTTTTGATGAATTTAATATTTTGATGAAATTGTTTCATTGAGTGGCTTAACTATTTCTATTTCCTAATCTTTAAGGTATAATTTTGTATCCCTCTATTCATTTTTGAAAAATCACAATGGGGGGTTAAATAATGTTAAAAAATAATATTATGTTAAAGGAAGATAATGTATAATTAAGGGGGAGATTACTAAAGGAAGAAATCCTTAAGTAAGGGGGAGTTATTTCTCTAATAAAGACAATAATATGATCCTTGGGGATTTGATAAACTAAGGGAGAGTTAGTCATATTCATTATGATCCATAAACAAAAATAGATATAAGTGTTTCTTTTAAGATCAAAAATAAAAACCACATACCCTTATATTCCTTCATGAAATGTTGTTTGTGCTTTCCAAAAAGGGGGATTTTGCAGAGTCAATAAGTTTCCTTATAAATTTTCTGATCCTTTGTGTTTTGGAAATCACAAACACATTTTCTTAAGGAAAATTATCTATCTCTAAGAAACATTATCTTGAGGAAAATATTATTTCTCTAATAATGGTTTAGACTTTACCTATGGATTCAAATGCCTTACCAAATGATTTTTTACTAAATCTAACCATGTTTTCCTTAAACCAAAAAAAGGTATCATTATCTATAACTCAGAACCTTACAGTTCTTGAGAATATAATTTTTATAGAATTAAGAATTTCATTTCTCTAGAAATCATAATCTCATTTATCTATAATTGTGAATCTGATTTCATTAAAAATTAGACTCCAATTATCTCAAAAACTAGACTTAAATTCTATTTAAAATCAATATCTAATTCTCTTATAAGTCAGACTTTTATTCTCTCAGATATTAGACTTTGATTATATTAGAATTTATATTCTGATTCTCTTATAAATTATTATCCAGTTCTCTTAGAAATCAAACTCTGAATTTCATATAAATTAGATTCCGATTTTCATATAAATTTGGTTTTCATTGTCTATATTTTTAGAATCTTATTTTCAATATTTATAGATTCTCAATAACACAATATTAATATTTTGATTAAATGATTTTTTAAAATTTATCATATTAACTTGATTTTGAGTTTAATTTTATGGGACCCAAAATATGTTAATGTTTCTCATACATTTTCATATAAAACGATGCCATCAGATCTATTACAAATTAATCATTTCTTGATTTCAACATGTATAGGTCCCTCCATAATTTCAGGTATATTCGACTATTGGATGATGAATTAGACAATTGATACTTTTCCTACAAATAATAATCCATTTGAAATCATTTAAAAGGTGTTCTATTTTTTAAGACAGTTATTGTACACGAATTGAATTCCCAAAGCTCTGAGTTGAAGTGATACACTACAAAATATCTCCTCAACTTGCCTTTTGCTAATTTTTTGAACAACTTTTTCATGTTGTGAACATATTGTTCAACCTTCCTAGTGTGAATCTGATTGAATTTGTTAACAATAGAGGGATTACATGTATAAGAAGACAAATGTATCGATTACATGTTTAATCATTGGAATGTGTGGATAGCAAGATAGATATTGATCCTTGTATCAAGGTCTTACCCTGGTTTGGGTAAGATAGAATTTCATGAAAGTATAAATCAAGGGACCATTATACATTAATATTGGATACCCCTCTATTTTCATTAAAATATTTCTTTGTTAATTGTTACTTGTAACAAAAACAATTTAAATTCCACTGCATTTAGTTACAGATATATACTGTACCTTTCTTACACATTATTATTCTTGTACAAACTCAGATTTAGATTATATACTATTTATAATAGAATATTTATTTATGTTAATTTGTTTAAGTTTATTTATCATATCCATATTATCGAAACCTAAGAAAGTTAATTTCTTTATTAAGAATAATAGATTTCTTCTAAATTATTCCCTTTTAACTTTTTTAAAAATATATTTTCTTAAGTATAAAAATTAATGTTTTTTAAACTATATTTCAACCCTCTTGTAATTGAGAAATATATATATATATATTCATTTTGATACAATAATAATAGGATTAATTTTCAACATTTTTAATTCATCCTGGAAGTAACAAGATGTATAGGTACCTGAAAGAATATTTATTGTGGGATGGAATTAATAAAGATATTATAGAATATGTTTCTCGGTGCTTGTTTTTCTTCTAGAAATTTAAATATAAGATATTTAAGTATAAAGGTATGTTAAACCATTACCCAAACAATAATAGAAATGGTAAAGCATCAATATTGACTTTTCATCAGACTTCCCAAAACATATAAATTCCATAATGTTTTAGGGGTTATAGTTGATAGCCATATGGATTATGCACACTTCATTGATATTAGATATCATTTATCTCTTGATAATGATTCTAGAATGTATATTAAGTAAGTGGTGGTATTTTAGCGTGTACCACATTTCATTATATATGTTCATGATATGGGTTTGCCTCGAAGTTCCAGAGATGTATTTAGCTGGATCTGGATATCGGGTTATGTTTCATTATTTTTTATCATCCTCAAAAGATGGTCAGTATAAGAGGGAAATCCATATATAAAAAAATATTGATATATTAATATATGGATTTCAAAGTTGTCTGGTATCAAAAAAATACATTTGTTAAAATTTCCATACAATAATAGATTTCACTCTAGTATTCATATATCTTCTTATGATGCCTTCTAGGTTAAGAAGTGAAGAACTCCAAAGTGTTGGGATGTATTTTTAGAAAAAATGATATTGGGGCCTGATCTAGATGTTGATATGGAATAGAATTTGAGATCAATTAAGAATCATATAAGACAAGATAAATTTAAACAAAAAATTCATGTTAACAATTTATGAAATTACCTAGAGTTTGAAGTGGCTGACAGGGTATTTCTATGAATATCTCTCTAGAATATAGTGATGAAATATGGAAAAAAGGTCAATTGAATCCCTAACTATATCGATCATTTTGAAATTATTGATCTTTTTGTAAGGGTATATAATATATTGGATCTTCCATTGAATCTATATCAACTTCATGATGTGTTTCATGTATATCTCCTAAGAAATTACACCCCAAATCTTTCAAATTTACAGAACATTGAATTCTTGCCGCTGGAGAAAGATATTTGTTATGAATAAGAACCAATATATATTCAAGATAATATAGATAAATTTATTTGAAAAAATATCATTGCCTTAGTTAATGTTTTATTACAGAACAACCAATTTTAGGACAGTACGTGAGAACCTAAGAATTTGATGAGGAAGAGAAATCTTCATTTTTTTGTATCAAAGTGTTAAATTTTTACGGTGAAATTCATTTTAATGGTGGTAGAATGTAGAAACCATAATATTTAATAAATATTTATCATAAAATAATTTCAAATCTTTAATAGATTTCGATGCACATAATAGTGAGTTTAAACGAACTGTCGGACGCTATTAGTTTAAAATGGCCATTATAACCTAGCCATTTAAATTTAGTGGGAATAAATATTAATGAATAATTTATGAAATAAAAATCAAGGTTAAACTCTATATGAATTTCTTAGTAGGCTCTCATTAAATAATCACACAATTTTTGTAAAATCAATTTTATCTTCCAAAAAATAAGTTTTCATCAAAAATTAGTTTATCTTATTTTTATTTTTAAAATTTATAGAAATTTTATTTGATAAAATAAATTTCATTTTTTAATTAATCATGTCATAATTATCTTAAAATATTATTTTATATTATTTTCTAAAAAAAATTAATGAATAGTCAAAATACTCATTTTATTGAAGAATGAATTTTTCATTAAAAGTATTTAAAAGATCAAATTATGTTTTTTATTTGTTTAAATTTTATTTAGTTCATTTTGATTTAAAATAATGCTATTGTGTTTTTTTAAACGATTTTATAAAAACATTTATCATAAAACATTTTATGATTCAAAAGGGAATTTTTCCAAAAAAAATTGTTTTTCACGGTGTTTTACAAATTTTCATTTCAATTAAATTCTGAAAATTTTGTTTTTTAAATTTTGAAAAGTGGATGATAAATTTGGATTCATAAGGTTCAAATTTATTAAATAGTTTCCTTCTATTTTTTGTGAATATTAATAGTAACCTTGGTAAATTTTGTAACCACAGTAAATGGGAAATTTTATAATTTTGGTTTAAAATAAAATTATAAACACTGTAAATTGACCCTAACACATGAAAAAAATTTATTGGATTAATAAAATAAAACCCTTAAAATCTAAGTATCTAAATAAGGTTTTGTAATTGATATTTCTTCATGGAAATGACTTATATAATTCTAAATCAAATAAAGTAACAAAATGTCACTTTCTTTGTCTTTAATATCCCTTATGTGTCTGCTTAGGGACAAAGTAATATTATCAATTCATATAACTATACATTTTAAAACCAATAAACATATTTTCTTGATATGAATTTATTTTTTATTTTTTCACTTAAATTAGATTGTGGTATTTATAAATTCTTATTTAATAAAGATTTATAGATTTCATATTCTTGGTTTAAATAATATGATGTTTTTAATATAAGTTCTTCCAAAAGTTTTATTTTACAATAAATTTTATAATACAAGACTGAATATTGGTATTAATTATGGTATTTTACTTTTAATTTTTAGTAAAGAAATTTGTATATAGAATAATTACACAATTTTTATGTAGTAATTATTTTATTAATGGAAATATCAAATATATTTTATTAAAAATATTAACCTAAGTATAATTTGAGATAATTAATATGATCAATGAATTTTTTAGATTCCCTCGAACTGTTAGGGATGTGATAGAATGTTTTTTCTAAGTTAACTTATTATCATGATATTTTTAATAGTAAAAATAGTGAAAAGTTTAAAAATTCACACTAATAAAATTTTATCAAAATAATATTTAGTTAAATTATTTAAAAATCATGAACATCTTCAAAAAAAATATGATAATTTATTATATGGTCCAAAAGGCTCTAAATCTTACATTTATGATTTAACCAAAAAATTAAAAATTACAACAATTTAATATTGAAAAAATTATTACCTTATATAAAATTAAAATAGGTTACCTAGGGATTAATCAATATGCTATGTTTAAAAATTATATCAAAAATTGTTTAAAATGTATTTTATGATGATATTAAAACCTTATATCATCTTATATTTGAATAAAAAAATTTGGGTATTTGTATTTAGATCGAATTTATTAAAAATTATTGTTTTTGTATATTATGAATGTTCTCGCCTCAATTATAAAAGTGAACCTACTCCATCACTTCTTCATATTACATTATGAATTCAAGATATACCATCCCCATATAATTTCTATTATAAACATTTATAGACATATTCTAAAGGTTCTTTCTTCTCCAAATACCATCCCTAGTGTCCCTAATAAGATATCTAAGGGAAGTTCGCCTACTCTTCTAAAATTTCATCATCTTCTAATTTAACTTAATGTGTTGATTAAATTTTCAAAATTATAACATAATTAACACCTATATTCAGATATGATATTTTGATTATGTAACAACCATATTCACACTTTTATCAATACTATAATAAATGAACGTACAACACATGAGTACGTATGGTTTATCGTCTCCCCACCGTGGTGTAACTATTTTCATCACTAGTTTACCTAGATAGCTATAATGATGGAATTAATAGATATATATAAAAATTATAAAATAATATTGATTCTATTAAAAATATATACCATCCAATTCCATACGCTTTTAACTTGAGTTAACAGTACCACTGCTTGTGTGTACGTATGTACTACAGTCTCCACGACACGATGTGATTCAATTTCAATATTAACTATTCAATAATGATTATATAAATGTATATAATGAATATATATGATATAAATTAACTTTATATAATTATTTAAATGATGTAACTATATTTTATTCATAAGATTTTGAACTTATATAAAAACATGCATAAGAAAATGAAGCAGTTAACACCCAAAATAATAGCAATAATGGAATATTATTTATAAAAAAGTGATAATATGATCATTTATGATATCATAAATATTAATATAGTTATGTAATAAGTTAATAACAATCTTTAATCTATTATAAATTATTTCCAAATACTTTTGAAGGAATCTAGACCTAAGGTAAGGTTTATTTCTATAGTCTCATTGTTATTCGAGATTGTTTATAAGTGAGTTTATGTTAGGAAATATTTATCATCATTGTTTATATTTTTTAGAAATGTTTTACAATATATTTTTAAAATTATTATAAATTTATTTAAAAAAAATTCCCAAGTCGGAATCATTACTAAATTGTTTTAAAGGAATCTATTTTTGATTTTCCAATCAACGTACTTTTTGACTTTTCTGAAGAAAAAAATATGAGAGGAATGTTTTTTAGATAATATAGCATGAATGTATTTTCCACTTTCATGACACCATAATAACTTGTAAATTCACTTAAACTATTAAAAATTTTATTTTCAGAGAAAATGTTTTCTTTTAAAATTGTGCTATATTTTATAAAAATAAAACTCTTTTAATATAGAAAGGATAATTTTCTCAAGAATTATTTTAAGGTGATATCTCAACATTATTTAATGTTACTTATGTTTTAATGTGTATATTTTTCAAGTATAATATTATTATTATTCAAATGGTTGGTTTATATTTATAATAGAAAGATAACTGTGAAACGAATTTCTTTTCCATGAGTTATGGTATTATTAAATGATGTTTATGAAACCCATTTAATTTCATTTTTTCTGATATGATTATTGATTTACGTTCTTGAGGCACACATATGTATGGTTTTCATTATGTGATGGGTATCTCCCCCAAACACATTGGGTAAAGATTTATATCTAATGAGATAAACGATATTGGAATAGGAAATAATCTCAATTCAGTAATATAATGCTAGAATGAGAAGTAAACCTAGTTCAGTAACATAGGGCTAGAATGGGGAGTGAACCAGGTTCAGTAATGAAATTTTTCCACTACGATGGTCTTGGATGTAATCATTGACTAATATGTAAATTATTTTCTATGCTTGTGTTTATGAAAAAAATTTATTTATTATGTTTTGATCTCATGAAATATGTTCTCTATTAAATTCTATGATTTTTATCATGACATGATATCATGATATTTTTTATGAAAGATATAATTATCAATTTTATTTTTTAAATTTTTATGTCTCATTATTATGATATGGTTTATATCTCCCTTGTTTACCCTTATTGAGCATCTAAGCTCACCCTTTCTTATGCTTCTTTTCACAATATATGAATAAAGGTATTTAGTAATATGTGTCGAAAGGGGTTATAATTGTGAATTAATAAGCATGAGATGTTGTAGATGTTTTAAGAACTATTTTTAAAATTTTATAATTTCCATAGACATTGAACTTTTACAATTCAGGTGTGGTTTTTTTATGTTATGTAATGAATATTTTATTATTTAGATGTAATATCTATGTATGAAATTTGTGGGCCATTATATTTTATATCATGATTAGATAAGGCATAATAACTATGGAAACATGAATATCTAATCACACATTTCATTCAATCAATAACATGAATATGATGATAACTTAAGTCATAATCAATATAGTCAGGTAAATAACTAAAAACAAATGTCAAGTTTTTAATAAAATGATAATGAACTTCGTCTATAGATAAAATCATTGTAAAAATATTATGTATTTTAATAAATAAATTTTTAATGATATAAATTATTAATTATTGGACATCATGATAATCGAAATAATGATACCTTTATTGTCATAACCTCTCACAATGTTGTTTAAAACCAATGGGTATATATACACCAAAAAACATTAAAAATTTTATCCAACTAATTAGTCTCATGTGACTATTGATGCATTGAAGGGCAATTTGTAACTTGTATCCACCAATATTTTTATGTACAGGGCATTCCTCATATATCAAATTACAGATTTAATTCTTGGACAAATTTTTTGTATCATTAAATTTCTCTTTTGAGTAAGGAATGAATATTATGAAAAATTTCCCCAGCCAATCAAATAAATATCAATGAAAAATACCATATATATATATAATTGATATATGGTTTAATGAATAATTATATCCATGATAAACAAATATGGATATTTAGGGGGAATGTAATTTCCAATGATAATAAGACAATGAATATTTCAAGTTAAAGTTAATGATTGTAATAATTTATCAAAAAAGATAATTTTAATACTTTCCTAGGTCAAACTGAACCTAAACCATCTATAAAAATAATATTTATTATACCAATACAACTTATCCAATGTGGATCATTAGTACAATAAATGGTTGATGTCAATGATGAATATAGGTACCATAAAATTTTCCTTAAAAATATGGTTAAAAAAATAACCTTTTCTCTATGAAAATTTCTTAACTAAATGTTCAAAAAATATTTTTAAAATAATTTTTTTTAAATTAAGAAATAAAAATTATAAATTAATCTTTAAACATTGAATGGTCGTGATGGTGGTAAATTACATACAGGACGTACACATTAAAATAAAGACACTTTTAACATTTTTTGTAAAATCCCAATGGGAATAGTTATGAAAATGGAAAGAATATACCTTTTAAAAAAATTAAAATTTCCAAGATGGGTAAACTTATTTTTAATAAATCGTTCGGAGAATGTTAAAAAATTTGAAAAGGATCATCTTTTCACTATGAATTTTTTTACCTAAATGTTCAAAAAAAAATTTGACAATACCTTTATATGAAATTAATCAATTAATATTGTAAATTTTTTACACCCCAAGATTTTATTGTATGTTATTTTCTTTAATGTAATAAAATAGCTTGCGCTACACGCAACAGAAAATTAGAGCGCACCACGACTTACCAAACTAGTCCTTCAAAAAGTGGTTATAAATAGTATTGACTACATTTTGAATTTTATATACACCATATATTTTAACATCCATATTATGTGTTTCTTAGATATAATATAATAACAAATTCAATTTATAAGATAAATGAAGTATTTTTCTAAAAATGCAATTGTAACACATTTTAATGGTGAACCCTTATTAAATCCAATATTTGACACTTTCATATATTATATTTGAAAAAAGAAACTTCTTCTTTATAAGCGGGTCATAAAAATTTAATTTGGATAAATTTTTGGTGCTTTTCTGATAACTTTCATATTTTGATGAATAGTGAAAAATACTTGATTTTAATTGAAAACAAATTTTTTAATCAAAATAATATATAGCGTAAAATTTTACATTTGAATGGTTTTTAAGAATAATTAGATTATATTTTTATCATTTAATTCAATTTTGGTCAGTGGAAGTAATTTTACATTTTAGTTAGACAAAAACACATATCTATCTTTTGATTGTGTTTACTTCTCAAAAACATGCTTTATGGTTTTGAAAATAGGAATATTTTTTTAAATTAATTAATACATCTTCTATGTTTTTAATTTTGTAAAATGGATATCATTTTTGAATTTGGAATATTCAAATTAAATTAGTGTAAAATTTTTGTATTTTTCTAAAAAATTAAAATTTTGATTAATAGTGAAAAACATTGTGTTATTGTTTAAACTCTAATTTTTTTTTAAATAATTATTTATTTATTTAAAGTTATTTTAAGTCAAAATAGATAAATAATACCTATATAAGTTCAATTGAATCCATTGGATTCATTTTATAATAAAATTATATGTTTAAAATTTTATTGAACTTTTTACCGTCTTTAACCAACCTTCAAGGCACATTTTCAAATTTGCAAAAAAATAGTTTTACTGCTTCTGTCAATGGAATTTATAAAATCTGAGAGAGAAATTTGACATCAATAATTAAAATTTAATTCAATAACAAAAAAATTATTTTTATTTAATAGTAACATTTGAATTTTACTTACCACGGTTAAAAGAAACTAGGGTAATTAAAGGTAAAAATGATATAACAATTACCTCCAACACATGTCCTAATTCAATTGGATAGTTGTATTTAGAAAAAAAATAAACCTTAGGAATAAAATATTATACTTTTTTATCCAATTGTATTTGATTAGGGCATTTATTATTATTTTATTTAAAAAAGAGGTAAAAGTTTTAAATTCAATGTTTAATAACTAAACCATTTTTAATATAGGTTTTTACATGAGATAAATTATAATATAAATATTAAATATAAATATAAAATTATTTCCTACATCGTGGTATTTTATTTATAATTTTTATACATTAAATAATAAAATTTATATATGACACAATGATGATGAAGTAATTCTTATTAATTAAAGATTAAAATAATTGAATATATAAATATCAAAATAAATGTAAATTGAGACTTTGTATGTGTAAAACGAATTTTATAGGTTAATATGACATATTAGGGTTGATTTAATGTATTTTATTTAAGTAATCAAGTTTTTTTGGCTTTCACAAAAACCTAATACTAAATAGTGTCAAAATTGAAAAAAATGAGTATTTGAAACAAATACTATATCATTAAATGATATAATATTACTAAATATATAAGGTTTTTCCAAAAGAATTATATAATGATATATATTTCATTAATGTTCCACTATATTTTCTCCTTGAAAATAATATTATGTTTATTAACCATGTAATATAAAAATACAAGAAGACATGGTAAAAGTTAAACTCTTTAACTAAGAATTAATCTAAAAGATAAGTTTAATATGGTAACCTAAACTTGTCTAAAAACTATTGGTTGAGATTATTTCGACCCATACACACCTTATCCTCTAAATAAATCCATTCTTATTCATTATTAACCTAAAATTATTTTATAATAAAATAATAGGTCAAGCTTTTCCTAAAGTGACCCTCACCTCTCTTATAAAATGGTAATTCCCTTTCTCGCAAAATCAACGCTCGAAAGCCATTTTCTCAGAATACCCCTACTCAAATATCATACCAACTACTATCCCTTAAACCTAGAGGAATTACTTTAATCATAAATCCAATCTATGGATTCTTTTTGATTAAATCAAAAGGAAGCACCCGGAGAAGAGGTAATAATTTCATCACATCTTTCAAAGTTCCTTTCTTCTTTCACTTCCTCTTTCATTATTATTTCCATAAAAAAAATAATAATATTAACTTATACATACTGTGATGTTATTAAAAATATGGTACAATCATATTCATTATTTTATCCATCCTATGAATGAAAAAATCACCATACATGTGTACGTACGGCTTACCATCTCCATGTCGTGGTGTAGTTTATTATTCAACACTCCATTATTTGGATGGGTATAATAATGAGTATAACAGATGTAAATAACAAATATTAAATGATAATTATTCTTTATATATAATATACCATCCAATTATATTTGATTTCACGACTAATATAATGATATTGTCGCTCGTGCGTACATACGGATTACCGTTTCCCCGACACGATGAGATTTAACTCCCCGTCGAAACCATTAAAGAATAAATTTCATTTTATGATTAAAAATAATGTTTAAGAAATTAATATCATTATGTATATGAATCAAAAACATCCTATTCATAACAAAAATGACTTATGTAACAAAAATTATAAAGTAAAATGAATCAGTTAACACCCAAAACAATGATACTACTGAAATATCATTAACAAAGAAATATTAGAAAATAATATATGATATAATATTTATGTATGTGGTTATAATTAAATTTAATAATAATGATTTCACCATTATATAGTATTTTAACCTACCCTCTACTAAGGAAGAGTACAAGGTAAGGGGTTTTCATCTCACTTCTTATTCGTGTGAGATTCATGTTATATTGCCACTATTTCCTTTTGTGTGTTTTATGTACTACCCATGATTGTATTCTTTGTGCAATATACTTTCATAAATGGTTATTTAATCTTAATTTTAGGATACCTTTTTCATGTTTTGAATGTTTCTTAAGTTACCAAATTAGTAATGGAATTTCTAATTTCAACTTTCACTCTTTGGGTTTTACGCATACTTCATTGATTATTTTACTCCAAGATTATGTGTGAAATCACTATTTATTTATTTGTTTAGTAATTTAAACTCCCATTTGTGTGTATATACTTTTTATAAAAATAATCACTCCTTTGATAAATTCTCAATTCCTTAATATCAACGTGATAAGGGTAATCTTAACTCAATTCCCATTCATTGAGTTAAACATCCAAGTCATTAGTTTTGTTTTTAAAAGAATATGTGGGAATTTACCCTGATTGATTTACACTTAATATCCATTAATATTGAGTGTATTTATGTTTTTCACACATAATTATTCCATTTATTAATCCTTAATCTAATGATATGGTCTTTATAAGTTTTTTCATCTCAATTTACATTTTATTGAGACTTCATTGTTATTATGTACCAATTCACTTCTATATGGTTTATATAATATCCATCAACATGTTATATAATTAATCCTTTTATTCGTATGATATTTTAAGGTATTTATTAATTTTATTCCTCAATTATTTGTATTCAAGAGTCTCTCATTTGGTTACAAAATCTTTAACTAAAATATCATTTTAAATGATTTAATGATTTAATGATTTATTCTTATAAATATTTCTCAATAATATCCATGTTTTAAAAATGGTGTAAATGATTTATTTATATGATAGTGAATGTTTTAAAATTAAAATCCCTTTCAAAAGTTTCAATGTTTTATGGGATAATTTGATTCAAAAATCTATTTTAAGATATTTCTTTGATAAATAGTGTGCTTTTAAATGTTTTCAAGGAAAAATAGATATTTCTCTCAAATAGTTTTACTGTTTATTTTTAACTATGTAAATATACTACATTTTATTTTATTTCAGATTTTGTTTTATTTATTATAATACAATCTTCCATATTGTACTGAATGAGTTAATTTTAACTGTAGATGTGTTATTTTTATACGATTCATGGTTTATGGTTAAATATTTACATTTCCTATGCTAGTTTTAATAAGAATTTTTATCTTATGTCTCAACATTTTCATATGAGAAATTAATTTTATGTATTAAGTGATGGGAAGGGCCCACTATAGAGCTTAAATTCCTCGTTAGGTCTCATGAGACAAACTAGTGGCTTTGCACTAGTCCTTGACAAAATCTTATTTGTAATCTTGCATGACGCCTTGACTATGTGGTTATGATGTACAGAATTATGCAATCCATCATTAAGAAATTAGATATTGATATTACATGGGATTATTAAACTACTAGAATATCCATGTGAATAATTAAATGGCATTATTTGATTTATATTTTCCATATTATACTGAAATTAAAGTTTAAAAATCTTGTTTTTAGTCTTATATGTTACCCTAAATTCTTATTCTTATTTTTGGATGTTCCTGTTGTATTATTATCTTTACTATGAATATGAGCTCACATCCTATCTTATGTTTTCTTTCTCCCAAGATGAGAAGAATTTTATTAGGTTTTACATATACGGATAGGCTAAGGGATATGATCTTGTTCAAAGGAGACATATTGTTGTTGTTGTTTTTATTCCATAGTGTAATGTAAAACTTATGTATGTATGTAGTACGTCCAAGGATACTAAACTAATCGGTCTTTCAAGACAAGATCTCTTTTGATCATGCCAATGTTATGTAATATTTCACCAACTATGGGTAACTAGGGCTGGGGAATTACGGTTTGTATTAGAGGAAGTTTAGTAAAACCTTGAAACCTAGATTTAAAAAAAACTCAGATTAGAGAACATTACCCGAAGGTATACATTGAGAACTAATATTGAATAAATTCCTAGAATTTCGGTAATGTAGATATTTTGTGAATTTTCCAAGAAACACATTCATTTATATATATGAGTGGGTAGAGGCGGATCTGGCACAGATGTACAAAGGGGTAAAACTTGAAAACACCCCTTTGAGCTAGACTCGAATGGGAACGGGTGCCCGACAATGGGACTTGATGTTATATTGGTTATGAAACTACTGGGGGATATGATTAGGATAATTCACATTTTATTTACAAACTGATATTAAGGATTTTAATATAACATGAGAATAAATAACCTTGGATAATTATAAGGTGTTTTACATTTAAAATATGGTGTCATGATATTCTCTAAATGATTTTATAACTCACACTATGCTTTCTGGTTTTAGTTAATGACTTGATTCCAAGTAAGTCATAATAACATTGGACATGATGTTCAAGGTGGGAATGATGGTGGAAATGATAAAATAAATGGAATGTTGATAGGCGTATATAATATCGTTTTCATGAAAAAGTAGGTTTAAAAAATAAGATTAAAAATATATACATTATCCAGCTCCCAAACTCAAAAAAAGAAGATAAAGGTGGAGAATGATAAGAGATCCAATAGTGGATACTACAAAGAAAAGAAAGATCAATTTCTACCATGTAGGAAATGTTGATGGAGACACTATGGAATGTGTCTCAACAGAACAAAAGAAGATTTATGTGTGGGAAATAAGGACATAAAGTAATGAATTTTCCAAGAAAAATTAAGATTACTATGGAAGAAAATAATAAATAATCATAATAATCCATTTATATTCATTTTATAAAAATTTAGTGGACCTTGGCATTAATCGAGTCAATGCCCTATTCTATAGGATAACCACGAGGTCAAGGAAGAACCTATGTGGAAATAAATTTATGGATAAATGCTTAAAAGTATTAATTCTCCTTGTTGATGGGATTACTATGGAATATTTTTCTCTTTTATGTATAACCCTATAGTTTTTTAAGGTAATATTCTATTTGAGAAAGAATTATATTTTATTTTTTGGATATAGCTATAATGAACCATTTGGGTTTATATGATCCTTGAATTTGAGGAAATTACATGTTATTAATTTTGGGGATGGAATTGTGAGGAATGAGATAAACATTTTGGTTAAATTATGTTATGGTAATTTTGAGGAATTTATCTTATTTTGGGAATGTCGTAAAATATAGTTTTTAAAAAAGGACAACACGCAGACCGTGTGACAACCCCTCACTTTAAACAAAGCTGCGGGAATCAAACCCACAAACAATGTACTACTGGGATTTATCACATACCATTGGACTATGTGATATACCTGGTTAGTGTGACAAATTCATTTCAGTTAAATGATTTTATTGACCAATAAAAAGTTGATTTGGTATCTTATGTTTTATCAAATGGATATCCTTAGAATAGGTAAATGATAAAGTGATTGGGTGATAAATGTTATTTTGGAAGACTTTCACTCTATTGGGAACACTATATTAAAAAGGAAAACACAATACTGTGTGATTTCATTTGATGAGTAATAGTGTATTTTTTTTGTAAGAATCTATGTTTTTATAGAGATTCCGGTTAGGAATGGAAGTGATTAACCAATAATATAGAATATGTGATTTGATTAATTACACTCATATAAGAGACATTAAGAGTAGTTGATGTTATTTGGAGATAAATGTTAATATTTACTATGAAAGACTATGTTATTAAATTATCTTGATTTGTGGGTTTCAATCTTAGTTTGGATTATATTGAATTATTTTAAGGATAGTTGTTTATTGAATGGTCCTTATTGAAGTTTGGGTGTTGTTTGTTTAATTTTGGAAATTAAGATTATTATTTATTTCTATAAAGGATTATCCATTTTTGGGATCATTTGATCTTGTACTAACCATTTGGGTTTGGTTAATCTCTAAAGAAAAAGGAAATATATAGTTCATCTTTTGTGGATTAGGTGATTCTCTTGAAGTTGATTCTAGCACTTCAGGTGTGACAAAGTAATCTTGAATACACATCATTTGGAGAAAAAATTAGTGAGTGGTACAAATTTATTAAAATATGAAACTATATATAAAAATTATGTATGTATCTTTATTTTATAAGTCAATATCATAAATAAATTCCTCAAATTTTTGTAATGGAACTTAAAACCAAAAAGTTGTCTGCTTACTTTTCCTACTGAGAAACTAATGACCATTTAACCCATCCCAAGTTTGTGGTTTTCTTGTTGTTAACATTCTCTTGATCATGTTTTCTATCACTCTCCACCATAACTTGACACTTCGTTTATCATTCATACTCATGATTACTTACATGGAATTTTAGTATGGGTTATCTTGGGTGACCATTGTACTTCTCTTTCTTTCTTTTAAAGTAATAGTTTTATTGACTTTTTTTCGGATGTGGGACTTTCAATGAAGTCCTCGATTCCAATTTTCAAAATTGTGAGGACACAATTTCTAAAAGGAGGGAAGATTTTAACACCCCAAAGCTTCATAGTATGTTATTTTCTTTAAAGTAATTCAATATTTTATGCTACACGCAGCACTGAGTTTAAGCACACCATGACTTACCAAACTTTTCGTTCAAAAAGCAGTTATGAAAATTATTAACTAAATTTTCATTTTTATATAATCCATAAAATTTTAACAAATATATTTTTCGTTTATTAGACATTATATAAGAACAAATTCAATATTTCAGATTAAAGAATTATTTTTTTCAAAAAATACAATTTTAACTCCTTTTAATGGAAAACCATTTTTATATCCAATATTTCACAATTTTATATATTTATTTTCAGAAAATAAACATATTATTTATAATTGGGACATAAAATATTACTTTGGACAAATTTTCGATGCTTTTCTGATAACTGTCATATTTTGATAAATAGTAAAAATACTAGATTTTAATTAGAAACAAATTATTTAATAAAAATAATTTATAGTGTTAAAATTTAAATTTGAATGATTTTGAAGTATAATTAGATTATATTTTTATCATTTAATCCAATGTGGGTAATTGGAAGTAATTTTTCATTTAAATTGGACATAAACACATATCAATCTCTTGATTGTTTTTTCTTCTCAAAAAGCTGCTTTTTGGTTTTGACAACAGAAATATTTTTTTAAATTAATTAACACAAATTTTTGGTTTTTTATTTTGTTAAATAAAAATAATTTTTGAATTTGGAATATCAAAATTATATTTGGTTAAATTTCTGTTATTTTTCTAAAAACATTCTATTTTTTATGAATAGTGAAAACCACTACGTTATTATTTAAAATCGACTTTTTATTTAAATAATTATTTATTTTATTTAAATTTATTTTAAGTAAAAATATATACATAATACCTATATAAGTTCAATTTAATTAATAGGAGTCATTTTATAATAAAATTAGATGTATAAAATTTTATTGAACATTTTACCCTCATTTACCCACATTCTGGGTACATTTACAAATTGGCATAAAACATAATTTTTCCAATTCTGTGAATTGAATTTTAAAAATATGAGAGACACAACTGAAATTATTAATTAAAATGCGGTTCAATAAGATAAAAATAATTTTTGGTGAATAGTAACATTTAATTTTATTTATCATGGTTAAAAGTAAATAGTGTAATTACAGTTAAAAATGATATTATAATTACCCCCAACACATAACTTAATTCTATTGGATATGTGTATTTCGACCAAAAGAAACCTTAGGAATAAAATATGATCCTTTTTAACTGACATAGATTAGATTACGACATTTTTTATTATTTTGTTTAAAGAAAAGTTAAGTATTAAATTAAAAGTTTAATAACTAATCGATTTTTAAAATATTATTATAAATGAGATAAATTACAATATAAATATTCATTATAATGATAAAATATTTCCTATATAAATTTATTTTATTTATAATTTTTAGACATTAAATAATTAAATTTATTTATGACACAATGATGATGCAGTAATTACATTATTAACAAAAAATTAAAATAATTGATAATATAAATATAAAATTAAATGTAAATTGAGACTTTTGATTCATTCCAAAATCTTTATAGGTCAATATGAAATTTTAGGGTTGTTGTATTGTTTTTTTCCAATGTGATCAAATTTTTTGACTTTTACAAAAACCAAATACTAAATAGTGTCAAAATTGGCATAAATGAGTATTTAAAACAAATACTATATTTTTAAATGATATATTATTATTAAAAATATAAGGCTCATCCAAAGGACTTATGTAATGATATATACGTCATTAATGAACCACTTAAGGTTCTCTTTGAATTTTATAGTAATATTATTAACTATGTAATATAAAAACACAAGAAGATATGGTAAAATTTAAAGTATTTAACAGTTAAAAAATATATAAATGATAAGGTTGATATAGTGACCTAAAAATTTCTAAAACCTATTGGATGGGAGGATTGTAACCTATCCTCACCTTAACCTAGAAAAAAATCCATTTGAAGCCATTATATTTCGAAATTGATTTTATAATAAAATAATAATTCAAGCATTTCCTAAAGTGCTTCTCACCTCGCTGATAAAAGGGCACTTCCCCTTCTCGCAAAATTACACCTACAATCCCATTTGGATTGGACAAAACCTTCTCAAATATACTACCAACTATCATCTCTTAAATCTTGAGGCCTTAAGTTGATCATAAATCCAACCTAAAGAACACTTTTGATCAAATCAAAAGGAAGCACCTGAAGAAGAGGTAACAATTTCATCACCTCTTTCAAAGTTCTTTTCTTCTTCCACTTCCTTTGTCATTGTTGTTTCCATAAAAAAATAATAAATACAGTACCTTCTATATATTGTGATGTTATTATAAATATGGTAAAATCTTATACATTATTCTATCCATCCTATGAATGACAAAGTCACCATACGTGCGTACGTACGGCTTAGTGTCTCCACGTCACGGTGTAGATTGTTATTCAACACTTCAATATTTGTATGATGATGATAATGAGTATAACTAATTTAAATAACAAATATTACATGTTAATAATTATTTATATATAATATACAATCAAATTACATAAGATTTCACCACTAATTGAATGATATTGTCCCTCGTCCCTACGTACGGCTTACCGTCTCCACAACACAAAGAGATTTTGTTCGCCATTGTACCCATTCAAGAATAATTTTCATTGTTTGATTAAAAATAATGATTAAGAACTTAATATAATTCTATATATTAATCAAATACATCCTATACATAACAAACATGAGTTGCACAATGAAACATTTAAAGTAAAATGAATCAGGGAACACCCAAAACAATGATACTACTGAAATATCATTAATAAAGAAATATTAAAAGATCATATTTGATATCATATTAATGAATGTGGTTATTATATAATTTAAAAATAATTATTTCACCATTATACAGTTGGTTAAGCTACCCTCTACTAAGTAAAAGTACAAGGTAAGGGGTTTTCATCTCACTTATTATTTGTGTGAGGTTCATGTTGTATTGCCACTATTTGATTTTGTGTAGTGTATGTACTACCCATGATTGTATTATTTGTGTAATATAATTTAATTTATGGGTATTTGCATCATCATTTTATGAAAATTATTTCATGGGGTGTATGTTTAGTATGTTACCAAATCAGTAAGAGGATTTCTAATTTCAATGTCTACTCATTGGGTTTCACGCATACTTCATTGATTATTTTTCACCAAGATTATGTGTGAAATCACTATTTATTTATTTATGTAGTGATTTACACACCCCTTTGTGGGGATGTACTTTTGATACACATAATCAGTCCATTGATAAATTCTCAAGTCATTTATATGAACTTGATAAGGGCAATCTTTTCTCAATTTCCATTCATTGAGTAAAACATCCAAGTCATTGGTTTTGTTTTTACAAGGATATACTTGAATGTACCCTGATTAATTTACACTAAATATAAAATCATATTTAGTGTATTTATATTTTTCACACATAATTATTCCATTTTTTAATCCTCATTCTAAATATATGGTCATTATAATGGATTTCTTCTCAATATAAATTCCAGTGATACTTCATTGTTGTTATTAACCAATTCACTTTTATATGGTGTATATAATTTCCTCTCACATATTATATCATGAATCCCATTATCCTCATGGTATTATAAATTCTTGATTAATTTGGTTCCTCAATTATATTTATTCAATCATCTCTCATTCGGTAACGAACTCTTTAACTAAAATATTGTTTTAAATGTATTAAAGATTTATTCTTATAAATAATTTTCAATAATGTTCATGTTTTAAAAATGGTTTTAAGGATTTATTTATATGGACATTAATGTTTCAAAATTAAAATTAATTCCAAAAGTTTCAAAGTGGTATGGGAGACTTTGATTCAAAAATCTATTTTAAATGACTTATTTGATAAATAGTGCACTTTTAAATGTTTTCAAGAAAAAGGGGATATTTATCTCAAATAGTTTTACTGATTATTTTTATATTTTTCAATATCCTTAATTTTATTTTATTCTTGATTGATGTTTATTTTTTGTAACATAATATTCCATATTATTTTTAATAATTTATGTTTGACTGTGGATGTGCTATTTTTATACCATTCATGGTTTAAGGTTAAAGTATTAATATTTCGTATACTTGTTTTTATTTTAATGTTTATGTTATGTTTCAACCATTTTATATGAGGAATATATTGGAAAAAGTAATGGAGGGGTAGGACCCGCTACACTCCATCGATGCATCGGTAGGTCTCATGAGAAAAACAATTGTCTTGGCACAAGGCCTTGACAAAATCTTATTTGTAGTCTTGGAACGAGGCCTTGACTATGTGGTTATGATGTCCGACATTATGCATTCCATAATTATGAAATGGGATATTGATATTACATGTGATTATTATACTTGTATAATATCCATGTGAATAAGTAAATGTCATTATTTGATATATATTTTCTATATTATATTGATGTTTAAGATTAAAAGGCTTGTGTTTTAGTATTAAACATTGCTTTAAATGCTTATGCTTATTTATGAATGTTTCCTCTATATTGTTATCCTTACTGAGTTTCTGAGATCACCCACACTCTTATGTTTTCTGTTTCCCAAGATGTAAATATGTATATTTTGTTTGACCTTTAGGGATAGGCTAAGATATATGAGTGTGCTCAAAGGCGACACAGTGTAATTGTTTTTTATTTCACGATGTAATGTAAAACTTATGTATGTATCTAGTCCATCCAAGGATACTAAACTAATCGGTATTTTGATACTTAATCCCTTTTGATCATGCCAATGTTATTTAATAATGCACCGACTCTAGGTAACTACAGTCGGGGAGTTACAAAATTAAATTTTAAAACAATTATTGGTCATGAAATTAAGAAATTAAAATTATAAATTATTATTTAAAACATTTATTAGTCATGATGGTGGTAAGTTCCATACTATACATACATATTAAAATAATTATGGTTTTCAAATTTTATATAAAATACAAATGGGAATTGTTATGAAAATAAAAATAATATTCTTTTTAAGAAAAATTGGAATATTTCAAACATGTATAAAATTTTATTTAATAAATCATTTGGATAATATTAAAGAATACTTAAAAAGGATAATATTTTCACTATGAATTTTCTTCACTAAATGTTTTCAACATTTTTTGAAAATACTATTATTTGAAATTATGGAATTAAAATTATAAATTAATATTTTAAACATTAATTGGTTATTAAATTAAGAAATTAAAATTATAAATTAATCTTTAATACATTAATTGGTTATGAAATTAAGCAATTAAAATTATAACTTAATCTTTAAAATATTTATTGGTCATGATGGTGGTAAATACCCTACATGAAAATCACATTATAATAACGATTCATTTCACTTTTTCTTTAAAATCCAAATGGGAAATTTTGGGGAAATAGAAATAATATTCCTTTTAAATTTTCTTGTCAAATTTCAAACATGGGTAAAAATTTAGTTGTTAAATCATTTGGAGAATGTTAAAAAAATTGACACTTTTTTAGAAAACAAGGTTATGAATGAAAATTATTTTTCAACTGAAGAGAGAAAAAATTCAGATTTTCATAAAAAGAAATTTTCTCAATCATATAAGTAATAAATGAAGGAATATGGTACTATTACTTGAAAAAATCATGAATAAATTGAGGAGAATAAAATTAAATAGGTTTTCTAGAAAAAAATTAAATAATTCCCTTCAATGAAAATTCATGTGTAAATAATCTCTATTAAAAAGAGATTGTAAATTAAACCATTACAAAGATCATGACATTGAAGAGACAATTAATCAATGAGTCAATTATGTGAATCCAATTTAAATCCACATAAATAAATTATAAATACCAAATTATATAATCAAAATTATTTTCATGATTATTCTTATAATATCAATAAAAATAAAGAAGTACCACAACCCAATTAAAACAAAATGATTCATGAAATTATGTTCCACTTGGTAACATTTAATTGAAATTAATATGGATGAAATAATTGAAATTGAAAAAGAAATCTTATGAAGATTGAAGGATTAATTTTATTACATTTTAAAGGGTTGTTTATACACCATATTAATGTCTTTAATATCATATTTACTCATAGTATATTTTTATAATCATTCATTAAGTTCTAACATAATTTGAATCACATTACTTTGTTGTGATGGTAGTCTGTATGTAGGCACAAGCAATAATATCATTACATCAAAGATTAAAATTGTAAGGAATTGTCAGGTAAATTAATTTTAAAAAATCAATATCATTTCTTAAATATCACATATACTCATAAATTTATTCTTTTACATCCCATGTAATCTATATGTCAAAAATGATTCACATTGCTTTCTCAGGAAGTAGTTCACCGTACACATGAGTGAAACTGTAATAATTTAAACATCATAGAATATAAGAAGGTATATGTGATATAATAATTTCAAAAGTATATTAATATCATAAATATTAAATATATATATATATATATATATATATTAAATTTAGCATTATATCCAATTGTGAGATGCGTTTAAGGAAAAAAATTACACTAGTTCATAAGGCGGTATTCCTCTATACACATGATTGATAATTTTGTATCCAATTTGAGAGAGGATGTAAAGAGTAAAGGTTATTTCATTGACATATTAAAATATAATTATATGGTATATAGTCTTGTTATTATAATATCATCACTCAAAAACATTTAATGAGGTGGAATAAGAAATAAAATAAAAATGATCATTTAATAACATTACCTCTTCTTTGGATGACCTCTTTAGGATTTCACTAAATGTTCTAAATGTGGGTGCCCTATATACAACATTATAGAAATTTTTATTACCATTTATTTTATAAAGTTATATATTCATTATATAAACTTACCATTACATTGTATACATATCTGCATCCACTATTTAATGGTAATGTCCAAAGACTAATTATTGCATCAAAAGGTCCTAGAATATCCAATGTTATAATTAGAACATTGATATGCTATTAAATTAACCATAAATACATTACCTATGGTTTAGATACATCATACTTACTGGACAAATATGATTTCTAAAAATCATGTGATAAAGGGCCTTAATCATTGAGGCTTCTTCTCATTAAGTTCATATTTGGTGATATATGGTAGGTTAGATCATTATGAAAGACCCACCAATAAGAACACCACGTATTTTCATGTGTCAGTAGTTGAACCTATCTAAGGACTTATGTATTGGTTTCCTAACATGAGATCATTATCAATGTATACCATATTATAATGTACTTTGATGCAAGGAACAAACCAATATTATGAAATCGTGTTAAGGTAGATTGATTTGGGAGCATCATTGGTGGTACGAAATTGGTTGAATGATCAATATATAATTTTTTTCTATGTTGAGGAAGTAATATACATAGAGAAAGGTTGATTAGGATGGTATTACATTTATATGTCCTTGTCCAGGGAAATAATGGATAAATTCACTGAATTAGATCAACAAATAATAAATCAATAAAGGAAAAGGACACAAGTGTGCATCCTACATTATGTTATAACTAAACACAAAAAGATTCTATTAAATAGTGCACGTTAATAGGTTTGTTGTCATTACTATTAAAACTCATTATCTCTTTAGAGACCTTGATGGGTTGTTAGACTCCACTCTTGGTTTATGAATATTATTCACTGATATTGAGATACAGGCCAAGAGGGTCACACACAATAGTGTATTTAAAAATCCTCCCTATTTTGGTGAATGTGAATATAGGACATGGTGGGACACACCGCGGGGTTCATGTTTTGACCAAGTTATTGATAACCGATAAATAAATATATTCATTATTATTCGTGTAATGATTAAATGGATTTAATTTAATTATTATAAGTATTTTAAATTACATATATAAATTCTAGGAATAATATTATTTTAATATTCGAGTTTGGTTTAATATTAATCTGTAATTACGAGTGTAGTTTACGAATATGGTTTTATAATGTAATATATTTAATATTTTTATAGGTTTATGATAAAATATAAAAAATATTTATGAAATATTTTAGTTATTCATAATTATTATTTATTAATATTTTAGTGGATGTTAAATATATAATATATGGTGAAACCTATACATTTATTTTTGCATCTGCTATTTAAATGAGGAGAGAGGAACTCTCTTATGATAATTGATGGTGAGCTCTTGAGAACTTCTCTTATATATTATGATTTCTGTGTAGAGGAAGTCTTAATCGATGTGATTGGATTTTGTTCTCCCACACACATCGCAAGAACGTCAAAGTGGTGATCTTTTGGGCTTCAATGACTTTGTCGGATCTCTGCGCTAGCAGCCAGAATTAGACAATCGAGCCTCATTTGGATTTTTTAAGAATATTTGGATGATAAAAAAGAATACTAATTTGAATCATTGATTGATGATTACCACCAAAAATCAGATGATGATCATCGATTCATATAAAAAAATTTATGTTATCTATTTTACATGTGTTATTTTTTTAATTTATGTGAGATCCTCAAATGTATAGAGGCTCGGAGCACTGGTGAAGAAATGTTTCATCATCCTAGTGATAGAAAAATTTTAAATCCCAAGACCATTGGTTACTACTTCATTCCTCGGTACCTTCAATTGGTTTTTGGGAAAGCGTGAAATTTTTTTGATCCCAATAGAAATTAATTTTTCTTTAAATTGAGTAGACAATTCAGTTTTGGTTTCAATGAAACAAACTACACTTTAGTATAATTTTGAATAGAAAACTGATGGTCATCTAAAATTTTTAATATGGAAAATTTTGTGGTTTTCGAGTATTAAAATTTTTAAAAGTGATTTATATACATATAATAACATTCTTATGTTTCTTATATTTCTAATAAGCACAACAGTTAATTCTGTATTTAGTCCATAGATCTGGCCAGAACAGTTTTTCTTTGGGATTTTTTATGGAATCAATATTATTTTAATTTTTATAAAATAATATTAATTAATATTATTTTTAATAAGGGGATGGAGTATTTTGAATTACATGAAAAAAATATAAATTAATTATTTCATTACAACTAATTATTATATCCTTTTGAAAAATCTGTTAATCATAGAATAAAAAGGATTGTTGGTAGTGGCCCCTCCCAAGATTCCCTCATGGAGAACTACACCACCGACCTCTAGGGTTGCAACTCACACTTTCCTCGATCAATGCTCTATCCAGATGTGTAGTGCCAACTTTTTTCTCATGGTCACCCCTTCTTCCAAGATACAAGAGATCTAGAGTCGACCATCCTTATTTGTTTCCCCTTGTTTAAAGGAGAGGGAAAACACCACCAAGCATGATATAAAACCTCATAAAGAATGATATACCTATCAATTAATGGGTCTTAGCCTCCCTCTTCTAGATGACAGCACCACTTAGTAACCACTTTCGTCCAGCCTGAGCTGTGCCACCTCACTACTCCCTCACACAGTTCTGTCACTCCATATTTACCTCCCTTGCCTGGGGGCTCTAATAGCTATATCTACCCTTTTGTATAGGATGGACCCTAAAAAGGCTCCCCTCTTCTTGAGTAGCTTCCAACTAACTCAAATTCATAATGTATATACCCATCTCATGTCGTCGTTGCTCACCTCCCACAATCAGCTGCAAGTGCCATCTAATATCCCCAATGAGTTCATTCATGCTCCTTGTCACCATACCACATAGATGTAGTAGATAAAGAGACCCCATGACCAACCTATCACTAGACCACCCTTCTGCTCCATCTAGAGACTCTTCGATAATCTGAGAAACCCTCCTACATGGCCTCTTCATTGATTAACTAGCATTGTTTGTCTCCAGTGGTTCAAATGGCCAATATCAGTCATGGTAACCCATTTCACGTCCTATTTTTTCTTGAATTTGGGCCTGAGTAAGTTTGATTGAATCAGAACGTATCTCGGTCAGGCTTCATAGCTTATTATAGCTCTGAACGGGTTTTTCATGGCCGTAAATTGGTTTGCGCGGGTTTGGCCCGACCCATATTAGACCTCCATCGAGTTTTGGGGCTTGGGATAATCAAACATAATATAAATAAGTAATTTTATTTTATAATTAAATTAAATTAAATTAAATTAGAATATAAATAAAAAATTTCACTTTAAAATACAATAATATTTATATTATAGAAAAAATAATTTATTTTTCTATTAAATTTAAATAGTTATATTATTAATTATTTGAATTAAATTTAAAATTAATTACAAGACTAAAATAAATAAATTTTTTAAAATTTAATTAAATTCCCTAGAAAATTAATTGATTTAAATTTAATTTTTATCACACATTTATTTCTCTTTTTGTTCATTCTTGAGCGTCAACCTCACCTGTGTATGTCTACATTAATTATTTAATTATGTGTGATGATTTTAATTAATTAAGATAGTGTGTGCATCATCATTTTTTAGTCAATAATTTTAAGGGTATGTGCTCTAAATTTATCTATTGTATATTGAATCCATAGTCCCCCTCACCTATAGGCTAGTACATTTGTGCTTTGATGCAGATGTTGTATGGCTTATACCCCACCAATAATATGTGAAATCCCAACAAGATGTGGATGCACTAGATGGGGATGAACAACATAACGATTAAATCTATGACTCATTTATGATTCTATTTGGTCATGTTTAATCCATTAAATTTAAAGGGACTAAAAAATATTATATGTTCAAGAATGTTTGGGTAGTTTATATCCTTTGTACATGTGTTAATTATCTTAATAATTTGCATGATAGCGAGAAATAAATAAAATAATAAGAAGTAAAACGCATAAAGAAGCGATAAATGTTTTTATATTTATGTTTAGTTGTTAACACAAAAAAATTAAATAATAAAATTATTAGAAATATATTACACTCATCGAGGAAAATATGCAAACCCATAAAGAAATATTTTTTCATTAGACGCCTTTAATCATTAGATTTTGAACAAAACTGGGGGTTTCGGGTGATTATCAGCCAAATATGAGGGTACCTCTTACTACCAAGGAGTTCTTATAAGAGTGATAAGTTGACTTTACTAATGTTGTTAGAAAATAATTTTCCAATTTTATCTTAATAAACCTTTAGAGCAATAAATTGATAAAATCATTTTTATGATTTTAGAATCTATTACTTCACTCAACAGATCATGGAACCGTGAGTTAATGTGGTTGGAAAGTCAAATGCCTAACTTGAACTCTCTAAGTAGTGGTGTAGCCAAATATTTTAAATCATGAGGTTTTGGATTCAAGGATCCTTTATATAGGAATAATCAAGATACAAATTATTTCAATTCTAGTACATTGGGTTTCTATAATTCAATAATATAGTTGGATACATTTAATGTTATAATTAATTAATTAATAATTTCAAAATAGGTAATCATGATAAAAGTTACAAATATTCTAAATTTTCTTTTCTAGAAAATTGAAACAAATATCACAAGATAAATTGAGATAATATTTGACAATATTAATGTCCTAAGTTCCAAAAATTTCCGTGTTTAGTATAGGTGCTTGTGTACGATGCTACAGTATTGAAATTTCAAGGTGATCATGTCCCTAATACCTTTTAAGACACCTCAAGAAGTGAGGGTATTAAAATGATTATAGGAGACTCAGATATAAATTATTTTATGGTTATGTCATTCTGATATCGTTAACACCCAATTTTAATTGTGGTTATAACCTTTAGACATCAATTATTTCACATGTTATCTCATCTCTGATAAGATTACATGTTGAAAGTTAAGGGATATATGAATTGGTGATATTACACAAGTTATGTGTAAATATGAAAGGAAAACCATGATATATCAATTCATCCCATTAATACATCTTTTTCCCCCAATTACACCAGTTTCATTTGAATATTAGAAAACAAACAGGATATTGTAAATTTTTGAAGGCCTTTTATGACATGATTCCCAATTAAATAAGAAATTAAGGAAAAGATAAACTTTAATACTTAAGGGAAAAAGTTTAAAGACAAGGAAAAAGGTCAAGGAAAATAGTAAATCCAATGGAACATTCACAACTTCCTTCAATGAAATTAATTTGATGTTAAAAAAGAGGTTATTTACTTTTCAAATAATGAAATAAATAAAAATACGTTCAGAATCAAGAAATGATTCATAGAAACAAGTGATTGCTTATTTTTTCGGTATATGCATAAATTATAAGTATTGTTCTAGATATACTTACTAGGTATTAAATACAATATGTTTCTCATGTATGTGTATCAAAAAAATAGTAACCAAGTATAGAAACATTACAAGAAGTAGGGTGTATTCTCCAAGTGGTTGAGAAAGGGTGATTCATATGCCAATGTAGAGAAGCACACAACTTTTAATTTTCTAGTGAATTGTTTTAATATATCTTTTATAGATTATAACAAAAAAATTATCCCAAGTATGATTTGGAAACAATTAGACATTATTCTAGTTTTTTAATTAATTTGATTTATTGTGTTTTATACTCATCCAATAGTTCAATAGTATATGAATCAAAGAAAATACATGATGAATATAAAGTGTCAGACTTATATACCCTTTTGTGAAAAGATAATTATTTTTCAATTAAAGTTAAAAGTGGGAGTAAAGGATATACTTTGTATGGAATTAAGAATAAATGGAGATAAACACATTACATATTATAAATGCATATACATATTTAGTTGGGATAATGAAACCTTTAAAAAGAAAGATATGCCACAAATAATTTGGAATTAGTTCGTCTAAAGAGCATGAACTATTCCATTGATAATATAGTGGAAAATATAATTCATTATATTCCTTTATGGGATTAAGTAATATGACTTTGAAGTATTATATATGGATGGTTAGATTTTTTGAGATGATTCAGGCTGGTTTGTAGAAGAATGCCATGACCAAGCATTCATCGATCAATTTAATATAACATTGGGTAATTATGAAACACACGTTACTTTATCGACATTTTGGATATGTTGTTAATAAGGATTATCATTGTAGAGTCATAGATGTTAACATTGATCAATAAAATGTATCATGGAGAAATTCTTAAAGAAATATTTTCTTATCCACATCATATTCATGATGTAGGAATAATAAGTATCAGTAAAATGATAGGTATGAATTTAAAAAAAATCAGTATATATCAATATGTCATCTACAAATAATGTAGATATCCTATCACCACAGTTTAATTATAATGAAGAATGTAAATCATATCATTTGTTGTATGATGTAAATCCATTATGTTATTAGAATATGTGTTTAGACGTAAATATTTTTTAGGATATAAACGAACATGCTTCAAGTAAAACCATGTGTGCTTATATAACCATAATTATAAAAGTTTCTTAGGATACTATAGAAAACCATAAGATAAAAAAGAAATAGTCAAAGTAATAGACTATATTTATATAAAATGGTGGACATATCTACTTAAGATAGTAGGATCATGAATGAATTGTGTATTTTCAATACCGAAAATGCACAAGTATTTTTTCTAGGAACAAGTTCCACAATAGGTGAGGAAGAAAATGTTATAGAGACACATACTCCATAGGACGGCTAAAACCAGAGTGATAGATTTATATTCACTATGATCAGTGATAAATTATTCAGTAAGAATAATATTTCGTACAAGTAGGAGGCATGTGGTAAAAATCTAAAATAGACAAGATCAATTAAAATTCAATAGTAGATTCTATGTATCAAAGTACAGGGGTATTAATATTTTCAATATTATGGTGGGTATTCAAGTGATATGATATGTGGGTGTTGCAAGCATGCTACCAAAAAGGATTGATTAGTTATACCAAGTCATTAATCCTAAATCCATTATAATTTTACATGTCATAGATGAAATCAATAGTCTTTTATTGAGCATTATATATCAAGACCACATTTTTTGTAACGTGTCTATATGATGCAACTAGAAAGAGAAGGTGACATCAGAAAAATATGATAAGAGTACCCAGTTACTAAAATCTACATTAGGATTAACGTAAGAAACAATATATTCGAACATTAATTTGGAACAAAAAAATTCTATGTGTTAACAAGAGGTTAATGGGGGAATCATTATTTTACATGTATAATATGTTTGGTAACGTACAAAAAATACCTATTGGTCTTCATGCTAGTCAAGAACAAATAAATGTATTACTCCAGATATTGACATAAGGTAACAACCTAAATTATATAGAATATGATCAACTATTGTAGATCTAGTAGTTTTTTATTCTTAGGAAATCATTCATATATTTACATAGTACAGTAAAATACAAGATAGACCAATTAGAGATAGATTATTTAATAATGTCACATAGAATAAATCTCTCTGAGAAGACATGAATGGGAATTAAAGGAGATTAATGTGGTGAATTTGAATTTAATACACTTCTATGATGGATCAATCATGAATTCTATGACATGTTCAAGAAATGATATTTCCAACATATACATTATGATAGAAAAATTTCAATTATATCCAAGAGAACTGCAAGGGATGTAGTCAGAACCATCCAATAGTACTAGAGAGAGTAAAATAGATATGTATCTCGTATGTGGAGAAGAAGGGGTACCAGTTTGGAGGGAACACAAAGTATTATTCCTTAGATCAATGTGATATAATCTCAATCCGTCTAAGGTAATGAGAGATACATTATCATAAAATCCAGTTGTATGATATCTACAAATGTTGAGTACATTTCAGCTTCTAGGGATGCTAAGAAGTAGTTATTAAACAAAATAATATTTTCATGTTTTTAGAATCAAACCTTGTATGTAATTATATATCATTATGATAATTATATTTATAGTACTATCCAAGATGTCATGTTTTGATATTGTAAATGGGATATACTTGGGGATAACATCTCTTAAGGATTTTTACTTAAGGAGGTGAGGTTTCTTATAGTAAAATAATCGTGGATGAAATTGTGGATGACCCAGCAACTAAATTTTTTACTCAATAGGTCATGTTATTAATATTCTTAGAGCTAACAAGGATGTTTAGAAGGTTATATCTTGTCCACGTGGGAGTTTTTTAAAACTAAATTCCCTATATTAAACTTTATTAAAACTTTTTTATCATAATTTCATGTATATAGTTAGATATGTACAATGCACAATTACGATTACAGTGTTGAAATTTTTCATCTACTATTTAATGGTAATGTCCATTGATTAATTATAATATAAAAAGGTTATATAAGATCCGAGGATATAATAAGAACCTTTAGATACTATGTAATTAAACAAAAACAAATTTTATATGGTCTAGATATATCCTACTAACTAGACCAAGTTATTTTCTGAATATCTATTGGTGGGGAATTGTAGACAATGAAACCTCTTTTGATTTTGTTACCACTTAGGGATATCTAGTAGGTGATATCATGATGACCAACCATCCTATAAGAACACCTCATTTTTTTAGGTGTCTTCAGTTGTTACTATCTACTGACAAGTGTGTTGATCTCTTGATTGGATATCATTATCAATGTGCGTTATTTGATAGAGTACATTGATTCAAGGAAAAATCATGATAAAGAAATCATCATAAGGTAGTTTATGTTGGGTGCGTTATTTGCAGTATAAAATTGGTTGAACGATCGAGATAGAATTTTTCTATTCTACTTTGAGTAAGTAATATATCTCAGGACTAGTTTATCAGGATGGTAATACATTCATAAGTCATTTTTCCATGTAGTTGAGGGTGAATCTATCCACTTAGATCAATAAAAATAAAGTAATAATGGAATATAAAATAATATTGCACCATTATTTATGAAATATCTAATGATAAAGATATTATATTATATAGTGTGTGTTCATAGATTTGTTTTCATTTTTATGACTACTCCTTATCTATTTATGGGGTTTTATGGGTTGTTATCCCACTCTTGGTCTGTAAATATTGTTCACTATTATCAAGATTAGGGTCTAGAGAGTCACATATAATAGGATATTTAAGAATCATCACTATTATGGTGAATAGGTATATAAGGCATGGTGAGCCCCACCATGGGGTCCAAGTTTTGTCTATATTTTCGATCACTGATAAATAAATAAATTCATAATTATTCATGTAAAGAATAATTGGATTAAATTTATTTATTAAAAGTATTTACAATTGTCAATGTAAATTTGAGGAATAATTATATTTGAATGAATATTATTTTAATATTCCAAGATCATTTAATATTAAGAGGGAATTACTATTTGACTTTACAGCTTGAGTTTCATCACATAATACATTTAATATATTTTAAAATAATGTGATAAGATATAAATAATATTTATGATGCTGATTAATTCATAGTTATTATTATTTATTACTTTTTTAGTGGATGTTAAATATATACGGGTTGGAAAACCCTATTAGTGTATTTTAGAATCCACTATTCAAATAAGGATGGAAGTTCTCTTTAGAGACTATTGATGGAGAACTCTTAATAGATTCTCTCTCCTCAATTTCTTTCAATATATAGGAACTCTCGATCTAGTTGATCAGATCAAGTTATCCCTCATGCATAGTAAGAACATTAATGAAGTGATTGTTAGAGTGTTGAAGGAATCTTCAGATCTCCATGCTAGCATAAATAATTAAATTATAGGTTCTCCTATGGATTCTTTAAGCATGTGTGAAAAATCTTGGGGGATTCTACTTTGAATCCTTTGATCATTGATCACCTGAGATAATAATATGATGAGGATGACTTTAGATCAAAGAAAAGGAATGTTTTTAATTATATTATTGTTCTTTGTTAAATTTATGTGAGATCTGTGGAGCTTACAAGGGATTATATCACCAAATATGATAATTTCCTTCATCTTGTATATGGAAGAAATTTAAATCCCATGCCCACAGGCTTCTAATGTACACCCTAGTACCAACACCAAAAGCCTTACTATAATGAATTTATGCTAAAACTAAGTACTCTAGGACGCTGGGAGGTGATTAAGGAATCTATTTGTGAATGAATTGGACAAAACAAGTAATTTATAACTGTGAAGTGGGGAGGATATGGGGTTTTATGTTACTAGTAGTGGAGAGGACACACGTCAAAGTTTTGAAAAGAATCAATTTCACCAACGTTTTTATCATGAAAGAAGCCTCTGAAATATTAATTATAAAATCTTATTGGTGATAAGATTGAAATATGGAAATAAAATTGAATTTTGAAAAAACAAATTAGGTAATTTTAACCCTTATCGTTTTATTTTAACCCCCTAGTAAATCATTTTTTACCTTAACCATGGTAATTCATTTTTTTGGCTTTCACCATTCATAATGGTCAAAAATTAAGTTGCAATAATTGGATAATATAAATTGCATTGATTCTAAACATTTAATAATTTTTTTATATTCAATTAACATGAGTGGAATAATCCAATTTAAAATTATACCTTTGGATGTGATAAAAAAGCGGTTTCTGGAGTGAAAATTCGGATAGGTTTATAATGTTTTAATATTAAAATTCAAAATGAAATTGATTCCACTAGACTATATTGTATTGATTATAATATAATTAAATTAATTTTTGTTTAAAAAAATTAATTATATTTAACTTTTTATATAATTTAAACAAAAATTCATTAATCGATAACACTCGGTATTTTCACTATTCATCAAAAAATGAAACATTTCAGAAAAATATAAAATATTCACCCATAGATAATTTTGAATTTATGACTTAAAAAATTAATTTCATTTTTGCAAATAACTTATATAAACATTGTAAAAATAATTGAAGTTCTTTTTACAAAGCACGATGAATTCGTTATTTAGAAAAAAATATGGTTTTTGAGAAAATATTTGTTTCCTTCAAACAATTCTTATTTTATTTATAATTAATAGAAAAATAATGAATTTTAATAAACATGTGTAAGCTATATACTTTTCGTAATTTATTTTGTAATATTCATAACTTCAAATAGAATTTATTCCAAAAGAGCATAATTGGATTATTAATAACATAAGTGGAATAATTTTACTTTGAATCTATTTTTAAAGGAACTACTTAAATGACTGAAATTAATAATAAAATATTCAATAAAATCAGTATTGTTAATTATTCCTAAAAATATCAATGCTTTCATAAAATTCTCCAAACTTCATCATAATAAAATTTTGAAATTTTTATTCAGAAGTTGAATTTATGTTTATCAAATTAAAATTATATAACCTTGAAATAAAGATTCAAACAACTATATAATTCCTGAAAATGAAATTGGTTGGAAAAAATGATTTTTCCATTTCACTAAAAAATCCAAAAAAAATAATATTATGTACATAACTATATAAAATCTAATTAATGAGCATTAATGAGATTTCATACTTGTTTATCTTCACATTACATATATGTTATAGCCTCCTCCCCCCCCCCCATTTATAATTTTTCCGAGTAATTTTATTAATTACATTAACAAGAAAAGGTAACTCGATAAGAAATTGATCTAAATTTTTCTATAGTTTCATATAGTCTAAAAAACCATGGACTTAAATTTACCTTTTTAACAAAATGAATAACACTTTTTATGGAGTTACTTTAAGAAAAACACAAGCATCTACCATGAAAAAATAGATATTTGATAGAATTATCTTCATAATGTTTCTACATTCTCTAAGTTGTCGTTGTATTATACTGAATCATATTAAACTTATCAACCATTTATTCTACCAAGTATAGACCCAAAAAATTTATTTCACCTTCTTCTTGAAAACAATATAGATTCTGACACCTCTTTCTGTAGAATTCCATAAAATGTGTTATCTATATACTAGAATGAAAACTATTATTATAAGAAAATAAACCTAAGTTAAATGTTTATCCCAACTTCCAAAATAATCTATTTTACTCACTCAATGAATAACTTCCAAATTTTTAATAATTCTCAATGATTGTTAATAATATCGAGGATTAATATATGTAATGAAAATCAATTCAGTTCCAAAAACATATTAATAATTTTCCAAAACATAGAGGTAAAAATGAAATCACAGTCAGATATAATGGAGAATTTCACTCCATGTAATATAATTTTATTCTTAATATATAGTCGAGAAAGTTAATCAAAATACATATTATATTTTTTTGGAAATAAAATGAGTTAACTTATTAAAATGATCAACATTAACCAGTATCAAATTATTTAATCAAGATATCTTTGGTAATCCGACCATGCTATCCATAGGTATATTCTACCATTTCTATTTTTATAATAGAAATTTAAGAGGCATTCCCATTGTTAATTTTTATTTAACATTATCTTTTGAACATGTCAAATATTAAATTGTAAAATCCATCAAATATTTCTTTATTCATTCCCAGAAAAAAAGTTATTTAAGGTATGTTTACATTTTTTTTAATATGACGATGAATTAGAAATGAGGGATATGAGCCTCAGTCAATAATTCTTTATTCCACTAAGGTTCACATGACACAAATAACCTTCTTTTGAATCTCAAAACAACTTTTTTTTTTAACATTAAAATCTAGTATCTTACTCTTATTGAATAATTATAACTATAGTTATAAAACACAAAACAAATTCTATGATTTCTTATTATTTTCTGATAAATATTACTATACAGATTTATGTAAATAAAAAGTAGAGGGAATTCCTCTAATAATAATTTCTATACAAACATTCATCAAATTATTAATAAAATGATTATGTTTGAGATATAGTATAGTAAATTTTACATTTTCTTTCTAAAATAAAGAATTAGATACTCTTTTTACTTTACTAATATGGTAATGACTTGTGAATTCACAATCCTTTATCAGTTGTAGCCATATTTATTTCTTCTATTCAAATCTTTTTGAGTGAATATATTCCATAAAAGTTTATGATCTATATATATTTTACAATTTAATTCATATAAATTATGTCCTTACATTTTTATGAAGACACAACAACCCCCATTTAAATTTAATTAGAATTATAATGTTTCTCATATGGTTTTATTATATTTAGTGATTAAGAGATTACCCAATCACTATGCTTTAAAACAGAATATAGTCCTTTTAAAGATTTATTTTTTTAGATAAAAAAGTCAGCATTTCCAAATGGTATGGCCACAAGTAAATCATTCACTAACATGCATTTAAATTCATGGAAAGATTCATTGCCTTCTTTTTTCCAAATAAACCTAACAAATTTTCATGTTAACATGGTTAATGGTATATTTAATGCTAGAATTTTCTCATCAAACCATTAATAATACCCTTATAGATTAATAAACTATGAATCTTAATAACATTTTGATACATACATTTCATTCATATATCTTTTTGTATTTTAGTACATTGATTTATATAATTTAATTATTATGCTAGAAAATATTTCAATTTTTTAATTGGTATTGTGAGTTTTTGTAGGATTCAATAAATATTTGGAAAATGAACAAAAATATGAAATTTTATCACACTGAAGACACTCCATTCTACGATATGAAGCAATGTAGTGCAACACTATGAAATTGAATCAATTATAAACGATGAAGCCTGATTGAAGCTACAATAGATTTTGGATACTTATACAGTTGTTTTCTAAAATAGGTTTATGCAATAAGATGTTCTTTTCTAGTGACATGATGAATATTTCAACACCACATCATGCCTTTCATTAAACTTTAGAAAATAAATTCAAAAAATAAAATTCATATTTATGATGTATGTTTTGAGAATAGATGATTTTTACATCTTAAAACCTTTTTTTACAAAGTTATTTTATAAATGAGATTATTTTTAGATGTCGTATCGAGCTTTTTCCACCATAAATTATTTATTTACATTGTAACTTCACGATCAAGAGATATATAATCATTCTAGATATGAGGTATTCGATGTTGGCTTGTTTATATATTAAGATCTATAATGTAACATCTCAGGTAATGATAGAATAATTATTTTTAATATTTATTAATATTTATCAATTAAATGGTTATTTTATTATAAAAAGGGATGTTATGTCCAATATTGTACCCAAAATTCAACAACAAGTTTCTCCTAAATCATAAATTTCACGCAAGACTGAGTAATACCAAAAATTGATATATTGTTAATATTCTTATTCTAAGTGGTAGTTATCAACTAGTTGTTAAATTCGTGAGAATGAATAGTAATAATTATATTATGTTTACACATGTTTATTAAAAAATTACATTCATCTAACAAATCTGATAGGCTTAAAATAATAATAAATACAATTTTAAGTATAAAAAGTTCTGTATTTTTAAAAAATGTTGTTTTACCGCATTTTAGTAGAGAACCCATTTTATATATAATTTTTGACTATTTTATCGTTTTTATATGATACAATAATCTTATTTTTTGTAATATAAGTATAAAAATATACTTTGGATGATTTTCTAGTATTTTCTTAAGAACTTTCATATTTTGATTAATAGTGAACAATACTGAATTTTAGATCAAAAATGTTTTTACATATAATTAAATTATATAGTTAGATTATATTTTTATTTAGTTTCAATGTATAATTAGATCAATTTTATAATATTTAAACCAATTTAGGTCACTAAAAATAAATTTACATTGAATTTTGATATAAAATCATATCAAAAGTTTGAAAGTTTTTACTTTAAAAATATTTATTGTCAACCCATCTATTGGATTAATTTTAAATTAATTTATGAAACTTATGTGATTATAATTAGGAAAAATTGATTCTGTATTTGGAATCATCATAATTTATAATTTATAATAATTTCAACTTAGTTTTTTTTTTCAAAAAATATCTGTGAAAGTGATTAAAATTAATTATAGTGATTAAGAAGAAAGTTTTCTTAAAAAATGACTAAACCATAAACTTATAGCCGAACTGACCTATAAATTTTTCAAAAATCCTTTTTCTGTCCACATTTAGAACCTAACTTACCTTTTCTCAGATTTGGACCATTATTGAAAACATTGGGAATAGAAAAAACAAGGGTGGAATTCCGTTTTCATAAATTTACAAGCAGGCCTCTCCTCCTCCATTATTAAAAGGAACTCTCCCTTATAATTTATTCAAATCTATAAAGCCATTTGGATTAACCAACATCATATCAAAGAATTTTCCAACATCCATACCCTCAAATTAGAATCCTCAACTTGGGATGAAATCCATCCAAGGAATCCATTTGGTGAAAAAAAAGAGTTACCCAAATAATAGGTTACATTCTTCCTCAATCTCTTTTGTATTATTTCCATTCGCTACCTCATCAAATATTCTTATTCCTTGATTATATAATAAAAATATTACTTAATATGATTATATTTTTTATTATATGGAATAAACCTATACTTACACACCCATCCACCTAATTGGTAACGAACTATCAGTTATTATGTACGGAGAACTACCACCTCATGAAACGATCTCATTCGTTTTTTCCTTTACCACCTCTCATATTGGGAAATTATGATGAAAAATAAAAATTTATATAAAATGTATATGATATTTATTATTTATAAATATTTATTTAATTACTATATACACATACCCTCATGCGTTCTATTTGGTGTAAATATGATAACACCGTTTGTGAATGTGTGGACTACCACCTCCTCAAAGCAATATGATGCGTTAACACAATTCCTGGAATTTATGAAGGATGATTTTAATCAAACATATATTACATATAAAACATCCATATTATATTCATAATATAATTGTATTTCTGTAAATATAATATATCATTTTCTTCGTCACCCTTTCACACACTGAAAAGGGATAACATCCATGATTGTAATGTTGGTTAATTTTTTAGAACAGTATATCAAGATTTGTTTTAAATTTATATTTTTTATATAAATATCATAATTATTTTATAATTATTATTAAATATATGTCTATATAATTAATCTTTCAACAATACTTGACTTACTAAATCGTTTTTGATACATAAACTGAATACGGTCAAAACACCAAATGCAAAATTAATTGGTTATATAGTTAATAAATGATTTATAATAAGTGAAAAAAATTTAATGATAAATTTAAAATAGGTTCTGAAGAAATTAAATAATTTACACTAGTTCGTTATTAAAGAAGATACAGGTACATGTGACAATTCAGACTCAAGGTAAGGGATTTCATCTTAGTCTCCTTTCAGTGAGACATTTCTCAATGACATTCACCTTTATTCTTTATAAAGTGTATATATATACCGTTTGACACTCTATATTGATATTTTCTTGATTCTCGTGTTTTTTAAATTTTTTTAATAAAATTTTGTTTCATGGGGATTACAATTTAAATGTTTAATGTGGTATGGGACACTTTAAATTTGTAATGATTTAATATAAAAATATTTTCTAATTTTCAATATTTTTATATTATTTAAAATTTTAAATTATATGGATATAAAAGGGTTATAATGGAAATTTATTTCTATTTGAGATTTCATTTCCTGGTTTTAAAAATAAATATTTTAATGTGTTTTATACAAAACTTTTTGTTAAATTAAAAAAAATAATGTTTTATTCTTAACGTACGGGGTGACAACAAATTTTCTACCTCTATGACTATTATTTGAGTTATGGATTCATTTACAAGATAACAATATTGATTAAATGAAACTAATGATTTTTCTTTTTGGTTATTTTATTATTGAGAATGGTTTTTTAAAATATATTTATTATTTCAATAAAATTAAATGTTTTAAAAAACCTCAGGGGATGGCTTGGTTCACTCCCTCCTGCCCTCTTTCAAGGTTGTTCTTCTTCATCCTCCGCTAGATCTAGTTCAGGTAGCTTTGTCGGCCATTCCTATGGTTGCGTCTTCCTTCTCGGAGAATGGGAATCTCGTGCTCGCGGTCTCAGTGAATTCCTTTGCGGCGGTATCAAGGGACCTTCAGTGGATGCTGGTTGTGAGGTTCGGTGCCAACAAGCTACCCCTCATGTTCTTCCAGGATTGTGTCAGGCATTGGGGCTTACCTCAGCCTACTAAGGTTTCATTTTTGGATTGGAAATCATTCTGTATTATGCTAGATTCTAGGGTGGATTTCGTTCATGCTTAGTGCAACATCCCGCGCTCCGTGCGGCATTCGAGATTCTCACTTGGTCATTGGTCAATGGATGTTCATTCATGGTTTGAAAGCTCCTCAATAGTGATTTGGATCTCCCTTCTAGTGCTTCCTCTTCCCCTCATGTCCGAACCCTTCTTGAAGGAAATAGGGAATTTTCTGGGGTCTTTTCTATGCGCGGATATCAGGGTGATCGGCCGGGTGGAGGCTTCAGTCGTGAGAATGTGTGTTGAATTTGATATTTCGTGGCCTCTTCAGGATCACATTGTGCTCAAGATCCAAGTCTTGAAGGATCATCATCAACCTCTGATTTATCCTGTTTTCCCTAGGTTCTGCTCTCACTACCTTATATCTGGTCACACCCTGCAGGTCTGCCGCAAATCTCTCCAGGAGGGTCAAGATATTCTGAGGCCTTACCCTCCCCTTCCTCTCTCACGGACTCTTTCAGTCCCTATGGGAGGCGATCATGAGTATGTTGTTGTTTGTCATTCCCCTCCTTCCTTGGGGGCCTCCCCTCACGTGCTTACTGCAACCTCTGTTGGGCTTGCTCTCATCCGCTCCAGTCAAGGTTTGGGTGGGATCTCTATGTCTCCAGTTATGAGGACTTTGCAAGAAGGGGTATTTTTCAGCAGCTGATTTCGGTTTGGTCCCCTTCTTTTTGAGGATTTTATCCCTTCACACCTTTGTTTATCAAATCTCCCTCTGTTGGAACCTGGCCCGTGCGATTAGGTAGCTCTGCCAGTTGTGTCTTCTCCTTCCCCGCACCCGCGCTCGCCTCCAAAGTTGTTAAAGCTAGATCAGGTTGTGTACGAGGAGCAGAACTTTTCCTCTCTTAAGGTCTGATGCAGGAAGGTGTCCATCAGTACATTCTCTCCTGTAGTAGTCTACTCGGAGGTTCATAGTGGTGTTTGCACCCATTCCCAATCCAATGATGGTGTTTTAGGTGGTTCGTTTGCGTCTCAGCATGTTAGGGTTCAAGAGTCTGGGGCCAAATCCAGACGTGCTCGTTGCAATGTTTAGAGTATTGGTATGGAATTCTCATGGACTTGGGGCTTAGGAAAAGTCATATTTCATTATTAATGAGATTTGTAATAATTATATCTCTATGGTCACTATTTTGGAACCAAAACAGGTCTCCTGCAGAATCTCAGAGTTTTCTCAGAGGCTTAAGGATCGCGGGTTCTTGCATGGGGACCCTCCCAACTCCCATATCTAGTTGTTTTGGAAGGACCATATTACTGTCGATCTTCTGTTTGCGTCGGACCAGGAAATGACCACTAAAATTTTTTTTGGATCCCAAGAGTTCTTCTTTTCTTTCATCTATGCAAAGTGCAATCCCCAGGAAAGGGAGGCTTTGTGGAGTGATCTTGATGGAATGTACTCCAATGATGCTCTGTGGGTTGTCAAGGGTGATTTCAACATTGTGTCAGGTCTAGAGGAAAAAAAGGGGGAGGCGCTTTTCCCAGGAGTGCTAGTCAAGCCTTCTCCTCCTTCTTGGCTAGAAACGGCCTTATGGATATTGGCTATGAAGGAAGTGGCTTCACATGGTTCAATAATCAACGAGGTGGTAGACGTACATGGTGCTGTCTGGATCTGGTCCTAATGAAGGAGGATTCTATTGCTTTGTTCCAGGACTCTAAATTCACTCATCTGGTTCAGCATCTTTCTGATCACTCTCTGTTGCATTTATCTTTCGGTGTAGGGGTGTTGAATGAGGACCATGTTACTTTCTCTAAAACATGGCTAGAGGAGCCAAGCTTCTTTGAAATTTTTAGGGAAGCGTGGGACTCTTCTCACCAGGGGAATCCGTGGATTTGTTTTCATAACAAGTTAAGATGGATTAAGCATCTCCTTTGCATCTGGAAGAGTAATCTCCCTGCTAGTGACCAGGATATGTGTGACATCAGTAAAGAGGTGGAACATTTAAAGGCTTACTTGGAGAATGATTGGGATGAGTCTCGGTTTAATGATATTAGGATTAAAAAAGACCATCTTACTGATCACTTTCTGAGATAGGAGCGGCTGGCCAGGAAAGGGGAAAAAGTTAAATGGCTTCATGAGGGGGATTGGAACTCTGGTTTTTTCCCTTCATGCATCAGAGAGCGTCGCTGTGTGCAAGGGCCCAATATCCGCAGGGTGGGTGGATCTTTCTCAAATAACCGTGATGAGGTTGGGGCTATGGAAAACAAAACAATTCACTCCCTTTTGGCAACTCCCAATCTGGGTATGATTGGGGGGTATCCGAGAGGTAATGTTGATCTTTTTTGGGGAATTCCAAGCTGTGTTTCAAAAGACGCTAACTCGTGTTTGAGGAAGATCTTGGATGAATATAAAGTGCATGAGGTGATTTGTAGTCTGAACCTGGAAAGTACACTTAGACCTGATGGATTCCCTAGCTCTTTTTACAGGGCGATATTGTAAATTGTTAAAGTGGACTTTGTCAGAGCAATGCAGAATTTTTTCCAAGGAGGGAATCTGTCACGCATTGTCTGTACTACCAAGTTGGTTTTTATTCCTAAGTTTATTCATCTTCAATACATTGATCAGTATCACCCCATTAGTATGTTAAACATTCCATACAAGGCTCTGGATATTATCCTCAACAAGAGGTTGTCTACCCATCTGAACTCTTGGATTACTCCAAAACAGCACGGTTTCATCAAAGGGAGATCAATCCAGGGGCGATTGGGGAGGTCCAAGAGATGATTTGCGGCATAAACAATAAGTCCCTTGGGGGGAATTTGGATATTCAGTTCAATATGAGCAAGGCTTATGACAGGGTGGAATGGGGCTTTGTTCTCAGAGTTTTAGCTTGTATGGGTTTCTCTAACTGGTCCAAAGACATCCTTTTCCATTGCTTCAGTTCAGCTTGGATCTCAATTATGTTTACGGGAAATCAGTTTGTTTTCTTCAAAGCGTGTCGTGGCCTCAGGAAAGGTGACCCCATCTCTTCTACTCTTTTCATCCTATCCCAAAATTCCATGAGATGCTACATTAACCGAGGAATTTTCATGGGTAAAATTCTTCCTTATCAGACCAGTTATGGATTAGGGGGGATATCTCACCTGATGTTCGCAGATGATACTATTATATTCATTAATAGCAGCAGGAGATCCATGCAGGGGCTTAGTGGACATCTTGGAGATTACTGAAGGAGTAGGGCTCAGGTGGTGAACAGGGATAAAAGTCTATACTTTACTTCCGGAAGAATGTCAGATAGAAGGGGTAGGGACCTCGGCACCTATCTGAGTATGAGTAGAGGATCCTTTCCCATGGAATATCTCGGGGCCCCCATTAGCCCCTCTCCCCTTAGGATTCATCACTTTTACAGGCTCATTACCAAACTGACGGGGTGTATCTTTAATTGGAAAAACAGATTCTTATCTTTTGGAGGCCACATTACTTTGGTGAACAGTGTTCTTGTGTCTATTACCATGAATGTACTTTCCACCATGAAGGTCCCCAAGACTGTGATTTCTAATTTGGAGAAATTTATGGTGTCTTTCATATGGGATGCGCAGATGGAAGGAAGGAATCACTGGGCTTCTGGGAAAAGCATGGCTAAGCCTCTCTCTGAAGGGGGCATCAATATGAGAAGTGTCTCCTTGACCATGCAAGGTCTTCATGCTAAGCTTGTGTGGGAGGCCATGGAAGGAAGAACGTTGTGGGGTAGGAAAATGAAAGATAATTATGGCCTGAGTTTTCTCGAACATCGGGTGTGCCCTTCTAAGACATGGATGTTGATCCAGCATTATTTGGAGGCCCTTGAACTACATTCTTGCTGGAAGGTGGGTCTAGGATCTATTAACTTTTGGCATAATGATTGGGGGCTGCGCGATCTGTGGTTTTTGGGCTATCCCACGCCAAACCTTTCCCTGTGAGAGGCTATTGGTCACCCAGGGTTTTTCTAGGCTGTCATTACTAAGAGCTAGCATGTGTCCTATAGAGATATTGTTTTTAATAATGATCCTGATCATCTCATCTTCACGGGGTCTAGGTCAGGTGAGCTCTTTATCAAGGACTTTTCTCGCATGACGAGAGTCGAGTCAAATGATGATCCATAGGGGAGGTACTTTTATGTAAGGATATCCCATCCAAGTATAAATTCTAATTGTGGTGTGTTCGGAAAAAAAAACCCTACCAACTAATGATAACCTTCAGCACATGGGACTGAACCTGGCCTCCATGTGCTGGTGCTGTAGGAATTCAGGGTAGGACTCGATTGACCACATTTTTTTACAGCGAGTGGGCCAAAGGCATATGGCATGCCTTCGGGTCCTTCTGTGGCTGGGCTGACAGTGGTGGGGTGCCTGCAGAGTTCTACTCTTCATGTTTCCATGGTATTGGTGTGCAGGGGCCCAATCAAAAAGCCAGAGCTATCATTCTATTTGCGGGCTCCTAGACCCTTTGGCAGGCTAGGAACGATGCTCACTATAAATTTTTTAAAGGCTCTCAGGTTAGAGTTTCTTTACGGTTGAGAAATACCTTTCAGGATGTTATCGGGTTGTGCTCGGAATGCTTCAAGGCCCCGTCTGTTCAACCATTCTACTCAAACCTGATCGTTGGCATCCAGAATAGCATTACGGGTCTGGGCCGATGTGTCTGTTGGTATCCCCCAGTCCAGGGTCTTAAGCTGAATACAGATGGGTCTTTCCTCGTGGGAGATATGTGTGGGGGAGGTGTTGTTTGGGACCAGATGGGGTCGGTGATGGGTGCTTTCACGGCTTTCTATGGTAGTGGCGATGCATTAAAGGTGGAGGCTAAAGCTTTGCCTACAGGTTTGGAGATTTGCACTCAAAGGAAGATTTTGTTGACAGCGGTGGAAACAGATTCCATGATCCTTTTTAAAGCATTTGGGGGCGAAGGCATTGTTCCCTAGAGCATTTCTTATATCATCAGGAAATGTCAGAAACCCATTGGTTCTCATATGGATCTCACTCAGACTTGGTGGGAGGGAAATATGGAAGCGGATTTCCTAGCATCTATGACATCTCTTCATCAAAGTATGTCTTTTCATAGTCTTGGTTCTTTTCCTAACGAGGGGTTGAAGTTTGTTTTGAATGATGCTCTAGGCATGTATTACTTTTGAACTTCGTATTGTTTTTTCTTGTCCTGAGGCATTTTTTTCCTTTCTAAAATCAATAAAAATGATAATTGTCAGTCAGTGAAATATAGGTAAGTTAATCGCAAATTTATTTCATTTATAATATTGAAAAGTATAATGATCTCCCATGTTACCTTTATATATTTTCTATGCTTCCAATGGGTTTTATGGGAATATTCTTATTAAAAAATTGTAATCAATGAGATTATTTTCAATGGAAAGTATTTACTAATTAATAAAGGTGAAAAGTGTTACTATCTTATAACGTCTCCTGGAATTTAATATTTATCAATGGAATAATGGTTTCCTTATTTTTATATCCCTCACTAGGATTTTTATTATCATCCCACGTTTCAATTTTTATTGCATATTTTTAGGATGAGAAAGGGATTGGACAAATTTATGTTGATAGTCATGAATATTTTTTATAAAAGGGATAATTATTTATTTTAAAAGTTTTAGATTATAGAAAAAAATATATAATGTTAGGAAGTGTCCACATTGTATTTTATTGTTTTTTATGTATGATTTACCACCTAACATCCTAAAGATCTATACATGGAAAGATATGAAATGCTAAAGCAAGTAAAATTCATAATTTTATTCAACATTATGTAATATTTTAAGGCTGGGATCTTATTGTTGGTATTAGAGGTTGGTTTAGATAACATTAGAAGCTAGGGTAATATTAGTTACTATTCCATAGAATATTTTACCTTATGGTATAATGGAAATGTTATATCATCTTAATATTACCATGTGGTTTCATCTAATGTATGTTTGTTCAGAATGGTTTTTTGTGGAGGAAACAATGAAGATGTAGTGGGAAGGAATTGAGGGGAAAATATCCTTCTGAATAAGCATCCTAATTTGGTTAGAATTGTAACTAAGCAGTTTTTTGCAGTGGTGGCATAGTTCAAATAGGATATAAAAGGTGGCGGTTTCTATGGAAGAGAGAACCCATATCTACTATAGCATAACATGACTACAGTGGAGGATTTTATGCAACATCATCCCCCATAAATTAAAGGATCATCTAACCTCATAAAAAGGAAAGGATGGATTAAATCCTTAGAAAATATATTTGATGTCATGGTTTGTTCAGATCACAAAAAAGGTAACTATTTAAATTTATCATTTTAAGGTGAAGGTGATTAGTGGTGTTAAATGGTTAAGAATATGATAGAACATTAAGGGATTTATTCCTTGGAATGCGATGAATTTAATAATAATTTCCAAAGATGGTTTGACATAGGATAGAATAATTATTCTTAGATATGTTTTTTACAGTGTTTATATTTGTTATTATGGTATATTCTAAAATTCATGATGATCATAAAAGTAACTTAAGATTTTTTTTCAAAACACAAATTAAAATTAACTATATTGGTAGTTTAGTAAAAATGAATTTTTTTCCAAAAAAAATAATTCATTTTTCATATTGCCTCAAAATTTACATAACTATTAAATATTCTAAAAGAAAAGATATTTATGAGTTTCCAAGACCTACCAAAGTAAAAGAAATATTTAGTCTTCTTGGATTAGTCTTTTATTATTAATGATTTGTTGAAAATTTTCCCCAGTTTTGAAGACCACTAACTATCCTAACGTGAAAGGGTGTAAGGTTTATCTGGATAGAAGAATGTGATTCTTATATTAGAAGCTGAAAAAAAAAGATTGGTTAATGCTAAAATTTTGGCCCTGCCTTCTAGAAATGGTGGATTCCTCATCAATAGTGATTCTTTGATTAAAGTACATTATTGTGTCCAAATACATCATGGAAATGTAATTAATTATGCTTTACATCAATTGAAAACTAATGAGTTAAATTACCCTTCACGTTATTTAAATTTAGATGTTATTTTTTTCATTTATGAATTCAGAGGCATCATTTATATCAAGTAAAGTATGAAATATATACTAATCACAAAAGTTATTAGTATATATTCACTAAAAATAATTGAAAATGAGATATATAATATGGCTGGAACTAATCAAGGATTATGATTTCTCGATTCATTTTCATCTGGGAAAAGAAAACTATTCAGCCAATTCTTTGAGTCGAAAGAGTAATCCTACATAAAACATGGAATGTTTGGAACATGAACCTTTGGTTATTGATTTCATTAATTTTTTCCTAGAAGTTGTGGATGTAGGGACATCCTCTATTTTTTTTTCTTTCATTACAGTAGAATATATCAGAAATAATTAAAACAACTCATAATGTGAATCAATATTTACAAGAAAAAGTAGAATCCATTAAGGATTATAAGTCTCCTAGTTTTAATATTGATGAAGAATATTTTTTATGATCCAGAAAAAGAAGATTATGTGTGCCTTTTGACTCATAATTGTGTAAAGTATTGTTTACTGATGTTTACAATACCCCTTTTTCAATTTATTTGGGTCTCACTACTATGTATCGATATCTTCTTGTGTAATACAGGTGTGATGGAATCAAAAGACACATTGCTTAATTTACCATGAATTATATGAATTGTCAATAGTTTAAAGTACCGTGAAAGTTACAGAAGTGAATGCTTCAACATTTTCTAGTGCTAGAGTGGATTTCAGAATATATATTAATGTATTTCATGGTATTACTTAGAAAGACTAATCAAGGTAATAATGTTTTTTTATTTATTTTTTATCAATTAACCAAATATGCACATTTCTTTCCCATTTGAGATACAATGTCTCTGTATCAGATTTATATACTATATTTAAAACAGATTTTTAGGATACATTGAGTTCTTCTCTCAATTATATCATACCATGATCCCATGTTCACATCCAATTTTTGTAAAGGAATTCAAATTTTAAAAGGTAATGAATTAAATTTAAATATAGATTTTCATACATAGTTCGATGGATAATTTTAACTAATGACTCAAACCCTTGAAGATATGATTCATTATTTCTTAATGGGTTACTAGGTAGGTTGGAATAAAAATATTTAATTGAATTGGTTTTATTATAATAACATTTTTCATTTTTGTATAAATATGGAACCATTTGAAACATTATATGTAAATCTATATCATAAACTGGTTTTTTGGGATGATGTAGGAGAAAAGAAAATTAATGTGGCCATAGTTAGTAGAGGAAATAGTAAAGAAAGTTAAGAAGATTCAAGGAAACATGCAGATAGATAAAAGAGAGCAGAAATGTAAGACGGATACCTGAATAAAATATCATTCTTTCAAGGTTAGTGGTCATGTATTTTTAAAATTTTATCTGTGGAAAATAGGGATGTGTTTTCATAAGAAGTGTATGTTGAGTCCAAGGTTCAATGGACCATATTAAATCCTTGGTAAAGTTGGGTCAGTTTCCAACTAAGTGGCTTTACCCCCATGTTTATCCCAAGTAAGAAATATATATCATGTTTCAATGTTAATGATGTATGTACATTATTATTCCCTTGTTCTGATCCTTGATTTATTTTATCTCATAGATAATCTCTCTTATGAGGAACAACCAGTTCATTACCATAGAGAGAAAGTGTTTCGGAACAAGTTAATTCATCACATTAAGGTTTTATGGAAAAACTATGTGGCTGAAGAGGTGACATGGGAATCATAAAATTATATCAGGGGAAAATATCCCCACTTATTTGATAAATGAATAAAATTATAAAGACACAATTGTCAAAATTTGGGAAGGATGTAACATCCCAGGTAATGATAGGATAACTCATTTTCAAATATATTTCTATTTATGAATTAGATATTAATTTTATCTTAAAAGTGACACTATTTCTAATAGTGTACCTAAAACACAACAATGATATTCTCTAAAATCTTTTGTTTTAGGCAAGACTGAGTTATGTAGAAAAATAATATATTATAAATATTATTATTTTAAGTGGAAATTATCGCTATGTTTCTGTATTAGATAAAGTTAATAAGAATGAATATATTTTATTTTTACATGTTTATTAAATGTTTTTACATGTATCCAATTAATTTTATAGTCTTAAAATAAGAAGAAATCAAATTATAAGAATAAAAAGCTCGAGGTTTTTTTTAAAGGCCCTTTTGCTGCCTTTTAATAGAGACCCAATTTTAGAAATAATTTATGGTAGTAATATAATTTTATATTATAAAATATAATTCTTTTTTCAAAAATAAATATAAAATTCACTTTGGGTGAATGTTTTGTATTTTTTCAAAAACTTTCATATTTGAATTAATATTGAATCATGCTGAATTTTAGTTCAAAACTGTTTATTTGTCTAATTTATTTATATAGTTAAATTATTTTCTAATTTGGTTTAAAATTATAATTATATGTATTTTATATAATTTAAACAAATTTACTTAACTATAAAAGATTTTACATTTAATTCAGATATAAAAAATTATCAAACATTTGAATATTTTTTCATTAAAAACATGTATTGTCATCCCATCTACATGATTAATTTTAAATAAATTTCTACCACTTATATGATTCTAATTTGTATAAATAGATTTAATATTTTGAATAATAATAATATTTTCTATTTAATATGTCAAATACAATTTTTTTATTGAAAATATATGTGGATTTGAATAAAATTAATTATAGCGATCGAGAGGAAAATTTTCATAACAGATTGCTAAACCATAAACTTAAGGCCCAAAATAACCTAGAAACTTATAAAACATACATTGTATTTCAATATTTATAACCTATCCTCACATTAATAATATTTTTATCATTATTGGAGGCATGTTTCAAATAGAAAATGTGGTAGAAATTCTTTTTTAAAATATTTACAAGCTTTTCACTCCTACTCCACTATAAAAAGGAACTCACCCTTCCCATTTCATAACACCTCTCAAGAAATTTTTATCTTCAAAATTATACTCAAATAATTTCCCAAAATCTCTCCCCCCATCCTAGAAGCCTCAAATTGGTCCTAAATCCATCCAAGGAATCCTCTTTCTAAAAACCAAAAGAAGTTACCCAAATAAGAGGTATTGTCCTTCCTCGAACACTTTCATTTTATTTTGATTATCCACACCTTAAAATATTATTATTACATGATTATATAATATCAAAAGTATAATAAATATTCTGAAGAATTTTTACTATATGATTTTAACCAATATTTATACACACATACATCTAATGGGTAAGGAACTTGTTCTTATTGTGTTTGATGAACTACCACCGCACGAAATGAAGTTGTTTGTTTTTACTTTACAGCTTCTCATGGTTGGGAAATATGATAAAAAAATGTTTTTATATGATATATATATATATATATATATTAATTATATATTCATAATTATGTAATTATTATATACACATACCTTTATTCTTTCAATTTTTTGAAAATATGGTAACATTGTTTGTGGATATTTAGACTGCAGCCTCCTCAATGTGATGTGATACATTCCCAAAATCCATGGAATTTATTAAGTATAAGTTTAATTAAAAATATTTTATATAAATATAATCCATATTATATTCATAACATAATTAACTTTCTATAAATATAATATATCATTTTCTTCATTACCCTTTCACACACTGAAAAAGTGATAATGTCATTCGTCGACATGTGGACTACCGCCTCCTCGAGGTGGTGTAATTCATTTCACATAACAATAATTATATATATAAGGATATATTATTATATAAAATGTTATTTATTATATGATTATCATTTTTTAAAGTTAAATTTCACTTAACTTTTTTCAATAATGATCATTAAAAAATGGTAGCATTACTCATGCGTACTTACGGCCTACCGTCTCGATGATTATAATGTTGGTCCATTTCTCATACCCATATTTCGTGAATGGTTTTAAAATTATAATTTATGAATAAATATGATAAATATTTCATGATTATTATTCTATATATCTTTATATAATGACTCATTTGACCATAGTTGGCCTACCAATCTATTTTTCACACATAAACAAAAGACGGTCAAAAAACCCGATGTAAACTTAATTGTTTATATAATTGAATTAAAAATTGAAAAAAGTAAATTAAAATTAATGATAAACATGAAAATTGTTCTGAATAAGTAATATTATTTCATTATTAAAGAATATAAAGGTACATATGACAAGTCAGACTCAATATAAGGGATTTCATCTCAATCTCCTTTTATTAAGACATTTCTTGATAACATACACCTTTATTATTTATAAATTTTATATATAGCCCCATTGAAATCATATACCAATTTTGTATCTATTATCATGTTAATTCAGGTATTTTTAAAAATTATTCATTCATGGGGATTATGGTTTAAATGATCAAATTTGTATGGGATTCTTTGAATGTTTAAAGATTTAATTTAAAAAACATATCTCCTTGTCAATATTCTTCAAATTATTTTACATATTTATTTATATGGATATAAATTTGTTATATAAGAAATTTATTTCTATTTCTAATTTAATTTCAAAGTTTTCTAGAGTAATATTTTTACATGTTTTATATGGAATATTTTTTTAAATGAAAAAAAATGTTCTATTCTCAACGTACTTGGTGACAAAAAAAATTCTGCCGCCATGAATAATATTTTATTTATATATTCTTTACATTCATACATGATTTCAGAATTTAAAATCCTTATTTTTTATTTTGGGGTTTTTTATTAAATTTTTCTTTAAAATATGACTATTATTTCAATAGCAATAAATGTTTTCTTTGAAGTGAAAATTAAATATTTTGTGTAATGTGTTAAAAATTGAATTCCTTCTTTTATTATGATTTTATAATAGTACCTAGATATTTTACAGATAGTTATATGATAAAGAAATGATGTGTGGCTCTATGATAAACAAATTATCAGTGGGTACACTATAGGCCTCAAATGTATTGGGTAGGAAAGTTGGTTTTATGGTTGTTCCATTTGTAAGTGTGATATGTAAAGAATCCAACTATGTAGTTATTAAATTTATAAGTGTGAAAAGTATAATGTTGTCCCAACTTACCATTATGTATTTTATATTCATGATATGGGTTTTGTGGTAATCTATTATTAAAAAATGGTAAACAATGAGATTATTTTCAAAGGAAAGTATTTACCACTTCTTAAGGGTGAATGATGTTACTTTATTATAATGTTCTATAGATTTTAATTTTTATCAATGGACTACTAGTTTTATTCATTTTTTATATCTAAATGACATTTTTATGGTCATCCTATTTTTTTAATGTTTTTCATATGACTTGAGGATGATTAAGGGATTTGAATAATTCATGTTGATAGTCATGAATAGTTTTTATAAAATATATCACTCTTTATTTAAAATGTTTGAAATTATAGAAAAAATGGATACTATTAAGAAGTGTCCACTTTTTATTTTATTGTTTTTATGAATTATTTGTGTCCAAATTATCTAAAACTATAAACCAAAAAATATATTAAATGTGAAATAAATTAAAACTCCTTACTTGACTCAAGATTATGTAATGTTTTATGGTCAGGTGCTTATATATAGATTCACTAAAATGTATGATACTTAATACTGGATACTAGAGAAAGGATCATGGCTAGGAAATGAGAGAGTGCATCACTTCAGTGTTATTTTATTACCACTATTCATTCATAATTATCCATGTCGCGATTTCTACTCATGATTAGTAGAAGTGAGAAGCTCCAAAGTATCGGGTGATGTTATTTTAGAGGAAGTTTTTCATTGGGATTATGTGTATTTTTCTATTCATGTTTAGTTTGATGAATTTCTATTTATTTATTCTTAATCTCATTCTTGGTTTTTTTTCATAGTCATTTCTATGTAATATAAAGAGTACTGATTTATTATGTCCCCTAATTTCCATTTTATGTGTATAACCGTATTTCCATCAAGATAAATTATTTTTAAATAATTTTTTAGGGAATCCAGTTCTATGATGAAACATAGTAGTTTTCCATTACAATAGGGATATTATAGGATATATAAGGTTTCATATACATTAGATCATTAGATACTAAATTCTGAAAACAAACTATAATTAACATGTAATTAATTAAATCCCAAATAACATGAACTTAAAATCACTAAACCTGGTATGATTCTCATATTAAAAACAAAACAAATTTTTTATTTTTCTTTATATTTTATATCAAATCAACCAATAACAATTATAAATTCATCTAGAGTATATAAATTGTCTTAGTGGGTTTGAAACTTGGGCATGCCTATTAATTAAATTTTTTATTTAGGTTCATTGAGTTTTTACATTATTAAATTTTTTAAGGACTATATTAATTAATGATTCTATTTGTGTTACCACATTTAAATATATTTCATATTAATCCACCACATTATTTTTAGAAGGATAACTAATTATGTAATATTTATTTATGATATTTTGAATGAATGAAATCTATTGTAACTAAAAATAATATTTACTACATTTTCTATATAGATTATTTTATTTCATGGATTTTAGAATAATACTTATTTACATCTCATTAATTATATAAATTTTTAAATAAATCAAAATATCAATAATAAACCTAACCAAAAACCTATCAAAATATTTTGGGGAAAATATATTCAAAAGATACATGAATACAAGTGGAAAATTCATCAAACCAAAGGGAATAAATGAATACTTATAATGTCAATACCTTCTATGAAACCTTTTCTTTTGTATTTTATCTTTCTTTACCTTTAGCTAATAATAAACAGAACAGATATCATCCTTTAACAAATATCAATATCCTTAGATATTATCAATCAAGTCAAAAATATGAAGCAATATATAATTATTCTTAACATTAATGATATTCAATGGTCTATAATAAATGTGAAACCTTGTGGAACTATCATTTTTAAGAAAATAAATTAGGATCACCCCATAGGGAATTGATAAGATGAGTGAAACCTTTATAAATAAACTCTTGCAATAACTTTTTCAATTTCTAGAATTTTACATGATCCATTTTATACGGGTATTTGAAATTATCTTAGTATCATGAACATGTTCAATAGTAAAATAAACATCCCCATCAGATATAATACCATGTAACTCATCAGGAAAAACTTCTAGATATTACTTTACTATTATCACATCATTAATCCGAATAGTTCCATTATATTCAACAATATATGTAGGGTAACTTTATTTCACATCTCTTAATTGTTTCTGAACTTTTTTATATGTTATCATAAGTATAAAATTGTTCTTACATAAAAAAAATAAACCCTTTTAAAATAATAACTTCTTCATATCTTTAATGTATCTTCTTATTATATAATAATATCCTTTTCAAACCCATCAAAATATAAAATTTTACAAAGGGAAAGGAAAAATTCATAAGGAAAACCATTATATAGATGATGATTGGAAGGCCTTTTTGAATTATTATTTACATAATAATCCCCAAAATATATTTACAAAAATTCATAAATTCATTTCTTGTGATGAAATTTTCATTTTACAAGTTATTTATCAAACCTAATCGAATTTATTGACCCCAAATCATACAATACATTTTCATTATTTGAATAAATAAGTAGTGTACATATTACCACTTCGTTTAATGGCCACGCATCATCTAAAGCAGTTTCAAATGATTTCCCTATACTATTATTCTCATATTATTGTCTCTTAACATCATTATTTCCCTTCTTTGGATATGTATACACATAATGACTAAACTCATTACATTTAAAACACTATATAACTTTTTTTACGAAAATTGGACTTAAAACAATCAAGATTATTTTCATTCAAACCATGAGTTAGATTACCAAAATTACAACATCAAAATCACATCATGTATTTCCTAATACATTTCTCAGGGTCCATTTTACCACAACTATAACAAAATGAAAACATTATTTCCTTACCTTCAGAATTATTTAATGTATTATTCACATTTATGTTTCACCATGACATTTTTATTCTTATTTTATAAAACAACTAATAATAAGAAACCTTTTTTCACATTCTTGGCACATTGAGAATGTTTCCCATAACAATAATATTTTTTAGAGTCCATATATATTTGGTTTTATGTTTTTAATGATAAACAAAAATTTATTAATTTTACTATCAAGATCTGGAATAAAATTTGGTTTTTATATTTTCAATCAGGTTAATTTTACTTCATAAAAAAACATATAATCTTCCAAATTATATTTCAATTCAATTAATTTCTTTTACATACTTTATTGAACAACGTATGTAAAATACTTTTCAAGGAAAATAATATTAAATGTATCCCATTTCATGGATTCAATATATTATATTTATATATTATACTTACCGATTTAAAAATATTTATTATATTCCAATTCAAAATATAAAATTAAAATAGTTAACTATTGTTGATCCAAAAAACTCATAAACTTTATTATATTTTCATGATCAAAAATCCATCCATAATATACCACTAATTAATATGGTCCATTAAAAGTTAGAGGGTGTTGTCTCATACAATTCTCTACAATTAACATGATTATCTGTGGTAGATCTAGTTTTTCCCAAGAATAGATGATTCGACAATTTATAACCTACATAAACTGATCCAGCACAAAAATAAAGTACAATATTAAAATTCAGATCATTCCTAGTTGTTTTTTAAGGATATTTCTTCATTGTTCCTTACTTCTTTTGTTCCCCTTTTTCCTCTATGGAAAACCATTCTGAAAATACATTATTTAGATAAAGCATTATGGAAATATTCAAATAAAATATCATAATAACCATAAATTATAATCTCTTAGGGATATTTACATTCATTATCCTAACTTCTAAAATTATTTAAACATTTTCTCTTATACCAACTATAATGAACCGGCAATAACCAAATCGTAATTTTTTTTGAAAAGAATTGATTTTCTTTCAATTATTGTCATATTTTAGATTTATATTTTTTGATAATTTTTTCATAATGCTTAAATAAAAAAATATTACATCATAAAGTGGAAACTTATACTCATCATAATTTTTTCCAATAATTCAAAACATTTAAAAGATAAAAAGTTTTCTTTTAACGACATATTTTTAAAGTTTTCATCTTGACCTCATCCTTTTGCCTACACATATTTATAACCATCCAAATACATTTAAAATTTAGGATAAGAATAAAACAATACTGAGGGAAATATTAAAATAAGGGAAGAAACATATTACTCAAGGAATACACTAAAAAATTACTTTTTGAAAATATAAATTTAGCTCAAGATAAATATTTTCTTACCCAAGAAATCAACATATCATCCAAAATAATTTTGTAAAACATTTCATAATAAATATTAAATTAAATAATATTATTCAAAATTATTTCTTTTTAATCCAAAAAACTCATCAAAAGTTATAAATTTTACACCTAATACATGGTATAAACATCCCTTTAATCTTTATCTATTTATCTTAGCTTGTGAAATCATTATATTTATTCAAAAATACAAAGAAAACATATATAAATCATAAATGTTACCTAGAACAAAATATTCATATCACTCTAATAATAACACTTTCAAATAGAATAATAAACCCTCTAAATTTAAATATTTTCTTTAGAGATACCAATAATCAGTTAACTTCATCACTTTACTGAATGCATTGGAGAGCTATATCAGGCTCAAAATTAATCATAAGCTATATCAAGATAACCCATCCTATTGAGAAAAACCCAGCCCACCCATAATGATTATAAATTCCCAAGACCATAACAAAATCATAACCCCTGAAATATAGAATTTTCATCATCACACGCATAAATATATTCTTTGTACCAATAAAAAAACATTTTTTGATATTAAAATATTCATTATTTTTTAAAACACTTTATTTAAAATATCCAAAACAAACGAAAGGAGGGTTTTTATAAGAAGATAAAAAAACTCATAAAGTAAATCAAACCTCAAATAAGTGTTTTTGTGGTTGGAAAAATTTTCGATGTCATATACATTAAAATATAACATTCCTTTAACCTTTTTCAAAACATTCCATATAATATACATAAAAATATTACTTTTAAAAAGCATTGAAAAAGGTCAAAAGAAACAAAAAATGTTTTTTATAATTCATTTATATGTTTAATAATACATCCATAAAATAATATTAATAATATGGATGTGGAAGAAATATATTTAGAAAATATATCCTTATAAAATTTAAAAGATGTTTTTAATGAAAAGTATCATTTACCCTGAGTCTGACTCATTGAATATATTATTTATCTTCCATAATAACTATGTTATGTTAATTATTTAGCTTATCATAAACCTTTTCCATTTTCAGTAATCCTTTTATTTCATTAATTACCATTTTATATATAATAACTTAGTCAATTAATTTATGTCATATATTTTGATGGCATTCATCTCATATGTCCAAAATGAATCTGGTAAGTTGATGTTGGTAAAATAGTTTTTTATTACATCATCTCATGAATAATTATCATGACATAATTATCATTTTAATACATCAATTATACTATTAAAACTATCCATTAAGGATTGTTATGAAAAGTGATCTACATTTTAATCATGGAAATGGTTTGTTTTAGATACGGATAAGTACTATTTATATTATTTGAAGAACATGGTGGATATAAGGTAAGTATAATTTTAAAATTATTGAATTTATATTATATGATAGATATAATATTATTTATTTAAATAAACTTATATATATCATCCATGAGATGTGTCCATGAAAAATGAATCACATTGCTTAGTGGGGGTGGTAACCCCCACAAACACACAACCGATTCTTTCATCTTTGAATAGATAGAAATGATATAAATTAAAATATAAATTATATTATTATTATTATAAATTTTTCTTGAATATAATATATATACATTAAATCCATAATTATAACCTATAGTGATATTAATTGATGTAAAATTAATTACATCAGTTCGTGTGGCGTCATTCAACTGTACACATAAACGGTGGTCACATTTACCATTTGATGGAAGAAGGACATGTATATATGATATTATATTAATATAGAAACATATAATTATTTGGATTATACTAGTGATATTATTTAATCTTGGTTGAAGAAAATTTTAAGGGCATATTAAAAGAAAAAAATAAAAATATTTGATTAATAGTTGTACATATTCATCAGAAAACCTCTTTTTTTATACGTAAATCTATACTACTTTTTCGTTCATATAACGAACAAACTAAAAGAAATAGAGATGTATTTTTGGAAGATATTTCTATAGTGATTCATTCACTCAAAAGTTTTTATATGTGTGTGTAAAATAAGAGAGGGATGTCCTTTTATAAGTGGGGGGAGGACACACTGGAATGCTTAACAAATATTAAAATATATTAATTTTTTATTCTTAAAAAATTGTCCGAAAAATAAAACATTTCTAAATTTATGTTAATTTAAGGTATATATATTCACATATAATATAAATTTCTAGAAGTTTCTAGTACTTTTAAACCCTCATAACATATGTTTAACCTCCTGGAAAAACATAGCTCTGGTAAAAAATTATTTCTATTTTGATTATTCATGATGGCCAAAAATTAAATTAAACTTATTACATAATAATAATTATTCTAATTAAAAATTTATAATTAATTTTATAAAATTCAATTCATTTATTTTTCTAAATTTAATTTAAAATTAAACCACCAAAATACCATAAAAACATTTTTTACAGAAAAAAAACCTTTTCAGTATAATAGTTTTTATATACCATATTAAAGTTTAAAATTTATTAAATATGACATAATCATATTATAAATAGTTTAAGTCAAGTACTTTTACATTGAAACAAGTTTAAAATAAAATGTATATTTTAAAATTATTGAAATAAAAAAGGATAGTTTCTAACAAAAATATGTATTTTTCATTATTCATCAAAAAAGAAACATTTTAAAATATATATATTTATATAATTAATAAAAAAAATTTAAATGAAAATTTGAAAAATTATGTTCATTTTACCAAATCAAATTCATATAATATTTAAATCATTATTTTAAGAAAAACTAAATAATGAATTAAAACCCAATTTGTTAGAAGTAACGTCTATTTTTTTGATAAAAAAATTACGTTAAATTCTTATTATTAATATAACTTTATAAAATATAATTAATATTAATAAAAGGATTAAAAAAAATTTCTTAATAATATCTATTTTTATACAAGTCCACTTATAATTTTTTGTCACACTGAATCCTAGAACAATTAAAATTTCATTGTAATCGTTAGAGTTAAAGGATGTTTACTAGGGGTTAAAATAAACGATAAGGGAAACAATATCACATAAACATCTCCTAATATAAATTTTTGAATATAATTAGATATTATTTTATATTACCATTAAATTATTATACATTTGGTTCAACAATCACCATAAAAACCGTTTACTATTAACTTTTTTAATTAACTCAATGTGTGTCCCTCCACTCACTTATCAAGGGGCATCACTTCTCTTCCATTATTAAAAAACATTGAGCACTCTAACTCAATAATACATACCAAAATACCTTCTTATATTTCTTTAATTTGTCATTAATCTCATTTTATTACCCAATCTTCCTCTTAAGAAGGATTAAACAGTAATATAAAAGAATTATATCAATGAAGAGGAGGTTTAAATAACATATAAAGAAATTTAAACCTGATATAAGTATTTTATATAAAAATATCACAATTTACCAAGATTTATTGTGATTTAACTTTTGATGGTGTATTTATATGGTTTATATCTAATAAATAAAATGTATTCTCTTTTCTATTGTTTTTTTCAATATATTATAATTTTTTATTTCATTTTTATATCTCTAAGAACTCAGAAGTCAAAATATGTTTTTTAAGGAAATAACACATTATTTTTCTATTAAATATAAAAAATTTCTATCCATGTCTATATAGTCTATAAAATGATTTCAATATTGTTTTTATTATTCTATAAAAATGCATTTAACTCATTTTTACCCATGTTTTTCTTTCTAAAAATGGTTTAAAATGAACTATCTTACTGTTTTATGAATGGGGTTATTGTTATCAAAAGTGTAAAATGAATATTTATTTTCAAATATACTGATAAAATCAATTTTTATACAATTATGATTAATTTTTTACATTTATTTTTACTTTATAATTTTCTTAGTTCCTTTTCGAAGAAATTGTACTCTTTATTCCTCTGTAAATTTTATGATTCTAAATATGGTTATTCAAAATGAAAAGGGTAATTTCCTTAATAAATTTCCTTTTATATTTTAATTGAATTTTTAAATATAAAACATCCATTTATTTCACTTATGTTTTATAAGGGATATTATCCAATGATACCATCCTTTTTATATCGCTATATTGTTATTGATAATGATGATTAAATCTTGATGAAACTCATTTTATTTTCCATGAGTTAATGTATAAATAAGTGATAAATATTTTCATTTTTTGTGGAAATATATGAATTAATTATGATTAGGTAATGGGTGGGTCTGTTATATCCCAAAAACACATTGGGTGATAATTACTGTTTATATACTAAAAGTGTCTAAATTTGGTTATCCTAAGCCTAACAAAAATACATGGGAGGTGAGATCAAGCCTAACTTGTGATGAATGTTTTGACCGGAACACCTTACCTAAAATTTGAAATTCATATTCCACAATTTATGTTCCAATATAATGAAATTTTCATTTAATTATGATATGATAACATAGATCATGATCTTTTATTGCTCTATGATTCCTGACTTATGAACTACCAAATATTTATTCCATGATTATGATCTGTGAATTACTATGCATGATTATTTATATTTTAAGAGGATATTATAATTCCATTATGCTCATTTCATACTTAAATATAATCATTGATTGGTATCTATCCTATTTACCCTTACTAAGAGTTTTAGATAACCCTTTATTATGTTAATTTTTAAAATTTATGAAGAAAGTTTTTATGTTGGGATTGACTAAGATGTTTACTTTGTGAGAGAAACATTGTGTGAGTTTTTTATGATCTTAATGAAATTATATTATTATGCATCTAATCTTCAAATACACTAAACCTTTACAGTTTTAGGTTTTTATTTTTTATGAATTGTGTTGAATATTCATCTAAAACAATTTATTATTTATGTCTGTAATGTTTGGGCTAAAAGAGTTGGTATCATAGTAGGGTTTAGTTATTTTTAGATATAATGATCAGAGGATTTTTATAAAACCCCTAGGTATTAGTGTGATTATAGGTTAAAAACATACATATTTGGTAAAATAGATATATTATATTTTTTCTAGAAAATATGACCCTATCTATATATTGTTTAATAGTTTTTGTGACATCCCAGGTAAATAAAGAATATGAAATTTCCATATTTATTACTATTTGTTAATAAAATTTTAATATTACTTTAAATAAAATTCTATGTTCGATGGCGTACCCAATATGCAACAACGAGTTTATTTGAAATCTTACGTTGCACACTAATAGTATAATAATATTATTTTAAATGGTAGTTAATGCCTAGCCATTGTAATGGAGAGAATGAACATAACTAACTACAAAGTTATTATATATGTTTGTTAAATATTTTAAAAATTACCCAATAAATGATGGAGTTTTAAAATGTGAATGAATCCAATTTTAAGCATAAATATTCTAATATTCTTTAAAAGGTCGATTAAGCGCCTTTTGATGGAAACCTCATTTTAAATATACTTTTTATCACTTTTATATGCTATAATTGATAAAATAAAATCCTTCTTTATAATCAAGACATAAAAATTTACATTGAGTAAATTTTTGGTATTTTTGCGATAAAGTTCATTTTTTAATGAATAGTTAAAATGTTGTATTTTAACTCAAAACCTCCTTTTAATCTAATTTATTTCTATGGTTAGATTATCTTTTTAATTGGTTTTAAAGTATAATTAGAATATATTTTTATCATTTAATCAAATTGTGTTCATTACAATTAATTTGACTTTGAAAATGGACATAAACAAGTGTCAATCTTTTGATAGATATTGTTTCTTAAAAACACGCTATTTGTTTTGACAGTAGGAATTAAATATATAACTTATTAATGAAACTTCTATGATTTTAATTTTTTAAAATGGACATCATTTTTGAATTTTTAATATCAAATATATCTTAGGGTGTCTTTTTTTTTTATTTTTCTGATAATGTTCGTTTTTTTAATGAATAGTGAAAAATACAGCATTTTAATTCAAAATTACATTTTCATCCAATTTATTTATATAGTTAAATTGTCATTTTAATTGGTTTTAAGGTTTAATTTAATTATTATTTTATCATTTAATACAATTTTGGTCATTGGATAAAATTTAACTTTTAAATTGGATGTAAAAACAAATCAATCTTTTGATAGATTTTACATCTTAAAAACTCGTCTTTGGTATTGAAAACGGTAATTATTTTTAAATTAATTAATGAAATTTTTGTGTTTAGAATTTGGTAAAATGGATTCCATATTTGGAATCATAAGGTCCAAATTATGTAATTAAGACTCTTTTGTTTTTAGACATTATGAATAGTAACTACGACAATTATCTTAAATTATCATGATTAATTAGGAATCTGGTAGTTAAGGGTAATAAAATAATATCATAATAATATAAAATGACCCCAACATATGTCAAAATCCTTTTTTTTGAGTCATGTCTGACCGTGGTAATATTTCTACCAAACTTGAGGGCCCATGGAGTCGCATGGGTGTGATAGTGACATTTATGACATTATTTTTAAAAAAGAAGAGAAATATAACAAAGGTTTTTATATCCTAAGTAAAACAATTTTAGTATTGGTTACATAATTGATATATTAGACAATAAATATTCATTTTAAATATAAAAATATTTCTTACTTCATTGTATTATTTTATAATTTTTAGTCATTAAATAAATAAATTTATTTAAGACAGCATGATGATGCAGTGATTATCTCATTAATGAACGATTTAAATAAAATGAAAAGATAAGGTAAAATATAAGACGTACACTTGTAGAAAACCTATTGGATGTGGATTTCAAAACCTTATCACCTTATCCTAAAAATATATCATTGTGGGACCTTAAAATCTGAAAATCATTTTATAATAAAGTAACATTTCAAAACCTTCCAAAAGCAACCCTCCTCCCTCTTATAAAATGCCCCCACATCTACCCCCTTACCCACACCTCTCATTCCATTGGATCTTCCAAAATCTCCTCATATTATATCTACACATCCCTATATTACTCCTAGAAGCCTCACTTTGGGCAGAAGTCTTTCCAAGGAAGCCTTTGGCTCAAATCAAAAAGAGTTACCCGATTCAGAGGTAATGTCTTCTCCCGAGTTTCTTTCTTTTATTTTCCTTCTTCACTAACCACTATAATCATATTTTTTGGTACCATAATAATACCAGAATACTAAATATACTAGGATGTTTTTATGATAACTATTATACCTACACTTACACACACCTTCGTCGAACGGTTAAAGAACATATTGTTTCTGTGGGTGGCGAATTGCTGCCTCACAAAATGATGATTTTCAATCTTATTTTAACACCTTTCATGGTAGAAATTATGATGTAACTGTATTTATATATGATATATATGGTATTTATTTTTTCTATATGCTTCTGAATTTTATTTTTAAATCACATCGTTATGCTTTTCATGTTGTGGAACTGTGATAATTTCATCTGAGGAACTATGGACTACCGCACCCTCAAGTGATATGACTCGTTCAAGACAAACATGGAATTTATAAATAATGTAATTATTGAACTTATTTTACCTATATAACATATATATTATACTGTAATTATAATATATCTATGTATCATTTTGTTTTAAAGTCCATTAATATGACAAAAAATGAAAGTAGCGTTCATGCATACGTACGACCTACCGGCTCCATGAACGGTACAATTAATTTCTTATCTCCAAACATTTTGGAATATTATTAAATACATATATACTGGATATATATGATATTTAAATCATTAACACCATTCTGGTGATGATATACTTATAAATACATGGGCAATTCTTTTCAAACAAGTTCATTTTTTGACTCATGTACCGAACATCGACAAAACGTATGATATGAATTCACATAATTAACTAATTATAATAACATGATAATATATGATAAGAATTGAATAAAAAAATTAAAGTAATTCCTTAATAAATTATAAATTGACCTATGTTTATTTTTCAGGAATATTAAGAACGAACGAGAACAAGTCGGACTTGAGTTAAGGTGATTTCTTATCTCAGTTTTAATTCCGTGAGATTTCCATTGTTTGTCACTTATTTGTTTAATGTGGTGAATTGTGTACTTAAATTTCCTATATATTATCATGATTATATTTATATTGATGGTATTATGTGATTCATTTGGTGTTTATTATATTTTGGTCATATGACTCGATTGATTACAACGAGGTAAAGGGTTTTTATCTCACTTTTTTATTCCAGTGATATTCATGATACATTTACCACTATTTCCTTTTTTGTTGTTTATGTACTGCCCATTATTGTATTATTTGTTTAATATACTTTAATTTATGGGTATTTACATCTTCATTTTATTACCCTTCTTTCATGGGGTGTACCTTTCGAAAGTTACCCAAATCGGTAAGGGAACCTTTCACCCCCCTCTTTTTAAAAGACTTATTTTTGTTAGGTCTTTTAATTTACATCTTCTTATGTTGGGATATGTTCTTATGTATCCTTATTGATGTAAATTTTATGTCTATATGATGAGATACCCTTTTTATCTCTCATCAACTCATTTTCTGAATTTTAAAGTGACGTCTTTAGGCTGTCAAATTTCTGTAAGGGAACTTCTTAACCCAATTTCAATTCTTTGGGTTAAACCTCTACTTCTTAATTATATCATGCTATGAATATGTGTGGATGAACTCTGATTGTTTTACACTTAATATCCACTTATATTGGGTGTATTTATATTTTCCACTCATAATTATGTAATTGATTTACCCTTAATATAAGGATATTGTATTTGTACTGGACTTCATCTCAATCTCCTTTCACTGAGGCACCTTTTGATTTATACACGACGTTATTTTATACGGTGCCTAAACCCCTTTTTACTTTTAATTTCATTCAAAAGGAATTTTTTTACACGAATCGTTTTACTAAATGACAAAAAAAATGTAATTGTATTACGTATACGGCAACAACGACTTCTCCGCCACCGTGACCATTATTTGAGTTTCAGCTTCCTCTATAAGCCATAATGATTTTAAATGAAAAATAAATACCATGATATAATTTCATTATATTTTGGTATTGAAATTTTTTTTGATAATGTTTTGATTAAATAAATGTGTTCTATTGATATATGGTGATTGAAATATGGAAATGCAATATTTCCTTTATGTATGTTTTATGTGATAAAATTATGTTATGGTTCTTGGGCATTATTTATGAATTCGGATGGTTCCTTGATAAACTAAGGGTAGGTGATCCCGAGATGGCTCTCCAATGCATTGGGTAACGCAAAGTAGTTAAACGCTAAGGTTTCTCCGAAGAGATTTTGGGAATATACTATGATGGGTATTCCAAACGTAACCATGAGGGTTACTCCCTACGTAAGAATGTTATGAATGCCTCAATTTACCTTTATGTATAATTATTTCTATGAGTTATTCCTAAATCTTATTATCTCATGAGGTATGTTAAAGTTATTATGTTTTTTGAGTAAAGTATGGTTTCATTGATTCTTATGTATACATGGACTAATGTTTTCTTTCCGTATTTTTATATCCCTTACTGAGCTTTTTATGCGCATCCCAATTTTTTGAAATGTTCTCCACAGGACTTAAAGATGTATAGGGTCAAGGAAGGGATCAAGGAAATACATGTAGTCTAAAACATAGAACTAGACATGTTTCTTTTTAAGAATTTTTATTTTATGAAAAAAATGGAAACTGAGTAGAAGTGTCAACTTTATAATCTTTTGAGATGTAATAGATATGTCCTAATTCTCTAAATCTCTAAAACTGAAAATATCCTCAATGTGAGTTATTCATTTAATTCATGATTATGTAATTTTTTAAGTTTGGGTCTTTATAGTTGGTATCAGAGGTCGGTTTAGATAACTTTAGAGGTTAGGGTATTCTTTATGCATAAGTGAAACTGCTATAATGGTTAAGATTTTAGAAAGAGTCATAGTTTTTTTAGATAAAGTGAATGAGTTTTAGATATCATGAATAATAATATCTTAGTATTACATGATTATTTTACTAATATACTCACACTGACATTTTTAGTTTTATTAAATGTTTGGATCTAGTAGGCACCAATGTAACAGTGGATGTGAAGAAAACTGTGACAGTTTTCTGAACAAGCAACTGAGTGATATGGGAGCTACAATAATAACTCTTGTGGTTATTATCAACCAACTATCTAGAGTCATGATTTACCACCTAAACCATGGTGATTTTTATAAGGAATCATATATGCGAGAAATAAATCCCTACAGAAGTTCAGGTAATAATCATAAATGTAAGTATGTTAAAAAACCTATGTGTCAAACATGTGGAAAAAAACACATATGAAAATGTTTCAAAGGGACATAAAGATGCTATATATGTGGAAAGTAAGGTCATAAATCAAGAACTTACCATAGAAAAAAGGAAGCATCTAGTTGACTCTAGGAAAGGGAAAGACATTCTTTCTGAAAGATCAATTGAATGTTTTAAATGTGGTCTGCATGGTCATTATGCAAACACATGTCCTACGAAGAATTTTAGGAATGGGATCACCAGGATCATACAAGTATTGGTTTACCAATTCCTAATTCCATTCCGATTGAGGATGAAGAAACTGATAATGACCAATAAAAGGTATGGATTATTTCTTACATATGTTTTACAATTATTGAATCTTAGGATATGATTCATGCTTTTGTTTGTAGGAAATAAGTATTTCATAATAAGATTGAATGGAATTGTTAATGGATCATGAATAATGATGGATTAGTATGAAGTCACCATATAAGGGATTCAATATTTATGGTAGATTTTAGGATGGTGAAATTCTTAAAAGTATTAAGGCTCTTTTGATGATGGGATTACATTTGAAGAGTTATTATTTTATGTGTAACCCTGATATTTGATATATGAAAATTTTATTCAAGGAATAATTATCTTTTCTTTTGCGGATATAGTTATAAAGAACCATTTGGGTTTCAATATTATTTTTTATTACTCTGAATAATTTTATGGATAGCTCTTTATTTAATGGTCTTTCTTGGACCTTGGGTTCTTTTTTTGAATTTTGTAGATTAAGAGTAGTATTTATTTTTATAAAGGATTATCCTTTTGGGGATTATCTGATCTTGTACTAACAATTTTGGTTTTAGATAAGGTCTAAAGACATGGAAAATATATATTTCATCTTTTATGGATTATGTGATTCTCAAGAAGTTGATTATAGCGCTCTTAATGTGAACAAGTCATCCTAAATACTCATCCTTTGGAGAAAATATGAGTTTGTGTAAGAAATCTAGTTATATATAAAAGTCTACAAGATAAGTAAGTATGTTTCCTTATGTTTTAGTTAAGCTCATAAATAAATTCCTCAATAAAAATTAACTTGAAACAAAAACATTGTCGATTAAATTTTCTTATTGGGAAATCAAATACCATTTAACCCATCACAAGTTTGTGATTTTCTGGTGGTTAACTTTCTCCTAGACATATTTTCTATCACTCTCCATCAGAACATGAACCTTTGTTTTATCTTCCATATCCATGTTTTACTACATGGAATTATAGTATGGGTTAACTTGATTGACCTTTGTACTTTTATTTCTTTCTTTTAAAGTGATAGTTTAATTTACTGACTCTTTTTCCTATGTGGGACTTTCAATGAAGTTTCTGATCCCAATTTTAAAATTGCGAGAACACAATTCCCAAAAGGGGGGAAGGATGTAACATCCCAGGTAAATAAAGAATATTACATTTCCATACTTATTAATATTTGGGAATAAAATGTTAATATTACTTTAGAGGGAATGCTATATTCGATGGTGTACCCGATATGCAACAACGACTTTCTTTGAAATCTTACGTTGCACACTAATAATATAATCATATTATTTTAAATGGTAGTTAACACCCAACCGTTGTAATGGAAGGAATGAACAGAACTAACCAAAAAATGATTATATATGTTTCTTAAATATTTTAACAATTACCCAATAAATGATACAGGATTAAAATGTGAATGAATCCAATTTTAAGCATAAATATTATAATATTCTTTAAAAGGTCGATTAACTACCTTTTGATTGGACACCTTTTTTAAATCTACATTTTGACACTTTAATATGTTATATTTGACAAAATAAAATCCTTCTCTATAATCAAGACATCAAAATTTACTTTGTTTAAATTTTTTGTATTTTTCCGATAAAGTTCATTTTTTAATGAATAGTGAAAAATGTTGTATTTTAATTCAAAACCTCCTTTTAATCTAATTTCATTCTATGGTTATATTATATTTTTAATTGGTATTAAAGTTTCATTATAATATATTTTTACCATTTTATCCAATTGTGGTAATTATAATTAATTTCACTTTGAAAATGGACATAAACAAGTGTTAATCTTTTGATAGATATTATTTCTTAAAACAAGCTATTTGTTTTGACAGTGGAAATTTTCTATATAATTTATTTATGAAACCTCTATGCTTTTAATTTGGTAAAATGGAAATCATTTTTGAATTTTTAATATCAAATATATATTAAGGTGAATTTTTGGTATTTTTCTGATAATGTTCATTTTTTTAATGAATAGTGAAAAATACAGCATTTTAATTCCAAATTACCTTTTCATCCAATTTATTTATATAGTTAGATTGTCATTTTAACTGGTTTTAAGGTTTAATTTAATTATTTTTTTATCATTTAATATAATTTTGGTCATTGGATATAATTTCAATTTTAAATTAGATGTATAAAAAATCAATCTTTTGATAGATTTTACATCTTAAAATATCGTCTTTGGTTTTGACAACAGGGATTATTTTTAAATTAATTAATTTAATTTCTGTGATGGTAATTTGGTAAAATGGATTTTATATTTTGAATAATAAGGTCCAAATTATGTAATTAATACTCTCTTTTTCGGACATTATGAATAGTAATGATGACAATTATCTTTAGTTATCTTGATTAATTAGTAATCGTGTAGTTAAGGGTAATAAAATAATATCATAATAATATAAAATGACCCCAAAATATGTCCAAATTCTCTTGTTTGAGTCATGGCAGACCATGGGAATCTTTTTACCATACTTGAGGGCCCATGGAGTCACATGGGTGTGATAGTGACATTTATGACATTATTTTTTAAAAAAGAAGAGAAATATAACAAAGGTTTGTATATCCTAAGTAAAACCATTTTAATTTTGTTTAAATAATTTATCTATTAGAATATAAATAGTAATTAGAAATATAAAAATATTTCCTACGTCATGGTATTTTTTTATAATTTTTAGACATTAAATAAATTAATTTATTTAAGACAGCATGATAATGCAGTGATTACCTCGTTAATGAATGATTTAAATAAAATGAAACAATAAGGTAAAATCTAAGACTTAAAACTTGTTTAAAACCTATTAGATGGGTGGATTTAAAACCCTTACCACCTTATCCTAAAAATATATCATTGTTGGACCTTTCAAATCCAAAAATCATTTTATAATAAAGTAACATTTCAAGACTTTCCAAAAGTGACCCTCCTCCCTCTTATAAAAGGGCCCCACCTCTACCCCCTTAACCACACCTTTTAAGACCTTGTCTCATCCAAAATCTGCTTATATTATCTCTCCACATCCCTATCTTACTTCTAGAAGCCTCACTTTGGGCATAATTCTTTCCAAGGAAGCCTTTGGCTCAAATCAAAAAGAGTTACCCGATTTAGATGTAATGTCTTCTCTCGAGTTTCTTTCTTTTATTTTCCTTCTTCACTAACCACTATCATCTTATTATTTGATCCCAAAATAACACCAGTATCCTCAATATACTAGGATGTTATTATGATAAATATTATACCTACACTTACACACACCTCCGCCTAATGGTTAAAGAACATATTGTTTCTGTGGGTGGTGAATTATTGTCTCACAAAACGATGATTGTTCTATCTTATTTTAACACCTTTCATGGTGGCCATTATGATGTCACTGTATTTATATATTATATATATGGTATTTATTTTTTCTATATTCTTCTGAATTTTTATTTTTAAATCCCATCGTTATGCTTTTCATGTTGTGGAACTGTGATAATTTCATCTGAGGAAGTGTGGACTACCGCCCACTCAAGTGATGTGACTCATTCATTCCAAAGATGGAATTTATAAATAATGTAATTAATGAACTTATGTTACCTATATAACATATATATTATACTGGAATTATAATATATCTACGTATCATTTAGTTATAAAGACCATTAATATGAAAAAAAAAATGAAAGTAGTGTTCAAGCGTACGTACGACCTACCGTCTCCATGAAGTATTTATTAACTCCAAACATTATGGAATATTATTAAATACATATATACTGGATATATATGATATTTAAATCATTAACACCATTCTGGAGATTATTTACTTATAACTACATGGGCAATTCTTTTTAAACAAGTTCATTTTTGACTCATGTACCAAACATCGACAAAACGTATGATATGAACTCAAATAATTAACTTATTATTATAACATGATAATATATGATATTAATTTAATAAAAAAATTTAAATTAATTCCTTAATCAATTATAAATTGACCTATGTTTATTATTCAGGAATATAATGAACGAACGAGAACAAGTCGGACTTAAGGTAAGGGGATTTCTTATCTCAATTTTAATTCCGTGAGATTTCCATTATTCGCCACTTATTTGTTTAATGTGGTGTATTTTGTGATTCAATTTCATATATATTATCATTATTATATTTATATTCATGGTATTATGTGATTCATTTGGTTTTTATTATCTTTTGGTCATATGACTTGATTGATTACAACGAGATAAAGAGTTTTTATCTCACTTTTTATTCCCATGAGATTCATGCTACATTTTCCACTATTTCCTTTTGTGTGGTGTATGTACTGCCCATGATTATATTATTTGTGTAATATACTTTAATTTATGGGTATTTAAATTTTCATTGTATGACCCTTCTTTCATGGGGTGTACGTTTCGAAAGTTACCCAAATCGGAAAAGGAACCTTTCACCCTCCTCTTTTTAAAAGACGTACTTTTGTTAGGTATTTTAATTTACATCTTATTATATTGGGATATGTTCTTATATATCCTTATTGTTGTAAATTTTATGTCCAAGTGATGAGATACCCTTTTTATCTCTCATTAACGCATTCTCTAAATTTTAAAGTGACGTCTTTAGGCTGTCAAATTTCTCTTACGGAATTTCTTAACCCAGTTTCAATTCTTTGTGTTAAACCTCTACTTCTTGATTATGTCGTGCTATGAATATGTGTGGATGACCTCTGATTGTTTTAAACTTAATATCTACTTATATTCGGTGTATTTATATTTTTCACACATAATTATGTAATCGATTTATCCTTAATCTAAGGATACCGTCTTTGTACGGGACATCGTCTCCATCTCCTTTCATTGAGGCACCTTTTGATTTCTACACGACATTATTTTATACAGTGCATAAAACCCTTTTGACATTTAATTTCATTCAAAGGGAATATTTTTACCTGAATCATTCTACTAAATGACAAAAGCAATGTAATTGTATTACGTATGTGGTGACTACGACTTCTACACCGCCGTGACCATTATTTCAGTTTCGGATTCCTCTACAATCCATAATTACTTTAAACGAAAAATAAATACCATGTTTTAATTTTCTTTTATTTTGGTATTGAAAATGGTTTTGATAATGTTTTTATTAAATCAATGGGTTTTATTGATATTTGGTGATTGAAATATGGAAATTTTATGTTTCCTTTATGCATGTTTTATGTGATACGATTATGTTATAGTTATTGGGAATTGATTATGAATTCGGGTGGTTCCATGATAAAATAAGGGTGGGTGAGCCCTATATGGCTCTCCAATGCATTGGGTAATTCAAAGGAGTTAAATTCTATGGTTTCTCCAAAGATATTTTAGGAATATGTTGCGATGGGTATTCCAAACGTAACCATGAGGGTTACTCCCTGCATAAGAATGTTTTGAATGCCTCAATTTACCTTTATGTATTTTGATTTCTATGAGTTATTCATAAATCTTATTATTTCATGATGTATGTTAAAGTTCATATGTTTTATGAGTAAATTATGGTTTGATTGAGTCTTATGTATATATGGACTAATGTTTTCTTTCTATATTTTTATATCCCTTACTGAGCTTTTTATGCTCATTTCAAGTTTTTGAAATGTTTTCTACAGGACTTAAAGATGAATTGGGTCAAGGATGGGATAAAGGAAAGACATGTTGTCTAAAACATAGAACTAGACATGTTTCTTTTTAAGAGTTTTTATTTTATGAAAAAAATGGAAACTGAGTAGAAGGGTCTACTTTATAATCTTTTGAGATTTAATAGTTATGCCCTAATTCTCCAAAACTCTAAACCTGAAAAGATCTTCAATGTGAATTATTAATTTAATTCAAGATTATGTGATGTTTTAAGGTTGGGTCCCTATAGTTGGTATCAGAGGTCGGTATAGATAAATTTAGAGGTTAGGGTATTCTTTAAGCATAAGTGACACTACTATAATGGTTAGGATTTTAGAAAGAGTCGTAGTTTTTTAGATAAAGTGAATGAGTTTTAGATAACATGAATAATAATATCTTATTATTATATGATGATTTTATTGATATAATCACACTGACCTTTTTGTTTTTAGTAAATGGATGGATCTATCAGGTACCAATGTAATACTAGATGTGAAGAAAATAGTGACGCTTTTATGAACGAGCAACTGAATGATATGGGAGATGCAATAAGAAATCTTATGGTTATTCTCAACAAACTATCTGGAGTCATGATTGACCACGTGAACCTTGGTGATTTTTATAAGGTATCATATATGCAAGAAAAAAATCCCTATAGAAGTTCATGTAATAATCATAAAGGGAAGTACGTTCAAAAACATATGTGTCAAAGATGAGGAAAGAAACACATAAGAAAATTTTTCAAAGGGATAGAAAGATTCTATAGATGTGGAAATGAAGGTCATAAAGCAAGAACCTACCATAGAAAAAGGAAGTATCTAGTTGATTATAGGAAAGTGAAGTTCATTATGAAGTATCAATTGAATGTTTTAAATGTGGTGTGCATGTTCATTATGCGAACACATGTCCTACGAAGAAGTTTCAGGAATGGGATCACTTGGATCATAAAAGTATTCATTTACCAATAGCTAATTCCATTCTGATTAAGGATGAAGAAACTTATAATGACAAATAAAATGTATGGATTATTTCTTAACATATGTTTTCCTATTATCGAATATTAGTATATGATTCATGATTTTGTTTGTAGGAAAGAAGTATTTCAGAATAAGATAAAATGGAATGGTTAATGGATCACGAAGAATGTTGAATGAGTATGAAGTAAACATATAAGAGAATCAAGAGTTATGGCAGATTTTAGGCTGGTGAAATTCTTAAAAGTATTAAGGCTCTTTTGATGATGGGATTACATTAGAAGACTTTTTATTTTATGTGTAACCCTGATGTTTGATATATGAAAATTTTATTCAAGGAATAATTATCTTTTCTTTTGTGGATATAGTTATAAAGAACCATTTGGGGTTCAATATTAGTTTGGATTACTTTGAATAATTTTATGGATATCTGTTTATTTAATGGTCTTTCTTGAACCTTGGGTTCTTTTTCTTGAATTTTGGAGATTAAGAGTAGTATTTCTTTTTATAAAGGATTATCCTTTTGGGGATTATCTCATCTGGTACTAACAATTTTGGTTTTAGTTAAGGTCTAACGACATGGGAAATATATAGTTCATCTTTTGTGGATTATGCGATTCTCAAGAAGTTGATTATAACGCTCTTAATATGAACAAGTCATCCAAAATACTCATATTTTAGAGAAAATATGAGTTCGTGTAAGAAATCTAGTAAGAGATGAAAGTCTACATGACAAGTAACTATGTTTACTTATGTTTTAGTTAAGCTCATAAATAAATTTCTCAGTGAAAAGTAACTTAAAACAAAAGCGTTGTCTGCTAACTTTTCCTACAGGGGAATCAAATACCATTTAACCCATCACAAGTTTGTGATTTTCTGGTGGTTAACTTTGTCCTATACATATTTTCTATCACTCTCCATCAGAACTTGACCCTTTGTTTTCTCTTCCATATCCATGTTTTACTATATGGAATCCTAGTATGGATTACATTGGGTGACCTTTGTACTTTTCTTTTTTTCTTTTAAAGCGATAGTTTAATTTACTGACTCTTTTTCCTATGTGGGACTTTCAATGAAGTTTTTTATCCAAATTTTAAAATTGTGAGGACGCAATTCTCAAAAGGGGGGAAGGATGTAACATCCCAGGTAAATAAAGAATATGAAATTTCTATATTTGTTAATATTTTTGAATAAAATGTTAATATTACTTTAATGGGAATGCTATATTCGATGGCGTACCTGATAAACAACAATGAGTTTCTTTGAAATCTTATTTTGCACACTAATAATATAATAATATTATTTTAAATGGTAGTTAACGTCTAACCATTGTAATGGTAGGAATGAATAGAACTAACTAAAAAATGATTTTATATGTTTGTTAAATATTTTAACAATTACCAAATAAATGATAGAGGCTTAAAATGCAAATGAATCCAATTTTAAGAATAAATATTCTAATATTATTTAAAAGGTTGATTAACCGCCTTTTGATGGGAAACCCTTTTTAAATATAATTTTTGACACTTTTATATGTTATATTTGACAAAATAAAATCATTCTTTAGAATCAAGACATCAAAATTTACTTTCTGTAAATTTTTGGTATTTTTTTTGACAATGTTCATTTTTTAATGAATACTGAAAATGATGTATTTTAATTCAAAACCCCCTTTTAATATAATTTATTTCTATGGTTAGATTATCTTTTTTATTGGTTTTAATGTTTAATTAGAATATATTTTTACCATTTAATCCAATTGTGGTCATTATAATTAATTTAACTTTGAAAATGGACATAAACAAGTGTTAATCTTTTGATAGATATTGTTTCTTAAAAACACACTATTTGTTTTGATAGTGGGAATTAACTATATAATTTATTAATGAAACCAAAATTTTTTTAATTTGATAAAATGGAAATCATTATTGAATTTGGAATATCAAATATATATTAGGGTAAATTTTCTTTATTTTTCTGATAAAGGTCATTGTTTTAAGGAATAGTGAAAAATACAGCATTTTAATTCAAAATTGCTTTTTCATCCAATTTATTTATATAGTTAAATTGTCATTTTAACTTTTTTTAAGGTGTAATTTAATTATGTTTGTATAATTTAATACAATTTTGGTCATTGGATGTAATTTCACTTTTAAATTGGATGTAAAAACAAATCAATATTTTGATAGATTTTACATCTTAAAATCTCGTCTTTGGTTTTAACAACAGGAATTATTATTAAATTAATTACCGAAATTTCTATGTTTGGAATTTCGTAAAATTGATTACATATTTGGAATCATGGGGTCCAAATTATGTAATTAATACTCTTTTGTTTTTGGACATTATGAATAGTAATGACAACAATTATCTTTAATTATCATGATTAATTATTAATCGGGTAGTTAAGGGTAATAAAATAATATCATAATAATATAAAATGACCCTAAAATGTGTCCAAATCATCTTTTTTCAGTCATGGTCGACCATGGAATTCTTTTTACCAAAATGGAGGGCCCATGGAGTCACATGGGTGTGATAGTGACATTTATGACATTATTTTTTTAAAAAGATGAGAAATATAACAAAGGTTTGTATATCCTAAGTAAAAAAAATTAATTTTGTTTACATAAATGATCTCTCAGACTATAAATATTAATTGGAAATCTAAAAATATTTCCTACATCATGGTATTTTTTTTATAATGCTTACACATAAAATAAATAAATTCATTTATGACACCATGAGGATACAGTGATTACCTCATTAATGAACGATTTAAATAAAATGAGAAGATAAGGTAAAATATAAGACTTAAACTTGTCAAAAAATTATTGGATGGGTGTATTTAGAACCCTTATCACCTTATACTCAAAATATATCATTTTGGGACATTTTAAATCCGATAATAATTTTATAATAAAGTAACATTGCAAGACTTTCCAAAAGTGACCCTCTTCCCTCTTATAAAAGGCCCCCACCTCTACCCTCTTACGCACACCTCTCAAGCCCTTGGATTTCCCATAGTCTTATAATATTATCTCTCCACATCCCTATATTACTCCTATAATCCTTAATTTGGGCATAAGACTTTCCAAGGAATCCATTGGCTCAAATCAAAAAGAGTTACCTGATTTAGAGGTATTGCCTTCCCTCAAGTTTCTTTCTTTTATTTTCCTTATTCACTCTCCACTATCTTATTATTATTTGATCCCATAATAACACCATTATCATAAATATACTAGGATTTTTTTATGATAAGTATTCTACCTACACTTATACAGACCGCCATCTAATGGTTAAAGAACATATTGTTTCTGTGGGTGGCGAATTACTGCCTCACGAAACAATGATTCTTCAATATTCATTTAACACCTTTCATGGTGGACATTATGATGTCACTGTATCTGTATATGATATATATGGTATTTATTTTTTCTATATTCTTCTGAATTTTATTTTTAAATAACATATTTATGCTTTTCATGTTGTGGAACTGCGATAATTTCATCTGAGGAAGTGTGGACTACCGCCACCTCTTGTGATGTGACTGGTTCATGCCAAACATGGAATATATAAATAATGTAATTAATTAACTTTTGTTACAAATATTAATTATATAGTATACTATAATTATAATATATCTATGTCTCATTTAGTTTTAAAGTCCATTAATATGACAAAAAATGAAAGTAGCGTTCAAGCGTACATACGGCCTACCGTCTCCATGAAAGGTACATTTCATTTCTTATCTCCAAACATTATGGAATATTATTAAATACATATATACTGGATATATATGATATTTAAATCATTAACTCCATTCTGTAAATGATTTACCTATAACTACATGGTCAATTCTATTCAAACAAGTTAATTTTTTACTCATGTACCGAACATCGACAAAACGAATGATATGAACTCACATAATTAACTAATTATTATAACATGATAATATGTGTTATGAATTGAAGAATAAAATTTAAAGTAAGTCCTTAAGAAATTATAAATTGACCTAAGTATATTATACCGGAATATAAAGAATGAACCAGAACAAGTCAGACTTGAGGTAAGGGGATTTCTTATCTCACTTTTTATTCCGTGAGATTTCCATTGTTTGCCACTTATTTGTTGCATGTGGTGTACTGTGTACATACATTTCAAATATATTATAATTATTCTATTTATATTCATGGTATTATATGATTAATTTTGTGTTTATTATATTTTGGTCATATGACTCGATCGATTACAATGAGGTAAGGGGTTTTTATCTCACTTTTTATTCCCATGAGATTCATGCAACATTTGCCACTATTTCCTTTTGGGTAGAGTATGTACTGCCCATGATTGTATTATTTGTGTAATATAATTTAATTTATGGGTATTTAAATATTCATTTTATGACCCTTCTTTCATGGGGTGTATGTTTTGAAAGTTACCCTAATCGGTAAGGGAACATTTCACCATCCTCTTTCTAAAAGACTTCTTTTTGTTAGGTCTTTTAATTTACATCTTCTTATGTTGGGATATGTTATTATGTATACTTATTGCTGTAAATATTATTTCCAAGTGATGAGATACCCTTTTCATCTCTCATTAACTCATTTTATGAATTTTAAAGTGACGTCGTTAGGTTGTCAAATTACTATAAGGGAACTTCTTAACCCAATTTCAATTAATTGGGTTAAACCTATACTTCTTGATTATGTCATGCTATGAATATGTGTGGATGACCTATTATTGTTTTAAACTTAATATACACCTATATTGGGTTTATTTATATTTGTCACACATAATTATGTAATTTATTTGTCCTTAATATAAGGATATCGCCTTTGTACGGGACTTCATCTCAATCTCATTTCATTGAGGCACCTTTTTATTTCTACACAACTTTTTTTATAAGGTGCATAAAACCCTTTTGACTTTTAATTTCATTAAAAATGAATATTTTTACATGAAGAATTTTACTAAATGACAAAAGATATGTATTTGTCTTACGTATGCAGTGACCACAACTTCTCTGCCGCTGTGACCATTATTTGAGTTTTGGATTCCTCTACAAGCCATAATGATTTTAAATGAAAAATAAATGCCATGCTAGTTCCTTTATGCATGTTTTATGTGATACGATTATGTTATGGTTTTGGGCATTGTTTATGAAGTCGGGTGGTTTCGTGATAAAATATGGGTGGGTGAGCCTGAGATAGCTCTCCAATGCATTGGGTAATGCAAAGGAGTTAAACGCTAAGGTTTATCCGAAGAGATTTATTGAATATACTACGATGGGTATTCCAAACGTAACCATGAGGGATACCCCCTATGTAAGAATGTTATGAATGAATCAATATACCTTTTTGTCTTATGATTTCTATGAGTTATTCATAAATCTTATGATTTCATGAGGTATGTTAAAGTGATTATGTTTTGTGAGTAAAGTATGGTTTCATTGATTCATATGTATACATGGACTAATGTTTTCTTTATGTATTTTTATATCCCTTACTGAGCTTTTTAAGCTCATCCCATGTTTTTGAAATGTTTTCTACACGACAAAAGGATGAATAGGGTAAAGGATGGGATCATGGAAAGACATATTATCCAAAACATGGAACTAGACATGATTCTTTTAAAGATTTTTTATTTTGTGAAAAAAATGGAAACTGAGTAGAAGTGTCTACATTATAATCTTTTGAGATGTAATAGTTATGACCTAATTCTCTAAAACTCTAAACCTGAAAAGATCCTCAGTGTGAATTATTTATTTAATTCAAGATTATGTAATGTTTTAAGGCCGGGTCCTTATAGTTTTAGTTGTGTCAAAATTGAACCTAGGCCTAATAACTCTAAATGGTGCGGCATGGGTATAAACTCTATCATCACTGGTTTATAGTGAGTAGGCCTAATATTGAACGTAAGGTTAAGAAATCCCATAAGATATGATTTTGTTAATTTTTAATTACTTTATATTATATCAAAGTATTTCAATTGGTAATGAAAATAGACGATATAGGTTATATATAAGGTGTTATAGAATGAAAATAAGGTTTCATGATTTTGGTATCCTATGAATGACTTTTTATGATTGTATGATTTATCATTATGATTATTTTTGTTCGCATTATGATTTTTAGTTTTATTAAATTAATAGAATAGTGATTAATATTGTTAATTCTGAATGTGGTGGAAAATGATATATCCCATAGAAAGAGTATTTCATGGGAGATGTAATTAAAAAAACCTATTGTAATTATTATGTGACATTTTTAATACATGAACCATTTTTATATTCCAAATGAGAAAAACAGATTAAAAAATACTGTTGCATCCATAATGAGGAAACCTGTGTTATTTTAGTGGGTACAACAAGTTTACTAATTCTTAATCAATGTATAAATATTACTATATATATATTTCCCATTCTTGAGTAATCAATAGATGAAAAAAAATTATCTATTTATAATTAGGAATATGAAGTAGATAAATGGTGGAATATTTTTAAGAACATGACGAAACTAGAAGAAATTACTTATTTTTAGTGGAATCTATTTTGGAGGTTCTATTTAATAAGTACCTTTACAATATTATTTATAGATAATGGATAGAGAATTTTTTGAGCCTAATCTTTGGGAAGATGAATCCTATATTATCTATATGGTAAATTTTAAAATAATGGTGATGTATTATTCTAGTATTATCTGCCAAACTAAATGAAAGATTGATCTTAGGTGGATTAAAACCAATTCTTCTAAGGGTGTTATACAAAAAATACTTTAGTAGTTATAATTTAATTGTTTTATGTTCTCTCAATATAGAAATGGATTTCAAATTCACCTGTCAATATAATAGTTTTGATAAGAATAAAAAGATATAATTCAATAAAATTTATAATAATAAAAACCATGAAGGGATTTGATTCTTCCTTTTTGATAAATGTGTGAAAGGAAACATGGGGGAAAATATCTAAATAAGAATTGTAAATGATTTATTTGTTTAAAGGATAAACATCAACAGATTTAATGTTAATGTGATGGTGATAAGATAGATAATAATGTGAATGGAGAGAAAACGTCATAAAATAAATCATCCACACTCTAGTGTTTCAAATGAAATGGTTATGGGAATAATTTAAACTAGCGCTAGAATTTTATTTTTAATGAAGATGATCAAAGTTAGAAACCACTAAAGTCTATATATAAAGGGGTATCTTATGTGACATAATTTTCTATTTGGATTACGATAACAGAGTGGTGAAAGGAACATTTACTATCCACTATAGAACTAAAAATATGTTATTTCATTATTTTTCTACCCTCTCATTTATATCTGAATAATTTTATAGGGTTATCACTTTGTTGTCTTAGTGAATAGATGTTGCATTAATATTGATAATTACTAATTATATGGTGATCTCATCTCATTTCTATGATTCTTATCTGATTTATGTTTGTATAATTGTATTTCCTAATGATCATGTTATTCTACCTCAAGTTGAATTTAATGTGATTTTGGTCCTGGATTGACTCTCTCTATATAGAGATCATATCAATTACCAATGTAGGGAAGTCACATTTCATATTTTTAATGATCATGTGATCATTTATTAGTGTGAGGTTGAATATGATATTCCCATAGAAATTACATTCATTTTATGAGTCCTGAGTCTAATTCATAAGAGATAACTAAATATTGAAGATATTCTTACTATATGGGAGTTTTTTAATCTATTTCCAAAACATTTTACAAGTCATCCTGAAAATCCTGAATGGTAGTTTCCAATTGAACTTATATATTTTGATACCCATATTTAAAAGACTCCTTATTAAATGGACTTGATTGATTTTTAGGAATTGATGAAGAAAATACAAAAAAAATATAGATAAGGGATTCACTCAACCTTGTGTGTCACTATTTGATGAACCTAATATTTTAGTTAAGAAAAAATATGGATCAATGTGACCCTACTATGAATGTAGAGAATATAACAAGATCATGATCAATAATAAATACCATTTAACACATATTGATGGTTTTTTTGACTAGCTACAAGGATCTGAATACTTTTTCATGATTTACCATTAAACTGAACACTATCAATTAAGGGTCAAAATTGAAGAAATACCTAACACAACCTTCCGTGTGAGGTATGAACACTATGAATTTATAGTGATTACATTTGGAATTACTAAGTCCTCTATTATATTTATATATTTAATGAGTATATTATTTAGAGGTTACCTAGCTTTTTTGGGTGGTATTTATTGATGAAATACTTATATTCTCCAAGGGTAAAGAAGATCATAAAGATCACTTGATAATTTTTTTTCAATTCCCTAAGGAAGGGTAAACTATATTCCAATTTCTGTAAGTTTGAATTCTAGTAACAAAAAATATAACTTTTAGGTCATCTGGTCATTAGTGAGGTTATATTAGTAGATCCTTTAATAATGGAATTCATTGAGCGACATCCCACACTAATCAATATTATAGATATTTGTTCCTCTATATGATTGACTATATATTATCTAAGAAGTGATAATAATTTCTCAAAGATATATAATCAATTATCTTTGTTATCATGGAAGGGAGTCAAGTTTCTTTGTACGAAGAATGTGACGAAAATTTCAAGTTGCTCAAGAGAATTTTGGTCCGTGAAAATGTAATCACAGTACCCTACAATGGAAAATGGTTTGATATATATACTTTTGAATCTAAAAAGGAATTGTAATGTGATTTTATACAGAATGACATGATGATTTATTATTCCTATCATAAATTAAGGATTCATGAGAATAACTACCTAGACCATTTATTGGATTTAATAGTGTTAATCTTCAAATTAATGATATGGAGGAAATATATTTATGGATAAAGGTGTGACATATATACTAAACATATTGAACTTGAAATATGTGAATATACACCATATAAGATGGTTAATACTAATTAAAGATAGGGATATCTCAATACATTACTACACTAAGAAAGTTAATAAGGTGGCTGATACTCAGTGTTATAAGGATCATACTGACATATCTATGGTGACGATCAGGAAAATACAATTTTTATGGATTTTCAATGTATCTACCTTTAAATATAAAAGGAAGACGAGAAATATAATCTATTTCAATTGAGCGTTCAACCATAAATATATGTAATGATTAAAGAGGTACATATGGCTTCTTTAGAGATACAAAAATAAGTGATAAATTTTATAAGTTAAACAATGATTATGATGGAATTTTATGTTTTGGGAATAGATTACATATCCATATTTTACCAAATTTGAAGGATAAGTTATTGGATGAAGCTAATATTCCTTCATTTACAATTAATTCTAGAATTACAATGATGTATAAAGTCCTTAACAAGAATTTTTGGTGGGACAAAATCTAGAGAGATATTCTAGAGTATGTATCTTGATTATTGGTATTACCACATGTTAAGGTTTAGTAACCAAAGACTAAGAAGATGTTACAGCCATTACCCATACCTATATTGAAATGGTAAAATGTCACCATAGATTTATTTGTAGGACACCCCAAGAAATCTAATTGGAATAATAAAATTTGTTTCAATGTCAATCACCTTACAAATTTAACTCATTTAATTACTATTATCTAATATTTCTATAGTGACCCAAGCCTTTTAAACAAATTATCACATGATTTTTAACATAATTATACATTAAATATAACCACATGATTGATAATCATAGTGTATCTGGAAGATAAGGTACATAATACATCAAAAAGAGATGGAAAACAAAGTCATTATTTAAATTTACAAAATTAGATCATGGATCTATTTGATCCCCTAATCATTCATTGGATAACCCAGAGAATACATAGAAAAATGCGGTGTTCTAAAAATCCCAGTAAGGGGATAAACATTACAACAAATCATAACATGTGATTCAAAAGGCACAACATGATATCATAAAAGTAAAGGCTCCTGGAAAATCACATTGTGTCATAATATAGGGTACTTGGTATCATAAGATATTTGAAAGATAATAAATTGGTAGCAATATAAAACATGACTTAAGCATAAGTCAGGGATAACATCCAAGACAACATCACATGGTGGAAAGATTCCAATCATGGATTAGGATTAATCCCTAATTGCATACATAATTTATCATGAGAAAAGATAGTGACCAACTAATTAAAGATATATATGGTTACACCCATCATAAAAGTTACATTCATATGTGTTCCACAAAATTAAATCAATCATTATTCGTAATCAATATAATTACTCGTAGAATGAAATTGGTTTCATAGTCTTTCCTCACATCATAATCAATGGAGATTCCATACTAAATGCATTTGAGAAATTAAAATATATAATGAATCACCCCCCATAAATGGAATCGAGAAAAATCTAGGAATATATGTAACAAACATATATAAAAAATTAAAAAATATTCTATAACATTAAATATATAGATAAATATAGTTATAGAGATAAATTTCATAATGAAAATAAAAAACGGTGGTTCAGAGAGATTCATTATCTTTTGTTTTAGAATCATTCTTCACTTTTACTTCATGTCATGAATTATAAGATTAGATTAATTCATTAATTAATTCCTAACCCTTTATATATATAATTTATTTTATAAAATATTCTTTTTCTCACTTATAACCATTTCAAAAATATATAAAGTTCAACATTTCTATTCTGAGGGAAATTGTTTCATGGTTTCATGGTCAGATCACTTTTGGATAATTATTGGAATTCCACAAAATGGGAATACAACACCATAAGTGAAATAAAATAAAATAAATAAAATTCTATAAACTTTAATTTTTCTAAATACCCATATGTGTATTGATATAGGAAATATTTACTTACAAAAAATGTTAGCAGTAAGTGGTCTTCACATTTCTGGGGTTTTACTATCCATCACAATCTAGTTTCATTTTATTTAATATTTTCTATATATAATAATTCAACCACATTAAATAAGTTATAATATAATTATTGTAATCTTTTTCATCCATAATAATATTTTATGAACATCCCTAAAGGTGAAAGTGGATAATGAAATACATTGTTCAAGGAGGTGTTAAACCAACCATATTATAAACAACATTTTCATATTAGGAATTAATGATGGGAGGAAATAAAGTGGATATTAATTTAACACAATAAAATTCTCATATATTCATGATATTGGAATCATTATTTCATATTATATGAGGGATTTTAGGATATGCTAGAAGAAGATTAAAATTTAAGAGGTAAATTGAGAAATTTACTTATTCAATGTCATCTAATTGTAATAATCCATAAATAACATTCAATTGGAATTTTTGTGAGAATATAAGCACTGGATCATGGGGGAGAGGTTTTAGAATATCTTTAGGAAAAAAAAGTCAAGCTCTATGTCTTATAATTTTTTAGGAGAATGAGTGGTTATGGTAGTATTTATAAGGGGAGAAAAGGGGTGTTTGTTGAATATTATATACATTAGATTATCATTTTGGGTCAAGACTAACAATATTATTGATTTTTGTGCCTATATAATGAGATCATACATAATCTAAGACTAAACATTTCATGTATTTATCTTTTAATAATAAATATTGTATTTTACCATATTTTTTTATTCACCAAATATTCAACTATTTTAGAAAAATGCTAAAAATTCCCCCTAATAATTTTTTAATGTGTAGATTAAAAAATGATTTTATGAAAATCATTTTCTAAATATGATTTTTTTTAATAAAATCCTTAATAATTTAAAAAAAATATTAATATTATGATCAATTTGATGACTATTTTAAAAATTACATGTGGTAAAATAAAATTATATTATCATTATAATAGAATATATTATTAATTTATATATAAATTTTAGGAACATTAATTTTCATGTAAATCATTATATTTATTAGAAAATTGAAACTAATCCTTTTATGTTTTATAAAAATAAAAAGGCTTAATTTATTATTTTTGAAACATTTATTTACATGTACCATGGATTTAGTATATCATATTTTCATTTTATATGATAATTAAAAATTATTATACACTTTTATATGTGAAGATATTATTATAATGGTCAGGATACGATTCTTAACGGTCATGTTACAATTCCAATGGTTATGTGACAATTTTAATAGTCATATTACTATTTCAATGATAAGATTTTTAATGGTTATATAGGTTCCCTACTTTCTATAAATACCTCATGTTTCATTTATTCTTTATTCACTTATATTTTATGCCAAGGTTATATATATTTTCATTTCAAAGTTGAATATTTCATTACTCATATTGTTCTTTATTTCTAAAAGATTGTTCATTAGTGTTGTTATTCTAGTGTATCGAGTATATCCAAATGTTTTTATTTTTGTTATATTATTTTTAAGTTCTATCCACTTGTAATAATCTCAGTTCTTATTAAAATCTATTAGCTCTAAATGTAATTTTTAAATTAATATAATAAAATTTAGTTGGTTTTATCATGTGGTTCATGTGAATTATATAATTTTATATGGCATAATTAAAAAATCATAAGGGAAATTCCATTCTTATAATTATGGGTCATTACATTCTTCCCATACTAAAAAATTTCATACTTAAAATTTCATTTTAAATACCAAGGTAAAAAAAGGTGAGGGTGATTCTATTTCATTACTTCCTTTGGTCACCATTCCCCTCCTTGTACTTATGGTTTAACCATAGTAAGTTTCCCAAGTGAGTTTTCTTATTGCATATAACTCAATCATTATTCCAATCTCAAAGGGGTCAATGTACCAAGGACTAAGCTTTATGGTATTACAAAATCACATGACTATCATTCATAGATATATGTGGATGAACACATTATCTCCAACCTCAAACTCAAGCTCTCATTGATGATTTTCAATGTAGATCTTCTATCAAATTTGAGTTTCATTAATGTGTTGCTGAATAGTATTGACCTTTTCTACCAATTCTTCAGAAATTTTAGGACCCAAGATCCGGTTTTTGGAAAAAGCTTCCAAAAATTATGTTGTTTTACATATATTCACATATTTTTCATTTGGAGTTCTTTGGGGAAACTATTATTTTAAAATAAATCTAATAGAGGAAGATGTCGATCTCATCCTCCTTCGAAGTCCATAGAGAATACTCTCATTTTTTCCTCAAGTGTCTAAATAGTTATCTTATATTGGATATTATTTTGGGGGTGATAATCCTTACTAAATATTAACATAGTGTTTGGAGCATGTTGAAGATATTTCTATATCTTAGAAGTAAGTCTCATATCTTAGTGAGATATAATAGATTGTGGTTTCCCATGTAGACTCACCACATCTCTAATGTATATCCTTTCAATATGATTGAATGGGATGTAATGTCAAATTAAAATTAAATGAAGGGTCTATGAAAGATAATCCAACTCAAACCACATATAATTATTTGCTCTTAATATATTCAAAATATAGTGACAAATTCCATGGTGATGTTTTACCATTTTCATGTTGGTATTGGTAATGGTTTCAACATCCACTTAGTATTTTTTCTTTCACCATTCACTTTCTGACAGAAAAATGTATTTTATATGTATATTATGCAATATCCTTCTTCGTATTATCCCACTAATACTAATTTTAGAGTTCTTGACATATTTGTATGCTCCCTTGGTGGATAGAGAATGTTGAACTATCTTTATCATTAAAACACTCATTTATCTCATTATTTGATGGTACATATAGTATTGACACAAATCTTACACCTCGTTAATTAATTGTGAACTTATACGATTTCATTTTTCTTATACCTTCTACTTTCTTCTATATTTACATATCATCAATTTTAGAATCCTTTGTCTTTTCCATAATGGATGGTTGAAAAATTATTTGGGAAAGTAATGATGATGTTACTTCCTTTATAATCTCCATGTACATCATATTTTGGACAAATAAAATTGAATCCATATCAATTATAATCAATGATGACGTTGTTAGATTTATTATACTTTTTTATTTCCTAGGATGGTAATGAATTAAGAATCCATAGTCCTTGATTTTCTCTAACAATATTTCCTTCTTTAAAATAAACTCCTTCTATGTGAATATATACTTGAGACTCTTACGATCCAAATATATTTCTCACATCTCCCCATATATATAATGCCACCAGATTTTAAATTTGAATATCAATTTATCCAACACCAAATCATTTTTCAGATAGCTATATTCAGGAACCTTAAACGACCTTAAGGTGTAAGCTATCACTTTATTATTCAGTATTGGTACACATGACAACCCTCCATTAATGTGTCATTGTATTCCACAATGAGTTCCCCACTTAACGAAAGTATAAGGAATGGTGCGGTGAGAAGCATATTTTTTTAATTTAATGGAACTTTTTTCACATTCAACAGTCCAAAAAACATTACAACCTTCAGAGTTATCTTCGTTAGTGGATTTGGAAACCATGATAAGTTTATCAAAAAACATAACTAGTAACCAACTACAAAAAGGAAACTATGAATCTCTTTTAGATATATTGGTATATCCACTCCTCAATTTTTCTTAGCATATAAGATTCTAAATATATCGCTTTTTTGGTGATAACTTACCCAAATAATTTTACTTTCTTCCAACCAGAACATAAAATGACTACACCTTTCATATATATTCTCCAATTATAAAACCTTTTCCATAGTATTAAAATAAAACTCATGATTCTATTTTATTTTAGAGTATATCATAATATAATCTATTAATAATTCCAAAAATCTATCTTGGTAATACCTGAAGACCTTATCCATTATATCTATAAATATTTATAGAGAATTAGAGTGTCTGAAGTGTATCACAATGAACTCATAGAGATCATATCTAATTTTAAAGTAATTTCTAGGGTTGAAATCACTTTTCACCATTAGTTGGGGATATCCGAACCAAAGTTCTACCTGAGAGAAAAATAATTCCCATCATAGTTGATTGAACATGTCATATATTATTGGGAGATGATATTCTTTCTTTATCCTTATTTATTGAGTTTATTATAATCAATGCAGAGGAATATTGAAACATAATTCTTCTTGAGGAAGATAATCGGTGCACCCCATGATGAAGCACCTGGGCATATAAAACCCTTGTCCAGATTCTATTATAACTACGTTTTCAGTTATTCTAACTCGGTAGTGGAGACTCTTTAGAGAGTCTTGTATATTATAGGGCATTTAAGTATAAGTTCAATTGAGAACTCAACCTATTGGTCAAAATTAATACTGTGAAACTATTTGGGAAATACATTATTATAATACCTAACAATGAGAATATCTTAAAGCATAATTTTGTACTTGTTTTCAATAATTTGAGCAAAAAATTCTTGCTCAAAAGGAAATAATATTCATACATGAGAATAAGATTCCAAAAGAGATTCATCCTCCTCCTAACACTTGTATAGAATTAATGGATGACTCAGGATGTGAAGAGTAAAACCCAATTCCAAAATGTTTACTTTGTATTTATATAAGGATATCTAATTCATACCCAATATAGCATAAAACTCCACTAAAGGAATTAGATTAATATTTTAGAGAAGTTTTATTCCATAAAAATGACCAAGAAATAGTTATACACTTGGGATGGAATAATTATACTTTTTTTGTTTTCATAGATAGATCAACCATCATGCTTTTAGGTGGTGATTAAATAATTTTACTAAATAACAAAGATATAAAATAATTTGTAGAACCATAACCAAAAATTACATTATCTATGATTAAATGAATAACTATAACACTAATACACGTATCTTTATTGAAATCCACCTCATAAGTAGTGAAAGAAGTTTCCCTTATTTTCCCTCTAGGCCATGAAGGATGTTGGCATTGATTGTATTTGAAAACCCTCTACTTTGGGTATCATTTCATATACTTCTCATATTACATATAGTTGAAGCACATTAATTTAGGTCAAGGGTTTATTTGGACCTTCTTTTACTTGGTATCAATTGTGGTATTATTAATATCCTTCTATCATTGATTTTCCTGATGCACCAATTTCCCACACTTAAATCATCTCCTGATTCTATTTGGATTGTTTCCAAAATGCTTCTTCCCACATTATTTAAATATAGAGTGTTATGTTATATTTCAACCATATGACTTATCTTTTTAACCTATGGAAGAAAACATCATCATATAATTTTTACCTATATTCCCAATAGAGCAACGAGAGTCACTGATCTCCATCAAAACCATTAGATTATAAATAATAGTGTCTTTAAATCTATAAAATTATTTAGTAACTAAGTCATTACATAGACATGTATTTAAATCACTAATGAAATGGCTCATATTACTTTTAGTGTTGGTAAAACATCCAGTGGTGCACCATGAAATCCTTTTGTTTTAAAAATGGTACTCCCTGATAGACTAATATTAATTTTTCTTTAGTTTGAAGAACTCACTATACCTTTCAAGGTAGAGAGTTTGGGGAAAATATTTATTGAGAATTTGTTTTTTGAATACTCCCCATTCCATGGAAACAATATCCTCTTTGGAAATCGTATTCTTGATCAGTGTCCACCACTGGTTAGCTTCTCATTCAAGATATTAGATAACTGCTAAAACATTCTATTTTTATATTCATTGTATAAAAGATAATATATTCTCAATAGTGTTAATCCATTATTCTAGGATAATGGGATTTGATGTCCCTCTAAAGTCCGGATACCTTTTCCACATAAAATAGTTGACTAAATCATTCTATGTTTTGAAGAAGGATGTTGTTTCACATGATTCAACTTATTATTCAGAGAATGAGTTAGCTGAGCCAATACATACTTGTAGTTCCCAAATACCACTCTCATAAGGTTAGGTAAATCATTAGGATAATCATCACATTAGATACTATGTGATTTTTAGAAAAAAATTATATATTTCCCACCATTAACTAAAAAAATAAAAAAAGTACAAAAATAATTTAACAAGTAATGATATAAATGGGAAACAATGATCTTAGAAGCAATAACTTATAAATGACATAAAAATATAAACCTAAAATTTTATTGGATTCAATATAAGTTGACTATAGTAATTTCCCATTTAAATTTTATATCTTAACAATCTATTCAAGTCCTTCATAATGGTTTCTAAAGATTTTGTGAATTTTATAAATCATATCCTCATGGATGATCAAACTAGGTGCGTAATAAGGGCACATTCACTATAGACCATAATGATGACCCAGATATACCCAAACGACTATTTTTTGGGTTATTACCCTTATATGTATCTAATCCAAACCCAATTCCACTTGAAGTATCCAGATAGAGATGTACTTTCTTGGAAACCACTTACTCTATAATTTACCCATATTTAAGTATATTTTTCTTATACATAGAATTACACCTAGCATTCATACAAAAGAAATAGAGTATTAATAAAAAATAACTGGACCATCCAATGATAGTTACTATAGTGACCCAATTCTTTTACACGTTTTATTGTATATTTTTTAACATAATTATCCAATAAATAAAACCAAAGGATCGAGAGGCTGAGTTTCTTTGGAAGACAGGGTAATAATACATCAAAATGATTATAAAACAAAAAAAACTTATATTTAATATATATAATAAAATAAAAAATCATTTTTACCTTTTAAAAATACATAGGATAACTTAGGGCATGCATAGAAAATGGGGTGAGATAAAAAACCAATATGGGAAAATACATGATAATCAAGCATAACATGTGAGTCAAATGAAATAACATGATATCATAAAATATAAGGCTCGTGAATAAATACATGGTATCATAATATGAAGTACATAGTATCATAAGAACATAGAAACATAGTAAAGTGGAAGATATATAAAAAATGAAATAATGCTAAGTCTATGATAAATGCTAAGACGACATCAAATGGTAGACACTGTACTATCGTGGATTAATATTACCCCATAATCCTATATACAAAGTCTTATAAGATAAAGATATTACCCAATGAATTTGAGATCTATCTAGGTGCACACATCATAACATGTACATACTTATCTGTGAAACAAAATAAAATAAATCATAAGTTATAAACATAATAATGAAAAATATAAAGAAATGGGTTGCATAATCTTTCCTCATATCAAAATCAAAGGATATTTCATAATGATGTCATTTGAGAATTGAACATAAGGTTTATATTACCCTGTCAAATGAATGGGAAATATTTTAGGTATAGATGTGACATACATATATATATAATTTATAAGTAATTCATGAAATTAAAAAGGGAGATAAAGTGGGTAAGATAGATTAATTCCATGACCCAAATAAAAAGGGTGGTTCAGATAGATCCCTTACATTATGTTCTACAGTAATTCTAAAAATACAATTAATATCATGAATTGAAAAATTAGATTCATTAATTACTTAATTCCAGAACATTTACATATATTTTTTATTTAATATAATTTTATTGTGCTCATTTATAACTATTTCAATGAGATATATAGTTTAATTTCTCTTTACCAAGAGAATTTTCTTCATGGTTTCATGGTCAGATCATCTATGTATAATTATTGTATTGTTGTAAAATAGAAATATAAATATAGAATATAAATGGAATTTTATTCATGTAATTCCAAAAAAAATTAATTTTTCCAAATACCAAAATCTATTCAAACATATGGATGATTCACTTTGAAAAAATTTCAATGTTATCCAGTTACTTAATTTAGGTAGTTTTACCGACCATCCTTAACAACTTTAATTTTATTTAATGTAATGGCTATATATTAATTTTATAATATAGGATAAGTTATAATATACTTATAAATATTATATTTAACTATAATAATATTTTTATGACGATTATTGAAGGTAGATTCTGAAAATTACAAATGTTTACCATGGATGTGTTGAACCAACCAATTTGTAAAAAAAATTTCATTTTATGAATTAATGAAGGGAAATTAGAAGTTGGATTTTAATTTAACACAATGATATTTCAGTTTATATATGATACTTAATTCACTATGTAATTTTGGATTAGGGTGTGAGGATAAGATATAAGAACAAACAAATTTAAAAGTAGTAATTTGAGAATACTACCTCTTAAATGGAGCCTCCTTGAAATACTCCATAAAGAACATCGTATCGGTATGTTAGTGACACTAGAAACACTAAGCAATGGGTGATATTTTTTGGAATATATTTTTATATAAATGTATCAAAATTCATGTCTTGTAAGTTATGAATAGAAGCGGTGGTAATTTGTGATATTTATATGGGGAGAAGATGGGTGTTTTTTTGAAAATTTTGTTCATTTGTTAATAATTTTTTCTAAAGACTATAAATTGTATTGATTATTGTGAATTTATAAAATAAATGATTCATTTTATTTCAAAATAATGGGTTCTTACATCATCCATAATTTTTAAATTCTTCTATCAAGATAATAATGTAAAATATAATATTTTATTATATTTCACTTTTCACCAAAACATAAACTATTTTATAATCACAATAAAAACTAAATATAAAAATTTTTGTGTATATTATAATAATGATATAAATTTTATGAAAATACTTTTATATATATTATAAATTTATTTTCATAAAAAATATTATTTATTTGAACAATACCAATTTATTGTTATGAGAAATTTTTAACCTATTGAAAAATAATTTGTGGTCTCATAAAATTGTATTATCATTATAATAAAACATAAAATTAGTTTTAAACTACATTTCATGAAAACAAAATTTCTTTTAAATCATTATATTTATTATAAAAGTGCAATTAATACTATTATGTTTTATAAAAATGAAAACGCATAATTTAACATTTTGAAGACATTTTTCTACTTGTATCGTGATTTAAATATATCACATTTCAAATTTTTAGGAATCATAATTATTTTTTTGAACATACATAGTTGAGTATTTTATTATAATACTCATGTTACAATTCTTAATGGTCATATAATTATTCCCAATTTTAATTTATTATTCTAATAATTATACTACAATTCCAACGGTCATAATTTTAAAAGTCATATGGGTTACCTGTATTTTACAAATAACTTGTTTTTAATTAATTTTTTATTCACTTATATTTTATATCATCTTTATATATATTTTTTTCAAATTAATATTACATTACAAACATTTATTTTATTTCTATAGCATTGTTCGTGAGTGTAGTTATTCTAGTGGGATGAGAAGATCTAAATTTTCATATTTTAGTTATCATATTTTCAATTTTTTATCAGCATATAATATTTTAAATTTTTATAGAAATTTTTATTCTATAAATTTAATATATAAATTATATTAATAAAATGTATTTGGTTTCATCATGTTGTCTCTATGAATTATAAAATATTGTATGACAAAATTATAAAATAGTAAGGGGAATTACTTTGATAGGATTTTAGGTCATCACAACTTAGATATTGATCATATTATCTATATATACATTAATGAAGTGTTATGATTTCATGAAGTACCACATTCGATTTTGTTTGATCAAGACCCAAGGTTTACCTTGATGTTCTAGAGAGGTATTTAGCATTCTATAGAAATAAATTTATGTTTTAGTACCATCTATCATCCTGAGAAAGATGAACAGTCTAATATTACCATACAATACTTAGAGGATACTTTATGATCATATTCTCTAGGTTTCAATGGTTTTTCTAATAAACACATTCCTCTTGTTCAATTCTCATATAAAAATAACTTTCACTTGATAATTAGAATGGTTCCTTTGGAAGCTTTCTATGGAAAGAAGTGAATAAATTTTTTATGTTGAGATAAAATTTGAGAAAAAAAGTTATCGGTACTTGATAAAGATGAGGAAATGGAAAATAAGGTTATATCCATTCTGCATCACATCAAGACAGCTTGTGATTAGCAGAAGAGTTATGTTGAAAATCATCAATTAGGTCTAGAATTTGAAGTTTTTGAGAAGGTATTCCTCTATATTACACCCTATAAAAAAATTAGATTAAAAAATATGTGAAATTTGATCCTTAGGTACAATAGAAACTTTGGGATACCTAATCAAGTTAGGATGATATCATATCACTTAGTGCATCCGCCAAAACATCTCTTAAGTTGATAGTGTGTTCTTTTTATCTCATTTAACAAAGTACATACCTAGTACATCACATGTACTAAACATAGAGGTCATACCATTAGATAATGATCCTTCCTATGAATAGCAACTGTTAAAAATCTTTGATCAGAGATTTAAAGTTATACAAAACAATTCTACTTGTCTGGTTAAATTTCTTTAGAGGAATCATAAATTCGAGAATTCTTAATGAGAACATGAGAATGTGATGACACAAAAGAACTCTCATTTTTTTTATCTATGTGTTTCAATTTCCAGTGATAAATCCCTTTTAAGGTGGTTTTAATATAACACACTTATATTTTATATATCTTCCTTTCAAACAAATTTGAATTATTTGATTGTGATCATTATACACAACTATAAGTCTAAATGTACCAAGATATATTATAATATTTAAACCTAAACATTATATTTTCATGTATAAATAGGATTAAAATATTATAAAATTTAAATATAATTTTTTCCATAATTTAAATTTATTGAATAATTCCAAAAAATTAATAATGAAATATTTGTTGAAATCATTTCATTATAAAAATACCAATTTTTCTAAAAAAATGTATTTTTCTAGGTGTTGTTCATTTTTATGTAAAAAATTCTATTGATCACTATAAAAATAATATTTTTATTAAATTTATTGTTAATTTATAAATAATCATTCATGAATTAGTTATATAATGGTTAGTAATGATGATAAAATCATTTGAATATACAAGATTAATTTTTTAGAAAACAATTTTTATATACTCAATGTGTCTGTATTGTAATAAATTAAATAAATATTCATTAAATCATGTGGCTAATTAAATGTAAAAAATTTATATTCTATAAAACATTATAGCATTAAGGTATTTAATTTATGTAAATTCTATTTTTTCCTAAAAATGAAATTTTATAGAAAGAACTTTCATTGCGTTCTGTGTATTTATTTTAAAAATATCTTCTATCATTTATAAGAATTAAACATGATAAAGTTTATAAATATTTTTGTATTATTAATTCGAAATATGTTAATTGTGACACTTTCATATTGTTTCATAATGAATTGTAAAAAGAATAAAAAAATTGTTACCACGGTTTGGGTTTAAACTAGTTTAATAGGGGATAAACTATGAGATAAGGGTAAAAATACCACCTAAAATTGTGTTAATATATTTAATTGAAGATAATTATATTGTGTATTTTATTAAATTATATTTATTTTCCATTTTATTATACTTTTATATAAAACTGTATTTATATAAGTAAAATCTTTTATTTAATTTCTTGTATTCCCTCCCCTCACTTATAAAAGTGAATCTTTTCTTCTTTGATATTTACAGTATTTGAGCACTAAAACTCAACATATCCATACATAGAAGACAACCTATATTTATTCCATTATATATTGATATATTTTTCTTACCATAATACTTTTCAAGTAAGGCTTCTATTGTGATCCAAAGAATATCACTAAAATAATAAGAGGTTAAAAGCATTTATGAAGGAAGTCAGACATGAGATAATGGTTCTAGGTTTAAATCACATTGTTAATTAGGATTTTTTATGATATAATTTTTAATAATGTTTTTATATGATCTATCCTTCATAAATGTAATTTATATTCTTCTCCTCTAGTTATTTCTTAATTTTATAAGTTTTCGTTTAATTTACTCTCTCTAAGTACTAAGAATATTTAAAGAATATTTAAAAAAAAGATAACAATTTTTCATTATTCATTGTTAATATTTTTATTCCATGTCTATATATTCTATAAAAATTTTTTGATAATTATTTTAATATTATATAATAATTTATTAAAGAAGTTTTTAAAATTTTTACATTCTATAAAATGTGTACATTGAATCTTCTTGTCATTTAAAGAATGAGGTAATTTTTAACAACTCTTTGAACATAATTTATTTTTTAAAATATATCTCATGAACAAATTTTACTATCATCATGAATAATATTTAATTTTAATATTCATGTACATGTATCCATATTATTTTAAAATAAAATTTTTTTCCTAATATTCTTGAAATTTTTTAATTTTAAATATGTGATTTCAATGTAATAGGTTATTTTTATTAAAAAATTACCGTATTATTTTAATGGAATTTTCATCTATAAAAACATCACTAGATGTTACTTATGATTCAATGGGGATATGATCCAATTATTCCATCCTTATTATTTTCTTGTATTTTTATTTATTATGATGATGAAATATTGAGGAAACTCATATTTGTTTCCACACGTTAAGCTATGAAGAGATGATTAAATTTTTCATAACCTTGTTTCTACCTATCAATTGTTTATGATTATATTATATATGTTTTTGCCATATAACTCCATTAAATTGGGTATTTCTCAATGTTTATGATCTCTAAGGGTATATTGGGGGTTATTCAAAACTCATAAAAGGTTATACGTGAGGTTATACCAAGATCAAAGTAGGTACATGGATCTTCAGGCTAAGACTAACATATGATGAATATCTTCTTTGGTATCCTTATGATAATATTTCTATGATTTTGAATATTCCCAACATCATACTAATCTCTTATGAAGGTTAATTTTTATTATGATATAATATCATGTCTCATGATCTTTTATTCTTCTATGATTCACATCATATGAACTACCAAAGGATTATGCCTTGATTATGATCTATAAATTTCTAGGTATGATTTTCAAATGTTAATATCATATTTTCATACCCTTATGATCATGTAATTCTTTCATATCATCATCAATATATATCTCTCAGGTTTACCCTTACTAAACATCGGATATTTCCCTTAATTATTTATTTAATATTTGGGTTCAATCATCAAATATAACTTTCATCATCCATATCAATATCATCAAAATTATTATGACTAATTTATTTATCTAAATACTGAAGTATCTTCTAGTTAACTAAATTTTATTAAAATCATTCATTATAACATATTATATTCAAATTATTTATTATGTCTTGTACTTTAGATCATCTAATATTCTCATTATAGTAAGATTCCACATAACTTTACTCTTTGTATCAGTATTTCAGGATTTTAACACATTGTTCGTATCACCAGTTGAGGTTATCATCATATCTGACTCTCAGAACATTAGGTGCATCAACTCAGGTTTATTCATCTAATTACTAACCTTAGATTCAAACTTATTATGAACTACCTCATATTTAGGTTCATTTACTTCATCATTTTTTTCATCTAATATAACATTGGGTGAATTCATAAATTATTTTACCTATTTTCAAGATTCTTACAGATTCTATATCAAGATCCATCCTTCCACCATTTTCTAATCATATTACCATTCTATTATCTTATCTTCAGTCACAGATTTCTCGTTGTTATATAGTTCCATTGAAATAACTACACATGAATCAACAAACATTACATTAATTATTTTTAGTTTCCATAGAAATAAAAACATAATTATCATCTTCATATTTTTGAGATCTTCCAACTCATAATCCTTAATATATCTTTCATTTGTACAACTTATAATGATTTAGTTTTATTTTCAATGTACTTAATCACTTTATCATTTATAGTTATAGATAAAAAATACTTCTTATAGTAGACTCAATAGACTTACATATATTTCTTGATGATTTGAACATAAAAAATGACTCTTACGAAATATTTCATGGAATTTTATGAATTTAGGGCCTTTTTAAATTTCTCTATCAAATTAATCTTCTAGAAATCTATTATTAAAATATGATTTCTTCCAATATTTTTTCTAGAATATATTCTAATGGTTATATCTTTTGTCTAATCACCTTTAAAATATCATATTATAAACTTAGTAATTGTATCTTCTTAGGAACTATACTTTTGGATAAACTTAATTTTTAAATCAAATCATCATACCAAATTTTCATTGCTCGTCATCAGTGCGCTAATCCAGGAAACTTATCTTATGGTTTTTTATTCTTCTACCTTACAATCATTTCAATAACCAGTTTTATAATTAATTTACCAAATTAAAAAATTAAATCTCTCCATTGGAAACCTCTTTAAACTCTAATATATTTTAATTTAAGTGGAAAAAAATCACTATTGAATTTAGATATGTTCTTAAAATATCACTAATATTTAGTTAATTATCAATATAATGTATGGATTATTCTAGATACATAAAAATTTCATCTTCCATATAAATCACCAAATTTTGTTTCAATTAATTATAAATATTGTTGAACGACCATCAATAGGTGTCCCATTTTATGATAATTACAAACTACACCATATGATGTATGTAATTTCATTTCATTTTCATTTTGAAAACCCATTAGAATATTCAAATTCCTCTTCCCTAAATTTCATTTATATTAATTGAAAATAATTCTTGATAATAAATAAAATACATCAACATCAAAAACTAATGGGATGTTCAAAGGGACTTTTCTCTGATAGTGAGGAGAACATTTTAGAAACCAAACTTTAAGAGAGATTATAATAAATATATGAAATCTAAAAAAGATAATAAACCCTACCTTAGATTTTATATGCTATAGAAATATGAAATAAGGACTTATGATTCAAGACTTTACAAAGATTGAGAAGAAGAATAGAGAATACACGAGATCACAAAAATAAAAATAAAAAAAAGGATTTACAAGTGATGAATACTTCGTGCACTAGTAAATATTATACTTCTTTAGATAGTTAATTAAAAATTAGTAATGATTGTTTATATATGACACCTTTTTATTCTAATAGAAAGAATAATTCTAAATGATCCATTAGATGAAATTTTGTCATGGAATTCAAAAAATTTAACATTGGATGAAAATTATCCTTACACATCCTATGATGAGGATAAAGAGTCATAGTAAAATGATAAAGTGGATTATTTTTTACCATAAATTGAAGATACATACCAATAATTATTTAAAAAATATTTAAAAGTTAGTGTAAAGGTTTGTAATATGAGGAATAGGATTTCCAAACAATATTGTATATTGGTAGATTACCATATTTTAGTTAGAATTTTTAATGGAAATGATGTAATTAAACTATGTTTTGGTTGGAAATAATAAATAAATAACATTTTAACTTTAATTTAAAAGTAATAATTTTAGTAAAATTCATAGGTAGTTTATTTCTACTAGAACAAATTATGAATATGGTTTCAAATTTACTAAAAGGTCATAGTTTTAGACTAAATACTTTGTGTCAAAGAGTGTATTGTTATACAAGAAATATCAAAGTGGATGGTATTGGATGATTCGATATTATTTGAAAAATATTGAATATTTACAAACATAAAAAACCTTTATCTTATAGGAAGTTATAGCTATTTAAAATTAAAATATTAGTTATATGTTGGTACCAAATTTATTTGTCTGAAAATTACAGGACTCAAATAGGTCTTGATGTTGAATCCTTAAATCCCACTTAAGAAATAAGTTGATTGTTTCTAAATAAATTACCCAATACATCTATCTTTTTCATGTTAATTTTATATATTATAAATTTACACATACGAATGAATAGTTATATAAGATATTATACTTTTACATGTGAGTTTCACACCTTTATATATAACCCATTTCATTTTTAAGATTCTTACTTTCTAACTTTAAACATTTAACAATATACTTGTTTTAACTCCTTGAGAATGTGATTATTTGTTTTTTTTTTGATAAATTTATCACAAAAATATTTTATAATGTCTAGAGATATTTATGAATGATAAGGGTTGGTTACTATAACAACTTTTGAGAACTAATTCATTATATGAAGATATTATGTGTTTATAGAAATATCACTTCTCAAAATCAATCTCTTTTATACTTAGTTTATATAACTTATGTATAGTTGATAAATTATTTTATTTTTATATTTTCTTCCACTATTTATTTATCAAATTTAAATGATTTTTTTCAAATTTATTTATATCTTTTAAAATATTTTAATGATTTATTTTTTCTTGTGGATGAATTTTAATGAATGATTTATATTTTTCATTAAATTATTTAACTATTTTTGTTTAATTTTTTAACTTCTATACTATATAATTATTATTTAACTCTCCATGATTTAACTTGTTTTTGTTTCTTCCCTTTTAAAAATAATAAGGGGGGGATGAGAGAGATTAAATGAAATAGTGGTGTGGAAATTTTTCTTTTTATTAAAGTGGCGAAGTATTATAATAACTTGTCAATTTTATTTTTTTTTACTTAAAGATGATAATATTAGTTTTATGGATTTTATACTTAGGTGAAGTACGTTTTTCAAAAATTACAGGGTGTTAGTTCTCTTATTTTATGTAAATCATAAAATTTCTTTCTGTCTTGGGATTTCCAAAAAAAGAGATTATTGAGTCATTTTTGAGATGATTATTTTATATCCTTTGTTTCAATAATCAAAATACCCTATATTATAAAGATAAATTTAACCTTATGATTTTTCTCTATTTTTTTATTCAAGATTAAATTCTAAATCCTTTTGTTTTTATGATAAAAATTTTGACCATCTAATTTTCATACAATTTTGAATATAAACTAAATCCTCTAGATGGAATATATAATCGATTCGGGTTTTTTAACAACAATACTCTACAATATTGAAGGATTCAGTTACATTGACATATGTAAATATTTTCAAATAGTAGTTTTGAATAGTATATGTGAAAGATATTTGTGAATTAAAGGGATGAATGGATGATGTAAATGTGAATGTTGAGAGTAAAATTTGATTAAATTCATGAGTTTCACTACCATAGTAATTTTGAGAGTTTTTGTTTGTAATCGTTTTAGTGTGATATTTAGAGACTCCGTATGTAAGGTTTTCAATTCAAAACTCTTAAATACTTTTAGTTTGATTAATTTTACTATAATCAAGAATAATTGAAGATATTTCAAGGCTGGGAGTATATATCTTTTGAATTAGTTTTTTTATGAAGTTCAATTAATGAATTTTTATGATTAGTTTCATTAAAGAGGTTATAAATGATAGAATTTCTTAATACCGATGATTTTTTTATGAAGTTATAGTATTAGTTGCTTTTGTTTCTAGAGTAGGTAGATCTAATATGATTTAGTTTCTGAACTAGTATCTCTTATATATGGGTATTGATCCAAATTATTATTTTGATTAAGAATGAATAGATACCATGGATGGAACTGTTGTTAATATACTTTAATATTAACATTTAACGGAGTATAAGGATTGTTATCTGGAAGTATGTTTTTTTCTGTCTATATTGTTTTTATTTTGAATTATATTTTTATCTATGTAATGTTTTAAATATTTGAGTATATTAAGTTATTGTACATTAATTTCATACACTTTGATATGTAAAAAGGTTATAACTTCTTGATAGATTATAATATTAATTTGTTGAAAACTATAATTATTGTTAGACATAAATACAACCATCATTTATAAGCTTCAAAAATAGGATAGTTGAATACAATATGGTAGGGTTCTTCACAATTCCAATAGCTTCCAGCCTATATTTGAAGTAAATTTGATAGCTCATTAGAAATCATCTTGATCCTATAGTTTATTTTTATTAGAAATAACCAATAAAATACATATAATATACTCATATACTAATTTGACCAAGAACTCTAGAAATTTAAAGTGTTTTATATTATTACCATTGCAGGGTGGTTTTATAGCTCTATATTTTTTTCAATCATGATAAAGAACAACAATCATCTTTCCTACCTGCACCATGATGACTACTCAATTTAGTTTTAACCATGATATAAACTATCATGTGGTTTAATGTCCATTTTCATAGAGGGATTTTATAATATTTCATATCAAAAATGTTATACCAACATCATACTGATTTCACATATTATGAAATGGTAATATATACAAGATAGAGTGAATCCTTATAGTATCTTTTCACTTCATCTTTTCTTTCATAAATATTTTTGAAGGGTCATGGTATTTAAAATGAATATTGACCATGATGGGGTTTTCATAACTATGATTTCATATACCCAATTATGGAATGATTTTTCCATCTTTAATAATAATATATTAAAAACTTATCAAACTATATCCATAATCCATAATTATTCAAACAATATAACACTTCATTGAACAACACATTTTATCAATGTCGATTTAATCATTCTCACTTCAATAACAAAGGATCCACTATTCATGACCTTTGGGTCAATCAAAAATACTCAAGGATATTAAATACTCTTCAAACTATAGAACATCTACATAGAAATAGAATGAACCCAAAATCACTCTAAGACTCTGTCAGAAGTGATCGATGTAGAATAAAACATTTTAAGTGATAATTTTATACTTACCAAGACATAGTAACTCTATTCAATCATTGAATTTGTTATTACTCCCCATTTATTCAATACTTATGAATAATATTCATGATGTATTTATCTTTCCATGATTAATTTTCTAAAAACCCTCCCTCAATAGTAAAATTCCCACTTTATATGAGGCCAATTATCTAACTCTATAAGTAACTAGTTTTCCCATTCTCTATTGTACATTAATTTATTCCCATGAGATAATAAAACAAAAGGTTAAAGTCATTCAAAACATTAATATCCATGTTTAGTAATAAATTAATATATGGGTGTGGTATATTTGAGACTTCTTATGGATTGGGGTCTAGTTGAGCAGCATTATTTAACCTATAAGGCCCCTGCCTTAAACCTTACTTAATCTTGAGTTATTACAAGATTACACATTGAGGATCTTTTCCAGGTTTAGATTATTAGAGAATTAGATCATAAAACTTGCATTACATTCCACATTTAAACAAAGTGGTTACATAAAGATAGTATTCATTTTTTCCATCAATGAAAACATATTTAAAATAAAACATGGATTCTTTCTTGAAACTTCCTTGACACTATCATCATATCATGTACCTTTCCCTTGACCTCTGAAAAACATTTCAAAAAACTTGGGATGAGCATAAAAAGCTCAGTAAGGGATATAAAAATATGGAAAGGAAACATGAGTACATATATACATAAGAATGAAATCATACATTACCCATAAAACATAAGCACTTTAACATACCTCATCAAATCATGAATAAATCATAGAAATCATAAGACATAAAGGTAACTTGAGGCATTCAAAAAATTCTTACGTAGGGAGTAACCCTCTTGGTTACGTTTGGAATACCCATCACAGTATATTCCCTAAATCTCTTCTGAAAAACCTTAACGTTTAACTCCTTCGCATTACCCAATGCATTGGAGAGCTATATCGGGCTCACCCGCCCTTAGTTTATCACGGAACCACCCGTCTTCATAATAATTCCCAAGAACCACAACATAATCGTATCACATAAAACACGCATAAAGGAAACATAACATTTCCATATTTCAATCACAAGATATCAATACAAAATATTGATATAAAAACATAATGAAAACCATTTTCAATACCAAAATAAAAGAAAAGTAAAACATAGTATTTATTTTTCTTTTAAAAAAAAGTATGGCTTGTAGAGGAAGCCGAAACTCAAATAATGGTCACAGCGGCGGAGAAGTCGTTGTCGCCGCATACGTACGACAAAAACATTCCCTTTTTTCATTTAGTAAAACTCTTAATATAAAAAATATTCCTTTTGGATAAACTTTAAATTCAAAGGGTTTTATACACCATATAAAAGAAGGTTGTGTATAAAACAAAATATGCCTCAATGAATGGAGATTGAGACGAAGTCCCTTACCTCAGGTCCGACTTGACTCGATCGTTCTTTAACCTCATGAATAATAAACTTGAGTTAATTTATACTTGCTTAAGAACCGTTTTCAAGTTCATTATTCCTTCTATATCACTTATTACCATGTCATGAACACTATGCAATTATTTAAGTTAATAACGGTCGTTTTAACGATCATTGGTACTTGAGTCAAAAATATGCTCTTTATAATTACACTTTGTTCATGTATCCATTATATACAGAGTTATACTCATGATGTATATATAATATATATCATATATATGCAGTATATACATGCATTTATAATATTACGTAACGTTTAGAGGTAAGAAATGAAATGCACCGTTCATGGAGACGGTAAGCCGTACGTACGCATGAACACTACTGTCATTTCAATTACATATTTTATGGAATGGAATCATAATGATATAAAGGTATATTATAATTCCAGTATAATATCATACATAATACCAATAATTAAATCCTTTATACGTCCCACATATGGCATTAACGAAATCAAATCACTTTGAGGGGGCGGTAATCCGCACTTCCTAAAATGAAGATATCGCGTATACCCATAATGGAAGCCATAAAGGTATGCCATAAATGAAAAATAAAGAATCGTAAGGAAAACATAAACATATTATATATCATATATAAATATAGTGACATCTTAATGTCAACCTTTGAAGGTGTTAGAAGAATATTGAACAATCATCGTTTCGTGAGGCAGAAATTCACCATCCACGGAAACAGTATGTTCTTTAACCATTAGATGTAGGTGTGTGTAAGTGTAGCTTGAATAATTATTATAAAAACATCCAAGTATATGGTATATACAGGTGTTGTTACAAAAGAAATGAATAAAAAGAGTTTAGGGGGTTGGAGAAGAAAAATAAAACAAAATAACACAAGTGAAGACATTACCTTAAAACGGGTAACCCTTTTTGAAATGACCTCAAAGGCTTCCTTGGGAAGACTTCTCCCCGAAGTGAGGCTTATAAGAGTTAGAGAGGGATGTGGAGAGGCAAAATGGGCAGGGTTTGGCCGAGCCAAAGGCTTTGGAAGTGTGGTTAAGGTGGTAGATGTGGGGGTCTTTTATAAGAGTAGAGGAGGGGCACTCTTGGAAAGTAAAGAAATGTTACTTTATTTTAAAATGGGTTTCGGATTTAAAAGGTCCCACAATGATATAATTATAGGTAAGGTGATAAGGGTTATAAATGTACTCATACAATAGGTTTTTGACAAATGTAGGTCTTAGATTTTACATTATCATTTCATTTTATTTAAATCGTTAAATAATGAGGTAATCGCTGCATCATCATGATGTCATAAATAATTTAATTTATTTAATGTCTAAAATTTATAAAAAAATATCATGATGTAGGAACTCATTTTATATTTCTAATGACTATTTATAGTCCAAAATATGACTTGTATAACCCCATTTAAAAATTGTTTTAGTAAAACAACTCATGTTTGTGTCATTTTTACTTTTACATTAAATAAAAAAATATTAATGTCATTTTCCTTCCAAAGTGGCTCCATGGGGTCCACAAGTTGAACCATGGATTGTCTTGGTCGGTCATGACACATCCAATAAGGGTAGGACATGTGTCTAGCTCATCTCATATTATTAAAACATTATTTTTACCTTAAACTACACTAACTACCTCTAATCGCGATTAAAAACATAAAAGTTACTATTCACCAAAATATTATTTTAATCCCATTGAACCACATTTTACTTCTTAATGAAAACCATGTATGTCGGATTTTTGAAATTCAAAACACAAAAGTGGTAAAGTTTCATTTAAACGAAAAATCAGTTTTTTAAGTACCACTTAGTGGTTTCACTTTTCATCAAAAATTGAAGTTTTTCAGAAAAATACCAAAAATTCACCCTAAGCTATATTTGATATTCCGAATTCAAAAATGATGTCTATTTTACAAAATTAAAAACATATAAGTTACATTAATTAATTTAATAATTAATTCCCGCTGTCTGAGCAAATAGTGTGTTTTTATAAAACAATAGGTAGAAAAAGATTGACACTAGTTTAAGTCCAATTTCAAAGTGAAATTAATTCCAACGACCACTATTGAATTAAATGGTAAAAATATATTATAATTGAACTTTAAAACCAATTAAATAGATAATCTGACCATATAATTTAATTAGATGAAAAAGCAGTTTTGATGTAGATTGCAGTATTTTTTCACTATTCATTAAAAAATGAACATTGTCAGAAAAATACCAAAAATTTATCCAATGTAAATTTCAATGTCCCAATCATAAATAAAATGTTTATTTTGAAAAATAGAGATTATAAAATTGTCAAAAGTTTGATTTAAAAAATGGGTTTCCATCAAAAGGCCGTAAAACAATCTTTTAAAAATATTAGTGTATTCCATGATTAAGATTGGATTTATTCTAATTTTAAGCCTCTAAAACACAATATAATTCATAAATAGACATAGATAAAAATATCTATTATTCATTAATTACTTGGGATGTTACATCCTTCCCCCCTTTAGAAAATTACGTCCCTGAAATTTATTTACTTGTCGAATAAGTGGGGGTATTTAGCCCTCATTGCATTTTCAGATTCCCATGTTGCCTCTTCAACCATGTGGTTTTTTCACAAAACTTTTACCTGATGAATCACCTTATTTCGTAACACTTGCTCCATGTGCTCAAGAATCTGGACCGGTTGTTCCTCATAAGATAGGTTCTCTTCTAGCTGAACTACCTCTGGACTCAAAACATGAGATGGATCTAGAATATACTTTCTCAACATCGAAACATGAAAAACATTGTGTACCTGAGATAAACTCAGAGGTAAAGCTACTCGGTATGCAACTGATCCAACTCTCTCCAGAATTTCATATGGTCCAATGAACCTTGGACTCAGCTTTCCTTTCTTACCAAATCTCATCACACATTTTCATGGTGATACTTTGAGAAAAACATGATCACCTACCTCAAAAGAGAGATCCTTTCTCCTATTGTCCGCATAACTCTTCTCTCTGCTCTGAGCTGTTCTCATGTGATTTTGTATCAGCTGAACTTTTTTTTTGCCAACTCCTCTACCAATTCTGGTCCCATCAGCTTCCTTTCACCCACTTCATCCCAAAAAGCTGGAGTTCGACACCGCTTCCCATATAACGGCTCAAATGGTTCCATCTGTATACTGGAATGAAAACTTTTATTATATGAAAATTCAAACAAGCAAAGATGTTGGTCCCAACATCCCTGATAAACCATCGAACAAGCACGTAGCATATCCTCCAATGTCTGAATTGTTCACTCTGACTGCCCATCTGACTAAGGATGAAAATCATTACTAAAATTTAATTCAGTACCCAACGACTTCTGAAGGCCTTTCCAAAAGTTAGAAGTAAACCTGGGATCACGATCAGATACAATAGAGAGAGGAACTCCATGTAACCTGAATATCTCTTTAAGATACAAATGGGAAATTTGATCTAGGGAAAAAGTATCTTGTATAGCAAGTAAATGAGCAGATTTAGTCAAGCGATCAACAATAACCTATATTGCATTATTACCTCGAGATGTCTTCGGTAATCCTACAACAAAGTCCATGGATATATTCTCTCATTTCCACTCTGGCACTGGTAAAGGCTGAAGCATCCCTTTCGGTAACTGCCGCTCTTCTTTAACTTGCAGACAAGTCAAACACTTCACTGTAAAATCAGCAATATCTATTTTCATTCCATCCCACCAGTAATACTCCCTCAGATCTATGTACATCTTAGTACTGCCAGGATGAACTTAAAATGGAGAACTATGAGCTTCACATAACAACTCTCTCTTCAACTGTAAATCACAAGGCACACACAATCTCTTCCCAAATCTCAAAACACGATCGTTATCAATGTTGAATTCAGGTTACTTACTCTTCTGAACCAGCTCTACCTTTTTCTGCAACTCATTGTCTTGCTTCTGTGCTTGCTTGATTCTGTTTGATAGAGAAGATTTCACTTATACCTGAAACAAAACAGAAGACCATCCTGCACCAAAAACTTCTATCCCAAAGTTCATCAAATCCTTAACCAAAGGATCACGTTCCAAACGCAACCTTGTTAATGTAGCATTACTTTTTCGACACAAAGCATCAGCCACTTTATTTTCTTTTCCCAGATGGTAATGAATTGTACAATCATAATCCTTGATTAATTCTAGACATATCCTCTGTCTCATGTTCAATTCTTTCTGAGTGAATATATACTTTAAACTTTTATGATCGGTATATATTTCACACTTTACTCCATACAAATGATGCCTCCAAATTTTTAAAGAGAAAACAACAGCAACTAAATCCAAATCATGATTAGGGTAATTTACCTCATGAGTTTTCAACTGTCATGAAGCATAAGCATTTACCTGATCACTCTACATTAGGACACAACTAAGTCCTTTCAATGAAGCATCACTGTAGATAAAAAACTCACCATTCCTGGAAGGTAGTGCCAAAACTGGAGCATTCACCAATCTTCTTTTCAGTTCCTAGAAACAATCATTACATTCTTTTGTCTAGATAAACTTAACACCCTTCCGAGTTAGCTTAGTCATTGGACTAGATAACCGTGAAAAATTTCTAACAAACCTTCGGTAATAGCCTGCCAATCCAAGGAAGCTACGAATCTCAGTTACATTTGTGGGTCTTGGCTATTCTTCAACAGCCTTTTTTTTGCAGGATCAACAGTTATCCCATCTTTAGAAACAATGTGACCAAGGAATGAAATTTGTTGCAACCAAAACTCACACTTTCTGAATTTCCCATTCAATTTTTTTTCTTTTAAGGATTTCAAAATAACCCTCTAAATGTCTTTCATGCTCCTCTTTACTTTTAGAAAACACCAAAATATCATCAATGAAAACAACCACAAACTTATCCAAGAACTCATGGAAAATTCTATTCATTAAGTACATGAATACAGCAGGTTAATTGGTTAGCCCAAAAAGCATTAATACAAATTCATAATGGTCATATCTTGTACGAAACGCGGTCTTTGGAATATCTGCTTCCTTTACCTTCAACTGATGGTACCCCGATCTCAGGTCAATCTTTGAAAAATACTGAGCTCCCTGGAGCTGATCAAACAAATCATAGATATGAGGCAAAGGATATTTGTTCTTAACAGTGATGTTATTCAAGGCTCTATAATCAATGCAAAGTCTCATAGAACCATCTTTCTTTTTAACAAATAAAATAAGAGCACCCCATGGTGATGTGCTAGGTTGAATGAAACCTTTCTCTAATAAATCTTGGAATTGCTCTTTCAACTCTAAAAGTTCAATTTGAGCCATTCGATAAGGGGGTTTTGAAATTGGCTTAGCATCATGAACTAAGTCAACAGAAAATTCAACATCCTGATCTGGTATTATTCTAGGCAACTCATCCAGAAAAACATCAGGATACTTATTTACCACTGGCACATCATTAATCTGAATAGTTCCTTTGTTTTCAACAATGTGTGCAAGGAAACATTCATTTCCATCTTTTAAAAGTTTCTCGGACTCTTGATAAGTTATCAACAGTAAGGGTTCATTCTTGTACACAAACTGAAAGTCTTTCTGAAAATAAACTTCTTTAGCTCTACAGTCAATCTTATCATGGTAAATAGAGAGCCAATCCATACCCAGGATAACATCAAACTCTACTAGAGGTAAAACAATAAGGTTTCCAAGTAGGTTCTTTCCACGGATAACGATAGAAAGATTCTTATAAATTCATTTTGCCTCAACATTTCCACCATGTGTTTTTACCAAAAGTTCAGGAGTCTTTTCTTGAGATGGTATTCTCATTTTACTATAAAAGGTTTCAGAGATGAAATAATGTGTAGACATCGAATCAAACAACACACAAGCATAATCTGAAAAAACAAAAAAAGTACCTTATACAACTTCATTTGATGGCCCGACATCTACGGAAGTAGTTGAAAAGGATTTCACCACCCCTTTGTGCTTGTAGTATAACTGCTTCCCATCACTCAGGCTCTTTGTCGGACACTCGTTTGCATAGTGACCCATCTCATTACACTTAAAACATTTCACTAACTGTAAATCAAATTTGGTCTTACCATCACCCTGATCTTTTTCAGTGAAATCACGAGCCTTATGTCCCATCTTACCACATTGGTAGCACTTTCCAGAATTCAGAAGACATTCCCCAGCATGCCTTTTAGCACATTTATCACAAACTGAAAACTTAGTTTTCTTACCGTCAGACCTTTTTGAAGAATTATTTCCTTTCTCCTGCCACCTCGGTCTCTTCTTATGCTGGTTGTTATAGAACACTTGATCATCGGAAAACTCCATTTCCACCTTTTCAGCACATCGAACAAGCTTTCCAAAACTTTTAAACTCACGATAAGCCAATTCCCTTAGATATTTTGGCTTTAATCCTAAGTAAAAACGATTGATTTTACTATCAAGGTCTCGGATAAAATTTAGAGCATACCTTGCCAATCGAGTGAACCTTTCTTCATAGGCAGCCACTGAGTCTTCATCTTGTCTCAATTACAGGAATTGTTTTTCCATCCTAAGTCGAACAGCCTTAGAAAAATACTTCTCAAAAAACATACCTTTGAATTCATCCCAGTTGAGAGCATCAATCTCATCAGCATCCCTAATATTTTTAACCATCGACCACCACTGATCTGCTTCACCCTCCAAATGGTAAATAGCAAGACTAACCTTTTGATTTTCTGAACACCCCATGACATCAAAAACCTTCTCCAATTCTTTAATCCACCCTTCAGCTAGCACAGGGTCAGATGATCCTCTGAATGATGGGGGGTGTTGCCTCATGAAATGTTCCACCACTGACATGTTCTTCTGCGGTTAATCTGGCTGATCTTGTGCATGGATACCGCCACCATTTATCGCTTGAGTCAATTGTGCCATTACTGCAAAAAACTATTCAGTTCAAATTCCTACCATCTTAGGATGGTGATTCGGAAAGTTATTTCCTTCTATATGCCTTCCTAGCACTTCTTCCCTGTTTCCTCTACGGAAAACCATTCTGAACAAACATGTCTTAGATGAAGAAACATGGTAATCTTCAAATGCTATATCATTTCAATTTTTCTATATAAAAAAAATTTGGATAATAATTTAATAAAATTATAACTCCTAAAGTTATCTAAACCGACCTCTGATACCAACTATAAGGCCACAGCCTTAAACCTTACTTAATCTTGAGTTATTACAAGATTACACATTGAGGATCTTTTTGGGTTTAGAGTTTTAGAGAATTAGATCATAAAACTTTCATTACATTCCACATTTAAACAAAATGGTTACATAAAGATGGTATTCATTTTTCTCCATCAACGGCAACATATTTAAAATAAAACATGGATTATTTCTTGACACTTCCTTGACACTATCATCATATCATGTACCTTTCCCTTGACCTATGAAAAACATTTCAAAAAACTTGGGATGAGCATAAAAAGCTCAGCAAGGGATATAAGAATATGGAAAGGAATCATGAGTACATATATACATAAGAATGAAATCATACTTTACCCATAAAACATAAGCACTTTAACATACCTCGTCAAATCATGAATAAATCATAGAAATCATAAGACATAAAGGTAACTTGAGGCATTCATAACATTCTTACGTAGGGAGTAACCCTATTGGTTACATTTTGAATACCCATCATAGTATATTCCCTAAATCTCTTCAGAGAAACCTTAACGTTTAACTCCTTTGCGTTACCCAATGCATTGGAGAGCTATATCGGGTTCACCCGCCCTTAGTTTATCACTGAACCACCTGTCTTCATAATAATACCCAAGAACCACAACATAATCGTATCACATAAAACATGCATAAAGGAAACAAAACATTTCCACCTTTCAATCACAAGATATCAATACAACACATTGATATAAAAACATTATGAAAACCATTTTCAATACCAAAATAAGATAAAAGTAAAACATGGTATTTATTTTTCTTTTAAAAAAAAGTATTGCTTGTAGAGGAAGCCGAAACTCAAATAATGGCCACGGCGGCGGAGAAGTCGTCGTCGCCGCATACGTATGACAAAAACATTCCCTTTTGTCGTTTAGTAAAACGCTTCGTATAAAAAAGATTCCTTTTGGATAAACGTAAAAGTCAAAGGGGTTTATACACTGTATAAAATAAGGTTGTGTATAAAACAAAATATGCCTCAATGAATGGAGATTGAGACGAAGTCCCTTACCTCGAATCCGACTTGACTCGATCGTTCTTTAACCTCCTGAATAATAAACTTGATTTAATTTCTACTTGCTTAAGAACCTTTTTCAAGTTCATTATTCCTTTTATATCACTTATTACCATGTCATGAACACTATGAAATTATTTAAGTTAATAACGGTCGTTTTAACGATCATTGGTACTTGAGTCAAAAATATGCTCTTTATAATTAAAATTTTTTGATGTATCCATTATATCCAGAGTTATAATCATGATTTATATATCATATATATCATATATATCTAGTATATACATGCATTTATAATATTACATAACGTTTAGAGGCAAGAAATGAAATGCACCATTCATGGAGACGGTAAGTCGTACGTACGCATGAACGCTAATTTCATTTCTATTTTGTATTTTATGGAATGGAATAATAATCATATAAAGGTATATTATAATTCCAGTATAATATCATATATAATACCATTAATTAAATCCTTTATACATCCCACATATGGCATTAACGAAATCAAATCACTTTGAAGGGGCGGTAGTCCGCACTTCCTAAAATGAAGATATCGTGTATACCCATAATGGAAGCCATAATGGTATGCCATAAATGAAAAATAAAGACACTTAAGGAAATAATAAACATATTATATATCATATATAAATATAGTGTCATCTTAATGGCCACCTTTGAAGGTGTTAGAAGAATATTGAACAATCATCGTTTCGTGAGGCTGAAATTCTCCATCCACAGAAACAGTATGTTCTTTAACCATTAGATGTAGGTGTGTGTAAGTGTAGCTCGAATCCTTCTTATAAAAACATCATATTATATGTTAGATACTGTTTTTTTTACAAAAGAAATCAATAAAAAGAGTTTAGGGGGTTGGAGAAGAAAAATAAAACAAAAGAACACAAGTGAACACATTACCTTAAAACGGGTAACCCTTTTTTATTTGAGCTCAAAGGCTTCCTTGGGAAGACTTATGCCCAAAGTGAGGCTTCTAAGAGTTATAGAGTGACTTGGAGAGATAAAATGGGCAGGGTTTGGCCGAGCCAAAGGCTTTGGAAGTGTGGGTAAGGTGGTAGAGGTGTGGGCCTTTTATAAGAGGAGAGGAGGGGCACTCTTGGAAAGTAAAGAAATATTACTTTATTTTAAAATGCGTTTCGGATTTAAAAGGTCCCACATTGATATAATTCAAGGATAAGGTGATAAGGGTTCGAAATATACCCATAAAATAGGTTTTTGACAATATTAGGTCTTAGATGTTACATTATCTTTTCATTTTATTTAAATCGTTAAATAATTAGGTAATCGCTGCATCATAATGATGTCATAAATAATTTAATTTATTTAATGTCTAAAATTATAAAAAAATACTATGATGTAGGAAATCATTTTAGCTTTCCAATGACTATTTATAGTCAAAACTATGACTTGTATAACCCCATTTAAAATTTTTTTTAGTAAAACAACTCATGTTTGTGTCATTTTTACTTTTACATTAAATAAAAAGATATTAATGTCATTTTCCTTCAAAAGTGGCTCCATGGGGTCCCCAAGTTGACCCATGGATTGTATTGGTCGGACATGACACATAAAATAAGGGTAGTACATGTGTCAAGCTCATCTCATAATATTAAAACATTATTTTTACCTTAAACTACACTAATTACCTCTAATCGCGATTAAAAACTTAAAAGTTACTATTCACCAAAAAATTATTTTAATCCCATTGAACCACATTTTACTTCTTAATGACAACAATTTATGTCATATTTTTGAAATTCAAAACAAAAAAGGGGTAATGTTTCATTTAAACGAAAAATCAGTTTTTTAAGTACAACTTAGTGGTTTCACTATTCATCAAAAATTGATGTTTTTCAGAAAAATACCAAAACTTCACCCTAAGCTATATTTGATATTCCGAATTAAAAAATGATATCTATTTTACAAAATTCAAAACATATAAGTTACATTAATTAATTTAATAATTAATTCCCGCTGACTGAGCAAATAGCGTGTTTTTATGAAACAATAGGTAGCAAAAGATTGACACTAGTTTAAGTCCAATTTCAAAGTTAAATTAATTCCAACGACCACTATTAAATTAAATGGTAAAAATATATTATAATTGAACTTTAAAACAAATTCAAAAGATAATCTAACCATATAATTTAATTAGATGAAAAATCAGTTTTGATGTAGAATGCAGTATTTTTTCACTATTCATTAAAAAATGAACGTTGTTAGAAAAATACCAAAAATTTATCCAATGTAAATTTAAATGTCCCAATCAAAAAGAATATTTTTATTTTGACAAATATAGCTTATAAAAGTTTCAAAAGTTTGATTTAAAAAATGTTTTCCATCAAAAGGCAGTAAAACAATCTTTTAAAAATATTAGTGTATTCCATGCTTCAGATTGGATTTATTCTCATTTTAAGCCTCTAAAACACTATCTAATTCAAAAATATACATAGATAAAAATATCTATTATTCATTACTTACTTGGGATGTTACATAACCAAAATTTCTTGAATACCATTTTGGAAAATTGTTTTGTAAATATGTCTTCCAAGTGATGATTTGTTGCAACGTGCTACACCTTGAAAATCCAACTTCCAACACATCTTTGATAAAGTGATACTATAGTTAAATATTATTTATACATGAATATTATACTGAATTCTCCATTGGCACAATATCACTCTTTCAATATAGTATCACCATAAGAATATTTACTTACTCAAAAATATCCTCTAATTATTTCCTTATCCAAATCAATTCAGTATAAAACTCCACTTCTAAAATATATTATCATTCGGTTACAATATGAGTAGTTCATTGTTTCTTATTACCAATCTAACTTTCTCAATTATTTCTAATTATTAATATTTCACCTATGAGTTTTCTATACTCAATAGCTCTGTACTAATCTAAATCCTAAAATTCCATCAAATAATAAACTTTCCAATGCAAAATACTGACCATAATCAAGGGGTTCATAATCATACATCATGATTCTTTTTAAATATATATGATGATATTCCATGGAATTAGATTGAAACCATGAAACCAAACATCATACATATATAACATAAAAATATGTTAATTATAATATGATTCTAATAATTTTTTATACAATCTTTGATCTACAACATTTCTATCCATATGATTACTGAGTTTAGTTCCAAATATAATTAGGGTTGAACCTATATTTCAATAATGAATGTCAAACATTTTTAGTAACACTATTGTGTACCTTTCCCTGGAGAAAAATTTTTATTCATCATTTTTGTTAACATGTATCTAAAGAAAGTAAATAATTTCATTTATCATTGACATATATAACTTTAAACCCAATAAATTTTGAAAAACATCCATTGATTCATTCTTGATTTTGAAAAATATGATCTCTCAAACACACACAAGTACAATGAAATTCTATTATTTCATTGATTTTACACATAGGTAGTGGTAAAAAAACTACACTTGAATTAAAGTTCGACTAAATATGAATCTAAATTAGAATATCAAGAATTTGGTTATTAATTTAAAAATTATAATTCATTCTTTGGATGGCCCAACCTTCCATCATCAAAACCAATTAAAATTCAACTTGTTGATTATTTTTGACTTCCTCTTTAAGAACTCGATTCAATAATTTTATCTTCATATCCATTTTGTTTATCTTTAAATCCCATTAAATTTACAAAGATAAGAATATATGGAAAATATCAAATCTTTCCATAGAAGTGAAAATAATTTCTTACACATATATTTCTTAAATTTGAGCATAGACTTTCCATACTAACCATTATTTATTTTCAATCACAACTCATAGATCATCATTTTTATTTTCTAAACCATCATTTCATTCTCAAATATTTTAATCATTTAGGGTGGGAAAAAGTTCCATTGTATGGTTATTATATATTTGATATAAATCCTCATTAATTAATTTAACAAATGGATAAAATTTATTGATTACTCAAATAAATTTAGATTCACCTATGACAACACTATAGTGTTCTTAAATAATCTAATTCATTTATTTTTCATTGAATCATTCTAATATATAAAAATATAAAACTTATTTGTCTCAAAACCATTCTTCCACTATGGAGTAAATAGTCCACATGAGCCTCAGCCTTGTTGTTGATGACTCATCAAGTGCATCCATGAGACCCTAGTTCAAATCTGGGTGGAGGCATATTTTTGGGTTACTATTGTTAGGTTTGAATATACAAAGTAACAAAATAGGGGGGAGTAAATTGTTTCATTTCTAAAATCTTTCAAAATTATGGCTTTTAATAACTACTATGATTTATGTGGATATACAGTTTTTTTATTCTGTATGAAAATATGTAGAGGATAAACAAAAAATAAATAACAAAACTTCTTATAGTGGTTTGGGGCCAAAATATCTCCTAGTCAACTTTGCCTATCAAACATTCTGCAAGCTTGGTAAATTTCACTAGAATGGTCATATTAGCACAAAATCAAGAATCCACAACTATGTGTAGGAAGTATAAACCATTATAAAAAATACTAAAAACAAATTCTTATGGTTCTTTAATAGGGAACCAGTTATCCATAACTTTGGTAAAGAAGCTGATACGCCACCACGTCTGAGTATAAGTAGTTGAAACTCCAATAAATAAGAAGAGTTTTATTTGAAATGTTTAGGTTAATATTTAGAGTTACAGTATCAAGAAACTGAAAAAAGATAGATCTTATTCTTCTTAAAAGAATTTCTTCAATAATTAAATATTTTGAAGCGATCCTTTTGGAATAAATATTTCTAATAAGGTATAAGCATAAATAACAATAGTAATATTACAACAATAAAATATGGAACATGAATATCCCCCAAGTGTATCTTCATTCGAAATCGATCCTTCTTTGGATAATCATTATAAAATATAATTTCAATAATATAGTCACTTATGTGACCACCCGTAGGGTTTCGTTAGTTCTTCTAGGGCGATAAAAATATAAAAATTTGTAAAACATAGAAAAAACTAACTAAAAGTGAGGTACTTAGTAAGTCTGAGTGTCAAACCCATAGGGAAAGAGCATGTTTATTAAATTAATTAAAGCATTTGAAATTTTAATATATTATTTGTTTGGAAAATAATAAACACTAGAAGTAATGATTGGGTTTGAAATCAATATGGGGACACATACTAGGTTAGGTGATATTCAATTTCATTTGCTACAGATTAATTTGAGTATGTGTTTATTCATGTTTGGTGTCAGAATTGGGTCAGCAGAGATCCTTGGTCTTGGTATCCTGCCCTAATTCTATGATCCCACCATTTGAATGTTCCTCTACTATGTTCGATCATAGAAATAAATGACCTAAAACAATGTTTAAACATAACTGGTCTACCTTTCATAAAGTTTATACATAAACTAAGCCAATTAATTGATGTAATTAATTAAAAAACTTCAAATTACAAGCAATGTTCATTCATTTGAAAAAATAATTGGATTTGGAATTGAAGGAATTAGTTGCAGTAATCCAAAACATGAATATGATAAAAAGGAAATAATCAATATGCACACATCCTCGTATGAATCACATCACCTGCCACTGTGAGACTACTCTCTCATGATGAGAGTGATCATCATGGGTACCTAAAGCTTAATGGCAAAGAAGAGTGTCTCTATATCATTGGGTGGTTATCCTTTGGTGTTGCTTTTCCTTTGTTAGTCCCATAGTGATTTGTAATAGAAGTTGACGGTCTTATTTATAGGTGTTTCTAGTCCAAACCAACAACCTATGTCGTCTATTTTTTCTCTGTGCATCGATATCATCATGACGTGTACCGTGGGTACACGATGTATACTTGAGGTCTGATTTTTCCTCCACTGCATTGATTTTTCTGATCTTGATTTGATTGGTTGACATCTATTATAATTTGTACTACCAGTACATGACATGTACTTGTATTTCACACTGTGTATTCTTGTCACTACTTGTTGGGTGTGTATCTATTACACTTAAAATGGCCATTATGTGTACTTGTGGTACATAACATGTAGTCTATTTTTCGTCAGTTTTCTAGATCCTCTTCATCTGGAAAATCCGTTGTCTCACCATGAGAGAAGCGAAGATGTGTGAAGGGTGGTTTGTCTCATTTTTTCACTTTTTTTCCTTTTTAAATATTCTATATTACCTACCATAAAACACAAAATAAGAAAATCCATCCCAAACCTGAAAATATTAATCATTTAAATACAAAATTCAATATATTAAAACAGTCAAAAATATATTCATGAATAGAATTATCAATATGTGAATAAAATATCACACACACACACACATACACACACAAACACACAACATATATATATATATTTGAAGAGATACTATAAAATAATATATAGAATAGAAAACATGATTTTATATTATATATCAAAAAGAATATCATGATTGATCATTGAAATTCAAATTAAAAAATGACCAGGGGAGTCATAAATTCCCATCGAAATATGAGTATTTTTTTGAAGAACGTAGTTCTTTGAAACAATCAAAATGATCCTTAAATTAGTCTATAATTCTGTCTATATTGTTGCAGCAATCTTGGATTGAAAATGTGGCTTGAGAAACATCGTCAGTGAGAACACAATGTAGGGTTGATATGTGTAGCATAGGGTTTCTTTTTCATTCTGTAGAGATCCTTTACATAGCATTGGGATCTTTTGCGTAGCGTAAGGTTCCTTTTCATAAATTAGGGTGACTTTTAATAGAGTAGGGATGATAATCCATACGTTTATCCTTTTAAACATAAAATCCCAATTGTATCATTGATTAACCATATGTTCTAATTTTCAGCATGTAGGGTGTGAACAGTAATCCTAGACTCCAACCTAGGGTTGTTGATCCAGATGTTTGAAGATTTTTCCAAACGTAAAGATTTTGATCCAAACACAAATTGTTTTAGCATAACATTGGGGTGATACAATACATAAGGGTTTCACTTCTCAGTGTAACATAGGGTTGATGATCACCAAACCAGTAACAAAATTCTTAACAAAATTTACTGACAATGTAGGATTTTTAAACATAAAAAAAATAGATATAGAAAATATTTTGATATTTTAGTTTCACAGTATTATTTCAAAAAAGAAAAATAGATATTTTTAAATTATATATTTTCTCCAATAAAATGTTGTGTTTTGAAAATATTCTCCCTAAAGGGAATTCAATGATATTCTCCATTCTCCCCTTATTAATTTTATCCCCATTTTTTTAGATAGAAAATTCATTTTGAAATAATAAATGATTTAAACCACATTTAAAATATATGTGAACTATTAAAGAAAGTTATAAATTTTGGCATAAGAAAAAATAAATGTAGTATTCGTAGTTTAAATATTGAACAAAAATAAATGATAATAAAAATAATTTTAAAAAGAAAATTAAAATTAAAATTAATTCAAATGTTTTAACAACTAAAGTTCAATCCTCCATCAATGAAAGCGTCTTCAAAATGATGGTATTTGGAATAAAATAGCAGGGACATAGGGGTCATCAATATTAGGAAGGGCTTGAACTACACTACTAATATCAAGAAGCATCCAAAGTATGCTCTGTAAATGGTTGTTGAATACTTCTGATCATTACTTAAGTAGCTTAATGAATCATTTCCAACCTATAAATTCTCAACCAGTTTGACCCTTACAAATTCATTCACAGCTTCCTCTAACATAATGAATGAGGTCAACTTGTCTTTAACTTGACGAATCACTGGTCCCAACCAGGATTCACATGATGTATGTTGAAATATTATATGTCTTTGATTTTCCAACAGAACATTTAAAAAATTATTATCACACATAAGAGTGTGTAGTCTATCATTGAACGCATCATGTATAGAGGTAATAGATTCAAACATTCTCAGCAGCTATGGTAGTGTCTGTAGAGAAGAGGTTGAGGCATGGTTACTTTCCTTGAGAGACTAAAATTCTCTTTCGATAATCAACTTAAACTCATCAAATTATATCTTCTTTATAGACTAATCCTTTAATAAACAAAACTATTTGTACATTTTGGTTATAAGTTCTTTAATATCCTTAATAGAAATGATATTTTTTTGAATTTTCTTAAATGAATCTTTTGAGATGAAAACTTTGATCTTGGAATATAAGAAACCTTGTATTCTTATAATTCCTTTTTTCTTAGCCTCCAACTATTCTCTAAGAAATAAATAATGAGCCTACAATAGTCTTACTTTCATAAATATGGATTCAGTGTTGAAATCAGAATATTTATAAGATAGAGTTCCAGGGTCAGCAAAAGCATTCATGCAATGAACTTATACCAAGTCCAAACATGGCTCTTAATTATCAAGTGTTCTGTCTTTTAAGGTAGAACTTCCATCAATTTTAGAATCAAGAACAAAAATATTTATGGAATTAGGAAAATTTCCTAGATAAGTTGGTGTCTTTGAGCCTCCTTCTAATCTTTTTTATCCATTTGATTCTCATATTAACCTCTAACTGCAAATTCAAATACAGTCTCTGGTTCATTGATTGAAATTATTCATATTTTCTAAACATGATAATATTCTATCCATGAAGTTAATTTTTCCTTAGGCCACTGTCCAATAGATCCACCTGAAGGAATCATCCTTTCCTCCCCCTGACTATCTGCTAACAACCACTATTATTGTTCTGCACCAACTAGTAGAATATTTTTTCACAAATTTCTCCAAACAAAACCAAGCTTCTTCACAGTCCCAACATTAAATGTGTTATTGTGGTGAAAACTTCAACAAAAAAACAAGTTGATAATATTTCCTCACCTTTGAAACAAAAATGAATTAATTATTCCATAGGGATAATATCCCATCTTCACATCTGTATGGAAGCAATGGTTTGGATATGTTATCATAAACCAATAGAAATTAAACTTTACATTATTAAGAAGTAAAAACATGATATACATATCTAGGTAAAAGACTTTTTCAAGCTCCATGGCCCTAAGAAAAATCCCATATTGAATAACCTTCAATAGCATTAGGTGGTCATGAGAAAGTTCTTTTGTCAATACCTTTTTGATAGTTCTTCTTCCAAACAAAGAAAACATAATATCCTTTGGTCAATGCCATCTATTACCGATATGTTGTAAATCAAACTGAAAATCCCCTTCAGGGGGATAATTTAGTAGTTCATCCATTTCCACATATTACAATGAAAACTAAGAATTATTATTCTTAGATACAATGGTGTCTACTTCGAATCCAAAAAAAACATATAATTTCTAAAAATTCCTTTACTTCAATTTCATATATCATCGGCATGTTGTCTTCTCCAAAAGTGTAAACCAAACCTTTAAATATCATTACCTGAGAGAAAAAATTAAGAGTCTAAATATCCTAAATCAATTACCATTATCTACATCACCTTGTGAAATTTTCCTAAAGAATAGACATTCTTGTCTAACTTAGTATCTATGAATCATCTTGAGATTTCCATCTCTGAAGATTTTGAGACAGAAGGGATTGAATTTTTAGGGTTTCAACATATGAGAATAGAAAGATAGTGAGAAAATATGAAAGCCGTGAGGATTTGTAGGAGAGGAGTAGGAGAGCGGGAGAATGAAAAACAAATTTCTCACACAGATTAAGGGTATACTTAATGAGTTTTTAATTTTTAAAAGAAAAATAAAATAAAATTGAAATAAAAATATAACTTAAAACATAATCGAATAAAACAAATTGAATAAAGCTTACTATAATAAATATAGAGACACTTAAAATAAATTAATAAAAAATTATTTAAAATTAAATATTACCAACTACCCCTTGATAAAATCAAAACTATCCTTGGGAAGTGTTTTAGTAAAAATATCGGCTATTTGATTTTTGGTATTAATAAATTCTAAAGAAATATCCTTTTGAGGACATTATCTCTTAGAAAATGATGTCGTGTATCAATTTTATTAGTCTCGGAATGATTTATAGTACTTTTTTGAAATATTTACCGCCCTATTCTTATAACATAATATCGGTATACTATTAATGTTTTCTATAAAGTGCAGTAGAATTTTTTCCATACACAATACTTGTGAAAAAAAACTGCTAGCAGACACATATTCATCCTCGGTGCTTAACTAGGAAAATGAGTGTTGTTTATTAATAGACCATGAAACTAATGTTTTTCCTAAAAACTGACAGGTTCCTGAGGTAATTTTTTCTATCTAATCAACAACATCGAATGTTAGCATCTAAATATGAAATCAAACTAAAATCAGAAGGTTTCAAGTAAAGAAGATATTTAAAAAGAGTTCCTTTTAAATATATAAATATTATTTTAACATTTTTAATATAGTAATCTTTTGTATTTGATTGAAATATTGCACAAAGACATACATAAAACATAATGTCTGGTATGCTCGTAGTAAGGTAACAAACTACCCACCGTACCTCTATATAACTTATTACTGACTGGTTTTCCAACTTCATACAAATCAAGATTTATATTGGTACACATAAGATTTTTATATATCTTATTATTCTCAATTCCTAACTTTTTCATTAAATCAATAAAATAATTTCTTTGATTTAAAACATTTTAAAAATCTTTTTGGAAATTATGAAATCCTAAAAATAATTTCAGTTCTCTCATCATACTCATTTCAAATTCTTTTTTCTTTAAATTTGAAAAATTATGAAAAATATTTGTATTATTTGAACCAAAAATAACATCATCAACATATATTTCAACTAATAAGATATTAAAACAAATGGGTTTCTTAAAAATTGTTGGACATTCCAATCCAATAGTAAATCCATTTTTCAAAAGAAAATAACTTAATCTTTCATACCAAGCACTTGGTTTTGTTTAAGTCTATAGAGATATTTAGTAAGTCTAAAAATAGAATGTGATTTTTGAGAATTTTCAAAATTAGGGGGTTCTCAAAGATAACCTTCTTCCATTAAATAAAGATTTAAAAAGGTAGACTTAACATTCATCTAATCAAATTTTAAATTCATATGATATGTATAATCTAAAAGGACTCTAATAGATTCTAAACTAGCTACTAGGGAAAAGGTATCATCATAATCTATACATTCTTACTGATGATATCCTTTAGCTAAAATTATTTATTTATTTTTTGGTTTTGATCCCTTGATCATATTGTTTATTTCTAAAGGCTCACATGGTTCCTATAACTAGATAATTGGTTGGTCTCTCTACTAGTTCTGAAACATCATTTCTTTTCAATTGGTTTATATCTTCTTGAATGTTAATATCCAATTATCATCTTCTAGGGCTTCTTCAATATTATTGGGTTCTAACTGAGATAGAAAGGCATAACATTTATCTAGGTTTCTTAAATTTCTTCTAGTTCTTATTCATGTGTCCTGGTCTCCAATAAAAGTTTCTAAAGGACCATTTTTTAGAGTTCTAGACTATCTAGGCAAGACACATTCAGGTTTTTTAGTATCAAATTCTTCTAAACTAGAATAAATTTTATGAATATAATTTTCAAAAGAATTTTTAATAGTTTCCAATCACATGATATCAAAAGATTTAGAAACTTTATCAGTTTGATCTTTCTATTAATAAAATGATCAGTTTTATCAAAATTTTCATGAACTAATTCATCCACAATCCTTGAATTTTTATTAAACACTCTATATGCTTTAGATGTAGTAGGATATCTAAAAAAAATTCCTTCATTAGCTTTTGGATCGAACTAACCAATTTTTTCCATAGTAATAAAGATATACATCTTGTATTTGAAAACATTAAAGTAATTTATTTTAGGTTTTAAGTTATTCTAAATTCCATAAGGTTTTTTATTGAAAATAGGACTTATTGAAACTCTATTCATGATATATCTGGTGGTACTTACATATTATTCCAAAATATAGGTAGAAATACTATATTAATTCAGCATTGTCCTTTCTATTTCCTTAATACTCCTATTTCTCCCATCAATAATTCCATTTTTTGAGGTGTCCTTGGTGTAGAGAAAGTTTGTTTAATACCCAGATTTGAGAAAAAATAATTGAATTATTGATTCAAAAATTACCCACCATAATTACTCCTTAAAACAATTATTTTAAAATATTTTTCATTTTGAACAATTTAATAAAACATTCAAAAATATTAAAAAATTCAATTTTGAGTTGTATAAAATTAATCCAAAACAAATCTACAAGAATAATCACCTAAAACATAAACATATAATTTATCAACCAGTATTTATACCATTGATGGACCAAAAAAATCATATGTATAAGTTCTAATGGTTTAGATGTAGCAATTTTGTTAATATATTTGAAAAAAGAATAGTGTTGCTTGCTAATGTTTCATGCATCATAAAATATTTCATTGTCAAACATAAGACTAGGAAAATAAGAAACTAATTATTTCTTCTATAATTTATATAAAGGATATATATTATAATTTCCAAGTATTCTGTTCCAAATCCATGATTTATTTGTCTTATTAGCTAAACAATGAACATTCAATTTACATAAGGAACATAAATACAAATTATAAACATTGTCATCGCTAGGTGCTCTAATTTAAGTAACTTATATTTAAATGGAGATAAAGAATTTTTTGAAAAATAAACCTCAAAGTCATCATCAAAAAGTATATAGATACATATCATATTGGGATTTATCCCATGCACATACAGTACTTTGTTTATTGAGATAGTTTTTTATCTCTAACAGTTCCAACTCCAATTATTTTTTCCTTTATTAGTGTCACTAACAGTGAAAAATCCTCCATAAATTTGACTTAGTGTATGAAATTTTGAAAGATCTCTACTCATATTCCTAGAACATACACTATACATATACCATAGATATTTTTTTTCTTCTACATTGTTTCCTACAAAATCATTTAAACAGATATTTTTTTGGTACCCATATTTTCTTTAGTCCAATAGTGTTATCTTGCAATAATCTATAAATCTAGATTTTTTTTATTTACACAACATATATCAATTGATTCTAAAAAAGTTTAGAAATAAATTCTCTTTCAATAACATTAATTTGAGTATTTTTTAAAATAGAAATTATTAGTGACATGTACATTTGTTCCACAACGATAATAGATTACATTTTTATAATTTGGTACAAAATAAGTTTTATACAACTTTGATTTCTCATCCTTAATTCTATCTCCAATTCTTTCACTTTTAATGAAATTATTTCCAAGAATTTCATTTAAATTATTTTCTCCTTTAGTAAGAATAGGGAAAAACACTCTTATAGTATTCTACTTTATCCTGAAATGTTTTTATCCTTTTTTTCATGATCAGCATAGTTTGTAAAAGATCAGTTGAATTTTTCAATCAACCCTTGATGTTTTTTTAAATGAGTGTCTCTTTCATCTAAAACAACATTATGAATTTTTTTCAAAGATTTATTTTTCATTAATAGGGAATCATTTTTTCTTATATCATAGAACAATATGCTGCCAATTTTTTATCTGAGAAACTACAAATATATAAGATAGAAGAGTAATAGGTTTATACCTTTTCCACTTCATCCATAAAGAACATAATTGATTTTATATTTAATTATTCCTTCTCCAAATCTGAATTTGAAGGGATGATGGAGTCTTCTTATATACTTTATGTATCATTCATTTATCTTTTTTCTTTTGTGATCATAATCATCATTCTTCTCATATCTCTATTCATTAATTTTCTTTTATCTTTTAGCAGAGAATAATTTGACCTAATATGATCCAGATTATTGCATTCATAACAACTGAATTCTCTTGAGTCTGTTTCATCCTTCTTGAAGGATTTTTTGAATCCACTTTTCTTCTTATAAAAATTGAAGAACATCTTGGCTAGTTGAGCCAATTCCATTTCAGAATCAAATGAATTTAAATTATTCTCAATTTTTACTTCATTATTTGACCTTTTACTATGTTTCTTAGATGTTACATTGAGAGTATTATTTTCTTTCTTTACTATAACATTATGATCTTCAGCTTCAACTCGAATTTCTTCTCTATACACCATTAGATTCCCAATTAGTTCCTTCATTATCAGATCTTTGGAAGGTTATCATTCACGAATAGTAGCAGATGTGGCATTCTATTTTGAAGGTAGTACTCTATGTACTTTCAAAGCATGATTAGATTGTTTGATCGGTTCTCTAAATGATGTAATATTGCTGATAATTAATATAATCCTTACATTCATATATGGGATTATTTCACTATCAAACATTCAATATGTGTCATATTTTAGCTTGGTTGTAGCATATCTCATCTTTTTTACATTATTTGTTCCTTCATAAGAAACTATAATAGTTTTCCATGTTTCATATGTAGTCGTACATTGTGATACACGATTGAATTCATATAGTCCAAGATAAAAAATAATATCATTCATTGCATTTGAATTCATATTACATGCCTCTTATGTTTCTTAATCCTAAGTTTCTAGTTTTCCAGTAATCTTATAAGGAGTAATAATTTTTTAGTATACTTGGAATCCCATATTCTTTTTATAGATAATCATTCAAAATTTCCAGTATCCCTAATTTTCACCATTAAAATATGAAGCACATACCATTTATATTAATTCTCTAGGATCATCCATTTTCATCTTTGTATAGACCTTATACTTTTCAACTTTCTGTATCATTATAAAAAATATATCCTTTGATACCAATTATTAAGTCGGAATATACAAATTAACACAATAAGGGGTGAATTGTGTCCTTTTAAAAAATATTCCACAATTTTGGATTTTGGAACCAACTATGATTTTTGTAGATATGTAGTTTTTTTCATCTAAATGAAATTGTGCAACTGATAAATAGAAATAAATAACATAGCTCGTTATAGTGGTTCATGTCACAAATCTCCCCAATTCTACTCTACCAATCACTCGCTCTACAAGCTTGGTAAATTTCACTAAAATGACCCTCTTTTCATAAGACAGAGAATCCAGAAATGAGTGCAGATAGTTGACACCTTTAAAAAAATACTAAAAACAGTCTTCTTGTTTTTTAATAGAGAACTGGTTATCCACATCCTTTATCGAGAAGATGATACTCCACCACAACTGAGTATGAGAAGTTTAAATTCTAATAAATCAAAAGGGTTTTATTTCAAAGGCACATTTTGATCTTCACAGTTGCAGCAACAAGTAACTGAAAAATGATGGATATTATTCTTTAGAAAAGAATATATTCATGAATTAAATAGTATGAAGAAATCTTAGTTACAAAAAGTTATTGAATAAGTCAAAAATTGAAACAGTAGTAGTAATCTTACGATAGTAAAATTTTGAACATGAATATCTCTAATGTGTGTCTTTTTTTAAAATCAATCACTCTTTGCAGCAACACTGTAAAAGATAATTTCAATAATACAGTCTCATATATGAATCACTTATCACGAACATATATATTTATATATTTGAAGATATATTCTTAAAGAATATATAGAATAAAAAAATTATTTGATATTCCAGATACAAAAGAATTTCTCGGTTGATTATGGAAATTCAAATTCAAAAATGACTATGGGATTCATAACTTCCTAGAGAAATATGAGTGATTTTTTATTATAAACATGATTCTTTGAAACAATAAAAATGATCCTTGGATTGGTCTTCAATTATTACCTGACCATTATAGAAATATTTTATTGAAAATGTGTCTTGAAAAACATTTTCATTGAGAACACAACAAAGTGTTAATATGTGTAGAATAGGGTTCCTTTTCATATCAGAGGAATCCTTTGCGTAGCATAGGGTTCTTTACATAGAATAGTGTTAATTTATGTAGATTAGGGCTACTTGTCATAGTTTGGGGATGATAATCAATATGTTTATCCTTGTTAGAATAAAATCTTGAATGTAGCATTCATTAACCATTCGTTCAACTTTTCTACACATAGGGTATGAACAATAAATCCAGGCTCCAACCAAGGGTCTCTAATCCATACATTTGACGATTCTATGAATGCAAAGTTATTTATCCAAATGAAAACTATTTTAGATTAATGTAGGGTTGATATCGTATATAAGTGTTTCACATATCATCGTAACATAGGGTTGAAACAATGTTTCTATATTCATTCCCATAACACTAAATTCCTTAAAATAGAATATAAATTCCTGGAGAACTCACTCATCAAAACATTATTAGAAAACAACCTAGGGTATTTTTGAACAAAAAAATAATCATAAATTATAGATTATTATTGATACAATACATTCCCAACAACTATAGTATTATTATAATAGTCATTGTATTCGGTATTGTAGCAACTGTAAAAATTCACTTTCAGACCGCCGGTTTGGGCCTGGAGTCCTTAAGGCATTCAGGCCACCCTGGACTTTAGGACAGTAAGTCTTTTGGGACATCTTATGGCCTTCAGGACACCTCATTTCCTTTGGGCCACAAGACGTGTAGCGGCAAACCAAGGATATTTGATAAATAAAAAGCTCCAGAGGTGGATTTAGAGTATGTGAATTCACTAGAGCAGAGATATCGAATTTGGAAGAATGAGATGTTAAGTAATTTTCCATCAGTACAAGGATTGAACATCTCTTCATATGACAACTAACCCAACAACCATGCAAAGGTGGAGATCAGATCATGATGGTGATGTTGAGGAGGGGTGGTTTGAAGTAGTCATAATCTGGGATGAATTTCTTTAAGACCATCAGGACCTGGGACATCACGGATCCTACCATCCATGTAAAGGTTCCCCTCAACCCTTAAAAGTGGGGTTATCAAAAATTATTAAAAATTTAAGGCCTTATGTCCATTCAATCTCCATGGATTCTATGGTTTAAACTCTTCATCACCTTGTTTTTTCTATGATATTATTTAAGAACCATGATCCTAGTATTCTATATCTGCAGTTCACTTTATTAAATTGGACCTAGATATAAAAATCTCTTCCCAATAGACCAATTATTTTAGCATTATTGGTAAATATGATAAATACTTGAATATCAAAATACATTTATAAACATAAAATATAAAACATAGTTAAAGTAAATATTATGTATCCTTGAACTCGTTCAAATATTCCTTTTTCAAATCCTTGGAAAAAGAAGAAAAATAAGAGTGATTTTATATTATCAGTAAGGATTACATACAACAAATTATATCATTACTAAATAAGGAATAATTAAATTTTCAAGGTAAATATTATAAAACACTTTCTATTTAATCAATAACATGAGTATAAAGAATAATAAGGTAAGAAATATTTATAATATTAAATAATTCTAAATAAATAATCACAATATATTAGACATTATCCATGGACATCATAACTATTCAAATAATAACATGGAAAATAATAACTAATCCCATAATTATGGAATGCATAATTCTTAATATCATAAACTCACTCTCAAGGCCTCATCCTAATAAATATTACTGAAATTGATAAGAAATCGGCCAAACACCCAAACTAGTTGGTCTCATGAGTCCTATTGATTCATCTAGAGGATATAACAAGCCCACACATAACTTATTATGTTCAATGCACTCATTATATAAATGGGAGTAATAACAATTCAATACATAATCAATATAAACATTCATATTAAAAACTAGTATATGAAATGATATTTCCCTAAATTCATCACCCCAAGGGTTTACAAATTAATTTAATATAGAATGCATGAAACTATGAGTCTCTATGAAACAAAAACTTGTTTTTGGGGATAGTTAAAACCAATTCATTAAACATAATTTTTCCCCTTAAATGTTTTTAATTTCAAAAAACAGACACACACAGTTGCGATCATGATGATATTTATTGTTTGATAGGATCAACTTACATTTTTGGGGAATAGTAACACAACCCTTCTGAATTGTAATGTAACCTTATGAATAGTAATATGACCCTTAACCTCACCCATTTAAGTATAAATAAAATTTAGACACCTTATAAATGAGAGTGAATATTTTAAAAATTATTAATTAAGTGTTGGTATTTTTGTGACTATTGAATATTTAATTACAATTTTAAATTAATAAATTTATTTAAAATGGAAATAATTTTTATAAAATCTATTATTAAATAAACATATTTTTTTCTTATGTGTTTAGGATAAATTAACAAGATCCTATTTAATTTTTAGGGGTGTTATAAAATAAATTTTAGTTTTAAAAACTATATTTTTCAACTAAATGATAATTTTATTTAAAAATTAAATTTTACATATTTAGAAAATTATTTTTATATAATATGTTCTATTTTTTATTTCTAAAAATTAAAATGGTTTTGGTGAGTTTTTTTATCTGTCTAAAATAGTTGCATTTTTGTGAATAGAAAAATACGATAATTTATGGTATAAATATATTGTAAGATAAGTACACTATTCTATGCATCACAAATGATGTAAGAAATAATTAGTTCAAACATACATGCAATTATTATGGTTTTTGTAGCCATAATAGAAAATATGGCTTGTATTAAGAAAGATAATTAAATAATGAATAAGATATTCCAAAATCACCCCTCTCGACCACTATAAAAAACAACCCCCATTCCATATTCTCCTCACATCTCTAAGCATTAAATCTTGTTAAAGTTATACACAAATACTCTTCCCTAGAATATCCACACATCCAAGAGATCTTGGTCTTTCCAAAAGTGCAAAATCAATCCCCTTAAGGAGATTCTCAGGGAGGAGTATCAAAGATGTAAAATCCTCTTCCATTTCCTTTTATTTTATTTTCAATCTCCATTTTTATTTATTATTATCTATTCATCCCATCTATCCAAATAATAATTATAACTCCATTATAATCTATCTACAGTAATTTTATCTTGTCAATGAATGAAAAATAATCTATCTCTTCTCTCTTACTCTCTCTCTCTCTCTCTCTCTTATTTTAAAAAATGAAATCATTATCCGGGAGGTTCCAATTTACAACCTCTGGATGACGATCCTTCATTCTTCAATTTCTACTTTAATGATTTCCATGAAACCATTATTATGGTTGAAATAGATTCAAAAATATGTATTATAGATTATTTAATGAATCTGAAACCATTATTTTTTCATGATACTAAATAGTATAACATAACTAGTTTGTTGTGATTTAAAAAACGCCGTAAAAATATAAACGATTACCTCTAAATGAATTATCTAATGATTCATCCACATGCCATGTAACAAAATGATATATATAACCATTTTAATATTCTATATGTTAATTAATAATATATAAATTAAATCCTGTAAAATTATATCCATTCCATGTGATCTTATATCTTTATAATCAAGCGAACTGATCATGAATATCAAGAAACCAAAACTACAGAACAATGGAATTCAATCTTGTAACCTATCAAAATTCCATAAATAAACTTAATAAAATCATAATAAATTTTTTAAATAACTAATTATTTTTTAATTAAATCATTAATGGGTATAATTTCATATTTCAGGGCCTTATGGTCAAGTTCAGAACACATTCAGACATAAGGTAATGGTTTTCTACCCATTTCATTAAAGCTTACTCTTATTCTCTACATAACTCAATGAAATTATTATTTATTATTAGGTAATCCTCATAATTTCTATTTTAATGTTCTATATATGTGTACCAATTTGAATCCTTATTTATTTTATGGTTAGTTTCATATTTTAAATGGATTTTTCAAAAATTCTTCTCGATAAACAAGACTGTTTCAAAGGAACTTCTCAAATTCATACCTATTTTCAAATACACTCTATAATCTGTATTTATAAACAATTATTATTATATAATCACTGATTTTATTATCAAAAATCTACCTTAATTAACTTCTAATTTTATTAAAATATTATTCCAAAGAAACTCTTCTTTTCAAATTAAATGTGTATTTCTATCAAGAATTACACTATGATTTTATATAAGTATTTTCATCTATTTCAAAACTCTTGTTGGATATTATGATTAATTGGGATAAATAATTTAGGAAACCATATACCAAATTTTATTTAATGTCTTATGATTATTTTTAGTGTGGAAGTTCTATCTTGAAACTATTCACCATATTACTTTGAATGGTTAGTGTTGTGTTTAATGATTGTGGAAAGTGATTTAGATTTCATATGTTAATTTCAATATGATTGTATATGATTTTTATGTTTCACCCATTTCATATGAGGAATTAATTGTACATAGTATGGGTTAGGGGGGCCGGTTATATGCCTTTGATGCATCGGTAGGTCACATGACAGAAACTAGTTTGGGTTTTTACCGATTTATGTATGGTCTTTGCAAAGGCCCTGATAAAATGGTTATGATTTCCGGCATTATCCATTCCCTCATTATGAAACAAGTAATTGTTGGTACATGTGATTATTCAAATATTATAATATCCATGGTCTTGTGTTATTATGGCATTATTCATTTAGATTTAATTTCTTTTATATTATGTTAAAGTATATGTTTAAAGTCTTGTGTTTTTTAGTTTCTCACCATGCCTAGTGTTTATGTTTATGATTACATACTACATATTACTCACCCTTACTGAGTATATGATATCACCCCTTTCTTTTGTTTTATTTTTTCCTAGGATGCGAAAAATTATATTATCAATGACTTGAAAGTATAATCTAGGAGTTTTGGTTGATTCCAATGGAATTTGTATTTTGTATTTTATTTTCAATTATAATGTTGAGGTTATGTATGTTTATTTTGTTCCAAAACTACAAAAAAAATTAGTCCTTCGGGATATTTCTTCCTTTTTAATATTCCAATGTAATTAAATAAGGTACCAAATCTGGGAAACTTGGGTCATGTCATTAAAATTGGTATTAGAGAAAGTTTAGCAGAAAACATGGAAACTAGATTTAGAAAACGTAGATTAGGGAACAAATACCTATGGTAGAATTTGAGGATAAGAATATTAGAAAATACCAATGTTTTGGTAATGAAGATATTATATGGATCTTACTATAAATACATCGATTTTTGGATTCTACAAGTGGATGTGGTTTTGGAAAAGATATACCTGGGAGTAAAAACTCATAGAAGGTGTTCCAGACATAACTTGGGGTAACCTGGTGAATGAAAACGGGCCTTATTGTGCACCTAGTTTGACACTCCTATGGGATATTATTAGGATAATTTACATTTTATTTACAATCTATTATGAAGGATTTAAATGTAAATTTTTCCTAAAAGAAACTATGTTTATGATTATTATATTTTCTATACATATGAAGACAATTTATGTTATGTATTTTGTTAGGTGATATTATACATTATGATTCATAACCAAATCTAGTGTATTCCATTATTTAGAAACGGAACCTAGTGGAAGGAATGGGAACCTAATGAATGTTCTTATACCATGTAGGGATTCCCCCCCCCCCCATTCAAGATAATGAAGTTGGTTCTAGAGCTGAGACTAGTGCTGAGTAACTTATATATATACTGGGACAACTGACTCAAGTTATGAACAGTAACCATACCCATGTGGAGTATCATGGTAAACAACATAGAGAAGTGATGTTAGACTACTTTATGTGATAATAGACTCCATCATTTAATGTGACTACAAATCCATCTATAGAAGAGTAGTGGATAAGCTCATTACAAAAGATATTTCTTGTTTTGGGAAGTAAATAAAGGGACAAGGTTATCATTGTAGTGTATCTTATATCGGTAGATATAGATCAATAGTGGTCATTGATTCAATACACCAAGGTGGAGGAAGATATTAAAAATATGCAATAGATGTATTTTATGAACATTTTACTAGAAAAATATTTTCCTAGAGAACAATGAGCTGATATGGAAAGGAAATTCTTGAATCTAAGGTATAAGGAGAATGATAATTTTTACAAGTATGGAGCCAAAATTATAAGTCATTCAAGGAATTATGAATATACACATGTAATTCAAGGAAAAATATTGATAAATTCCTTGATGGTTTAAAAATATTCCTCTGAAGGGCATTAGTCTCTCAGAATTTCTCATCATAAAATTATATAGTCTCATGTGCTATCAAGAAATAAAAGTAATTCTATAAGTAATATGAATTCAAATTAAATCAAAAGAATAATAGGTATTTTGAACACTCTGGAAAAGCTAATAAGAAAATGGAGAAGAAGGGAAGAGTTGACTTTACACCCTATAGTAATTGTGGGATGTAATGACCAAGTAATATATTGAAGGGAATGGGTGTTTTTTACAACTGTAGAGAAAAAGGACACAATTATATTTATTTCAACAGAAATAAAGAATATTCCAATATTCAATGATATAATTGTAAAGAGATGGGACATTATGCACATGAATGTCCTGAGTGTCAAGGAAACTTCTCCCAATGAATGACAAGGAATGAGGGACAAGCTTATGTATTTATAACCATGGATTTTGAAAATTTTAATCCTCTCATTATTTTATATATTCCATGTTTTCCATGAAAATTAGAAATTTCCAATTTGATTTAATAAAGGGGTTGTGAGAAAAAACTCTTAAGGTGAGTATTATTGCAATAAAGATGTGTAAATCAGTCCCCCTTATGACGTAAAAACATGATTTAGTTACTCACCTAATCATCATAACAATGATTTAATTTGATATAATTGTAGATATGAATTAGAATTCAAATTCGGTTGCAAAGATCTATTACAAGAAGAAGGAATGTATGATTTTTTTGACTATGGTGTAGATTCCCTTATCTTTAGAAGAGAAACCCTTCCATTTGATTCTTATCTAGATCAACCATCGGTAACTCTACTGAATTGTATTCTTGGGGAGGAATAGAATGCAATATATATGAGTAAAGAAATAAATTTTCAAAATGAGGGTGTACCTATTGTGAAGTAATGCATTGATTAATTTCCATGGGATTTACCTGGACACCCTCCACAGTGGTAAATTAAGTTCTTAGTTGATTTAATTCTTGGTTCAAGACCTATATAAAAGACTCCATATAGGATGGACACAGAAGAATTAGTATAGCTGAAGAAAAAACAAGAGGAGTTGAGTGAAAAAGGATTTATCCTCCCACGTGTTTCTCCATGGGGATCCCATATTCTATTTTTCAATAATAAAGATGGATCTATGAGTTTATGCATTGACTATAGGGAAATCGATTCCATTACAATAAAGAAAAAGTATCCTCTCCCTAAAATTGTTGGATTATTTAATCAACTTCATGAATCCCAATGTTTTTCAAAGATTTACCTTTAATCGGGATATCACCAGTTGCATGTGAGGAAAGAAGATATTCCTAAGATAGCATTTTGAACCAGGTATAGGCATTATGAGTTTATAATAATTTCTCTTGGACTGAGTAATGAACCCTTAGTTTTCATGGATCTAATGAATAGAGTTTTCATGTAATATCTAGATAAATTTGTTATGGTATTTATTGATGATATCTTCGTATACTTCAAAATCCACAAAGTCCATGAGAATCACTTGTAGATTATTCTTGAATATTCTTAGAAGAATTGAATTATTTGGGATGTTTAGAAAGTGTGAATTTTGGATTATATCCACTTCATTTCTTGGCTCTATTTTCTCTAAGGATATAATCTTATTTGACCCTTTGTAGACAATGGTAGTTCAGGAATGGCCTATACCAATGAAAATAACTAATGTACGTAATTTTATTGGTCTAGAATGTTATTATCATTTTTTATTTAATAAATTCACTCAATTATATAACATGTTAACCAATCGTATATGTAAAGGGGTAATATTTTTATAAAAAATGAATGTTAATAATGTTTCTAATAATTGATGAAATTTTATTGAATGCTCCAATTTGACAATATCTTTGGGAAATGGTGGATTTGTGATTTATAGTGATGCATCAAAGAAATGACTTGGTTGTTTCCTTATAAAGAATGATAGAGTTATTTCTTATGAATACATATAGATAAAAACTCTTGAACATAACTATCCAACTCATGATCTTGAGTTAACAGCTATAATCAATTCCCTTAAGATATGGAGACGCAATTTATAGTGAAATATGTGAGATATATACGGATAACAAGAGTTTGAAATATATATTCTCATAGAAAGAACTCAACATAAAAAAAACAGATGGATCGAGTTTATTAAATATTATGATTGTTCGATACACTAACACCTAGGGATGGAAAATAATTTGTTAGATTCATTGAGCAGGAAGGATTATGGAGTTCTAAATTAGATGAGCGTTGAAGGGGATCTCGTGATCATGGATCTAGTAAATATAGATAAATAAATTATCAAAGAAGGGTACACAATAATACTTTTTCAATTGGTTTCCTAGCCGTATTTATTATATAGGATTAAAAGTTCTTAGTCTGATGATGATAATCTTCAAAATAAAATTAATGTTGTGAATGATGGGTAGTTGGAAGAAATCGTGTATGGGGATGGAATTATGGAATTTGGGAAGAGGATTTTTGTTATGGATACATCCAATATAAAAAGGGATTTATTATATGACGAACATAGTTTGAAATTATCAATACATCCTAGTAGCACTATGATGTATATATATTTGAAAAAACATTTCTGGTGGGATAACATGAAGAGGGAAATTGTAGATTTTTTATCAAGATATTTAGTTTTTCAACAGTTGAACATTGAAATACAACATCCTAGGGGATTCATGAAACCAATTTCTATTCGTACATGGAAATGGGATGACATTACCACATATTGGTTCACTGTATTACCCAAAACTATAAGAAGGACAGATGATATGTTGGTTATTTTTTATCAACATACCAAATCTTCACATTTCCTCGCAATAAGGGAGGATTTTCTTATGGAGCTTCTTGAACGAATATACATTAATGAAGTTGTAAGTCTTCTTGGAGAACTTATTTAAATAGTATCTGATCATGCTACATGGTTTACATTGTAATTCTGAAGAAAAAAATTCAAAAGGAGTGGGATATTGAGCTTCGATTGAATATTTCATATCACCCTCAAACTGACTGGCTATTAGAAAGAATGATCCAAACTTTAGAGGACATGTTGAGGTCATGTTCACTTGATTTTCAAGGTGTGTGGGATTATTATTTACCTTTGGTAGATTTTTCCTAAAATAATAGTTTTCATTCTAGTATTCAAATGACACTATATGAATCATTATATGGAAAAATATGTCAAACACCAATAAGTTAATATTAAGTGGGTGAAAGGAAGCTTGTGGGTATAGATCATGTGGATGAAACAATAAAAAATGTAAAGACTATTCAAACCCATATCAAAGAACCACAATTTTTGAAAAATAGATATGTTGATAATCAGATAAAGGATTTCGTATTTCAAGTGGGATATCATATTTTCTTGAAAGTATCTATACAGAAGGGTGTTATAAGATTTCAGAAGAAAGGGAAACCGAGCGACAGGTAAAATGGTCCTTCTGAAATTATGGGGAGATTTCAAGTTGTGGATTATCATTTGGTGATACTAACTAACCTTTCTAAGGTACTCAATGTGTTACATGTCTCGTTGTGGATAAATTTCATGCTAGACCCAACATATGTCCTCACTTCTGAAGGTATAGAATTGGAACCTGACTTGTCTTACTGTGAAGAGCCTATCAAGATTCTAGACACTAAATAACATGTGTTGAGAAATATGATCATTTGGATAGTAAATTTATTATGAAAAATCATAAAATTGAATAAGTTACATGGGATCCTAAGGATCTTATGATGAAGAACTAGCCAAATCTTTTTACGAGGTAACATTCTCATGATTTCGTGGACAGAATGTTTGTAAGGGGGGAAGAATATAACTCCCCAAGGATTAAAAAAAATTAAACATAGAATTCATGTAACATTGAGTGTCTGTGAAACAAACACATTTTTATAGTAGATAGTTATAAACTAGCAGCTAAACTTAATTTTGTCGCTTCTATGTTTTGAATTTTAAAAAACAGATATACATGGTTGCGATCAGAAGAGATTTAAATTCTGATAGGATCAACATACATTTTTAGTGAATAGTAATATAAACCTTACAAATATTTATATATCCTTATGAATTGTAATATAATCCTTAACCACACCCATGTATTTATAAATAAAATTTAAGCACCGTATAAATGAGAAATAATATTTTAAAAAATAATAATTAAGTGTTGGTATTTTTGTGAGTAATGTATATTTAATTACAATTTTAAATTAATAAATTGATTTAAAATAAAATTCCACTTTATAAAATTTATTCTTAAACAAATATTTTTTCCCCATGATTTTTTGATAAGTTAATAAGATCTTAGTTCATTTTTTAGGCTCTCATAAAATCATTTTTAGTTTTAAAAATTGTATTTTTTGAGTAAATGATGATTTTATTTAAAAATTAAATTTTACATATTTAGAAACATATTTTGATAAAATGGATTCTATTTTTTAATTCTACACATTTAAAAATTGATGTGGTGAATTTTTTGTGTTTTTCTGAAATACTAGTTTTTTTTAATAGTAAAATATGGTAATTTGCGGTATAAAAACAATATAAGGTAAATACAAAATTCATTAAATCATGGATGATGTACTAAACCATTAGTTAGAAATCACATTGAATTATTAATATTTTTGGTCACAAGAATCAACACTATTTATTATCTTGAGAAAAATAATTAAATTATGAATAAGATATTAAAAAATCACCCCTCTCCTCCACTACAAAAACCACCCCTCACTCGCTCTTCTCCCTGCATCTCTAAACCTTGAAGCTTGTCAAAGTTATACCCAAATACTCATATATAGCACCTAAAAATGACCAGGAGATATTGTTGTTTCCAAAAGTGAAAAATCAATCCCATTAAGGATATTCTCAAGAAGTATTCTAGAGGTAAAATCCTCTTCCATTTCCTTTTATTTTCTTTTCAATTTCTTTCTTTATTTAATATCATCTCCTCACCCCCTCTGTCCAAATGATCATTATAAATCCAATATCATATATATATATATATATTGTAATAATATCATTTTAATGTAAGATACATCATCAATCTCCTATATCCCTCTCTCTACCTCTCTCTTTTATTTTAAAACACAAAAACATCGTTTGGGATGTGCCAATTTACAATCTTCATAGATAATAAACCATCCTTTATTAGTTTCTCCTTCAATACTGGCCATGAAACCATTTTTATTGTTAGAAAATATTCTGAAATATTTACTATATATTATTTAATAATTCTAAAACCATCATTTTTACATGATACTAAATAATAGAACAAATCTATTTCTTTTTTATCGAAAAAACCGTTGTAAAATCTAAATGATTATCAATAAATGACTTATCTAAATATTCATACTCATACCATGTAATCAAATGATATATATAACCATTTAAACTTCTAAATTTTTATTCAAAATATATAAATATAAACCTAAAAAATTATATCCTTTATATGTGATCTTCCATACTTATAATCAAGCGAACTGATCATGAATATCAAGAAACAAACACTCTAGAAAGATGAAATTCAATTATATAACTTATAAAAAGACATAAATGAACTTAATAAAATTATAATAAATTATATAAACAAAAAATAAGTTCTAAATTAAATTATTATTGGGTCTAATTTTATATTCATGGAACTCAAGGTCAACTGTAGAACATATTCGGACCTAATGTAATCATTTTCTACCCAAACATCCATTATCATTCAGGTTACTTTTATTTTATACATATATCAGTGAAATTATTATTTATTCTTATGTAATTCTCATAAATTTTGTCTAAATTTTATATATATCTATACCAATTAGAATTCTTATTTATTTTATGGGTAGTTACATGTTTTAAAATGATATTTCAGAAATTCTTCCCTATAAACAAGCATTTTTCAAAGGAACTTCTCGAATTCTTACCTACTTTCAAATTCACTCTATAATCTATTTTAAGACACTGTTAGTTTTCTAAAATCACTGTTTTTATTATAAAAAACATTCTTAATTTATTTCTTGTTTTATACAAATAATTTTTCAAAAGAACTCTTCTTTTAAAAGTAAAAGAGTATTTCTATCAAGAGTTGCAGGGTGATTTTATAAGACTATTTTCATCTACTTCAACACTCATATTGATTCATAAGTTTAATTATAATAAATATTTCTTGAAATCATATACCTTATTTTAGATAATTTTTTATGATTATTATGACTATAGATATTCTATCTTGAAACCATTCAACATATGACTCTAAATGGTTAGCGTTATGTTTATTTATTGGGGAGACTGATTTACATTTCATATGTCAGTTTCAATATCAATGTGTATGTTTTTTATGTTTCACCCCATTCATATGAGGAATAAATTGTACTTAATATGTGTTGGGTGGGTCCCACTATTACTCTTTTGTGCATCATCATTTCTTATTTGAGAAACTACTTTGGGTTTTTAACAATTTACATATGGTCTTGTCGTGAGGCCTTGAAAGACTGGTTATGATATCCCTTATTATACATTCCATAATTATGAAATAAGTATGTTTTAGTACATGTGATTATTTTACAAGTAGAATATCTATGGTTATATTTTATTATGGAATTATTCATTCTTATTTTATTACAACTATATTATGCTCAATTATTTGTTTAAAAGAATATATTTTTATTTTTTCACAATGCCTAGTGTTTATGTTTATGGTTAATTTCATATGTTTTATTTTTCCCCAGGATTCAAATAAGTATATTATGAATTAATTTAAAGGATAATCTAGGATATTGGGTTGATTTAAATGGAATTTATATGTTGTATTCCATTTAAAGTTGTAATGTTGAACTTATGATTCTATCTTGTTTTCCAAAACTACTAAACTATTCATTCATTCAGGATGTGTCTTCCTTTTTAATATGTCAATGTAAAAAAATAAGGCACTAACTCCAGGAAACTAGATTCATGTATTTAGACTAAATAAAATGGATCTTAAACCATCTCAAAAAAATATTCAGGATGGTATCATTACGAAATTTACCTAGTGGATAATAATTAAAATGAAGGTTTTTTTATTTTTGATAAATATTCAAACCATAAAAAGGTCTTTAGAACATTCCATAGTAAAATACCATTTTCACTATGAAATTGACTTTTCAACAATAAAAATTAATAATGTATTAGAATAATATTTTTCTATGAAAATGAAATTTTAATCTTGTAAATAAACATAAAAATCATTAAGTAGTCAATAAGGTGCGAATTTCCATTTATGTTATTATAAGTTAATAAAATATTCATGTCACACTTTGGTAAAAGGGTCAAAAAGTAAATTTTTCATAAAATAAAAAAAGAAGATTCCTACTAAATCATTTTTTAAATGTCAAACAAGGATAAAAATATCTTTAATAACTCATTGTATAATATCAAAAATAATATTTAAAATATTTTAAGTAAAATATTGAAATTGAGGTTAAATATTCCCCACAAAGTATAAAAACATTGTTAGTTTTCTATAAAAACATTTATTTTCTCTGAAGAATAATTAAGATAGAAAAAATATAAGAAATATAAAAATATTAAAAAATTAACATACTGATAATAAAATATATTAGGGATAATATTAATTTATCAAATAATCCTCTAATAAGATACTTAAATATAAAAAATCGAAAATAATTATGAGATTGTAAAATAAACCTTTACCACTTTGGTAGCTTTTAAATATTAATCCATGTGAAAAAATAACATAAAATTTAAATTTAAATATCCTAAAAATAAAGAGATTCATGAAATATCATGTTAAATGGATATTATATACACAATATAAAATAATTAGGTTAATAACAAAAAAATAGGCCTCAATAAAATGAAATTGAGATGAAATACCTTACGATAATAATAGCATAGAAATGATAATTAATCAATGAATTGATTATGTGAATAAAATTTAAATTAAAAATATATATAATATTAAATAAAACATAAATCAATCAAATTTAATTTCACACATAATCCTAGAATAATATAGTCAATGAATAAGTGAGGAATCCAATGAATGAATAATGAGTTAAGAAACCTCATAACTTAGGTTGTACTTCCTTAGTACATGTTCAAAATTCATGTATAATAAATAAATATTTATTATAAATATAATACAAAAATATTATCATATATATATATTACTATATATGACTTAATTATAACTTTTATCACCTATTAATTTCTAATTCATTTTTAAAATCTCTATTCCGGGTGATAGCAGCTTCATCTTCCATGTTTGTTTCGGTTCAGTTGTTTTGGTCCCCTTACATTGATCATGTTTCCATCATATGTAAAATATTATTAATTATATAAATATTTAAATAATATTTATAATTAGATTAATATATATAATATAGATAAATAAAAAAGAACTCCACCATTCATAGAGAAGTTTGGTCATACGTACGCTTGAACACATTTTTCACTTATCAACGTATGGTATGAAAGGAAGATAAATAATAATTACTATTTAAATAAACAATTTCTTAATAAATATATTGTATAAATTCATTAAATTCATATTTATTACTATATATTTAAATATTAAAATAAATACATATCACATCACTTCGTGAAGGTTTTTGTTCACACGTACACACGAGTGACGTGATCTTTTCCAATGGATTGGAAGGTAAGAAGGTATATATGAGATTATAATTCCATAATAATTAAAATTTTATAAATATCACATAAGAAAATTAAAAATATCATAATATACATTCATAAAATATGGTGATGAATGAATAATTGTATCAATACAAGCAGGTAGTTACATGTACACACATAATAGCTATAATTTCACTTCCCATTTGATGGAAACTTTTGTCGAAAATGGTGGTTTTGATAATAATAATAAAACATAAGTGTATTTAGGATACTAAAATAATTATTTTTTAATAAATACCATATATTGATAGGATATTAAATAAAATTCTAAAATTAAGTGATTAGTTAATGTGGTTAACTCTTCTTCAAAAGAACTTCTTTAGATATCCTCATAAGTGTCCTAAGGTTGGTATTTTGAGATGAAAATCACATCAATAATTAATATAAAGATTTTTATAAAATACTTTTGGTAGGTTATGGTTGATATATAAATCTCAAATTTGTGTAGAGAAGAGTGATTAGGGGTATCCTTTTATAAGTTAGAGTAGGGGTATTCTTGGAATTTCATAAATTATTAAAATAATATGAATATTTTTCCAGTAAATAAGGATTAAAATTGAAATAATTATAACATAATATGAGGATGGGTCGAAATCCTATTTTCAAATAAAATTTTAACATTTTATGGTTAAGTTTTTACAATTATCTTTAAGACTCAATCCTCCATTAACCCTTTTGACAATTACCACAAAATTAAACTTTTCTTCCAATTAAGGGTTAAAAATGTTACAATAAAATTAAAAATGACCCATAAAAGGACTATGGTTTATTTTCCAAATAATATCCCACTAATTTTTATAAATTTTATATTTTAATTAATTTCAAAATATTAAATAAAATATTACTTATTATAAAATATAATAATTGTCAATTTTGAAACTATTCAGTTATTATGACATTATATAAATCAATAAAAATAGGTAATTAAAATATAAAACTTTAATACTCTAATAAAATTCCATACAGATATTTAAAATTCATGGGACACATTAATTCATTCAAATCCTATAACTATTAATATTTTTGAACTAATTTATTTTATTTTTCTTTTAATTGAGTAAATATTGTATTGGTGTTCCATCACATTTTAAGGTAATTTTTTAATAACTAAAAATTATAAATAAATTAAAATTATAAAAAAAATATGTGTATTTTAAATAGCTATTTGTAACCAAAAATATCATCTTTTTATCTGAATTTCATAAATTTAAGGATAATAAAACTAATAGGACAATATTTTTTATTTTCTTTATATAAAATATTATAATGGTCCAAATCACAGGAAAATGGAACAATACAACATATATTAAAATATATGATGATTGTGGAAAAAACAATTTTCATCCAATTAAATTAATGAAGTTTTTAGGTTCAATTTATAGTCCTCACCATATTATTTTAAACCTTAATTACAATATTTACCCATAACATTGTGAAAATTATTAGTATGGTTAATATTAAAATTACCAAAACCATAAAAGGGGCCTATATCAAAACATTATTCCTATTGATTCCAAATATTGAAATAATATTTCATATTTAATATCTTTGAAAGAATGTAATTAATTTAAAATCAATATGAAGAAAACCACAAATATTTCTTTTTCATAAAAATGCATTTCATGAATAAAATAAATTATATAAAATTGAATCTTAAAATGGTTTCAAATAAAATTAATTGTATTATTAATTATATAATATAAATTATTTTAGTTTTAAATTATTTTAAAACAAAATGGTACTATTTAAATACTTTAAATTAGAATTTTTAATAAAAACATTATTTTCCACTATTTATTGAAAAATAAATCTTTTTTGAAAAATTAGAAGATTTATCACTAATATAATTTTTAAATTCTGATTCTAAAAATGATATTATTTTCATAAAATAAAATTTATATAACTTCAAAAATCTAATTATAATATTTTCCAACAAAATCAATATAAATCATTTTTTGAAGAAAATATTCTTTTAAAGAATAAAGTTACTTTACAGAAAATTTAGTACTAATTTATTAAGAATTAATAATTTTATTTTTATTAATAGTTCATTTATATAGAATAATTATTTTCAAAAATCCATTCCATAACAATTAATTTAAAGCCTATTTGATAACAATTATGCTAAAGAATAATATTTTAATTATATGTAACAATTATATTAAACTCGGTGTTACGTATCATTCACACTATCGAACATAGTATTCTTTTAAACTCAAAGGATTTTAAATTATACCCCTATTAAAAAAATTTCCACATTAAAATTTTATATCATCCATCAATGTTTTAAACTTTTTCGAAAAAAACACTTCCTATATAGGGTTAATAAAACTTGTTTTAAAATGGATAAGTGAGAAACACAAAGGTTTATTAAAATTCCACTTATCTGAGTTCCTATATATGGGGAAAATTTATGGGTAGTGAAAATATGGACATGGAAGATAATACTAACATACAAGGACTAATTGATAATGACATATATTATGGACAGGAAAAACTAATCGATCACAAAACCTCAAATTAGAAAAGGATAAAGAGACCATCAATTCATCGTATGAAAAGATAAAAGGATAAAATAAATCCAGATTCTATAACTAATTTTGTATGATTTTTTTAGTATTTAAACTAAAAAAAGATATTTAGATGAATTAAAATTATAATTACATCAATTAACCAATTTCCAATGCAATCTCATGTTTTCCTCAAATGAAAAGTATTTTAGATGAATTATTCATTCCTAATGCACTAAAATAAACTCCTACAGATCATATATTCCACAAAAAGGACAAAAGGATATTCCTCCTATCATTAAATATTGATTAAAACTAAAAAAGTTAACATAAGGTAAGATATTATCTTAAATGTAACCTTTATATGAAGAAATAATTCATTCTACCTCAAGACATCCAAAATAACTCCAAATGTACAGCATAGATTATTCCATAAATAAATAACCTTACACCCCTTAATAAAATCAACATTATATAATACTTTAACCTTAAAATATATCTCATACCTTTTAAATTACATACCAAATAATTGAATTTTATTATTCTCAAATAATCTCTCATGTAAAAGCATATATTAATCCTAATGGTCACATATACTTCATCCCAATTAAGCATACAAAAAATATCATTAATAACCATGATAAGTAACTGTATAATATTTTAATGTAGTCAACTTCACAAAAATATCATGAATAAAATTTAATCACTTTTCTAAAATTTAATCCTTAGCTTGAACATAAACATTTTTTGAAATATCCCATTTTAATGAATCATTTTTTAACCATCAAGATTATATATATCCCACTTTCAAATATACAATAATTAACTTAACATAAAATCATATAATCAATTGAAGTGTATTTGAACCCCAATCAAGTTTTATTTCTAAAAACTAGTAAAACATTCAAATCACCTCAAAATATCATCCATAAAAACCTAAAAAATGGTTTATATGCCTTTGAACTAATGCAGAACTTAATCATATAAAACAAATTTGGTATCCACAAGTCTTATGTTAGTGCCACAAAAACATATATGTTTCAAGAATTAACACAATCACAATTCCAAAAAATAAAATCATATATATTTTCCATAAATCCAAAAATAAAATAATATTCATTAAATATGAACTAAATAAATTTGTCCTAAAATCTCAATCCAATTCCAAGTTCACCAATACAATATTATTTACCTCATCAATGTCAATAATAACCTTACCACTAAGTAAAAATTTTTCTATCAATACCATCTGACATATTTTTTTAAATCCTTAAAAATAATATGGATAATCCTTATATGTTTCATAAATCCATCATTTAGACTATCATTGATATAATACCTCAACAACAAAATTCTCAGATATCGATAAATGGAAAATTCAATCTATATAGTTAAATGATTAACATAGCATTACTTTTTTCCTTATTCTAGGAGTTAACCCTTATATTAGGGAAAGGAATTAGATGATACCTATTTTACCCACACATATTAACTTGATTTATAAATTGTTTTTTTGGATGAAATTTATTTCTTTCTATAGTACTCCTCATTTGTTCTTGGAAATTCATTGATTTATTCCCTTATTTTACACATAAAATATTTTCTCTTATTCTTTTGAGACATTCTCTTGTGTCTCACTTTCCAAATTTCTAACATCGTGGAAATTGATCATTCATACCTCCATGGTCTCCACCAACCATGTTCTCAGCGGACTCTACCATTATCTTATTTATTGATTTAAAGAGTTGGATACGATGAAGGTGATTAATCATATATCATGTTAACGGGTTGGTAATAATCAAAATATATTTCAATCAACTTATATTCCCATTTTTTAACTCATTGTCACCCCATTTTCCATCACATTCAATGTTAACAGGGTTTCTTATCATTCAAGACATTGAATAAAACTGAAGAAAATAGTATGAGAAATAATAGTGATAGTGGGTAATCATGAAATATCATTCATATGATGAATAAAGCATGACACCTTTACTTTAAAATATGACACCTTATGTTCAACCCAGGTCAAAAAAAATTATTATCAATTAAAATCCATCATAATGGTTTATAAAGAAAAATGGTAGTAAACCCAAGCACATTCCCCGGGTGTCTCCCATCATGTGAACTATAATGGCACACTCACAATGCTTTAGAATTATGTTTGTGATATATTCAACAAAATCTATTCAATTTTATTATCACTGGATATATTAGTTCCAAAACCACCCATAGTTATAGTATCTATTTAGGTATATATTTCAAGGAAAATAACATAATATCTACCTTAATAATACTTTATGATATTATCCTATACTCAGAATTACGATCAAATTTGTTCATAGGGTCATATTCCCAAATCTATTTTTTCCTAAATATAGTTCCCAATGTGTTTACTAAACATGCTCTAATACTAATTTTAACCACCCTAATCATAGTATCCTAGAGCCAGCGGTCAATTTATTTCATTTACCTGAGATACAAGCAATCACATCCCAAATGACTAAATAGTTTAGTAGTCATTGTAAAATATATACATAATATAATCCCATATAATATTTTCAAATATAAAATATATAACATAATAAAATTAAATATTCTACATCCTTGAACTGATTCAATAATTCCACCTTCATATCATTAGAAAAGAAAAAAATTTAAAGGCGATATCATATGATTGATATATTTTACATGTAGAAAAATATATCATGAGTAAATAAGGAATAATCAATATGTAAAGGTTAATAAATGAAAAAACATTCCATTTAATCAATAATTTGAGTATAATGAATAATATAACAATATTAAATGATAATAAAATAATGAATTATAAATAATCTCATAATCTTAAAACTTATACATAAATTTTATATATATTTAAATAATTACAGGGACATCGATAACTAATCTCATGATGATGGAATGCACAATTTTAGATATCATAAACATTACATCAAGACCACATACCAAGAAATCATAATGAATTGGGTAACGCCTCAACCAAATACCCAAACTAGTAGGGCACATGATACCTTCTAAAGCATTAAGGGTTAGAGTAGGCCCTGACCATAACTTACTAATTTTAATGAATTAATCATATAAATAGATTAAGTAACACGTCATTACATAATCAACAAAAGCAGAGGTATTGAAAAACTATCATAAGAAATTTCAATATTTTTCTAAATCAAATTGATCATAAACCATCCAGAGAAATATTATGGTAGGTATAATTAGAAAATATACCCATTGGAGAATAAGTAAAATAATGTGTTGTTTTTCAGATGAATATAAATACTATAAAAATTTCATTAAAACTCTCTTAAAGAAAATACCCTCTTCGCTTTTAAATTTAATTTTCTAAAACTAAAACTTTTTATTATTTTAGGAAAAATATTTTCAATAAAATAAATAATTAAAACTTTCAAGGGAATATTCATTTTATTTAAAATTTATGATGGTAGGAAATTCTATTAATTTTGTATAAGTTAGAAAAATCATTTCACAGATTGATAAAAATGTCAAATAGTATATATATTAGGTTCTTGGGGGTAAAATCACATTAAAAAACACAAAAAATTGCTTGAATAAAACATAAATAAGAAAAAATTCATTTCACACATAATCCTAAAAAAAATATAGTCAATGAAGAATCAATTTAACCCAATGAAAGGAGATTAATTAAGAAACTCCTTACCTCGGGTCTAGCATCCTTCATATGCGTTTGAACCTCCATTATAATAAATATTTATTTATTATAAATCTATTCCAGAATCATAATAATTTATATCATACCATATATTATTTAAATATTAACATTTATCACCCTTTTATTAATAATTATTTATTAAAATCACTATTTTAGGTGATAGCGGCTTCATCCTACATGTTTGTTTCAGTTCGATAGTTTTTGTCCTTATACCTTTATATTGATAAAATCATCACTAGAATTTCATTCATGATATAAATATAATATATATATATATATATATTTCTATAAATTATTAATATTGAAAAATGAATTACACCATTCATACGGATGATAGATCGTACAAATGCAAGAATGTAATTTACATTATGATGGATGGTTTGAAGGAAAGGTAAATAATAATTAACTATTAAATAATCATAATTATATCATATATATTTATTAAATAAATCCATATTACCATCCATTTAAATCTTAAAATAAAAATGAATCATATAACTTTGTGGAGGTGGTAGTCCAAATGTACGCACAAACAACGTTATCTTTTACAAAGGATTTGATTGTAAGAATATAGATACCATATTAAAATTCCATAAGAATAAATATGTTTTGAATATAATATATAAACATTAAATAAAAATATACATCTTTAAAATATTGTGATGTAAAATGAATTGTATCACTACATGGAGAGGGTGAGACATATATATGAACTGAGGATACTCCACTTCCTGTTTCATGTAAAATGGGGTGTATTATGGTTGATTAATAGTCATAAAACATTCCAATATATTATACATTCTATATTTATTATTTTATTATAAATACTACATGTTTTTATTAGACTTAGTAAAATTTAAAAATAATGAATGGGTTAAGGTGATAACTTCTTCTTTGAAAAAACATAATTAGATGTCATCTTAAGTGTAAAAGGGTTGGAATTTTGAGAAGAAAAGAATACTATAATTTGTATAATGATGTTGAGAATATAATTTTTTAGGGTAGTGTTGACCTATAAATCTTAATGTGGGGATAAAAATAGAGGGAAACAGTGTCCTTTTATAAGTGAGGGGATTTGTATTCTTAAAAATTTAAAAAGTATTAAATTAGTATAAATTATTTTCCCTATAAAAATGGCTCCAAATTAATATAATTTCAATATAATATGATTATGGGAGTAAATAATCTCATAAAATAAAATTTTAACAGGTTTTGATTTATTTGTAACACATATCATTTAGTTTTGACCCTTTATTGACCCTTTTTTTCAATTAACATCATATTAAATTATTCTACACTTTAAGCCTAAATAATTTAACCATAAAAAGTAAAACAACCCATAAATGGATAATGGTTGATTTTTTCAACCATATGAAATTAATTTTTCTAAATTTAATATTTTTTTAATTATAAAATATTTAATAAATCATTAATTGTTATAAATAATTATTAATTTCGTTATTAATACAATTCTTTTAATAATACTTTAATTACATAAATAATAAGGAAGAATTCGAATATAATCCTTTAAAATTTCCAGGAAAATTTATATAGATCTAGAAAATTTTTAGGACACATAAATTCAATGAATTTATATCACTTTTAATATTCTTTAAATCCGTTATTTTAGTTTTTCTATTAATTGAATAAATATTTTGTCTGTGTAGGGTAAGAATTTAAAATAATTATATCATCATAAAAAATTTATAAATAAATCAACATGATAAAAAATTATTTTTCATTAAAAGATATTTTTTTAACCAAATATGGCCTCATTTTAAATTTATTTAAAGAAATTAAATATAATAAAATAAATAAAATTATATTTTTTTACTTTTCATTAAATAAAATAATATAAAGGTCCAAATCACTTCCAATTTGAAATAATTCTCATATATTCAAATATTGGATGTGTATAGATGAAATATGTTCATCACGTCAAATTAAGGTATGTGTACAGAAGTTTTCTAGTACATATCATATTATTTGTAACCTTAATTACCTGATTTACCCTAATAATGGTGAAAATTATTTATTATGGTTACTATTCCAAAAACCCAAAACTAAGTAATTTATTTTTAATAAATTTGACCTCTTTACTCCAAATATGGAATATTTTTTCAAAACTCAATTTTTAAAAGAGACATTGATTAATTTAAAATCAAAATTCAAATTGAAACTGAGAACAGAATTTTAGAAAAATGAATTTTTATGTATAACTATGGTTTTTTACCAAATCCCATAATAAAATTGATTATAATGAACTTAACAGAATTATTTATAATATAATTGACCTAAATTTAGTTTTAAATCTTTTTAAAACAAAATAGAAATTTTTAAATGCTTGAAATAAAAATTGGGATTTTGATAAAAATCGGTATTTTTCACTATCCACTAGAAAATTAAAATATCCATAAAATTTCAACCTTAGATAATTATGATATTATGTTTTAAAATTAAATTTTAATTTTATAAAATAAAATTTATAAAAGTTAAAAAAATTAATTATAATATTCTCCCATAATAATCATCTAAAATAATTTTTCAATGCAACATAGTTTTAAAGCATAAAATTACTTTATTGAAAATTGGGTAATTTTTTTCTATGTATTTATAAAATTAATTTTTATTAATTAGGCCCTTTATATATATTTTTTAAATAAAAAAAATACTATATATATATATATATATTTTATAAATCATTTGTTAGTGGATAATAGTTATAATAATTAATAGTATTTTTATAGTATACAATGGTTCGCTTGAACTCTCTATTGTGTATCCTAAAAGCTATCAAACAAAGACTTATTTTAAAATATCATGGTAAGAAATTTATCTTCTAAATATTGCTTGTATATAAAATTGTTTGTATCATTATAGTTTTTCTTAAGATCACCCTCTTCTCTATAGATTTCCTCTGATTCTAAATTTCTAAATTTATAACAAAGGTTTCTTCAGCAACTATAGAATTATTTATATTCAAATTATTTTTTTTTTCACTTATAAAAACATGTATATTCATTAATTTTGGATTAATAACCAAGACATGTGCTAACCTCAACTACCTAACCATTTATTCTTAGTGTTCATAAATTTATCTGAATAAAACATTAACTTATAAACACTAGAAATATCTTTAGATTTGGTCTCCTTCCATGTGACACCTCATATAGTGTTCTCTTCTAACTTGGACATAAAAATCCATGATTTTTGTCTGAACCATAACTGATATAACATATTTCCAATAGTTTCATAAAATAAAACTCCAAATGTTTAGTGTCATAATCATTTATTTTTTATTTGGAATCACCTTTCAACTACTCCATTTTATTTTTTAGTTCTTACTAATGACACATCATGTATAATTTCATGTCTTTCAAGGTATTGTTTATCCTCTATTGAAGTCAACTATATGATATTTTTAAATAGTAATATTTTAATAATAATTATGGTTTTATTATAAATTCTTATATGATTCCTTTTTATATATACATTTAATTTTTCTTGGTATTGAATTAATATAATACAACCCAAGATACAGTAATTATTCATAGAAACTATAAAATATTTTTCTCCTCATGTTTAATAAGGAGTAATAGAACCAATAAAATTGGTTTGAAACAATTCAAGAATGTTTAAAAATCATTTATAATTTATTATATAAGTATTTCACACCATTTACCTTTATATTAATTCATCATATGAATTTTTTTAGTAATATCAGTGGAATCATTAAGATTTAAAATACTTTTTTTCACTTTCAGAAAAAATGGTCGAGAAATTAATTAAACTATACATTCACTTCATTTATTTTAGTAATGAAAAAATTTTCTTCTTATACTATGGTGTAAATATTACCATTTTTAATCAATAATTGTGTCCCTTAATTTCAAGTTTCCATAATGATTAGTTATGCATACTAATTTAATGTCACTTTGAGCTCTGAGTCATAAAATTAACATATTTCTATGATGGTATGATAAAGTCTATTCAGATAGTTTTTTTACATGTTTTTGAATTCATCTATTAAACAAAATTATCATTTTACAAAATATTTAAATCTCTATCATTTTCAAAATAGTATATTTTTTTCATACACGCCTTTATATTTTTTTAAAAACTCAAAGTGCATTTTATTTGGAGTTAATACCAATAATAAAAAGTTAATGTGTTATTGTTATTAATCACCTTAACAAAAATTATAACCATTATATACATCTAATTATATTTATTTTTCTTTTGTGGCATCTCATATAGAGTTAAGACATATGTTTTGATTGTCTTAACACATAAAATTATATAATCAACTTATTCATCCAACTGTTAGAATTTTTTCCCACAAAAAATGAATACATTGATCACCTTATCAATCTCATTAAGATTAAAATTATTTGTTTTATATTCATTATTTACTTATAATAACAAATTTAGTGACAAAAATTAGAGTAACAAATAATCATAAAAAAATATCTTCTGTAGTGTGTTAGATATGTTATAATCATCTTTTATTGATTATATTGAGATTTTAATTCAAAATATATTCTTATTTCATTATAATAGATAATTTGGTGACCTAAGTATCCACAAAATATTCCATTCATTAGGGAAAATATTTTATCATCTTTGCTTTATATCATTACAATGTCTAATTTAATCATTATATTTTTAATAAACCCATGGAAATATATAGATATTTTTAACCATTTTCATTTATTTCTACTTATAACTTGTTATATTTTTAATGATTGAACTTAAATTATCATTCAAATTTTCTCATTTTATTGTATGTTTGATCATTTAAACACATTTGAAAAACTCATTTTTCATTTTCCTTGTCATTAATTGATTTTATAATTAAAAAATAGCAAAAAATTTAGTTTATCAATAAAATTAAATCTTTTATTTAATCTTTAATATTTTTCTTTAATATAGTCACTTCTTCTTTAAGAGATTGAATATTAATATAATACTCCAAAAAATAATAATTAAGCTCATTTATTACATTGGATTTTTTCTCTATTTTTCCCTTAAAGTAAGTATATTTTCTATATTTTTATTTTTTAGATTATTCGAGTACCTTATATATATATATCTAATTTAAGATTTATTATGCACAAAAATTTTGAATAATCCTTTATTTGTCTATTAATACTTCTATTTTTATTTCTTTGGATATTTAACTCATCTATTGAAACTCCATGTTCAACATGTCTATTAAAAACATTTTCACATTTAATTTCCTCTGTTGTCAATTTAATATAATTTTTATCATAACCATCATAGAATTATTAGATTTCGATTTGAACCATATTTCACCTTCTTTAACGAAAATTGAATATTATAGGGAGATAGAACCTCAATATCCTAGCTCACGCTCTGGGCTCCATCTCCATATCTCAACTTCGTTATATCCCACCAAGAGTTTCATGTTCTCTCCCTGGCGATGGACCTATCCTCCTATATCAACTTATTCATTTACAGATTCCTTATCTTTGGGTTCTGTGGAGTTTTCCCAATTTTACCTCAACTATCCCTACTCTATCAATCATTCCTAACACACATAACCCCATCATGGTTGGTTGTGTTGGTTTTTTATATGGGTTTGGGATTGTGGTTGTAGATGTAAGGGAAATATTGTTTTCTCCATTTCTATGGCTTCCTCCCTTGGTTTCTCTAGATCTTTTAAGGGTTTCTCATTATGATTTTTGTCCTATTTTTTTATTTGGGTTTCAATCTTATTTCCCACTTCCTCATTCCTTTTTATTCCAGTAATGGGTTTGAATTTATGTTTTCCATTATTGATTTCGTCCCAGGGTTTCTATCACCCTCATTCCATGGTGTTTTTGTTCATCTTTTCCCCTTCATTTCCACTCCTCCATGATCTGTTATCCTATTACCATTGTCCCATCTAGGTCGGTCAGGTGCATCATATACTAAGGGAGTTTTGAGATGTGTCTAAGGAGTGGTAAGACTTTCCAAGTAGCGTGACAAGTAGTGGCTTTCTCTGGATACTATGTTCTTTTATATTTATATTTTGATGATGGTTTTGATTCTATTTAGCAGTCGTTGGTGTAGTTCATGATGGTGTCACTCTACTACTTTACATGGTTCAGTGATGAGGAATGCATATAAGGTTCCATGTTTAACATAGACTCAATGGGTTGTGACATTCTCTAACAGACAAGTGTGGTGTTTGGATTACGATCACGGCTGTGGAAATGGATCAATAGCAATGACAATGATAATAAAAACGTGGAACCCTATGATATGGTGGTGAAGATGACACTTTTATGATTATAGGGATTCTAATGGGTCTCACTAACACTATGATGATGGGGAAGTCAAGGACTAGGGAATTCTACATATCTGGTGTATGACTCATGGAAGGTGCATGACTCGAGATGACACATGAACTGAGAAGGGTGATGATTACTTTTCAAATTTGAATTTAAAATTTTTCACAGGCGAATTTTTTTGTAATGTTCTTTTTTAATTTAAGTTTACCAAAAATCCTTAAATAAGTATTTAGAAAATGAAAAAATAGATTTAGATAATGGAAGATAAAATCATATTATCATTCTTCAAAAAAATATTTTATTGAAACTTCTTTTCAATCTCATGTTTGTTTTTGAAATATTTTCAAGAGTGAATTTCCTTTTCTGAATTTATGATTTATTATTCTTACCATAATCAATAGAAATCCACTTTAGACACCTTGAAACTATTTTCCCAACCTTTCCACGCTTAAAACATTATAATGGTAGCTTTTCCTTGATTTTTTCTTTTAATTGTTTAGAATTTTTATAAATGAGAAAGAAACATTCATCACTAACATATCATTATCTATTTATACCTCTATATATGTTAGTTTATCAATATTTTTGATGAATAGAAACTATTTTGATTAACTCACCATCTATTCTGATTTCACACACATATCATAGGACACCAAACTACTTTGTAAGTCATCAAGTGTAATCTCCACCAAGTTTTTTCCTTTAAAAATTAACACCATTAGATTATAAAAAGGTGGTTATATCCTTACTATATTCTTCTCAAACAAAATATTCTTTATGTCATAATTAAATAAATTAATTAATTAAAAAATAATAAATGGTTTGGTTGAAGAAAATGATCATTGTTTTCATTGGGATATATCTTCCAATCATCATATTTATTTTTAAAAGCCTAAAACAATCCTTCAAAACCACATTTTATTATTTTAAATTTTCTAAAACTTCTCTAATATTGATTTAGGGGATGTCTAAATCATCTCCTTAACATTTATTTGGTTAAATAGAGTTATGAATATAGAATTTAATTCCTCTGCATTATAATTGATTATATTCATATCAATTTCATTAAAAAACACATATATTGGATAACTGGATTGGATTACATCTATTAATACATTGAAAAAATAAAGTCCAAGTGAATTTATATGATATATAATTTTATTCATCGTGATAGTATAATTACATAACAAATTTAACTCTCTTCATGTTCATAAAATTATTTATATCGAAGATCCAATTTGGATAGACTCTTCAAGAATTAACCTTTTGGAGATGATACCATGTTTTTCAACCATATAGACCAAAACACATAATGAGTGGGGTAAAGTATCATAAAAAATTAATTAAATCCAATAGATGTTGTTTTCATGTTACCAAGAACACATAAACCAATAAATTTCAATCAATGAAATGATGCATCCAAATTTGAAAAGCAATGAACATAGGAAAAAGGATTTTACTTGGTTTACTACTAAGGTCTATGTATAAGATGTATACACTGATGATGTATATATATCAAAATAGAATAACAAATAAAATATTTTTGTTACATTTTTATGGTATATCTCACTATAATTACCTAGGAACACCCCCAATTTTTACCTGTTAACTCACTACTTGGAGATAGATTCTTAACGAAATGAAGACACAAAGGTCACTAAAAACGAATGTATAAAGAATACTCAAAACAAATTTATATATAGTGTGATTAAATTAAATTTTATCATCATGAATAAATTTAAATCATTAATAATGATCCTCATTAAAATAACTCTCAAAATTCCAGATCTTTAATTTACCATATAATTTTTTTTAAAACGTTGCCTATCTCAAATTCATATAATATTCTTCCTTAAACACATTAATATCTCTTATGTTACCCTTATTCATATTAAACTTATATCCAATTAATTATCCTCTAAAAAGATTCATATTTTAATTAAGGAAAACATAAAATTTTAAATCTTTTCATAATTTTATATTGTATAAAATATTCTAAATTTTCAAAAATGATTTTGTAGAGTAAATTATTTCATGGTTTCTTAGTCAAAGGATTAACTATAAAAACACAACCTCTTAATCCATATCTTCTTGAAAATATTATTATTTCCTTTATTGAAATTTCATATCCAAACTACTTCAGGCCATATTATTCTTCAAATTGCAGCATGGTTGTATATTTTACAACTCCAATAGATTTTAACAAATTTGTCTAGTAATTTATCAATTTCATGTCCTTCACCACAATTACGAAGAATATTTTTATTAAAAATAGCTTATAAAGTAACCATAATATTCCCACTAAAAATTTTGATAAGTAACTCTACAAAGTATAAGTCATTAACATAAATAATACTACTTGATGGTTTTACAGATCTATCCACTTTATCATCTATGCATATGAACCAAGATTTTATTTTATAATTAAACTATGATGAGTATTAGTTAATTTCTAATTTATAACAAAAAACATGAAATGTTTTATAAATTCATTAGAATTAAATGATTTAATATAATTTATTTTGGAAAAACTATTACTAATGTAATGGTGGACCCATATGGTATAATGTAGTGCGTAACGATTAAAAATCATCTCCTCATTATTTTATTTTCTCTACATTTTCTTCATTAAATTATTTTTTCTAAACATTACATGTAAAATTTATTCTAAATATGATTGTTCTTAAATAACCACGATTTGGTTTAGCTAATTACATCATGGTTTGTCTGTCTTTAACATGAACATCTTCAAACCACACAAAATTAGTGTTATACTATTTTAATATTCATATCATATTATACATAATCCCATAACATTAATTTCACACCAATGATATAACTATTAATGATTATTTATTCTATAAATAATATTATAAGTATTTATTCCATCATTATCCACTTTAATATTATTAGTATTTATAGGGATTTCTTGGTTGATGCATTTCTTTGTTCAAATTGAAGTCTATAAAATATAAGTGAAGATACTTACTTCTAATGATGATTATTATATTTTTCTTATGAGATTAGAATTATACCCTATTTTTAGCTAGTTTTTAATTTATTCAATTGAGTTAAACATACATTTAAAAATTCATGGTTGGTTCTTGTTTTAGATGGGGGAAGCCTCAATGTTATTTTCCCTCCAATTATATATCACTTTATGGATGTGTTTTTTGAGGATTTAATATGATTTCCTCTAAAAAGAAATACAACTTTTATAACAAGATTAGGGTAAGATACCAATCCTATCAATTTCTATACTTACAAAATAAATTTATTTATTCTTAAGTAATTAAAAAACAAGTTTTATAATCATTAATACAATGGATTCATCTATAAAGGTGAATTGCCTAGGGGTTTAACAGATGTTTTCTCCAAAATCATTAGTGGTCAATTGTTATTATATTTTGGTTATCAACTATTGAATCATGTTACTATTAATAATTGTAATATATATACTAATATTGATGATTTAATTTTTATGATAGGGGAAAAGTGATTCACTAAATTAAATATTTGGTATGGATATCATCAACTAGTGGTTTTATCTGATGATGTTTGAAAAATAGTGTTTAGAACCTCATATTTTTATTTTTTTGATTTTTTTAATATTATGTATAGTAACAAATAAAAAATTTCTTTTAATGTATTTTATGAATCAATTCTTACATCCTTAATTTGACTCTTTTTTTCTCATGTTCATTGATGATATATTGATTTATTCTTGATCATATGAAAAAAATGGAGATTATTTGGTTATTTTATGTATAATTGGGGTTCCATTTATGGATTAAATAATTTATGTTTCTTATCAATGTGTTCTTATAATATATTACATCACTTAACATAAAAAATGTGGTAGTAGTGATGTCATCGGCAGTGCTTGAGAATATTTTTTGAGATTTAGTGTTTCCTAGGGTTGTTGGGTTTTATCATTAATTCATTCAATAATTTTCTCATTTATCAATGTTAATGATGAAATTTACTATATGTTTTTTGAAGTTTACATGCGATGAAATATGGGAGGGTTGATTTCAAGTGATGGAGATGAGATTGACATGTATACCTGTAACACCCCAGGTAAATAAATAATTTCACATTTTTATATTTATCCATATTTGTGAATAAAATATTAATATTACTTTAAAGGGGATGCTATGCTCGATGGCGTACCAAATACGCAACAACGAGTTTCTTGGGAATCTTACGTTGCACTCTAATAATAAAATAATATTATTTTAAATGGTAGTTAATGCCTAGTCGTTGTAATGGAGGGAATGAATAGAACTAACTACAAAATTATTATATATGTTTGTTAAATATTTTTACTCTTTACAATAAATGATAGAGGATTAAAAATGCGAATGAATCCAATTTTAAGCGTAGACAGTCTAATATTCTTTAAAAGGTCGATTAACCGCCTTTTGATGGCGAACCTCTTTTAAATCCACTTTTTGACAATTTTATGTGTTATATTTGACAAAATAAAATTATTCTTTATAATCTGGACATCAAAAATTACTTTGTGTAAATATTTGGTATTTTTTCGAAAAAGTTCAATTTTTAATGAATAGTGAAAAATGTTGTATTTTAATTCAAAACCTCTTTTTAATCTAATTTATTTATATGATTAGATTATCTTTTTAATTGGTTTTAAAGTGTAAATAGAATATATTTTAACCATTTAATACAATGGTGGTCATTGTAATTAATATCACTTTAAGATTGGACATAAACGAGTATCAATCTTTTGAAAGATATTGTTTCATAAAAACACGCTATTTTTTTAACAGCGGGATTTAATTATAAAATTAATTAATTCAACTTCTATGTTACGAATTTGGTAAAATAGACATCATTTTTGAATTTGGAATAACAAATATAGCTTAGAGTGAATTTTTGGTATTTTTCTGAAAATCTCCAATTTTTTATGAATAGTGAAACCACAAAGTGGTGGTTACAAAATTTGATTTTTCGTTTAAATGGGACTTTACCACTTCTATGATTGAAATTTCAAAAATCCAATCTAAATGATTTTAACTGTTAAGTAAAATTTGGTTCAATGGGATGAAAATAATTTTTGATGAAAAGTAACTTTTAAGTTTTATTAATCGCGATTAAAGGTAATTAGTGTGATTTAAGGTAAAAATGATTTTATAATAAAATGAAAATATATTGAAACTTTTCCTAACCCTATTGGATGAGTTATTACCGACCCAGAAAACCCATGGGTCAATTTTTGGTACCCCATGGAGCCACTTGGGTTTGATAATGACATTTATGCCTTTTATTTAAAGTTAAAATAAATATGTCACAAACACGATATGTTTTACTAAAACAATTTTTAAATGTGGTTATACAAGTCAGAATTTTTACAATAAATATTCATTTTAAAGCTAAAAAGAGTTCCTATATCATAGTATTTTTTTATAATTTTTATACATTAAATAAATTAAATTCTTTATGACATCATGATGATGCAGTGATGACCTCATTACTTAACGATTTAAAAAAATAGAAATATAATGCAAAATCTAGGACCTACACATGTCCAAAACCTATTGGATGGGTGGATTTCGAACCCTTATCACCTTATCCTCGAATTATATCAATGTGGGACCATTAAAATCCGAAAACCATTTGAAAATAAAGTAAACTTTTATACTTTTCCAAGAGTGCCCCTCCTCTCCTCTTATAAAAGGCCCCCACCTCTACCACCTTACCCACACCTCTCAAACCTTTGGTTCGCCCAAGCTCTGATCATTTTGTCTCTCCACATCCCTCTCCTCATCCTAGAAGCCTTAACATAGGCAGGAAGATCTTCAAGAAACCATTTTGGTTCAAACCAAAGGGAGTTACCCTATTTTAAGGTAACGTCTTCACTTGTGCTATTTTCTTTTATTTTGCTTCTCCAACCCCCTAAACTCTTTTTATTCATTTCTTTTGTAACAACTCCAGTATCTTTAATATACTAGGATTTTGTTATAATAAGTATTCGAGCTACACTTACACACACCTTCATCTAATGGTTAAATAACATACTGTTTCTGTGGATGGCGAATTTCTGCCTCACGAAACGATGATTGTTCAACACTCATATAACACCTTCAAAGGTGGACATTAAGATGTCACTATGTTTATATATGATATATAATATTTTTATGTTTTACTTAAGCTTATGTATTTTTCATTTTTGGCATACCTTTATGGCTTCCATTATGGGTATACGCGATATCTTCATTTTAGGAAGTGCGGGCTATCGCCCCCTCAAAGTGATTTGATTCGTTAATGCCATATGTGGGACGTATAAAGTATCGATTTAATGTTATTATATATGATGTTATACTGGAATTATAATATACCTTTATATCATTATTGTTTTCTTTCCATTAAAGTATGAGATAGAAATGAAAGTAGCATTCATGCGTACGTACGGCTTACCGCCTCCATGAACAGTGCATTTCATTTCTTATCCTCAAATGTAATGTACTATTATAAGTTCATATAATGGATATATATGATGTATGATACATATAAAGTATGAATATAATTCTGGAATTAGAAATATACATATCTCTCATTTAGTTTTAATTCCATTAATCTGACATAGAAATGAAAGTAGCATTCATGCGTACGTACGGCTTACCGTATCCATGAACGGTGCATTTAATTTATTACACTTAAATGATTATGTAATATTATAAATACGTGTATATTCTGGATATATATGATATATATGATATCCAAATCATGAATATCATTATTGAGATAATGGATATTTGACTATGTGAACAACTTGTAAATATAAGAAGTTCACTTTTGACTTAAGTACCAAATAACGACAAAACAACGGTTATTAACTTAAATGATTAAATAATGTTCATGACATGGTAATAAGTGATATAAAAGGAATAATTATCTAGAAAAAGGTTCTTAACGAAGTAGAAATTAACTCAAGTTTATTATTCCGGAGATTAAAGAACGATCGAGTCAAGTCGGACCCTAGGTAAGGGATCCTACTCCTCTCTTTCTTTTTAAGTACGCTCTTTTATGTCATTCCTTTTAAAGATCATCTTTCTTGTTATTGGGATGTTATTTTATATTACTATTACTATAATTTTTATGTTCATATGATGAGAGACCCTATTCTCTCTCATCAATCCATTTTGGAAGTTTTGAGTGGCGTCGTTAGGCTGCCGAATTTTCATAAGAGATCTAACCTCTCTCTTTCTTTTTAAGTACTCTCCTTTATGTCACTTCTTTTAATCTCCTCTTTGTTATGTTGGAGGATGTTCTTTTATATTCCTATTTCTATAAAATTTATGTTAATATGATTAGATACCCTATTTGATCTCATCAATCCATTTTTGAAAGTTTTAAGTGGCGCCGTTAGGCTGCCGAGTTTTCGTAAAGGATTTTTCATCTCACTTTTATTGCTGTGGGATTTATGCTACATTTGCCACAATTTCCTTTGAGTGGTGTATGTACTGCCAATTATTTTACTCATTGTGTAATATACTTTCATTTATGAGTATTTACATCAATGTTGTATTGCCTTTCTTTCACGGGGTGTATGTTTCGAAAGATACCCATGTCGGTAAAGGAACCTTTCACCCTCCTCTTTTTAAAAGACTTCTTTTGTTATGTATTTTAATTCACATACTATTATGTTGGGATATGTTCTTCTATATCCTTATTGATTTAAATTTTATTTCCATGTGATGAGATACCCTTTTTATCTCTCATCAACTCATTTTCTGAATTTTGTAGTGACGCCATTAGGCTGTCAAATTTTTGCAAGGGTACTTCTTCACCCAAATTTGATTCTTTAGGATAAACTTATACTCCTTGAATATGTCGTTCTATGAATATGTGTGAATAACCTCTGATTTTTTTACACTTAATATCCACTTATATTTGGTGTATTCTTTTGTCACACATAATTATGTAATTGATTTATCCTTAAACCAAGGATACCGTCTTTGTAAGGGACTTCGTCTCAATCCCCTTTCATTGAGGAATATTTCATTTTACACACAACTTTCTTCTATAAGGTGTATAAACCCTTTTGAATTTTACTTTTATACAAAAGGAATCTTTTTCTACGAAGCGTTTTACTAAAGGACAAAAAGGAATGTTTCTTTTAACGTACGTGATGACAACGACCTTTTCCGCCGCCGCGAGTATTACTTGATCTTTGGCTTCCTCAACAAGCCGTAATGTTTTTAAAATAAAATAAATACCATATACGCTTTTATTTATTTTGGTACTGAAAATTGTTTTGATAAAGGATTCTATTTTTTTCAATATATTTAAATGATATATTGTGATTGAAATGTGGAAATGTTATCATTCCTTTATATTGGTTTTATGTGTTATAATTTTATAATGGTACTTGGACATTTTATGGGTGGTTACGTGATAAACCATATGACGGGTGGTTCCGTGAATACCATGACGAGTGGTTATGTTATAACCTCCAATGCATTGGGTATGGAAGTCGGTCGTACGGCTATTCCATTAATTATGTATGGAAGTTGGCCGAATGGCTATTCCATTAAGTGATATGTGTGGAACTCGACCTTATGGTTATTCCACTTAAGTATGTTTATATCCCAAGTTACCTTTATATGTTATGTGATCTTTATATGGGTTTTATGGTAATCTTTTGGTTACAGAAGGGTAAGTAATGAACTTTTATTCAGTGAATAGTTTTTACTACTTTGAAAAGGTGATAAGTATTACTTTGATAAAGTATACATGGTTTACTTGTTGTTTTGAAAAACTAACAATTTTCATTCTTTGTGTATCCCTTACTGAGGTTTTAATGCTCATCCCAAGTTTTTGAAATGTTTTTCACAGGAATTAACGTGGAATAGGGTCAAGGATGTGATCAAGGGAATGTCATGCAACCTAAAACATGGAACTGGACATGTTTCTTTTTAAGAGTTTTTATTTTATGGAAACTTAGTAAAAGTTTTTACTTTTTAAGCTTTTGAGATGTAATAGTTATGTCCTAATTCTCTAAAACTCTAAACCTGAAAAGAGCTTCAATGTGAATTATTCATTTAATTCAATATTAAGCAAGGTTTAAGGTCGGGGATTTATAATACCCATTCACATCTTACCTAATTCAGGTAAGTGATAAGAGGTTCACAATAATGAATATTCTATAGTTTCGTGTATTGTGTTTATATAAGAGGTTTGTTTTTTGTAATATGGTTTTTAAAATCTTAGTCAAATTTAGAATAATTATCACACACATGATTTTTAGTTGGAAGTAGTGGTGAATACACTCTATATTTGGTGATATTATTTTCGTAATGTGATGTTTATCATTTACGCCAATAAAAAATGGTTACAATACTTTTATCCAAAAAATAATAGAATATCTAAGTGTGAAGATATTTTGAATGTCTATAGTCTATTAACTTTTATATGTTAGATACTATTTGGGTGGTGAATTTCATTTTTTATGCTTTGAGTAGGATATCTCACAATGGTTTGATATAAGAGTCAAATTCTGAGTGATAGCTCATGTCTCCTTTATAAAATATATATTTAGATATATTTTTTGGGAAGGGAAACATGGTTTTGGAAACCTTTATTATCACTAAATTCTTGATAGTGTGAGTTATAGAAATTTTGTGTTAGGATTTTAAATATGATGTTTTTTCTAAATCAACTTATGATTAGGTGAAGATACACAGGTGGGATAAAGATAATAATTATCATATATATGTTTGTGGATAACTTTTAATTATTATGGGTTTAAGATAACAGGGGAATTACCATTTTCATATTTCTCAGCATAAAATTCACCCTCAAATAATCAAGATGTACTATAGTATTATAGGGAACTTTTATGTTGTTAAAAGTACAGAGGAAATGGATTTGATTTTAGGATACTTATATGATAGCTAGTGAAGGTAAAATATCAAATGAAATTGGATATTTGTTAAGAATATCTTATTTTGAAATGGAAATGGGATAAATAAACCGTGTTTATTATGACTATTTTCCTATGATTGTTAAATATAAGGGATATAGTCTAGTTTGTTTTTCATTAGTTGACTAATGTTTTCTATTTTTTACAGATAAAGTAAATTATAATGATTGATTACATGAGTATTATTTATGTCTGAGAAATAATTACACTCCATTGCATTCCAAAAAGTATTTTTTCTATTTTATATATTATATTTTCATCATATTTTTTCCATGTATTATAAAAAAAATTAGGTACTTAGGTGAAATTGATCATGTCTTACAATATTAAATCTTATCATGAATATAAATGCAATTTATAAATTCTTTTGGATATTCTCAATTAATGTATTCTTAAATTTTATGTTATATGATTGGATCACATATATCTTGAATATTTTGTGTATAAAAACATCTACATGGATTCTAGTCATATGAATTCATTTCAGAAATTATTTTATGAGTCTTTTTGGTCATATTAAGAGTGAATAGAGGCTTATGATATGTCTTGTATTTGTCTTAGCATGGTGTATGAGACAATTAATAATGTTAAGTTAATCAAAAAGATGATATCTATAAATCACGATTGATAGGAATCATAAATTGATAAAATACATTCAACTATTATGTTTACTATTAGGGATTATGTTCTCCTTTATCTATCACCTTTTTTAAGAAATCTATATTTGGGTAAGAAAGTAATATTTGGTATTTTTTAGTATTTTAAAGATTATACAGAAGATTAGGGTTGGTGCATACAGGTTGGAATTACCTCCCATTTTAGGCAGAATTCATGATGTCATTCATGTATCTAATTTGTAATTCCATAAACCAGAACAACCATAAGACTCTAGGTACCACAGGTACTCAAAAAACCCCCTATATTCTTTGTATATTTTATTTTTGAAAACATATGAATCATATTATAAATGACGTTTTTTGATGTTATTTATTTTTCATGATTTTTGGGGATGTGATCTTCAATTAATCTAACACAATTAATGATTCATGTAAAAACAATATATATATATATATATCATATATCAATAAATCATGAGTAACATGAAATTGGGTGATGATTATGTTCTTATTTAGTAGTGTTTTGATGTGTTGATAAGGCCATTGGATCAGCCTAAGAAGCACTGGATAGATTTCACTAATGTATATAAATTACATATTGAGGTATAATGTAAACCTCACATGTTTAGAAATATATAAATGTGGTTGACCCAGTGATAGTTTCTTTAGGTTGTACCTTTCTTACTTCACACAGTCGATCTTCATAGTCTATAGATTATAAATGTGGATGATCCTCACATTCAATTGATGGTACACGTGATTAATTGTAACACCCCAGGTAAATAAAGAATATGAAATTTTCATATTTATCCATATTTGTGAATAAAATATTAATATGACTTTAAAGGGGACACTACGCTCGATGGCGTACCCAACACGCAACAACGAGTTTCTTGGGAATCTTACGTTGCACTCTAATAATAAAATAATATTATTTCAAATGGTAGTTAACATGTAGCCGTTGTATTGGCGGGAATGGATAGAAATAACTAAAATATGATTATATATGTTTTTTAATGTTTTTACATTTATCCAATAAAATCTAAAGGCATAAAATACGGAAAGAATTAAATTTTAGGTGTATATGCCCTAGTTTTCACTAAAGGTTCACTTATCACCTTTTAATGGAGAAATGTCATTAAATATAGTTTTGATCACTTTTATACATTATTTTGGACCAAATAAAACTCTTATTAAGAATTGGGACATCAAATTTTACTTTGTGTATTTTTTTGGTATTTTTCCGATAAAGTTCATTTTTTTAATGAATAGTGTAGAATGTTGTGTTTTAATTCAAAACCTCTTTTTAATCTAATTTATTTATATGATTAGATAATATTTTGAATTAGTTTTAAAGTGAAATTAGAAAATATTTTTACCATTAAATCCAATAGTGGTCGTTGGAATTAATTTCACTTTGAAATCAGACTTAAACTACTGCCAATCTTTTGATACATATTGTTTTATAAAAACACGCTATTTGCTCTGACAGCGGGAATTAATTATTAAATTAATTAATTTGACTAATATATTATTAATTTTGTAAAACGGACTTCATTTTTGAATTCGGAATATCAAATATAGCTTAGGGTGAATTTTTTGGATTTTTCTGAAAAACTTCAATTTTTGATGAATAGTGAAACCACTAAGTGGTACTTATAAAAGCTGATTTTTTGTTTAAATGAAATTTTACCACTTATGTGTTTTGAATTTCAAAAATCCGACATACATGGTTTTCATTAAGAAGTAAAATGTGGTTCAATGGGATAAAAATAATTTTTTGGTGAATAGTAACTTATTAAGTTTTTAATCGCGATTAGTGGTAATTAGTGTAGTTTAAGGTAAAAATAAAGCTTTAATAAAATGAAATGAACTTGACACATGTCCTAAGCTCATTGGATGTGTAATGGCCGACCAAGACAAGCCATGGGTCAACTTGGGGACCCCATGGATCCACTTTGGTTGGGAAATGACATAAATAACTTTTTATTTAATGTAAAAGTAAAAATGACACAAACATGATATGTTTTACTAAAAAAAAATTTAAGTGGGGTTATACAAGTCATATTATTGATTATAAATAGTCATTAGAAATCTAAAAAGATTTTCTACATCATAGTATTTTTTTATAATTTTTAGACATTAAATAAATTAAATTATTTATGACATAATAATGATGCAGTGATGACATCATTATTTGACGATTTAAATAAAATGGAAAGATAATGTAAAATCTATGAACTACACATGTCCAAAACTTATAGGATGGGTGGATTTCGAACCCTTATCACCTTATCCACGAATTATATCAATGTGGGACCTTTTAAAACCGAAAAACATTTTCAAATAAAGTAATATTTCTTTATTTTCCAAAAGTGCCCCTCCTCTCCTCTTATAAAAGGCCCCCACCTCTACCTCATTTCACACACTCTTTAAGCCTTTGGCTCGGCCAACCCCTGCCCATTTACTCTCTACACATCCCTATCCTCATCCTAGAGTATTCCCTTTGGGCAGAATCCTTTCAAAGGAAGCCTTTAGGCTCAAATCAAAAGGAGTTACACTTTTAAAGGTAATTCATTCTCTCATGTTCATTTGTTTTATTTTGCTTCTCCAACCCCCTAAACTCTTTTTATTTACTTCTTTTGTAAAAACACCGGTATCTTAAATATACTAGGATGTTGTTATAAGATTTATTCTAGCTACACTCTCACACAACTACATCAAATGGTTAAAGAACATACGGTTTCCGTGGATGGTGAAATTCTGCATCCCGAAACGATGATTGTTCAATACTCATTTAACACCTTCAAAGGTGGCCATTATGATGTCACTATTTTTATATATGATATATAATATGTTTATGTTTTATTTATTCTTCTGTATTTTTCATTTTTGTCTTACCTTTATGGCTTCCATTATGGGTATACGCGATATCTTCATTTAAGGAAGTGCGGACTACCGCCCCCTCAAAGAGATTTGATTCGTTAAATACCATATTTGGGATGTATAAAGGATGGAAATATGATGTTATATATGATATTATACTGTAATTATAATATACCTTTATATCATTATTATTCCATTCTATAAAATACTAAATAGAAATGAAAGTAGCGTTCATGCGTACGTACGGCTTACCATCTCCATGAACGGTGCATTTCATTTCTTACCTCTAAATGATTATGTAATGTTATAAATGCATGGATGTACTGGATATATATGACATATATGATATATACATAATGAATACAATTCTGGATATAATAAACATTTGGCCACACGAACAACATGTAATTGTAAGAAGTCCACTTTCGACTTAAGAACCAAATATCCGCAAAACAAATATTATTAACTTAAATGATTACATAATGTTTATGACATGGTAATAAGTGGTATAAAAGTAATAATTAACTTGAAAAGGGTTCTTAAGGAATTATAAATTAACTCAAGTTTATTATTCAGGAGATTAAAGAACGATCGAGTCAAGTCGGACCCGAGGTAAGGGATCCTACAACTCTCTTTCTTTTTAAGTACTCTCCTTTATGTCACTTCTTTTAGGCTCCTCTTTGTAATGTTGGGGGATGTTCTTTTATATTCCTATTTCTGTAAATTTTATTTTAATGTGATGAGATACCCTATTTTATCTCACCAATCCATATTCGGAAGTTTTATGTGGCGTCGTTAGGCTGCCGAGTTTTCGTAAGGGATTTTTCATCTCACTTTTATTCCCGTGAGATTTATGCTACATTTGCCACAAATTTCATTGAGTGGTGTAGTACTGCCCATTATTCTACTATTTGTGTAATATAATTTCATTTATGAGTATTTACATCAATGATCTATTGTCCTTCTTTCATGGGGTGTATCTTTTGAAAGATACCCAAGTCGGTAAGGGAGCCTTTCACCCTCCTTTTTTTAAAAGACTTCTTTTGTTGGGTCTTTTAATTTGCATATTGTTATGTTGAGATATGTTCTCATATATCCTTATTGATGTAAATTTTATGTCCAAGTGATGAGATACACTTTTTATCTCTCATCAACTCATTTTGATGTGATGTCGTTAGGCTTTCAAGGGAACTTTTTAACCCAATTTCGACTTCTTTGGGTTCAACATGTAGTCATTGAATATGTCATCCATTGAATATATGTGAATGACATTTTATTGTTTTACACTTAATATCCACTTATATTGGGTGTATTTATATTTTTCACACATATTTTTGAGATTGATTAGTCCTTAATTTAAGGATTCCTTCTTTATAAGGGATTTCATCACATTTGACATTTCTATTGAGGGTTCATTGTTGTTATGCACCAATTCACTCTTATATGGTGTATATACTGTCCTTTGGAGTATTATATCATGAATCCATTTATTCTCATGATATTATAAAGTTCTTACTAAGTGTTATTCCTCAATTATTGTATTCAAGTGTCTCTAATTTTGGTAAAACCCCTTTAACCAAAATATCATTTTAAATTTTTTAATTATTTGTCCTTATCAATATCCATGTTTTCAAAATGGTTGTAAGGATTTACTTATATGGATATTAATGGTTTAAACTTTTGAGCTTCAAGGTGGTATGGGACACTTTGATTCAAAAATATCTTTATTAAATGTTTTAAATGGTTTGAAAATGGTTTTTAATGGATTCGTTATTTCAATATCCTAAAATGTTATATTGTGATTGAAATGTCGAAATGTTATGTTTCCTTTATTCATGTTTTATGTGATACGATTATGTTATGGTTCTTGGGCATTGTTATGAAGAACGGGTGGTTTCGTGATAAACTAAGTGCGGGTGAGCCCGATATAGCTCTCCAATGCATTGGGTAACGCGAAGGAGTGAAACGATAAGGTTTCTCCGAAGAGATTTAGGGAATATACTGTGATGGGTATTCCAAACGTAACCAAGAGGGTTACTCCCTACGTAAGAATGTTATGAATGCCTCAAGTTACCATTATGTCTTATGTTTTCTATGATTTTATGAGGTATGTTAAAGTGCCTATGTTTTATGGGTAAAGTATGATTTCATTCTTATGTATACATGTACTCATGATTCCTTTCCATATTTTTATATCCCTTACTGAGCGTTTTATGCTCATCCCAAGTTTTTGAAATGTTTTTCACAGGTCAAGGGAAGGGTACATGATGTGATGACAGTGTCAAGGATGTTTCAAGAAAGAATCCATGTTTTATTTTAAATATGGTTCCGTTGATGGGAAGAATGAATAATGTATTTCATGTAACCACTTTTTCTAAATATGAATGTAATGCAAGTTTCATGATCTAATTCGCTAAAACTCTAAACCTGAAAAGATCCTCAATGTGTAATCTTGTAATAACTAAAGATTAAGTATGGTTTAAGTCTGGGGCCTTATAGTTGGTATCAAAGGTCGGTTTAGATAACTTTAGAGGTTAGGGTATTCTTTAAGCATAAGTGACATTACCATAATGGTTAGGATTTCAGAAGGAGTCCTAATTTTAGATAAAGTGAATGAGTAAGTATATCTTAGTGTTTACCTTCCTCATTAGTACATTATGGTTTTGTTGATATACTCACACTGAACTTTTTGGTTTTAGTAAATAGATGGATCTAGCAGGCACCAAAGTGACAATGGGTTTAAAGGAAACTGTGGTGGTTCTCTAATTAAGATACTGGATGAGATGGGGGATTCAATGAGGAATCTCATAGTTGTTCTAAACCAAATATCAAAGAGTCATGATCAATCACTTCAACCTTGGGGAGTTCTCTAATGGATCATGTACGATATGGCCAACTCGATGTGGAAATTCAGGTAATAATTATTAAGGTAACCATTAGGGTTTATATGATCATTACTTTTGAGGTAATTATGGGTTATTATATGATATGATGGAAAATGAAGGGCATGAGATAAACATGAGGTTAAAATATGTTATGATTATTCTTGAAGATTTTATCTCATTTTGGGGAATGTTTTAAGAATTATATAGTTTTGGGAAAAGGACAACACGTAGACCGTGTGACTACCCGTCGCGTCGGACAAAGCTGCGGGAATCGAACCCACAACCAAAGTGCGACTGGTATTTATCGCCTACCACTAGACTACGTGAAGTCCCTGGTTAGTTTGACTGATTCTTTCTAGTTATATGATTTTATGAATTAAGAGTAAGTTGATTTTGGGTTATTTATGAAAATGATTAACCTATCTTGGAGGATATGTGATTAGGTTAATTACTTTTCAATACGAGACTTTAGGGGCAACTGATGTTGTTTGGAGATAAATGTTACGATTTAACTTGGAAGACTATGTGACTAAATCCATCAAATATTTGGGTTTCAATCTTATATTGGTTTACTTTGAAGAATTTTATGGACAAATTGTTTATCGGATGGTCCTCGTTGAACTTTGGGTTTTGTTGGACAAATTTTGGAGATTAAGAATAGATTTTCTTTTTATAATGGGTTATCCTTTTCTGGATTATCTGATCTTGTACTAACCTTTTTGGTTTTGGTTTGGTTAAAGCCTAAATACATGGGATGTATATAGTTCTCTTTTGGGGATTAGGTGATTCTCTAGAAGTTGATTATAGTACTCTTAATGCGAAAAAGTCTCCCTAAATACACATCTTTTGGAAAAAAAATATGAGTTTGACTAAGGAATCTAGTAAAAGTTGAAAGTCTACATGATAAGTGATTATGCTTCCTTATGAATAAATTCCTCAATAAAAAGTAACTTAATATAGAAATGTTGTCTATTAACGTTTCCTACTGGGGAACCCAACACCGTTTAACCCATCACAAGTTTGTGATTTTCTTAGTGTTAACTTTCTCCTAAACATGTTTTCTATCACTCTCCATCAGAACATGACCCTATGTTTTCTCCTCCATGTCCATGTTTTCCTACATGTAATCCTAGTATGGGTTAACTCGGGTGACCTCTATACTTATCTTCCTTTATTTTAAAGTGATTGTTTTACCGACTCTTGTTCCGATGTGGGACTTTCAAGAATGTTTCCAAGCTCAATTTTAAAATTGCGAGGACGCAATTCCCAAAAAGGGGGGAAGGATGTAACACCCCAGGTAAATAAAGAATATGAAATTTTCATATTTATCCATATTTGTGAATAAAATATTAATATGACTTTAAAGGGGACACTACGCTCGATGGCGTACCCAACACGCAACAACGAGTTTCTTGGGAATCTTACGTTGCACTCTAATAATAAAATAATATTATTTCAAATGGTAGTTAACATGTAGCCGTTGTATTGGTGGGAATGGATAGAAATAACTACAATATGATTATATATGTTTTTTAATGTTTTTAAATTTATCCAATAAAAGCTAAAGGCATAAAATACAGAAAGAATTAAATTTTAGGTGTATATGCCCTAGTTTTCACTAAAGGTTCACTTATCACCTTTTAATGGAGAACTGTCATTAAATATAGTTTTGATCACTCTTATACATTCTTTTGGACCAAATAAAACTCTTATTAAGAATCAGGACATCAAATTTTACTTTGTGTATTTTTTTGGTATTTTTCCGATAAAGTTCATTTTTTTAATGAATAGTGTAGAATGTTGTGTTTTAATTCAAAACCTCTTTTTAATCTAATTTATTTATATGATTAGATAATATTTTGAATTAGTTTTAAAGTGAAATTAGAAAATATTTTTACCATTAAATCCAATAGTGGTCGTTGGAATTAATTTCACATTGAAATCAGACTTAAACTAGTGTCAATCTTTTGATACATATTGTTTTATAAAAACACGCTATTTGCTCTGACAGCGGGAATTAATTATTAAATTAATTAATTTGACTAATATATTTTGAATTTTGTAAAATGGACTTCATTTTTGAATTCGGAATATCAAATATAGCTTAGGGTGAATTTTTGGGATTTTTCTGAAAAACTTCAATTTTTGATGAATAGTGAAACCACTAAGTGGTACTTATAAAAGCTGATTTTTTGTTTAAATGAAATTTTACCACTTATGTGTTTTGAATTTCAAAAATCCGACATACATGGTTGTCATTAAGAAGTAAAATGTGGTTCAATGGGATAAAAATAATTTTTTGGTGAATAGTAACTTATTAAGTTTTTAATCGCGATTAGTGGTAATTAGTGTAGTTTAAGGTAAAAATAATACTTTAATAAAATGAAATGAACTTGACACATGTCCTAACCTCATTGGATGTGTAATGGCCGACCAAGACAAGCCATGGGTCAACTTGGGGACCCCATGGATCCACTTTGGTTGGGAAATGACATAAATAACGTTTTATTTAATGTAAAAGTAAAAATGACACAAACATGATATGTTTTACTAAAACAATTTTTAAGTGGGGTTATACAAGTCATATTTTTGATTATAAATAGTCATTGGAAAGATAAAAAGACTTCCTACATCATAGTATTTTTTTATATTTTTTAGACATTAAATAAATTAAATTATTTATGACATAATAATGATGCAGTGATGACATCATTATTTGACGATTTAAATAAAATGGAAAGATAATGTAAAATATATGAACTACACATGTCCAAAACTTATTGGATGGGTGGATTTAGAACCCTTATCACCTTATCCACGAATTATATAAATGTGGGACCTTTTAAAACCGAAACACATTTTCAAATAATGTAATATTTCTTTACTTTCCAAAAGTGCCCCTCCCCTCCTCTTATAAAAGGCCCCCACCTCTACCTCATTTCACACACTCTTTAAATATGTTTCCGTTGATGGGAAGAATGAATACTGTCTTTCATGTAACCACTTTGTCTAAATATGAATGTAATGCAAGTTTCATGATCTAATTCTCTAAAACTCTAAACCTGAAAAGATCCTCAATGTGTAATCTTGTAATAACTCAATATTAAGTAAGGTTTAAGGCTGGGGCCTTATATTAATCTACTAAGATATTAAACATAGTATATCTACATTTTAAGTTAAATGTATATGAGGTCTATCAATTAAGATTTTATATCTGGTCAATACTCATGTTCAGTCAAGTATACAAGTGGTTCAACTATGAGATTTTCCATATTTTCAATATTTCATGTGGTGGAGGTTAAAAAAATTATGTACTTTTTATCAATGTTGATCATTTTGAGAAGATATATTCATTGGGTAATTTCTAGATGCATTAAGACTCAAGGATAATGATGATCTTCATAAAAAAAATATGTTTTTATTGGTATAAATATCATGTGATCTTTATGTAAATACAATGTGTTGGATGCATAAACATGGGGTTACTTTATTTGTGAAAACAACACTTGGGATGATGTTACATAATTTCATGTGGTGATGAAAACAATATGGTGTATACATTATGATAATTTTATAAAATTTTCTTATGCCAAGGTGTTACTTTAATGAATAATAAATCAACTAGGGAGTGTGAAATTGAGAACTACCATGAAATAATATATTTTCTATAGATATTTTGGTTTAGGGTTTTAATATAAGACTTATGGAAAAAAATTATTTTGAATATTGGAAGTTAGATAATGATTAATAATCAGGTCATTAATGTAAACAATATTAATGATTAGTAATATTATGATTTTAGAAGAATTAAAAATGTGTAGGAATAATTATTTATAGGTAAATTTTATGTTGTAAACAAAGGTTTCCATGATCACAATAGATTAATTCGTGTATTTATAGAGTAAAGGAGTGGAAACTTTCAAGGGGGTATAATATGAATAATTCCAACAGTATGTAACCCTTATTATATGTGGTTGTTACATTAGTATTTAATATAATTAGTGAGATATTAGAATATTGATATCTTAGTATTTAAGAGAAATCAGTTTTTATTTTCTATCACTATTTTATTACAACAATGAGACTATAATAGAAGGATAACATTCTAGAATTTCATTCATGTAATCTCTTGTGAAAATAAATTTCCATCAGAGAACAAAAATATAATGTGTCCATGTTTATAGTAATAAAGATATTAAATGTTTGGGATGGGAAGTTCATGGAATAGAGAGAGGAAGAAGAAGTCATTGATTATATATACATTTTCTAAAGAACTCATTTTCATTATGAATATGAAAAACATGGTATTTTTATACAGTTTTATACATGTTATTTGAACTTTTTCCTTATTATTATTTAAGAATAGTATAAGAATAAGTACTCATGAAACACTAAATCTTGATAATAGTTTACAAGAGGAAGATATATCATATTTTACACCGACTATTAAACATTTTAAAGTAAGATATTAACTTGTGACTAGGATTCACCAAATAATAATTGAGGTACAAGTAAATGTGAGTTTTCATCTAATACCATACATGTTATGCTCGTATGATTATTATTGTGAGTAATGTGATCTTATATGAATCTATTCAAACCAAGTACTAGAATTGTCAAATTCAGATTTGAACCTTATAAATTGGATTTTTCCATTGTTTACGTTTGAAAACAAAAAATATCACAAGCTCTATAACTGGTGGTGTGGTTTATATAAGAATAAATCTTAAAATTATATTTATCACTACTCCCCCCCCCCCCACACTTAGTGATTTTCAATAGATCATATAGTGGTTATATAAGTGGTATGAGATCTAATTTTCCTTCGTTAGCTATTAGATATTTTAAGATTGTTCTTTAAAGTTTCCTCTAGTAAGAAAATGTTACCATTGATTCCTTTTTTCTACGATGGATAATTTATTATCAATAAATATCTAGGGGATACCTACCTTTTATGGTACAGGTTATCACATATGAAATTATAGGCTTTTTTCATTCATATCATCTAATAGTTGTGTTGTTTTGTAAGATTTTGTAGATGGATCTTTCCTATACATTTTTTACATGACATTGGTACCTAATAGATATAGGGAAAAAGTTTTTTATACAAGAAATACTATTTTTTCTTCTCTTTTAGAAAGTGGATTATTTAAATTTAGAGGAATCAAAATAGCAAAGAGTATTTGGTATAAACTACAAAAATATCTATTAAGGTAAAACTAAAGTAAAGTGGGATATGTTTAAATTTTAGAGAGTTATGTAAATATCTAGATTCTTGGTGAAGAGATTATAGATAGCTTATTTACTAGGGTAAATAAAGTTGTGAGAGTGATAAAAATATAGGGTGATAAGATGAAAGACAATGATACTCTTTAAAATATTTTATGTATCTTGTTAAAAAAAATTGGATTCCAATGTCTTGGATTTAGTAGAGAAGGATCTATGTGATATTTATCTTGATTAATTTCATATTATCTTGATATCTTAAAAAATTATAAAAGAAAATATTTTCAAGAAGAAGTTTAAGGATAAAAAATAAATTCCATTTAAAGCCACATAGCAAGAGAAATAGAAGAAGAAGGTTTTTAATCAAGAAAACTATTATTTTTTAGATTCAAAAGAAGATGTAGAAGAAACTTTTGATGATGTAATTTATTTTATATAAAAAAATAATAAGAATAGGGAAATTAAATAGAAATTTTCCCATAAAATGTATCGTTTTTGGTGATATTGATAAATATTTTAAAATATTCCTAAATCAAAAACAGAATATTTTTGTGGTCAGGAAGTAGTTTATCAAATAAAATTTAAAAAGAATAAGGCTACATAGTGAAAGTTTTTATTCAATGATAAGGATCATAATTAATATTAATTAAAATTAGAAACATTATATTAAATGAAAGTGGTCACAATGAAAATAAAGGTGATTCTTCTAGTGATGAAGATAGTGAAAAATGTATCTCTCTGAAAGTAAATGATGAAAATGTTACCTGTGATAAAATATGGAATGTTTAATAACAAAGATCAACAATCTAATGGAAATGAATCTATTTTTACATAATATATATTGAAATATAAATGGATAATAATGGCTTAAATAAAATTATTGATTTTTAGAAAATTATTAACATCAATATAATAAATATTTTAAGATAAATATAATTATTTTGAATATATTAAATAGAATTTGGATAATGGTGAATAAGGATTAAACAAATATATATCCATAATTATAAAATAAATTTTTTATGTTTGATAATGTTTTAATAAAAAATGAAAATTTTAAAGTCTAAATAAGATCATATCCTAATGGTTAAAATTGTATTTAAAAAATATTAAAATAATCAACCAAGAAAATTATCTTATGATGACCATGTTTTTAGAGAAATCTAGTGAAACTTAGAAATATATAAATTATGGGAATATCGTATTTAATTCAATAGTATCATAACAAGATGCCCTATACTATATGGTAATATGACTAGAATTAAAACTTTAATTTCAAAATCTCATAAAAATTTTACTTCGGAAAAATGATCAAATATTGGTGAGTTAAATATGGAATAAAGATAAGTAACTTTTTTTGATAGTAACATGTTTATAAAAGAAATAATTATTTTATTTTTACTAATGGTATAGTGTTTTATTTGAGAATATACAAAACATGTGTTGGTTTAAATACAAATATAATAATTTTTCAATCAGATTTTAAATGCATCGTTTGAGGGTTAGTTAGTCCCATTAAAATATGAATAGTCAGAAATAGATTTCACACTCTGAATAGAAATTTTAAAATAGGTTGGATATTCTTGAGGAATTATATAGAAGGTGTGATTGGCATGGTCACAATGAAAATGGATGTACTAATATTATAATAACCCAATAAATAATTATTATAAGTACCCAAATTACTCATAATAACAAAACAAAACAAAAAGATAGTGGTTTAGTTATTAAAGTTTCAATCAAAGAATCCAAATTGGAATTTCTTAGGATCATGTATAGTAAATTTTACTCTCATATAAAAGAAAATTTAAAATAATTTAAATATAATTATAATTTTAATGGAAATTTAGTGGTCTTTACAATTTATGGGTTACTAAATCGTAAAGTAGTTGGATCTACTATTATTTTTAACAAAAATCTAAAATCCAGAAAACAACACTCATATTGATTGACTGAAACATAATTTGATAAGTGTTTATTAGATTTATGATAATGTAGATAATGTTATTTTTTTAAGAATGGGTTCCTGGATAATAAACATAAACATGGATGAGTTTTTATTATAAGGATGTGAACTGTATAAAATTTATTTCAACTAGGTGATAAAAAGAATTTTTAATCTTAATAAGAAATAAGTGAATGAATTATTTCATAAAAAATGTAGTCACATAAGAAGATAAAAATAAAAATGATCAGTCAAGTATAAAATTTATATCATGTTCCTTTGTTGAAAATAAAGATATTATATTCTCTCAAAATTCCCAAAGGGGGATATTTTTTAAATCTTCCCACAATAATGTTTTGATTTAATCTACTCAGCCTTTTGAGATCTTTTATTTAAATGTGTACAAGACCATGTGGAAGAAATTATAAAATTCATAAATATACTTTATTTATTTTATTAATTAATTCACTCATATTAGTTGTGCAATATTTATGAACCATAGGTCTCAGGTATCACAAATGTTTAAAAGTTTTTTGAAGAAGTAATGAAAAGTTTCTGTATTTTCCCACAAGAAGATATGGACGGACAATGTAACTAATTTTACAAATGTGAAAAATTAATTTTATCTAGATATTTATCGAATCTAAAATGTACTGGGTATATAGAACATACCATAAAAAATTGTGTGCCTGAACAGAATAGAGTATGTTTGTTAGAGATAGCTTGGAAAATATTTTTCGATAATGATACTTCTTGATATTTTTTTAGGCAAGGTATTGATGTAGCAGTTCATATTAAAAGTTGAAAATCTTAAGAAATTTGAAATTTGAGGAATTGTTGAGGTTTTCCAATAAAATCCTTTAATTTAAGATTTTTTCACTATTACATTAATGAAAGTGGAAGAATTAATTATAGTTATGATTTTATGATATTGTAATATTTAAAGAATTATTTTGTTCATGACGAATTACATTTTAAAAGTGAATATATTGAGGTTTATATTTAAAAACAAAAATTAGTTGGTATAAAGATTCAACAATTTTGACTGATAAGGAATAATATCATACATATAATCAAAGTATAATAAGTTATTTCAAGTCTAAATCATCATTTAAAATCATCGATAGTGTGAACAAACTAGAATATTTTAGAGAGAAAAATTAATAATTAATAATTCTCTCAAGTTTATCCAAATGATATTGAATAAGAATTATAGTATCAAGAGAGGGGTGATGTTATTAATGATGAATTGGACCTAATTAAGAATAATGATACTTGGGGGGTTAGAACCAATATCTATAGACCATAATGTGATTGGAAAAAAGTGGTTATTCTAGAACAAATTGATTTAAAAGGGATAAGTGATGAGAAATAATGAAATATTTTTGTGTAAAATCTATTCGTTGGATGTAGGATTTGACTTTTATTAGACAATTTCACTAGTTCCAAGTCATTAAACCATTATAATTTATCTTTCCATTATAGAAAAAAAAGTAATAAAATATATACCTAATAGAATTCAGGAATTAATTCCTCATTATTAATTTAGAAGTGGAGGTATACATTGAGAAACCATATGGTCTCTATGTTGAAAAAGATGAGAATTATGTTTTTAGGATAAAAATGGATTCATATGTGTTGAAAAATCCCCCAATTCTTTGTATTATATTTTTTACACCTTTTTAATGATTTTTAATTTCATAAATGTTAGGATGCATAGAAATATCTATATCTATAATGAGAAATATGTATCCCTTATTATTTTTGTATATGTACCTAACATCATATTTTTCATAAATGATGAATACATGTGTGAGAATTTTTCTAATAATATTAAATATTCATTGTTGGAGAGATGAGGTAATTTATTTTATTATAAATTTATTAGAAGAATGATTTCATCATTCTTTCTTAGGGAAATTATGTTTTAGACCATTTTAAAAGTTTTGGAATTGGGGAGTTAAATCTAATTTGAATTCCAATTTTTGGGGGATCTATGTTATTAAATGATGATAAAGGAATGGATTTTGATCCAAGAGAATTTAAAAAGTTGATTATATTTTTTTATACATCATATCTTTATGCCCATATTTAGTATATGTTGAAACTAATTGTTCTAAGTATAAAAGTAAACACAAAGAATCCCATTTTATATCAGAAAAAAAGGAATTATTTTGTATATAAATTTTAGAATATATTTTAGGTTGAAATTTGATAGAAAAAGTAAATATATATCCATTCGGTTACATATATTCATATTGGGAAGGTTTTATTGATGAAAAAATATCCACATCTCATTCAGCATTCTTCTTTGGTGGTAGGTGTGTTTATTAACACTTATAAATTGAGTTCTACTACATAAGAACTAATGATGCAGAATATGTGGTTATAACTCATACCATAATTAAATTTTTTTGGATTAAGACATGGTTATACGGTTTAAATGTTTAAGTTAAGATGCCACTTCTTCTAGTGTGTGATAATAATAGTTTTTTTAATTTGTTAAGAACTATTTTTTAATATTCAAGAAGAAATCACATTTATAATAAAATATGACTTTATGAAGGATATTTTAGAGGTAAATGGATTGAAGTTATAGTATATTTGTAAAAAGAAGGAAATTGCCTATGTGATTATAAGGCCATTTTATAAATAATATTTTCATAATGTAAGGATCATGTTATGTGTTCAACCTCGCCAATATCAGTCTAAATATATGGTGGTAATGATCCTACCACTTCTTGTATTTTGATATATCTTACAAAGTGGGATGAAAATAAATAAAAACATAAATATTCCTTTATATTTATCTAATTTAATTTTTTTGAATGGGGAGAAAATTTATAGGAGTTATCGGTTAATATATTTTTCTATTGAGGGGGAATATATATTTATAGAGTTTTTTTAAAGGGTTATGTTGTGATTTCAACATATGTTTCATGTGTGATCTATTTTCACAATTTCTTAAATGGAATTTAGTAATTATTTCATTACATATTCTATGGTAATTTTAAATAGGTTGAAAGTTAAGAAGTGTAAATGTAAATCACTATTCTCTAATGGAAAAAATTATTTTATTTTCCAATGTATATGTTTCCTACACCATGTTCACTCATATAGGATCACAATTTTTTAATGGTGATTAATTTCCAATTATGACTAGTTTAAAAGTGATTTATGTTTCATGGTTGTCAACAAAACCCCAAGAGGGAGTTTCATGATACCAAGCATGAAAAATCAATGAATTGTAGATAAAGTGGGTATGATTTGTAGGTTTCATTTTATTAAAAATATATAAAAAAATAACTTTGGGTCTTCATGTTGATTTATTATTGATTATTTTTGGTGATATGATCTTTAATATTAAATAAAAGTTTTTATGGGTGTAAAAACATTTTATAAAACATATTTTATAAGGGTTTAATGAATGGGTGACTAGGAAATGATTATTATTTTTTTAAGAGTGGTTTATAGTGTTATAAGGCCTTTGGATCATCACAAGAATCATTGCATTTATTTCAATAAAGTCTATAATTTTAATATTGAGAGAGTAATGTGGCTTCACATGGTGAGTTATTTGTACATGAGGGGGATCCATTGACAACTGCTTCTGGTGGTCACTTATCCACATCACTTTTTTAGTGTTTACAATTGATAGATTGCACATGTTTTGGATCCTCATGGTCATTAAATTGTACATGTGGTTTATTTATTTAGATTTTACATGAGGTTTATCTATTGATATTTTACAAGTTGTTGATCCTCACTATCAGTCATTTGAACATGTAGTATATTTATAAAGATTGTGCATGTGGTTAATCCTCATGGTTAGTAAATTTTATATATAGGTGATCTATGTATTTTTTATATTTGGTTGATCTTAATAAGGATTATACTTTAAAACTCTAATGCCCACATCATGGTGCACCAATGGTGGTCATAGATAGAATACTAATTCACTTGGTTGTTTTAATAATCTTTAAGTATTTAGGACACTGATGATAAATGTAAACATCATTTTTTCTCTTCTGTTTCCATACCAATTAATTATAATATGATTTCTAGGGGTGATGGTGTTGGCCTCCAAAACTATCATCCGACCTGAATCATGTTCCTCCTCCTTTGTTTGAATAAAAAATTAACATTAATTCAAAAAAAACATGAATAAATATGATATTCCTTATTTTAATTGGAAAATTATATGTTGTGGTTTATCGATGGAGAATATTTGATAGAATATAAATTATTTAAAGTATTATTTAAAAGAAGAAAATTTTAATAAATATTTTTGAAACAAATAACTACTATATAAAAGTGTATTTTTTATTGTAATTTTTTTGTGGATTTAATTATAATACTTTTTTGAAATGTTTTTAAAGAATGGTAGTAAAAATGATTCCAATCAATTAGTTATTTAATGAAAAAAATATCCATGATTGGTTATAATATGATTCCAAGTAGATTTAAAAATATAGAGTAAGAATTATTTGTAGGAATGTTATATTCCATTAATAAATATTTCCATGATTGTAAATGGTGTATACATGTAAATGTAGCATAAAGTCAAAAAAATTATCCTTGGGATAGAAGAATAATAATTCAAAGTTAAAGTAATGTTTATAAAATTATGTTATTATATTAGTTATCAAGAGAATAAGTTAGAGTTTTAAAGACTCAGATCCACATATTCATTATAATTTAAATTTAAATATCTATAATAGTATTATTATATTTGGGAGGAAAGAATTTAATTAGAAAATTTTATAATATTATTCACGTGATATCTAATGGAAAAATATTCATTCAAGAAATAAAAAATAAATGGTGGTGGGTACTGGGAAAAATATATTAAGTGAGTTGTTCACGAACTTCGTATTGAGGAGATATTGAAAATAATTCATTGAGTCTATATACATATTCTAAATAACACTTTTTCATAATGATGATAATAAAAACTATAGTTTCATGCAGTTTCATGCTTGTGATTTTGAAGTGGTGTCTTGCTAATGTGCAAGAATTGAAGAAGAAAAAGAATAAGAAGAAGAATAATAAATTATCATAAATTATAGCTTGATAACAATAAGTAAGAGGAATAGGTATATATTTTTACCAAAATTATAGATAATTCAAGATTTTGGGATGCAATTTTGTGAAATATTCAATAAAACATAGTCAGAAAACATGAAAATAAAATTTTCAAGGTTATAACCATCTCATTATACCCACATGATTATTCTAGTGGGTAGTTTGATCTTGGAGCTATACTTGTCACACCAAGTACTAGTCTTGTCACATTGATATGTCAATCTTGAAAATATATAATACTCCTTTGTGAATATCTATATTTTTGTGTAAGAATAGAAATTAACAAATTTCCACTAATAGGTTGTGAGTGTTGTTGATATAAAAATTTAAAAACTATATTTATAATTATTTCACCTAATATCATTGATAATCTATAGATCATGTATTAGTTCTACAGTATCAATTCTAGGAAACACTTTGATTCTCAGTGAGTAATGTTGATGGGGTTATTATTGGACCAAGGGTTATCTAGTTCTCCCCTTGAGAATTGTAACCTGGATTGAACATGAATGATACTTGTCTTCCATTTTATAGAAAGTCATAAATCACACATTGGATTATGATAAGGATTGCTTTCACTTGATAATAAATGTTTGATACTATCACTTTGGTGAGGCCTTTTCCAAATGGGTGGGATTCCCAAGAGAAACAAATTTCTACAGGTAAGATTTCTAGATTATAAAATATCATGAAACTATATCTAATGGTTAGATAAATTATTTTTTCCCAGTATTTATGCTATGGTTATATTCAATTCTCCTAAAGTAATGATAAGGGGGTATTTTCAAACCTAGGATTTTCCAATTATCCCCTTAAGAATCAAGACCTTGCACAAATAGACTTCCAACTTTATGTATGTGTTCTATAAAGTTAAAAGTACTTCATTGGGACATGGGAAAGATATTGTGAACCTATAAGAAGGATTTTATCCCCTCCATTTCCTGAGACCATTCCCATGTGGTTGGGATTCCCAAGAGAGAGAAAGTCCATGTATGTGGTATTGCATGAGAATACAATATCATTGAAGCAATGTGGTCAATTGAATGCATGTAATGCTCAAGATTGTTGAAAATTATATTGTAAAGGATATAGTTGTGTGTGACATGCACCAAAGTATAGTCAAAATACATGAAAATATTCTATATTCCATTATGTTGATGTGTATTCTTGGAGAAATCCACACCCCAGTAAGGTTTAGACTTAACTTATTCTGAGGTGATCCTTGTAAATATATTATGTTCTCTTGTGTTGGTGTATGCTTTTTGTATGCATAAAAATTCTCCAAAATAGTAATATGTTAGTTCTGGTAAGATTATTCTTAGATACATCAATGCTAATATTTTTTTGGATTTAAAAATAATAGAAAAGTAAAGATAGAATTTTTCGGTTATATAGATATATACTGGGTATATTGTGCTGATAATAAAAGTACCACATCAAGTGGAGTTTTATTCCTTAGATATTGATGTGTTTATTTTAGAATTAAGAAGAAACACTTGGTGACTCTATGTGGTGATGAATCTTGGTATGTCGATTCCACACAATCTACAATTCAATAAATGTGGATGAGAACATTGTTGGAAGATATTAAAGTTGAAGTGAGGTCGCCATTTCTCCTAGGTTATGATAATCAAAATGCTATAAATTTTCCAAGAATAATTTAAATCATTCAAGAAGACAGAAAATTTATATAAATTATAACTTCATAAAAGATCTTGTGAAGATAAATGTACTAATGTTTGAACTTTTTCCTACAAAGGATAAACTTGTAGATTCGATCACTAAGTTATTATATATAAAATAATTTGATAATCTAAGGTTAATTTTGGTTTCTAAAAATCACAAATCTCATGGATAATGTATTATATAAGTCCTCGTTAATATGTTTTCATCCGATATTGATTTCAAAGTTGAATAAAAAACAAGACAACCTAGATAATTTTTTATTTTTATCGTTGAATGTTCTAAAGGGGGAGTATCCATCAATATGTGTTTCGGTAAATGGGAATAAATTATTTAGAGATATATTTTAAGTGGGGAAGGTAATAAATTTAACATTTTGAATAAGTGAAATATATTAATAGCCTTGTTGAAGTACATTTTTGAATTTTATAATTATGATTTCCTTTGATATATCAACCAAGTTAAGGATAAATTTTATGTCATGATGAAGTTAGGATTATATAAGTGTTGACTCTTATATATGATAATGAAAAATTAATTGGACAAATATTTTATCATAATTTTATTCTTATATGGTATCATTTTATAAAAGTGAATAACGAGAATCATGTTTTAAGAGGTTGAACAAATATCACTAGTCTTATGGATAACATGAAATTATTATTCAAAATTCATGTTTCCTACACCAATATTTCCCATGTTGTATTATAATTATTGAACAATGATTAATGGATAAGTGTTTTAAGTTTTATTGTGATTCATATTACTTGTATAAAAATAAAATCCAAAGGGGGATATTATTAAGACCAAGCATTATGTGAAGGAAAGTTTGTTAATAAAAAAATCAGGGGGAGATTGTTGAAAACCTAAGATGAAAGAGTTTTGATGTGAGAATAATAATTTTCCTCTATAATGTTTCCTTCATCTAGAAAATAAATAATAGAAAATCTTGAATTGGTTATAGTTATTGTGTTATATTTTTCACAATGCCCGAATCATATTCAATTTCATATAATTTTTGAAGGGGTCATTTTTTTGTTCTCCATCATAAGATATTTTATGTTATTTCATATGAATTTTTAATCCATGTAAGAATGTTTTGCCTTGTATTATTTATTGGTTGTCCAATAAGATATTTTCCAGGTGTTTAAAAACATAATAATTTGTTACATATTCTTATTATTCTTAAAATAAATTTATTACATGTAATATATTTTGATATTTTAAGATATTTTCCACACATAATAAAATTTAGTTATACAAAAGATATTTGATTTGGGAATAATATTTCAGATCACTTATGAGATAATGTTCCGATTAGATATTTCACCTCTTTATAAAACCATTATTTCTATATTTTGATTATTCTGATGATTTAAAAGAGATGTTTCCAAAGAAAATTTAGTTTTAATAAATATTAAAAATTTAATTCAAGATGAATGCTCGAAGAATCTCGATACCTCAGAAGATGGACACATGCCAAAAAAACAATATGAATAGAAATATCATAGAGATATTGGTACTAAAATTTGAATATCCTTGACCTTATTATATTAACTATAAATTTACATAAATTTTTCCTCTGTTATTTCTTTTTTGTTACAATTATATATAATATTTCATCATAGTTTAATTGTCATGGAAAAAAGAGATTTGATACTCTAAGGAATTCAAATTCAAAATTATCGTCAATAGTTATGAAGATATTTCATTTGAAATTATACATAATATTGAGCGGGAATATTATTCATGTGTACTTGTTAATTATTATTAATGAAATAAGAATATGGAGGAAGAAATTGAGTGTATTAAAATCTAAAAGAGGAATATGGGGTAAGATGGTCATGATTTTCACACCGAGAGTAAAGGAGAAAGCTTATCGTGTTGCGGCCTAGATATTTCCAACTCTAGGTACCCCACCCATATAGATTTTATTCTTTTGGTAATCACATGTATCTTGAAAAGGACACATGAAAGTTAGAGGATATAACCCTTATTACTAGGTGAAGGTGATCCTCTGTATAACCTAATGTGGGATTTGCTAATTACTATGAGATGTGTCACAGCCACGATGCCCATTAAGGCCATATAATGATTCCTTAAGGAGGTTTTGGATGTTCTTAGGTCCAATAATATCCCCCTCATCATTAATCAAGGAGAATCAAACCTACCCCTAGCTCGAATACCAATATAAAATGAAACAACATATTCCAAATATGTACATGAAGCCATTAATTATAGTAGACTTCTCATAAGCTATTTAAACACCCTTTTATCAAATTCATTTCCATATTCATTTTTTGAAATATTTTTTCCAAAAAAATATAGTGTGGAAATAGTATTTGAATCCCCCATGCCAAATATTTTCAAAATTTAATTACCATACTAATATTTATAAAGAAAAATATGAACTTTATTTTATAAAATTTTTAGTCCAAGAAAGTATTGTATATCTTTGAGTATATACATTTCAAATGATTTATTAACCTCCTTAAAATAAATTCACCAACATCTTCAACATTTCTTAAAAATAAAATATCATCTACATAAACAAAAATAATCAGAGATAACTCATTTTCATCATTGATTTAGATATGTTTTTTTAATCTTATAATTATAAAATTAAACTTTTTCAAGAAGATTAATAGCTTAGAATTCCATGTTCTGGAGTCTTTTTTCATCCAATATAAATAATTATTTAAAATTATTATTTCATTATCATGTTCTTTAAGTAAGAAAGCACGAGATCTCTCAATATATACCTCCTCTAACTTGAAATTAAGGTTGGAATAATTGATATAAATTTTAAAAATAATTTATTTCTTTTAGGTTGTAATAGGATGACATATTTTAAAGGTCTCAATCCTTGAAACCAATGTAAATGTTTAATCAAATTACATTCCTCTAACCAGTAATTCTAAATTACATTCCAATATTTATTTATTACTTACAAAATTTTCTACTTCATTAATCTTGTTTCAGAATAACTACACTGTTTTGATTGCATTATTCCCTTTAGGATTGGGTACCAAATCTCATGTACCATTCCTATCAATATAGTAAAATTGTTTTTTCAAAGGATCAACCCAATCATGATGCTTAAATACCTATTAAAACACATTAAGTTCAACTTTGGAAAACAATGATGTATGAGTTGTTTTCCTAAAAGATATCTATGTTTTTATATACTATTGTTGGTCTCCAATGATTTTTTAAACTAAAATTGCCTTATATTTCTATGATTATTCAAATTAGGTTGTTATTTATCAAATTAAATTGATGAATCCTATTCTGTAACATGTACATATTCACTAATAGCATCTCTATCTAAAATTACTTAGTCTTTATAATACAAATAGCATCATTATTACTTTTGTAACTTGTTTTTTAATGTAAAAATTCCTTCTATAATGATTCCAAGACCTTAACATATATATCATTAATTGTAATTTTTAATTAATTGTTATAGTAATGGTAGACTCTTCCATTTTAACTATGTCCTATAAAGATTCCACTGACTCCTTGATTTTCAAACATCCTAATATTTTCACATTTTAACCAGATAACACAAAAGGGGTTATATTAAATTCAGACTATGTAAAAAATTCCTTTTAATGAGAACTATTTTACTAGTATCTTGACTCCAAAAATATCAAGAAGTATCATGCTCAAGTGACATTTCCCAAGACATCTCAATAAAACACATATTCTTTGATTCAGAAAAACCTTATTATTGTGGTACATGCAGTTTATTAATTTCCTAACATATTTTAGGTTTCTCGAAATAAGTTTCCAACATCAAATTTGTGAACTCAGCTATATTTTTTGACTTAATCTTTTTAAGAGAAAATACATAATATTTTTTAATGCATATCTAATTTTTTAAAAAAACAATTAATAACACAGACATGTGTTTTATAAACATAACACATGTAATACAAGTGAATATATTAATAAATCTAAGAAATTAGTTATCACTATTGGTTAAGTTTTTTCCTTATGGGCATGTACACATATAAATTAATTAGCTCCAAAGGTTGAGTGGATTGAATATCTAGCATTATGTGAGAATAATTAAAAATCAATACCTTTTATAATTATAATCACATCAATTGTCTTTCTCTATTTTGAAAAGTAACACCCTGAATATGATCTCCTTAGGTGATCATGTTTATCTTATTTTGTTCATGATTTTTATTACATAAATACAATAAATTATTCAATTATTTTATACATAGATATTATTAATTTAAATTATCATCCACATGAAATAAATTTCCACTTTTTTTATTTCCACTTATCACCACTCTTAAATATTTACATTTATTAACCAAGAACAATAATTCCTAAAAAAACTTTATTTACTTCATTACAAATATATGAAACATTTAATACATTGTTTTTTAATCCATAAACATATAGATTGTGTTTAGATTGCATCTTTTATTTTCCTATAATATTTGAACTAACTATTTTAACCTTTTGTGGTCCATCATTATCAAAAGTCACTAAACATCCATTACACTATTCAAAATATTTCATGTGTTTTAAGTATCCTATAAAATGTTTAGAAAATCCACTAACCAAGATTCATACACTTTCTAATTTTGATGCATTGTGTGCCACTTCCACAAATGAAGATTTACCCTTCCCTTCTATCTACAAATCATAAGGATTTTGAGTTTTGAAACTAAAATATATTATGATGCTATGATTACAAGGAATTAATTTTCAATCTAAAAATAGTGGTTACATCATTGATAGACCTATATAATATATTCATAACTATTTTGATAAATCCGTCCAGAATTTGAAATTTTATTATATTATTTACTCATTTGAAGGGAGTAACCACCCTACAAACCATGAAACTTTAGATTCCTAACAATGCTTTATTGTTAGTAATTAAAACAATACATCTTAAATTTTTTCCCAAATACCATACACTACTAAAAAAAATCATAGAATATATATTTTCCTTTCTATAATGCATGTTGTCTAGAACATGGTAATTTCCCTTCTTTCAGTTTTGAGTCACCAATATATGATTATATGTATATATATATATATATATATAATTACAAAGAGATATATCGAAATATTATATTTTTTATTAAATGAATTCTCATTATTTTTAGAGTCACCAGTTATAGATGTTTTTACATTGTATTGGTGTACCTGAATTTTTAAAAAAAAATTGTATCACCAACATTTGATACTAATTTAGCCTTCATGACTTGGTTGTTTTTCTTTTAATCTTAAACAAAATTGGAAATAATTTCTTCCATTGAGTAAGAATTTTTTATTACCCATGATTCAATATATTCTTTGAAAATTCTAAAAATTCGAAAATATAGATCTGAATATATTCAATTCTTCTTTTGTTTTGATTAATTTTTGTGGAACAAATCCAATCTTTAAACATTTCTACATCACATGTTATTCTATTTTGATGTTAAGAGTTTTATAATAATCAAGAAAATTATTTAAATAATCAATATACATTATTTGTTTTTACTTTTCTTCTATAAATACATATTACATAATAGTAGAGGAATAGTTATTCTTTATAAAATTTTCTATTTATTTATACTCTTTAGAGGTATTTTAGAGAAATTATTTTAATTATATCTTAAAAATAAATTCAATTTTAAATCCTATTCACCACCTTCAAGACAAATTTCATCAATTTTATCATTTTTACCATTTAAATTTACAGAAAACTTTTTTCTCCATCTTCATCATTGGATAAACAAAAATCACTTTCATCTTCACTGCCTTTATTTTTCATAGATAAGAAATTTCTCCTTGTTAATCAAGGGAAATCATTATAATTATCTACTGATGAAATCATTGACTTGTTTTAATTTTTATTATAGAATTTTCTTGGATTTTATTCTTCTTATTCATCACTATCATAATCAGCTTTGGAATTTGGTGTAATTTATATAAAATTATTAATAGCTTCATACATTAAAAACATTAAAGGAATATATCTTTTATATATCAATTTTATTATTCTAAATTTTATTATGATAAGGGAAATGAATTCATCAGACCACTAATTCAAATATTCATCATAATTTGAGATATGTTTACTCTTATACTTCCACAATAATTCTATTTGACTTATTTCTTTTAAGGATATAAAATCAATTTCATTTTAAGACATTTCATTCTTCAAAATTTTATTTACACTTCTAAAATAATAATATAACAATGTTTATATCCCAGCAAGTGATATCACCTGGGTATTTCACTTTAAAAGTAGATATTTTTGCATCAAACAGTTTAGGTAAGATATCTATTATCATCTTTATAAAAATATAGTATTACAACTTCTCACTATAGAAAAAATAATGATAAAAATATTTTTATCCTTGTAAAGAAGGTTTCAAATATTTCATCATCATGAATCTATATATCATCAAATTTAAGTATCTAAAACTGTATCTTTTCTCACTTCACATTAATTTTTCTTCATATAAATTCTTAATTTTATCACAAATATATTTATCTATATTGTATCAATTAAATTTTTGTAAAATAGCTTTATAGAATAGATTAAAAATTTTAATTCCTTACATGACCATAATTCTCTATATTTTTCTTCTCTTTCACTTTAATTGTAGTATCATCAGTACATGGTGAAATCCATCTATTTTAGCTTCCAATAGATCATAATTGATAAATAAAAGCTATAAGAACATTATTTACTTACATATATGATTACATTTTCCATAAAATATGGAAATCCACTTTTTATTCATTAAATTTAGATTATAAAATTTATAAAATATAAATCGATAACAAATTCACCATCCTTAGAGAGGCATCAAACATAGATATTGAAACAACCAATCATAAATAAAGGAAACATTAATCTAATTCCACTAGTTAAACCCCCTCCTAGATCTATGGATGATAAATGATTGTGGTGTAATGGTGATCTTTAATATTTTTAAGTTTAACTTGAAATAAATATCTCAACCTATTAAAGAACAGTGATGACTTTAACCTTACAACCAAATGAACATCAAAAAAGTGAAACATAATAGACTCATAAGGGTTAAAAGGAAAAGTTATAAGGATACTCCTTTATGTCATATAGATTCATTCTCAGTTAGTGTAACACGCAGAGATTTTATGAGAAATATTTTTTTTATGTTTTATGTTGTATGAAACACCAAACGAATCTTTCACTGCACACAACACTGGCTTGGCTTGCATTACACGCAATTGTGACCTTCCTCGATAGCGTGTGTAGTACGCAATATCGGGTTTCACTAAACAACGATATATTGTTATGATATTATTATGGATTAGCCGTTATTAATAGTATTAATTAATTTTTAATTTTATAATATTATCTTACACATTTTCTAGAACATGTTATGATAACAAAATAAATATTTTGGGTAAAATAAGTATTATTCAAAAAATGCAGTTTTGCCGTCTTTTGATGGTGCACCCACTTTAAATCTAGTTTTTGACATGTTTATAAGTTCAATTTGACAAAATAAAATTATTCTTTGGAATCATGACATAAAATTTTACTTTGGATAAATCTTTCATATTATTCTGATAACTTTCATATTTTAATTAATAGTAAAAACACGCTATATTTTAATTAAAAACAACTTTTTTCATCGCAATAATTTATATAGTTAGATTATAATATTTAATGGTTTTAAATTATAAATAGAATATATTTTTACCATTTAATATAATTTATGTAATTACAATTAATTTTATATTGAATTCATAGGTAAAAACATTTCAATCTTTGGTAATGTTTTAACTTTTAAAACCCGATTTCTTAACAACTGGATTAATTTTAAATTAATTACTGCAACTTCTATTTTTTTAATTTTAAAAAATGGATTCCATATTTAAATTCAGTCGGTATAAATTATGTTAACAGGTTACTTTTATTTTTTTATATTATGAATAGTAACTATGGTAATTTTTATTTACTACGGTTAAAGGTAAATCTGGTAATTAAGGGTAAAAATAAGATTATAAAATTACCCTAAAACCTTCCAAAATTCTATTAGATGACTAAAAGTATACCAATATCACCTAAGGGTAATAATAAGTTCATTTTATAGACTTTTTACCATGGAAATAATTTAATTATTATTAAAACCAAATAAAGTGACAACATGTACTCGCTTAAATCTTATAAGTATAATAATTTTAATTTAGTGAGAAACTTCATAAAACTTAGAACATGAATAGTATCCAAAAATATAATAGAATTATCTACATCATTTGATTTTATTTAGAATTTTTAAGGATTAAATAATTATCTTTAAATGTGACACAATAGTGATGTTGAAATTATTTTATTGATTGAAATATCAAATAAATGGTTTTAAAAATATTAAATTAAATATTATATGAACTATTTAATGTTCTCCACGAATTTTCTAGATAAATATTACATGTTATTAATATATTAAGTCTTTTATTTTGAACATATCTTCTATGTGGATTTTATTTAAATTCAAATAAATGAATAGTGTCAAAATTGACACTATTGTTATTTTATAAAAATAACAAAATATAAAATTGTTTAAAAATCACAAAAATAGTTAAATATTATAAATTATACTTTATATGGTCTAAAATATTATAAATTAACCAATTATTGACAATTCACAACATATAAGTAATTATTTATAACAATTTAAAATTTAGAATCTTATTACCACAAATAAAATAAAATTAAATAAGGATAAATCAGTTGATGAGGTTTAAAATAAATTTCCAACATGTCTAAATTTTATTGGTTGATGAGATTAAAATGATATATCATCTAATATTCTAATATGAGTCATTTTTGGAGGTTTTTAGTTGGGTTTTTATTTTTTATAAATTAATAGTTTTGAGGTTTCCAAAGGTCCCCCTCTCCTCCCTTATAAAAGGACACATCCTCCCTCTCCTCTTTACACAACTTTGAGCCTTCATGATCATCCAAACCCTTCCGATTAATCTTCTCAACATCTCTAGTAATATTTTGGAGGTTCGGTTCTTCTCAAAAAACCAACTTTAGTGCCTTAAGAGGAAGTTTAAATGAGGCACATCGAGGAAGAGGTAATCTCTTCTACCGATTATTTCAAGTTTCTTCCTTATCCTACTTCCTCTTATTTAGTTGTTTAATTATAAAGTAATAACATTAGTATCACTCATATACTGATATGTTATTATAAATATGAAACAACCATATTTCATCTTCTATCTATCCTACGGAAAATGAAATCACCACGCGTGCGTACATACGGAATACCGTCTCTAAGTCGTGGTGTAATATGTTTTCCACAACCACCATACATGGATGGGTATAATGGTGAAAATAATAACTATATATGATTATTATAACATTATACTTATTTTGGGATATTATTTCATAAACTCCAACTACATTCATATAATTATGGCAACGATATCATCTCTTGTGCGTACAAACGGCCTACCGTCTCCACGATGTGATGCAACTAGTTCTACATGATCTTCATTGAAAAATGATTACATAATTGAATTGAATGAATATATATGATATATATTACACTAAAACCATTTTTTAAATAAGGTATCAATAACCTAAAAATCGGAATATGAATTTATTTAACAAAACACACATAAGAACATAAAGAAATGAACACCCGAATAACAAGTAGCAATGAAATATTATTAATAAGAAAATAAGAATATGACCATATATGATATCATAATAATTATTATGATTCTGTAATAAGTCAATTAAATTATTTAAATCATTATACAGGAGATTCAGATATGTACAAAGCTTATCGGACCTAAGGTAAGGGCAAATCTCACAATCTCATTTTTATCCGAGATTGTTTATACTTCAGAATTTACTGGGGAATATTTATCATCCACATCCATGTTTCCTCAATATATAATATTATTTATATCCTCCTAAAATTTTTTAAATCCAATTTTACCCATTTGTGAGTTTTTAGTAAAAGATATGAAAGAAATCTTTTTCCATTTTTTGTACGAGGTACTTTTTGACTTTTTCGACCAAAGTACGAGAAGAATGTTTTTTTAACTTATATGTCATGTATGGATTTTTATGATTTCATAGAACATTATTTCCATAAAGCTTACTTTACATGTTTTCAAGTTTATTTTTAATTAACTTATTTTAGTTTAAAATTTTATAACATGTTAATAAAAGAAAAATGTTTTTTAAGTGAAAAGGATATTTTCCTCAAGAATGGAGTTCAAGTATTTTATCAAAATTATTTTCCATATAAGATAATATAGGGTTCTATTTATATACCTATTATTACATTTATTTTATTATGTTATTATGGAATTATTTTTATGAAGTCCTTTTATATTATATGTATTATGTTATGATGACATGATGTTTAAGAATCTTATCTTGATTACATGGGTTATGCTATGATGTATGATTTATGATTTTGTGACACACATAATAATGGAATAATTATGAGATTGGTGGGACCTATATCTACCTCAAATTCATTGGGTAAATATTTATATCTCATGAGATAGACATGGTTGGAATGGAAAGTTAATCTGGTTCAGTGATACAGGACTCGAACGAGGAGCGAACTCGTTTCAGAAATGGACTTTGTCCACTATGATAGTCTTGGAAATGAGTCTTAACTAATAAGAAATGATTTTCTATGATTATGTTTGTATAAAACAAAGTTTCATATTTTCTGTTATGATTATTGGAATTACATTTCACTACTATGATTTATCCCATGTCATCATATTATGATCTCTTTTGTAGGATAAGATTTTCAAAATGTTATGTTCTTATGAATATGATATGATTGATATATTCTTTGTTTACCCTTACTAAGCATTTAATCTCAACCTTTTGTATGTATTCTTTTCCCCAGATCAGGAAGAATGATATTAAGTAGAATATTCCAAAAGGGACTCTAGATATGATGAAATAAACAGGAGATAATGTAGATGTTTTATGAACCAGTTGTTTATGTTTCCCAGTTTCTAAAGACACTATACCTATACGGTCCTATAATGGTTTTGTTATATGTTGTAATAAGTATACCTCAATTATGAAGTAATAAAAATGTGTGTAAATTACGTGTCATTATAGTAAGAGTACCCAAAATAATAATTTTTTGAGTACAAGGGAGTAGATTATTTCCTTAAATTCATTTTTTTTCAGAACTCCTGACTATACTTTGATACCTACCATAAATAAATTCATCCCATTCATTATATTTATCAATATTTTGGGTAGAAACTAATATGTCTTAATCCTATTTACTGATATAAATATGTAAGGTGAGTTAAATTATTCTTATTCTTTTGTTATTGAAAATAAACATGATTTCTCATAAATTTTCAGAGACAGCATTGAAAAAAACCACTGTCGATTGAAACATATTTACAAAATTATTTCATTAAAATATATGGAATAAGTGCCTTCAACATTCTCTATTACTCTCTATATAAACATCACAACCAATATTTATTGTCTTAATTGTTTTAATTTGAAGATCCACTCGTGATTTCAAACTTCTTCTTCTTAATTGATTAATATATATTCAAAAATGAACATGAATAATATTCTTGATCACCCTTCTCAATTTTTCTAATAAAATGCCTTTATAAATATTTTAAAATAAATAAATTTGAATTCCCTAAAGACTTGGTATATTAATTTTTATGATAATAAAATTAGTATTTCCTTTTCTCTTTACTTATAATAATATCATGAAATAATAGATCATTACTGTAGGTAAATTAATATTTAATATAACAAAAATAAAGATATTCATATCATATCACTAATCCCTCTCTGATATTTCTCTTCGTATCACTTGGTGATGAACAACCATGTTTTGCAGTATTTACCTTCTTTCAACATGCATCATGAATTTCATTCATGATATTTAATCAATATAGATCATCTTATAATTTTATAACTTCAAATATTTTGAATAATTTAAATCTATAAATCTTTGTTTTCTATAAAATTAAAATATAATATAGGCACATTATCTAATGTGGGTTACAGACTTCTTACACTCCACTCAAATGTATAATTCACAACCGAGTTTTTTTTAAGGTATAGTATCTTTTTGGATCAAAATTTCTTTTGCATAGTAGGAATATCACACATGTAATAGAATTATTTTATAAATAAATAAATTTTCTTATATTTATTAATTGTCTCATTGGCCTACCCAAACATTGTATATGACATAAATTTCTGATGTGGCTCAAAAAAATTATGGATTATGATCAAATTTATTAAAGAATAAAAACGCATTCACATCACAAAATATATTAAATTGAATGTGATTTTTTCTTGATAAAAATCATCATAGGAATCAATAAAAATTTGACATTCTCCAAAATTTCTTCTCTAAAAAAATATCATATTATTGAGGAACTCATTCATTATCAAATCAGAGAACCTTCATCTCGAGTATTTAAAAGTATCTTCTAAGATTATCTTCTTAATAAACATTACATAACATTAAAATTGGTCTCAATCAGAACTCCATATAGGATCCTTGTAAAATAAATGAATATAAAAATACAATTTCAAAAAAATTAAATTTTTCTAAAAAACATTAATAAGGATAAGTGATAATAAATAAGGCCAAATAATATTTTATGGGTTATTAACACATAGAAGGTGTTGATTTTGAAGATAATTTCTTAAAAGTGGAATGTCTGAATATAATTATAATATTTCTTGCAGTTAATTCCAATAGAAATTAGAAAGTATATTAGATGGATATGAATCTATTATTCTAGAAATTAGATCAATAAGAAGAAATTTTGACAGACCAAGTTTAAGGATTCATTTTTAACAAATATGGAAGAATCGTTAATAGGAAAACAATGTCCTCAAATAGATTAAAATAGGATCTTAGTACCATGTATTCAATGTCATATTCTAGTCTAAAACAAATAAAATTCACAAAAGGAAAGTCTAATAGAAACATTTATGTGATATAGCAGTCCATGCGCACTCTCTGAGTCATAATCTGTATTGATGATATCATATTTTATGATGATAAATAGACTTCCAGTGAGTGGATTATTGAATAGATTAAAAAACAATTTTGTGATTTCTATAAAAACAGGAAATGAAATATTTTCAGGAATTGAAATTTAAATAGAAAATCGATTGTATTTTATTTTTTTAAATAGAAATATGCAAGATAATTGATGGAAAATATTAACATGTAGGATTAAATAGATTTTTCAAGACTTATATTAGTTTGATAAAATTTGAGAAAATATGAGGTAGAAAATAGTGTTAAAAATAGTAATTCTAAAGCATCATTTAAAGTTTAATTTTTCTAATAAAATTAATTTTAAATATTGTATTTATCTTGACTATTTGTGCAAGGTTTTAGAGTGGTCCTAAAGAGTACCATATCAAAGAAACTTAAATAATTTGGATACATATCCAGTGTTCTCTAAAATAAGACCTTATCTATAGATTCATATCATATTGTAATTTATAAGGATACATTAATGAAAACTAGGTAAGATATTATTATGAAATAAATTCAATAACAGATGGATTATTATTTCTTGGTGAGAGTTTTTTGAGTTATCTTAGTATGATGTAAATTTTAGTTTCTTCCAGAACATATGAGGTAGATGAAATTGTGTCAACATAATATTTTATAGAGATTATATTGATTCTTGTCAAGTTGAAAGATTTGAAAGTAAATATTGAGAAGAAACAACATTACTTATGATAATTAAAGAGCTACTAATCTATCAAAGAGTCCAATCCAATACTAAAAATAATATCTGATTGATATCATATTTTGTTTCATTAAAGAGAGAGTTGAAAATGGGGTTATGAAACTAACATATATTTTTACTAAATGATCATATTGTAAATACTATTATAAAAGAAATTTTCATAGATAGATTTATAAATTTGAGGTTGAAATTATACATTCTATTTCCCCTATCATTTGAGAATCTATATAAATACCCCCACAGGGCATTAGATTATGTACTCAATAGTTTATATTGGTGTATCTCTTTTATTATCTATTCTTAGTATGGTTTCACTTCTTTTATAAATAACGGGGAGATAAATTAGATGATAAATAGAATTATGGAATGATAGGGAGAAAATATAGGTCACCTGGACATGAATTTCTTATCACTGATATATGGAATTCACTAAAAATTATTTCCACGGGTTTTTTGGTTTTAGGAAGCATCTCATTTCATAAATATTTTGGTTTTATTATTATGGTATATACATTATTTAATTATTCATCAAAATTAAGAAAATATAAAAATGTGATTTAATTTTCTAAAAAATCTATGTAGGAAGATGGAAGATCCAATAAAAATGGTTAAAGGATTATATTTTTTTTAATTGTGTTTGAGAATCATCAGAGGGTATTAAGATATTATGGAATCTGTTTAGAATTTTTTTGAGAATATTTGAAAAAAACTAATAAGAATTAGAGTGTTTTCGAATTATTTATATTTTTTATAAATTATAATTTTACCTAAGTTTGGTATTGTAATAGTTAGTCATTTACTCTATAACATTCATTTTTGATCAAATATGGAAAATAAACAATGGAAGGATTATTCCATAAGACTCATTATACATTTTAAGGATGATTTATATATTTCTAAGGATAGTAATTGAGTTTATAAGTATGATTCGGGATTTCATATTATTGGTAGTTTATTTTGAAAGGTCATTCTCTACATCATATTGATGATTCATACCATTCATAAAGATGAATCTTAATTCATAAGAGTGATAGTTGACTTTGTAAATATACTTAGTTTGTGATAATTTGATAAGAGTTATCTCTATAAGATTCAATTTTAAGTAGAAAATTTATCCAAGGTAGAAATCTTCAGAGAACCCTATAAGGATCAATTTTTTATATCCTAACAATCACCACTTTGTGAAATCTTAATAATTTCATATGAATAAAATATCTAATAAATTATACAATAAATTATTTGGGAAAATATATAATAACTCGTATGTTGTTCTTAAGTGGATTCAAACATCAAAAACGAATTATTTTTCATTCTAATTCTTATAAGAAAAAAATATTTATCACTAATCAAATTGATTAATGTTTTTTAACACATTCCTTTTAAAAATATCAATGGGGATCAAAATTTAATGAAATTATAGAAATTTATTCCCAAATGTTTTTTTGACCTTAGGTTCATTAATCACATAGAAATCATTTTCATATTATTCAATTACGTTTTCTAGTGTTTTACTTATCATGTGTTGTTGTGTCATGAATAGATGCTTCATATCATGAGCAAGTTGAATAATTTATAGTTAAATCTAGTCTGGTTGAATGAAGCAGATATTAATATTGGAAATTATTGGAATTCAAGTTTTTACTTATTTTTTATTTATTTTAATTTTTGATAATTGTTGAATAATTAAATAAAATTTTGACTGTATTCAAATAAAATATAAGAAATTTATTTCTAGAATTTCATAACAGATAATGGGTAAATAATTAAGAGGATATTTATATATCATGGGAGTAAACCCACATGGTTAGTTGATTAAGGAAATTCACCAAGGATCTCACTATACCATTTTGTTATGATAATTATCATGAATTCCATATATAAAATAATTATAAAATAATATTAATTATATAATTTATATAATTTCAAATTAAAGAGAAAAATTTATGAGAATAGAAGGTTTGATAATATTGAGAAAACAGATATTTAAAAATAGTTCTTTAGGTAAGGAGTTCAACTAACCAAAGAAAACATGAAGAGCTTAAGTATTAAGATATACAGTTTTAAGCTAAATATAATTAATTAATTAAACATGATTTGGGAAAGAATAATTGGTCTAAATTTATCAAGGGATATCATTTGTTTAATTTCATGAAAAGATAATCATATTATATTTTATTAATATACAATACATAGAGAGGAAGATCATAAGCAGTTATATTAGAACCTAGAATCTAAATTGATATTACTCATACTATTTATATCACATTATAAATAATGGGCCACTATAACTATAGTGGAATGTTGTATATTTACTAGGAAACACAAGGATATTGGATGAAATTTGCTCTACCCTCATTTAATTAATCCCACAAATTCTAGTGGATATATATAGACTGATATAAAAATATGTGGAAGCATTAAATATATACTAATACAAGGACTGAAACTTGTCAAAATTATATATTCCGTATACTTCTTTTATTTATGAATTAATTTAAGTGAGGTGGATATATATGTATAGTAGAGGATAAAATACTAACTGATTGTAGATTATATTTCTGAGAAAAACAAAATTGTACAAGAATAGAAACATTGACTCATCCTCCACCACTTAGTGGTGCACCCAATCCTTGGGGACCATATTATTCAAAATTATTTTCCAATAAATAGTTTATTAATCATAGTTTCATGTAATAAGTTATTATATTTAAAAAAACTAATAAATATTATTTACCTATATCTAAATCAGTGAAATGTTCTATATTTTCTCTCTCACTTCTCTCTACTATATTCCTTGAATAAGAGTTGTGTTACTATTATTCAAAAGTTTCGTCAAACAATTTTGTTATTAATTCATTTTCTTTATAATTTTAGCCACATCCTTTCGGTAAAAAACCAAAAAATGAGTGTTTCTGTTCCAAAATTCTCGCAAAGTTTTGTAACCTCATTGTCTATTAGAAGTTTCAAATGACCATAAGAAATCTCATGGCTGGAAAATTAACAAATCTTAATTCCTAGAATCCTATCATCAAGTGAAGATATGGGAGTTCGAGTCCCCCAATAATTGGACCTAAACTCAATTTGGATGAATACTATATTTCTAGGGTCATGTGAGGGTGGAGTTTTCATGATATTCAAGGGACCTTAAATTTTTATTTTAGTGATGGTTATAGATATGGGGTCCCTTATTATAGAGGCGTGTGTGATGATAAAGTGTATTGAGTTATTACATTCTCACACAATTGTTTTGGAGTCAGTGGAAAGGGAATCCGCATTTATCCATGGAAAATTGTAGAGGAACATTAAAATTCCATGGTCCATACCTTACCTACTTCACAAATGAAAAATACTTATTTATTCATGGGTGTCCCATAGTCATACTTCAATTGAGTGAAATGAGTTTACATATTTACTTTCTTCTTGGGTGACTAATGAGGATTACTAATTATTATTTTCTTTTTTGGGGTCTCTCCCACTTACATATGGAAGTATTGTAAGGGTGGATACACTCGGGCTCAACTATTTTAAACCACCGTGACTTTGTTCAGTATTGAGTGATTCTTAGACTAAAATTAAAAAAAAAATTATGTTGGATGGATTTTTATATATATATATATATATATATATTCTAAACAAGAGACACCATGAGATGGAGGATGAATCATAGTGTTTCATGATTCAATTTTTTCCCTTTATTTGATTGTATTCCTTTGGGATATTCTTACCATTTTAAAAAGAATAGTGTTTAATATATTCTTCAATTACATTTTCACACAACCTCACTAAATCATAATAATAAATGAATAAATCCAAAGCATTCAAAGGATAGTATTTTACTTGGTTCACCAAGAAGGGTTAATATAGGGAGAGTGCACCAATGATGTTATAATTTACCAGAGGATAACACTTATCATAATATGTTTTGTAAAATAATTGATACATATATACTATCAAACCTAGGATCACCCATTCTTCTTCCATACATGCACTACTTCAGTAAATGAACTAGTAATTTTATATTTAAAGGTATATTTAATAGTCTAAAAAATAAAAATCTCTTTTAGATCAATATAATTTTTGAGATACTTTTAATTCTATTATCCAAATAGATGCTTCATTAATCCTTGATTTTTTATGACCTATTTTTTCAATGTGGGGTGAGAACATCTCCAAAGTGATATGGATGATTCTATGGATTCCATAACATCATATCAATGTGACTTATTCTAAAAATGAAGATATTTCCAAATTGGAATTAACTTATTGCGTTTTCCCCCTCTTCAACTGGGTATAACATTGATACTCCCTCTTATTCTTCCCTATTTTCTTTAGAAAATAGATATGGTGATATGTTTAGTCTCATATTCTTCTCTTTAGAACCATATATCTAAATATTCTCATAATATCTTCCTCTCTTATAATGTTACTACAATAATTATTTATAATATTTACAATAATCTAACCCTTTATATAATGTTCCGGATTACTTTTCCATATTTAATCCTCAAATTTTGTTCCAAGTGTACCACAATTTTTTTTGTGGTAAAATGTTCTAATTAAAAAAACTCTATAAATATCATTTCATATACTTATTTTAAGTTGTAGAAAAATATTCAATGTATTCTAAGATAACCAAGGCATGATCTAATTTCCTTCATCATGATGTATTATTCTACATATTCAACTTTTTTATGGAGATTAATCATTTTTATTGGTGTCATTCAAAGTTAAAAATAAAATTCCTAAAGTTAATCCAAATATAACATTTTATCTCTTTTGAATATTTTTGTTCTATCCTTCTGGTCTTCTCAAGATTAAAATGAGTTGTTTCTTAAAATTATTCCACAACAAGGAAACCTTTAAATTAGTAGCACCACTGAAATTAACCTTAATCCTCTCCTTGGTGTACATTATCTTCTCTTGCTAAAATAATTATCAATTTAATTTTATGATTAATAATGGATATCATAAATAATGGTTAGACAGTGACTTATTCTAAACATTAAAATTTAAAATTCCATCACTTTTTCAAATTATACTACTTCCTAGAAACTCTTAAATTTACAAATACATGGGGGGTTTGTCTCTTTACTAATTTTTTTATGAACTCAAATCATTTCATTTTTATTATAGACTCATCAAAAATTATTCCTAAAGAAGTTCTAAAATATTCTCCAACAATTCATATTTAAAATATATTGTGGATCCTTCTAGAGTTTATTATGTTTCACCTGAACGATTATCCAGTACTATGTCAAATATCAAGTCTACATTGACATTTTCACTTCTAGGTTATTAAATAAATTCAAGAACATACTTCCATCCTATGTAACCTATAGACCTTTTAATGCATACTTAATCCGTAGCATATCCACTAGGATCATAACCTTTGGAGAATCTTTCATAACTTATGTACTTCTAATTCCTCCTATTTCATTATCAAGAATCCTCAATAACTAGAATTTTATTCCCATCTATATATTAACCATCTTCACTTCTTCTTCCAAGACACCGGGTCATCTAATGTTGAACTTAATTCACTTTCATAAAAACCAACACTTATTTTCAACACAACCTATAGGTTACAACATTTTATCCCTTTATATTTTGTTGAACATAACACTATAAATCTCATTCCTCCTTCTAACACAAAATTCATTAAAAATGTAATAAATATATATGGTGAATTCTGGTTTCTCTTCCATGTTAAATAAAATTAAAATTGTCTTCATATATATATTTATTTATTTATTTTCATTCACACCCATATTATAACAATATTTATTGGTGTTCCTTCTTAGAACTACCCCCTCCATCATGAAATACACACTCCAGGTTTCGATGTACTATCACAAATATCTTTTTGGGATGAATTGATTCTCCATAAATTTTAAAAACCAAATTTAGAAAGTCCCCCCCCCCCCAATCATAAAACTAATCCCTTCACTATTTTATATCATTCTCTTTAAACTACTTCCAGAAAACAATATCTCAAAAATCTAGCTAATAACACCAGTTGACATCCATAATTCTAATCTCTAACAACTATTTTAATTTTTACATCCAAAAAATTGGGTTGTTTTAAACACATATATATTTGCCTTATCTATTGAACTATGGGGTCTATTTATCACATTTGAACATTTAGGCTCTCCCATCCACATTTTGATTTTATATTTAGCCTAATTTCTAATGTTGTATATCCATATTTGAAATTCATCATTGGATACCCTTGTTGATTATAGTAATACCATATATTTTATATTTCAAGATATAAACAATTTCCACTCCCCAAGTTCATTTTACTAAAATATTTTTAGAGATGTAATTTTCCTGTTAGTATTGAGTTATTAAAAAAATATTCCTACTGACTTGGATTTTGGTGTAATAAACAAGATTTTAGGTCAACAACTTCAAATCTATCTAGGTCACATATATAGTTCTATAAATATTGGCATCTTGAGCTTTTATACCTCCCAAAAATGTACCATATGATCAAAATCACACTTACATAAGAACACTAGTGAATAAACATTAATGAACCAAGTGTGTAAGTCACACCACATGTCCAATCAATTGATACCACGCGAATTTTATAAACATGTCAATCCACATGATATACGTGATCCTTCTCTACTTTATAGGGAGAAACCTTTTTTGGAGGAGGCTAAAGAAACTTTTAATTCAAATCACTAACTCCCCTTAAACTCTTATGTTCTTGATGCCAAGTATTGAGTTAATTTCAACTTGGGGAAACCCCTTTTTTGTAACAGAAGTTTCTTACATGACCCGTTTGGTATCCTAAAAAATAATCAGTTAACACCACACTTTTATTACAAGATAAATTAAAAAATTATTAAATAAATATTAGTACTTCTTTATTTAAACTATCTTATCCTACTTTTAGTTTTCTTACACCACTTGAGATATGAATTGATATCAATTTTTGATCACCAACATTCAACAACACCACTAGATATTTAAAATAAAATTTTGGCAACAATTTAACATTATATCAAGCTCTTCATATTTCAAAAATATTCATCCTAGATTTCAACTTAAAATTTATCATATAAATCTAATTTATTTGATCAACACCACTTATTGAGTCTGGTCACGTCCATAATACTATAATAGATTTTTTATTTAGACCACATAATGACTAGTAAATTTAATAATTATAATTCAACTTGTTTCATTTATTAAGTTTTAGTAGATAGAGACCCAATGGATTGTATATCCCCATAAAATTCACATCACATAAGCCAATAGTTATAAACATTCAGTTACCAATAGATAGGCTTACTTCCAATACCCTCATGTGGAAGGGTGTGGTTGGTTATTATTAAAAAACAACTTTCTTACATCTTTATTATAATGCTTATTAGTTATATTCCTTTAAATTATACCTCTATTTCATTATTTTTCATTATATTGACATTTCTCAATAGTATTCTCCTTTGAATTCATATACATACATTGTATGGAGATCATTTCAATTATTTCACTTTGGAAATATTCCTTGATTTTCATGATTATACATATTCCACTCGTACTACGAGTATCCTCATGTTCCTTCCTCTACTTATTTTGAAAATATATCTTTCCATTTAAATATTCATTGACATATATGATAACAAACTATTATTTATTCTTATTTATTCATAATTCCTTGTTTTCCTTCTATGATGGATATTTTATCATAACAGACCTTGAATTCCAACACATGTCTATTGGATAATATATTTCATCCTTCTCCAAGCGCATCAATCTGTTAATTAATGAAAAAAAATATTTACATACTAGCTTGGCCACTATAAGTTATGGAAGAAATAGTCTTTCTTTTCATACCTTATATTATTTTGATAATAAGAAACCTCACTATATATCCTTTTTACTAAAATTGAAAACATTTTTTACTCTAATGATCTCGGATTATTCTTATCATCTATAGATTTTATTCAATACATGTTATTATATGCTCATTTATTAAGTTTCTTTATTGTACATAATACAAAAAAACACATTATAATGTATAGTTTTAACTCCTTTTTCTGAGAATAACCTTTTTTCATATTTTTATTTGACTCTCAAATTACCAATATAATAATAAGACATAAAATAATAAGAGGAATGATGAATTTACCATTTTTATTTTTTCTTTTAAAAAAATGTTATTTTATTACTTTCATAATATGAAATCTACCTAATAATTCATTTAAAAAACTTATTATTCACCAATGCATTTCACAATCATATCACTTTTTGATGTTTAACCTTTTTACTCTAATTATATGATTTTGACACTTTAATAATTCCCCAATTTTCAATACTTGATTTGTCTTCAAGAAATATTATTATCACCCTTTTATAACTCAATATGAAATTATTGATTTCCATAGATATTGATCTATAAAACATAAATCTTGATATTCCCATAACAGTCAGTCCATGGGCTTCAAGACACTCTTCAAACTTTCATAGCGACATAAAAAACTAAACAAAATTTTCTGGAATGTATCAACTAGGTCTTCATTATTTTTTAACTTAGCCTACATACAAAATCGCTTCAAGTTAAATTGGTCTCTCTCATCTAATAAATATTTTATTTAATAGTAATTTTTTACTATGAATATCTTTACTAGATCCCTATATATTTTTTGTAATGATACTAATTAAAATTAAATATATTTAATCGATTTTTAATCTATATCTTAGTGTGTAATAATGAAAGTTATTCATAATTTTATTCCTCCATCCAAATATTTTAAATGTATTACAAGATTCATGATCATTAAATTTATTATAAACCCTTTCTTCTCAATCATTTAATGGTCAAGTAAACTTATACCATGAATTTATTTATCAATGATATCCTATATGGATCTTGTTATAGTATCACCAAACTCGTTCAATAATTTCTATAAGAATTAACTCCTTTTCAAAGTCTCACCATCACTTCTATTTATTTAAACCTTTGAAATATATTATTTATCAATACTCTCATTATATATATGTGAATTATATTCATTGTTACTGCACCAAAAACATTTTTCTATAAATAAATAATATTTTATGGATCCTTGAATCTCATGCTTTTTAACATATTAACGTATTTATCAAGATAATAAATTTCATCATTATGTTCATCAAAAGAAACCTCAAATTTTTTATCACCTAAGCTTGTTCTTTTACCTTTTCATTCAGATCAGGATCTAATTCTAATTTCTCTATAATTATATCCTAATCATCAACTACATGTTCAAACCAGGTAAGTTTGGCCTCAATGTAACGACCCAAAGTTTCATTAATGGAAAACCCCTCTTGATCCAGTTAAATGTTTCTTTATGAAAAAAATGTTTTTATAAGATGTCAACTTCTTTAGTTTTATGTTAAGATTTGTGACCGTTACTTTTATAGCCGTTGAACAGTGATCATCTGAGTAGTATAAATATAAGGCTTTAACGAAACCATTTCTACTCAGACAAAGGAAGTGATGGCCTCATCCAGTATAATTTCCCCTTACGAAGCCCATTTGTCGGAGCTCGGAAAAGAGGTGGCGTATTTAGGCTTTTCCCTTGACCAAGCCCAAGATGAGCTTCATCAAGTCAAGCTCGAACGTGATCGTCTACGGGAAAAATGGAAGTTGATAGAGATTACCACTCGAGCGATGTTATCCGAGCAACCCCAAGAGTCTGTCACCATCGCAAACCTTACCCTTAGGTCTTATGCGGCTATCTTAAGGGGTTATGTAACAAATAAGTATCACCATGTTCATGTACATTATTTTTTGTATATAATAATGAATATAATTTTTTTTGATACATTGTACTTAGTTTTTAAAGAACAAATGGTGTTTTTAGTTATTATTTAATTAAGAATTATATTGTATTAAATTAAAGGATTTTTGAATTAAATAATATTTTAATAAAATATTATTATTAATATTAAATTAATTTTTATTAAATATAAATGATCTTATAATTTTATGAATGCAATTAAAATTTTTATTAAGGTTTGAAAGCCATTTCTGTCAAAACCCGTGAATTTTTTATAAATGTTGGTTTTTATTTTAAAAGTGAAAATTAACATATTTAGAAAATTATTTAGATAAAATAAATATTATTTTTGGAATCAGGACGTCGAAATTATCCAACGGTGAATTTTTCATAATTTTCTGAGACAGTCAAATTTTTGGGTAAAAATTAAATACCATTTAAATATATAATGTGTTTTATGACATCATAATGACCCAATGGTGATGTAATAAAATACCATAATCCTTATTTTCGGCCAATATTTGTTTTATCATTAAAATAATTAGGTTTTGGGTTTGTTTGACTTACTTTTCAAAGCATTAATGGAGCCCTCAAGACTTATTCAACACTTTTCCTTTTTAAATTAATTTCCATGGGAGTGTGACTCACCTCCACATAAGCAACCCTAATTTTTTAATAAGTTCGGACCTTGGACTTGTAAAATATTTTTTTCCTCTTTCCTTTTCCAGAAACCATGGGCAAATACCATGGGATGGTTTGTGGTTTGGATTATTTTAATATAAGGGGTCCCAAACCTAAATAATAAAGAATTCTCTCACCTTTCCTATATAAACCCACCCAAGCTCCCACTTCCTCCTCACTCAAAGCCCTTGAAGTTTGTCCAACCTCTTCCCTACTCTCTCTAGAATCCTCTCAAGGTGCCCCAAGCTCCCAAGAATCCTCTCACAAGCCTCTCTCTAGCCTTTGGAAGCACACTTCCAAGTAAGGGTTTTTTCTTCCTTTCTCATTTTTGTCAATTTTCTTTAAGTTGTATTGCCCTTTTAATTTCAATTATGAATGTTGGGGTATGGTTTCTCACCTCCCCCATACTTCCCTCTTATTGTTTGAATTATGGGAGAACCCTTTCTCTCTCATTAAATGCCTCCCATGTACACCCGTTACTATGCCGAAATTCCGAAAGGAACTTCTCTCTCTTCTTTTACATTCAAGAAATACTTTTGTATCATGAATTTAAATTCCATTTCAATTGTTGGGACATGTATATATATGACCTCCTTACTGTCCATTACATGTAAATATGATGAGGAACCCATTTCTCTCTCATCAACCTTTTTTATGAGTTCTTATGTCATGCCGTTACGCTGCCGAAATCGCACCGATTTTCTAAGCCAATGTCATTGTGTAGGGAATACCATGCCCATTTCTCCATCAAGGGTATTCACCTTTATGCACATTTACTTATTGATTGTAAAGTTTCATGTATGAATTCCACATTACTTTATCGTGGAATAAATGATTATGTTTTATGAATCCATGTTTTATGATCTATGTGGCACACTTATGCATGAAATGAAATGTTTAAGAAGGGTGCGCCCTGATAGCGCTCCAATGCATTGGGTAAAGTATAGTATCATGATATGTCATGTGCAATGAGTGTTTACTCATGATAATTCAAGTGAAAAGAGGGTTTACTCGTGCTTCAAGTGCAATGAGGGTTTACTCATGCTCCATGTGTAATGAGCCTTGGCTCATGCTAATTCAATGTTAAGTGTTGTTGCCACATTTCCATGTTATGATTATCATGCTTTATCATGCCTTTATGTTCATGTTTCTATTATGCTCTATTGATATGCCTATTTCCTAACATGTATTTCACACTTCATGTTATTCATTGTTTACTCCCTTACTGGGCTTTATAGCTCACCCTTTTCTTATGCATGTCCTCAGGTTATCCCATGCAATGCTAAGTACGAAGGAATGTAGTGGTCATGTAAAGGAAGTTTTCAATAAAGATGTTGTATTTCAAGTTTAAATTTTTTATATAAGGATCATAATCCCCAAGGACACTAAACCTCTCGATCTTCTTTGTTGGATCAAGTGAAGTTGTATGTAATAAAGCATGTTTAAGTTGTAATAAAAAGCAGGGTTGTCATAGTTGGTATCAGAGGATAGGTTTAGTCATATTTGGGATTAGAAAACCCTAGTAAAGCCTTAGATACAAGACTAATCATAATAAAAACATCCCTAAGTTTTGGTAAATACTAATTAAGTGGTTTATCAAACAAATACATCCCTGTCTGGATACGAGCAGGTAGAGGCAGCTCTGGCACAGATGTATCCTAGGGGTAAAACCCGAAAACACCGCTTTGAGCTAGACTCGAACGGGAACTGGTGCACGACAACGGACCTTGCTGCACTCTTGGTTACGACACTCCCGGGGGATATGTTTTGATAAATTCACAATCTTAGTATGAACCCTTATTAAGGGAAAAATGCCCCTAAGAATATATGTTAGAAGGAAGATCATGAAAAGCCTGGATTGAATCCTATAGACTCATGAGTTAAAGAGATTAAATTTTATTTATAAGTCATCAACTTTTGTCTTTGGATTACCCTTTATGTGTTACCCCTAACATTCCTTTTATTCCAGCCAATGGACGGTAATAGGAGAACTCGGGCTAACAACCGTTGTGAAGATCAGTGTGATGATTGTACTTATGAGATGCCCAATCCAATGGGAGCGGGAATCGCGAACTTTTTCACGCTTCTCTCTCAGCTAACTCAAGTTTTTAATAGAAACACTGGTCAAGAGGAACGTTCAACCCCCCCCCCCCTAAGAAAGAACAAGTCGCTATTGAAAGCTTCATGAGACAAAGGCCTCCTACTTTTAGTGGATCATCAGACAAAGGGACTTCCTTTCACTCAAACAGAAAGATGAAGAATCTGTGGGAGCGTACGAGGCAAACTTCACAAGGCTTGCACAATACGTTTCCGGCTTTGTCGTTAACCCGAATGCAAGGTTGACCGCTTCTTTGGTGGGCTGAAGCCTAGCTTGCGGAAAGCATTAGCAATCCGTGACTTCGACAGCTATGAGGAAATTGTCCGATGTGCCCCCAAGGTTGAAATAGAGATCGGAGAATCACAGGGGTATCATGGGGACAAGAAGCGTAAGGTGGACTTCAATGCTAGTGGTCCGATGGATAAATTCAACGGCTCTAAGAAATTCCAGCACCCCACTTGCCAAAAGTGTGGAAAGAAGCACCCTAGAAATTACCTTAGGGGGACAAGAAAATGCTTCAAGTGTGGAAGAGAAGGGCACCTAGCTGTTAACTGTCAGCAAGAAGGACCCGCAGCTGCGACAGAGGAGAGGAACGCTCCGTTCGAACCTCAACGCATTGTTCAATGCTTCAAATGCAAAGAATCGGGTCATTTTGCAAATCAGTGCCCTAATCCAAGGGTTATCGGAGGCAATCAACAACCTCCAAGACAGCAAGGAAGAGCTTTTGTCATCACTTCTGCCGAAGTGAACCCCGACAACGAAGTGGTGACAGGTACGCTAGTTATTCATTCAAGAATAGCGAATGTACTTTTTGATTTAGGTTCTACGCATTCTTTTATATCTCAAAAGTTTAGTAGAACAATCCCTGCACCACCACAAATCATTGAAGTAAAGATGTCGGTGAGTACGGAAAATGGGGCAATCATTGCATCCCGTGAGTATAAGTCCTCCCCTGTTATAATATGTGGATTGAATTTCCCAGCGAACCTCGTCATACTCCCTTTGGTGGAATTTGATGCAATTCTTGGCATGGATTGGCTTTCCTTATATAGAGCCAACATAAATTGTCGGGAGAGGGAAATCACACTCCATATGGAGAATCGACCCCCGATTCTTTACAAGTGTCAGGAGGAAGATGAATCTCCTTTAGCTCCATCATCTCAAGCATGGATATTACTGCCTTATGAGCACGCATATCTGGCTCAGATGATTAAGTCCAAGGAAGAAACCACCCTTGAAGAAATGCCTATTGTGAGGGAATTTGCTGAAGTATTTCACGAGGAACTTCCTGGTCTTCCTCCAAGAAGAGATGTTGAGTTCTCAATTGAACTTGTACCTGGGGCGCTACCAATATCCAAGACTCCATATAGAATGGCTATTTTTGAGCTTGAAGAGCTGAAGAAACAACTACAGGAGAATCTTGATAAAGGGTTTATACGCCCAAGTGCATCACCATGGGGTGCACCAGTCCTCTTCGTCAAGAAGAAGGATGGGTCAATGCGGCTTTGCATTGATTATCGTGAACTTAACAAAATCACGATAAAGAACAAGTATCCTATCCCAAGAATCAATGACTTGTTTGATCAGCTGCGTGGAGCACAATACTTCTCCAAGGTCGACTTGCGGTCGGGATATTATCAAGTAAGGTTAAAGAAGGAAGATATCCCCATGACTGCTTTTCGTACAAGGTACGGGCACTATGAATTCATAGTAATGCTTTTCGGACTCACCAATGCTCCATAAATATTCATGGACTTGATGAATAGAGTCTTTAGAGATTACCTAGACAAATTTGTGGTATTCTTTATAGATGATATTCTAATATACTCCAAAACCAAGGAGGACCATGAGGAGCATTTAAAAACTGTACTAGAGACTTTGCGCAAGGAGAAGCTCTATGCAAAGTACAGAAAGTGTGAGTTTTGGTTGAAGGAAGTCTCATTCTTGGGTCATATCATCACAAGTAATGGGATATCTGTGGACCCCTCCAAAAAAGATGCAATTGAGGGAAGGCCGAGGCCAACATCGGTAACTGATATCCGTAGCGTCTTGGGGTTAGCTGGATATTATCGACGATTTGTGAGAAATTTCTCACGATTGTCCAACCCTCTTACCAAGCTAACTCGAAAGGGATTAAAGTTTGCTTGGAGTGATGAATGCGAAGAAAGCTTCAAGGAGTTGAAAAGGAGGCTTATCACTGCACTCGTGCTCACTTTACCCACAAGTGGGGAGCTTTTTGTGGTATTCAGTGATGCTTCGAAGAAGGGCTTAGGATGTGTGCTGATGCAGAATGATAAAGTGATATCCAATGCCGCAAGGAAGTTGAAAATCCATGAGCGAAACTATCCAAAGCATGATCTGGAGTTTGCGGTGGTGATCTTTGCCTTGAAAATCTGGCGGCATTATCTCTATGGAGAGAAAAGTGAGATATATACTGACCACAAGAGTCCTAAATATATATTCACACAGAAAGAGCTTAATATGCGCCAGAGAAGATGGATAGAGCTCATCAAGGATTATGATTATTCAATACATTACCACCCTGGGAAGGCGAACAAGGTGGAGGATGCCCTAAGTAGAAAGGATCCAGCAATTCTATCAATGATGAGAATTGAGAAGGATCCAATCTTCTTAGACTTGATGAAGATGGACGTGGGAATCATAAAGAAGGGAGCATCATCAATCCTTTCACAAATGATTCCTCAACCATCTCTTTTGGAAAGGTTAAAGGATGCTCAAAAGGATTATGCGGGAATCCAAGAAAAAGTGGAAGCTATCAAAAAGGGAAAATCCTCAGAGTTTAATGTTAATGAAGAAGGAATTGTGCGGTTTGGGAAAAGACTATGTGTTCCATCAAGTTCGGAGCTGAAGAAGGAACTTTTGGATGATGCACATAGTTCAAATTTCTCTATTCACCCAGGGAGCACAAATATGTATCGAGATCTCCGAGAAAACTTTTGGTGGGATAATATGAAGAAGGAGATCGCTGAATATACATCAAAGTGCCTGGTGTGTCAGCAAGTGAAGGCAGAGAGGCAGAAGTCTAAGGGGATGATGCAACCATTGCCCATACCAAAATGGAAATGGGAGGACATCACCATGGACTTTGTCACCGGACTTCCAAGGACATCCAAAGGCAACAATGCAATCTGGGTTGTTGTGGATCGTCTTACAAAGACTGCACACTTCATTGCTATTCGATAGGATTTCTCTTTGGATCAACTGGCACGGATATATATCAGGGAAGTGGTAAGGTTGCATGGAGTACCACTATCTATTATGTCTGACCGAGATCCAAGATTTACCTCTAAGTTTTGGAAGAGTCTTCAACATGCTCTGAATACTGAACTAAACTTCAGTACGGCCTATCATCCTCAAACTGATGGCCAATCCGAGCGGACTATCCAAACACTTGAGGATATGTTGAGAGTGTGCTCAATGGACTTTAAAGGAGGATGGGATCAACATCTTCCTATGGTTGAGTTCTCTTATAATAATAGTTTCCACTCGAGAATCCAAATGGCACCATATGAAGCCCTGTATGGGAAAAGGTGTAGAACACCGGCATGTTGGGATGAGGTCGGTGAACGTAAGCTGCTTGGACCAGAAATGGTCGAAGAAATGGTGGAGAAGGTGAAAACCATTCAGCAGCATATCAAGGCAGCCCAAAGTCGACAGAAGAGTTATGCAGATAATCGTCGATGAGACCTTGAGTTTAAAGTCGGAGACATGGTGTTTTTACGCATATCTCCGTGGAAGAAGGTCATGAGGTTTGGAAAGAAAGGGATGTTAAGTCCAAGGTACATCGGCCCATTCGAGATTCTTGATCATGTTAGGGTTGTGTCCTATCGACTAGCACTTCCACCGACTATGTCCAAGGTGCATGATGTCTTTCATGTATCCCTCTTAAGGAAGTACATACCGGACCCTTCACATGTACTCTCTTACGAGGTGGTACAATTGGAAGATGATCTTTCTTATGAGGAGCAACCAGTGAAGATCTTAGATTGTAGAGAAAAAGTTCTACGAAATAAGACAATACCCCTCGTCAAGGTGTTGTGGAGAAACCAAAAGTTTGAAGAAGCAACTTGGGAGTCGGAGGATATGATGAAGCTAAGTTACCCACATTTGTTTTAGTGTGGGAAAAGGAAAATTTCGAGGGCGAAATTTCTTAAGGGGGGAATGTTGTAACGACCCAAAGATTCATTAATGGAAAACCCCTCTTGATCCAGTTAAATGTTTCTTTATGAAAAAAATGTTTTTATAAGATGTCAACTTCTTTAGTTTTATGCTAAGATTTGTGACCGTTACTTTTATAGACGTTGAACAGTGATCATCTGAGTAGTATAAATATAAGGCTTTAACGAAACCATTTCTAATCAGACAAAGGAAGCGATGGCCTCATCCAGTAGAATTGCCCCTTACGAAGCCCATTTGTCGGAGCTCGGAAAAGAGGTGGCATCTTTGGGCTTTTCCCTTGACCAAGCCTAAGCTGAGCTTCATCAAGTCAAGCTCGAACGTGATCGTCTACGGGAAAAATGGAAGTTGATAGAGATTACCACTCGAGCGATGTTATCCGAGCAACCCCAAGAGTCTGTCACCATCGCACACCTTACCCTTAGGTCTTATGCGGCTATTTTAAGGGGTTATGTAACAAATAAGTAGCACCATGTTCATGTACATTATTTTTTGTATATAATAATGAATATAATTTTTTTGATACATTGTAATTAGTTTTTAAAGTACAAATGGTGTTTTTAGTTATTATTTAATTAAGAATTATATTTTATTAAATTAAAGGATTTTTGAATTAAATAATATTTTAATAATATATTATTATTAATATTAAATTAATTTTTATTAAATATAAATGATCTTATAATTTTATGAATGCAATTAAAATTTTTATTAAGGTTTGAAAGCCATTTCTGTCAAAACCCGTGAATTTTTTATAAATGTCGGTTTTTATTTTAAAAGTGAAAATTCACATATTTAGAAAATTATCTAGATAAAATAAATATTGTTTTTGGAATCAGGACGTCGAAATTATCCAACAGTGAATTTTTCATAATTTTCTGAGACAGTCAAATTTTTGGGTAAAAATTAAATTCCATTTAAATATATAATGTGTTTTATGACATCATAATGACCCAATGGTGATGTAATAAAATACCATAATCCTTATGTTCGGCCAATATGTGTTTTATCATTAAAATAATGAGGTTTTGGGTTTGTTTGAATTACTTTTCAAAGCATTAATGGAGCCCTCAAGACTTATTCAACACTTTGCCTTTTTAAATTAATTTCCATGGGAGTGTGACTCACCTCCACATAAGCAACCCTAATTTTTTAATACGTTCGGACCTTGGACTTGTAAAATATTGTTTTCCTCTTTTCTTTTACAGAAACCATGGGTAAATACCATGGAATGGTTTGTGGTTTGGATTATTTTAATATAAGGGTTCCCAAACCTAAATAATAAAGAATTCTCTCACCTTTCCTATATAAACCCACCCAAGCTCCCACTTCCTCCTCACTCAAAGCCCTTGAAGTTAATCCAACCTCTGCCCTACTCTCTCTAGAATCCTCTAAAGGTGCCCCATGCTCCCAAGAAGCCTCTCACAAGCCTCTCTCTAGCCTTTGGAAGCACAGTTCCAAGTAAGGGTTTTTTCTTCCTTTCTCATTTTTGTCAATTTTCTTTAAGTTGTATTGCCCTTTTAATTTCAATTATTAATGTTAGGGTATGGTTTTTCACCTCCCCCATACTTCCCTCTTATTTTTTGAATGATGGGAGAACCCTTTATCTCTCATTAAATTCCTCCCATGTACACCTGTTACTATGCCGAAATTCCGAAAGGAACTTCACTCTCTTCTTTTACATTCAAGCAATACTTTTGTATCATGAATTTAAATTCCATTTCAATTGTTGGGACATGTATATATATGACCTCCTTACTGTCCATTACATGTAAATATGATGAGGAACCCATTTCTCTCTCATCAACCTTTTTTATGAGTTCTTATGTCACGCCGTTACGCTGCTGAAATCGCACCGATTTTCTAAGCCAATGTCATTGTGTAGTGAATACCATGCCCATTTCTCCATCAAGGGTATTCACCTTTATGCACATTTACTTATTGATTGTAAATTTTCATGTATGAATTCCACAATCCTTTATCGTGGAATAAATGATTATGTTTTATGAATCCATGTTTTATGATCTATGTGGCACACTTATGCATGAATTGAAATGTTTAAGAAGGGTGCGCCCTGATAGCGCTCCAATGCATTGGGTAAAGTATAGTATCATGATATGTCATGTGCAATGAGTGTTTACTCATGATAATTCAAGTGAAACTAGGGTTTACTCGTGCTTCAAGTGCAATGAGGGTTTACTCATGCTCCATGTGCAATGAGCCTTGGCTCATGCTAATTCAATGTTAAGTGTTGTTGCCACATTTCCATGTTATGATTATCATGCTTTATCATGCCTTTATGTTCATGTTTCTATTATGCTCTATTGATATGCCTATTTCCTAACATGTATTTCACTCCTCATGTTATTCATTGTTTACTCCCTTACTGGGCTTTATAGCTCACCCTTTTCTTATGCATGTCCTCAGGTTATCCCATGCAATGCTAAGTACGAAGGAATGTAGTGGTCATGTAAAGGAAGTTTTCAATAAAGATGTTGTATTTCAAGTTTAAAGTTTTTATGTAATTATCCTAAGACCCAAAGACACTAAACCTCTCGATCTTCTTTGTTGTATCAAGTGAAGTTTTTTGTAATAAAGCATGTTTAAGTTGTAATAAAAAGCAGGGTTGTCATACTCAAGTTAATCAATATAATCATATAACTCATTAAAAATACCTTTAATATTATAGTTTTTCTTTCTTTAAATATCCAATTATTTAATAGAACCATAAATATATACTCCAATTTCAAAAATTCACTTTGATTCATTCTTACAGTGAACCATATTCTAATTCATTTGAGATATGAGAGCCATAGTGACTAAATAAAAAACTGATAGATTATACAGAAAAGAGCATAACCTTTTGTATTTAATACCACTTATTGCAACCTGAGACAGCCTAAGTTGGGTTGAATATTGGTTTTTCCTAATTAAAGTTTTTTCCCTTCACAAGATTTTCTCCAGTTTAGATATCCTTCAGATATTAGAAGGACCATTTTCAACTTGATGGTTAATTATCTATTTACATATCTTCTCAGAATCTCAAGTATAAATTCCTAAATTAAAAATTACACATAGGAAATTGGTATTTTATAAAGTATACTATGATTTTTATACATATATAATATATATTTTTATTCAAATATTCATTATATTATATAATCAAATTCATGAGGAATGTAATGTTATAGTGTCTTCAGATAAATGAAAAAATAAACAACTGGTTCATATGTGAACATCATTATCTATCACAAGGTTCTCCATTTATAGATCCCTTCTTAGACATATCATACATAATAAATTTATTATAACCTAGGTAAAGTAAAAAAATAAGAAATGGTGAGCTCAGATTCTGAGTAAGGATAAAAACGGTAGATGTGCAAGCATAACCTAAGCATAAGTGTATAAAACATGAGCATAACAAATGAACATTATACCCTACATATTGAATATCAAATTATTAATTCATGTCATAGTTATTTAAAGTCAATAAGATATGAATCATAAAGAACTCATGGAACATGAGACAAGAGGATATAATATTGGCATAAGAAATAGAATTATGGACGACAAATAATCATAGAAAATTATTTCCATGGTATTCAAGTCTCACTTCCAAAGCTATCATAATGGAATGGGTTCACTCCCCAAACCATCATAGTAGTCAAGGTTCACTCCCAATAACTTCATAGTAGACAACGCCCCTTGTAAAAATAGTTTAATCCCCATTCCAGTCATTTCTATCTCATGAGATATAAATATTTATCTAATGAATTGGAGGGATAAATAGGTCACATCCATTACATAATGAAATTCATACGTATGTATTCCCCAAGATCATAAAGAATTCATCTTATAAAAACCCATGAAATGAAATAGGTTTCAAAACCATTTCATCATATCATAATATATGGAAAAGTTTCATGTTTCATAATCATTTTACCTTTTCAATATAACATAACACATGAAATGAGTGAGGTTTCATAAGCATTACTTCATAGTATAACATGTTGAAGAGAAACATTCCATAAACAGAATTCCCTCAAAATAATATTCATATAAATAATAAGAATTTTTTACTTGGATCATATACCTAGTAGATCATAGGTCACGTCAAATGATGTAATCTTAGATGGAAAATGATTTTGAAATATTATATAGAATATTTATTGAAAAATATAGACTCTCCAATCTGAAAAATAGTTTTTAAAACATAAAATATTTTAAAAATAATTTAATTTCAAAATAAATTTGGAAACTTATAAATGAATATTTAAATCAATTATTTTTCATGATGGTGTGTAATTTGGTACCTGTAGCACATGTTAATACAAAAAATTAATTCATATTTTTTATAAAGAGAAAATGAGCATTGTTATGAAAATGATATGGAGATTCCTTTAAAAAAATTAAAAGTAAAACATGGGAAAATATTTCATTGATAAATCATTTATATAATGTTAAAAATCGAAATATTTTTAGAAGTCATGGTTTTGGAATAAAAATGGTTTTTTGACTGAATATATAAATGAGGACAATTATTCTTAAAAATGTTCTTTTGAACTCTTGAGAACATAAATTGAGGAAAATGAAGGGAAAACATGTATTCTTAATATATAACCATATTATAATAAATTATATATTTTCTTAAGATATGTATTATAAGATTTTATCATCATAATCATAATCATAAAGAATCCTAATAAATGATGAAATTGTAATATAAAATCTTTACCACGTTGATAACTTTAAATTGTAATCCTTGTGAAGTAAAAACATTAATTAAAACATAATATATCCTGATAATAAATAAATTCATGATATTAAATGTCAAAGGCTCATTATATAAACCTCATAGAAGAAGATATTTGCATAATGTAACATATGTCTCAAGGAAAATTGAGACAAAAATCCATTACCTCTTTGATTTATTTTAAACTATAAACCCACTAAAAGATACATAATAAAATGGACAGGTAAATTCCCATAATTTTGAGGATAATAATCATAAAATATAATCATGGTGACTATATACACCACATAAAAGAGACACTTTGTGAGTTTGGCTTTTGTCTCATAGAAAATAAACGTGATATGAAAATCCATTACCTTAAGTCTCAACTTCTATCATACATGTTCAAATATAATAAATAATAAATATAAGAATATATTATATATATTATATAATAATACATATATATATACTAATATATATTCTTTACTTATAACATTTTATTACCTATTTATTAACAATTCCATGTCAAATTCATGATTTGGGAAATAACTACTTTGATTTTCATGTATGTTCTGATTTGTTATTTTTGGACCCTCTAACATTGATTAGTGTTAAAAATATCAATAATTTTTCTCATGATATAAATATAATATATATTCATTATATACTATTTTAGGGTTATCTATAATTGTTAGCAATAGGAAATGAAATACATCAACCATGGAGATGTTAGGTCGTACGTTTTCATGAGCGTAGTTTCCATTTTAGTAATGGATTGAAAGAAAAAAAAGGTAAATAATTTATTTCCATTAAAATAATTATTATATAATATTTACAATGTATATTAATTAAATCTATCTTTACTACATTCAATGTAAATTGTAAGTGAAAACAAATCACATCACTTTGTGAAGTGGAAGTATGTCGTACTCACAAGTGACGTCATTGTATCCCCCGTGAAATAGAATGTAAGATTGTATATATGATATAATAATTAAATTTGTATGATAATTTCAAATATATAATATAATTTTGTTATATTCATCATTATATGCATCCTTGAAAGGTGGTGATGGAAAATGTACTAAATCGTATCGTAAACCGGTAGTCTGTCGTACACGTGATCGAAGGTTTTGATTTCAATTTAATGGAACTGAATATGGATATAAGTTATTAAATTAATATGATAAAATATTATTAACATTATAAACTTTTGGTAATATATTATATTTTTTAATTCATAATCAATGGTGTAAAATGAATAATGGAAAATAAGGCTCTTAGTAATGACAATTACCTTTTCTTAAAAGAACCACCATTGGATCTCTTATTATGGACCCTAGTATTTGTTATTTGGGGAGAAAAGAAATTCTTAACTATCTATAAGTATGTTTTGGAGGAATTTATTTAGGTTTTTTCTAGAATATATTTCTTGATATGTGTAACTAAGTGAATGGTGGTGGTGGCCTTGTATAAGTGGGTGAAAGGAACCGACTTGAAAACTAAATGGAAATTTCCAAAAAGAAACATAAATATTAGTCATTCAAAGAAAAAAGCTACCCAATTACCATATACTATAACTTGGTATGTATAATATTGAAATTGTTGCATCCAATATTTAAATTCATAAATTTTATAGTCATTTTAATACATTTCTTCTTAGTTTAACCCCGGGTAAACCCGTTTTTACCTTAATCATGATAAATATGTTTTACTAATTTTATGATTTATTTTGGTCAAAAAATAAGTAAAAATTAGTATATAATATAAATTATTATGATTCAATATATGGAATCCATTTTCAAAAATTTAATTCACAAAATATATAAAATTTAATTTAAAATTAAACCTGTAGTCATAATGAGAAAGTGGTTTTCCAAAGAGAAAATGTTCAAAACATTAAAATGTTTCTATAATTAAATTAAATATAAAATTGATTCAAAAGTCATAAATTAGATTAATATATATATAATTTACTAATTTTAACTTAAAAATATATTTAAAAAATCAATTTTAAATTTTATTAATATAAATAAAAATTCTAAATGAAACCCAGTTTTTTCTCTATTGTTTGAAAAAGTTATCATATTAAAAAATTATAAAATATTCACCATTAGATAATTTTTTAATAAAAATTTCAAAAATTTAATTTCATTTTTTAAAATAAATTTTATTAAACTATAAAAAATATTTTTTAAATAATATTTTTTAGGCAATAAAAATTCTTTTTAGAAAAATACAGTTTAAGCGTAAAATTGGATTTATTCACATTTCTTGTCTAAAAACATATAAGATAAATATTAAACATTTGGCTGAATGTATAATTTTAAAATATCATTAAAATTATTCACCAAAATTAATTTATTTAATTTGTAGAGATAAATAATTATGTTAGCATTAAAATAGTTTTTTAGAATAAGATTCCCTTTACTTTGAAATTATTTTTGTTTTTATTTCTAATTAATTGGTCACCAAAGAATTAATTATATATAAATTTTTAAACCATATTTTCATAATTTAGTTTATCTTATTCATACCTTCCATATCATCATCTAGGTAAAAACTATTATTTTAATATAATAATATTTCAATAGTGTGTTACATTTCATTTAAACTCAGTGTTGTGTGTAGTTAAGTCTACTCTCAATGTTGTGTCTAACACAATATAAAATTAGTGTTGTTAATAAAACAATCCAAACATGTTTTTTCCTATAACACAAAATATCAAATTGATTATATTTATTTGAAAAAATATATATTTGACAACACCACGGGGTGTTACATTCTACTTTCCTTAAAATGAATTTCACCATCAAAATTCGTAATATTGGTACCAAAACTGAGGATAATTATACTCCATTAAATCATCAGGTTCCCATATCACTTCTTCAATATGTTGGTTTTATCAAAAAAAACTTTTACTAGGTGAGTGGTCTTGTTTTGTAGAATATTATTTATTTGTTCGAAAAACTATATTGGTTGTTCCCTATAAGAAATATAACAAACTAGGGGTACAACCTTTGAGTTCAGTATATGTTATGAATCAGGTATATACTTCCCCTAGAGAGATACATTAAACACATAGTGAACATAACATATGTTTCATAGAATATTGAATCGATCGGCTACCAACCTAATGCGATCAAGAATTTCAAAGGGACCAATACACCTAGGGCTTCCCTTTATACTATATATAAGCACAATTTCAACCCTGGGATATGATATAATGAATTTATAATTCATATCTTACTCCAAGAAATGAAGATGAATTTTTTTATACCTGAAGCACTAATAGATCACAAGATCAATTATAGAATAATATGAAATTTATTCTATCTCTAGTTATAAAAAAAATGGCTTGAACTAGCTATCCAATGTGGATAAATATTTATATGGTGATGTAATACATTAATATCTAAAATCACATCCAAATATCAAATAAAAAAATTTCATAAATGGTTAACATTATGACCCTTCCAAAATATTAAAATCCAAAAATTTAGAAATAAGGTCACTAAATTTCCAATATCAACTTATCATTAATCCTTCAAATAACATCAATTATATTTCAATTTTCATATACCATACATTTGAATACCTTTATCATGTATTATCTTAAAATAAATTAATGACTTAAATTACTACAAAACCTTATTAAAAATAAACATGCCTCATTAATTCTTAAATAAAAAAATAGATTATTGAATATATTCCTTAAATCCAAAACAGATATGAACTCTATCCCAATGTAATTAGTACTATCCAATTTACATTATCCCTAACAATAATATCTTTATCCCTAACAATCATATCTTAATACTATTTACTGATATCAATATGTAAGGTGAGTTGAATTATTCTTATTCTTTTGTTCTTGAAAATAAACATGATTTCTCACAAATTTTCACGGACAGCATGGAAAAAAACCATTGTCGATTGAAACATATTTACGAAATTATTTCATTAAAATATATGGAATAAGTACCTTCAACATTCTCTCTCACTCTCGATATAAACATCACAACCAACATTTAGGGTCTTAATTTTTTTAATTTGAAGATCCACTCGTGATTTCAACCTTCTTCTTCTTAATTGATTAATATATATTCAAAAATGAACATGAATAATATTCTTGATCACACTTCTCCATCGTTCTGATCAACTTTCTTCATAACTATTTTAAAATAAATAAATTTGAATTCCCTAAAGACTTGGTACATTAATATTTATTATAATAAAACTATTGTTTCCTTTTCTCTCCACTTATAATAATATCATGAAATAATAGATCATTATTGAAGATAAATTTATATTTAATATAATAAAATTAAAGATATTCATATCATATCACTAATCTCTCTCTGATATTTCTCTGAATATCACTTGGTGATGAATAACCATGTTTTGTTGTATTTACCGTCTTTCAACAAGCATCATGAATTTCATCCATGATATTTAATCAATATAGATCATCTTATAATTTTATAAATTAAAATATTTTGAATAATTTAAATCTGTAAATCTTTGTCTTCTATAAAATTGAAATATATTATAGCCATGTTATCTAATGTGACTTCCAGACGTCTTAAACTCCACTCAAATGTCTAATTCATTGCTTAGTTTTTTATGAAAGTATTGTATCTTTTTGGATCTAAATTTCTTATGCATACTAGAAATAGCATACATGTAATAGAACTATTTTATAAATAAATAAATTTTCATATATGTATTAATTATCTCATTGTCCAGCACAAACATTGTATATGACAAAAATTTCTGATGTGGCTCAAAACAATTATGGATTGTGATCAAATTTATTAAAGAATAAAAAGGCATTCACATCACAAAATATATTAAATTGAATGTTATTTTTTCTTGATAAAAAAATTCAACATAGTAAACATTCAAAATTAGACACTATCCAAAATTTCTTCTCTAAACAAATAGTACATTATTGAGGAACTCCTTCATTTTCAAATCATAGAACCTTTATCTCGAGCATTTAAAAGTATCTTCTAAGATTATCTTCTTAATAAACATTACTTAACATTAGACATGGTCTTAACCAGAACTCCATATAGGATCCTTGTAAAATAAATGAAAATACAAATACAAATTCAATAAAATGAATTTTTCTAAAAAAATTAATAAGGATCAGTGATAAGAAATAAGGCCAAATAATATTTTATGGGATATTAACACATGGAAGGTGTTGATTTTGAAGATAATTTTATACAAGTAGAATTTCTAAATATAATTATAATATTCCTTGCAGTTAATTCTAATAGAAATTAGAAAGTATATTAGATGGATATGAATATATTATTCTTGAAATTAGATCAATAAGAAGAAATTTTGATTGACCATGTTATTGGATTCATTTTGAACAGATATAGAAGAATCATTAATATGAAAAAAATGTTCTCAAATAGATTAAAATATGATCTTAGTTCCATGTATTCAATGTCATATTCTCTTCTAAAACAAATAAAATTCATAAAAGGAAAGTCTAATAGAAACATTTATGTGAAATAGCAGTCCATTTGTACACTCTGAGTCATAATCTATATTGATGATATTATATTTTATGATGATAAATATACTTCCAGTGAGTGGATTATTGAATAGATTATAAAACAATTTTGTGATTTCTATAAAAATAGGAAATGAAATATATTCAGGAATTGACATTTAATTAGAAAATTGATTGTATTTTCTTTTTCAAAATAGAAATATGAAAGATAATTGATGGAAAATATTAACATGTAGTATTAAATATATTTTTCAAGACTTATATTAGTTTGATAAAATTTGAGAAAAGATGAGGTTGAAAACAGTGTTAAAAAATAATAATTCTAAAGCATCATTTAAAGTCTAATTTCTATAATAAAATTAATGTCAATTATTATATTTATAGTGACTATTTGTGCAAGGTTTTATATTGGTCCTAAAGAGTACCATATGAAAGAAACATAAATAATTTAGATACATATCCAATGTTCTCTAAAATAGGACCTTATTTATTGATTCATATCATATTGGAATTTATAAGGATACATTAATGAAAACTAGGTTAGATATTATTATGAAATAAATTCAATAATATATGGATTATTATTTCCTGATGAGAGTTGTTTGAGTTCTCTTATTTGGAAGTAAATTTTAGTTTCTTCTAGAACATATGAGGTAGATGAAATTGCATCAACATAATCTTTTATAGAGATTATATTGATTCTTGTGAAGTTGCAAGATTTGAAAGTAAATATTGAGAATACACAACATTACTTATGATAATTAAAGAGCTACTAATCTATCAAAGAGTCCAATACAATACTCAAAATCAAATCTGATTGATATCATATTTTGTTTCGTTAAAGAGAGAGTTGAAAATGGGGTTGTGAAACTGACATATATTTTCACCAAATGATCATATTGTAAATACTATTATAAAAGATATTTTAAGAGATAGATTTATAAATTTGAGGTTGAAATTATACGTTCTACTTCCCCTATAATTTGAGGATCTATATAAATACCCCCACAGGGAATTAGATTATGTACTCAATGGTTTATATTGGTATATCTCTTTTATTATCTATTCTTATTATGGTTTTATTTCTATTATAAATAATAGGGAGATAAATTAGATGATAAATGTAATTGTGTAATGATAGGGAAAATATATAGGTCACCTGGACAAGAATTTCTTATCACTGATATATAGAATTCACTAAAAATTATTTCCATACGTTTTTTGGTTTTAGGAAGCATCTTATTTTACAAATCTTTTGGTTCGATTATTATGGTATATACATTATTTAATTATTCATCAAAATTGAGAAAAGATAAAAATGTGATTTAATTTTCTAATTAATCCTAAGAGGAAGATGGAAGTTCCAATACAAATGGTTAAAGGATTATATTTTTTTTAATCATGTTTGATAATCATCCGAGGGTATTAAGATTTTGTGGAATCTGTTTAGAATTTTTCTGAGAATATTTGAAAAAAATACTAATAAGAATTAGAGTGTATTCAAATTAATTATATTTATTATAAATTATAATTTTACCTAAGTTGGGTATTGTAATAGTTATTCATTTACTCTATAAGAGTCATTTTTTATCAAAAATTGAAGATCAACAATGGAAGGATTATTCCATTAGAATCATTCTACATTTTAAGTATGATTTATATCTTTCTAAGGAATTTAATTGAGATTATAAGGATGATTCCAGATTTCATATTATTGGTAGTTTACTTTTTAAGGGTCATTTTCTACATCATGATGATTATTCATACTAATCATAAGGTTGAATCTGAATTCATAAGAGTGATAATTGACTTTGTAAGGATTCTTAGTTTGTGATAATTTGATAAGAGATATCTCTATAAGATTCAATTTAAGTAGAAAATTTTGCCAAGGTAAGAATATTTAGAGAACCCTATAAGGATCAATTTTTTATATCATAATAATCACCACTTTGTGAAATCTTAATAATTTCATAAGAATAAAATATCTAATAAATTCTACAATAAATTATTTGTAAAAAATATATAATAACTCTTATGTTGTTCTTAAGTATATTAAAACATCACAAATGAATTATTTTTCATTCTAATTCTTATAAGAAAAAAAATATTTATCACTACTCAAATTGATTAATGTTTTCAAATACATTCCTTTGAAAAATATCAATGGGGATCAAAATTTGATGAAATTATAGAAATTTATTTCCAAATGTTTTGTTGACCTTAGGTTTATTAATCACATAGAAATCATTTTCTTATAATTCAAATATTTTTTCTAGTGTTTGAGTTATCATGTGTTGTTGTGTCATGAATAGATGCCTCATATCATGATCAAGTTAAATAATTTTATAGTTAAAGTTGGTCTGGTTGAATGAAGGGGATATTAATATAGGAAATTATTGGAATTCAAATTTGTACTTACTTTTTATTTATTTTTATTTTTGATAACTGTTGACTAATTACATAAAAATTTTACTGTATTAAAATAAAATTGAAGAAATTTATTTCTAGAATTTTATAATAGATAATGGGTAAATAATTAAGAGGATATTTATATATCATAGGAGTAAACCCACATGGTTAGTTGATTAAGGAAATTCACCAAGGATCGCGTTGTACCATTTTGTTATGAGAATTATCAAGAAGTAAATATATAAATTAATTACAAAATAATATTAATTATATAATTTATATAATTTAAAATTAAAGAGATCAATTTATGAGAATGTAAGGTTTGATAATATTGAGAAAAAAGACATTGAAAAATTGTTCTTTAGGTAAGGAGTCCAACTAACCAAAGAAAACATGAAGAGCTTAAGTATTAAGATTTACAGTTTTAAGCTAAATATAATTAATTAATTAAACATGATTTGGTAAAGAATAATTATTCTAAATTTATCAAGGGATATTAGTGGTTGAATTTCATGAAAAGGTAATCATATTATATTTTATTAATATACAATACATAGAGAGGAAGATCATAAGCAGATATATTAGAACCCAGAATCTAAATTGATATTACTCATATTGTTTAATCACATTATAAATAATGAGACACTATAACTCTAGTGGAATGTAATATATTTACTAGGAAACATAAGGATATGGGATGAAACATGCCCTACCCTCATTTAATTAATCCCACAAATTCTAGTGGATATATATAGATTGATATAAAAATATTTGGAAGCATTAAATATATACTAATACAAGGACAGAAACTTGTCAAAATTATATGTTCCTTATACTTATTTTATTTATGTATTAATTGAAGTGAGGTAGATATATGTGTATAATTAATGATAAAATACTAACTGATTGTAGATAATATTTCTGAGAAATATAAATTGTAAAATAATGGAAACATTGATTCATCTACCACATCTTAGTGGTGTACCTAATCCTTGGGTACCTTTTTATTCAAAATTATATTCCAATAAATAGTTTACTAATCATAGTTTCATGTAATAAATTATTATATTTAAAAAAATAATAAATATTATTTACCTATATCTCAATCAATGAAATGTTCTATATTTTCTCTCCCACTTCTCTCCACTATATTCCTTGAATAAGATTTATGTTACTATGAATCAAAAGTTTCATCAAACAACTTTGTTGTTAATTCATATTCTTTCTAATTATAGCCACATATTTTTGGTAAAAAACCAAAAAATGAGTGTTTCTGTTCCAAAATTATCACAACTTTTTGTGACCTCATTGTCTATTAGATGTTTCAAATGACCATAAGAAATCTCATGGATGGAAAATTAACAAAGTTTAAATCCTAGAATCCTATCATCCAAGGAAGATATGAGAGTTGGAGTCCCCTAAGAATTGGGTATTAACTCAGTTTGGATGAATACTATATTTCTAGGGTCATGAAATGGTGGGGTTTTCGTGACATTCAAGGGGCCTTAATTTTTTTATTTTCGTGTTGGTTATGGACATGGGGTCCCTTATTATAGAGGCATGAGCTATAATGAAGGGTATTGAGTTATTACATTCTCACAACATTGTTCTAGAGTTAGGGGAAAGGGACTGAGCATTTATCCATGGAAAATTGTAGAGGAACATTAAAATTCCATGGTCCATCCCTTACCTCATTCACAAATGAAAAATATTTCTTCATTCATGGGTGTCCCATAGTCAAACTTCTCTTGAGCAGAATAAGGTTACATATTTACTTTCTTCTTGGGTTACTAATGAAGATTAGTACTTCTTATTTTCTATTTCGGGGTCTCACCCACTTGCATCTGGTAGTATTGTAAGGGTAGATACACTCGGGCTCAACTGTTTTAGACCACCGTGACATTGTTCAGTCTTGGGTGATTCTTAGACTAAAATTAAAAAAAAATATGTTGGATGGATTAATATATATATATATATATATATATATATATTTGAACCAAGAGACACCATGAGATGGAGGATGAATCATAGTGTTTCCTGATTCAATTTTTTCTCTTTATTTGATTGTATCCCTTTGGGATATTCTTGCCATTTTAGAAGGGATAGTGTTTAATATATTCGTCAATTACATTTTCACACAACCTCAGTAAATCATAATATTAAATGAATAAATCCAAAGCATTCATAGGATAGTATTTTACTTGGTTCACCAAGAATGACTAATATAGGGAGCATGCACCAATGATGTTTTAATTTACCAGAAGATAACACTTATCATAGTATGTTTTATAAAATAATTGATACAGACATACTATCAAACCTAAGATCACCCCTTATTCTTCCCTCCATGCACTACTTCAGTAAATGAAATAGTAATTTTAGATTTAAAGGTATATTTAATAGTCTAAAAAATAAATATCTCTTTTAGATCAATATAATTTTTTAGATACCTTTAATTCTATTATCCAAAAAGATGCTTCATTAATCCTTGATTTTTTATAACTTATTTTTTCAATGTGTGATGAGAACATCTCCAAAGTGATATTGATGATTCTATGGATTCCGTAATGTCATATTAGTGTCACTTATTCTAAAAATGAAGATAATTCCAAATTGGAATTAACTTATTGCGTTTTCCCCCTCTTCAACTGGGTATATCATTGATACTCCCTCTTATTCTTCCCTCTTCCCTTTAGAAAATAGATATGGTTATATGTTTAGTCTCATATTATTCTCTTTAGAACTAGATATCTCAATATTATCATAATATATTCCTCTCTTATAATGTTACTACAATAATTGTTTATAATATTAATAATAATCCAACTCTTTATATGATGGTTTGGATTACTTTTTTATTTTTAATCCACAAATTTTCTTCCAAGTGTACGATATTTTTTTTGGGGTAAAAATGTTCTAATTAAAAAAACTCCATAAATATCATTTCATATACTTATTTTAGGCTATAGAGAAATATTGAATGTATTCTAAGATAACCTAGGCATGATCTAATTTCCATTATCGTGATGTAGTATTCTACATATTCATCTTTTTTATGGAGTTTAAACATTTTTAATGGTGTGATTCAAAGTTAACAATAAAATTCATAAAGTTCATCCAATTATAACATGTTATCTCTTTTGAATATTTTTGTTCTATCCTTCTGGTCTTCTCAAGATTAAAACCAGTTATGTCTTGAAATTATTCCACAACAAGGAAACCTTTAAATTAGTATTACAACTGAAATTCATTTTAATCCTCTCCTTGGTGTATATTATCTTCTCTTGATAAAATAATTATCAATTGAATTTTTTGATTAATAATGGATATCGTAGTCAATGGTTAGATAGTGACTTATTATAAACATTAAAATTTAAAATTCCATCACTTTTTCAAATTAAACTACTTCCTAGAAACTTAAATTTACAAATACATGGTGGGTTTGTCTCTTTATTAATTTTTTTATGAACTCAAAGAATTTAATTTTAATTATGGACTCATCATCGATTATTCCTGGAGAAGTTCTAAAATATTCTCCAATAATTCATTATTAAAATATATTGTGGATCCTTCCAGAGTTTATTATGTTTCACCTGAACGATTCTCCAGTACTATGTCAAATATCAAGTCTAGTTTGACATTTTCACATCTCGGTTATTAAATAACTTTTAGAACATACTTCCATCTTATGTAACCTATAGGACTTTTAATTCGTACTTAATACTTACCATATCCACTAGGATCATAACCTTTGGAGAATCTTCAATAACTTATGAACTTCTAATTCCTCCTATTCCATTTTGAAGCATGCTCAATAACTAACATTCCATTCCCATGTGTATATTAACCATCTTCACATCTTCTTCCATGACACCAGGTCTTCTAATGTTGAACTTAATTCACTTTCTTAAAAACCAACAATTATTTTCAACACAATCTATAGGTTAGAAAATTTTATCCCTTTATATTTTTTTGAAAATAACACTATAAATCCCCTTCCTCCTTATGACATAAAATTCATTAAAAATTTTATACATATATATGGTGCATTTTAGTAACTCCCCCATGTTAAATAAAATTAAAAGTGTCTTCATATATATATTTTTATTTTTAATCTCACCCATTTTCTAACAAGATTTATCGGTGTTCCGTCTTAGAACTATCCCCTCCATCATGAAAAAAACACTCCAGGTTTTAAAGTACTATCACAAATATCATTTTGGGAAAAATTGATTCTCAATAAATTTTAAAAACATGATTTAGAAATTCCCCCCCCCCCACAAATCATGAAACTCATCCCTTCACCAGTTTATATAATTATCTTTAAACTACTTCTAAAAAACAACAACTCAAAAATCTAGCTAATAACACTAGTTGACATCCTTAATTCTAATCTCTATCTACAATTTTCATTTTTACCTCCAAAAAAATTGGGTTGTTTTAAACACATATATATCTGCCTTATCTCTTGAACTATTGGGTCTAATTATCACATTTAAACATTTAGGATCTCTCATCCACATTTTGATTGAATATTTAGCCTAATTACTAATGTTGTACATCCATATTTGAACTTCATAATTCGATACACTTGTTTATTATTGTAATTCCATATATTGTATATTTCAATATATAAACAATTTCCACTCCCCAAGTTCATTTTACTAAAATATTTTTAGAGATGTAATTTTCCAGTTAGTAATGAGTTATTCAAAAAATCAAATATTTCTACTGGCTTGTCTTTTGGTGTAAGAAACAAGAGTTTAGGTCAACAACTTCAAATTTATCTAGGTAACATATATAGTTCTATAAATATTAGCATCTTGGTCTTTTACTCCTCCCAAAAATGTACCATATGATCACAATCACACTTACATAAGAACGCTAGCGAATAAACATTAATGTACCAAGTGTGTAAGTCACACCACATGTCCAATCAATTGATACCACATGAATTTTATAAATATGTGAATCCACATTATATAGGTGATCCTTCTCTACTTTACAGGGAGACACCTTTTTTAGAGGAGGCTAAAAAAACTTTAAATTCAAATCACTAACTCCACTTAAACTCTTATTTTCTTGTCGCCGTGTATTGAATTGATTTCAACTTGGGGAAACCTCTTTTTTGTAAATAAATTTTCTTACATAACCCATTTTGTATCCTAAAAAATAATCAGTTAACACCACACTTTTATTACAAGATAAATTAAATAATAATTAAATAAATATTATTACTTCTTTATTTAAACTATATTATCCTACTTTTAGTGGTCTTACACCACTTGAGATGTGAATTGATATCAATTTTTGATCTCTAATATTCACCTGACACCACTAGATATTTAAAATCAAATTTTGGAAACACTTTAACATTATATCAAGATCTTCATATTTCAAAAATATTCATCATATATTTCAACTTAAAATTTAGCATATAAATCCAATTTATTTGATCAACACCACTTATTGAGTCTGGTCAGGTCCATAATACTATTATAGATTTTTTATTTAGACCTCATACTGACTAGTAAATTTAATAATTATAATTCATATTATTACATTTATTACTTTTTCATAGATAGAGACCCAATGGATTGTATATCCCCATTAAATTCACATTACATCATCCAATAGTTAGAAACATTTAGTTACCAATAGAGAGGCATACTTCTAATACCCTCAAGTGGAAGAGTGTGGTTGGTTATTATTAAACAACAACTTTCTTACATCTTAATTATAATGCTTATTAGTTATATTCCTTTAAATTATACCTCTATTTAATTATTTTTCATGATATTGACATTTCTCAATCGTATTCTCCTTTGAATTCATATACAAACATTGTCTGGTGATCATTTCAATTATTTCACTTTGGAAATATTTCTTGATTTTCATGATTAGACATCTTCCACTCGTACTACGAGTATCCTCATGTTCCTTACTCTACATATTTTGAAAATATATATTTCCCATTAAATATTCATTAACATCTATGATAACAAACTATTATTTATTCTTAGTTATTCGTAATTCCTTGTTTTCTTTCTAGGATGGATATTTTATAATAATATACCTTGATGTCCAACACATGTCCATTTGATAATATATTTCATCCTTCTTCAAGTGCATGAATCTATTAATTAATAAAAAAAATCCTTACATATTTGCTTGACCACTATAAGTAATGGAAGAAATAGTCTTTATCTTCATACCTTATATTATTTTGATAATTAGAAACCTCACTATATATCCTTTGTACTAAAATTGAAAACATTTTTTACTGTAATGTTCTTGGATTATTATTATCAACTATATATTTTATTCAATACATGTTATTATATGCTCATTTATTAACTCCCTTTATTGTACATAATACAAAAAACACATTATAATGTATAGTTTTAACTCATTTTTTCTGAGAATAGCCTTTCTTTCATATTTGTATTTGATTCTCAAATTTCCAACATAATAATAAGACATAAAATAATAAGAGTAATAATGAATTTAACTTATTTATTTTTTTCTTTTAAAATATTTTTATTTTATTCCTTTCACAATATGAAATCTACCCAATGATTCATTTAAAAAACTTATTATTCACCGATGCATTTCGTTATCATATCACTTTTTGATATTTAACTTTTTTACTCTACTTATATGATTTGGACACTTTAACAATTCCCTAATTTTCAATACTTGATTTGTCTTCAAGAAATATTATTATCTCCCCTTTATAAATCAATATGAAATTCATGATTTCCATAGATATTGATGTATAAAACATAAATCTTGATATTCCCATAACAGTTAGTCCATGGGACTCATGACACTCCTCAAACATTCATAGCGACATAAATAAATAAATATAATTTTCATGAATGTATCAACCAAGTCTCCATTATTTTTTAACTTAGCCTACATAGAAAATCGCTTCAAGTTAAATAGGTCCCTATCATCTATAAATATTTTATTTAATAGTACTTTCTACTATGAATAGCTTCACTTGATCCCTATTTATTTTTTTTAATGATACTAATTAAAATTAAATTTCTTTAATCGATTTTTAATTTCAATCATAGTGTGTAATAATGAAAGTTATTCATAATTTTATTTCTCCATCCAAATCTTTAAAATTTATTACAAGATTCATACTCATGAAATTGTTTGTAAACCATTTCTTCTCAATCATTTAATGTTAAAGTAAACTTATACCATGGATTTATTTATCAATGATATCCTATATGGATCTTGTTATAGTATCACCAAACTTGTTCAATAGTTTCTATAAGGATTAACTCCTTTTCAAAGTCTCACCATCACTTCCATTTATTTAAACATTGGAAATATATTATTTATCAATACTCTCATTATATATATGTAAATTATATTCATTGTTACTAAAACTAAAACATTTTTCTATCAATAAATAATATTTTTAGGGATCCTTGAATCTCTTGGTTTTTAACATATTAACTTATTTTTCAAGATAATAAATTTCATCATTATGTTCATCAAAAGAAACCTCAAATTTTTTATCACCTAGGCTTGTTCTTTTACCTTTTCATTCAAATCAAGATCTAATTCTAATTTCTCTAAAATTATATCCCAATCATCAACTACATGTTCAAACCAGGTAAGTTTGGCCTCAAGTTAATCAATATAATCATATAACTCATTCAAAATCCGTCTAATATTCTAGTTTTTCTTTCTTTAAATATCCAATTATTAAATAGAACCTTAAATATATACTCAAATGTCAAAAATTCACTTTTATTAATTCTTACATTGAACCATCGTCTAATTAATTCGAGATATGAGAGGCATAGTGACTAAATAAAAAAAACTGATAGATTATACACAAAAGAGCATAACCTTTTATATTTAATACCACTTATTGCAACCTGAGAGAGCCTGAGTTGGGTTGAATATTGGTTTTTCCTAATTAAATTTTTTTACCTTCACATGATTTTCTCCATTTTAGATATCCTTCCCATATTAGAAAGAACAGTTTTCAACATGGTGGTTAATTATATATTTACATATCCTCTCAGAATCTCAAGTATAAATTCCTAAATTAAAAAGTAAAAATTGGACATTGGTATTTTATAATGTATTCTATGATTTTTATACATAGATAATAGATATTTTTATTTAAATATTTATTATATTATATATTCAAATTCATGAGGAATGTAATGTTATAGTGCCTTTTGATAAATGGAAAAATAAACAAGTGGTTCATATGTGAACATCATCATCTATCACAAGGTTCTCCATTTATAGATCCCTTATTAGACATATTATACATAATAAATTTATTATAACCTAGGTGAAGTAAAAAATAATAAATGGTGAGCTCAGATTCTTAGTAAGGATAAAAAAGGTAGATGTGTAAGCATAACCTAAGCATAAGTGTATAAAAACATGAGCATAACATATGAACTTTGTACCCTACATATTGAATATCAAATTATTGATCATATCATAGATATTGAAAGTTCATAAGACATGAATCATAAAGAAATCATGGAACATGAGACAAGAAGATATAATATTGGTATAAGATATAGAATTATGGACAACAAAAAATCATAGAAAATTATTTCCATAGTAGTCAAGGCTCACATTCAAAACTATAATAATGGAATGTGTTCACTCCTGAAACCATCATAGTAGTAAATGTTCACTCCCAATACCATCATAGTAGAAAATGTCCCTTTTAAAAAGAGTTTAATCCCCATTCCAGTCATTTTTATCTCATGAGATATAAATATTTATCTAATGCATTAGAGGGAGAAATAGGTTACATCCATTACATAATGAAAATCATAAATAGGTATGCCACAAGATCATAAATAATTCATCATATAATAACCCATGAAATGAAATAGGTTTCATAAACATTTCATCATATCATAATATATGGAAAAGATGTATGTTTCATAATAATTTTAACATTTCAATACAATATAACCCATGAAATGAAGGAGGTTTCATAAGCATTCCTTCATAGTAAAACATGTGAAAGGGAAACATTCCATAAACATAATTCCCTCAAAATAATATTCATATAAATAATAAGAATTTTTACTTTGATCATATCTCTAATAGATCATAGGTTACCTAAAATGATGTAATCTTATATGGAAAATGATTTTGAAATATTATATAGAATATTTATTGAAAAATATGGACTCTCCAATCTAAAAACGGTTTTTAAAACATAAAACATTATAAAATACTTTTATTTGAAAATAAATTTTGAAACTTATTAATGAATATTTAAATCAATGATTCTTCATGATAGTGTATAATTTGGTACATGTAGTATATGTTAATACAAAAATTTGATTCATATTTTTTATAAAGGGAAAATGAGCATTGTTATGAAAATAATATGGATATTCCTTTCAAAAAATAAAATGTAAAACATGGGTAAATTTTTCATTAATAAATCATGTATATAATGTTAAAAATGGAAATATTTTTAGAAATCATGGTTTTGGAATAAAAATGGTTTTTCGACTGAATAATGAAATGAAGACAATTATTCTTAAAAATGTTCTTTTGAACTCTTGAGAACATAAATTGAGGAAAATGAAGGGAAAACATGTATTCTCAATATATAACTATATTATAATAAAATTATAGAGTTTCTTGAGAAATGTATTATAATATTTTATCATCAAAAGCATAATCATAAAGAATCATGATCAATGATGAGATTGTAACATAAAATCTTTGCTACTTTGATAACTTTGAATTGTATTCCCCATGAAGTAATAATATTAATTAAAACATAAAATATCATGATAATAAATAAATTCATGATATTGTATGTCAGAGGGTCATTATATACACCTCATAGAAGAAGATATTTGCATAAAGTAACATATGTCTCAAGGAAAATTGAGACAAAAATCCCTTACCGCTTTGATTGCTTTTAAACTATAAACCCATTAAAAGAAAGATACTAAAATAGACATGTAAATTCCCAAAATTTTAAGGATAATAATCGTAAACTATAATCATGGTGACTATATACACCACATAAAAGAGACACATTGTGAATTTGTCTTTTGTCTCATAGAAAATAAAAGTGATACGAAAATCCATTACCTTAAGTCACAACTTCTATCATACATGTTAAAATATAATAAATAATAAATATAAGAATATTATGAATATATTATATAATAATAAATATATATATATATATATATTCTAATATATATTATTTACTTATAAAATTTTATTAATTATTTATTAACAATTCCATGTCAAATTCATGATTTGGGAAATAACTACTTTGCTTTTCATGTATGTTCTGATTTGTTATCTTTGGATCCTCTAACATTGATTAGTGTTAAAAATATAAATAATTTTAACCATGATATAAATATTATATATATTCATTATATACTATTTTAGTGTTAACTATAATTGTTAGGGATAGAAAATGAAATACACCAACCATGGAGATGTTAGGTCGTACGTTTGCATGAAAGTAGTTTCCATTTTTTGTAATGGATTGAAAGAAAAAAAGGTAAATAATATATTTACATTAAAATAATTATTATATCATATTTATAATTTATATTCATTAAATCTATCATTACTACCTTCAATGTAAAGTATAAGTGAAAATGAATCACATCACTTTGTGAAGTGGTAGTATGTCGTACTCACAAGTGACGTCATTGTATCCCCCATGAAATAGAATGTAAGATTGTATATATAATATAATAATTGAATTTGTATATTAATTTCAAATATATAATATAATTCTATTAAATTCATCATTATATTCATCCTTTAAAGGCGGTGATGGAAAATGTACTACATCGGATCGTAAACCGGTAGTCTCTCGTACACGTGATCAACGGTTTTGATTTCTATTTAATGGAAGTGAATACGGATAAAAGTTATTAAATTAATATGATAAAATATAATTAATATTATAAAATATTGGTATTGTATTGTATTTTTTAATTCATAATCAATGGTGTAAAAGGAATGATGGAAAATAAGGCTCTTAGTAATGACAATTACCTTTTCTTAAAAGAACCACCTTTGGATCTCTTATTATGTGTTGTACCTCTCGAACCCCTCAAGGTTTTATTTTCATGATCACAATCACTCACATATTTTACTAATCCTCTTTCAAGTGTTTTTTGATGATAGGAATCAATTCAGGTGGCCAAGGAATTGGGACAAGAAAGAAAGGAGGCAAAGTGGACTGAAATTCAGTCCACCGGCCAACCGATGGAAGTGCACCGGCCAACCGATAGGAGCCTGGACAGAAGGCATCCTTCTGTCCAGACCACCGGCCAACCGGTGGCTTGACCACCGGCCAGCCGGTGGCACCTGCACTCAAGAGGGAGCCACTGCCTTCCCACCGGCCAGCCGGTGGCCTCAGCACCGGCCAGCCGGTGGCACCCTCTCCAAATAGTGCCAGCTACTGTCTGCCCACCGGCCAGCCGGTGGCTCTGGCACCGGTCAGCCGGTGGAGCCTGGACCAGAAGCATTCTCCAACATCCAAGGCACCGGCCAGCCGGTGGCCCTGCACCGGCCAGCCGGTAGACCAGTCAAACTAGCCGTTGGCTTTGACCAGTCAACTCCTTTTTGGCCTCCAACGGCTCCGAGGCCTTTTCCAACGGCTCCAAAGCCCTCCAACGGTTACTTGAAGGTTCCTAGCCTATAAATAAAGGCCTAGGAAGCCCCGGAACGTCACCCAAGCCACCGGACACATTGTTGATCATTTTGGCGAAGCTCCGGCGGATTGTTCCAAGAGAACCCCAAGTGCTCCATCCATTTCCACATCCAAGAGCACCACTCAAGAAGCTTGGGAGAGCATGCTACATCAACTCCATCATCCAAGTGGCGCCCAAGTCTTCCCAATTACGGTTTTTCATTGCTTTATCCTTTTTGAGCTTAAATTGGGTTTGTGCCTACAAACCCCAAACTTTTCTCATCTCCCCATTTCTTTGGGTTCTCACACCACCATTAAGGTGTGAAGAGGTTTCTTCAAGCCTTTCCTTTTAAAAGGCTTGTGTTTCGGTGAGCTAGCCTTCACCCGTTAAAAAGGCTAGTGGGTTCTTGCTATTCCATCAAAAGCAAGTGGGTTCTTGCTAAACCACAAAAAGCAAGCTGTAATAGGTCCTAGTGCTACCTCAAAGCCTAGTGGGTTTCTTGCTAAAACCATTGAAAAGCAAGCGGTAGGAATCTCTCAACGGTTGAGTTGGGAGCGGAGACGTAGGCCGGGTTTTGGCCGAACTCCGTTATCAATTTCTTGTGTGATTGCCTCTTTTATTTTCCGCTGCATTTTTACTTTGATTTTTAATTTGTCTATCAATTTTTTAAAAAGGCAATTCACCCCCCCTCTTGCCATCCATTCCTTTTTTCTTCCGACCCAACAATTGGTATCAGAGGGAAATTTGAATAATTCCCTAACCCGGTTTCAAATTTAAGATCCATTTAGATGGCATCAACCTCTTTCACCCCCGAAGGCTTTTCATTGGGTCGGGCTCCATTCTTTGATGGGACCGACTATAATTATTGGAAAACCCGCATGACTACCTTTCTTAGAAGCATAGGTTATCCCATTTATAAAATTGTCATGCAAGGTTATACTTTGTCTACCCCCGACGAATCCAAATGGACCCCCGCCGATATTAAGAATTTTGAGCTTGATGGCAAAGCCATGAACGCTCTCCATTGCGGCTTAGATAGAAATGAGTTCAATCGAGTGTCCACTTGCACCACTTCACATGAAATTTGGAAGCTTTTAGAAGTGACCCATGAAGGCACTAATAAAGTCAAAGATACTAGATTAGACATGTATAGACAAGATTTTGAGTCTTTTTCCATGCACCCAAATGAATCTATTTCTGAAATGTTTACTAGATTTACTGACGTGTGCAATGGGAGAAAGTCCCTTGGTGATGATCTTTCAGCTGAGACGATGGTCAAGAAGATCTTATGGGTCCTTCCGAGCTCATGGGCACCTAAGGTGACAGCTATCCAAGAAGCTAAGGACGTCAAAAATATGCCGGTAGAGGAGCTCATCGGATCTCTCATGACTTATGAGATCACGATGAGGAGGCAAGCTCAAAAGGAGGGCACACCAATCAAGACCCCAAAGAACATCGCCCTCAAGGTACAAAAGGAAGTAAGCTCCTCCTCATCTTCTTCCTCATCTCCTTCCTCATCTTCCTCATCATCAAGCGGCGACTCGGAAATGGAGAATCTCGCCCGCCAAATGCACAAGTTTATGAAGAAGCACAAGAAGAAGAAGAGATCCCGCAAGGCGCGTAAGCAAGAACCCACCGCAAGATCCGAGCCCAAGGTAAAATGCTACGGGTGTGGCGAAAAGGGCCATTACAAGCCCGATTTCCCACTCAACAAAAAACGGGCCACGCAAAAGGAAAAAAGGAAAGAAAAAGGTCCTCAAGGCCACATGGAGTGACACCTCATCCTCCTCCTCCTCCTCAAGCGACCAAGGTACAAAATGCCTAATGGCATTCCATGAGGTAACATCTTCCGACTCCTCCTCTTGTTCTTCAAATTCAAATTCTTTAAATCATCTTTCTTATGAAGAACTCTCACATGCTAGAGACCAACTTGAAAATGGTTTTCATGAACTCTCATCAAAATTTGTTTCTTTGAAAAAGTCTTTCAAAAAACTTTCCTCCGAAAAAGACCAACTTCTCAAAGAGAAGGAGGAACTCTCCCTCAAAATCCAAAATTTTCCAAATGTTGATTCCATGGAATCAACCATCAAAGACCTAAGGGAGACCCTAGCCAAGTTCACCAAAGGGGAACAAAATTTGAACAATCTCCTAGGTTCCCAACGAATTTCTAGAACCACCAATGGACTTAGCTATACCAACCAAGCCTCCTCCTCCCATGCACCCACTGTTTTTGTAAGGGGGAGCTCCGAATTTAAATTTTGTAACTACTGTAAAAAATCCGGGCACCTTATTTATGAATGTAATTGTAAAAATGCCCGTTATGGCCAACCCAAGTCTTTTTTCTATTCCGACGAATTCTATAGGAGAAGACCCGCTATGAGACAAGTGTGGATTGAAAAATCCCTTCTAGCGAGTCTCTCCGGGCCTAAAATCATCTCTTTTCAAAATCCATCTCCCCGGTGATTTATTTTTTTATTTAGGGGGAGTTAGGTTCTTTTAAGCCTTTTTGTGAATTAAAAATTTTTTCATTCACAATTCTCATTTCAAATTTTTTTTCAAACTTTCAATTTCAACTCTTGGTTTCAAATTTCAAAATTCAATTGGTTTTTGATTCAAAACTTTCAATTCAAACTGTTATTCAAATTTTCATTTCAATTATCTCAATTGATTTTTCAATTCTCAAAATCTAGTTTTTCAAACTTTTTCCCTCAATCAAGTTTTATGCCCCATTCTATTTTGATAATCACAAAGGGGGAGAAATTTCTTGATTGATTGGGGGAGAATCCTTTTTCATCATGCTTTGCATTTCCTTTCAATTTCAGTATTTTTTCATTGTTTGTTTCGGTGATTGTGATCATAAAAATAGGGGGAGATTGTTGTACCTCTCGAACCCCTCAAGGTTTTATTTTCATGATCACAATCACTCACATATTTTACTAATCCTCTTTCAAGTGTTTTTTGATGATAGGAATCAATTCAGGTGGCCAAGGAATTGGGCCAAGAAAGAAAGGAGGCAAAGTGGACTGAAATTCAGTCCACCGGCCAACCGATGGAAGTGCACCGGCCAACCGATAGGAGCCTGGACAGAAGGCATCCTTCTGTCCAGACCACCGGCCAACCGGTGGCTTGACCACCGGCCAGCCGGTGGCACCTGCACTCAAGAGGGAGCCACTGCCTTCCCACCGGCCAGCCGGTGGCCTCAGCACCGGCCAGCCGGTGGCACCCTCTCCAAATAGTGCCAGCTACTGTCTGCCCACCGGCCAGCCGGTGGCTCTGGCACCGGTCAGCCGGTGGAGCCTGGACCAGAAGCATTCTCCAACATCCAAGGCACCGGCCAGCCGGTAGACCAGTCAAACTAGCCGTTGGCTTTGACTAGTCAACTCCTTTTTGGCCTCCAACGGCTCCGAGGCCTTTTCCAACGGCTCCAAAGCCCTCCAACGGTTACTTGAAGGTTCCTAGCCTATAAATAAAGGCCTAGGAAGCCCCGGAACGTCACCCAAGCCACCGGACACATTGTTGATCATTTTGGCGAAGCTCCGGCGGATTGTTCCAAGAGAACCCCAAGTGCTCCATCCATTTCCACATCCAAGAGCACCACTCAAGAAGCTTGGGAGAGCACGCTACATCAACTCCATCATCCAAGTGGCGCCCAAGTCTTCCCAATTACGGTTTTTCATTGCTTTATCCTTTTTGAGCTTAAATTGGGTTTGTGCCTACAAACCCCAAACTTTTCTCATCTCCCCATTTCTTTGGGTTCTCACACCACCATTAATGTGTGAAGAGGTTTCTTCAAGCCTTTCCTTTTAAAAGGCTTGTGTTTCGGTGAGCTAGCCTTCACCCGTTAAAAAGGCTAGTGGGTTCTTGCTATTCCATCAAAAGCAAGTGGGTTCTTGCTAAACCACAAAAAGCAAGCTGTAATAGGTCCCAGTGCTACCTCAAAGCCTAGTGGGTTTCTTGCTAAAACCATTGAAAAGCAAGCGGTAGGAATCTCTCAACGGTTGAGTTGGGAGCGGAGACGTAGGCCGGGTTTTGGCCGAACTCCGTTATCAATTTCTTGTGTGATTGCCTCTTTTATTTTCCGCTGCATTTTTACTTTGATTTTTAATTTGTCTATCAATTTTTTAAAAAGGCAATTCACCCCCCCCCCCTCTTGCCATCCATTCCTTTTTTCTTCCGACCCAACATTATGGACCCTAGTATTTGTCTTTTGGGAGGAAATGAAATTCTTAACTATGTATAAGTATGCTTTGGAGGTATTTATTTAGGTTTTTACTAGAATATATTTCTTGATATGTGTAACTAAGTGAATGGTGGTGGTGGCCTTGTATAAGTGGGTGAAAGGAACCGATTTGAAAACTAAATGGAAATTTTCAAATAGAAACATAAATAATAGTCATTCCAAGAAAACAGCATCCCAATTACCATATATTATAACTTTATAATTATAATATTGAACTTTTTCCATCCAATATTAAAATTCACAAATTTTATAGTCATTTTAATACATTTTTTCTTAGTTTAACCCTGAGTAAACCCATTTTTACCTTAATCACGGTAAATAATTTTTACTACTTTTATTATTTATTTTGGTCGAAAATTAATTAAAAATTATTATATAATATATAATATGATGATTCAATATATGGAATCCATTTTTAAAAATTTAGTTCACAAAATATATAAACTTTTATTTAAAATTAAACCTATTGTCATGATAAGAAAGTGGTTTTCCAAAGAGAAAATGATCAAAACATTAAAATGTTTTTATATTTAAATTAAATATTAAATTGATTACAATGTCCTAAATTAAATTAATATATATATATATATATATTACTAATTTTAGCTTTAAAATATATTTAGAAAATTAGTTTTAAAATAAATTAATATAAATAACAATTATAAATGAAACCCAGTTTTTTCCCTACTCATTGAAAATTTTATCATCTTAAAAAATTATAAAATATTCACCATTAGATAATTTTTAAATGAAAATTTCAAAAAATTAATTTCATTTTTTAAAATAAATTTTACTAAACTATAAAAAAAATTAAAATAATTTTTTGAAAGGCAATAAAAATTCTTTTTAGAAAAATATAGTTTAAGCATAAAATTGGATTTATTCACATACCTTGTCTAAAAAACATATAAGATATATATTAAAAATTTGAATGAATATATAATATTAAAATATCATTAAAATTATTCACCAAAATTAATTTATTTAATTTATAAAGAAAAATAATTTTGTTAACATTAAAATAGTTCTTTAAAACAAGATTCCCTTTATTTTGAAATTATTTTTGTTTTTATTTCTAATTAATTGGTCACCAAAGAATTAATTATATGTAAATTTTTAAACTATATTTTCATAATTTACTATATCTTATTCATACCTTCCATATCATCATCTAGGTGATAACTGTTATTTTAAAATAATAATATTTCAATAGTGTGTTACGTTTCATTTAAACTCAGTGTTCTGTGTAATTAATTATACTCTCAATGTGGTGTGTAACAGAATATAAAATTTGTGTTGTGTATAAAACAATCCAAACATGGTGTTTCCTATAACACGAAATATCAAATTGATTATATTTATTTGAAAAAATATATATTTGACAACACCACAGGGTGTTACATTCTACCTTCATTAAAATGAATTTCACCATCAAAATTCATAAAATTGGTACCAAAAATGAGGATAATTATACCTCATTAAATCATCAGCTTCCCATATAACTTCCTCAAGATGGTGGTTTTATCAAAAAAAACTTTTACTAAGTGAGTGGTCTTGTTTTGTAGAAGATTGTTTATTTGTTCGAAAAACTCTATTGGTTGTTCCCTATAAGAAATATAATACTCCGGTGATACAACCTTTGAGTTCAGTACATGTTATGAATCAGGTATATAATTCCCCTAAAGAGATACATTGAACACATAGTGAACATAACATATGTTTCATAGAATATCGAATCGATTGGATTCCAACCTAATGCGATTAGGAATTTCAAAGGGATCGATACACCTATGACTTCTCTTTCCACTATATCTAAGCACAATTTCATCCCTGGGATGTGATATAATGAATTTATAATTCATATCTTACTCCAAGAAATGAAGATGAATTTTTTTATACCTGAAGCAGTAATAGATCACAAGATCAATTATGGAATAATAAGTAATTTCTTCTATCTCAAGTAATAAAAAATGGCTTGAACTAGTTATCCAATGTGGATAAATAGTTATATGGTGATGTAATACATTAATCTCTAAAATTACATCCAAAGATCAAATAAAACAATTTCATAAATGGTTAACATAACGACCCTTCCAAAACATTAAAATCCAAAAATTTAGAAATAAGGTCACTAAATTTCCAATATGAACTTATCATTAATCCCTCAAATAGCATGCATTATATTTTAATTTTCATATACCATACATTTGAATACCTTTATCATGTATTCTCTTAAAACAAGGTAATAACCTAAATTACTATAAAACTTTATTAAAAATAAACATGCCTCATTATTCCTTAAATTAATAATAGATTATTTAATATATTCCATAAATCCAAAATAGATATAAACTCTATCCCAATGTAATTAGTACTATCCAATTTACTTTATCCCTAAAAATAATATCTTTATCCCAATATCATTATCTCAAAATCAGTAATATATTAAGGGTTATCTTTCCTTTAATAAAAAAATTAAATTTCTAGTAAATCAATTTTCTAGGTCATCAACACCATTCAACATATATTTTCAAATAGTTAATGAAAACTAATACTGAACAATCCTTATATATTTAAGTATTTGTATAACATAATTATTTAATTCTAATACATAAATATTTTAACCAGCCAACATCATTCTCAAAACATTAAATAGGCTTTATCATCTTATTACTTGATACCTATTTCTTAAAATATGAAATATTAATCATGTCTTAAAATTAATCAACCTCAATTAAGTCGTGATTCTCATGTTTAACAAAAATAATATTTTTAGAACAACCCATCCCTTTCGTATTTCATTTATTGTCCCCTCATCATCAATAACAAAACCATTAGTTTTACAACTTTTCTAAACATATTATTTAACTTTACCCCTAGTATGTTAATTTGTATAATGCCTATAATTTCCACCTTTATAACATTCAACCATTGATGATACCTTAGGTAAATCATTATTCTCATCCATTGTGTAAATTTAACATTTCATTTTTCCTCAGTAATCAATTACTCTGTTCCATTCTTCTCCACTCCTCAAACGTCTTCTCATTCTTTTAATACATTCCTTGGAGTGTTTCATCCCGCATTATTGAAAAATAGGAAACTAAGTATTTTTCCTCCATGATATCCACCACCTGAGCTCTCAATGAAATCAATTATTATCTTCTTTGGTGATTCTGATAGTAGGTTAAGGTACAGATTTTTAATTATATATCATGATAAATGATTAATCATAATCAAAATATCTTTAACCTTATTCATCATACCATTTGGTTTATAATAAACATTTTTTTCTATCACATTCAATATTAATCTAGTTCCCTCTTGTACCCACCATTGACTAAAACCAAAAGAATAGTGTGAGAAATAATTATCATAGTGTTGAGAGACATAATCATGAAACATTACTTACAGGACTTCTAAATCAAGAAACCTTATTTTAAATCTATGAAACCTTATGCTTAACATAGGTCATTCCTTGTAATTATCTACTTAAAAACATCATAATGGTTTGTAAGGAGTTTGTGAATTTCTAAAGTATATATCCTGGGAGTGTCAAACTAGGTGTGTAACAAGGATAATTATCAGGAACCAGCTAATGATCGAGTCCATGTGAATGATCCCTTATCATATTCATTAACTGAAGGTACCAACATGCTAGTTCCACATCCATTTTTAGTATCTAGATACAGATGTAATTTCTTGAAAATCACTCACTCAATCCATCACCAAAATCCCAAAACTTTTTTCTATACTTTAAATTATCCCTAGACTTAACCTTAGACATATCACTAGAAATATCCTAATAAATATCCCTAGGGATCTCACCTAGGTTATTTCATCCTCGTTTAGAAATTATAACTAAAACTTTCCTTTGACCTCATCTATGTCAACCTAGGATTTTCATACATAGATAATATACCTTTTTAGATGAATGTTCATTATAATATACAAACACACACCTAAGGATCACAAAGGTATATTTTTTTTACAATCATGGAAAAATAATCAAATGGTTAATATGTGAACCATATCAAATCCAAGTAAATTCTCCAAAAATTTACCCTTATAAGACATACCATACATAAGAAATTTTTTCAAAACCACAGGATTGGAAACAAAAGAAAGAGTGAGCTCCTATACTTAGTAAGGGTAGAGAAGGGAGAAATGTAATCTATCCATCCATCCAACATTACAATTTTTTTTCAAAATAGGCAAGAAAGAAGTACAATACATCGGACTTCATCTAGGGAGGCCAGAATAATGAGACCCTAGAGCATCACCCCTAATCAGGTTCATCCCCTTTGGTTTAAAACTAGATACATTAGAATAATAAACCGAAGAATCTTTCGGGACCGCAAGGGAGGCCAAGTAGTCCATCACTTTGTTTCCTTCACGCCAAGTACGAGTAACCCTAACTCTGTCTGAGAGAAGAGCCTTACATTGTATGATAGTATAGTTGATCAACCACGGAGTGATAACCCTCCCCAGAAAGGAATACTAGACAATATTTGAATTTGTTTCAACCTATGTGATGCTAAGGTTCCTCTACCTACATAGAGATAGCCCTGTGAGCACTGCAAAGGCCTCCACCCTGACCAAATTATCGCTACCATAATAATACGACAAAGCCAATACCACACTTCCACTTTGACCATGTAAGACCCCACCACCACGCATGACCTCTTGGATGCAGGACCCATCTGTATTTATCTTAAAACCTTCCGCAGAAGGCAACCAACGGATCCAGCTCCCTTGTACCATGTAACCATTCCTCCTAGCCTCAGGAAGCGGACACGACAAACAACGAAACGTAGACGCCTCCTTCCCAATACCTGCCACTCAAACCAGGTCAAACATCATGCATCTGGTTCTGGCCACCATTGCCCTCCCCATAGACAGCATCCCTTCATACCTAGCATGATTTCTAGCTTTCCATAGTATCCAGCAACCCGCATTGAAAACAAAGGCGCGTGCCTCAGTCTCTATTATATTATCACTACTTCCTTGGAACCATTGCACCATGAAACTCTTATAGTTACCAATATGAAAGGAAAAACATGAAATCCCCCCAAAGAAGCTCCACACCTCATGGGCCCAATCTCCCTCGAAGAAAATATGATTCATTCTCTCCTCCTTCCAGAACTCACAGCAATGGAAACAAGAGACCATACTAATACCCATCATTTTGATGTTATCATCTGATGGAATAGCATTATACTACAACTGCCAAGTAAGGAAGTTAAGCTTTGTGGGAATATTCTTTCACCAGACCACTCTGTTCCATATCACGCTCTCCTGAGGACCTCCAAAACTGGTGCTTCTTAGAAAAACAATGACATTGAACCTTCCTAAACACAAGGGGGTATATACGCACCTATCCTTCTTAGAGTTAAACATGATAGAGTCAAAAACATTCCATTGAGAGAAATCCAGGATCGATCTGAAAAATAGAGGGTGTGAACTAGCCTCTTTGAAGGTGATAAATAGAGTTGGGAAGCTTGGATAACTCAGCACCTTCCCCGGCCAGTTATACTTCCAAAAGAGAACACTCCCCTACCTGATAATCCATTGAGAATGAGGAAGAAGCATTGGAACGATATTACACACAGCAGTCCACAGAGAGGCCTCTCCGCCCAAAGGACGAGTCGCGCCTACTGTGTATCTCTAATCCAAGCCTCCCCCCCACAGTGTACGCTCCTCGACGATTTCCAATGCAAGATTCGCATGTATCCCAAGCACTGCCTCCTCCATACTCCTGACATTGATTCCTCCTTCCTCAAACGACCGAGCCATCTTCCCCCATGAAACCCACATATTTTTTTTTCTAACAAGGAAACCCAGATAAACTGAGCCATGATTCTATCCAAGTTCCTGATGAACTCCTTTGGCACACTCTTAAAATCAATAGCATGCACCGGTACCGCAGACAGCACGCTATTCACCAAGGTGATGCGCCCCCCAAATGATAAAAACTGATTTTTCCAGTCCAAAATACAGGCCATCATCCCATCCACCACTTTGTCAAAGTCCCTGGTTCGTAGTCTACTAGATGATACCGGTGTACCCAGGTATTCCATAGGGAAAGAGACTTTCCCCATTCCCAACTCGTCGCTCAACCTGTTCACCCTCTCTACACTACAAGATCCAACAATATAAAAACTACTCTTTTCCCTATTAACAATATTCCCACTCCATCAGCAATACTCCTCTAATATTTTGTTAAACTCCCAAATCGGCCTCCTTCCAGCAATTATGAAGATGATAGTATCATCTGTATACATTAACTGTGAGATAGAAGGACTTCCATGTTTCCTCCTGAAAGGGATAATCTCCCCATTACCAACACCTTTATTTATCATCCTACTAAGGGTGTTCTGCATCAGTATAAATATACTCGAAGATAACAGATCATCTTGTCAAAGATCCCACGCAGATTTGAAGAAACCATGTGTTCTCCCCATGAAAGACACCGCCAACCATAGCGAGCAAACACACCTGAAACTATATTGCATGCCCACTTTGAGAAACCCATATTGGAGAGAACCCTATTTATAAATCCTCATTCCAACCTATAATATTCCTTGTTCATATCAAGCTTGATCTCCATGTTATAACCACAAGATTTCATGTTCAAATCCCTCATCATCTCCTAATCCATCATCATGCCCCCCTGTATCGATCGATCATGAACAAAACTGTGTTGCTCCATGGAGACCCACCAAGTTAGACAACATGATAGCCTCTGATTGATCACACTAGCCAAAACATTATATGAGAAGTTGCACATTCCAATTGATCGATAATGATTGAGAGAAGAGGGGGTTTTAGTCTTCGGCAAGAGAATCAAAGAAGTGACAGCCACAATATGAGGGATGATCCCTCCAGGAAAGAAATCCTCTATGGCTAGAACCATATCCCCTTTAACCACCTCCCTTGTACCCTTATAGAAAGATCCTGGAAACCCGTCAGGACCAGCAGCACTATCCGGATTCAGACTCCACACGGCCTCCACTACCTCCTCCTCCTCAAGGATTCTTTCAAGTATATAATTCTACTATTCAGAGAAAATATTTGGAATCGGATCCCATAAAAATCCTCCCCAAAGGGATACCCCTGAGGCATATCGATGCTCGGTCCTGCCAGAATGTCTTTAAAAAAATGTCAAAGCCAAACCCCCAACCATCTCTCTGTCATCCGGAAACAATCTGTCCTCCAACGCCAGGTCGGGCTTCACCATGCACCGCTTCTCCTTAAGACATGCATATAAATAGGAAGTATTCTTGTCCCCTTCCTTGAGCCACTTTATCCTAGAATGATCTCGCGCCCTATGCCCTACGCTCTTGAGCCAACAGTAACTCCACTAAAGCTTCCTTTTTCTCCAAAAGATCCTCAAACAGAGCATCATCCCAACAATCTTCTAGACCAGATTCCATATTCTCAACGTATTGTTTAAGGATATCTAGATCCCTGTCCATATCCCATGGGGGAAGAGAAACATCCCATATCAAGAGGGACTGCTTCAACCACCTCAGTTTATGGTGCAAAGCCACCCACGAAAAACCCCGCGACGGTTCACTCTAGGTCTGTGACACCACACTCTGGAAATCCAGGTTTCCCACCCACGGACTAATCATAACATGAATGTAAGGGTATGAGAACATGAGAATAACTTATGAAAACTATACCCCTCATATAAAATATCAAAATCTAAAGTCATGGAATAATTATTCGTACTTCATAATATATGAATCATATGTAAATCAAATAACTTGATCCATGAGATCAAAATATCTGAAAAAGAAGTAGAATTTTTGAATACACAAACGAATAGAAAATCAATTCCATAGTAGTCATTTCTCACTTCCAAGGATGTCAGGGTAAAATGGGTTCACTCCCCAAACCATCATAGTATTAAAGGTTCACTCCCATGATAATTATAGAAAACAAATTCCCTTACTGAATCAAGTTCACTCCTCATTTTATTACTATTTATCCCATAAGATAATAATATTTACCCAATGCATTGGAAGGAGATATAGTTCCCCCATAACATACAGAAATTTATATATTTGGGTGAAACAATATCATAAAAAATTAATCATATAATAACCCATGAAATGAAATGGGTTTTATAAACATTTCATCATATCATAACTTGTATAAAACAAACACTTTTCATAATCATTTCATCATTTCATCAAATCATAACAGCTGAAAAAGAATTGAGTTTCAAAATCATTTCCTCACAGTATAGCCAATATAGGAAAATCATATTTCACAAAAACCATTCCATATTAATGAAAACTCATTCAGAAAAATAAAAATAATGGTTTCCTTAGATCATATCCCCAGAAAAAAATTAGTTTCATAAAATGATATCATATTAGCCGGAAATTGATTTTGAAATACTTTCTCATAAAAATAAACATTCCACTTTGAAAAAAAATTGAATATTAAACCATTTTCATAATACTTTTCTTTGAAAACAATTTTATAAACTTATAATGTAATCTTTAAGTAAATTATCTTTCATGGTGGTGGAGAATTCTGTTCAGGTTGCACATGTAAAAAAAGTTTCCTTTCTCATTTTCAGTACAAGTCAAACTTTAATTTTTTAGTAAATGACTTGAAGATTAAATTTAAAAAAAATTGAAAAGTCAAAAATGGGTAAAAACACATTACACCGGTTCGCGAGGCGATAGTCAGCCGTATAGATGATCAATGGTTTCATTTTTTATTTGATGAAATTAGAGATGGATATAGGTTATTAAATTAATATTATAAAATATCATAATATAATATATACTGGTTTTATTATATTTTAAGTTTGATAACATAATTTAAGGTGAAAAAATAATAAAGAAAAATAAGAAGCACGGTGAGGACAATTATCTTCTCTTTAAATAACTTCCTATGGATATCTTATTAAGGACCCTACTATTGTTATTTTGGGAGGATCCAAAGATTTGGAATATGTATATTGATTTTTGTATGTATTTTTCAATTTTTTTTATGAACTATATTTCTTTTTAGGTTTGAATCACTGAATGGTGGTGGTGGCCATTTATAAGTGGGAGAAAGGAACACACTAAGAGACTACATAAAACAATACAAAAAGGTTCCAAAATAATTAAGTCATTATAAATATGGAAGCTTAAAAATGACCATATATTAGAAATTTTTAGGATTAATATTGAAATATGTCCATTCAATTTGAATTTGAAAAGTTTTATACTCATTATAACCTTTACATTCTTACTTTAACCCCTTCTTAAGCCCATTTTCAACATAACCTCAGCAAAAATCATTTTCTATTATTACTATTAATTATGGTAAAAAATTAAGTTAAACTAGTTAGATAATATAAATTTTTATTATTCCAAATATGGAATCAATTCTTCAAAAATATGTTCTCATAAGTTGAAAAATTAAATTTAAAATTAAACATGCAATCGTAATGACAAAGCATTTTTCCGAAGTAAAAATGTTCAAAAACTTAAAAAGATTTCATATAAAATTCAATATTTTATGGATTCCAATGAAATAAAAAAGGATTAATAGACATATAATTGAACTAATTTTACCTTTAAAACCATCATAAAATAATTTTAATATTTTAAAATTCATTCTATGAAATGAAAATTCTTAACAAAAAACAATATTTTCCACTATTAATTAAAATGTTTATCTCCTTATAAAAATATTAAAAATTTACCATAAGATTATTTTGACATTATTATTTCAAAAATAAATTTAATTATATCAGATAAACTTTCTAAAATTTTCAAAAATAATTTTAAAATAACCGCACAAAGGGTGAAAATTTTTATTTTTAGAGCAATATAGTTTTGATCAAAAAATTAGATTTATTCTAGTATCTAATATTGAAAATACAAAGGATAAATTTGAATAATTTTATTGAATTTATAATACATAAAAGTCATTAACATAATTCCCAAAAATTATTTATTTAAATTTTTAATGTAAATCATGTTTTTGCACATAAAAATACTTTTTTTAGAAGAGGATTCCAATTATTTTTGAATGGTTTTTATTTTCATTTATAATTAATTATTCACCAAAGAATTCCTTATATATACATGTGTAAACCATATTTTCGTAATTTAAATAACATTATTCCTAACTTTTATCCCAATTTCTAAAAGATAATGATTATATTAATTAATAATATTTTAATAGTATGTTTTGATTCATTTAAACTCAGTGTTGCATGTAACGCAAGCTACGCCACTATTTCTTGTAATGAAAGATAAAATTAGGGTTTTATATACTAAAATCTAAACATGTTATTGTGTATAGCACAAAATATATAAGAGATTGAATTTATTTGAAATATATATATTTCACAAAGTCTTGGGGTGTTTCATTTTACTTGGTTAGTCACAAAGTACTAGTCCAAGGAGCATATGCTAATTGTGTGTCATCATACCAAGAGATAAAACTTTTCATTTTATTACCAACAAGAGGTTTGTGAAATATGCATAGTCAACCCTAGGGAAACTCCCTCTTCTTCCCTCTATTCACTACTTTGGTGAATGAAATAGTAATTTTATAGACCTAAAGGTATCTTCAATAGTATATAGACATGAAGGTCTCTTCCAGGTCATCATAGGTCACTAACACACCTTTCATACTTATCTCCAAATAGATTCCCTATTAAGATCCTATTTCATATGAATTACTTTTTTAATTCCATATATTATAAACTTATTATAGATGGGGATGATTCTTTTCCCTCCATGATATCATAGAAACATTTCATATTCATTGGGAGAAGATAATTACAAACTGGAATTATCTTTTTCACCATGTTCTCCTCTTAAGTCAAGTATAGCAGTGATACTTTATCTTCTTCTTCCTTATCATATTTAAGAACCGGATAAGATTTTATATTCAATATCTCCTTCTTCTCACTATATTCAGATATTCTAAAATTTTTAATCTCTCTATCTCTTCAAAAACTACCACATAAATGTTTTTAAATCCTTATATGCATCCAAACATCAATCCAACAATTGGGATTAATCATCATCTTATAATACTATAAGATAATTGAAGGTATAACAAATTATTTATCTATGGTCATGTTGTTCCTTTTTATCTTATTCAAACTCCTAAAATATCATGAAATTTTATTAATTTAAACTCTAAATGAATATTTTAGATATTTTAAGATAAATTTTTTATGGAGGAAATTCCTTCATAATGGTGTGGTCTTCTAATTGTTCAACCTTATTAGGGTTTTCTATCATTCCTTAAGAAAATATTCTCAGTCAATAATCAAAACCATAAAATATTTCCAAATCTTATATTGTAACTCATTTAAATTTTACAACATGATTCTTTGTCACTTCTCAATATTCAAATTGGATTCATCGTGAAAATTTTCTAGGCAATGGGTACCAAAAAATTAAAATTACAATAAAAATTTATATTATGTTGTTTCATTACATAGATAGACTTATTAAAACCTAAGTGTTATCAATTTTATTTTACAATTGATAAAGAATATTTAAATTAATTATTTTTGTAATTAAAACTCTCATACACTTCTAATATTTGTTCTATTCATTTTCCTCATTATGTTACTTCTAATAAACTCTTTAATTTATATATATAGGAATCATTTTCCCCTTTCTAATTTTTCTATGAACTCCATTCAGGGTGTGTTACTTTTTATCATGTTTTGATTCTTTATTAAGAAACTTTAAAACCTTATTTAATAATTTTTTACACAAATATATTACATATTCTCCTACTATAGGATATTATGCATCTCTTGAAATATTATCTTGTAATTTTCCAAAAATCATGTGTAGAACAACTTCTATAATTTTAGTTTATTCAATAAATTTTCAAACATAAAGGAAGTGGTGTGCATTGGAAAATTTAGTGGGATGATTATTTTAAAAAAATATCATTGATCGATGTAACTATGTCATCTTTGATTATGTGAATCCTAATAAAAAAAATTAGGATCCCACTTAAATATTTAAATCATAATATTTATATTAAAAAATTACATCAATTGATTTGAAGATTAGTTAAACAACAAAACATCATCAATGAACTTTTCATAAAGGAATTAAATTTGAATAATTCTAGACTGCCTAAAAGAAAATAGAAATATGGTAAAATTGATCATAAAAAAAATTATGGAATCAAAATCTGGTGATGCCTTCTATGACTTGATGATCACCGCAGTGTTTCTCTTTCAATCCATAAAGGAGTACTTGGATTGGTTACTTCGATTAAGGAATTATATCTATAGGATATAGAAGATAAGTGATGGACGCTCTAAATTTCATGTGATGAATAATTACATTAATGATAACTTAATCCTACTTATTTATTAAATTATATACTACCCCAAAATTGATCCTCATCCCATGGATATATATCACCCACTAAATCATCTTTAAACAACATCTTATGAATGTTTTACTGAGTCATAAATATCATTTATATTTTTATAACCTTCTTGTAATATAATAAAATATATTATGTTATGAAAAGGATCCATTAATAATGACTCCTTTTTCCCAAAAATATTAAAAAAACATGAATATTAAAATAATATTCATTTGTTAAATATTTTCTCATGTATTCACTTAATATATTGTGAATAGTTTTCATAAGTAAATTCAACACCAGTTATTCTAAACTCAAATAATAATGAATTTATTTATTCAATATCAATCTTATATTCCTAGAATTCACTCATGTCCCATCGTGTAGACCACCATGTCCTATACTAATATCCATATGAATAAGCCAAAATTTTGATTACACTAACAGTGTGACTCTCTATACCCTTATCTCTGTAACAGTGAATACTATTCAGAGACTAGGAGAATAGTGAAGAAACCCATCAATTTCACTAAGGAGATAAGGTATTTTCATAGAAATTAATATCTTGTACACAAAAATTAATATTTGTTTGATCCATAAGTGAATCATATGGAATTAAACTCACCATATTAATCTCATCATATTTTTCAAACTTGCTTTATTGGATATATTTATTCCATGTTACATTATTAACTATTGATACTAAAATACACATCATAAGATAGGTCGATAAAGGCACAACTGGTTTGAAGAAATTTTAGCCCAAAATAGATCAAAAATCCAATTAACTATATTGTTCATGAAGATAAAAAAGCTTCATGAACAAATCCAGTTCAAGGAAGTCCCTAGTCATGAAGATCATATGTGGTAACCACCAAACTGCATAAGTCTATTTTAAATAAATCTGCATAGAGTAAGTCATATTCACAGAATTCCCTGATTGTGTGATGTTTGAGGTTGTAACCTCTATGAAACGTAAATCCAATTTTTTAGACCCCATCACTTCATAAATAAAATAATATTCCATGAAATCCTCTATATTTTAAAAAATTGATTTCTTTGACTCATATCGGCCTATAAATAATTCATCATGCCTAAATTTTAAGAGTACATGACCTTTCATCTTCTGTGAAAAGATTTTAATTCACAAAACTCAGAATCTTCATGAGAAATAGAGGAGATTTTTTTCCAAGGGTAATAAACAATTTTTAAACCACCTCCCATTGGTTTTTGAAATCCTCAACCCAAGGTGGATATGCCTTTAACAATGTTCTATAGCCTTTGCATAAGAATAAATCCCTTTGTGTATCTTGGGGTTTCACAAGGTAAATATCCTTTATGAAACCAACCCTATGAGAAATAAGACACCACTCAATGGTCGGGTCATCCTATTTCAGGAAACATATTATTTTGAGAGACCCCTTAACTTCATTAAACCCCTAAAATTTTTGAAATTCACAAATTTATAAATACCTAAATTTTGATAACCCAATACTTCGCTCCTCTCTATGGTGCCTCCTTTCAGCCAATAACCCTTTCACAAAATTTTAGTTCCTAAGGCCCCTACACCAATATAAAATTGGTTTAATTGCAAACCAAATCTCTATGTGACTGGTACCACCAACCCTTAAATCCTTCAACATTACATCAAGTTCATCATGGTCCTTTTCTTTACATTTTTAGCCTATTCCTAGGCACCCATAGTCCTTTTCATGACAAATATAGGAACCCAAATTTAGGGCCTTTTGACTACAAATCCTCCTCAATAATGTCTACTCTATGCCTTTCCCAGAGGTGCATGAGTAGTCAACATGTAATCTATAAAGGTGGAATCACTGAGAAAAATTTCTTACTTGTTTTTTTAGTGAGTACTTTTATCAGATCTTCCTCTTCCCTTGATATGGTCCCCCTTATGGTGAAATACACATCCACTTCATATCTTCATGAAAAAAACTTATTAGCTCCACATCCTATTCAAATGACATTAAACTACATGATAATGTCCTCAACACATGATGTTAAAATGTAGAATTAACATATGTGATGAATATAGGAATACCCATGTATGATCATCCTAGGATTCCACATCCTCCCCAATCATGGGTGAAACTCCTACACCATGAATCCCATATGTGTAAGCCCCACACTATCCCTCATGGATGCTCCTTTCATGAAATGACCATCCTTACTGCATGAAGTTAAACTACAAGGATAGTCCAATCCCAAGATCATAAAATTTTGTATTGAACTACATAGGTTTTGATCCCTTTCATAAATAGAAAACCTATGAAACCTCCTTGAGGATCAATCCTAAAACCCCAAAATCACCACCAAATCCCAAGTTTGAAATCTTTTCCTAAAGGGACACACTCTATCAAATCCTATGTGTGAAATCCCCCCCCAGGGGGGATACACTCCACCAAATCCAGAGCATGAAATCTTCCCCTTGGGGATGCACATAACTAAGCCCTCAAGTATGATAATTTTCCCCCTTGGGGACACACTTAATGAAACCCTACTGTGTGATAATCTTCCCCCCTAGGGAGACACCTGACCAAACCCCCATGTGTGACCATATTCCCCCTAGGGACACACAAAACCACCCATATGTCCCCACAATATATTAAACAGGTAACACACCTTACCCCAAAAGATGTTAAACCTATGACCCATATCTCCTCACAAGACGTTTAACCTGTGACCCATAATTTCCCAAAAAAATATTAAATATGTTACCCCTCTATCCCCATAAGACATTAAATATATGACCCATTTGTACCCACAATATGTTAAACCTATGATTCACCTATCCACACAATATAATAACCCTACAACCCATATATAAATGTAATATATTAAACCTATAGCCCATCTATCCCAAGAAGATGTTAAACATGCAACACATCAGTCCCCACAAGACATTAACCCTATGACCCACCTATTCCCATAAGTCTTTAAATGTGTGATTATGTCCCCATAAGACCCCAAACCTGTGAACCCACAAAATCCAAAATATTTACCGTATACAATAAACATTGGATTCTTGTGGTAAAAACATATCCATAGATTCCATAATTCCAAATAGTCATCTATATCATTAATGAAAGGAGATTACTTAGATTCTACACCTAATATTACACATATGAGATGCTTCTGATTTTAAAAGTAGAAGCCTTAACAGGTTCCCAACAAACCCAACATCTAGAAATTCCTAGACATTAACAACGTTACTATCTACTCATACTGAAGTTTTCTTCCCTATTGAGACAAAAGCAATATAATTTACAAGGTTCGAACTCGAGATGGAATTAGTAATGAGTTTCATGAACATGGATTAAATCTATGAGTGATACCCATACTAGGAAATGTGATTCAAGGAGGAATTCATTGAATAAGGAACCAACATCCCATCATCATTTTTTGATCAAGGATACTAGATCTCTGATTAGAGTGAGGGAAGCCACCTACCTTTTGAAAGAGGGAATGCAGGGTAATGAGAAAGAACATCGCTCCTAGGATGAAGTATAATGTGTATCCCCAATGAAAATCATAGAAAACATAAATTATGAACCAAATATAAATTCATATCTCCTTCAAATATTAGAACTATAAATTTTGGGGAACTATCAAATTTTCTTGTCTCCAGATCCAAATACGTGGTTTCGGGTCCCCCTTGCAAGCAGTGGGAGAATCATGAAACTCACTTGTGACTTGGGGCAGATAACATTGGACATCCTTGGCTGACATCATCTTCAAATTGGATCCCTCCTCCGTTTCTAGAAAAATAAATGATGTTAGGGCATTTGGCCTCACTTTCAATGTATCTATACTGAAAGCTAAATCCAGGAACATAACATATATCATGATATATGAAACTAGATAGCAAACACTAACATGCATACAGGTAGGTGAAATGTTAGTGTGAAAATCCCACACAACTATACTCCAACCATTACATTCACCATGCCTTCAACTATAGGGCCCTTATGCCTTGTTTCACCCTATGAACTCATCCATAAGAGGGTGATCAATGCTCTAGTTCAATGATATTAATAGTAAGGGGTCATTTCCATTAGGGATATACCCTGACATGATCTTGAGGAATTTAAACCTCATGGAAACCACTGTCCTTAAGGTTTGCATAGGGGGAAACTGCCCAACATTAAAATAGTAAAACTCATTGGGAGATTCTCCCAGAAAATCCCTAATTTCTCACTCCCATATATCGAGGGGTAAGGGGTGTTCAAGACATACCCATGAGAACAACTACTAGGGAACCACCCCAGAGGGATCCCACTATACCATATTAGTGCCAACACAAACTAGTCTCATAGCTTGATGAGTGGGTTGACTCTATCCCCACACCATCATCGTCTATCCAAAGCACCCAATGTTGATACTAGCAGAAGACCCAAAATATTTCCACATAAGAGGAATATTTGGAAGTTCTAGTGGACCTAGAAACTACTGTTGTATCCCAAAAGATCCCCATAACTTTTCAACAGAGATATATCTTTATCCTCTAAGTATTAATACTCTAGCCACCTCTCAGGAAGGTCGGGTTGACTCTCTCCTTCGATGGTACAACCAGTAAAAATTATGATCTATCTTGTGATGAAGAAACCCAGTGTGAAAGACATACCCACACAACTAAAAAAAGTAAATAATTCAACTTTACACCTCCACCATCTAGTGTGAAGGTCCCCCCCATTCTATAAATATTCCCTTATTCAAATAACCATCCCAGGGTTGGAGGGAGAACACCCATCAAGGGGGACATGCCTATAAAACATGTTTAAAAACCTATAGATATAACCCAAGTGAATCCTAGTAACTCACACTTGGAGAAATATCAATCTATCTAAGGTTGGACCTTGGGAAGTGCCATGTCACCATTGACCACTCAAACTAAAAGGGAACATATGACTTGATGTGAGAAACTCGCCCCTGGTGCAAGAGATAGGGGAAAAATCCCTTCGACTGAGGATTATAATCCCAAAATCTGAAGTCCATAAGATTGAAAAATACCACCATCAGTACATATATGTGGAGGATGTTATGTCCTCCTTCCAAGGACTCATAGAGAAAAAATCTCTACCGCCATCAGTTTCCCTCCCCTCAACCTCTACACTATAAGTTGGATAGATGTTAAGATCTGTATCGAAACACTTAGATGATAGTGGGAACTCCAATGATTCCCAAAGGCGTACTATTTCAATCATTCATGATGAAGTGGTAAAAACATCATCGTATATGGATATGATCTTGAATTTGGATCTAAATCTGGGATACATTCTGATGTGTAGTATATATTTTACCCATGTGATGCCCCCTCCCCTAATAAAGCATCATCAAATAATTTTTGTTTCGGTGTTTATTCCCTTATCTTAGTATGTTACAATCGAGGATTGGGAGGATCAGGAGTAGGTACATCCCCATGGTAGAAAAAAAGAGGATTTATGGTAACTATTGGATGTCAAACAAAAGTCAATCATGTTTTTTTATTGGAAACTCCATATTTTTTTGTTATGAAGTCCCACATTAAGGTCTTGATAGTTTTTTTAGTATATCTGGGAAATTATTGACAACCTTCAAGACCATTAGTTAACCTACCCAAGGATCCATGATCGCCTGAATTTTATTCACCAATAGTTCATGAGTGTTGATATAGCAGTGCTCCTAGTATCTCAGTGTCCCAAATCAAATGGTTTCCATCAGAATCACTATTAAACATGGTTTATAAGATTCGTTTTTCTCAATTGGGTGATGAATGAGGTGTCTCAAAACATGTAGATTAGAGGATGGGGAAAGTATGTTTCACTATATTTCATGAAAATATTACAGAAATGATTGGATTGTCAATATATCCAATCTACCAACAATGAAGGGTCAACTCTAACTATCTCTATTTCCAATGTTTCCATAATTGACCCAAAAAGGTATCAGAGAAACAAAGCCATCGATGTCGAGAATGATAAGAAAAACACTCCTCAAGGGGCGACAAAGTAACAAAAACCATCTAGAAGAGATCTATACTCATCAGTAATAAATAGTGCAAGGTCATGGGAGTCCCTCCAATGATACATTTCCATATACTATTTGGTGTGTTGATAATGGAAAGGGGCCCACTAAGCTCACTGGCCCATCTACAGTTGTTCCAAAAGTTGAGTTGGACCTCAGTACAGCAATCTTACCTTCGGATATTTAGGATTATAAAAATCTCATTGTTGAGCTTATTGTCGAGTAAAACTCATACCTTGACAAAACCTGAAGGAACCCCATCTCCCCTTCATTATGAAACCTAGTCTTACTCAGCCAAGTGACTCTATTTGAACTTAGTGGCCCCATTCACCCGATCATGGTAAAAGCCGAGGGCTATAGAAAATGATTGAGATATGATTCTCACACCCTTCCTGAGTAGTCTGATTATCCACCTTGGTATTAATGTCATGCTTCTCCCCAAGCCAATGATAATATCAACGCATTTCTAGATACAAATCATCACCAAGATGACATGGTAGTTACTCTAATTGCATATCATTTTGATTTAAAAACATGTATGGAGGGAATTCCATTTGAATTACAGCTATAACCAACAAGGGTGGACTAGGTTTGAGTACCCCCATAATCTAATAATCCCTAATTCACCCTGTTTAACAAGTTGGTTTATTTTCAATAAAATTTTTCTAACTTTTCCTTAAGGTGTAGTCTAATGTAAGGAAATCCTAAAGAACAAGAATCCACCATGCTCTGATGCTTTTTCCATACTTTCAAAGGACCTACATTCATCTAATACAGTCATATACACACAAGGTAAATTTCCAATCATGAGGACCTATATAGATATTTTCTCTACCATTTCAGCTCCACATATCCCAATATAAGCATCACTGACCTCTTCAAATGAAAACAAGGACCTGATGAGAAATTCAGTTGCTTCATTTCCCAATGGAAGGGCCTCATGTATTCACATGACATGCCAATTTCACTATAAAATATACTAATAGTGTCCATAGAGAACATTATAAATGTTTTTGTCCCAACCCTCATATCCTTGAAATACCAAGATAGATTTTAGGATTTATTTAAAAAATCTCAGCATCTAGAAGAAGTTTTGTAGTGGACCAAAAAACAGTTGAACCCATTCCCCTTCTAGATCCCATGAGATTGACCTTAAAATAAGAGCTATCTAACACTATATATGAAGATATTCATGATCAGGTACATCTACTCACCCCCTTTATTGGAAGGGCCTCTCCAAGTGAATCCTCGCCTAGCGTAGCCCCTCCAGGCATTACCTCTCCAATATAAGCCTCCTTGGTGAGAGAATGTGGCACTAGACCTATTTTAGGGATAGAATACCAGTGCTAATTTTACATAAATAAAGAACAGGACCTATTCCTTCAAGGATTTATATGTACAAGGTGATTTCATATATTCCTTGTAAAATGGAATCCTTATGTTTTCATAATACCGTACACTGTAGGATGCTAAACTTATTGGTCATGCAAATCATTGCATGTATCACAGGATCCTTAGACACACCATCGTATTATTCTTCATCTCATGTATTATATATAAGGAAAAGTAGATCTTGTCCTAGTCAAATTGGGAGACATTATGGGATAGGTGGCACATATATCCATAGACCCCAACAGTGATATTAAAGATTCTAGTGAGTGGAAACAGGTTCCCATCCACATGACACATAAGTAAAATGATTGTTTGGTATTATGGTAGTCTCTCTACCTCATGGTATCATATGTGCATACTTCAGTTGGCCATAAAGTCATGTGATTTCTATGACACCTCTAATCGTAGCCTCCACACTAGCATTCTAGCCTCCCGAGTCTTGGAAGAACAATTTTAGTGAGAAAGGGGAAATTTGTGTCCCCCACCGGTGTTGAAACCAGCTCACCCTATCGACTTCATACCTTCCGAGTTATGAGATACACCCAAGAGTTTCCCAGTCCTAGATTATTCCATTGATGAGGAGAAATAATTCATGTCCATAAATTCCATTGAACCAATGTACCGCTTCACATCTCCCAATAATGGGGATTTCTATGTGGACCCCTTGGGTGCCATCGGCTGATGTCATTGAATAAGTGCTAAAGTGCATGCTAGCAGATGGAATGATCATTTCAACATTTCAAAATAAGATTTTACTACTACTCAGACCAAGAATTAAGCCACATGTAGTGCTCAGTAGGCATAGCGCAATGGTTCTTCTCTGTCATAACTCCCTTGTGGCAAACTGTTTCGGTTTACCACATGACATGGCCATGATCCTATCACACTACTACAAAAATAGTGTTTAATAGCGTTGTCATTTATTAACGCTAGAATAATTCACTGAGAATTACCACCTTTATCAGTTCTAAAATAATATTTGATAAAGGGGGGTCGTTATCAGTGATATATAAAAGCATTGATAAAGGGTACCCTTTATCAGTGAATTTTTCATAGTGCTGTTAAAATGTCACCTTAATCGTCACATTATCTTAGTGCTCATAGAGGTTACCCTTTATCAACACTTTCTTTTTAGAACTTCTAAAAGTTACCCTTTATGATCGCTAACAATAAATCACTGATAAATTGTAACCTTTATTAGTGTTTTATTAGCGCTAATAAATGTTCAGAAAAAAAATTTAAAAATTAACAATTTCATTAATTAAATAATTATTGTTAAAAATGAATAAACATATATATATTTTTTAAAAATTAATAAATATCATATATTAAATATATAGATTTTTAAAATGAATAGAATTAAAAAATAAAAAAATAAAAATTTAAAATGTGTAAATTTAGAAAAATATTAAACATTTTATTGATTAAATAATTATTGATAAAAATGAATACATTTAAAATATATGTATATATATTATAAATATTGATAAATAGTATATATTAAATGTAGATATATAAATGAATATTTAATTAAACAAAAAAATTACAAAAAATTACAAAATTATTTAAAAAATTATTAATGAAACAATTATAAATAAAAACAGAATAAGATATATAAATGTGCATATAATAGTAATAAATAATAAATATTAAATATAAATATATATAAAATGAATAAAATGTTGATTACAAACATATTAATGACTTATTCATTTTTTATGTTGTTGGATTTTACAATTTAACAAATGTCAAATGTAGTGTGTTATATTTATTTCACATACATATATATATCTGTGTGTCTGTGTGTAATTAATGAATTTTATATACAAACACAGAAATGAATATATTTATGCAATATATAGAAACACAAACACCTAATATTTATGTAATTTTAAAAAATCAAAATATTTTAGAATTTCATTGTTAACATGATACATTTAATATATTGTGTTTTTAATCCGTTAATTTTAATTATTTTTTTAATACTATTACAATTAGGGCATTCATTTTTAATATTTTCAAATTTTTTATTTTATTTTTGAATTTAATCAATTTCTATTATCTATTTTTATTTAATTATTTTTATTTATTTATTTATTATGTTTTAGTATTTTTTATATGTATTCATCATTACTTCAATATATATATATATATATATATCCATATATCTATATTTTTTTTAATAATTTATATTTAATTAATAATACTTATCCATTTTTTCAATATTTTAAAAGTGCACTCATTTTGAAATATTCAATTTCACTCAATTTTAAAATGCATGAATTTAAGATTATATATCCACTATTAATGTTAAAAATATATTTAAAAAATATATTTATTTATAAATATATTTATAAATGTATATTTAATATATTTATAAATTTTTATATTTATAATTATTAAAAATAAATAATTATAATTTTTTAAATAAGTATTCATATAATTATAAATAAATAATTATATATAATTAATAATTATAAAATTATAATAAAATTCTTTAAATAAATTCTTTATCAGTACTAAAATATTAACGCAGATAAAGATCCATATTTATCAGTGCTAAAAAGCACTGTAAAAAAGAATTTTAATTAGAGCTAAAATATTAGCGCTGATAAAGATAGTTTTTATCAAACCTTATTTAGTGATAATAAATATATATTTTATTAGTGATTATCAATTTAACGCTGATAAAAGAGATATTTATCAGTACATTTCTGAAAGAACTGTTAAAAGTGTTCCTAATCTATTTAAAAGAACCCGGCCTAGTAATCAGTCATCGCGATTCTGAAGCTCATGCGGAACTCCTCTACTGAAGGCCCAACTCCACTATGATTCATTAGAAAAATCAAGGATAAAATCCAATCTATGCTATTTTCTACTTTTCCAATGTCGTTGTTTGATCATTTGGGTTCTGTGTTTTTGTTTTTGAGCTATTCTTGACTTTGACTAACCATACATCTCATCTCCTCGCTACTTCTGGCATGATTTTTCTATGCCTTTTAATGGATTTTTGAGAAGATAAATATCTATATTTTAACATCAAACAACCAGGATAAGAGAAGTTGTACAATTTAACATCCTGGTGTTAACATAAATTTGTGCAATTTAAAGTTATGAAACTAAGATGAGAGATGTTGTGAAGTTCAGCATTTTTCTTCTAGAATGAATTTGTGTAGTTTAACATCCTATAACCAAGATTAGATATTGTGTGTAGTTTAATTCCTTGTTTCTAGGATGAATTTTTTCAATATAACTTCATGAAAACAGGAAGACAGACACTATATAGTTTAACAACTTTCTTCTAGGATTACTGTTTAAAATCATGGAATCGTGATGATAGATGATTGATGACCACTATACAAAGTATATCATGAGAAATAATGAATTAATGTGGGTTATGACTCATTCCTGATCCATTATGGCCAATATGAAAGCTCAGTTTTGTGGATCATCTTGGCTTGGTTTTCCAAAATGGTTTTTGGATTGGGGAAAATGATTTCTAGAATTGGATTTGCTTTAATATTTTGGGTTATTATGTTGTAAAACATGTCCTTAGAAGAAGGTGGTTTGAAATTGAAAATTAAATACTAGTTTTCGAATATATAATTCTTGTTTTATTATGAAATTTTTCTTATTTTCCAGTTGTTTTGGCCCGAGATATTCTTTTCGGTTGTGTTTAAGATATATTCTAAACCTGATTTTATGATTTTTTTTGTTACTAAGAATATGCCATCCTGAATGGTCCCGAAAGTTTCTAGTGGGTCTATCCCTATTTCTAATTCTCCTCAGTCATAACAATATTCCATGGAAATCAAGGTTTGTTAGAGGCGGTGAAGTGACATGAGGATGTTGAGAATGTCTTCAGAGTGTTTGGAACTCTCAAAACTGTTAGAGTTCATGATGTACTGGGTCTAATTGGGGGTACAGCATTGGAAGAATGGGAGTTGTTTTCCCCACGAATTATGAAATTTGGGATGACATGGGAAGATTTCAAATCCCTCTTTCCAAGATAGTTTATATCTAATGAGGTGAAGATAAAGAAAATGGATGAGTTCATGAGTGTCCAGCAAGGTTAGTGGACGGTGAAGGCCTATGTTGAACACTTCAAAGATCTAGTTTCCTTTTTTCTAGAGGTTGTGTCGTAGGATATATTGAAATTTCATCTTTTCATTGGGGGTATTTATCTAGAGATCAGGAGTGAGTCCTCTTCCCCAAAGATATCCATTTCAAGAAGTTGGTGGAGGTAGTATTTTTGGCTGAGTTGTTGTGAAAAAATCATAGAAAATGGCGTATTTGATGTCTCCTAGGTTGGGATTAATCCATTCATCATTTCCTCATTTTTCTTTTGTGGTTGTTATAATTTTATATTTCATTATAAAATTTTGATGAAATTATCCTTTTTTAGTTAAAATGGTTTTGTTTTTTTGAATGTGAACATTTAAATAGTTATCCTTTCATGAATTAGTTCCCCCTTTCTATCATGCTTGTTTGTAGATGTCTATTTTTAAGGAAATTTATCTTTATGTGTTTTGTGAAGGTTTATTTATGTTATGTATTTTGAACATTTATGTTTTTGTTTCTACTAATGTGGTGTGGTTGAAGAATATTGATTTCTATTTGGCTCCATTTATCAATGAAACCAAAACATGGATTGTTTGTGCATCACTCACAAATTTAACAAAAAAAACTAAGTATTATCTATTCACTTAACTATTGTTGTTTAACTATCGCTTAGCATAGAATCTATCCTGAATATCTTTCCCTGTGTCCCCATGATGCTCTCATCTCACACACACATTCCATAATCTCTATCATATCACCATTAAACAATCACTTTTCCTTCTCTTCCTTCACCCATTTATTATATTCATGCATCTTCATGAATCATGCATCTTTACAAGTAGTAAATGGGTGCAAGAATAGAAGGAAAATTGAATAATGAATGGTGATATGACAGATATTTTAACAAGTGTGTGTGGTATGAAAGCATCATGGGGGTGTCTAGAAGGAAGTTCAGGTCAGATTCTATACTCAGTAGTAGTTAACCAATAGTAGTGAACTACACAAAGAACCCTTAGTTTTTTTAACAGTTTATCTCTAGAACAAAGAAACACTTTGGAATGATATATAGGTAATGTTACAACATACTTTCTCTATTTTAACAAAAAATTATATAATGAAACATTGATTTGATTTTCATAATTTTTTGCAGAGTTCACTTATTTTAGAATATTTATGTATATGTGTCGTGACTTTTTAGGAAGAGAAATGACTCTATATTTGGTAAATCGTAGAGTAAAATTTTTATGTTTACATAGTAAAATCATTTTCCATAGAATTAATTCTTTTTTTCATATTTATGTTTAATTTATTTATATTTAGTATTAATCACATAATAATTTTTTTCTTATATAGGTGGATTCTTTTGTTCAAGTTGGGGTGCTCTTTCCAACATTTATTCTTCTTATCCATTATAAACTTTTCACCCCTGCATTGTTTCATTTATCACATTCCTTTAGGATATATCCATTTCCATTGCAGTAAGAGAGATGATGCTTCCTCTACTCAATTACAAAGTTAATTTTTATATGTGCACATTAAAATCGTTTCCCATATAATTAATTTATTATTTAATTTTTTTTATTTATTTATTTTTAGTATTAATCATAATAATTGTTTTCTTATATAATTGGATTCTTTTTCTCAAGTTGATTTGGTTTATTTGGAAGTTTCTCATCCAGTGTTGACAGTTCAATAAAAAAATTCAATAGAAATCAAGGTAACATTGATAGTTAAGATTGTTTTTTTATGTATGTAATAATTTTTATTTTTGTAATTTTATAAATCAATGTTTGAAATTTTTATAATATAGTTTTTTTTTGTATTTGTGTTATAAATTTCATTTAATTTAAATTCTATATTGAGACTTGTTTTTTTATATCTGGTATGTTTTTTGTGTGTTTTTTGTGTGTTTCTAGTGATACGGTGTGCTTTTACAGCACGCTATAGTGGTGTCACAGTGTGCTATTACAACACACTATAGTATGGACCATTAGTATCATTTTTAAAATCACTAATAAAAAATACATTTTTTAGTTATTTTAAAATCACTGATAAAGGACACATTTATTGGCACTTCTAAAAGAAGTGATATAGGTATACTTTATCAGTGCATCTATAGTGCAGATAAAAAGTCCTTTATCATCTCCTATAAAAGTATTGTTAAATGATTCCTTTAGAGACACTAAAGAAAATCCCTGATAAATGGGACCTTTATAACTGCTTTCAAGAGCTTCGATAGAAGTATTGGGATTTTAACATCCCTTACATTGTCAGTGCTTTTCTAGTGCTGATAAAGGCCATTTCATGCACTGTTAAATGCTATTTTTGTAGTTTTCACAAATAGTCACATCAATCTAGTATCTCGACATAGAAAAGTGGAACCCATTTGTTAGTTGTTTACATGATACCAACTATCTACTAGTAGAATATTTCTATTAATAGTCAGGCCTCAATATTTTATCCAATAACATCTATTGCACACCCAACCAATGAATGACCATCTATGAGAAAAAAATATTCCCCTTAAATAGAAGTATGATGTGATAAAACACCTCTTCAGTATACTCTCAAGGATCTTTATTATTGAGTAACTACTCCTATCAAAGTAAATACATGAGGCCCTTTCTAAATACTTGAAAATATCCCATTGGTTTTAGGCTGAGGTAGCTTCCACATAATCTTACTATAAAGAGGATGTCAAACAAGAGGAATTTCATTCCACTATATAAATTTATATATAATCTAATGGTGTAACCATTCAGGGGCACATAAGCCCATTGTGTATCACAGGAAAGCTCAATGGTGTGGAAATACACCACCACCTGGTGGCTAATAGCTCGGGGATCAACTGTATTCTATCCTAGAAGCATAATATGTTGGGACTAATAGAAGTATATATAAATACCTATAACTTTATGATACATGGGTATGACAAGAGTGACCAGAAACCATGTGGAAATATTTTTTGGAACACTCAATTTGATATTCTAATATCATGCACTAGATTTATAGTAGTATCATTGGATACTACCTAAAACATGTTTCTTGGAATACTCCAACATAATTTTTATACAAAATTCCTCTCTTCATACCACCAATGACTCAAGAACTCCCATGATGGTCGAGTAGGGGTATTCTAGGGAGGTGCATCCCACTTTCACTCATGTGAGGCCCACTATCTAGATGATGGTTACTATAAAATGGAATGAAATATTGTCATTACCGAAGGGGTTGAGCATATCAACTCCCCAAATGATCAAACAGAAATATAAATTTATCCACAGGTAGAGTGGAAAGATAACTTTTTCCTCAAAATTAATTATTTGGAACCCATGATTCTAGAACTGGGAGTTATTTCACTATCTACAAGAAAATAGAGTGCTCAAAAATTTACCCATATACCTAAAGTGGAATGGATTAGCTGATACATGAAGAATGTAATCCTATAAATTACTAATAATTTATCCCCTTGGCTACTGATCCACAAAATTCTTGTATGTTCGAAAAAGCATTGATGTCTCAATAAAGGTTGACTCGACACCAATGCATTGATATCAAGAGCAGACCTTGCATCTCAAAACATAATGGAATTGGCTATTTATCTTCTATTTCCATATACTCTGTGGAATAGGACCACTATATTGATAATTTTGTATCCACCAGAGTAGACACTAGTGCTCCCCTTGGGTCTACTATCCTAGAAGAGCCACCTCATTCCTTGGATTATCCTATATAAGGTGATGAAAAGGACTTGTAAAATTTCCCTTTTGTATTTTACAAGGGTGTATCCACAGCTACTAATGAGATAACCCAAGTGAACTATGGTACTGAGGAAGATATGAGGTCAACACTGATCAATTCTGTAACTTCTTTAGAGGAATAGCAGTAGTGTGTGGCCTTCCTAAAATAAAACTGGGATGTATTATCCTATAGTTATGATAAGATTCTAGGATTAGAACCACATATCACTATTCTTCACCGTGTCCTCTCTAAGAGTCATCACAGGTTCAAACAGCCTCCCAGGAAGATTAACCACTCTCATGGTGTCATGGTCATGTCTGAGATTAAAAAGATTATTAAAACAATATTCTATAAGGAGGTAAAGTACCCCAGATGGCTTGACAACACTACCCCAGTTAGAAAGAAAAATGGGTATATCAGGGTCTTCATTGACTTCTAGGGCCTCAAATGCCATTATCCAAATGTTTATTTTCCTCCTTACAGTGATATAGTTACTATTTTATACTACAAACAGGTTCCAGGTACTCTCCTTAATGTAAATATACTCCATGTACTATCTAATCAGAAAGGACCCTAAGGATGTGGAGTCCACTACATTCAGGTCACCCTAGGGAACATTCTACTACCATGTGATACATTTTTTCATGAATAATGATGGAACCACTTACCATTGGTCAAGGCACCAAATCTTTAATCTAATTATCAATAAATTGGTGGAATGTTATGTGGATGATCTAGTGGGAAAATCCATCCAACATTAAAACCATCTCAAGGATCATTAGAAATTTTTTGGCTTCCTTTGCTCCCAACACTTGACAATGAACACCCAAATGTTCACAATCGGCATTACCTCTAGAATTGTTTTTGGATTTTTTTAAGATATAGGAAAATCAAGATTAACTTAAATAAGATCATGGATATAAATAAAATTCTTCCCCAAAGAAATGTCAAGGAGATGTGAGGCCTCTTAGGACACCTATAATACATGTTTTGATTTATAGTAAATCTAGAAGGAAACTGTAATCCCTTCTCTAGGATCATAAAACAAAGATTTCATTTACCTATGGGATGAGGAATACTGGACTTAATTTTTAAGATATTAATAAGTACCGGTTATATTATCTGATTATAATGACCCCTATCTTAGGAAATACAATAGTCCTCTACGTTCCCACCCAAGAATGGTCCCTTGGTTCCCTTAGAGCCTATAAAAACAAAGATAGTAGGAAAAAAATACTCTACTAACTCGGTCACATTCTACTCAAAATGGAGGTCAGATTCTCAACTATCAAGAATAGGTGTATCATGTTGTTCCTTTTAGAGCATAATTTACAAAAATATTTTCAGAACCCTGAGATATAGATGGTGTACCAAGTAGATTTTCTAAATTACATACTCAATATACCCATTTTGATTATATGATTAGAATGTTGCACAGAAATACTTATAAAATTTGACATCAGTTTATCCTGTATAAGTCTGCTAAGTTCCAGGTGCTAGAAGATGTCCTGGTCTCACATCCATAACCTAAAGAACTCCCCATAGATGTCAATTTTTCTGATGAATATATTATTTCAATAGATCAGGTTGTATTGTGATGGCATATACCCTTCTATGGATCCTCCCGGAGCATGAGAGTGAAAATTATTAATGACCATAAGATCAATAGCATAGGCCTAAGGACCATTTTCACCTCCCTTACATAGGTATTCTTTCTAAACTCATTTCTATTATCATAAGGATACACTAACTATGAGGTAGAATATCAGTCTCACATTACTGGTCTTGAGTTGGCCCTCAAGATTGATTTCCCCTATTTCTAGGTTAAAGGGTACTCTGAGCAAGTCATCAAATAGATCAAGGGTGACTATGTCATCAAAAATAAATCTATTTTTCTCATAATATAATTCACATTCATCTGATTTACAAGTTCCCATCCTAGAAGGTGACTCATTTTCCTTAGTAATAAAATGGTAGAGACAATGCTTTGGAACGTTTTGATTCATCCCTAGAAGAACATGATCATGATTACCTGATTATTCTGGTGGAACACTGAAGGGTTATCTCCCCCACAACCTCAAATGATGGAGACCAAAACATATATTATCTAGATACTAGTACCTCTACACCAGGACCCTTAAATCCCCCCATAGTTTTTGAATTTCCCAACTAGATGACTCCCTTTTTTGAGTATCTCTAACATGGTATTATCTCGTTAGATGAAGTTGTGTGTCATAAAATCTGTCGATGTGCAATACATTTTACACACAAAAGTGGGCCTAACCTTGAAAACCCCATGTATAGGAAAGGTTTTCATGGAATTATACTCTGCTTCATCCAAGGAGAAAAAATACCTTAGGTAATGCAAGAGGTACATGTTGAGTGTTATGGGGCTCACCACGCATGACTAAAGCTATCCCACCAAATTTAGAGGTTGGGATACTCTTGTTCCAATATGTTTCATGACTTCATTGAGTTATCCAATAGGTTTCAATCATGTTATATCCATGCTAAATTTTTTAACCGACTGTCAGAGTATCTCCATGCTCAAAACTTTTCTATGAAATTTTTAGATTGGGGATTTAATGTTGTGGGGTCATACCCACCAATGAAAAAACGACAATAAAGGTTCATTGTGACAAAAAAAAGAGATATTTTTTATGTTAGAAAAAGTGTCTCCCCTTAAATAAGTCAAAATCCAATCCTTTATTTAGTTTATGAGATCCCACATCATCCATCGATTTTTGGTTCTTCACATTATTCTGATACACAATGAAAACAACTTCTAGGTTTCTGAGCTAATGAAAGAATACTCAAAATACAACATTTGGTGCAACAGGACTTCTCACTGTCATGCATAGGAAAATGGGAATATTGAGGCATTCAAAAAGACCTTCTCTAGAATCTAACATAAATTGGTGGTTTAGAGAAAAAAAGAGATATAATTAAAATATCCCCAATTCCCTTTGTGTCTATTAGACAATAACTCAAAGTCCTACCAAGGGAACCCCAGACTCCTTGGTGTAAGGAACATAGGTAGTCTTACTTATTGAGGTTTATTTTATATCACATAAAATGCATGTTTATAACTAGAAGGCTCTAAAAATAATTAAAGAATTCTATCTATCTGAATTGGATGACCTCAAGGAAAATATGATTCATGACTTTCATAACATAGAGATGCACCTAAACAAGACTTCAATAGTGTTCAACAAGAAGGTTAGTATCCACTCTGTCCTCCACAGTGACATGGTACTAGCTCCCAAATTGCCAATGATAACCAAAAATATGTTATTTATGTTGGATATTAAATGGTAAATACCTTAAATTATCAATAAGGCCTATTTCAATGAATAATACTCTTTAATCACTATGAATGGATGGTTTATCACACCTACCACCAATGTCATGTTTGTCATACAGTACTTCAGATGAACCCCACATTCAAAGACACATTCCCTTACACTATAGAAACCATTTTCAATGCTCTGTAACCATAAACTATAGCAACCACGTTCAATGCTACGTGACCATAAACTATAGAAATGGGGGTCTATGCTCTACGAACATAAACTGATAGAATCCCATTTGGTCCAAGAATTATGATCTTAAACTATTTTAAACCCCTATATTGTGAGTTTTATAACTTTAAACAACAGAGAATAATATCTTCAACACATGATTTTATACTATATCCTTACCTAGGAATAAGTCGGGATGCCTCATAAATAAATATGGGATGATCATATAACAAAACTTCACCAGAACACAATGTTAGGTTGTGTCCTTACACTATATGAAATAAGGATGCCTCGTAGGATGAATATGGGATTATCATAGAAACAAATTCCTTAGCACATGACAAAAAACTGTATCCTTACCCATCTCATAAATATGGGATTCCCTTTAGAAACTGTGGGATGCTTCAATACCCTCATTAGATAGGATATCCCCCCACACCCGACATTGGTATTCTACAACACCAAGTTCCAGAAATATGTGTGTCTTGATTCACAATTCCATGTTATACATAGTGACACTATGACCCCTTGTCTTTCAGACCAACCATTAATTCATCAAGAACAGTTGGGATAGATAGAAAATTACACTCACAGCATTTAGCCTTTTGGCCCCACTATAATTCAATAATTATGCCCTTAAACTATGTGTAGTTTGATTTAGGATATTTATGTGGCACATGGGTTTAAATCGACCTCTTTTCACACTGGATTTTAGCTCTAAAAATATCATTAAATCAAACATTCTCCCATTCCAAGAATCATGAAATTAAATTATTTTCCAAATTTCATTGGTCTAAAATTTTTAATATGAAACTAAGAACTACTTTTAGGATTTCTTCAGGTGGTGCATAGCCTCCTTCTCTCTGTTATGTTGGGTATTTTCTCTTTCTCACCACCTAGGAATCCTCAGAGTACATATTCCCCTTATGGTACAATCTTTATGACCTTTATACTATGTGCACTATCCTAATAGGACTCCAATCTTCAGGACTAGATGAAAATTGATTAAAGAACCACCCATTACCTATAGAATTATCACCCCTAAATTCCCTTATGGGACTCCTATTTATGTATAAGACCCATTCATAATCCTCGACATACCAGCGAATCGAGACACCCTCATAACCCCACTTGAGGAAGGAATGTATGGTAAATTCAATGTGTAAGTCCCAAAAAATCCTCATAAATAAATGTTAAATTGTATCTTGAACCTTTGTTATGAATATTGGATGCATAATATGACAAATAAGGGATGAAAAAACCAACATCCTCATAACATGATGTTAAACTATAGCCATATCCCATATGAAACAAGGATTCCTCTTACAAAAAAAATGGGATGAAAGAAAACAAACATCCTCAACACAAAAAGTTAAATTGTATCCTTACCTTATGTGATGAATATAGGATTCCTCATATGATAAATATGAGATGAACCAAACCAATTTCTTAAATAAAAGATTATAAACTATACCCTTTTACTTTGTTGTGAACATATTATGTCTCATATGATAAATATGAGAAGAACCAAACCAAAATAATCAATACAAGATGCTAAAGTTTTCCTAAACCTATGTGATGAACATAAGATTCCTCTAATTATGAGTATGATATGGTTAAATATCATCACCAAACAGGACTCAACCCCTATGGTATTGATATCCTGCCTCATCACATTCTAGAACTATGTGTGTCTTAATTCCCATACTCATGTGATATGTAGTGATGACCAGATTCCATATCTCAATTGGAACCCCATCAACAACTCAATATGGGTTATTCCCTCCCTTAGAATTGGGTTGATGAGTTTTGGGTGGCATAAGGTCTCTTGGTCCATCATTTCACATTGGTTTATCACTTTTTCGTTCCACACAACCCTCCTTAGGACACCCACACCCAATGGTCTAAGCTCTATGACCTTAAACTAGAAACTTCCCCTTTGGTTTGATTTCTATGACCTTAAACTAGTAGCATCCATAGTCTGAGTTATACAAATTTAAATTGAATACACGGATATAATTAGTACATGATGTTAAATTTTATCTTAACCCAAATAAAATATAGAATCCTCATATATCAAATATGGTATGACCAAAAAACAATATCCCAAGCACATGATGTTAAACTGTATCCTTACCCTATATAAGCTTTGGATGCCTCATATGAAAAGAATGGGATAACCAAAAAAAATCCTCATCACATGATGTTAAACTATGTCCTTACCCTATATAAAATCATGATGCCACATATGATAGATATGGGATGACCATAACCAATGTCCTCCAAGTACATTGTTAAACTATATTCTTACCATTTTCAATGAACATATGATTATTCATATATCCAATATGATATGTCTCAATATCATCACCAGAGAGTATGAAGCCCCTATAATTCCATTCTCTTACTATTTTCATTCCATAACTACATAATAATTGATTTTCATCATGATTGGATTTTTATTCATAATTGGAACTTTTATCCAGGGTCCATCCCTTCCATCAAATCATTTCAGAGTTCCCCCCTTTTAGGATTGGCTTTATCCTATCCAACTAGAATGTTCATCTAATACATTTGAGCATGTGGTAGAATAGATCCTAGGAAATCAACATACCCTCCAAGACATTCCACACTTTCACTTCTATGTTACATGATTTTTTTGATATGTATAATCATCAACCTATCAATCTAAATAGGATCCCAAATAGAAATAGAGTTTGGAAATGCTGGCTCACCTACCATCTAGGGATCATGCCTCAAAGGACCTTCAATAAAAATTTGTATCTCCTATATTTCAAACTCAGTCAATGGTTGATCCTGCATTTTTTCCCATCATTAACTAGATCATGTATTGAACCTATTTTTTGAACATGGTAGAGAGTTTTTTCCCATCATTTTTTCATTCTCCTTTTACTATACAGGTCTCAAATTCATGATCTTCCCTCATGGGGCTTCCTTAAGTCTGTCACTTTTTCCCCTTATTGTACACTCCTCTGCAAACAATAGAAACACTATAAAAATCTTTCATTCTCATAGTATGAAAGGATCATAATGTATTAAGAGTTGGGAGGGAATTTTCCCTAAGAAAGGTTGGGACACATGGGGGAAAAATTCTTGGTTTTAACTCTACATCCTTAAACTAGGATCCCAATTCCAAGAATGATTAATTTTAACTATGTGCAAGTCACCCTGGGAATGTGTCATGTGAAACCGAGCATCCATAGACCTCAATTCATGTCGGTTTTCCACTCTCCCATGCTACATATATTCTTATTAGTCAATCACACTTTATATTGAACTCTAAGACCTTAAATTGGGATTCAAAATCTAATTATTGTGATATAAAACTATGAGAATGTTTCCTCAGAGATATTTCATGTAAAAATTACTCATGTGATCCTCATTCATGTATGTTTCCCCCTCCCATATCCTATACACATCCCTTTGATACTAATAGCCTATAGACCAAGAATCACAAACTTAAACTATGTTCGACTCACCCATGATTATTATTCTTTGTGTATGGCCTCTTAAGAACACCAATCCCATTGGTTTTAAACCCTATTGTGTCGTAAGAACTTTTCTGAGGCAATCCCCTCCCTTGAATCCAATTATTACAACCTTAAACTACTTCAAACACTATAGTCAAAGCTTTATGACCTTAAACTAGGAGACTTAGTTAGAGAATTTTAACCTTAAACTATTTGAAGCACCATGTTGTAAGCTATATGACCTAAAACATAGAGTATTGGTCCATGAATTATTATATTAAACTATTTTAAACCCCACTGTCGAAGAATTATGACCTTAAACTATTAAAAACATCTTGGTATGATTATTATGGAATTAAATTACCAATGTAGAAGGTACAAATGTCTGTTAGGTTGAAACACTAAAAATGAAACTGAGTAAGAGTCAGAATCCCCTACCAGGTCACTCCTACGACTTCGGAAAAATAAGGGGATAAAAAGAATGGGGTACAAAGAAGAGAGGGATTCACTATAGACCTAATAAATAACCTATTTATTCCCTCTAATACCTTCAGTTTATGAAAAGGTTAGTCCCTAATAATTTCCACATGAGTTCCTCTAGGGGTACCCCTATTTGTTATTACACTCTTACTCCCCCTATCACCTTGGCTAAGTGGTTTCTATTCATGTTAGTTGACGCTTTCTGACCACAAGATGCTAAATTATTCAATTAAAATCTTAATCACATGATGTTAAACTATATTCTAGACCATCCTCACTATATGATGTAAAAATAGAAATCCAAAATCCCTAACTTATGATTTTAAACTACTTGTAAATATTTCTCACCGTATGATGTTAAATTTCATGTACATCATCCTCACCGTATGAAACTAAAATATGTGTACTTCCTTCTCACCATATGTATTTAAAATGAATTAATATAATCCTCACCATGTGACATGAAACTACAATTCGATATTCATTATTTCATGAACTAAAACTAAAAATCATCTGGTGACCTCGCTGAAGAAGCCTATTTCCCCCTTCAATATCATTTTCCTACCACATCAATCATATTCGTCGAACATCGCTCATCAAATGAGATGGTGATACACTAGGATGAGGATCTTGGCATTTTTTTAGATCATAATTCCTACCCAATGTGATCAACACCACGGTGGTGTAATTCCAAGATTGTCAAACTCTAATAGAACATGCCACCTTTTCATCCCCACACTTTACTTCTCCCTTGAATTGGATCCCATCAACCTTCCATGTATGAACCCTCCCCTTAATAGTAATGTTTCCTAGATGCATTGTCGCATTAACCATTATGGGAATGCTCCCCAAAATAATTATGATGACATTTGGATATAGGTCCCATATTTCGAACATGGTCAGCGGTTGATCTACATTTCATTGTCCCAATACATTTAAAAACAGAAAAGGATTCTTTTCTTAAAATATGGTTAGTAGTTATCCTACATCTTCATACCATCCCATTTTTGTTCTAGATATTGGGCACCTTGATTCACACTTTTCATCTCCCCCTCTATTTAGGTAGAGTTTAACACCCCTAGATTTACCTCATTTGTGCAATAGAACACACTATAAAATAAATTCAGTTGTACAGAGAGCCCTATCATCCATCCATATCTTTTCTATACATGAAACTAATGGTGGTCAATAGACTTGTCTAGACCTCAAGTGTTTGAAATTCTCTTATCACACTCACATAAATACGAAATGTTCTATTTTTTCATTGTTTCTGAAATTGATAATGACTCGTGTTGTCTTAGTAATTCATATTTGGTTTTATTACCAATGTGATTAAAATCCAAAAATAAAAAATAAAACTATTTTAAATCATAGATAAAATTTAAAACAAATTTCCCAAAGATAAAGAGGGTCATCTACATGTTAGAGACTCTCCTTTATTTCAGGATAATATTAGATTCCCTAAGGATCAGCATAATCATAAAAGCACTCAAGATCATAATTCCTATATTGAGTGGGCTCTAGAGTCCCCTACCACTCTTCCAGATTAGTTTCCTCCTACTATGCAATTGGAAGAACATCTTTTTCCCAAATGTTCACTCAATTTTTCATGACTTTTATCTTATCCAATAGATATGTAACCTCTTCTTCACTATCCTCATCCATCACCAGGTGATCCCTCAATTGGTTGATGATATTTTCTTTATCATTAATGATGGATGTGTGTACTTGTGATTAATCCTCCAAACAATCAATCTCCTCCTTGACTTTGTGATTCACTTGAGAGCCCATGACCTTATTCTCACACCAAGAAACATCAAACTTCTTTCACTCAATATGTGCTTGTTTAGTGATAAATTCCCAAGATAATTTATGCAGACTATTATAATCCACCCCATTAGTCCTTAGGTTTATTAATCAATGATGTAGATATCCCGCCAGATTTGGAAGAACGGTCAGTGGATTACGAGTGATTAAATAATTCACACTCCACCACACTTTATGTTAGAAGCCTTGCTTCTCCTTGGAAACATGTGAGATAAAATCCTCTATCTCCTTAATTGGAATAGGAACATACTAAGAGGGGAAAACTAACACATTAGTGGTGGGTGATCTGTAGGAAAGTCTTTAGGTGGGACGATCCTCAGGTCTAGAGGAAACAAATCCTTGCAAGCCCCCCCCCAACCCATATAAGAGTCCCTATCTACATCTTTTGAAACCTAATAGGTAGGTTCAACCACCAAATAATACTCTAACACCTCCATCGATCACACAATCCTGACCACCTTTGTTGAGGGATATACTCCGATAGTCACTGTTGACGGCTCTTCTAAAATAGGCATGGTCATCATTTCCTTCCTGATCATCCCATTTTCCTAGAATGATTTTCACCTCCTCCATTGATTAATTGACACTAGTGGCCACCTCCCGATGAAATTATACATTTACAACCACCTCAGTCTTCACAACCACCTTCCTTGAAAACATAGCCTCGCCTATTGTCACTTTCCTAGGCTTGAGATCACCATAACAGGATATGCTCTAAACATGTTTTGAAATGACTTTTAAAAGAATATTTTTAGTAGATCATGATATATGAGATAAAAATGTGATGTAAAATGTGAAAATGGTAGAGGTATTACAAGATTGGTATAGCCTGACTGGAAACTCAAAAAGGTTTACTAGTAATCCCCCAATAGTTGGAAGTTGATCTGTCACCCCAGTTGTGGGTGATGCATCAATAAACAGTGAGAAAACAACAACTAAAGTTTCAAGTGGGGAACCCTCTCCCACCTATTCAAGTGTTGGACTCCCTTGAACTTCACCTAAGGTTCAATAGGAACCTCCCCTTCTTCACTGATCTCTAATTTATGTAGAATTGAAAAGAGTTCGACAGTGGCCTCAAGGGATGATAAGTGGTCAGAACACACAAAGTAATGGAAGTTACCTAATTCTTAGAGAGTCCTCCTCTCCTTGGGAAATATAAGTAGTCATCTATTACCTAAGAATCTTTTGAACCTTCACCCTTAGCTCTTTCAAAAGCTAATTGGTCCACAGAAAGACACAAAGAAGATAAAATTCCTATTATCACTTTTTCCTAATCGATCGAAGAATTCATGATTCTATGACAGTAGAACATATCTTTTATCTCTTACATGTATTTCTTCACATTTTCATAGGAAATATTTAATACTTCCCTTTCATGACCCAGACCATTAAGTAATATTACCTTAATGTAAAGACGCTTCCATATCCCATGGAGAGAGGTTATTTGTTTTTGGATTCCCCAACACTCTCAGGAATCATTGAAAATGGAACAACTGGAAAATCCAAGTGATTTAGTTATTTCCCCATACCTGGTATGTTTACCCATGGTAATTCTCTAGAGGGTCTTCCTTCCTCCTGAAGATTCTTACCCCTATGTTTTAGGCTTGTTGTTGTTACCCTCCTTATAGTTCCCACTGGTGAAGGACTGTGGATTTTCATATCCATAACCACTACTTCACCCATCAGACCGACTATATCTCCCTAGAATACCCTGTAGAGACCCAAAGCCTGACGTACATGGACATTACATTACTTTTGCGGAATACTTAGTATATAACAAAAAATACACACACAAGGATCGTAATAGTTTAGTGTCTTTGGAAACTCGGAACGTAATCTTCTAATCGTGGTGAAAGATCTCCAATATCTCCCATAAAGATCTTCCCTTTTTTTACGTAAAACCTTTCTTTATATCCTGGGGAAAAGAAAACATAAAAGGGTGAGCTCAAATGCTCAGTAAGGGTAAACAAAAGAAATATAAATCTCATCGTATACACAAGCACATAACTTTTGGAAATCTTAACCTGCAAAAGAGATCAAAATTTCATAACATGGGATAAATCATGGCAGTGAAATGTAATCACAATAATCATAACTTAAAACATGAAACTTTGTGGCATACACACATAATCATAAAGAATCATATATTATTAGTCAAGACTCATTTCCAAGACTATCTTAGTGGACAAAGTCCATTTCTGAACCGAGTCACCCTCGTTTCAGTCCTGTTTCACGGAACCGGTATAACCTACCGTTCCAGCCATGTCTATCTCATGAGATATAAAATCTTTACCCAATTCATTGGAGGGATATATAGGTCCCACCCATCTCATAATGATACCATTCTTATGTGTTCCACAAAATCATAAATCATACATCATTACATAACCCATGTAATAAAAATGGGAATCTTAAAATCGTGACATCATAAAACAATTCATATAAGATAAAGGAATTCATAAAAATATTTCCATCACAACATAATCAAATCCATGTAATAATAGGGATGGAAACAGAACCCTATATTGTATTATATGGAAAATAATTTTGATAAAACACTTGAACTTTATTCTTGAGGAAAATATCCTTTCTACTTCAAAAACACTTTTCATTTCTTAACATGTCATAAAATTATAACTAAAAGAAGTTGATTAAAAATAAACTTGAAAACTTGTAAATTAATCTTTTTTGAAATAATGTTTTAAAAATCCATTCATGCCGTATAAGTTAAAAAAAACATTCTTCGTACTTTTGTCGGAAAAGTCAAAAAGTACCTCGTACGAAAAACGACAAAAGATTCCTTTCATATCTTTTACTAAAAATTCACCGAAGGGTAAAATTGGATTTAAACAATTTTAGGTGGATGGAAATAATATTACATATTGAGGAAACATGGATGTGGATGATAAAATACACCCCAGTAAATACCAAAGTATAAACAATCTTGGATAAAAATGAGATTGTGATATTTCCCTTACCTTTGGTCCGACTTGCTTTGTAAGTGTCTGAACCTCCTATATAATGATTTAAATCATGTTATTGACTTATTCCAGAATCATATTCATTTTTATTATATCATATATGGTCCACTTATGACTTTATATTACCCGTTCTTTTGTAAATTCATGTTAAAGTAGCATTTTGGGTAAAATCGTCTCATTTGTCGTTCGTGTTTTTAACTTGTAATTATTAATATGATTACTTGGATCATGATTACTTATATCCAGAATTTAAAAAATGATTTATATATAATATATATTCAGAATATATATATATATATAATATATCGATAAATGGAATGAAATACACCATTCATGGAGACGGTAGTCCGTACGTACGCATGAACGCTGTTTTCGTTTCCTTATTGAAGTGAATGGAATTAAGTAGATGAAATAAATATAAATTTACATAAATCCAGTATCATTATTATGTCATATATTTCATTAGTACTTATTATATATACTTTATAATCATTCATGAATGGTTAATCATTGAGAATGAATCTCATCGCGTCGTGGAGACGGTAGTCCGTACGTACGCACGAGCGATGATATCTTCCCATGGTCGTGGAATTGTGTTGAAGTTTATGTAGACTATTTCAGTATCAATATCACTTTATAATAATCATATTTAGTTACTCATTACACCATTATACCCATCCTATTAAGGTGGTGGTGGAAAATAGATTACACCGCGGCGTGGAGACGGTATTCCGTATGTACGCACGCGCAGTGATTTCATTTTTCCGTAGGATGGATAGAAGGTGAATTAGGGTTGTTTCATATTTATAATAACATATCAGTATGTAAGTAATACTGATGTTATTACTTTGTCATGAAACAACTAAAGAAGAATAAGTTTAAGAAGAAAGAAATTGAAAAGATCGGTAATGGATATTACCTCTTCTTTGAAACGCCTCTTTGAATCCTCCACTTAGGGAACTAAGATTGGACTTTGAAGAAGACCCGGACCTCTAGGATTATTTTAGGGAAGTGGAGAAGGGATTTTGGCAGGGTTTGGCCGAGCTTGAGTGCTCCAATTGGTGTGAGGATGAGGGGGAGGAGGTGTCCTTTTATAAGGGAGGAGAGGGGCACCTTAGGAATATCTTAAAATATTATTTTATATTAAAGTCAAAATCGGTTTATAATGGTTCCAAAGGGTCTTATTTTGAAGATAAAGTGGTTATGGGTCGAAATCCTATCAACCAATAGGATTTAGACAAGTTTAGGTTTTTATTGTAACCTTATCAATTAGATTTAACTCTAAGTTAAATAATTTAACTTTTACCGGGTCTTTTTGTTTTCTTACACTATATGGTTAATACACTTACTATAACAAGTCAAACGAACCCAAAATTGTTTATTATTAATATATATCCTTATCTAAGTAATTTGGCCGAACCTTATATTTTTAGGAATAAAATAACAATTAATAATATAATATTTGATTTAAAAACTATTTTGTGTCAATTTTGACACTATTTGATATATGATTTTTGTGAAAGTCATAACAGAAATATTTGTTCGAACCAAGTTGATTAAATAAACAATAATATATCATAGTAACCTAGAAAATTAGTGTAATTCATAAAAAGTCTCAAATTACATTTATTTTGGTGTTTATAACATCAATTATTTCAATATTTCATTAATAAGATAATTACTGCATCATCATTGTGTCATAAATAAATTAAATTATTTAATGTCTAAAAATTACAAATAAAATACGATTATGTAGGAAATCGTTTTAGATTTCTAATGAATATTTACAATAGAATTTATCTTATGTATAACCCTATATTAAAAATATTTTAGTAAATAAACTTTGATTTTAACTCTTTTAACCCTTCTTTAAATAAATTAATAATAAATGTCCTAATCTAATCCAAGTGGGCCTAAATGGTCATATTTTATTATTAAGTTTGTTTCTGGTCGAATTACACTTGTCCAATAGAATTAGGACATGTGTTAGGGTAATAATAATATCATTTCTACCCTTAATTACCCTATTTACTTTTAACCGTGGTAAATAAAAGTAAAAAGTTACTATCCACCAAAAATTATTTTCATCTCATTGAACCACATTTTACTTACTGACATCAACTGTGTCTCTTGGATTTTTAAAATTCCACTCACAGAAGCGGTAAAATTAAGTTTTATGAAAAATTCAGTTTTTTTAACTACCACTTAGTGGTTTCACTATTCATCAAAAATTGAAAGTTTTCAGAAAAATACCAAAAATTAGGCCTAAGCTATATTTGATATTATGAACTCAAAAATGATTTCTATTTTACCAAATTCAAAACATATCAGTTTCATTAATTAATTTAAAAATTAATTCCCACCGTCAAAACAAATAGCGTGTTCTTAAGAGATAATAACTATCAAAAGATTGACATTTGTTTATGTCTGGTTTAAATATGAAATTACATCCAATGACCAACATTGTATTAAATTGTAAAAATATATTCTAAATATACTTTAAAACCACTCAAATTAATAATTTATCACTATTAATTATTTCGATTGAAAAAGTTGTTTTTAATTAAAATTTAGTAATTTTCACTATTCATCAAAATATGAAAGTTATCCGAAAATCACCAAAATTTCACCCTAAGCTAATTTCGATATTACGAATCCAAAAATGAGATCTATTTTGAAAAATAAAATTACAAAATTTCAAAAGGTGGTTATTACTATTCATAATGGCTAGTTTTAATAATATTTTAATAGCATATTGTTGTTTAGTGAAACTCATTATTGCGTACTACACACGCTATCGAGGAAGGTCGTGATTGCGTGTAATGAAAGGAAAATCAAGGATGCATGTTATGCAAGCTCCTTTTGGTGTAGCGTATAACACAAGACATTAATGAAATTAAAAAGAATATTTTTCATAAAATCTCGGGGTGTTACATTCTACCCCCCTTAAAATGAATTTCGCCCTCGAAATTCGTCGGGGTTATAAATGGTTTACTATTAGAAAGTTTCTTTAATCGAAACCCACATCGTAAAAAGGAATACCAAAACCAATCTTTAAAAACAAAAGTATGAAACGTAACGGTTACCCAAATAAACTAATCACTAGGTTTCCACATAGGTGAAAATATGGATATGGAAGAGAAATCTAACCATCATGTTCTGATGGAGAGTGGTAGAGAACATGGCTATGGAAAAGATAGAAATCACAAATTCATAAATTTGTGACAATATAAGGTACCATCTGATTCATCAGATATAAGAGCACTAAGACAACATTTTTGGTTTTCAAGATCATTTCCCTAAAGTTGATGAAATTGGAATTAGAAGAAATACTTTCGTGATTTTGGTATAGTCTCACCGTTTGTCGTACTTTGGACAATTTCCACTTCATCTCTTAAAGAAATGAAGTTGAATTTGTCATTCGTGATGTGTTAGCAGATCATGTGATAGAATGATGGTTCATTCCATCTGTCTCAAACAAAAGGTTAGAAAAGTTATCAAAAAATACATAAGTCCATCTATAGTGAGATTAATCATATATAGTTCCTAAAATGGACTTATAATTCCTATATCATACTGCTTAATATAATAAAACTAGTTTCTACTAAACAGGGACTTCTTGTAGGCCAGTGGTAGGTGATAAAGGCCAGTCGCACTTCGGTTGTGGGTTCGATTCCCACAGCCTTGTCCGACGCGATGGGTTGTCTCCCGTCCTGCAGGTTGTCCTTTTTCTAAAACTATATTACTATAACATCCCATCAATAATATCAAAAAAAACAATACTAACTTATGTCCAACATAATCCATTCCAATCTTTAGGCTTATCCATAATACTGCAGTCTACTCTCAGAGATTTAATACCATCATTGATCCCCATATATCATAAGATATATCTTGTTGGTCACATTCCAAACATTCAAAGGCCTTAATCATGTATTATCTTGAATACCCATTGAACCTTAGTGAAAACATGAATACAGTTAAAAGTTAACACCTTCCACATACCAAAATACTCAAAATTCTATATACTCAAACCATGATATCACTTAGTCCTTTTGTCAATCATGAGCTCATGAATACTGTTAAACATTTCATTTTCTCATTTTCCCTTCATTATGCGCATATCATCTTATTTCCAAAAATATCTCAATTACTTTGAATACCACATTAGACCAATACATAAATATTCTAATACTCCATGATACAACATTATTTTGGAATCCCATTACATAAACACTTAATCATTCCACCACATCGTTGTCATATTCAACATCGCCAATAGTGATCGCATGTGACTTCCCTTTGTCCTTTGCCTTAAGTGGTTTCTCATGTTGATCATCACTAACCCTTGGATTAGGGCATTTATTAGCATAATTCCCCATTTCCTTGCACTTGAAGCATTGAAGTGTTGGTGGTGCGTTCTCTGCAGTGTTTGCTTTGTTCACATCATTAGAAACCCTTTTTCCATTACTTCGACACTCAGCTACTCGATGACCATATATTCCACACTTAAAACATTTTCTAGTCCCTTTAAGACAATCTCCACCATGCTTCTTTCCACACTTTGTGCATAAGGAAACATTCATCTTCTTTTCACCATTATTCTGAGATTTCTCCTTGTACTCCATCTTTCATTTCTTGTCAAAACCATGAGATGGATATGTAACACCAACTTCCATTTCTACCTTGATAGCACAACGCACAATTTCTTCATAGCTACTGAAGTCTCTTATAGCTAATTCCCTTCAAAGACTTGGTTTTAAGCCACTGAAAAATCGATAAACTTTACTTTCAGGTTGGATGATAATGCAAGATGCATACCTTGCAAGTCTTGTAAAATTCGCTTCGTATATACCAACAGATCCATCATCCTTCTGCTTCAGCTCAAGAAACTCCTTTTCCATCTTTGTTCGAAGAATACGAGGGAAGTACTTACTGAAAAACAAGTTCTTGAACTCGTCCCATTCCATGGACTCAATTTCATCTCTTGGCCTCATATTCTTGATAATATTCCACCATTGATCAGCTTCACCTTCCAAACGATACACTGCTAAGATGACTTTATAATGTTCCGAACATTGAAGAACTGGAAATATCTTTTCAGTGGTACTGATCCATTGTTCAGCAACAAGTGGATCGGAAGTCCCACTGAAAGAAGGTGGACTTTGCCTCATGAAGGACTCAATAGAATATCATTCCCTTCTCTGCTCATTTTGAAGTCCATAATGATTCATAGCTTGTGTAAGTATAGCAATAAGATTTTTCACTCCATCTCCCATAACATTTTTTTGTTCAAGAGGGAAATCATTGCATTGTCCATTGCATTGATCAACACGGTTCCTTCGGGTTCCAGCCATCGTCTAAAACCCAAAAAGAATAGTGTGAGGGGAAAAAATCATGCTAGGGAAAACAACATAATAAAGGGGGAGTACCTTAAATATCTAACATCTTAGGTTTAATTCTATGATCGTTATCGTAATTCTAGTACTATAACCTATATGTATACTTAACCTTAGGGACATCCCTAGACATACCTTAGAAATATCTCTAGGGATCTCACTAACGTTTTCGCATCCTAGTTTCCAAAGGTTGACTAAACCTTTCCTCTGATACCAACTGTAGAGACCCGAATCCTGACGTACATGGACATTACATTACTTTTGCGGAATACTTAGTACATAACAAAAAATACACACACAAGGATCGTAATAGTTTAGTGTCTTTGGAAACTCGGAACGTAATCTTCTAATCATGGTGAAAGATCTCCAATATCTCCCATAAAGATCTTCCCTTTTTTTACCTAAAACCTTTATTTATATCCTGGGGAAAAGAAAACATAAAAGGGTGAGCTCAAATGCTCAGTAAGGGTAAAAAAAAGAAATATAAATCTCATCGTATACACAAGCACATAACTTTTGGAAATCTTAACCAACGAAAGAGATCAAAATTTCATAACATGGGATAAATCATGGAAGTGAAATGTAATCACAATAATCATAACTTAAAACATGAAACTTTGTGTCATACACACATAATCATAAATAATCATATCTTATTAGTCAAGACTCATTGGCAAGACTATCTTAGTGGACAAAGTCCATTTCTGAACCGAGTCACCCTCGTTTCAGTCCTGTTTCACTGAACTGGTATAACCTACCGTTCCATCCATGTCTATCTCATGAGATATAAAATCTTTACCCAATGCATTGGAGGGAGATATAGGTCCCACCCATCTCATAATGATACCATTCTTATGTGTGCCACAAAATCATAAATCATACATCATTACATAACCCATGTAATAAAAATGGGAATCTTAAAATCGTGACATCATAAAACAATTTATATAAGATAAAGGAATTCATAAAAATATTTCCATCACAACATAATCAAATCCATGTAATAATAGGGATGGAAACAGAACCCTATATTGTCTTAGATGGAAAATAATTTTGATAAAACACTTGAACTTTATTCTTGAGGAAAATATCCTTTCTACTTCAAAAACACTTTTCATTTCCTAACATGTCATAAAATTACAACTAAAAGAAGTTGATTAAAAATAAACTTGAAAACTTATAAAGGAAACTTTTTTGAAATAATTTTTTAAAAATCCATTCATGCCGTATAAGTTAAAAAAAACATTCTTCGTACTTTTTTCGGAAAAGTCAAAAAGTACCTCGTACGAAAAACGACAAAAGATTCCTTTCATATCTTTTACTAAAAATTCACCGAAGGGTAAAATTGGATTTAAACAATTGTAGGTGGATGGAAATAGTATTACATATTGAGGAAACATGGATGTGGATGATAAAATACACCCCAGTAAATACCAAAGTATAAACAATCTCGGATAAAAATGAGATTGTGATATTTCCCTTACCTTTGGTCCGACTTGCTTTGTAAGTGTCCGAACCTCCTGTATAATGAATTAAATCATGTTATTGACTTATTCCAGAATCATATTCATTGTTATTATATCATATATGGTCCACTTATGACTTTATATTACCCGTTCTTTTGTAAATTCATGTTAAAGTAACGTTTTGGGTAAAATCGTCTCATTTGTCGTTCGTGTTTTTAACTTGTAATTATTAATATGATTACTTGGATCATGATTACTTATATCCAGAATGTAAAACATGATTTATATATAATATATATTCAGAATATATATATATATATATAATATATCGATAAATGGAATGAAATACATCGTTCATGGAGACGGTAGTTCGTACGTACGCATGAACGCTGTTTTCGTTTCCTTATTGAAGTGAATGGAATTAAGTAGATGACATACATATAAATTTACATAAATACAGTATCATTATTATATCATATATTTCATTAGTACTTATTATATATACTTTATAATCATTCATGAATGGTTAATCATTGAGAATGAATCTCATCGCGTCGTGGAGACGGTAGTCCGTACGTACGCACGAGCGATGATATCGTTCCCATGGTCGTGGAATTGTGTTGAAGTGTATGTAGACTATTTCAGTATCAATATCACTTTATAATAATCATATATAGTTACACATTACACCATTATACCCATCCTATTAAGGTGGTGGTGTAAAATAGATTACACCGCGGCGTGGAGACGGTATTCCGTACGTACGCACGCGCGGTGATTTCATTTTTCCGTAGGATGGATAGAAGGTGAATTAGGGTTGTTTCATATTTATAATAACATATAATTATGTAAGTAATACTGATGTTATTACTTTGTCATGAAACAACTAAAGAAGAATAAGTTGAAGAAGAAAGAAATTGAAAAGATCGGTAATGGATATTACCTCTTCTTTGAAACGCCTCTTTGAATCCTCCACTTAGGGAACTAAGATAGGTCTTTGAAGAAGACCATGACCTATAGGATTATTCTTGGGAAGTGGAGAAGGGATTTTGGAAGGGTTTTGCCGAGCTTGAGTGCTCAAATTGGTGTGAGGAGGAGGGGGAGGAGGTGTCCTTTTATAAGGGAGGAGAGGGGCACCTTAGGAATATCTCAAAATATTATTTTATATTAAAGTCAAAATCGGTTTATAATGGTTCCAAAGGGTCTTATTTCGAAGATAAAGTTGGGATGGGTCTAAATCCTATCAACCAATAGGATTTATACAAGTTTAGGTTATTATTTTAACCTTATCAATTAGATTTAACTCTAAGTTAAATAATTTAGCTTTTACCGTGTCTTTTTTGTTTCTTACACTATATGGTTAATACACTTACACTAAAATGCCAAACGAACCCCAAATTGTTTATTATTAATATATATATCCTTATCTAAGTCATTTGGCCGAACCTTAGATTTTTAGGAATAAAATAACAATTAATAATATAATATTTGATTTAAAAACTATTTTGTGTCAATTTTGACACTATTTGATATATGATTTTTGTGAAAGTCCTAAAATAATTATATGTTCGAACCAAGTTGATTAAATCAACACTAATATATCATAGTAACATAGAAAATTAGTGTAATTCATAAAAAGTCTCAAATTACATTTATTTTGGTGTTTATAACATCAATTATGTCAATATTTCATTAATAAGATAATTACTGCATCATCATTGTGTCATAAATAAATTAAATTATTTAATGTCTAAAAATTACAAATAAAATACCATTATGTAGGCAATCGTTTGAGATTTCTAATGAATATTTACAATCTAATTTATCTTATGTATAACCCTATATTAAAAATGTTTTAATAAATAAACTTTGATTTTAACTCTTTTAACCCTTCTTTAAATAAATTAATAATGAATGTCCTAATCTAACCCAAGTGGGCCTAAATGGTCATATGTTATTCCTAAGTTTGTTTTTGGTCGAATTACACTTGTCCAATAGAATTAGGACATGTGTTAGGGTAATAATAATATCATTTCTACCCTTAATTACCCTATTTACTTTTAACCGTGGTAAATAAAAGTAAAAAGTTACTATTCACCAAAAATTATTTTCATCTCATTGAACCACATTTTACTTACTGACATCAAATGTGTCTCTCGGATTTTTGAAATTCCACTAACAGAAGCGGTAAAATTAAGTTTTATGAAAAATTCAGTTTTTTTAACTACCACTTAGTGGTTTCACTATTCATCAAAAATTGAAAGTTTTCAGAAAAATAACAAAAATTAGGCCTAAGATATATTTAATATTATGAACTCAAAAATGATTTCTATTTTACCAAATTCAAAACATATCAGTTGCATTAATTAATTTAAAAATTAATTCCCGTCGTCAAAACAAATAGCGTGTTCTTAAGAGATAATAACTATCTAAAGATTGACATTTGTTTATGTCTGGTTTAAATGTGAAATTACATCCAATGACCAAAATTGTATTAAATTGTAAAAATATATTCTAAATATACTTTAAAACCACTCAAATTAATAATTTATCACTATTAATTATTTCGATTGAAAAAGTTGTTTTTAATTAAAATTTAGTAATTTTCACTATTCATCAAAATATGAAAGTTATCCGAAAATCACCAAAATTTCACCCTAAGCTAATTTCGATATTACGAATCCAAAAATGAATTCCATTTTGAAAAATAAAATTAAAAAATTTCAAAAGGTGGTTATTACTATTCATAACGGCTAGTTTTAATAATATTTTAATAGCATATTGTTGTTTAGTGAAACTCGTTATTGCGTACTACACACGCTATCGAGGAAGGTCGTGATTGCGTGTAATGCAAGGCAAATCAAGGAGCGTGTTGTGCAAGCTCCTTTTGGTGTAGCGTATAACACAAGACATTAATGAAATTAAAAGGAATATTTTTCATAAAATCTCGGGGTGTTACATACCCCACCCAAAAATCTCCCCCAATACCATGGTTTTGTGACACCTCCTTCATCTTTGGAATGAGTGGTTCTCCACCTCATCATACCCCTAGGATATTTCTCTCCAAACTAAATGCATAATCATGGGTGAGACCATAAGAATCAATGTGTGGTGTCATCTTGTTTCTTCCCCTACCATATTCATGTGAAAACAAGCATCGTATCTTCATGAGGATCAAGAGTTAAATTTAACTACGATCCCCCATTTATACCATCTAATTCATCATTTGGAGCCATTAGAACATCCTTGAAAAGTGTTACGATGTGTACGGCTTGCAAATCACCTAAGAGTCCTCACATTCCAACAATACCCTACACTGAAAGGAAAATATTTTTGACCACTACTTGATATTATACATGTTATCTTCGGTCACTATCCCCTTGATGATGAATAATGGGTTGAAATTAAATCATTATTCCATCTCAATCCATGCTAGCATTTCAACTGAGCCCATGTTTAGAGGTTGATTCCCAAAAACAAATTCATGATAGATGTCCGGATATTAGTATTGAGAGGGGAGTTGGGGTTCAGATAATTCTATCCCCCCATGTGTGCAGGATCCCAACATTAAAACAAATTGAAGTTCCCACACACACGAAGTGGGGGATTCCCCTAGATCATGTTAGGAAACACCTTATATAGCTTTCCCAAAACCAAAACTAGGTTGATGTGAATCCCCATCACCAGCAATTCTATAATGATGAAGGTGCTCTACCACACTCCCATGTTTGAATCCCAAACCAAGATCATCCACCCAAATATCAGCATTATAATGAATCCTACTAGCCTAACCACAAGAGCCTCATACTTGAAATTTTATCCTCATAACTGCCAGTAGCATACCTCCATGAACCTCTGATACAAGTTATCCTTACCTCATCAGGTTAAATTTGGATATTAACATGGCCTCTTGAATATTATATCTATTGGTTCATTCAAAAAAATACATGAAAGATTAATTTAAATGGATGTCCTTCATCACCATATTATGGTCACTCTCCCCTACACCAAGAACATAAAAACCCTTTTCATTGCTAGAATCTTCTCTTGGTTCTCCCAAAAATCCATTATGGGGATGAATTCATCATATATGGGCCCATCGAACAGGATTCCATAAATCTAGTACATATATAAAAATTTAATTTCAACCTCCACATAGTGTAGATGAAATGTGTTGGTCCTAGGGGACCACCTTATCAACAACTCTGAAAATATACCCTAGTGAAGGTGGATATGAAACTATGAGTACCATTCTTCCTTGTAAAACCCGGCAATCTTCAGCTCCAACTTGAAATTTTTGAAATAATGTCCCTCTAAATATTTCAAGTCCCATTCATCCGTAAAGTTTTAACATTGGAAAAGGTTACATATTTATACCCATCACATGAGAGGGTCCCCCAAGCCTATGTTGAGAATAAACTCATAATAAGGAGGGGAAACCTCTTCCCTCATCACATTCCTGTAGGAATTATATATAATATTACATAGAGTTTGTGTAATAATAGAAGATTGGTCTTTCATGATGTGACCTCTAACAGCCATGTTCCACTGGTACTACCAAATCATGCTCTGGAACCAATAGGCAGACTCATACCGATCGTCATTGGGGATTAAAAAACCATCCCTCATCTTGATACCATACAAAGGTACCCCCTTTCATAGTGGGTATTCCTATTGATCCTCCTCCAACAATGTGGTGGGTGTGACATGATATGAGTCAATTCGTAATCTCTACAAAAATATGAGGTTTCCAGTCATCTCCCTTCTCTGATCAGCAAAAACTTCAACCCCATTGGCATCCATTTGATCCAAGACTTGAAAAGTTTTTAGGACTAGTTAAAAAAGTTATATTTATGAATAACTATATTTGAAGGTTGATTTTTCATAATTATGTAGTCTTTTGGAAGTCTCATCATGGTTGTGCAACTCATTTATGAGGCTATTTTTACAAGTAATGAGGACTGATATCACAAAACACTCATGAATTTGGTGGGTTTCATGAAAATAGAGAACTACATTATATTTCCAAAAAAATTGGGCCCATTAGGGGCCCTCAAACCTATTTATATTTATTGGTTAAGAATAAGTTTCATGAGTAGGTCTTTCCAATCACCAATTTTTTTAGCAGTTTTCCAAAATAATCTAACCCTCCCCCCTCGTTAGATCCAATTCTGAAAGGGTTAATTTTATTTATGCTGAAATACACATTTCATGGCGGAGTTCTATTAATTAATGGTTAGTTTGAATCAATTTTTGTATAAAAATAGAAAAAAATACACTTGAGGGTCTAGTTTACGAAGGTCAAAAGTATCATGAGTGGATCTGGTTCATATAAGTGGTCATCCATGAAGAGATTAGGTGATATCCTTCTCATAGAATAATTCAAATTCATAGAACTCCAGTTCATGGAAGTTCATATCTACATAAATCTTGAGGTGAAAATCTATGCAAATCATAATCCCTTTTCTTAGAGGTCCCCACCTTCACAATGCTTGAGTTGGTAACTTCCACATATTGTAACTCAGGTTCACAAAACCCCATCACTTCGTAAATATCATAATATTCTATGAAAGCCTATATCTTTCACAAATTTGATTCCCATTAATCCCCTAGTTCAATAAATACCTCCCTATGAACGAATTTTTGGATGAAAAAACCTTTCATCTTTTATAAAAATCTATGAATTCCTGAAAATCAAAATATTCAAGAGCCAGAGAGAATATGTATTTACCAAGGTATCAATAATTTGCATAACACCACCCATTGGTTTTGTAGATTCTCATCCAATATCACATATTCCTTGCATGAAGACCCATGGTATTCATGTAAAAATAAATCCATTTACAAATCTTGGAGTTTCTCCAGATAATTATCCTTTGCAAAACCAACCCTATGCAAACTGGGACATCACTTCAAGCCATGGTCACCTTATTTCATTAAACATATTTTTTCACAAGACCCTAGACCTTTGTAAAACCTGATACCTTCACAAAACCCCCAACATTTTCAAAACCCAAACTATCATGAAACCCATACCCAGGGCCTCTCCATGGTGCCTCTTTTAAACCAACACCCTTCCCCATAATTCAAGTTCTCGGGGCCCATACCCCAAACAAAAATAGGTATAACTACACCCAAAATATCTATACAATCGGTAACCCCAACCCTTGTTTCCACAAACTTTTATTTAATTGTGGAATGGGCCATTAAATTTCCTTTTTCTCCTAAGAATAAGCACCTTAAGGCCTTTTATCCTAATCATAGGAACCCTACCATAGGGTCACCAAATTTCCACTCTTCTATAGCAGTGTCTATGCCATGCCACACCCATAGGTTCATTTGTAGTAGACATGTAATACCTAAAGGTGGCATCCTACAGAAAAAAAAAAGCTTACATATTTTGATAGAGAGACCTCTTTTTGGATCTTCATCTCACCTTGATATGGTCTCTCTTGGAGTTTAAGCCTCATCCACATCTGATTTACATGATGTAAAATTTCTTATCTCCATGTCCTGGTTTAATGACATTAAACTACTAGACAATGTCACCATCACATTAAATTAAACTATATCATTACCCTATGTGATAAACATAGGATTCCCCATGTGCAATCATCATATTATGCCACCTCCTCCCCTACCAAGAGATAAAACTACTACATTGAGCATCCCATATTAATAATCCCTACACCATCCCTCATGGATGGTCCTTTCACAAGACAAGAATCCTTAATACATGACATTAAACTGCATGTACTGGTCCATTCACATGACCATAAACTTCGACATCAATCTACATGGATATTGAACCCTTTATTAAATATGGTATGTAGAAAACTTCCCTAAGGTTCAATGTCAACACCATAACATCAACATTATATCCCAAGTGTGAAATCTACCTCCCCCCTGGGGGACACAATACATAAATTCCTATGTGTAAAATACCCACCCCCCAACCCCACCCTTAGGGACACACTCCACCAAATATCAAGTGTGAAATATTCCCTCCAAGGGAAACACATATTCATCCCCTCAAGTGTGATCATATTCCCCCCTCATTACACACATAGCCAAACCATCAAGTGTGATCATCTTCCACCCTGGGGACACACTTGAAAAAAACCTCAATAATCATCTCTCTACACCAGGGGATACAATTAACCACCCATATATCCCCACAAGACATTAGACTTGTAACCCATATATCCTTAAAATACATTAAACTAGTGACCCATCTATCTCTACTAGATGTTAAAAATGTGAACTATCTATCCCTGCAATATGTTAAGCCTAAGACCCACTTATCTCTATAGGACATTAAACATGTGTCCCATCTATCCTTTTAGGATGTTAAACCTATGACCCAACTCTCTCCACGAGACATTAAACATGTGACCCTTATATCCCCATAATACATTAAACCTATGAACCACCTATCCCCACAACACATTAAACCTATAACCATGTCCCCATAAGACCCTAAACCTATTACCCAAAAAAATAAAGATTATTTACCACATATAATAGACATGGATTTCTTGTAGTAAAAAGGCCTCAAATTACTTATGCCCCTAGAATAAACTACCTTGTGAAAAAAATTATGCCTTAGGATCTATGCATAATATGAATCATATGATATGCCTTCGATTTCAAATGGATAATACTTTAAAAGGTTCCTAGGAAACACAACGTCCATAAATTTTCAAACATGAAAAATGTTACTATTTACTATGACCAATGGTTGAAACCCTATTGAGATGTAATTAATTTAATGAACTGGTATCCACCTTAAGATGGCCCCCAAAATGAGTCTCTTGAATATGATTTAAATCTGTGAGGGAGAACCGGACTTGGTAACGGGTTCCAATGGGGAATTCATGGATGGAGGAACCAACCTTCCATCATCCCATTTTGATCAAGAAGACGACGTCACATATTAAATTTATGTAATCAACCCACCTTTAGAAATGATGAATTTGGGAAAATGAGAAAGTGTGTTGTATCCAAGTGGAAGGATGGTGAAAATACCCCGAGAAAATAATCTAAAATAGTATCAATTCTCTCTAGAATTGTTCAAAAATGAATTTTGCAATACCTTATCAATCTATGTAACTTTACTTGGTATAAGAAACCTATTTGATCAAAATCGGTATATCTTGTTACCTAGAAGTTAGGTTGCTACTTTAAGTCAATCTCTGGAGAGTTTCTTTCACTATGGTCTTAACTAACTATATGACTAAATAACTATTTTCCAGATTTTATCGATATATTTTACTTGGAAAACAATGGTACTACCACTAATTCCTTATAAACACATGTAAAAAAATCATTCCAAATGAATATTCTATGATTTTGTTGCTAAATTCAATATAAAATTGGATTTTAGTACATTTCACCTCATATTCTAATTTAATTTTTTCACCAACCCTTTCTAGTTTCATTGTATAGACACCTTCCAATATTGGTGGTCTTAAAATAAAAATCTCAATATAATGATCATAGAAATATATTATGGCAATTATAATTAAAATGTATTGAGATTAATAATTAAGTATCATGATTTGTGACATTAAAAATTCTATGTACCTATACTTTTATACATGGAATCAATTATTAAATTTTATTGAATGTGTCAATATTAGGTTGTTTTCGTTTACCTATTATTTTTATGATATGTTATTCTCAATAAATAATGTATAAACCATCATGGTGATGTAAAAACACAACTATGGTTTCATAATTCCTACACAATATGTGTCTCTAGAACATTTCTTTTCCACAATATCATATGGAACTTGTTCTTATGTTAACTATTTCGGAATATATAGCATTCAATAGATGCAATTAAATATTTTTTCCAAAATATAAAATATATATGTGAATTATTTTTTATATACATAGTCTATTACTCAACTATCACTTTTCAATCATCTAGATTTCTATAATATCTATAAAAACATTAGGATGATTACTTTAGATACATATTGTGTATTTTTTTATGTATGTTTGTTTATATACATAATAAACACTTTGAATTTACACATTTTATGACGATATTAAGCATTTATATCATACTATAACTCATATGATATCCATTTTTCATTATAGTTTTGATATATTTATTGGATAACTATTCTATTTTCAAATAATGTCTTGAAAAATAATGTATCTACAATGCATGTATATTTTAACATTGATTCTCATTATTATTAATGTGTATAAGAAAATAAATTTTTAGGAATTACTCCATTCTATATTTTAGGGATCAATGTTTTCATATAACAAAAAACATAAATCCCACTTACTAACATCATAGTTTTTATGTCTGTAAGGAAATGTGAGTTTAGGAATAAATTCACTCAGCATTTCATGATCAATGAATGCTTGGTCAAGATATCTATTACCACCAGGACCCAAAGAAACTCATATCAACTAACCGTGAAAATGTTTTACATCACTTTTAAATTCCCTAAAACATTATTAAATAAATATTATTAATAATATGAATTTACCTATGTGTTTACCTTGGAATAGGTTATGCTCTCAAGCTAAACAAATTTTGAAATCTCTATGGGTTACCTATATTTATAAAGGATTATTTGTCCAAATTTAAATAATTAAATTTTCCAATAATACCTATGATATTTATCTCAAAATAGTATAAAACAATACTTGGTATATTCTTGAAAACTACTTAGTTAAAATAGATAAAAAATTACATTACCACAACTAGTTATAATTGAGTCTTATATTATTTATTCATTAGTTATTGTCTTTAATTAAAGCATTAATAAACTATTAGTTGAGTATTAGATACCAAAAACAACATTCATTACAACATGAAATAATGTATCATTTTTTCTAATGGATACTTTAGATAAATATTTGGGTAATCATAACAAAATTTCAATAATTTCCATTAAACATGAAAATTAGTAGTAGTGTACTTCTCATTTCTAACTATGAAATCACCCTTTTATCATATACTTAGATAATTATCCTTACTTCTTGTAATTTTTATTTTCTTACATATTTATATTATTTAAATACACATATATGATAGTCATATTGAATTTCATAAACAATAATAATGGGAAAAATCACATATAGTGACAAATATACACTAATGGGAAGAATCCACTTTCTTATACTTCAATTCATTGCATTTAATCTTACATAGACATATCTCATAACATGAGGAGATAATAACCTCATGTATGATATTCAACCTCTTTTGTAAGTTCGTTTTCAAGGTTCTCATGGTGTCACACTTGTCATTGTCCTTTTCACATTGTATTTCAACTTGTTCACCATAAGAACAAGAGATTAATATTTATTTAATTTCTTATAAACTTGGTGAACCTTACCCAAAAGTTAATGAAATGTTTTCTCTATTTACTATTTATTTTGGTATCTTTATGAAAACTGTAGTAAATGGGTGATAAAGATATAATAATTATATGTATTAAAATATTATGATCTATATTTCTATTTAAAAATATTTTGTATAATCAATGTCTCATTAACATCTCACTTAACTTTATCCTTAAAAGATTTTTGGAGAAGATCCAACATGTGAAATCATTCACGTCCTGATGTTGTTTCCATAACTCAATGGACATTGATGATAGAGTTATGATGTAAACATAAAATTTGACATACATGAGTCTCCTATAATTATCATTCACACTCTAACTTACTAATATGGATTAATAGGTAGTGGATACTCCAGCACATAGATTTTCCTATATCAAACTAATTTGTATAAGCTCCTACACTACTCTTGGAAACTCAGGCCAATAAGGGCATTTTATTTATCCAAAATTTCTCATAGTGTATCTATGGTATTTCTTTCCATTATTTTAAAAAATAAATTTTAATAATATTTTTACTTTTTATTGATTAATAATTTAACATTAATGATTAATTAAATCATTATATGTATCCTAATATTTTAGAAAAACATAGTATCTCTCACTACATATATGGAATACTCATTCACTTGAGTATTCTATTAGAATGTTTCCCTGAAACATCTCCTCGAAGTTTAGGCTTTGGCTACACCACTACTTAGAGAGTTTCAAGGAAGGCATTTGACTGGCCAACTACATAGAATGGTGTATCCTTGAACTATTGATTGAATTCCCAGTATCCTGAAATTGTAAATTTTATTTACAAAATTATTTTCCTCTAAATTTAAAACAATCTAATGATGAATACTTTTTCCTATCTTTATTTAATTCAGTACGTCTCTTTTATAAGAACACCCTAGTAATGGGGGAACCATCAAATAGGGCTAACGGACCCCCAAACACCTAGTTTTGTTGCAATTTAAAATATAGAAGACATTATGACTTAATATTACTTTGAGGGTTTTTATTATTTCCTGATGAATGAAATAATGTTTTGTCTAATATGCATGAACTATATGACCACATTCACAACTTGACATTGTATTAAAAAGAAAACATTCATCTCATCTAATTATAATTTATTCTTTTCATTTTAGATTATTATTTCATATGATCACACAAATAAATGTATTCATAAAATAATAATAAATAATGCATAAAATAAAAAAATGATGTGACTGCTCTTGAGAATTTAGTATAGGAAGATATATTAATACATAATAAATCAACTATGACCTTAGGAGTAAAATAAATTAATAGTGTCTGACTCATATCGAAGTTTTCATCCTGACCTAATGTATCCACATCTAGTATAGAATATTGCATCATTTATGTGTGGTACATGTCTTTTTTTCTTATATTTCATAATACATAAATACTCACACACAATCAAGGTGGTCTTAAGAATACATAATAAAAAAGAAATATAACTATCATGGACATGTAAGACCTTATAAAAATAATAAGAAAGATAAATGATATACATACCATCTAAAATAAATGAATTATTACTTATTACATGAAACTGTAATAATTAATTTGTTAACTAAATTCCAAACCTAAATTGGTTAGTTGATTCTCAAGTTAAATAATTATGAAAATTAATTGTGAAATAAAAATTAAATTTGTGATAAATATATATTGACGGTAATTAAATGAGTTAAGACAATTTATTTTTATTTTTATTTTTATTAAAATAAATTTATGCCACTCAGTCCTAAAATTTAATTTAATTTTAATCCAAAAAATTAAAACTTTTAAAATGTTAGGCTTTTTATAAACCTTTTTTCTCTGACCTCACCAAACTTCTAAAACACCTAAAATCTGTTCTAAGCCTATTCCTGGCTTAAAATGGGTTGGGAGAGTCATCCAGCTAGAGTATCCCCCATAATTAAGGCTTATAGTGGATAAGTATAGGAGCCAGGGTTTGGGGGTATTTCTTTTTGGAGGAAAGAAGGGCAGTAGGATCCCATGATGCAGAGGCCCTTGGTAGGAGAGGTTGCATATGGAAGGGGTTTGATGGGGCTGTAGGAGATTGTGTAGAAAATGCCCTCAACAGGGGATGCCATGGGAGGACGTTCGATGGGGAACCAGAGGGAGGTCATCTGACCCTGGGTGGTGGCAGGAAATAGGGCCTAGAAGGACAGATGGTGTGATGATGGTCCATGTGAAGTGGGAGACTGAGGAGAACATGTCAGATTGGTAGGGGGTGTTGGAGACTGGGGTGGCCAAGGGGAACAATATAAGGAATTCAAAATAAGTTCGACTGAGCGGTGAAAGTGTGGGGACATGGGGATTCTAACTAATGGATCCTGCTGCAAAATAGGGTCTTCTAGATGGGGAGCGCAATGGGAGGTTATTCAACAGGGGAGGTGGTGTGATCTCCCAAAAGTATTGTTTATTTAATTATATTTTTTTAAAGATATTTTGGGACTACCTCTCCCGCTATCATTTTTTGGATTATGATGGCCCTCTTCACCATCCCAACATTTACCCCCTTTTAAATTTTTTTTTTTTTAATTTTTAAAGCCTATGTTCATAGGATCTTTGAATTTTTTTCCCACCCAAATGTTTGAATTATTCCCACTAGATAAATAGTTCTAGTCACTAGAATTGTGGTCTAAGTCCATAAATAAACCACTAGAAAAACCTAACATATATATAAATATATTTATGTGTGTGTTCTTGAATTTTTTATACCTATAAAAATGGTTTTTATCTGAATAAAAATTCTTAATTATCATAACGTGCCTATCGGAGATAAAATTTTAGTACAGTGTTTGGCATTGGGATCATAATGATGCCCACCTCATGAATTTAATATAAAGTTAATTTTAATTGTTCTAAAACTCCATGTCCCCCCTCTGATACTTATGAATGTTACTTAGGACCATAACAGAAGCTGATGGTATAGAGATTTAAAAAAACAATATCGACAATCGATGTAACTATGTCCTCTCTGGTGATGTTCAACCTAGATTAAAAGATGAGGATTCCATTTGAATATATTAATTCATAAACTAAATAAAGAAATACCTTAAAAAAATTTAACAAGTCTTCTAAAATATCTTATCACCAAAAACCATTTCTTGAAGGAACCGAAGTTGGATCCCTCAATATCATTCACACATACTTTGAAATTTTTTAGAAGCATCATTTATTGAAATCAGAGTGCTTGAGTTGAGGTCCAATACTGCTTTCAACATTTTGATGATTACCATTGTATCGATCCTTCAACCTATGTAGTAGAAATCAGATTGATTACTTAGATTGATATTTCCTCTCTCTAGGATATAGAATAAAGGAGAGATATGATACCAAATTCATGCAATGAATATTTCTACACATGATGGCCTCCTCCTTTTATTGTGAAGAAAATAATACCCATAAATGGATCCTCAAACCTTGGATATTCCTTACATGCTAAATCGGCTAAAAAATACATCTTATGAATATTCTCCTAAGTAAAAAATTTCATTTATATTTTTATCACTTTCCTGTAATATAATAAAATCTATTAGGTGATAAAATATATCCATTAACTCTACTCTTCATTCCCAGAAATATTAAACAAACCATGAATATTAAAGTAATATTATTTGTTAAGTTTTCTCCGACGTGGTCACTTAATATCTTGTTAATACTTTTAATATAGAAATTAAATACTAATTATTAGAAAATAAAATAATAATGAATCTATTTATTAATTGGTGATCATATATTCTCGTACATCACTCATATCCTATTTTTTGGCCCACCATTTCTTATACATATATTCGTACAAATAAGTTATACTTTTGAATATGCTAAGAGTGTGACCCTATAGGCCATTATCTCAACTGTAGTTAATATTGTTCACATACCCAGAGAGATGTCTATAAACCCATCAAGAAGTTACAGTTATATAAATGGAAACCTTTCCTATGAACAAATGTTGTGCTATATATTATTTTTGTCTTGTGATATATCATAAAGAGGGAAGCACACTTTGTTTCATTATCATTTCATTATTTATTGTTTTTTGACCTTACTAAACTGACTTTCCTTCTCCCATGTCCATGGACATAGTGAAGGTACTACTATATTAATCAATTTGGATTGAGATATTACTTCCTTTCAGAAGTGAAAAATCAGGTCTTGATTATTCAATAAATTTCATACTTCAAATGGCACACCCAACAAAAGCTACCTTGTCATTACATAAATGTAATGGTTTTTACCTCACATCAATGTATGTGATCAAATGGTATACATTGATAATAATCTCAATTATGGAGACCATTATACCTATAGTGAACCTCACTTTTTATACATTAACATTACATAACATTTTCAGAATACTTAAAACAATATACAAATAGATTCCCAATGAGCTTACTAGTCTAGTGACTTTGGAAACGTGTAAGCATAAACACTAATACATAAGTGAGATAAATTATCTCCCAATAGATCCTTATTGACAAGAACCCTTCTTAGACACATAAAACATAATACATGTCTTCATAACATAGGTATGAAAACATAAAAAGGGGTGAGATAAAATGATCAGTAAGGGTAAGCAAGGGATATATGTAAGCATAATCATGAGCATAAGGGAATGAGAACATGATCATGAAAAGTAGAATATCATACCCTGCATATGAATGATCATATACATGAATAATGGAATAACTCATGGAAATTCATAAGACATGAATAATAAGGAAATAGAGAACATAATCCATGAAAGCATAACATAGGAATAAAACATGGAATTTTGGAAGACACATAAGCATATACAATATGATTTCTATAGTATCCAAGGAATCATAGCCAAGACAATCTTGGTAATATAGATTCACTCCCTATATAATATTAGTAGTCATGGTTCACTCCCATGGCCATCTTAGTAGCATGTGTTTTCTCCTCATACCATCTTGGTAGTCATTGATCACTCCTACGTCCATCTTAATAGTCAAGGTTCATTCCCAAATCCATCTTAATCTATCTCATGAGATATAAATTATTACCCAATTCATTAAAGGGATATATTGTTACCACCAATCTCATAATAAAATCATACATACATGTGCCACAAGATCATAAGTAATCATATCATAACCCATGAAATCAAATGGGTATTATAAACATATAATCATATCATAACCTATTGAAAAATATAAGTTTCATAATAATTTCTTCATAAATATAACATGTAAAATGAAGAAGGTTACAAAAGAATATAACTCATGAAATAAAAATGAGTTTCATAAATATCATCCCATCAAAACATAATCCATTTAGAGAAATAATATGAATGTAAACATTGAATAATTTTTCTAGAAATGAATGAGTAACACCAATTTATATTATCTTATATGATAAATAATTTGTAAAGATCTTTTTAAAAAATTCTTGAGGAAAATATCCTTTCTGTAATGAAAATGATTTTTAAAAGATAAAACCTTTGGAAACAGATTTTATTAGAAAATATAAAGGAAGAATTGAAAACTATAAAACATTTTTAAAATACTTTTCCCTTCAAAATAAGCATCAAAGATCTTTTTAAAACATTTTTTAAAACATTGTTTTTGAAAACAATAGATTTCCAACCGGGGGAGGGATAGTCATATTTTACTTAAAAATGTTATCTTAAGTAATAAAGATTGAAAAAATCGTAATAATATATGTATATATCTTGAATAAAAATAGGATAAATAAACTCGTGAGAATTACTAAGATATGGATCACAATATTTCATCAAAGGAAGCATAAATATAAACAATATTGAAAATCGATGAGATTGTTTCAATAAGATCCTATCACTTGGTAACTATGGATAACACTCTCAATGTAAGAAAAGAAAATTTAATAAATCTTATAATATCATTAAAATAAGGATATTCATGATATAACATGCGAAATTGAAGTATATACACATCAAAAATAATTTAGGTTCATAACAACACATGAGTATCAAATAAGGAAAATTGAGACAAAACTATTTTACCAATTTTGTAACTTTTGAGACATAAACCCCATGAAATAAAAAACATAAAATGGATATGTGAATACCCATAAATTTAAGTATAATATAGAAATAATACATTAATTTTAAGTACATACACCATAAAAAAGGAATGTGTGGTGAATAAATAATGTATCTTATATAAATAAAAAGTGATAATAAATCCCCTTACTTTGTGTCTTGAATCTCATCATACTCATTCAAACCACATTCAAAATAAATATGAATTTATTATACATATTTGAAAGAAACATATTCTAATATCAAATACTATATATTATTTTATTATTAAATTAAATTACCCTCTTGTTAACCATTATTTGTTAAGGTTTTACTTTCGATAATATTTACTTTGTTCTTCACATGTGTCTTAATTTGTTATATCATTAGTCCTTATACTTGTCCCATGATTGAAAAACTTAATATCATGATATAATTATTATTTATATCCATTATAAGTGTACTATAATAATCTATAGAATATATAATTAAAAATGGAATACACCATTCATGGAGACGGTAAGTCGTACGTAAGCATGAACGTTGTTTCCATTTTTATTTTTGTATTTAATGAAGGAAAAAAATAATATGTATGTATATATTATTATCATTATTATAGTATATTTTTATAAAATATATATCATATATATTCACTTAACCCATCCTTAATACATTCCATGTACTGTATGAATTAATCATATCGCTTTGAGGGGGAAGTGGTCCACACTTGCTCAAACAAAATTATCATATTAACAAAAAATGGAAAGTAAAAAATATATGTATTGTAAAAGGAATTAAGAAGCTTAAATAAATAATAAATATAATATAAATATATATATAAATATATTTTTCATCATAATTTCCACCATGAGAGGTGGTAAAGGAAAAAAATAAACATTCATAGTTTAGTGAGGTGGTAGTTTGTCGTACACGTAAAAAGAATTTTTGTTACCCATTAGATGGAGGTGTGTGAGTTTTGGTTGAAAACATAGCATAAAAACATCATAGTATATTGATTATTTTTTATACAATAGTGAAATAAAGAGAGTGGAGGGGTGGATAATGAAAATAAAATAAAGGAGTTTGAGAGAAGATGTTACCTCTTAATCGGGTAACTCCTTTTGGTTTGTGCCAAAAGTCTTCCTTGAAAACATTTATTCCTAAAGATATGCTTCAATGAGTAAGGGAGGTATGTTTTCATGTGGATTGGATAACTCTTGGTATAACCTAAGTGTTTTGAGAAGTGTGAAGAATATTGAAAGGTGTTTACCTTTATAGGGAAGGAGGAGTGGCACTCTTGTAAATATTTTAAGAGAGAATTCCACCGACATTTTTCATGTTGAAAGTGGATCCAGTAATGATCCAAAATATAGAAAAGGGATTCTAGGGTCTAAATATGGCCAAAAAATTGATTTTGGAAAAGTTTAGAGATTTTTTTGGGCCTTAAGGTTATGGTTTAGTCCATTATTAAGCTTAATTTAACCTTAATTGATGTAATTAATTTTAATTACTTTCACTAATATTTTTGGTCAAAAACTAATTTAACCTTATTAGAAAATATAAATTATTTTGATTCCAAATATGGAATCCATTTTTCCAAATTCTAATCACAATTTTGGTTGAAATTAATTTAAAATTAATCTTGCAATCGGGTCAAAATTCATCACTCAAGAAAAAAAATGAGGATGATTATACTTTATCATATACTCAAGTTCCCATGTAGCTTCTTCTAACTAGTGATTTATCTAAAAAACTATAACTTGGTGAGTGGACTAGTTTCTTAGAAATTTCTCTGATCAGTCCATAATTTCAACTACTTATCCTCATAAGAATGGTCCTGCTCCAGCGGTATAACCTCTGAGTTCAATACATGTGAAGGTTTAGGTATGTACATCCTTAGGAGAGATACATGGAATACATCATATATTTGAGATATAGTTGGAGGAAGTTCTAAGTAATAGTCTATCATCCCGAAACAATTAAGAATCTCAAAGGGACTGATATACTGAGGGATTAGTTTACCTTCCCTCTTGAATCTCATATTTTTATTCTAGGGTGATATTCATAGAAACACAATTTTACCAACTTCAAATTCTATATCATTCCGATAGTTATCATCATAAATGTTTTTCCGACTTAGATCTAGTTTGATATTCTAATGAATGGTTCTAACCTTATTGACCATTTCTTTAACAATATCGGGTCCCATTCACCTTTTTTATAAAACCTTATCCCAACACATTAGAACTATACATTTATTATCATATAGGGATTCATACGGTGACATCTAAAATCTTGTGTGAAATACATTGTTATAAGAAAACTCAACTAGAGGAAGGTGTTTATCTTAACCACCACTAAAAATCAAAGAACAAGATCTCAATATATCCTCTAGGGTTTTAATTTTTCTTTTATACTGACCATATATTTGAGTATGATAAGTAGTTATGAAACTCAATAATATATCTTATGCTTGATGAAGACTTCACCAGAACATTGAGGTAAACATTGGATACCGATTTGATATAAAAGAATGTGCTACTCCATGAAACATTTCAACTTCCGTAATGAATATCGTGGAAATATGATCTAGAGAGAAGTCTTCTCTAACACCGATAAAGTATTCTGACTAACTAAGGAGATCGACTTCCACCCATATAGCATTAAACCCTTTAGAGGTTTTTAGTAGCCCAATGACAAAATCCATAGTAATGTTCTCCCATTTCCATTTTCGTATTAGTAATGGATTCAACATCCCCTTTTACTTTTTTCTTTCATCCTTAACTTGTTGGCATACAAATCACTGAGATAGAAACTCTATGATATCTCCCTTCATTTCATCCCACCATAAGTATTCTTTCATGTCTCTATACATATTTGTACATCCTGAATGAATTGATAATGAAGAATTATGAGCTTCCTCTAATATATCCTTCTTTGAATCTAGTATGGTAGGAACACATACTCGGTTCCTAAACCTTTCTATTCCATCTTGATCAAGGTTAAACTTAGAAACATTTCTGACTTCCTTTCTCAGCTCTTCATATCACTTTTGCACCTCCTTCATCTTCACTTAGATAGAGGGTTGAATATTCATTTGAGAAAGACAATATTTTTTCCCTTCTTTCATGATTTATATATCCATCCTTTAAAAATCCATAAATATTGGTTCTTTTATAATCCTCATTATGGATAAACTAGCATGAACGTTCATACACAAAGCATCATCCACCTTGTTTTCTTTCCCAAGGTGGTAATGTATTGAGAAATCATAATACATTATCAACCCTAATCATCTTAGCTAGCCCATTTTCAACCCCATATGTGTGAATATATATTTCATCCATTTATGATCAGTATATATATCACACTTTTCTCCCTAAAGATAATGCCTCCATATCTTTATTGCAAAAATTACCACTGTTAACTCCAAATCAAGAGTTGGATAATTTTTCTCATGAACCTTCAACTTCCATGAAGAATATTTTGTAACCATATTATTTTTCATAAGAACACATCCCAATCGATTCTTGGATGCATAATTATTGATTCTAAACCCTTATCCACTACAGGGTAATGTATGTATAGGTGAACTGACTAACCATTTCTTTACTTCCTTGAAATTTTGATCTCATTCATCATTACAAAAGAACTTAACACCCTTATGAGTTAATTTGATCATAGGATTGTATAGTTATGAGAAAGTTTCCACAATCCACCGATAATATCCATCAAGACACAGAAATCTATAGATCACATTCATCGTGGTTGGTCTAGGACCGCATTTAATTGCCTCTATATTTGACGGATCTACTGTTATACCATCTATTGAGATTATGTGACCCAAAAATGAAATCTTTTTCAGCAAAAATTCAGAAATTTTAAAATTTTCAAATATCTTCTCCTCCCTTAGGGTCTTCAGTAAATTTCTCAAGTGATCCTCATGCTCTTTGTTTCTCTTTGAATTGATAAGAATGTCGTCTATAAAGACTACCACAAACTAATTGAGGTTTTCTCTAAATACTATATTCATTAAATCCATGAAGATAGTAAGGGAATTAGTAAGACCAAATGGAATCACTATATATTCATAGTGTCCATACCTTGTATAGAATGTCTTCCTTCGTATATCATCTTTATTTTCCCTGAAATGATGATATCGAGAACAAAGGTTGATCTTGGAAAAGTATTGATATTTGCATAGTTGATTGAATAAGTCATCAATACGGGGAAGAGGATACTTGATCTTGATTGTGATCATGTTCAACTACTGATTATCAATGTAGAGTCTCATTATCCATCTTTCTTTTCAAAAAAAATAATGGGTGTACCCCAAGGTGACACACTTGATAGAATGAATCCATTATCAAGTTTTTCTTCAATTTTATTCTTCAATTACTATAACTAAATAAAATACATTATATAAAGAGTCTTTGAAATTGGTGTGGAACCAGTTATGAGATCTATTTAGAACTCAACTTCAAATTTTGGTGGAATTCTGGGCAATTATTCTGTAAATACATCCTAAAATTCCTGAACAATGGGCATATCATCAATGTCAATTTTCTCCACAACAATTTGAGATAAGCAACCCCTCTTAATTGGAATTAAGACCCATACTTTAAGATCTTGGGTTTTGAACTGGGTTAAATTTACGAATGTTTCTGAAATTCTTTTTCGGTTTATCAACGGGTTGTTATTTTTTAAACCGAGCTCTGTAATTTTATTTCAAGTGTTGGAACACCTAAATATGTCATTTTTTGAACATTGATTGAAGTTTTAAGGAACATGTTAAGTCACATAGGTATAGCACGGTTTGTCTAACTATGCGGCCCAACTGTGCGAGGAGTGTTTGCCGAGATAGTATCTAACCCACGGTTAGCGCACGATTTGTCTAACCGTGCAAGCAAACTGTGCAGGCACTTAAATGAGATCCTTAAATTGTGGATCTCACTCTTTTTTGCCTCTAATCACCTCTTTATTCTTCCTAAGTTGCCATAACTCGGGATCACCCTTACTTGAAGGTAGGAGAACATCTCCCAAGTGTTTTGGAGGTGATCTGAAGGCTTCTCTTGGATAATTGAAGCCGAATTCTTGAGGTAGGTATATGTGCTTCTTCGTTCTTGTTTAGTTTCTTAGATCTACTTAGATCTACATATTCTCTTCTCACGGTTTCTTAGATCTACACCTGTTATGGGTAAATCTAAGTGTGCGGATGACATGTATGGTGATTTTTGGTCTTGGTCTTACTAGGAGAAGTGATATAAGGTGGGTCCTTAAAGAATCAACCTGTTTCTCTTGAAGGTTCTTCGTTCATTGTGGTTTCCGTAAAAACCCCAAGTTAGGGTCCCAAATCATTAACAATTTATTTAATAATTATATATTCTTTAAATATATTGAGAATATGAGCTTCATTGATTATGATTTTTCAATGTATGACACTTTTAATGTTATTAAGTAATGCCACTCACATGAGATAAATGAGGACTTGAACATGTGTTGATTTTAATCATGGATTGCTATTGTAGTTAAAGTGATATTATTAAACAATTGAATGATTTGAATGGGAAGAATTAGTAATAGGATAATTAATTGTATAATTATTTATCAAGTCATGAGTTAGAATGAGATTGTGGATTTTACTGATTATTTGGAATATTGAATAATTGACATTTGTCGAAATATAATTTGGGAACTGGTAACAATTAATGTATGGATTAATTATTACATGTTAAATGGTAAATGGTTAACTAATTGATGATTGGTTAAGGTTATAAGGTTTAATTAATTAATTGTTGAATTAATTAATTTGCATGCATTAAATTTAGATTGTGAATTGATTGTTTGTTACAATTGTCTGCCAGGAGTACTTTTGATGCGTATTAGCTTTACATGCCTTAAGTTGTCTTGGATGGAGTTTTATGAAAATATGATATGTTGTGTGAGATGGTAGCTAAATATCTTGTCTTTTTTCATCATGTTTTGTGATGATTATGGGGTGCTAGTACATTGTTAAAGCCCTGGATGAATCACTGTTTGAGTGGACGAGTTCAGGCTTATTATGGAATTTGTTTAATTAAGTGTTGACTTATCTGAAGAGTGTTTTGTGTTGTTAATTAGTTGTTGAATTAATTAATGGATTGGTTTTGTGATGTTTGACAAGGCGTTCTACACTAATGATAGATGTATATGTATGATTGATAGATGGGTTGTGAGATAGGGACTGATGCTCCAAATACTCACGGGGTGCTAGACATGGCGTTCTACGCCCAGCTTGCAAGAAAATATTCTTTTATGGGATAGGGACTGATGCTCCAAATACCCATGGGTTGTGAGACATGGACTGATGCTCTGAATACTCACGAGGGTGCTAGACATGATGTTCTACACCCATTATTAACATTGTACTGTGGGTCCAATTGTTCATGCATGAAATGAGTTAATGGATAATGAAGGCTGTTGTGACATGATGAATTTGTGATTTGATTATGAGAAAGGGTTCAGACTTATTTATGAATTGAGTGTACCACTTTTAGTGGACGGGATCAGACTTTTTATTTGAAAGATTAAATTTAATAACTTATTATGCGTTATCCAAGCCAAAGCACAAGCTAGGATTCGGTCTTTACTTGATTTATTAGATGGTCTTTAGAGACATCTGTGGTGAGTATTTTATATGGGAGATGTCGGGCGTAGGCCGAATCTCAAGAATTTCATAATTTATTAAGATTTGAATATTTGATAAATGATAATTGATTATGTAATTATTGTTTAGTATGCATAAAAAATGAGTAGTGCAGGTTCAGACACCAGCTGAGGGCTGAAACAGGTACTTGGGTTTATAGTTACTTTGTATTGCTTTATCTTATGCATGCCTTCAGGTGTTTTAAGTTATTTATTAAATGTCTAGATTTGGGGTAGACACCAGTGGTCCCGTACTACTAAGATTTTTATCTCACACCCTACTCGGGATACCATTGCACTGGGTACCCGAGTAGACTCTATTTGGTTGAAGGACTATGTTGTTTGCATTTACTTGGGAGATAGGATTAGAGGACCGCGTGGATACTCGGGATGATCGAGGAGATCTCCCTTGGGTCTTTGAGTCATTATTTATTTATTTCTGTATTAGAATATAAAGCATGCTATTTTAGTCACTGTTTTCTACGTTTGTATCATTAGCATGTCATGCATGCATTTGCTGTATAATTTAGTGTTCGCCACTTTTATAAAATGAGTATTATTTGTCTTCTGTTGTTTGTCATTTATGAGTTACTGCTTCCGCTATTGTTTTTTATCTATACTGATATACTGTTGTGCAACTCTGATAAGAGGGTATAATCTCCTCACTGAATATCCTTAGGCCCTTACTGCTAGTCGACAGCCTCTGGCATATGGGGAGACGCGCTTGAGGTCATGTGGCAACCGGTCCAGCCACCGGTTCAGGGGTGAGCTGGGTCGGGATGTTACAAAGTTGTATCAGAGGTTTTGGTTTCTTTCTTTTCCTTTGTCTTACTATTTTGGGGTTGGTAGACAGGATACTAGGAATGTGTCGGCGCTTAGGTTAATAGTTGGTCTTGGGAGTGATCACCTCATTTATGGGAAATTACCAAGTGTATAGGGATGGGAATTGATGTTTGAACTATTAGAGGTTATAGTTGATATGATTTCACCTTGAGTGACTGGTTTATTTTCTGCTTTTTATTGATTTTGAGAATTTTAAAAAAAAAATTTCTTGGCCTGATATGGCAAGGAAGTTTCATACATGCATCATCTTAGTCTCTTATAGATTCACATGTCATGCATATAACATTCCATGTAGTTGCATTAGTAGGATGCCTGCTAATTTGGATTGTGTTCCTTGGTTGCAATGTTGTGTTTGATCTGTTTTAGCACGCCTCTCTAGATAGCATGTTTTGGTGATAGATTTAACTTGACTGGGTGGTTATATGTCGTATTGCCTTATTTATTAGCATGTTTTGTTGTTTTGACATACTTTCATGTTGTAGCATGTTGTTGTGTTACTGCTTACGCTAACATGTTAAAGATGTTTTGATATGTGAAAGGGCTACTAAAGTTAAAATGTTAAATAAATGTTGATTTTGATAAATGGGAGCCAAAATCCAGTGATAAGGTGTATTGGTGCCTTATTGATTGGTAGGTGGCCACCCATATAATTTGGACCATTAGGTTGATTATGTTAATTTATGAATTGATATTGGTATCGATTAATGAGAGCCAATTTTCAATCCATGGAGTGTATGGGCGCTTCATGAATTAGAAATGACGACTCATATTAAATGTGATGAATTGATGTTGTGTGAAATTCTTATAAATGAGAAATTTGTTTAATATTGATCTAAACTCAATTGGCTAGCTTCTAAAATGCAATTGGACCCAATTAGGTCAGTTAGGGAAAGTTTTTATGAGATAACCCGTTAAGTGCTTGGAATTTTAATACTTGTGTGTTTGCTATTGGGTTTCTTTATAGAGAACCCATGTTGGTTAAAATTAGATCCTCATAGGTCACCTAATCTTCTTTAAAGGAATTTATTTTGATAAGTTTCATGAAAATGACGGGTTTTCAACTAACGTAAATGTTTTAAAAAGGGAGTTTTATGAAACTTACCTTTTTTTCCTTAGGGAATTTTGAAAATGGCACTTTGATGTTTTGATTAAATCGTTTGATGATTAAATATTAAAAGTTAGTAAATATAAGAGGCTTGGAAATGGAACCTATTGTGGTGTCCACTGTTTACAACCCTCATGTAAAGGGTAGTTTGGAATTATCTTGAGTTGCCTTGGAATAGAAGCATGAGTACTTTCCATAGGCGTCCTTCTCCTTAGAAATGGCCTTATGTTCGCCTTTTGAGCCTAGTGACTTGTTTGAAGTGACTCGGTTTAGGGTTGACACTTTTTCTTTGTAAGGGGCTAACATGTGGTCGGTAGAACCCTCAGAACTTAAATGCCTTGCTAGTGCTAGGTATTTTCACACTCTTTTGGAGTTGTTGGGTGTTGTTGTCCCAAGTAGGACTTCCAGTTTCCTATGAAACCCTTGTTTGAATGGTTGGTGATGTGTTTCTTAACCTTGTTGTGGGATTGAGTATCGAGTAATGCTCTTTGTCAGCAGGTTAGACGTGCCCCGGTCATGGTCGGTTGCTTTGTTGGTTGTTTGACCCTTTCTTCTTAGTAATGGATGATTGGTTATAGCGTCGTCCAGGAAAATGGTCGTATGAGGCAAAATGACTCCGTAATATGTCTTTTTATACTATTGAGTATGGTCTCAGGTCAACTTGATGTTAAGTGACATGAGCGTTAAAGAATCATTTTCATTTCAACACATGGAATATTTTTTGAAAGACCCGAGTGTTTTGATACTCTGATCTTGTTGTTAATCTAGCGTGCAGGTCAGCGGCTAATCTTTTCTTGAGACATCATGGGAAATCATAAGGTGGGTATTTCCACTTTGTTCACGATGAATGTGTTGGCAGGTGATGTCGAGCTTTTAGAATAGAGTTGTTTGGTAATGGTTTGACTGATCTTCTTCATGACCTCGGTTTTCTCTTAGTGCGCTCTTCTGGACATGACGAGCAGGTCCCCTATCTTGACCTCATCATGGAGACACTAAGATAGTGTCGGTCTTGTGCCACGCTATAGTTTAAATGTTGTGGGGATTGAGGAGAAGTTCTTATTTGGGTAGTACGTGGGATGGGTCGGTTCTTTCGACTAATTTCTTATTCATGTTTGGGCACGGTTGTTATTAAAATAGCCTTGCGATGACTTGACTTGGAGAATTTACAAGATGCTGGGTAAAGACTTCGTTGTACTGGTGGATAGTTTTGGAATAGTTTTAAAGGCACGTCGTCAGATAAAGGACGAAAGTGGCTTTTGGGTACGCGACGTCTTTGAGGGAAGCATGAGAAACATGTTCCGTTGTTTGATTCAGGTTCAACCTTTTTCGTTGACAATGTCCTTCAAATGACCTAATATATAAGATATGTTTCAATGTTTAAGCTTTAGAGTAATCTTTGGATCTAGTTAAAAAAGCTTATCCATCAGGTTTGAGAAGGGTTAAAGGTGTGTTTGGCATTGGGAACACAACACGTCACTTCTAACAAGATTAAATGACCATGGTAGGTCGGTTGTTTTAGTAGTGGTTCTCGATGGCTTCTCAGGGACGAGAAGTTTTTAAGGTGGGTATAATGTTAGATCCAGTGTTTTGAACTGGGTTAAATTTATGAAAGTTTCTGAAATTCTTTTTCGGTTTATCAACGGGTCGTTCTTTTTTAAACCGAGCTTTGGAATTTATTCTGAGTGTTGTTACACCTAAATATGTCATTTTGCCAACTTTTATTGAAGTTTTGAGGTACATGGGACATCGCATGGGTGGCGCACGGTTTGTCTAACCGTATGGCCAAACCGTGCGTAGTTGAAGTTTTGAGGTAGTGGCTAATGCACGGTTAGCGCACGGTTTGTCTAACCATGCAGCCTAACCATGAGAGGAGTGTTTTCCGAGACAGTAGCTAACACACGATTAGCACACGATTTGTCTAACCATGCGAGAAAACTGTGCGGGCACTTAAATGAGATCCTTAAATAGTGGATCTCACTCATTTTTGCCTCTAAGCGCCTCTTTTTTCCTCCTAAGCAGCCATAACTCCGGATCACCCTTCCTTGAAGGTAGGAGAACCTCTCCCAATAATTTTGGAGGCGATCTGAAGGCTTCTCTTGGAAAATCAAAGCCTAATTCTTGAGGAAGGTAGATGTTCTTCTTCGTTCTTGTTCAGTTTCATAGATCTACTTAGATCTACATATCCTCTTCTCACGGTTTATTATATCTATGCTCGATATGTGTAAATCTAAGTGTGTGGATGACAAGTATGATGAGTTTTGGTCTTGGTCTTTCTAGGAGAAGTGATCTAAGGTGGGTTCCTGAAGAATCAACCCATTTCCCTTGAAGGCTCTTCGTTCGTTGTGGTTTCTGTCAAAACCTCAAGGTAGGGTCCCTAATCATTAACAATTTATTTAAGAATTATAGATTCTTTAAATATATTGATAATGTGAGCTTCCTTGATTATGATTTTTCAATGCATGACACTTTTAATGTTATTAAGTAATGCCACTCACATGAGATAAATGAGGACTTGAACATGTGTTGATTTTAAGCATGGATTGATATTGTAGTTAAAGTGATATGATTAGACAATTGAATGACTTGAATGGGAAGAATGAGTAATAGGATAATTAATTGTAGATTTATTTATCAATTCATGAGTTGGAATGAGATTGTGGCTTTTACTGATTATTTGGAATATTGAATATTTGACACGTTCAGAATATAATTTGGGAACTAGTAATAATTAATGGATAGATTAATTATTACATGTTAAATGGTAAATGGTTAACTAATTGATGATTGGTTAATGAGATAAGGTATAATTAATTAATTGTTGAAATAATTAATTTACATGCATTAAATTTAGATTGTGAATTGATTGTTTGTTATGATTATTATCCAGGAATACTTTTGATACATATTATCTTTCTATGCCTTAAGTTGTCTTGGATGGAGTTTTTTGAAAATATGATATGTTATGTGAGATGGTTGCTAAATCTCTTGGCTTTGTTCAGCATGTTTTGTGATGATTATGGGGTTCTAGTAGATTGTTAAATCCGTGGATGAATCGCTGTTTGAGTGGACGGGTTCAGGCTTGTTAAGAAATTTTGTTAATTAAGTGTTGACTTATCTGAAGAGCATTTTGTGTTGTTAATTAGTTGCTGAATTAATTAACGGATTGGTTTTTTGGTGTTTGACAAGGCATTCTACATCAATGATAGATGTATATGTATGATTGATATATGGGTTCTGAGACAGGGACTCATGCTCCAAATACTCACTGGGTGCTAAACATGGTGTTCTATACCCATCATGCACGTGAATATTCTTTTATGGGATAGGGACTAATGCTCTCAATACTCACAAGAGTTCTATCCATGATGTTCTACACCCATTATTAACATTAGACTGTGGGTCCAACTGTTCGTGCATGAAATGGGTTAATGGATAATGAAGGTTGTTGTGACATGATGATTTTGTGATTTGATTATGAGAAAGGGTTCAGACTTATTTATGAATTGGGTGAACCACTTTTAGTGGACAGGCTCAGACTTAGTATATGAAAGATTAAATTGAATAACTTATGATGTGTTATCCAAGCCAAATCACAAGCTTGGATTCGGCCTTTACGTGATTTCTTAGATGGTCTTTAGAGACATCTGTGGTGAGTGTTTTAAATGGGAGATGCCGGGAGTTGGCTGAATCTCAAGACTTTCATAATTTATTAAGGTTTGAATATTTGATAAACGATAATTGATTATGTAATTATTGTTGAGTATAAATGAAAAATGAGTAGTGCAGGTTCAGACACCAGCTGAGCGCTGAAGCAGGTACTTGGGTTTATAGTTACTTTGTACTTCTTACTTTATTTTATGCATGACTTCATATGTTTTAAGTTATTTATTAAATTTATAGATTTGGGGTAGACACCGGTGGTCCTGGCCTACTGATATTTATATATCACACCCTACTTGGGCTTCCATTGTACTGGGTACTCGAGTAGACTCTATTTGGTTGCAGGACTATGTTGTTCGCATTTACTTGGGAGATAGGAGTATAGGAAAGAGAGGATGCTCAGGATTCTTGAGGAGATCTCCCTTGGGTCTTTGAGTCATTATTTATTTATTTGTGTATTGGAATGTAAAGCATGCTGTTTTGTTCACTGTTTTCTACTTTTGTATCATTATCATGTCAAGCATGCATCTGCTGTATAATTTGGCATTGGACACTTTATAAAATGAGTATTATTTGTCTTTCATTGTTTTTCATTTATGAGTTACTTCTTCCACTATTGTTTGTTATCTACACTAATATACCATTGTGAAACTCTGATAAGAGGGTATAGTCTCCCCACTGAATATCCTTAGACACACACTGCTAGTCGGAAGCCTCTAGCATACGGGGAGATGCGCTTGAGGTCATGTGGTGACCGGTCCGGCCATCGGTTCAGAGGTGAGCCGGGTCGAGATGTTACAAAGTGGTATCAGAGGTTTTTTTTCTTTCTTTTAATTTGTCTTACTGTTTTGGGGTTGGTAGAAATAAGACTAAGAATGTGTCGGCGCTTGAGTTAATAGTCGTGCTTGGGACTGATCACCTCATGTACGGGAAATGACCAAGTGGATAGGGATGGGAATTGATGTTTGTACTATTAGAGGTTATAGTTTATATGATTTCACCTTGAGTTACTGGTGTATTTTCGGTTGTTTTTTGATTTTGAGAATTTTGAAAAAAATAATTTTCTTGGACTGATATGGCAAGGAAGTTTCATACATTCATCATCTTAGTCGCTTATAGATTCACATGTCATGCATATAACATTCCATGTAGTTGCATTCGTAGGATACCTACTAATTTGGATTGTGTTCCTTGGGTGTAATGTTGTGTTTGATCTTTTTAGCATGCCTCTCTAGATAGCATGTTTTGGTGATATATTTAACATGCTTGGGTGGTTATATGTCGTACTTCCTTAGTTATTAGCATGTTTTGTTGTTTTGACATACTTTCGTTTTATAGCATGTTGTTGTGTTACTTCTTATGCTAACATGTTAAAGATGTTTTGATATGTTAAAGGGATGATAAAGTTAAAATGTTAAATAAATGTTGATTGTGATAAATGGGAGCCAAAATCCAGCGATAAGGTGTATAGGTGCCTTATCGATTGGTAGGTGGCCACCCATATAATTAGGACCGTTAGGTTTATTATTTTAATTTCTGAATTGACATTGGTATCGATTAATGACATCTAATTTTCAATCCATGGAGTGTATGGGCGCTTCATGAATTGGGAAATGATGACTCATAATAAATGTGATGAATTGATGTTGTGTGAAATTCTTATAAATGTGAAAGATGTTTAATATTGATCTAAAATCAATATGCTAGCTTCTAAAATGCAACTGGACCCAAGTAGGTCAGTTGGGGAATGTTTTTATGAGATAACTCGTTAAGTGCTTGGAATTTTAATAACTATTCATTTGCTATTGTGTTGATTTATATAGAACCCAGGTTGGTTAAAATGAGATCCTCATAGGTCGCCTTATCTTCTTAAAAAGAATTTATTTCGATAAGTTTACTAAAAATGATTTGCTGTCAACTAATTAAAATATTTTAAAAAGGGAGTTTTATGAAACTTTCCGGTTTTTCTTTGGGGAATTTTGAAAATGGTACCTTGATGTTTTGATTAAATCATTTGACGATTAAATATTGAAAGTGACTAAATATAAGAGGCTTGGAAATGGAACCTATTGTGGTGTCCACTATTTAAAACCCTCATGTAAAGGGTAGTTCGGACTTCTCTTGAGTTTCCTTGGAACAGAAGCATGAGTACTTTCCATAGGTGTCCTTCTCCTTAGCAATGGCCTTATGTTTGAATTTTGAGCCTAGTGACTTGTTTGAAGTGACTCAGTTTATGGTTGACACTTTTTCTTCGTAAGGGGAAAACCTATGGTCGGTAGCACCCTTAGAACTTAAATGCCTTGCTAGCGCTAGGGCTTTTTGCACTCTTTTGGAGTCGTTGGGCGCCGTTGTCCCGAGTAGGACCTCTAGTTTCCTATAACACCCTTGTTTTAATGGGTGGTGATGTATTTATTGACCTTGTTTTGGGCTTTAGCATCAATTAATGCACTTTGTCAGCAGGTTAGACGTGCCTCAGGCATGGTCGGCTACTTTGTTGGTCGTTTGACCCTTTCTTCTTAGTAATGGATGACTGGTTATAGTGTCGTCCAGGAAAATGGTCGTATGAGGAAAAATGACTCTGTAATAAGTCTTTTTATACTGTTGATTATGGTCTCGGGTCAAATCCATGTTCAGTGACATGAGCGTTAAAGAATCATTTTCATTTCAATACATGGAATAGTTTTCGAAAGACCAAAGTGTTTTGAAACGCTGATCTTGTTGTTAATCTAGTGCGCTGGTGAGCGGCAGATCTTTTCTTGAGACATCATGGGAAATCTTAAGGTGGGTATTGCCTCTTTGTTCACGATGAATGTGTTGGCAGGTGATGTTGAGCTTTTAGAACAGATTTTTCTGGTAATGGTTTGACTGATCTTCTTCTTGACCTCGGTTTTCTCTTAGTGCAATCTTCTAGACATGAAAAGCATGTCCCCAATCTTGACCTCGTCATGGGGACACTGAGATAGCATCGGTCTTGTGCCATGATACAGTTTAAATGCTTTTGGTCTTGAGGAGCAGTTCTTATTTGGGTATTATGTGGGAGGCGTCAATTCTTTGGGCTACTTCCTTATTCATGTTTGGGCACAGTTGTTATTAAAATACCATTGCGATGAATTGACTTGGAAAATTTACCATATTTTGGGTAAGGACTTCATTGTACTGGCGAATGGTTTTGGAATATTTTTAAAGGCATGTCGTCAGATAAAGGGAAAAAGTGGATTTTGGTTTTGTGACGTCTTTGAGGGAAGCAGGAGAAACATGTTCCATTGTTTGATCACGGTTCAACCTTTTTCATTGACAAGGTCCCTATAATGACCTAATATATAAGATCTGTTTCAATGTTTAAGCTTTAGAGTAATCTTTGGATCTAGTTAAAAAGTCTTATCCATCAGGTTTAAGAAGGGTTAAAGGTGTGTTTGGAATTGGGAACACAACAGGTCACTTCTAACGAGATTAAATGAACTTGGTAGGTCGGTTCTTTTAGTAGTGGTTCCTGATGGCTTCTCGGGGATGATAGGTTTTTAAGGCGGGTATAATGTAAGATCCCATGTTTTGAATAGGGTTAAATTTTTGAATGTTTCTAAAATTATTTTTCGGTTTATCAACGGGTCGTTTTTTTTTTAAATCGAGCTTCGTAATTTTATTCCGAGTGTCGTAACACATAAATATGTCATTTTTAGAACTTTTATTAATGTTTTGAGGCACATGGGAAGTCTCACGGGTGGTGCACGATTTGTCTAACCGTGCGGCCAAACCGTGCGTATTTGATGTTTTGAGGTAGTGGCTAACATAAGGTTAGCACACGGTTTGTCTAGCCATGTGGCCTAACCGTGCGAGGAGTGTTTTCTGAGACAGTTTCTAACACACGGTTAGTGCACAATTTGTCTAACCATGCGAGCAAACTGTGCGGGCACTTAAATGAGATCCTTAAATTGTGGATCTCACTCGTTTTTTCCTCTAAGCACGTTTTTTCCTCCTAAGCGGCCATAACACAGGATCACCCTTCCTTGATGGTAGGAGAACCTCTACCAAGCATTTTGGAGGCAATCTGAAGGCTTCTCTTGGCGAATCGAAGCTGAATTCTTGAGATAGGTAGATGTTCTTCCTCGTTCTTGTTCAGTTTCTTAGATCTACTTAGATCCGCAAATCCTATTCTCACAGTTTATTAGATCTATGAACGTTATGGGTAAATCTAAGTGTTTGGATGACAAGTATGATGCGTTTTGGTCTTTGTCTTTCTAGGAGAAGTAATTTAATATGGGTTCTTGAAGAATCAACCTGTTTCTCTTGAAGGTTCTTCGTTCATTGTGGTTTCCATAAAAACCCTGAGGTAGGGTCCCAAATATTTAATAATTTATTTAATAATTATATATTCTTTAAATAGATTGAAAATTTGAGCTTCCTTGATTATGATTTGTCGATGCATGACACTTTTAATGTTATTAAGTAATGCCACTCACATGAGATAAATGAGGACTTGAACATGTGTTGATTTTAAGCATGGATTGTTATTGTAGTTAAAGTGATATGATTAAACAATTGAATGAATTTAATGGGAAGAATGAGTAATAGGATAATTAATTGTAGATTTATTTATCAAGTCATGAGTTGGAATGAGATTGTGGATTTTAGTGATTATTTGGAATATTGAATATTTGACACGTTCGGAATATAATTTTGGAACTGGTAATAATTAATGGATGGATTAATTATTACATGTTAAATGGTAAATGGTTAACTAATTTATGATTGGTTAAAGAGATAAGGTTTAATTAATTAATTATTGAATTAATTAATTTGCAAGCATTAAATTTAGTTTGTGAATTGATTGTTTGTTACGATTGTTATCCCGGAGTACTTTTGATGCGTATTAGCTTTCCATGCCTTATGTTGTCTTGGATAGAGTATTTTGAAAATATGATGGGTTCAGGCTTGTTAAGGAATTTGGTTAATTATGTGTTGACTTATTTGAATAGTGTTTTGTGTTGTTAATTATTTTTTTAATTAATTAACGGATTGGTTTTGTGGTGTTTCACAAGGAATTATACACCAATGATTGATGTATATGTATGATTGATAGATGGGTTGTGAGACAGGGACTAATGCTCCAAATACTCACGGGGTGCTAGAGATGGCGTTCTACACCCATCGTGTAAGTGAATATTCTTTTATGGGATAGGGACTGATGCTCCGAATACCCATGGGTTGTGAGACATAGATTGATGCTCCGAATACTCATGAGGGTTCTATACATGATGTTCTACACCCATTATTAACATTGGACTGTGGTTCCAATTGTTCATGCATGAAATGAGTTAATGGATAATGAAGGCTATTCTGACATGATGATTTTTTGATTTGATTATGAGAAAGGGTTCAGACTTATTTATGAATTGGGTGAACCACTTTTAGTGGACGGGCTCAGACTTAGTATATGAAAGATTAAATTGAATAAATTATGATGCGTTATCCAATCCAAATCAAAATCTTGGATTCAGTTGTTACATGATTTCTTAGATGGTCTTTAGATATATCTATGGTGAGTGTTTTATACGGGAGATGTCGTTCATAGGCTGAATCTTAATAATTTCATAATTTATTAAGATTGGAATATTTGATGAAAGATAATTGATTATGGAATGATTTTTGAGTATGCATGAAAAATGAGTAGTGTAGGTTCAGACACCAACTGAGGGTTGAAGCAAGTACTTGGGTTTAGAGTTAATTTTTACTGGTTACTTTATTTTATGCATGCCTTCATGTGTTTTAATTTATTTATTAAATTTCTGGATTTGGGGTAGACACCGGTGGTCTCGGCCTACAGAGATTTATATCTCACACCCTACTCTAGTTGCCATTGCACTGGGTACCTCAGTAGACTCTATTTGGTTGCAAGACTATGTTGTTTGCATTTACTTGGGAGATAGGAGTAGAGGACCAAGCAGATGCTCGGGATGCTCGAGGAGATCTCCCTTGGGGCTTTGAGTCATTTTTTATTTATTTCTGTATTGGAATGTAAACCATGCGGTTTTGTTCATTGTTTTCAACTTTTTTATTTTTAGAATGTCATGCATGAATCTGCACTATTATTTAGCGTTGGCCACTTTTATAAAATGAGTATTATTTGTCTTCCACTGTTTGTCATTTATGAGTTACTGCTTCCGCTATTTTTTGTTATCTACACTGATATACTGTTGTGCAACTCTGATAAGAGGGTATAGTCTCCCCACTTACTATCCCTAGACCCTTGCTTTTAGTCGGTAGCCTCTAGAATATGGGGAGACGTGCTTCATGTCATGTGGTGACCGGTCCGGCCACCGGTTTAGGGGTGAGCCGGTTCGGGATGTTACACATACACTGGATTTAATCTCTATATGAAGTGCATACTTATCAACAGATTTATGGATGATCATATGAGGGTTTTAAATATCAAACATAACATTAATTATTTGACAATTGATATGGGATTTATATAGATAAATCCAATCCATTCCTAAGATGAAATAAAATTCAACCAAGGAAGAATGAAAAGATTTTCAGGAATCACATTCCAACAAACATAAACTAGAGAGGAATCATAGACTTGAGAAACAATAATCGTACCATTATAGGTTTTCATAGCTAATTTCACATGTAATTATTTTTTTGGAATCATAATACACTTAGAAAATTATTTAGAAATGAAAGAGTGGTTAGATCCAGAATTAAATATCACATTTTTAGTTCTTGATTGGATGGTAATTGTACCTTTCATCGTGTTGTTATTTCACCCCTCATTATAAATATATATTGCATGAGATTTCCCTTTATCCCATTGATTAATATGTTATTGATGTTGATCCTCATCACTATTACTTGGGTTTTGGAAGTGGTTAGCATAATTCCTAGAATCCTTACACTTGTATCACTAAATTGTGCGAGGTGCATTCTATATCACCTTTTCACCATTCGTAGTAATAGATAACTTCTTCCCATGTCTTCGGCAGTCAAATGCATGATGGAATTACCTTATATAATTAAAACATTTATTATTCCCCTTAATGAAATTTCCTCCACGATTCTACCCACACTTAGAGCATAAAGGGAATCTCGTCTTCTTTTCTTTTTGGTTTTAAAATTTTCCATTAAACTCCATCATCCTCTTATTTTCAAAAACATAATATTGATACAGGAATCCAACCTCTATTTCAACCTTGATTTCACAACGTGCAATCCATTCGAAGCTACAAAAGTCTCTTATGACCAACTCCCTTTTGAGACTTCTATTTAATCCAATGAAGAACCAATCAACTTTATTATCGGGTTGGATGATAATTCATGAGGCATAAATCACAAGTCTCATTAAATTTTCCTTATAGGTACCAACAGATTCATCATCCCCTTGATTCAACATAAATAAATCTTTCCCTATCTTGGTATGAAGAATCTTGATTAATGTACATATTGAAAAATAATCTCTTGAACCAATCCCAATCCATTTATTCTATCTAATATTAATACCACATATTCTTTATTAGATTCCACCAATGGTCTGCTTTGTTTTCTAACTGATAGACAGCCAGAATGAATTTCTCATGATCCAAACACTGGAGAATGGAAAATATATTTCTAGTAGTGCATATCCATTTTTTTGTAACAAGTGCCTCATAAGACCCTCTGAAATAAGGTGGATTTTCCTCATAAAAGACTCAATAGAATTTTGTTCTCTTCTTTTCTCATTTGGAAGTCCACCATGATTCATAGCTTGAGAAATCAGTGTAATCAAAGAAATAAGGTTTTTCATTATAGCTCCAATAGTATTCATTTTCTCAGGAGTAAAATCATTTCATTGTCTATCACAATCTTTATTAAGATAGTTCCTTTAGGTTTGATCCATTGAGTAAAACCAAAAATTATAGAGTAAGAAATAGTTATCATAGTGAGGAACCACATAATCATGAAAAGTCACTTATAAGATGTCTAAATTATAACACCTTCCATAATCTATGACACCTTAGTCTTATAAAATATTATTCATATGAAACATATATTAAAATACTTCATGATGGTTCATGAATAGTTTGTGAATTTCCAAAGCATATCCCCCAGTAGTGTCAAACCAGGTGTGCATTTAGCCCCGTTATCATGTACCAAATTACCCCAACTTAGGCCCAGAACATATTGTTGCATTTATACCCCTAGGTAAACTTTTTCTAAATTCACATTCACTTATAGTGTCCAGGCATGGATTTATATCTAGGAAACCACTCACTCTATCCTTTACCAAACTTCCAGGACATTTTCCAATACTTTTTTTATCCTAATATTTATCCCTAGACATTTCCATAAGGTTGGAACTATATTATTCTCATTATAGCTTCAAATTTTAGCTAAATATATTCTTTGATACCAACTATAGCATCGCTCTCTTTTTATACATTAACAATAAAAAAGAAATCAGATTACTTGAAACATTGTAAAAATAGACGCCTAAAGACCATACATTTTTAGTGACTCTAAAAACATGGAAACATAAACCCTAATACATAAGTGAGATACATTATCTCCCACTTGGTAATTCTTGACTATCAACCATATTAGACAAATAAAACATAATACATAACTTCATAGCCTGGGGAAGGAAACATAAAAAGGGGTGAGATCAAATGCTCAGTAAGAGTAAAAAATATATATATGGAAGCATAATTATGAACACAAAATCGTGAGAATATGATCATGAAAATAGAATATTATACCACGCATATCAAAGATCATATACATGAATCAAGGAATAATTATTTGGAGTTCATGAGAAATGAATAAAAATTAAATAGAGAACATAATCTATGAAGTCATGACATAAGAATAAAACCTGGAATTGTGTCACACACATAATAATATATAATATGATTTCCATAGTATCCAATGCATCACTTACAAGCCCATATTGGAATATAGGTTCACACCCCATACCATCTTCTTAGTCATGGTTCACTCCCATGGCCATCTTAGAAGTCAAGTATCATTCTCAAGACTATCTTATTCTATCTCATGAGATAAAAATCTTTACCCAATGAATTAAAGGGAGATATAAGTCTCGCCCATCACATAATGAAATTAAGAATACATGTTCACCGAGATCATAATTATTCATATAAAAATCTATGAAATTAAATGGGTATTATAAACATGTAATAATATTATAACCAGTGGAAAAAAGATAGGTTTCATAATCATTTTACCATAAACATAGCCTGTGAAATAAAGTGGGTTTCCAAATCATATAACTTGTGTAATAAAAATAGGTTTCATAAACATCATGTCATCAAAACATAATCCATTCAGAGAAATAATATTAATAGAAACATTGAATAATTTCCCTAGAAAGGCATGCATAACACCAATATATGTTATCTTAGATGAGAAATAATTTTTAAAATATATTTTAAAAACATTTCTCAAAGAAAATATTCTTTCTGCATTGTAAAACTCTTTTTAAAACATAAAACCTTTCAAAAACATTTTTCTTTGAAAATATAAAAGAAGAATTGAAGACCACAAAAAGTTTTTAAAATAATTTTTCTTCTAAAATGGGCTTCAAATATCATTTGAAAAAAAAATTGAAATCATTTTTGAAATTATTTTTGGAAACATGGTTTTTGAATACAATAGATTTCTGACCAGAGAGAGGGATGGTAATATTTTACTTAAATTCATTATATTAAGTACCAAATAGTGGAAATGGTATTAATTCATGAATATATTTTGAATAAATATATTATAAAGTAACTCATGAGAATTATTAATAGATGGATCACAAGATTTCATCAAAGTAAGAATAAACACAAACAATCTTGAAAAGTAATGAGATTGTTTCAATAAGATCTTATCTCCTAGTAACTTGGGATCATACTCTCCATATAAGAAAAAAAATTAAATTAATCTTATAATATCATGAGAGTAATTATATTCAAGATATAACATGTAAAATGGATTTATATACACCTCAAAAAAGTTAGGAATATAATGAAACATGAGTCTCAAAGTAGGCAAATTGAGACAAAACTATTTTACCAATTTGGTAATTTTTGAAACATAAACCCCATGAAAGAAAGGAAAAAAATGGATTTGTTAATATCCATAAATTTAATTATAATATAGATATAATACATTCATAGAAATTAAATACACCATACAAAAGTAATGGGTGGTGAATAAATCATGTATCTCATGAAAATAAAAAGTGGGATGAAATCTCGTTATCTTGAGTCTTGACTCTCTTCGTACTCATTCAAACCACCTGTAAAATAAATATAAAAATTGTATAGATATTTTAAATAACCATATTATTATATATAATACTATATATGGTTTTATTATTACATTATATTACCCATTTTTTAACCATCCTATGATAAGGTTTCACTTTGGATAATATTTACTTTGTTCTTCCCATGTCTCTTAATTTGTTATATCATTGGTCCTTATACTTATACCATGATTCCAAAATTAAATACCTGATATAAATATAATTTATACTCATTATATTTTTATTATAATAATTTATATAATATATAAATAAAAAATTTAATGCACTGTTCATGGAGATGGTAAGTTGTACGTACGTAAGAAAGTTGTTTCGGTTTATATTGTCATACCAAAAGAATAAAAAATGATATTTCTATATATATGTATATTATTATTAAATTATCTTTATAATATCATATATATTTACTAAACTCTTCCTTAATACTTTCTATGTATTGGATAAACGAATCATATCACATTGAGGACGTGGTAGTCCACACTTCCTCAAATCAAATTATCCTATTAATACAAAATGGAAAGTAAAAAATACATGTGTTTTAAAAGGAATAAATAAGCTTAAATAAATAATAAATATAATATATAAAATATATAAATATATTTTCCATCATAATTTCTAACATTAGATGGGGTAAAAAAAATGAACAATCGTCATTTAGTGAGGTGGTAGATTGTCGTACACGTAAACAGTATGTTTGTTACCCATTTTATGGAGGTGTGTGTATGTGTAGGATGAATATTTTGAATAAAAATCCAGTAATATTTAGAATAATTTTTTTTTAATATAATAATTGAATAAATAGTGTGGAGTGGGTGGAGAAGGAAAATAAAATAATGGAGATCGAGAGAAGACGTTGACTCTTAATCAGGTAGTTCCCTTTGGTTTGTGCCAAAAGGCTTCCTTGGAAGAATTTATGCCCAAAGGGAGGATTCAAGGAGGATTTTATGGATTTTGGTAAGTTTATTTTCAAGAGATTTTCTGAACCTAATAGGTTTTATATGTTTAAATAATAGGAATAGGTGGTGGCTGTTTATATGGAAGGAGGAGTGGCACTTTTGTAAATATTTGAAGAGAGAATTTCACTAATCTTTCTCATGTTGCAAGTGGATCCAATAATTGTAAAAATTATATCCAAAGGACTATGGGGTCGTAATATGGCTATAAAATGGTTTTTCTACAAGTTTTTAGGTAGTTATGGTCCTTAATTTTACATTTTAGTCCCTATTATGCTTATTTTAACCATAATCAATGTAATTAATTTTAATCACCTTCACTAATAATTTTGGTAAAAAACTAAGTTGACCTTACTATAAATTATAAATTATTATTATTATAAATATTTAGTCCATTTTTCTAAATTTTAATCACATAATTGATCAAAAATAATTTAACATTAATCCTGTAGTCGGGTCGACAATGTGGGTTTCTAAAGTAAACATGATCAAAAGTTTTCTAAGTTTGTATATCCAGTCTCAATGTGAAATTGGTTCCAATTACCTAAATTTGATTAATTTATAAAAATATAATACAATTAAACTTTTAAACCAAATTAAAGTATAATTTATCCTTATAAATAAATAATAAAAAATGATTTTTTGAATTAAAATTCAGTATTTTCACTATTCATCCAAAAATGATGTTTCTTGGGAAACTTCCAAAAAATCCCCCTAAGATAATTTTTAAATTATCAATTAAAAAATTATGTTTATTTTATAAAATTAATTTTCAAAAATTTTCTAAAATTAATATTATTTTTTTACACATAAGGACATGAAAAGTAGTTTCTTTGGGAAAATAGTATTTTTTAAAACATTTAAAGACTTTACCAAAAATTATATCTTTTTTCATAAATATGTTTCATTTGTAAAAAAAATATAAAAAATAATTTAAAAGTTAGTTATTACTATTCATATTACTTAAATTATCATGTAGATTATAATTATCTCATTTAAATAATTATAACAATAAAATAATGTTTCATATAAACATCGGTGTTGCGTGTAATATATGTCGAGTTGTAGTTCCATGTAATGTATACCAAGTAGATGTTCCAGGTAAAATTAATGTTTAAATTAGTTCATTAGAAGACATAAATGAAAATTTAATTTATTCAGAAAAAAATTCCATAAAAACTCAAGCTGTTAAAACACTTGTTCGCAAATAAGAACCACCAACGACACCTGAAACATGTAGTGTTCGTATTGGAAGTACATTTCTCATGACCTTATCTACTCGATATCACCATGGGTGAAATTCATGAGAATAAGACTCAATTATTTTGATCCTCTATCACTTTATGGTAACATATCATCAATGTTTTTTCAGAATTATGCTTATAGAAAATATAATATATATTTTAGATTAATTTTTTAGTATCCCATAGTTCTCGTTATAGCCTAAGTACTGCTATAAACTTTAATATGAATAATATTCTATAGAAATTACCATGTAAATAGTTTATTTATAAATAAAAATACTATTATGGTAAGATTATATTATTATTACCTCACTATATATAAGATATGGTAATCAAAAAGTATTGTTAATGTTGGTTCTAGGGAGCCCACTATTACAACAGAAAATACTTACATCCAAATAAACTTATGGCCCTTTCAATTTACACCAAATACATATCATATCTTCCTTCATCACAACCTTCATACCATCTTAAAAAACTTTTATCCTTCTAATTCCATGTATGTCATTAGAAATATTTATCAATGAATATAATTTTTCTCCCATGTGTGTGGTAATTATCTTCACACCGTTATCCATGAAACCATGTCCTATGATGTCAACCATATTCTAATATCAACAAAACTTTAACTTTTTTCAATCAATACAACACACAACCTTCAAGTTTTAACATATATATATATATATATTCTTATTGTACATTAATTTTAATTTAGTTCAAACACATACTATAAGTAGGGTCATCTCAAGTCACTTGAAATACTATCTCTAAAGTATTAGTGTAAGAATCATATACAAATAATTGTGGAATATTAATAATATAACTACTCTATAAAGTTGATCAAGGATAATTAAGTGATATAGGGATGAAAACAAAAGTAATTTCACATACAGAAGATGATGGATATGAATACAGTGGTGGAATTTATATAGAAGCATTAACTCATAAAATAAATTTTTTGTATGAATAATAAATAGGGATAATGGAATGATGACTATTATCCTGTAATATTATGAGTAGAAGATGGTAAGTAAAAAGTGTTTTTATCCTCAGGTACTAAACAAATATGGGATGGTATCACTAGTTTATATCATCCCGGTGAAAAAAGTGGAAAATTAGAAGAATTAAATATAGAATCAAGATTGATAATTGGCACAAAATCAGTCTAACGTGTCATTCTTTACCCTAAAGTATCCTCTAGATCCTCAATAAAATTGATTTATCACCATGATGAATTAATTTAACAATATATGGAAGATAAAATAAATTTTATATTTTTAATAGTTTTAGATAAATCAATTATGTATATAAAAATTAATACTCAGACATGATGTCCTCTTCATACACACATAGGTGATCAATAGATAATAAATTATATACTCATAGTGTTGATCATCCGAGTGATCCCTAAATCACACATGCACTTCTTATTCCATTTGATTTTTTCTATATACCTATTTGTGTATAAACATGATGACTTGAAAATCGAAAGTACTAATATGATACATGTTGAAATATTAAAAATATTAAATAAATTTATTATATAACATGAAAAATGAACAATTTTAATAAAAATTTTAATTTAAGTATTTATCAAGTCAAATACGTTCTGAAAAAATAAACAAATATGTATTGGAATAATATCAACAATGACACTAAATGGTTGTTTTTTATTTTAATATTAACATCATAATGTTTTTATTTGAAAAATGAATATATTTTGAATTAAAAAAATAATATTTCTGATAAACATAAAAAAATTAAAATTCTAAAATGAATAAAACTAGAAAATTAAATACTTACAACTTTTTCAACTCTATATATACACCTTTAGAATTTTAGGTTCACAATATATTTTAACAATTAAATTGTTTATGTCATAATATAAAATATTTAATATAATATCAATGGGTTCCCCCAAAATAAGACTATTTTCCACTCCTTCATCAAAAATATTTCCTGTAATAACATCCAATATATGAAGAAATTAATTTTCTGAATGGTTGTTAACATAAAACAATTCTCTATATTATGATGCCAGAAATTATGAACTATAGAAATGAAGTAGAAAAACCATATCAATCATTTTAAATCCACAACAATTTTTGTGCATGCCTTATCCTGACATTAAATCAACCAACTTATAATTTATCATTGTAAATCCAATATTTTTTATAGTAATAATATATGATTATTCTCTATATAACCCTATTATAAGATATATTATCTGATAGATGTATCATGATTGATAAAATATCGTAATAAAATATTTTAAATCCAAACATGAAATTTTTATGTCGTATTTCCATGATTGGTGTGAAAATATTTACAATAAATTTAAATATATTGAAAATCAGTGCTTTGCACCCGTATGAAATATTTTTCAGACCGAATGAAATTACCCAAATCTGAGCATGTACATCATCAATTGGAAAAAAATTAACCTAAAATATTCTAATATCTATTATTAAATAAATACCATTATATAATTCATGTATGAATTTAAGTATACAAACTTATATTTATCCATTAAATAAACTATTTACTATAAAATTTATACCCACTCTTAATAGTTAAATAATAATGGGTATTTTTATGTTGAATATATTCTAAGAAAATATGGAAATATTAAGATTAAGTATCTAAAAATTATTTCTTAAAAAATATCAATAATTTTTAATTTACTTACTTAATTTAATCATTAACCACGCTATAGTTAAATAATATTATTTCATGCGACATTTCTCGCTCTTTCCTACTAAAAGTACATGATGAATATGATCTAGACATCTACTTGGTTTTGAGTGGTTATGGAAATGTAGGTTCAATGGGGAAATTTTCTTGTATTAAATTCATATTGGTCAAATAATTTTAGAATAAAATTACCCATTTACAATGAAAAGAAATCCATGAATTCAAAAAATAAATAATACTTCATAATAGATGCTTTATGGGGATTCTTATTCATATAAAATATTTCATTATAAACATCATTCACTTGGTAGTATACATATAGTGACTTGAAATGTCACAACCAAAAAAAATTGCATGTAGATAAATAGTGAGATATAATATACCATCCAAAAACAAAGGTGGAAAAAAGTCGAGGTTATAAATATTGACTGGGGAATATTTGTTCAATTAATAAATTAACCTTCTACTCAAACATTTTGTGAAAAGGTGAAGATAAAAGAAACATAAATTAATCACAAAAACCCTCTCCTCAAGGTATAGTAAGTTAGAAATAAAATTGGTAATCTACTAATATAAAAATATATTAATTCTAAGGTTTAATGTTATTTAATTTAGCATCACTTTTATTCACCTATTTTGATATGTCACTTGAATAACCATATAGAAACTTTAAAAATTACAATACATGAAGGAATTTTTTCTATAAATTTCTCATTCAAAAATACGAACCATGCACATTAAATTTATTTTGTTTAATTAACTCGAGATAATGAATTGGTTTTATATTGTAATCTCTTATGTCATGGAATGAGTAAAAATTAAAAACAAATCTTTTTAATTTAAAAATGTGGTAATATACATTATATACATTTTTTTATTGATATTAATTATATCAATATTCTGATGATAAAATTTAATATAGTGAAAAATAAAATAATTTTCATTTCATTTACTAGTTATTATTTGAATTTAAATGGAATATTTCCTCTCAATATGTAATTTTGTTGGCTCATTCTAAGAAAAAAAATTAAACCATCATATTCACAGAGAATATAAGACCTCAAGGAACATTAAGGTTCTTCTCTATTTGGTATAAAATTTTCAAAGTGCCTATAATTTTTATTTTGTGGATGATCCATTAGTATAAATCAATGATGCCCAAAAATACTGAAAGTTTACCAAAACATTAATCTCAGAAAATGTTTATTTTTGTAAAATAAGATAAGATTATTTTCCTTGTGTACTCCAACCATAAATTTTTTCATAAGTACAAAAATAATTTTTCATCCACAATAGTATTCCAAAAATCATAAAATACTCCTTCTTAGATGAATCATATGCTAGAAAAATAACATTCTCTAGTTCATTCATGTAATTTGTTAATGGTTTTGAGTATACGTTAACATAATTTATAGAATAATTTGGTCCATATAACATTATAATCATGATAGTTAATGTATTATTTATACACAACCATATTGTAATGTTATATGTGTCAATGAAAATAGGTTATGTATTGTGTGAGGTATGTATCATATAAAATAGTTTGGATCTACCATTTGAAAATCTCATTCAAATATTTCATTGGTAAATTAAGGAATTAGGATTATTACTATCAAATTTTGGACATATTAATCAATATATAGGATTCATTATTTCATAATTTTCTTTATTTATTTTATCCTTATTTTTCATATATATATATATATATATTCTATTCATCATGACATAAAAATAATTTAATACCTAGAAATCAATGGAAGGTATCACATCAATTTATTTCGTTGAGTTTATTTTTTTTTGAAAGGTGAGGATCAAAGGCACCATTATTGAATTAAAAAATGTATAAAGGAGGTGAAAAGGAAACTTAAAGTTATAGAAATGATATTCCATAACCAACAACTAAGTAGCTTGAGAGGGGATACTCATGTTGTTGTGTGATGTACGCCCACCCCATCCATGAGGATTTCTTACTCTTTTCCATGTTTTTTACTGCAACCAAGGTCCGCCTCTATCACCTGTAAGTCCAAAATCAATGTCAACAAAAACTGCTTCTTCATTTTCTCCCCCTCTTTCATCTTTTTTTTCCTCCTCGTTCCTTCATAAAGAAAGTAACTTAAAATACTTGTGAGTAGAAACATTATTTTTTGGCATAACCTATTTTTCATGGCCCAAACTATTATTAGAAGCAATAGCTTTTGTTTTTTCTATTGTTTTAGAGTTTACACTGCTAGATACAATGGGTGTTACCATTTATTCAATAAGAATAACCTTTAAAAGGGGAAGAATACATTGTTTCACATATGAGACACTTTTCTTTATAGTAGGTTGTATGTGATCATTCCATTCAAATCAACCACATAATTATGTGGTGTAACAGTACACACAGTTTTGGAACTCTTAGTGCTTGATGGGTTAAATCTAGTTTCAGTTGCATGAGTAGTAGTTTGGGTAGGTTCAGTATCAATAGCCAAAGGAGACCCTACTTCATGAACCATATGAGTCACATGCATCTGAGTGTTGCATCAATAACTAGCCATCCTATTCAAAAATTCATCATTTGTTGTATCATGGTGTCCTAAAACATTATATGGGGAGGTTTTTTTATCATTATTAACATTTTATCTAGATATTCCATACTATTTTCACTCATTCAACTCTATATTTTCCTTCCTACAAAAAAAATAAATCTTAAGGGAACTCATGGATCTTAGTAGATGAATGAAAAAATATCAATTAACTTTTATATCATATAATAATTCTTAAGAATACTTGAATAGTTAGGTATTAATACCTTAAAGGTGAAAGGTTATAATAAATATCATTATAACTAAATCCATTCTTTTTTCCCATGATATAATCACAATATAAACTCAGTTCATGTTATTTTTTAGCACATCTTGTATACTTGGGTAATTAAAAATTTGATGGGCTTTCTAAAATGTTTGGCTCTTTCATTTTTATCAACATATGAAAAATTTGTTCCCGTATTCATTTCCTCTTGCACTGATCTATCAAAAGTTATGAATTGAGATATAAATGGAAACTTATCATAAATCAATTTATGCATACCTATACTTATAATTTATTAAATTTCATTTTTTTATTAAAATGTTTCTCTATTTTAATATCACATAAGATAGTTATATTGGGAATAATTTTTAGTTATATAGTAAGTCACTTATTTATGATTTAAAAATGGTCCTCCAACATAATCAAAACAAGCATTGAATAAATTCTCCATTTGAAAAATTATTTCATGAAATCACACAAAATAATTATGAATTATTATAAAACTTATTTAATATATGATCAACCTTGTATATCCATCTTTTATTCATTATAATTTATAAAATATTGTTGTTAAAATTTATAAATAGTAATTAAAAAGGTATGAAAGTTAACAATATAATTAAAAATTGATTATTATTTCTTATACAATTGGCCTTCTATAAATTCCATCAATGGTCTTTTATAAGCACATACTAATTATTATATAAGGAAAATTATTATTCTCTCTTTATACTAGAAAATATATTAAATGATAAAAATTAGGTTTTATAATTATTATAAAATATTGGCTATGATAATAATTTAATAAATTCAATTTATATTATAATTTGATCCCTTAATTAAATTTACAAATTAGAGATATTTATCCACTAACAAAACAAAAATAATAGAAAATTTATAATTGTTATTTAATCAATATTCACCCAATAAAATTTACAAATTTAAATATGTATTATAGTTCACCAATCAATAATAACATCCAATGTTAATTTCATAATGTTTTGGGAAATTATTTACCAAAACTTCAATGAGAATTGAATATATATAATGATTCATCATTATATACTATTTCATATTGATATATAAGGTTCTATTTGAACATTTATGAGGGCCTAAAATAGGAAATTGGCATCAATTTTAAACTCAAAAACTTCTATAATTAACTAATTGATAATAAATTTATATGAATAATCTAAACTCAAAATTATAGGATCAGTGTATGTTCATTGGAATTCCAAATTATTTTAAAAAAAACATTACTATTATAGGGTTTAATTATAAAAAATATTATCATTTTAAGTATTAAACTAAAACCCAATGGATATTATTATAGAAATCATTATTGATCACCAATATGATCAAACAAAAGGAAGAATAATTTAGGATAATAATTCAAAAAATAAAATACTAATAGTGTAAAATTGTTCAATTAAAAATTAATATGACATAGAGGAGTTAAAAAATTGTATATTTAGGGAACAACTTGAAATTTTAGGTATATAAGAAAATGATACTAGTAATGTTACCATAAGTATATATAATTTGGTTCTAGAAAATGGTATGTTAAACACATTTTTTATTAGGAAATAAAATGTATAATAGTGTATAATTATTTTTATATGAAAAACTATTTTTAAAACATATCTTAAAATTATAAAATATTGATTATATTTTTTATTATATATATACATGATAAGAATAAAAATTTTCTAAGTGTTAAAAAGGTAAAATTGAAGCTCATAAAACATATAAAGAACAATATATTGAAGGAATTGATATAAGAATATTTTATATAGTTGTAATGGAATACTTTTTTGGTAATGATATTATAGAAGATTCAATAACCAAAAATTAATCAAAAAAACCTAATTCTTTGATAAAAAATGACATTTTATTTTTTTACTTAAAGTAAAGTAAAAAATTGAAAGAAATATTTTTAATATAAATAAATTATTATTCAAAATAAACCTATAAATGCATCTATGATCATTACAAAAAATTAATTAAAATGTTTTCTTATTGGAGAGAAGGTTTGAGTCAGGGTGACTTAGGGAGCAGTGTTCTACTGAGAGTGACCTATTTTAGGGGAGATTATATGGATATTATTTCTAGATAACATGTAAATTATCAAACTATTTTGAAAAAATATAGATGAAAATAGAAGTAAAGGGTTTTAGTAGAATGAGGGAGAAGATGAAGTATTTTTATCACTTACAGTCAGGTTAAAATAGTACTATAGACCATTAATACCATAGAAATAGGAAGACATTATATAGGATATAATCACACCCCTATTAGGTATATTCCCTCTATATAAATGGGAGTTTAAGACTATATCTATATGGTTATGACTCTAGAGTGGATTTATAGTAGTTATAGTAGGTGTTTTTCCTAATCAAAATTAGTTGGAGTCTTACAAGTAACCACCAATTGAGTCCCCACATATTATCCCTCATTTTTCTATTTAAAAATAGATCATTTACTCTATAGTTAAATATTTATCAATCACTTTAACAAGAGAATCTTATTTAAATTTTTATATAATTTTTACATATTCTCTAAATTAATTTAATATTTTTAATAATTTTACTCTTGATAAAAATGGTGGTATACACTATGAATGATCCATTTTCAAATTTAATGGATAGCCTTATTGTTTAACTTCTTCTACTTTTATTACTTAATAAGATCAAAATTTATTCCTTAAGACACAATGGGATCAAAATAATATTTATAATTAAAAATATTCTAAATTTGATACTTTTAAATGGAGTAAAATGATTAATTCAACATAATTATCTCTCTAATTAATGACCCATCCATTGAAATTAAATTTAGAAAAAATGGTAAATATGTAAAAAAATAAATCCCATAATTTCATCTTGAATTGTCAAAATTATGGGACCTCAAATTAATTTTTCAGAATAAAAGTTATCTAGAGTATCAAAGGGTATAGATATAAAAATGTAATATTTATAAAAACTTTGGTTATAGGGTAAATACAAAAATTTGAATGGATGTTTTTAAATTTTAATAAATTTAGTGACAACTTCAAAACTTTCACAAATATAAGGAAACTTTTTTAACTTAATAAAAATTATAGTGATGATGTGGCACTCTAAAAATGTGGTATTGAGGTGGAAGGATATTGATGTAAATATTATATGGGTATGATGTCATATTTCCTTTAAACATCCACTGAAAAATCTAAGTTGTTTGATTAAAATAATTTATATGAATCATTTATGCTAATTGGGCCTCTGATTGATACATTTTTTATTATGTTTTATTCCTATTTTTGAGATTTTTCAATCCAAATGTTTGGATTTAATATTTTAAACAATATAAAATTATAGTACTCAAAACATCAATCTTATTATTATTCATATTCCCACCATTTTGGGCTTCTAACAGTGCTTTATACCACATATTGATATTTAAAAATCAATAATAAAGAGACATATAAAGAAAATTAACTTTATTTTGAGGGGTATGAGGTTCAGAAAAAGTGGTCAGTTCCATTAAAAATAATTTAAATTAATCAAATTATTTGGACTTATCATTCGAAATATATGAATTTTAACCCTATAATCCAATAGGTAGGATCATCACATATAATTTATAATCGAATTTTGTAAATTAATAATTATGTCATATTGAAATTCATTCTTCATTTTCTAGTAAGGTGATAGCTTCATATAATATCATTATTATGTTAGAGTATTAAATGGTATAATCCCTTTATAGATGATTCGTACATACACAAAGAAACTATTAATATAGTGACCCTTTCATTTCATACCTTAACATTACATCATTTTTGTGGAATACTGAATACATTACACAAACAGACGCCCAAATACCATATTACTCTAGTTAATTTAGAAACATGGAAAAATAAGCAATGGTACATTAGTGAACTATATTATCTCTCACTATGTTCTTAATTACTAGAACCCTTCTTAGACACAACATATAAAATACATATATTCATAACCTAGGGAATGGAAACATAAAAATGGGTGAGATCAGATGCTCCCTAAGGGTAAACAAGGGATATATATAAGCATTAACATGAACATAAGGGTATGATAATATGATAATGACGAAAAAATATAATACCCTTCATATCAAGGATCATAAAAAATAATCATTAAATAAATATTGGTAGTTCCAAAGATAATGAATCATAAGGAGATCAAGAGCATAAGCCATGAAAGCATAATATAGGAATAAGACATGGAATTATGGCATACACATAAACATGTAATGGGATCACCTTCATGTTCCCATGTGTAATGTATATGTCAACTATGATTCCAGATAACACAAACCATTGGGATCACCTTATCATAGGGAACATTGTTTTAAACTTACAAAACATGTACTTGATGATCCATAATGGTGGAATATGGATCTAAGTCGAAATATTACCACTCCAACACATGAGATGGTTTCAGATGGTATCTATTTAGTTCGGAAACATGAAAGATGTCATGGATTGAGGTAAACTATGGTGATAGATCCTACTGATATGATACCTTCTCAATACCCTCCACAATATGAAATTGAACAATATAACATGGTGTGAACATCACCTACTTTCCCAAACGATGGTGACCCAATTGAACTGATACCCAGAGTAACAACTGATCATTAACCTAAAACTCTAATGAATGATGAAGAAATTTAGTGTATAAAATCTAGAATCAATGATCTCTCACAAGATATTTCTGAATTAATTGCATTATCTTAGTTGTTTCCTGGATGATGATCGATCTAACAAAAGAATTATCTCCTGTCGTGACCCTGTGCAACAGGTATTATCAAGACCGCCTGTAAAATTAATCAAATACATCATCGGGATCAAGGACAAATTATTCAAACTCATCAAATGGTATGTTCCTTTCCCCCAAACCCCTAAAATCAAGTACACATGTTTGTAATATATCTTCAAGAGTCAGGAAAGTCTGCTCATATAGTACATTCTCCTGAGGTCCTTTACCATCACTGACTCCATGATGGGTAAAAAATTGTATGATGTCATAAAATGATCAACAATAACCCATATAAAATATTTCACACTTCGATTATGAGGTAGCCTTATCATTAAATCCATAGAGATATTAACCCACTTCCACACAGGAACAAGAAGTGGATTCAACAATATGGTTAGTCTCTGATGCTCATATTTGATCATTTGGTAGGTCAGCCATATAGAAACAAAAATTGCAATGGCATATCTCATCTCATGCCACCAATACTGGCCTCCCAATGTATATAAGATCTTCTTCTCTATGGGGTGAACAACCGAGATATAATGATGTTCCACCTACATCACCTCCTACCTCATTCTCAAATGAACAACTAACCACTTCCAAAATAGAATAGAACCATCAAGAGACCATGAAAAATCACCTGAGGTCTCCAAAGCATTTAAATCTCTGATAATCTACTGGAACTAGATGTTGAATACCTACTTAGTCCAAACATTATTTATGTGATAGGGTGTAATAAGCACACTGGACAAGAATTTATTCCTTCCTTACTCTTGTATGTCCAATCTTAGATTAGCAAACAAGATCAGCATACCTCATTCATACACTGACTCTCAAATTTCCTTTAATGGAAGATTCATGCTCAAAAGATTGGTCAACACATTCCCCTTATTGATCATATATGTAATATCAAACTATAAATTTTGAAGGCACTCTACCTACTACCTCTTCCATAGGTTCAGGTCCCTCTAAGTGAAAATGTACTTCAGGCTCTTGTGATCTAAATACAGTGTAAAATACTCTCCAAAGAGGTAGTTTCGTTGTGTATTCTGTGAATTAATAAAAATTTCTTATTATATTTCATGATAGAGATAATTATTCTCTTATGGGTATAGATTCCTTAATCTATAGGCCACCACATGGTCATGCTGCATCAGCATACACACCAAAACAACACCTCAAACATTCCAAAAAATCATTTTTTTCTTTTTTTCGTGTAAAACAACATTAGGTTAAGTGGGAACCATAAAACATAAAAAATCAAAGAAAAAAACTAATCACCACATTCCTTCATAGAAAACGGATTTCAAACAAACATAGAAAAAAATACAAAGTTCAAATTTTCAAAAACTGGAAGAGCTAGTAGGAGAAAACTGAGGAAGTTCCTTGAGCCCGGTGCTGGTGCGACCCATGTCTGCCTTGAATATCATTATCCCTGATACAATTTCCATCACTTCCAAAAACATAGAACCATTGGAAAACCAAATCCATGATGCACAACTTCTAGGAAGAAAACTAATTCTTTATCCCCTATATCCAAATCCAAGACATCAACCATGAAACATCCACATAGAACAGAAAAATGAAAAAAAAACTAACGCCACACCAAGGGTAACAAACATAACTGCAGAAATAATATTCATAAAATTGACATCATCAATGTAGAGGGTGAAACACCATAGTCCTCTTTTTTATAACCATCATGAAAATGAGACAAAAAACAACCAACTGAAATGAAAGCAACACCACCATGAAACTGATCTTCTCTACCGTAACACCACTACGCCAAAAAAAGTCATCCACCATCATCAAACTAGTCAGTAAAAAATTCCATCAACTTTGCAATAATATGGATATAAAACCATCACCAAATAGATAGGCCATGTAATATTACCCTAGCACGATCCCAAACTTCTGAATCACCATCACGTCTGACTAGAGATTTGGTCGTGCAGGGTGAATAAAGTAGTAAGAGCAGTATAAGGAAATGAACAAAGTCGAACCAGAGGAGAAATGTGGAGCCCAAAACTCATAGAAAAAAGGATAATATAACACTAAAAACCATCTCCAAAATAGTTCCACACCACCATTATGATCCATCACATCGAACCAAAATGGGTTCCTGTGCGACGCATTAGGTAGATAGAGAAGCGAAAACGCGAATGATGCCATCACCCAAATCCAAGGAGGGAGATAGAGAGGAAGGGGCTCAGGAGCTGACGAAATTGAAGGATCTTCATTACTACTACATGAGAATCCTAAAACCCTATGAGGGAAAAAGGTATATGGAAATAGCATTGGGAGAACTAGTAGACTCAAGATCTATTCTCGTCTGATCCCACACCTTGAACATTAAAATACACAACATAACCTCTCAAAGTATCAACAAGAATAAAAATTGGTGTGAATCTCATTCTGGATTAAAAATTATCAAAATCACTCAGACACATATATCCCACTAAGATATCACCCTTTTCGTAGTTAAATCTATCAAGGGGGAATCAATCCTTGAGAAGTCTTGAAAAAAATGTCTATAATAGTCAACTAAGACTAGAAAGTTACAGATCTTGAACATATTCTTAAGGTTATACTAATACATGGATACTTGAACTATCTCTAGAACCACTGAAACTTTTACCTTAGAAATCAAATGTCCTGGAAGCCTCACTTCTTGAATCCAACACCAGACAATGGAAAACATGGATTATTGATGGTTCTCTCCCAAAACACCAAAAAAAAACCCGATAGTCATTATTCTCATACTCTATCTTGGAATATACTAATATTCCATCTAAAAAATTACCATGAAGTAGTCCAAAAATTGATTAATGATATAGTTTGTTAGTTTAATGAAAAAATCTAAAGAACTGATAAGCCCAAATGACATAACCAAGTACTTTAAATGTCCATATTGGATTCAAAAAGCAGTCTTCAAAACATCCTATTTCTAAACCCTCAACTGGTGGTACCCTAATCTTAGGTCAATATTTGAAAACCAACAATCCCCTCTGATCTGGTCAAATAGTTCATCAATTCTAGAAAATAGGTATTTATTCTTTATCGTCACCTGGTTATTCTTACGGTGGTCTAAGAAAATTTAGAGGATACCATATTCTTTATTTGAAAATAGTAATGGTGAAGCCCATATCAACACAGAAGGAAATAAAAACCCCATTCCCTCAATATCCTCTAGTTGAAATTTAATCTCCTTTAGCTCAGATGGACTCATCCATAAATATTTAAAAGAAATTAAACTGATCTCGGGTTGTAGAATTATTGTTAACTAAACCTATATTTGGGGTGGTAACCCAAAAAACCCTCTAGAAACATTGATAGGTACCTTCTCGTGACCACTGGAAGTTCACCTGAAGAATTATGTTCAATAGCCTCAAGAAAAAATGACACAAGATCAACCCAAACACTAAATCAACTACTCCCACCTTCCTAGAATTTGGATCACACACACCCTGGAAGATGTGAGTGATCCTATTAGGATTTATTAACTTGACTCTATGGTGATAATAGTCAACTATTTCCCAAAATTTGATCAACCAATCCATGATGATAATGAGTTCAAACACCTGAATGTCTAAAACATGTAATTCCAAAATTACATCCTCATTAGATACCATAATATGGCACTCAAGTCACTTGAAAACTTTTTCATTATTTCTAATCAATAGGATCAGAAGATCCAAAACTTAAGGCCTGAAATCTATCTCTATACCCATGAAGTCAATAAAAATAAGTGAAATTAAATAAAGGGATGCACCTGTTTCAAAAAAACAAATTCCACAGAAGAAGAAATAAAAATCATACGTGGAAGAGTGGCTTTCCCAAAATCTATGTCCTCTAGAATCACCTCCTCTACATGGAGTTTCACTTCATCAAACTCATACTGAGTCTTTATTACCCTATGATAATCCCCATTTCCATGAAATTGAGATCCCCCATTATTGTAATCATCTAACTATAATTCTGAGAACTTTGAGAAATTAGATCATACAACGCTCCCACACAAATCAAACTGGAAAAAGTGGAGTATTTTTCTTGACTTACCACACTAGTGTAACATTTGTAGAGTCTCTATAAAATTTTTACTTTTGTTTAATACCCTCCTACAGTGATAATATATAATAAATTTGTGCCTTATAGAATCCTAAAAATCTAGTTCCGATGACTATTGGACACTCATTTCACTACTTCTCTGAAAATCATCCATAATAAACTTTTTCTCAGAATAAGGACTCTTGCTACCTCACACTACAGAAACACCACTGAGACCTATATTTCCAATAAAATATGAATTTCCCATATAATCCTTGTTAAAAACCTTTAAATAGGTTGGTAATAATTAAATAATAAGCATATATTTAATCTTTTTCCTCAAGTACATCTAAACCTGTAGAGCCATGAGATAATAATTCTCAAGGAGATTTAGAGATTAATGGACCAACATAGAAAATTTTGTGGAATAAACCATTACCAAATGGTCACCCTACTATAGATTCAAATACTCTTGTTATTTTTTTCTCTTAAGGTATCTTGATACAATTTCTAAATAAACTCCACTTTGAGGGTGGACAACTTGATATTCTTATGCTTAACTAAAAGAACCATAGATTACCCCCACATCTTAACTAGGAATTTGAACAAATATGTATAAAATCACACTTTTGAGGCCTTAGGAGTCTCTAAGAACACAAATATATGCTCAATATTATCCAACCACTCCTCAAGATCATTGGGTGCCTTATCACTATGGAACACCAATTAATTTTTCCTAGAAAACACTTGAGCATAGTCTGTGCCATGTGTCAGATCACGACCACCAACTTGACCCAATTTTTGGATCGTATGAGTCACTGACTCCACTAATTCATGTTAAATGGTAGGTTTTACCTATGGGGTACTCCCCACTACACCCTCTCAAGACCTGGAAGAGGTCCTTCTGGGATGCATTGTCTACAAGACAAAAGTCACAAGCTTCATCAAGAATAATTCAATATCAACCCATTACAAAGGAAGCATAATAAAACCCCCAAAATAGTAATTACAAGAATATTAAACTAAAAAACATCATAAAATAACCCAAAACTTGGTTTAAAACATAAACACAATCCCAAAACACTCATGGAAGCTCAATGTTTGACACGAAGATGAGTTATCCAAACACTCCCCCTTTCCTACCACTTGATTCTTAAATATATTTGAACCCATCAGCCACTGAGTCCTAAATAAAAAAACCTCCTTTGATACCATTTCTTTATGAACCAACTCAGTTTGACCTAAACTATCACCAGATTTAACCTGCCACATGGCATGAAGTATGTTCCTGATCGCCATGTGTTGGTGAAAAGAATAGGGTATAACTAACTAGCACTTGGGAATAGTTCCCCCTGTTAAATAGGCATGACCCATCTATAAAAATTGTATAGTCATACTACTAACATCAGATTAAACAAGAAAAGATATTTTGATACCATAAAATAAAATAAATACCAAAAAAAACATGCCATAACACATTATATATATATATATATGATATCTCAAAATAAAAAACCTAAAATCAAATTAAAGGGGTTTTAGGCCAAACAAGGCCCAATTAAAAGTCAATTCAACAAAAAAATATAAAAATAACTCCACATGATTCCATACCTATGAGACCATGTCTCCTCCATAAAAACATTGAACTACGTTAATCAAGAAGATCCACCCAGGTACATTATTCCATTTCATTTACCTATGTACTACAAAAGTGTATCTCCAAATATCGAAAAGGGCCTAATAAGGGTGTGAGGAAGGAATCCTGGTAGGATACCACTAAAAATATATTTAAGTATTTTAATCATGAAACCGATTAAACTAGTTTGAAAACATATTTATAATTGAAAATATATGATTTCTAAGTGAAGAATTAAAATCCTTTTGGTTTTCCTTTTAAAAACAAGGATTGGTTTTCCAAAAAAATCTAAACATGGATCAAATAAATAAAAAAGGCCATCTAGAAAAATATTCTCAACATAACAAAGAATTCATAATAATTTTTATCAAAAACATCAACATTATATAACCATATAGATGTAAAATGAACAAATTAGCATAATGGATATCATTATATAAAAATAGAACTAATAAATGAATAAATAATATAACCAATATATCACGAGTAATTTTCACCTAGGGATCCAACCATCAATAAAACCCTGAGTGATTAAATAAAAATTTTAGCTATCTAAGAAATGGAATCTCTTCTGGTCTTCCATGATCCCAACCCTAAGAGCTCACAAGGTCTCTCGGCAACCAAAATGCAATCTCACATGGTATCCCTACGCAAAGTCTCACTCTGTATCTTGGGAAGAAATTGAGGCTCACACATTCCTTCCTTAAAAGGAACACACAATCCATTAAACAAACCTCTCATTAACACCTCAGTTAACAGATGTGTTATTCCACAAAAACACATCACAAGCACGTTCCCATACAAATAGAGTAAAATCACAATCCATTTTATATGACAATATGATCAATTTAAAAAACCCTTCCCAAGGTCAAATCATTACTAAAATAATGTTAGAAGTCCATTTAAAGTAACAATAGCTTTTTGATCCATTTTATCAAACACTTAGAGGGTATTTAAGACAAACCCATTTGGAAAACATCACTTTAAGCAACAAATTTTCCAACCAATTAATGAAATACACCAAAAATAGAATGTGCACCAAGAATAAATTATTTAAATTTAAATTTAAACAAAAAAACAAAGGTGATAAGAAATTAAATGGTGTTCCATGAAAGACACCCTTTAATAGAGACACCAACCTCGAATTCAATCCAAATGTTATTGCCTCCAATGAAAACCTCAATGATGAGTTAGAAAAATTCTTTACACACCTAATCCATTTAAATAAAAAACCCCATTAAAAACACTAGATTATTCCAAAACCACCCCAAGGGTTCTAAACTTTCAAAAATGGAATAATAAGGATTAAGGATGTGAAATGAGAATAAATCAAGGAGAAATCAAATTACCTCAAGAGAAACACCAATAATCCAAAATAAAATTCACCTGGAAAGAGGGGGGATCTCCACAGACAAGGAGGAAGGGTTTCATGTGTGGGAGATGAAAAATGATCCAAAAAACCTCAAGAACTAGATAAGGGAAAAGGGTAAAAATATAATTTTTAATTATATGGATAGGTAATCATGGTTATCCAAACTATGCGCTAATTTTTCAGGTGACACTATCCATAAAACATAGGACACATGTTTTTCTCTGTGGCGTTATATGATTTGAAATTCCATGATCAATCCATATGAAACTTAATAGTCCAAAAACATTTATGCCCCTCGCACGATTACTATATTGTTTAGACAAATCATGTGCTAGTTGTGTGCCCTAGTCTATCTTCCCCAAAAATCCTAATTTTGACCGTTGACACCCAGGAGCTCTATGAATGAACTCAAAGATAAATAAAATTAAAAAAATGGAAAACACATGACACATTGTGTTTCACCATATTGGATATAATTTTGAGGTTTTATATTCATGGTTTTGAGGTTACATATGTCTTGAGGATGTTATGAATTAGGTTATTCCTTGGTATTCCCCTTGATAACTCCATAGGGAGTACCGATTGTTTTAATGTCATGTGTTTTGATGAGGTGTATACCTCAGTGTTGGTATCATTTATTTGAATGTGAAAGTCTAGGGTTAGTGATTAGGATGACTGTGAAGGGTGAATTGTATCCTTTTATCAGTTGGGCTCACCAAGGATCAGTGTTCCAAGAGTTGGTCCCAGGTTGACATCCCTTAACCGAAGACTAGAGCCTATTTTGATCATTTTTAGGAATGTTTGTTTAAGGAATTATTTTTTGGGGAATACTAAGATGTATATTGTCTTCATAATATAATGGGATTGTTCTATTTAACAATATTCTTGGTGTTATTCCTTCAATTTCTTAGTTTTACTAAGTGTTTTGGGTTTTTGGGTGATACCTTGTTTAAGAGATCTATTGAATATATGGAAATAGTTTTGAGGTTGGATGGTTTTAGGTGTATTATATTAGGATAATTATACACTTTTTAATATTAATTAATCCTTTGGGATTAATTTTTGGGGACAATTATTTCTAACCTAGTGGAATTCCTTTTATTTTTCTTCTTTTAGAAATTCTGGTATCAGTGGAAGTATATTTTTTGAAAATTCTAAATCTGGTTGTCAGGGAGTGGTGGTGTTTCTCATTTCATGTCTTGTTTTCCATATTGTGTATCTCTCTAGGACTCCAGAATGGTTCCATATTATGAAGAAAATGTTCAAATAGGGTCCTATTATGGTTGGAGACTACAAAAGAATCATTTTTTGGTGAACACAATTTACATGATTTCATGATGATGTAGTTACTTACTACCACCCCGCCTTATCCTGATCATGGATATTTGGTGGGATATGAAAATTTATAGTGTGATTGATACTCATTGAGATACCAAGAATACCAGGATGAGTTACTTTGGTGATCATTATGTTAGGGTTTGGGGTATTCCTTCTTTTGAGGTTGTGTTTAGAAATGGGATCCTCTCTCTCTTTATTCTTTCATTTGATGGTTTGTGTTCGTTGATCTTGTTGTTTAATTTATGGGATGTTTTTTGAATTTATAGGATGATATCTATGCCTCTTTGGGTATTTTTAACTTGTGTTATTTGAAATGATGGTAAGCGTTAGTTTTTTTATCTTTGGGTTATAGGGTTTCATTTGGGTTTCTAGTATTTCCTTGAGTTTTTTATCAATCAAATCTATTTGGACTTTAAACGGGGTAAAGTGTAATGGTGGGGATAATTGTCACACATTGACATTAATTTATTAATTATTTTTAATTATTTAATTATATTTATCCTCGTTTTTTAGTTTCATGCTGAACTCATTTTTAAATTATAAATATTTGGAATTTTTGGCTAGGTGCATGGTTAGTATATGGTTATTAGAAACCATGTGCAAACCTTACGAGTGGATCTATAATTTTGGAATAACTGACTACATGGAAAATACATTGTTCCTATAACAGTGCTCCCTACCAATGCATTATGTCTAGATCCTCTAATAGAGGTGCACCATTGTCACACAGTTTGGTAAACCAAGGGCCAAACTATGTACAGTGTTCAGATGCCTAAAATTTTTATAATTACCATTTTCCCATAATTATATTTTCTCATAAATGGATTTTTTTTTTGTCCACCTTCCCTCTTCCACACTAAACCCATTCTTAGGGGATCTTAGTGCACAAGACCTACCATATCCCCTACTCTTTGTGTGGTATATTTCATTCCTATTTTTTGTCAAATTATTTCAAGTATGGTTATTCTATCATTCATTCCTCCATTCTTCCTCTTTGTTATTTTCCTCTCTCCAGTTAGAGGTTGACAAAATTCTAGGTTATTCCCATGGTATGATTTTTTCTATTTTTTTATATATTTAGGGTTTTCTTTCATATTTAATGGTTCCTTGAACTATTTTGATATGGGATTTCACCTCACATGTCAAATTCAGTAAGTTCTTCTTCTATTTGAGGTATGATACCCTATATTTAAGACTTCAATTTGGGAACTATAATTTCTTGATGGTTTAATTAGGTTTTTTCAATATATAGTAATCAAAATATATGTTGGGACCAATTTGTGTATAAGGTAGTACTTTTTGTCAATAGTTTTCAATGAAGATCAAAATTAAGGATATCAAGAAGTACTCCAATGAAATGGAGGAATGCAAATTCAAATGATTGTTGTACTGATTATAAGTTCAAAGAACATGTGTCAAAGGTGACACATTGTTTACAACAGTGAAGAATGGTGAGGTATAATCCATCTGAGGATGATTAAAGAAGAATGGGTATTTGATGAAGACCATGCAATTCTTCCTGATTGCACGTGAACCATGAAAGAGACTTCTTGAAGAATAAAATCATATGATTTGCAAGAGGTAGATAATGACGGTTGAAGAAGACAATGTGAAAGGGATTGGAATTCAGAGATGTTCATTCACTTCACATTTTATCAATACATGATGATGATAAATCTGATCTATCAAAGGATATATATCCCGATAGTGGAGTTTTTGATGAAAGAAGAAGAGTTTCTAAAGAAGTAAAATCACAGAAAAGAAGTTTTCTTTGAGGTGATTGTCCTTGTTGACAAAGAAAACAATGACACACAAATTTGTTGACTAAAGTAATTTCATGGTGGTATGTTGAGTTCAAGGGATATAGTTAACGATCCATGTTTGATTCAAGAACGTCGACAAAGGAATGGATGTTCTGGAATTGGTATAAGAAGAACAGATACAAGGTGACGCCGTTTTCCATTGTTTGCCAAATTTTTGTGCCTAAAAATCAACAAATGAAGAAAAGTGGTTTTTGGAAAAGGAAATTCCGCGCCGTGTACTTTAAGTCTTGGAAACTTGAATACCATATGTTTTTCAAGATAATAACATAAAAATATGGAAAAGGGATAAGGGTCGCGCAAGTTTTCGGTTTGGTCACGCAAGTGACTTGCGTGCCATGAAGGGACTTGCGCGCCATGAAGGGACTTGCATGCTGGTACCTAGAAGGTTTGGAAAGTTGTGCACCAGATGTTTTTCATGATCACATCTTCAAAATATGGAAAAGTAAATAGGGTCGCGCAAGTATTGTTTGGGTCACACAAGTGAGTTGCGCGTCAGAGGATAGGGCGGATGGAGCTGCCCGCCGAAACTTGCGCGTCGAGGGGAGACTTGAGCGCTGTCGCGTAGGGTGTCCAAATGCCTATAAATACAGGTCGACCCCTCCTCATTCGTAATGAGTTCAACACTTATAGAAAATTAGATATCATGTCATGTAGGTGTGCTGGTCACGCAAGTGGTGTGTAGGTCGTGCAAGTGTAAGTTGTGTGATAGTTGTTGGCTGCACATCCAAGGTGTTTTGGGCGAGAAAGGGATTGGGTCGCGCAAGTTTGAAGTTGAAGGAGTGAGTGTCGCACAAGTGGTTGAGGTGAAATTGCGTGCTAGTTTTCACTTGTTCACCAAGACTTGCACGCTGTATTGAGAATTGTGTGCTGGGATTGGGGAAGCACGCCAGGTATTTTTGAAGCCCGCCAGTCTTTTTGGAGCTGCACTAAAGTTGGAAGATTTCCCGATACCTTCAGTGCAAAGTGAGATTAAAGAGGAAATCTAAATGATACATGCATGATCTAAAGAATACATGGAGAACTGATTCTGACAATACCAAGTAAGATGAACTTCATTTATTGAGCAACCACATAAGTGGTTGTGATTCAGGAAAACAAAGACAAGAGGATCTAGTGCGTTCAGTCATTGCACTAAAGAAGAAGGATTGTACTAAAAAGAGCATCAACTCAGAACCCTGATGCAAGAAAAGTCTCATGCTGAACAGGAGACAAAGAACTTAATGTCTATATGATGAAGAGACCTTCATTTATATAAACTGAGTGGGACTTCACCAAAGACAGTGAGCCATGGGGAGTCAACAGGAGTGACCTGAGGGATGTAGTGAGCTATCCCTGAACTTTTGTAAAAGTAGTGAGCCTGGGACAGAGTTATTGTTCCTGAACCATTGTAATCCATATCTAGTGAAGATTAGTGGAATTTTGTATGACCAGCAACATTTCAGTGTATTCTCCTTGGACATAGCCCTTAGTGGTGAACCAAGTAAAAATTGTTGTGTCACCTCTTTGCATGTGAATGTTTCATTACTGATTATATCCATCATACAGGTTTGACTAGTTCCTACCAACGTGGGAACAAGATCCTTGTTCTTAAAAGAAAAATTTGACACCTTGATTCACCCCCTCCCCTCTTAGGGTGTCTTGGGGTCCTGCAATATATCTTTTCAGATGGTTGGGATGATAGGAATGGGTTTTCCCTTGATATTCATAATTTTCATATGCTTCTATCATTGTTTTCCTTTTCTAAACAGTGTTTTTGGACCTGTTTGAAATGTCAATTACCTTGGGAATTATTTTTATATTAAAAATGGTTTCAAATGTGGGAGTTTGGAAAGGATGTGAATGTTTTATTCTTTTTTTTTTGTTTTCTATAAAGTATTAAAATTTTTTTTAGTTTCAAAAAGAACTTCAAAATGGTTTCTAACCCTCTTAATTCTTATTAAAATATGACTTATTTACATATCCATAAATATATATATTGGTATTATATTTATACATATTTACAAAAGTTTTATTGAATATTTAGATTATGTGAAATGGTATTTATATAGAGAGATAGGTGCATATGTTTCTATGTGTAAAGATTTGATTTGGAATTTCAGAAGATATGGTTTAAAAGTGATTTTTTTAAATGATTTATATTAATTTTCAAATGTGAAGGCCTGATCGAAACCTTGAAATTTTTCCTTTTTTTTCCTTACTTTTTAAATTAAATTTGAAAAGAAAAAATTTCTTCAAATTCATTTATAATTCTAAAAATTCTATGGGATCGTCAGTGCCATTACATGCTTATTTAAATTGAATACCTCTATGAAAGTTGTATAGTCTATGGAGGGTCTTCAACTGGATAGTGTCTGGTGGGGGCTAGGAAAATGAAATAGTTGTACATGTGAATAGGATTGTGGTTTTATGTGATGGTAACCTAACCTCCCACTTTTACTAAAGTCATGGGATCCTAGATGTCACTTTGAGGGTTGAGAGATAGTTTGTATTTATTTCTTATTTAGAGAGAATAAATCGTCTATGTTAGGAGATGTTCATGGAGAGTTATGATAGTGATGAGGCTAGTTCAGCATAGCTAATTTGTTATAGATTATATATTGCATCAATGGTCCAGTATATAGTTTCATACTGAGTACATCTAGGGTCTTTTCACTTAGCCACTAGTACATCTTAGTCTATCTATTTTAATTTCACTTTTTTCCCTTATTTTGTGGAACTTATAAAATGCTTTCACTATGATTATTTTTAATGGTAACTATTACTTTATCACATATCTAGACCTACTGAACTTTCTTTTATTTTTTGTATCCTTTTTATATTATTTATACTATTTTTTCTATTAAAATGATAATTTCATCACATGTTTCTTTATATAAATGGGTGTTTGTAAAAATTTTCAATCATTTGAATTGGATTTGGAAAATAAAGAGGGGAAATGGTTTTTTAGTAGAATCAGCCTATTACTTATTTTGAAATGTTTAGAAACCCATTTTTTTAATATATTTATATTTTAAAACATAATTAAGAAGTATCTTTTTAAAGGTAAGGTAATGGTTTCTCTTTTGGAATCCCATCTGAGTATATCAGTGCGCATCCTTATATCCATATTTTTTTTAATTATGAGGTTCAAATTATCTTTCATTATAACCTATGTGGCACTGATATTCCTTATTTAGGTGGTGGATTATATAGTCATAAGGAAATAGGTATTTTTTAAACTTAGTTTTAATTTAGTTTTTTTTCATTTTCCACTTATTCTTTTACAACCTTCAATAGATGGAGGGTAGCTATAACGGTTGGTGGACGAAGTAAAGCTATTATAGGCAAAGCATTTCCTTGTAGTAGAGGGTTTTTAGAGGGTGTTTGAGTTTTTTTAGTGCTCACTACTATTTACATATTTTCTAGTTTTAAAATTAGGTTTCTACATATTTTTTTTCTCTGGAATGGATGTCTAATGTGTGAATGGGTTGTTGAAGAATTTAATTTATTTTTTACTACAACTTTTATTAAATACTTAATGGTTAAAATCATTCCCAAAAAGATTTTCCTTGATGACCAGACACTTATTCTAGTCCATGGGGATCAAAAACTCCCTTCAAAACTTATCATAGGTTGGATCGAGAGTTTAAAGGAGGGAAAGATTGGTTTGGTTTGTAACACATGTTCATAGATAGGAATATCTAGTGACATAAAACATGTGTAATTCTTATTGGTCAGTCTTTTTGGAAAATATTCTCTCTTCAAATTTCATTGGTTGAACTAAATGAGGAGTATTTTTAATTTCCTATGAACCTCATACCCATGATATCCTATATTATATGTGTCTCATCAGAAGATGTTATCTTAATATAGAACATGTATTTAATAAAATTTTCATGTAACTTCAACGTTCTCATCACATCAGGGAACTGACACGTCCTTTTGGTGCAACAAGTAACCTTAAGACATTATTATCTATATTTTTTATAGAATAATGATCACTATATTACAATATTTTAATAAACATTTAAGTTGATGAATATAAAGGTAATATAAGGTTTAAATTAGTCGGTTCTAGAGAAAAAACTCCAATAAAATCTCACTGGAACTAGAGCCAACTATTAACTATCTAATTGGTTAGCTTCACAGGATAAACTTGTTTTTTCTAAGATATGGTTATAGCTATTGATACCACCATGCCACTAATAGGGTTTCTTCTTATTATTCCCTAGTTTCTCAATGAAAATAGATCATGATATGATATCATTGAATATATACCTTTTTAATATATAATTCCTTAAATCTTATATAATACTATTTTTAAAATTCATCATAATATGATTGAATTTTACTATATGGGTACAAATACTAATTTTTAACAACTCTGCTAAACTAGTTTCTTAATCTACATCATAAACCACAATTTACTCAAAATAATGTATATATGAAAACTACTAGTAATAATAATATATACCCTTTTATATTACCATATCCTTACTAAAAATCTAGAACAAAATAATATAAAGAATATTATTTTTATATAACATGAAAACTAATATTCTCATTTCTAAAATTACCCAAAACTTATAAAGATTTACTTTTTTAATCCCTTTCATATTGTTTTGACCACCAACCTATATTTTTCTCCTAGTCTTTTTTATTATTTTCATTTTTTTGAATTATTTATAATCAAGAACAACCCTAAGTATATATCATGGAATGTAAAAAATATTTCTGTTATAGTCAAAGGAATATATAGTCTATCCATCATAAGAATTCCACGTGACATTAGAAATGATTTAGGTAAATTTTTCTATATCCAATTTTTCAATACCATTTTAACAGTGTACTATGAGTTGGATTAAAAAACCCATTAATGTTGGCTAGTATATCATGTTCCCTTTAAATTGGGTTGATATTTAAGTCATTTTTTAGAAATTAACCTTAGTCTTTACAAAAATAAAATTATTTATTTTTCATATGTTTTCAAGCATATCTATATTGAAAATTATTGTGCTCAAACTAACATCTTATAAAAACATGGAAACATTTTTTTCCAAAAAATATACTACGATATTTATTATAATTTTGTTCAAAAAGTGGATACCAGATATTTTTATTTCATATTTATTTTTTAATTATCATAAAAATTTCTGTTCATGTCAGATAAACATGTTTTATAAAATTATATTCATGATAGGTGGCCTTTAAATCAGATTCTAAATAAATGTTCATAATAGCTCTGATAAGTGAAATTTAAATGTATTTAATCTTGATGAATTAGTATAACCAGTCAAACATTACTGGTACCTCACTTACACTATCAATTTATAGTTTATGTTGAATACCCACTAATGGATTTACGTAAACCACTAAAAAATAGAATGAAACTTGGTACATGGAATATATTTTTAATTTATATGAAATTTTCAATAATAACTACTTGTAAATTACTACTCCTTATTGTATTTATAATTATTATTGAATAATGTATCACCCGCCATAGTAAATATAAAAACATCACTATAGTTTTAATAATCCAACACATTTGGTTTCTATGGAACAATTTATCCCACTAATAGTTGTGAATTTTAATTTCTTATGCCAACATGTGAATTTAGAGACAATATTGTACTAATGTATTACTTACTTCCATTATCTAAAAATAGATGTTCTTTCATCATATAAATAAATTTGGTTTTATAAATACCTTTTCTATATTTGGGTTTTCAATATCCTAAGTAATAATAGTATCATTAACTGAGATAAAACTTTATTTTCATGATTTACATTTAAATATTTCAAAAGGTTTACAAATAGATCTCACCAAATACCCTAGGCCATGAAATGATGGACTTTTTTCATATCATAACATATATGATATCTATTAATCAATATAGTTGGAATATGGTTTAACTATTATGTTTTTATTTTCAAAACATATCTATAATGGAATAATGAAAATAATATAGTATATATAAGAATCATTATCGATCTTCAGTATATCTTATGTGCAAATAAGGCTATTTGCTTTTAGGAAAAACCTTACTCAATATTAAATTATTGATGATTACTTGGTTAATATATACTCAAAAAACCATCAGGGAGGATCATACATATTTTACCAATTGTATTAATTACTTCAGTGATCATTCCTAATTTTTTTTAAAGAAATATCATTAAGTATATGAATATAACCTTTAGCTTCAACTTGGAATTGTTCATGCTTCCATGCTTGAACTAACTCTACAGGATTTGTGTCTAAAATTTCCATATAAATGTTTCTTAGTATAAAACATATTTATGAAATATATATAATTTTTTTAACTCTAAAGAGTCTAAACATCATAAAAGGTATATATATAAAAAATTATAATTTTACTTGACAGTGGTTTTTCTTTTCTCAACTTGTTCCGATGAGTCTTATAACATTATATTAATCATTTGTTTTTGATGTGGGATATAATTGAGTCACATATCACTAAACTATTAATTAACATAACAACATTAATTATAAGATAAATAATTTCTTATAGTTTCCAAAAGAATAACAATATAAAGGATTTCATAACATATAATCAAAAATAGTTCAAATAAAATCTATCCAGTTGGAAACATGAAGTCATGTGACTCTTACTTTTGACATAGTAATCACATTTTCTCTGCCACTGAGATAACTCACTCTACTTATTGTAATTTTTTTAGGTGATTCTCACTGCAAATATAGTAATCCCTCTTTATTGGCCAGTAAGAGAACACAATTTACAACCTTAGTTATTATATTAGAAAAAATATACTAAATGCCCAAAAATTGAGAGAGAAAATTTACATACTGTGATGAATATATTCTTTAAGTTTATGAAAATACATACTTCTATAACAATTCATTGAATTTTTTTTTCAAGTGACTATTCTGTCCATATGGTAAGAAAATGGCTTCATGTCCAATGCACTAACAAAGAATTTGTTCCTCTATAAAATATGGAGTAAAGGATCCATTAATCTAGAGTTTTTCATGTTATTTTCAACCTTTCCATTCTCAACTCAATCATTATAAGGATTGTGTAACTGAGTTTCTTATAAATCTTACTTATCTATTGAAGCTTGCTCAAAATATTCCATATATTTCCATTCAAAATTTTCATATCATATTACTAGATGATTATAGATAACCTAGAAGATGAGGATGATAATATGATTTTAACAGATAATTTGTTATCTATATAGATTCTCAACATTACTAACTAATCAATATAATTTAGCATATTAAAGAAAATTTCAATAGTTGAGGACCATTTTCTTGTTTTCATTAATATAGTTTCTTCATAATATAATTTTTCTAAATCCTACATTTAACCTTCCCAAGAGATATTAGATTCCATAATATGGGCAACCATGTCCTTATGTTTCATTATCAATTCTCTGAATATGACTAATATCCTAATGAAATAGGTAGTTGGAGCATCCATATATACCTCATATTATAATGTTCCTCACCATCGCTTGCTTTGTGAGGTGGTTAAAAAATTATAAGAAATTATTGTACATAGCATAAATTTTCTTGAAATAATTCAATTTATAAAAAAACATTACTACCCATGGAAATATGTTTCGTTGAGGATATGGTATATATCCAAAAATATCTTAGTGTTATGATGAATTCTATATCCTTACACTATATTAATTAAAATAATATCTTAGTTTTTATCTTAATTACCTAAAATGTGATGCAATAAAACTTCTTTAGAAGTATCATATTATTTTATCAAGTCATAACCACACTCAAAATTTTATTCATCATATCCTAGAAAATAAATATTTTTGTATAAAATATCCATAAATACCTTCTAATAACCTAGACTAAGACGTCAAAAGTTATTTGAAATTATTTAGGTAGTCGGGTCTTTCCAACTACATTAACACACAGCTCCTTGATCAATTGATTGTGTAACACCCTGATACATTACAATATATTTCTTTTTAAAGAAATTATATCTCTTGATTATTTTTATTCATGAAACATCAGGTTTAAATAAAATGTGATACTCTATTAAAAAATTATAAATTAAACATGGCCCTTATAACCTAGCTGTTAAGTTTTCAGGTATGAATAAAACTAAATAAATTATGAAAATTATATATTTCACAAAATCATAAAATAAACACAATTTTTATCTAAATATTAGAAATAAAATAAGAACCCTTTGAAATAAAAATAATTATTTTTCGAAAAATAGTGTTTTCTAAAAGATGGTTTAGTCATACATTGAACACGTAATTTAAAATTAATTTCTACTAATTTAAGAAAACTTATTTACAAAAATTAACGTAATTTTTTAAATCATAATATTAAAATTATCTTAGGGTGAATTGTTGGTATATTTTTAAAAAAATCATCTTTAATGAATAGTGAAAATACTGATTTTTATTAAAAAACTATCTTTTCGACTGAAAAATTTACAAGACCTTTTATTAATGTGGTTTTAAAATTAAAATTAGCTCAATTATATATTCATAAATAAAAATTAGGTCATTTTAATCAATTTCATATTGAATTTTTAAATAAAAATATTTTCAACTTTTGAATGTTTTTCTTTGCGAAAACCATTCTTTCCAAACATATATGGGATTAATTTTAAATTAAAATCTTAAAATTATAAGATTTTAATTTGGAAAAATGGGTTCCATATTTTGAATCATAACAATTTATATTATCTAAAAATGTCAACTTAATTTTTTACCATAATGAATCGTGAACAAAACTAAGAAGGCTTTTGGTGCACACCAAAACCAGTTTTCCAAAGTGTGTCCTCTCCCCCATTCATAAAAGTCCATCCCTATCCTATCATTTTCATACTTCCAAAACCCATTGGTTTTTTTAACTACTACCCAATTAAATTCCCTTCTTCCCAATTCTCTTCCAATAATCCTTTTTGTTCATAAATCCAAACTAAGAAGGCTTTTGGTGCACACCAAAACCAGTTTTCCAAAGAGAAGGTAACATCCTTAACCGACCATTTTTTATTTCATCCTCCAAATCCTTATAATATTATTAACAAATTATGATATAATAACATCAGTATCTTTTTTATACTGATATTTTAGTATTTCAAGGAAATTTCCTACAACCATCTCCTCCTCCCATAAATGTAAAACATAACAATTAATCGTGTGTACAGTGGATTATCTCCTCGCAAATGGATGTAATTCTTTTTCAATGAATTCTTATTACATATTTATATAATGAATTATCTCATGTGTATATTTTATATTTATATCTTAATTATAATTATGTAAATAAAATATCACATATACCTTATTACATTCCATTCTATAGAGAATACGATAATGTCCCTCGTGTGTACGGTGGACTACTGACTTGCAAAGTGATGTGATTCATTTTTCACTTACACTTTACATGGAAAGTAATAATGATTAATTTTATGTTTATATATTATATTCATGAAAAATAAATTATTATTTAAAGGAAATATATCATATAATTTCGAATCTTATCATCCATTGAATAAATGATAATGTCGTTCGTGTGTACAGCAGACTATCGTCTCGTGAAGCGATGTGATTAATTTTTATTACCACATCAGATTGATGGTATTTTTAGGGTAATTTAAGGAAATAATATGATATAAATTATATAATATTCATACAATAAGGATAGAACAACTCTTAATATCTTTCCATCATGATCTTTGAAAAATAGAAATGTTACTCATGCGTGCGTACGGTCTACCTTCTCAATGATGGTAATATAATCATTTTTCGTAACCATATTTCAAGGTTGGTATAAAAAGTATAATTTATGTATAAAAATGATATTTATTTCATGGTTACCATTATAGAGGTAGTGAATTGATGATATCTTAGACCTTATACAAATTTACTTAGTGATTTTGGACATATGATTCGTTTACCGTTAAAACATCTCACATGATATTAATTGGTTAAGTAATTGAATATGACATGGTAATAATTAAAATAAAAGGAATAATAAATGTGAAAATGGTTCATTAGAAACTCAATTTTATAATTTAGGCATATAAATAATGGATGTGGAAAATTGAACTCGAGGTAAGGGGTCTTTATAACCCACCCTTTTCTTTGGGTTATCATAATTCTCTCTAAAACTCTCTTTCTCTATAATTAAAGTTATGGAATTCTTATAAATTATTATTAAATTTCTATTAAATGTATACCTAAATAATTTTACCTTTATTTTATTTTTTAATACATTCCTTATGACCATCACGCAAATGCCTTCTTTAATTAATCTCTTTTGATAATGTTATGGGACAGGATTATGTGTCCCATTTATTTTAAAGGGTAATTATTATGTTTATGAATTATGACTATTATCCTTATGTGACACACATATGCATGTACTTATAATGAATATAAAGTATGGGATCATAATTATATATCCCTCCAATGCAGAGGGTAATTTTTTAGTCTCATTAGTCGTCATGTATGAGAATAAGGAGTGAACCTAATCCTTTATGGGACTCTGTCCACAAAGTGATGTTGTCTTGAAAGTTAGACTTGAATTATGCTTATGTCAGTTTATAATTTATTTCCATTTTACCAAGTTTCCATGATATTATGACACCATGATCTTTATATTATGCTTCCACTTTATTACTCATGTACCTCCTCTTTTATGATATCATGTTATAACTTTGAGTCACATGTCAGGATTCTTTATAATGTTTATTCCCTTACTATCCATTTTAACTCACCCTTTTATTTATATATTCCCCTGAATATCCCATGCATTTTTTGGATCACAAATGGATTTTAGGATCTCACTATGGATAATTCATTAAAGATTTCATGTTTTAGTTTTATTTTATGTATTATGAACATAGTCTTCTAAATACAATAGGTCTTTATGATCCTTGTGTTGTAATTATTGGATATTTATGTTTTAGAATAATGTGATAATATATATAAAATGATTGGGTCTCTATAGTTGGTATTATAGGAAGTTTTAGTTAACCTTTGGAAACTATCTTGATAAAAATTTAGTAAAATCCCAGGTATAAGTCCAAAAATAAGTTTAGGGATAAGCCAAAGTATAGGAAAATATCCTTGAATTTTTTTCAGGTATAGAGTGAGTGGTTTCTAAGAAATTACACCCCTTTCTAGATATGATAATGTGATGTGATTCTAACACAGATGTACCTTGCAGTAATAAATCTAAAAAGATAATGTTGGGCTTGAATTGAGAATTACCTGGTACAATTGAACATTCCTTATAGAGAACCTAGTTTGACACACCTAGGGGACATGTTTTGAAAATTCATAAACTCTTTACAAACCATGTGAAGTGGGAAAATGCCGATAATATTTTATATTATCAAATAGATCATGGATAACTTAATTTGAAACCTATAAATTCATAATTTAAGGAATATATTTCATTTATGAGTTATCCCTTTAATGTTCATAGTCTCATATATATGTGTTTAATACTTTAAAAATATAAATCCTTATTTCTATATTTATTTCATTCAAATGGCTAGAAATAGGAGAAACCAAGTCAACAATCATTATGAGGAACACTATTATGAATTCCCAAATTGCTTCTTAAAAAACATCAATAAGAAAAACCCATAACTTCTCTTCATCATCTATAATCTTCATGTTCTAGTTACCTTATTGAATTCCTCTAAAACATGGATAATTATCTATAAGATCCTTCTGAAATATTAACATTCTATATTATAGATCCATTGTGAATCCTCTAGACTACCCCTTAATAGTGTCATTTTCATAATCTTGAATTCAATGTCCCATTCGGAATATTTTTATAGAATACCCAACATTTGATCAAAATGAACTTTTTCTGATGAACTAATATTCACCCATGATGCATCCACTGTACTTAATCCATTCAACTCATTATGAATATGGTTTTTATACTAGACTTATCATGGGAATTTTTTGGTACTAGTGTAATTTCTATATCAGTATTCTTGAGTGTTACTTCTAAAAGATTTTCCATTTGAAATTCATAACAACTCTCCAAGAAAACATTTACCATACAAAACCAAATAAGGTGGTAATTTTGGAATGACCATATTGATCAAGGTGAAATTCCTCTTACCCAAGGTCGTGTTGCATCTTCACCTGATGGTCATGGGGAAATACCTTCTTCTGGGGAAAAACCTCTAAATTCAAGAATCATTTTCTCATGATGTAGCACCCCTTTTATGAGAAAATCCCATTATAGGTTGTAAATTTATTTAATATCCCAAATATGTTATGATATGTCTATCCATCAACCTAATGGAGTTAATTTTATATATCTCTCACTACACCTCGATCTATTTTTACATCCCTATATCCACAATATAATAACTTAAGTTTCGTAGGAGTATCCCCAAGGATCTTAAAAATTTATCATATATAGGCCCTCATCATGAAACAACTACACAATATTCTAGATTGACCCATGTCTATTTGCATAATCTCTCCCCAAACTAGGGCCAACAACCAAAACTAACCCTTGGGTCCCATGCCAACCCCTCTAATAGATTAAAAACATCAAAATATAGTAATTTACATGAAAATTATAATTAATTCTAACCTAATGTATATTTTGGTTGTTACAATGACATGGTGATATGATAAAGATTCCAATTTTAGGAAAAAGTCACATCCATGATGTGATTATATAACCATAATCATGATTCTAGACAAAAACACAAAACTAATTTTAAATTTGATATATGTTCTATTGATTCATCACCAACCATGGTTATGATAGCATTGATGGGTTACATTGGATATATTTATATCATGATATAGTGTAATAATACCAAAAACCTTTTTTAAGATCAACTAAGAGTGTAATAAAAAAAGTTAAAATAATAAAAACATAAAATCAATATATCTCAATGTCCATGATCGTGATCTTCATTGGAAATGAGTTAGATCAATTCACCTCTATATAAACCAATGGGTTTATACCTATGATAGTTTCTAGATGAAACTAAAATCATTAAATACTTATATAAAACCAATTCACTATAATGGTATATTATTACCTCCATCTCAAAGTAAAATATAGAAAATAGAGATTGATAGAGTTTCTACTATCAAATAATGAACTATAATCACCTGAATAAGGTCCAAGAATCAACCTTTTTTAGGACTATTTTATTATAGAGGGGATCCTATTAGGTTTCCAAAATTTTATACATTATGAACCAGATAAACCATTTGGATTCTACCTCATTTATTAATATAATTATTGAACTCATTTAACAATCAATATTTTATCTACACATCACTTTATAATGTGTTAATAAGATGAAATATATATGATAATAAACATGGGATAAATTGATGAATTATATCATATATAATATTATATATATTCCATGATGTGTTATTGAGAACCATGTCAATACCGTAACCATAATGTAGCGACACTCACCACATCATGGTCTAGTTTTAGTGTATAATATTAAATAATTTGATGATAGGAGTTTTATCATTATTATATTATATGTTGTTTGTAACATACAATTTACTACTATTAGGTAATTTGACCATTTTATTTCGTAATCATTTCATTGGATATCTTCATGGGTTTTTTTTTGTTTTTGGGGGGTTTTGAAGGTTTTTGGGCTTGTTCATGCTTGGTGCACACTTTAACATACCATGCAGCCAAACCATGAAATTTTTCTAGTATCTCAGAAAGGGGAACACAGTTAATGCATGATTAAAAAATCCTAAAACTTAATAATGGAACTTGCTCACAATGTGTTATACTGATTGTTCTTGGTTAAAAAACCATGCATCCTAACGATGAAACTTTCCCAAAAATCCAGAAAGAGGCACAGGTTTAGTGCATGATTACTATTAACCACATGGCCATCCCTAGGATACTATTTGGTAGGATTTTAATGCCACATAAATATTAATTAAAATATTAAGATCGTACTTTAATCCCCAAAGTTCTCCCACTCAAACCTAATTTGATCCTTCCAATTTTAGGATCCATAAATAGGAATTTTGGCCCACATAAATTCATCTCTTGGTATATCAAAGTACTGATCGAAGTGGTGATCCTATTCTAGTAATTTCTTCTCATCATATCCTTTGATGTCTCTTATTATTTTTATTTTATCTTGCTATAGGTTATAATGGCCTTATGTTTAATTTTATCATGTTTTATTGATGTATAATGGTGGATATAGGGTCTTTTCTCCCTTCTATCAAGATATCTCTTCCCATATTTGGTGATCACCGTTGATGTCAAAACATCTTGAATCTTCTGAATTTTTCGGGTAGGTGATTATATTACTTTACATTATTTTTTAATTCATTATGGCTTGAGAATTTATAGATATATGCCACTTTCTAACACATGTTCTATAATTTTAGATCTTGAATTACCTTGTGAAATCCTATGTGATACTCTATTAAATTTATTGAACATTTAATGAATTATTTCACATGGTTTTATAAATTGGTGAATGTTATATTGATTTTAACTCTCTTTAAATGAGTTTTTCAAGGATACTTTGTAGAGAGTGAGGGATTAGGAATAGTTTTGATTTCAAAAGTGAAATTACTTGTATTATATAAAATGGGTTGAAATATGTGATTCTTTCCATAGAGTTTCTATTTATTCAATTTCTTAAATAACCAATAAACCTCTTTGAATGATGTTACCATTTTTTGAAATGGGTTTTATTTGTAAATTTTAAACAAGTGATGTATTCACATTGAAAGAGGGTGTAAACCCATATTTGGAAATAACCTAAATACTTTTTTAAATTATGAAAATTACTAGGATACCTTTGAGCTATTTTGAAAAAAATTCTTTTTTTAAATGTATTTTTGGAATTATGAATATGGTTATGAAGGGAATAGGCTATGTTTGAACTTTTAAAAGGTCAAATTTAAGAAAAGGTTTTGAATTAAATTGATGATTTTTTATGGATTGGTTGACACTTTATGATGATATTATCTTGTAATAATCCATTAATGTAACTTTATTAATTCTTTTAATTCCAATTTATGGGTATTACAAATGGGATTATTTATATCAAGGGATCTCAAGGGGTGAGAGTGAGATATGATTTGAGGGCTTCAACACATTATTTATATTTTTAAGTATACCTATAAATTTATTATCTCACTCACCTATTTTTAGTAGTCATGGTACCCTTGGTAGTTAGTTGATATGAACTAGATATATTATTTTATAGAATACTCACACCCCATCTAGTATATACATAAGGAAAATTAAAGGTTTAGGCTATGAGCGTGCAACCATTAAAGCCGGTGTGTGTGGAACCAGTTTTCTTGAGAATCGTGAGACTATATGTAAGAACAATGATTAGTCATGGTGTAATTTTATTATATTGAATTTGGTAGAATCAATTTTATATCTATGTTTCACCCATGACATACATATAAAAAATACTAGATACATGATAGTTTTTGTTGTCACTACTTAGCACAGGAATTTCTGTGCATGATTAATTCCTAATCTTTATTGATCTATTTATTGAGGTGATTCACCTTGACTATTGTATATTGAATCTTTTACATCTCCTATTATTATGTGCATTTGATTATGTTTCTATTCAAATATGACTCTATTTTGTGAGATTGTTTTCAAATATTTTTATGAAAAGGTTTGGTTTTTAAATGATGAAATGGAATTTCTTCCAACTTTGATTTGCTAAATGATTTTGAAATGTTTAAACTTATATTTGAAACACATATCCTCTATAAAAATGATTTCTCTATCATTATTTTACCTTTCAAAATGGTAATTTTGTATAATATTTGGTCTGATCCTACTAGGATCTATATCTCATACCCTTCTTATACCATTTTGTGTTTGCATCCTTTATAATCTTATAATAGGTGATCATTCTCTTGAATTATATTTTGGGATCATGCTTGGGTGACTGAAGGGTCTGTGACTTTAGAAATGGTGGGTGGTCATGAACCCCTAAGAGATGGGTTTTGGTTGTTATGTCCCAGTTTTAGTTTTTAAAGAATATCTTTATAATCTGATATATATGTAATGATTTTTTAATATGATTTTGTTTCCATAGTGTACTTTGGTTATTGTTTTCTATTATGGGTGAAATCATTCCCAATGGATAATCCAATATGAATAGGTGTTGGTAGATGACCCGTCGAGACCCAGAATTCTCTTCAGGTTAGTGGTGAATTATCTTGGATGTTCGTTTAGATGGAATTCCAAGTTGGTTAATTACAAAGGCATAAATGGATTTATTTCCTTGAAAGGAAGTACATCCCCTTGAAACACATTATATTGATTAGTTTGATTCAAGGTATGAATGGGATTAAGTATGTTTTTGTAATAAATAGGTATTTCATGAATGGATACTTAATCACCACCTATTCACAATGATACTAGATTTAGCATTGAAAGTGGAGACTTAATTATTTTTTAGTTATTGGTTTCTTGAGTATTATTGATAGATACATTCCCAATGAGACTAAATTTGATTTTTGGGAAACTCTTATGAGTTTTGGGTTAGAACATAAAGATGACCAAAGATTCATTATGCCTTCATGTTCTATAAAACTATGAGGAATCAGTGTGACTATTCTAGAATTCAATACATGAGCTATTTTGATGTTGGTGTCCAGTTTATTATCCTATGAAACTAGGCCATGAATTTTTCTACTCTAACCCAAAAATGGTTCAAAGTTCATTTTTTCCAAGATGAATTCACTTGTGTGCCGTTAGTTGGAAAGATTCTTTATGTGTCTTGTTTCGTTATCTTGTTCATTTTTTAGCATTAATCACTTTTTTGTTGATTTTAAATACTTTTTAAAACCCAAATTTGGGAATTAAAATAATTTTATTTTGTGATTTGAAAAGTGTTTTTAGTTACCAAAAATTGTGTTCTTATGAAATGTTTGGCTCAAAAAACCAATTTTCATATACTCTTGTATGATGTTCTAAAGAATTTTTTAACTATAATGTTATGGTTTGCAATGGATTTATAATGAGAATGGCTTTAGAAATTATAAAACGGGTCTAAATTTTTTGAAACCCTTGAAGAATTTCCATGAGCTGGTAAAGGATTTTTGAAAACTATGATGTATTTATAACAAGATTTATAATTTTTAAAGAAAAGAAAAAAATTTAAAAAGGAAATATTTTTTTCTTTGAAATCGAATCTATTTTAATAAAATTGGTTTGTGAATTTTTTTTTTAAACTCTATTGTTCTCTATTTGAGTATTCCTTGATTCCTGATTTGATATTCATGTCTTTTTTTATGTTCATAAATGTATCATAGAAATTCCTTTTATAAATATTGAATTTGGGTCTAATGGTTCATTCCTTAGGGTAGTTCTATATTTTTTCTAGAAGTGGTGTCTAACATTGATAAATCTACCCAAGCTTCAAATATATTGTTGGATTAGGATCCCATCCAGTCCTTGGAACACATCTAAGATTTCTTAAATTATTAACAACATTTTTATAGGGGTCAGCAGGGTTCTCCAAATGTAGTGGAGTGGCTTGAAGAAGTTTATGGGATCTCTGATTCTCTCAATACTCTTGATGCTCTAAATGTAAATTATATTAAATTCTTATTTTATGGATATGGATAGGATTTATGGTATTTTTTATTACCTCAAATATGTATAAAATAATGTGTGGGAAATTATTCAAGTTAATCTTCATTTGATGGTAGTATCCAGGGAAAATGTATGAAAAAATTTCTGAGTTCTTGTGTTTCAATCAAGATGAGGTATCAGTTGTGGATTAGGTCTAGAAATTATCATTTTTGGTAAATATATTACTTGAGATTTTTGGTAATAACTTCAGTAAGTTTAAATATTTTTGAAAACTTCTTCACTTGGACATTGTAACTTCCATGCATGTCGGATGTTTTTCCTCTTTTCTAGTGATGCTTGAAATGGCCTTTACAGATAAAGATGACATAGAAAATCAACACAAAGGGAACAATGTCTCTTTTTTTAGGAAGGAAATTATTATCAACAAAATAAGTGTCATTTTGTTATCATCCATTTTGGATAATCTATTTATCCTATGATTTTTTGTTTGGAATATCAGATAGTTTGTAAATGGTGTGGCTGTTTGTGTTACCTTAAGTGGTTTTGTACATTAGGAGACTAAAAAATTATTTTTCAATTAGTGATCATCATATTATGACCATGGTGTACTAAATTATTCAACAAAATAAGTATTCATCCATAGAACTCATAGTGGATCATTTCACACTTAGGGGGAGATGTCGGTGGTGGTTAATATTGAGCCAGATTGTTGTTTCCAATATCTGAGTGGAAACTGAGTGATTTTTTATTTATTGTGTCTTGTTTATTTTTTAGAAACCCTTTGTTTTAGAGATCTTCATGGATTGTTTTTTATCTTTTTGTATGATCACTTTTGACCTTGGTTGTGATCATATGGATGGTTTTGTTTTCTTGAGACCTCGGTGGATATGCATCGTGGGTAAGCACCCTTTAATTATTAACTTTATTTTATGAAAAACTTTAGTTGCATGATCTATATTTATCCTCCTAGTTATGTAGTAAAATCATATGATAAGAAACCTTGAGATGTTTGGGGTTTTTTTCTTCAAAATTACTTCTATTTCCATCCATGTACATATTACTACGGTCAGTGTTAGACACCATTCATGTTGGTCATTGTTCATTGGTATTATCTAGTATTTCTCTGATATTTCATATTTTTTTGAATGGAATTTGATACACCTTGGGAAACTATTAGAGTGAGTAGGATGATGTGATTACTTAATATACTAGACACCCATAGGTGATGGATTGTGATTTGATGATCTTATTGAGGGGTGATTCTTTATGGTGAAAATCATAGGTTACCCTTGAGTACTTACCTGGGGTTGAAATCCTTGTCAGTTATGTGCCCTGATTTGGGATGTTTAATCGATGAGACTGTTGATTCCTTTAGAAGTTGTGAGTTATTAGATGTTTTATTCCTTTAATTATTTCACTATCTTCTCTTAGAATATTTCCTTAGAAAGTGTTTGAAGTCTCTTCTTTTGATTGAAGGGATGTTCTTTTCTCATTTCGCACTATTTTGAAGAATCTTTATGTGGTAGAAATCCTATGCTATGTCTCCCTTATTTTTCTAGTTTAAAATATTATAATGATGTTCGGTTATTGATCTTTGAGTTTTTCATGACTTCAGCCTTTGGGTGAGTCTCTCTTCTGGACTATAGACTGTCCACCCCACAAGATGAGTGATGTAATTCTTCCTATTTCATCTTGTTCTATATTACTGATTTGAATATTTTTAGGGATATAAAATCATATTGTGGGGAGGTTATAACATTTCATTACCTTCTTTTAGGTGATTTGACCCTTTAATTTGATAATACTTTGATTGGATCTCTTCATCGGGTTTTTTTAGTGTTGTGGGTATTTTTAAGGTTTCTGGGCCTATACATAGTTGGTGCATGGTTTGACAAACCATGAAACTTTTATAGCATTTAAGAAATGAGGGAATGGTTAGCACATGGTTAAACAAACCAACAATCCTAAACATGAAACTTTCCCAAGAAGGGTCACATGGTTTGTTCATGGTTAAACAAACTTTTCATTCTAACCATGAAACATTTCCAGTAACCTAGAAATAGGTGCATGGTTAGCACACAGTTAGTACAAACCATGTATCCATCCCCATGAAATTGTGTGATAGGATTTTAAGGCCCTAAAAATCTTACTTAAACTATTGAGATCCTCATTTTTAAACCCAAAATTCTCCCACACAAACCTAATTTGATCCTTTATATTTTAGTATCCTTATAAAAGAATTTTGGACCACACAACCATATCTCTTGGTGGATAAAAGTGTTGATAAAAGCAGTAATCCTCTTCAATAAGTTTTCTCCTCTCTTTTTTTGATATCTCTTATAATTTTTATTTTTTATTCCTAGTGTTTATGATGGAATTGTGTTCTATTAGTTCATGGTTGAATGATGTGTAATTTTGGATCTGGGGTATTTTCTCTCTTATATAGAGATCCATATTCCTAGATTCGGTGATCATCATTGAAGGAAACACAACATAGATCTATTGTAGTTGGATTCCGTATTTTACAAGTAGGTGTTTCTATTCTATTACTTGATTTTGAAATTCATTATTACTCTATAATATATATATATGATCCTCCTTCTAACACATGTTCTATATTTTTTTACCTTTAATTTCCTTATGAAATCCAATTTGATATTATTTTAAATAAATTTAACATGTAATGAGTTATTTCATATAGTTTTATAATTTGATGAATGATATGTTTATATTAATTCCCTTTCAAAGAGTTTTTCAAGGTTACCTTCTAGAAAGTGAGGGCTTAGTCCTGGTTTTGATTTATAAAGTGAAATGATTTTACTTGAATTAAAGGGGTTGAAATATGTGATACTTTCCATAGAGTTCCAATTTCTTGAATTTGTTAAAAGACCAAGAATCCTCTTTGAATGACGTTTCAATTTTTTTGAAATTGGAATTCAAGGGAAATTTTAAATGATTTATTTATTCACATGAAAGTATGTTGTAAACCCATGTTCTGAAATGAAATTAATCCTTATTTAAATTTTGAAACTTTGTTTAATTATATTAAGTTGTTTTGAATGAAATGATTGTTTTAAAAGCCTGTTTGGTATTATGATGATGATTCTGAATAAAAGCATGTATGTTTAACATTTTTAAAGGTAAAATTTAACAAAGGGTTTTGAATTTAATTGATGTTGTTTGAAGGCTCAGCCAACAATTTAGGAATATCATGTATTGAAATAATCCCTTATTGTAACTTTATTGATTCTTATACATCCCATTGATGGGTTTTAAAAAGGGATTATTTACTTTGATGTAGATCTGGGAATTATATTGATATATTATTGGTGGGAATGATTCGATGGTTGATATTGACAAGGATCCCCATTATGATCCTTATAACTAGATTATATCACTCTCCACTTTTGACTAGTAATGGGAACCTTAGTTGTTAGATGAAATGACTTAGATATATAATTTTATAATAGAATCACAACCTTTATAGTGGATCTGTAAAGAACATGAAAGGTTTATTCTATGGGTGTGTGGCTATGAAATTGGGTATACATGGAACTAGTTTTCCAGGGACATGTGGGACTAAACATATTCTCTATGATCAGTGATGATGTATTTTGATTAGATTTATTATGGTAGGCTCACTATATTATCTAGTTAGTACCCATTAAATCTATATACATGATACATGATACATGGTTGCATTCATTTTCACTAATAATCACTATAATTTCATTACATGATTGATTCCAGGTCTAGATTAATCTATTTATTGAAGTGATGCACTTTTCCTCTACTGTATTGACTCTTGTATGCATATTTATATAAGGTTAATGTTCTTACATTCTTTTCTGTTATGACTCTATCTTTTGATATTGTTATTTTATATTTTCAAGAAAAGCTTTGGTTTTCAAATGATTAAATGACATTTTTTCCATCTTTGGTTTGGTAAATGATTTTAAAATGTTTAAACGTATGTTTTAAACCCAAATACATTGTAAAATGATTTCTATTGATTTATTTTACTTTTTGAAATATAAATTATTGAACTCACATTATTTTACTCCTCTTTTAACATATTTTAATTTCCTTATGAAGTAACTGCATAGACTCTTTTGTGTAATCCTATCGGGCTCTATAGTTCACACCCTACTTATACCTTTTGGAGTTTTTATCCTTTTATGATCCTATAGAAGATTTTTGTTCTATCATATTCCTTTGTGGGTTCATGTTTCGGGAAATGAGGGTGGGTGACTTGGGATATGCTCGGTGGTCATGGACCACCAAGCAATAGGTTTTTGTTGTTATGATCTTCTTTATGTTTTTATAGAACCTCTTTGTACTCTGATATGTATTTATTGATTTAATGATTTGATGTTATTTCCTTTGGGTAATTTAATAATTGTTTTACCTTGTTGGTGAAATGATTACCAAAGGTTAATTATGGATTCCCTGGTTTTTATCATCATCCCATGGAGATTGAGAACACTCTTTGGGTTAAATTTGAATTGATTCAGATTTCAGTTTAGATGGAATTCTGTGTTGGTTCATTACATGGATGAAGTGCTCTTTAAATTTCAAAATATAGGGAAAATATTATAGATAAGGGGATATATGGATGAAATTTTCAATATTAAAGATCATATAGTAAAGAAAATTATTTTAGGGTTGAATATTTATATAGACTAAAAAATTACAATCATGATGTTGCCTCAATCTTAATATATCAAGAAGGATTTTTAAAAAATTAAAATTCCCGGAAAAAAATGTATTTAAAATCCCATTGTATTCTACTTCAATTTTTACTAAGATAATGAACCTATAAATGATGATAAGGTTCAGGTCATAGTGATAGTTCCATATAAATCGGTTGAAAAAATCCGTATGTATTTAACTATTTATATTAGGCCCAACATTGAATATTTAGTGGAAGTTTTGAATTTGGTTATGCAAAATATTGGTGTGGAAAACTAGTAAGTTTTTAAGTGAATATTTTGACATATCATGGAGATTATGCAATTAAATATGTGTTTTCTAATGGATGATTTGTCACAGGGGTATGTAGATGAAAATTTTAGACAAGATAAGGATAGTTAGATAAGTACCATGGGATATGTGTTCACTTATGGAGGAATGAAAGTTAACTTAATGGAATGTATATAATTTTAGTTGCATTATCAACAAAAAAAGTATAGTATGTGGGTGAAAATGGGTTTTAAAAGAGTAAATATGGTTAAAGGGTATGTTTTAAGAAATCAAAAGGAAAAAAGTGGAGTTGTTTACTATTATTTGGCTATCAAAGTCAAATAAATATTGAAAACAAATATGATTTTTCATTCAAAGACAATGAAGACTCAGTATAATTATCACATCATCGGGAGTTTTTTTAAGATGGAGTGGTGGAAATATTGAAGGGTAGTGGGAAGGAATATTAGATGAATATATTGAACAAATTCATAAACTAGAAAATTATTGGGTGGTGTTATGCCTCAATGAGATTTAGACAATTATATGGTAATCAAATGATCAATTTTTTTGTGAAATGGGAGATATATATATATATATATATAGATTTGGAAAGTGGATCAAAGGAAGACTTTAAAATAGTATTCATGTGGGGGATTATTTAGGGGTAAACTCAGTTTTCTATATAATAATTTTTCTTAGGGGATTAGTAGGTTGGATGGAACATTGTTGGAGTAGTCACAAATGTTAACATATTCATAACAAAAGATCAATAGTTATGTTCTAGTAGATAGTGAAGGAATATGTGATTAATAGTTGGTGGTATTGGGTAGGTTCACTTCTAGTTTCCATAATATAATCTACAAAATTAATGCAATTGGATATTGTAGTATCAAATTATAATGGAATATTCACATAATAATCATTGCATGTTTCAAATAGTGATTATACAAATGGTATAATATTTTCTTAAAAATAATTTGTCTCTATGGGGATATTCCTAACTTATAATTACTTATATTAGGTTGTTATTATTAATCACTTGTTACTTAATTGTTTAACCCTACTCAATTTTCTAGATGATTTTTATTCTTTTTTTGTATCTATGTAATTTCATAAACCACATTAAATATATTATGTTTTTTTTTGAGATCTCATTATTTTTTATTCAATTTTGGATTTCTATAATCTTGGTCAAAAAATTGTATGGTTTATCTATTGAAATACAAAATTATCGAGAGACTATATATGGATAATAATTATTGTACATTTCAATAATGGATGATAAGATCTATATTTTAGAAATAAAACATGTTACCCCACCACCACATACACTCCACACCACCATATCCTCTATGTATCCTTAATCACAATGTTCTTCTCTCATCCCCTACTCTATCATTGTAGAGAATATAATTGTTAAATATTTTATTTACCACTGTGTTTTGACCCTTAATAATTTAATATATTTATTATGTTAAACTTCGAGAATAGACAAATATGGGTGGTTTGGAATGTTTTTTTTTCATATGGAATATTTTTCTTAACTAAGATGAAATATATAACCATGTGTGAAAGTATGACATTTGGCCCCTTAATGATAAATATTATTGAATCCTATGGAAATATCAAGATTATTAACATGTGATGTACTCATCTAATTAGATAAAAAACATTCTAAATATTCATATATATAATTTAAATGTGTTTTATTCATCATTATTGATAAGTATTTATTTAAATAATCAATAATATATAACTTCTCCTATATGATAATAAAATGGTACATGTATCGGGGTTGTACATGATGTTATGGAAAAATGGAATTCATGATTATACAAAATGCATAATATATATTTTTTGGAATCTTGTATAATGATATAATTATTTGATGAATTTCATATCACATCCCATTGGAACTTGAGATTATTTTCTAGTGGTCTCCCTTTTCTTATGGTTATTAATTATAAATTCATAATGAATTACAATACTAGAAAGGTCCATATGGTCACACAACATGTCTTCTAAATGATGATAAATGCCAAAATAATAGACTAATTTAATATCTCGTCAAAATTAATTATAAAGGATATAAAAAGGAGTTGTTTGTGCGATTCCAAAATTTCTTACATATGATATAACATAGGGGAAATATACATGATTTTTATACGTATTTAGTGAACGTTTTTTACTGATAGATATATTATAATGTCTTGAATATCAGACACATAATATAACATCATTTTAAACATAAATATCAATAAAAACACCTAAAAATATAGATGACTAGTGTATATTGAATATCAACTACATAATACAATATCTTAAACAAATACAACATCATCCTTTTTTCCAATATCATTTTACACTCCTAGATCTCACAAAATTCTATCACTGCTTGGGATATTATAGGGACATACATAAATGGAGTGAGTTAAAAATCCAAACAAGGGGATAAATCAAGTAAAACATAGGGTGAGATAATATAATACTCAGTAATCTTAAAATGGAATCACAAATGGTAATAATCATAAACTATCACATTGAAATAGGTTATAATAGAAAAATAGCATAGAAATGTAAAAAACATAAAAAATATATAAATGTGACACAAACTTAAGATAATTCATCAAAAATACAACTCAAGGTGAACAAAAAAGATATCATAACATAGGGGAAAATCTAATTACTTAATGCCCATTTATAAAAGTGTAAAAAGTGAACCCCATCATGTAATTACATAATAATATTATAATATTTAAATAATTACCCAATCAATTAAGGGATTTATAATTTTGATCCCACCCATTACCTTATAATTGGTCATGCATATATATTCCTCTTAAAAAATAAATATACATTAATCAAAAACATTAAATAAACTAACATAATGAAAATAAAGGGATAAAGAAATTAAAAACTCATAATGGAATAAAAAACATGGGTTATGAGAATATATTTCAAAGTTATGGGAAAATAATAAATAGAAATAAAGAATTTATAAAAGTGAACTCCTTCATCAAACCTTTAAGAAATTATTTAAAGAACCTCTGAAAGTGATAAGAGTGTAAGGTTTCCCAAAAACCAAAAAATGAACTAAAATATTTTATGCTTGAATAATTTTTTTTATAAATCATAGAACATAATTTTCTTTGAATAATGGATACATGAAAAGGATGAATAAATAAAAATGTTCCATCCTATAAGGCTTGGTTTAAAGGGTATATTGGAAAGGAAAATTGAAATACATACTTATGCATAAAATGAAATTGAAAATGAAATTAAAAATATGAATTAAACATACATATATAAAATAAAAAAAGAAATATATGAAGGATAGGTAGATAAAGAGAGACTAAACTAAGCTTAAATAAGGAAGCGTGGGAGTATACATACTTTGATTCATGAATCACTTGGATTATCCTATAACCTCTTGAATAATTAAATTAAAACTGTAGATTTCATAATTGAGAACCATAATAATTTTTATTTAATATTTAAAAATGAATTTATTAAATTATGTTACTCATTTAATAATTTGATGTTACTTGTACTAGTCGTATATAGTTGTTCGGTTTGTGGATAAAAAACTACTTCGGTAATATGATAATTATAAAAGATGTTTTAAAATAGTTACATAATCCATATAAGTGAAATTCTTTTGGGAATATATCATTCTATTAGAACCAATGTCCCATATTCCTACAAATTTTCCAAAATATTTTCGAATCATGAAACATGTCTCGATACAGGAATCTTAGCTGGATAAAATAAACATGAATGTTTATTTATAATGTATTAATATTAAAACTATTTTATTATTTTAAAATCCTAATCATGTCATAAATAATATATTTACTCATGAAATATATTTTTAAATCAATACATGTGATGCAGTAATAGTTCATTCATAAAATTATCTATTTCAACTTTTAAAACTGGCCATGATTGGATGATTATTAACAAAAATAATGAAATGGATTTAATTTAAAATGTGATGATAAAATATAAATTATAGAAGAATTATATCCTTTATATTATGTTGTGATAAATTTATTCAACAATTGGAAAGGTGAAGTTTAGAAAGTAAGGAAGAGGTAATTAAAAGGGTGTGAAATGGAAAACTTAATTTCCCTCTTTAAGATGAATCCTTTTGACTATACCTTGAAGCTTCTAAGAATGGTCTTTTCGTTAGAGCAGAACTCCCCCAACATTATATGAACTCTTTAGAGATAAAATTTCTTATATTTTTAGTAGTTGGGGTTTGTCTTAGAGGTAAATACCCCACAATCCTACTTCAAAAATGGGGGGTTCAAAACCCATTGGGTGTAGGGACTGTAGAAATACTGTAGTGACTGTAGCAGCGGTGGCACTGTAGCAACAGTGGGCACTGTAGCAACGGCTGGGTACTGTGCGGTATTGTAGCAGGTGTTACTGTAGCAGTACTATTCCCAGAATGGGCTATAGACCAAAAATTTGGGCCTACGGGCCATGTAATGGGCTAAATGCCCACTGGTCCTTTGGGATATGTAATGGGTCTCTCTCTACCCAGTTAAAAGAGGTATTTTCTTTGACTTAATAATAAATGATACTTTTTCCCCAAACTTTAAAAAAAATCTTATGTTTTTATAAAATAAAGGATTTTAAATTTGAGGATAAGTGGGTGGAATGGGTGTGTATTTATAGGTGAGGTGAGGTGGTTTTTTCAATAAAATATTAATTAAATTATTTTTTATCAAGGATATGAATAGTATTTATTCTTTTAACTAAGTGTAGAAATTTATTCATGTGAGGAAAAAAAGTTTTATTACATCATCTAAGATATAATTAATCATGTATTTAACTAAGAATGAAATATTCCATATTTTATCATATTTCACTATTTACCTCTATATTTCACAATTTATGAAAATTATAAAAAAATCCTCTTTTCTAGTTTATAAAAGACTATCTCAAAAAAATTATTGTTATTCCAAATTAAATTTCTAAATTATATATCTATAATATTTAAATTTGTACATAAAATTAATGTATCACTAAATAAGGAAAAAATATTTCTTAATAATTTTACACTTATACATAATTTATGTTACACAATTTGAAAGATAATTTTATGTTATTATAATATATGTATTTAATTATTTGATTCATAATTTTTTTTAATTATCAAGAATTTTAATTTTTCCAATAGTTAGGATACATTCTAAGGGTCAATTATTATTTCAATGGTTAGTTACAATTCCAACTATCATATAATTCATATACTTTATATAAATAACTTTTATTTACATTATTATACATTAACTTGATTTTATATAAAATTTATCTATACACCATTTATAAAATTACAATCTTTTTCGAATGTTTTTTCATTTATAATGGTGTTCGCTGGTGTGACATTTTTAACACTACATAACGACATGGATTTCCATATTATATCCATGTTATTTATTTGTTTTTATTATCCTATTTTACTATATTAAATTTTATAGATAATCCATCATATAAACAATACTATATTCAATAATAAAATAATGGTAATATTTTTTATGTCATATATTTATACTATACTTTATATATATAACACAGAAATATATATTAAGAAGGATAATTTCATGTTAAAATTTCTAGGTTATTACAAGATACCTTAATTCCCAGAGGCATGATAAGATCTTAAAAACACCCACACTAAAGTTTGTACCCAACCTTCAGTGTAATTCCATAGTTGGGTCCCCAATCACCCACATCTTTTATCATACTCTCTCAATGAGAAAATGTATACCTTTGATCAAACTCACTCTTAGATCACTATAATTCCATCACTAGACCAATGCTAACATACATAATCTATACACTACCAAATATGAATCCAAAATATAGTACTTACCAGGGAATCATATTAAATTAAATTTACCTACTCATCAAAATTTTGGTTCCCTTTCCACTATACACCAATTGGTATTTTCATATCCATTAACCTATCAACATGAAGGTTGTACCTCCGTGACTAATTTGATGCTCTCGGCCTTAACAGGATGATTATGATTTCTCTACTAAACTAAAATATTGATCTATGTGTCCCATTATTTATAAATTAACATATATAATTATTGTATGTGACTAGCTTGTTGGTGCCCAAGAATGAATGAAAAACATTGATCACTAAATATTCCTTCCACATAAGGAACTCCATCCTTAACATTAGTCGAAACTCTATCTGTAACAAGGGTCACACCCTAAAATTTCTAATGGTGAAATCCCCACCTAATGTATTCCCTTTAAACAATCCTAGTGAATAATTTAAAAAAATGTTTTCATCATTAAACATGTGTTTCTATTCCTAATCCGCGTTCACCTCATCCTGAAAACCACAATCAAAGTCCAATATTAGATCAACTGTTCCACTATACTCTGATTATGATATACTGTGTTTTTATTTCACATTACATCATGATTTATTATAAAAAAATACACATAATACGACCCGTAAGATTTATAAGTCTTTTGTCTTTGGGATTTAGGTACATATAATAACATCTTGTACATGGGATACAAAAACATTATTTAAAACATTTCTAACATGCTCTTAGAAATCATCGGCCATCTAAGATTGTATGGGATAACATGGGTATGTAAATAAATAATGGGTGAGATATAAATCTCTGTAAGGGAATATAAAATAATCATAACATTTATAAATTATTACATGTTAGACAATACACATTTAAATATAACATAAAATGGTTGTTGGTCATAAACATGAACAATAATCATAAAGTAAACATGGGAATGTGTAAAAAATACAACACAACTCATAAATAGCATGCCATTTGAGCACTAATGATACCACTATATTGGAAATTCAATATGATAGAGATTCAAAAAAAGTATTTTCAAAGAGTGATGAAGCATAATGAATTAGGAATACGAAATATCCTTTGAGTATTTTTCTAGGGATTTCTTGACTCACTAAGATAACCTTATCTAGAAAAACTATGTTTAGCTTTAGGTAATGTATAACACAACTTCCTACCATGAATAAAATAACAAAAAAGAATTCCACTACACGAATCAAGTTTGGGTAGGGTTATATCTTCTGTATTCATAGCTCCCCTAGTCACCTATATGATTGACAATAATGAAATTTACCCCCAACATACAAATAAGAAAAACTTATAACACCACACACAATGAAACTATAAGGGAAACACAACTAGAAGTACTTTTAGTATCATAATTTCTAGTGATAATGATATCTTCAAGGAGAAAACAATATGTAATACTCCCTATTGACCAAGGATGGAGTTATTATAGGGCCATAAGTTGGTTATTCCGTTAGTGAAAATGACATGATGTTTATGTTGTGACCATTACTCTAACACCAATGTTACAATTATAAGGGATTTAAATCCATGAATATGGTTATGAAAAAAATGTAAGGGGTAACATAAAATTTTTGATGAACACATATATATAAAAAATCAAAACACTGCACTTTATTGATATAATAAAGTGGTTAAAGGATTTATCTCTCAAAGGTTGAGTTTTTAATCTATCTTGTGTTACTTTATTTATATCCATGAAGGCCAGCACCTACCAATATGGTGATTAGGCTACAATACAAGGGTAAAAAATGTCTAGTGTCGTGTTTCTAAACTTTATAGATTCACATGAACCCCAACCAAAAAGATAAACCATCCATGATGATGATTTGGATAAAATATATTTAATTAACCCTACAAGACACAATGCATAGGGTCCATAGAGATGACTCGGACATTAAAAAGAAATCCACAACCATAATTAAACATGAACTAAATTATATGTGTTGTCCCTATGATGATATTTAAATTATTCTCCATGATCGACCTAGTATACATAATTTGTTAAAGAAGACTTTGACATGATGTTCCACCAAAAAGGTTTCACTCCCGATCTATCCACCAGAAATGATGATCCATCAGATATATTTTTTAGTTATTCAATCATATCCTTCAAACACATAATATTTACATTATGTGATGCACATATCTCCTCACCCAAGTAGAAGAATGTATTTCACATACATTCACTCAAATTTACTCATGTTAATTATAAATATATTATCATAACTTGTTATTTTCAAGATAATTGTTTATTAGGGACAACCTATAGCCTAAGGGGTTATAATCACACCATATCTCATGTGATTTACAAATATTACAAATAAAAAATAAATTAAATATCATTAATCTGAAATCATCTAATTTTTAAAAATTTAAATAATTTATCAATAAAGAAATATCACCCAAGATAAGATATATAATGACACAGTTAGTCGTTAATTCTATTTCATATTATTATTATTTAGATTAAACAATCCAGTATCAAACAATGAATTTAAAATAATGAGTATCATTGTGTACATTTGGGAAATATACTAAACATAAACTGGTCTTGAGTTCATATTGTGTTCCAACTCCCAACTCTTACCCTAGCTCCAGAGCATCCATAAACAAAAAATCATTTTTCTATATAATGATCATGGAACCCAAAGTTTTCTTAGGAACCAAGGAACCTGAGAATGGTGTTAGTACAACTCAGTGGTCTATGAAGTATTATGTCCCTAAATATATCTAGTAATGTAATTTCATGTACAATGTGATATGCACATAAATAAATTAAACTATAATATAAAATAACTATAACATATGTCACACCCTTAATTTATCCTCAATCACTTTGTGTAATGTATTCTTACATCATCCAGTATAGGGGTATCTTTAAACATATCAAATAATCATTAATTGGTAATCCCATCCCAAATTATTATCAATTGGAATCCCATCCTAACACAATATATTGACCAACAGGTGGGAAATACATCCCAATGGTTTCGCCATATTCAATGTAATATCAACCCTATGATAACATGATCAATAAATATTGGGAAACATGTATTGATTTTATTTATAAGGATGAGGGAATAATGTCTATGTGATGACATGTCCACCAATATGTGGGAAGTACATTCTAAAATCATAATTAAATTCATGGGAATATTTTTCCTAAGTCAATATATAAAAGCATGCATCATTGTCAGATTATATAATAATGAGAGTGAATAATGTCCCTAGCCTTATAAAATCATAAATGGGCATGACATCTCTCGTTGTAAGGAAATACATGAGTGGAAAGGCATCAATTCCCGTAATTATGAACACTTGTATAGGCATCACATATCTTCCATTGAATATTCTCAACATGGTAAGTCTATCCCACTTCCATGGGTAATAAGAGGTACCAAGTCAAAACACATTGGTGTCACACAGTCATTCTGTTATGTTGTTATGGAAATTTTTTCCTGAATACAACCACATCATAATGGGAATCACTTTTTTCAACATAACTAACACAATATATGTGGCTATTACATCCCAAAATCGTGAGAATAGATTGTATATCATAAATATAAAAACTATTGAGAAAATCATCCTTGTTGTGTGTCACACATCACAACTGGACATGTCATCCATATCTTGTCCCTCACAAACACCAAGGGAATAAAATCCCATCAATATAACCAAAAATACGTAACAATGAATGATATAAAAATTAATATCAATATATAAAAATTTCAATTTAAATTTATCACAACATTCAATATTATTTTAATGATAATCAGTTTAGTAACCCCATACTCAAACTAAGACTATAATAAAAATGAGGCTCAACCAACCTACTACCAAAATCTAGTAAGGAAGAAACACTAACCCCAATAAATTTTAAACATACAATTATTAAAGGGAAACTAGAAATATCCCTATGGGTTGTACTGTGGGATTGCCATACCAATACACACTTTCATTTTCTAAAATTTGGCTAATCGAACCCAATTTGGGTATATCATCTCAATGTACAACTCTAGAAAATCCCAATTGGGTTTTGAGAATTTGTTTAACACTATTTAAGTTTAGCTTGTGGCTATAAGAATCTATAAAAATATGTTGTAGTGGTCAAATGGTCTTTAGTGCCCTCAAAATCCTTTTGTAGCTCAATTAAATCAAAGGGAAATAATTCAGATTAATTTATAATCTATTGTGCATGGTCTATAAGACTATGTATCACACAATGCATGATATGAGAAATATAATGGGTATTTTTTTGGGAATACCTACCTTATAATGATAGGGTCCCTCTAATTAAACAACATCAAATGTATCAACTCTAATCTATATGAATCAAAAAATCTATAAAAACAAAAAAAATAGGGAATAAAAAATTAAAATGATAAAACAATGTAAGAAACTATAAATAGATGGAATATAAAGTGTATCCTTACATTTATAAATCTTAAAAAATAAACAAAACTAGAATAGAATCCTGAAAAGGGTATAAATATACTTGGAAGGGATATTTATGAGATAGAATAGGGGAAGAGGGGTGTGTTTCTACTCAAGGGTTCCAAAGGCGGAGAGAACCCTCTTTAAGGTTTAAATATTTTAAACCATTAAATTAATAATTTTTTCTAAAAATCATGAGTATGATGGTAATTAAATTGAAGGGATTGATTCCAAAACATACATCAAAATCATCCACAACACCAATATAATGACAACTATAGAACATAATAGAAGATCCCCCAAATATTTAGCTTCCAATAACCCCATCCAGTCAATTGAGTCATCTCACCATGTAGTTCTGGTCTTCCTCTACTTCTCCTTCCAAAAAATGAATAAGAAAAAAATAGTCAGAAAAGAATGAAAGACTAAACATAATCATTAAACAAAACATAGATTAACATGTTTCAGACTTGTAGATAATATCCATGGGATAAATGGTAGTGATTTCATTCATTCATGGAGAATATAGGGCTATAAGGAAACTCACATATTCTAGTCACCCTACCAAAATACTAGAATAATTTACACAAACAACTTCACTCATTGGTTCTTCCAAAACCCTTTTTTGGTCTTCACCCTTCTAAACCCTCGGACTTATCCTTTGATTAGAATGCCTCATGCACTTTTGTGTTCCAATGTTAGCTTCCTCGAAGGAAAGACACCTTATCCATTTTTGGGCCTTATAATTTCCACTCAGTCATACATTCCATAGGTGGACTAAATTTTAACTTTTAGAGAGGCCCATATAGTCATTTATCCAGCACAACCATCCAAAATGTGCGGGCCACCATTTGTTGTCTTTGGATACTTATAATTATATATAATAATCATTTCCTCAACGTCCAACATTTAGTTCATTGTGCACATCCCCTTATGATCTGATCACTGGATATTATCTTTAACATATCCAACTAAAAATCTATAAGGATTACATCCAGTGCTTCATCTTTAGTGCCTTCTCATTTGAGTGACTTTCAAACAAAACTTCACTAAGAAACCACTAGAAATTATATTCAATATACAAATGTTTCTACTTTTAGTAACTTCACATAATTCCTCTAGAATAAGGATGACTATCTCTAATATCCATATAGAAGCTTCCCCATTTGGTAATTGGAATCCACTATGCTTCAATCAGACTAACTCCATTCAACCTCATCCCATTGATCCTGATTCCAAGTCTCCTTCTAAAATTATTTCCCAAATAAATTACATTGGGTCCAAATGGCCTCCTTCTAGTGGACTGCCATTCACCCATGCTTCATCCACTGAACTCAGTCTATTTATCTCCTTTTGATGATAGTTTTTTCACTATCCTTATTTTGGACATTACATGGTGTTGGAGAAATTTCTAAATCCTTGTACTCAACAATTACTTCAAAATATTTTCCTTCTAAAATTAAAAAAATTACCAAGAAAACATTTCTCACACCAAACCCAAAAATATACAACTTCCAAATTGATATCACTTGTTGAGTCCAAAAATTTCACACTCAAATACTATTCTCATACTCAAAGTAAGGAACCATCTAGAATAGCTTCTATTCACCCTTATTTTTTTAGTTCCTATATAGTTATCCACTTCATGCTTCCCTCTAGTCATCTAGGCTCAAAATAAAATATATCCTTATTAAACTTTTATAACCATGATCTAAAATTCCATTGTGTCTATGAAACTCATCTGAAAGATTGAATGGAATCACTCCAAAGAAAATATTAACACTGAATTTCCATCCTATTAATTTTTTTGAAATTTTATTCAACAAACTACATTCATGCACTATGTTCATGCCCTCACTCTATAGTATGTATTCTTCAAAAACTCTAATCACTTGAGATTATATATCCCAAAATTTGGACAATACATTGTGTTTTAAAAAAATAAAGGTAATGACCTTCGTCTTCTCCTCCTTCTGGAAATTTTTATATCATTATAATGATAAACTCCCATTGAAGTTCTCTTCATCGCAATTGAGGCTTTCCATAGTCATGTTCCCTACTTCTCTAACTTGGTCTCGATCATTTTAAGGATCCTACCACTATTATATAGTTATTCCATTAATCTAATTATCTTTAAAATATCATTCACATAGATATGAAATAAATCCAAAGTCTGTATTTATAATTTTAAATGAAAAAAAACAAGTTCCTTAGACCTAGGGTTGTCCTTCATTAAGTTTTAACAGAGTTTTGGTTGACTCCTTCCAAAAAAATTAATATGAGAGAAACAACAGTCATACAACTAAATAAATTCCATGTGATTCATACTATCTTTTTTCATATCAACATATAGTTTTCCTAAATTATTTTTCTTTTGATATAATGTAAAATTTAGTATAATGTACTTTTTATTAGATAATCCATTAGAAAATTAACTTCTTTCATGACCGTTGAAGATTACAATCTCAAACACTAATTTCTAGAAATTATTTTTATGACTTAGAATTTAACACCTTCCATATCCTTCACTTAAATTCACTCATAACATTCATGCCTTATATTTCTTGTTCTGGTAATTTGATCCTTGTAATGCTAACACTCATTACGGTCATCACCTTTCGGAGCTTGAAACCACCCCACACATAGTCATAACCATGAATCCCCCATTTAAATGAATCCCATGCACTTACAAATTCCTCATACTTCAATTAATCAAATTATATTGAATATAAGAACTATGCCACCCCACACATTCTTTCGATATGGGATCCAGTGAATAACTATCAATATTTCAATTACCATACATAGTTAAAGGTTGTACTAACTTATATAAAATGACCTCTCGATAACTGATCTTCTGATCACCAATATTCATATAGAAATCTCCATTTCCATCCTAAAATCTAGGTAGATTAGATGTACCATTGAAAACCCATCAAATTTTATCTGATAACTAATTTATTTTTCAGGTTACTCTTCCTAGGGACATCTAAAAACCTTTTATTTTAACTTCTAGAACAATCCATGTGATAATGTCATTGTATCTAGTTCACTCTATCGATTTCGAATGAATTATCCATACAAACCACCAGGATTAAAATCACTAACATTCTCTAAGATTAGCATCCTATACATTTAGATCATTATAGAATTTCATTAGAACTCCAATAGTCATTTTATAGCTTCTAGAATTCCATCCAATGAATGGAACACGCCACATGACAACTGTGGCCAGAGGACATATGATATCCAAAATCATGACTGGTACCTCCGCCATATTATAGTGATCATCCTTCCAATCCTGATATACCATTTTACCTAAAAAACTAACAGTAATATATTCAATGTCAAATAGCCACCTCAACAATAGAAAACACCTCAAGAATCCATATGGTTAAAGAAGATATTGTACATTTAGAAGCTCTTTAGTGTTTTTATTTTATCCTAATGTAATTCCTATAAAATATTAATAAACTTATCAGTAAAAAACTCTATCACTATGATCTAGCACTAAAAATGCTAAACAAATCCCTCTAATAGCACTTCATGGGAATCCCATGGAAGGGAATGTCTCTAAAACATCCATCATAATCATCCATGAAACTACTCGAACCACAACTATGGGATATGATTCTAGAATATAATCCATGTTTTTTACTCCTAGAACTGGGAAGTCCATGTACCCCATCCACCAGGATGATTCCTATCACTATATAGTTATATTTCTCCATTAGTTAACCTTTCTAGCAGTGAACAAACAAATGATAATTACAAAAACATAAAATAACAAACACAATCACAATGAAAAATAGGGATTAACATGGTTCAAACATGCATCCTACATCCATAGGAGAAATTGAAATAATTTCTTTTACTCATATAGAATTTTGGGTTATAAGTAAACTCATACCTTTTTTCACCCTAATCACACAACCATAATAATTATTTCCAACTTATACACTAGTTTCTTCATCTAATACCCTCATTTAGGTCATTTTATTGGTAGATCCTTGATAAAAACCTTTGGGTATAATTACTTGGGAAATTGTGGGTGTCCATGTTGGCTACCCTAGAGGGTATCCACCTCATCATTTTATATTCCTCATCAAAACCACTAAGTTATAATTTTATAAAAAATAATAAATGTTATCTTATAGATACCCCCATCTGGTCATCTAGTCGGCACCTCCATAAAAATTTATGAACCTCCTTCTATTGGATATGGTGACTTACAATTTCCTATAATAATCATAGACTTAACTAAAAAAATCTAGTACATTATTCACATTAGATTTTGATCTTCTCACTGATTATTATCTAAAACATATCCTTCCAAAAATATGAGAGTGATACATCTAGTGCTTCAAATTTAGTGTCTTATCATTATAGTTAATTCCTCAAAAAATCACTAAAAAAATTTATAACTTCTCTTTAGTATATAGAAGCTTCCCATTTTTTTACATTATTAAATTACTCTAAAACATGGATATCTTTTTGTGATATCATTCTATAATCATCCACTTTTTTACTCAAAATCCTTTATGCTTGTGCTAGACTGTCTCTTCCCTAGTTCATTTGAATAATCCTCACATCAAGGATACCTCTATAATATTCATATAGAATACACTAAATTCGATCAAAATGAACTCCTTTTGATGAACTATCATTCAACCATGATTTATCTACTGAAATTAATCCACTCAACTCATTCCTATTATATTCCTTTTACTAGAATTATCATATACATGACATGTAATTTTTTAATGTCTATGTTAGGGTTTCTGAGTGTTACTTTTGAAGACTTTCCATTTGAAATTCCCAATATTTTACATATAAAACATTTCTCATACAAAAAAAAATGGGTTCTCATTATGGAATAACCATATTGATCATGGTGAAACGCCTCTTACCTAAGGTCAAATTGTACCATGGCCTAATGTTCATGGTGTAATCCCTTGTTATAGGTAAGAAACATTAAATTCAAGCGCTCTTTTCTCATGATGTATCACCCACCCTTTATAGAAAAAAACCCTAGTATTGTATGGAAATTTAGTGCACAACTGACATGTGTTATGGAATGACCGTCCTCCAACTTAAAAGGGTTAATTGTAAATATCTCTTAATGAACCTCGATATACTTTTACATTGCTATATACACAACACAAAAACTTAAGTTGCAGTGCAGTCTCCACTCAGATCAAGAAAATTGATCATATATAGGACCTCATCATGACTCAACTGCATAGTATTATGAACGTAACCTTTTCTTGTAGTTGAATTTCATCCCTAACCAGGGAAAACTACCAAAACTAACTCTTAGGTCCCACTCCAACCCCTTTAATAGATTAAAAACATAAAAATACATGACTTTAAATGAAAATTAAAATTAATCCATACCTCATGTTGATTTTTAGTGTTACAATGACATGGTTATTTTTGTAATGATTCCATTTTTAGGAAAAAAATCACAGACAATGATGTGGTTATATAACAACCATTGTGATTCAATAAAAAAATCCAAAACTATTTTTAAATTTGATCATCATCCTATTAATTCATCACTAACCATGGTTCTGATACCACCAATGGGTTTCATGGGATATCTTTATACCTTGATATAGTGGAACAAAACACAACACCTTTGTTAAGATCGACATATAGTGGAATCAAAAAGAAAAAATAATAAAAATAGAAAATATATATACATCACTGTTCATGCTCTTAATATTTATTGGAAATGAGTGTGATCAATTTTTCTTAGTAGAAACTAATGGGTTTCTACCTATGATAATATCCAACTACCATTAAAATCATTAAACGCTTATATGATACTTATATTTTACAATGGTGTATTATCACCTCCTTATCAAAGCAAGATAGAGAGCATAAAGATTGAAAGAGTTTTTAATGACAAAGAATGAACTCAAATCACCTTAATAATGTCCAAGAATCACCATTTTTAAGGCCTATTTCATTAAATAGGGGTCCCACTTAGTGTTCTAACATTTCATTCATTATGAAATAGCTAAACCAATTGGATTCTACCTCATTTGTTTATATAGTTATTGAAATTGTTAAATAATTAAAATTTTATCAACATAGCATTGTATGATGTGTCAAAAAGCTAAAATATACATGATAATAAACATTGGAAAAATTAATGAATGATATAATATATCATTCTATATATATACCATGATGTTGTATTGAGTACCATGTGGAGACCATAACCACAGTGTAGTAAATTTCACACCATCATGGTCTAATATTTAGTACATAATATTCAATAATTTTATGAATGGATTTTTATCATTTCTCTGTTATATGTGTATTATAAAATCTCATTACCAACTTTTATCTAATTTAACGATTTAATTTTACAATTCTTTCATTAGATCTCTTCATGGGTTTTTCATGTTTCTTTTTGGGGGGTTTGAAGTTTTATGGTCATGTTCATGTTTGGCACATGGTTTAACAGACCTTCTTGTATCCCATAAAGGGGAACACAAATAGCACACTATTGAAAAACCACATAGCCCAATTGTGAAACATTCCTAGAAACGGTTTCAGGGTTTTTTAGGGATAAAAAATGGTGCATCTTAGCCATGAAACTTTTCTAGAAACCTATAAAGAGGTAGATTATTGGAGAATGGTTAATACTAACCATGTGGTTATCCATAGGAAACCTTGTGCTTTTAATGCACAAAAATATTAATTAAAATATAGAGATTCATTTTTTCATCCCCAAACTTCTCCCACTCAAACATTATTTGATACTTTTAATTTTTGGATCCTTATAGGTTCATTTTGTTCCTCACAACTTCATCTCTTAGTGGATCGAAGTATTGATCAAAGCAGTGATCCTCTTCCAGTAATTTGTTCTCCTCTCATCCTTTGATGTATCTTCTTATTTTTATATTTTCTTATAATAGGTTATGATGGTATTTTTTCTATTAGATCATGTTTTATTGTTGTGGAATTTTTGATCTAGGGTATTTTCTATCCTCTATTTAGATCCCTCTACCTAGATTTGGTGATCACCATCGAACGTGATACATCTCTGATCCACTTAAGTTGGATTCTAAAATCTTCAAAGTATGTGTTTATATGATTTTATATTATTTTTTAATTAATGGTGGCTTGAGGATTTATAGATATGTTCCAACTTTTAATACACGATATATAATTATTGATCTTTAATTAAATTATAAAATCATATTTTTATCATATTTAAAATTTATTAAATATGAAATGGAATGTTTCACATGGTTTTAAAAATGGATTAATGATATATTGATTTTAATTCCCATTCCAATGTTTTTTCAAGGATACCTTGTGGAGAGTGAGGGATTAAGCCTAATTTTGATTTAAAAAGTGAATTGATTTAACTTGTATAAAATGGGTTGAAATATAACATTCATTGTATAGAGTTTTAATTTAACGATTTTTTGAAGTGGCCAAGAACACTCTTTGAATTATGCTACCCTTTTTATTAAATGGTAATTCTTGGAAAATTTTAAACAACTGATTTATTCACATGGAAAGAGGTTGTAAACCAATGTTTTTAAATTACCTAAATCTATTTTAAAATATAGAAACTTCCTTGAATAATTTTGAGCTATTTTAAAACACATGCTTGTCTTAAATTTATTTTTGGAATTTTGATGATGGTTATTAAGGGAAGAGGATATGTTTATCCTTTTAAAATGATTAATTTAATAAAAGGTTTTGTATTAAATTGATGATGTTTTATGGCCTGATTGGCACATTATGGTGATATTATCTTGTAAAAATAAATTAATGTAACATTATTAATTCTTTTACTTCACATTGATGGGAATTGAAAAATTGAATATTTATATCTATGGAGCTCTATGGGTGAGAGTGAGATATTATTTGAGGGCATAAGCCCATGATTTATATTGATAAGGATCCTTGTTGTGATCCCTGTGACATTATTATCTCACTTGCCTATTTTTATAAGTCTTGGTAACCATGATTGTAAGATGATATGCCTAGATATATTCTATTCTTGCAGACTCATACCATGTATAGTTTATCCATAAAGAACATGAAAGGTTCAGGCTACAGGTGTGTGGCTAGGAAGGAATGTGTGGGTGGAACTAGTTTTCTTGAGATCCATGATACTATATATAATCATAGTTATTAGTCATTATGTATTTTGATCATATTTAATATGGTGGACTCACATTTATATATAGGTTTCAACCATTCCATCCATATACATGATACTCAGTACATGATAGTGTTTGTTTTCACTACTGGTCACTGGAGTTTTCTTGCTTGATAGATTCTTTCTCTTGATTGATCTATTTATTGAGGTGGTGCTCTTTAACTCTAATATATTAAAACTGGTATAGCTCCTGATATTCAGGGCATCTTATTACTTATTTTGATGATATGACTCTATCTTTTGAGATCATTTTCGAATCTATTCATGAAAAGGTTTGGTTTTCATATGAGTAAATGGGGTGTTTTTCAACTTTGGTTTGGTAAATGATTTTGAAATGTTTAAAATTATGTTTCAAACACAGCTCCACTGTAAAATTATTTCTATGGATTTATTTCCCAATTTTAAATCTAAAGTATTTTACTCACTATATTATACTCCACTTTTATAATATTGCAATTACCTTTTGAGTTAACTACATAGAATCTTTGGTATAATCCTACTGGGATCTATATCTCACACCCTACTAGTAGCATTTAGTGTTTGCAGCCTTTATGATATTATATTAGGTGCTCATACTCTTTTCTTCCTTTTTTCCATTCTTGGATGACCAAGGGTGGTTGAATTTGGAAATGGTGGGTGGTATTAGAACCCCAAGAGATTTTTTTTGTTGTTATATTCTATTTTTGGTATTTATAGTATCTCTCTATGATATAAGATAAATGTATTTATTTATTTTGTATAATTTTGTTTTCACAATATACTATGATTATTATTTTATATTGTGGTTGAAAACATTCTCAATGGTTAATTTATGATTCCTACATATTTTTCATTAGCCCATATAGATCAGAAATACTCTTAGGGTTATTAGAGAATTGACCAGGATGAAAGAATAAATGGAATTCCTGGATGGTTCATTAAAAATGGAATCAAATGAGGTATTCCCTTGAAAATAAGTGCATTTACTTGAAATACATTATGTTATTTGGGGTGATTCGTGATTGGAAGGATATTAAGGATGTTTTGGGACTCAAGAGGTATTTCATAAATAGTTGATTGATCATCACCACTTCATGATGATACTTGAATTATAATGGAAAGTGGAAATGTGATTATTTGTTTTGAGTTATTGGTTTCTTAATTATGATTGATATTTAGATTCAAAATTATATTATCTTTGATTTATGGAAACTCTTATGATTTTGGGGTTAGAATTGAAATATGACCATATATGAACTATCCCTTAATGGTTTAATAAACTATGATGAATTATTTTGGTTATACTATAAGTCAATCTAGGAGCAAATGTGAGTTTGGTGTGGGGTTTACCGGCCCATGAAACTAGCCCATACATTTTTCTACTATAACCTAAAATTGGTTCCATGTCCATTGTTTCCAAGATCACTTTACTTGTGTGAGTTCAATTAGAAAGTATATGGATGTGGTTTGTTTTATTATATTTTGTGGTTTTTGTTGCATTATTCTCATTATTGTTCAATTTAAACCCTTTTTGAAAACCAAATTTGTGACTTAAATCATGTTTTTCTAGTGATTTTAAATGTTTTTAAAATTTTTAAAAGTTGTGTTCTTATGAAATGTTTGGTTCACAAAAACTTATTTTCAAAGACTCTTGTGTGATGTTCAAAAAAATATTTTAAGAATAAATTATGGTTTTTAATAGATTTAAAATGAAAATGGTTCTAAAATTTTTAAAATGGATCAATTTTTTTGAAACCATGAAATAATTTCAATGATATGGTAAATGATTTTTGAAAACTATGATGGATTTATAATAAGATTTTTCATTTTCAAAAAAAAAGTAATGTTCCATAAACAGTGAAATCTTTTGTGCTTTGAAATCTATGATACTTTGATAAAATTTGTTTGTGACTCTGTTTAAAAACCTTTATTCTTGTTTTGAGTGTTCTTTGATGCCTAAGTTGTTATGCTTGTGTTTTGTTATGTTCATAAATGTCTATTAAAAATTCATTTAGGAAATAATGTTGTTAAAATGGTCTAGTCATCAGGGTAGTTATACAAGTTTTCCAGAAGAGGTGTCTAATGTTGATGACTTTACCCAAACTCTAAATCAATTGGTGGAGATGGATCCCTTACAGTACTTGGAAGGCATCGATGATGTCTTGCATTGCTAACCACCTTTTACAGGGGTCATCAGAGTTCTCCTGAAGTAGTTAAGTGTCTTCAAGAAGTTGATGGAATCAATGATTCTCTCAAGAATTTTGATGATATAAAGTTAAAGTATTCCAAAACCTTATTTTAGGGAATTATCCTAAATTGGTGGGATGTTTTTATTACCTCTCTTCTATATGAAATATTTTCTTTGGATTTATTCAATTCAGCCTTCATTCAAAGGTAGTATCTTGAGAAAATATAGGAGAAAATTTCTAATTTCTTAGGTTTCATTCAAGATGAGTTATTGTGTGTAGATTATGGCAAGAAATTATTATGTTTGGTATATTCTTACCTAGGGTTGTTGGTAATGAATTCTATAAGGATATTTCTTTTTAGAAAGTTCCTTCACCCTGGCCTTGTAACCCTAATTCCTATGGGCCAGTTAACCTCTTATCTAGAGATGCTTGAAAGGGAATTTTCAGATGAAATGGGTATAGAAAATAGATTAAAAAAAGGAGTAATGTCTCATTTATTGTTAAGGAAGGGAAGTATTATCAAGGAAAAAAGAGGTGATTTGTGATCTTACATTGTAGAGAACCTAATCATCCTAAGATGTTGTGTTCAAAACCTTAGAAAGATTATAAATGGTGTGGTTTTTTTGGTCACCTTAAGAGGTTATGTAAGTTGGGAGACTGGAAAAATATGTTTTGATCTGGGATAATTAGATCCCAAAAGTGGGGTAATAGATGCTTCAAGATAATAAGGCTCCACCCATAGTCATCGAAGACAGTGTTTCATCGATATATTTGTTTGATAATAAAAATCTGGAATGAAGAAAATAATTCTAGTGCTGAATAATTCTATATTTTTAGTTATTTATCACTACTATGAAGATTGATTATGTATATTATATGAATCAAATACCCATTTGGTACCTTGGTCATATATTTCACTATACCAAGTAAACTATCCAATCCCTATGGGTTGGGGACTAGTTCCATGGGTCTCTAAATTTGTGGTGTATGATTTAACTACTTATATACAATCATAATTCATGGATAGATACTACCATAAATTTAGCATAAATCTTCCATAAATCATATGTCTCAGAGATAAAATAGAAACCAAATAGTTCATAAAAATCAATAATAACAAAAACATGTCAAAAAATCTCTAAATAAATGCATACAAGACTAAGAAACATATAATATAACACATAAAAACACTTATATAAATAATTTTCAATCCAAATGTGTCCAAGGATAGGTGATACCAAATAAATACCCGACTATGAGATAAACAAAACCTCTAACCAAATACAATTGATCCAACTCTGAAGTGGGAACTAATATTGCTTCCATATATAACATAAGAAACCAGTCAAGGTGGTCTAATAGCTACTAATACACCTATAAGTACATATAATAAAGAAAAATATAGGATTCGCGTTCACTATAATGCCCATATAGGGTGTGAGGATAAATAAATAGTAGGTAACCACTAAGGGTGTCTCAAAATAGCAGTGATTTAATAACCGTATACATAAACATGTTTACATATTTTCATATATATACGGTAAATCAATTTGCGAAGAAAATAAAAATAGTGCATCAAATCAATGACGAAATTATAGATCTATTAACATTAACTATAATTGATAAGTCCCTATACCTAGAGCTTCCATATGTGCACTACCTTCTTCAAGACTCTACATGGAATCTAATATGATAACCAGTGTCATCAGTATGGGAGGTGGTTCTAGTAACTCTAGATAGAAGAAAAATTAAGACATATGCACTAACACATATGAGTAGAAGTATGAAAAGAATACAAGGTCCTAGAAACACATACAATAAAAGAAATTAAGCCTAGAGATTCAGGGAAATATCATAACTCATCAAATAGAATAAGGTAATTTTAATGTCCTGACCTGGATCACCACTAAGATAGTGGATGAAGGATGGGTAACATGGATTCAAGCATGCCTCCTCATACACTAGAGGATGTCAACTAGCATCGGGGGCCTATTGATGGTACGGTGGGAATACTATAACCTATAGGTTAGAGTGGCACAATAATTTATCATATAATAAATAATAGACAAATATGTAAGTTGTAATAAAAGGATGACAAACAATAGAAGAATAATATAATATCTGAATTGAAATGGAAAACACCGATTTACAAGAATTCATGTATGATGGATGATTCTACAAGTGAAAAGGTATAAATTACAATAGTAATACAATGTAATAAAATAAAACATCTCAATGACTATCTCTATGAGAGTCATGAGATTCGGCTCAATCCTGTGCTCTTAACTCCCAAGTAAAAGATAAACAACACAATCAATTAACCCAGGTCCTGCAAATATAAGGTCTACTTGGGTACCATAATGTAATGGCGTCTCAAGGAGAGTGTGAGATAATAATATTAGTAGGCTTTCACCCACTGTGTCTAGCCCAATCTATTCCTTAAGATGCAATGTAAAGAAGTGATTAGGTATAAGCAAAAAAAGATAAAAAAGAAGTGATGAATAAATAAACAATAACTCACTCAAATTTATAAGGGACACCTTTCAGCTATACCTACTGTAACACCCTTCCAGGTATCTATGTCTGTGGATATATCCTCTTGCATCAGGATGGATCACCCAAATCCATATCATATTCTTCTACAGATGATGAATCACCCAGAAAATACCATAAACATATAGCCTCTTCCGTTAGGATAAATAAAATCTCACCCTTAGGAATAACTAGAATCTCATCCTCATGAATCATGTGAATGTTCATCTTACCCTCAAGCATCCAATATAAACATATACTCTATCCTTAGTCATTTGGTACCAGTGTTCCTATCCTTTAGAAGATATGAAAACTTGAACCAAGCCCTAAGAAATATTGTGAGTGTGCATCTATCCCCCATGCATTTGAAAATATCATATACTCTGCCCTCAATCATTTAGTACCAGTTCTCCTAGCCCTTAGGAAGTTTGAAAACATGCACCAAGACCTTAGGCCTCGACACCAATCATGATTCGTATCCAGAAAAACTCAACATTCCATCAGTATCAAACCCTCATGTATCAATCACATTGATGTCATATAATCTCAAAATCTCAAAAGCTAAGAAAGAAAAATCACAACACAAGTATAAAATATACTAGATTTATCATCACAATACACAATGATAAATTTATAAAAACTTTCCATCTATCAAACAAAATCATTTCATTAATCCATGTTCCTAGTCATCATCATAATTATATCAAACCTATTTAATTAATCATTAACCCTAAGGTCGTTAACATATCAATTAACAAAAAAAATTCCAGGGTGATTATTTCACAAGAAATCACACAAATTTATTATTCTGCCTATTCAAAAATATAATCTAGTAATCAATATAATTATCCATTTTATTTTATGGTTCAATAGTCAAACTGATCAAGTCTTAATAAGGTCTTGGGATGACACACCAATTGGGTGGCCGCAGGTCTAAGTCTCCATGTCTATAAACACAAGGGGATCCAAGAGATGGTTTAAAATGAACAATTATAATAAATAAGGATTATTCAATTTTCTTGTCATGATCATGGAATTCCAGCATGATCTCAAATATATCAATTACTTTAAAAAATTGTATCAGGTAAAAAGGGTTTTAGTTCAAACCACCCAAATCAATTAATTTTAAATTAATTCATTTAAAACATTCAATTCATTACAAGAAGGGAAACCCATCATTTATTAGAAATTTCATTTAAATATAAGTCATTTAATCAATAAAAACATGAAAAATCATTCAACAAGGCTAAATGGGTCACTTAGGAGGTGTCTTGGTTCATTTTACAATTATCTATAAAGGGGTACTCCATTGAAGGACATCTATACAGGTTATGTTCTAAACATTTAATTTCACAAACAACAATATCAAAGCATAATGAACTAAAAAGAAATATGGCTAAGCAAGATAGAAATAATAAATCTTCACTATGAGTTTTCAAATACATCACACCTCCATTGGAGGGGTTTTATTATTAAACCATGACTTTTTTTATCAAACAAATAATTTATCAGAACTAATTATTTCATTCAAATATCATAATTAAATTAAAAAGGATTGTTTATTATAAAAGCTACACAGATCCAATTAAAGTTTAAGAAATGTGAAAAGGAAATAAATTAATGCATTCTTAAATTTAAGGGGCAAGGGAATGGGATCTTAACTCAAAAGTAGACTAAGTCAAACACTTATCACTTAACGACTTTGATGATGTAAACTATCGCTCCACACTTGCACACACATTCATTCCAATATATATACCCCATAATAAAATGTACATATTCCCCTCACCATGAGGTAATATGTACAAGGAAGATATATATATACATATATACATACCTATGTATATAAGTGAAATCCTTCAAGGGGTCATCAAACGCTCTACAAACAATACTAGGAGCTCAAAAACTCTGTTTCAAGGAATAAAAAGCCCTATGAAAAATACCATCACCTCAAAAAAATAAAATCACCAGTAATAAATTTGTAGAAACCAAAAAATGGATGTAAACCTTGACTCTAAATGATAACTAAAAGATAAATCAAACCAATATGGTTCGCCTTCAGTGGTGGATGTCGAGACATGCACAAAGGGGTCCCAGGAGAGGCATTACACACCTTAATACCAGAAGAAAAAAAACCAAAAACTCAGATTATCCCAAACCCTAGGTTTGGGAGAACCTCATCGGGTGATGGGGAGAGGGGAAAAATACTAGAATAAGGAAGGAGGAGGGAGGAGAAGGCATACCTTGAATTTTGAGCAAAAAAATACAAGATAATCGATTCAAATCGATGAAGGAGAGGAGGTCAAGGAGGAGGTGTCGCACATGCCATGGGAGAAGGTAGGGGTGTGTCATGTGTTGGAGGAAAGGGGATAAATGGGGACACCCCTGGGTCTCAAAAAAATTAAACTAACCTAATATTATTACTATTATTATTATTATTATTATTATTATTATTCATAATCATATTATTATTATTATTATTATTATTAAAACATTTCTTTATGTTTTTATTCCCAATTTATTTTAATTTGTTTAATTTAAATTTTAATTTTAATTTAATTAATTTATTTATTAAAAATAAATACAATGCATGGTGTGCTACTGAGGGTCGCACGGTTTTAGACTAACCGTGTGCCCCTACCAACTCCTCCTGACTTGAGGTTTCGGAGCATGATGTTCCTAAAACTTGACAGAACACCCAGGGAACCCCCCAGGACTTCAACTAAATCCAAAAACAACACATTAAAGTGATGAAACTCTCAGAATTTAGATTCAAATATTGGTTTTAAAAACTGACCATCCATTAATTGAAAAAAGTTCAAAATTCCTTGAATTTTCACCTCGTTCAAAACACAATTAATTATAGTAATGGGTAAAATGAGTTAAGGAAATATTTCAACCCATATCAATAAATAGTGATTATAACCTATGAAAATAAGGATTTATGACCCTTTCCATGCCTTTAACCTATTTTGATATATGGATTACCTTCCCAAGTAGTATATAACAGTAATATATGATATCCAAAAAAACACATTCTCATCATCAAAGTAATAACCATGCTATACAAGAAACTATAAACATTATTAATGAAATATTATAAAAAATATTAACCAACATGATCAGTAAAATAAATAAATAGTATTACTAAAACTATATGCATTCTAAATACATCAAACTATCATAACACACAATCATGAATATCCATCATAGATTACAAACATGTAAAAAAATTGTAACTACTCCAAGAATATGAGACAACATACAAGAAAGGAAAAAATGCTCATGTTAGACCAATTGAACCACATGGGTATAACATACTCAACTTCAAATACATACCAGTAATATTTTACTTAAGTAATTTGTAAATTAATTACATTAGCTCATACAAGGTATACACTACCCAAACATCACACAAAAATAAGAGAATATGAGTGGGATTGCACAAGATAACATGGACAAAACATATCCTATAAATAGAGGCATAGGTTTGTGAGGAATTATTTTATTCAACCACATAGACATATAATCCCAATTTATAATTCATTTCATACTTGAATATTTATGATCAACAATAGACATAACCAAATTTTACTTAGGTAGAGGATAGGTGATTTCCATGAAAATCTAAATTTTGGTTAAACATTGAAAATAAGAAATAACATAAAATTAGTGAAATAAATTTATAAAACATTATCCAAAATAAACCATTTGTAAAGCATGTTTTTCATAAAATATCAAAAAAACTTATAAAAACACATTATTTTTCAAGTTTCATAGTGAATGGATATTAACCCAATAGAATTTACATGTTAAATCACCTCTCTCCACCTTATAAACTGAGCCACTGCATCTCCACTAAAGCAACCTAATTTCCATGGGTTATGTGTGATTAATTAACTCACTTATTTTCATATGGGAATGGGCGATTACTATTATATAATTTGATTTTATTTCACTAAATTTCACTTTAACTATGTAATAAAAACCTGAGTAAGTTTTTACCATGGTAGGAATTTTAGCTCACAATTAATCATCAAGACAGTTTAATTATAATAATATTTTTTTATCAAGGGGATATCACAACATATTTAAATAATATGGTTTATATATAAGACCCTAACATAGGTTTCCTACTGACACAACATGGATCAAGATTTACAAGGAATCTATAAAGCATAAGCTAGATAAATTAAGATTAGAATGTATTAAAGTGGTAAGATGGCACTTCTATACATCAATATAAATAAACCACAATGAGAACATTTTCCCATAATATATAAAAATATGTCTAAAAACATTCATTCATATCCTTAAAATATGAATAAAAATCATTAATAATTTTGGAAAACCATATGCGAGCATATTGTAGACCTAGCTTGGTAATCTCTCAATGAGTTCAAAAAACCTGCTAATATTAATGGTGTTATTTAGAAACTCCAAATTATTATCAATAAGACCCTAAAACCATTAAAACATAATTCCTAACCAAAGGAACCAAATCACATGAACACCATAATAGAAGATCAGGACAACCCAAAAATAATCAACATAGTCCACACCATAAAATCCCCCAAAAAATATAATGAATTAAATCCCAACATCTCTAATTCACCCTAAAGTATAAAAATACATTGTTAAAAACATTCCTCAATATCATTTAATTAAAAACATGATGAACAAAGAGAAATCAACTCACATGATCCTCCTTGAAGCATAAAAAGAGGAATCCCCAAGATTTTAGATGAATTCCTCCATGATTGGGTGGACTGAATTCTAAAATACCAATCCAAGGAAGGAGAAATATAAAAAATAGATAGTGATATGGAGTAAAGAATGATGGTAAGGAATTTCTTTGTTTGTTTCATGTGAAACACAAACAAATAATCCATGGATAAAGGGGCATGAAAGAGGGGGAAGAAGAGACCAAAAAAGATTCAAAGGTGCTTGTGGATGGTGGGAATTGAATTTAAAAGTAGAAAAAAGTATATGAAATAAGGTTTTAAGGTGTAAAATACCATAATTACACCACTAAAAACAAGGAAACCGATTACCGTGTACCCATTCTAGGTCCACTGAGTACTAGATAGACTTATTGAACCTCAAACCCTGTAAAGACCCAGAATTATATTAATAAAATTTACCTTCTTATAATAATGTCATATAGTATAAATCACATAAAATTACATGGAGAACATAATAAAAAACTTTATAAATTAATAATTAATAAAGTTAGATGAATTTCTATAAATTAATGAACCTATACTAATGGAATAGTAACTTAACCTTTGGAATAGTAATATAAACCTTAGGAATAGTAATTTGGCTAATAGAACAGTAACCTCACCTATGAAATTATAAATAAAATTTTTGAATCTTATAAATGAAAATATGATATCTTTATATCTTGGAATAAGTAAATAAATGTTTTAAAAATGATAAATTAAGTGATGGTATTTTTATGAAACCTAAATGTTTATTTACAATTTATAATTAATATATTTATTTAAAAGAAAATTTATTTACATTAAATAGATTCATAAAATAATATTTTTTTCTTATAATTATAAGATAATTTTATGAGATTTAAATTAATTTTTGAAAGTTTTATAAAATCATTTATAATTTTAAAATCAGTATTTTGTGAGTAAATGATGATTTTACATAGAAATTAAATTGCCTATATTTTCAAAATTAATTTGATAAAATTGAGTCCAATTTTTGAATATACGTGTTGAAAAATAGCGTAGTTGGGGTTTGGCTTAGTGGTAAGCGTCCCGTAATCCTACATGAAAAATGGGGGTTCAAAACCCATTGGGCGCAGGTACTGTAGCAGTACTGTAGCAGTACTGTAGCAGTGGCGGTACTGTAGATCGGCGGGTACTGCAGTGACGGCAGGGCACTGCAGTAGTGGCGGTACTGTGCAGTACTGTAGCAGGTGGGTTAGTATTCACAGAATGGGCATTGGACCAAAGATTTGGGACTACGGGCTATGTAAGGGGCTACAAGCCCACTGGGCCTTCTGGTTATGTAATGGGTCTCCCTCTACCCAGTTTAAAGAGGTCTTTGATTTTCTTTAATAATAAAATGAGGCTTCGACCCCAACCATTAAAAACATGTTGAAAAATGGTTTGGGTGAAATTTTGGGATTTTTCTAAAATAGTTAAATTTTTTGGTGAATAGTGAAATATGATAATTTATAGAAAAAGCTAAATACATGAATTATTGAGTCATAGATGATGTATGGATGATGTAATAAACATTGGTTAGAAATCACGTGAACTAATTACTATATTTATTCATAATAATCAGCATTATTCATAGTCATGAACCAAAATAATAATAAACTGAATAAAATAATCAAAAAACACTCCTCCCCACCACTATAAATGTCACCCCGCAACACCTATTTTATCAAATTCCTCTCCTAAAACTATTTCCCATATTTTTTTATTTCCTTTCTCACCAAAATTACATTTTCAAGTCTCTTAAGGAGGTTCTCAAGGAGACCACAATCAATAGATAAAACATTCTCTCTCTCTCTTTCAATTTCCTTTTTATTCTTATCCTTCCCTAACCAACCCTGTTCAAATTAAAATGATAAATATAGTATCATATATATATATAATTTTATTTCATTATGTTAATTTTTTTATCCACCATCAATTCTCTTCACTTCCCCTTATTTCTAAAAATGAAAACATTGTTCGAGAGGTGTTGATTCACCACCTTTGTGGATAATGATTTTTCATTTTCTAATACTACCTTCAAGGATAGTCATGGAACCATTATAATAGTTAAAAAATATTTTAAAATGTATATTACAACTTATTCAGTGTTTTGAACCATTATATATACATAATATTAATTAAAAAACAAAACTAGTTTGTGATGATTGAAAAAACACCAAAATAATTTATACAACTGTCATTAACATTTAATATAATGAATCATCCTCATATCTAGAAAAACATCATATATAAGACAATTTAATATTTTTTAATTTCATTAATAACATATAATTTTAATTCTAGATACTTATTCCCAATTTACATGACCTTTCATACATGTATACAAGTGAACCAACCATGAAAACCAAGGAAACAAACACTCTTAAACAATGAAATTAAATCTTATAAATCATCAAAAAGTCCAAAAATGATCTTAATAAAAACATAATAAATAAAATACATGTTTAATTTGTTGTAAATTAAATTATTAATGAACCTAATTTCATTATCCAGAACATTAAGTGAAAGTGCAGAATACTTTTGGACATAAGGTAAGGGATTCCCTATGAACCCCTATTTTTACTTCAGGTTACACTTTAGCTCTCACCAAACCAATTTAGTTATTAAATATTATTATTAAATCCCCATAAATTCTATTTTTATGTTCCTAAAATACATCCTTATCTCAATTATTTTTTCTTTTATAGGGGAAGACATGTTTTATAAGGTTCCCTTTTCAATTCCTCCTGAAAAAAAAAGCTCGATTAAAGGGATCTTCTCAATTTATTACCCATTTTAAAGTACCATACATAACATATTTTAATCCAAAATTATTTTTATAAAATCACTCATTTAATTCTAGAAAACTTAATTTTTTTTATTTCTGGTTTTATAAAAACAATCATGCCCTTGTTTGTTTTAAAGTGTCTTTAATATTTTCCCTTAAACAACACTAAAGTGGCCCATTTCTAAAGTTTCTTAAATAATCTTTTTTCATTTTTTTCAATTAATTTGGACACCATTTATCATGATATATGAATATTTTACCTAATTAATTTCCCTGTATTTTTTAAATCCATTTTTCAAGGAAACCATTATGATATTCTCATTGATTGTGATTTATGACATGGTATTGATACCCATTTCCTTCCATGGGTAACCCTTATTTTTATTCCTTATGTATAATTATTCATGTAGCACATGTATCCATGAAAATTTTAATATGGGTGTTACCATATAGTTATCTAATGAATTAGGTTATTTTTAGTCGCATGAGATGTCATGTTAGGATATGGAATGAAACCGATTCTTTTATGGGACTTTGTATTCCATGAGCAATTGTCTAGGAAGTTAGCCTTGACTCGCGATTTTTTAATTTTTTGTGTTATTTACAAGTTCCTATGATGCTATGGTTTCATGATACCATGTTCTATATATCATACTTCCATATATTTATTCATGTTACAAGCCTTTTTATGTCATTATGTTAGGCCTTCTAACCCATTTACTATGATTTATTCCTATGTTGACACCCTTACTGGGATTTTTAACTCATCCCTTTGTTCATGTATCTTCTAAGTTATCCTATATAGATGTAAGATCTCAAAGAAAGTTAGGATATCATTATATAGATTAAATAAAATATGTTTTTCATGTTTTATAATTATTTACCTAATCTTCCAAAGACACTATACTTTATTATCCTTGTATTTTAATTGATGTTTAATTATACTTAAAATCATGTAATAATATGTGTAAAAGGATAGGGTCACTATAGTTGGTATCAGAGCACAGTCTAGTTATTTTTGGAAATTAGGACTAGAAACCTTTACCAAAAACCCTAGTAATAATTTTATCATCATGGATAACCTATATTGAACATTGGAAATCACAAGATAGGACATACTTTTCATTTACAAGTTTATACTTATATGTTAAAAGTTTCCTTTTATTATTATTATTATCTAAGTATTAAATCCCTCCTTAAATTTAAATCTTCTTTACTTGTTAATAGAGGTAAATAGAATAACTACCCTTAACTATTTTCACATTAGTATGTAAAACAAAATATCAAGGGTGAAATCTCATAATGGGGAAGAATGTAATGACCCAAAATTCAATTAATGAAATTTACCTTCTTATAATTATTTCATATAGTATAAATCACATAAAATCACATAGATAACAAAAATAAAAACTTTATAAATGAATAATGAATGAAATAATAGGTATTTCAAGAAATTAAGGAACCTATACCGATTGAATAGTAACTTGACCTTTGGAGTAGTAATATGACCCTTAGGAATAGTAATATGTCCAAAATAATAGTAACATCACCTATAAAAGTATAAATAAAATTTTTGTATCTTATAAATGAAAATATGATATATTTATATCTTGAAATAAGTAAATAAATGTTTCAAAAATGATAAATTAAGTGTTGGTATTTTTGTGAAACCTAAATGTTTATTTACAATTTTATAATTAATATAATGATTTAAAATAAAATTTATTTTCATAAAATATATTAATAAATTTATATTTTTTTAATTATGATTATAATATAATTTTATGTAAAATCAGTTATAATTATAAAATCAATATTTTTTGAGTCAATGTTGATTTTATTTGGAAATTAAATTTCTCATATTTAGAAAATTATTTTCATAAAATGGAGTCATTTTTTAAATCTACATGTTGAAAAATGTTTGGGGTTAACTTTTTCATTTTTTCTAAAATAGATGAACTTTTGGTGAATAGTGAAATATAGTAATTTATAGTATAAGATAAATTCATGAATTATTGAGTCATGGATGATTTATGGATGATGTATGCACCACTGTTTTGAATTCACATGAAATAGTTACTATATTTAGTCACAATAATCAACATTATTCACAGACTTGTGCGAAAATAATAAACAAATGAATAAAATAATTAAAAAATACCCCTCCCCTCCACTATAAATAACACCCCCACCACCTCTTCTCATCACACCTTACAAAACTTTGAGCTTGATAATATTCTTCCCAAATCCTATCCTAAACCTCTTCCCTATATTTTGGTCTTTTTGGTCTCACCAAAAGACTATTTCTAAGTCCCTTAAGGAGGTTCTCAAGGAGATGACACTCAAGAGGTAAAACCTTCCCTCTCTCTCATTCAATTTATTTTATTTTCCAATCCTTCCCTCACATGCCCTGTAAAAAGTAACATGGTAAATCTATTATGATATATATACTATAATTTTATTATTTTAATGGTATATCCACCATCAATTCTCTTCTCTTTCCCTTTTTTTCTAAAAATGAAAACATCGCCCGAGAGGTGTCGATTCACCACCTTCATAGATGATGATTTTTAATTTTCTAATACCGCATTCAAGGCTAGTCATGAAACCATTATAATGGTTAAAACAGATTGAAAAATTCATATTACAAATTATTCAATGTTATATAACCATTTTATATATATAATATTAATTAATAAAACAAAACTAGTTCATGATAATCAAAAAAATACCAAAATAATATAAACGGTTATCATTAATGTTTAATCTAATGAATCATTCTCATATCTGGAAAAAAATGATACATAAGAACATTTAATATTATTTAAGATAATTAATAAAATATAATGTCAATTTTGGATAAATATTCACATTTTACATGATCTTCCATACATGCGTACAATTGAATCAATCAGGAAAACCAAGGAACCAAACACTCATGAATGATGAAATTGAATCTTATAACTCATTAAAAAGGCCATAAATGAACTTCAAAAAATTATAATAAATAAAATACAGGTTTAATTGGTTCTGAATTAAATTATTAATGAATTTAATTTTATTATTCAGGATATTAAGTACAAGTTCATAACACTTTCATGCATAAGCTAATGGATTCTCTCCGAACCCCCATTTTTCCTCCAGATTATGCATTCTCACTCTTTAACCCAATGTAATTCTTAAATATTATTATTTACTCCTCCTAAATTATATGTTTATATTACAATAATATGTAACTATCTCAATTATTCTTTATTTTATGGGTAAATACACATTTTATAAGGTCGCTTTTCAATTCCTCCCGATAAGTAAGCTCTATTAAAGGGAAGTTCCCAATTTCTTACACATTTTTAAGTATCGTACATAATATTTTTTAATCCAAAATTATTTTTATAAAATCACTAATTTCATCATAAAAAAAACTAACTTTATTAATTCTTTTTTTATATAAACAATCATGCCTTTTTCAATTTTAAACTCTTTAATATTTTCCCTCAAACCGCACTAAAGCAGCTCATTTCTAAACTTTCTTAAACAAACTTTTTCATGTTTTCAATTAAGTTGAAAATAATTTATCATTATATTTGCCTATTTTCCCTTATTAATTTCCATGTATGATTTAAATCTATTCTTTCATGGACACTGTTATGATATTCCCTTTGGTTATGCTTTATGACATGGTTAAGATATCCATTTCCTTCCATGGATAACCTTTATGTTTATTCCTTATGTATAATTATTAATGTGGAACACATATAAATGAACCTGTTATGATGAGTGTTCCTAGATAGCACTATAATTCATTGGTTAATGTTTAGTCTCATGATACGTCATTTTGGGATAGAGAGTGAACTTGATTCCTTTATGGGACTTTGTTCGCAATGTGCAATGGTCTTGGTAGTTAACCTTGACTCACTCTTATTTCATGTTGTATATTGTTTCAACATTCCTATGATGTTATGATTATATTATCCCATGATCTATAAGTTATACTTACATATTTTTATTCATGTTTCATTTATTTTTATGTCTTCATGTGTTGCCTTCTAACCCATGTGCTATGCTTTATTCCTATGTTTACTCCCTCATTGGGCTTTCTAGCTCATCCCTTTGTTCATGTATTACCTATGTTATCCTATTTATATGCAAGAGATCAAAGGAATATAGGATATCATTATATATATTAAATAAATTTTCTTTCTTATTTCTTGTTTTCTAATTAGGTAACTAATCTTCCAAAGACACTAGACTTTACAATCATTAGCTACTAATTGATTATTAATTAGGATTAAAATCATGTAATAATATGTGTAAAAGGCTAGGGTCGATGTATACCCCATATAAAAACCCTATGAATCAATCATCAAACACAAAAATTCATTTCTAAGTCTCAAAAAAATAGTTCCCTTAACCAAACAGAAAAATTCAAATGATCCCATTATTTAATTATCTAAATGTACATCTTTTGAATATAATAACACCTTAATCACTAAAATTGTGACCCATACTTTCACAAACTCCCCCACCATATGACTTATTATACTTGAGAATTCATATGAAATTATCAACTAAAGTCTCATTACCGCTAAGTAATGGATACCTATACTAAATCATTCATCAAATCCATAATAATAAACTTCCAATTCCATCACAAGTCACCAAAAAACTAATTTTGAGTCCAAAATCATAAAAATGTGATCATATATCAAATAAATAATCCAAAACACACCTTGAATCAAATCTCAAATCATACATCTGATCTATAATCCATATCTTTCAAAACTAACTGAAATCACAAAAAAACACTAAATTCCATATCCATGACCAATAAAACAACTCAATTATGATAGATAAAGGACATTAACATCAAACATTCCAACACAACCTTAAATTTCCCATAACACTTCATATGTATGAATCTTAAAACTAAAGTATGAGATATCCATTCTAAGATATTAACATAATGGGTATATTAAATACATAATGATCCTTTAAATACCACTAATTAATCAGGATAAAAACAAAGATACTCTCCCATGATAAAATTCTAAATATGGAAATATATTCTTAACCTAACATTTAATTCCCATACTAAATAGATATATTTTATAAAAAATAATTAGAAAATTATTAATTACATAAAAACCAAATACTAAATCACTCATAAAAACACACATTTCACAACCATATCATATAAAACTCTAGTTAAAAACACATTATCTTGTTTTTATTTTTAAAATAAAACCCGGTGTGTTTTAAAATGTATCTTATAAATCATTAATTTGTTAAATTCCTTTTAATTTTTAAATAATAATTGATTTTATTTTAAAATAATGTTCAAATTTTATTTTCTAATCCATATTTATCTAATTTAAATCATAGATAAGGATAAAAAAGTTTCCCACTCATACCCAATATATTTCAAAAATATGAAAATGAAATTGCATTTATAAAACATGAAGTTTTTTCCCGCACCAATCTACATAAAAAATGAGTTTCTAAAGGAAATGTAAACCCCTTGTCAAAATATACCTCTATTTAAAATATACTTTGATTAAATCACTTTCTCTACTTTATAAAATATAATATTATAAAACATCCTACTATACATAAAGACACTAAAAAATATATATATGTTTTCATAACAAATTACACAGGTTTCCCTTGGCCATAACCAAAAAACAGTGACTAATATGTTTTATTCCTTTATTTCAAAAATAAATTTCCAAAAGCACATCAATATACAAGGAATAAATAAAAGTATTTCTATAAAGGTATCAATATGCTCATAGATATAATGAAATATGAAAAAAAATAGCATGCTCAGTATAATACATTATACAAAAGTAATATTAATTTCAAACTCAGAAATAAAATATTAATAGTAAATAGATGCATGTTTATTAGGTGTCACTAATCAAAAATTAAGTGTCATACTCAGTTGAAAAATATAAGTATAATACAAAAAAAATCTTAGTAGTGAAAATATATGCAAAAACATGCATTATTTGTTAAATAAATAATTAAATAGAGATGAATATCTATTAGAAAAATAAGCATGTCTATCTTAATAAAAGGAACCAATTATTGGTTCATATTAACCTAGTTATCACAAATATATATATATATATATATATATATATATCAAAAAATATATATATATTATGTTTTTCAGTTAATGAAACCCCTAATTGGTTCCAACTATAATATAACAACCATAGGAATCCATACATTTTAGAATGTAATCCAACATGTGCTTATCTATTTAGGCCTAAAATGATGAATGAACCCGAAATAATGGTTGAATCCCAATCAGGCTCTAGATCCACCTATCAAGTTCTAATCTATCATACCTGAGACAGAAAAATGAAATCCAAACTCTAACTTATTGTAATGATTGCACTTTTCAGGAAGTTATGGATCATTGTTTTTCCAATTTATTTACTTTTTTATTATGGTGATTGTGCCATAAGGCCTTAGGAAGGTCTAGGGAGTGTCTGGGTCTTGTTCAGAGCTTGAAGATCTATAAATTGGAGAGACAAACTAAGCTATATGGTTAAAGTAGGGTTAGTTATAACCATAAAACTAAACCATGTGGGGAACTTAATATAAAAAAGGTGGCCGCATGGTTTTCCAAAACCATACGAGCTGGGTTATAAGATTTTTTGATTTGTCTTGGAAAATTTTCAAATCCATTTCTTATGGGTTGTGCATTATTAGTCAAACTGTGCACCTATCCTATGTGAGGTCGGTTCTTTTGATGTTTTGGGTGCATGGTTGGTACATGGTTTAGAAAACTGTGCAACCAAACCACGTGACCCCTTATATTAAGGTGAAATTATTATTATTTTCCTGAAATGTTTTTATTCCTTAGCTCCTCATCCTATTTTTCTCCAGCAGATGTGAAACCTCCATTTTTCCTCTCTTATTTTCTCTCCCTCCTCCTCTGTTTGGTTCATTGATAACTCCTCTCTCCAATATCTGATTTCATCAATCATTATCCATATTGGATCCATAATGGTATTCTCCCTAATCCCCTTTCTTGCGTTCTTAATTTACCTTCCCATCCCATTCACTATTTTGGTACAGGCTCTTATGGCCTATTTTTAGGGCATTAGTCTATTATTTTGTTTTCTACCATTCTATCTCAATTCAATATAAAAAACTAGATGAGTGTTCATTCACATACCTAATGTAGGTAGTTTAACAATTTTCATTCAAAGTTTAGATGTTTTATATCATTTTACCATTTTTTTGCATGCCGAACATTTCCACGTGTTTCCTTAAAATGATTTTTATATATTAAATTAATTTCACCATGTTATGGAACTCTCATATCCCCGTATTAAATTATTTGAGGTTTTCTACCTCTTATATTCCATCCTTTTGGGTACATTGAATGATTTTCCCTCTTTGAGTTAAATTATAAATTGATACAACCACCATCTAAGTGGTTTTGCATGACCCTATAATGGAATTTCTTTATTATATAAATTAAAAAGGGTTTAATTGAATTTAATTAAAGACTGTGGAAAGGACACTCCATGTGTTTAATAATTATATATATGATTTATATAAATTGTGAAACCCATGGTGAAATTAGGTTAAATGATTATAAATGATTAGAGGTATACCCTCATGGTTATTATTATTAGACCATGAATATTGGTTGATGAACAATAGTTAAAATATTTGTTGATCATGGAGTTTCAAACTCTCATATGTTGGTTGATGGGCATGATGTCTCACACCATTTACTCTTATTTAGACAACAGTGATGACACTCAAAATTCAACTGTATCGGGTGTTGGGTAGTATGATTCACCCCACCATCTCGAGTGATGGCAATATGTCTCAAATTCATATAATCTTCATCGCTTGTAGCCTTTATTGGATCCTATATATTGTTAAAAAAGTCATGGATGCATGATTTATTCCCTAGGTTTATCTGTCACTTGGTATCAATGTATATATCTCTAAACATACTCACGTATAGAGTGTATATACATGTATACATATTATATATATAAATATTACAAATATATGGTTACCAGTATCATACATATTCTGGCCTATGCTGAAGCAGGTAGAGTCTTCTGGGTCTCCTTCCATAACCTGAGCCGACTAGTGTTTATTTTTTCAGTATTTTTAATCTTTTTATACCTTTACACTTTTATGTTATATATATTGGATGGAATATTCTAAACATCATTGGTGGTGTCCTACTGATTTTATCTCGCACCTTACTTGGGACACCCATAGTACCCAAGAAGACCTTATGATTTTATGTGTGGATAAGGGAAAGTTCTATATCATAGATACTTTATCTATTTTACTTATTACATAGAGCAAGAGGATAGAGGCTCAAGAATATGCTTGTGATGATAATGGAGTTTTATTTTGGGCCTTATTGTATATTTTTATATCATTTTGTTTACTTTTTTACTCTATATCCCACATATCCCATTTTTTTATATCATCATTCCATCACATCATTTTGTATATGACTTGGCCTATGGATTTTTCTCATTATTACTCCTTGGTTGTTTCCTATTCTATTGTTCTTATTATGGTATTTGTTTCCATTGTACTATCAGTTATATTATGCATCTTCCACTTTTGTTTATTTTTTATTTATTGCTTTTATACTCTAATATGAGGGTATGGTCACCCCACAATACCACCTTCGACCCTCGCTGCTAGTTAAAAACATATGGCATAGGTGGAGGTGTGCTTGAGGCCATGTGACCCACTGGCTCGGTGCACTATTTAAGTGGCACCCAGGTTAGAATGTTCCAAAGTGGTATCAGATGTTTATTTTAATTATTTATTACTATTTTGGTATCATATAAGAGACTAGGATGTATTATATTTGGGTAATTAACTTGTGCCTATGAGTATCTAACCCACATACATGGAAAACCTAAATTACTTAGTATGGGATATTATTATTTTTATTTGTTCATGTTACAATTATATTGATTTCACCCCTAGGTGACGCACATGTTTTGTGATGTTATTCTTACAAATATTATTATTTTTATTATTATGAAATTTTTTCCTTATCCTGGTATGATAAGGAAGTATCATCTCATGCATCATTATCGGAACTTTATGACATATATTCCGGGAATTTTTCTATTCTATTTTTACTTTATGTGTGAATTTTCTATTGCATATAGTTAATTACTAGATTATTATATATATAAAAGTGAAAATGTTTAGTATAGGGATAACATAATTGGATTATTTAAAGTTTCTGTACCAATATAAATAGTTTTTTCTCACATATATTGGTGGTGACACCTCAATTAACCCAATTATTCCATGTTTAAGACATGAACCAATTTTTATATGGGATGAAACATTTTTTTTGTTGTATTTCTTGAATTCCACATAAAATTTAAGAAATATGTACTTCTATAAATTGTGAATTGTAATTTATGTAATCAAATAAATTTATTATGACCTATTACATCTTGATACTAGGTGTAAAGTCTAGGTCACAGTTACATGATGTGGAAATTGTAATTTATAAGAGTATGAATTTCATAAAATTGACAATAGTGAAACATTTAACTAGACCATGATACATATATATATAAAATATTATGAACTTAAATTAATTTAAAACTTTAAATTAAATGGTTACCACTAAATGGGGATTCAAATTGAAAAGTAAAGGATGGTTTCATCTATACCTTGAAATTCAAACTCCATATATTAGAAACTACATTGTGTTATATGAGACCTAGATTGAAACCTCACCTTAGTGGTGGGTAAATGGGGGAGCCTCTTATGGTTATTATGGATATTTATAGTTTTCCTTTACCACCTAAACCTAGATTTTGGAGTAGCCTGAGAGCTATGACATTTTCAATAGGAAGGCTATGTACCTATCCTATTATTTGTATGTGATGTTTTTAGCTGTTAAATTATCTTTGTAGGTATACATTGGTCATTATAGAATCATGCCACCATGATGGCCTTGAGTCATGCTCTAGAAAGGCAATGGCGACCATACACTGGAGTTGGTGGACCAAGAGCCATCGATGATACCTCCTATAGTGCCACCTATGAAACCACATGTTATTCATGTCATGAGAAATAACACCCAGTTGTGATAGGGTTTTATACATATAATGAAATCTATTCAAGGATTCACTTGACCTTCCCCAACTATGGAAGAGTTTACTCATGAGTTTCAACAGCAGAATCCTCCAAACTTTTTAAGTGATAGTGGACCTTAGACTATAGAATCATGGATATATGCTATGTTTTTTATATTATATCATCTAGAGATGCCTCCAAAGAGGAGGTTAAATATCACTGGCTATATGATACATGGTTCTTCCATGGGATAGTGAAATTTCATTACCTAAGAATACCAACATCAAGATATGATATGGAGGGGATTCCAGATGGTCCTCTACAATTTCTTTTTTCCATAGACCTTAAGGGATGATCGGGCTAGAGATTTTATGAACTTGTAGTAAGGATCCATGTCTATAATGGAATATTCTTCTCATTTTACTAAGATGCATCAATTCTTACTGACTCTATCTAGTGATAATCTCATGAATACGAGGCGATTTGAGGATGGTCTAGTAAACACCATCTGATCAAAGGTCAATGTTTTTTGGTTGAAAACTACTTCTAATATTATTAAACAAGTCCTCATTACTGAGTGGAATTTAAGGTAAGACGATGGTTTGATCCAGGGTGGTTCATTACCCAGACCTTACATTGGATCTTCTAGTGGGAGGAAGCGATGTTTTGAGGTTTCTCATGGGGTTAGTCATAGTTAGAAAAATCATACTAAAATATTTCTTATATTTCACCGATATGGGGAGACAGGACACACGTAACCCTAGTGTATACGAGATCCAGTTGAGTGAAGAGGTTGTGACTTGATAAGGAATATCCATCACTTCTGTAGAATTGTCCCACTAGCTCCAGTGATAGATGGTATATAACTACTTCACGTTCTAAAGCAGGACTGGTAGTATCTCACCAGGTAGGCAGTTGGAATACCACCAACTTCTCAAGATAGGGTGGGGGTCAAGGGAGAGGTAATCAAACTCTGAACTTACAGCTCTAGTAGAGCAATATTTCTTAGGTAAGTAAGTTTTAAACTCAGGGTTGTGGTATGGGCTAGTTACATGTAGTGTAACCTATACCAAAGGAGAAAAGTGTTGGACACTCTACTAATCAAGGTACTATTATAGTATCCTTACCTTAGTGTCTACTTTATTTGAAATAGGTTCATTACACTCTTTTATATATATATGTAAATTCTTGAGAGTTTGGGCCTTGAAATTGAGTACTTTTTTGGAATGATGACAATTGATACCTCATTGGGTATCTGATCACAGAGCATTCAACTATTTAAGGCATGTCCCCTAGAAATAAGAGGATATTTTTTCATGTGGAGTCTTTATTTCCTTGACATGACAGGGTTTGATATAATTCTCTAGATGGATCGGTTGATTCCTTATCGATACTATATTGACTATTACTATTGAATGGTGATGTTTACATCACCAAAGGGTAGTAGACATATTCACAAGGTAGAATGGGATTTCCATGCATCTTAGGTTGAACCTAAGCATCAAGGGCTGGGTAGATTGACAACCCAGATCGTTAGTCTCTTATTGGATGATCAGGGATTATGAACAACTGTTTCCCTCCGATGTTGTATCATTTTAGGGATGTCTTCCTTGAAGATTTTTCTGGGATACCTCTAATAAGAGAGGTGTAATTCACCATTGAGTTCATTCTTGGAAGTGGAACCAATGTCCATTCCACCTTATAGGATGGAATCTATGGAGCTTCTAGAGCATAAGAAGTAGTTGGAGGACCAAGAAGTTAAAGGTTTCATGCAACCTAGTGCTTATCCATGGGTTTCTTCAGTACTTTTTTCCAAGAAGGTGGATGGTACCCATAGGCTTTGTGTGGATTACTGACAATTGAACTAGCTCATAGTAAATAACTGGGATCCCCTTCCTCTAATAGAGAACCTCTTTGATCATATACTAGGAGAATGGGTGTTTTAAAATATTTATTTGAGGTTAATTTGACATTAGGACCAGGTATAAGGTCATCATAAATACCTCATACAGCTTTTCAAAGTAGTTGTAGTCTTTATGAGTACATGGTAATGTCGTTTGATCTCACAAACACACCAATTGTATTCATGGCTCTGATGAATCTATTTTTTCACCCATGTTTGGATTAATTTTTGGTAGACTTCATGTATAACATCTTGGTGTATTCTTACACTCAAATTGACCACACCCAACATCTTTAGATCATGTTGAATACACTAAGAGAAAACTAGATTTATGAAAATATCACTAGATGACAATTTTATATTGACAAATTCTACTTCCTAGGTCACATAATATTAGAGATAAGAGTATCAGTATACCTATAGAAGGTGAGATCTAATGTTTTGGGGGATCATTCCAAGAACATATTTGATATATAGAGTTTTTGGGGATATCTGTGTATTACATGCGCTTCATCCAGGATTTCTTATGACTAGTAGCCCCTCTTATGGGCTTGACTAAGAAGGGTACGAAATTTTTATGGTCTGAAGCAATAAAAATAGACTTTTATGAGTTGAAAGTTGGGTTGACTTTAGTACTGATTCTGATTCTTCTAGAGATAGGTATGAGTTATACTATTTATTGTGATGCATTAGGTATTAGGTCAAGAGCAGTTTTGATGAATTATTATAGATTCGTATCATACAGGTCTCATCTATTTAGTCCTCGTAAGTGGAATAACTTTATGCATGGCCTCGAGATAGCTATTGTTGTTCATGGTTTACACTCCATAAATCATTATCTACATGGGGATCATTTTGTGGTATTCACCAATCACAAAATCCTCAAGTACATTTTATTTTTTAAAGGTTAGGGTTGAAACCTCATTTTATTATTAAAGAAAATATTTTTTTTGACTAAGTAAAGGGATCCCCATTACATATCCTAAAGGACCAAGGCCAAGTGTCCAGAATACAAGGCTTAAAAGCCCATTTTTTTTCCCAAAGGGCCCTCTGGTGAACAGTAATTCTATAGTACATGGGCTGCTACAGTACCTCCACCGCTACAATTCCAACTACAGCACCTCTACCACTACAGTGTTGTCACTGCTATATTTTTAGTTTCTACTACATTAATGTTACATTGCCCTACTATAGTGCTGTTACGATTCCCTAGAAATTCTTCCCTGTCCAGATTTGATCTCAGGTCTTTTGGATGCCAAGAAGGAGCTTGTACCACTTGGGTACAGGCTTATTGGCCAAAATCCTCAAGTGCATTTTGTACGTCGTGATCTGAATATCAGGTAGTGTATATCGGTTGAATACTTACAGTCTATCGATTTTGAGCTTGCCTATACTCCCGATAAGGGAAATGCAGTGGTTGATGTTCTAAGCTGGAAGACTCCAACATAGTCTGTTCAGGAGGCCAGTGGTGAGTGGAAGATTATGGACTTGTTCTTAGATATTCATGTTGAGGTTTTGGAGGATCATAGTCAAACAATCCACTCATCTTTAGTAGTGACCTGGACCCTTATGGAATGGGTAAAGATGTGTTAACTTTTAGATCCTAAGGGCCTAGTCCTAAGGGAAACTATCTATGATAAGGACACATCACCTTGTTGGACTTTGGATGAGGATGTGGTATTATGCATACATGGGTGTTTCTGGGTACCATCAGTCATCCGAGAGTATCTAAAGAGAGAATCTCATGCATACCTCATCTTAGGCAGTACATCCTAGGGTCACCAAGATCTATCGAGGCTTATGCTCCAGTACTGGTGTCCTATTATGAAAAGGTAGATTTTTAGATTTATTAATTTGTATTCCACCTATCAGCAAGTGAAGGTGGAACATTGGTGGCCGATAAGACTTTTAAATCCATTGTCCATTCCCAAGTGAAAATGGGATGATGTCACCATGTACTTTGTGATAAGTTTTATGAGATTTCCTTGAGTCAATGATACAGTTTGGGTTATCATTGATTAGTTGATGAAGTTCTCACACATCTTTCATGTTTATGAGACCTTTTTAGTAGATGAGCTAGGGAGGTTATACATTAGAAAGGTAGTACACCTTCATGGAGCTCTTTGTTCTATCGTATATGAAAGGAATTCTTATTTCACATCACGATTCTAGAAAGTTTTGAATAAGGCCTTTAGGTATATAGTTACTTATGATAATATCCTACCACCCTTATACTGACATATATATAGTATAGAAACCCAATCTTAAAATACATAGACAATACATTATTATTGTGGAATATTTAATAAATTACACAAACACATGCCTGAGAACCATAATATTTTATTGCCTTTGGAATCTTGGAAACATAAACACTAGTTCGTAGGTGAGCTACATAATCTCCCCTATGTTCTTAATAAAACCCACCCTTATTATACATATCATAGAGGCGGTAGTCCACACATCCACGAATGAAGTTATCACTTTTTAGTGTGTGAAAAGGTAATAAAGAAAATGATATATTATATTTTCAGAAATGTAATTATTTAAATAATTTAATATATATATATATTATTTATATCACATATATTTATTAAAATCATCTTTAATAAATTTCATTTAAATCGTGAACGAATCATATCACTTTGAGGAGGAGGTAGTCCACACATCCACAAATGATGTTATCGTATTCCCACAAAATGAAAAGAATGAATTATGTGTTATATAACAATTGAATAAGTATTAATACATTTTAAATATCATATATATCATATAAATATATTATTAAAATCATAATTCCCAATCATGATAGGTGGTAAAGGAATAATGAATGGCATCGTTTCGTGAAGTGGTAGTCCACTGTACACACGAACTGTAATTTTGTTACCCATTTGATGGAAGTGTGTGTATGTGTAGGTAAAAACATAACATAAAAACATATAAGTATATTTATAATACTTAGGTTATTATATAATCATGTAATAATAATAAATTAATGGGTGGAGTAATAAATAAAATAGAAATGCACATTGAATAACATAACCTCTTTTTTGGGTAACTCCTTTTGGTCTTCACTAATGGTATGCATTGGTTAGATTTATTCTAAAATTTAGGATTATAAGATGAGAGTATGGATGTTGGGAGTTTGTTATGGTAAGTTTTGGATGATCCAAAAGTCTTGAGATATGTAAAGAGAGGATATAATTGAATGCCTTTTTATAGTGGAGGGGGAGTGGCAATCTTGGAAATACCAAAAGGTAAACACTATTGGGAGGTCTCCCTTACCTAATTTGATTCAAAAATTAAAAATAATAGACTAAATGGGATTTATAGTCGATTAAAATTCACACCACACAAAAATAAAATCTTTTTTATCATTTTTTCCTTAGTCTTTAAGTTTACTTATTATTTCATTTTGGTTTTAAATTTAGGTAGCTAGTTTTCTAACCTCTATAATTAATCTATTGAGAATCAATTAAAGAGAAAAATATTATAAAATTTAGACCCAGTTATTATAAAATATTAAATCTAATTTATAAAATAAAAAACCCATATTTTTTGGAAATAAATTTTAACAGAAACACGTGTAACGAGAAAAACACTACTTTAACCCTAACTGCACAAACAATGTTTTTACTATATATGGATCAATATGTTCATTATAAACAATAAATTGGAACATTAATGGACCATATTTTATATTTATTAAAACTTAAAAATCACTTATAAGAAGATAATATTTTTAGTAATTTTAAATCATTTAATAAAATCATTTATTTTATTTAATTATTAACTAAATAATCCATGCATTAGTGTTTCTTAAGAAATTATTATAATTATATCATCAATAAAAAAATAAATATAAATTATTGTGATAAAAATAACTTATTTATCTTCCAAAATATTATTTATAACCAAATCTATGTAGCTTCTTCCCTACTCCAAAGTTGCATAAGTGTTAAAGGCAAGGAAGGTTCCTTTTTTTCTTTTTCCTTACTTAACTCATTATACAAGTCAATTTCATGGAATAGTATCCTAATAAATCCTAAAAATTGAGCCTAATTTGTTGAGGGTATAAATATGTCCATAAAATGGGTTTTTGATAAGTTTTTGTTCCTTTTTAAATCTTATATTCGAAGTTTAATCATTAAGTAAGATTATTCTTACTTTAATCGGTGTAATTGATTTTAATTTTTTTCAATAATCATTTCGGTAAAAAAATTACTTTGATCATATTATACCATAAATTTCATACTGATTCCAAATAAATATATCTATTTTTACAAATTCAATTCATATAAGTGGCTAAAATTAATTTAAAATAAATCCCGCAGATACTGCGAGACAGTGGGTTTTTATGGAGAAAAGTTGAAATGTTTGAAATGTTTTTCTATCCAATTTCAATGTAAAATTGAATCCATTGAATTAAATTGGATTTATTTAATTATAATTTAACTTTTTGTATTTTTAAAATAATTTAAAATATAATTTAACTATATAAATAAATTAGATGAAAAATCGTTTTCAATTAAAATGTAGTGTTTTTCACTATTCATCAAAAAATGAAACGTCACAAAAAAATACCAAAAATTCACCCAAAGTAAATTTTGATATTCCAATTTCAAAAATAAATTTTAGTTTTTTAAAATAAAATTTTTAAAATTTGAAAATTTTATTTTTAACACAAGTCTTCCATTAAAAGGCGATAAAACTACTTGTTAGAAAAATAAAGTTTTTAAGCTTAAAACTCGATTTATTTATAGTTTTTAAGCTTAAAAATGGATTTATTTTTATCTTACAGTTATAAAATATATTGGATGAATATAAAAACAATTAATAAACTCTTTTAAACATAATAATTTTTTTCCTATACAAACCCATAAATATAACTTCCAGGTGATAATTTTCATATTAAATAATAATATCAACAATGTATTATCATTCAGTAAGACTCATCCTTGTGTGTAACACAAGATATCGATGAAACTTTATGTTACCTGAAATGAAATATAAAATTGTAGTTGAATATAACATAATATAAATTGTGCATTGCGTGTAACTAAAGCTATAAAATAATTTAAATAGATTTAAAGAATATAATTCCTAAAATCTTGAGATGTTACATCTTATCCCCTCAAAAAAATTGTGTCCTCATGATTTGAATTTTATCTCGGTAAAAAATGATTGGAAATTTGAAAATACCACTGTTTAAAATATCATATTCTTAAAGTTTATAAATTCTTTTATTGTCTATGAATATAAGGGAATATACTTACTAGATATATTTCTATAATCATAATTCCATCCTCATAACATTACTAGAAATATAATTAACAACCATAAAGGTAACCTTAATCATCAAAGATCATATAGACCCTAAATTTTATCAATACCCTAAAAATCATGTCTAAAAATAAATTAATACTTCTCATTATACTAAAGCCTTACATAAACATAAACTCTACTAAACAACTCCAAAAAATACTTAATCCCTTTATGATCACATCACCTAAAACCTCAGATTGAGTTTCTAAAACCTTGAACGTATGGTTAAACTTTAAAAAAATATTGAGATCCTTGGATCTTCCATCACTTCACTAGATGTCCCAACAACAAATGTTATAGAAGAAAAATATTTTACCATACCTTTATATTTCTGATCTTGATGATCTTCTCCCTTAGTAAGTAACATCAGACACACATTAGCATAATGTCCCAACTCATTATATCTAAAACATATCACTATTGACTATATATATATTATCTCACTCTTGGATTATTCATAACTCTTCTCTTTGTAGTCATGAACCCTGTCACCAGACATACCATACTAGTAACACTTTTTAGATCCTAACATACATTCAAAAAAAATGTATTTTACCACACTTTTAACAAGTTTTAAGCTTCCTTGAATAATTTTTAGTTGGTTTAATCTCTATTTCTTAACACTTTGACTATTTCTTACTCCTTTAATCTCATGACACATAAGTGTCAAAAAAATAATTTCAAATTTCACAGCATAATAAACCAATTTATCATATCTTTTAAATTTCTACGGGTCCAAATCTCTTTATATACTTGGTTAAAATCCTTAGTAAAATATATTAATTCTACTATCAATGTATCGAATAAAATTTGGAACATAGCTAGATAGTATTATGAAGTTTTCTTCATATGCATCCATTGAAACACCATCCTTTTTCTTTAATTCTAATAATTGTTTCTCCATCCTAATTCAGACAATATTTGGGAAATATTTATCAATATATTTTTAAATGTTTCACATTCCATGGAATCAATATCATATTTATCTCAAATATTCTTAAAAAACACCACTATAGATAATCTTAACCTTCAAACAATAAATTTAAAGGGTTTATTTTTTTAATTATGAACATCCCATGACTTCAAATATCTTCTCTAGGGCATTGATCCATCCTTTAAAAACCACTGGTTCAGATGATCCTTTGAATTATGGTGGATGTTGTCTCATAAAACACTCCACTATATATATGTTCCTCTATAGAATATTGGGTTCCTCTCTAGCATGGATACCACCACTATTAATATCTATTTTCATATGATTCATCAAGAAACTTTTATGTTCTGATTCCATCCATCTTGAGATGCTATTTTGGAAGGATATTTTCCTCTCAATTCCTTCCCACTATAAATTTCTTATTTCCTATATGAAAAACCATTATAAATAGACATATTTTAGATGAAGAAACATGTAAATATTAAAATTCAATATCATTTCAAAAATAACCATAAAGTAAAATCTTCTAAGGTCATGCTATAAACACTATCATAACCTCTAAAGTTATCCAAAACTTTACTTTGAAACCAACTATATGGACCAAACCTTAAACGTTACATAATCATGAGTTAAGTCAATAATTTTAAATAAAAACACATTGAATATCTTTTCAAGTTTATATTTTTAGAGATTTAGGCCATAACTCATACATAACAAAACCATAAAATACAATGTAAACACTTATTATAAGTATCCATATTTTTCATAATATAAAAATTATAAAATAAAGCATGAATTCTTTATATAGAAAATATCTATGACTTTAAACTTGAATTCTTCCTTTCCCTTACTCATCCTTAAACACTGTGAAAACATTTTAAGAAATTAGGATGATCACAAAATATCTGTAAGGGATATAAAAATAAGGGAAATTTTCAGTTTAGTGAAAACATAAAAATCATATAACTTCTACCATTATCTTCAAAGTTTTTTTATAATATGAAATAAAACATTTTCACATGAAAAAAATACACAATTTTTTAAAAGAAAATAATTAAAACACATATCAATAAATTAAACGCTTTTAGGTGACTTATATCATCATATTCATTAAACTATTTTAAACCTTGTTTAATTATAATATTTGTATGGAAGACTTCCATACATTTCACTATTATAAATGGAATAACCATATGGTAAACTTCCATACCTAATGCATTAGAGGGTTATCATGGAACCACCTATCCTTTAAGTTATAACTAGATCACTTGGTGATATCGTTTCCACCCCATGTATTATCTATAATGTGCTCACCCAGTGCAATCTGGGCCACCCCATTTATAATCACTAACGGGCTCACCCAGTACTATCTGGGCCAACCCATGTATAAGCTATATCAATATCACCAGTTTTATATAATACTCATGTACCATTTCATGAAATAAAATAATTTCATTATAAAACTCATAGAAAAAATCATTATCCATTTATAACCTAATAAACCCATGTAAAATAAAAGGGTTTAATTTCAATCTCTTCAAAACATGGTTAACCCCTAGAAAAGAAATGGGTTCCATAACAATATATTTGAAACAGCATTAATTCATATAGATAAAGAACAAGGATGGTATAAATATAAAATATCCCTAGTGTAGGAAAACTAAAATCAAGGGTTTTTTATGTTTATGAATGTAAATACCATTAATATATCATTAAGAACATTCTTCAGTAAGATAATCTTTAAACATTCCAAAGTGTCTCATACCACTTTGAAACATTTAAATCATAATACCCATGAAGAAATAACATTTAATAAAACATTTAATTACATTATAATAAATAAATTCAACATATAATGTTTCAAAGGGGTTGTATATATGCCTTATAAAATAAGTTGGGCGTATAACATCAAAAACAATGCCTCAGTGAAATGAGACTGTGATGAATCCCCTTACCTTGAGACAAAATTTTCATGTGTGTATTCATCTTCATGAACAATAAAATTATATTAATTATTTAATTCATTCAGAAAATTTTTCAATTTTATCATTACTTTTATTTCACTTATTATAATATTTTATAAAACTACTTAAATAATTGATTTTACGTCAAGTGTTTTGAACTTATTTTGTTTATGTGTCAAAAACAACTTTTGTAGGTCAATTGAGGTCAAAGGGTTCATAATTTAAAAAATATCAAGAATAATAACCATGAAATAATTTTCATATTTATATACCAATTATAATTTTAAATTCAATCATAAAATATGGTTATGAAAAATTAACCAACTTTACAATCATGTTGATGGTAGGTCATACGTACGCATGAGTAACATTCCCATTTTTCAACTATCATTTTAGAAAGGAGTTAAGTAAAATTTATATTTCTAAAATTATCATTATATCTTAAATAAAAAATTATACATTCATATATACTTATATATATAATTCTTGTGATGTAAAATAAATCGCATCACTTCGAAGAGGCGGTAGTCGACACATCCACGAACGAAGTTATCACTTTTTTAGTGTGTGAAAATGTAATAAAGAAACTGATATATTATATTTAAAGAAAGTTAATTATGTCATTAATATCATATATTTGTTATTTATGTTACATATTTTTATTAAACACATCCTTAATATATTCAATGAAAATCATGAACAAATCGCATAGATTTGAGGAAGCGGTAGCCCACATATCCACAAATGATGTTATTGTATTCCCGTAAAATGGCAAGTATGAAGGTATGTATTATAAAAAATTAAATAAGTATTAATACATTATAAATATCATATATATCAAATAAAAATAGTATTTCCATCATAATTCCAAACCATGAGAGGTGGTAAAGGAAAAAATAGTGACATCGTTTTGCAAGGCGGTAGTCCACCGTACAAACGAACGGTAATTTCGTTACACATTTTATGGAAGTGTGTGTAGGTTTAGGTAAAAACACTATAATAATTACATATATGTATATTTAGTATACTAATTTTATTATATAATCATGTAATAAGAATAAATGAATAGGTGTAGAAAGAAATAAACCAAAAATAAACATTGAAGAACATGACCTCTTTTTTGGGTAACTTCTTATGGTTTGCCTCAAAGATATTTCATGGTTATATTTATGACAAAAGTGATGATTGTAGTATTATATTAGGTATGTTGGTATTTTATTATTTCAGTTTTTTTATGATACAACAATATTGAGAGGTGTGAACATAGGAAAAGAGTGAATGCCTTTTTATAGTGGACGAGTAGTGACATTCTTGTAAATACCAAAAAAAGTAAACACTATTGAGAGGTCCCCATTACCCCATGTGCTTACAAAATGAAAAATAATGTACTAAATGAAAATTTTGGTCTATAAAAACTCTCAAAAAACAATAATAAAACTATTTGTATCGTTTTTTTCTTATTATTTATTTTTTATTATTTTTTTATTTTGGTTTTTCATTTAGATAGCTAGTTTTCTAACCAATGTAATTAATCTATTAAAAAAATTAAAGTGAGTGGTTTAGAAAATTTAGACCCAACTATTATAAAATATTAAATATAATTTATAAAACAAAAATCTCATATGTGTTGTAAATTACTTTTAACATAAACGCATGTAACGTGTAAAAACATTGCTTTAACCCTTACTATGCTAACAAAGTTTTTACTATTTATGGGTAAATATGTTAATTATAAAAGATCAATTGAAAAATTAATTTACCATATTTTATATTTCTTATCACTTAAAAAATAAGTGGAATAAGATAATATTTTTAGTAATTTTAAATAATTTAATAAAATATCATTTATTTTATTTAATTATTAACTAAATAATCCATGTGTTGGTGTTTCATAAGCATTTAATGAAATTATATCATCTATAAAAAATAAATATAAATTGTTACTCTAAAAATAAATCATTTATATTCCAAATTTATATTTATAACTAAGCCTATGTATCTTCTTCTCTACTCCAAATCTTTTTAAGTGTTGAACGCAAGTAACATTCATTTTTTGTCTTTTTCTTTACTTAACTCCTTATCTAGGTCACTTTCATGCCATAGTATCCAAATAACTTCTAAAAATAGATAATAAGGTCTTTAGGGTATACATGTTTCCATAAAATTGGTTTTTTAAAATCTTTTGGGTTATTTATACATCTTATATTCTATGTTTAATCATTAAGTAAGCTTGTTCATACCATAATCACCGTAATTAATTTTAACTATTTCACTAATCATTTTAGTCAAAAAATTCAGTTGATAATATTAAACCAAAAAATTAATACTTATTCATAATAATTATACCTATTTTTTCAAATTAAATTTACTTGAGTGGGTAAAATTAATTTAAAATTAATCCTGCAGATGTTGCGTGACAATAGGTTTTTAAGGAGAAAGGTTCAAAAGATTGAAAAGTTTTTATATCCAATTTCAATGTGAAATTGAATCCATTGGCCTAAATTTAATTTATTTATGTATAATTGAACTAATTACACTTTAAAAAGATTATAATATAATTTTACTATATAAATAAATTATATGAAAACACAATTTTCAATTAAAATGCAGTGTTTTTCACTATTGATTAAAAAATGAAACTTCTCATAAAAATACCAAATAATCACCCAAAGTAAATTTTTATATTACTCTTTTAAAAAAGAAGTTTATTTCATCAAATAAAAAATATAAAAATTTAAAAAATTAGTTTTGACACAAGTTTTTCATTATAATGCGGTAAAACTACATTTTAGAAAAATACAGTTTTAAGCGTAAAACTGGATTTATTCTTATCTTATACCTATCAAATCTATTAGATGAATGTAAAAAATATATAAACTTGTGTGATCTTAATATAGTTATTATTAACACCCATTAATATAATATCCAGGTGATAAATTCCTTGTTAAATAATAATATCAATAGTGTATTATTGTTCAGTAAGACTCGACCTTACGTGTTACGCAAGTTATCAAAGAAACTCAATGTTACATGAAATGAAAGATAAACATGGTGTTACATATAATTAAATATAAACTATTAATTTTGGGTACCTAAAGATATAAAATAATTTAAATATATTTAAAAAAATATATTTCATAAAATCTCGGGATGTTACAGTAGATGCACCCAAAGGTGACACACTTATCCAAATGAATCCATTATCATGGTTTTTTAGAAGTTACTTCTCCAATTCCTGCAACTCAATATGTTTCATTATATAGGGAGTCTTTAAAATTTATGTGGCACCAATTATGAGTTATATTGAGAACTCAACATTATTTTTTGGTGGAAGTCTACTAAATTATTCTAAAAATACATCCACAAACCCCCGAAAAATTGGCATATCATAGATGTTGTATTTATCCACAAAAATCTGGGATAAATAGACCTTATGAAAAGTAATCATGAACCATAAAATTTATATTAATTAAATTTTAATTTCATACATATTTTCAAATTGATATAAAATCATAGGTTTTTTTTTAATATCAAATGTAACTTCCCTTCCTTATAAATTGTTGTGGGATTTATGCGGAGAAATAAAATCCATGCCTAGGATGACAAAAAATTTAACCATACAAATAATGATAATATTTTCATTAATCCTATTCCCATCAATTTCAACCGAAGAGTAACCATAGACTTGATATTCGATCATCATACCATTATAGGTTTTCACTACTAATTAAAAATCTAATCATTTGGGTGGAAGCTGGATAACCATAGAAAATTATTTAGATATTAAAAAGTGGGTAGATCCAAAATCAAATAGGAAATTATTATTTCTAGAGTGTATGGTATTTTTACCTTTCACCACATCGTTATTTCTCCCCTCATTATAAATAGTGATCTCATGAGATTTCCCCTTTTCTGTTGGCTTAAGAGGTTTTTGACATTGATCATGGTCATTAACCCTCTAGTTTGGAAGCTTCTTAGAATAATTTCCATTCTCCTTACACTTTAATCACTAATGTGGGGGGGTTATTCTATGAATATTTCTCTATATTTACATTATTATATAACTTATTCCCATCAAGTTATAAATAAATTGTCTGATTACCTTCTATTTCACACCTAAAACATTTAATAATCCCCATAATGTAATTCCCTCCATGTTTCTTCCTACACCTTGAACACAAAGAAAATATTATCATCTTCTCTTCTTGGTTTTATATTGTCCTTTGAACTATATCTTCCTTTTATTTTCAAAACCATGATATTGATATGTAACTCCAACTTCCATATCTACCTTTATTGATAATAATAAGATATATTCGTAGCTATTGAAGTATCTCGACTTCACTTCCTGTTCCACCCTTGTATTATTGAAATGATTTCACTTCATATTCCAGCCCAGTATTACTGAATCGATTTCACTTCCAATTTTATTAATGTATATCTCATGTGATATAAATATTTACCCAATGCATTAGAGGGAGATATAGGTCCCCTCATCACATAATTAAATCATACATATGTGTGGAACAAGATCGTAATCATTAATCATATCATAACCCGTGAAATGAAATGGTTATTATAAAAATTTCATCATATCGTAACCGGTGGAAAATATATATATTTCATAATCATTTCATTATAGTATAATTTTTTTAAAAGGAGATGTTTTTATAAGCCTGTAACTTATGGAAGAGAAATGGGTTTCATAAATATAATTCTATAAAAACATAAATTGCTTAAAGAAGAAATATAAATGTTACTCTTGGATAATATCACCAATAAGTAATGTGTAACACCAATGGACATCATCTTAGATGGAAAATAATTTTGAAAGTAACATTTAAAACATTTCTTGAGGAAAATATCCTTTCTGTTTTGAGAATGATTTTTAAAAAATAAAACTTTTTCCTTTGAAAATAACTTGGAAAACTTAAAAAAGAATATTCAAAGTAATTATTGGTCATTAAGTAGTAATATTCTTTTCATGTATTACACATTAAAACAAAGTTTCCTTTTAAATTTTTAGTAAAACCCAAACTGACATTATTTTGGAAATTTACATAAAATTTTGTTTCAAAAAAAAATTGTAAAAAAATTCAAACATGGATAAAAATGTCTTCTAAAAATAATAACAGGTTAATAAAACATTTTAAAAAAAATTAAAACATTTTTTAAAACCATTTTAGAAAACATGGTTTAAAAAGTAAAACATATTTTTGACCGAAGAGAGAAATAAATTCATATTTTCTTCAAAAATATTAATTATATTAAGTGATAAAGAGTGTAAAATTGTACTATTAAATTAATATATAATTAATAAATATAGGAGAAGAAACTTCATGATAATTATTGAGATATAGATCCTATTATTTCATCAATAGAAGCATAATCATAAAAAATCTTGATAAATGATGATATTGTAGCAATAAACTCTAACCACTTTAGTAACTTTGAATCATAATCCAAATGAAATAATAAAATTAAATGAAGTTTAAAATATCATTAAAATAATTATATTCATGATATAAAATGTCAAAGGGGAAGTATATATACCTCGTAAAACAATATAGGTGCATAGCATAACATGCGTCTCAAAGAAGGAAAACTGAGAAAAAATTCCCTTATCGATTTGGTAACTCTTCAACTATAAACCCAAAGAAGGAGAGATCCTAAAATGGATATATAAATAAAAAATTATTATTAAAATAATCATAAAATACATAAATTGTTATTATACACACTAAAAATAAGAAATAAGTGGTGAACATGGTTTGTGTCTCACAGAAAATAAAAGTGAGATAGAAATCTCTTACCTTAAGTATTGAATTCTATTATAATCATTAAATAATTTTGTATAATAAATATAATTTTATTATAAATATATTAAATAAACATATTAATTTATATAATACCATATATTATTTTATTATAACCTCTTATTATCTATTTATTAATAATTGTATGTTAAAGTTGTGTTTCGGGTAATAACCGCTCTGTTTTCATATATGTTTTTATTTATCATATTTTTTGTCCTCTTAGTTTAATAATGAATTAATTTTATATATATTGATAAATATAATATAAAAATAAAATATTTTTAGTATATATTTATTTATAATAATATATAAAATATAGAAGTAAGAAATTAAATACACCGTTTGTGGAGACGGAAGGTCGTACCGGTGCATAAACGTTGTTTTTATTTTATTTTTATGATTAAAATAATAAATATTATATGATATATTATCACTAAATAATAATATTTATTTCATATATATCACATATTTTCATTAAAACCATCCTTAATACATTTAATTTAAAGTATGAAGAAATCACATTGCTTCACAAGGTGGTAGTACGTCGTACATATGAACGACATTATCGTATTCCCACAAAATGGAAATCATGAAGGTATGTGTGATATAACACTTATAGAATCAAAATAACATAATGAAAATTATAAATATCATATAAAAACTATAAATACATCATTATTTCTAACTTTTACATGTGGTAATGGAAGAACAAACGATATCGGTTCACGAGGTGGTAGTCCTCAGTACACACAAACGATGATTGTTATTCCATTTGATGGAAGTATGATAAGTTTTAGGTTATAAACTTAAATTAAAAAACATATTATATTTAAGATACTTAGTTTATTATATAATCATGATATAAAAATAATTTAAGGGGGATAAGTAAGAAATAAATCAAAAATGCTTGTTGATTAATATTACCTCTTCTTCAGGTATCTCCTTTTAGTCTGCACAAAAGGATTTCCTTGATTGGATTTATTTATAAAGGAAGGTTTATAGGATGAAGTTATAGAAGTTGGTAAGATTTTAGGATATTTATTGTTAGAGAAAAAGGGATTGAGAGTTTTGAATATGGGGGGTGTGGCCTTTTGTAAGGGAGGTGTGTGGCACTTTTGTAAATATTTGAAAGTGAGCTTTCCAACCACTTTTTCATTTGAAAAAAGTGTCCAAAATGGAAAAAAGTAAAACCATATACATTATAAGGTCTAAATATGGCCATTAAATAGGTTTTTTACAAGTTTAGGGTCATTTTTACACGTTATTTTCTAAGTTTAACCACTAAGTAATCTTGTTTTTACCTTAATCGTTGTAATTATTTTTTCATTTATTTCACTAATTAATTTGGTAAAAAATTAAGTTTAACTTTTTAGAAATTATAAATTATTATTATTTCAAATATTGAATCCATTTTGAAAAATTTAATTTATATAAGTGGTGGAAATTAATTTGAAATTAATCCCGTAGATGTGATGAAACAATGGGTTTTTAAAGGGAAAATGTTCAAAAGTTTTAAATGATTTTATATTCAATTTCAATGTGAAATTGATTCCAATGACCTAGATTATATTAATATATGTATAATTTATATAATTATAATTTAAAACCAATTTAAAATATAAGTTAAATATATAAATAAATTATATAAAAATATAGTTTTTATTTAAAATACAGCATTTTTCACTATTCATCAAAGAATAAAACTTTACAAAAAAATCCAAAAATTCAACCGAATATAATTTTTACAATATGAATTAAAAAATAAATTTTATTTTTGTAGAAATAAATTTAGTAAAGTTTCAACATTTAATTTTATTATTTTTCAAAAAAGACATAAAAATCATATTTTTTAGAAAATGGTATTTTTGAAACATTTAAAAACCTTACCTCATATTATATATTTTATTATAAATATGTTTCCTTTATATAAAACCATTATAATTAATTATTAAAAATTAATTATAAATATTCATTTTTATAAGTCTAACATCTAGGTTATTGTGTTCATGTTTACATAACTATATAATATATCATTATTTGGTTAAAACTTAGTGTCACATGTAACACAAGATAAACTAGTATTGCATATAGTTAAAACTTAACTTGGGGTTGCATATAATGAAATATTAACTTTTTGTTAAATTAAATGCAATACATGAAATAAATTTAGTTTATTTGAACAAAAAATTTTATAAAAACATTGGGTGTTACAGACAAATCACATGATTTAGGTGTTAGAAGACATGTTATGGGCATGTTTCCTTGACTTTGGGGGTTCTTGGGAAAAACATATACCCAAAAGTGAGTTTACATACAATAAAATTTTTCTGGATAACATCCAAATTGTTCTTTATGAATCCTTATATGGTATTCCGTGCTGGTCAACTTTGGGTTGGTTAGAGGTATGTGAGGCGTCTTTGCTTGGACCATGTCTCATTCAGAAAACTTCATAGTAAGTTCGCCTAATTAGGAAGTGTGTGTTGATATCTTAGTTCTTGAAGAAATATTATTATAATAGATTATTATGACCTCTATATTTCGATTTTGGGGTTCAATTTTTCTTTTGAGTTTATCCCAGGTTGGTCTATTGAGGGATTCAGTGGAAATGTAAGCTTTTTCCTTGATTCGTTTGACCTTTTAAGGCGGTATAGAAAATCGGAAAAGTGGCTTAACAGATAGAACTTCCTCATAGATATTGGTCTATACACAATATTTTTCATATGTCTCAACTCTTCCAATATTATCTAGACCCAACACATGTTTTACATCCTAATTAGGTTGATATATATATGGATTCTTCCTTTTATGAGTACCCAGTGTGTATCATGGATCGGAGTGAGAAAACTCTTTGAGGAAGGTTAGTTCCTATAGTATGGGTGCTATGAAATAACAAATGAGTTCAAGATGAGGTGTTTGAGTGAGAGTCTAATATACATTCCCATTGGTTGGAGCTTTTCTCAGATAATCCCTTATTACCCTCATAAGTCCAACTCGGAAATAAGTTGCTTTAAGGAGAGAAGGTTATAGTATCCTGTATTTTCAAAAAGGTGTGAATCTTTATTTTTTCAGTTTCATTTCATTTTTTAATCCTATTGAGTGTTCTCTATGACCTTAGGATGGTCTTAGGAGTTTTTAAGGAATATTCGGATCCTGAAGCTCTAGAAATTGGAGACATAGACTGAGTTTCATGGTTAGAACATGGTTAGTGATAATTGTTTGACTCAACCATGTGAGAAACTCAGTGCATAGTAAGAGACCACATAGTTTTACCTAACCATGAGATTTGGGAAATATGATTGTGCAATTTTTCTTAGAAAATTTATATATCCAATCCACATGGGTTGTGCATGGTTAGTCAAACTATGTGACTAGACCATGTGAGGGGGGTTCTTAGGTAGTGTTAGGTACATAGTTGGTGCATAGTGTTTCCAACCATGTGGAAAAACCATGTAACCCCTTAAATTAAGGGTATTTTACCCATTTCCCCTTGAAATTTTTTTAACCCTCAACTCCCCCTCCTATTTTTCTCCATGTGATGTGCAATATCTATTTTCCCTCTTCTGTGAGCTCTCCCTCCTTTGTTAGGTTCATTAATAACTCCTCCATCTGAGCTTTGATTTCATCCCCATCAGTCATATTGTCTGTAATTATAAAATCCTTAATCATCTTTCTTTAGTTCTTTTTTTACCTTCCCATCTCTTGCTATATTTTGGTGTGAGCTCTAACGTCCTATTTTCTATACATTGTCCCATTATTACATTTTCTCCCATTATAGCTTAATTAAAAGGCTAATAATTGTTGAGTGGTAATCCATAGACCTAAGGTAGGTGGTCTAGAAATTTTCCCTAAAATTTTAGATGTTTTGTAGAATTTTTCCATTGTGGCACATGTCGTAGATTTATATATGTCTCATTAAAATTATTTTTATATCCTAAATTAATTTTACCACGTTATGGAACTCCAATAGACTTGTATTAAATTATTAGAGGTTTCCTACCTCTTTCATACCACCCCTTTGAGTACATTGAATGATTTTACCTCTCTGAGAATGATGTTAAATTGATCCAACCACCATCTAAGTGGTCCATCTTGACCCTGTAATGGAATTTCTTTGTTATATAAATTAAATAGGGCTTAATTGAATTTAATGAAAGTTATTGGAAATTCCATTCCATGTGTTTCATAATTATATATATATAAGTTATATAAATTATGTCACCCATGGTTGAATTAGGTTAAATGATTATAAATTCTTAAAGGTATAACCTCATGGTTATTATTATTAGACTATAGATATTTTTATATGGACAATGTTTAATGGATTTATTCATAATGGTGTTTCACACACCCTTACATTGGGTGACAGGAATGACGTCTCACACTATTTACCCATATTTGGACGATGGGAATAACGATCCACATTTCCTTGTATCAGGTGTTGGGTTTGACAAATCACCCCACCATATCAAGTAATGATTAAGGTGTCTCGCATTCATATGAGATTCAGGTCTGGTACCCTTTAATGGATCCTATATCTCATTATACTAGTCATGGATGCCTGAGTTATGCCTCAGGTCTAACTAGAACCTAGTATCCATGTATATGCCACTAAAAGTCCTCATATATAGAGTGTATATACATTTGTACATATTATATATATATATATATATATTACATATATATATATATATATGGTGACCAGTATTAAACATATTATGGCCCATACCGAAGTAGGTAGAGTCTGTCAGTTGTCTTTCCAGAACCTGATCCAACTAGTATTTTTTTCTTAATTTTTTATTGTTGTTATACCCACACACTTCTATTTTATAAAAATTTCTTGATTATTATAGAACATACTCGTGGTTTCCTAATGAGTTTATCTCAAACCCTACTCATTCCACCCTTGGTACCTCAGTATACCTTATAACAACAGGTGTGGATAAGGGCAATCCCCCTATCACTGATGCTTGGTCATTTTTACTTATAGCATGGAGCATGAGAGAAGAGGATTGAGCATATACTCGTGATGATATTGGATCTATATTTTGGGACATTCTTGTATTTTTTCATATCATGTTTTATAATAATTTACTCTATTTCCCATGTATCCTCTTTTTGTATATCAGCATTACATGAAATCATTTTGTATATGACTCAGCTAATGGATTTTGTTCATTATTACTCTTTGAATGTTTCTTATTCTACTATGCTTATTATGGTATCTCTTTACACTATAATGTTAGTTATATTAAGATTATGTTACTACTATTTATTTATTATTTTCCATTGTGATACTCTGATTTGAGGATGAAGTCTACCCATAATACCACCTTAGACCCTCACTACTAGTCGGTAACCTCTGGCATACAGGGTTTCATGCTTGAGAAAATGTGACCCACTAGCTTAGGGGAAATTTTAAGTGGAACTTAGGTTGGGAAGTTACACTTATAGTTCCTACTGGGTACCTAAATTTCCCTTGGTAAGTTTTTATTCTACTAGAAATAGGTCCATGGTACTTTTTAATGTGTTACTTTTGAATTCCCAATTCTATTACCTCCTCTACAGAAAAAATATAATTATTCCAAATATCTTTCTGATACCATTTTATAGAATTAGTGACCTAATTACCCAGTATGATCCATATGGTATTACTACTAGTGTCACAGGTCTTGACATATGTTTAGCGAACAATTTACAACCTTGTCTATGATCACAAATCATGAATAATTCTTCCATAAATCTAACATGAATCTTACATAAATCATATGTACTATAAAAACTATAAACCAAAAAGTCATAAACATATAAATAAGAATAAAAATAAGAAAATAAATATCTAAATGATTTTATAAAAGATTAATAAACCGATAATCTAACTCTTACAAACTTTTCTATAGTGAATGTGTATCCAGAGGTGGCCTAGGATAGGTAATAAATTAATAAGAACTGGTGATGATCCAAACGAAACATTTAACCACCTATAATAACCCCAAATATGACTTGGGAATTGATCTCGATTCCATGAATAACATGATCAATTGGTCATGTTCATCCAAAAGCTACCAATGTACCTATAAATACCAAAAATGTAATAAAATAGAGGAAGAATGTTCATCAGAGTTTCCATAAAGGGGTGATCATATATACTCTTTATAATTCTAAAAATAGTGTCTCAAAATAGTAGTTATATATCAGGTTCATTCATAAACATGTCTACACATTTACACACATATATAGTAAAACAATTTATTAGAAATCCATAATGAAGAGAAGGGGATAAATAGTGAATCTATATATATATATATTAACATTAATTACGACTGATAACTCCCTATATAATGAGGTTTCATACCTGGAATACAATTTTTAGTCCTCAACTCACAATCTATGATGATATCCAATTTCATCCCTTGCGTTAGGCAGTTCTAGTACCTATAAATAGTTCACACATACAAATAAATGAACTCACGCATATGATTAGATTTGTGTAAAGAAGTTGGGGTCCTAGATACCTATCTCAAAAAAGATATATTAGGTCTAACCAGTCATGGAAATCATATAACCCATCCCATGGAATAAGGGAATGGGTATAATGAGTCTAGGTAATCTTGTATTCTATCCCAATAAATAGTGAACATGACCTATATGGCTAGTGATTTATGGCCCTTTCTGCACCTTCAAATTATTTGTTGATATGAATTTCCTATCCAAGAATTATATGAGAGAAACATATTATATCCCCACAATACACATGCCCATCATCAAATAAATAAAAATGTTATACAAGAAATCATAAACATGATCAAAGAATTATTATGAAATATATCAACAAATAATCTTAACAAAATAAAGTAATAATATTATTGAAAATGTTTCTATTCTCAATACATATTACTATAATATCACACAAGCATAAATATCCAACATGGGTTGCAATCATGGAAAAATTGATAACTAATCCAAGAAATTGATATAACATATAAAAAACCATTCTAGTGTAAGAAAATATAACCATATAGGTACAACATACTCAACTTCCAAGGCATGCTAGGAAGATTCCACTTTAGTTGTGAAGTAATTCATTTCATTAACTCCCACAAGATATACACAACTCAAACATGACACAAAAATAGGATCATATGAGTGGTATTTGTTGGGAAAAATCCCTCAAGGTAACATTGAATCAATTTTTGGTTGATTGTGTTTGTTGAAAAATTGGGTTTCCATGATCAGTTGCGGTGTTCTGGAGATATTTTTGACAATCCTTGTTCATAAAGAACTGAGAGAAATGAATAGACACTCTAGAGGCAGTAAAAAAGGATCATATACAAAGTGCCACTATTTCCCAGTGTTTTCCAAATTTTTGGGCCTAAAAATTGGGGAAATAGAGATATGTTTTTTAGAAAAGGAATCTTCATGCTAGATAGAAGGTGGTTTTGAATGTTGTGTGCAAGGCATGTTTTAGGATCAGAACATCAAAAAATGGAAAAGGCTTAAGCACATGAAATATTCAAAAAATTTGTGAAAGATGAGGTCACATGAAAGAGGCTTATGAACCCAATGCGATGTCAAAGGTGGTTTTGTGAACTCAAAGAAGATCTTGCACAATGAATTAAGATCTTTCACGTAGGGTTGGTGATTCCTATAAATAAGAGTTGACCCCACCCCCCTCATTTTATAAGCTCAACACTTAGAGGAAATTGATTCACTGAATCACATAACAATTTCTTGTAAATGGAGTTACATGTAATAATTGTAGTTGCGTAGATGAATTGGAGTTGTGTGCAAGAAAATAAATTGTACATAAGATAAGTGTTGCACATAAGAAAGAAGATTCATGTAAGAAGAGGTTTTGCACTCAAAGCATAAAACTTTCATCCAAGGTGCAGTAAGGGTTGCACAAAAGATTTTAAGTTTCCCAGTACATCTGTGCTAAAGTAGTATCCATTAGTGGATGAAATTGGGACATCAATAGTGCATCTATGTATAGTAGAGGATTCATTCATTATAGATAATTAAGGGACCTACAAGTCTATAAATTGTGGGTGGATCTTCTGAATAAATAGTGTGCACACTTCATTTAAGAGTGAAGTGAGCTTTCAAATTTTGATTAGTTGTAAACTAGGAGGGATAGTGATTTTTCTATGAACATTATAAATAGTAGTGTGATTTTAGTGGATTTTGTACATCAGTACATTATCATTGTATAATTTTTGAATGTAGACCGGTGAGGGTGAACCAAGTAAAAAAAATTTGTATCATGCATTCTTTAATTAATGATCATAGTTTTCTTTGGGAAAGAGAACAAATAGAGTTTTGTTTAACGATGAAACAATATCAAAATGGGTTATTTTTTTAATCTATCATACACTGATTCACCCCCCCCCCCTCTGGGTGTTTGACCTAGTGGACCTAATAATTAGTATTAGCGTAAAAGGTTAATATCGTATTTTATCTCTCAATGGAGGACATCAATCACAAATGGATTCCGATCATCGATGAGAATAATTTTTAGATAGGGAATAATCAGATGCAGAACTACTTCTGATCCTTAGGAATATATGTATTTATAGCAAAGATGCATGGTATTTCATCCAACATTGACAGTGGTTCTTTATTAGAAGATGAATGAAGGGAATTGCATATTGACGCCAAAGGAATCAATGCGTTAGGGGGATCCCTATCCAATGAAATATATATGAAGGTGAATTCATGTAAAAAATCACATGATATGTGAGAGAATATGTTGAATATGTATGAATGTGATTAAAAGTTCAAAGAGTCCAATCTATAGGTTCTGTGGAACAAGTATGAGGAACTGAGAATGAACCCAAATGATTATGTTGATGCATTCTTTGATAAGGCGAATGTTTTAGTGGAATACATGCCTATTCTTGGAGAAATTATTGAAGATATAAAGATCATCAAGTGAATCTTTAGAATACTTCTAGCCCAGTTCAATCCTAAATTTTTAATATTGGGGGATAACAATCCAAAGGAGCTCACATTATATAGATTACACAGTACTCTTGTTGTTTATAAGATGAGAAATGAGGACATTGAGTCTATAGAAAAAGGGAATTTCGAGGAAGTGGCATTCAATTCCATGAAGAAGCTCACTGTTGAATATTATCAGGAAGAAGAAGAGACAGATGAGGTTATTTCATTCCTTTCCTCAAATCTACAAATAGAAAAAGGAAATTTTTAGGGGAAACTTCCACTTGCTTGCTTTAGATGTGGAAAGTTTTTTCATCTTGCAACAAGGTTCCCCAAGAAGTTCCAAGAATATGATGAGGATAAATTTGAAATCCCATTGATGAAGTATTTAGGCTTTGTAAAAGGAAAGAAAAATTTTAAGAAAAAATTCTTCAAGAAGAATAATATTCTTTCACAAAAATGTGACAGTTTATATAAATTTAAGGCTGAAGTGATAGAGAACTACAAAGATCGTGTAGAAAATTCTATGGTGACAGTTGTTAGTAGTTCTTAGAAAAAGGAAGAAACCAACATTGTTAATGAAGATGTTGAAGTAAGATTTTATTTTCAGTCTCATATATGGGTCACTCTAGAATAGATAGATGTTTGGAGATCCAAAACAAATAAATCCAACAAAATTATTCATGAGGCCAAACTCTATATGAAACGGAACGAAGAATAAAATTCTAATCTGATGGAAGAAATTGAAAAAATTAAGTATTCAACACTAGAGAGCTCAAAAAAGGATGTTGAGTACAAAATCAAAATCAAATAATAGAAAAGTGAGATTGATAGTTTGATTAAACTTGAATAGATCAAATCAAACGTATTGAAGAAGTCAAAGAGGAAGTTTTCGGGCTGTGATGAAAAGTTAAGGATCAATAAAAACTACTAACTCCTAATATGACATTAGGAATAGAGGTTATTCAAAAGATAGAAAAGTTTGAAGTGTATCATAGAGATTCTGAAAAATAGAAGAAACATTCAAATCTAAATGATAAGGCTTGTATGGGGATTGATCAAAAACAGAAAGCAGTTATGGTTAAAGCCAGACCACAAGCACCCACTCTGAGATTAAAGAATGATTTTGTTATGAAGAAAAATAAAATGATTCATAGAACCCAAGGGACACCTAGTGGTGTAGAAGTGACTTATAGTAATTCACCCTACATTAGGTTCTATTAATGTGGATAGATGGGATACTCACAAAATGTGTATTCCATAGCTAAGATATATCAAAGGGTATAATAACAATAGTGGTATCCAAACAGAGTATGGTACTCTAGAATATCTTTTGAGGGTAATTGTTTTTGGTGATGAGTATTTAGGCACATGGCTAGATATTTTATATCAACCATGCATATTAATGTTCCAAAGTAAAAACAAAGTGGTTACAAGCATAAAATCAAAGAATCAACGCGTGATCTGAAAATGTAAAATCAATTTAATGCTCTATAGGATAAACCTAGTCTATCATACTCTCAGGAAGATCAAGTCTATCAGTTTATACTCGGTATGAATTCAAAAACAATGATCAAAAAGAAAAGAGGAGATAAGGCAGTGGTTATGGAAATTGACCTTAAATCATCATATTTTTCTGCTATATGGATCCTTGGAAGTGGTTATATATCTCATATGATAGTGAATAAGGATCTTATTACAGACATAAAATATAAAAAAAAATTGAGTTGTCAAATTTTGAAATGATGAAGGCCTGAAGATAATTAGCTCAAGAAAGGCCAGGTTTAGAGGCAAAGAAATGAGACGTGTTTATATATTAGTAGTAGAATTCCTCAGTCATAACATACTTAGTGTCAGTTAACTATGTGACTCAGGGAATTCTATAAGATTTACTAAAAATATTTGTATCATCAAAGTAAGATATAGTGCATTTGTTCTGTAGGAAAAAAGAAAAAAGGAAAATATCTTCCTTGTAAGTGGAGAAGAAGAAAATTGGTTTTTTTTCAGTAAAGAAGAAAAAAATTTGTGGCATAAATGACTTGTTCATCTATGACAACCATACCTAGAAGATATGGTAATGTGTGATGCATCTAGAGAACTCCCTAAGATATCATGTGATCATACTCATACGTTCAATGCGTATCAATAAGAGAAGATCATCGGAAAGATGTACAAGGAAAAAAACAGAAGTTAACCAGTGCACTTGAATTGGTGCATGAACATGTATGTAGACCTATTTCACTAAGATCCATTGATGGTAAGAGGTATTACATCCTTTTCATTGATGTTTTCAGTGGAATTTCATGGGTATTTGTTTTTTCCCACAAGTCTGATGTGTTCAATTTCATAAAATAGTACCAAAGGGAATATGAAAGGATGCTTGGATAGAAAATTTGGAAGTTTCGCACTGATAATGGTACAAAATTCACAAATAGCCAAGTGGAAGACTAACTTGAGAAACATGGAATAAGGCATCAAGTTTTTTTTGAAAGAACGCATCAATAAAATGGAGTGTTTGGGAGGAGAAATCATATCATAAATAACATCGACAGAACGATACTTACTAAAAAATACCTACCAGTTAAATTTTGGAAGGAAGTAGTTTTGACATTGTTCTACATTTCTAATAGGGATTTGTTGTGTTCGATGTAAGGAAATAATTCATATAATATGTGTTATAGAAATAATCCAATGTTAAAATACTTTCAAATATTTTGAAGTAAGTGCTTCATTCTTAATAATGAAAAACACATGAAATTTGTGTCATGTGGATATTAGGGGATATTCCTTGGCTACTCAGGAAAAAGAAAAGCATATAAATTCTTTAATAATAGACTGGGAAAATTAGTTGAGAGTAATGATGTCACTATAGTGGAAAATGAAGAGAATATTCACCAACATAGTGAATATTTTTCTAATTAAAGTGATGAGAAGGTAAGAAACACAGGGGGAGAAAAGGTCGAAGATGATAATTTAGAAGAAGGTACTGATGATGAGTAGGAGGATGTCAAGACTATATCTATTAAGAATCAAAATAGTAAATATAAAACTAATAGGGAAAATATCATTGGTGATCAGATAGAACTAGTTCAAAAAAGAATAATGAGGTCATTACAATAGGCATCTTTCATATCTCAGTTATATCCCAAATGTTTTGCTGATGCAGCTGTAAATGAAAACTGTGTTTTTTCCCCTCACTTGAAAAGGTGTGGGTGTCGGACCCCCTCCCCCCTCCCAAAGTTAAGGTGTGTTTTTCCTAATGTACTTATATGTGTTCTTTACCTTATTTCATACCACAATGGAGTGATCTTTAGGTTCTTTGACAAAGGGGGAGAAATTGTAGTCATAAAATGTAGAAAATGTCTTAGTTAAGGCATGAAGAGAAGCTGACAGGTGGAACAGTGAGATAGGGTGAGTTAATCAAGATAGTTTAGGAAAATGATAGGGGGAGTATTTAATCTAGAGATACTAGAAGTGATCAAACAAATGATATATATCATGATAGATGGAGTTCATGATGAAAGCAGTAGAATGTTTTCTGGAATGAAGTGGTTCATTGATGAACTTTTCATTATACTCTTTTTTATCATACCGAGAATGGCTTATGTGGGCTAACAGAATGTGTTGAGTGAATCTTTGATATTTATCTGAATTACATGATACAAATGGCGGTAGAAGATGGATGAAGACATAAAGAGGTATCAATTTATGAAAGTTTTTTCAACAAACCCAAAGGCGGATATTGTTGAGAAAAATCCCTCAAGGTAACATTGAAGAATTTTTGGGTTGATTGTGTTTGTTAACAAAGCGAGTTTCCATGATAAGTTGTGTAGTTTTGGAGATATTATTAACAATACTAGTTGGAAAATAACTGAGATAAATTAATTGACACTCTAGAGGTGGTACAAAAAGACAGTATTCAAGGTGTGCACAAGGCATGTTTCAGGATCAAAATAATGAAAAATAGAAAAGACTTAAGCACACAAAAGATTAAAAATCTATGTGAAAGATGATGTTGTGAGAAAGAGGCTTATGCGCCCAATGCGACATTAAATGTGTTTTTTCACACTCAAAGAAGATCTTTAAAGGTTCATTTTGCGTTCTCAAAGATGATCTTGCATGACATGTTAGGATCTTGTGTGCAGGGATCGGCAATTCCTATAAATAATAGGTGACCCCCCTCCCTCATTTAATAAGCTCAAAACTTAGAAGAAATTAGAGCTCTCAATCATGTAATAATTGAGTGTAATGGAATTTTCATGTAAGAATTGGAGTTGCATGCAAGAAAGTAAGTTGGGCATAAGATCAGTGTTGTGCATAAGAAGGAAGTTTCATGTAAGAAAAGTTTTTTCATTAAAAACATAAAAATTTCATGCAAGGAACTGTAAGGGTTGCACAAAATATTTGAAGTTTTCCATTACAACTATGGAAAAGTGATATTAATCGGTGGATTAAAGTGGTACACCAATAGAGAATCTATGTATAGTGAAGGATTCCTTCATTATAGATAATGAAGGTACCAATAAGTCTATAAACTGTGAGTGGATCTTCTGATGAAGCAGTGAGTACACTTCAGTTGAGAGTGCAGTGAGCTTTAAAATTGTGATTGATTATAAACTTGGAGGGGTAGTGAGTCCACTCCAAACATTATAAATAGCAGTGTGATTTTAATAGATATGGTACATCGAAACATTGTCATTGTTTTCTCCTTGAACATAGCCTAGTGAGGGTGAACCAAGAAAAAAATTTATGTCTCATGCACACATTAATTTATGGTCATACTTTTTTATAGGAAAGAGAGAGAAGAGAGTTTTGTTTAACAATTAACCCAGATCAGAAGAGGTGGTTTTTTTAATCTATCATACCCTGATTCACTCCCCACCCCCCTCTCGAGGTATTACACCTAGTGGACCTAATAGTAGTACTCAAGATAATATGGGTAAGTCATATATTATAAATAGAGGCATAGTTTGTAAGGAATGGTTTTATTAAACTATGTAACTTTATAGTCTATTTTTTTAAATCATTCAATAATTAAATAATTAAAATAAACAGTTGAAAAAACTGAATCTTATTTAGGTAACCAAGTTCTAAAATAGGATATGTGTTTTCTAAGATAATCATAATTTTGTCAAAACATTTAAAAAATGAAATAATGTGAAAGAGAGGAAACCAATTTGGAAAAAATTACACCAAATAAACCATTTTCAAAATATGGTTTTCATAAAAACTCTACTATGTTTTATCCAAGGTAATAATTTTATCTAATAACAAATCCTATGATATTTTAAATCTATTAACACATTAAAGTCTTTAATCTCGTATCATATTTTTATCGAGGGATAATCTAAGTGTATTGAAATGGTAGGGTTTAGGGACAAGACCCTAGAATATATTTCCCACTTATACAATAGGGATCTAAAGTTATAAGGAATCTAAAAAATTGTTTAAATTAAGTTTAGAGTTTATTCAAGTGGTAAGATAGGTATTCACTACATAAGCATGCATGTTGTAGGCATAGCCCAATAATGACTTGGTGAGTTTATACCACCTAAAAATATTAATGGTGAGCATTACCAATTCTAAATGATCATTAGGTACACATTAAAACCATTAAGATGACATTATATAACCAAACTAACCAAAAAATATTACCACCAAAAAATAATATCAACAAAACCAAAATAAAACCAACACAATATACTCCATAAATTCTTCCAAAAATATAGTATCCCAAATCCCTATTTAACTCTAAGAAAAATATATCCAAAATCCACCTTAAATTTTGAAAATTCCTAGGGTAAAACATACCACAGTCACCTTTAATTAAAATGGTTATGAATAGTGATCAATAGACTCACACAAGTCTCACTGAGTAAATAGAAGGGATGGAACCAAGGTTTTAGATTAATTCTACCACACTTTGGTGGAATTAAACCTAAAATAAATTTTTAAGTAAAAAATAAATCATAATAAATTATTGTGAGATGTAATAAAGTAGAGAGAGAATAACTTACCATGCTTTCAATTTATTAAAGGCTTGTGAGTACTAAATGAATCAAGGGTTGTGTGGTAAGGGGAAGAATAGACCAAAGGATCTCCAAATGGACCTTCCATATGATTAGAGGGAAGTGAATTTCGAAGGAGAAGTAAGAATATAAAATAAGGTGTTGAGGGGTAAAGGAATATAATTCACATCAATAAAAATAAGGAAACATGCAACTATGCACTTAGTCTATTTCCATTGGGTTCCCAATGGAACCCTTGAGCCTCCAAGCCCTCTGCATAGCTCATCGATTACTCATTATGACTCCACTATATACTTTTTTCCACCTATAGTTAAAAACTTATATGTGGTGCCACCATAGAACCATACATAGATTCTTGATCCACCAAAAAACTCAAACTCTATTAAAAACATGTATGAATCCATCCTCAAATACCGGAATTCTATCCAAATACTCAAATGAAAATCAACCCCTCAACTAAACTTGAAAATAATTCCATGATTAATTCTTTAAATGTTTTTCTTAAGATCATAAAAACACATTCATCACTATAATTTGGAAACATGACATTATATATTAGAATAAATAAATTAAAATCTCGTATTGGTAAGTTGATATCAATTGGATTTAGAGAAGACGAGTTTAGTGAAGTGGATTTCATAAAAAAAATCTATTCTATAGGTAAATAGGTGTAGTGAACTAGACTTAAATACTTATCATAAATAGATCTTTATGTCTATAAACTAATAAATTATTACCTGAAGTAGAACATGAGAGATGAATAATATGTATTATCACTTAGGATATAGTGACTCGTCACTAAACCATTTATAAAGGAACAATTCCTTGGTGTAGATTGACCATGATCTAAATTTGAATCAACAAAAGAGTGTGTTGATAGTGTATTTTGGTAAACTAACACATAAATTTGTGTATTATATTTGGATATATCCTAGTCTAGGTGAACTAAGTAAAATAATTCTTGTCCTTCTACTTTATATTTTTGTAATTTTTATTGATATTTGGTGAAATAAAATTTTAAGGATAGAAACATTGAATGATTTTCTTCCAATAAAGGAATAAGATCCTATAGTGGGTGAGGATTAAATTTTGAGAGATAAATAAAAATTTTAAATTATTCATAACCTTGAACCCCCCCCCCCAGGTTCCTTGGGATTTATATTGTAATTTTTTGGTCCCAATAGTCACCAAATTATTAATGTGATGATTAAAAACTCCAACTCCAAATCATTAATTAAGTAATATTTGTCATGTACTATCAAATATCTTGAGGTATAGGATATCACTTAATCATTTTTAATGAGTAAACAATCCTAGATATTCATTAAAGCATCATTATTTATCACAAACACTTTTACACATAGGGGTAGTGTGAGTACATTTGTAGTGAATAACCTCTTATTCAACTCCATGGATATATATTCACATTAATCAATCTGAAAAAAAAATACTTTATTTGGTGTTAACATGGTTAGTGGGTTTTATAATTGTGAAAATTCCCTCACAAATAGTCAATAGTACCCATATAATTTGAGTAAATTAGGGATGTTTATCATAGATGTTGTTATTGGTAGGACTTCAATTTCCATAGTCTTTAAACTATCAAAAAATATCCCCTTAGTTGTGATTAAAATACATAAGAATATAACTTGATCAATTCAAAAGTCATATATATTATACTTTTCATGTAACTTCTCCTTTCACAATGTCTTTATCAAGGTACTCAAATTTTCCTCATGTTCTTTCTTAATTTTGGAATATATAAGAATATCATCTATAAGTAAAAAAAAAATCTATTGAGGTGGACTACAAAGACTTTATTTATAAATTACATAAATAATGGTGAGTAATTTATGAGTCAAAATGGAATAAATATGAAATCATAGTGTCTATATCTTGTAAATGTAGTCTTTGGAATACCCTCCTTTTTTACCTTCAATTTATGATATCCCAATCAAAGATCTTCCTTTAAAAAGTACTAATCCCCACCTAGAATATTGAATAACTCAATAATATATGGTATATAATAATTTTTATTTACCATTATTTTCTTGAACTCGTGATAATAAATGAATAAATGCATTAAATTGGAATTTTAATTGACAAAGAGAACTGAATAACCCTATGGTAAATACCAAGAGTATATAAAACCCTTGTCTACATTATCTTATAATTTCTTATTCAACTCTTTTATATCAATTGGGGTCATTTTATAAGTACTTTTTTATATGGGTGTATCTCTAAGTATAATTTATGTACAGAAATCAATCGCTTAATCAGGAGAAAGACAAGGAACTCTTTAGGGAAAGCATAAGTATATTCCCTTACAATCATCATGTCTTTAAGGATGATCCTTTCTTCTATTGAAATCATTTATTCTTGATATAATAATTCATAAGACAATAATATCAATGTTTTAAATGTAGTTTCTAAATGAGATTCATAATTCAACTTGCAATTGTATAAAATTAGATAATGTTTTGGGATATGAAATAATATTTCTCTCTCCCAAAATTTGATATAGTATCTATATAAAGACATAAAATCCATTACCATTATTACATAAAATTTTACCAAAAGAAGTATAAAAACATGGGAGATTCTTCCCACAAAATCTGATTTTGGGAAGAGTTGTATATTTGAGAATAAATGATTTCACCACTTAGTGTTTTCACAGATAACTCAATATTTGTGTATTAGGGTATATATTAAATCCTCCCACTTATCCAACAAACATTATAAAAAAATATAGTTATGATAACTTTGTCTTTATTATAAAATTAAATAAAATATATTTTCAAATGAATGTATTCATTCTTCCATGATTAATGGACCAAAATATCCACTAAAAGAAGGAGGTCATTGTCATATAAATAACTCAACTAGAACTTTCTCTCTTATGAGAGAAGTAGGGTTATCAACATGGTTCATGCTATTATTTATAACTTGATTCAATTGAGAAAGTATTTTTATGGTGTTTTTGAATCCAACTTTCATCATATTAGGCATCTTGTTTGGGTAATTTTCACATTTCTCATCACATTGGTTTCTGAAATTATTTATACTATTTCCATCCATTTACTAAAATAAAATAAATTTAGTGATGAGAATACATTAATTAATCTTAATATAAAAGGAAAATTATGAATTTATAAAGAATAAATCATAAATAAATAGTTTATCCAAACTTATCACTCCCTAAGGTTCAATCTAGGTTATTTATGATATATTTTCTATAATGATCACTAACCCAATCCCAAAAAATAAATAAATTCTTATTTGATATAAACTATAATGACCTACATATAAAATACATAATGTTTCCATATTTTAAACATAAATATCCAAAAATACACATAGAAATCTATATATACAGTGTATTTTGGATGTTAACTACATAATATGAATGGGATTCTAGGGATCAAGCGACACTTGTTCAATGCAGTGGGAGACATTACATACCTCATTCCCAAGATAACGATTCCATAAAAACTAGAATCAAGTATATATAAAATGAATAACATGTAAGTGTAGCATAAACCACTATTATTCCTAGAAATAATCTTTATTCAGAGTGGTTGATTGATAAATATATATGTTCCTCTTTCTATGGTGTATCCATGAGTCAATTATAATCACCCAAAGATTAGGAAATACCCTCATCAGAACTACGGTATGCATCCTCTAGTGGCTAAAGATAGAGGTGGAGAGATATTTTATAGTATTTAAAGGATACTTGAGTGAGCTTAAAATGAACTTTATCTCAATGGATTGGCCTCCTTATATAGCCATCTGGACACTCTTGATTATTCATGAATTTAATCATATGTTATTAAATGCATAAGTGGTACATAGATCATTCATGAATTTACTCATATAAATTTCATTTCAATTATCTCGTGCATTACAAATATTACTAATGGCCAAAGTGGAAGATTCTTAAATGTTAACTATTACTAATTGAATAAAATGAAGTATTATAAGGTCTAATATGAATCATAGAATATAGTACTCTATTCCATATGATACGGTTCATGTTATACACTATGACAGCTGTAGGAAAAGACAATATGATATCCTATATATTATGCCTAAATATATGATTATCTATTGAATAATGATTACCTTCGATTAATGGATATCATACCAAATGATGCTCCTATATAGTACCCTATAATATAGGCTAACATGTATCATATACATTTTAGGCTTTAGGGAATATCTCTATCAATCTCACACTTTAACTAAATAATCATAGACTTTGTTCCATTTCACTATATTTTGTATCATATACAATAACTTTTGAAATTATATCAAAAAATCCCTTTGAATACTTCTAAAATACTTTTGTTAATATGTCATCAAATTAACCTTGTATCACATCATTTGAAGTACCATGTGAATATATATCCAAAATCATTATTCATAAACTCTAAAGCACTTTTAGAGAAGCACTCTATGATTTATAAAACCCAATACCCATTAATTCAACCACAAAGTGTGACCCATTGAGGCTTTTTAATATTGAAAAAATATATATATAAATTCCTGAATTCATAAATTTATGAAAAAGTGGCCAATGGTAGATCATCAGTGCTACTCAATACACAAAAGGATGTGGCGTGATCTCTATTAAACATATGTATCCTTATACTTATGTCCACTAGTTGTATCAGATACAAGTCTACATTTTCATATGATTCATTTGTCTAAGAAATCATGTAAACACAGGAAAAAAATATTTCAATCTTTTATAGCTACTCATACGTTCTCTATTCTTTTTTTAGACTAACCAAGCGATTAATACATCGATTTTCATTCATATGAGAATATGATTATAACATACACCCCTCATAAAATAAATAAATACATTTAGTTATAGTCATATAAACCCAAAATATATCTTAATCAAGGGACCATATTCCATACTCATCGTACAAGAGGAAAAATCCTATATTGGTTAATAATCAACTTATTACTGGATAAGAAAAATACCCAACCACCCCTGATTAGCTAACCCTTAAGGTTTTCATAAGAAAGTGTTAAAGTATAAAGGTTATCATGATATTTGTCTTTAAAACCTCATGTATTTGGGAAATCCAAATATAAAACATGAACTTATAGTATAATAAATACATAGTATATGACTATAGGGGACTAGTTATTTCAATCACTCACTTTAAAGTTTTCGAGGACTTAAATGTACTGAGAGGAAGTTTGAAGGTGTTTTGGAGTGGAGAGCTGAGTTTTTATCCTTTTATAGATTCACCATGCTATGTTGGTAGGCATGGTTATGGCTGTGGTGATGTCACACCCATGAATTTTTTTTAAATTCATTACTCATTTAATTTCCATTCCTTATTTTTTTTGGGGGTTTACCACTCATTTTGGTGAAAATGGTGGGTTTTGAAAATTTGGGCCAAACCGTGAGCCCAAATCCAGATTTAAAAACAAATTTTTATTCTTCTATAACTCCTTCAATTTTTACTATTTTATACTCATTACACTTCCCAATTGGCATAACCTAATATATTAAAATAACCATATCCCTTTGAACCACATAGAAATCCCAAATCATGAGGGATTTGGGGTTTTAATTAAGGTAATGGGTCTGCTCGTAAGCCCATTTCCTGCTTTAAATTATGTTTTTAAAATTTCAATATCTCATTCGTTTTTTACTGTTTTTCGGTGATTCAACCTCCCACTCGAATCCAAAAACCTCATCCTCACCCCCTGTATCTAGTTTTCCTCTTTGGAGCTCATATACCCCGCGGAGTTGGATGATCTTTCTCAATCTTTCTCAAATCGACCAGATTTGATGAGGTAAAATGAATCTTTCATAACTCCTTCAATTTTCTTACTTTTCCCCCCATTTCAGCCCCCACATGACCTAATATGACTCCTTCGGACTTCCATATCAGTTTTGGGTATTTGGAGATTCATATATTGGTACATTGGGGCTGATTTCTTCAAGATATTTCAAGTAAGGGAATTCCTTCTTGGTTCTTTCCATCCTCTTTTAGTTTTTATTCCTCTTAATTGAATTTCCTCATGTCCAGAAGTTGGGGTTAGATCCTAAGGTCTGATTTGGTATCTTTTGGGTCAATTTTTGGTGGTCTAGATCTGGATTTATTTTCCTTGTGGTGCGGCAGTGGTACGCTTAATGTTTCGCACCATGTTTTGAGGGTTTCGACTCAAAAGGTAGGTGATTCCATGTGTAACCATTTTATGATGAGTTAGCTTGCTTAGTTTATTAATTTAGTATGTTTATAATCTGTTTTGTGTGGTTTGAAACTGTTTTTGATGAATTTGGTTAAACATTTAATTTTTAGTTGTATTTTAGCTTGAAATTGGGTACTTTTCATGTGTGACTCTTGGGGTAATGTTTGGGTTTAGTTTATAACATATGAAAGTGATTTATTAGTCTTTAAAGGGGCTGCAAATTCTGTTTTGTTAATTCCTTATTGTCATGTGGGCCTTGAAAAGAGGTTTTTTTAATGATTTTAAGGTGTAAAACCGTGTTGTACTTTTTGAAGGTGATTTATGAAAACATGTGTTTTTAATGTGTATCATTGTGGTATTATTTGATGTATTTTTAAAACATTTGGGGGTGGTTTAATAATTGTTTTAAGGATGAAAAATTCTGTTTTGGATTGGTATTGGTATGATTTTGGTTTTGAATGAGGGTTTTGAAATGGGTTTAGTGTGAAAACAATGGTTATACCTCTTGGGTTTGTTTTATAAAAATTGCAAATGTTTTATTTGGTTAAACAAGGTTGGGAAAGGGTGTATATGTACTGTTTGGGTGAGTGTGTTCACCTAATGTGGGTTTTTGAATGCTAAAGTGGTGATTTGAGATGTTAAACATTTTTAGAATTTTTTATAAATTGTCGAAATGTTTTACTAAATTGTGTTTTGTGTGCGAAACACGGGTGTGGGATATTTCGTGTGAGTTTATTTATAAAATGAATTGTGAAGGTGAGAAGGGTATTGTGTGAAATGTGTGTGGGCTGTTATGTGAGTTTAATATATTTTAATGGTTTTATAAAATTGTTTAATGTATTTGTGGAAGTGTTAAAGAAATGTGAAAAGTGTTGTAGGCAATTTGGAGTGAGTTTGATTTCAAAATGCATTTGAATGAAAAGTGGAATTTGTGACTTTAGTGATGTACATGGGTCTGTTTGGTTGATGTGTGATGTGGAAGTTATATTTGCATGTGAAAACTATATTTCTTGGACTGTGAAATTGTTTGAGCACAATGGGAAAACCCGGGTATCTAGGTGGGTGGATGTGTACTAGTATGCTAGTGAATCTGTGGGGTTTGGCCTCAGTTTCACTTAGCAAGATTGACACTTACAACTCTAACTAAATTATGATGATGATGATTGGGGACCACTAGGCTATGGGTATGATCCCTACTAGTGGCTCGTGCACGAGAACAGATATTTTTTTGTGGTTACTCTCACCGAGATACGAGGTACCTAGGACCTACAGCTAGCTAGTGCCTAGGGGTTTTTTCCTATTACTTGTGCTCAATAGATCCTTTGTACTTACCGTCGGTATACGGTATTGTTGGCTTGAAAATTCAGTAGCTTTTTTAGTTATTTTAAAATTGTTGGTCCTTTAAAATTAGCCCACATGAAAACTGTTTTCATTTATTATTGCATCCTTTAGAAAATTGTAACAAGCATTTCTTATTTACAAAACTTGCAATGCTTTTTGTCATGAAATGTTTATCACATGGAATCTCTTAGCGATGGTATCCTACTGGGATTTCTCTCACACCCTACTTACACCTTTGGGTGTAAGTAGACTTGCTTATTTTATGTCACAGGTTTGGGTACATGTTTTATGCCATTGGTTCTGGTTTTTAGTGGTCCATCGTGATGCAGTTTCGTGGAGATGGCTTGAGGGCGGTGCCTCTTTACATGTGGAGGTTCTTGGGTTGTCTTTTCTTGGGTTTGTACCTTTGTAATGGTCTTTAAAAATTGTTTGAAATTGTGTAATTCAGTTCTGAATTTTTGAAAAATATTATTTGGTTTGAAAAATCCAGATTCGTTTTATTGTATTCTTTTGTTGTTTTAAGTTTATAAAATCGGGTAAATCGTTCCCAATTATCATTTTATGATAGCTGAGCACTTGTACCAGCCCGTGGGGATCGGGAATGCCCTTCGGGACTTGTCACGGTCTGGGTTTGGTGCCGGTTTTGGTGGCGTCCAGATTTGGTTTGTGACAGGTGAGGCCTATTTTGAGGTTATAGTTGTGGAAGATGGGAATTGATGGCTTGTGGAGTTATTCAAATATTGATAGAGTTCATAGTTTTTGGCTAGTCTTGTTCATGTTACATTAATCATTATAGTATTATCTTATATAGAAGCAGCTTCTACTATTGGGTGCTTCATAGTTAGATCAATAGAGATGGTATGGAGTGGATAGAGGAAATTTGTGTGATTCCCCTTTTCATTAGGGAAAATAATAACAGTTCATCTGTAGAGATGGTTGCCATTAGTTCCAAAGATATCATGGAGGTAAAATTGTTCAAATGCATACCTTAAATTTTACATCCCTAGGTGATCCATACATTATGTGAGGTATTATTTTATTATATTTTTCCTAGTATTATTCTTTGTTTTATTTTATATCTACACACCTTTAATTTACCCACCTTATCCTATGATTTGGGACTTAAGGTGGGTATAATTTTAGTTCCCTTGGTATATATTATGCTAATTGGAGGTTAAGTTTTCATGTATGATGTATATATATATTATGAGTTAATTTTAGGGTAGGGTATCTCTTGGGGATATTTCTTATGTTTACAGATATAGTCATATAATATAATCCTCAGTGTAGACTAGTTGTTTTTTTTAGGTTATTGTAGATTAAATTAGGAGTTGTGTTATATTCTATGATGTTGATGGAGTGCATACTACGTTTATTGGATAGTTTTACCCTCAAATGTATTAGAGGAATATTGATTCCCTATCTTACTTAATGGTTGGGCTGATGTTGGGTTCAATGGAGGATAATTCAGGGGTGTTTCCCAAGGTTATATAAGAGTATCTGGATGTCTTTTTAGAAGTGGTTGAAACCCAACCACTCATTCTGGAAATGAGTTTAGGATAGCGCTGCATTTGGGTGTTTCTATAATATTTATATCCTTGTATAGGATAGATCCTTATGATTTGTGGGAACTAAAAATTCATATTGATGATCTTCTATGGATAGGATTTATTTGGCCCAGTGTGTTATCTTGGGTAACTCCTATTTTATTTGAAAATAATGTGGATAGTAGATTTAATGTTTGTATCGATTATTATCGCTTGAACTAGGTGACATTAAGGAAATGTTATCCCCCCCCCACTAGTATAGAAAAAGGTTTTTTATGTCATTTAAAAAAAATTAACTTTGGTTAATTATAGACGTCCTTGTATTGTAAATATTTTTTTTATATAACTTATTTTAACCAATGTAAAAAAAATATCTTATGTTAGTTATTATAAAAATATCATAAAACCCCTAAGAAAAATTTAAAATAGGTCATATTTTTACATCAATTATAAATAAATTACATAAATTCATCTTTTTTGCATCATTTAATTTAAATAACTGATGTAAAAAACATGAGTTTACCTATTTTATTTTATAACTATAATAAAACATGATTTTATGTTGGTTATAAATTAACTAATGTAAAATAATTAAAAAAAATTAAAAAAAATAAGATGTGGTTTACCTGACCTATAATATATCAAAAACATGATGAAAAATAGTATAAAAAATTGTTTAAATAGAAATATAAATACATATCCATAAAAAATATTTACATCATAACTTTTTTCAAATTAAAATAGATTTACAATTTCAAATTTAAACTTCAAAATCTATATTAAAAATAAAGATAAACTAAATCTGAAATAGACTTTTAAAATAATCTACCCAATCTCCTCATATATGATTTAAATATTTTCCCGTATAAGGGAGTGAGTCATCAAAAAACTAAAAAATAAAAGTTAAGTATTAAACATGTGTTTTTAATATAATAATAAGATAAATAAAAATAAGGGTTATAATAAAATCTAACTATATGGAATTTTATAACAATTCTAGTTGAAACTATTTCAAATAAAAATTTCATAAAATAACATCCACATTCTATTATTCTATCTTGATGATGAGAATTTTTTTTAAAAAAAAATCAATTAAAAATAAATTTTTAGGCATATGCTAAATTATTGTAATTATAAATGATGTTTTTCTTTACTTATACATATTTGATCATTGATTCTCTCTTTCCTATTGATTCTCTATAGTAATCAAATTCCCTATATGAAATGATATTTATGAAGAAAAATTAAAAGTTATCATAATATTTAAATATTCAAATAATGAAACTTACATATACAATACTTCTTTAATGTTTTACTATTTGTCACTATGTATGGAGCATAACCAATAGTTGTCTTTTATTTTGGATTAAAAATACATGTCATATAATGGATACTAATATAAAAAATATATAATTTTAGTGGTTATTTAGTTAATAGAAACAAGACTTTATGAAATATATTTTCCATAATAATAAAGATATGGAAATATTTAACACTGAATTACATCATTCTGATATCATTCATAAATATATTTTGTTCTTTAATTATCTTTCATAACCTTTGTTACCAGAAAAATAAATTATGTGCCCAAGAATATATACATTGATGTTGTATCATACTAGATAAAAAATATATAAATACTCCTAATAAAAACAAATATTATTATTATGTTAGATCAATCAAATTGATATAATTGAAATAAATATGATAAGATACTTACATGTAAAATACTTGTATCGATGTGAGATCTTGAATTTATGATTTTACAAGCTCCAAGATATCTCTCTTATAAATCATCATAATCATATTATGCCCAGAAATGTTATCATCCATTATAATATCATAAACATCAAACAAAATAGATATATATATTGATAAATTATAAATCCATTTAGAATAAGGTATCTTAAGTTAAGGGACCACATCATGTTTTTTTCAATACCACATTTCTTTAACTTTAATGTATTCATATAAATATAAATATATATATATATATATTGAAATATTAAAATAAATTTAACACCAATATAAATCTAAAGGTTATAATCCATCCATACCTCAATGTTAAGTTATTGGAAAAGTCTATATGGATAAAGTAAAAAAATGTTACTTTTTCAACTATAGAAACTGCATCTGTAAGGAATGGTATTGTGGTTGATACATCTATAATATCATATATTGTTAACCTATAATGATCCATATTTATCTTTTGATGATGTAGGGTTTCCCCAATATAATATATGGGCCCATGTGATATAATATTATACTGGAGAATATCAACATATAACATGTAGTAAATGGGAATCTATGGGGGTGAGGTATAGGAGTGGGATATGAACATAGAGGTGGAGGAGTGTGATATATTGTGAGAGGTAGAAAAGTGGGATATATAGCTTCAAACTTTCCTTACATTTTATAAAACATTGACTGCACTGAATCTCTAATACTTTCCTCCATTATCTCAGTTATCTCCTGAACTTTTGCTTATAAAGAATCTATTTTTCCTTTATATACATCCTCCCTTGAGGAAGTTCAGGGAATAAAAAACAATTTTATAATTGATACACCTACCTTGTATCCTCATACATGACAAAAATTTTCAGGTTTTTCTAATGTGGTAGCTAAAATATCCATACCACCCTTAGGTATAAAGGTCCCCTCTGTGATATTCTCTTCAAGGGTTTCTTGTATATAGTATTAGAAAATTTTATTATTGAATTAAAAAGTAGTTAGAGTTTAAAATAAACTTTAATAACTCCTTATAATCTTCTAAACTACAGTCCTTGAGTCTTATATAAGATATGTTTCCCTTTTTTCTATCTAGACCCATTTCCATTTTTCTTCTCTAGTTGGAGGGAGGGTAAATATTTACTGATCCTAAAGACATTGTTATCAATTTTGAAATTTTTTTGTTGTCATTTTCTATTCTAAAAACAGATACCCTAAATGTGATAAATTATGAGGGTATAAATTTTTTTTATTAGATATCCTGATGAGATCTCATTATTTTCTATTAATTAAGGATAAACAAATCATTAAATGATCATTTTTAGGGATTATATAGAAAAAAATTCAAAAATTTAATATTCTAATTACCAATAATTATTATTTATGTATACTTTTAAAAAATTTCTTATATGTACCTTTATCTAGGAAAAATATATACATCACATGTATTTTTATTTTATCTTTCACCAAAAATAAAATTTGAAGATAGGGTTAATTTAAAATCCCTCAATCTCTTACAAAAAAACTAAACATTTTTTCCTAGATTATTTATTATCAGGTATATCATATTTCATCTAATAATAAGGAAAAATATAATATATTAATAAAAATATTTCATGATAATTAAAATAAAAATAAATGTGCTTAAAAAAATTTTGTCCCATAGCAGAATTGATGTCCTCTTTTTGACACTTCTCCAATCAGAAATCAAAATTCTTACTTTCACTAAAGCTTTAATTGCCATAAAACTCAAAAATTGTTTTAAATTTTTAATCATAGTAATAAAACTAAAAATATATCCTCTAGTTCTAGATATGAGTGAGTGATAATCTAGGTAAATTTTTTCTACCAGATTTATAACCCAAGAAGCCTTCTTTGTCCCTATGGAAACAGAAACCTCATGTGTGGAAGAAAGAAGAAGCTTATAAGAAAATTTATGTGCATGGTCCTCATTATAAGATAAAGGTAAATTATCTATTTTATAGATAGTGTCTTATAAATAAAATTAACATATAATTAAAAAATATTATAATAATTCAACTCTTTCAAATAAAATTAAATATAAATAGAAAAATGATTCAATAAAAAAGAAAATAAAAAATAATATTCATTAAATTATTTAACTAAAACTATAAAAAAAATATTGAAAACATTTTTGAGTTTGGAAATGGATCAAACATAAGTAGAAAAACTTACATAAAATATTATACAAATTATATTATTACAAAAAAATCATAATAATTGAAAAAAGGTATAAACTAAACTAAAATAAACTAAAATACTCTATAATATTAATTGGAGTAGTTATCAAGAATACTAAGAAATTAATATAATCATTTATTAAACATAAAATGATATTGATAGATGAAAAAAATATTAACTAAAAATTTATACAAATCCAATAGTTACATATAAAATTGAATAATTGTGAAATGATACAAAAAAACTAAACTAAAATAAATAGATAGTTTATCATATTTTTTTAAATATGTGAATTAAGTAAAAAAATAAAATAATAAATAGTATATCTATAATTTTTTAGAACATTAAATGTTAAACAAGAAATAAATATATGTTACTTGTGATGTTTGGTGATTACTAAAGGATTGATTTCACATATTCTCTCCCTATGATCATTCTATATGGAAAAAATCATATCTAAAACATGGTCATAAATATCCTCTGATAATATTTCTATGTAAATGGGGATCTCACATAATTCATTATCATCATTATTTTTTTCATCACTATAATAATATATTTTTTTCCTTTGTAAAATGATAGAGCATTGTACATTTTATGGATCAAAAACATAGAAAATTTTTTTTGTATGTGTTTTTAGGATAAAAGGGTTATCTGTGTATTCTAATATATTCATAGTTATTGGTGTCATACTGAATTCATCATGTTTAACACTATTATTACCAACAATCCATTTATAGTTGAACATAATAACTCAAAATTTAATGTAATCAAACTCTCATATTACTTCAATAACTCTATGACAAGCACTTGCTGTGGAGATTGGGTTTTTTACCTTTACACTCAAAAAATTTGTTGTTTCAATGAAAACTATTACAAAAAATATTATAAACTAAACTTATATTTCATGATTTTGGTTTAAAATATATTCCAATTAATTTCATACTTAGACCATGTTATCACATTGAATCTTGGTCTTCCCACAAACCATCTCAATGTTTCTAATACATATGATCTACTATGCATGGTCTCTTTAAACCATTAAAAAAAGTTTTTTATGATCATTAAATACCCACATATATTTCTTATTAGGATAACTCTATTATAACACATTATTATGTGACATTATATATGGTTGATAATCATTTATGTCACTCAAGATGTAAACATGTTCCTTATTTAATTGCTCACCTATCGGTGATTTTATTTTCAATATTCATAGAAACTTTCGTCTAAAATCAACTCATTCATGGAAATATATAGGAAAAATAAATTGATCCACTAAAAACAAGTAGATTGTACAAAACTATGAAACATCATCTAAAATATACTTCTCAACAATGGAGTCTTCTGGTTGATATGGGTTCTTGACAAAACCCTTAAATATCTTAATATACCTTTCAATATTATACATCCAATATAGATATATGGGACCAAAAATATTTTATTACACCAAATTAACCATTAAATACACAATTATATGTAAAAACATCTGGTGGGAAGTAACAGTACTATTGAAAACATACATAAACTACCTTGTTTTCTAAATTTTTTAACACATTTAGATTAATAACTTTGTTAAAAATGTAATTTTAAAACAAAACACCTTAATGATAGTCATTATAACATGCATGGGTAGTATTCTAGGTAATTCACTATTAGTATTTGATTCATCTGAATATAAAAATCATGATATTTCATTTCTATGACTTTAAATTTTTAAGTGACATAAAATTGTTTACATTTTAGGAATAACCCTGAGGTAATTTGATACTATATAGGTACTGGAAAAATAAATTTTCTCTATCTTGTATAATGTATGAAAAGCTAGAGGGAAGTATGTTTTTTTCTTTAGAAGTGGGAGATAAATAAAAACGTATTCCCATTGATAGTAAATTCAATGTTTTATTCAAAACATCCTTCATCTTTCCATTACTATCTAACAATTTCCTAATAAAATTATCATAGGTATTATTATAAATATGATTCACATCAATATTATATTTTATCTCATGATATATTTATTATTGAATATCAAAAAATATTGATCATTTTTTTCATATATTTTTATTATTGCTTGATATTTGTGTACTTTGAAATGTAACATCAATGTTTTTCAATCGCTCAAAATATTGATAAATTAACAAAGTAATTGAATAGATATCGAAATATAATGTTCCATTGAATTATTTTTTTAATATTTGATAAGATTTATTCCATTTACAAAAAAACTTTGATGCCCCATGTATATTTATTTACTCCCACGTTTTAGTTGAAAAAATGAAGTCCCTTCTTCAAAAATTAGATAATCTTTATTCCCCTTAACATTGTATCCATAAAAATTTCAATATGGAAAAAAATTATTTATTGTAAACATAATCATTACATGAAATTTAATATATTCCTTTTTATATGAATAATAAACTTTGATAGCTTCCCCTCATGTGTGTCAAATCATCAATTAATGGTGAAAAGTAAACATCAATATCATTTCTAGGATATTTTAGTTTAGAAATAATTAAACTTGTCATTAAATATATTTTGATTTATATAAAATTCAAGAGATAAGTTTTAAATTTAAAAAAATATTCCATGAACAATTTTTACTACTAAGCATCCAGTATAGATTCATTCCATCTAGGAACATTCAAAGTCTGATATTTCTAACTTTATTTTCAAATTTAGGATATTTTTTATCAATTTTATCCCATTGTGGATAATAAACTAGATGATGTAATTTTCCATCAGATATTTGCACATATTCATGACATATTAAACTTTTTAATCATTTTAATTTGAAAATAAATGTTTCAGATAAAGAATTATAGGAAGATTCCAAATTTTCTTAATATGATTCTTTATACTTGGTATAATATATCAATCAAATTTTTTGTTTTATTTCAACTTATACCATGATTTTCCACATTTAGGAAACTCTAAAATACCTTCATATTACTTACAATATAACACATAATAATTCATCCATACAAGTATCTTCTTATACCCAAATCCCATTGGGCCTGATATTTTTTTAACAGTATAATGTGAATCTGGAAGATAATTTTTTTCATTAAGTATGTCTTTAAATGGCTATATCAATTCTATAAAACTCTTGTCACTCTATCCTTTCATGGATTTTAAGTTCATCAATTTTAGCATTTTTGATAAAACTATGAATTTTATACAACAAATATAAAGTGATTTTTTATCACAACCATATAAGTGATAAATAGATATTATTTTCTCAATTCTATCCACTTCAATATCATTGATAATTTATTTGATTTGATCAAGAGTTCTATTTTGAAAATCTTCATCATCATTAGATCGTGAATTATTCCCAATCTCACCTTGTTAAATCTAAGGACTATAAATCAAATTAAAACCATTGAAAAATAAATTATAATTGATTTTTATTCTTCCTAGTTTTATCATATTTAAACATTTAATCATAGGTATACAAAAAGGTCTTTTTTTGAAACATTTCATTTAGAAATTTTTTTAAAAGTATTGTCATATTCCTCATATTCATCACCTGTTCATGTGATATATTCTAATTATGATTCCTTATCACTTATAAAATTTAATGTATTAAATAAAAGTTAATTTATTTTTAAATTTTAAATTCAAATTTACTTTTATAAATAATAATAAATAATTATAATTTTTAAAATAGAAATAAAAATAATTATAAAATCAATTGAAAAATATAGTGTAAATAATTAATAAATTATATTTTAAAAAATAATATAATATTTATATGTTATTCTTCAAACTATAAATTATCCATAACAAAATTTTAAGATAAATTATATTATTTATTATTTAATTAATCTATAAAGAAAATAATTAATAGTTATTAATGAAAAAAACATTGTTTCCAATACACATAGAATATACATTCTTTATTAAACAATATTAATTTCATATAATATAAAGCATTTAATAATAAAATATTTTATTCTTAAAAACTAAACTTTTTAAACTATAATAAACAAGCATAAATTATTATATAAATAATTTACACATGAGAAAACCAAATAAATGTATCATATATGTTGAGTAAATTACAACTCATAATACAAACATTAAAAATGTATAATAGATATATAGTGATTAAAATAAGATAATTCTAAAAACATACTAATTACTTAAATGAAAAAAAAAATTAAAAACAAAAAAAAACCTTTAAAATTATCATCTATATCAAAATCTGGAAACTAAAATGAATATAATGAAATACATATAAAATTAGACCAAATCAACACAGACTATCTAAGGTAAAATTGATAAAAATGAACATACATATTCATTCAATAATGATCTAGTATACAATTAAAATTAATAATAATAAACTATACTAAATAAACAATTTATCCTAATCAAATTGAAAAAAAACAAAAAAAAATGCACAAAAATAATTGAGAAAAAATTAATATGCAGCAGATAAGATAAAATAGATGTGAAGGAAGTACAAAAAGAAGCAACATAGGTAGATGGTAGTGGTAAGGGTAAGAGGACAATGGAAATGATGAAAATATAGGTGATGTATGGGAATATTGTATAATATTGGGTTAGGTATTTATTTGGGAGAAAAATTAGTGAGATATAGAGAAAGTAAAATGAAATAAATTTCCCTTATCAACAACTTACAATTTTTAAAAAGATTTTTAATGTAGGTTATTAAAATAAAATATGTTGAAAATGTATCTTTAACATCAGTTATTTAATAAATGATGTAAAACAAAATTTATAGCATCATTTAAAATTAATTGATGTTATAAATACATCATTTTAAATGGTTTTTATACTAGTACCTCCTACAAATTAATGATCTATTAAATATGATAAAGGGATCTATCTATATCTCAAATACTGATTTGTGGTCAATATATCATCATATATGGGTGAAAAATGAGGATATTTTGAAGATTGCTTTTATATGTCATTATAGGAATTATGGGTTTATTTTAAATTTTTTCAGTTTCGTGAACACTCCAACTATTTTCATGGGACTGATGGATTATAGGTTCCATGAGTTTCTAGATCTATATATGGTTTTGTTCATCGATGGAATCTTGCGGTATACTAAGTTAGAGAAGGAGAATATAGAGAATGTGTGATATATTTTGGGATTTCTTTGACACCCTTATATGTTTGGGAAACTGTAAAACTATAATTTATGGGTTTGTGAGGTTCATTTTTTGGGATATATTATGTATTAGTGTAAAGATATTATAGATCCTTTGAATATTTAGGTGTTTATTTCTTTGGTGGACCTAGAGAATGTTGTGAAGGTTCAATGCTTCCTTGGTCTTGTAGGCTATTACAATAGGTTCATATCTGAATTATCTTAGATTATAGCTCCACTAATAACTTTGACCATAAAGTACCAATATTTTTCATTGAATAACTAATGTCAGAATGTTTTTGGATATTTGATGGAGAAGTTGGTCAGTTCTCATGGTCATCATTTTTCAGAGGAAGGTGTTGTTTTTAAGGTTTATTAGGATGTTTCATGTATTGGATTGGGTGGTGTTCTTATATATAAGAGAGAATATATCTCTTATAGGTCTTGGTAATTATGGATTCATGAATTTAACTACATTTCTCATGATCTTGATCTTATTGCAGTTGTGTTTTCTCTAAATTTATGGTAGCATTACTACATTGGTGAGTTATTTTTTTTTTCTTAAAAAATCTCAAATTTTTAAGGTATAACGTCTCACAATGTAATCTGAATTTATAGAAGTGGCGATGGATTAAATTTTTACAAGATTATTACTCTTAGATTTTCTATATATTTGGGAAAGGTAATATTGTGTTTGATGGTTTGGGTAGGAATTCATGTGTATATGTTTTGTGTGTGTATGTTGATTTTTATTATCAAATGGAGGAATTCTTTGCAATGTACCTTAATATGGGATAAGTTGAGGATATAGGTTTTTTTATCGGATGATGGGGTAGTTTTATTTGGTGCGGTAGGTAAAGGAGTCCTATTTGGTGGATTATTAGGTTAAGTTTTGGTGAAATCAATATGTACATAGGGATTATACTGAGGGATTGTCTAAGGATAATAAATATCAGGTGTTGTTTTAGGGACAGATTTTCATTCTTTTGGTGATGAATGACGTGGTTTTTTGTGAGTTCCATAGCTTTACTTTTTCAGTACATCCTGTTGTGGATAAGATATATCATTATTTCATTGGATAATTTTGGGGACCTAGGATGAATCAAACTATTATGTAGTTCATGTATCCATTTTCATTTTCCATAGGTTGACGGCTAAGCAATGTGTTCTTAGTGGGTTACTTCATCCATTTGATGTTCCCCAGTAAAAGTGGTAGGACATCTTGATGGACATCACCACCAATTTTTCTCAATATCAGGGAATATTTTATATTATATAGGTGATTATAGACTACTTGAAAAATTTACCTTACTTATTAGTGATTAAGGATTTGATCTTAGTAGGTTTTTTATTAATTAAATATCTAAAGGAAGTGAGGATTCATGGGGTTATAAAGATGATGACCTCTAATAATGATCCCATTTTATCGCCAAGCTTTGGAGAAGTATTCAATATTATTATGGCTCTCAGTTATGTCTTAGCACCACTTTTGATCTGCAAAAATGTGGTCAAATAGAGTGGACTATTGGGACTTTAGAAGATGTTTTTCATGAACTTACCCTTGGTGGAGTTCAATTATAATAATAGTTATAAATCTACCATTGGTATGGACCCATTCAAATCACTATATAAATACCCATTTTGATCTTTATTGTGTTTGACCAAGGTTTGATAGTCAATTATTCTCAGGTTGAAACTAGTGTAGAGAACAAAAAATAAGGTGAAAGTGATTCGTGAGTGATTTAAAGAATTATGAGATCATAAAAAGTCTAATGTTGATCATAATAGGATATTTATAGAGGTTAATGTTATAAATCATATGTTACTAAAGATATATCCTCCTTATTTTCAATGATGGTTTTATAATGGGAGTAATATTTCTCCTTGATTTGTTAGACCATTCAAGGTGTTGGAACATATTGGAGCTATTTTATATTAGTTAGTACTTCTCCTGAAAATGAACCATATTCATAACATATTTCATGTGACTTAACTTCACTGGTATCTTCATGATTATTATCATGTCATTGATTAAACTGGTCAAGAATTTGAAGATGATATGACCTCGGAGAAATGAGATATTGAGATCTAGGATCATCAGTAGAAATTTTTGTCCAAGAATTCTATTCCGTTGGTTAGTATCCAATAGAAGAACAATGTCTTATAGGAGAGTAATTTGGATAATGATTTGTGAAATGATGAATAATATTCTAAGTTTTTCAAAATTTTATTTTATTGGGATTGTGTGTATGAACCTTTTTAATATATGTGATGAATGATGATATAGCATGGTTATGAAGCTTATTCTTCTCATGTGTTGGTTGTGTTATCATTATATCAAGATCCCTTAGAGGAATCTCAAGGGGTGGTTGTATTTATCTTTTTTTCTTTCCTTCTTAAGTTTTGTTTTTATTTTTTAAGGTTGGGAATTGTTTGAGTGGTATCTTATGTAATGTACCAGTTTTATAAATCTATCCCTTGGAATTTTTCTTGTGCTTGGAGGTTCTAAGAGGAATTTTTTATGTTTTATGGATTGTATAGATAATTTTTTACCTTTATAGGTTCACCATTATGTGGTGGTAGGAAAGAATGTCATCGTAGTGGGGCTTATTTTGAGGCTATGGTTATAGTAGATGGGTTTTTTTGTACTTGGGGAATCTTAGGACTAAAATTCCAATGGTGAAGGGAATTGTACATGTAGAATTCCACTATGTAAAACAAGGAAGTGATCCACATCATGGTAGAGTGAGTGGTGTCTCTAGAAGTTTTGAGGTTATTCCTTATTCTCCATGTAAAGTACTGCACCTAGGGGTAACCATTTTTTTGGGCATGATGCTTGGTAAGTTTCTTTAAGGTAAATAGGTATTTTTGAAACACTCAGGTCAATAGGAATGGTGTTTAGTCAAGGTGAGATCTATTTGCACTGGTAGGAAGGGAAATGGTTAAAATGGTCTCACCACTCCATGATCTTGGGTGTGGTTAAGTTAAATGTAAAGGGACTATGATTTGTGTCATGGTGAGAATTTTTAGTACTAATATGGGTATCAAAATGGTATCCCTCTTACCATGGTTCATGACATGGTACTAGTCAAACATTCTTAAATTAGTTTTGTAAAGAATGCATGGTTTGTGGGGATATGGTCATTTCAAACACCCAAAAACTCATATCTCCTTAGACCAGAGGCACTATGGATGTTGTTGAAGTAACCAAACATTAGTGGAGGACCGTCAAGATTTATTTATAATTAAGGGTTTTAGGCTCCCTTAGTTCATCTTTTATTCACTCCCTTCGAATCCTATCTGTCCCTAGGACCTATTAGCGATCTCTAGTCATTTCTTTTATAGTGTTGACCCATAGGATATTTTTGGCCACTATCTCTAACTATAATGGTTTTAATTACCACAAATCATGTCATTTATTATAACATATATCTTACCTCATTATCATAAATCTTTTCTTAATCACAAGTCACATATATTACCTAATGACATGTCCTAAATTGTGTCGAAGCTTATCTTGTATATCTAATCATTTCAATCATATAAATAATTATGTTTGTTTAAGTCTAACCAAGATTATCACTGATTATCTATGTGTAATTATGGGTATTAAAACATTCTAATATTATTGTACTGTAAGACAGACAGAACATCTAAAATTATCTAAGTATATGTCACTGACACCGACAGAAGAACTGAGACACTAAAAGAAAAATGACTCACTGATGCATAGAGTCACTGACTCATGTCTCACTGATAGGATGAGTCACCTACTGATGTCTCACCAACAAGATGACTCAATGACAGGATGTATCACTGACAAGATGACTCACTGACTAATGTCTCACCGACAGAATAGTCACTGACTAATGTCTCACCGATAGACAAGTCACTGACTGATGTTTCACCGACAAGGAAACTCACCGATGGACTGACTCACCAATAGAGGAGTCATCGACAGACTGTTTAAATTTTTATTTATTAAAATTATTTCTAACAGTCATATTTGAGTCATTTAATGATACTAAAATATTTAATAATATTTTGTAGTACTTTTAGCAGACAGTATGAGGTATGATGAACCTATGCATGTGGAAAGATTATACTCTATGTCAGCCCTCAAGAATAAAATATTTTTAAAGAGTGAAGCAGAAAACAAGAGTAGTGTTCCCACATGAGAGACATACATAAGAACATCTACAACTCTCATGAACACACTGTGAACTCAAGAACAAAAAGAATAACACATAGGGAAATCTCAATCAAGCTATAAACCTAATTGAAAAACTACTTCAGCATATCAAAGAAGGATAAGAATATACCTGCAGAACCACACTTGTACCTGGAAGCTAGAATACGACACTTTGTTTTAGTTTCAACTTCCCAAAGAGGACTCAAATATCATCTCAACTACATGTTAATAGTCTAGATCTGCATCTAAAGACACACAGATCCCTCTAAATCCTTTCTCATATTTATTTGCTCTGTTGTGTGCATTTGTTTACATACTTTTGAGTAGTGTGTGTATCTATCTGTAAAGCACACATTTTATCCTATATCAAACTAAAGGATACAATATATCCTTCCACTCATACCTTATTACACCTTTTTACTCCCATGGATAAGTGTGGAAGAGTTCCTTGTGTGACCTGGTAGATTTTACCCATGAAGAATAGTGGTAGAGGTCTTGTGACCTGGACAAAATGTGTGCTATTGTTAACCCCGATCCAGGGTGTGGATCAAACTAATTATTAATTTAAACTTCTTGGACATGTGATCACCAAGTGGAGAGGATTGGGTATCTTCTTGATATTGGACCTCTTATTTCATTTTTTTCGTGATTTTACTTTTATTTTTACTCTATTTTATCACATATTTCATAAAACTAAATTGAACACTGATAGTTAGTCTTTGAAAGTGTTTATAATAGTATTGACTTATTAGGTTAGTTTCAAAATTTGTATTAATTATCATATTGATATAACTAAGAACTAATCACTCTCTTGAGAAATTAATCAAACATTCAAGCTCTTATAAATTCACTACAAACTAACTGGTCAATTGAACTTTAAATTTGGGGAAATTTCAAATAATACATTTTAACAGAAATTTTTATAGGAACTCAATCCCCCCCTTGATTGTCCTACTCCAACCAACATTTGGTATCAAATGAGTTTTTAAAATCCCTATTTTTAAATTTTAAATTATCAATCTATTTAAACTAGTTTTCAACGATGGTTTTAGTTGTGTTTCAATGATCTCAAAATTTATATTAATAATAAAATTTTATCTCCTTAAAATATTTTTCAAAAATTTTATTGTAGAAGATAGGCTAGAAGGTGTTGCTACTAATAGACCTCCGTTTTTCAATGTAACTAACTATGCTCAATGAAAAATTAAGATGAAAAGTCATTTAGAGAGTATAGGAATTGAGATTTGGTCTGCTATAGAGAATGAATATGATATCAATGATACTACTTGAAATAATTGTTATGATTCTTCTAAAGCTTCCTACAGTAATAACTATAAATCCATGAATGCTTTATATTGTGCACTAGGCGGTCAGGAATTCAATAGAATTTCTGCTTGTAAAACTGCCTTTGAAATTTGGGACACCTTATCTGTTTCACATGAGGGGACAACTAATGTCAAGGAAATGAGGCTTAATACATATACTATTAAATATGATAGCTTTAAGATGAAGCCTGATGAGCCTATTTCTAACATGCATCTCAAGTTCAACGAGATAGTTAACATCATGGGATCTCTGGGAAAGTTGATTACTACCAAAGAACAAATTTTTAGGATTCTTATATTCTTACCTGATATATAGAGAGGAATTTATGTCTCCATTAGAGAATCATGTGACATCAGAAAACTAACAGTAAAGGGGATAATATGAAAGTTTATGATGTATAAGGAAGAGTTAAAATTCAACAAGGAATAGGTTGAACCTAAGAGAAAATTTGTATCCTTCAAGACTACTACCTCTAAGAATAATAAAAAAGATAAGGTTCTAGCCTCTATTGAAATCTACAGTGATAATGAATCAACATCATATAGTGATGAAGAGAAGGCTCAACTGGAAAAAATATTCAAGAAATTATATAGTAAGAATAAGTTCTTCAGGAATCCCAATTATAAAGGATGATATGATAACAAGGGAAATTGGAAAAAGTACTGGAAAAGAAATGAAAAATCAGAGGAGATTACCTGCTATGAATATAAGAGGGGAGGAAAAGTCAAAGATGATTGTCCAAAAATAAATACAAAAAAAGTATTGAAAAAAGACAAGAAGTATAAGAAATCTATAAAGGCCATGTGGAGTTCCCATGAGGATATCTCCAGGGAATCAGCATCATCTAATAACGAGAGGTATGACATGGAAAATATTTTTTTATGACAAACACATATGAGGTAACCTTAGATTCTCTTATACATAATTCTTATTATTCTAGAGATGAAAGTGATTCTAAAAATATGACAAGTGATGAACTGTTTGAATATTGTAGCATGCTGGAAGAGACATAAAATTAATTGAAAGATAAATATAAATCTTTAAAGAAACATCATGATCTCACTGTAAATATTAAGTCTAAACTTACTACTAAAAGGAAAAGAATGGTCAATTTCTCAATGAAAACAATGAACTAAAAATACCTAATAAGCAATTTAAGAAAGATCTAGAAAACTTTACCAATGGGGAAAATAATCTTACTCAAATTCTTGGTAAACATATATCTCCTAAGTACACTTTTGGTATTGGATATCATATTGGATAAAGAAAAATATCTAAAACACATTTTTTTATTAAATCTGAAAAATCTGTTTTTCTACCTAAAAATCAAAATTCTGCTGCTAGTTCGAGTTCTGGAAAATCTTTTACTACCTCTAATTTTTCTAGACCAAATAGAATATATTTTTCAAATATGTTACATAATTATTATTGGAAACCCATGAAGAAAATTTGGGTACCAAAAGCATTGATTACTAATTTTACTGGACCCAAACAAATCTGGGTACCAAAAAACTATTTTTGTCCAATTATTTTGCAGGAAGCATGCTTAAAGAGCTCCTACAAGATTCAGTGGTACTTAAACAATGGATGTTAAAGACATATGATAGGATACTATTAAATCTTCAGAATATAATCAATATTGATGGTGGATATGTCACTTTTGGTGATAATACTAATGAAAAAATCATTAGATTAAGCCAGATTGGTATATCTAACTCAGTTTTAATTTCAAAAGTACTTTTTTGTTGATGGATTAACATATAATTTTCTTAGTATTTTATAGTTATATGATGATGGATTTCATGTTAAATTTTAAAATTATACTTGAAATGTTTTTAACTCTAAAAATGAATTACTATTTTCTACTTTTAGACATGAAAATGTATATGTTTTCAACTTAGATTCCATAGTTTCTCTAAATGTTTCTTGTTTAAGTGTATTTCATAAATATTTTTGGCTTTGGCATAAAATAATAGGACACTGTAATGTACACTCTCTTAGAAATATTACTAGAAAATTACTATTCAAGTATCAACCCAAACTTGAGTTTTCAAATGAAAAACTCTGTAATCCTTGTCAAAAGGGTAAATAGCACAAGATATCTTTCAAATCAAAGAAATAAGTTTCAACTTCTCAGCCTTTAGATTTGGTTCATGTGGACTTGTTTGGACCATCTAGAGTTTATACTTTAAATGGGAAGAACTATGTCTATCTTCTTGTAGATTACTTTTCTAGAAATACTTGGACTTATTTCTTAGCTCACAAAAGTGAAGCATGTACTTACTTTATCAAGTATGATAAAACAATGGAAAATCTAAGTGGACTTAGAATAAAATCCTTAATAAGTGATCATGGGGGTGAGTTTGAAAATTAAGATATTGAATATTTTTTCTCACGTAATAAATATATTCATAACTTCTCTAGCCCTAGGACAACTCAAAAAAATGGAGTTATGGAAAGAATAAATAGAACGTTACAAGAGATAGCCTGAACAATGCTTAATGAATATGATCTACCTATGTACTTTTGGGCTTAGGATGTGAATAAATCTTCTACATAATTAATAGAGTCTTAATTAGACCTATCTTAAAGAATAATACTTATGAGTTTTGGAACAATATAAAACCCAAAGTTAGTTATTCAAAGTTTTGGGTTGAAAATTCTTTATCCATAAGAAAAGGGACAATCTTGAAAAATTTTCATCCGGGAGTGATGAAGGAATATTCCTTGGTTAATCAATCTCTAGTAAATCCTATAGATACTTTAATAAAAGAACAAAGTCTGTGGAAGAATTTGTGCATATCAAATTTGAGGAAATAGATCCACATGAACCCAAGACCTCCCTATACAACCTTGAATATGATATATTAAATCTGGATATAAATACAAAATCATCTAATCCTCTTGTCAAGAAATCTGTTAAATTAAATAGTTCTAGAAATTCTTCAGACCCTGAACATGATGAACCCAAACCTATAAATGAACCTAAAATTATTATCCCCTCCTTTTCTAGACCAACTAAAACTCTCAAGAACCATCCTTTAGATGCCATCATTGGATACTTAAATAAAGGGATACAAACTAGATATTCTCTTAGAAACTTGGTTAAACATTAAGGATTTTTGTCACATCTTGAACCTATAAACATCAATTATGTAATTAAAGATGAATTTTGGGTGATGGATATGCAAGAATAACTCAATAAAGTTGAAATAAATAAAGTTTGGAAACTTGTGGATAGACCCAAAGAAACCTTGACCATAGGAACTAAGTGGGTGTTTAGGAAAAAAAATAGATATATCTGGTAATATTGTTAGAAATAAAGCTAGATTGGTTTCACAAAGTTATATTTAAGAATAAGAAATTTATTATTATGAAACATTTGCACCGGTTTCTAGACTTGAGGCCATCAGAATCTTGCTTGATTAAGCTGCCCATCTTCATTTTAAGCATTATCAAATGGATATTAAAAGTGAATTCCTAAATGGATATATAGTTGAGAATGTTTTTATTGAAAAACCCCCTAGTTTTACAAACCCTCATTTTCAAAATCATGTTTTAAAATTAACAAAATATTTAAATGGTTTAAAACAATCTCCAAGAGCTTGTTATGATAGACTAAGTACTTTTCTCATTAGAAAAGGTTTTATAAAAGGAATTGTTGATCTTACTCTTTTTAAAAAACAAATTTCTAAAGATATTTTAGTAATTAAAATTTATGTAGATGATATTATTTTTGGATCTTTAAGAAATTATTTACTTATTAATTTTTCTAAAATGATGCAAAGTGAATTTGAAAGGAATTTTATGGATAAAGTCAAATTCTTTCTTGGATTTCAAGTTTTTCAAAATAGAGAAGGTATCATTTTAAATCAAATTAAATATACAAAATAACTTTAAAAAATATTTGGATTTTATGGAATTAAAAGTAGTGACACTCACATGAGTCCTACTTGTAAGTTGGATCTTGATGAAGATGGTAAATATGTTTATCAAACCACTTACAAAGGAATGATTGGAAGTTTTCTCTACTTGACTTATAGTATTCTAGATATAATGTTTAGTGTGTGTGTGTTCCCGTTTTAAATATTACCCCAAAGAATCTCACTTAAATTTTGTTAAAATAATTTTAAAATACCTCAAACATACTATCAATTTAGGTTTGTATTACCCTAAAGGAAAATATTTTGATATAGTGAGTTATTATGATTTTGATTTTGGTGGTTGCAAGTTAGATAGAAAGAGAACCTCTGGAACATGTCACTTTGTGGGAAATTCTTTGGTTTCATGGTGTAGTAAGAAACAAAATTTTATTGCATTATCTACTACTGAAGCTGAATACATAGCTGTTGGTAGTTTTTGTGCTCAAATTTTGTGGATGAAACACACTCTACTAGAATATGGATATCAATTTTGACATGTACCTATAAATTGTGATAATACAAGTGCTATTAACATCTCTAAGAACCTAGTTTCTCATTATAGAACATAACATATCAATGTAATAAATCACTTTTTTGGAAATCATTATCAAAAGGGTTATATTACGTTAGAATTTATTGGAACTGAATATTATCTTGCTGACAAATTCACTAAGCCATTGAACTCTAAAAGACTGAATTTAATTAGCCATGACCTAGGAATGATTAATCTATAAGTGTCTTATAGCCTTTATCCTTTGTTAAAACCAATAAAAATGCCATGCCGACACTCTCAAGCTGACTCTGTCATGATGACACTATCATGTTGACTCTGTCATGCCGACACTATCATGATGAAACTGGCATGCCGACTCTGTCATGCCAACATTGTCATGCTGACTTTGTCATGCTGACACTATCATGCTGACACTGTCATGCCGACACTGTCATGCCGACTCTGTCATGCCGACTCTATCATTCCGAATCTATCATGATGACACTTCTTTCATGCTAACACATTTTTCATGCTGACACAGATGAGTCACTCTTTTTAAAAAATTTATGTTTTTAACCAAAACAAAAAAAAATTGATTATTTATGGAACCCAGTTTGCGATTTCATGATTTTCACTCAATTTATGCACCAGATGATATAAACTCAAATTGTTCCACACTAATACTTACATTGAGACTGTCATTTCTCACTCTACCCTCGACCTTTCACCTTCAAGCCTTCAACTGAGCTCTCTAAATGGTAAAGGGGAAGCGCCCTACTGAAGGGTACTTTGATAAGTTGATGCCTGGTAAGAAATAGAAAGGAGAGTCCAATGGATCTTATAGTCCATTAAATCAACCAATGGCCAATCGTATAGTAACTATAGAAAAGGAGGTGTCTGCAGAATGGTTGTTGGAGAGAAAGTCACTGCTGCTGAAATTTCTATAGGATCAGGTTTGGATTCAGTGGTTTTCTGAGAATGGAAGAGAATATTATCTAAATCTGGTACATGAGTTCTACATGAATTCTGAATTTCAACTGGAAGTTAGTGATTCCTATTATATAAAATCAATGGTAAAAGGAAAGAGGGTTTTTTCTATTCAAATCAGTGGGATTAATGTCTCAAATTTCCTCATGAAGGAATTTTTTATGACTATCAAGGTACTCATACACCTAAAAGTGATATTTTCAGTCTTGGGACAACTTTGAAAGAACTTACTGATAATGAAGAGCCTCAAAGTCTTATTTCTACTGAGCTACTTGGAAAGTGCATAATCTTGTTTAAGTTCATCCAGCACCAAATTTGTCATAGGAAAGGGGAATTTTCTTCTTTGAAGTACCAGTATGTCTACCTATTTTATCTACTAAATAATGCATTTATGGTGAATATTTGTAAGTATTTAATGGTTCACATAAGTGAGATGATCAAACCCTACTATAATACAAATTATTTTTTTACCCTAGGATGATTTCTAATATGTTTAAAGAAAAGGGTTATGTGGATGATAGTGATGAAACTATATCATAATGTAGTGTCTTTTTTTGAATAAGGCTATTTGTGGAAGAATTAATATTCATTGGAATCCATGTAAGAGAATGTGGGTTAGTGATGAAAAAAAATATTATGAAAAATTCAATACTATAGATAAACCTACCAGACCAAGAGATATGAGGGACCCTATTTGGGGGCTTAATAAAGAAGAAACTTGCTTTGATGAGAAAGAAGGTGAGTAAGTTGGAGCTGACCGGGAAGGATCTCTTGTTGATGATAGGAGTGATCTGGATGTTGTTGTAAGTCCCCATAATATGATCTATGGACAACCTATTCCATCACTGTCCTTTCCTTCAAAAGAATCAATTTTAATGGATGATGAATATGAAGAGGAAATAGAAGTGAGTGGTAGTTTGGAGTATGAATCTAATGACTTGGATGAAGAAGAAGAATAAGGGGATAAAATAGAAGAAGGAAAGGAAAATGGTTCTGAAAATTAAGAAGAATAGGAAAATGATGAAGAAGAGGAAAAATTGGAAGAAGAGGAAGAAGGGGAATGAGATAAAGAAAATGGTGATGGAGGTGATGTTGGACTTGTTCATACCAACAATGGTGGTGATAATGGTCATGAAGATGACCAATATGTATGATTTGAGATGGATACTCCTGTGGAACATCAACAAAATCAAGATTTGGTACCTTCTCCTCAAGTTGTGCATGTAAGTAAGAGACTTCAAACTGAGGGGTATAAAGTTTTTTAGAAGGTTGACACTGAGGGGGGGGGCTCGAGAAATAGAAGAACAAGCTAGTGAAGGGCATCAACTTGGGAGAGTAAGTCTTGATACTCTCACTCCTTTGGATGATGATGTAATGGTTAAATGGGAAAGGAATCATGGGTATGTAGCATTGGTATTAGATTATGAATATTTAGATGATGATTTTTTTGTACCTATTTCAAGGAAACCAGTGGACGAGACCCTTTCTAGTGACTATGTCACTAAGGCCAGTTTGGAAAAATTCAAGGAAGACATATGTTCATCAGTAATACATTCATTACAATCTCAGATGAGATATGATATTGATGATGCTAGGAGAGAAAACACTGAAGTGAATAATAACTTGAAAGCTATTCCGTTTATGGTTGAAGGTGTAAGAAAAACTGGGACTTCTAGTTCTACTCCTACCCCAGTAAGTGCATCTTAAGAATATTTTATTTTAATCTCATAGATGGTGATAAAATAAATTCATCCAAATTTGATTACAACTATTGAAACCATTGTTGCAAGCAATATCAAGATTGGGATTGAGATGAAGAAGTTAACTACTATCATCAATGATTTAACCACTGAGTACGGTAATACAATGGAAAGTGTCATGATAGGTCTTGAATATTTTGATTCTCATCTTAAAATTCATGACTTTTCCAAACTGAGAAAGGAAGTGAAGGAAATTGTGCAATATACTTCAACCTCAACTGCTTCTACACACTCCACAGATTTGAAAGCTATCAAAGCTGCTGTTAGAGAAGAGTTGAAAGAAATTCCAAGTGGAACAGATTTAGAGACCCTTGAAAAACTTGAAAAGTTTGTTGACCATTTTCAAAACAATTGTCAAGATTTATACCCAGGGAGCCTTTGAGACTCGGGAAGATCTTACCAAGAATGTCAATCAGTACTTTAAGAAGATCTATACAAAGAATAATCTCACCAGTCACTTCAAATACTTAGTGGAAAATCTCATATTACCTCCTATGACTATTTCATTTATGGACCAAGTTCAGAAACAGAAGGGTTTCACTCCTCTCCAGGATAAATTTATAGAGAACAAGGATGACTTTGAAAAAGTAATGAAGTATGAAGGAGAAATCATTTAGGACTTTATCAGGCTGCTGAAACTATACCTCCATGGTCAAAGTGAAGCCATAGTTGTTCCAACTACTACTTCTGTTCACTCTTCCCCACCAATTACTTCCTCTCCAATATCAGTTGCTCAATCCTTGACCCAGATCTGGCCTGTTATCACAGAACAAACTCAACGCTGGGTGTTATCACAGTGCAGACCAATCCTAGCACCAACTATTCCAGCTGTAATTCCTTTACCTCCATTAAATATTCATTCAGATGCTCATGTTTCTCTACCACTACCTAATGGACCTTCCATTGATCCATATGATAAGGGGAAGGTACCCCTTAACCTTAATAACTAGTGTGTAGTTATTATTTTTTATAGGGTTGAGTGCTTGTATTTGTTTTTTTTATTTTAGTGTAATTTGATTAGGACTAACAATTCATTATTTCTACTTTTCTGTTTTAGTCTTAATATTCCACTTTTTTCTAATCCCAAAAAGGGTAGAACATTATTCAGAATTATTAATGCATTCCTCTTTACTTAAATAGGGGATCATTTGATGCATTATTCATTTTTTATTTTACTATGATATATTTTACTTCCAATATTATTTTTGAGCTTGTAAATCTTTATGGGATCTAATAATCAGATTTTTTATTTTTTAATCATTCTCTAAAGGTTCTTAATAATTCCATGATTTGTGATCATCAAAAATGGGGAGTTTTTGGCCTATAGGATATTATTGGCTGCTATCCTTAACTATAATGGTTTTAATTATCACAAATCATGTCATATATTATAAGATATATCTTACCTCGTTATCACAAACCATGTATTAATCAAAAGTCACATATCTTACCTCATGAAAGATCCTTAATCATGTCAAATATTATCTTGTATATCATATCATTTTAATCATATATATAATTATGTTTTTTTAAGTCTAAACAATATTATAACTGATTATCTATGTGTAATTATGGGTATTAACACATTCTAATATTATTGTACTGTAAGATAGATAGAACATATAAAATTATCTAAGTATAAGTCACTATAACTAATAGAATAACTAAGACATCGACAAACAAATGAATCACTAATGTGTGGAGTCACTGACTTATGTCTCACTGACAGGACGATTCACCGACTGATGTCTCACCGACAGGATGACTCACCGACAGGATGTCTCACCGACAGGATGACTCACCAACTGATGTCTCACCAACATATGAGTCATGGACTGATGTCTCACTGATAGATGAGTCACCGAATTATGTCTCACCGACAGGACGACTCACCAATGGACTAACTCACCGACAGAGGAGTCACTGACAGGCTGTTTAAATTCTCATTTTTTAAAATTATTTCTAACTGTCATATTTGAGTCATTTAATGATACTGACGTATTTAATAATATTTTATAGTAATTTTAACAGATAGTATGAGGTATTATGAAACTATTCACGTGGAAAGATTATTCTCTATGTTGGTCCTCAATAATAAAATTATTTTGAAGAGTGAATCAAAAAACCAGAGTGGTGTGCCTGTGTGAGAGACTTATATAAGAACATACACGACTCTCATGCACCCATTGTGAACTAAATAACAAAAAGAATAACACATAGGTAAATCTCAATAAATTTGTACATCTAATTGAAAAACTACTTCATCATATCAAATAAGGAGAAGAATATACCTGTAGAACCATACTTGTACCTAGAATCTAGAATACGACACTCTGTTTTAGTGTCAACTTCTAGAAGAGGACTCAAACCTCATCTCATCTACATCTGAAGAGTCCAGAGATATATCTCAAGAGACATAGATCCTTCTAAATCCTTTCTCATATTTATTTGCTCTGTTGTGTGCATTTTTTTACATACTTTTGAGTAGTGTGTGTATCTATCTGTAAAGAACACACAATCTCCTGTATCAAACTGAAGGATACAAGATATCCTTCCACTCATACCTTCTTACACCTTTTTACTCTCATGAATAAGTGTGAAATAGGTACTTGTGTGACCTAATAGTTTATACCCATGAATAATAGTGGTATAGGTATTGTGACCTGGATATCTTGTGAGCTATTGTGAACCCCAATCTAGGGTGTGGATCAAACTATTTATTAATTTATACTTGGTGGAAGGTGATCACAAAGTGGAAAGGATTAGGTATCTGCTTGATACTGAACATCTTGTTTCATTTCTGTTGTGATTTTACTTTTATTTTTACTCTTTTTTATCACATATTTCATAAAACTAAATTGAACTTAGATAGTTATTTTTAGAAAGTGTTTATAATAGTATTGACTTATTAGGTTAGTTTCAAAAGTTATATTAATTGTCAGATTTATATAACTGATAACAAATCACTCTCTTGAGAAATTATTCAAACAGTCAAGCTCTTATAAATTCACTACTGGACAACCGGTCAATTGAATTTTAAATTTAGGGAAATTTAAAATAATATGTTTTAACATAAATTTTTATAGGAACTCAATTCACCCCCCCCCCCTCTTGAGTGTCCTACTCAGACCAATATATAGAAATCTCTTTAATCAAGGTAAACTCTTCTCCTCTTCCCCTATTATTTTATGTTATTTTCATTCTAGAGGTTTTTTTGTAATTTAACTAGTTTTTGGTTGAGGATCAATCATGGTCTGATAGTGGTTTGTTGTTGTTATGTCCTAGAGTGGTTTCCTTTGAGTTTGGTTTGGTTAATCCTTAATTATTATATTCTTTTGTAGTGACTCTTTTATTATTTTAATAGGGGTATGGGATCCATGAATTCTAATTCTTTTATATGAAATTTTGGTATTAGAATGCTATGTATTCTTTGGGTAATTGTAGAATTATCCTAATAAATATAATAATTTAAAAAAATAGGGGAAAAAATATAGAAGGGATGTTGTGATCACAATTTTTTATGCTATATTGGATGCCTCTTGATATTTATTAGATATTTTGTGATTGATTGTTGTGTTTTTTTGTCCTTTGTAATATTTATATACATATAAATTGGATAAACAATGTAAATACTATTAGATAAAATGGAAAGAGAATGTATCATATGAAGTTAATTACCTTTCTTCCTTCAAAATATATAAATATGAAATTATTTCTTGAAGCATGTTTATATTTGATTCCTAATTTTTGTTAGCCTCTATATTTAGGTTTCTTATTGATCAAACTGGTTCATAATTAATTTTTTAATTAAAACTATGTAACAAAAAGGTTTTCTAGAATTAAATTTTTTGAGATGTGGCATCTTAACGTTATAGTACATATATTTATTTAGGCTATAGTGATTGCAGTTTACATGGGTTTACTTGCATAGTTTGTGATGGATTGAGGTATAATTCATGATACATAGGTTGTAATGGATTTAAAACTTGTTACTTGTTTTAACTAGGATGATATGTAGTTGAGATGTGTGTGCATGGGGTATAGAATAAGATGATGATAAGTCTTTGATATTATTTCATGGGTAGGAAGGATGAGTTATAGAAGGTATTAAAGAATAGGTCATTTGTCATTGGGGAGTGAGAACAAAAAACTAGTTGGAAATTGGATGTAGGGTACCTTTATTATGTATAGTCTTTTGATATAGAATGAGTTTATTATACATTTACTTGGTGAGTGAGACTTGGTATGGGTGGGATATTTCTTTAACTACTTAGGTAATGAGTTGGTTTCTTCTATCAATTGATGGGTCTTTAGTATAATTCTTTCACATTTTCATGAGAGGCTTCATGGAGAAGCCTACTGAGAATACCTAAATTCTCACCCTATATATATGTGTGTTATTTTTCACGCTCAAAATATATGGTTGGTAATCAAGCTAGGTGTTACTATCTCTGGAATTTATTTGGGTTTTATTGGATTTCATGGTATTTTACCATGATTTTTATTGGTACCTTTAGTTGTTTCTACTTATATGACATTACATTCATGTATTATGATGGTTTATTTATTTATTTGATGGAGTTTCTTGGTGGATCATATCACTTGTCCTAAAATTTAAATATTAAGGGTAATTAATCCCATTTTTATACATTTATACCCTTAGTTTCAGTCATCAACCCATTCCCTATTGGAAAAAGGATTCAGGGGTCATCCCTATAATGCCTCACATCATCACGAGTTATAAAAATCAAGATAAATTTGAACTTTCTATTCCCAAAAGTGTTTTGGTGGAAATAGGGTAATTTATCCTAGGATATGATCTCAGATAATTTTTTTGATCACTCTTTTGGTCCTATAATAGGGTGTTTACCCTGGTATAGAAGTTTAGTGTAAATCTGAGTCCTTCAAATTTTCAAATAATATTTAATATTTAATTAAATAAATATTGATTATATTTTCACATGTTCTTTCTGTGTTATATTTTAAAAGGATCATTGTATTGAGATTCTATCTCTATAATTGAGTTTATAATGGGGTTTTTTTAATTATGGCATAACCTTGTATCGAGCATCGGGGCCAGGCTCGGGTCCCTTTTATTTTATTTTTATTTGTTCCTTCCTTTTTATTTTTATTTTCCTTTTATCCTTTCCTTTCTCACCTTTTGATTATAACATATTCCCCATGGGCTATATGTGTCACAAAACTATGAGAGGGGTTGGAAGAGAAAATTGAGAGGGGGGAGGAGGTGCCACCCGGGGAGCTTAACTAGAGGTAGATCAAGGCTTGGTGGGTGTGTGGCATGGATCTCGTGTGAAGATTTGGTGGTTTCCTCCAAATGGTAGAACACTTTTTATGTTTTTTCTATAAATCCACATAATTTAGTTGTTTAAAGTTTTTAAATCCTTGTATGTTTTTTTTGGGACCCCCCTAGGGTCGATCTAGGCTTAATTGGGGAGAATTGGGGGGTTTCTGACCGTTTTGGAGGTTTTCAATTTAGGAAAGCCCGTGTACATGGCATGTGGTTTGGAAAAAACTACCCATATGTTCTTCTTATTTGGTGAAGATTGTGTTTTTGGGACTACACATTGGGTTTCTGGGGTACAATCCATGTAGGGGTGACTTAGGTTGTTGTTGGGGATATGGCTAGACACCCCATGTTGGGGGAAAAAGGTCTTGTAGGGCATACAGCCAAATCCCATGTAACATACATAGCTAATGGACTTATATAGAACTTGGTCAGATCTTATTTAGATTTAACTACTAGTTACCCCATGTGAGACACATTTCATGTGTGTTTGTTACATTTTTTTTGGTCGAGTTTTTTACATGCTAAGTTAGGTTAAGGTACATGGGCAGGTACCCCATGTAGGGTACACACTATGTATAGGCTACACATGCCATTAACTTTGGAAAAGTACATGATAATTGTCCAATGATACATATCCAGGGAGGACCTTTGGGGGTACATGTTGTGTACCCAAATTACACGTCCTATACTTTTTCCTTCCTTGGGTTTTTTTTCCTTTTTCATCCTGGAGTAAGAATTTGAGATAAGAGGAATACATTTTGAGAATTTTTTCACATAGATCATGATGATGGTATTATTTCAGTGTTTAGAGGATATTTTGATGGTTTTATTCTTTTTTTGGTTGTTTTAATAATGATTTATTTGAGGTTTGAATTTAGAATCCACTAATGGGTTGAGTTGTGAGCAGTGAGGCTTAGGTGAGAGTTGTGTGATTGGTGATCATCCAAGATTAAGTGCACTATAGAAATATATTTTAGGTTCTTTTTTATGGATTCTAGAAGTAAATATCATATTGTATCTCTGAGTAGATCTTATTTTATCTCTTGATGTTTGGATCAATTGCTAGAGGTTATATCTTTTGTGGTTTAGATCATGCATTTGAGGTTTAGAGTTATTGGAGCCTTTAGGATGGGTTGATGTTGTAGGATGGATGTTACATATTAATGTCATTTCTCTATTGATATAATTCTAAGTAACTATCAAGTATTTCCTTGAGGGCTTATTAATGATCAACTTATCAGTGGATTTTTTGGTCATCTGTCGAGAATTCTAGAGTGGTGTGGTTTTTCTCGAATTTCCTTATAGGTAAGTTGGTGCCAGTGGATGGGTTGTTTATCCGGAAGGTCGGTTGAGTTTTTCTAGTATGTGAATTTCCCAAAGGATTAATTTTTATTGGGGATTCCATGTGGGGTTTCATTTTCTTTAGTTCATCACAAGGGCCATAGGGAATTCCTTTCTAGGTATGCTTTGCTTTTGGATACAAATTGGGCGTACTGTTGATTGAGGATCATTTGGAGGACACTAAGGGATGTTTGGGATGTTTTCACATTGGGAGGGTCCCATGCTTTTTATGAGATATAGGAACCCCTTGTATAGTGTCTTGTTGTTTATTTTGCCATTATGACCAATTTTGTATCTTTGCATTGGTGTTTCCCATGAGATTAGGTGAAAGAGGGGACTCCCTAGTTGGAAATAACTTTATTCTATGACCCTAGGAACTATAGGGTCCCAGAGTTTTATTTTGGATATGGTGAGATTCATGGAGATAAAATATTGTCTTTTTGTGTAATGAGGGATCCAGGGGATCGAGTGAGGTCGTGTTTTTTTTAGTTTATCAGCACTTCTAGTGTATCTGTTTTGATTATGGGTTCAAGATTTTGATTTTCATATGTTTGGTTGGCCTTTTTTCCATGAAGTTTGAGGAAGTTTTTATTAAGAAAGTTGGTTTGAGGATGAGACCCTTGGGATATCTTATACTAGAAATTGGACCTGATATTTGATTTGGTTCTATCCTCTATTGGGTGGCTATGGATAAACACGCTTAGGGATCTACTGGATGATCAGGATCAGTTCACCCCCACTAGTTGAGTATGTTCCTTGGCTAAAGGTTATATATATAGCTATTGTGGATGTTATTGTTCTCCTAGTACAATGGATTATTAGTGCTCCCAGTTTTTTGTAAGGATACCATAGGTAAGTTCATCCATCAAGCCCATCCATATAGATCCCATGGGCAGTGTATCTGTCAGGTCCATGTTTGAGCTTGATTCATTCTACAGGACTTTTGAGACATGAAAGTTTCTCTAGAGTAGGCATGGAGATTTTATCACAATTTCATATCTTTCTATTATAATCTTAGATCCTATTAGATACTATTTTTCATGTGGAAACATATGGTAATTCTCTTTGGTATAGTATTCATTCTTTTTTATTTAGATATCTTGGAGATCTTATGTAGATCTGGAAGACACATCTAGTGTTGTGATTCTATGAGATCCATGTTCTAGAAAACATCTGATGTTACCTAGATAAGGTGTAGATTTACCATGGGTGTTATGATAGAACCCACATTTGGATGATTTATTTTTTTATCCCACTTTTTATTAAGTTTCTCTTTTATAACAGCTACAATTAGTTTTAGTTGGGATGGGAATATCATGTGTGCATGAACCTATTATGATAGTAGATTATAGGTTCACTGTTATAGGTGTCCTACTAATATTTATTTCTAACCACATATACATGATCCTCAGTATGAATTCATACCTAATTTCTAATTTTAGGTTTGATTACAGGTTGTATAGTGGAGGGGGCTGAAGATATATTTTCTTAATTGAGCGTAGCCACTTGTGTAGAGTCTCAGGATCTAGATAGCATAGCTTGAGCATCATGGATACCAGGTATGTGGTTCATCTTGAAGTTGGTAGTATATCATGTTGTATTTATTTTCATTTGTTCATTTTCTTACATTTGGTTGGGCTAGTGGGTGACCAATTATTGTATGTTTTTTCATGCATTTAATTCTGTATGATTGTATACCGTATTTAATTTATTATAGCATGTTGCTACTTCAGTTTATTTATTATGTGTACTCTGATGTTTATCCCTATTTATGTTTTAGTTTTTAAACTTTTACTTAACTCTAAACATAGGTTAAGTCTCCCCGCAATATATTTTAGACCCTCGTTGTTATTCGGTGACATCTGGAATATGAGGAGGCATGCTTGAGGCCTTGTGGTGATCCATATTGGGTGATGTGTTAAGTTGACCCATGAAGGTTTATTATAAAATGATATTAGAGGTGTATTGTTTTTTTATTTTGAGAGTTGGTAGACATGTGGTCTTGGAATATGATAGAACTTATGATGGATATCATATTGGTGTTTCTTGAGCACTTTTACCAATAGGAAGACCAAGTCACCAATGCATGGGATTACAATTTTGGTTTTCATTTTTATGCTTGTGTGATTTTACATAGTTTGATTCACTTGGGTTTGTGGATTTATGATTTATTTTGGTTTTTTTCTCTTAACCCATGGGTAAGAGGCCAGTGTTCATGAATCATTTTAAGCATGTGGGATTCACATGACATATGCCTGTCTATGGTGGTTTTACTGACGATGAAGGTTCAATTATTTAAATTGTCTCCAACAAACTATATGTTGTATCACATATTGATCCTTGGTTATATTTTACTCAAATGAACTATCCATTTATATTTTCTTCTGATGAAAATTCATGTGAATCTTAAGGTGAGATTTTCTCTAGTTATAGATATCCAGTCACTTCATCAAGGGATGCATGGAGATCCTTGTGGGTTGGTGTGGGCTCTGAGTTCCCTTTTTGTGGCTTAATGAGGGAAAGGATTACTAAGAGATATTTGGATTGGGATTGATTTAACCTGAGGTGGTGGTTTCCCCAAAGTCCCATATTTGAGTTTTTTGGGAGGGATTTGTTCTTTCCATGTGTTGTCCATCAAGTCATGTGGGGGCCCATGTGACTATTATCACTAATGGATTATATTGGCATGTATATTATTCCTTGGTAGGGTTGTTGAGGTATGTATTCACCAGGGTGTCTTTATGCCTTATAATTTATAATTTTTTGGAAGCAGAACACTAGGAGTGCTCATGGTCTCATGGCTGGCTTGAGAGGGAAAGTTTGGTTAGACCCCTATCACTGCTCATTTTGGTTTCACTTTGGGTAGAATAGTGGAAGCTTGGTTGTATGTTTTTGGATTTAGATAATCACCCGATTGGAGGTTGGTCATGAGTTTTATCTTATAATTAGTTATATGCCTCAATTTTGAAAAGTATTGTTGAAGGCAATCATGTTTATTGAAACCAGACTGAATGAGGAGAATAGTCAGTGGTTTTAGGCATGTTAGCCTAGTTTCATTAGGACATGGACCGTATGAGCATGAGTCCTGTTGCATTCTCAAAGGGAGGGGTAAGGGAATCCTTATGGTGGGGAGTGGGCCATAGTCTATTATAGGTTTTAAACCTTTTTTATGTGGTTTTCTGAGCAGGGAGGTTGTTATTCCTAGCGAGACGGGAATGAGTGTGGGTTGTTTCTGTTTTCATGTTGTCGATCACGTGTGATAAATTTGTCCACGTCTATCTATAACAACCCAGGTAATGTCAAGATTAATTATTTTAATTAATTTTTAATATTCATTAATTATATTTTGTAGATTTATATTCATTATAATAATATTATGAAATTTTTCAATCAAAATGAAAAAAAGGCTTTATTTCTAACCAAATTGGGTTTTCATGCATTATATGGTTTTATATAAAAATTTGATTTAAAAATTATAGAATTTAAATTATAAAAAAATTATTTTTAAATTCATAATTTTAAAATTATATTATGTTTATTTTTTTCTAATTTTCTAGAAAGGTTGATTTTCTAATGAATAATGAAAATACTGATTTTTATTGAAAACTATATTTTCTTTTAAAGTATTTAAAAAGCTAAATTTTATTTTTTATTAGTTTTAAATTTTAATTAGTTTATTTTGATTAATAATAATCTGATTTTGGTCTTTATAACTAATTTTATACTTTAATTTGGTATAAAAAAATTTATACCAAAAAAAGGCATTTTTCTAAAAAATAATTTTTCATCACATTTTACAGGTTTAATTTGAATTTAAATTATTCCAATTATGTGTTTTGAATATTGAACAATGGATTACATAATTGGAATCAGGAGGTCCAAATTTGGTAAATATATCCCTTTTATTTTTGGACTTTATTAATAGTAACTTTAATAATTTTATAACTATGGTAAAGGGTAATTTGGGTAATTAGGGGTTAAAATAATATGATAAGGACTAAAAATAACCCAAACACTTGTATTTATACAATTTTATTATTTTTGTTCAAATATTTCCATCCAAATCTTGAAAATATGGAAAAAAATTCATATTTCATTTATTTTTAACTTTATAATATTTTAGTGAACATAAAGAAAAAAATGTCACACTCTTACTTTTAATAACTATAATATTTTTAACATAGGGATAAATAGATTAAATGTAACGACCCAAACTTTTTTTAAATTATATTTTTTTCCTAATTTTCTATTTTGTTTTATTTTATACTCAACAAAACTATATCCTTTAATTAATGAAGTGGGTATAATTAAAATATAACCGTTGGGTTTCGACTGTTATATGATCGTTGGTCAATATGACCGTTGGAAACTATAATCTTAACATTGTGTTTTTATAAATATGGTTATCTTGGTTAATTAAAACAGAAATAAGATTGAATGGCCTCATCCAGCAGACTCGAGCCATATGAAGCCCATCTGTCGGAGCTTGGGAAGGAGGTAGCATCAATGGGCTTTGCTCTGGACCAAGCCCAAGCTGAACTTCAACGTATGAAGCTTGAACGGAATCACCTAAGAGAGAAGTTCAAGCTGATAGAAATCACCACTCGGGCATCGTTGTCTGAGCCACCCCAAGATTCTATCACCATAGCACACCTTACACTTAGGTCCTATGCTGGTGTTATAAGGGGCTATGTAATGAGACCTTAACTGCTTTGTGTAATTTTTTTTATATAAATAAAATTGTTATTTCTTCTTATGGAAAATTTGTGAATTTTAAATATCTAGATAAATATAGGATGTGTATTATTGATGAATTTAGGAAAAAGAGGTATTTTAAAATGTTTTTGTATTCATTAAATAATTAATAATGTGAAATGATTTTCAAGAAATGGTCTTCTATAGTTGTGTTCAGTAAGAAATTTAGAATCTAATAAGATCAACTTGGTTTTTAGTAAATAGTAAAGTAGGAATAGTAACATACCCATATGAATAGTAATGAATAGTAATTTGACCAAAAAATTAGAAACTTCACCCATGAATGTATAAATACATTTTAGACCTCTTAAAATTTAAAAAAAGATCATAGTTTAAGTTTTGGTATTTTTGTATGCCATAAATATTTTATTTGATATTTTATAATTAATTTAATAATTTAAACTGGAAATTTATTTTCATAAAATTTAATCATAAATTGTTACTTTATTGTCTTATAGTTATTCGATAATTTTATGGGACCTTGATTACTCTTTTAAGGTGTTACAAAATGAGTTATAGTTTTAAAGTTGTATTTTTGGGATAAATAATGATTTTTTTAAAAAATTAAATTAAAAATATTTAGAAAATTATTTTCATAAAATGGACTTTATTTTTGAATTTAGAGCATTGATATTTATTTATGGTGAATTTTAGGGATTTTTCTGAAACAATTTATTTTTTGGTGAATAGTAAAAAATGCAGTTTTGAGTTTCAGGTGTTTAATGACATCATTAATGATGTAATAATGATGTAATATTTCTTGTCGACTTATGAATAGTGATATATTCTATGAGATGTCCCAAGTGGCCAATACCATGGGCAAATACCATGGGCAAGGAACAAATAAAGAAAATAACACAGTGATATATAGTGGTTTGGGGAACAAATATTTCCTATTTCACTCCACCAATGATTTCTCTACGAGGTTGGTGATTTTCACTAGTAAGTCCTTTTATCATGGACTTATACAACTGAGTACATACAATTGATACCATTATAATAAGGTTTTTACAAGGCCCTCTAGTTCTTTTACAAGGAACCAAATTATCCACATCTTATTATAAGAATCCTATAATCCACTATAACTGATTCTAACCTGTTGATACTCTAATAAATCAACAGAGATTGATTTGATTGAAAACATAGATTTTTTCACAGTTGCCTCAAAAACTAACAGAAGTGTTTGATCTTTAATAACATACACTGGAATCAAAATAATATTAAATGTTTCATAGGCTTTCTTTCAATATAAAAAACACTAGATAGATTAATAAACATGTATTTCTATAAAGTTTAACTTTGAAAAAATATTTATCGAACTTACAGAAGAAGATTTAACAATAAGATATAGTTGTAGTGATAATAATAGCAACGAGCTGATCATATAGATCAAAACATGTACGTATCCAAAGTGTAGCTCTGAAGGTGATGACGCACTTTTATTTACAATCACAAAACTTTATATTTTAAATTCATATATCTCTTTATATATTCATAATACGAACATCACAGTATTTATATTGTAGTTTGAACAGCTGCAGGTCATACAATTCAAAAAATACTAAATAAGAAATCATGAATATTTGTATTCAAAATCATTCAATGAGAGTCATAACTTCCCCTATAAATAGGAAAATTTTAATCTATTGAATATGAAACTTTTAATCGGTCATAAAATAACTATAAATCAATGTTTAATTTTATCAAGACCATTATAGAAAATACAGATAATATATTTAATTTAAAACTCCTTTGATGACCATTCAAACACAGTGTTGCTTCAAATAAAGACAAAATACAAAAGTGGGATTAAAATTTATGGTTTTTTACAAAACTAGGGTTTGTGAACTATATTTTTTCTCTATAAACTTAGGGTTTCTTATAAACATGGGTTTGATGTTTTATAATTTTCCAACAAAGTAGGGTATCTGATCTACACATTTTATTCCAAATGTAGGGTTTCCAAACCATATGTCGTGCTTACAAATATAGGGTATGAACTATGTTTCTGGAATACTATCAAACATCTCTAGGATACCTAATTAAATAACTTCCTAGGGATCAATAACTTGTGTATGCTTCCATAATAAAAATATATATTATAATGAATATCATTATCTTGAAATTCACATAAAAACAACTTTATTAGTAATAGAAATGTGGGAGTTTGAGATCATAAAAAACAAAAATAAATTAATGAAATTTTTTAATCAACACATGTTCAACAATATCCTTTTTTATGATCCCAACACCCATATAATAAGTATTAAAATTAAAACAAATAGCACATTTCTTAAAGAAAAATTATTATATTTTTCTCGTAATTTCATAAATTTCTCCCAAATTTCTCCTAAATAAACTTCTCATAAAATTCTCATAACAATATCATAAATTTATCCACCTTCTTTTAACATAAAAAATATGAGAATAAAATGTAGTAATGCCAATTCCCCTTAAATTTATGTAAAAAGTATATAATCAAGAATCCATAAGAACATATAAAATATTATTCAATGAATAATAAGGGTTTATAATGAATGTATTATATCATTTAATTCATGCCATAACACTTGATAAAAAATGTAAAATAACTCCCCCTAAGACATATCATGATTCAAGAATTTAAACAAAATATCTTCATGGAATTATATATATTCAAAGAATTTTAAAATAACTTTTGTGCATGAAATAATTGATCCAAAAAATTTAATCTAATAATAGAATTATTTATTACTTATATTAATAGACTAATTTACTATGTGTAATGAAATTGAAAAATAATCAAACATTAAACAAATGTTTATTTTTAAGATAAAAATTATATAAAATATTTAAGAGTATAAAATTGAAAAATAAGTTATGAAAAAATTTATATCCAACATATTTTTAATCACAATATTTAAACAAAATATATTTAATATATTTAATAAACTATATATAAGAAGAAAATTCAGGGTGTTATGAAGGATTTGATAGATCATATAAACTTCCAAAACATTGAACTTTTTCACTTAAATATGGTAAAACTTTTAACAGCCATTCTATTCTGCTTCAAACATCTTAAGATATTTAATATAGCAAAGAAGATAGAAAAAATTAACCAAAAATCCTTTAATATTATAAAAATCAAACTTAGTAATAGCTTCCCTTCTAAGTGACTCCATCTGTCTTAGCATTTCTAATTTAAAATCTTCAAAGTCTTCTTTTTAAATTGAACTTTATTTCATATTCTGATACCCCCTTTTAATTGTATCAAAAAATTATTTCAAAACTAATACTATTTATATCAATTCATGTGACTTTATAAACATATTCAGATCAACATGCAGCTTTATTATTTCTTCATTGAATATATTTACCTTGAATAGAATATTTTCATACGATGTTTCACCTTTAATCATTTGAGATAATGAAACTTATGGTTTTTCAAAACAATTAACTTCTTTATCTATTTCATATGATTTTTCAAATGAGTCCTTGACATAAGAAACTAATTGTTATCTATAGATCAAAATAAGGGTTACCTTTCATTCTATTATGAGAAAGAATTTTTTCTGAAATTGAATATCTTGATTTCTTCATCTTTCTAAGAAAGGTTTTAGAAGTCTTTGAAAAATATATTTCAAAGAATAAAAAGAAATTTAAGAGGTTTTAAGATGAAGATTATAGGGTTCTAAGATAAGACAATATGTTTTGTTTTGAAAATTTTTAGATGACACTTCCCATTATGGAGTTGAAAATACAGGATAAATTTTTTACTTTTGAAACTAAATTTTATATAACAAATCTATTTTGAAAGAAATAGTTTTGTAAATAAATTTAAGAAAAATAACTTTAAAGACAATAATATGTTTAAATGATTAAAAAAATAAATTAGTTTTTCATAAACCTATTTTTATATAAATTTTAATATTTTAACAATTCAATTATGTAATTATATAGACTAAGTTTTAAAAGTTTAAATAAAAGAGGAATAAAGGATTTAACAATTTTAGCATAAAATATCTCTCTCCCTATATAAAATAATTAATGAAATAAAAACACATATATGAAAATAGAAATTAAGTACTTCTTGGGTTATTAGTTCCAGTTCTAAGGATTTTTCGATAACAAACTACTTCATAGTTGATCACTCCTTTGTTTAAGATAGAAATTTTCATATACTTATTAGACAAACACTTAATGATTTAACAATGTAGTTTATTGGTGTATTCATAAAAAAAATACAAGTGTTATTTGGTACCCATGTGATTTTTAGTATGGTAGTGTTAGGAACTAAGGTTTTAGGTAAACAAATCTGTTTATTTTGTGTAGAAATTTGACTATTATAGTTAAATAATTATTTTTAACAATAAACAATTTTAAAACAGAAAAATTGAGGTTTTCTAAAGAAATAGTCATTTGCATAATGTTCATTAATTACATAATAAAAATATTTAATTGTTACATGCTTTTTCAATTTAATACAGTAACAAAATAATTCCTAAATAATTTTTTTCTTTCACTGTTACTACTTATAACAAGTTTTCCTTTGTGAATTTTATTTTTAAAAAGGATTTGATTCAAATAATTTTCTCCTTTTATAAGAATACTAGAATATTTATTCAAAGTTTTAACTCCATCCAATAATTAATTAATTTTACTTTCATGTAGATCACAAGAATTTTTAGAATAATTATATTTTAAATTTGTAGCTTGTTTTGACAAATTTTCTTTATCCAATAAAATAGAATTATAAGTTTTTATAGGTTTTATATGATCGTTATTAAATGATTAAAATTTATCTTACAGTATAAATAAATACTTATTTAATTCATCATAATAATTTTTCATAATTATAGTTTTTAGTGTAAGAAGATTATACCTCATCAGTTTGAGCCATAAGACATACCATTTGATTTTTATGATCAGCCTCAGAATTTATAGAAGATTCGTCATTTGAAAAAGAAGAATTACTCCAAGTATCCTTCGTAATTTTTTTAATTTTCTTTTATAATTGCATTTACTTTGAGATTTAAGAAAAGAATGATTAAACTTTATATGACCTCCCTCTTTGTATTCACAATATTTATTCTCTTCAATCCCTTTCTTTATTTTTTTATATTTTTTCAAACTTTTTAAAAAGATTTGATAAATATTTATCTTAATATGGATGACTTGAATTAGATGATTCATCCATAGTGTTTTTGAGAGCAACATCTTCATTTTTTATATTATTTTCAGCTTCGGCCTGTATCTCAGCTTCATAAATCATCAAGGATCCAATCAATTATTTCATTGCTAAATATTTCACTGGTGTGGATTTTCATATAGCAGTAAAATATTAAATTCCAATTAGAGGGTAATAAATATAATTAATTTTTAATTCTTGATCTGATTACATAATTGGATATCCCAAAGAAGCAACATTATTGACCATTTCTATGAATCTTTCATTCATTTGAGTGATATTTTCATCTTCATGCATTTTGAAAGTATCAGAATTTAACTTTTTAGCATTGTATTTCAATTTTGTAGTATTATCAGTTCCTTCATGAAAAATAGAAATAGTCTTCCACAACTCATAAGTAGTAGAGCATTAAAAAACTATATTAAACACATCTATTCCTAAACCATGGACAATATCATTCATTTCTCTTGAATTATAATCTTATTCTTTTTCTTGATCATTATTCAAATTTTCTAGTTCTCCCTTAAGAATTTCATAAGCCTTATAAATCTTTAAATAAACTCATATTCCAATATTTTTAAAATAAATAATCATTTGACATTTCCAAAATCCATAATTATCACTATTAAAGTAATAAGAAGTGATCATCGATAGACCATCTTTAAGATCAATCATTTCAAAAAAATCTCCATCTAAATCTTTAAATAAAGCTTGTTAGATCCAAAATATACCTCAGGTAATACCTTTTGGTATAAGATAGAAACAAAAAAAATTAAGTATTTTCAAAATGATAAATATACCAATAGAAACCTCCATTTGATTTCACTTGTTATGTCAGAATAACTAAGATGAAGACATAAGAGAGGGTGAATTGTGATACCTTAAAACCTTTGACATATTTAAAACTAACCTATTAATATGAATTGTATCTTTCATTATCTCTTAAATATGATTATGTAGTGGAAATAAATAAATAAAAGAACATAGTGATACATAATGGTTCAGGGAAAAATATCCCCTAGTCTACTCCACCAATGCTCTCGACATGAGTTTGGTGATTTTCACTAATAAGTACTTTTACCGAGGACTTATATAACTGAGTATAGGTAGTTAATACCTTTATAATAATGAATTTCCAAGGTATTTTGTTTTTTTACAAGGAACAAAATTATCTATATCTTAGTCTAAGAAGCTGATACTCCACCATGACTGAGTCCGAGCAGTTGATACTCTAAAAAATCAATAAAGATTAATTTGACTGAAAACAAAAAAAAATCTCATAGTTGTAGTATAAACTAATAAAAGAGTTTGATCTTAAATAGCGTATGGAAAATTAAAAATAATATTAAATGGTGAATTTCTTTTCTTTCAATTGAGAAAACACTAGAACGATAAATAAACATGTTTTTCTTCGAAGTGTAACTATGAAAATTTCTTTATCAAACTTGCAGAAGAATATTTAACAATAAGATATAGTAATAGTGAGAACAACAACAACGAGTCGATCAAATAGAGTAAAAAATGTAGGTCTCCAAAGTTTATCTCTGAAGGTGATGAAATGATATTATTTACAATCACACTGATTTATATTTTCAATGCATATATCTTTATCTATATTTAGAATATAAACAACTTAGTATTTATATTGTTGATCAAACAACTCCAGGTCAAACAATTCTATAAATTCCATATAAAAAATCACGAATATTTGAATTTAAAATAATTCAAATAGATTCATAACTTCAATTAGATATAGGAATTATTTAATAAGTTTAATATGAGCCTTTGAATCAATTATAAAACTACTATAAAGAGATATTTACTTCTAAAGAGACTGTTTTAGAAAACCTAGATAATATCATTAATCTAAAACTATGTTTTTTTTCAGTTAAACATAGTGTTCCTTTAGGTAGTGAAAAACTCTAAAATTAGGGTTGAAAATGTATGGTTCTTTACAAAAGTAGGTTTTATGAACCATATGTTTGTTCCTAAAGTGTAAGGTTTATTCCAAAAAGAGGGTTGATGTTCCAAAATTTTGTAACAACATAGATTATCAGGTCCATACGTTGTATTCCAAATGTAGTGTTTCTAAACCATATGTTACACTTACAAACATATGGTATGAACAGTGTTTCCAAAATACTTTCAAACACGTCCAGAATAATTAATAAAATAACTTCCCATGGATCAATGACTTGTGTACACTTCCAGAATAAAAAAAATATTCTAACGAATTTCATTATCCTAAAATTCACTTAAAAGAATATTTATTAGTAATAGAAATTTGGGTGTTTATGAGGATCAAAATAAAAAAGAAATTAATGAAATTTTTTAATCAACACAAGATCAACACTTCCATTTTTTATTTAAATAAATACCCTCCTTCACTATGTTTTTTTCAAAGGGTTTTAAAATATATTAGATATTTCAATATCTATAAATGTTTTCTTATGGGTGAAAATAATATTTTTATGATTATAATAATGAAAATTAAATATTCCATGTTTTATTATTATGTTATTTTTCTTCTTCGTTATTTATGACAATAGGTGGTTTTATTATAAACTAAGTATGGGTGGTTTTTTTGTAAACCAAGTATGTATGGTTGTGTTTTTAACCAAGGATGTGTGGTTTTGTGATAATCCAAGGATGTGTGGGTCCGTGATATCCCTCCAATGCATTGGGTATGGAATTCAACCATATTGGTTGTTCCATTTTTAAGAGTGATATAGAAAATTATTTCCCAAGTTACCTACATTTTTTATTTATGATTTCTATTTTTGGGAATTTTATGTTTTCTCAAGCTAAGATAACGATCTTTTGTTTAAAGGAAAATATATACTACTTTTAAGGGTGAAAATTATAACTTTTTAAAAACGATTTTATGAGTTTTTAATTATTTAAAATAAAAATTTATGAGTTTTATTTTTATTTTTAAATTTATTATTAAATGAGTTATGAAAATATTTGGGTATATAAGTTGGTTTCTTGGGTTTGAAAATGTTTATTTTTAACCCCAAAGTTTATTTTGAAAAGAAAACTTTTTGTAAGTATTTATAGACTAATGGGTTTCTTTTTCTATACTTTTTATATACCTTATTGAGATTTTTATTCTCATCCAAAATTTAAAAAAATAATAAATTTTAAGGATGGGTAAGGTAAAAGAAGAATCCAAGTTGAAATTTGTAAATATTTTTCATGAAAATAAATCATGTTTTATTTTAAAAATATATATTATGGAAAAAATGGATACTGAGTAGAAGTGTCCAATTTTTAATACATGGGTTTATTATATAAGATTTATTACCTAATTATTTAAAACCTTAAATATAAAATATCCTTGATAATGAAAGAAAATGATTTATTGACTAAAAACTATGGATTAAGTAATTTTTAAGGTCTAGTCCTTATAATATCCATCATGTTTATATATGGATGTAGCATGGGGAATGTGTCTTATTGTTTAGTAATCAAGGTGATGATAATCATAATTATATAGTGGGGAGTATCAGATTGGTGATAGTTGAATGTCTCTCATGTGGGGAGAGATTTGTGGACATTGTAAGACCAGTCGTTGGATGGTCAAGATAGTATCAGTTAAGCCATTTATTATGTGAGATCATATTTAATGGTTAACCACCATAGCTTTTCATTAGTGATAAGAGTTTTTGTTGGGGTGTATATGACACCTCGTGTCATCATGGGTTCTGAAAATCATGAGAAATTTTAACTTTTTGTTACTAGAAGTGTTTTAGTGGAAAATAGTAATTTATTATATGAGATGATTGTAGATAATTTTTCTGGCCACTGTATTGGTTTCTAATTAGTGTATTTACCCTAGGATAGAAGTTTTGTGGAAAATAAATCCATTTTAATTTTCATAGAATATTTAATATTTAATTAATTAAATACTAGTTATTTTTTCATGTTTATTTGGTGATATATTTTAAATGGATAATCATATTGAGATTATGTATCTATGGTTGATTATATAATGGGGGGTTTTCTTATACAATACATAACCTTGTATTGGAAGCCAAGTCCAGTCTTGGGCCCCTTTTCTTTTCTTTTTCTTTTTCTTTTTCCCTTCATTTTTCTTTTTTTCCTTTTTTAATTTACTTTCTCCCATTTTTATTACTGTGTATGCCTTGTGAGATTCTCATTTCCCATTAATAATATAGGTATGGAGAGGGAGGAGGTAGATGGAGGAGGATTCACCACCCAGTGAGCTCGTCCGGAGGTAGATCGAGGCTTAGTGGGTGTGTGGTGTGGATCAGGTGTGAAGCCTCGGCAGTTTAAACTTGTAGGTAGTCTTGTTTTTTTTTTGAAATATATCCTTATAGTATAGTTTTTTTATGTTTTTAAATCCATGTATTTGTTTTTGGGGCCCCCTAAGGGTCGATCTAAGCTAAATCGTGGAGAATTTGGGTTCTGGGTCATTTTAGTGGTTTTTTATTTGGTAAATTCCATGTATAGGGTGTGTGGTTTAGAGAACATATATCGTGTGTACTTGTTATTTTGGGAAGATTAATTTTTGGGAATACACACCATATAAATTATATATAGGGGTGACTCAGGGTGTGGCCATGGGCATGGCTAGACACCCCATATTGGAGGCACATGGCCATAGAGGGTAAATAGACAGAGCCTATGTGATGCACATAGCTAGTGCTTGTGTTTGGTACTTGTCTAGACACTATATAGAGTATACAACTATATACCTTTTTGGGGACAAATGTTGTGTGTGTTCAATACATGACATGTGGTTGGATGTTTTACATGTCAAGTTATGTTGAGGTACACTAGTAGGTACCTCATATATGGTATACACTATGTATAGGTCACACACACAATGTACTTTTGAAAAGTACATGCTAAGTGTCTAGTAGTACATGGATAGGGAGGACCTTTGGGGGTACATGCCCTATACCCAAATTACATGTCATGTACTTTTTCCTTCCTTGGATTCATTTGCCTATTTTTCATCCTGGAGTCAGAATTGGACATAATAGGAGTCCATTCTGAGAACTTTTCCTTATATATAATGATGGTGGTATTTATTAGGTGTTTAGATATTGTGTGTATGTTTTTTTTGTTTGGTTGAGGGTTTTAAAGAGGATTTATTTGAGTTTTGGATTCAAAATCCTTCAGTGGGTTGGGTTGTGAGTTGCAAGGATCATGTGAGGGTTGTGAGTTTGGTGATTGGATAGGATTGGGTGTTCTATATTGATCCATTTGAGGTTCATTTGGGTAGATACTAAAAGTAAATATCATATATTATCTCTAAGTACATCTTGATTTATCACTGTATGTTGGGACCGGTTACTCAATGTTAGATATTTTTAGGTTTGGATCCTACATTTGAGGATCGGAGCTATTGGGGCCTTCGGTTTAGGTTAATGTTGTGGGATAGAGATTACAATTTGATTTCATTGTGTTATTGAGATAGTTCTAAGGGACTCTCAAGGATACGCTTGTGGGATGGTTACTAGTCAAGTGATGAGTGGTTATTTTGGTCAACTATTGATAATTTCCAAGTGTTATGGTGTTACTTGGATACCCTTATGGGTGTGTTGGTACACATGGATGGGTTGTTTTTTAGGAAGGTTGGCTAAGGTTTTCTTACTTAGGATTTACCCTGATTTTTTTTACTAAGAATCCCTTGTATGGTTTCCAATTTTTGAGGTGGTTATGATGAACATTGGGAATGGCCTTGTAGGTATACTTTTATTTTGGATACCCCTTGTGCATTTTGTTGTTTGAGGATCAATTTGAGGCCACTGAGTTCCATTTTGTATGTTTCTTCATAGGTCATGTCTCATTCTTTGGATGAGATAAAGTAAACCCTCTAGGGTGTCCTTTTTTGTGGACTTTGGGGCTGATTGTGGATCTTTGGATGGGTGTGGCCCAAGAGATTGGGTGCTACAAGGGAGTCCCTAGTTGGATGTCATTTTTTGTTGTGACCCCAGAGACTAGAGAATCCATGAGTTTTAGTTTTTCCTTGAGGAGGGTCTTGGATATCATATGGTGGTTGTTTGTTAGATTAGGGATCCATGGGACCAAGAGAGGCCCCCATGATTTGTTGGTCTGCAGTTGATCAGCACTTCTAGTGAACATGTTTTGAATGTGGGTTTGGGAGTTGTATCTTCCCATGTTCGGTTAGCCTTTTTTAATGATGTTTAAGGATATTCCTACTCAAGACTACGGTTTTAAGGTGGAGACCCTTGGGATATCTTGGTTCAGGCATTCGACCTGAGTTTAGATTCGGACCTCCCCTATATTGGTTGGCTATGGTTAGATGTGATTAGGGATATAATGGATAATATGGATGAGTACACCCCCCTTTAGTTGAGTATACACCCTAAATGGAGATCATATATATTGATTTCATGTATGTTGTTGTGATATTGGTACCATGGATGCTTAGAACTCACAGTTTTGTGTATGGAGCCCATAGGGTTGTGCATCTATCAGGTCTATGAAGATGGATCCCATGGGTAGTGTATATTTCAGGTCTATGTTTGATCTTGATTTATTCAATAGGAATTTTGGGACATGAAAATTTCTCTAGAGTGTGACATGAATATTTTTTTGATAATCTGAATCATTTTATTGGAGTCCTAGATCTTGGTATATGTGCGCTATCATGTGAATGTTTATGGTTATTCCCTGGGGTCAAGCATTTATTCCTTTATATTTAGACACCTTAGAACTCCTATATAGATCTAGAGGATACACCCAAGATCATGTGGCTAAGAGATACATGTTCTAGAAATCCTCTAGTATGGGATAGATTAGGGGTAGATTTACATTGGGTGTCATGATAGAACTCATGGTTGGTTATTTTCTTATTTTTTAGCCCATTTTTTATGCAGTTGTTTTTTTATTCCAGATTTTGTTAGTTTTATATAGGCTAGGAATACCATGTGTGCACACACTTGTTATGAAAAATAATTATAATTTCATCATTGTGGGTGTTCTACTGGGATTTATGTCTCATCCCCTATACATACACCTCAGTGTGTATAAAAACCTGATGTTTGCTTTTAGGTAGGAGCATAGGTTTCATAGTGGATGGGTCTGAGGCCTATTGTTTCTTGATAAATTAGAGTTGCTTTATTGTAACGACCCAAAGTTTCATTAATGGAAATACCTCTTAATATAATTAAATGTCTCTTTATATTTATATAAAATGTCAACTTCATTGGTTTTATGTTAAGAATTTTGACCATTGCTAATATAGTCGTTGAACAGTGATCACATGATTAGTATAAATATAGGGCTTTAACAAATCCAAATTTACTCAGACAAAGGAAGTGATGGCCTCATCCAATATAATTGCCCCATATGAAGCCCATTTGTCAGAGCTCGGAAAAGAGGTGTCATCCTTGGGCTTCTCCCTTGACCAAGCCCAAGCTGAGCTTTATCATATCAAGCTCAAACAGGACTGTCTATGGGAGAAGTGGAAGTTGATAGAAATTACCACTAGAGCAATGTTATCTGAGCCACCCCAAGAGTCTGTCACCATCGAACACCTTACCCTTAGGTCTTATGCATCTATTTTAAGGGGTTATGTAAAAAATAAATAGTACTATTTTCATGTACATTATTTTTTGTATATAATAAGGAATATACTTTCTTGTCATTATTGATACATTGTAAATAGTTTTTAAAGTACAAATAATGTTTTTAGTAATTATCTAATTAAGAATTATATTTTATTAAATTAAGGGATTTTTGAATTAAATAATATTTTAATAAAATATTATTATTATTATTAAATTAATTTTTATTAAATATAAATGATCTTATAATTTTATGAATGAAATTGTAATTTTTATTAAGGTTTGAAATCCATTTCTGTCAAAACCCGTGAATTTTCGATAAATGTCGGTTTTTATTTTAAAACTGAAAATTAACATATTTAGAAAATTATTTAGATAAAATAAATGTTATTTCTAGAATCAGGACATCGAGATTATCCAACAGTGAATTTTTCATAATTTTCTGAGACAGTCAAATTTTTGGGTAAAAATTAAATACCGTTTAAATATATAATGTGATTTATGACATCATAATGACCCAATAGTGATGTAATAAAATACTATAATATTTATGTTCGGACAATATATGTTTTACCATTAATATAATGTGATTTTGGGTTTGTTTTAATTACATTTCAAAGCATTAATGGACCCCTCAAGACTTATTAAACACCTTGTCTTTTTAAATTAATTTTCATGGGAGTCTGACTCACCTCCACATAAGCAACCCTATTATTTTAAGAATTTCGTACTTTGGCCTTATAAAATATTTTTTTCCTCTTCCCTTTGAAAGACACCATGGGAAAAACCATGGGATGGTTTGTGGTTTGGATTAATTTAATGTAAGGGGACCCAAACCTAAATAATAAAGAATTCTCTCACCTTTCCTATATAAACCCACCCAAGCTGCCACTTCCTCCTCAATCACAGCCTTTGGATTTCATCCAACCTCTGAACTACTCTCTCTAGAATCCTCCCAAGGTTCCCCAAGCTCCCAAGAAGCCTCTCTCTAGCCTTTGGAAGCACACTTCCAAGTAAGGGTTTTTTCTTCCTTTCTCATTTTTGTCCAATTTTCTTTATGTTGTTTTTCCCTTTTAATTTCAATTATGAATTGGGGTATGGTTTCTCACCTCCATCATACTGCCCTATTTATGTTTTAATTATGGGAGACCCATTTCTCTCTCATTAAATGCCTCCCATGTACACCCATTACTATGCTGAAATTCCGAAAGGAACTTCTCTCTCCTCATTTACATTCAAGCAATACTTTTGTATCATGAATCTAAATTCCATTAAAATTGTTGGGACATGTATCCATATGACATCCTTACTTTCCATTAAATGTAAATATAATGAGTAACCCCTTTCTCTCTCATCAACCATTTCTATGAATTCTTATGTCACGCCGTTACGCTGCCGAAATCGCACCGATTTTCTAAGCCAATGCCATTGTGTAGGGAATACCATGCCCATTTCTCCATCAAGGGTATTCATCTTTATGCACATTTACTTATTGATTATAATGTTTCATGTATGAATTCCACATTCCTTTATCGTGTAATAAATGATTATGTTTTATGAATCCATGTTTTATGATCCATGTGGCACACTTATGCATGAAATGAAATGTTTAAGAAGGGTGCGCCCTTATAGCGCTCCAAAGCATTGGGTAAAGTATAGTATCATGATACGTCATGTGAAATGAGTGTTGAGTCATCCTAATTCAAGTGAAATGAGGGTTTAATCGTGCTTTATGTGCAATGAGGATTTACTCATGCTCCATGTGCAATGAGCCTTGGCTCATGCTAATTCCATGTTAAGTGTTGTTGCCACATTTCCATGTTATTATTATCATGCTTTATCATGCCTTTATGTTCATGTTTCTCTTATGCTCTATTGTTATGCCTATTTCCTAACATGTATTGTACTCCTCAGGTTATTCCATGTGTACTCTCTTACTGGGATTTATAGCTTACCCTTTTCTTATGCATGTCCTCAGGTTATCCCATGCAATGCTATGTACGAGGGAATGTAGTGGTCATGTAAAGGAAGTTTTCAAAAAAGGTGTTTTATTTCATGTTTTAAGTTTTTATGTAATGATCCTAATCCCAAAATACACTAAACCTCTCAATCTTCTTTGTTGTATCAAGTGAAGTTTTATGTAATAAATCATGTTTAAGTTTTTAATAAAGTCAGGGTTTTCATAGTTGGTATCAGAGGATAGGTTTAGTTATTTTTGGGATTAGGATTGGAAAACTGTAGTAAATCCTTAGAGACAAGACTAAGTATAATAAAAATATCCCTAAGTTTTGGTAAGTACTGATTAAGTGGTTTATCAAAAAAATACATCCCTGTCTGGATACGAGCAGGTAGAGGCGGCTCTGGCACAGATGTATCCTAGGGGTAAAACCCGAAAACACCGCTTTGAGCTAGACTCAAATGGGAACTAGTGCACGAAAACGGGCCTTGTTGCACTCTTGGTTACGACACTCTCAGGGGATATGTTTCGATAAATTCACAATCTTAGTATGAACCCTTATTAAGGTAATTAAAAAAAATGCCCCTAAGAATATATGTTAGAAGGTAGATCATGAAAAGCCTAGATTGAAGCCTATAGACTTGTGAGTTAAGGAAATAAAAGTTTATTTATAAGTCATCAACTTTTGTCTTTGTATTACCCTTTATGTGTTACCCCTAACTTTATTTTTATTCCAGACAATGGCCGGTAATAGGAGGACTCGGGCTAACAACCATTGTGAAGATCAGTGTGATGACTATACTAATGATATGCCCAATCCAATGGGAGCGGGAATCGTGAACTTTGTCACACTTCTCTCTCATCTAACTCAAGTTTTGAATAGAAACACGAGTCAATAGGAACGTTGAACCCCCCCTAAGAAATAACAACTCACTATCGAGAGCTTCATGAGACAAAGGCCTCCTACTTTTAGTGGATCATCTGATCCCACGATCTCTAAACAATGGATCAACTCCATTGAAAATATCTTCTCCATCCTTCAATGTTCCGAACAAGAGAAGGTTCTCCTGGTGGCTTATTGTATGGAGGGTGAAGATGATCAATGGTGGACGTTGATCAAAAATACGAATCCTGAGGAGGATATCGAGGCGTTGGAATGGAAGGATTTACAGAAGATGTTTTTTGATAAATATTTTCCGTGCACCCTCCGGCTTAAGATGGAAAGGGACTTCCTTTCCCTCAAGAAAAAAGACGAAGAATCTGTTGGAGTGTATGAGGCAAACTTCATAAGGCTTTCATGATACGCTTCCGACTTTGTCGTTACCCCAGAATGCAAAGTTGGCTGCTTCTTTGGTGGGTTGAATCCTAGCCTACGGAAAGCATTAGCAATCCGTGACTTCAACAGCTATGAGGAAATTGTCTGATGTGCCCTCAAGGTCAAAATGGAGATCGGAGAATCACAGGGGTATCATGGGTATAAGAAGCGTAAGGTGTACTTCAATGCTGGTGGTCCAATGGATAAATCCAACGGTGCTAAGAAGATCCAGCGCCCCACTTGTCAAAAGTACGGAAACAAGCACCCTGGAAATTGCCTTAAGGGGATGAGGAAATGTTTTAGGTGTGGAAGAGAAGGGAACCTAGATGTTAACTGTCAGCAAGAAAGACCTGTGGCTGCGACAGAGTAGAGTAACGCTCCGTTCGAACCTCAACGTGTTGTTCAATGATAAAAATGCAAAGAACCGGGTCATTTTGAAAATCAGTGCCCTAATCCAAGGGTTTTTTGAGGCAACCAAAAACCTCCAAGGCAGCAAGGAAGATCTCTTGCCATCACTTCTGCCGAAGTGAACCCTGACAATGAAGTAGTTACAGGTACGCTAGTTATTCATTCAATAATAGTGAATGTACTTTTTTATTCAGGTTCTACGCATTCTTTTATATCTCAAAAGTTTAGTAGAACTATCCCAGCACCACCAAAAATCATGGAAGTGAAGATTTCGGTGAGTACGGTAAATGGGGCAATCATTACATCCCATGAATATAAGTCCTCCCCTGTTATAATCAGTGGATTGAATTTCCCGGAGAACCTCGTCATACTCCCTCTGGTGGAATTTGATGCAATTATTGGCATGGATTTCATTTCCTTATATAGAGCCAACATAAATTGTCGGGAGAGGAAAATCACACTCCATATGGAGAATCGACCCCCGATTCTTTAAAAGTGTAAGGAGGAAGATGAATCTCATTTAGCTCCATCATCTCAAGCATGGATATTACTTCCTTATGAGCACGCGTATCTGGCTCAGATGATTGAGTCCAAGGAAGAAACCATCCTTGAAGAAATGCCTATTGTGAGGGAATTTGATGAAGTGTTTCCCGAGAAACTGTCTGGTATTCCTCCTATAAGAGATGTTGAATTCTCAATTGAACTTATACCCGGGGCTTTACCAATATCCAAGAATCCATATAGAATGGCTATTGTAGATCTTGAAGAGCTGAAGAAACAACTACAGGAGAATCTAGATAAAGGGTTTATATACCCAAGTGCTTCACCGTGGGGTGCACCAGTCCTCTTCGTCAAGAAGAAGGATGGGTCAATGCGGCTTTGCATCGATTATCATGAACTTAACAAAATTATGATAAAGAACAAGTATCCTCTCCCAAGAATTGATGACTTGTTTGATCAGCTGCGTGGAGCACAATACTTCTCCAAGGTGGACTTGCGGATGGGATATTATCAAGTAAGGGTGAAGAAGGAAGATATCCCCAAGACTGCTTTTCGCACAAGATACGGGCACTATGAATTCATAGTAATGCCTTTCGGACTCATAATTCTATAGCAGTCTTTATGGACTTAATTAATAGAGTCTTTAGATATTACCTACACAAATTTGTGGTAGTCTTTATAGATGATATTCTAATATACTCCAAAACCAAGGAGGATCATGAGGAGCATTTAAGAACTGTACTGGAGACTTTATGCAAGGAGAAGATCTATGAAAAGTACAGCAAGTGTGAGTTCTGGTTGAAGGAAGTCTCATTCTTGGGCCATATCATCACAAGTAATAGGATATCTATGGACCCCTCCAAAATAGATGCAATTGAGGGATGGTCGAGGCCAACATCGGTAACGGATATCCGTAGCTTCTTGGGGTTAGCTGGATATTATTGACGATTTGTGAGAAATTTCTCACGATTGTCCAACCCTCTTACCAAGCTAACTCAAAAGGGACTAAAGTTTTCTTGGAGTGATGAATGCGAAGAAAGCTTCAAGGAGTTGAAAAGGAGGATTATCGCTGCGCCCGTGCTCATTTTACCCACAAGTGGGAAAATTTTTGTTGTTTTCAGTGATGCTTCAAAGAAGGGATTAGGTTTTGTGTTGATGCATAATGATAAAGTTATATCCTATGCCTCAAAGAAGTTGAAAACCCATGAGCGAAACTATCCAATGCATGATATGGAGTTGGAGGCGGTGATATTTACCTTGAAAATCTGGCGGCATTATCTCTATGGAGAGAAATGTGAGATATATACTGACCACAAGAGTCTTAAATATATATTCACACAGAAAGAGCTTAATATGCACCAGAGAAGATGGATAGAGCTCATCAAGTATTATGACTGTTCAATCCATTACCACCCTGGGAAAGCAAATAAGGTGGCAGATGCCCTAAGTAGAAAGGTTCCAGCGATTCTATCAATGATGAGAATTGAGAAGGATCCAATATTCTTAGACTTAATGAAGATGGACATGGGAATCATAGAGAAGGGAACATCATCAATCCTTTCACAAATGATTTCTCAACCATCTCTTTTGGAAAGGTTAAAGGATGCTCAAAAGGATGATGTGGGAATTTAAGAAAAAGTGGAAGCTATCGAAAAAGGGAAATCCTTGGGGTTTAATTTTAATGAAGAAGGAATTGTGTGGTTTGGGAAAAGACTATGTGTTCCATCAAGTCTGGAGCTGAAGAAGGAACTTTTGGATGATGTACATAGTTTAAATTTCTCTATTCACCTAGGGAGCACAAAGATGTATCGAGATCTCTGAGAAAACTTTTGGTGGGATAATATGAAGAAGGAGATCGCTGAATATATATCAAAGTGCCTGGTGTGCCAGAAAGTGAAGGTAGAGAGGCAGAAGTCTAAGGGGATGATGCAACCATTGCCCATACCAAAATAGAAATGGGAGAAAATCACCATGGACTTTGTCACCAGACTTCTGAGGACATACAAAGGCAACAATGCAATCTGGGTTATTGTGGATCGTCTTACAAAGACTGCACACTTCATTGCTATTCGGGAGGATTTCTCATTGGATCAACTGGCACAGATATATATCAGGGAAGTGTTAAGGTTTCATGGAGTACCACTATCTATTGTGTCTGACCGAGATCCAAGATTCACCTATAAGTTTTGGAAGAGTCTTCAACATTCTCTGAATATTGAACTGAACTTCAGTATGGCCTATCATCCTCAAAATGATGGCCAATCCAAGCGGACTATCCAAACACTTGAGGATGTGTTGAGAGCGTGCTCAATGGACTTTAAAGAAGGATGGTATCAACATCTTCCTCTAGTTGAGTTCTCTTATAATAACAGTCTCCACTCGAGCATCCAAATGGCACCATATGAAGCCCTGTATGGGAAAAGGTGCATAACACCGGCATGTTGGGATGAGTTCGGTTAACGTAAGCTTCTTGGACCAGAAATGGTCAAGGAAATGGTGGATAAGGTGAAAACTATTCAGCAGCATATCAAGGCAGCCCAGAGTCAACAGAAGAGTTATGCAGATAATCGTCGACGAGACCTTGAGTTTAAAGTTGGAGACATGTTTTTTCTATGAATATCTCCATGGAAGAAGGTCATGAGGTTTGGAAAGAAAGGGAAGTTAATTCCAAGGTGCATTGTCCCATTCAAGATTCTTGATCGTGTCGGGGCTGTGGCCTATAGACTATAACTTTCACCTATTATGGACAAAGTACATGATGTCTTTCATGTATCACTCTTAAGGAAGTACAAACCGGACCCTTCACATGTACTCTCTTCTGAGGTGGTACAATTGGAAGATGATCTTTCTTATGAGGAGAAACCAGTGAAGATCTTAGATTGTAGAGAAAAAGTTCTATGAAATAAGACAATGCCCATCATCAAGGTGTTGTGGAGAAACCACAAGTTTGAAGAAGCGACTTGAGAGTCAGAGGAAATGATGAAGCTGAGTTACCCACATCTGTTTTAGTGTGGGAAAAGTAAAATTTTTAGGGAAAAATTTCTTAAGGGGGGAATATTGTAATGACCCAAAGTTTCATTAATTGAAATACCTCTTGATCTAATTAAATGTCTCTTTATGTTTATATAAAATGTTAACTTCTTTGGTTTTATGTTAAGAATTTTGACCGTTGCTAATATAGTCGTTGAACAGTGGTCACATGATTAGTATAAATATAGGGCTTTAACAAATCCAAATTTACTCAGAAAAAGGAAGCGATGGCCTCATCCAGTAGAATTTCCCCATACGAAGCCCATTTATCAGAGCTCGGAAAAGAGGTGTCATCCTTGGGATTCTATCTTGACCAAGCCCAATCTGAGCTTTATCATGTCAAGCTCGAACAGGACTGTCTATGGGAGAAGTGGAAGTTGATAGAAATTACCACTCGAGCGATGTTATCCGAGCCACCCCAAGAGTCTGTCACCATCGCACACCTTACCCTTAGGTCTTATGTGGCTGTTTTAAAGGGTTATGTAATAAATAAATAGTACTATGTTCATGTACATTATTTTTTGTATATAATAATGAATATAATTTCTTGTCATTATTGATACATTGTAAATAGTTTTTAAAGTACAAATAATGTTTTTAGTTATTATCTAATTAAGAATTCTATTTTATTATATTAAGGGATTTTTGAATTAAATAATATTTTAATAAATTATTATTATTATTATTATTATTAAATTAATTTTTATTAAATATAAATGATCTTATAATTTTATGAATGGAATTGTAATTTTTATTAAGGTTTGAAATCCATTTCTGTCAAAACCCGTGAATTTTTTATAAATGTCAGTTTTTATTTTAAAACTGAAAATTAACATATTTAGAAAATTATTTAGATAAAATAAATTTTATTTTTGGAATCAGGATGTCAAAATTATCCAACATTGAATTTTTCATAATTTTCTGAGATAGTCAAATTTTTGGGTAAAAATTAAATATTGTTTAAATATATAATGTGTTTTATGACATCATAATGACCCAATAGTGATGTAATAAAATACTATAATCTTTATGTTCGGAAAATATATGTTTTATCATTAAAATAATGTGATTTTGGGTTTTTTTGACTTACTTTTCAAAGCATTAATAGACCCCTCAAGACTTATTAAACACCTTGTCTTTTTAAATTAATTTCCATGGGAGTATGACTCACCTCCACATAATCAACCCTATTATTTTAAGAAGTTCTGACTTTGGCCTTATAAAATATTTTTTTCCTCTTCCCTTTGCAAAAAACCATGGGCAAAAACCATGGGATGGTTTGTGGTTTGGATTAATTTAATGTAAGGGGACCCAAACCTAAATAATAAAGAATTCCCTCACCTTTCCTATATAAACCAACCCAAGCTCCCACTTTCTCCTCACTCACAGCCTTTTGAGTTCATCCAACCTATGCCCTAATCTCTCTAGAGTCCTCCCAAGGTGCCCCAAGCTCCCAATAATCCTCTCACAAGCCTCTCTCTAGCCTTTGGAAGCACACTTCCAAGTAAGGGTTTTTTCTTCCTTTCTCATTTTTGTCCAATTTTCTTTATGTTGTTTTGCCCATTTAATTTAAATTATGAATGTTGGGGTATGGTTTCGAACCTCCCTCATACTACCCTCTTTATGTTTGAATGATGGGAGACCCCTTTCTCTCTCATTAAATTCCTCCCATGTACACCCGTTACTATGCTGAAATTCCGAAAGGAACTTCTCTCTCCTTATTTACATTCAAGCAATACTTTTGTATCATGAATCTAAATTCCATTAAAATTGTTGGGACATGTATCCATATGACCTCCTTACTTTCCATTACATGTAAATATGATGAGGAACCTCTTTCTCTCTCATCAACCATTTCTATGAATTCTTATGTCACGCCGTTACGCTGCAGAAATCGCACCGATTTTCTAAGACAATGCCATTGTGTAGTGAATACCATGCCCATTTCTCCATCAAGGGTATTCACATTTATGCGCATTTATTAATTGATTATAATTTTTCATGTATGAATTCCACATTACTTTATCGCGGAATAAATAATTATGTTTTATGAATCCATGTTTTATGATCCATGTGGCACACTTATGCATGAAATGAAATGTTTAAGAAGGGTGCGCCCTTATAGCGCTCCAATGCATTGGGTAAAGTATAGTGTCATGATACGTCATGTGCAATGAGTGTTGACTCATGCTAATTCAAGTGCAACGAGGGTTTACTCATGCTTTATGTGCAATGAGGATTTACTCATGCTCCATGTGTAATGAGCCTTGGCTCATGCTAATTCCATGTTAAGTGTTGTTGCCACATTTCCATGTTATGATTATCATGATTTATCTTGACTTTATGTTCATGTTTCTCTTATGATCTATTGATATGCCTATTTCCTAACATGTATTTTACTCCTCATTTTATTCCATTTTTACTCCCTTACAGGGCTTTATAGCTCACCCTTTTCTTATGCATGTCCTCATATTATCTCATGCAATGCTAAGTATGAGGGAATGTAGTGGTCATGTAAAGGAAGTTTTAAATAAAGATGTTTTATTTCATGTTTTAAGTTTTTATGTAATGATCCTAAGCCCCAAAGACACTATACTTCTCGATCTTCTTTGTTATATCAAGTGAAGTTTTATGTAATAAATCATGTTTAAGTTTGTAATAAAAGCAAGTTTGTCATATTTATGGTGTATTAGGATTAGTTTGGCATATCACGAGCATTATAGAGACCAAGTATGTAGTTTGACTCAGAGTTGGAAGTAGGTCCTGTTATATTTATTTTCAGTTGTTTATTTTTTATATGTGGTCGGCCCAGTGGGTGACCAGTTGTTGTATATTTTCATGTTCTTGTGAGTATGTATCATTGTATGAAATATTTCATTTATTTTAGTATGTTTTTTATTTATTTTATTTATAATGTGAACTATGATGTTTATCCTTGTGAATGTTTTTGTTATTTCTATTTTTACTTTACTCTGACCAAAGGGTATATACTCCCCACTATATCTTTAAAACCCTCACCACTAGTCTATGGCCTCTAGAATATGGATATTCATGATTGAGGCCTTATGAAGATCCAAATAAGGTGTAATGTTTTTTTTACTCTAGTTAGTTTGTTACAATCCATGTCTTCACTGCCATTCTTGGTGGGGTACCAATAGAGGGGGTCATGACAATGACATTTCATGTGGTATACTTGGCAAGTTGTATAATTCGAAAAACTCTTTTTGTGCCTCATGATCTTATTACATGTATCTATAAAAAATCCTACCCATTATAACATAATCATTTAATCACAAACTATAATACTCTATGATGAACATCAGTTTGGGATAATAAGAAGTCACATGTTGAGAGGTTAATTATCATTTCACTTCACATAATATATGAATTTAGTGTAATATAATAACAAAATATAGTCTTCATTTTATATAACATTCTATATTATATATTCATAAAATATTTTAAATATTTTAATAAATACATACATAAGAATCCATCTAACCATATCACATATGATAGACCATCATAAAGACATTTTTTGAGGTTTTTTTAAACTTATTATATCTCTATATAATTCTAAACACATCTCTCTATAATCTCTGAATAAAACTATATCAATATACTCTTTTAGTGAGTAACATCTATGTAGTAATCCATTTTTAATATTTTTGAGACTTATGAATCTTATTCCTAATTTTCAACTCCTTAAACAAGTATTCAAACTCTATTATTCTACAACATCCAATGTTGTGATGTTAATAACTTTGTTTTTCTACTTAGAATGTTTATAATCTCATCGTCAATATCATTCTTATAACTTATTCCATAAAATTGTTTCCTTAAAATATTTTATTAATTAATGTTACTTTTTACATTATTCTTTTACCAATGAATTTTAAACTCCTTTATGATATAAAGTGACGTTTACTTTTTATTTTGAGTGGAATGATATTTTATTTTTTGACTTTGAACTTCTCTAAGTCCAAACATAATCCCATAGCCTCCTAAACACTATATTCTCATAAAAATATCATTATAAGATATACAAACTCTTTTGTGTTAGTAAATAAAACTTATTTATTTTAAAGTAAGAACTTTTAACAAATAAACTATTGACATCCATTTGTGATATGGTATTCTATGTGTTTGGATCATTATTCTGAAATGAATATTTAATTCTTTAAAATAAGCCACTGATGGATGTTGGAATCTCATTCCCTTATACTTCAAAAATATATATTGAATAAAATCTTTATCTTAGATAAAACTCATTTTATCCTTACCTTATTTTCAATCATATTATAGAATTTAATGAATCATAAACCATGTATATTAAATTCAACATCTCATGTTGTACATAAAAAATATTTATTAACAAAAAAACTATTAACATATAAGAAATATAAGATGAAAATAAATATCATTATTTAGATCCATCAATGTTTAATATATTGCTTTTCATTTAACATTATGATTTAATAAATCTATTTATTCATCATTTAAATACAAACTACAATATCTACTAATTATTACTCATATTTTAAACTCTTGTATATTTATAATATTTTTAAAATATAAATTTGGTATCATATACCCATTAAAATTAAAGAATTTATTTTATAACACTAATATCTAATATGGGAATTCCAAATATTTCATCAAACCCCTTCAGGTATCTAGATAATTTCATACTATATAAAAAAATCCTTCATTCCTGACACCACCTTTAGGTTTTAATGATCAAGGATAACTATTGTACAAAAACAATATTATCTTTTTATCTTAAACTTTTACCTTTTAGTAATTATTACATATAACATGTTCCTAGACATCACATGACATACTCATATATCATTAATACTTTGAGAAAATAGGGTAAACATTTATTCAAATCATTAACATTGTCAAAACATTTCTAATGATAATTATGTAATGAATTCAATAGTAAAATCATACCTTAAAGGATATTTTCAGTCTCACTAAGTCATTGGCACACTCAATCACATTAAGTATGTGAGTGGAGACTAAAGTACCTTTAAAAATCTTGTATTTATTTCCTTTGAAACCCTAAATAAATAATTATATGCTTCTCATAATCTTCTAGATTAATTTCTTTAATAATTATAAAAATTAGTTACTCGATTAAGGGTTTTCTCTTATCACGACCCGTCCTCGGGGCCTGTGTCGTGACTACCCCAAGCCCGTCTTCCATAGGCCAGGGGCTGGCGACTAGCGCCAAAGGCGTAAATCTCGATAAAAAGGGAAGGAATTTCCTTTATAAAAGTAAAAAAATACAACAGAGTACGCAATAGAAGAAAGCACTAAATAATACTGAATACAAAAGTAAGTTATGAAAGGAAAGGGGCCAGAAATACAAGCCCAACAGTAAGTATAGTACAACTGAAAAGCTAGTACAACCGCAATAAAGTAAAACAGAAACCACTGAGTCGTCGTCTGGGATTCCCACCTAAAGTGTGGGTACAGATGGCCTCCTCAGCACCTCAGGTCCGACCGTCTGCTCCGTGTACATCTCACCAAGTGTTCCACCTTTGGGTATTGTCCAGCTCCACAAGCCTCTACCTCGATCAGTGTTGTCTGTCATCTGCATCCAACACAATGAAGTGCTGGCATAGCCTGTGTAGGGGTGAGTATACGATACTCAGTAGGGATCCTGAGACCCTCAAAGGTCTCCCAGAATCCACGAAGGACAAACCATAGAAGAAAGATAAAATCATGAAGTATCAACCAACTCTACTTAGGTATATGCCCATACATATACCTAAGTTATCAATCTCAGTTCGGCTCCAACTCTCGAGCCCAAGCACAACCCAGTCCACACAGAAAAGCAAGTCAATCACATCGATGATAATGATTGAAATTCAAGACTCCGCTCACACAGGTATACATATTTCGTATAGTGATAGAGATGATCAGATGTAGTCACTGATTCATCTAAGCTGTCAGACCCACGTAGGATACTAGACCAGCTAAGCTGTTGGACCCACGTAGGATACTAGACTAGCTACTCTGTCGGACCCACTAAGGATACTAGTATAGAAGTCAAAATGTCAAACCCACTTAGGATACAAGTACAATAGTCATCGATGTCGAACCCACAGAGGATTCCAGTACAGTTGTCGTCGTCGTCAAACCCACGGAGGATTCCAGTACGGTAGTCGTCGCAGTCGCAGCCAGCTCTAGGGTTCCCGCACACAGCATGCTCGATTCCGGGAGGGTCCACTCCTCGAGCCAAGGGGTCGATAGATCAACTATAATGAATTCCAGAGTTGATATAAACCGAAATCTTGTCAAAAGGTACCCAACGCGACAGACGGCGCGTCAATTGGAGGTCCAGTCTGAGAGATATTGGCTTTTCCGTTCCAGGGACCCGGTTGGAATTACGCTCGTTCCAAACCCATCCATTTTCCAAAGTCATCCAAAACTTACTTAGAGTATCGTAAAAGGGCCGTCTCTTCATGAGGATCCCAGTGTCACAGACGACGCGTTGATCGGACACGTGGTCTTAAAGTTATTCATGTTTAAGTGAAACAGGCCCGGCTCGTCAAACCCAGTGGACTAGCAGGTCGGCCCGACCTATTTCGGTGGGTCCAACCCGACAGGGGGGTCGTCCAGGCCCGGTGGAGTGTGGCCCGGCCCAGTGAGGCACGACGCGGCCCGGTGGGGCGCGGCCCGGCCCGGTGGGGCGCGGCCCGGCCCGGTGGGGCGCGGTCCGGACCGGCGTGGCACGGCCGGGACCGGCATGGCGCGGACCGGCCTGGCGTGGTGCGGCCCAGCCCGCGGCTGGACGAGCGGTACAGGGGGAACGACCCCCCGGTTTTTCGAACCGGTGGCACCGAGCGGCACCGCCCCTCCTGTCCGGCCGATCGAAGACGGCCGGTCTTCCCAGCACGAGTGGCCCGCACGGGCGGGCCGCGGTTCTCCCACGTGGCACCTGCGGGTCTCGCGGCCTCCTTCAACCTGGCCGGCAGGCGACTAGCCGGTTCGCCATCGAAGCGGCCCGTGGAGCGCGGGCTGTGGTTCTCCAGCCCGGCCGGCTACGGTCGGTCGGTTCGGTTCATCTGCCGAGAAGCCCGCGGATGCGGGCTGCGGTTTCCTTCACGCGGCCGGTGCGCGGTCGCCGCCTCCAGTCGTCACCGCCTCCGTTCGTCGCCACCTCCGGTCTCCACTACCTCCCGTTGCCACCGCCAAAAATATTTAAGAACCATCGGAGGGTCGTCGGGCCGTGTTCGTTTGGTATGCGCCCTCCGCGTTAGGCGATATCAATTGGCCGAAGACAATCCAAGCATCCACCAAGGATGGAATATAATTTCATTCACTTAAAATTATATCAAACCCCCTACCTTGATTCCAATACTCTCTTTACATGTCGCAGGAAGAGGATTTCGAAGATAACGTCAATTCGTTGACGTCGAGACGCGTCTGAGGAGGAAGCGTAGTCGAGGTTCCTCGTGGGCGGAGTCTTCTTCCTTGATGCGGAGGGAGAATAATGAAGAAGATGATGTTCGTAGGCCTTGAGTTCTTCATTGGAGAGAGTAAATGTTCTTCATTGAGAGAGGAACACCTTCTTCTAATTTTCCAGAGGTTTCTCCACCGAAATATTTGCCAAGAAAATATTATAAAAGCTACCCAACTTTAATAGAATTTCCATGCAATTCGAATTGATTCAAAGGAATTCAAAGATTAATTAAATGTGGCATTTAATTAATCCTAGTTGTTAGCATTAATTAAGAGGAGGTGAAGAGTTTAAAAATTCAAAAGAGAGGAGGTAGAGAGTTCACATTAAAACAGGGGAGTTGTCAAATTAAATGAAGGGGAGTTAATGGGGAGTTTAAGGGAAGTTGAAGGGTTAGGGGCTCGTGTGGGCCCCACAACACATTATCCTTTAATGGGAGGTTATGTGGGTGTGGGCCCCACCTCTAACTCCCCCTTTTAGGAAATAACCAACTCTTAAACAATAAAATTGTGTACAATAATTTTATTTAATTTAATATAAATCTCCAAAAATTAACTTCTCCTCCTAAGTAAAAGCAGCTACGATAAAGGTCCCCTTAAGTGAATATCGGTGCTGCGAGTTCATCGGTGCCCTTAGATTTTAATTTCGAGCCCCGGTTCAAAAGATAGAAAAACTCACACGTACTTTTACTGAACTTACCCGAACAAAACTTCATAAATTGATTCTAGGTACACCGGACCTCAAAATCAGGCGCCGTCAGAAACTGCGGACTCGTAAAATTCCAAAGAATTAAGAAAAAAATTCCTTGAAATTTTCGAGTCTTAAATTACCCCCACCTCAGGGATTTATGTCCCTGTAAAGCTACAACACACACTAGGGGGAAAAAAGTGGGTACTGAGCACGCATCTGAGCCTCCCACTCCCATGTGCTCTCCTGGAGGTTCCCGTGCAGCCAGCGAACATGCACCAGAGAATCAACCGTCCACATAGGACCCGCTCCTGTCGATCCTCGATCTCCATCGGGACCTCCGTGAATGTTTCCCTATCATCGATGTCCAGTTTCCCGTGGTTGATGATGTAGGAAGGTTCGTGCATGTATCTCCTCAGCTGAGATACGTGGAAGACGTCATGCACCCAGTGCAACTGAGGTGGAAGGTCTAGGCGGTAAGCCACCTCACCTACTCTGTTGAGGACCTGGAAAGGTCCGATGAAATGCAGAGATAACTTGTCGCCCCGGCCAAATCTCTGTAGACCTCGTCGAGGTGAGACCCGTAGGAAGACGTGGTCTCCATCCTCAAACTACAATGGTCTCCATCTCCTATCATCATAGGACTTATATCTACTATGTGCAGTCTTCATCTGCTCCTAGATGATCTGCACCTTCTCTGTCATAGCCTGAACCATCTCTGGTCCTACAAGTGCTGACTCCCCTAGGTCAGTCCAGCACAGAGCTGATCTACAAGGTCGGTCGTACAGTGCCTTGTAAGGAGTCATCCTGATGGTGGAGTGGTATCTGTTGTTGTATGCAAACTCTACCAAGGGTAAGTGATCCTCCCAACTGCAACCAAATTCGAGGACACATACACAGAGCATGTCCTTGAGAGTCTGAATGGTCCTCTCTGTCTGGTCGTCCGTCTGAGGATGGAAGGCGGTGCTCAGACGTAGCTGCGTCCCAAAAGCCTCATGTAACCCCTTCCATTGCTGAAAAGTGAATCGAGCATCTATATCGTAAATTATAGACGATGTTACACCATGAATCTGTACAATATCCTGAACATAGAGGTGTCCCAAACTCTCTACTGAGCCTTGCTCTCTAATCGGTAGGAAGTGGGCTGACTTGGTGAGTCGGTCTACGATCACCCAAATAGAGTCTTGTCCTCTGGATGTACGTGGAAGCCCCGTCATGAAATCCATGAATATCCTGTCCCACTTCCACTCTGGGACCTCTAAGGGTTGTACCAAGCCTGCTGGTACCTGGTGCTCCGCCTTCACTTGCTAAAAAGTGAGGTATCATGAAACAAACTCTGCTACTAATTTCTTCATACCCAGCCACCATTGTTGTCGTCTGAGGTCATTATACATCTTCGTCACTCCTGGATGTACCACTAGAGGGGAAGTGAGAAACTCCCTCAGCACCTCCTCCTATAGTGTAACTGGTACCATGGTACATCCCCTGAAGAGGATGATGTCCTCCCCTCCTTCAGAAAATCCATCAGGCGCCTGCCCTATGGATATCTGAGCATGTCGCGTCTCACAGTCAATGTCCCCACGTTGTGACTCCCTGAATCACTGAAAAAGTGGAGGAGTGACTGTGAGAAACTGAATAAATTCTTCTCCGTCTATATCCACAAAGTATATCTGCAATGCGGCTAGCTGCTCTGTCACCTCTCCTAGCAGCTGAATTCCCTATCTCTTGCTGAGAGCATCAGCTACAACTTTCCCCTTCCCAGGAGTATAGACTATCTCAAAGTCATAGTCATGGAGGAACTCGATCCATCGCCACTGTCTCAGGTTCAGTTCCTTCTGTGAGAAGCTGTACCTGAGTCTCTGGTGGTCAGAGTAGACTATAAAGAGCTCGCCCATCAGATAGTGTCGCCACATATTAAAGGTGAAGACCACTACTGCCTACTCCAGGTCATGGGTAGCGTAGTTCTACTCGTGCTGTCTCAACTGTTGTGAACCATATGTGATCACCACTCACTCCTACATCAGGACACACCCGAGTCTGTTCCCTGATGCATCGCAGTAAACTATGTACTCAACGCCCTCCTCCGGTAGCCTCAAGATGGAAGCACTCGTCAATCTCTATCTCAGCTCCTAAAAGCTCTACTGGCATCTATCTGACCACATGAAGGGTTTACCCTTCTTCATCAAATCTGAAAGTGGTGTTGCAACTCTTGAGAAGTCTGGCACAAATCTCTAATAGTACCCAGCCAGACCCAGGAAACTCCGCACCTCTGTCACACTCCTGGGTCGCTCCCAAGTAAGTACTGCCTTGATCTTCACTGAATCCACTACAACTCCAGCCTCCAAGATGAAGTGTCCCATAAAGTGAACCTCTCGAATCCAGAAATGGCACTTTGAGAGCTTACCAAAAAGCTGGTTCTCTCGGAGTGTCTCCAGTACAACCCGCAAGTGGTAGGCGTGCTCCTCCTCAGTAGTCGAGTAAATCAGTATGTCGTCGATGCAGACTATGACAAATCGATCGAGGTAAGGCTGGAATATCCTATTCATGAGACTCATGAACACTTCTGGAGATTTTTTTATGCCGAAGGGAATAACTAAGAACTCATAGTGGTCATACCAACACCTGAAGGTCGTCTTCTGCACATCCTCGTCTCGAACACTGAGCTAGTGATAGCCTGACCTGAGGTCTATCTTCGAGAACCATCGTGATCCCTTGAGCTGATCGAAGAGGTCTTCAATCCTTGAAATTGGGTACTTATTCTTCACAGTCATTGGATTCAGGCGATGGTAGTCAACACGCAGTCGCAAGATCTCATCCGCCTTCTTGGCGAACAAAATCAGAGAAGCCCAGGGTGAAACACTGGGTCGGATAAATCCATTCCCCTGAAAGTCCTCCAGCTGTACTCGTAGCTCACAAAACTCGGCAGGAGCCATCTGATATGCTGGAGTAGATATCAGTGTTATCCTGGGGTACAGGTCTATGTAGAAGTCTACCTATCTGTGAGGGGGTAGTCCTGGAATTTCTTCAGGAAAAAATTTTGCATACTGATCCACCATAGCAGGAAAACTCAAACTCTGCACATCAACTGCTCTGAGGATGAGACTAGCCAACTGATGTGTTATCGGCTGCCCTCTCCTATACATAAGTCCATCCTGCGCTGCAAAGGCTCCCTTATCACCGGTGAAGGTGAACCTGGTCCCATCTGTTTGGACACACCGCACTTTGCACCTAATGTAGTCGATCTGAGAATGGGTTGTAGACAACCAGTCCATACCCAAGATGACATCGTAAGGCTTCGACGCTGCTACAAGAAGATCCCAGCCTAAGCTATCACCTCCTAGAGTAAGCTCACACTACTGGAACCAGTGCGTAATCATCGAGTCTGCTTTCGTAGGAGTCTCTAGCTGTAAGGATCGAGAAAACGGCTCCATCGGAATATCCAACCTCTGAACAAGGGCAGTGACAATAAAATAATGACTTGCACCTGTGTCTATAAGTACTGCAATAAGGGTGGAGTAGACACAGATAGTACCTAGAATCATCTCAGGTGTGCTGTGGTCATAGGCCTTGACTGCCTGGAGTAGAGCCTACCCCCGTCTGCCAGCTCCCTGTGGTCGGGGTGGTCCTCCTGGTGGTGGTGGTGGTAGAGCCTCAAAACGTCATCTACCACCCGCTGCTTGGCCAGCTCCTCTACCTCATCTGCCCTCTCCCGACGGACCACCACGGTCGAACCTCTGCCTCTGCCTGGGAGGTCCCTCTACTGTTTGATTCTTGTCCGCATGGCGGGTCGGTAAGTCCTGATCCATGTGACCCTACTCGCCGCATGCATAGCATTGACTGCTCCTCGTATAGATGGCTCGATTTCATGTGCCCCGCACAATCGAACCTGTATCCTGAGGTCGCCCACCTGATGGCCTGGTCCACTTGGACCTCTGTGTCAACTGTCTACTTCCGGCTATAGAAGAATCTTCTATGTGTCATCCTGCGGTGGGTCTCGCAGCTGGTGTTATCTTAGCAAGAAAGCTCTCCACAAGAAGGGCTCACTCCAGTACTCCCGCTTGCGTCGGAATACTGAGGGAGATCATCGAAGCCCTGATCTCATCTCTGAGTCCCTGATCAAAGGTATGGGCCTTGAATAATGGGTCTCGTACCATGTTCGTGGAGTATCATGAGAGGTCAATGAACCTTGCTGAGTACTGAGCTACTGTCATGCTGCCATGCTGCAGATGAAGTAACTCCTGAATCTGCGCCGCACAAAGGGTGGCTGGAACAAACTCCAAGCGGAAGAGACTCTTGAAGTCTATCCAAAGTAAATATGTCTCTCCATGAACCTGGAGCATCAAGCTCCACCATATACCTATTTCTTCATGCAGAAGACTCACGGAAAGGATCACCATAAGGTCGGCTGGTGTCCCTACCAATCTGAAAACTCTAACGATAGCCTCCATCCAATCCTCAGCTGCCTGTGGGTCCGACTCTCCCCGGAACCTGGGTGGCCTTTGGTGATGGAACTCATGCAATGCACTCAGGCGGCATGCACTCTCTGCTACTGGGGATGGTGTTATCGGTGGCCCAGTGGGTAGTGGTACCGCCGGTGCCTCCGTTGTGATGGGGCCCTGCATTGAGGCCTCATCACTCGGTGGGCTGCCATCTCGTACATAACTCGGAACCCTAGCTGGCTGCCTTCATGGGGCCATCCTAAAAATAAACAGGTGCACCATGGTCAAAACAGTATACCTAGTGAGCTGACTCAAATTAATCACAAAGAAAACTTTTGAAACACATATGCAATCATTGTTTTTGTGTACTGAGTCAGAAATCAGAGTTCAGGGTCCTGGTGTATGGATACGTCGGTTGCCGCAGCAACACTGGACTCGTTGGACTGAAAACCACACTCAATACTCTTAACACTATTACTTCATAGAAAAAAGTTCAGAGTCCTAAGTTCTGCGGTAGAACCGACTCCTCTGATACCAATTTGTCACGACCTGTCCTCAGGGCCCATGTAGTGACTACCCCAAGCCCGCCTTCCATAGGCCAAGGTCTAGTGACTAGAACCAAAGGAATAAATCTCGATAAAAAGGGAAGGAATTGCCTTTATAAAAGTAAACAAACACAACAGAGTACGCAACAGAAGAAAGCACTAAATAATACTGAATACAAAAGTAAGTGCTGAAAGGAAAGGGGCCGGAAAGACAAGCCCAACAGTAAGTACAATACAACTAAAAAGCTAGTATAACTACAGTAAAGTAAAACACCAACCATTGAGTCATCATCCGGGATTCCCACAAGAAGGGTGGGTACATACGGCCTCCTCAGCACCTCGGTTCTGGCCGTCCGCTCCGTGTACGTCTCACCAAGTGGTCCACCTCTGGGTACTGTCCATCTCCACAAGCCTCCACCTCAATCAGTGTTGTCTGACATCTGCATCCAACACAACGTAGTGTGGGCATAGCCCGTGCAGGGGTGAGTATACAATACTTAGTAGGGATCTTGAGACCCCCAAAGGTCTCATAGAATCCACGAATGACAAACTACAGAGAAAGATACAATCACAAAGTATCAACCAACTCTACTTAGGTATATACCCATATATATACCTAAGTTATCAATCTCAGTTCGGCTCCAACTCTCGAGCCCAAGCACAACCCAGTCCAAACAGGAAAGCAATTCAATCACTTCGATGATAATGATTTAAAGTCAAGACTCATCTCACATAGGTATGCATCTTTCGTATAGCGATAAAGATGATCAGATGTAGTCACCGATTCATCTAAGTTGTCGGACCCACGTAGGATACTATACCAGCTACTCTACCGGACCCACTCAGGATACTGGTACAGAAGTCAAACTGTCAGACCCACTTAGGATAAAAGTAAAATAGTCATCGATGTCTAACCCACGGAGGATTCCAGTACAGTTGTTGTCGTCATTGAACCCACGGAGGATTCCAGTACGGTAGTCGTCGTAGTCGCAGCCAGCTCTAGGGTTCCCGCACACAGCACGCTCGATTCTAGGAGGTTCCAATCCTCGAGCCAAGGGGTAGATACATCAACTATCACGAAGTCCATAGTTGATGTATCCCAAAGTTTAGTCATGTCAAAAGGTACCCAACGCGACAGACGGCGTGTCAATCGGACGCCCGGTCTGAGAGATATTGGCTTTTCCGTTCCATGGGCCTGGTTGGAATTATGCTCGTTCCAAACCCAGCCGTTTTTCAAAGTCGTCCAAAACTCACTTAGTGTATCCTAGTGCCATAGATGGTGCATCGATCGGATGCGCGGTCTTAAAGTTATTCACATTTAAGTGAAACGGGCCTGGCTCGTCAAGCCCAGTGGGCTGGCGGGTCGGCCCGACCTGGTTCGGCGGGTCCGACCCGGTAGTGGGGTCAGCCCGGCCCGGTGGAGCGCGGCCCGGCCCGGTGAGGCACGGCCCGGACCGGTGGGGCACGGCCCGCCCCGGCGCGGCCCGGACCGGCCTGGCGTGGCGCTTCCCGGCCCGACGTGGCGGGGCCCGGCCCGGAGGGGCGAGACCGGGCCCAGAGGGGCGCGGCCTGGATCGGCACGGCGTGGCCCGACACGGCGCGGCCCAGCCCATGGCTGGTCAAGCGGTGCGGGGGGCACGGACCCCCGGTTTCACGAACTGGCGGCGCCGAGCGGCGCCACCCCTCCTGTTCGGCCGGCTGAATCCGACCGGTATTCCTGGCGCGAGCGGCCCGCACAGGTGGGTCGCGGTTCTCCCGCGTGGCACCTGCGGGTGTCGGGGCGTCCTTCAACCTGGTCGGCAGGAGGCCGGCCGGTTCGCCGCCAAAGTGGCCCGCAGAGCGCGGGTCGCGGTTCTCCACAGCACAATGCCTTAGAGGCACCGTTGTTCTCCAACCCGACCGGCTACAGCAAGCCAGTTCGGTTCATCTACCGAGCAGCCCGCAGATGCAGGCCGTGGTTTCCTTCACACGTCCGATGTGTGGTTGCCGCCTCTGGTCGCCGCCGCCTCCATTTGCCGTCACCACCGCCTCCCGTTGCCACCGCCAAAAATATTCAAGAACCATCGGAGGGTCATCGGGCCGTGTTCGTTCGGTCCGCGCCCTCCACATTAGGCGATATCAATTGGCCGAAGACAATACAAGCATTCACCAAAGACGGAATATAATTTCATTCACTTAAAATTATATCAAACCCCCTACCTTGATTCTGATGCTCGTTTTTCGTGTCGTGGGAAGAGGATTTCAAAGATGACGTCGATTTGTTGACATTGAGACGCGTCCGAGGATGAAGCGTAGTCGACGTTCCTTGCGGGCGGAGTCTTCTTCTTTGACGCGGAGGGAGAAGAATGAAGAAGACGACGGTCGCAGGCCTTGAGTTCTTCGTTGGAGAGAGTAAATGTTCTTTGTTGAGAGATGAACACCTTCTTTTAATTCTCCAGAGGTTTCTCCACCGAAATATTTTCCAAGAAAATATTATAAAAGCTAGCCAACTTTTATAGAATTGCTATGCAATTCAAATTGATTAAAAATAATTCAAAGATTAATTAAATGTGGCATTTAATTAATCCTAGTTGTTATCATTAATTAAGAGGAGGTGAAGAGTTTAAAATTTCAAAAGATAGAAGGTGGAGAGTTCACATTAAAAGAGGGGAGTTGTCAAATTAAATGAAGGGGAGTTAATGGGGAGTTTAAGGGAAGTTGAAGGGTTAGGGGATCGTGTGGGCCCCACCACACATTATCCTCTCATTGGAGGTTATGTGGGTGTGGGCCCCACCTCTAACTCCCCCTTGTAGGAAATAACCAATTCCTAAACAATAAAATTATGTACAACAATTTTATTTAATTTAATATAAATCCCCAAAAATTAACTTCTCCTCCTGAGAAAACGCAACTACGGTAAAGGTCCCTTTAATCAAATACCGGTGTTGTGAGTTCATCGGTGCCCTTGGATTTCAATTTTGAGAACCGGTTCAAAATATTGAAAAACTCGCACGTATGTTTACTGAATGTACCCGAACAAAACTTCAAAAATTGATTTCGGGCACACCGGACCTCGGAATCAGGCGCCGTCAGAAACTACAGACTCATAAAATTCCAAAGAATTAAGAAAAAAAATTCTTGAAATTTCCAATTCTTTACATCTCTAACACATATATTTTTTGTTTCTTATGTTTAATAAAAATTCTTAAGTTTTTTACAAATCTAAGAAGTTTCTTACATTAAGTTTCTTATCTAGGATTGATCTCATCACAACATTTGATGATGATGATGATGATATTTATCTTTAATAGAATCATTTTTCATATGAGTTTCATGTTTTCACATACATTTAATAAGTAATTTTATTAAAAGTGAACCCACTAAAATCGTGACCCCTTTTAAACTCATATTATCTATTAGTGTCCCAAGATCCATATTTCACTAAGAAATGACTCCAATTTTGAACTTATATTACCACTTAACTATTTAGGTAGGCCATCATGCAATTCATATAATATATGACTCATGGATGGTTGAGTAAAAAACTCTTTTCTCAATCCATCATATAGATAAAATCAATACTATTATTATGATATCCTTACTAGGGTTTTCCTAGTTAAGGGTAACATAAATTAAATAATAAAGTGAGGAATCTAAATATTAGGATCACAATAGTATAAAAATACATTTTAATGTATGTTTTTTTGTATTTTAACATTGGTTTTATATCCAAAATAAATGTAAATTATGTTATAAGAGTTATTTTTAAAATTAGTTTCATAAACTAGTGTTAAAATAATTATTTATGAGACTTTCATCATCGGTAATTCTTATAACTAGCTTCTAAAGAATAATGTCAATACTTTTTATGTCGATTATTATTTAAACAATGTTTAATTATACTTATAACATTGGTTATCACAATAAAAAATTTTAAAAACATATAAAAAAGATAGGGTTATATTTCATTTTTCAGGATTTGATTTGATTAACCATAGAGGTCAAACGGACTTATGGATCAAAAATTATGGCCATTGAAAGTTCAAGATTTTTCAAAACAATATTTCAATAAAAATTACTCAATTTGAAGAAAACTAGATATATATGAAATAAAAATTGTATAAACTAGATGAAAATAAATAAATAAAGACTTAAAGATTCAAATTAATTTTCTTTTCTTATGTTGGCATCCTTTGAATCTATATATCACTTGTTTATATTGATTTTCTCTTGAAAAAATAACTCATGTGACATCTTCAAATGTGGTTGGTAAGGTATTTTAAACTTTTTTTGTTAAATATTTTTGGATTTTCTATCGTCGCACCTCTATGGGAATAATTCTACATTTTCATAAGAAAACAATTAGTTAAAATTTATATTAATGAAAAAAACTAATAATAAAATAACTAAATGATGAGATAAAAATTATAATTTCCATAGTGGAATTATTAAATGATGAAATTATTCAATGACTATGTAGTTAAATGATAAATAGATTTAAAATGAATGGAAAGAGAGAAATAAATTTTATATATGTTAGTTGAAAATATTTTCTCATGATGCTATAAATTTTAAGCTAAAACTTAAAAATTGAAAGCAAACTATAAAAAAATGAAATCATGCTTCTGAGCATTATGATATTTATAAGTGTAGGTCGGAGTAGATTACTCAAGAGGGGAGGGTGAATTGATTAACTTTAAAAATTTCTGAAAAAAGTATTTCTAAAAAAGGTTTCCCTAAAGATTAAATACAGCCTAGTTAATCAAGGTTATATTGTTATAAGAGTTTGACTTTTTAAGTAACTTCTTAGAAGATTGATTAATTCCCAGTAATCTTAATTTGTGTTATTAATATTACTTTTTAAGTTATTCTACTAAGACAAGCCAGTTATAACTTCTTTCCAAGACTAACTATCAAAGTGAAATTAGTGATTTCTGAATTGTACAGTAAAGCAATAAAATATAGAAGACTAATTTAAGCAGCATAGTGGATATGAAACAAGTGGTTCAGTCTCAAGATGAGATCTAATCCATTACACTTGGTGATCACCTTCCACTAATCAGTTTATATAAATAAACTTTTATCCACACCCTGAATTGGAGTTAACAACAGTACACAGACTGTCCAGGTCACACAAGGACCTCTTCCACAGTTCTTCATGGGTACAAACTACCAGGACACACAGGGACCTCTTCCACACTTATCAATGGGTATACACAAGAGTAAAAGAATGTTTGAGTAAGGATATCTTGTATCCTTCAGTTTAATACGGGATACAGAGTGTGTTGTTCTATAGGTACACACTCTGCTCAAAAGTTAATAAACAGATAGACAACAGAGCAGAAATATGGAGATGGGTTTAGAAGTGCTTTGAGTGTTATTCTTTTCAGCTTTGGACTTCTGAGATGAAACAGATGCAGAATTAGAGTCCTCATCTATAAAACAGAGTGTCACGATTCAGCTTGTGTTCTTCATGAGGTTCGATATAGTGAAAATGTTCTCTAAGATTCAAATATGCTTCGTGTGTTCTTCAGTAGTGTCGGGTTTCATATATGTGACAATATTTCCTTTAGAAATTCTCTCAGTGTTCTTCGTTGTCGTGCTCACAGCCTTGTTCTTTCATTCAGTATCATGATTCTTGATTCTTGGTCACACTTTGCTTTTATCTTTGAAATGCATGTTTTGGAGCCGACAGGTTGCATGGATACCGCTCCTCGTACCTCATACTGTCAGATGATATGTCTACAAAGAAACATTAATTATTTCAGTGCATTTAAAATCTTTAAATATGACCGTTAGAGATTAAATTTAAAGATGATAAAATAGTTTAAGAAACGATGTCATAGTAAGTCATGGAAATGGTGTCTCCTTCGTATGGTGTCTAGTTTGATCATGGTGTCTTGTGGTCATAGTGTCTTGTTCACGGTGTCTTGTTCATGGTGTCTTGTTCATGGTGTCTTGTTCACAGTGTATGCTTCATGGTGTCTGCTTCATGGTGTCTTGCTTCATGGTGTCTGTTTCACGGTGTCTTGCTTCACAGTGTTTGCTTCATGGTGTCTTGTTTCACAGTGTCTTGATTCATGGTACCAGAAAGACATAACCAGTGGCAGACTCACGGTGTCTCAGACTTTTCAAAGTAAATGTGTTCAGGCTTAAGAAATGATGATAATAGAATGGATCATACTTAAGCATTTTTCAAATAAGGTATTATAAGAGTTGATCAAATATAGTATAAAGTAATTAAACTGAATGTAGAGAAATTAAGATCTTGAATGGATCTTCTTAAAGCATAAGAATACTTTAAACATAAATACACATGATTGTGATATAATTTATAGGAGTTAACTAGGTTTAATAGGATTTGTGATCATTAAAACATGATTAATACATGAGGAGTCCAACAATCTCCCCCTTTTTGATGATCACAAATCTTATAAAGTTAAAGTGTATATTGGATTAAACTATAGAGATAAATGGATAACATATAGAAATTTCTCCCCCTTTTGGGATTATCAAAAGGATGGAATAAGAGAAGTCAAATGTGCACATTTCATTACTAGAAAATAAGATTCAGTACAAATGTAAAAGAGAAAAACAAAAAACAATAGCATCCCTATCAAAAATGAGTAATCATTGTTCTTATTCATGGGTTGGCCTTCTATTTTCCTTTAGTAGCAGTGGAAGAAGAGGAAGCCATAGGATCAGAGGTTAAGGTAGAAGAAGGGAGTGAGGTGGTTGATAAAGAGGGTAAAGGAAGGCCTTCGAAGACTGATGGATCTAAAGTAGGAGTAGTAGAAGATCTATATATTTGTTGATCGAGAATCAAAGGCCTGATCTGACTTAGCTCTTGGTTGATAGACAAATTAGTAGAGGCTAGGGCAGAGGTGAAGGTAGGCAGCCCAGGTCTTAGAGGTGCAGCCGCTGGAGCAACAATGGTTGTACTCTGGACATGAAGATAGGGCCTCATGAGTTTGATGAAATCTATAATGATCTCTCCACCATACTGCATGGCCTTCTCAAAATCATCCTTGTTCTCCATAAACTTGTCCAACAACTGAGTAACATCTATGATCTTTTGGACTTTGGTCTTGAAAGCTTGAGTAACAGGAGGAATTTGCATATTTTCTACAAGATACTTGAAATTATTTTTCATATCGGTCTTGGAGAAGATTCTGTTGATGTAGAAATCCACTTTCTTGGAAATCTCTTACTTAGCACTATTAGAAATTTTTGAGTGGATTTGTACCAGGTCAAGAACTCTATCACTATTCTTGACAACTTCATATAGAGAAGTCCTATTGAAACTAATGAGTACATTCTAAAGCTCTTCTTTGACTACAGTTCTAAGAAGATCACTGTCTAAGGAGGGTTTAGAATATTGACCAGATGCTCTAGAGGCATTGACAGATATGGTCAGATATTTTAGTTGATTTGGAACCTTTTGAAGACATCAGGTATACTCATCAGTGAGTTTATTAATATTAAAAACAAGCTCTCTCATTTCCTTCACAATTTTTTTGTTCCTTTTAGTTATCTTTTCATCTAAGGAATCTAGATAAGGTTGAATCTGAGACACAAAAACCTGTGGGATTTGAGGAACAACAGGTTCTACAGGAGGAGCAACAAGCTCTGATCTCGAATGCAGCTCTCTCTGTATGTCTTCAACCATACTTCTTAGGGTCTTCACTTTATTACTGAGCAACTTATTCTCAACTCTTACTTCTTGAATCTCATGAAGAATTTTAGGTTTTATTTTCCAAATAACTTTCTCCAATAATAGTGAGGAATCTCTCTCACTTATATTGGTTACAGGAAGAGGTTGGGTATTCATGAGTTTCTCAACTCCAGAAAATAGGGTAGCACCAAATTCCTTCAGATCATCCTTACTTACAAAAGATGGTTGTTCAAATACTAGTTCAGGAATAGGGATTGGTACAGGCTCAGGGTCCTTCTCAAGTGTGATATTGGAGACTGATTTCAACTAGAATATAGAGGAAAGATCGGTTCTGGTTGCTGAAACTTTCTAATATTCATCCACATCATAGAAACTGGGGAACTTATATTGAGTGTCTATGGGACTTGACTCATTTGGATGTGAAGCTTCAATAGACTCAAGATTTGGGGTTTGTTCCCCCTCAATAGGTGCCTCCTTCTCAGGACTAAGAGGTTTAGGATCTCAGTCTAATTCCACAAACTCAGCTCTAAGTTACTCACTCATTTCCTGTCTAGCTAGCTGAAAATCTAGCTCTATTCGTTCTTCAGTCGAAGGGATGATTTTAGGAATAGATTGTTCCACAAAAAGTTCCTCAAGATTAGTTTCTTTCATAACAGGTAGCTCTTCCACTATAGGTACCTCCATGGCATGATTTTTAGATTCTTTGGCAAATGATTCTATTTCAGCCTCAGTTTGAGTTTCCAGATTAACAACTTCTTTAGGAGCAGGGACTTCTTCTTCAAGAACTTCATGAGGAACAGTAGACCTGTCTTCCTCAACAAAAACAGCTTCCCTTGGTGTCACTTTAGCCTCTTCTTCCTCTTCTTCAGGATACTCAACAATCTCATCTGGTTCCAAACCAGGATTATAAATATTTCTTGGTCTTGAGTGATGTTCCAATGGATTGAATTTTGCATAAATTATATCATTGTCTTCCACCCATTCTTTTTTCCAAGGATTCCAATTTATCTTCATTCATTTTATAATGGATTTTGAGAGGCAGAATTCACAATCCTTAATCACTTTTTCATTAGGTCTAACCATACCTTTGGCAAGAAGCATGGTTGATATTAGCCGAGAGTAAAACAGGGAAGTTGACTTGCATGTTACTTTGATCAGCTCACACAATGGTGTATGATATATTTTCAAAGGTTGATCTTATGTCCATTTTTTATAAGGTGGATCAGAAACACATCCTAATATTTCAAAATAGCAAAATCACCTTTTCTAGGAGTCACCAAATTCTGTATAAACTTGAATAGAAGCCTTGATTATCTATCAAGTTCAGTAGCAATGGCTCTCCTCTGGGTTCCATTTCCATTTAAGGCTTTCAAAGCATCTTCTAAATCAAATAATTCGGTTGAAGGTGGAGGTCCTCTCTGATAATCCTCACAAATGCCTTTATGAGGTATCCTAAGGAATGCATCCCATAACCTCGAAGAAAATGAGCATCTCTGGCCATTGACCCAGATTCTTACAACATAACTATCACCAGAATCAAAAGAGAACTATACATACTGGTAAAATTGAGCCACTAACCTAGGGTATATGGGTCTATCTTCCTTTGAGAACCACTCTAAACATCCTTGTTGTTCTAACACTTTCAATACCAGAGACTTACTAGACAGAATCCATTTAGGGAAAATATCTTTCTCAGGTACAACAACGCGGTTTACCAGATTTGGATTTAAAGGTCCTTCGGGTGTTAGCTTAGGTTCAATCTTCTTCTTCTTCGAGCTGCGCTTCTCAGGTGTCGATGATGAAGGACATTTCATTCTTGGCATTCACTAAAGGTTTAAGAGAGAGGGGTTGCAGGGATGGAGAAGGGTTCAAAAAGAGTAAGTAGAAGAAACCCCAAGTAAACAATCGAGTGATACTTTCTTTATTTTATCATTTAGGAATACCAAATGTCACAAAAATAAAAATGTGGGAAAATAAAGAAGTTGAAAAGGATAATTACCGTGATACGGGTTTTTACATAAAAAAATTATAAAGAATTTTTACAGTGAGACCGTGTCTGGTCATTATAGTGACATAGTAAACGCTCGTTACGGTGAGACAGTAAACAAGAACTTTACAGTGAGACAGTAAATAATAACTTTACGGTGAGACAGTAACATAAAACACTAGCTGAGAAACCATAATCATGAAACAGTAAAGTATAAAACAGTAAGATATCGAACAGTATGACATCAAATAGTAAAAAGTAAGATATCTATTTGATATTTATCATTCCTAGTTCATGTATGATGTAGTATATTCTCTCAAAATTTAATGGTTTGGTGAATATATCAGCAATCTGATATTCAGTGCCAATGAATTCCAAAGTGATATCACCTTTTTGATAATGATCTCTCAAAAAGTGATGTCTTACATCAATGTTCTTTTTCCTAGAATGTGAAATATTATTTTTTGAGATGTTAATAGCACTTGTGTTGTCACAATTTATGGGTACATGTCTGAATTGATATCCATAATCTAGTAATGTGTGTTTCATCCACAAAATTTGTGCACAACAACTGCCAGTAGCTATGCATTTAGCTTCTGCAGTAGATAATGAAACAGAATTTTTTTTCTTACTACACCATGATACTAGTGACTTGCCTAAAAGTTGACATGTTCTAGGGGTGATTTTTCTATCTAACTTACATCCACCGAAGTCAGCATCATAATAACTAATTAACTCAAATGATTTTCCTTTAGAATAAAACAGTCCTAGATTGGGTGTATGCTTGAGGTATTTAAAAATTCTCTTTACAGCATTTAAATGAGATTCCTTAGGATTTTCTTGAAAACGAGCACATATACACACACTAAACATAATTTATGGACGACTAGCAGTTAAGTAGAGTAAACTTCCAATCATTCCTCTATAAGTGGTTTGATCAACAGATTTTCCATCTTCATCAAGATCCATCTTACAAGTGGTACTCATGGGAGTGTCACTACTTTTAGTGCTATCCAATCCATAACATTTTAGAAGATCTATAGTATATTTACTTTTAGTTAAAACAATTCCATAATTATTTTGAAAGATTTGAAATCCAAGAAAGAATTTTAGTTCACCCATTAAAATCATTTCAAATTCGTTTTGCATCATTTTAGAAAAATCAACACATAAAGAATTCTTGGAAGATCCAAAAATAATGTCATATACATAGATTTGAACAACTAAAACATCATTAGAAATTTATTTTATAAAAAGGGTAGGATAAACTATTCCTTTTGTAAAACCTTTGGAGATAAGAAAAGTACTCAATCTATCATACCAAGCTCTTGGATCTTGCTTTAAACCATATAAATATTTTGATAGTTTAAAAATATGATTTGTAAAATGGGGGTTTGTAAATCCAGGGAGTTGTTCAAAAAAAACATCCTCAGCTATATACCCATTTAAGAATGCACTCTTAACATCCATTTGATATAGTTTGAAATTAATATGTACAGCATAGGCAAGAAGGATTCTGTTGGCATCAAGTCTGGCTACTGGTGAAAAGGTATCCTTATAGTCAATTCCTTCTTCTTGAATATAGCCTTGTGCTACTGATCTATCTTTGTTTCTAACTATGTTACCAGCTTCATCTACCTTATTTCTAAACACCCATTTAGTGCCTATGTTGAATGTGTCCTTGGGTCTTTTAACAAATTTCCAAACTTTGTTCCTTTCAAACTGATTAAGTTCTTCTTGCATAGCCATCACCCAAAATTCATCATTGATAGCATCATAAATATTTTTAGGTTCAAGTTGTGACAAGAATACTTGATGTTCAAACTGATTTCTAAGAGAAGCTCTAGTTTTAGTTCCTTTATCTAAGTCTCCTACAACAGCTTTTAAGGGATGGTTCCTAAGAGTTCTAACAGTTCTAGAAAAAGAGGGACTAGTGATTTCAGGTTCATCAATAGATTTAGGTTCATTATGACTTGATTCTAAGGAATTTCCAGAGTTGGAAGTTTTCACAGATTCTTTAATAGAAGAATTTGAGGATTTTTAATTGATGTTTAGATTTGATACATCATCCTCCAGATTCTTTAGAATGGTTTTAGGCTCATGTGGAACTGTTTCATCAAATTTGACATGAACAGATTCTTCCACACATTTAGTTCTTCTATTGAACACTCTATAGGCTTTACTAGATAAGGAATATCCTAAAAATATATCTTCATCACTTTTGGATACAAAATTGTCAATATTGTCTATGGTATTAAGAATATAGACTTTGCAACCAAAAACTTTGAAGTAGCTAACCTTGGGTTTCCTATTGTTCCATAATTCGTAAGGAGTTCTCTTAATAATAGGTCTGATCAACACTATATTGATTATATAGCATGTTGTATTGACAACTTCAGCCCAAAAATAAATAGGTAGGTCATATTCACTAAGAATTGTTCTATAAATTTCTTGTAGGGTTCTATTTCTTCTCTCTACAACTCCATTCTTCTAAGGTGTTCTAGGGAAAGAGAAATTGTGACTATAACCATTTTGTGAGAAAAGGGATTCAAACTCTTGATTTTTAAACTCATGACCATGACCACTTCTTAATGATTTAATTCTAATTCCACTATGATTTTCTACATAGTTGTCATATTTATTAAAATAAGAGCAGGCTTCACTTTTGTGAGCCATAAAGAAGGTCCAAGTATATCTAGAAAATTCATCTACAAGAACATAAACATAGTGCTTCTCATTTAAACTAGAAAATCTAGATGGTCCAAAAAAATCCATGTGAACCAGTTCGAGAGGTTGAGAAGTTGACACTTCTTTCTTTGGTTTGAAGGAAACTTTGTGTTTTTTTCCCTTTTGACAGGGATTACACACTTTTTCATTTGGAAACTCAAGTTTGGATAAGTCTTTAACTAGGATTTTTCTAGTTAGCTTTCTAAGGGAGTAAACATTACAGTGTCCTAGTCTCCTATGCCAGAGCCAAGATTCTTTATGAAATACACTTAATCATGAAGCATTTTGAGAAGCTAAAGAACTTAAATTAACAGAATAAACATTTTCATTTCTTAATGAAAAAAATACTAATTCAACTTTAGAATTAAAGACATTACAAGCATCATTTTCAAATCTAACATAAAATCCATCATCACATAATTGTGAGATATAAAGCAGATCATATTTTAAACCATCAACGAATAGTACTTTAGAAATTAAAACTGAGTTAGAGTTACCGATTTGGCCAAGGCCAATAATCTTTCCTGGGGCATTGTCACCAAATGTGGCATGTCCTCCATCTACTTTTATCTGGTTCTTGAAGCATGAGTAGTATTCTATCATGTTCCTTGAACATCCACTATCCAAGTACCATATACTTTTGCAGGAGATCTTTAAGAAGCTTTCCTTCAAAAAGATTAATCAAAAATAGATTTTGGTACCCATACTTGTTTGGGTCTAGTAATATTGGTAATAAGTGCTTTAGGAACCCATATTTTCCTTATAGGTTTCCTATAATCATTATGTAAAGTACTTGAAAAATAAACTGTATTTGGTCCACAAAAACTTGAAACAGTAGAATATGTATTAGGGATTGAATTAGTTGATTTGAGTCCAGAACTGGGAGTAAAACTATATGTCCTAGATTTTGAAACAAAATTTGTTCTACCAAGGTTTCTTTTACCAGGTTGATAACTAATGCTAGTGTTGTATTTAGGGGCAATTTGTTTTCCTATAATTTGGGTAAGAGTATTTTTCCCATTAGTAAACTTTTCTAAGTCACTCTTTAATTGCTCATTAGACATTTTTAATTCACTGTTTTCTTTGAGCAGTTGAGAATTTTTCACTTTTTCAGTTGTGAGTTCAGATTTAATAGTCATAGTAAGAGCATGTTTTTTATTCAATGATTTATATTTTTCTTTTAGTTCATTGCATGTTTCCTCAAGAATGTTACAGTATTCAAAAATTTCTTCATTAGTCATATTTTTAGAGTCACTTTCATCTCCAGAATAATATGAATTATGTACAAAAGAGTCCATTGTTACCTCAGATGTGTTTGTTATAAAACACATTGGATTTTTTATCTTGTTCATCATGTGATGTATCTGAGTCTCTTGAACTATCCTTAGAAGAAATCTAGGTTGCTTTCATTTCATTTTATACTTCTTGTCCTTATCCTCATATTTATTTTTTTACTTGAGATTTGGATAGTTAGACTTTATATGTCCTTTGAGCTTACATTCATAACAACTAATTTCATCAGTTTTGTCACTTCTTTTCCAGTCCTTCTTCCAGTTTCCTTTTTGGTCATACTTTCCCTTGAAGTTAGGCTTTCTGAAAAAGTTCTTCTTTTTTGTAAAATCATCTGAATCTTCTAGCTGGTTGATCCATCTCCTCATCATTGTCAGGTGATTATTGTTCACTAGTGGAGCTTTCTACAGAAGCTTCCAGTTTCCCTTTGTCTTTGTTCTTAGAGGTGGTAGTCTTGAATGCAACAGATTTCCTCTTTGGTTCATCCTTCTCTTCCTTATTGACTTTTAGCTCTTCTTTATACATCATCAGTTTCCCAATGAGTTATTTTACAGGTAGCTTGCTGATGTAGCATGATTCTCTAATAGAGACAGAGGTTCCCCTCTATCTGTCAGGTAGACATCTAAGGATTCTCATAATTTGTTCCTTGGAAATGACTTCTCTTCAAAGACAAATCATTGTGTTGACAATATAATTGAACCTAAGATACATTTCAGAAATAGGCTCATCATGTTTCATTTTAAAATTATCATATTTGATAGTATAAGTATTAAGTCTCATTTCTTTTACACTAGATGTTCCTTCATGTGAGACAGACAGGGTATCCCAAATTTCATGGGCAGTTTTACAAGCAGAAATTTTATTAAACTCTAAATCTCCTAATGAGTAGTATAAAGCATTCATGGCTTTGTAGTTGTTATTGTAAGCAGTTTTGGTGGGTTTATCCCCTGTGATTCTATCAGTAGCAGGAATTTTTTATTAATCTATAATGGATGACCAAATTTCAAAACTCATACTCTCTAAATGCATTTTTCATTTTAATCTTCCATTGAGCATAATTGGTTCCATTAAAGAATGGTGGTCAGCTGGTTGTTGCACCTTCTAATCTATTATCCATAATAAATTATTACTTTAAAAGAGATAGAAATTTAGAATTAAGAGAAATTTATAGATCTTTAAAGTACAACTACAATCACAGTTGAATAAGATTACACAAAGTCCTAATAAACAACCTCTGATACCAAATGTTGGTCGGAGTAGATTACTCAAGAGGGGAGGGGTGAATTGAGTAACTATAAAAATTTATATAAAAAGTATTTCTAAAAAAGGTTTCCCCAAAGATTAAATACAGCCTAGATAATCAAGGTTATACTATTATAAGAGTTTGACTATTTAAGTAACTTCTTAGAAGATTGATTAATTCTCAGTAATCTTAATTTGTGTTGTTAATATTACTTTTGAAGTTATTCTACTAAGACAATCCAGTTATAACTTCTTTCCAAGACTAACTATCAAAGTGAAATTAGTGATTTCTAAATTTTACAGTAAAGCAATAAAATAGAGAAGACTAATTTAAGCAGCACAGCAGATATGAAACAAGTGGTTCAGTCTCAAGCCGAGACCTAATCCACTCCACTTGGTGATCACCTGCCACCAAGCAGTTTATATAAATAAACGTTGATCCACACCCTGGATCGGGTTTAACAACAGTACACAAACTTTCCAGGACACACAGGGACCTCTTCCACAGTTCTTCGTGGGTACAAACTACCAAGCCACACAGGGACCTCTTCCATACTTATCAGTGGGTATACAAAAGAGTAAAAGAATGTTTGAGTAAGGATATCTTGTATCCTTTAGTTTAATATGGGAGACAGAGTGTGTTGTTATATAGGTACACACTCTGCTCGAAAGGTAATAAACAGATATACAACAGAGTAGAAATATGAATATGGGTTTAGAAGTGCTCTGAGTGTTAGTATTTGTAGCTTTGGACTTCTGAGATGAAACAGATGCAGAATTTGAGTCCTCGTATGTAAAACAGAGTGTTGAGATTAATCTTGTGTTCTTTGTGAGGTTCGAAAGAGTGAAGATGTTCTCTAAGCTTCAAATATGATTCGTGTGTTCTTTAGTAGTGTCAGGTTGCATGCATGTGACAATCTTTCCTTTAGAAATTCTCTCAGTGTTCTTCATTGTTGTGCTCACAGCCTTGTTCTTTCGTTCAATATCATGCTACTTGATTCTTGGTCACACTTTTATTTTATCTTTGAAATGCATGTGTTGGAGTCGACATGTTGCATGGATACCGCTCCTCATACCTCGTACTATCAGATGATATGTCTACAAAGAAATATTAATTATGTCAGTGCATTTAAAATCTTCAAATATGACCGTTAGAGATTAAATTGAATGATGACAAAATAGTTTAAGAAATGGTGTCATAGTAAGTCACGAAAATAGTGTCTCCTTCACATGGTGTCTAGATTGATCATGGTGTCTTGTGGTCACGGTGTCTTGTTCATGGTGTCATGTTCACTGTGTCTTGTTCACGGTGTCTTCTTCACGGTGTCTGCTTCATGGTGTCTTGCTTCACGGTGTCTGTTTCACAGTTTCTTGCTTCACAGTGTCTACTTCACGGTGTCTTTCTTCATAGTGTCTTGCTTCATGATGCTAGAAAGACATAACTAGTGGCAGACTCATGGTGTCTCATACTTTTCAAAGTAACTGTGTTCAGACTTAATCAATGATGATAATAGAATGGATCAGACTTAAGTATTTTTCAAATAAGGTATTATGAGAGTAGATCAAAGATAGTATAAAGTAATTAAACTGAATGTAGAGCAATTAAGATCTTGAATGGATCTTCTTAAATCATAAGAATACTTTAAACATAAATACACATGAATACACATGATTGTGATATAATTTACAAGAGTTAACTAGGTTTAATGGGATTTGTGATCATTAAAACATGATTAATACATTAGGAGTCCAACAATAAGAATAAAAAATATTAAAAATACTATTTTTAAAATCATCTATTTTGAAAATAAATGTTAAAAATATTTTATAAAATATATTTTATGTCTGTTACATCCAAAAATGACATTAAAAATATTTTTTAGAGCATTTTTAACATTGATTTTTCAAATAAATGACATTAAAAACATGAAAACATTAAATACGAGGGTGTATTTTTTATGAGAATTTATTTAACTGTTAAAGAATATAAAATGGAATTATGGATCAAAATTTATAATTTTCCAAAGTTTTGATTCTATTAAAGAAATCCATCTTATGATGGTCATAACTTTTGATGCATAAAGTCTATTTTAGCTTGATGAAAGAGAATTCTAACTTATTATGACCATAAATTTTTATTTGTAATCCATTTAAGATCCATGACTTGTCCAATTAAAGCATGAGAAACAAAATACACCATGGTATTTAGTTTTTTTACATTTTTAACATTAGATATTCTGAAAACTAATGTTAAAAATATGCTTGAAGTGGTTGGTTTACCATCTTTTCATTAAGAAATAACGTTAAAAGTCATCTTAAATAAATTTTAACATAGATTCATCATAAATAAATATTAAAATTCATTTTAATATTATTAATTAAATAAAAAATGTTAAAATTTAAATGTTTAGTAGTTTTTTTATACTAATGAATCACCACATTACTTGTTTCCATTGAATGAGATAATCTTGGGGCACCCAGCTATGGCAGAACCTACCCAGTTGAATAGTTGATTCCTTGAAAAGTGTTTTCTTTGGAAGGAATCCAACATTTTTTATTTAAAATGGGATTTAATATTGTAATATTATCTAATTTTATTCACTTAAAATGTATTCATGCTTCTAATGATTTATTTTATAATCATATTCCTTCCACAAAATCAATATTCTCAAACCATATAGATGTGAAACTTTTTACACAACTCATAAAAAGTGTTAGTCGTCCAAATTAAAAGATAAATATATTCACACATATCCATAGAATCTTATGAATAAGGTACATGAAACCCTTTATTGTAAATTCTTAGAATCATATAAAATCAATAATCCATGCAATATTAAGATTGGAGCGATAGATAGTTAACCCCGCTTTTCTAGAAAAAGAGGCTTCAGAACACTATGTAGTCTAACCCATGGTCCCTCTACATGAGGTTACTTTACATAAGGAAAACCTATATTACATTAAAATTTTAACTCATAATATGTATAAAATATAACCAACCTTTAAATTCAATCTCATAACCCAATACAATCCAAAGTCAAGTTAAAAGAAAACTAAATCAATTAGCATACCTTGCATGCAACTCCTTAGATTCATGTATGACAATTTATAGAAGTAGTTTAACATTTTAAAATAAATAATAAATTTATTCATAATATAACAATTATATTCATGAATATCATATGAAATATGATAAATAAATGAACAATTCATAAATTTATACATTAGATAAACAATTTATGAACAACTCATAAATAAAGAAATTATTAACACTTCATAATTTATCCCTAAATTATGAAAATTTCATAATCAAATAAATATAAACACATTATATTTACTTCTAATATGAACTCATTTATATTATCCTTTTATATAGAATTTACATAAATATATGATATCTAAAATATTAACATTATATATAAAAAAATATTCACATATATTATGTAAATATCCAAAATACCATATATTTATGATTTAAACCATGATAATGACAATTATCAAAAACTAATTTTAATATGGTTTAAATAATTTATCATATAAGGCATTTAATTTCAACAATTTATATTAATTATTATAAACAATTCATAATATTGATTATAAACTCTTATATTTTTCACTATTTATTAACTTAGAAACACTTTATAAAATACACTTATAATTTCCAAATAAATATTTTATATCCAAATTATAATTAATTCCATATAATTTAAAATTTTATTTAAAATTAATTGTTAATATTATAGAATATTAATTTATTAAATGCTTCTTAAACATTTAATACTTAATTATAAACATTTTTTAATTAATTAATTTATAAAAAACTATAAATTAAATAAATATACCATAAAAACCTCTTTATGTAACTTATAATAATTTAATAAATTATATAATTCAATTCATAATTAAAATTTAGAAAAATCAAAAAAAATATGTCGTCCATTATGATATAAGTATATTGTAAGTCATGATTCAATTCAAAACAGATATCATGTCTTGTAACTAGCGAGTCACATACTATATATATTATCTCATATTATCTATGATATTGTATGATATGTATTAATAACTCTAAAGTTATATGATAATTTAATTTTTGGGTTTACTTCAACGCGATCATATACTATGAGTGGCCATATCATACACTATGCTATGTCGAAATCCATAAGAATCCTATTGTTTCATTATTTATGATAAATTATATCATATAACACATTCCTATCATAACTTATGATATCGTATATAGTAAAACAAGTTTTATTTTAAAATGAATATCATTTCTTATGATATCTCATATCGTAAGGCCGGTGATAGTTCATTTTCTATATCATTTTCTATGATATCAAATAAGATATATAAAATGATATAAATTATTCTTCATTTTAAACTTGAATTATATAATCCAGAAGCATGGAAAATATTTGATACCTTTGATGGGTTTCAAGGGATCTAACAAAACTTGTTTATGGCACTGGAAAATGTTGTAAACCTTATTCTTGAGATCATCATGCTATGAAAACTGAAATCGTGTATATATAAAATAAAGAATATATAAGTGTACCCTATACAATTTTTGGTTGAAATAATTGTCTTTATTCATATTGGATAATGAAAATCCATGATTAGAAACCTAGAGGTTCCTCTCTCTAGTATCCATAGGTTGATCAGAATCACTCGATGCTTCGAAAGGACCCTCCTCACAACCACGGTATGCTAGTATATTTGGTGGATAAGGTTAGAGGAGGAGATATATTCAGGGGTATTGAAAAGAGACTTGATCAAGCTTTGAATGACCACTATATCAATGGCTTGGCCTCCTTATATATCCCTTTAGATACTCATGTGTATTCATGAATTTACTCATATGTTATATAACATATGGATAACGCATCATTCATTCATGCATTTATTCATATAAATGTTATTTCAATTCTTCCATGTGTTATAAGTATTAATGATATCCAAAGAGGAACCTAAAAATTAACTCTTAACAATCAAATTCCATGATCTATACCAAGGTATAATATGAATCATACAATATAATCCTCTATACCTTATGATATAACATATGTTGTATACTATGAGTGGCTTGTGAAAAGGCATTTTGATGTCTCTTATATTGTGTCTTATATTATATTTATTTATAGCATAATAGTTTCCTTAGATAAATGTATATCATCCCATGTGATATCCAAATATCATACCCTATAATATATGCCAATATATACTATATACACATTGGGATTTAGGGAATATATCCATTAAATACAATATCTTAAAAATAAACAACATCATCCCTTATTTCCACCTTAATTTTAACCTCATAGATATTTTTGTACTTTTATCTCTACATGGAATACCTTGACGCATACATAAAATAATGAGTGATCTAACAATCCTCATAAAGAGATAAGTCAATTCAAACATAGGGTGAGATAATATAAGAGTAAATAATCATAACATGGAATCATAAAAGGTAAGAATTACAAAACATCACTTGGAAACAAGGCCTAAGAGAAAAAATATCATAGAAGAATGGTAATCATTAAAAATGTAAGAATGTGTCAAAAATATAAGACATGTCATCATAAACATAAATCAAGGAACATTTTTAAGGAATCATAACATAGTGGACAAATCTAACCATATCATTTCTACGTATAATGATCTCATGAGATTTAAAGAATTACCCAATCAATTGGGGGGGTTTATAATTTCGAGACCATTTATTTCATCATAATATGTAATTTATATATATTCCACATATAAAATATATATATATAAATCATAAATATAAAATAATCCAAGAGATGGAAATGGGTAACTAAATAAAATCACCAATCATAAATCATCAAGGTTTCATGTAAATTACCAATAAAAGAAGGTAGTAAGGCCTATTAGATGTTTATAATGGAATAAAGTATCATGGATTATGATAATATTTCTTAAAGTGAAGGTAAAAATAATAAAAAAATTAAAAGTTATAAAAATAAACTTCATTATCAAACCTTTAAGAAATGAGTAAAACAACCTTTAAAGGAGAAAAGAGCATGGGGTTTCCTAAAAACTAGAAATGAACCATAATATTTTAAATTTAAATAAGTATCTTTTTATAAATCATAGAAGGTAATAGTCTTTGTAAAATGAATGCATGAAAAGTAAAAAATGGAAAAGTTTTCTTCTATCAAGTATAATGAAATTAATAAATTAGACTTGAAACATGAAAGATTTGAATATTCCAAGAAAAGAAATAGAAAATTAAATAGAATAAAATAAATTTATAATATATAATAAGGAAATATTAAGTGGATATAGATATATATATATATATATATAATAAATTGAACTTAAGAAGTAAATGAAGGAGTCCCCTTACCTTGAGTCTCGAATCGATTGAACCCTCCTCCAACCTCTTGAAAAGTTTAATTAAATATTTTAATTTCATAATACATAACCTTTATCATGTTTATTTTATATTTTATATTCATTTTATTATATTATTTTATTTATTTATTAGCTTTATATTTCTTGGGTTAATCTTGTGGGGTTATTCGGTCTAAAACTCCTAAATTTCTTCGATAAATTGGTAATAGTTAAAGGTGTTATAAAATGGTTTCATAATCTACAAAAGTAAAAAAAAATTGGGTTATTTATCATTCTAGTTTCATAAAATTTCCAGATTCTAAATAATTATCCAAAATGGTTTCAAATCATGAAACATGTCTCGATATGATCATTTTAGGTTGTTTAAATAACTATGATTTTTTATTTTTAAAATTATTGATATTATGACCTTTTTATCATTTCAAAATATTAATCATGTTATAAAAGTTATATTAATTCATGAATCCATTTTTAAAAATATTCATGTAAGGCTATAATGGTTGATTCATAACATTATCCATTTAATTGGTTTTAAACCGTCCATGATTGGAAAATTATTATAACCAACTATAAAATTGGTTTAATTAAATATATGATAGTAAAATTTATATTAAAGTAAGATAATATAAATTATTTTATGATAAATTAAAATTTTATGAAAATTAAAACGGCTAAGTGGAAGAAATAAGGAAAGAGGAATTAAAAGGGAAAGAAATGGAAAACTTACTTTCCCTATTTGAGACAGCTTCTTTAGACTACACCTTAAGGCATCTAGGAATGGTCTTTTGATTAGACTAAAACTTCACCAACATGATAAGAAGGCTTTAGGGAGGTATTTTTTATATTTTTATCAATGGGGTGAGTTTTGAAACCAAAGAGTTAGTGGAGTAGGGTTTCTATTTATAGATGATAATGAGAGTGTCTTTTTAATAAAATATTGATTAAATAGTTAGTTTTTATTATATGAATAGTGAATATTTTTGTGACTAAGTGAAAAAATTAATTTATGTGGAGTGAAACCAAATGATTTTTCCATCATCTATGATGTAATTAATTATGTATTTAACTAATAATGCATAATATTTTATTTTATCATATTTCACTATTCACCTTTATATTTCACTATTTATGATAATTACAAAAACATATTTCATTACTAATTTTAATTTTTTGATTCCAAAAAAACCTATATTTTGATAAAATACATTTTTAAATTAATTAATTTTAATATTTAAATTTTAACATAAAATTAATAAGTTAAAATATGTCTTATTGAATTTTAGATATATTCATACATTAAATTACATAATTTGATAAATAATTTTGTTACTCTCATATTTTTATTTAATTATTTTATTCATGATATTTATTATTTATCATAAATTTTACTATTTCCAATAGTTAGGTTATTATTCCAACTGCTAGTTACCATTATAACAATCATATATTCCTTTTACATTCTATAAATACCTCTCATTCCCATCATTATTCATTCACTCTGTTTTCTCTCAAAATTATCTATACTTAATTTATTAAATTAAAATACTCTTTATAATTTTTTTTATTTTACACTAGTGTCCATGAGTGTGATTTTTCTAAGAGATCATGACCCTAAAAAATTAAAAATTCTAGTCATTTGTTTATGTATTTTTATTATTCTATATTGGAGTTGGTTCCCTAAAACCAACTTCTATTCAATTACAAGAATATTCAAAGTATTTAATATTAACTTATATCTTATCACATGATAATTTTTATGTTGTGTGACATGTATGTGATAATGTCATAAGGGTATATGTCCTGTTGAAAGGTCATAGTAGTTCTTCGTTATAATGAGGCCCTAGAAGTATCATGATAGTATTCTTAAATATATGTTCTATAGTTAGATGATATAATTTGATAAGATGAAAATGATATAGGCTATCAGGGGTGAAGAATTATAAGACTTTGATACACTTTTTGATGGTGTATTCTCTTGGTAAATTTTAGTGCAGGAAACTATGAGATCTTGACCCACTAATAGGAAATCCACATTTATATGTTTCATTGGATATTCCTTTTTTAGACATGTTTAATGGTCCTTAGACATTAATATTATTATAAATTCATATCATGAGTCTTATACTTTGATATATTAACAAAAACCATGAAAATATATTGTCATGACCTGTCTCCCAGGGCCCGTGATGTGACTACCCCAAGCCCGCCTTCCATAGGTCATGGGCTGGCGACTAGCACCAAAGGCGTAATTCCCTAAAACTGGGAAGGCATTGCCTTTACAACCTGTAAAAACACACAGTAATATAAAAAAAGAAGTAAACTATATAACCAACAAGTGAGTACAATAGGTAAAAAGGGTCCACAATACAAGCCCAACTGGAAAGTACAAGGAACAGGAATAACAAGTACAACGAAAGAAAGGAAAAATAGTTGTTGGGTCATCCTCCGGGATTCCTAGCTGAAGGATAGTTATATATAGCTTCCTCAACACTCCACGTCTATCAGTATCCTCTATGTACCGACTCATCGTAAGGTCCACCTCCAGTACCATCCAGTCCTGGCACTCTCAGCCTCAGTTAGCATTGTTTGTCGTCCACATCCAACACAACAAGGTGCGGGTATAGCCCATGCAAGGGTGAGTATAACGATACTTAGTAGGGACCCTAAGACCCTCAAGGTCTCACAAAATCCATCAAGTATAAACAACAAAGTATGAAATCAACAGATAACCCCACTTAGGTATATGCCCACACATATACCTAATTTATCAAATAATCCATCTCAATCATGAGGAAATCACAAAATTTACTGACTCAGCTCAACTAGGATTTATTCTAGGGGTAAAACATTATGAACCCTCAGCTACTGAAGAACTCCTCCTCTATCGAGTACAGTGGGCCTGCCGCCACAAACAGGCGCTTCTCACTAACCTTGGACTGCTGAGGTACTCCTCTTATCGAGTATTGTGGGTCTGCTGCGTCACACAGAGGTGCTCCCCACCATGGGTATGCTGCCACAACTAGGTGCTCCCCCTCATAGCCTATAGAGGTACTCCTCCTGTCGAGTATCGCGGGTCTGCTGCCACAACTAGGTGCTCCTCCGCCGTGGTTCTGTCGCCACAACAAAGTGCTCCCCACTGGGCTAGTCGAGTCACTCTGATTCAATCGGTCATCAGTCATCAAGTCTCAGCCAGCTACAAGGTTCCCGCATAAATGTTCTCTTTTCACTGGAATATCCGCTCCACAAGCTACTGGTCGATGCTCCAACTACCACAAAGTCTCACGAAGAAGTATCCCAAAGGTCTGCTACATCACAGGGGTCTCAACGCAACTGATGGTGCGTCATTTGGATGCTCGGTCTGTGAGTTATTAGCCATTTAGTCCTGGGGGCCCGGTTGGATTCTTGCACGATCCAACCTGACTGTATCTCAACTATACCCCAAACTCCAGTGGGGTATACTCAAATGCTCCAAGATTACCAGCGTCGTTGACGGTTCATCAAACGGATGTTCGGTGCCAAAGATATGGCCAAAAGAAGGTAAAGGGCCGTAGTGGGCCCGGGTCCAGTCTGACCTGGTCGGACTGACCCGGATCGGGTCGACCCGGCTTGACCCTATGGGTCTGGGCCGGCCCATCGGGCGGGCTAGCCCGTTGGGTTCGTCCCAGCCCGCTCGGCCCAGCCCAGCAGGCCGCGAGGGCGGTTCGTCCCGGAGGGCGCCTCGTAGGCGGCTCAGCCCGGTGATGCGGATCTGGTTCATCTCGGAGCGCCGTGAGGGCGCGGCCGGTTCGGTCGGGGGTAGCGCGGCCGGGGCTCGGGGGCGTAGCTGGCGGGGCGGTGTAATCGGCGCGGCAGCGTGGCCGGCAGGGGCGGCGCAGCTGGCAAGGGTGGCGTGGTCGGTGAGGAAGGTGCGGCCGACACGGCCGGCAAGGGCGGCGCGGCCAGGGTGCGGCGCAGCCAACGAGGGCGGTACGGCCGGGGTGCTGCGTGGCCAGTGAGGGCAGTGCAGCTGGGGTGAGGGTCGCAATCGGTCGGTGGGCGGAATGCCACGGGGGCAGCGTGGGTCGCTGATGTTGCGGGTGGCACGGTCGTTGCCTTCGTCGCCATTGTCGTCATTTTGAAGAACACTACAAGTAGATCAGTGGGGGGTCGGGCCATGTTAGATGACCCGCACCCTCCTTGTTTAGGTTGGCAGAAATCGGTTCATCAAGAACAAATCGCAACAACCATCCCACAAAAGGAAAACATCCTCATTAGTCATTTTGAAAGGAAGGAAGAACATGGGAATAAATCATACCTAAATAAAATTAAACCCCTACCTTGTTCGTTGTCCGTTGACGGAGTCGCGAGGAAGAAGACCGAGTTGTCGTCGTTCATCGAATCCGCCGCACACTTCCAATCCTGAGCTCATGCGTCGGTTTGTTAACAATGATTAGGAGGGAAGTTCGGTCATTGAAGACATCCTACGTCAGTTTCTTCTGCAAGGTGCGTCCGAGGAAGAAGTCAAAGATGCTCCTTGTCGGAGTTCTTTGTTGGAAGAACGCATTCTTCGTTCTTCATTGGAGAGATTTTTTATCTCAAAATCTCCTTCCTCATTTTCCAAAAAAATAATAGGTAGCCAAGAATAGTATATTATAAAATCTATTAAGTCATTGGCATAAAATTCAAAAAGGATAATTAATCACTTGGTTGGCACATTAGTGGAATTTTCATTGGCACAATCAAGGTGGAGGAGGTCAAGAGGCTCTCCCTTATTTATGAGGGAGTTGAGATGTTTTCCTTAATTAAATGGGGGGATTAGTCCCGAGTGGTCCCCACACCGTAACCTCTCGTGGAAGGTTATGTTCGGGTGGGTCCCACCACCATAACCTCTCATGGGAGGTTAAGGTGTGGTGGTCCCCACCTCCAACTTCCACATGGAGGTTTTAATAAACAAATAAAAATAAAGCTACACAACTTTATTTTTATTTTATTTTATTCATGAAAAACCCCAAATCTATTTTTCACTCTCGACCAACTGTCATCGAGGTAAAAGTCTCCTTAAGTGAATATCAGCGCTGCGAGTTCAACGGTGCCCTCAGATTTCAATTCCGAGCACCAGTTTAAAAGTTAGAAAAAACCCGCTCGTACGTTTACTGAACGTACCTGAACAAAACTTTAGAAATTGATTCTAGACACACCGGGCCTCGGAATCACGTGCCTTCGATTTTTTCAGACTCATATAAATTCCCATTTAATTAAAAAAATTACATGGAAATTCTGGGGCTTTATACATATGCTCGTGGAGAGGAAAGATGCATTGGGTGAATCACGAGTGATATTTCAATCATGAATAATGTGATAAAGGGTTTATCCCTTTTTTTATTAAATGGGAGTTGATATATCTATTCCTTTTATGAGAATGGGATATCTTAATTAAATCTATGGTCATGGTGTTATATGGGTAAGTTAATTTCCAAAAATTTATATAAAGAGACATCAAGCACATAGGTTGATGAAACTAATATACAACCTGCTTAATTAGAGATATTATGACAAATGGATTATAATACATAGTTTTCATTTATATGTGGTTGTTTTTATTTGTGTCATTAAAATTTTTCTCTATAGGATCCTTAGAGTTTCTCTAGACACTAACCTTGGACTTCAGACCATGTAAAATAATTCCACTAAGAAAGGGTCCTAGAGGATCACACACTAAGTGTATTCAAAACCTTAGTTAAATTCAACATGAACTTAACATGTTGAATAAATATTATTCTCATACATGGTTTAATAGTTATTCATGTTTGGTTAATCAAATATATATTCATTCATCAATTATTCAAGAGAATATTATGTGATTTGAATATTAAATAAATATTTATTCACTAGGTAATTATTTATATAATTATGTGAATATATAATATTTATCACTGGTATATTCTCAAGGTAACAAATATTTATTTATATTTTTACATGAATATTTAATAAATTTGTATTCTCTAATATAGTAAATATAATATTTATTTATTGGAAAACAATATAGTGACATTTATTTACTTAAATAAATAGATATTATTCATAGTTTGATAAAAATTAAGGAGGACCAGTGGACCGAGATTAATGGTTTAATGAGAAATGATACATTAAATATTATTTTGAGTAAATATTAATTTATGTTTTCAAGTAAATAATATTTATTTATTAGTTCATTTTAGCGCATGTCAAGTAAATAATAATAATATGATTATTATTTAGACATGGGGTTTACTAGGGATTATGAAAATAATAAGGTCCCATGTATAATTATTTATTATCTAACTCTATGCCTATAAATACATGATTATATCATTCTCTAAATATATTGAAGCCTATTCACTATTTTTCATAATGATATTTAGAGATAATCTTCTCAATCCTTAGAGATCTCTTCTCCTAGAATACTCTCAAAAATATAGAAAAATCCACCACCATTACCCTATCAATTCATGGAACACATGTGGATCACTGTTGGAGGGAATATACCCTTGATTCATTTGATGAAATAGTGATAAGATAAGAGATATCAACTGAATCATTGATGAATAAATAATTTCAACAATAGGTAATTCTTAATATTGACTCCAATTAATTATAAATTATATGTGATGATTCCATCTCATAGATTCTGAGGTTGTTATTTCATTTAGTTCTATAGAGAAATTCAAATTAGTTGATGAGAAATAATTATTAATCATGGTCCTGACCACTTATGTTGTTCCCTAGAACATTCAAGTGGTATCAAAGTGGTTACATATTAATTTATAATCATTTTTTTTCATCAAATGATATACATGTTTTTTGTTAGAATTTAATTTATTTGGAATTTTTATTTTAATATGATAGTTGATATTACATGTTTTTCACCTTCATATGATTCAGAACACATAAAGAGTAGGTGAAGAATGATTGGAGGTTCCATCATGAGGCGTTAATGATTATGGTTGGATGACATAGTTACATTTTGTGTAACTGAAAAGTACGCATCATGTAACAAGGTTCACCACATTTGGATGATCCACGGGATACATATCTCACCAAATTGAAATCAGTATATAGAGTAATTAATATACCTTGTGTTGACCATCCAGAAAGGAATACCACTTTAGGGACTACACATCATGTAACCTTCTTACATGTTATGTATTCCTATACATTTTGACCAATGATTTGTATAGAAACTATATGGTCAACATATGTGTTACATTACATGTAAAGACTTAAATCTGACCATCCCAAAATTACTAAGATTAAACTCCAAGTAGCTTGTGTACATTCCATGTAACTCATTAATGACGATAAGGTGTATGTGTCCATCTACTCGAGCATGTGTCATAGAGACATGGAATGAAATATGTGAAGAATTTATCTTTCTAGTACATATTTTTTGTCTAAGTAAATATGGAAAGAGGGGGTTAATTTCATTTTTAAAACTTTTTATAAGTTAAAACTTAGAATATGTGAGATTAAAATGATTAAAACTATAAACAAAAATTATAAGAGTTAAGCAGAGTAGAAATATTAAATTAAAAGATAAAGAATAATAAATTGATAAATGAGTTCAAAAATAATCCATAAAGGGATCCTTATATCTCCTCCCCTAAAGATACTTGAGAGGTTTTTTTTAACTTGTTTTTAAATGGTGGTACCAAAAACCCCAAACCCTTGATTTTTAGTGGTTTTATTAATAAACTTTTTTATAAGTTTAAAACCCATATTGTTTAGTTTTTGGTACCAAGAAACCAATATACAAGGGTAACATATTAGTTTTTATAGATATAAACCTAAATATCCTTACTTTTATGCTAGTATACACCTATCCCCCTCACACTCAATGGTAGTCTGTACCCATGAAAAGAAAAAAGAAGAGTCCTGATTAGCATAAGAGCTTTGAAGCACACTCTTTAAACCATAATAATAATTTAACAAGAAAAGATTGTAAGTAATAGAGACAAATTTAAGAGTATACAAGAATTTTAGAAAGGTGACACAATTTGGCTATAGACTGAATCTTAAAGGTAATCAGTACCATAGAAGGACCCTTGGGGTAAATTTATATCCACTAATAGCTTTAATATCATTATGGAACCTTTGAGAGGCTTAGAGAGACATTTGGGGTTGAATTAAGGTAAGGGGCCTCTCTATCTGTTATATTTTTGGTCTGGAAAAGGGAAATCAGGTAGCCATCAGCACCTAAACAGAACTGATGTTCTGTCTAGATCTCATCAAGTAGTTATTGGAATCTACCTTCTTAGGAATTCAAATGAGTCCTTCACATTCCTATTAAACCCTCTATTAATTCTATAAACTTCATAGAATGATTCCTAATTTAAAAACACTAAAATATATAAAGTAAAAACATTAGAAACATAATTTGGAGTTTGTGATCATAAAAAAACAACCTAATAGAGGGAGATATGCAACAAACATCATGTACTCACCCAATAATCAACAAAATTAAATTTTATGCAAAAATAATTAATTAAAGCATTAAAACCAAACTTCATTTATAGTAGGTGGTGTGATACTATGTAACAGGGTTTTAACAATATTTAAATTATCACAAATTTTTCATAATTAATTCACGATAATGGTAAATGAATTTACTACATGCATTCAAAGTGATACACATTGTGTGGGTTAACATGTGTCTAATTATTATAAATTTTGAATTTTTTATTTTTTATTATGGCATATGGAGTTTAATGCTGCTTAATCGCATGACATATTGTGCATGCCAACATTCCATGTCATTATTTAATACACAACTAAAAATAATGAAGTTGTTGATATATTATGTTTCCTCCAAGTACATACTATGTACTTATTTAATTTTAAATAATATTAATTATTTTAATCTGTTTTAATTAAAATGATATATAATTTTCAGGACTGCTCAAACAAGATAAAATTAATTAGTTGATTAATTAATTAATAAGATAATTAATTGAATTAATTTGAGGTTATTTTATCTTAATAAAATAAAAAATTGAATTGAATACTTGCTAGTGTAAAAATATGTATTTTTTGCATGATTGGATGATTAGGATCTTAGATTATCCAATTTATGTTCTTGGTTTCTTTTTATTTAATTATTATTGCATGGGTTTTATAATAATTATTTTATTAAATTAAAATGTTGTCATGTGATCCATCTCCTCCTCTATTATGAAGTTGTATGTGTGTCCATGGTTTCTTTTCTATAAACCCCCTTGATCATTCCTTTGGTTCCCCACACTTTCATGTGAGTAAAGATTATTTAATAGATGGAACGCCCAGATGAGTGGAGATATTTCAAGCTGTGGCTGAGGTGAAACCAACCCAGGAGTTACATTAGAGTACATGTCGATTGTTAAAGATCAAACCAAATTATATTTCAAGGAGTTTTCCCTAGGTCAATAGTTATTTAGTCACCCTCTATATAAAGTAACCATTAGATAATATCATGATCATGCCACATTTATTATTTTATTTCAATCATTTGTGTGGTTAGTTATTTATGATGCTCTATCACTATCACTTAATAAATAAATTAACAAGTATACAATATTTAATTAGAATAAATTGTATTATGTGTAAATTTTATCCAAACATGATTAATAATTTAAGTAAAACCTACTTAATATTAATAAGCATGTAATAAAGATAATATGGGAAATTCGTGCATAAATAATAAAATAACTCAATCAAAATATTATGTTATTATAGCCTTCCACTTCTTGAGTAGAAATCGAACCATAGTTCGAAGTGCTTTACCAACCTCTTTTGGGGTGATTTCAATTATTGGGGAATTTTTATCTTGATTTTTTGGGTTAAATTATCCTTATTCACATTAAAGGTTGATTGCATCCATGAGACTTAGTAAAACTAATAGGAAAAGTGTTGAGGAAATCATAATCTATGATTTCAGGATTGGGGAGTCCACTCAAAATATCAAGGATCTATGAGTTAATGAATTTGGAAATTTATTCCTTACTAAAAAACATTGAGTAACTTGTGAGGTTCAAATATGGGTTATGAGAAGGGGAATATAGATCCCCCGCTGGAATATCAATGCAAAATGATATTTTGAAACCAAATTATGAGGGATATTGGGTTTTGATAAAATGTTGGGAGACTAATAAATAAAATTTATTACATCGTGTCTTTTTCTAGTCAAGATAAAAATTAAAAACTACTTTTAATTAATGAATAGTATGGTAAGTGAAATCATGGTAACACTGTGATACTTTAGGATACATACCATGTAATCACCGATATATAATTTTAAGGGTGGTGTAGTTGTTTCATACATTGAACTACTATAATAAAATTTATACTATGTATTGTAAATCCCTATACCCATTCAGTTACCTCATATAACAAGTGAAGGTGAGATGGATTCCTATAATAGGTGCATGGTAATGCTTTGATTGTTCATTAAATCAAAATATCAAATATTTTCAGAGTAATAATAATACAAAATAAGTACATGTATGTCTATATCATCACATATCATCTCATGTCCCTTCATAAGGAGAAAGAGATGCTTCAAATAAATGATATTGTCACTACACTATACTAGTGTAAACTAGAAGAGGGTACTTATTTATTAATCTTGTCTTCAATATATTGAAGTACATTGATCAAATAGAAAATTTTGGGCTTCCTTATAAATAATAAATTGTCTATTAATCTCATAAAAATCATCATTACCTTCCATATTTTCCTTATTCGTCTTTTGAAATGGATTGTATGGATGAAGAGATAAGTAATCTTTTAAAAAATTCACCAGGTAAATAAGAGTTATAGGGAAGTTGATTCCACAACCCTTGCGGTGAAAAATCTAAAATATAAGGTTAAAATTCCATGAAAATTTTAGATTAAATGGTCCCTTTACAATATATTTCATTAAGATAAAATATTTATAGGTGGTGCATTGAATAGGATGATATTTTTTTTATCATGTGGATCGTAAGGTCATTTGAAAAGTAACTATAATGAATAAAATTAGAAGTGAATAGTTGCATTTACTTTAGGAATATATTCATCATATTATATATTATTTTTATCTCACTTATTGGGTATTTAATAAAATTTTATTTTATTATAAGAACCAAATAAGTTATTTGTCTTCTCCCAGTGACTAAGGAAGGGTGATTCCTATGTCAGTAATGATAATCACACAAAAACATTACGAGAATTAAGGTATGTTCTCCCACTGGTTGAGAAAGGGTGATTCCTATGTCAATAGTGAGAAATATATGACTTTAGAAGTAAGTTATTTTTATAGTGGTTAAGAAAGGGTGATTCCTATGCTAATAAAGAGAAACACATAAATTCTCATTAACTAATGGATTGATTATAGATTAATTATTATTTTTGTTAAGTGTTACCAAATATTTATCTGAGTGTTACATTGAATACAATGAGGCATTATTTATTTTGAAAATAATATTGTTATGGTAAAATAAATTTAATAAATAATTTAGTAAATATTTGATCATAAATATCCATCATCAGTAATAAATAATGAATATAATTATAAAACTCATACCCAGTTATGGAAAGATAATTTTTATTTAAATAAAACTATAAGTTGTTATGTATATATATATATATATACCGTATGGTATTTTTACTCTTAGGTATATAAATAAATTATGTTATATACTAATAAACCTTTATATGTAAAGGTAAACCACAAATATTATAGATTTATTTTAGCTAGATAGTGTGAACTATTCCATGGATAATATAGAGTTAAATTCATATACTCTGTAATATTCCTTAAGAAATCTTAGGAACACTCGGTGAAGTAATGAATCCAATTGGTAAAGGATATAGGATCCTCCCTGATAGTATGTTGGGATATATCTTAAGTAATTATTCATAGTTATTTTAATATAGAAATAGGGTTTTCCTAAACTCACATAGACTTATTCACATATAAGTATAAGTTAAGATCGATGTGGAGTCTTATATATGTATTGTAGTCTTTCATGATTCTTTTTTGAATTTTTTTTGAAAATAACATTATAACAACTAACGATATACTAACTATATTGACTAATATATATCTTATAAAGTGACGATATTAAGAAAATCCATTATGTCATAGCCTTATGTGTTTTTAGTAGATCCATTTGTAAAGCTAGTGAAAGATTAAAATGTGCATCATAAAAACAAAAGGTGCATCTCAATTAATGATCCAATTACCATTAAGGATATTAACATCCCCATGATAGAAAAGGAATTAATCATACTAATTTTATTTATATAAGGAAAGTGTAACTCTTTTGAGATTATGGGATTAAGAAAAACTTTGGTAGAATCTTGGCTTCAGATACATAAGTTGGCATAAGAACATTAAACTCTACAAGTGTTAGTGGGAGGAATTTCTCCCCAGGAATATACAATATAGAATGGTTAAAACCATGTAGTGGTTTTATATTCACTATGGTAGGTGATATATTATTTTATAATAATAATAAATTCTATATAGAGGAGTAATTTATAACTAGATATGATTGAGAAGTTCTTATGAATTCAATAATAGAATCCATATACCAAAATTATGAGGTACTATATTATGGATGTTTTCAAACTTGATACTTATTACATACAAAGACACCCTGAGAGGGTGGTGAATCAAGGTTATACTCTAAGTAAACTTTTTTATTTAAGTCTTTAAACTCTATTTTATGATATTTTTCCCATGTTGATAGGAATTATTTTCAACTTATTACTCTTTCAAGCACAATCGCCAAAAAAACACAAATGTGTAGGAAATTAAAGCATGCATAGAACACACAAATTTTAATTGGTTCACCATAAAGGGATATGTATAAGGAGTTCACATAGATGATGTGTCTATGTTACAAAATCCACTAATCTTTACTAATTCTGTGAATACATTTTTTTGATCACTGTCACTATGTTCTAGGCACAATTCCTTCATAATGTTGAGGGTTTGTTCACTCATCACCTAAGGCAAATTTCCTATTATTCAATTCCATGAACTACTTCATTGAAGGATCTTCAATATTTTATATACTTGAATGTATATTTAGTGGATAATTAAAAATTTGGGTTTTCACTTTTCAATATGAGACTCTTCTTACATTTGTATCTCTGGATAGATGCTTTGTTATTCCCCTCTTTAGTGCTCTCCCTTTTTTCAAGTATGGATGAGGATAACTCCTTATGGGGAGGTCACTCTTAATCTTTCCTCTTTAAGTTCCAAATGATTAAATACTCTTGAGTGAGGATAACTCTATGTCTTCTCAAATCAATCTCAGTAGAAACACTCATATGAATCTTTAAATCTTATGCAATTTCACTACCTTTACTCTGGATTTTATGCCTAAAAATATTTAAAAACACTATAAAATGGTCATGGATTTAAGTATCACACAATAATTTAGGTCATATTTCTCAACACTTATGCTTCATGATTTAAACTCATTTTTTAGTTTGGATTCTGGCAGTAATACTTTCCAGGTGAGAATAATTCTACACTAGAATTATATCTCCCAAGATACTTTATGTATCTATATTCCCTAATATCAAAGTATAAAACATCCTAATGGATACCATATGCACCTCTCATCACCATATCATCATTGATTTCACTTCCTGCAGCCACAAAAGCTAATACTCTATCCATATTCCATGAAACGGTGATTGAAAAAAAAATCCAACACTGAACATAGGTTTGGGTCCAATATTCTCCCCATTTGGATTTTGTTTTCATTATTATCATAAATTCATCCTCCATCAAATACTTCCAAGATAATAAGTCTATATATATATGACTTCGTGCTTTCCTCCCACTTTAACATAAAAATGTAAAGATCTATATGAAACCTGATTTTACCTTCACACACTCTCCCCCTTAAGGAATCATTAGGTATTTATTTTATTTAACCCCCCCCCCCCCCATTATAGAATTTCATAGGGTATTCCTTCATCTAAAACTATTCTCCCCCTTAAACAAAATTATCCATTCAAATTATTTTCAATGAACTTCATAAACTAGTGGAAGAACATAGTTCCCTTCCAACTACTAAAATCCAAACATAGATATATTGTTCTTACCTTTAGTCATGAACATCATCTAAACCCATGTGACACTATATATTTACATCTGAATACCACCTTCCTATTTCAACCATTTTCAATTTCACCTCTTAAAACATTAGGATCTATCTTTCACCTTTTACTTCATCTTTCAATTTTTACTTGAATCTTTTTTCTTCTTACCATCATTCATGCTCGAAGTCACTTTATTCGTTATTTCTAAACACTACTGATATATTTTCAAAAGGTTAAATTAACACTTGGAATTAAGTCATCAATGGATCCTCTAAGACTATTGAGTCATAATCATTATAATAAATAATATTTTAAGCCAATAAATACCAAATTTGTCTATGTCACTCACTTACTAACATAGATACTAGAATCATAAATTTATTTCTTTTTTAAAATCATCATGTTATATCAATTAAACTAACCCCAAATAGTCATTGAATTAGTAATTAAGTGTGTGTGTGTGTGTGATACATACCACATGATAAGTCAACTGACACTGCTTATTAAAGATAACCTCTCAATACCACTTGGTATTCATGATCTTAAATTATTCACAAGTCTCCTTTGTCAGATGAGGATAAAATCATAGAGTTATTATCACCAAATTTCCCTAAAAAAACTCTAACCTTATACTGATATAGATTATTAATACTAATCATTGAGTTGAATCTAAATTTTTAATCACTCTTCATAATGGGGATACCACTTTTTGGGAATGCTATTGATTTTCTAGAAAATTCTTGATATACACTATTTGATCTCTCAAATGTGTTAGGTCAGGTTTTTCATCTTATGGTCTTCCTTTTCTACAATATGTGACTTTTAGATATATATATTTAAAAATGTAGTGGTTTTTTAACACCACGTGTTGATTCATGTTAGGTTTTGACACCATTTTTTAATTTAAAGACTTCTAACTCTTCTTGTCACTTGAAAACTTACCATATAAACATATTTTCTCTTCCATCACAATCACACATTCATTTTCATCATCATCATCCCACAAATCATATCTCCCCCTTAATTCTTCACTTATTTCAACAAAAATTATAAACATTTAAATTCATGGGGAGAAGGGTGCCTCTAGAATCCTTAATCAAAGGATTATGATTAGTCATGATGGACCAACCTTTAACTTCTACTTCTCTTCTAATCCTTTAATATGGTGCTTATTTATAAGGTTTCAATTTATTATTTTTATATGTATTCTTTAAAAGTAACATTTATTGTAGTAGGATTCTTTATAATTGCAAGTAAAAAAATTCCATCAATCAAATATTTTCCCACCTTTCTATCCAACTACAACTAATCTGGACATATAATAAATCATTCCTTCAGTGCATGCTCAGTCTTATTTATTTGTGCAAGTTCCATAGGCTACTTATTCATCATGGTTGAGGGATTAAACCTATGAGTAAACTTTTTCTATATTAATGCACCACTTGTATTTTGATCATACTTCCTTCTCCACTATAGGTCTCTTTCTCTTTCCTTCACTTGTCACCTCATGGCATGACTTGTGAAACCACCAAGTTTTACATCAAGAATCTCATTTATTATAGCCATAATATCTACCTCGGCCTTTTCCTACCATAGTGAGCCTAACTTCATGTGAAAATCCTTCTTACTCACTACTAGAGTAGATTATACCTTTTTCTTTTAGACTTGTTTATTTTCTTTCCAAGATAGTTGTTGTGGGTGCTACTTATTAGGTGCTTGGTACACCTTTTGTTGATATCCTTGTTTTTTCTCCAATACTATAAACCTATTTTCCATCTTACTAAGTTTTATTCTAATGTAAACTCTCTCATTATATTACATGTGAGTTAAGGCCCTCCTTATGTATTCTTTTACCTTACCTGCTTTCTTCCATCAATAATTTTTTGCTAAACTCCCAAGATTATAACATATGAAACATATCCTATTAAAAAAATACCTCATTTTTACATTTCTCAATTGAGATGTTAGTGTTATTAGTTTTCTTCTAAAATTGATCCCTTGGGCTTCTAGACACATACTTATGGTATGCTCTATTCTTCTAAAATAGTAGTATTTTAAGTCTACTTTCTTATGGAAGTATTTACTTTCTAATTTTTTAGATATATTATAAATTTTTTAGATTTATTAATATTATTACTCTGATTTCTGTATTTTAAATTTAGAGCCTTTCATAATTCACTTATAGATTCTTCTCTAGAGGTAAACTCCACCTTATTCTTTCCCTTAAACAAAATGATTTTTCCTTGAGATCCATAATCTTCTAGTATTTTTTCTTTAGTTTATCCTTGAATAGGGGATTATTTCTTTCATATCTATCTCCATGACCATATAATTTTTTATATCTTGGGACACTTATTCAAAAAAATCACCATGTTATTTATCTTGGCATCCATCTTCTTTATTTCTATATTCAGATCCTCCTTTAATCTTTTCAACCAATTTTTTCTATACATAGATCTTAAATAATTTAATTATCTACTTTATATATGATCTCCCACTAATCCACCTTCTTATGTAATAGTTTAATCTCTTTCTAATCTTTATACACACTATATCTGAATTAACAACCATACATTATAGCCACTTATTCCTTTCTAGAGTTCTAATCATATGTGAGTGGTTAATATTCATCATTAAATCCTCCCATAATACTTTTATTCTCAAATTCATCATCTTCAAATGGATCCTTAAAGTTTTTCCTTTTTAAATATCCATCCTCTATAGACTCTTTTTCTTTAACAAAAGCCTTCAAATTTTCAATCACCTTATCTAAAACTTCATTTTTCTATTTGATCACCACTTTTTATTTCAAATTCAGATGACTAGCCGATTTATCCATTAACACTTTCTCAATTTGATCAATATTTTCTTCTGGTTCATTTATATGTTATAAATATTCCTTAAACATTTAATAAATCTTTTGATTTTTCACTTTTTAAATATATAATTCTTTAAGAGAACCTTATAGATCTACCTGAATATCGATATCACCCTATAGTTATTTCTTCTCTTGAATTCCTAAGACATTCATTTATAGAGGGAAATATGAATTTCCAAATTTATAATAAACCTCCATAACAAAATTAAAAAATATGAACTAGCTGAATTAGAATCATTCACCTTGATTTCATTACATGATATCTTGGGAGTCTTATTTTTTTTATTATTTTTTCCTTTTTTCATAAGGTTCTCTTCACCAATCATGTTCATTGGCATCTCATCTTTGCCAATTTTGATACATTCACTTGAGGTTGTAATCAAAACATGATTTATCTCTATAGTTTTTTTGTAAATGAATTATAGATTTTTTCAAAATTCATAATTACTAGTATAATGTGTAGTTTTTTTATAAGTATCATTAGAAAAATATCTATTTATAATCTTCTATATTCATACATTAACCATTCTCTCATTGTGCTTTCTCAATAGAAACTTTATATGGATATTGAAATTCAGTACCAATAAATCTTGATTGTTTATTAAAAGGTTTAATGTCTATGATATAGTATTTGATATAAACCTTTACTCAAATCATTGTGCTCAAATCTATTTGAATTATAATTTTCATGGCTATTATGATCATTATATTTGGCATCAGATATCAAGGGCCACCTCTCATAGAGGTAACTTTATAGTTTATATAACATGACCATAATGGTAAGAAACATCAAAGAAAATCAATATGGATTGTAAGTTTCAATGATCTATTTATGGGTTGAAAATGTGTAATGATCATAGTATAGTCATTTGAAATGAAATTGTGATAGGTTTCTATAAGTGGTTTGTGGGAGAATTATAGTTTTCCAAGAAAGGTATATTTAAAAACATATGAAAAATAATTGATTAGTCTTATAGTTATATAAGACTAAATAATTTCTCCAAAAAATGACTTAAGTAGAATCCCCAAGTTCTATGGAACATGATTTACTAGCTTAGATTGAGGGGTTTCTTATTCCAGGTCATATTAAACAGTTGACATGTTATTAAAAAATACAAGATGGAACAGTACACCTAAATTATTTCCAATGTCATGTGCTTTTTTTGTGATGTATTGACTACATATGACTAGTAGTATTTTAGAAATATATCTCACATTTCATGATATATACATAGGTTTTATCTTACTTATGTGTAAAACATATAATGTAAATATCAAACTAAATAAGGATAACTACATTGGCTAGCAGTCATAACATCTGATAGTGCTTAAGGAAGTAAAACATGATGAGTTCCTAGTAATTGGTGAAATGGAAATACTAGTTTTTATAGAATATAGGACTAGTATTCTATAGAACATTTTGATCTAGTATCATAGTTAAGTTAAGATAATATCCTCAGAGTAAAGCATATTATAGCTAGTAGTCACCATATCTACATCAGACCGAGTATATTTTGTCTTATGATACAGCTTAAGAAGAAATTTTAGAAATGATTTATTCTAGATTTTGGAGTTTTATCCTGATAGTAAATAATCAATCATAACATCATATATTTTGACTATGGTATTATTGGAGATTATAGGGATGAAAGAGAACAAAAGTTATACACTTGGAGATATCATCTCATGAGGTATTTTCTTAAATAGATGTAGCCACAGTAAGTAGAATGACCACAGGTAGCATAGTGGGGTCAGCATTTATAGCTATATCTTAGTAAAAACATGTTTATCATGTGAAGAAAATGAGTTATGTTGTTAGCGGTTAGATCTAATGCAAGTGGAAGTCTGTTGGAGTTGGTACCCTAGAACCAACTATTTTTCAATTATTGGAATTTTCATAGTGTTAAATATTAATTTATATCTTATTACATGATGATTGTTCTTCTAAATTAAATGTATGTTATAATAACCTAAGGGTATGTGTTTCACTAAAAGGCTATAAAATATCCCCGCTGTGATGAGAACCTATAAGTGTCACAATAGTATTTTTTAATATATATTTTATAGCCAGATGATATCATTTGACAGGATGAAAATGATATAGGATATCAGGGGTGCAGATACATTGAACTTTGAGACACTTTCTCATGGTGTATTCCCTTGGTTATTTTCATAGCAGGAAATTGTGAGAACATGTCTCATTGGTAGGAAATCCACAAGTATATGTGTCATTGAATGGTACTATTTGTGGATGTGTGTAATAGTACTCGTGCTTTAATATTATTATTAATACATATCAGGAGTCGTATAATTTTATGTATTGATGAAAACCATGATGACATATTCGTTTGGTGAGGTATGATATGTTGGGTGCATTACATGTGATATTCCATTAATGAATAACACGAGAAAGGATTTATCCCTTCTATTCTTTAATGTAATTTGATATCTCAGGCCCTTTTATGGGAATGGAACTTCTTAATTAAATATATAACCATCATTTTCTATAAGAAAGTTAATTTTAGGAAAGTCAAATAAAGATACATCAAACACATAGATTGATGACAATGGTATGCAACTTTCTTGAATAGAGGTATCATGATAAAAGGATTATATTGCATAGTGTGTTTCTGTATGAGGTTGTATATCGTTGAGGCATTAAACTATTTCTCTATGGGAGTTTTGGTGTGTTAATAGATGTTATCATTGGACTTTAGGATTGGAAACCTAATTCTACTGAAAAATGGGCCTAGAGGGTTACACACTAAGAGTATCCAGATCCTAAATTAAACTCAATATGAATTTAACATGTTGATTAAATATTATTCACGTATATGGTTTAATAATTATTCATGTTCAGTTGATCAAATATATATTTAGTCACTAGTTATTCAATAGAATATTATATGTGTTGGATATTAAATAAATATTTATTTGTCAGGTAATTGTTTATTTAATTATGTGAATATAAAATATTTATCTATAATTTATTCGCATGGTAATTTATTAACAAATAATTTAGTGACTTTTATTTACTTAAATAGACATTAGTTAGAGTATGATAAATATTAAGGACTGGGAAACCAAGATTAATGGTTCAGAGAAAAATGATATATTAAATATTATTTTGAGTAAATATTAATTTATTTATTCAAGTAAATAACATTTATTTATCTGTGATTCTTAGCGCATGTCGAGTAAATAATAATAATATGATTATAATTTAGACATGGGGTTCACTTGGGATTATGAAAATAATAAGGACCGATGTGAAATTATTTATTATCTAACCATTGGTCTAAAAATACCTGATTATATCATTTTCTAACCCTAGAAATGTCACAAACCGACCCATTGGGCCCACCTGGCTAGTAGAAGGTAAAGTCGTAATAACCCCAAGCCCACCTCCAATAGGTCAGGGGCTGGTGAACAGCGTCGAGTGGTAATATCACACACATGGTAGGACTTAGCATATGGTACCTGTATACATGCACACACATACATCTCCATGAAACAATGTAGAGATAATAAAAGTACTAAAACCAAAAATTCATACATACATATATCCTACAATCAAAATAAAAAAAGTAATGAAATCATTAAAAGAGAAAAATAAAATCCCACTAAAAACTACAAAATAATCCAACCTACTCAGAATGAGGGGACTGTTATCAAATGCATCCATCATCACACATCTCAGTCTATTTGACTCACTAAGCTCCACATGCTTCAGGTCCCCCTAAGACTCCATCGAAAGGTATGTCATTTGCACAAGACATGACATGTGTAGGCACAACCCATGCAGGGGTGAGTATAAAAATACCTAGTAGAATCCAAAAAACCCAAAATAAAAAGGTATAAACTGAAAAGAAATAGTCTAATCGACTCAAAGCTATAAGAGGAAACCCAAGTGAGAGAGAATATGAAACTCCATCTCGAACACTCTTTGACTATACATGACTAGTCATATAATCTCCACATAGTGTGTCAATCAAGATATGTGACATCACTATAAGGAATCCCAGCATAACCCATATATACTTGTCTTTAACTCTAAGTCTCATGATCATCCAGCCTCATAGCCAGCCACAAGATTCAACTCGAGGCTTAAAGGGAACAATTGTCTAGGATAACTTACTTTGCGAGCCCTACCATCCAAGATAGAACTCATCCAAGAGATATCACTCATCAGGAACAGTTCTTACATCCCTAATGGAACTCATCTGAGAGATATTTATTATCATGTATTGTTAAGTTGATGGAACATCCTTTCCATCTCATGTGTCATACATCCAAGAGAACACGCTCATTGAGTCTCACCATAAATAAATTCACATTGTCACTCAGTGGATCTCGATACTCAGATAGGTTATCTCACCCATCCCTAATGGGGAACTCCTCGAAACCTACTAGAAACACTAAAGATCTCAACTCATAGATAGGGGATCACGCCCATGAATGTTGGGGGAACCACGAACCCAATATGGTACTCCATAGATTATATCACTAAGATAGGGGATCACCTCCCATGTAATGTTGGTTATGAAGATTTCACAAACCCCATATAGAACAACCCATTAAGTAGGGGATTGTATATCTGATGATATAATAAACCCTACTAAATCATCTGCTAAGTAGGGGGTTGTATACACAATAATTCCAAAAACCCTACTAAAACTGCATGTTAAGTAGGGGATCATCTACCCGATGATGCCTCAAACCCTAATTCAACCGCTCAATGTGTTGGGGATCGTATACCTAATGATTACACAAACCCAACTGGGATAACCTTTTAGATAGGGTATCACCACCTATGTAGTGTTGGTCATGGTGATACCTCAACCCCCACCTAGGGAAGTCGATATGATAGAGGATCCCACCCTATCCTCCCAGAGGGATACACTAACTCTATCTAAGATTATCTTGTCAAGGTTATCTCAATCCTATATTGAGGATGTAATGCCACGTTGCACCCTCATTAGGATAGACCAAGGGAACCCACTCAACCAGTACTAGTCTATACGTCACTAACAGAAGTAACCCACAATATTCACCTTATGTTGCAACTCTAACACCAAAACCATGGCCATCATCACATCCAGTGTGGAAAAATACTCAAAATAGGCTACTCATGGGCCTCTATCAAATTATTAAAGATGGGTATGTGTGACACAGAAGTTTCCAAGGGGATTATATGGCGTGTATGCATAGTACATGACATGTCTCTATAAACTGGCCCCTAGGCATGTCCCCTCTTGATACTTGGTATGTATTTTGGGAATACATATCATGTACCCATGTCACATAGCATGCAACCTCATCCAATATTCTAGTTGTTCCCTCACCCATACACAGTCGGCTGACCATGTCACCCCACATGACATGTACCCTCGGTTCATAGTGTGTCTTGGCTACCCATCTACTTGGATATGTCCTCAATCCATGCATGTTTTTGTAACCCCATAACCATGTGCACAACTGTGTACTTCCACATGGCCATGCCCATTAACACGGCGTCTATAGCCATGTCCTCAGCCACATGACTTGAGCTAACTACACAGCGTGTACCCCCAATAAAAGGTGTGTAGTTCTCAAATTTCATCTTCCCCGAATGGGAAGAATGCGTGGAATGTTCTCCTCTACACTACATGTTGTATGATCAGGAATTACAAATGGGAATCATCTGTGAGCCACCCGAAACTCCCTAATTTCAATCGAAATTCACAAATTTACTCTTGGGAAATCTCTAATAGTAATAATAGAGATCTGAAACCTTAGAAAAAAGTATAAAAGGGGATCATGACATAAATCTTATAAATTTGCCTACCTATTGGTGAAATGCTGAAGCTTCATGTTCAAGATGATGCCCAAAACCTATTTCACCTTGATCTGGTGATGATCAGCATCAAAAATAGGGATCAGTGGCACCTCCTCTCCCCAGTTCGGCCTTGGGTTATCTATCACACAAGGGGAGATACTCCCTCCAGCCATGCATGGGAAACCAAAGGGGTGTAGGGTTAATTAATTTAATTTTATTAAATTAATAAACCTATATTTAACTCTCCACCATAACTCACCCTCAATCATGTGTCTGACGTCGGCAAACTTTATGTCACGCCTAGGGTAAACACCACATTTCGGACTCAACCGCAGTCTCTGATTTTCAATATGAGACTTTGAACAGTATTTATTCCAAATTTACTGAAAAAGTGAATGCACTTGATAAAATATATTTAACATTTTAAATATCACCACACTGAGGCCCTCTGGACCCCGAAATCCATGTCGACTCAGCACCTGGATTTATAAATATTCCTATAAATATTCTAAAGTCTTGTAAGGAAAACTAGAATCACTAAAATCTCCCCAACTTCATGATTTTCATCCCAAAAGGTGAAATATTAGGCATAAGGGAGAAAACTAAGATCTCAACTGGATCTCCCACGCCAGTGAGATCGCCAAAGGGATCTCGTACTGTCTACAAACATGCACTCATGGGAACCACAAAGGATAAATCGCACCCAATGTATAGCTCAAACTAGGTTGAAATCATGAAATGAATCATGAAAATGTGTTCTCATTTTTGATAGGTGGAAAACCCCAAGAACCTAGTCCAAATGTGGTCTCGGGGTCTAACGGTGCACCACCTCGCTAACCCACCATGGATATTGATGAAACCCAACAGTCCTCACCCACTACTAGATGAACTATACCCTCAACACCCATCACTAGCACCCAGTCTAGGACCACAAACATCATCTCATAATTGCTCTGAAGAGTATAGTGGTGTCATGTTGGTTCTCCCAAATATGGCCTCAAATGGTGATACGTCGATGGTGGTATGACAATTATAACATGCTAACATGAAAACCTAAAGCATGTTTTACATAATCCAAATGGCTCACTCTTCTTGGAAAAACCACCCCTCTCTTGGGTGTACTACTTATGGAAACCAACCTCTTGATCACTTCATTTTGTAGCATAATTGGTGTCATTTTCAATCCTTAGAAGGTATACATACTCACCACCTTAGGGAAACTAATCATAAACATGTCTAGTGGTTATATGGTCACATGAGACCCCATGAACAGAATCTCATAGTTTTTCCTACCTACCTCACTAAAACTTCGAGGGGTGACTACTAAAAAAAAATAGATGTTGCATCATCATCAAATGTCTTACATGAAACTCTGAATCGGAGGACATGAGGGTACCAAGGAAAAACAAGGGCTACCTAAGTGACACATTATGTCTTACCAGGTCCTCTATATTCAAACCTCCAACTACACCATAGCTCACAAAGATCCACAGGAGTCAACTGATATGATGATGCAATCAACAGGATAGTCCCTAGGTTCTAGTCTATGTAAAATATAACTCTCAGTGGGGAGGTAAACCTGAAATTTGCTAGGGTAGATGTCCTAAAATCCACTACTATATTAGGAAATCATAAGCTCATAGAGCTACTACTCCAAGGGTCATACTATCTATAATGCCCCGACCCTAGTTACCCAAAGTTGGTGCATTATTACATAACATTGGCATGATCACAAGGAAATCATGCCTCGAAAGACCAATCAGTTTAGTATTATTGGAAACAAGATTCATACATAAGTTCAACTTTACAACTTGAAAAGAAATACAACACGAATTTATTCCATTAGAAACATCCAAGCCTCCCAGATTATACCTATAAGTCACTCATAACTAACTTATTCATATCCTCGGAAAATGAAACATAAGAAATGGGTGATCTCAAACTCTCAGTAAGGGTAAGAAATACAGTAGAAGATAAAATAAATATTAAGCATGGTGAATAATTGAAACTACATGCCTTTACTAATAATAAACATGAATACTTTTATGGCAGGAATATGAGCTGAGTAAATAATGACATAATAAAACATAATCATGGGTATTATACTAGTCTAATGACCACATGAACCATCAATATTATTTCCATAAGGAGGTAATGTATAATTTCGGACATTCTGAAACATTTTGTCAAGGCCACAGTCAAGATGTCTAAAAATGATTAGGCCTCAGCCAAAACCATATATCAAATTGGGAAAGACCTCAGCCAATTCCACATCTATTTGTCTCATGAGACCTACCGATGAATCGAGGAGCTATAGTGGGCTCCACCCGTCACTTACTAAGTCCAATACATTCCTCATATTAAAAGGTTGAAATATAACATAAAAATTCGTATTAAAACTAGCATACGAAATGTCAACACTTTAACCATAAACCATAAATGGTGTAAAAATAACACATCCACAGTCAAACATATCAAAAAAACTTCAATATCATATAGAATATTTGTATCATAATGAATCGACTTCAAATAAGTATAAAATCTATCAAAGGATGTTGATATATATGAAATCAAAACTATTTGAGAGGAATATCTCTTTCTTTTTTTGAAATCATTTAAAGTTACATTATTATAAAGAAAAAAATTATTTTGAAAATATTATTATAAGCTTTTAAGGGAAGCTTTGACAATGTTATAATGGCGTAGAATAACTGCACCAGCCGTATAAGTTAAAAAATATATTCTTACCTTAATTTTGTCAAAAATTTCGTAAAGTACCTTGTTTGGAAAACAACTGAAAGATTCCTTTCAAAACATAAAAGTTAAAATAAGGGTATAAATGACTTTAAACCATTGTCTAGTAAATAGTAAAAATGTTTTGAAATGAATTTTTAAGAAACATGGATGTGGATGATAAAGAGGTCTCAGTAGATACTTACGTAAAAACAACCTCGGATAATAAAGAGATTGTGAAATTAACTCTTACCTTGTACTTTTCCTTGGTCGAGGGTAGGTTAAACTCTTGTATAATGGTGAAATAATTTTTATTAAATTATTCAATAACTATATGAATTAATATTATATAATATATGATCTTCTAATATTTTTTTGTTAATAATATTTTAGTATTATCTCATTTCGGGTGTTAACTGATTCATTTTCCTTTATATGATTTGTTACATAAGTAATGTTTGTTATGGATAGGGTGTATATTATTCATATTTATAATTATATTAAGTCTTTAAACATTATTTTTAATCATCAAATGAAAATTATTCTCGAATGGATACAATGGGGAATGAATCTTATCGTGTTCGTGGAGACAGTAATATGTACGTACGCACGGGTGACAATTTCATTCTTTTGATATTAAAATAATATATAATTGGATGGTATATCCTATATACAGAATCATTATCATGTTATATTTATTATTTACATCAATTATACATCATTATTATACCCATACAAATAATAATGTATTGAATAACAACTACACCACGACGTGGAGACGGTTAGTCGTACGTACGCAGGTATAGGGACATGTCATTCAAAGGATGGATTGAATAATGAATATGGTTGTACCATATTTATAATAACATCACAGTATATATAATATACTAGAGTTATTATTTTATAATGGAAACAACAATGAAAGAGGAAGTGGAAGAAGAAAGGAACATGAAGGAGGTGATGAAATATTTACCTCTTCTTCGAGTTCTTCCTTTTGATTTGATCAAAAGGGATCCTTAGGTTGGATTTATGACTAAAGAAAGGACTCTAGGATGAAGGGAGGATAGTTTAAAGGGTATTTGGGCAGGTTTTGGATGATCCAAATGGCTTTTAAGGTGTGAATTGGAGAGAAGGGGAAGTTTCCTTTTATAAGAGGGGTGAGGGGCACCTTAGGAAAAGATTGAAATATTATTTTATAATAAAATAATTTTCGGTTTATAATGGATCCAAAATGAATTATTTAAAGGATAAGGTATTTATGGGTCTAAAACCACTAAACAAATAGGTTTTATATAGGTTTGGGTCACTATATTAACTTTATCTTTTAGATTTAACACTTAGTTGATTAGTTTGACATTTACCATGTCTCTTTGTATTTTTATATTATATGCTTAATAAACTTACAATAAACTTCCAAGAGAACCTTGAGTGGTTCATTAATGACATATATAATATTATTTAATACCTTTTTATGAAACTTAGATTTTTAGGAATAGAATATCAATTAATAATATAATATTTATTTTAAAAACTCTTTTATGTCAATTTTGACACTATTTGCTATTTTGTTTTTGTTAAATTCCTAAAAGAATTATTACTTCAAAAAAAATTCATTTAATCAATCCTAACATTTAAAATTAACCTATAAGATTTGTGGATGGCATCAAAACTTTCAAATTATATTTATTTTAACATCTATAATACCATTTATTTGATTCTTTCATTAATAAGGAAAATATTGCATCATCATTATGTCATAAATAAATTAAATTATACAATGTCTAAAAATTATAAATAAAATACCATTATGTATGAAATATTTTTATATTTCTAATGAATATTTATAGTTTAAAAGATAACATATATAACCCTATGTAAAAATTGTTTTACTAAAAGATATATGCTTATGTCATTTTTGTATTTACTTTAACTTAATTAATATAAAGTATCATTATCACTTACAAGTGGCTCCATGGGGTTCCCAAATTGACCAAAAGATTCTCATGGTCTGAAATGTATCAGAAAATAGGGTTAGGACATGTTTTATGGTAATTTAATATTATTATAATATTATTTGTTTACCCTTACTTACCGGATTTACCCTTTAATGATGGTAAATAAAATATTTTCCGAAGTAATTATTCAAAATGTCTAAAAATAAAAGTTACCTATTTAAAAAATTTGGACCTCCTAATTCTAAATATTGAATCTATTTTTTAAATTCAAAACACATAAGTGGTAGAAATTAATTTAAAATTAATTCCCGTTGTCAAAACAAAAAGCATGTTTTTAAGAAATAATAACTATCAAAAGATTGACATTTTCTTATGTCTAGTTTAAATGTGAAATTACATCCAATGACCAACATTGAATTAAATGGTAAAAATATAATCTAATTATACTTAAAACCCACTCAATAGTATAATTTATCACTATAAATTATTTTGATTAAAAATGTTGTTTTAAAATAAAATTTAGTATTTTTCACTATTCATCAAAAACTGAATGTTTTCAGAAAATACCAAAAATTCACTCTAAGATAATTTCGATATTCCAAACCCAAAAATAAAGTTAATTTTGAAATATAAAATTGATAAAATTTCAAAGAGTGGTTATTACTATTCATAACGGCTAGTTTATTGGTCGCAATGTGTTAGAATCTCGAAGTTGCGTACAACGCAATCTATTGTATTATTCAAAGGGAAACGTACCGCGGAAGCTTGGGGTGTTACATTCTCCCCTCATTAAAATAATTTCGTCCTCAAAATTTCTAAAATATTACTGCATAAAAAGATTTGGGTGGTTCTTTATCATAAGTTCCTTAGGTTCCCACGTTGCCTCTTCCATTTTATGGTTTCTCCATAGAAATTTTACCAGATGATTCATCTGGTTTCTCAACACTTGTTCCCTTGTATCAAGAATCTTGACAGGCTCTTCGCAATAAGTTAGATCAGGTTCCAGTTCTAATTCCTCATTAGTGAGTACATACATTGGGTTAGGCATATATTTTCTCAAAAGTGATACATGGAACGCATCATGAACTTTGGAGAGACTTGGCGGCATTGCCAAACGGTAAGCTACAGCCCCAATTAGTTCTAGAATTTTGAAAGTTCCAATGTACCTGGGACTCAATTTACCCTTCTTACCGAACCGTATAATTCCCTTCCATGGAGATACCTTCAAGAAAACATAATCTCTTACCTGAAATTCCAAATCCTTCCTTCAGTTATCAGCATATCTCTTCAGCCTACTTTGAGCTCCTTTCATGTGGGTTTGGATTACCTTCACCTTTTCCATCATTTCCTCAACAAGTTCTGGGCCTATGAGTTTTCTTTCACCAACATCATTCCAATAAGTTGGTGTAAGACATCTCTTTCCATTTAACGCTTCATATGGTGCCATATAAATACTTGAATGGAAGCTATTGTTATAGGAAAATCCTACTAGAGGTATATATCGATCCCACATACCTTGAAAGTTAAGTGAGCAAGATCTCAACATGTCTTCTAAGGTTTGAATTGTCCATTCTGATTGACCATCAGTTTGAGGGTGGTAGGCAGTGCTCAAACAAAGTTCAGTATCCTGGGCTTTCTGAAAACTTTTCCAGAATCTTGATGTAAAACGTAGATCATGATTAGAAAAAATCGATAGGGGTTCTCCATGAAGTCTTAAAACTTCGTTAATATAAAGTCATGCTAAACGTTCAAGTGGTAAATCTTCTCTTATAGCAAGGAAATGTGCTGACTTGGTAAGACGATCAACAATGACCCATATTACATCGTTCCTTCTAGAAGTCTTTGGTAGTCTCATGACAAAGTCCATCATAATATTATCTCATTTCCACTCAGGTATGGGAAGAGGTTTCATGACTCCTCCAGGCTGTTGCCTTCCAGCTTTCACTTGTTGAAAAACCATAAATCTTGACACAAAATCAGAAATCTCCCTCTTCATATTGTCCCACCAAAAATGTTCCTTCAAATCTCTATATATCTTGGTGCTCCTAGGGTGTATAGAGAAATTGGATCTATGAGCATCATCTAACAATTCCTTTTTCAGATCAGGTATATCGGGAACACAAAGTCTCTTCCCAAATTTCAAAATACCATCTTCATATACAAATTTGATCAATCTTCCATTATTCACAGATTTAATCTTCTTTTGAAATTCATCATCATCATCCTGAGAACTTTTTATCCTTTCTAGTAAAGACAGTTTGGAAACCATTTGAAAAAGCATTGATGTTTCACCTTCCATGGTTATTCCCATATCCATCTTTATTAGACCCATGAAAATAGGATCCCTTTCAACTCTCATCTTGTTCAAAACTCCATGATCCTTTCTAATCAAAGCAAATGCCACCTTATTTTCCTTCCCCGGGTGGTAGTGTATTGTGCAATCATAATCCTTGAGTAGTTCAAGCCATCTCCTTTGTCACATGTTGAGTTCCTTCTGAGAGAAAATATACTTCAAACTCTTGTGATCAGTATAAATCTCACATTTTTCACCATAGAGATAGTGTCTCGAAATCTTCAAAGCAAAGATTAAAGCTTCTAACTCAAGATCATGAGTAGGATAGTTTTTCTCATGAATTTTCAGCTGTCGTGATACATAGGCAATAACTCTATCATTCTGCATAAGGACACAACCAAGTACTTTCTTTGAGGCATCACTATAAAAACAAACTCGTCATTCCCCGATGGTAGAGTCAATATAAGAGCATTGAATAATCTTCTCTTCAGTTCTTCAAATCATTCTTCACACTCTTTTTTTCAAACAGATTTAACCCCTTTACGTGTGAGCTTTATTAACGGGTTAGCCAATCGGGAAAAATTCTAGATGAAACATCGATATTAACCTGCTAAACCAATAAAACTGCATACCTCAGTTATACTTTTCGGTGCTATCCATTCTTGGATTACCTTTATCTTAGAAGGGTCAATAGAGATTTCATCCTTAGAGATAATATGTCCAAGAAAATAAATCTCCTGAAGCCAAAATTCACACTTCCTAAACTTCCCGTATAATTCATTTCTTATTAGGGTTTTCAGAATGGTGCGCAAGTGATTTTAATGATCTTCATAAATTTTGGAGTATACCAGGATATCATCAATAAATACTACTACAAAATCATCAAGATATTCTTTGAAAACTCTGTTCATTAGATCCATGAAAACAGAGGGTGTATTAGTCACCTCAAAAGGCATTACTCTAAACTCGTAATGCCCGTACCTGGTTCAAAATGTTGTTTTCGGAATGTCTTCCTTCTTCACACACAATTGATGATATCTAGATCAAAGGTCAATCTTTGAAAAATATTGAGATCCATGAATTTGGTTGAATAAATCATCAATGTGAGATAGGGGATACTTTTTCTTTATTGTTATAGCATTGATCTCCCTGTAGTCAATGCACAACCTCATAGATCCATCTTTCTTCTTCACAAAAAGAACAGGGGCTCCCCGTGTAGAAACACTGGGGCGAATAAATCCCTTATTACTCAATTCCTCTAGTTGTTTCTTTAGTTCCACTAATTCTACAGTGGTCATTCTATAAGGGGTCTTCGATGTGGGTCTTGAACCAAGAATTAAATCAATGGAAAACTCAATTTATCATTCTGTATGATGTCCATGTAAATATTCTAGAAACACATCAACATTTTCTTACACAATAGGTACATTCTCTATTTGAACATTCTTTTCCTCACCCATAGTTATTTCATTCTCTTCCTCTCCAATAATTGAATTTAGTTGAGCTACTATGGGTGGATCTAGATAAGAATGAGGTAGTGATGTTTCTGCTCTAAAGATAAGGTGTTCGTTATCATCGTCATCAAAATTTATAACCTCCTTATTTTTACAATAAATTTTTGCATCATGGTCTGAAAGCCAATACATACCGAGGATTATATCAAATTCAACCATGGGTATGACGATGAGATCAGCAGATAAAGAACATCTATATGCCCTAATGGGAACTGATTCACAAAACTTTATAGCAATGATACTTCCCTTAGGAGTTTTGACTGACAACTCCCTTGTTAAATCAAATTGGAAATATCTATTTTTCTTAGAAAACTAGGAAGATATGAAACAATTCAATGATCTAGAATCAAATAAAGCGTTGGCTAAACTTGAAGAAACCATTAAATTACCTACCACCACATCCTTCAGGGCTTCAACCTCAGCAGTAGTGATCGCATAAGCTTGTCCTTGATCCCTTGTCCTTTTCTAAGGTAAGTTTCCCTGAAACTTAGGACATTCATTTGCATAATATCTCATCTCCCTGCAATTGTATCATTGAAAATTGGTAGAGTCTTTCTTTCCCTTACAATCACCAGTAAGATAGCCTTTCTGTCCACATTTGTAGCATACTCCTTTTCCTTTTAGACAGGCCCCAGGGTTCTTCCTTCCACAATTATCACAGGGTGGAAATTCAATTCTTCAATTCTTCCCTATTTCCTTATTTCCTTTCCCAGAGTGTTTAGTAGATCTCTTCTTCTCTTGCGTTGCTTTAAAGTCATAAGAATTAGAGAATTCCTTTTCTATCTTGATAGCACACGAGACAATATCTTCATATGATGAGAAGGATTGTGATACTAATGCTCGATGGAGAAATAGTTTTAACCCATAAAATAAATGTTCAATCTTACTTATTGGGTTATGTATGTAATCTACAGCATGCCTCGATAACCATGTAAAGTTAGTTTCATAATTTGCGACATTCTCATCCTCCTTTTTCCTCACACTCATAAATTGTCTTTCCATATCCGCTTGATGGTCATGAGGAAAGTATTTTTCTAAGAATTTTTTTTTTTAAACTCCCTCTATTCCATATTTTATACTTCATCATTTTCCTTTGTGTTTTGAATCAATGACCACCATTGGTCAGCATCTCCAATGAGGTGGTAAACTGCCATGACAAATTTTTCCCTTTCACTACTCCCCAAGGCGTGAAATATTTTCTCTAAGGAATTTATCCATTGCTCAGCTGCTAATGGATTTTTACCCCCATTGAATGTAGGTGGTTGTTGCCTCATGAAGCGAACTAACATTGATCCTCCGCGTTGTGGATCAGGGTGCTCCATACGGGTAAGGTTATTATTCATAACCTGTGTGAGTTGTCCCAGTATGGTGATAAGATGATCAGCACCAGTTGTATCACCAGCTCCACTATAATTATCTTGAGCAAGAGGTAAATCCCTACATGGAGTGCGTGCATTGATACAGTTTCCATTCCTTCCACTAGGTTCCATTTCTAAACAATGGCATACACTAGATTAGTTTATGAATCGCAATACATAAATCCAAACTTTTAAAACACTTAACATAAATTTAACAGTTTATGGATATAATTCATAATCATAAAAATGTTTTCTTTGAGGAAGTATATACTCATAAACCCTTCATAATGGTTTTTAAAGAAAACGAGAATTATCCTAATCATATCCCATGGGAGTGTCGTAACCAAAAGTGCAGCAAGGCCCGTTGCTGTGCACCAGTTCCCGTTCGAGTTTAGCTTAAAGCGATGTTTTCTGGTTTTACCCCTAGGTACATCTGTTTCAGAGCCACCTCTACCTACTCATATCCAGATAGGTATTTAAATCTTGGAAAACTCACAAAATCTCTACAGTACCAAAATTCTAGAAAGTTCTTCTATACTAATCTTCAAAGTCTATCTTAGGGATATGTGCTCTAATCAGAGTTTATATAAATCTAGTTTCTAAGGTTTGTACTAAACTTCCTTTGATACCAACTGTAATTCCCCGACCCTAGTTGCACAGAGTCGGTGCATTATTACATAACATTGGCATGATCACAAGGAAATCATGTCTCGAAAGACCGATCAGTTTAGTATTATTGGAAACAATATTCATACATAAGTTCAACTTTACAACTTGAAAAGAAATACAACACGAATTTATTCCATTAGAAACATCCAAGCCTCCTAGATTATGCCTGCAAGTCACTCATAACTAACTTCTTCATATCCTGGGAAAATTAAACATAAGAAAGGGGTGATCTCAAACGCTCAATAAGGGTAAGCAATACAGCGGAAGATAACATAAATATTAAGCATAGTGAATAATTGAAACCACATTCCTTTACTAATAATAAACATGAATACTTTTATGGCAGGAATATGAGATGAGTAAATAATTCCATAATAAAACATAATCATGGGTATTCTACTAGTATAATGACCACATGAACCATCAATATTATTTTCATAATGAGGGAATGTATAACGTCGTACATTCTGAAACATTTTTTCAAGGCCTCGGCCAAGACGTCTAAAAATGATTAAGGCCTCAGCCATAACCATATATCAAATTGGGAAAGGCCTCATCAAATTCTAGGTCTAGTTGTATCATGAGACCTACCGATGCATCGAGGAGCTATAGAGGGCTCCACCTGTCACTTACTAAGTCCAATACATTCCTCATATTAAAAGGCTGAAATATAACATAAACATTCGTATTAAAACTAGCATATGAAATGTCAATAATTTAACCATAAACCATGAATGGTGTAAAAATAACACATCCACAGTCAAACATATCACAAAACCTTCAATATAATATGGATGATTTGTATCATAATGAATCGACTTCAAACAAGTATAAAATCCATCAAAGGATATTGACATAGATGAAATCAAAACTATTTGAAAGGAATATCTCTTTCTTTTTTTGAAATCATTTAAAGTTACATAATTATAAAGAAAACATTTTTAAAAAAAATATTCTTATAAGATTGTAAGGGAATCTTTGACAATGTTATAACAGTGGAGAATAACTGCACCCACTGTATAAGTTAAAAATGACATTCTTACCTTAATGTTGTCGAAAAGGTTGTAAAGTACCTTGTTTGGAAAACGACTGAAAGATTCCTTTCAAAACATACAAGTTCAAATAAGGGTATAAATGACTTTAACCCATTGTCTAGTAAATAGTTAAAATGTTTTGAAATACATTTTTAAGAAACATGGATGTGGATGATAAAGAGGTCTCAGTAGATACTTACGTAAAAACAACCTCGGATAATGAAGAGATTGTGAAATTAACCCTTACCTTGTACTTTTCCTTGATCAAGGGTAGGTTAACCTACTATATAATTGTGAAATAATTGTTATTAAATTATTCAATAACTATATACATTAATATTATATCATATATGATCTTCTAATATTGCTTTGTTAATAATATTTTAGTATTATCGTCATTTCGATTGTTAACTGATTCTTTTACTTTATATGTTTTGTTAAGTAAGAAATGTTTGTTATGGATAGGGTGTATATTATTCATATTAAGAATGATATTAAGTCTTTAAACATTATTTCTAATCATCAAATAAAAATTAGTCTTGAATGGATACGATGGGGAATGAATCTTATCGTGTTCATGGAGACGGTAATCCGTACGTACGCACGAGCGAAAATTTCATTCTTTTGATATTAAAATAATATATAATTGGATGGTATATCATATATAAAGAATCGTTATCATTTTATATTCATTATTTAAATCAATTATACATCAATATTATACCCATCCAAATAATAATGTATTGAATAACAACTACACCATGACGTGGAGACGGTAAGTCGTGCGTACGCACGTATGGTGACATGTCATTCAAAGGATGGATAGAATAATGAATATAGTTGTACCATATTTATAATAACATAAAAATATATAGAATATACTAGAGTTATTATTTTATAATGGAAACAACAAATAAAGAGGAAGTGGAAGAAGAAAGGAACTTGAAAGAGGTGATGAAATATTTACCTCTTCTTCGGGTTCTTCCTTTTGATTTGATCAAAAGGACTCCTTAGGTTGGCTTTCTGACTAAATTAAGGCATCTATAATTAAGGTAGGATAGTTTATAGGGTATTTGGTCAGGTTTTGTCTGAGACAAATGGCTTTGAAGGTGTGAATTTGAGAGAAGGGGAAGTGCCCTTTTATAAGAGGGGTGAAGGGCACCTTAGGAAAAGATTGAAATATTATTTTATAATAAAATAATTTTAAGTTTATAATGGATAAAAAATGAATTATTTAAATTATAAGGTGTTTATGGGTCTAAAACTACTCAATAAATAGGTTTTAGATAGTTTTGGGTCACTATATTAAATTTATCATTTAGATTTAACACTTAGTTAATTAGTTTGACATTTACCGTGTCTCTTTGTATTTTTATATTATATGGTTAATAAACTTAAAATAAACTTTTAAGAGAACCTCAAGTGGTTCATTAATGAAATATATAATATTATTTAAGACCTTTGTCTGAAACTTAGATTTTTTAGGAATATAATATCAATTAATAATATAATATTTGTTTTAAAAACTCTTTTATGTCAATTTTGACACTATTTGCTATTTTATTTTTGTTGAATTACTAAAAGCATTATTACTTCAAAAAAAATAATTTAATCAGTCCTAACATGTCACATTAACCTATAAGATTCATGTATGGCATCAAAACGTTCAAATTATATTTATTTTAACATATATAATACCATTTATTTGATTCTTTCATTAATAAAAAAATACCGCATCATCATTGTGTCATAAATAAATTACATTATACAATGTATAAAAATTATAAATAAAATACCATTATGTAGGAAATTTTTTTATATTTCTAATGAATATTTATATTCGAAGAGATAACATATATAACCCTATGTAAAAAAAATTTACTAAAAGATATATGCTTATGTCATTTTTGTATTTACTTTAACTTAATTAATATAAAGTGTCATTATCACTTACAAGTGGCTCCATGGGGTCCCAAAATCGACCGAAGGATGTCCATGGTCGGAAATGTATCATCCAATAGGGTTAGGACACGTGTTATGGTAATTTAATATTATTTTAATATTATTATTTTACCCTTATTTACTGGATTTACCCTTTAACCATGGTAAATAAAATATTTACCGAAGTAATTATTCAAAATGTCTAAAAATAAAAGTTACCTATTTACACAATTTAAACCTCCTGATTCTAAATATGGAATCCATTTTTCTAAATTCAAAACACAGAAGTGTCAGAAATTAATTTAAAATTAATTCCCGTTGTCAAAACAAAAAGCGTGTTTTTAAGAAATTATAACTATCAAGAGATTGACACTTGCTTATGTCCAGTTTAAATGTGAAATTACGTCCAATGACCAACATTGAATTAAATGGTAAAAATATAATCTAATTATACTCAAAACCCACTCAATAGTATAATTTATCACTATAAATTATTTTGATTAAAAAACTTGTTTTTAAATAAAATTTAGTATTTTTCACTATTCATCAAAAACTGAATGTTTTCAGAAAAATACCAAAAATTAAACCTAAGATAATTTCAATATTCCAAACCCAAAAATGAAGTCCATTTTGAAAGATAAAATTGATAAAATTTCAAAAAGTGGGTATTTCTATTCATAACGGCTAGTTTGATTGGTCACGATGTATTAGAATCTCGAAGTTGCGTACAACGCAAGCTATTGCATTAATCAAAGGGAAACATACCGCGGAAGCTTAGAGTGTTACAGTATCAATATAATAAATTTTGGTTATATCTTACCACACATGAGCTCATCCTACTCAGCCTAGGATCACTCCTCAAAGGAGAAAACTCTATTCCATAAGCCAGAAACACCACCACACCCACTGGTGGAAACCATATACGCATGGATGCTAGGAAACTCATCCATACAAAGGAAGATAATCATAGGGTTTCCCTTCCAATATTAAAAGATTCTATGTGAGACACTCTCCTCTCAGAGTCAATACACACTGTCGATATGAGTGTTTAGTCGTTGATCCTCTTTATAGGAGCCTCCAATATAAGGGATGAGCATAAAGGCTCTACTGGTTTCGTCAGCTCCTGCTCCAACACTCCATCATGAAAATTCACCCTAGACAAATAAGTCAAAGGAACTTGGCTACCACACCTCAATACTATCCTCTTTGGGTGGAACTAACTCGCCTGTAAAGTTTTGTATTGCATCACAAGAACACATCTCGGTGGGGAAATTGTCCCTCTTTATTATGAGTCCAAATTTATGTTAAAAATAACTGTTATAGGGATCAACATATGCACTATTTCACCCTGAATAAGTCTCAATAAAGAAGTGGAAAGAGTATACTACCTCAAAACGATGTCTAAAAATACTATTGTAAAAGTAGAAAGGATGCAGGACATACCTATAATCATCCTCAGAGCCTCTGGGTCATAGACCTCTCTAGCCTACAGTTGTCCTCACCCCCATCATCTAGCTCCTAGTTCTTGAAACATACCACCTAGGGTGGTGGTGGCAACAGATCAAACCATCTTCCACCTTCTGTTTCTCTCTCAGCTCCTCCACCATGTCCACCGTCATGCAGAACACCATGATCATGTCATTGTCTCTTCCTGGTTGGATCATTAACCATGTACCTCTTAGTATCATGGTAGGTTGTAAAATCTCACGTGAGATTCCCCTATCCATTGCAAGCGAAATTCCGCCTTTCCAACAGCTAATTGGATCCGTCCTATGGGCCCTGAGCCATAGACCCTTCATCCTAGGATTTTCTCCCGAAGCATATCACACGCCCTGATCCTTAATCTTTCCATTGACTACCGATTGTTATGGTCTCATCTCCTTTGTGCCCAGTATTAATAGTCAGAGTCTTCTCATCCAAAAATCTCTCCACAACCAAGGCCCACTCAAGCACTCTAGTATAAGTGTGAATGGACAACGATATCATTGAATCCCTGATATCCCAGCATAAACCATACTCAAAGGTTTGTTCTTGGAAAATGGATCTCAAACCATATCCAAGGGGTATCACAAAAGGTCTGTGAACCTCACTGAATACTCTTCCATGGTCATGATATCCTACCAAAAATGTAGAAGATCATGGATATGCATTGATCTTGATGCAGCTAGATAAAACTCTTCCCTAAAGATCTTCTCAAACTCCATCCAAGTGAGAATTGTCTCATAGTGTGTCTGCATCACCAGAATCCACCATCATCTAGACAAGACCTATAGAATAATATCTGGTAGGAACACTGTCAGATTAGAAGGTTTCCTCAAATGGAGTAAAACACGTGTGACTACCTCAAGCCATTCATCAGCTACTTGGGGGGTTTGGATCACCTAGATGTCTCAGAGTTCGCTGCCTCTGGAACTCACATAGTTCACTCAGCCTGCGCGCATCCTCATCCTAAACTTATAGCATAACCTACTACTCAACGGGTGGTGGCTCGGCTGATAGACCACTCGGAGGTACCACATCCTGTGTAGTGCTCTAAACTAAAGACTCGTCACTCGATGGATCATCACCGTGATTTGTCTGTGGAATCTTATCTGGATATCATTGTAGAGGAATCCTAAAATTTAATCAATATGCACCATGGTCAAATAGTATATTTGGGGAGATAACTCAAGGTCAAGGAACCCATACTTAGTCCAAAATAATGCATATCAATGCCTAAATTTTACAAGTCAATAAGCAGGTTATTAGAGTCATAATGAATGGATACATTGACTGCTACACCAACATTGGAGTCCCTAGCATAAAATCTATACTCAAAATACTTCAACAGTATCACCAAAAATCCCAAACCAAGATCATAGTTATACAACTACTAACACTGGTCCTAAGGAAGGAACTCCTCTAATGCCACTTTGTCATGACCCGACCCACCGAGGCCCACTTAGTTAGCAGGAGGCTGATCCGTAACAATCCCAAGATCTCCTCCAATAGGCCAGGGGATAGAAACTAGCATTGAGTAGGCATATCACACACATAGGAGGTCTTAGCCTATGGTACCTATACACATGCACACACATACATCTCCATGAAGTAGTGCATTGATAATAAAACTTTTGAAACCAAAAGTGAATGCATACATTGATCACAATCAAAGTATGGAAACATATTGAATGCATGAAAATGAAAAAATAAAAGGCCACCAAAAATTATAAAAGAACTCAGCTTACTTAGAAGGAGGGGACTGTTGTCAAATGCATCCACTAGCACACATGTTAGTCTGTCAAGCTTTCTAAGCTTCACCTTCTCTAGGTCCTCCTAGTACTCTGTCGAAAGGTCTTCTATATACATAAGAAACAACATGTAAGAAAAGATCCCATAAAGGGGTGAGTATAAAAACACTCATTAGGTGCCCCAAAAACCCAAAATAAAAAGGGAGCGATTAAAAGGAAATAGTTTGTTCGACCCAGATCCAGATGAGGAAACACAAGTGAGAGAGAATAAGAAATTCCATCTAGAACACTCCTCGGTTATACATGACTAGTCAGCTCATCTACATTGTGTGTCAATAAATATATGTGACATCACCACAAGGAATCCTAGAATAACCCAGATATATTTGTCTCAGACTCTAAGTCTAATGAGGTCCTGACCTCATAGCCATCCATAAGATTCTACTCGAGGCTCAAAGGTAATGCTCGTCCAGGAGAACTCACTTCAAAATCCCTTTCATCCCAGATGGAACTCATTTGAGAGATATCACTCATCAGGAACAACTCTACTATCCCCGATGGCACACATATGAGAGATCTCACTCATTGGGTATCACTAAGCCTATGAAATATCCTCTCCATATTGGGTTCCATATATCCTAAAGAACATGCTCATCGGGTCTCACCTCAAACAAAATCATGTTGTTACTTAGTGGATCTTTATACTCAGATAGGGGATCTCACCCATCCCTAATGGGGACTCCTCAAACCCTACTAGAAACACTGAAGATATCAACTCATGAATAGGGGATCACACCCAGGACTTCTTGGGGACACCGAGAACCTAATCTAGTGCCCTGAAGAACATATCACTCAGATGGGGGATCATCACTCATGTAGTGTTGGTCACGACGATTCCACAAACCCCATATAGAAAAACCATCTAAGTAAGGTATCGTATAGCTAATGATACCACAAACCTTATTAAATCCTTTCTCTAAGTAGGGGATCGTATACATGATGATGCCACAAACCCTACTAAAACTACCTCCTAACTATGAGATCTTATACCCGATGATACCTCAAACCCTACTGGAATCTCTTTCTATATAGGGGATCATATGCATGAATATTCCACAAACCCTATTGTGCTAACCTAGTAGATGGGTTATTTCCGCCTATGTAGTGTTGGTCACAATGATACCTTGAACCCCACCTTGGGAAGTCGATATGATAAGGGATCCCACCCCGGCCTCCAAAAGGGATACACTAACTCTATTCAAGCTTATCCTGTCGAGGGGATCACAATCCTATGTTGAGGATGTAATGTCACATTCTAGCCTCATAGGGATAGACCAAGGGATCCCTCTTAACTGATATTGTTTTATACATCACTAACAGAAGCAGCCCACAAACGTTACCTCTTATCGCATCTCTAACGCCAAAACCATGGTCGCCATCACGTCTATCATGGAAAACTACTCAGGATAGGCTACTCATGAGCCTTCATCTGAGTCCTGAAGATGGAGATGAGTGAAGGAGAAGTGTCCAAGGGGAGTACACGACGTGTGCCCACAGTACATGGTGTGTCTTTATAAATCGGCCTCTGGTCGTGTCCCCTCTTAGTACTCGGTGTGTATTTTGGGAATATAGGCATGTGCCCATGTCACATGGCGTGTGATCACATCTGATCTCCTGGTCGTGTCCTCTACCATACACGAATAGCTAATCATGTCGCCCCACACTATGTGTACCCTCAGTACACGCGCGTGTCTTGGCTACCCGGCAACTTGGTTGTGTCCTCAAGTCATGCCCATGTTCAGCACCCCGTTCTCGTGTACCTGGTCGTGTACTTCCACACGACAAGTGCTCCTCTACACTACACATCATGCGATCGGGAATTCTGAATGGGAATTCCATATGATCCACCCAAAACTCCATGATTTCCACTGAAATCCACCAATCTACCCTCAGGGTATCTCTAGCAGTTATAATAAATCTCTAAAACCTTAAATCAATGCATCAAAGGGGATCATGACATAAAGCTCATAAATCCACCTACCTCATAGAGAAATGCTAAATATTTGGATCCAAAACAATGCCTGGAACCTATTGTACTTTGATCTAGTGAAGATTGACATCAAAAACGAGGATCAGTGGCGCCTCCTCTCCTCGGTTTGGTCTCGAGTTGTTCGTCGTACAAAGGGGGGTTCCCATTTCCTACCATGAGTGAGAACCCAAAGTGGGGGGGGGGTTATTAATTTTATTTTATTAAATTAATAAACCTCCATTTAACTCTCTGATAACGCTTGTCCTCAACTAGGCACTCGATACCAAAAAACTTTATGTCGCGCCAATTGTAAACACCATGCTCTGGAGTCAATCGTGGTCTTAGATTTATGATTTGAGAATTCGATCAGGATTTGTTCTACTTTTTACTAAAAAACTGTGCGCGGGTGATAAAATATTTTTAATATTTTTAATATAACCGAATTGAAGCTCTCTGGACCCCTGAATCCCACACTGACTGAGTATTTGGCTTTGGAAATACTCATAGGATTATTCTAAAGAATTACAGGGCAAAACTAGAGTTGCTCTAAGAAAAGTGTTGGGGAGGATCCTGAATCCAGGCCAAAAATTGCTTGCCAAAAAAATATTGTGAGAAACCCTAAGCGATATAAGCAGAATGAAGAAATCAACACGCATAATTTTTTTAACGTGGAAAAACCCTCCCATGCAGAGGATTAAAAAACCATAGGGCAATTCCCAAATATCCATTATGAATCAGAGAGTACAAAGAATCCAAATAATGCCCGAACTTGAATTACAAATGAGAGAACGTAGAAAACCTGTGTGAAAACCACACCCTGATACACCTCTATCATCTCTCTGATAAACATCCTGTCGGTGCCATGTATCAGAAGATCAATCTGTGACAAAACATCACCCTTCTGTCGACGAAACGTCACTACCTCAGAGATCTTCACCCGAACATGTGTCATCCTCGCATCAGCTTGTGACACCCGAATGATCTCTCCATCATGATGTACTGTCGATCTCCAATCAGGACACGCCACCTGATCACCGTTATCAGGAAGACTTTCGATACATGGCCATGATCATCTATTCCGTAGTCGCTGCTCTGCACCTATCAAACGCCGACGCGCCACACATACTACCGTCGACGCGACAGCCCCCTTCTTGCTCTCGGTGGACCGTGTGACACGACGACGACGACACAATTATCTTGGACGTGTGGCAATGTTCTTGGCAGGGTGTTCAAGATTCAGTCCACTGAGAGAAAGAAGGGGGCTACCACGTTGGTGGTAGCATGTGCGGCGTGTCGGCATTTGATAGGTGCGGAGCAGCGGTGACACAATTGATGATCGAGGTCACGTATCGAAAGTCTGCCTGATAGCGGTGATCAGGTGGTGTGTCCCGATTGGAGATCAGTGGTACATCATGATGGAGAGATCATTCGGGTGTCGCAAGCTGGTGTGAGGCTAATGCATGTTTGGGTGAAGATCTCTGAGGTAGTGACGTTTCGTCGACAGAAGGGTGAAGTTTTTTCACAAACTGATCTTCCGATACATTGCGTCAGCGGGATATTTATCCGAGAGATGGCAGAGGCGTATCGGGGTGTGGTTTTCACACAGGTTTTCTACACTCTCTCATTTGTAATTCAAGTTCGGACATTACATGAATTCTTGTATTCTCTGATTCATAGTGGATATTATTGGGAATTACTTCGTGGTTTTTTAATCCTCCGCATGGGAGGGTTTTCCCACATTAAAAAAAACATACGTGTTGATGTCTTCATTCTTCTTATATCGCTTCGGGTTTCTCGTGATATTTTTTGGAATGCAATTTTCGGCCCGGATTCAGGATTCTCCCCAACAAGTGGTATCAGAGGAGGTTGGTTCGTGCTTGCAATTTTTTCTTGAGAATTATGGAAGCTTTGAAGAGGATCGCAGATGCGTGTGTGAAGAAGAATAAGCTTTGGAAATTAAAGCAGGTTGAGAGAGGTGATGCACATGTCAGCTCAGAGGATGTTGAGCAGGGGGAGAAATTTTTTCCTGCAGGTGCTCCAGATTATGTGGTGATCACTATTATGGGGGATCCAGATGTTTTTGGTTCTTGTCTTGTTCAGTAGGATGAGCAGGATGGTGCAGATACAAATGTGACGAAGATTTCGGCATTCGATTTTCTTTTTACAGGGGGAGCTGATGTTTTTTTTATCAGAAGTACAAAAGAACGTCATCATATTTTCTGCAAATGATGATGGTTGGTGTGATATCGTCCAATTTTCTTTCTAACTGGGTTTGTTGGATGGTTCCATTCATTAATGTGATGAAGGGGGAGATTGTTGAGATTCATCACATTTATTGATAAGAGAGAAAAATTATTAATGGAGGGATTCATCATATTTATTGATGAGAGAGGAAAATTATTAATGGAGAGATTTATATCACCGTTAATTAATGATTTTCTCCCAATATTAATGAATATTTAATTCTCAATATTAATTGATGGAATAATGGATGTTGACTGCATTAATTGGTGATTATGGACTTGGTGTCTATATAAGGAGGATGCAACAACATATTCAAGTGTGTGCCACCAAGATGTAGCCGGCAATGGAGACCCGGGAAGGGGTTGCCGCGTTTGCGGTGGCCCGTGTGACACGATGACGACGACACAATTATCTTGGACGTGTGGCGATGTTCTTAGTAGGGTGTTCAAGATACAGTCCACCAAGAGAAAAAAGGGGGCTACCACGTTGGCGGTAGTATGTGTGGCGCGTCAGCGTTTGATAGGTGCGGAGCAGCGGTGACACAATTGATGATCGAGGTCACGTATCGAAATTCTGTCTGATAGCGGTGATCAGGTGGCGTGTCTCGATTAGAGATCAGCGGTACATCATGATGGCGAGATCATTCGGGTGTCGCAAGCTGGTGCGAGGCTGACGCATGTTCGGGTGAAGATCTCTGAGGTAGTGACATTTCGTCGACAGAAGGGTGACGTTCTGTCACAAATTGATCTTCTGATACATGGCATCAAAGGGATATTTATCAGAGAGATGGCAGAGGCGTATCAAGGTGTGGTTTTCACACAGGTTTTCTACACTCTCTCATTTTTAATTCAAGTTTGGGCATTACTTGAATTCTTGTATTCTCTGATTCATAGTGGATATTATTGGGAATTGCTTCATGGTTTTTTAATCCTCCGCATGGGAGGGTTTTTGACGTTAAAAAAACATGCGTGTTGATTTCTTCATTCTGCTTATATCACTTCGAGTTTCTCACGATATTTTTTGGCAAGCAATTTTCGCCCCGGATTCGAGATTCTCCCCAACACAAAGCCTAGCCATCATTTTGAACAACAATTTCTATAGAGAATTATGTCAAGCCCTGTAGAGATCTTCTCCTAGAACGCTCTCAAGAATGGAGATCATTACCCTCTCAAGTTTAAAGAAAACCAAAGTAATTCCTTCTCACCTTGAAAGATTCAGCGGACGGCTACCCTGAAGAATCCAAGTGTTGCAAGGTTGTGTGTTGAAATGGAACTATCTCGGCCTCCTCCTGAGATGGTGTGGGTTGTCATTGAGGGGGAATACAGGTATGCTCAACCCATCTACTATGAATCTTGGATCAACTTCGGCTCCTTCTGTTGCAAACAGGGGCATGATTTTTCTGTTTGTCGTAAAAAAGAAATGCAGGAGTGTCTTGTTGAACCTGGTGTTTCAAATGTTTTGCATGTGGCCCCGGTTATGTTTGGTGGGGTAAGAAATGCTCCTGTTGTGAATAAGCAGGTTGATAGGGAGGGATCTCTATCAGTGATGCATGATGCTCGTGATTCTTTGGCCGGGACTGATCATCATCATCAAGTGCAGAAGTCTCTAGGTCATGTCAATGAAGGGATGAAACAGGCTGACCCTCCCTCTATGACTGTCCCTTCTGGACCGGGTAACAGGGGTTCATTGGGAGCTATGAAGAACGTTTCTCTAGAGAAGCCAGGGCCTTCTATTGCAGTAGTTTTTTATCGTTTAAGGAATGATCTGGGTCTTAACTCTTTGTCTGGTGAACCAGGGTCAATGGTGCAGGTGTATGATGGTGTTGCGGTGCAGAGTAATCACTCTGTTGATGCTGATGATGCATGTAAACATCATCAATTCATGGGCCGCGGACTTGGGATATCAGGAAGTGCAGAGGCTTCTGATTCATTTATAGTAAATTCTGGATCAGATTTTTGCTCTATGAATCAATTTGCAGTGTTGGAAGGAGCGGAAGAACTTCAAGCTGGTGCAGGAGATGCGGAAGGTGCTTGGTCTGACCCACTACAGATAGATTCTGGGCCGGGCAGGATGGTGGGAAAATTGATGGAGGATGAGTCCACCCACATGGAATCAGATCAACTGATGCCTGTGGAGGTTGCAGTGGATGAGGAAGTAAAATCGGAAGGGAGCAAAATGAAAAATCAGTGTTTGACCCCAATTGACATCAATAGGAAATCTTTGATGGCTGCAACATTAAAGGATGGAGGAAATGACTGCTCCAAGGGATCGATGGAAACTCCTGGAAACTGGGGAAATGTCTCCAGTGGAGGTAAAGAAAATGATGGGGATGTCCGTCAAGTCTCTTATAGTGACATTGTTCGAGGGGAAAAGAAAGGAACCTCTGACGGTGAGGGTGACAATATGCATGAGAAAAATGGGAATGTAAGCATGGGGGCACTAACTGCTTCAACTAAGAAGAAGCCATGGAGAGACTACTCCAACATGCCGAAGACTGTATCTACTAGGTCCTCTGCCAAAAAAGAAAAAGGGAAATAAATAAATGTAAAGAAGGGACAGAGTAAGTTGATGACCAGGAACTCTTTGTATGAAAGAGATTTACATCTTGGGTGCAATATCTCAATATGCTCAGTCACTATGCTTCACATTCTGAGTGGGAATCGGCGGATCCAGATGTCTCGGAGGATGGTGATGCTGGAGATTTTGACATCTTTTGATTGGCTGTGTTGTTGGGGTAATTTCATTTTCTTAGCTTTGTACTTTGTACTGCATCTTTTTCTTTAATAAATTTTTACAGGACTGAGCATTCGGCCTGGGCCTGCACCTTTCGGGTATAAGTGCACTTAAGGACCATATTAAAGGCTACAATATGTCTATATTGTTAAGACTAATATAAAGTGGCATATGTATATCGTTAGTATGTGATAAGTGTTATCAAATCATGTGATATTAGATATTGCATGTCCCTAACACTTTATCTTTATGTTGGTTATCATGCTAGTTTGGTTTAAAATCATGGGGCGACATTTAATGGGGTGATGTTGCATCACATTGAATGTTTAAACATTCAACATTCATGGTTGATTTTATTTTAGTAAAACTATATAAGTTACAAAAGTTGTAAAGAATGGTTTGTTTATGAAATGGGTGAATTAGTTATTGCCCAAGGTAGCATATGTATATATATATATATATAGGGGACACCAAGAGAAAGAGGTGTCGTACCTAGGCCAAAGCTCTTTTTCACCCTTTCTCCTTTAACCTAAGGCAACAACACATCATATAGTTTTGAAAGATCGTTCTAAAGTGTTTGGAGATTCACATAACTCGTGGAGGAGAAAACTTAGCTAAAAGATATGTTTATTGTTTACAATATTATTATTCTTAAACCATTCATTGAAGATCTTATGTCAAGAGAGTTTTGAATGATTATTCCATTACATTAGTGCAAGGTGTTGTTCATCAAAACCTTGAATAATTAACCTTAGTGGTCGATTGTGAGAATAAGTATAATATGATAGATTTGGATCTTATGGAATAAAAAGTTCATTACATGTTACAATGTCCCTATATTTAAGGTTAACTTAATCTTTGGGATATGTTGAGAAGAGTAATACCTTAGATTTGGGAGAGAATTATAAGTGGAATAGCATAACTATTTAAAATATTATTAACACCAAAAGACCATTCAATAGGGATCTTCACTCCCATCCATTGCGTCGCCACAATCAAATCATGAGCCACAGCTCACTCCCCCTCAGAGCCCCACCTTTATTAGTTCTTCCACCCTCGCCTAACTTCCGGAGAACCGGCGCCGGAGACATGGCCTCCCCCCCGCCGTAGCCATCCATGCCGCGCGGACCACAGAGACGGGTCCACGCCGCTCCGTCGCCGCGGCCTCTCCCCAACACCTTATCCTCCATGTCTCCTCCTCCGCTCTGCTCCACTCCAGTCCCCCCCGCCGCCGCGGAGGAAGCCGCCGATGGATCCCGCGTTGCCGACCTCCTCCTGCTGGAGCCCCAACACATGCCCTCTCCCGACTACCTCCGCCGCTGTAGGCGCCGCCCTCTGCACATCACCGCCCGCCACGACTCCATCAGCTGGATCTTCGAGGCACCGATCCTCCCCGCTCCCGCATCGTTTCCCCGATCTGGATCGAAGATTTTCTGATTAGGTTTTCCGTGGGATTCGCAGGTACATGGCCATTACCGATTCAGGCCCGTGACGGCGATGCTCGCCGTAAACTATCTGGATCGCTTCCTCTCCTCTAATACTCTTCTGGTAACAATGCCCTCGCCATATCCTCTCTTCCGCCCTCCGAATCTGAACCAGGAAGATATCTACTCCGATGCATCTGGTTCGATCGCAGGAGGACGCGGAGCTCTGGCCGTTCCAGCTCCTCTCCGTCGCGTGTCTCGCCCTCGCCGCCAAGATGGAGGAACCGCATGTTCCGCCCCTGCTGGATTTGCAGCTGTTCGAGCCCAGATTCGTGTTCGAGCCCGGAACGGTGCGGAGAATGGAGCTCCTGGTCATGGCCGCTCTCGATTGGAGGCTCCGATCCGTGACGCCCTTCGATTACGTCCCCCTCTTCATCTCCAGGCGTTCTTCCTCCTCCCGCCGTTCTTCCGATCATGAAGCTTCAGCGCGCTTCGAATCAAGAACTTCTGATCTCATCCTGAGCACCGCCCGCGGTGAAGATCCCCGCGATTTCTGTTCTTGTGCTGTTAGCTGATTCTTCGTTTTTCTCGTTTTAGCGCTGAATCCATCCTGCGCGTGGGTTTTCTCTCTCAGCGGTGGATTTCTTGGCTTTTCCGCCGTCGGCCATTGCCGCGGCGGCGGTGCTCTGCGCCGCCGGGGACTGTACGGTTTCTCCGGCGGATTTGGAGGAGGAGCAGCTGCATTCCGGCGAGCAAGCGAACGGAGTTAACGTAATCATTATTCTTAAGCTTGCTTTTATGGGTCTTATTAAAATAATTAAATTTTAAACCTGTTATTTTAATTAAAAATAAGTTGGCGGTGTCATATTTTCCAGGACGTGGTGCGAAGCTGTCGCCGATTGATGGAGGAGTACCTGATCGACACGTGTCCGTCAGCGGAACTTGAGGGGCGGAGAGTCGAACCGCCGAGTCCAGACGGCGTCCTGGACGCGGCGGCCTGTGGCAGTTGCGACACGCGCTCCAACAACCACCCCTGCGCTTCCGCCGGAACCGAGCCGCCGAGTAAGCGCCCCCGCTCCTCTCCGCCGCACGTCCGCCGCGAGTAGAGTGCATCGTCGCCGTCCGTTTTGTTTTCCCGGCGGACTGACGCAGGGCAGCGCCATTTTGGAAAGCGTTTTAAATTAAAAAACTTATAAAGCTTTTTAAATTAAAAAATTTAAAATATAAATAAAAAATTTGAGAACAGAATAAAAGAAAAGAACTGGAGCAACAAAGTTCCACAGGCCAAACCTGGGTTTGGGATTTATGTCTCCAGTTACAAAATTGCACTGGACTATCCAGTGCTAATTTTTAGTTCAAGTTCCAATGGAACTTCCTCAAGTTCCAGTGAAATTTCTAATGTTCCATTGGAACTTGACCTTAAAACCTGCACTGAATTGTCCAGCGTAATTTTGTAACTGGAGACAATTTTGATCCATACATGGGCCCAAGTCCGTAACGAGATATAGGTTGCTGGTTTAGGTTAGCAGGAAAGAATCAATGATTATTTTGGTGCACTTTAAATTCAAATATTGATTTTTTTAGATCTATTTGCGAGGTCTTTTTTTTTTGGATAAAAGTCAGTGACTATTTTGATGAATTATTTTCATTCGAATATTTAGTTTTTTTTTGGACAATTTCGGTACTTGGTCAAAGATGATGATCATTTTGAATCATTTTTTAATTTAAATATTGATAATTTGTGGAATCATTTTTTGAATCAAAATAAAGAACAATTTTAATGTAATTTCAACTTCAAATATTGATAATTTTTTTTTTATATTTTGAATTAATTGAAACAACATGTCATTGAAGTGAACTTTATTATTGAATGGTTTCATTTTTGTTGGCCAAACATTAAGAATGGTTTGTAACGGGTTTCATAGTTCAAACATTTTGATGTTTTAAATGATGGAATAATAAGTGTTTATGAAACATTAAGCCTTTACGGAACACCCTTGAAAGCTAAAAAAGGTGGTCAATACCATGAGATGACAACATTTGTGCTATGGAAACTACTTTGATCGAAAGCTATCGTTTCACTTCATCCTTTAATACAAAGGTTCTAGCAAGACTATGGATGGAATAAGAATCATTCTCATGCATGAAGACATTCAATACAACGTGTGGATATCATAGGAGGAAGGAATTTGTTGACTGTTTTTTAGGGATCTCTATCAAACTCATATAGAAGTAGTTGGACAAACCAATTTCTTTATTTATATTTTATTTAATTCAAATGTATGGTTGGATTTTATGGAAAGGGGTTTTGGTTAATTGTTTTCACTGTGTTTGGACGAGGGTTTTCCATATCAAAATCTTTTAGTTGTTGATATTTTTATTTTGTATCTAAATATATTCATGGGTTTTGATTAATTGAATATGTGATTCATGCCTTGTATTAATGTTTTATGTATTTTTATGATAGGACCGACATGTGGAGCAATATGATGGAAAACATGGTAATTAAGGAACATAAATGCTCGATATCGAAAAATTAAGATGAAGCCATGATTGATAATTAAAGCCAAACAGATGAAGATTCTCTTTCAATGAAGGTTTTTTGTGATGTTGGATGATCCCAAGATGTTTGGGAGGCTCGAAACTGAAGTACCAAAGCAAAATGAGTTTTTTGGCACTGGAAATACATTTTTCACATCGTGTATCATGCACATGATGTGTAAATTATACCTGGTGTGAACCCAGTACACTACATGGAGTGGAAAAAGGTGCAAAAAAGTGAAGCTTGTATTTTTCATGGCGTGAACACATGTTTCACGCCATGAAACATGCCAAAAAGATCAAGACGTGAGCTTTTTATGAATCTTTCAGCGGGGTCCCATGGGGTATGATCCGAAACGACCATTAAATGTCGTTTTTGACCGAAGGAAACCCAAGGATGACATCCACGCTTATAAATAAAGGGTTCATGCCATAGAAAAGAGGATTCATTTTTTAGGGCGTAGAGGTTTGACCATCGAGAAGATGCCGTTAGGGATCCATCCCATCATAGTTAGGTTTTTCTTCTGTTTTCCATTTTTTTTGCTTTGGTGTAACGTTGGGTTTTTATTATTTTAATTCCAGTTGCTCTGCTTTTATTTCTTTCTCATTCATTTTTTTCTATTCTCTCTCCTATGGTTTTGGGTTTATTCATCGTTGGCGATCACCCAACGTGATCGGCTAAATCTGTAAGGGAGAGATGAATCAATCGAAATAGATGCGTACCAAATTGTTCTATTTCTTTATTTACTTGCATAATGATTCTATTCAATTGATATTCTGTTGCAACTCATTATACTCATATCTGTTATTAAATCATAGAGCAAGTGCATTTTGTAGCCGTCGAAACCTAATATGATAAAGCTAATTAATTCACGACCACTGTATTTTATTATTCTTCTGAGTTTGCAATATAATCCTAAAACATCATGGTGTTTTAATTCATTTGGCCATAAAGAATCAGGGTTCTAGGACAGATTGATAGAGATTGACCATTTATTCTATCGATAAAATTGATCGATTGCACAACCGATGAGTATTATTGTTTTGCAAGTGTTGTCGATATTTCTTTTTAGCAAAACCGTCCATGAAAGCCTGTTTTTCTCCCTTCTGCTTTCCTGTATTTCTGTTCGTATTTTAATTATTTAATTTGTGTCATTTAATGAGTTTAAATAAATCAACTGAAATTGGGACGATATGAACTTTGATGGAGAGTTGTTATTGCTACGTTCCCCACTCTCAATGGGTTCGACTCCATACTTTCACTTTACTACGTCATTGTAGTTAGTGCAGTTCAGGAACATATAAATTTCTAATTTGATTCTGTTAGAGGATTCAATGATGTCTTTTGAACGCATTAGTGGTATTAAAGAATCCTCGATTATGTTTGGATTGAATGTTTTGATAAATGAAGAATATAGGAAATGTGATTTTCTAGAACCAAGACGTGTTTTATGAAAATAATTGCGATTCTTGAATATTTTTATAACCATGTATGTAAGGACATCACCTTAAACATTACACATTCTAGTGATTTTAAATTTGAATTCTATTTTTTTCATTCCCAAAAATCTTTTAGGTTTAGAGTTTTAGAAAATTAAGACAAATCTTTACATAGTAATCGCATAAATTATAAGTGGACACTCATACACAATATCCATTTTTTCCCACCAAGCGAAACTTTTTAAAATAAAACATGTTCTCTCTCTCTCTCTTCATGAAAAATCTTCACAATTTTCCCTTGATCTCATCCTTGTTTCTATTCCCCCTTAAATCCTGTGAAAAATATTTTAAAACTTTGGATGAGTATAAAAAGCCCAATAAGGGAAAAAACATGGGATTGGAGTATAACATATGGGTTAGAATGCATAACATGATGACATATAAGCATGACTCATGAGTAAACATATGGAAGCATAACATATAGAACATGGAATCATATGATCATAGCAACACTGGAAAGTGGTTGTAACATACAACATGACATAAACTTGAGTCGGTGGTAACTGCCAAGACTATATCACATGGCAAACAGAGTCCATAATGGATTAAGTTTACTCCCTAATCATATACATGACATCTCATGAGACTAAGACAGTACCCAATGCATTGGAGCGCTATCCGGACACACCCATTATAACATGTTCATGCATATGTGTGCCACATAAAGAATCAAGCATAATTATAAGAATTACCCATTGAATAAAATGGGTATTGTAATATTATCACGAGAAATGACCAAAGAGAATATAACGATGGTATCAAAATAGTACATCCCCAATCGAACTGATCATAAACCATTTTAATAAAATACGGAAGATGGTATCATAAGAAATCAACCTCAATGAAGCATATGATTCAACAAAAGATGTTGACATAGATGAAAATACTTTGAATGGGATTATTGAAAAATTCTTCAGGAAAAATACCCTTTTTCACTTTGAAAGTTACATATGTTTAAAACACCATGAAATTATAAAAAGAGAACATTTTCATTGAAGCTGACCTTGTAAAATTATAAAGTAAGATTCAAAACATTAAGGCATCATGACGGCGGGAAAAGATGCTCATGCTGTATAAGTTAAAAAAACATTTCTTCCGTATTTTTGTTAGAAAAGTCTCAAAGAACCTTGTTTAGAAAATGAAAAATATACTTTTCAAAATATTTTGTAAAAATTAAAACATGATTACAAATATCTTTAAACAACTATAGTAGAATAGTAAAAACAATTTTGGAAATACTTTTATAAAACACATACATGGAAGAAAAAGAGAGTTTTAAGGGAAACATTAAAAAGATATTTTTTAAAAGAAAGTCCCTTATAAATATCATATCATTGAAGTGAGAATTAATAAAATGAATCGAATATGTGTATTCACTATAAATACACATAAAATAAGTGAAAATACAACATAATATATTCAAAAGTCATTTCACAAATAAGCTTAGTACGATATAATCAAGGAAGTAGAAGTTTAACCCAAAGAATGAAAATTGGATTAAGAATTCCCTTACCACTTTGTAATCAGTCAAATCGTATACCCCATAAAAGTAAAAATTATCAAATGAAACATTAAATACCACGAAGATAATGAAATTCATGATATGATATATTAAAGGGTAGTATATACACCACATATAATAAATAAGTGGTGAACAAGGAATATATTTCACCAAAGTAAATGTGAAACGAGAAACCCTTACCTCACACTTCCCTTTAGTTATACGTACTTTAAAATCCTGTATAATGGTTTAAATAAAGTTATTAACTCATTCCAGAACTATATTCATATTTATAATACCTTATGTGATGATTTTATAAGATCATATGACCCATTTATTAATAACATTTCATTATTTTCATGGTTTTGGGTGCGTTCATTTCACAGTTTCATGATCGGTTTATTTGTGTATTATTATAGATTTTATTGTAAAATGGGATTACAAATCCAAAAAAGTGGAATGAAATAGTATTAATGCACTTATAGAAGTATAAATGGCCCCACATATCAATTTTCTTTCTTGTATGAGGATAATTCAATTGATAAAATGTTAATGATAAATATTTAGTTTATTTTGGCAGTTTTTCCGAACACCACAAACTTATTTCATTTTATTTAATATTATGAGTATATATTAGTTCTAGAACATGAAATAGGTTATAATATACCTATTACAATCTGATTTAACCAAAATTATACTTTTATGACCATTCATGAAGGTGGTAATGGAAAACAAACAAAATCATTATTCATGGGGACAATTAATCACCATAATTTGGACAATGGTTTCATTTCTTTGAATAAGATAAGATGAGAAATGAAATGGATATGAGATATTCCATTAGAAAAATAACACTCCAGTACATACATTATTCTAGATTTATCATTCCTTGATGGATGAAGGAGGTGTGGAGAAAGTAGAAGAAGAAAAGAAATTAAGAAAGGTGATTTGAGAAAATTACCACTTGAATATCACCTCCTTGAAGGATCCCTTAAAGACCTTAGAAATGGTCTTTGGGTGAGACCAATAGTAATTAGACATGGGGATAGTGGATAGGAGAGGGTTTGGTAGAGATTTTAGTAGCTTCAAGTCTTGTGAGGATAAATAAGGTTGTGAAGGGTGGTATTTATACTTGAAGAGGGGTGGTTTTAAGTAATTAAATAATGATTATTTTATATTTAAAGCCAACCACATTGAGGTGACATTAATTTCCATGAATTTGGATGATAATTAATGTTTTAAAGGCTGCCTAGGGTTAATAAATACCTCAAAAACCCATTAAATTTTGTCATTTTTAGGTATTTTAAGTCTTTACCTTTTAACTTTAACCTGTTTCATTATTTTACCTATATCACGGTAAATCTTTTTTTTACCACGGTAACTTTTTATGCCTAAAAATAAAAATGAACTTAACGCCTAATTTGGAAATTATTATTCCAATTATGAAATAAATTTTACCAAATTTAATTTACAGAATTGGAAAAATTAGATTTAAAATAAATCTCACAGACGCAATGAGAAAGCGGGGTTTTAAGGTGAAAAAGCTCAAAAGTTTGAAATATTTTTATATCCAATTTCAATGTGAAATTGATTCTGATGACATAAATTGGATTTATTGATGTAAAATTTAACTAATTATACTTTAAAACCAATTTAAAATATAATTTTTCTATATGAATAAATTAGATTCAAATGCAGTTTTCAATTAAAATTCAGTATTTTTGACTATTTATCAAAAAATGAAACTTCTCTGAAAAATACCAAAATTTCACCCTAATATAATTTTGATATTCCACTATAAAAAATTAATCTCATTTTTTCAAATAAAATTTATAAATTTTTCTAAATTTATTTTTAAAATATGTGCGCCATTAAAAGGAGGAAAAATTGTCTTTTAAAAAAGTATAGATTTTTATGCTTAAAATTGGATTTATTCTTATCTTAATACTATAAAAATTATTAGATGAATTTAAAAAAAATTTATTGGATTCAAAACATATAAATTTCATCAATATATTTCACTAATAGTGATTAATTTAATTTATTAAGATAAAATGCCAATGTGGGCATAAAAATAATTTTTTTAATAGAAACACAACTTTAATATTCAATTGGTTTTTATTTTCATTTATAATTAATTGGTAACCAATGAATTCATTTTAAAAACATGTGTAAAATATATTTTTATATTTTATTTAATCTCATTCATTCCCGCCATTCCAACAGTTAGGTGATAACTATCATATTAAAACAATAATATTTAGTTATTTGTTTAAGCTCGATGCGACATATATTGTATGAAATTGAACATAGTGTTTAATTTTAAAATATCAGGATGTTAAAATGTAATTATAAGGAAAATGGAAATGGTTTATAAAAATTATAAAACCATGTCTTAATTTAAGAAAAAATGTGAAAATTGTTTTCTAGAAATATAGCATCATAAAATGAGTTTTTTTATGTCATCATTTTAGCTAAAAAACATGGTTGGCATTGAAATGATATTTACATAATAATACCATGATGTGGCTATAAACATGCATGAAATTATTTAAAAAATATGAATTTTCAAGTCTCTACTCAGAACAACTTATCCAAAGATAAACAATCATGGTTCTCTTGGAATTTTTTGTCGCATGCGAAGAACCACATCATGGTTTGGAACAAAAAAAATTGGTTTATTTAATGAAAAAATAATGACAGAGTTTATATGTTTTATTAATTTATAAAGTGTTTATAAAATTTAAAATAAGAATAAATATAAGGGTTTATATTAATTAATGAAAATTTATGAAATGTTCATAAATAAGAATATGAAATATTCATATTAAAAGAACCATTTTGGAAATTTATGCAAACCATAGAAAAATGGAGTTTTGGTGAATTTGATTAAGGTTTAAATAAAGTAAAATATGTGATATTTAGTTTATGAAAAACACAAAAAATATGAAATATGTATATAATTATAATTTTTTACATAAAATATCATATATTTGATATATGAAGAAGTTCATATTGAATACCATTTAAAAGAATAATATGAAAGAGTTGATATTGAAATAAATATGAAATGTTCATGTTTATTTATTTATGGAAGGCTCATAAATAATTTTTAGTTATAAAGTGTCAATAATTGTCTATATATGACATGTTCATAAATGTTTATCTCATGTATAAATTTATAAATTGTTTATTTATTTAGTTTATTCCTTAATTTATTTAATTCATTAATATAAAGTGTTTATATTATAAATTAATGTATTCATTAGTTTAAAATGTTAAATTGTTTCTTAAAAATGTCATACCATGTACATAAGGAGTTAGATGTTAGGTATAACATATGATTTAGTTACAATACTATGATTTTTTGTGGATTTTGAACTTAAAAGTAAAGGTTGATCATGATTTATACATATCAGGTGTTATGATTGTATTAGAATTTAGGTTTCTCATGGATAGTGGGACTTTGAGTTGGACTTCTCACATGCTCAGGGGCTTAGACTCTATCTAGAAAAGTGAGGGTTGGTTTCCTGTCTCACCATACTTTCTCTTATGGAAATTTTTATTTGATATGATTCAAAACCTCTACATGAATGACTTTCATATACCTTATGAATGATTTTCATTTGAATACATGTGAATATAATTGGATTTTATTTTTAGGTAAGTAACATAGATCATTAGATGTATAAAATGTTATAAATTAATATGTTTTGAACATATTAATTCGGTTAAAGGTATAAGATATGAAAAATAAATCATTCGAACCATGTATACATGAGATAAGTTGGTGAGATGTTAATTTTTTTTTAAAATATGTATTTCTAGAGCCATGGTTACCGACTTCATGTTGTGTAGGCTTTATAATATTTTGATTGCTGAGGTTGAATCTAACTCTACCTTGCTGATTAGGTTTATCAAAGGGGAGGATAGACCACCATGGGAGTTGATATACATTATCAGGACCTAAAAAGATTTTGTTAACCAGGGCATTCAGGTTGGTCACACCTGGAGGGAAGGAAACTTTACAATGGATCCCTTATCCAATAAAGGAAGTCAAGGGAACAACATTATCTTGTATACCGGTTTGGGATCCTTGCCTTATGATTTTAAACTTTTTGTTTTGGGATATTCCCTCAGACTCCATAATTTATAACTCCCTTGAAGTGGTAGGATGGGGCCAGGGGAGGGGGGGGGGTTCCTTTTCTTGAAATTCTTAAGAAAAATTAAACTTTTAGCCAGTAAAAACTTTTCAAAACTCAATCATTCAAATGGGAAGGTTCATGCTAAATCTAGGTTCCCATAGATTATATCATATAAGTAAATCATAATGTAAATAAACCTAATAGGATTAGGTGCATGTATCTAGTATGGGATTCAGGTTACACTTAGCTCAGTGACCCTAAAAGGATTTGGTGCCTAAATGAATGGAGTAGGGTTAATCAATATGATGAATTTGAGAAACTATCCAAGAGTCATATATGATATGATTAACAAGATGATCTACATAATAAATAATTGATTAGAGAAATGCCAAAGAAACCCAAATCTTACAGAAATATGGATCTTGGACCGCTAGTGGATATGACGTAAAATAAAAGGAGTCATCATTAGTGGGAGAATATATTATAACATTCTCTATTAAATGATTATAGAATATGATACGCATTTGATATAACCTTTTTTTATATAAAATGGAATCATCATTATCAAAATTGACTTTGTGATCAATTCTTGAAAAGAATAATCTTAAATAAAGAAATATCTTAGACTAGCACAAAAACTTAAGAATTTTTCTTAAAAAAGAAGGAAAATTTTATGTGTTAGAGAAATACCTTTCCAATCATATAATTGGTGAAATTGTTCAAAAAATAGATCAATATTCTTATGAGAAATATTAAAAATATTAATTTGATGTCTCCATTCTCATTATTGTTCCCAAGGAACCTAAGTTTTAAAAGAAACCTGAGAACATGTATGCATTCAATATGACATATAACCTTAAAAGGCTCCACCAAGAACAAGCTAGGCAAGAGAGGTACAAGGATTAAAAAAAAGATGTATGATGACTGAAGTAACTTTAGTATCCACTCATGTACTCAATATGATTGAGTATGTAAATGACTTAGAGAGGCTGAGGTCTCCTTTAAGGCTTGATTTGGTTATAAAATTCATTATATAATAATTTCTAGAAAGGTTATGATAATTAATTATAAACAAAAATATGATTGAGTTTAATAAAAGTTTACCCGATCTTTTCAATATGCCGAGGACTGATTAATATGACATGGGTGATCTCAACTCTAGTTCTGTAATGAAAATACAAAAGGTTAAAGGTTTAACATTGAAGAAGAAGACAAAGGGGTCTAATAGTAATCTTATTTTATTGAAACCTAAATGAGGTGTCAGGAAGATGAGGCAGTGTTTCCATTATGGAAAACCTGGTCATTAGAGAAGTAATTTCCCATAATACTTGAAATATTTCAAGAAATATTGTAGAGAATCTTCATCAATAATTAATGTTATAGAAATTAATTCTTTTATTTTGAAGGGTATATGAAATCAAATATATATTAAAAAATTATTGTGAATATGTATAAAAGTTTAAAATTTAAGGAGAAATGGTGGATAAAGCTTGAAGTTTTCATTTAATTGATGAAGCAAAGGGTTGTTTCATCAAGTAAGCGGATCCAATTAATTACTTCAAAGATGTAATGTTAAAGGATGTGTGTTGTATCTCATTTTATTTTTCTTGTATGATAAGATATTGGTTGTAAATAAGGGATAATTTAAATAAAATGAGATGAATTTTATGATACACATAATTTACTATTAATATAATTCTATAACATGTTTAAAAATAATTTAAGTGAATTTTTTTTATATCCATGATAAAAGACTTATCCAAGCTATTTTCTAAAATATAAGGGATATGTTCCCGCCACCCAACAGTGGGTAATTTTTAAGAATAAGATAATCTTTTCTACTCCAAACACACAGTATACCATATGAGATATGGTTATTAATAGTTTATTAATTAAATATTCTAAAAAATAAGTTTTATTTCTTAACAAAAAGAAGTTTATGTCTTTGAAATATATTTTAAAAAAATATATAATTTCCAAGAATCTAGTGGGAGTACGACTGAACTTAGGGAAGTTTTAAAATAAAACTTATATCAATCCAAATTAAAAGTGAAAGTCACTTTATATTCTAATTTTTTATGATATATTGGTAAAGAAATATTCTAATATAAAGAGTTAAATTTAAATTAGTTACTAAAATATATAAAAGAATAGTTTGAATGGAAATGTTCTAAAGATGATGATGCCAAACTTAGAAAGAGTTCTAAATATATAATACAACTAAATTTATTAATATTATAACATTGGATGTTGTTAAATATAGAAATTTTAATATTATGTTCAAGGAGTCTAACATGAGGATTATTAATGTAGTACCTTAGGCCTAGTGCCCCACACAGGCTTAGGCTTCTTTTAAGTCTTCTTATATCTTATTTAATGGTTGTTTTTTCTTAGCCTAGGAAATTTTAAGTGTATTTTAGTATTTTATTTCATTTTATGGATTGATTCTATAAATAGGGAGTCAATAATCCATTTTATTTTTTTTTATAAATTAATACAATTTCTATAGAGAGAGTTTTCTTATTTATGTGTGTTTTTTCTGAGTTCCTCATATAAGGAATCGTTTAATCCCAATGGGATATGTCAGTTGGTATCAGAGAGAGATCATTCCTTGCTACTATATAATTTCATTTCTCTATCCCTGAGGTTCTATAATTTCTTGAATCCAGTGAACCAACCCCATGATTGCACCTCTTCCAGAAATAACACTTCCCCATGACACCACTTTCAAACCGTTTGTCCTAACTTTACCACACATCACCCCATATATGACTAGAACACCCACTTTAATGGTTTAAGCCCTAACTAAATATGGAATAAAAATGGATTCAAACCTTTGGGTTGAGATTTGTGATCGATCTATATAGAAACCCCCCCATCACCCTCCACTGGCAACCACAAACTCTGCCACAATTTTCACCTGGTGATATGCGCCTTAAACCTACACACCCACCCTCAGTGCCTATCATTACATGCTTTCCCAATGCGTTCCCAAGGCTTGATCACCCAAGAACCATGCATAGGCACCTCAGACAACTATCCCTCTTCACTCACCTAGTGTACAACTAGGAAACAAGTGCCCATGCTGCTCACCTAACATCTACATGCCTAGGTGCTACATGATCACTCTCACCATGTACCAAGAAATAATGTGCCCTAGTCCCACACAACTAGCATATGTGTGACCTAATACTCGAGATCTATCTTCTCACGTGCTCAAAAACAACATGCCAAGACCCCATCCTTGCACACTAACATCCATAATTGAATAAAAAAGAAAAATACAAAAAAATAAAAATGGGGAAAGGGTCAAGCTGTACATCGACCCATCGGTGCACAGACCATCAATGCACACCCCATATACGCGTGTTATACTCTGCAGGCTAGAATTAAGGATAAAATTCAACCTTTCTTTAAGACCAAGAATTTCCTTTACTGAACATGTCTGCAACATCTACCTTAGTTTTCATGAAAAAAATAGTGGAAATAAATAATCTCTCTCTCTCTCTCTTGCTCTCTCCCTCTCCATATTCTTCTCCCTATCCCTCTCTCTCTATAAATCTATCTCTATAATCATACCATGAAAATAATTTTGGTGAAACATTATTCAAAACAATAACATTTTAAAGAAAAACCCCACCAATAGCTGAATCAATCCTGAGAATAGCATGAATCGCATTTGGAGGAACTATGAGATCTATATGTAGTACCTATACTATAACATTAGGTGTTGGTTACCTGTCACTCAAAATCCAAACCTTATGATGGAACTATATTGGCAATTGTGGGTTATGATGCAATTAGAGTAGAAGTTAAAGTTACACTATCTCATTAGGAGGATAATTCTGAATCATGGGTGGAATTTTTTAAACAACTATAGCCCTGAATAACTCCTTGAATTTAAGAATACCTTCCTACATTCCATTACAATATTGACATGGAAAAATTATTTGATTGGATTGCAAAGGTCAAAAAATACTTTGACTTTATGGATATCCCGGAGCATATTCAGGTCAAATATGTGGCCTATAAACTCTGTAGAAGAACCTTTACCTAGTAAGAACATATGAAAAGCAATGGATGATGATAAGAAAAAGTCCCCATCCAATCCTGGAGGTATATGAAGAAATCCATGAGTCTTAAATTCCTTCTAAATGACCATGACCAACTATTATACTAGTGGTATCATGATTACCACTAGGGCCCATATACCATGAAATAATACACTCAAGAAGACCAAAGGATTTCATCTCATAACAACCTTCAATATATTAAGGGTTATAAGTATCAAGATTTATTAGAGGCCCTCATCCGACTATCTAAGATCAAGTGAAATCCATCACTTAATTTATTTTGGATGAGGTTATTACTTGAGCATTGTGGATAGAGGCTTAACTATAGTGACCTCCCCATTCTCCTCCCAGTGGATGGAATTCATTCAGGAATAATCTTAGATTTGTGCCTCCTATACATAGGGAAGTAAGGATATCAGTGATGATAGGGATATTAGGTGAAGATAGATCCAAACAAAACCCTTCAGGCACCACAAAGCCTGAAAAAAACCCTCCACCTTGACAAAATAATAATACTTATACCCAATGGTTTAGTGAAAAGTATTATCAGTTTCAGAAACCCAAAATACTTTCAAATAATTGTCTAAACCAAGGATATGTTAACTTTTTAGGTGATTCCAAGGATGGGGGAGGTTAATTATGATGAATTCATAGAGAATCACATCATCAAATTGAAGGAAATTACTGATGAGGAGTGGGAAGTCCAAGTGGTGTGCCACTTGGTAATAACCACTATGTTGACATAAAAAGAAACATAGTTACACAATATCTTCCACACTTGATCTAGGGTGAATAGATGCATGTTCAGTCTCATCATAGATAGAAAGAGTCAAAAGAATTTGATCTCTTGAGATGTGGTGGAAAGGTTACACTTAAAGATGAAAAAGCACCTGTCATCATACTATGTTGGGACAATCAAGTTCATGGGTTACATATAAATTATGGAAGTAGTGAAATTTATGATTTTCCAATAAATGGTATGAAAACCACATGACCTATGATGTGGTAGATATGGATTCCTTATAACTTATGCATGGGCAGCCATGAAAATTTTATGTTGATTCCCGTCATAATAGCCATGCCAACACATTATAATTCACTATGAACAAGGCTTGATACTTCTTGCCACATTCGAAAAGGAAACCAAAAACTCAATACCCTCTTAGACCTAAGATCGAGTCCATTCCATGGGGGGGGGATGTAGATGTATCAACCTAAGCTTAGTGCCCCACATGAGATTTGAATTCTTTTATGTTTTCTATTATTTTGTTTAATTATTATTTTGTCACAACTTAAGATATTTTAAGGAAAATTTAGTCATTTATTTTTATTTAGGGTTTGGGTCTATAAATAGGGAGTTGATAGTCCATTGTATTCATTTTTTACAAATTAATAAAATTTCTCTAGTGAGAGTTCTCTCATTTAGGTGTGTTTTTCTCAAACTTCTTATGTAAGGACTCATCCAATCTAGTTGTACTACATAAATTATGAATCATAATCCCACTATTATTAAAAAAAAATTTCTTCATATATGTTAATAAATTTAGCGAGAGAATTTATTAGATGGTTACAAGAAGATGTGTCAAGAATTATATAATGATGTAATGATCTTAACAGTACCTTAAAAATATTGTAAATATAAGGCATATCTAGAGATCAATCATATGAGATATTATTGTACTGATTCTTATATATGGTTTTGTTAATATTCTTAAAGAATTTTAAGAATATATAAAACATATCATGTTATATAAAATCCAGACTCTATATTATCATTATTTCATGTTTACTATATATATTACATGAGGTGAAATGATAGTTGACCTCTCAAAGAATGAATTTGAGTTATCCCTAATTGATGATCATTATAGACTATTATAGTGTGTGATGAAATGTGAAGATTAACATTGGTTGGGTTTTATATAAAGTTATAAAATTTTCTTATGAGGTACAAAATGAGTTTTTTATGCTAGATGACCCACTACGTACCCCATATAAAGTGTCATACACCTTTTTTTGGTATACTAGAGGAGTATGTTTCATATGAAATCTCTATTAACTAAGATCATAAAGATACAGATCCATCATAATTTGACACCTTTTTTTTATACTATCTTTAAGGATGATCTAGTTAGGGAGTGGTTGGGTATATTTTTAATCATATCATCAATTGAGGATTAATAAAGATGATATTTTTCCTCTCATATGGAGAGTAATACATTTGAGCCCCCAATTGAGATAGACAGGGGAAGTGTATGGATATACCTAGATAAGTGACATGTGATGTGCTTATTTATTTTGATAAGGGGAATATGATACACTCATCCACCTGGGGGAATAATATGTGATGTGCTCATCTATTTGCTTAATTTATACTCATAGAATTGATAATGTATGAGTAAGACATAAGATATTTACCTACTTTATGTCACAAGGTCACCCATTGTCTTAAATAAAGGGATTATAAAATTATATATATTTTTTGAAATCAAAAGCCCCTAAAACCTTAGGGGGGGTAAATTAGGTTGATTCAATTTTTTTCATCATATGGATATTATTCTCATGTTAATAAGAACACCAGAACCTATTAATCTAAACCAAACACACACAATATCCTACTTAAAATGCAAAGTAAAAAGATATAAGGATTTTAATTAGTTCACTCATAAGGGATATATACAAGGAATATACACTGATAAGGTTCCGATGTACCTAGAAAAATCACAAAATAACTATCATGATTACAATATTTATAAATGAATCACTATCGAATACAATGGTCACCTCCTCTACTTATCCCTACACTCATTTATTTTACGGAAAGGTAACAAAAACATGCCACATAGGTCACTTAAATGAATATGATGAAGTATGATCAATATCCCATGATATATTGGGTGCATCTATTTAACATCACTTTCATAAAAAAATCCAGATCTTCAAGTATATACCAGTTCTTCATAACATCTCACATAAAATATCAAGATAGAAATTATGCTCTCTTTTCTCTTGTGTATGGTGTTTTCTTTCTTCAATTTATTTTTCTTAATATCTTAATTTTTTTTATCAAAATATATCCATCTGTAATGCCCCGACCCCAGTTACCTAGAGTCAGTGCATTATTACATAACATTGACATTATCACAAGAAAGATCAAGTCTCGAAAGACCAATTAGTTTAGTAGCCATGGAATAACTAGATACATTCATAAAGTTTACATTACATCATAAAATGAAAAACTAAAACAATATAGTCTCTATAGTTCACACTCATATCCCCTCATACTATCCCTGTAGGTCATTCATAAAATACTTCTTCACATCTTGGAAAAAATAAAACATAGAAAGGGGTGAGCTCAAATTCCCAGTAAGGATAACAATATAGTAGAAACTTTCATAAATAAGCATAAACATTTAAGGCAATGTATAACTAAAACAAAAGCCTTTTAAAACTTGAAATTCAGCATAATATGGAAGAAATAAAATGAAATAATTCCATATACTTATTCACATGGATATTCTACTAGTTGAATAATCACATGCAATATCAATTACCACTTTCATAATGATGGAATGCATAATGCCAGACTATCATAACCACATATCCAAGGCCTCGTGCCAAGAATACGAATAAGATTTTTTCAAGGCCTTGTGCCAAGACACTAGTTTGTCTCATGAGTCCTACCGATGCATCGAGGGGCTATAGCGGGCTCCACCCGTCACTTATTAAGTCCAATGCATTCCTCATATGAACAGGTTTAAACATAACATAAACATTCATATTAAAACTAGCATACGAAATGTCAATACTTTCTTTATAAACCATGAATGGTATAAAAATAACACATCAACAATCAAATATATCACAAAACCATCAATAAAATATGGAAGTTTTGTATCATAATAAATCAACTCCAAATAAACTTAAAATCCATCAAAGGATGTTGACATAGATGAAATCAAAACTCTTTTTAGAGAAATATATCTTTCTATTTTGAAATCATTTAAGAGTCATATATTTATAAAATAAAACATTTTCTTTGACAATATTCTTATAAGCTTGTAAGGGAAGCTTTGAAGATTTTATAATGGCGGAAAATATCCTCACCCACCGTATAAGTTAAAAAAACATTCTTACCTTAATTCTGTCGAAAAGGTTAAAAATGACCTTGTTTGGAAAACAACAGAAAGATTCATTAATAAACTTCTTATAAAAATTCAACAAGGGTATAAATTACTTTATCCCATAGTCTTTAAAATAGTAAGAATGATTTGTAATACATTTTTAAGAAACATGGATGTGGATGATAAAGAGGTCCCAGTAGATAATTACATATAAACAACCTCGGATAATGAAGAGATTGTGAAATAAAACCTTACCATGTACTTTTCCTTGGTTAGGGGTAGGTTAACCTCCTTTATAATGGTGAAATAATTGTTATTAAATTATACAAGAATCATATAAATTAATATGATATCATATATGATCTTTTAACATTGCTTTGTTAATAATATCTTAGTATTATCGTCATTTTGGGTGTTAACTTACTCGTATATATTTTGTTACATAAGCTGTGTTTGTTATGGATATGTTGTAACTTATTCATATCCAGAATGATATCAAGTCCTTAAACATTATTTTTAATCATCAAATGAAAATTATACTTGAATGGATATGATGGAGAATGAATCTCATCGCGTTCGTGGAGACGGTAGTCTCTACGTACGCACAAGCGACAATATCATTCTTTTGAAATTAAAATAATATATAATTGGATGGTATATCATATATACAGAATTATTATCATGTTATATTTATTATTTACATGAATTAAACATCATTATTATACCCATCCAAATAATAATTTATTTAATAACAATTACACCACGACGTGGAGACGGTAAGCCGTACGTACGCACATATGGTGACATGTCATTCAAAGGATGGATAGAATACTGAATATGGTTGTACCATATTTATAATAACATAATAGTATATATAAGATACTAGAGTTATTATTTTAGAATGAGAATAACAAATAAAGAAGAAGTTGAAGAAGAAAGGAACTTGAAAGAGGGTGGTGAAAACATTACCTCTTCTTCGAGTTTTTCCTTTTGATTTGATCAAAAGGGCTCCTTAGGTTGGATTTATGATCAAACTAAGGCCTCTAGGTTGAATTAATAGAAGTTGAGAGAGTATTTGGACAGGGTTTTTCCGAGCTAAAAGGCTTTGAATGTTTGAATTAGTGAGAAGGGGGAGTGCCCTTTTATAAGAGGGGTGAGGGGCACCTTTGGAAAAGCTAGAAATATTATTTTATAATAAATTAATATTCGGTTTCTAATGGCTCCAAAGTGGATTATTTAAAGGTTAAGATGGGTATGGGTCAAAAAAAACTCAACCAATAGAATTTAGACAGGTTTGGGTCATTATATTAACCTTATATTTTAGTTTTAACTCTTAGTTAATTAGTTTGACACTTACCATGTCACTTTGTATTTTATATTATATAGTTAATAAACTTACTATATACCTCCAAGATACCCCCAAGTGGTACATTAATGATACAGATATCATGATATAAGTCTCTTGGCCTAACCTTAGATTTTTAGGAATTTAATATAAATTAATAATATAATATTTGTTTTAAAAACTCTTTTATGTCAATTTTGACACTATTGGGTATTTTGTTTTTGATAAATTCATAACAACATTATTACTTAGAAAAAAATTTATATAATCAATCCTAATATGTCATATTAACCTATAAAATTAGTTTAATTCATAAAAAGTCTCAAATTACATTTATTTTGATATTTATAATATCAATTATTTTAATATTTCATTAATTAGGTAATTACTGCATCACCATTGTGTCATAAATAAATTAAATTATTTAATGTCTAAAAATTATAAATAAAATACCATTATGTAGGAAATCTTTTTATCTTTATAATGAATATTTAAAATCTAATATATCTTATGTATAACCCTATATAAAAAATGTTTTAGTAAATAAACTTTGATTTTAACTCTTTTAACTCTTCTTTGAATTAAATAATAATAAATGTCCTAATCTAATCCAAGTGGACCTAAATGATAATATTTTATTCCTAAGGTTGTTTTTGGTCAAGATAAACTTGTCCAATAGAATTAGGACATGTGTTAGGGTAATATTAATATCATTTTTACCCTTAATTACCCTATTTACTTTTAACCGTGGTAAATAAAAGTAAAAAGTTACTATTCACCAAAAAATATTTTCATCTCATTGAACCACATTTTAATCCTTGATATTAACCGTGTCTCTCAGATTTTCGAAATTCCACTCACAGAAGCGGTAAAATTAAGTTTTATGTGAATTTCCAAATTCTCCTAGGAGGTGGGTAAAAGACGGTGAAAAGTCCAATAAAATTTTTATATATCTAAAATTATTCTAAACTAACTCCAATGAATTAAATTGAACTTATATAGGTATTATGTATCTATTTTGACCTTAATTAAATTTAAATAAAATAAATAATTATTTAAATAAAAATTTGGTTTTAAACTATAACTCAGTGTTTTTTCACTATTCATCAAAAATTGAAAGTTTTCAGAAAAATACCAAAATTTCACCCTAGGCTAATTTCGATATTCCAAATCCAAAAATGAAGTCCATTTTGAAAGATAAAATTTATAAATTTCAAAAAGTGGGTATTACTATTCATAACAGCTAGTTTGATTGGTTGTGGTGTGTGTGTTAGAACTCGAAGTTGCGTACAACACACACTACTGTATTATTAAAATGAAAGCATACCGTGGAAGCTTGGGGTGTTACATTCTCCCCTCCTTCAAATAATTTCGTCCTCAAAATTTCTAGAATACTACCGCATGAAAAGACTCGGGTGGTTCTTCATCATAAGTTTCTCGGGTTCCCACGTTGCCTCTTCCATCTTATGGTTTCTCCACAAAACTTTTTCTAAACGAGTCGTCCAGTTTCTCAGTAAATGTTCTCTCGTATCAAGAATCCTGACGGGCTCTTCGCAATAAGATAGATCAAGTTCCAGTTATAATTCCTCATAGGTGAGTACATGCATTGGGTCAGACATGTATTTCCTTAATAGTGATACGCGGAACACATCGTGAACTTTAGAGAGACTTGGCAGCATTGCCAAATGGTAAGCTACAGCCCCAATTCGTTCTAGAATTTCAGAAGGTCTGATGTACATAGGACTCAATTTACCCTTCTTATCGAAACGTATAACTCCCTTCCATGGAGATACCTTCAAGAAAACATGATCTCCTACCTGAAATTCCAAATCCTTCCTTCGGTTATCGGCATAGCTCTTCTGCCTACTTTGAGCTGCTTTGATGTAGTTTTGGATTACCTTTACCTTTTCCATTGTTTCCTCCACCAGTTCTGGGCCTACAAGTTTTCGTTCACCAACGTCATCCCAACAGGTTGGTGTGCGACATCTCTTTCCGTATAATGCTTCATATGGTGCCATCTGAATACTTGAATGAAAGCTATTGTTATAGGAAAATTCTACTAGAGGTAAATATTGATCCCACATACCCTGAAAGTCAAGAAAGCAGGATCTCAACATGTCTTCTAAGGTTTGAATAGTCTGTTTTGATTGTCCATCTGTTTGAGGGTGGTAGGCAGTGCTCAATTGAAGTTCAGTATCCAGGTATTTCTGAAGACTCTTCTATAATCTTGAAGTAAAACGGGGATCATGATCAGAAACAATCAATAGGGGTACTCCATGAAGTCTCACCACTTCATTAATATATAGTCTTTCTAGATGTTCCAGTGGTAGATCTTCTCTTATAGCAAGAAAATGTGCTGACTTGGTAAGATGATCAACAATAACCCATATTGCATCGTTCCTTCTAGGAGTCTTTGGTAGCCCCATGATAACTTCCATCATAATATTGTCCCATTTCCACTCCGGTATGGGAAGAGGTTGCATGACTCCTCCAGGCTGTTGCCTTCCAGCTTTCACTTGTTGACAAACCATACATCTTGACACAAAATCAGAAATCTCCCTTTTCATGATATCCCACCAAAAATGTTCCTTAAAGTCTCTATACATTTTGGTTCTCCCAGGGTGTATAGAGAAATTGGAACTATGAGCATCATCCAACAATTCCCTTTTTTAGATCAGGTATATTGGTAACACAAAGTCTCTTCCCAAATTTCAAAATTCCATCTTCATACCCAAAGTCATTCAATCTCCCATCATTCACAACTTTAATCTTCTTTTGAAATTCTTAATCATCAGTCTAAGAACTCTTAATCCTTTCTAGTAAAGATGGTTTGTCAACCATTTGAAAAAGCACTGATGTTTCACCTTCCATGGTTATTCCCATATCCATCTTCATTAGATCCATGAAAATTGAATCCCTTTCAATTATCATATTGTTCAAAACTCCATGATCTTTTCTTCTCAAAGCATATTCCACCTTATTTGCCTTCCCTGGGTGGTAGTGTATCGTACAATCATAATCCTTGAGTAATTCAAGCCATCTCCTTTGCCTCATGTTGAGTTCTTTTTGTGAGAAAATATACTTCAAACTCTTGTGATCAGTATAAATCTCACTTTTTTCACCATAGAGGTAGTGCCTCCATATCTTCAAAGAAAAGATCACAGCTGCTAACTCGAGATCATGAGTAGGATAGTTTTTCTCATGAATTTTCAATTGTCGTGATGTATAGGCAATAACCCTATCATTCTGCATAAGGAAACAACCAAGTCCTTTCTTCGATGCATCACTATAAATAACGAACCCATCATTCCCCGATGGTAGAGTCAATATAGGAGCATTGAATAATATTCTCTTCAGTTCTTCAAAACATTCTTCACACTCTTTTGTCCAAACAAATTTAACCCCCTTACGTGTGAGCTTTGTTAATGGGTTAGCCAATCGGGAAAAATTCTGGATGAAATGTCAATAATAACCTGCTAAACCAATAAAACTGCGTACCTCAGTTATACTCGTAGGTGCTATCCATTCTTGGATTGCCTTGGTCTTAGAAGGATCAATAGAGATTCCATCTTTAGAGACAATATGGCCAAGAAAAGAAATCTCCTGAAGCCAGAATTCACACTTGGTAAACTTCCCATATAATTCATGTCTTCTCAGAGTCTTCAGGATAATGCGCAAGTGATTTTCATGATCTTCATAGATTTTGGAGTATACCAAGATATCATCAATAAATACCACCACAAAATCATAGATATATTCCTTGAAAACTATATTCATTAGATCCATGAATACAGAGGGTGCATTAGTCATCCCGAAAGGCATTACCGTAAACTCGTAATGCCCGTACCTTGTTTGAAATGCTGTCTTCGGAATGTCTTCCTTCTTCACACACAACTGATGGTATCCAGATCGAAGGTCAATCTTTGAAAATTATTGAGCTCCATGTAGTTGGTCAAATAAATCATCAATGCGAGGGAGGGGATACTTTTTCTTTATTGTTATAGCATTGATCTCCCTGTAGTCGATACATAACCTCATAGATCCATCTTTCTTTTTAACAAAAAGAACAGGGGCTCCCCATAGAGAAACACTAGGGTGAATAAATCCTTTATTACTCAATTCCTCTAGTTGTTTATTTAGTTCAACTAATTCCACAATGGCCATTCTATAAGGGGTCTTCGATATAGGCCTTGATCCAGGAATTAAATCAATGGAAAACTCAACTTCTTGTTCTAGAGGATGTCCAGGTAAATCTTCCGGAAACACATCTACATATTCTTTCAAAATAGGTACATCCTATATTTGAACATTACTTTCCTCACCCACAGTCATTTCATTATCTTCCTCCCCAATAATTGAATTTAGTTAAGCTACTGGGGGTGGATCTAGATAAGAATCAGGTGGTGATGATTCTGATCTAAAGATAAGGTGTTCCTTATCATCATCATCAAAAATAGTAACCTCCTTCTTCTTACAATAAATATTTTCATCATGGTCCGAAAGCCAATCCATACTGAGGATTATATCAAACTTAATCATAGGTATGATGATGAGATCTACGGATAAAGAACATTTATGTGCTCTAATGGGGACTGATTCAAAAAACTTTGTTGCAATGATACTTCCCTTATGAGTTTTAACTGAAAACTCCCTTGTTAAATCAAATTGGAAATATCTAATTTTCTTAGTAAAATGAGAAGATATGAAACAATGCGATGATCCAGAATCAAATAATTCATTTGCTAAACTTGAGGAAACCATTAAATTACCTGCCAGCACGTCTTTCAGAGCTTCTACCTCAGTAGTAGTGATAGCATAAGCTTGGCCTTGATCCCTTGGCCTTTTCTGAGGTAAGTTCCCCTGACACTTAGGACATTCATTTGCATAATGTCCCATCTCCCTGCAATTGTAGCATTGGACATCGATAGCTTCCTTCTTCCCCTTGCAATCACGAGCTTGGTGGCCTTTTTCACCACACTTGTAACAGACTCCCATTCCTTTTAACCAAGTACCGGGGTGTTTCTTCCCACATTTACTGTAGGATGGATATTCAACTTTTCCCTTCTTCCCCTTATTTCCATTCCCAGATTGATCAGCAGATCTCTTCTTCTATTTCTTTTCTTTAAAGTCATAAGACTTAGAGAATTACTTTTCTGTCTTGATAGCACATGAGTCAATGTCTTCGTACGACAAGAAGGATTGTGAGACTAATACTCGACAGAGAAATGGTTTTAACCCATTAAAGAAACGATAAATTTTACATCTTGTGTTATGTATATAATCTCCAACATACCTTGCTAACCTCGTAAGGTTAGCCTCATACTTTGTGATATTCTCATCCTCCTTTTGTCTCAGACTCAGAAATTGCCTTTCCATATTTGCTCGATGGTCACAAGGAAAGTATTTTTCTAAAAACAGATATTTGAACTCCCTCCATTCCATATTTTATACTTCATCATCTTCCTTCGTGTTTTGAATCAATGACCACCATTGATCAACATCTCCAGTGAGGCGATAAACTGCCATGACAACTTTTTCCCTTTCACTACTCCCCAAACCCTGAAATATTTTCTCTAGGGAACTTATCCATTGCTCAACTACTAATGGATTTTTACTCCAATTGAATGTTGGTGGATGCTACCTCATGAAGTGATCTAACATTGATCCTTCACGCTGTGGATCAGGGTGATCCATACGGGTAAGGTTATTATTCATAACATGAGTGAGTTGTCCCAGTATGGTGATTAGTTGATCAGCACCAGTTGCATCACCAGCTCCACTATAATTATCTTGAGCAGGAGGGAAATCCCTACATGGAGTGCGTGCATTGATACAGTTTCCATTTCTTCCACTAGGCACCATATATAAACAATGGCATAAACTAGATCAGTTTATGAATCAAAATACATAATTCCATACTTATAAAACACTTAACATAAATTGAACTATTTATGTATATAATCCATAATCATAATTTTTTTTTCTTTGAGGACGTATATACTCATAAACCCTTCATAATTATTTATAAAGAAAATGAGAGTTATCCTAAGCATATACCTTGGGAGTGTCATAACCAAGAGTGCAGTAAGGCCCGTTGTCGTGCACCAGTTCCCATTCGAGTCTAGCTCAAAGCGATGTTTTTGGGTTTTACCCCTAGGTATATTTGTGCCAGAGCCACCTCTACCTGCTCGTATCCAGACAGGGATGTATTTCCCAGAAAACTCACAAAATCTCTAAATACCAAAATTCTGGGAAGTTCTTCTACACTAATCCTCAAAGTCCATCTTAAATCTATGTGCTCTAATCAGATTTTATCTAAATCTAGCTTCCAAGGTTTTTACTAAACCTCCCTCTGATACCAACTGTAATGCCCCGACCCCAGTTACCCAGAGTCAGTGCATTATTACATAACATTTTCATGATCACAAGAAAGATCAAGTCTTGAAAGACCGATTAGTTTAGTAGCCTTGGAATAACTAGATACATTCATAAAGTTTACATTACACCATAAAATGAAAAACTACAACAATATAGTCTCCATAGTCCACACTCTTATCCCCTCATACTATCCCTACAGGTCATTCATAAAATACTTCTTCACATCCTGGGAAAAATAAAACATAGAAAGGGGTGAGCTCAAATGCCCAGTAAGGATAACAATATAGCGGAAACTTTTATAAATAATCATAAACATTTAAAACAATGTATAACTAAAACAAAATCCTTTTAAAACTTGAACTTTAGTATAATATGGCAGAAATAAAATGAAATAATGCCATATACTTATTCACATGGATATTCTACTAGTCGAATAATCACATGCAATATCAATAACCACTTTCATAATGATGGAATGCATAATACCAGACTATCATAACCACATAGCCAAGGCCTCGTTCCAAGACTACAAATAAGATTTTGTCAAGGCCTTGTTCCAAGACACTATTTTGTCTCATGAGACCTACCGATGCATCTAGGAGCTATAGCGGGCTCCACTCATCACTTATTAAGTCCAATGCATTCCTCATATGAACAGGTTTAAACATAACATAAACATTCGTATTAAAACTAGCATACGAAATGTCAATACTTTCTTCATAAACCATGAATGGTATAAAAATAACACATCCACAATCAAACATATCACAAAACCATCAATACAATATAGAAGTTTTGTATTATAATAAATCAACTCAAAATAAACTTAAAATCCATCAAAGGATGTTGACATAGATGAAATCAAAAATCTTTTTAGATAAATATCTCTTTCTATTTTGAAATCATTTAAGAGTCATATATTTATAAAATAAAACATTTTCTTTGAAAATATTATTATAAGATTGTAAGGGAAGATTTGATGATTTTATAATGGAGGAAAATAGCCGCACCCTCCGTATAAGTTAAAAAAAACATTCTTACCTTAATTCTGTTGAAAAGGTTAAAAAGGACCTTGTTTGGAAAACGACAGAAAGATTCCTTAATAAAATTCTTATAAAAAGTCAACAAGGGTATAAATGACTTTATCACATAGTCTTTAAAATAGTAACAATGATTTATAATACATTTTTAAGAAACATGGATGTGGATGATAAAGATGTCCCAGTAGATAATTACGTATAAACAACCTCGGATAATGAAGAGATTGTGAAATAAACCCTTACCTTGTACTTTTCCTTGGTTGGGGGTAGGTTAACCTCCTGTATAATGGTGAAATAATTTTTATTAAATTATAAAAGAATCATATACATTAATATGATATCATATATGATCTTTTAACATTGCTTTGTTAATAATATCTTAGTATTATCATCGTTTCGGGTGTTAACTTACTCGTATATGTTTTGTTACATAAGTCATGTTTGTTATGGATAGGTTGTATATTATTCATATCCAGAATGATATCAAGTCCTTAAACATTAGTTTTAATCATGAAATGATAATTATACTTGAATGGATACGATGGATAATGAATCTCATCGCGTTCGTGGAGACGGTAGTCCGTACGTACGCACGAGCGACAATATCATTCTTTTGATATTAAAATAACATATAATTGGATGGTATATCGTACATACAGAATCATTATCATGTTATATTTATTATTTACATGAATTACACATCATTATTATACCCATCCAAATAATAATTTATTGAATAACAATTACACCACGACGTGGAGACGGTAAGCCGTACATACGCACGTATGGTGACATGTCATTCAAAGGATGGATAGAATACTAAATATGGTTGTACCATATTTATAATAACATCACAGTATATATAAGATACTGGAGTTATTATTTTATAATGGGAATAACAAAGAAAGAATAAGTTGAATAAGAAAGGAACTTGAAAGAGGGTGGTGAAAACATTACCTATTCTTCGGGTTCTTCCTTTTGATTTGATCAAAAGGGATCCTTAGGTTGGATTTCTGATCAAACTAAGGCCTCTAGGTTTAAGTGAGGGAATTTGAGAGAGTATTTGGGCAGGGTTTGGCCGAGCTAAAAGTCTTTGAATGTGTGAATTAGTGAGAAGGGGGAGTGCCTTTTATAAGAGGGGTGAGGGGCACCTTTGGAAAAGCTAGAAATATTATTTTATAATAAATTCATATTCGGTTTCTAATGGCTAAAAAGTGGATTATTTAAAAGTTAAGGTGTGGATGGGTATAAAACCACTCAACCAATAGAATTTATACTGGTTTGGGTCATTATATTAACCTTATCTTTTAGTTTTAACTCTTATTTAATTAGTTTGACACTTACCATGTCACTTTTTATTTTATATTATATAGTTAATAAACTTACTATATACCTCCAAGATACCCCCAAGTGGTCCATTAATGATACACCTATCATGATATAAGTCTCTTGGAGAAACCTTAGATTTTTAGGAATTGAATATAAATTAATAATATAATATTTGTTTTAAAAACTCTTTTATGTCAATTTTGACACTATTGGGTATTTTGTTTTTGATAAATTCATAAAAGCATTATTACTTCGAAAAAAATTTATATAATCAATCCTAATATGTCATATTAACCTATAAAATTAGTTTAATTCATAAAAAGTCTCAAATTACATTTATTTTGATATTTATAATATCAATTATTTTAATATTTCATTAATTAGGCAATTACTACATCACCATTGTGTCATAAATATATTAAATTATTTAATGTCTAAAAATTATAAATAAAATACCATTATGTAGTAAATCTTTTTATCTTTCTAATGAATATTTAAAATCTAATTCATCTTATGTATAACCCTATATAATTTTTTTTAGTAAATACACTTTGATTTTAACTCTTTTAACTCTTCTTTGAATTAAATAATAATAAATGTCCTAATCTAATCCAAGTGGACCTAAATGACAATATTTTATTCCTAAGGTTGTTTTTTATCAAGATACACTTTTTCAATAGAATTAGGACACGCGTTAGCGTAATATTAATATTATTTTTACCCTTAATTACCCTATTTACTTTTAACCGTGGTAAATAAAAGTAAAAAGTTACTATTCACCAAAAATTATTTTCATCTCATTGAACCAAATTTTACTCCTTGATATTAACCGTGTCTCTCAGATTTTTTAAATTCCACTCACAGAAGTGGTAAAATTAAGTTGTATGTGAATTTCCAAATTCTCCTAGGAGGTGGGTAAAAGACGGTGAAAAGTCCAATAAATTTTTTATATATCTAACATTATTCTAAACTAACTCCAATGAATTACATTGAAATTATATAGGTATTATGTATCTATTTTGACCTTAATTAAATTTAAATAAAATAAATAATTATTTAAATAAAAATTTGGTTTTAAACTATAACTCAGTGTTTTTTCACTATTCATCAAAAATTGAAAGTTTTCAGAAAAATACCAAAATTTCACCCTAGGCTAATTTCAATATTCTGAATCCAAAAATGAAGTCCATTTTGAAAGATAAAATTTATAAAATTTCAAAAAGTGGGTATTACTATTCATAACGGCTAGTTTGATTGGTTGTGGTGTGTTTGTTAGAACTCGAAGTTGCGTACAATACACGCTACTGTGTTATTCAAAGGAAAGTGTACCGTGGAAACTTGGGGTGTTACACCATCCGTATAGGATATATGTCACAACCTTATTATACTTTAGAAACATCTACCATTATTGAGTCAATGACCTCACAAAAGACTAGAATTTTTTTTATTTGAAATTCAAACCAAATTTGTATATCTTGCATAACTTCAAAAATCCATGATGTGTCCTTACTGAACATGGAATAGATTCATGGTTAAATTTTTGATGTTGAAAACCAAAATCAATCAAATCTCTATATCCTAAAAATATAACTATTCTATTATTTTGAATTCCATATCTTCAATACACCATGATGTGGTTTTTTCCTCACTATATCATGGTTTGATACTCTAAACCTCATGATATCTCTAATTGATTTATCTAGAAAAACACCAATTAAAACAGTTATAACCATAATTAATTTCTTCATTTTTCACTAAAACATCCTTGAATCATGACTATAATTTTCCATATCCCATTTTAGACTGAAATATTTCAAAATAAATAACTAAACCATGACATACCCTATGACATGGATTTTCTAGCTCTATTTATTTTTAAATCATCTGCATGAACCATAAGTAATTATCCTCCCAAGACCATGGGAAAATTCCTATTTGATATTGAACTATGTCTACCAATGTGATGTGTTTTAGTTTTCCCATGGCATCTAGTGAGTTTGTGTAACATACCATGTTTTTATATTAATTATTCTTATATAAAACTTATATGTTTTAAAGTTATATTATCATGTAAACCCACTAAAAATTATTTTATTTCATAGTATAAAATTACAAATTAAAGGTTACTATATTACATAATATCAATACAAATATAATTGGATAATAAAAACAATAAAATAATATAACTAAAACATAAAAATCCAATGTGATGTAGTCTCTTAGAAATTTCATATCCATTAACAACATCATGAAAAAAACATTCGAACCAATATTTGAATTTTATAAATAATTTTGATAGAAAATTAAGTGGATAAATAATGAAAAAATAAGATGTATTTATAAACAATATAATTATTTACTGACTATTAGAATAGAAACCGATTGTTGAAATAGTAACATAATAATTTTGAGTAGTAAAATGTTTAATAATTAATATTTAACATGAAATAAATAAGTAAATATAAATATTAGAATACCATTATAATATCTAGCCACCCCAGACCACTAATCAGTGTCCATATCGGTGGTTTCTACTTACCTCAGGTGCACATAACCATATGCTAGAGGATATCAAATACTATAAGGGCTACAAGATGGTACTATGGGGATATTATACACCTTATATCAGAGTGTGTAATCATAAATAACTACACCAAATTCATATTTTAGCAGTGGTTTAATAAACCACCCCAAAAAAAAATTGTGAAAATTTAGCGGTAGTTTTTCAATAACTGCTGTTAAATTTTATCCATTTATTAAAAAAAACACTTTATCCCAAACCCCCTCCCTCAAGCACCACCCCCACTCTCCCCCAAGAACCCCCTACCCTGAGCCCTCTCCACCACTGCATTTTCTCCTTGATGGTTCTCTGGTCATTTCCCCCCTTATCAGCACTCTGATTTCCTCTAAGCCCCCCCGAGCCCTCTCTAGTGCTCTGGTTTCCCCTAAGCCCCCTGATCCCAAGCCATTAGTGAAAATTTAGTTTTCCTTGACCCCCCATGAAACCTCAACCTCTCCATATCTAGCCCTCCAGTTTCTCCTGATCCCCTCTCACCCTCTCCCTCGTCGACTTTTTGGTTTCCCCTTAGCACCTTGAGCCCTCATCCTTTCCCTCACCACCTGAAACCACTTCGCCCACGAGCCATCCTCGTTAGGAGGTCACTAGGTAACACCTAGACTGGGTACCCCCATAAATTCTAGGGAATGAGATTTCAGTATTAACTTCATTTTAGCTCTCTCTTAATCCAGGGATGATATAATCTTATAATAAATTGGATTCCTTCCAAGATAGAAGTTACATAAGATTTACTTAGGTGAATCTATGGTAATAACTAGGTTTTACTTCCTAGATTTATTCTACTCAAGTGCCAATAGTGTTTACCTAATTCCAATCCCTTGATAGGTGGTTGATATTAGCTTTTGGGTGAAATCTATCTTCTTCATTAGGCTTAAAAGAGATAGTTTATAATTAAATTGCTAGGTGTCCCCCTTATTACCCTCATATATAAGAGAGTTAACCTGGAAATGGTACAGGGTTAGGAGAACCATATTGATATTAAGAGTTTAAAACTAGTAATTTTTTTCCCTGAACCCTTCAGGGTTAAATAAATTGTTTTTTTGACCTTTCATGGGTTTTACATGTTTATTATTCTATTTTAATTAAGTTACAAGTCTTTATTTCTATCATATACATTCTCATCATGCTTACTGATTTATTATACATAGTGAATTATGAAATGATAGATATTCATCATGTTTTCTATTTTTATTCATTTAATAAAGTGATATCATAGTTTTATTCCATTATGTAATTTCCAATTTTATCATGAAACATTCCATTTGACTTATTATCCATGTTGAGAAAGCTGAATACATATATGTTGTTATTTATGAAACCACAAACTCTTGTATTTGTATTCTTTATACTATGTCTTAGACAATTTTTTATGCTATTAGTATGTATTTTTAATGTCCTATACCATATCTCATACTTTTTTTTTGGTTTCCTACAAGTATAAATTGGTTGTTTCCTAATCAATATCTTATGATTCATTTGGAATTATACTAGTATGAATCATACATTTCCTATGATATCTCTTATCCTTTGTTTAGTTTTCTACTAGTATTCTTATTTGTCTCATTTTCTATCTCTTATATCCTTTTTTCCATACTAATAATTTGAATTAGTTGATTCATATGCCATATCTTATAATTTGTTTAGTTTATTATTAATGTGAAACAGTTGTTCCCCATTTCACCTCTTGTACTTTTCTTAGCTAACTATTAGCAAGGTCTAGATTTTGGTTATTCAATTATATATGAATTTTTTATATTATAATTAATATGCCTCAGTGGTCAGTTATATCATTCCATGGGAATTGTTTATATTTCTCATAATATTCAATTTTTTAGTTATTATATACTTTATACTTAGTATGAACCTAAGAAGATTCATAAATTCCCATTTTGATCTTTAAATGGTTTAAAATGGTTTAATGACTTGGCATAGAACTAGGTCACATGCTAAGTAGTTTTTAAAATTCATGATGGCTTTTATAATGGTAATTAACTATTTAAAGGGGTGTTCAACACTAGTTTTGTATTTAAAATGTGTATGTGTTGTTTTGGAGGCATGTTTTAGGAATTGAAGGTAGTTTAACTTTAATATTTTTTAAATGGTTTTGAGACCATAAGTCTTATGGTGTCTTGAAATGTTTTAAGATGAGAATGTTTGGTCTTGAAAAATGGGTACTTGACACTAGTTGACTTCTTTTAAAGGGGGGTGTCTTGCCTTTAAAAGTGATTTTATGAAAATAATTAGATTTCTAAATTGGGTTTCATTGTGTGATTTGATAAATTATTTTCAAAGAACATTCAAAATTTTGTTTTCTTAATGATTGTATGATTTTTCTATTGCTTCAATTTTAGATAATACTATCCAAGATTGGTTTCATTTTTTTACTTTGACTTTTTTAGTACTCATAAGACTCTTCTTATAATACTTGGGTTGTGTTTTTCTCACTTCCATTTATATGTTTTCCTACTTAATAATAATTATGTGTTTTAATTTTTTTAATAAAGTGTAGGCTCATTGTGATATATATGGATAAAATATGGATCACACTACCGAGGAACACACCTCAGTATGTTTAGGTTTTGGAGGAGTTTTTAGATTTTTCAATTCACAATCGATCTGTTGATGGGATGATAAATTTACATGTCCTAAATGTAAATTTAAAATATGGTTTAAGATACATGAAGTTTATGAAAAATTTATATTGAAACAATTCCCCGCTCAATATTTGTGTTGGATTTGGAATGGAGAATTTAATATTATAGAAAGTTTGAGCACTGATGCGAATCAATATAATGAGCTCCCAAATTCATTGACAATAGAAAATGAAATGTCAAACCTTATAAATTATGCTTTCAACATTGCAAAATAACAACATCAACATCAAAACATATCAGAACAACCAGTTGAGAGTGATAAAAATAGTAAATTTACAAGTAATGTTTTTGGGACTATAGGACAACCAGATCAAGATTATAACATATCATTGGATCCACCTCTTGATTCTGTAGAGAATAATATAATATATAACTTCACTGAGTTAAAAAATGCGTTTCATAATTTAGTTGATGATGGAAATCAAGAGCTGTATGGTAGATATTTAAAATATTCAAAACATTATTTTTTGCTGAAGTAATACCATATCAAATACCTATGAGGAATTAAAAATAAGGAAATATTTATGATATGTGAATTATTTAATGATTCATTTCTTGAAACTAATATCCCTGGGTCTTTTTATGAAATGAAAATATTTGTTAACAATCTTGGTTTGAATTATAAAAAAATACATGCTTGTCCCAATGATTGTATTCTCTATTAGGGAGAGGATTCAAGTAGACACGATTAAAAAAATGTTCTTCTTATAGAAGGAAGTCAATGGGTGATGTTGGAAGTCTGAATCAACATAATACTATAAATAGAAAGAAAAATAACACACCTATTAAGGTTTTTCATTACTTACCATTAAATCCTCAATTGAAATGATTATTCATGTCATAAAAAACCACCAAGCACATGAAGTGGCGTTCTATAGATAATAACAATGATGGGTTAATGTGATAACTAAGAGATTCAAAATCTTGGAAGAAATTTGATTCATTACATCTAGATTTATTATATGATCCTAGGAATGTGCAATTAAGACTATCTGTTGATAGAATCAAACAATTTGGGAATTTGAACACTAGTTATAACATTTGGTTAGTTGATTTGATCCTTTATAATCTACCTCTATGAATATATATACAAAAAAATCATTTTATCATTTCAATGATTATTCCTGGAAAACTTTTTTCTGGAAACTATATTGATATATACTTTCAGCCTCTAATTGAAGAAATACAAGAGTTATGAAGCAACGATGTTGAGACATATGATGCATCTTCTAGAATAATGTTCAAAATTCACACTACTCTAATGTGGATCATTATTGATTTCCCTGGACTGGGGAACTTTTCTGGTTGGAACACTTACATGGGTTTGGATTTTCCTATCTATAACTTTGATTTTGATCTCAAATGACTACCTTATAGTAAAAAATGGTGCCTCTTATATCATTGAAGATTTATCGATGCATCTCATAGATTTTGGTTGAACAAGTCAAAATTAAATGGTTCTATTTATCATAAACTACCTATAAAGTTGTTGATAGGTTCTGAAATATTAGCAAAACTTGGAAATGTTGAAACATAATTTGGGAAGGTGCATAATTTGAATGATAGTGGGAAATTATTTCGAGTGCATCATCAAGAGAAATTAGAATAAAATAATGGAAGAATAAAAAATTATATTCTTCAAACTTCTATATTGGGAATATATTTTTTTGTAGCATAATCTTGATGTTGCACATATTGAGAAGAATATTTATAAAAATTTAATCTTCAAATTTCTTAATGATCATGGAAAATCAAAGGGCCATCTTAATGCTTAGAAGGAATTATAAACAATGAACATAAAACATGATCTCTAGCCAGATGAGAATGGAAAGTATACTCCAGAAATTTTTGCAATAAAAAATAGGGATAAAGATACATTCCTTTGAATTTTAAAACATGTGAAGGTATCTGATGGGTATTTAATTAACATCTCAATGTGTGTTTACTTAAATAATCATAGGTTATATGGATTAAAAAGTCACTATTCCCATATTTTTTATAGCAGTTACTACCATTATCATTACATACATTATTACCTGAAAATGTTACTATAGGTTTACTCTAATTTTGCACATTCTTGAAACAACTATGTGAGAAAAATCTACAACTATATGATCATTAAAACCTTTATGAGAGATTTTTATTGACAATTTTTTCAATGGATATGATCTTTCCTCCATTTTTTTATTGTCATGATGCATTTAACTATGAATTTGGTTGAGGAAACTAAATTAGGAGGCCCCGTACATTATCGATGTATGTATCTAATTGAGAGGTAATTTATTTATATGTTTTTAATCTTAAATAAATAATTCTTGTAACTTCATTAAATACATAATTATGTTTTATTTATTTTATTTCACAGATATCTTGTTTATTTAATATCATATGTGAAAAACAAATCTCAACCTGAATGCTCTATTTCTGACATCTATTTAGAAGATGAGTGTATTAACTTTTGTTCTAGATACTTGGATGATATTGATACAAGATTCAATCGAGTTAGATGTGTTGATGACTGATCGAATCAATATCAACTACATGGTAAATAAAAAATATTTCCTACTATTGTCCGATCAGTTGGGATAATCTCAAATGTTACACTTCTAGAAATGGAATTATTACTGGCACATAGATATGTGCTGCTGAATTGTGAAATTTTAGATCCATTTATTAAAGTGATCATGATACAAACAAAGATATGAATGATAATCCAAAACCAAAATGATAATGATATAAAAAAATATGTTAATAAAGAGCTTGTATAATGGTTTTCATGCCGTGTAAGTTCATAAATATTGAAATCAATATAAATATTAGGTTGACACATATTTTTTAAATATAATAATGTATATTAATATTTGTAGATAATGAATAATAATACTCAGAATGAGTTGTCAGAAGTGTTGAAGTTTATGGATTGATCCTCTAAAATAGGCTATACAATTCAATGATTACAATTTCAATGACATTAAATTTCATACAGTCGATTGAGAAGAGGGTTTTAAAACACAGAATAGTGGTATATTCAAAATTTTCGAATTGGGATACTATGGAAATTTGACAGATATTATCTAATTAAACTACCATGGGAATTATTCAGTTGTCCTATTCAAATACAAGTGGGTTGATATTACCAGGGATATTAAAATAGATTCCTTGAAATTTACTTTTGTGAACTTCTCTCGCTTGATGGATGTCGGTGACTATGAATTACATGATCCATATATCTTATCATCAAAAGAGAAAATGGAATATTATGAGGAATATGTAATGGATGAAGGGTGAAGTGTAGTTGTTCACATAAAATAAAGAGACTTGTATGATATGGGTGATGAAGTGAAAGATTTTAAATCTGACATTGAATCCCATCAAAGCAAGAAATGAACTTATTTGTTCATCATGATATTGAAAATATTAGCATTATAAGAGTGGATGAACTAGATAAAGTAAATATTTTAGTAGGAAAATGACACGATTGAAGGAAAAAATGATTGTATATAGAGTCATACATTAATTTATCAACCACTTATGTTATATGTGTAGTCATTAATTATCATAGCTACGTATATTTTATTTGTTAGTATTGTGCATCTGTTATCATTTATAATTTTTTTTCTAGATTATTTTATTGAAATATATGTTCTAAAGTTAATTTTATTTTATTAAATGATAGGAATTACAAGGAAGAATCATTTCACGGATCCCAGTTGATGTTCCCTTGACCATACCGATAGATGACGATCCATCGATCTCCCTCCCTACAACATCCAAGACACCCTCTATATTCCCCCTTAAGCATCTCTCACATCCTCCTCCATTCCATTAGTGTCTGGAACACCCTCCTTCTATATCCCATCAGCATCTGGGACAATGTCACCCTATTTGGAAGGTTTAGTAGCATTGAAATAGGTCATCAATCTTGTTTCTTTGTGAGGACATTGGAGGGTGAAATTTATAGGTACAAATTTTAATGTGAATCAAGTTATTGAACTTTTTTTATACTAATAACCATTTTTTCATAAAAGATGCAAAAAATATTACTACAGAGAGAAATATGAACAGTTTATAAATCTAGAATCTAAACTGAATGAAGATAGTTTTCCTATTTAACTATTATAGGGTCCCATGGATGATGCTATAGGATAATTAGGCCAGATTCTAGGCCAGCTGAAGGTGGAGCTGATTACCCTTTTGATTACCTATGATGATTGGAGTTATATGCCTTAATATTGAAAAAATGGAGTCTTTGATTCCCATATAAAGTAAATTTTAATACATTATGGTGTAATTGAATTTCATTATGTTATTAAATTCTAATATTTAAAAAATGAATCTATTTATATAGATGTTATTCCACTTTACCATTGCTGATCTTATTGCACTGAAGTGGACATTGAAAAATTTGGGTAAGAAATGGAAAGATTCTAAATGAAGATTATGGAATGAACAATGATACATCATTTACCACTTAGTAGTAGTATGATAAGGTACTTGAAGGGGTACCTAGAGAGTAGTGGAAGGTGTCCGTTGATATCCATCATCATGAGAAGCATTTGGTATTGAATTATATATTATTATATTAATCTCATTTTACATATATACATTAATATGATAATGAGATGACATTATCTATTTCATATATTAAATTTTTGATTTATATTTGTTTAATATAGTTAAATAATTTAGGGCACCAAGTCTCCTGAATATAATTTTGGTTGGATGTTCATACAAAATCTGATGGGAGTTATATTCATGATCCTGCTAAAGAAGTTGGGGTATGAATCCCTTTTTCATTGTAATAACTTATTTTATGTTGTCACTAAGTTAATATGTATTTCTTCAAATATAACTAAAATTTTATTTATAAGTAAAAATAAAATAAATATGGGATGATAATCTCATGCAGTCCTTCTCGGTCTCCCTGGATGATCCAGTTGGTCAAGTCCTTAGGAAGGAGCATCATGGTCATATGTGCGGGATAAGTTTGAGACCATTACCATATGAGGTCTTTAGAAAGACACTGAGGATTTTAGCAGCATATACTACTAGTTATAGTTACTCCCTACCCTGATATGCTTAAAGGGAGTTTATTCCAATGAAAAACACAATTCAGGAATTGAGAGCTCATATAAAGATTCAATATGCAATGGTCATTTATAGTGACCCTACCTTTTCTTACATTACTATTACATCATTATAAATATAAATAACATAATAGTATTACACCAATAAGATCCATAGGTTTAGTGTATTGGATAAACTAGGACCAAACATAACATTTACAACATCAAGCATAAACATTTATTTAATTCCTTCTTCTCTAGCTTCTTATTGGAACTTGACCTCTCCTTAGCACATGTAGTCACATGAGGATATACATAAAAAAGGGGTGAGATAAAATCCCAGTAATAGGATAGATATGAAAAATATAAAAATGGGTGAGAAAAATCAAAAAATAGTCAAAGGATCATGAACATGATATGAATCATTAATAAAAGACTTGAAATGTGGCAATACATAAAAATGAAACATCATGTCTTAGTGGTCAACTACCACACATAATTGTGAAAAATGCTAGAATCATGTTCACACATCATTTCCCTTCAAATCATGAGATTAATAACTTTACCCAATGCATTGGAGCATTGTATAATTCCGGGTGCACCCATCACATTAGATCATTCATATTGTTCTATATAATTATAGGCACACCCGTCACATCATAATATTTACATTATCACGCAAGCCACATTAAAAATATGTAAAACTTGAACTTAACATAACCCATGGAAGGAAATTGGTTTCACATAATAAATAATACTTTCATAAACATTTGTTCCCCAAAATAAAGAGGGAATATCATTCTTGACATAGAACCATTAACCATGAGTGAAGAGTGAAACGATATTCAAGAAGTAAAAAGGCTGTGTTTATTTGAAAGAAGAGTTCTTTTGGAAAACACTGAGTTTTTCATAAAATCAATTAGAGAAAATTTATATCCAAGAAAAGGTAAGATAATTATGAATAAATTATTTTTAAGGATAACCCATACCGAACATGGAGTGAAAGAGGGAGAACCCGAAGAAAGAAAGTTGGGTTCGAGAATTTCCCCTTACCTTGTATCTGAACGCTTTCTTCACTTTAATGTCTTGTATAATGATATTATATTCATTAATTAACAAATAAAGAATTATTTATACATTAATAAGATTCATTAAAGTTTTATTAAGTTCATTTTTTGGCTTTTGGATGATTTATAGAGTTTACATTCATTGTTTGAGAATGTTCATTTTTTGTAGTTTTCTTGAACGGTTCACTTGTATTCATGGATAGAAGTTCATTTAAAACGTGGATAAACATCCAGAATTGTAATTATATTTTATTTATTATGTTATAAAACTTTAAATGATCTTATAAATAATTTTTTTATATACCATGAGAATGAATTTTTAGATAAGAATTTAATGATGACCGTTTTGGTTAATTTAGGTTGTTTTTCAACCACAACGAACTTGTTTTGTTTAATCATTTAGTAATATGTACATAAATTAGTTACATAACATTAAATAGGATATAATACATATAATATAATCTATTTCAACCATAAAAATGGTTTTATGACCATATCTTAAGGCGGTAAAGGGAAAAGAAAACATGTCATTCTTGAAGGTGATAAATTAACACCTCACGAACAATGTTTTCTTTTCTAAAATAAAAAGAAGAGGGGAAGGGGGTTGGATGATATATTGTCACATCAGTATCATAAAATTCTATTATATGTGAGATAATAGAGTTACCATGCCATGTGTATGGGTATAAGTGGGGAGAGATTAAGAAAATAACTTGAAATTAGAAGGAAAATAAAGGAAAGAGAGAGAGGGGAATTACCTCTTGAATCCTCCTCTTGAGATCCTCCTTAAGGAACCTAGGCTTGGTCTTTTGATGATACCAGAAGCTCTTGGGTGTGGGGGAGGGTCTAGGGAAGATTTTTGGGCATATTTTAGGCAAGTATTGAATCTTTAAAGGTGTGAGGAAATGAGGGTGCGAAGGGTGGTATTTATAGTGGAGGGGAGAGGGGTTTTCTTAATATTTTAATCATTAGTTTATTAATTTTATCCAATATAAGAAATAGTGATTATTACATGAAAATGAGTAGTAAATAGGGCATGCGAGTTCGATATTTGGGTGATTACATCACTTGTGACATTAGGAATAATGGTTTTAAATTATAATGTATTTATACGGTAAATTAATGTATTTTACTATTCACTAAAATTCAAGTATTTCACAAAAATACTAAAAATTTACCCTAACCATTTTTCAATGTTTATAATCCAAAAATGAAGTCCATTTTTCAAAAATAATTTTATAAATGTGATTAATTTAATTTTTAATTAAAATCATAATTTACTTGAAAAATACAGTTTTTAAAATTAAAACTGATTTCATAATGCTTTCAAAAATTACATAAGGTCTTATAAAATTATCTTAAAACTAGAAGACATATAATTTAAAATTAAATGAAAATACATTTTCTTTTAAATTAATTAATTAATTATAATTACTTATTTATGAATTACAATAATATTAATACTTTTACTATAGTCAAATTGTCACTTATAAGATGCCTAAATTTTATTTAATATTTGATGGGTAAGGTTAATATTATTTTGGAAAATTTAATAATCATTAGGGTCATATTACTATTCATAAGGGTAGTTTACTATTCACAATGGTAGGTTACTATTCACTAAAAATTAATTTTGTCCTATCGGACTCCAAAAATCTTACTAATCGCAACCGTGTATGTCAGATTTTTGAAATTCAAAACATAGAAGTGGAAAAATTATGTTTAATGGTCACATAATATTTAGTATCATTATATGTCATTGTGCTTCCTAATGTGATTATACTATAAGGCATAACTATAAGATGAGAATTCCATTGATAAAACATTGGGTCATTACATTTTCCCCCCCTTATGAAATTTCTCCCACAAAATTTCATTTTACACAAACATGTGAGGGTACCTCTCCTTCAGTGCATCCTCCAGTTCCCAAGTTGCTTCTTCAAACTTATGGTTCCTCCACAAAACTTTGTCAAGGTGGGTTTTCTTGTTACGTAGAACCTTATCTCTCCAGTCCAAAATCTTCACTGGCTGCTCCTCATAGGAGAGATCATCTTCCAACTGTACCACCTCTAAGTTCAGTACATGTGAGGGATCTGGTATGTACTTCCTCAGGAGTGATACGTGAAACACATCATGAACTTGAGCCATATTTGGTGGAAGTTCAAGACGATAGGCCATAGATCCTATGCCTTCAAGGATCTCAAAGGGTCCAACATACCTTAGGCTTAACTTCCCTTTCTTTACAAACTACATGACTCTCTTCCATGGTGATATTTGAAAGAAGACTTTATCTCCAACGTCGAACTCCAAGTCCCTTCGATGATTGTCAGCATAGATATTTTACCGAATCTGATCATCTTTTATGTGTTTCTGGATGACTTGAACCTTCTCTATCATCTCTTATACAAGATCGGGTCCAAGTATCTTTCTTTCTCCAACTGCATCCCAACAGGTTGGAGTTCTACATCGCTTTCCATAAAAAGATTCATATAGAGCCATATGAATACTCGAGTGGAAGCTATTTTTGTATGAGAACTCAACTAATGGGAGATGCTGATCCCATCCACCTTTGAATTATAAAGATCAAGCTCTTAGCATGTATTCAAGAATTTGAATATCCATTTCATATTGGCCATCAGTTTGGGGGTGATAGGCCATGCTGAAATTTAATCCAGTACTTAAAGCATGTTGAAGGATCCTCTAGAATTTATATGTGAACCATGTATCATGATTAGAGACAATCGATAGTGGAACACCATGCAATATCACTACTTCCTTAACATATATTTTTGAAAATTTTTCAAGTGAGAGATCTTCCTGAATAGAGATAAAATGGGCAGTCTTGGTGAGTTGGCCAACCACAACCCAAATCTTATTATTTCCCTTTGACATCTTCAAGAGAACCGTGATAAAGTATATAGTGACATTCTACCATTTCCACATAGGTATAGTCAATGGATGCATCATCCATTTGGAATTTTTCCTATCTGCTTTAACTTGCTGACATACCAAGAACCTTGATATATATTCCGCAATATCCTTCTTCATGTTGTCCCACTAGAAGTGTTCTTGGAGATCATGGTACATCTTAGTGCTACTAAGATGGTTAGAGAAAGTTGATCTATGTGCAATTTACAATAGATCTTTATTTATCCTAGGTGATTAAGGCACAAAAAGACATGTTCCAAACCAAATCACACCATCATCGTCAATATGGAAGTCTTACATCTTCCCTTCCTTTACTGCATTCACCTTCTTTTGTAACTCCAGATCATCCATTTGTGCCTCCTTAATCTTCTCTTAGATAGATGGTTGCACAATCATTTGGTCAAGGTAGGATGTATCCCTTGCCCTTATGATTTCAAAATCCATCCTTTTCATATCCAAGAATATAGGGTCTTTCTCAATCCATAACATTGAAAGAGTAGCAGGTTCTTTTCTACTTAGAGAATCAGCTACCGTGTTCGCATTTCTGGGATGATAGTGAAAAGAGAAATCGTAGTCCTTAATTATATCTAACCATCGCCTTTGATGCACTTTGAGATCCTTTTGTGTGAATATATACTTTAAGCTACTATGGTTGGTGTATATGTCACACTTCTCACCATAAAGTTAGCGCCGCCATATTTTCAAGGAAAAAATCACAACTGCCAGCTCTAGATCATGCGTCGGGTAGTTCTGATCATGGATCATCAACTGTCGTGAGGCATAGAATATCACATCATCATTTTTCATGAGTACATAACCCAAGCCTTTCTTTGAAGTATCGCTGTATATCACAAAACTTTATCCACTTTTTGGTAGTGTGAGTACAGGTGTAGTGATCAGCCTTCTCTTTAGGTCCTTAAAGCTTCACTCACATTCTTTCGTCTAGAAATACTTTACCCCTTTCCTTGTTAACTTAGTTAGCAGGATTGAAAATCATGAGAAATTTCTCACAAAACATCAGTAGTACCCAGCTAATCCAAGAAAACTACAGATTTCTGTGACACTTTAAGGTCTGGGCTATTCCTCAATCACCTTTGTTTTTGAATGGTCCACAGAAATTCCCTCAATTGTGATCACATGTCCCAAGAATGTGACTTGTTTCATCCAAAAGTCACAATTTCTGAACATGGTGTAAAACCTCTCCTTTCTCAATGTCTCCAATGAAAGTCTTAGATGTTCTTCATGTTCCTCCTTGCTCTTAGTGTATATGAGAATATCATCAATAAACACTACAATTTTGTTTTCAAGGTGATGTCTAAAGAATCTAATCATCAAATCCATAAAGATTATAGGGGTATTAGTAAGTCTGAAGGGCACCACCAGAAACTCATAGTGCTCATACTTTGTACAGAAGGCAGTCTTATGAATATCATCCTTCTTCACCCTTATCTGATGATATCCAGAATGAAGATCCACCTTTGAGAAGTATTGAGCTCCTCTTAACTGATCAAACGAGTCGTCAATCCTTGGAAGAGGATACTTTTTATTTATGGTGATATTTTTGATTTCATGATAATCAATACATTTCTGCATTTTTCCACCCTTCTTCTTTATAAAAATAATTAGAACACCCCAAGGTGATGCACTAGGGTGTATGAATCCTTTGTACAAAAGCTCTTGAAACTACTTTTTTAACTCCTCCAGTTCGATAAGAGCCATCCTATAGGGACACTTTGAGATAGGAGTAGCTCTGGGTATGAGTTCTATTAAGAAATATACCTCACGTTCTAGGGGAAGTCCGGGTAAATCTTTGAGAAATAAATCACCGTATTCCCTCATGATGGGAATCTCTGCAAGGTTGGAACTTTCCTTTGACTCAACCGTTTGGGAAAGGTATAATTCTTCATAGGGTATCAACACCCATACCGTTGAAGTGTTTTTCAAAGGAGATTCATGATCTTCTTTTCATTTTTTGAGGAGCATGGTATGGTTCAGAATATGAAAAGATATTTCCTTTTCCCGATAGTTGATATGTACTCTATATAACAAGATCCAATCCATTCCCATTATAGTGTCGGACTCCACCAAGGGAAGTATTATGAGATTCACTGTAATAATCTTCCCGCATACACTAATAGAAGAAGAGTCAAACAATTGGGTTGAAATTATTGCACCACTTGGTATTTTTATAGATATCTCTACTTGAATGTTTTGGGGATTTTATTCTACAGTTCTAGAAAACATGCAAGATATAAAGGAATGCATAGAACCAGAATCAAATAAGACTTTTTCCATTCTTGAGTGAATAGGAAGTGTACCTTGTACGACTTCATTATCTTGATCCACTTCCATACCAGTGATGGAATAATCCTTCCCTTGTTATTTTGGATTTGGTGGCTGCTGATGCTGATTACTATTGATGAATCAAGGTTTAGTGCACTGGCCCACATAATGCCCTTGCTCCCAACAGTTGTAGAATTGGACCTTGGGTGGTTCTCCCCTTTTTTCCACTACATTATCCTTCCTTATCATTTATTCTAGACACTCTTGATCATGGTGTCATTCTTTACCACACTTTAATAATTTCCACGTCCCTTTGAGGCAGTTCCCATGATGCAACTTCCCGTATTTTTGGCATGTGGGTCGTTGAGTTTTCTTCCCCCCTTTATCATTAGATCCTCCAGCTTGAAACTCCATCTTTCGTTTCTTATCTCTATAGCCATGGGACCATTATCCAAACTATATCTCCACTTTAAGGGCACACCGAACAACTTATTCATAACTCCCAAAGTCTCGAATTTCAAGAGCCTTTCAAAGGTGTGGTTTTAACCCACTAAAAAATCTATCAATTTTTCTATCATTGTTGATAAAAAAACCCGAAGTGTACCTTGAAAGCCTTGTGAAATTCGTTTTGTAATTAATGACAGATTCTCCTTCCTTTTTCTTAAGCTTTATGAATTCCCTCTCTATCTTCGTATGAAGATTTCATGGGAAATACTTGTTAAGAAACATGATCTTAAATTCTTCCCATTCTATTTCTTCAATTTCATCTCTTGGCTTGGTATTCTTAATCAAAGCCCACCATTGATCGACCTCTCCATCTAGATGATAAATGGATAGTGTTAGCTTCTCCATATCAGAACAATGTAGAACAAAAAATATCTTCTCCATGGAGTTGACCCACTATTCCTTAACTAGTCGATCAAAAGACCCGCTAAACGTTGGTGGTCGTTGCCGCATAAAACACTCGATAGCTAGTTTATACCTCTTTGGTGAAGGAGGAAGTTACCTATTATTCTGTTTATTGTTCATAACATGAGATAGTTGGGTAAGCATCTCCATGAAGTTTTTAACTCCACCTCACAAAGCATTGGGGATGTCATTTGGGAAATCATTGCATTGGCCCTCGCACGAGTTGTTGGCATGGTTTCTCCTGGTTCCCACCATTTTCTAAAATAGAAAAGGTTAGAACAAAACATAATTAAAAAAGTCATGAATAACTTATTCATTTTTCCGTTTTACACTAAAAGAATAACTTATGGTATCCCTATGTAAAGCTTCTTATGTTCATATTTTTACTTAGTCTCATGCTATAGGTTTTCCCCAGGGTTCACAAATCCTAATTCTCAAATTAACTAAACCTTGACTCTAATACCAACTATAGAGACCATGACTTTTATTAAATTACCATTAAATCATTATAAATATAAAAAACATAATAGTATTAAACCATGAGGATCCATAGGTTTAGTGTCTTGGGAAAACTATAACCAAACATAACATTTACAACATCAAGAATAAACATTTATTTAATTCTTTATTCTCTAGATTCTTATTGGCACTTGACCTCTCTTTATCACATGTAGTCACTTGAGGATATACATCAAAAAGGGGTGATCTAAAATCCCAGTAAGAGGATAGATATGAACAATATAACAACGGGTAAGCACAATCACAACATAGTCAAATGATCATGAACATGATAGGAAGCATTAATAAAAGACTTGAAATGTGGAAATGCATAAAAATGAAACAACATGTCTTAGTGGTCAACTACCACACATAATTGTGAACAATTCTAGAATCATGTTCACACATAATTTCACTTTTACTCATAAGATTCATCACTTTACCTAATGAATTGGAGATCTGTATAATTCCGAGTTCACCCGTTACATTCAATCATTCATATTGTGCTATATAATTCCAAGCACACCTGTCACATCATAATATTTACATTATCATGCATGCCACATTAAAAATATGTAAAACTTGAACATAACATAACCCATGAAAGTAAATGGGTTTCATATAAAAAAGTATACTTTAATCAAAATTTGGTTCCCAAAATAAATAGGGAATATCATTCTTGGTATAGAACCATTAACCATTAGTGAAGAGTGAAACAATATTCAAGAAGTAAAAAGGGTGTGTTTATTTGAAAGAAGAGTCCTTTTGGAAAACATTGGTTTTTTCATAAAATAAATTAGATAACATGTATATCCCAGAAAATATAATATAATGATTAATAAATTATTTTTAAGGATAACCCATACCAAACATGGAGTGAAAGAGGGAGAACCTGAAGAAATAAATTTGGGGTCGAGAATTTCTCCTTACCTTGTATCCGAATGCTTTCTTCACTTTAATGTCCTATATAATGACATTATATTCATTAATTAAAAAATAAAGAACCTTTTATACATTAATAAGATTCATTAAGGTTTATTAAGTTCATTTATGGGCTTTTGGATGAGTTATAGAGTTTAAATTCATTGTTTGGGAATGTTCATTTTTTAAAGTTTTCTTGAACAGACTTGTATTCATGAATAGAGGTTCATTTAAAACGTGAATAAACATCCAGAATTGTAATTATATTTTATTTATGATGTTATATAACTTTAAATGATCTTATAAATAATTTTTTTATATTCCATGAGAATGAATCGTTAGATAAGAATTTAATGATGATCATTTGGGTTAATTCGGGCGGCTTTTCGACCACAACGAACTTGTTTTGTTTAATCATTTAGTAATAGGTACATAAGTTAGTTCCAGAACATTAAATAGGATATAATACATATAATATAATATGTTTCAACCATAAAAATGGTTTCATGACCAGATATGAAGGTGGTAAAGAAAAAAGAAAACATGTCGTTCTTGAAGGTGATAAATTAACACCTCACAAACAACATTTTATTTTCTAAAATAAAAATAAGAGGGGAAGGGGGTTGGATGATATATTGTACCATTAGTATCATAAAATTATAGTATATTTTAGATAATTTAGTTACCATATCATTTGGATGAGTATAGGTGGGGATATATTAAGAAAAGAACTTGAAATTGAAAGGAAAATAAAGGAAAGAGAGAAAGGGGAATTACCTCTTGAATCCTCCTCTTGAGATCCTTCTTAATGAACCTAGTCTTGGTATTTTTATGAGACCATAATCTCTTGGGACTGTGAGAGGGTCTAGGTAAGATGTTTTTTCATATTTTAGACAAGTATTGAATCTTGAGAGGTGTGAGGAAACAAGGGTGTGAAGGGTGGTATTTATAGTGGAGGGGAGAGGAGTTTTCTTAATATTTTAATCAATTTTTATTAATTTCTACCAAGATAAGAAATAGTGATGATTCCATGACCAATAATATTAAATAGGGAATGTGAGTTAGATATTTGGGTGCTTACATCACTTTTGATGTTAGGAATAGTGGATTTAAATTATAATGTATTTATAAGGTAAATTAATGTATTTTATTATTCACCAAAAATTCAAGTATTTCAGAAAAATAACAAAAATTCAACCTAACAATTTTTCAGTGTATATAATCCAAAAATGAATTCCATTTTAAAAAAATAATTTTATAAATGTGATTAATTTAATTTTTAATTAAAATCAAAATTTACTTGAAAAATAGAGTTTTTAAAATTAAAACTGATTTCATAATGCTTTCAAAAATTACACAAGGTCTTATAAAATTATCTTAAAACCAGAAGACATTGAATTTAAAATTCAAGTAAAATAAATTTTATTTTAAATTAATTAATTAATTATAATTACTTATTTATGACTTACAATAATACTAATACTTTTACTATGGTCAAATTGTCAATTCTAAGATGCCTAAATTTTATTTAATCATTCATGGGTATGGTTACTATTATTTTGGACAATTTAATAATCATAAGGGTCATATTATTATTCATAAGGGTAGGTTACTATTCATAAGGGTAGGTTACTATTCACCAAAAATTAAGTTTGTCCTATAGGAATCCAAACATCTTACTGATCACAACCATGTATGTGATATTTTTTAAATTAAAAACATAAAAGTAGAAAAATTATGTTTAATGGTCACATAGTATTTAGTATCATTATGTGTCACTATGCTTCCTAATGTGATTATACTATAAGGCATAATTATAAGAAGCTAATTCCATTGATAAAACATTGGGTCGTTACATCATTTTTCTGCAAAAAGCTTTGATTGAATTATATCAAAAGATGATTGGATCTGTCCCCAGGGATATTGCATCGATGGATTGTAGTGAGTAGGTAAATCACACAACTTTATAATCATTTAGTACACAAAATTTTATCGGTTTTAAGTTTAAATTTAAATATAAAACACTATTTAATTTTCATGAAAATTGTTATTCATGTTCCGGTAGTAGGGAGTGGGAACATAGATGGAGAGGGTGTCGATCAAAGTTCATCGGGTAGTGATTAGGAACCACTTTGGATTCAGTGATGATGTGTAACTAAAATTATGAAAAACTAACACTGATTTGATTATTTAGAAACCACGTTGTAGTTTCTGGTAGGTATATATGTATTTACATTACATTTCATGAAAATCTATATGCTTGGTTCATTTTCTATGTTTTATTCTAGATTATACCATATACTAATCATTCTTAAGCTCTTTAGGTTTTGTTTTGTTTTAGTACTCCTTGAAATTCCACCTCTTATTGTTCTTTTCAAAACTTATAGTCTCTTTAAACCATTGATGAACTTTATTGAGTTCTAACATCCACCTGTTAATTCACAAAGTACTACTTGAATGAATAAAAATGCTGGTCAACTTGTATATGGACATCCCACTAGTATTTTTCTTATCTGTGCAACATATAGATTATTAGAATCACTATCTTATTTGATAGAGGACCTTAAACCAGTTTATTCATAGTGATAAAATGTCCATTAGTATATACACTCCAAAAAATTCTTCTCTAATTGTAATGTTACCATAAAACTCAGTTAATGAAATAATCTAACATAATAATTCTACATAATGAGTATATTGAATATCTTTATACTATAATATGAAACATCTATACCATATTTAACCTAGTTTTCCAAATGATTACTCTTCATTTAGTATTATTAATGGTAGAAACTTCTTCCACCAGATAAACTATTATTTAGTATGGATAAACCATGAGAGAACATACAACTCTATTCTCATAAATATACTTGGGAACTCAAAACTACTTTACAAATTTACTATAAAATACATATTGATTTCATCCATATTACCTTAGAGTTTATGAAAAAGTATTTTGGGGGGTTTCAAGTACACTCTAATATGTTATCAATATGTAAATTTTAATGTGATAAATGATATTTAAAATATATTTTAACCTTGTCACATAAGTGTTTGGGTGAAGGGACTCATGTCCTTTCTTTATCCTTTGTCTCTTTTTGTGTCACTTTCCCTATAAAATTATAATCCTTATATATTGAGGAATGGATATTTTCAGAAATTCCAGTCATTCTAATATTTAAAGGGGACTTCATCTACCTATTTCAAGATACACCCAATGTTTAGTTGTTTAGAAGTTAATTTTCCATATTACATCCCTAAAAATGAAATCCCATGTTTGGAATCTCCTAATTTTAATATGAAACTATAAGTCCTCCAAATAAGGAAGGGTTAGAAGTGGGAACTCAAAGTTATTATTTATAAGAAATAAAATTTTTTCCTTATTTTTATTTTATCTTCACATCCTAATTTATCTTGGATCTTATTTAGATCTTTTATAAAATCTAAATAAAATAATTATACTTATATAACAATGTTATTATAATAAAATCACATCAAATGAATTCATATCCACTATAAATGTGCATGCTAATATGACATGATATATAACTCACATCTATGGTCAACATGCTTTCCATACTCTCATCATATAACCCAATCCGTTATAATGTTAATATCTATGGATTGAATGAATGATAGAACCAAAAAAGATAATATGTTTGATAACATCTTATATGTCCATGGTTAACATGAATACCCAACCCACATTTCCATCACAACTCCCTACATTGGTGGAATCATCATGCAACCCAATATACACAACAATTATATAAAATCACATTCAAATGGTTGACATGATCATAAAAATTTGGTTCCTTTATATCATATATGTATCATGAGGGTCAAATGAATGGTAATATATGACCTAGCCATCAAAATAAACTCAATAAGAACATCATATAACATTATTCATGTTAATTATTTTCTGGTTATTATCCTTGTTATATTAAGGATTTTTTGTATTATGGTTTTGTATAAATTGAACTTGAAATGGTCTGATTATATTTTTATTATACTAGAATAGTTTTTTATGATTTTTATATTTTCATATCTGTTTTTTTTTCTATTCTGGGGATACAGTTTATGCAGTTACATTTTTTTAAAAAGTGATATATAGAGATAGTTTAAACCACCAAAATATATACCAAATTATTATTTAGAGGTGGTTTAAACCACCACTATATAAGGCTAATTTTTTTTAGCGGTGGTTTTTTTGTTTTCACGATAGTTTCCCCTCCCACAAAATTCTGACTAAATTGAGGTAGTTTAAACCACCATTATTCCCTCAACATTTTATAGGAGGGAAAACCACCACGAAAACTAAAAAAATGATCTCTAAACAAATGTTTCGTGGAGGTTCCAAAAAACCACTACTAAATGGATGGAATCGACACAAGTTGTATGTCGACACCAACTTCCGAGGTGGTATTTGGAAACCATCATGAAACCATGTGGCGTCGGTTTAAACTACCAACAAATCAAAAAAAAAAAAAAACTACCGCTATTCGTTGATTTTTTTTGTAGTGAATAAATAACCAAGTATCATCCATAATAGAGTATGCATAAGAGTAATAATGTAGAAACCCTGACCCTAGTAGCCTAGATTCAGTGTCAAATTTATTACATTGGAATAAGATAGATGGAATCACATCCCAAAGGACTGAATAGTTTAATAGTCTTAGTAAAATAAATACATACTTGAAATTCATATTATAATTGTAAAAATAAAATACACAAAATATTTTCTATGATAATTCCATTATTCCTCATAGAGTATCCCTACATAACAATCAAAAAACACTTCCTTGTATCTTTGGGAAAATAAAATATTGTAAAGGGGTGAGCTCAGATCCTCAGTAAGGGTAAGCGTACAATCAAAGTTATGAATAAATAAGGCATAATCAATATGGAAAGGTAAATAACTAAAATACATTCCATTTAATTAATAACATGATCATAATATGATAAGAATAAATGATTATCAAATAATTCTGTATAAATTATCATATGGCTTTGAAAACTTAACCATGTTTATTCCAACTAATCGAATAATCACATGGAATATTAATAAATGAATTTATAATGATGGAATGAATAATTCTAGAAATCTAAAACAAACTGTCAAGGACTTGTGTAAAGAAATATAAATAAATGGTTAAGGTTTCATCCAAAACCTAATATAGTTTATTTCAAGAGACCTATTGATTCATCGATGGGATAGAGAAGGCCCCACCCATCACTTACTAAGTCCAATGAATTCCTCATATGAAAGGGGTGAAACATAATCAACATAAACATTCATATTTAAAAACAAACATACAAAATCTTAATACTTACCCCAATCAATAAATATAATCATAAACTATTTAGAGTAAAATGATGAATGGTAATAAAATTTTACATCCCTAGTCAAATTGGTTATAAACCATCTAGAGAAATAATAAGGATGGTATCAATACAATATATCCATAGTGTATCATAAGTAAAATATAGGGTTTATGACTTTTATGAATAGAAATACCATGAAAATATCCTTAATTTTTTTTGATAAAAATAACCTTCCCATTTCGAAAACTACCTTTTAAAATAAAAAGTTCAAAAAATATTTTGAAAATAATTTTTATTAAAAATAAAATTTTAAAACTTGTAAAATAATCATTAAAATATTGTTTTTTTATGTCGTAGAAAAATTCCATTCATGTCGTACATGTTAAAACAAATATTCCTTTCACATTTTTGGTAAAATCTAAATGAGCATTATTTTCAAAAGGACCTACAGATTAATTTTGAAAAATTTTATAAAAAAAATAAAACATGGGTAAAAATGTATTTAATAAATCATTTTAATAATGTTAAAAATATTTTTGAATTTTTTTTAGAAAATATTTATTTGGAAGAAAATCATTTTTTTGATTGAAGAGAGAAATAAAGACGATTTTTATTAAAAACATTATTTTGAACTCTTGAGTATATAATGTGAGAAAAATGAAGGGAAAAATGTATTATCATGACATAACTATAGTATAATAATATTCATGAATTTCTTGTGAGATGGATCATAATATTTTATCATCAGAAACATAATCACAAACAATCCGGATAAAGGATAAGATTGTATCATAAAACCCTTACCACTTTGGTAACTTTTGAATCATAATTATCATAAAATAAATGACATAAAATGAAACTTTAAATACTATTAATATAAATAGATTTATGATATAACATATCAAATTGGTATTATATACACCACATAAAATAAATTAGTGGTGAATATGGGATATGTCTCACGAAAGTAAAATTGAGATGAGAAACCCTTACCTCAAGTCTGATTTTCTTCAGACATGTTTATAACTTATCCATAATGGTTATAATAATTTTATTAATTTTTAAAAGAACCATAATCATATTTATAATATCATATATTATCCTATTATAACATTTTACCACCTGTTTGTTACCAATATTTCATTATTTTCATTCTTTTGGGTGTTAATTGCCTTGTTTTATCATGCACATTTTGTCATGAAAGTTCTAATTCTTGTGCATATGATACACACACACACACACACACATATATCATATCAATAATTATAATAATTTTATGAATATCATATTTACTCAGTAGATACATTTTTAGAACCATTTATGAAATTTTTATATGGTAAATGAATCACATCGCTTAGTGGAGACGATAGAATGTACGTACACACGAGAAACGATATAATTCCATTAACAAGTGAAAGGGTAAGAAAATTTGTGATATATTAAATTTATATAATCAATATCATCTCATATATATCACCTATATTTATTAATTTTATCTTTTTTACATTCCATATAAATCATAACTGAAAAACGTACCACATCACTTCACGAGGTGGTAGACTTCTGTACACACAAACAATATTATCATATTTGGAAAAAATAGAACTTAAAAAGGTATATGTGATATAAAAATTACATAATTATAATTATAATAATATTATAAATATCATATACATGTGGTAAATCCATCATTATATTCATCCTTGAATGGTGGTGATGGAAAATGAACTACATAAGTTCACGAGATGGTAGTCCACCGTACACACGAAAAATGATTTAATTTCCCATTTAATGGAAGTGGATATGGATAAATATTATTCCATAAACATAATAAAATATTAGTATATGTAGCGACTCAGACCCCTGTAGCTCTGATTCAGTGCCTGTTATCATTACATTTACAAAAGATACAAGAAAATGCATCCTAAAGGGTCGACCGGTTTAGAAATACTAGTAAACTAGATACACACATGAGTCTTACATTACATTAGGAATACAAAAATTATAACATATTTTTTTTATTTTCTTTTTCAAGAATAACTTTATTGCTTCTATAATATCCCTATGTATTAGTCATAGTAAACTTCATGGAATCCTAGGGAAAGGAAAAAAATAAGGGTGAGCTCGAATGACCAGTAAGGGTTAAATACAAAAGAAAAAATAATGAATAAATGATAATAATCAAGATAGAAAGGTAAATAGCTAACAACACATTCCATTTAATCAGTAAACTAAGAATTAATTTCATAAAAATATGGAAAGGTAAACTATTGAACACACATGACATATAAGCAATAAATCGAGAAGGAAGTACATAAACAATATAAAAAGGTAAATAAATGTAAACAAATCCCATTCAAATAAGTAGATAATGAATAATCAACATGGAAAGGTAAATTAATGAAAATTAATTCCATTTAATCAATAAAATGATAATTAAATGCATCTATATATTTTTTCATAGTAAAAATCTCATGGATCATAATAATTGAATCTAAATGAAGGCAATGCTTAATTTTTAGATTCCATGTTTCCTAGGTTGATACCTTCTCTTTAAAGATCTTTCATAAGATAGTTTAAAAAATACTAGGTGAAAAACCCACTAAGGTTAGAAAACTGACTCATCCCATGACAATACCGATGCATCAAGGGGCAATCTATAATCGGTATCCACCCATGTTGTACTTATCAAAATCCTTCCTCATATATTGAATAATCAATTTCACAATGTGCCTTGTCAGATTGAAACTAAAAATACTATGAAGAATAAATTATTCATGATATTAAATGTTAAAAGGTCATTATACACACCATATAAAAGAAACTAGGTGAAAAATATTACAATATGTCTCAATGAAATGAAATTGAGATGAAATCCATTACCTCAAATAATCATAATAAATATAGATAAATAATAAGTATATTATAATTACTAAATATACCATTTGGAGTAAGAATAAGGGTTTTTTCATTGATGAAATAAAAATACCATAAAAAGATATTTAAAAATGTTTTCTAGGGATAAATCCTTTTCATTTTGAAAAACATTTTAAAAATAATTTTCTTTGAAAATAAATTTTAGAAAATTTTTATTTTAAAATAACCTTGTAAACTTGAAAAGTAATATTCTATGAAATAACAGTCATAACAGATGGTAATTTCATACATGTCGTAAAGAATATTCCTTTTTCATGGTAAAAGGTTAGAAAAGTGCCTTATTTGGAAATCCACATGAATATTATTTTGAAACTTTTTTTTAAAAAATAAAAAATGGGTAAAATTTTATTTTAATAAATCATTTTGAAAATTTTAAAGATTTTTTTTTATTTTTTTTAGAAAACATGGTTTTGTTGGAAAACAGATTTCTGACCGAAGAGAGAAATGAAGTCATAATTTATTGAAAGAACTTTCTAAAACATTTTAGGTACCAAAGAGTGGAAAAATGATACCATGACTTGAAAAATATTGTGAATAACTAGAGTAGAATAAAATTAAAGTTTTTATTAAACAAGGATAATATAATTTCCTTTAATTTAAATTCAATAATAAATAATATCGATTATAATGAGATTGTGAAATAAACCCTTAAAACAATCATAAATTTAAAGTGATAATTAATCAATGAATTGATTATGTGTATCAATTTTAAATTTAAATAAAAATTTTAAAATACATAAATATATATTCAAAAGTCATTATATACAAAATTAGATAATATTAATAACAATGAGGAAGTAATATAACCCAATGAAAAGAAATTGAGATATGAAATTATTTACCACTTGGTAACTTTTAATTAAAATTCCCATAGATGTAATAATTCAAATTTATACTAAAAATAAAATTAATAATAAATTATTCACGATATTAAATGTTAAAGTGTCATTATAGACACCATATAAAAGAAACTAGGTGAAAAACATTACAATATGCCTCAATGAAATGAAACTGAGACGAAATCCCTTACCTCGTGCTTTCCTTTTAGTAGTACTTGCTTTAAACTCCTATATAGTGATTTTAAACATGTTATTAACTTATAAATGAACCATATAAATATTAATTATATAATATATAATCCTTTTATAACATATTATAACCCACTTATTAATAATATTTCATTATTTTCATTGTTTCTAGTGTTAATTGCCTTGTTTTTCAATTATGTTTTGACTTGTTATTTTTTTCGTTTCTTTTACTTTTATAATTATTTAATAATATAAATAATGTAAAAAAATATGTAAATATAATATATATTTATTATATATGTATTTAGAGTAATCCATAAAATTTAGTGATAGGAAATGGAATACACCGTTCATGGAGACGGTAGGCCGTACGTATGCATGAATGTTACTTCCATTTTATTGTCATATTAAAATAAATAAAAGTAAATGATATATATGTATATTATTATTAAAATAAAATTTTTATTTTATATAAATCATATATGTTTATTAAATCCACCCTCAATACATTCTATATAAATCACGAGTGAATCACATCACTTCATAAGGTGATAGTCCACCGTACACACAAACGATATTATTGTAATCCCAAAAAATGGATAGTGTGAAGGTGTGTGTGATATAATAATTAAAAAAGTATAATAACATTATAAATATCATATATATCATATATATATTGTAAATATATCATTATTACCAACCTTTAAAGGTGGTAATGGAATAATGAATGACATCAGTCCGCGGGGCGGTAGTCCACCGTACACACGAACAATGATTACATATCCCATTTGATGTAAGTGTGTGAAGTTTTAGGTCATAAAATTAACATAAAAACAAATAAAAACATTTATTATATTTATTTTATTATATAGTAATGGTATAAGAATAATTGTAGGGGGTATAGGAAGAAATAAAATAAAAACACTTTTAGAAAAATAATACCTCTTCTTCAGACATCTCCTTTTGGTTTGCACTAAAACCTTCAAAGGATTGATTTATGAAAAAAATAAGGATTCTAGGACGAGGTTAGGGAAGTTTTTAAGTGATATTTATAGGTTTTGGTCAAGAAAAATGGCTTTTAGGTGTTAATAAGTGAGGGGGTGAGTGACTTTTTATAGCGGAGGAGGAGTGACGTTCTTGTAAACAAAAAAAATATTGGGAGGTCTCCATTACATAATGTGACTCAAATAATATTTTTTATATAAAATAAGGTATATGGTCTAAATATTTCCATAAAATGGGGGCTGGAAAAGTTTATATGTCATTTAGACCCTTAAGATTAAAGTTTAACCACTAAGTAAACTCATTTGTACCTTAATCATTGTAATTAATTTTAACTGTTTTCACTAATCAATTTGAAAAAAAAAATAATTTGAACATAATAGAAATTATAAATTATTATTATTCAAAATATTCAATCCATTTTTCCAAATTCAAATCACATAAGTGGAAGAAATTAATTTAAAATTAATCGCGTAGAGAGGATGAGAAAGCGAGTTTTTAAAGTGAAAATATTCAAAAGTTTACTATGTTTTTATATCTAAATTTAGTATAAAAATGATATAAATGACCTAAATTAGATTAATATATTTATAACTGACCCATTTTTACTTTAAAACTAATTTAAAATAGAATTTAACACTATAAATTATCTAAATGAAAAGTCAATTTTCAATTAAAATTCAATATTTTTCACCATTCATCAAAAAATAAATTTATCATAAAAATAACAAACATTCACACTAAGATAATTTTTACACTAATCCTTCAAAAAATTAACTTTCTATTTTCAAATAAAATATATAAAAGTGTCAAATTTGGTAACAAGCATGACATTAAAAGGTGGCAAAATCACCTTTAGAAAAATGCAGCTTTTTTTGTATAAAATTGGATTTGTTCTTATCTTATGTCTATCAATTTTTTTTAATTAATTTCAAATTTTTTATTGAATATATAATATATGAATTTCATTAATATCATTCACTAATATTAATTAATTTAATTTATTAATATAAAACACATTTGGTGCATAATAATAGTTTTTTATAAAAACATTTATTTTATATTCAATTGGTTTTTATATTAATTTATAAATAATTGAAAACCAATGAATTCAATAATATATTTTCATATGTTAGTTAATATGATTTATAACCTTAAATTTAATGGCTCGGTGATAATAACAATATTAATAGTATATTTTTGTTCAGTAAAACTAGGACTTGTGTGTAACTCAAGATTTTAAAGGAACACACTGTTGCGTGTAATGAAAAGTAAACTCAGTGTTCTGTTTAGAGAAATATAAGATTTATGTTTCATGTAATACAATCTAAGTTTAGTGTTTTATGTAATATATTGTCACGAACTAAACCAGGTCTCCATATGACCCGACGCCCGATCCGGTCTGTGGCATGGCCTAAAGTGCGTTCCTGATCCCCATGGGTTAACAACAAGTGCTCAGGTATCATAAAAAACACAAGGGAATGATTTACCCAAAAAAATAACAATAGAAAACTAACATGATAAAAAATAAATAACTGAAATTAGACAACCAAATACAGAAAAATAAACTTTTTAGATTTCAAGCTTACAATTTTGAAAAAAACCTTAAAGGACTACAATAAGAGGAAAACTAAAACTTGTCCCTAACCTCCACGTAACAAGAGGGCCACAACCTCAAGCTACCACCGACACGATCCACAAGGAGATACCACTAGGAACTCTAAACCGTCCACACAATGCACCTTACCTTTACCTAAAACAAACATACAACTAGATCTACATACACCCAAGGGTGTATGTGGGGTGTGAGCCAAAGCCCAGTAGGATGCCACCTAAATAAAAAGGTTCCATGCCCAAAAATTTAAAATAAAATATAACATGATCCTTTAAGTACTTGTATTTAAAATATTTATTGGGTAAACATTTTAAAAAGAAACACTTCAAAGGTAATCCATCCCACAACCATGTGCTTAAAAGAAAAAGAGAATTTAAAACAAAGACACACACACAAGAGGTCCGTCATATGCTGACAGATAGCACCATATCATAGAAGGTAGAGCACCATCAGTCAATCCCTAGGGTTAATCTAGCTCACACAAGACCCTAGAACCTCCTACCTTGGTGAAAGGTGGTATAGTAACCACAACCATCTACGTTCTCATGCACGATCTACTAGATAGGATAATCATACAAAATTATAGTAGTCTAAAATCATCATCATGGTTTAGTTAGTGTTTTAATCGTCAAACATGCTAAGTGAAACCGAGATATGCCACTTCCGAATCACTAGTATACTAGGTCTATTAATCCCACATAGATACTTGGGATTCCCTTATGCTCAAGTTAATATTCACATATCACACAACATACTACTCATACAACCAATTTCCAAGAATTTCAAGAAAATTACCATTTTTCACAGATAAGATAGCTTCTCTTTTACTCAAACTAAAATGGTTTCAAAAATGAACTTAACATGCCTTTACATTTCATAAAAACTCATTTAGATCTACCATAAGGAACACATAAATAATCAACTAACCAAAGACATGGGTCAATCCCCTTTGTAAAACCACACATACACTAAGTCCATTTTTAAAAAAATATTTTCCATAATTTAAGAAATTATCAATTCATGCTTAATGGTGCATAACAAGTCCAATATGCCAAAACGAATCATTTTCCATAAAAAATCATTTTTCAACACACATGCACCTCAAGTGACAAGAAAACATGTTTCACATATTTCAAACAAGGCATAAATTACTTTTTAAGAATCCTTATATAAATCATCCACAAGACCTATCCCCTTTCCTTTATAAAAATTCATTTCCAATATACAATCATGCCAAGGTTTTTAAAAACATGCTTCTCACCACATAAATAAAGTATAAAACATGTTAAAATTAATGAAACAAATAAACTAGATCATCCATAAATGCTAGGGCATGGAACCACCTACCTCACTTGGATAAACTTCTAGAAAATGGTGTGAAACCCCATTTGCACCTCAACCGCACCTCAAGGAGACATAAATGAACCCTAATCAAATATATTGAACCCAAAGGATCAAGATAAAACCCCAAAAACAAAACCCTAGCCACTAGAAAAAGAAACCCCAAAGGAGAGGAAGCAAAACCCTAGAATAAAGGAAGACAAAAAGGGAGAAGAGACTTACATAAAGGTTCCTTGAAGAATCCACACCAAAAACACCCAAAGATTAGAGCCCAAAGATAGGGGAGGATAGAGGGAGGCACGCCTAGGGATTGGAGGGCCTAGAGGGTCGATCAAGGGGTTAGAATGAGGTAAAATTAGGGTGAGATAAAAACAAACCCCCAAACTTTAATGAGCTGGCAGGTCGTAGGGTTAGTCCACACAGTTTTCCAAATCGTGCAGAGACCATGTGTCCACCTCTGTTGAAGGAGACCTAGCCACACGACCATACAAAGGCCATGCAGTAGGTTATATCTCCTACTGTACGATTTCCTGGGTTGGGAGAACAATTACCACTAATCGTGAACCAACCATGTGCCTAGTCTGTCCAACCCAAAAACTTGAATTTTTATCCAAAAAATCAAAGGAAACTCAAGGGGGAAATCTAGAAAAAAGATAAAATGGAAGAATACTCCAAAAATTCAAACCCATTACACTCGGTTCCTAAGAGACTAACTGATACCCAAACCCAAACCAATGCAAAAGAGAATTCAAAAACCTAGGTGTGACAATTATCCCCACCATAATGATTTCTACCCCCAGAAATCCATTCCAAAGTTGATTCTAAATATAGAACCGGTACTACTTTACAACCCAAGGATATTCCTAATGAACGATAAAAGACACGATGAAAATAACACTACCAGCTAAAAGATAGGTTTACAAGTCAAACCTGGGAGACCAAAATGGAATTTTCGCTAAGTACCACCTACCCCAAAAAGTTAAGACACCTCTAGTTAATTGATCAAAGGAAAGGAAAATATCACCACACACAATCCAACCACTTGATTCCAAACACCCCAGACCTCACCAAATAAAACTTACACCACTTTCCTGAAATAATAAAATAGAATCAAAGCACAACCTGAAACTGAATACCTTAAACAATACCAAACGAGGCTCATGAAATTTACCTAAAATGAATAACGAATTCGAATGAGGCTACCATGACCTTGCTTCAACAAAACCATTGGGATTTCTCCAATCCCAATTTTTACTCAAGATGGAAATTGGGGATTAAATATCTCAAAATGATACTACCTACCACCAAGCCAACATCATGAATAAAACTAAATCATTGAAATGAGGAAGCTTGGGAAGACTCCCCACCATAAGGGATAAGCTAACATTAACCTATTCCAGAAGAATTTTAGAGATACCCACGGTGGGTCTCCCCAACATAAAGACAAACTAACTTAACCAACTGGCACCGACCAATAAAGGACACCTGATATGAGCTAACCTGGGAGATTTTCGCATAACCTAATTCTCCCACTACAAGGGACCCGACCAAGAAACTTCAAACCCCACAGAAGACACTACGCAGTTCACCACTCCTATGGGAATTACCATTCTCAGATGATCCAAAACCAAAACCGAGATCACAAGAGATCAAAAAGGATGTTCATACATGAATGAAAACACATATATTCACACCCACTAGTGTATAAGAACTAAGGTTCAAGAAAATGAAACAACCCAACCTCCTTATAACCAAGGAGAAACTCTTCTACGCTCATGGGTCATGACACTAAGAAGCAGGGTCCCAATGTCCCTTTCTTCCCCACAAGACCACTTGAAACTAAACCTCCACATAAAAAGCTTAGAATATCTCTATTAACAACACTAAAGATAGAAATATTACCAAGATCCCTTATACCCCTAAGGATTACAAACTTCATGCTAGATTCACTCTGAGACCTATGGTTGGATCTCTTTTGATCAAAGCATCACCTGCCTCATAGTCAAGCATTAAATCCCCCGAATAGAACTTCTTTTTCTAGTGCTACAAGAAACCATACCACAACTGAGACAATACCATAAAAAACACACCCTAAAATAAACTTACTCCCATATGACACATTCACCAAAACAAGGGATTAAATAGTGTACATTCATCACCCCTTGTTACTTAAAACAAGAAACATAGGGAGGAAGGACACATAGTAGACAACTTCCTCTGAAATAGAGGAATCATAATCTCTGAAGGAAAACACACTTATGTTAAAACAGAGGCCCTCAAAAAAATTTCACAACCTTTACCCTTGTATTTGAGTGAGAACATGACACCACAAAGCATCACAGAACATAACCATTGTCACTAATCAAAACATTATAATGAGAGGGTCCTTAAATTGAGTCCCAAACAACACACAATTCTAGTAAATGGACATAGTAGCCTCCTATAAACAAACTTTATACACTGGTGGTCCAAAATGAATCCTTTCTTAGATGAAACCAATGAATGACCCAAAGGCCCTTAAAGACAGTAACCAACACCTCTAACTCCGAAATTCTTCACCTTTCCGCACTAAAATTCCACTCACTATTTCCAAGTAGGATCTTCAGACACAATGATTTCAAACTTCATACCCAATGACTTAGACAAATCAATGAAACCAAAACTTCCTTGAAATCCTCTCGTATCTACTATCCCACTATGAAAGGTCTCACTTAACTGAGACTGAGGGTAAGAAGAGTCATCTTCATAATTTTGAGGATAGAGTCCTTACGTTGATCAACTGGAATACCTACCAATAACGAATCACCCGTGGCCGCACTTCCATCGTACATTAACTCTTTATGGGGGAATACACTAGGCAAGAAAGAAAACCAAGGACCCTATAAAACTAGTCCATTAGCCAAAATTTTCCACAAACTAGAACCGAACACGCGAGGGAAACCACTACAAAGGCCTCCCGAAACAATTATCGAAAGAATCCACCAACCATGATTTCAAATTGAATCACCGATAAAACACAACTTGAAACATTTTCCAAGAAATAAGGATTCTCAAACTCAAAATACATTTCAAGAAACAATATAAAATCATAATGAAACATACCATGCAACTACAGATCATCAAACACCAGATTTTTCCTTTAAAATAATTTTTGAAAATAAACATGGTTGGTGGGATAAACATTCACCAATGGTTTTTCATGGGCCTCACACATGCATGTTCCCATGCCATACTAGACACCCACCTCATGTCCATCCAGGAACTCATCTTCTTGTACCATTGACCATCCACCTTTCCATATACACATGCATGTGGTCACTCGTGAGAACACTAAAGACCAAAACCAATCATTTCCACATTTCAAAACCAAAAAATTCAACCCACACTTTCTCTTTCTCAAACCTCTAGCCCCATAAATAAAAACCTAATTTAAATATCATAAATATTTTTCATAAAGTCATAAAACTTTCAAATAAAAAATCACTTTCAAATCATGCACATCAATTTGAAAATATTTCATTCTATTCAAAAAGCTTTTCAATAGTTTAGAAAATCCCATTTAAAAAATATTTTACAAAACCTGCTTTAACATAATTCATGTTTTCCCAAACACTTATTTCCAACAAACCACAAGTTGATGTTAACAAAACACAATTCTGATAAACTCACTATAAGGACCTAGACATAAAAATTACATAATCTTGAGTTAAGTCAAGAATTAACATTGAGGATCTTTTCAGGTTTAGAGTTTTATAGAATTAGTCCGTAACTATTAAATTACATCTCAAAAGATTACAAAGTACACACTTATACTCTATCCATTTTTTATAATAATAAAACTCTTTAAATAAAAAAAGAATTATTTTCTTGATATAAATCTTCTTGAATTATTCCATTACCTTAACCATCCTTATACCCTATGAAAAACATTTAAAAAAATTGGGATGAGCATAAAAATCTTAGTAAGGGTTATAAAACAAGGAAAGAAAACATTAGTCCATTAATACATACAAATCAATGAATTCATACTTTTTAATCATAAAATATAATCTCTTTAACATACCTCAAAAAATTATAATATATATGAATAACAAATAGAAATCATAAATCATAAAGGTAAATTATGTCATCTATATCATACTTACATTGTATCTTTCACAGCTATATAGAGAGTTACGTTTGGAATACCCATCACAGTATATTCCCTAAATCTCTTAGGAAAAAAATTAACGTTTACCTCTGTCACATTACCCAATGCATTGGAGAGATATATTGGGATCACCTACCCTAGTTTTATCACAGAACCACCAATATACGTAAACAATTCCCAAGAATCATAACATAATCATAACACATAACACAATCATAAAGGAAAGATAACATTTTAACATTGCAATCACAATATATCATTTCAATATATTGACATAATCAATACATTATTAGAACCATTTTAAATACCAAAAATATGTAAAAAGAGTATATGGTATTTATTTTCCCTTTAAAAACATTACGGCTTGTTAAGGAAGCCAAATATCAAATAATGCTCGTGGTGGCGGAAATGTCGTTGTCACTGCGCACGTTAAAAAGAAACATTTTTTTTTTCATTTAGTAAAAAGCTTCATAGAGAAAAGATTCACTTTGAATGAAATTAAAAGTCAAAGGGTTTTATACACCATATAAAGGAAAGTCGTGTATAAATCAAAGTATGCCTCAATGAATGGAGATTGAGATGAAGTCCCTTACAAAGATCATTTTGTAAATAAAATAGATCGATTATGTTTATTCACTATAGGTACACATAAGTAATGTATAAATAAAATATAGGAAATAAAAATTTATTTATTACATAATCATATCATTACATAATTAAAAGTATAAGATTAACCCAAAGAATGGAAATTGGGTTAAGAAGTTCCCTTATGAAAATTCGGCAGCCTAACGACTTCACTTAAAAATTCAAAAAATGAGTTGATGAGAGAGAAAAGGGTATCTAATCACATGGAAATAAAATTTACAGTAATAAGGATATAGAATAACATATCACAAAATAAGAAAATGGAAATTAAAATACAGAACATAAAAGAAGTCTTTGACTAAAAAAGGAGGGTGAAAGGTTCCCTTACCTTGTGTCCGACTTGTCTTATTCATTCTTTATCTCCCTGAATAATAAACTTAAGTTAATTATACTTGATTAAGAACCTATTTAAAGTTTATTATTCCTTTTATATCACTTATAACCTTTGTATAATAATCATATAATTATTCAAGTTCATATCGGTCTTTTTGTCGATGTTCAGTACTTGAGTCAAAAAGGAACTTGTTATAATTAAAAATTTTCCATGTGGTCAAAATTCCATTATCTTCAGAATTGTATTCATGATTTAAATATAATATATATCCAGTATATATGTATTTATATCTAGTATATATTTATTTTAGAATAATCCATAACATTTGGATATAAGAAAATGAAATGCACCATTTATGGAGACGGTAAGCCATACGTACGCATGAACACTACTTTCATTTATTTTTCATTTTTAAAGGAATGAAAAATAAATTATAAATATGTATATTATAATTAAAGTATAACATATATGTTATATATGTTACATAATTTCATTAATTACATCCATTATATGTTCCATGTATAGCATGAACGAGTCATATCACTTTGAGGGGGCGATAGTCCGCACTTCCTCAAATGAAATTATCATATTTATACAACATGAAAAGAATAAAGGTATGTTATAAATGATGACTACAGAAGAATATAGATAAAATAAATATAAAATATATCATATTTAATTTTAGTTCCATCATAATGGCCACCATGATAGGTGGTAGGAGATAATTGAACAATCGTTATTTCGTGAGGCAGTAGTTCGCCGTCCACAGAAACAGTATGTTCATATCCATTAGATAGTGGTGTGTGAAAGTGTAGTATCAATAATTCTCATAAAAACATACTATTATATTGAATATACTAGTGTTGTTATAAAATAATGGAATAAAGAGAGTTTAGGGGATTGTAGAAGGACATTACCTTAAATCGGGTAACTCCTTTTGATTTAAGCTAAAAGGCATTCTTGAATTGCCTTCTACCCAAGGTAAGGCTTATAGAAGGAAGATAGGGATTTTCGGATATTATTTTTTCAGATTTTGTATGATCCAAGGGGGATTGAGAGGTGTGAGTAAAGGTTAGAGGTGGTGGCCTTTTATAAGAGGGAGGAGGGGCACTTAAGGAATATCTTGAAATATTATTTTTTATAAATTCTATTTCGATTTTAAATGAGTCCAAATTCAGTTATTTAGAATATAAGATGAATATAAGTCGAAATAAAATCATCCAATAATAATTATACAGGTTTTATATATTTTTAATCCTTATATTTTTTATTTAACCCTTTTTTTACTCTTACCATTTTATCAAGCATTTAACACTTTGAGAATAAAAATAGTTACCAAAACATGAAAAATATCCAATTAAAGAGTAAATAATAAAATTTTAGACTTATGATAACTATTTTTACTAATATTATATTTTTTTGAATTTTATAATATTTAATAAAATATTTATATTTTAAAATATGAATTATGTCAATTTTGACACTATTCATATCATGAATTTTTTAAAAATTCATAACGACTTGATTACTTCAAAAAAACTTCATTAATACAAATATAACATGTAAATATCATCCAAAAAATTCACGGATGAAATCAAAATAACATAATTACATTTATTTTAACATTTATAATATCATTTATTTGAATCCTTTATTAATGAAGCAATCACTACATAACCATTGTGTCATAATTAAATTTATTTATTTAATGTCTAACAATTATAAATAAAATATCATGATGTAGAAAATATTTTTAGATTTTTATTTACTATTTATATTTGAATAGATCACTTATATAACTCCATATAAAAATTATTGTAGTAAAAGATATATGTTTATGTTATATTTTCCTTAACTTTAAATTAAAAGTAATTAAATGTCATTTTCACACACAAGTGGCTCCATGGGGTCCCAAAATCGAACCAAGGATGACCATGGTCAGTCATATCTCATCCAATAGGGTTAGGACATGTGTTAGTGTAATTTAATATTATTATAATATTATTTTTACCCTTATTTCCCATATTTACCCTTTAACCATGGTAAATAAAATATTTACTAAAGTTACTATTCATAATGTCTAAAAATAAAAGTTACCTATTTACACAATTTGGACCTAATTATTCCAAATATGGAATCCATTTTTCCAAAATTCAAAACACATAAGTTTCATAAATTAATTTAAAATTAATTCCCATTGTCAAAACCAAAAAGTGTGTTTTTAAGAAGTAAAAACTATCAAAAGATTGACATGCGTTTATGTCCAATTTCAAAGAGAAATTACTTAGAATGACCAAAATTGGATTAAATGATAAAAATTTAATCCAATTAAACTTTAAAAAAAATTAAAAGTATAATATAACTATATAAATAAATTAGATTAAAAGGCAGTTTTGAATTAAAATTCAGTATTTTTCACTATTCATTAAAAAATGAACTTTATCATAAAAATACAAAAATTCCACCCAATGTAAATTTTTATATCCTTATTCTAAAGAATAATATTATTTTGTCAAATAGAACCTATAAAATTGACAAAAACTAGATTTAAAAAGGGTTCACCATCAAAAGGTGATAAAACAACCTTTTAAAAATATTAGAGTTTTTCATGATTAAAATTGGATTCGTTCTTATTTTAAGGATCTAAAATTTATTGGATAAGTTTAAAGATATTTAATAATCATATTGTAGTTAGTTCTGTTCATTCCCGCCAATACAACATCTAGGCATTAACTATTATTTAAAATAATAATATTATTAGATTATTTTTTTGGTATAACTCAAAGTTGTGTGCAACGTAAGATTTAAAAGAAACCTATTGTTGCATGTTGAGTATGATATCATACAGAGTTTCATATTTAAAATAAAATTAATATCTTATTCATAAATATTAATAGATATGAAAATGTATTATTCTATGAATACCTGGGTCATTACACTCACCCTTATCCACTCAAAACCATTTTAATTTTAAAAATCTAGTTTTATACAATTTTCAAAAAAATGTTTTCAAAATGGTTTTCCAAAACCCAATGAGACATAGGACCATGCAAGAGGAAATTAGTGCTAGTGGGTGGCTTGGACATATGGTTGGTGGCGATAATCCAATCACTCCACCACCATGGAGAGAATTCTAGGGAAATTTCCTTGACTCCACATGGCTTTCTAGAACCTGTGAGCCTGCTGAGACCATTGACCCAACTCTCTTTTCATTTCCCCAGACATTAACAAACCACAAAAAACAAATGACTCAGATGAAACCTAAATTCCCCTAGTGACTTGAGTCCCATCATGAGGTGTGCTGACTAGGCAACCTACTCATAACCAGAATGCCAAGTCCCAACAATCCTAGATCCGATATACACAAACTCTTCCCCAAGAGACACAACCCAAAAGACCTAACCTCCTATGATAGCATTTTTTCACAAACTACGCCGGGTCTCCATCCAAACCAGTGCCCGACCTAGTCTATGGCATGGACTGAAGGGATTTCCTAATCCCCATGCACTGGAAACAAGTGCCAGAGTATCATAAACAATGTAAAGGAATGATTTACCTGAAAACATAATAATAGAAAACTAACATGATAAAAAACCAGAACTGAAATTAGACAACCAAACAGGACAAAACCAACTTTTCATATTTCAAGATTACAATTTTTATTAAAAACCTCAAAGGACTACAACAATAGGGAAACTAAAACTTGTCCCTAACTTCCACGCAACAAGAGGGCCACAACCTTAAGCCACTACCAACACGATCCACAAGGAGATACCACTAGAAACCACGAACCTTCCACACAACAAACCTTACCTTTACTTGGAACAAAAATAAAACCAGATCTATATACACCCAAGGGTGTATGTAGGGTGTGATCCAAAGCCCAATAGGATACCACCCAAATAAAAAGTTTCCATGCCAACAAATTTAAAATAAAATCTAACATGCTCATTTAAGTACTTGATTTTAAGTCATTTATTGGGTAATTTTTTTAAAAAGGAACACTTCCAAGGTAATCCATTTCAAAAATATATGATTAAAAGAAAAATAGAATTTATAACAAAGACACGCACACACAATTTCCACTCTATACCAATGGATGACACCATATCATATAAGGTAGAGCACTATGAGTCAATCCCTAGGGTTATTCTAGCTTGTGTAGGACCCTAGAATCTCGTACCTCAGTGAAAGGTGGTATAGTAACCAAAAGCATCTACATTATCATGCACAATCCACTAGAGTAGATAATTATCCAAAATTATAGTAGTCTCCAATCATCATCATGTTTTGGTTAGTGTTGTAATCGTCAAACATGCTAAGTGAAACCAAGAAAATCCACTTCCGAATCACTAGCATACTAGAACTAGTCAGCCTAACCAGATACTTGGTATTCCCTTATGCTCAAGTTAATGTTCACATATCACACAACATAACACTCACACAACCCATTTACAAGCATTTCAAGAAAATCACCCTATTTCACAGACAAGACACCTTCCCTTTTACCCACACCAAAACAGTTTCAAAAACACACATAACATGCCTTTCACATTTCATAAAAACTCATTTATCTCTATCATAATAAACACATACATAATGAGCTAACCAAAGCCTTGGTCCAAGCCCCTTTTTAAAATTTAACATACACTAATGCTATTTTTAAAACAATCTTTTCCATCATTTAAGAAATTATCAATTCACGATTATTGGTGCATAACAAGGCCAATGCACCAAAATGACTCATTTTCCATCAAAAATCCATTTTAAACACACACACACCTCAAGTGCCAAGAAAACATGTTTCACATCTTTCAAAAAAGGAATAAATTTCTTTTTAGGAATCCTTATATAAATCATCCACAAGACATATCCACTTTCCTTTATAAAAATTCATTTCCAATATAAAAACATGCCTAAGATTTCAAAAACATGCTCCGCACCACATAAATAAAGTATAAAACATGTCAAAATTAATTGAACAAATAAACTAGATCATCCATAAATTCTAGGGCATAAAACCACCTACCTCACTTGGAGAAACTTCCAGAAAATGGTGTGAAACCCTATCTGTATGTCAACCGCACCTCAAGAAGACATAAAAGAACCCTAATAAAGGATATCTAACCCAAAGGATCAATATCCAACCCCAAAAATAAAACCCTAGCCACTGGAAAAAGAAACCCCAAATGAGAAGTAGCAAAACCCTAGAATAAAGGAAGAAAATAAGGGAGAAGAGACTTACATGAGGGTTACTTGAAGAATCCGCACAAACAATGACCAAATATTGGAGCCCAAGGAGAGGGTAGGATAGAGGGAGGCACACTTAGTGATTGGTAGTCTGAGAGGGTCGAGCAAGGTTGGTGGAATGGGGAAAAATCAGAGAGAGAGAAAAATAAACCCCCAAATTTTAATGAGGTGGAAGGCCGCATGGTTAGTCCACATGGTTTTCCAAACTGTGCAGAGACTGTGAAACCACCTCTCTTGAAGAATACCCAACCACACACTTACCTAGGTAGAGGTTCACAACTATGTATAGGCCTTGTGGTAAGTTCTTTCTCCTATATCACAGTTTCCTAGGTTGGGTGCACGATTACCACTAACCGTGTTCCAACCATGTTCCTAGTCCGTCCAACCCAAAAAATTACACTTTTCTCCAAAAACTAAAAGGAAACTTGAAGGGGAAAAATCTAGACCAAAGATAAAAGGTAAGTATACTCAAAAAATTAAAACCCGTCACACCTGGTTCCTGATAGACTAACCGAAAACCAAACCTGAACCGGAGTAAAATAGAATTCAAAAACCCAAGTGTGACATATATGCTATTGGAAATATTGAATTTATATAAATAAAAATACATCATAAAGTATCAAGTGGTTATATTTTTTTCTATTCTTGGTGTTGCGTGTTATACACACTATTGAATAGAAAGTCATTATTTTAGAATTTTTAGGGTGTTATATTCTTCCCACCTTAACTAATTTTCATCTTCATAATTTAAACTTGATCTTGCTAATCAAGGGTTTGATATTTTGAAATTACTTTATTAGTAAAAGTCACATTGTAAAAGAGTTAATAAAATATCCTCTTAATAATAGAGAATGAAAAGTACAAAGTTTAGATAGAATGAAATATAACTAAGATTCTATATAGGAGAACATTAGTGGAAAGTTAAGATATGGACTCAGAAGAAAAACAAAAATAATTATAGGAATTGATTGAGGTCATTGATAACAAACAAGTGAATGATTAATGTAAAGTTTATGGGATCAAAACCATAAATTTTTGATGATTTAAAAACCATCTGTTCAACAAAAACTATGGTATTAGGAAAAATTTTTATTTCAAGATCATTTTCCTAATCTAGAGTAATTATTTTACTACCTAAGAATATAATGAAATATACTTACTAGATATATTTCTATAAACAAAATTTCATAATTTGGTTGTGCTTCTATAAATTTCCAATTAATCTATTACTTCAAGAAATTAATATCCAAAAATGATTCATTTTTATGCCTGAATCACTAAGATTCACTTTTAACGGATCATAAGATCCATAAAACAAGTCTTTATATCTATATATAACTATTTTCCAAAACCAATATGGTTAATAACTTAATCTATATTCCCAAAAATTAATACTACTAGTTCATCATTAATATTTATTCATCAAATTTTTTAACTAAAAACAATGAAATATTAACTAGGACACTGCTCTGGCCAGTGGTAGGTGCGAAACCCTTATTGTACTTCGATCATGGGTTCAATCCCCACCACCTTACTGAATGTGAGGGGTTTTCACCCTGCATGAAAGTTTTCCTTTTTATAAATTGTATTCTTATAATGTTTTAAAAAAATATAATGGACATCCTTGAAATGAAATTAATCATTAAATAACATTTTTACTAGGTATTTCAATACAATCTATTTTTTACAAAGTCTAGTAATCTTATTTTTATATCAACCCTAAATAGTATCAATACCTTTAGAGTTATGTTAATAAAATGTAAAGGCATTATTCCTAAAATAAAATTTCTACTCAAACTTGTACTAAAATAATGGGTTGTATTGCCATAAATTTCATCTAAAATATCCTTAATATGTATATAATCCCATCACATAAAACATAAAATGAGGTGTTTAAGTCTTTGAACATATATTTAATCTTAAACTCATAATCTATGATACTATCTATATATGGATGTATTCTTAATAAAGACCACATAATATCTACCTTACCAAAATGTTATGATGTTATTATATACTTATCATCCAACTCTATCATATGGTTGTGCTTTATAATCCATGTTTTTCTAAATCTAGTTCCTAAGGTTGCTATTAAACTTAATTTGATACAAACTGCAGTGACCCAGACCCCAATAGCCCAGAGATGGTGCGTATTACCATTAAATTTGAATAATATAGAAGAAAAAACATCCTGAAGGACCAATTATCTTAGTATTCTTGGTTAACTAGATACATACACAAGTCTTACATTACTTTTGGAATTCAAAAATTAAAACATATTTTTTTCTATTATTTTTCATGAATAAATTTATTCCCTATAGCGTATCCCTACATATGAGTCATAGTACACTTCATGGAATCCTTGGGAAAGGGAATAAAATAAGGATGGGATCAAATAATCAATAAGGGTTAAATACAGGGGAAACAATAATGAATCAATGAGAATAATCAATATGAAAAGGTAAATAGCTTAGAAAACATTCCATTTAAACAATAAACTGATAAGAAAGTTCATAAACAATATATAAAGGTAAATAATTTAACACACATACCATATAATCAATAAACTGATAAGGAAGTGCATAAACAATATAAAAAGGTAAATAATTAGAAACACATTAAATTCAAATAATTAGATATGGCATAATAAATATGGAAAAGTAAATTACTGAAAATGAATGCAATTTAATCAATAAACTAATAATGAAATGAATATATATATTTTTTCATATTGAAAATATCATGGATAATTATAACTGAATCTGAATGAAGGAAATGCTTAATTATTAGATGCTATGTTTCCTATATACATGATACCTTTACTGTTAATACCCTTCATAAGATAGTTTAAACATACTGGGTGAATAACCTACTAAGTCTAGACAAGTAAATCATCCCATGAGACTACCGATGCATCAAGGGGATATCTATAACCGGCCCCCACCCATGTCGTACCTATCCAAATCATTACTCACATATCGAATAATAAATATAAAAATGTGCCATATCAAATATATGTATTGAGTAAAAGATATAGATTTATCAATATTTTCTTAGTTAATCATATAACTGTCAAGTACACACCATATGTAAAAATGGTATAAAGTTTAGGCAATAATCATATCCATGATAAATGATATGGATATTTAGGGTAAATTTAATGATCAATGATCATCATAAGGTGAATAATTTAAGGAGAAGTTAATGATGAAAAAATTATTTGAGGAAGTGAATGTCAATACTATCTTTCATCAAATCAATCATAATCCATACAGAGAAAGAATAAGGATAATATCAACACAATATATACCCATTATATTAAGAATAAAAGTTTTTGTCATTTATTAAATACAAATATCATAAAAATATCATTAAAAAAATTCTTTAGGAAAATATATTTTTCATTTTAAAAATAATTTTCTTTTAAAATCAATTTTATAAAAAATTTCTTTTAAAAAAACATCATAAAATTCCAAAGGAATCTTCAAAGAAATGATGGTCATAATGGAGGATAATTCCATACATGTAGTAAAGAACATTCCTTTTTCACTTGGAAAGAGACAAGAAGATTCCTTTTAAAACATTTTGTAAAAAGAAAAAATGGGTAAAAATTAATTTTATTAAATAATTTTTAAAGGTTAAATAAAAAATTTTGAAAAACATTTTCAGAAAACATGGTTTTGTAGGAAAATAGATTTCTGTCCAAAGAGAGAAATGAAGTCAAAATTTATTGAAACCATTTTATAAAACATTTTAAGTATCAAAGAGTGGGAAAATGGTAATATTACTTGAAAAATACTATGAATAAATAGTAGAGAATAAAATTAAAGGGTTTATTAAAAAATTATCATATAATTTCCTTTAATTTAAATTCAAGAATAAAAAACCTCGATTAGAATGAGATTGTGAAATAAACCCTTAAAATAATAACAAAGTTAAAGTGAGAATTAATCAATGAATAAATTATGTTTATCAACTATAAATTCACATAAAAAATTGAAAATACAAAAATATATAGTAAAAATTCATTATATGAATAATCATAGAATATTAATGACAATGAGGAATTAATATAACCCAATGAAAATAAATTGAGCTATAAAATTATTTACCACTTGGTAACATTTAATTCAAATTCCCGTAGATGAAATAATTAAAACTGAAACTAAAAATTCCATGAATAATGATTTATTCATGATATTAAATTTAAAAGGGGTATTATAGACACCATATAAAATAAACTAGGTGAAAAAACATTATAATATCCCTCAATGAAATTAAATTGAGATGAAATCCCTTGCCTCACACTTTCCTTTTGGTCGTACTTGCTTTAACCTCATGTATAATAGTTTTAAACATGTTTTTAACTTATACTAGTACCATATTAATATTTATTACATCATATATAATCCTTTTATAACACATTATAATCCTTTTGTTAATAATCATTCATCATTTTCATTGTTTTGGTTGTTAATTAACTTGTTCTTCGGGTATGTTTTGACTTGTTATTTTTTAGTTCCTTTTACTTCGATAATTATTTAATAATATAACTAATTTAAAACATGATTTAAATATCATATATATTTATTATATATGTATTTAGAGTAATCCATAAAATTTAGTGATAGGAAATGGAATGCACCGTTCTTGGAGCTGGTAGGACGTACATACGCATGAACACTGCTTCCATTTTCTTATCATATTAGAAGAAAGAAAAGTAAATGATATATATGAATATTATTATTCTAGTATTAGTTTATGTCATATATATCAAATATTTTTATTCATCCCACCCTTAATATATTTCATGTAAAGATTGAAAAAATCAAATCACTTCATGAGGTGGTAGTCTGACGTACACACAAACGACGTTATCATATTCTCAAAAAATAGAAAGCATAAAGGTGTGTGTGATATAACAATTAAAGAAGAATAATAACATTATAAATATTATATATATCATATATAAACTATAAATCCATCATTATTATCAACCTTTAAAGGTGGAAATGGAAGAATGAATGACATCAGTTCGTGAGGCGGTAGTCCACCGTACACACGAATGATGATTGCGTATCCCATTTGTGAAAGTGTGTCAATTTTTAGGTTTTAAAATTAACATAAAAACATCTTATCATATTTAGGATACTGATGTTATTATATAATCATGGTATAAGAATAATTTTAGGGGTTGGAGTAAGAAATAAAATCAAAACACTTTTAGAAAAACAATACATCTTCTTTAGGTATCTCCTTTTGGTTTGCACTAAAACCTTTAAAGGTTTAATTTATGCCCAAAATAATGATTTTATGATGAGGGGAGGGAATTTTGGAAGTTATTTTGTTATATTTTTTTGAGACAAATGGCTTGAGAGGTGTGGATAAGTTAAGGGGTGAGTTCCCATTTACAGTGGAGGAGGAGTGATATTCTTGTAAATATCAAAAAGTAAACACTATTGGGAGGTCTCCATTAAATAAAAGACCTCTAATAATGAACCATTTTTGAGAAAAGAGTATATATGATCTAAATATGTACATCTACTGGGTTTTTTACATGTTTATAGGTAATTTGGCCCATTAAGATTAAATTTTAACCACTAAGTAAACTTTATTTTACTTTAATCACTCGAATAGACCGAAGACCTTATTTTTATTGATTTTTGATAACCCCCCTTTCAAGGGATGAGGGAGGACCTTTAAAAGGCATGCATGCTTTAGAGATTACATGACCCCTAGGTATTTAGAGGAAATATCCAGACTATAACTACATAAAACTACTCCTCCCCAAATTTCTATATCGTGACATCAACTCTCCACCTTCGTAATGCTATTAGGCTAGTATTCCCATGCATGCATAGGCTGGTACCGAGGGAAATTCCATACCCTCAATTTATTCCAAATTCATTAGCTTCTTCTCTGATGAATGCGCCTGCTCTAAATCCTCCTTTGGAGTATGCTCCTTGTAGAGTCTGCCTGGTCTATTAAGCACAATTTCATGTGGTCCGAAAGCCTTGAGGTGGCCTAAAGGCCTTGATTTGGCTCGAAGGCCTTGAGGTGGCCCAAAGGCCTTGTGGTGGCTTGAAACCTTTACTGGCCCCAAGGCCTTGAAGGACCTAAGGACCAAACCGATGACCTGAAAACCCAAACAGATGAATAGTTCTGGCTGCTACAGTACCAAATAGTACCTGTTAAAGTATTACTACAGTACCTAGAAAATATGTCACCACCCAAATTTGAACTCAAGTATCTTGGATGCAGTTTCCAAGTCCTCACCAAATGGGCTGAGGCTCTTGTGATTTATGTTAATCGCTGTAATTAATTTTAACTATTTTATCTAATCACATTGGTAAAAAAATAATTGGACCTTACTAGAAATTATAATTTTTTACGATTAAAAATATTTAATCCTTTTTTCCAAATTAAAATCACAGAAGTGGTGGAAATTAATTTAAAATGAATCCCACCGACATGAAGAGAAAGCGAGTTTTTAAGTAAAAATGTTCTAAAATTTACTATGTTTTTATATTTAAATTCAATTTAAACATGATAATAATGAATAAATTGTATAAATATATGTATAATTTATAAATTTTTAATTTAAAACCAATTCAAAATATAATTTAACATTATAAATTATTTAAATGAAAAGTCAGTTTTCAATTAAAATTCAGTATTTTCATTATTCATAAAAAATGTAACTTTTCAGAAAAATCAAAAAATTACCCTAAGAAAATTTTGAAATTATGATTTTAAAAATTAAGTTCATTTTTTTAAATAAAATTTATTAAATTTTCAAAATTTGGTTTTGAAACAAGTATGCCATTAAAAGTCGGTAAAAACACCGTTAGAAAAATACAAAATTTTATGCATAAAATTAGATTTGTTCTTATCTTATGTATAGAAAATATATTTAATTAATTTAAATTTTTTATGGAATATATAATATATAAATTTTATTAATATCATTCACTAATAATAATTAATTTAATTTATTAATATAAAACACCATTGGTGTATAATAATAGTTTTTTTTATAAAAACATTTCTTTTATATTCAATTGGTTTTAATATTGATTTCTAAATAATTGGTAGCTAATGAATTCAAAAATATATTTTCATAATTTATTTAATTTTATTTATAACTTCCAATTTAATGTTTATGAGATAATAAAAATGTTAATAGTATATTTTTTTTTGGTAAAACCCGATATTATGTGTAACACAAGCTTTTGAAGGAACATGTTTTTGTGTGTAACGCAAGGAAAACTTAGTGTTCCATGTAGATAAATCTAAGATTTGAGTTTCGTTTAATGTAATATAATATTAGTTTTTCATTTAATATAAAATATTTTAAATATTGAATTTATCAAAATATAAATATATCATATAGTCTTGAGAGGTTATATTCCTTTCTATACTTGGTGTTGCGTGTCACACATGCTATTGAATAAAAAAGTTATTATTTTATAATATTAGGGATGTTGCGGTATATAGTATATACTGTTATTATATTATAAGTTTTAAGACATAATTTATGGTGGAAGAAGAATAAAGAAAATGAAAGAGCTTTGTGAAGATAATTTCCTTCTCTAAGAGAAACCACCTTTGGATCTCATCTTAAGGACCCTATGGATGGTATTTTGGGGGGAAAAAAAGATCTAGAATATGTATAAGGATGTTGGGGAGATATTTTGGTAGGGGTTGGTTGAGTCAAAGGGATTTAGGGGTGTGATAATGTGAGGGGAGGGGGTATCCTTTTATAAACGAGGGAGATGAAGGATGTAACATCCCAGGTAAATAAAGAATAAATAATTTTCATATTTATTAATATTTTCCAATTAAATATTAATTTTACTTTAAAGGGGTTTCTATGTTCGATAGCGTACTCGATACGCAACAAAGAGTTTCTTTGAAATCGTACGTTGCACACTAGTAATAAAATAACATTATTTTAAATGTTAGTTAACACGCAGCCGTTGTACTGGAGGGAATGGATATAAATAACTAAAATATGATTATATATGTTTTTTAAATGTTTTTACATTTATCCAATAAAAGATAAAGGCTTAAAATATGGAAAGAATTCAATTTTAGGCATTTATACCCTAATTTTCACTAAAGGTTCACTTATCACCTTTTGATGGCGAACCGTCATTAAATATAGTTTTGATCACTCTTATACATTCTATTGAACCAAATATAACTCTTCTTTAGAATCAGGACATCAAAATTTACTTTGTGTAAATTTTTGGTATTTTTTCGACAAAGTTCATTTTTTTAATGAATAATGTAAAATGTTGTATTTTAATTCAAAACCTATTTTTAATCTAAATTATTAAGATGATTAGATAATATTTTGAATTGGTTTTTAAGTGCAATTAGAATATATTTTTACCATTTAATCCAATAGTGATCATTGGAATTAATTTCACTTTGAAATCAGACTTAAACTAGTGTCAATCTTTTGATACTTATTGTTTCATAAAAACACGCTATTTTTCATGACAGCGGGAATTAATTATTAAATTAATTAATGTGACTTATATGTTTTTAATTTTGTAAAATAGACTTCATTTTTGAATTCAGAATATCAAATATAGCTTAGGGTGAATTTTTGGTATTTTTCTGAAAAACATCAATTTTTGATGAATAGTGAAACCACTAAGTGGTACTTATAAAAACTGATTTTTCGTTTAAATGAAAATTTACCACTTTTGTGTTTTGAATTTAAAAAATCCTACATACATGGTTGTCATTAAGAAGTAAAATCTGGTTCAATGGGATTAAAATAATTTTTTGGTGAATAGTAACTTATCAAGTTTTTAATCGCGATTAGAGGTAATTAGTGTAGTTTAAGGTAAAAATAATGTTTTAATAATATGAGATGAGCTTGACACATGTACTACCCTCATTGGATGTGTCATGGCCGACCAATACAAGCCATGGGTCAACTTGGGGACCCCATGGAGCCACTTTGGTTGGGAAATGACATAAATAACTTTTTATTAAATGTTAAAGTAAAAATGACACAAACATGAGATGTTTTACTAAAACAATTTTTAAAAGGGGTTATACAAGTCATATTTTTGACTATAAATAATCATTAGAATTCTGAAAAGATTTCCTACATCATGATAGTTTTTTTTATAATTTTTAGACATTAAATAAATTAAATTATTTATGACATCATGATGATGCAGCGATTACCTCATTAATAAAGGATTTAAATAAAACGAAAAGATAATGTAAAATCTATGACCTACACATTTAAAAAACCTATTGGATGGGTGGATTTAGAACCCTTATCACCTTATCCTCGAATTATATCAATGTGGGACCTTTTTAATCCAAAACTCATTTTAAAATAAAGTAACTTTTATTTACTTTCCAAGAGTGCCCCTCCTCTCCTCTTATAAAAGGCCCCCACCTCTACCTCCTTACCCACACTTCCAAAGCCTTTGGCTCGGCCAAACCCTGCCCATTTTGTCTCTCCAATTCCCTATCTTACTCCTTGAAGCCTCACTTTGGGCAGAAGTCTTCCCAAGGAAGCCTTTGATCTCAAACCAAAGGGATTTACCCGATTTTAAGGTAATGTCTTCACTTGAGTCCTTTTGTTTTATTTTGCTTCTCCAACCCCCTAAACTCTTTTTATTCATTTATTTTGTAACAAATCCAGTAAAATACATATACTAGGATGTTTGTATAAGAAGTATTCGATCTACACTTACACACACCTACATCTAATGGTTAAAGAACATACTATTTCCGTGGATGGCGAATTTCGGCCTCCCGAAACGATGATTGTTCAAAATTCTTTTAACACCTTCAAAGGTGGCCATTAAGATGACACTATATTTATATATGATATATAATATGTTTATTTTTTCCTTAAGATTCTGTATTTTTCATTTTGGGCATACCTTTATGGTTTCCATTATGGGTAAACGCGATATCTTCATTTAAGGAAGTGCGGACTACCGCCCCCTCAAAGTGATTTGATTCTTTAATGCCATATGTGGGACGTATAAAGGATGGATTTAAAGTTATTATATATTATGTTATACTGGAATTATAATATACCTCTATATCATTATTATTTCTTTCCATTAATGTATGAGATAGGAATGAAAGTAGCGTTCATGCGTACATACGGCTTACCGTCTCCATGAACGGTGCATTTCATTTCTTATCCCCAAATGTAATGTACTATTATAAGTACATATATATAATAGATATATATGATGTATGTTACATCTAAATTATTAATATAATTCTGGAATTAAAGTATACATACCTCTCATTTAGTTTTAATTCCATTAATATGAAAAAGAAATGAAAGTAGCATTCATGCGTACGTACGGCTTACCGTCTCCATGAACGGTGCATTTCATTTCTTACCTCTAAATGATTATTTAATATTATAAATACATGTATATGCTGGATATATATGATATATCTGATATCCAAATCAGGAATGTCATTCTGGATATAAAGAACCTTTGACCACACGAACAATATGTAATTGTAAGAAGTCCACTTTCGACTTAAGAACCAAATATCGACAAAACAAACATTATTAACTTAAATGATTACATAATGTTTATAACATGGAAATAAGTGATATAAAAGCAATAATGAACTTGAAAAAGGTTCTTAAGAAAATATAAATTAACTCAAGTTTATTATTCAGGACGTTAAAGAACGATCGAGTCAAGTCGGACTCGAGGTAAGGGACTTCGTCTCAACCTCCTTTCATTGAGGCATATTTCGTTTTATAAACAACTATCTTTTAAATGGTGTATAAAACCCTTTGACTTTTACTTTTATACAAAAGGAATCCTTTTCTACGAAGCATTTTACTAAACGACAAAAAGGAATGTTTCTTTTAACGTACTCGGTGACAACGACCTTTTCTGCCGCCGCGAGTATTATTTGGTCATTGGCTTCCTCAACAAGCCGTGATGTTTTTAAAATGAAATAAATACCATATACTCTTTTATGTATTTTGGTATTGAAAATGGTTTTTATGATGGATTTGTTATGTCAATATATTTGAGTGATATATTGTGATCAAAGTGTGGAAATGTTTTCTTTCCATTATATTTGTTTTATGTCTTATGATTTTATAATGGTACTTGGGCATTTGATGGGTGGTTACGTGATAAACCATATGACGGGTGGTGTCATGAATACCAGGATGGGTGGTTACGTTATAACCTCCAATGCATTGGGTATGGAAGTCGGCTGTATGGATATTCCATTAAGTATGTATGGAAGTTGGCCGTATGGCTATTCCATTAAGAGATATGTGTGGAAGTCGACCGTATGATTATTCCACTTAAGTATGTTTATGTCCCAAGTTACCTTTATATGTTATGTGTTCTTTATATGGGTTTTATGGTAATATTTTGGTTACAAAAGGGTAAGTAATGATCTTTTATTCAGTGAATAGTTTTTACTACTTCATAAAGGTGAAATGTATTACTTTGTTAAAGTATACATGGTTTACTTGTTTTGATAAACTAACAGTTTTCATTCTTTGTGTATCCCTTACTGAGCTTTTTTATGCTCACCCCAAGTTTTTTTGAAATGTTTTTCACAAGAAATAATGTGGAATAGGGTCAAGGATGGGAATAAGGGGAAGTCATGCTATATAAAACATGGAACTAGACATGTTTCTTTTTAATAGTTTTTTATTCTATGGAAACTTAGTAGAAGTGTCTACTTTGTAAATCTTTTGAGATGTAATAGTTATGTTCTAATTCTCTAAAAATCTAAACCTGAAAATATCCTCAATGTGAATTATTAATTTAATTCAATATTAAGTAAGGTTTAAGGCTGGGGCCTTATAGTTGGTATCAAAGGTCAGTTTAGACAACTTTAGGAGTTAGAAAATTGTTAAATTATAAGTTAATTTATGGAATGATTGAAATGATATAGAATTTAAAGATTACCATGTTGCTTCGCCTAAGATATTTCTGTGTTCATAATGGTTTTCCGTAGAGGAAACAAAGCAGCTATATTGGGACGACATCAGGAGGAAGACAACCTTCCAAATCAGCAACCTGAGATGGTCGGAATTGGAACTGAACAGTTTGTTGCAGCGATGACTCAGTTGAATTAGGTGATAAATTGTGGTTGTGTTTATCGATGATATTTTGGTGTTTTATAAAAGTAAAGAGGATCATGAAAGTCATTTAAGGGTTATCTTGCAAACCTTAAAAGAAAAGAAACTATATGGAAAATTCAGAAAGTGTGAGTTTTGGTTACAACAAATTTCTTTCCTGGGTCACATTGTTTCAAAAGATGGCATAACTGTTGATCCTACTAAAACAAAAGTTGTTGAAGAATGGCCAAGACCCACAAATGTAACCGAGATCCGTAGTTTTCTTGGTTTGGCCGGTTACTACTGAAGGTTTTTTGAAAATTTTTCACGGTTATCTAGTCCAATTACTAAGATAACTCGGAAGGGTGTTAAGTTTATCTGGACAAAGGAATGTGATGATTGTTTTCAGGAGTTGAAAAGAAGATTGGTGAATGCTCCAGTTTTGGTACTTGCTTCCAGGAATGGTGAGTTTGTTATATACAGTGATGCTTCGTTGAAGGGACTTGGCTGTGTCCTTATGCAGAATGATCAGGTAATTGCTTATGCTTCACGTCAGTTGAAAAATCATGAGGTAAATTACCCTACACATGATTTGGAATTAGCTGCTATTGTTTTTGCTCTAAAAATTTTGAGGCATCATTTGTATGGAGTAAAGTGTGAAATATATACTGATCAAAAAAGTTTAAAGTATATATTCACTCAGAAATAATTGAACATGAGACAGAGGAGATGGCTGGAATCTATCAAGGATTATGACTGTACAATTCACTACCATCCGGGAAAATAAAATAAAGTGGATGATGCTTTGAGTCGAAAAAGTAATGCTTCATTAACCATGCTACGTTTAGAACAAGATCCTTTGGTTTTTGATTTGATGAACTTTGGCATAGAATTTGTTGGTGCAGGATGTCCTTCTGTTTTGTTTCAGGTATCAGTGAGATCATCTCTATCAGACAGAATCAAGAAAGCACAGAAGCAAGACAGTGAGTTGCAGAAAAATGTAGAGCTGGTTCAGAAAGGTAAGTTGTATGAATTCAACATTGATAGTGATTATGTTTTGAGATTTGGGAAGAGATTGTGTGTGCCTTGTGATTCACAGTTGAAGAGAGAGTTGTTATGTGAAGCTCATAGTTCTCCGTTTTCAGTTCATCCTGGCAGTACTAAGATGTATAGAGATCTGCGGGAGTATTACTGGTGGGATGGAATGAAAAGAGATATTGCTGATTTTACTGTGAAGTGTTTGACTTGTCAGCAGGTTAAAGCAGAGCGGCAGTTACCGAAAGGGATGCTTCAGCCTTTACCAGTGATAGAGTGGAAATGGGAAAATATATCCATGGATTTTGTCGTGGGATTACCGAAGACATCTAGAGGTAATAATGCAATCTGGGTTATTGTTGATCGCTTGACTAAATCTGCTCATTTCCTTCCTATACGAGATAAATTTTACCTAGATCAACTTTCCCATTTGTATCTTAAAGAGATAGTCAGGTTACATGGATTTCCTCTCTCCATTGTATCTGACCGTGATCCTAGGTTTACTTCTAACTTTTGGAAAGGCCTTCAGAAGTCGTTGGGTACTGAATTAAATTTTAGTACTGCTTTTCATCCACAATCAGATGGGCAGTCAGAATGAACAATTCAGACCTTGGAGGATATGCTACGAGCTTGTTCGATGGATTATCAGGGAAGTTGGGACCAACATCTTTCTTTGGTTGAGTTTTCATATAATAACAGTTTTCATTCTAGTATACAGATGGAACCATTTGAGGCATTATATGGGAAGCGGTGTCTAACTCCAGCATTTTGGGATGAAGTGGGTGAAAGGAAGCTGATGGGACCAGAATTGGTAGAAGAGATGGCAGAAAAGGTTCAGTTGATTCAGAAACACATGAGAACAGCTCAGAGCAGGCAGAAGAGTTATGCGGACAACCGGAGGAAGGATCTATCTTTCGAGGTTGGTGATCATGTTTTTCTCAAGGTTTCTCCATGGAAATGTGTGATACGATTTGGTAAGAAAGGAAAGATGAGTCCAAGTTTCATTGGACCATATGAAATTCTAGAGAGAGTTGGATCAGTTGCATACAGAGTGGCTTTACCTCCAAGTCTATCTCAGGTACACAATGTTTTTCATGTTTTGATGCTGAGAAAGTATATTCCAGATCCATCTCATATTTTGTGCCCAGAGGTAGTTCAGTTGGAAGAGAATCTCTCTTATAAAGAACAACCAGTCCAGATTCTTGACCGAAGAGAGCAAGTATTGCGAAATAAGGTAATTCACCAGGTAAAGGTTTTGTGAAAAAACCATATGGTTGAAGAGGCAACGTGGGATTCTGAAAATGCTATTAGGGATAAATACCCCCACTTATTTTGATAAGTGAATAAAATTGCGAGGACGCAATTCCCAAAAGGGGGGAAGGATGTAACATCCCAGGTAAATAAAGAATAAATAATTTTCATATTTATTAATATTTGTGAATTAAATATTAATTTTACTTTAAAGGGGTTGCTATGTTTGATAGCGTACCCGATACGCAACAAAGAGTTTCTTTGAAATCGTACGTTGCACACTAGTAATAAAATAATATTATTTTAAATGTTAGTTAACAGGTAGCCGTTGTACTGACGGGAATGGATAGAAATAACTAAAATATGATTATATATGTTTTTTAAATGTTTTTACATTTATCCAATAAAAGATAAAGGCTTAAAATACGGAAAGAATTCAATTTTAGGCATTTATACCCTAATTTTCACTAAAGGTTCACTTATCACCTTTTGATGGAGAACCATAATTAAATATAGTTTTGATCACTCTTATAAATTATATTGGACCAAATATAACTCTTCTTTAGAATCGGGACATTAAAATTTACTTTGTGTAAATTTTTGGTATTTTTCCGATAAAGTTCATTTTTTTAATGAATAGTGTAAAATGTTGTATTTTAATTCAAAACCTCTTTTTAATATAATTTATCAAGATGATTAGATAATATTTTGAATTGGTTTTTAAGTGAAATTAGAATATATTTTTACCATTTAATCCAATAGTGGTCGTTGGAATTAATTTCACTTTGAAATCAGACTTAAACTAGTGTCAATATTTTGATACTTATTGTTTCATAAAAACATGTTATTTGTCATGACAGTGGGAATTAATTATTAAATTAATTAATGTGAATTATATGTTTTGAATTTTGTAAAATAGACTTAATTTTTGAATTCGGAATATCAAATATATCTTAGGGTGAATTTTTTGTATTTTTCTGAAAAACTTCAATTTTTGATGAATAGTGAAACCACTAAGTGGTACTTATAAAAACTGATCTTTCATTTAAATGAAAATTTACCACTTCTGTGTTTTGAATTTCAAAAATCTGACATACATGGTTTTCATTAAGAAGTAAAATGTGGTTCAATGGGATTAAAATATTTTTTTGGTGAATAGTAACTTATCAAGTTTTTAATCGCTATTAGAGGTAATTAGTGTAGTTTAAGGTAAAAATAATGTTTTAATAATATGAGATGAGCTTGAAACATGTCCTACCCTCATTGGATGTGTCATGGCCGACCAAGAAAAGCCATGGGTAAACTTGGGGACCCCATGGAGCCACTTTGGTTGGGAAATGACATAAATAACTTTTTATTAAATGTTAAAGTAAAAATGACACAAACATGAGATGTTTTACTAAAACAATTTTTAAATGTGGTTATAAAATTACGATTTTTGACTATAAATAATAATTAGAAAGATAAAAATATTTCCTACATCATGATATTTTTTTTATAATTTTTAGACATTAAATAAATTAAATTATTTATGACATCATGATGATGCAACGATTACCTCATTAATAAAGGATTTAAATAAAACGAAAAGATAATGTAAAATCTATGACTTAAACATGTCCAAAACCTATTGGATGGGTGTATTTCGAACCCGTATCACCTTAGACTATAATTATATCTATGTGGGACCTTTTTAATCCGAAAATCATTTTAAAATAAAGTAACTTTTATTTACTTTCCAAGAGTGCCCCTCCTCTCCTCTTATAAAAGGCCCCCACCTCTACCTCCTTACCCACACTTCCAAAGACTTTGGCTCGGAAAAAACCTGACCATTTTGTCTCTCCACTTCCCTCTCTTACTCCTTGAAGCCTCACTTTGGGAACAAGTCTTCCCAAAGAAGCCTTTGAGCTCAAACCAAAGGGAGTTACCCGATTTTAAGGTAATGTCTTCACTTGAGTCCTTTTGTTTTATTTTGCTTATCCAACCCCCTAAACTCTTTTTATTTAATTCTTTTGTAACAACTACAATATCATCAATATACTAGGATGTTTTTATAATAATTATTCTATCTACACTTAAACACACCTACATCTAATGGTTAAAGAACATACTGTTTCCGTGGATGGCGAATTTCGGCCTCCCGAAATGATGATTGTTCAAAATTCTTTTAACACCTTCAAAGGTGGCCATTAAGATGACACTATATTTATATATGATATATAATATGTTTATTTTTTCCTTAAGATTCTGTATTTTTCATTTTGGGCATACCTTTATGGTTTCCATTATGGGTAAACGCGATATCTTCATTTAAGGAAGTGCGGACTACCGCCCCCTCAAAGTGATTTGATTCGTTAATGCCATATATGGGACGTATAAAGGATGGATTTAAAGTTATTATATATGATGTTATACTAGAATTATAATATAACTCTATATCATTATTATTTCTTTCCATTAATGTATGAGATAGAAATGAAAGTAGCGTTCATGCGTACGTACGACTTACCGTCTCCATGAACGGTGCATTTCATTTCTTATCTCCAAATGTAATGTACTATTATAAGAACATATATAGAATGGATATATATGATGTATGTTACATATAAATGATTAATATAATTCTGGAATTAAAATATACATACCTCTCATTTAGTTTTAATTCCATTAATATGACAAAGAAATGAAAGTAGCGTTCATGCGTACGTACGGCTTACCGTCTCCATGAACGATGCATTTCATTTCTTACCTCTAAATGATTATGTAATATTATAAATACATGTATATTTTGGATATATATGATATATATGATATCCAAATCAGGAATGTTATTATGGATATAAATAACCTTTGACCACATGAACAACATGTAATTGTAAGAAGTCCACTTTCGACTTAAGAACCAAATATCGACAAAACAAACATTAATAACTTAAATGATTACATAATGTTTATAACATGGAAATAAGTGATATAAAAGCAATAATGAACTTGAAAAAGGTTCTTAAGAAAATATAAATTAACTCAAGTTTATTATTCAGGACGTTAAAGAACGATCGAGTCAAGTCGGACCCGAGGTAAGGGACTTCGTCTCAATCTCCTTTCATTGAGGCATATTTTGTTTTATACACAACTATCTTTTATAAGGTGTATAAACCCCTTTGAATTTTACTTTTATACAAAAGGAATCCTTTTCTATGAAGCGTTTTACTAAACGACAAAAAGGAATGTTTCTTTTAACTTACGCAGTGACAACGACCTTTTCCGCCGCCGCGAGTATTATTTGGTCATTGGCTTCCTCAACAAGCTGTGATGTTTTTAAAATTGAAATAAATACCATATACTCTTTAAGTATTTTGGTATTGAAAATGGTTTTTATGATGGATTTTTTATGTCAATATATTTGAGTGATATATTGTGATCAAAGTTTGGAAATGTTTTCTTTCCATTATATTTGTTTTATGTCTTATGATTTTATAATGGTACTTGGACATTTGACGGGTGGTTACGTGATAAACCATATGACGGGTGGTGCCGTGAATACCAGGATGAGTGGTTACGTTATAACCTCCAATGCATTGGGTATGGAAGTTGGCCGTATGACTATTCCATTAAGTATGTATGGAAGTTGGCCGTATGGCTATTCCATTAAGAGATATGTGTGGAAGTCGACCGTATGGTTATTCCACTTAAGTATGTTTATGTCCCAAGTTACCTTTATATGTTATGTGTTCTTTATATGGGTTTTATGGTAATCTTTTGGTTACCAAAGGGTAAGTAACGATCTTTTATTCAGTGAAGAGTTTTTACTACTTCATAAAGGTGAAAGGTATTACTTTGTTAAAGTATACATGGTTTACTTGTTGTTTTGATAAAATAACAATTTTCATTCTTTGTGTATCCCTTACTGAGCTTTTTTATGCTCACCCCAAGTTTTTTTGAAATGTTTTTCACAGGACATAATGTGGAATAGGGTCAAGAATGGGAACAAGGGGAAGTCATGCTATATAAAACATGGAACTAGACATGTTTCTTTTTAATAGTTTTTTATTCTATGGAAACTTAGTAGAAGTGTTTACTTTGTAAATCTTTTGAGATGTAATAGTTATGTTCTAATTCTCTAAAACTCTAAACCTAAAAAAATCGTCAATGTGAATTATTCATTTAATTCAATATTAAGTAAGGTTTAAGGCTGGGGCCTTATAATAGACTTGGTATTTTTGAAAAGAATCAATTAGAACCATGTTTTTATCATTCCAAAATCCTCCAAAATGGGTCATTATATTACCATAGAGATAATAGGGTATAAATATGTCCATAAAATTGGTTTTTGAAAAGTTTTTAAGTTATTTTAATCCTTATATTTTTAGTTTAACTCACAGGAAACCCAATTTTAACTTAATCACGATAATTAATTTTTACTATTTTTACTATGTATAATGGTAAAAAATTAAGTTGAAATTATTATATAATATAAATTATGTTTATTAAAAATATGGAATCCATTTTTTCAAATTCAATTCAGAGAAGTGGCATAATAAAATTCAAAATTATACCCGCAGATGCAATGAAAAGCAAGTTTCCAAAGAGAAAATTCATATAATTACAGAATACTTTAATATCAAAATTCAATATAAAATTTATTCCAAAGACCTAACTTATTTAAATTATAATATAATATAATTATTTTTACTTTAAAACAAATTTAAAATATAATTTAACACTATAAATAATTTAAACTAAAAGGCATTTTTCAATTAAAATTCAGAAATTTTCACTATTCATAAAAAATTAATCTTTTCATAAAATTATAAAAAATTAACTCAAATATAATTTTGAAATAGAGATTTAAAAAATTAATTTTATTTTTTAAAATAAATTTTATAAAATTGTTAAATATTAATTTTAAATTATGTGTGCAAAGTGCGACTAATCCGCCATTCAAAAAAATAATGTTTTTTTAGAAAACATTTCTTTCTCTTTAAAGTGGTTCTTATTTTATTTATAATAAATAAATAAACATTTAATTTATTTTATACATGTTTAAACCATATAATTTACATAAGTTATTTAGTCCTATTCATACCCACAACTTAATGGCTAGGTTATAATGTCCACATTTAAAGAATAATATTTTAATGGAGTATCACATTTCATTTAAAACTAGTGCTACGTACATCACAAGCTATTGAAGAGATTGAATTTATTTTAAAAAAATATATCATAATGTCTCAAGGTTTTAAATTTTCTTTTAATTTTGGTGTTTTGTGTCATACATTCTATCAAACATGATTTTCTTTTTTTAAGTCCTGGGGTGTTACATTCTACCTCCTTAAATAAATTTCATCCTCACAATTTAATCTTGATCTCAATAATAAATGGTTTGACATTTGAAAATTTCATTCTTGAAATCCCACATCATGATAAGGGTTAATAAAACATCCTATTGATAAGATAGAATGATAAGTATGAAGGTCATCTGGAATAATCACATGAATAGGTTTCCAAGTAGGAGAACATAGGTGGGAAGTGAAGATATGGATATGGAAGAAAAGTATAATTCCTAAATAAAGATGGAGGGTGATAGAGGTCATTGATCACAAGAAGGTAATAATTAAGATAAATTCAAAAACTAAAAAAACCATAAATATGTGATGAGTTAAGGGACCATTTGATTCATCATAAATGAAGGTACTAGGATAACATTTTTTTAAGATCCTTTTCTTTGAGTTTAGAAATTCCTTTACTATCTAGATCGAGAACATTTGGAAATTTAATTAATTGATATATTTCTATTTTATAGTCACAATTTAATATTTTTTCCATAATAAAATCAATTCCCACTTCATTTCTTACTCCAAGAAATGAATATCCAAAATGAATTTTTAAGCTCGAATAACGTTCAACAGATCATTAGAATTCCAAGTCATTCCTCTTGTCTCTAGATATTTTCCAAAAAAAGATTAAATCATATTATCCAATAACAAAAAAAGTCCAAATTAATCTATTCCATATATAGTTATCCTTAATACTCATCCGAAATATTTCTCTCCAAATTCAAAGTCCAATTTTTTTAAAGGAAGGTCACTAAATCAACATTATATTCCCCAGACAATATAAAGTGGCTCTTAATGTCAAATTTAATATATGTGAATACCTTGATCACTATAAAACCTCAATAAAGACATTAATGCTTCTAAAAATAAAATCTTAGGTTTTTGAATATATTCCATAGATCCAAACATATAGTAAACTCCAACAAAGAAAACATAAACCATTAAATCACTAACCAATTTCATGGTCACCAATATTAACCCATAAACATACCATTATCATTATTATATAAATATGGATAATATATTAGGGGATATATTATATTAATAATTTTTTTCCAGAAATATCAACTTTCCACTAAATCACTTTTCTTAGTACCATTCAACACATACTTTCAAATCCTTAAAGAAATACTACTATAGTACATTCCTTATACATTTCTTGATTCTTATAACCATAATATCAATGATTAAAATACTACTATAACATAAATCTTGAATCCAAACACAATCAAATTAATCATTCCACTTCATCTGTAGTAATAAAATAATATTGAACTCGATACCTTATCTTATTTTGATGTATATTCCCTTGAAACTTTGAGAAATAATTTTTGTAGTTCCCCATCTCTTTATAGTGGAATCATTTAATATTGGAAGATTCTTTATTTCCCATGAAATCACAATCATAAAGGCCTTTTTCTCTACAATTGAAGAAAAATCCTTTTAATTTCAAGCATATATCAAGGTGTTTCCTTCCACAAGTATCACATGTTGGAAAATCCTTCTTTCACTTCTTCCCTTTATTCAACTTTTTCTCTTCCATCCTCTTCTTCTCTTGCTTCCCTTCAAATTAATAAGACTTGGAGAATTATTTATTTATCATGATAGAATATGATACTATATCCTCATATGATGAGAAATTTTGGGAGACCAGTGCCCTTCATAGGATTGGATAAATCCCATCAAAGAAATAGTTAATATTTCTCTTTGGATTATGTATATATTTAACAACATGAGTTTCTAACCTTGTAAAGTTGGATTCATACTTAGAAACATTTTTCACTTATTTATATCTTAGACCAAAGAATTTTCTTTCCATATCTGATCGTTACTCACGATGAAAGTATTTTTCCAAGAAGAGTACCTTGAAATACTTCCACTCTATGCTTTATATTTCCTCTTCATCCTTTGTGTTTTGAATTAATGTCTACCATTGATCTACATCTCCTGAGAGATGATAAAATTTCATAAAAACTTTCACCCTTTCACTACTTCCTGGAGTGAGAAATATCTTCCCTAAGTAACTTATCCATTCCTCAACTAACAATGGTTTTTTGGTCCTATTGAATTAGGTAGGTTTCTGATGCATGAAGCAGTCTAAAATCATTACACCACATGGTGGATTTGTAGGCCTCTACATATGGGAAATGTTATTACTAATAACCTGAGTTATCTTCACCAATATGGTTACAATTTGACCAGTTATAACTCGAGTTCTAGCTCAAATTTCATTATCTTACCAAGGATAAATCCCTATATAGGGTACGCGTACTGATATATTCCCCATTCCTTCCATTAGTAACCATTTCAAAATAATGAAATATACTAGATTTGATTATAACATTATGAAACATAATGTATAATCCCAAAAATATTAAAACACTTAACATAAATATAAAAATTTATGCATAGCTAATATCATAATCATAAACATGTTTTCTTTGGGGATATCATTATTTTAAAATCCTTCATAATGGTTTGAAAATAAAATATGAATTATCCTAAGAATACCCCCCACGAATGTCAAACTAGATGCATAGTACGACTTATTTTCATACACCAGGTGATGATTGGGTCAAGCCCAATACACCCTTTTCAGATTTATCACCACAAGGTACATCTATTCCAGAACCACAACCACTTGTAGTATATAGATAGGGATTTATTTCTATGATAAACCATATAATATCTTCCTTAAAAAAAATTTAAGATATTTTTCTATAGTTATCCTCAAAGTATACCATGGGGTTATATTTACTAATATATGTTTCCCTAAATCTAGTTCCCAAGGTTTCTACTAAACTTCCTATAATATCAACTGTAGTGACCCGACCCTAATAGCTTGGAGACGGTGTCTACTTTATTAAATTAGAATAAGTTACAAGTAATCACATCTAAAAAGAATAAATAGTTTATTAGTCTTAGTAAATTGGATACACACTTGAAATTATTATTACAATTGAAAACATTAAATACACAAAGTATTTTATTTTAGAATTCCATTATTACTCATATAATATCCTTGTATATCAATCACAAAAAACTTCCTGGTATCCTAGAAAAAATAAAACATAAGAAGGGGTGATATCATATTTTCATTAAGGGTAAGAGTATAATGAAATCCAGGAATAAATAAGGAATAACCAATATGGAAAGTTGAATAATTGAAACACATTCTATTTATCCAATAACTTGGGTATAACATGTAAGGAATAAATTATGATCAAATAAACCCATATAAGTAACCATATGAGCTTGAAAACTTATCCATGGATATTATAACTAATTGAATAATCACAATAAATATCAATAACTAAATTCATAATTATGGAATTAATAATACCAAACATTTAAAACATACCATTAAGGCTTTGTTCCAGAAATCTAAATGAATGTGTAAGGCCTGAGCAAAAACCCAATCTAGTTTGTATCTTGAGACCAAACGATGCATCGAGGGGATATAGAGGGACCTACCCATCACTTAATAATTACAATAAATTCCTCATATGAAAGGGTTGAAACATAATCAACATAAACATTAGTATTTAAAAACTAACATATATAATGTTAATATTTACCCCAATCAATAAACATAATCATAAACAATCCAAAGTAAAATGGTGAATGGTAATAACATTGTACATCCCCAGTCAAACTAATAATAAAACATATGAGAAATAATAAGGATGGTATCAATACAAAATATCCTTAGTGGATCATAAGTAAAATATAAGGTTGATGTCATTGAAGAATATAAATACCACGAAAATATCCTTAAAAACATTTTTGAGAAAAATAAAATTTTTGAAAAAAAATTCACAAAAAATTTTAAGCATGACTTTATTTGAAAATAAGCTTTTAAAATGTGTAAAATAATTATTAAAATATTTATTTTTTATGAAAGTGTAAAATTTATTTCATGTCATACATGTTCAGATAAAGATTTCTTTAACATTTTCGGTAAAATGAAAACATACATTATTTTGAAAATGACATGAAGATTCCTTTAATTTTTTTTAAAAAATAAAACATGTGTAAAAATGTATTTAATAAATAATTTTAATAATTTTAAAAACATTTTTTAAAACATTTTTAGAAAACATGGTTTTGGAAGAAAAAGGGTTTTTACAGGCCATTTGGGACTTGGTTGAATTTGAGGGAGGAAATGCCTTCGGGAGGGACAATACTTACATGGGATCGCCGAGTGGTCCTGCATTGGGGTTGGCAGTGTTATCTTTTCTTGGTCGGGTCTGTTTCTGGTTTTCTTCTTGGGTGTTTTTTTGTTGTATGCTGAACCTTTCGGTTTCTCACTTTTCCCACAAAAGTGTCTATCTTAATAAAAAAATAAGTTTCAGTCAGTCTAAATCATAAGACCCTTAAAAGAAAAGATATCAAATGAAACTTTAGATACCATGAAGATAAATAGATTCATGATATAAGATATCAAATGATCAGTATATACACCACATAAAGGAAATGACATATGTCTCATAGAAGTAACAGTGAGATGAGAAACCCTTACCATGGGTATGATTTCTTTCATACATGTCCATACCTACTGTATAATGGTTTTAATAATGTTATTAATTTTTAACATAAGTATAATAATATTTATAGTATGAAATATGATCCTATTATAACATTATAACATATTTTTTTAATAACATTTCATTATTTTCACTGTTTCGAGAGTTAATTATCTTGTTTTCTCAAGTACATTTTGTCATGAAAGTTCTGGTTATTGTGTATAGGATATATATATCATATAAATAATTATAATAAAGTAATAAATATCATATATACTCATTATATACATTTTTATAACTATTTATGAAAGTTGTACATGGAAAATGAGTCACATTGCTTCTTGGAGATAGTTAGTCATACGTACGCACGAACGAAGATATCATTCCCTCAATGAGTGAAAGGGTATGAAAGTGGGTGATATATTAATTTTATAGAATAAATATCATATAATATAAATAAAACATATTCATGAATTTTATCCTTATTACATTCCATGTAAAGCGTAAGTGAAAAATGAATCACATCATTTCACGAGGTGGTAGTCCACCGTACACACAAGTGATGATATTGTATTTGAAATAGAATGGAATGTAAAATGGTATATGAGATATATAGAAATATAAAAATATAATAAATACCATATAAATTTTATAAATCCATTATTATATTTATCTTTTAAATGTGGTGATGGAAAACGAACTACATCGGCTCGCGAGACGGATGTCTGTCGTACACACGATCGATGATTTCATTTCTCATTTGATGGAAGTGGAGATGAATAAATATTATGAAATCCACATAATAAAATATTAGTATAGTTAAGATACTGTTTTCATTGTATTGTAATTTTTAATAAATAATTGAAGGTGGAAAAAGATGAAATAAAATGAAACAGCTTTGTTAAGATAATTACCTTCTCTAAGAGAAACCTCCTTTTGGTTTCTTCTTAAGGACCCCAGGGTTGGTATTTTGGGAGGACCAGAAGATCTAGAATATTTTTAAGGATATTAGGGAGATATTTTTTAGGGTTTATTTAAAAAAATGGATTTAGGTGTGTGAATAAGTGAGGGGAGGGGGTGTCCTTTTATAAGTGGGGAGAGGACACACTTAGTATTTTTAAAAAGAATCAATTACACCCATGTTTTTAACATGAAAAAAGACTCCAAAATGGGTCATTATAAAACCATAGATATTATAGGGATGAAAATTTCCATAATGGGTGTTGGAAAAGTTGTTATTCCATTTTAACCCAATATTTTTAGTTTAACCTCAAATAAACACATTTTTAACTTAATCGTGATAATTAATTTCTAATGTTTTTACTATTCGTAATAGTGAAAAAATAATTTTATATTATAAGATAATATAAATTATAGTGTTTTAAAATATGTAATCTAATTTTATATATTCAATTCACATAAGTGGAAAAATAGAATTCAAAATTATACCCAGAGATGCAATGAAAAATCTGGGTTCCAAAGAGAAAATATACTTAAGTATAAAATGTTTTAATATCAAAATTAAATACGAAATTGATTCTAATAACCTAAATTAGTTAAATTGTAATATAATTTAACTTTATATTAATTTAAAATAAATTTAGAATATAATTTAACTTTATAAATAATTTAAATGAAAATGCAGTTTTCAATCAAAATTCAGTATTTTTCACTATTCATCAAAAAATTTTCTTCTCAGAATATTCTCAATAATTAACCCAAAGATAATTTTGAAATATATATTTAAAAAATTAATTTTATATTTTCAAATAAATTTTCCAAAAGTGGTTAAAATTAATTTTGAATTGTGTGCACAAAGCATGACTAATCTGCTATTCGGAAAAATACAGTTTTTCATAAAACAGTCACTACAACATAGTAAGGGTCTAGAGGTAGTTTAAACCACCGCCAAATGATTCCACAATAGTTTTAAAAAATCACCACTAAGGTTGGGGTCGACATTCAACTAGTTTTAGTTTCATACATTTAGCGATAATTTATGGGAAGTGTCGTGAAATGTTTTTAAGCAGTGTTTTTTCCTCTCAAAACCACCAATATTTTTTTACCATATATAGCAGTAGTTTAAATTACAGCTAATTTTTTTCCATATATAGTGATGGTTTAAACCACGACTATATATTTCTATTATAAAAAATAAAAACCTGCATAATCTGCAACTCCATAAAATCAAATAAAAGCACACATATTGAAAACATCAAACCAACTATGAATAAACCATAAAAAACCAACTATAAATGGGGTTTCAATTAAAATATACTCAAAATAAAAATAAAAATTCTAACAAAACCAATATTATACACACAATAAAATGTTTCACAAGGATATATACACAACATGCATCACCCATAAAATGTCAAACATACCAAAACTAGCTCAATCAAGCGTCTTTGGTTTTCATTTGGAAGCTAAGTCAAATCCATTTTACAAGTAATTTCAAAAAGGAACCACATTCCATATTACTCACGTAATACCCTTAGAAAAATCCTATAAAACATTCCTTAAAAAACTCATTTTCTATTTTGATGTACAATTTAAAAACCCATTTTATAGATAACCATTTTTCCTTTAAATTCCACTTAAAACCAATTAACTATTCAAAAATCACATTTTAAAAAGTAAAACCATTTTAATTTTAAGATCCAATACATGACTCCAAACAATCTATAAAGTGGGACACTAAAACACATTTGACCATGACACCACCATCAAACTTTTTAGAAATCTAGGTGGTCCATGTTTACTGTTATTCCAACACTAGAACATCCCAATCTTATGGGGAAACTCACACAAGATAGAAAATATATAGAAAAAAATAATAATGAATTCACATGAATATAAAATCATTATAAGACCAAGAGATAATAATATAATGGAGACCTACCTATAAATAGACCATAATAGACCAATTGTAAATGGGGTTTCAATTAAAACATGGTAAAAATAAAAATCAAACAACTACTATCCAACCCAATATTATAAAATTGATAAATACTTAATCCAATGTGATAATTAAAATAAAAATAAAGACCAAAATTTAAACATTTCAAACAAAATATATTTTAATATCCCCTTTTAATGATTTTTAATCCCATGATTAATCTTTTAAAAACAAACATTCCAAATAGAAAAATCCATCATTAAAAATAAAATTCAAAACATAGAAAATTCAGAAACATTAGACAATAATGATTAAATCATAATAGAAAATAAAATGAACCACTAACCATTATAAAACATTTAAAGTAAGGAGAAATAAAGATATCCCCAACCTAAAACCCTAATAAGATTTCTCAATCACCATATCATTATGTTATTCAGTCATAAATTTAGTTACACATCACCATCACTAAATCAAAATTCAAACCTCATCACTATTAAATGAACTAATATCTACACAGTCTCTATCTCAGTCTACACTCCCTACTACCAACACCTGTGTGAGATTTTTTTAGAAATTAAATAGTACTTTATATTTAAATTTAAAGTTAAAACCAATAAAAGTTTATTTACTAAATTATTATGAAGTTTTGTGATTTAACTACCCACTCAAACTATCCATTTATGCAATATAACTAGGTACATATCCAATTATCTTTTGATATAAATAGACTAATGATTTCTATATAGAAAAAACATTCGTATCCTATATCTATACAAAGAGATTCATTTTTAAAATATTGGAATTTAATTAACTAATGGAATTCAATTGGGTCATAATATACTAAAATTACCTTTATTTGGGAATCAAATACTTCATTCTTTCAAGATTTAGGCATATTCCTCTAATCATAATATGTAATTATAAGGGTAACTGGATTAGCCGCCAAATGGCCTAGATTCTGGCCAAGTAATCCTAAAAAATTATCTTTGGGGACCCCATAATAATCAAATGGTACAACTACCTTCCTTAGAATTCATATCATTTTAAAAAATAAAAATAACTTCAGAATATATATTTTAAAAAATTCATGTAGAAAAAGAAATTTAGAAATGATAATATATGCATAGTACTGAAAACAAATATTCATAGTTATGATAATTAATGAATGCACGTACAAACAAATATATCATTTTATATTTCAAAATTAAACATCTCATGTATAAAAATCAATTTAAATATGATAAAATATCCATAGTACTAGAAACGAATGATATATAATATAACATTTTTGCTTGCGATGAGAATATATATGGATCATGTAATTCATGGTTACTGATATCCATAAAGTGAGAGAAGTCCATGAAATTAAATTGTAAGGAATATTTTTTAATTCCCCTAGTAATATCGATCCGCTTGAATTTGAATAAAAAAACTGAAAAATGAATGTGATAGTTTAATTTTATTATATCATTCAACTTTCCATAGTATCCCAATTGGAAATCTATAAATATACTACAATTATTTATTTTTAAACCCTTTTTATTTCCATTATCAACTAAATAATGAAACACATTTCTATTCTCAGATAAGTTATCTATTTCATTAGTATCTATAGAATTAGGAGGATGATCCATTGATATGTTACAATATTGATGTAGTTGTTCTATATTCCATAAAACATCAATTTTTAAGTTACTATTTATAACACCCTGAACTAGTTATTATGATATGTTTTGATGTTGATTATATTTTCTTACAATGATGAAAGAATTGTTTATATGGGTTTTCATTTCATTTTCCATTATTGATGAAGTTGAGATCTCATTTTATTGATTAACATCAATTCTCAAAATTTCTGTAATGTTCAATTCTCCATGTCAAATCTAATAAAAATATTGAGTAGGGAATTACTTCAATATTAGGTGTTCATAAACTGCATGTATCTCCAACCATCTTCTAAATTTTCATTTAGGGAATGGAAATATTATTATCCCATCAATAGATCGATTGAAAATTCAAAAATATAAAAATTACCCAAAATTCTTAGCATACCAAGGTGTGCTCCTAAGTAATGTGATATAGATTTTATCCATATATATCATAATGTTCCTACACATAATTAAAGAAAATTAAAACACATAAGTATTACTAAGTAGGAAAAGAGATAAATAGAAGTGAAAAAACCATAACCCAAGTAGTTGTAAAAAGAGTCATATAAGTACTAAAAAGGTAAAAGTAAAAAAAGGAAATCAATCATGGATAGTATAACGTAAAATAGAAGTAAGATAAAAACCATACAATCATTAATTTAAATTAGGCATCATGGGAGAAGCACCCTAGGGTCACTAAGTCCAAATTTGTGTCAACATCAATTTTTTTGTTCACCATTGTGATTTTTATTTAAATTCTTAAATGAAAATAAAACTTATTTTTAAAATTTATATTTATAATCATAAAAACTATAATTTTAGTATCATGCGACTTGTTACATTTTTAATTTAAAAATTATTTAATTATATAATAATATTATTACATTTCGTTATTTTTACATTATAGATAGATGTATAAGATACTTTTAGTCACCTAAAGTAAACTCTTAAAAATAATAATGATTAATTATAGACAATGATGTGACCGATATCATTTTTAATTCTAGAAAATTATTTAATTTAATAATAATATTCTTATATTTTATTCAGTGACCTAAAATATTGTTGAAAATAATTTATATTTAATAATATCTTGGGATGAACCTTAATTTTGATAGGCACGTGCCTCACACCGCACCTCATGCCACATCCTCAAGAAGCATTTGAATCTTATTCAACCACGTGCCTTTGAAAACACTGATATATATAGTCACGTACAAAATGTATAGATCATTTGAAGTTAACTCACACCTCACCTCCTACAACCTCACAAGAAAAAATCCAATCACATCTATGCATTATAACCACAAAAATATGCATTAATAAAAATCATAACCTCATGGGATAACAAGCCTCCTTGGGTATTACTATAGTCACATGAGGAGAAAGTGGGTCTCACACCATTTATAAAAACAATTTTCTTAAAGTTTCAATCAATCTTTCATAAAGAACTTGAGAATCCAATCCATTTTCACACTATTTTAAAACTACATTTCAAATGTTCTTTAAAATTCATTCATCAAAACGCACTTTTAAAACCAATTTAGAAATCCAACTATTTCTATAAAATCACTTTTGAAGGTAAGACACCCCTATTTAAAGGAAGCCAAATAGTGTTAAGTACCCATTTTCAAGGCCAAAATTTCCCCTTTTTAAAACATTTCAAGACACCATGAGACTTATGGTCTTAAAAACAATTTAAAATTTTTTTGAAGGTAAATTACCTTCAATTAATAAAACATGCCTCTAAAACAACACACACACATCTTAAATACAAAACTTGTGCTGAACACTCTCTTAAATAGTTATTTACCATTAGAAAATCCATTTGGGATTTTAATACCCACTTAGCATGTGACTTAATTCTATTCCAAGTATTTAAACCATTTTAAACCATTTAAATACCAAAATGGGTTTCTTTTTAAAAAAAATTCCATGAGGAACCATTTTCAAGAGTGACACTTGGTTATTTTCATAAGATCTTAGTATGCGACACGTCCACGCTAAGCATAAAATCCATTTGTAAATCCTTTATATCCTACAATGGGCTTATAAAATGATTCTAAAATCATAAGAAATCATTTAAAATCATCCAAGAAAAATAAACCATTCATTACATAGGAATTAAATTTAAATTCTGTAACACCCCAAAATTTCATAGTACGTTATCTCTTTAAAGTAATTCAATAGCTAGTGCTACATGCAACACCGAGTTTAAGCACATTATAACCCATCAAACAAGCCATTTAAAAAGCGGTTATGAATAGTATTAACCATATTTTAAATTTTATATATATCCTGTATAATTTTAACATTCATATTTTGTGTTTCTTATAAATAATATAAGGACAAATTAAATTTTTCAGATAAAACAAGTATTTTTCAAAAAATGCAGTTTTTTCGCATTTTAATGGAGAACAATTTTTAAATCCAATATCTGACACTTTTATATATTCAATTTAATGAAATTAAATTATTCTCTAGAAGAGTTACATAAAAATATAGTTTGGATAAATTTTTGGTACTTTTCTGATAACTTTCACATTTTGATAAATAGTGAAAAATACTAAATTTCAATTAAAAACAACTTTTTTAATCGAAATAATTTATAGTGTTAAATTATAATTTTGACTAGTTTTAAAGTATAATTAGATTAAATTGTTATTATTTAATATAATATATGTTATTGGATGTAATTTCACATTTAAATTGCACATAAACACATGTCAATCTTTTGATAGTTTTTACTTCTTAAAACCCCGTTTTCTAGTTTTGAAAATGAGAATTAATTTTAAATTAATCAATTCAACTTATATGTTTTTAATTTTGTAAAATTGACATAATTTTTGAATTTTTAATATCAAAATTATCTATGGGTGAATTTTTGGTATTTTTATGAAAACATTCAATTTTTGATGAATGGTGAAAAACACTGCGTTGTAGATAAAAACCAACTTTTTCATTTAAATAATTATTTTAATTAATTTTTTTTCTTAAAGTCAAAATAGATACACAATATATATATATATATATATTAGTCCAATTTAATTCATTGGTTTATTTTATAATAAGATTAGAAATAGAAAATTTTATTGAACCTTTTTAACGTCTTTTACCCACCTTCTAGGCACATTTGCAAATTTGCATAAAACACAATTTTACCGCTTCTGTGAATTGAATTTCAAAAATCCAACAGAAATGGTTTTCATTAGTAAGTAAAATGTGATTCAATGAGATGAAAATAATTTTTGGTGAATAGTACCTTTGATTTTTATTTACCACGGTTAAAAGTAAATATGGTAATTAAAGATAAAAATGATATTATAATTACTCCAACACATGTCCTAATTCTATTGGATAAGTTTATTTAGACCAAAATAAACCTTAGGAAAAAACTATGATCCTTTTTGATCCACTTGGATTAGATTAATACATTTATTATATTTTATTTAAAGATGTGTTAAAAGTGTTAAATTTAAATTTTATTAACTAAACCATTTTTAATATAGAGTTACACATAAGATAAATTCGACTATAAATATTAATTAGAAATGTAAAATTCTTTCCCACATCATGGTATTTTATTTATAATTTTTAAACATTTAATAATTAAATTTATTTATGACATAATGATGATGCAGTAATTACGTTATTAATAAAAGATTAAAATAATTGATTTTATAAATATAAAAATAATTTTAAATTGAGACTTTTGATTCCATCCAATAATTTTCTAGGTTAATATTAAATTTTAGGTTTGATTCAATATTTTTTGAAGTAATTAATTTGTGATGACTTTAACAAAAAAAAAGACACTAAATAGTGTCAAAATTGACATAAATGAGTTTTTAAAACAAATACTATTTTATTAAATGATATAATATTCCTAAAAATCTATTATTCATACAAAGGACTTATATAATTATAGATATGTCATTAATTAACCACTTGAGGTTCTATTTTCATTTTATAGTAAGTTTATTAACCATGTAATATAAAAATACAAGAAGACATGGTAAAAGTTAAACTATTTAACTAAGAGTTAAATCTAAAAGATAAGGTTAATATGGTGACCTAAACTTGTCTAAAACCTATTTTTTGAGAGGATTTATACCCATACTCACATTATCCTCTAAATAAATCTATTTTGAGCTATTATAAACTAAAAATTATTTTATAATAAATTAATATTTCAATATTTTCTTAAAGTGCCCCTCACCTATCTTATAAAAGGGCACTTCCCCTTATCTTAATTTCACACCTACAAATCTATTTGGATTGACCAAAACCTACTAAAATATCCTTAAAAATACCCTAAATTAATCCTAGAGGCATTAATTTGAATATAAATCCAACCAAAGGCGCCATTTTGTTCAAATCAAAAGGAAGCACCCGAAGAAGAGGTAATTATTTCATCACATCTTTCAAAGTTCTTTTCTTCTTCTTCCACTTCTTCTTTATTTGTTATTTCCATAATAAAATAATAAATCTAGTACCTTATACATACTAATAGGTTATTATAAATATGGAAAAACCATATTCATTATTCTATCCATCCTATGAATGACAAAGTCACCATACGTGTGTACGTACGACTTACCGTCTCCATGTCATGGTGTAGTTTGTTATTCAACACTACATTATTTGGATGGGTATAATAATGAGTATAATTAATTTAAATAAATAATAAAACATGGTAATGATTCTGTAAATATAATATAACATCCAATTAAACACTGTTTTACCATCGATATAATGATATTGTCGCTTGTGCGTACGTACGGCTTACTGTCTCCACGATGCGATGAGATTCATCTTCAATGATCACCATTCAAGAATTTTTATAAAAAAAAAATATTTATTAATTATGAGATATATAAAATAATATTTCTACTGGAATAATATATATTTATGTAGATAAATATATGTTGTTTACTTACTTACATACTATACGATAAGAAAACAGAAACAACGTTCATGCGTACGTAAGGACTACCATCTCCATGAATGGTGTTTCCATTTAATATATCTATCTATTATAAATATTTATATTATAAATATATATGATATATAAATCATGTTTTATATTATGTAATTATTTAAATCATGATCTAAGTGATACCATCAAGAATAACAAGTTAAAACACATACAATAAAGAAAGCGATTATTGCCCAAAATGTTACTTTAACATAGAAATTATTATTAAATGGGTAGTATAAAGTAATAAATGAATAATATATGATATCATAAATATTAATATGGTTTTTTTATAATTTAATAACATACTATGGTCATTATATAGGAGGTTAAATGTACCCTCGACTAAAGGAAAATACAAGGTAAGGGTTAGTTCCTTAATCTCATTATTATCTGAGATTGTTTATGTGTAAGTATTTACTGGGACATATTTATTATCCATGTAAATGTTTCATAAAAGAGTTATTCTTTTAAGGGACTGTTTAACTAAAACACCATTTTAAATGTTTTAAATGTTTATTCTTTTAAATCTTTCTCATTAATGTCAATGTTTTCAAAATGGTTTAATGGATTTATTTATATGGACATGAATTTTTTAAAATGTTAATTACTTTCAAAAGTTTCAAAGAGGTATAGGAAACTTTGATTTAAAAATATATTTTAAATATCTTCCTTTATAAATTTCCCCACTTTTAAATGATTTCATGAAAAAGGATTATTTCTCTCAAATATTTTTACTAATCATTTTCAACTATGTCAAAATCCTTTACTAGATATTATTCTTGATTGAGGTTGATTTATTATAATATAATATTCCATATTTTATTGAATGAGTTATGATATATTTTACCGTGGATGTGCTATTTTTATACCATTAATGGTTTATGGTTAAATTATTGACATTTCGTATGCCAGTTTTAATATGAATGTTTCTGTTATGTTTCAACATTTTCATATGAGGAATTCATTGGACTTAGTAAGTGATGGGTGGGGCCTGCTATAGCCCCTCGATGCATCAGTAGGTCTCATGAGAAAAATTAGTGTCTTGGCACAAGGCCTTGACAAAACTTTTATTTTTAGTCTTGGCATGAGGCCTTGACTATGTGGTTATGATGTTCGACATTATGCATTCTCTCATTATGAAATTAGTTATTACATGTGATTATTAGACTAGTAGAATATCCATGTGAATGTTTATATAGTAATGTTTTTTTTTAATTTTTCCATATTATGTTCAAGTTTATGTTTAAAAGTCTGTTGTTTTTATTACACATCTTTACTTAAAAGTTTATAACTTCCGCTAAATTATTTACCCTTACTGAGCATCTAAGCTCACCCCTTTATTATGTTTTATTTTCCTAGGATTCCAATAATTTTATTATGTTTGATATGCATGGTTAAGCTAGGGGAATAATGGAGTTCTCAATGGATTATTTATGTTGTGCTTTATGTTTGAATGTGTAATGTAACGTTCATGTATTTAATCTATTTTACAATATTGCTAAACTGATCGGTCCTTAGAGACTTGATTCCTTATAATCATGCTAATGTTATGTAATAATGCACCAAATCCAGGCTTCTGGGGTTGGGGCATTACAAATTCCTACCTTATGTCAAGAGGAACCCTTTGAAACCTTTTTCCTTTGATGTCTACTGAGAAATCATGATAATAAACAACCTCCTCTACCAAGAAAACCAAAAAATACATCATTATAACTTCCTCAAATGTTAATCCAAACAAAAACATTGGTTGGGGTTTATATGAGTGAGATAAATTGAGAAAGGGGGAAATATAATAAGGGAGGAGAAGAAAGGAGGAATAATGAAGGTTTTACCACTTGAAACTGCTTGAAATCTAAGGGTGAAGGGGGAGTTAGGGGAGAAGGGGGAGAGGGGGGTACAAAGATGGATTAGGGGAGAAGTGGGGGCCAACAACTTGGGATTAGGCTCAGGATTGGGGGATTCGGGCTCAGGGTGAGAAGGGAGAGAAGGGGGGGGGGTGGGTGGGGATAGGGGGGGGGTGGTGATGGCTCGAGGGAGAAGGGAAGGACGACGACGAGGGTGGGGGTGAGGGATCAGGGGGATCAACCTTGGGGGGGTTAGGGGAGAAGTGGGGTGAGGTGGGGAGAAGGGGGATACGTTCTTTTTGTAATAAATGAAAAAAAATTAGTGACCATTTTCAGAAACCTCTCCAAAATATTTTCAATTTTTTTAATAGAGGTTTAAGAAACCACCGCTAAAAACCACCGTTAAATGTGCACTTTGGTGTAGTAATTTATTTATCTTTAAAATGGTTATTATTTTATTTATAATCAATATATAACCATTGAATTTATTTTATACATGTGTAAACCATATAATTTCCATAGTTTAGTTGGTCATATTCATACCCTCTAACTTAATGGATATGTTATAATGGTCATGTTTAAAAAATAATATTTTAATAGAGTGCCAATTTTTTTAAACCTAGTGTTTCACGTATCTCAAGGTATCAAAGAGATTGAATTTATTTAAAAATAAATATATTGTAAAGTCTTAGGGTGTTGTATTTTATTTAAATCTTTTTGTTTCATGTTATACATATTATCAAACATGAAGTTCCTATTTTGAAATATTGGGGTGTTACAAATAACTTAAACATGCTATAATAAAATGGAATGCATCCATATAGGCAGGAAAGGCTAATAACCCGCTGGGTTGATTAAATATACAGATAAAAGAAAATAAAATGTAAATAACAAACATAAAACTACATGAGGCTCCACAAAAATCCCCCCACCTCACCTCAACATAATCTTTAAATCCAATATAATTTTCTCCACCCAACCTGATCAAGAAATCTTGGGCCTCAACCCAACCTGATTCTACAATAAGTGATCCCATCTTGGGTACTCAAGTGAAGTGGTATCCCAAGTAGGGTGCGAGTCAATAATTATATGGGGAACCACAAACACATTCCTATACTATACTGACAATGTAGTGATATGTGTATGTGACATGATCAACATGAATAAATAAAATAATAAATATAAATAATAAAAAACTACTAATAATACCTACATAATCTTGATTTCATAATGTCTCTGATCATGTTGTGTCGACCATGCCAAACTATGAACTATGTACCATAATATTGTAGATTCTTAGGTTTGTGAACCTGATTGACCACACCTATTTTAGCCAATGCTGGGGTGTTTCTGAGCATGTTCTGATGGCTATGAATCACAATATAATAAACCTCAGTATCCCTGATATATAGATAAGTTTCAAATACCTTCCCTATAAAAGTTTTCTCAGCCAAGGTTATAAGCCCAAAAGTATCAAAAACCTATGAGATGATCTTAGAAAGCACCATACACATATACCAGATCAAACCCAACTCCAAATCCATGGATTCACCACTAATAGTATAAAAAACCTCCCCTAAGAGAGTTTATTAGCTATTAGAAACAAAAAAAATCCCTTATAGTAGTTTTCTCATCCAAAAATCACATACCCCACTACGAGAGTTTTCTTAGATAGTAAACAAGACCACCCCAATGGTTGTTTTCCAAACCATAAAAAATACCACCCCCTATGGGAATTTTCTAAAGCATAAATAAAATACTTATCCTATGATATTTTTTCAAAAAATAAATAAAAAACCACCCCTACAGGTGTTTTCCAAAACAAAAATAAAAGAACAACCTTATGAGCATTTTCCATTTCATAATAATACCACCATGTGGAATATACCAAGTCCCATCATGAAAAAAGGAAAGAAATAGGGTTTTTTGAATTCCTAAACCCATTGTCACTATACATACCCAATCCCATCCTATATATGGTTCATCCACCCAAGATAAATACATCTCATGGGTCCTTATAAGGCATTCTAGGGTCGTCTCTCTCAATTATACACACACCCTCCTCTTGGAGGTATCCAAATATTCCTAGGAAAGGGTCATAAAGCCATAAAAATTTCAGTTTAACTTAGTAACACCTCTCAAGGGGGTAATAGTGTAAAGGTAACCCATTTTTTTCACAGGATCAACCATTGGCAGCCGATTCCAACCAGAAAATACACATAGACCAATATGGACTTGTTACATGCCTAATTTATTTAGGGAATTAAATTTAAATTCAACATTTAACATAAATTAAACAATTAAATTAGTGGCATGGATACAAAACACATGCATCATAGTTAAACCATGGTCTATGTACCAAGGACCACCTAACGTTTTTTGAATCCACTTCTATTTAATTATCTAAGTTGAAAACTTTTCCTAGACTCACCAAACAATATGCAAACACTATTCAATCTTGAGTCATCAAATGAGCATCTATTCAAAGACATAACATCCAAAATTAATTAATTAAAACCAAAAAATAATTAATTTAACAATTTATAATTTAATTCAAAATTATAAAACTCATGATAATCGAATAAACACTTACCGAGTTGCCGTGTCGCACATAACATACACTAAACACATGTGGGAGGCCCATTCCATGTTTCTAAAACTATCCTAGGAATAATACCTATCAACCGATATTAATACCATACTTAATTTAATTTACATTTAAGGGAAACCTTAAATAAATTGTCAGTATGACATACCATCAATGAATCTCCAAGAAACAGTGTGAAAAAATCGCCCTAAGATTCCCTCTTACTGAGCAGCACCAAAGCCCCATTTCCTTAGTACAATTCAACAATGCTTTAGTGAAATGATCCAAAAACCTAGACCAAGATAAATTAAAATTATAAGGAGAGGAAGAGGAGATCTAGAAGGTTTAGAGGATGATGAAACACACCTAAAATAGATGAGAAAACAAAATCAAAGGGAACCCTAAACTAGAGGTAACAAGGGGAGAAGAGGGATGTGTTAGAAAAAAAAGGGAGGAAGAGGGGCTAACCCATATTAAGATTTAGGGTTAAAGTTTTTTATTCAACCCATTTAATAACTAACTGGCTAGACGATGCCTCCTCATAGTGGATCTTCTCACTAGTAGACACCTCAAGCTAGATGGTGCATGTCCACTGGCTAGCTGATGAACACTTGTAGATTGAAGGTGCCATTATATAAGCCACCGGCTGGACAGTGGCTATAAATTGTAACCCTAAATAGCCCAACCCCCTCTACTTATTTCTTACTTCTCTCTCGATAACTCTAAACACCCTTTGAGCTCCATTTAACATCAAAAAAAAAAAAATCCTATTTTGAGATGTTCAAACTCTCATATTTTCATTCTGATGCCTGATTCATCCCACCCACCAAAATGAAAAATTAAAATTCCATATGTAATTTCCATGACTGTACAGAAAAAGGGCTTTAACCCCCCCCCACAACACTTATTATCCTTAATAAGTCCTGATGGTCATCTAACTACATCTCCCAACATGCATTGATCACCAATGCAATTCCAAACTATATAATTTTACCTCCGAACACCAAACATTGTCTTCTAGCATAGATTGAATCAAAAGGCACTTAAATTGTTTAAAACTGATACAACACTAAATTTCATTATTGAAAAAATAAGACAATACTCACCCACACCTTTCTATCCCAAGAAACCCTTGATGTTCTCATCTAATTGGTCATTCAGTCTATGGTGCTCCCCACTATAGGACTTAGCTTATAAAGGAAAAATCTATACCTTGGATATCACTGCCATTGAAATGGATTACCCAACACTACACCCATGTTCTAACAACACACTTTGTATAGTTTCCAACTCACATCACCTAAAAGTACACGAGAACACCATTCAAGCATCGGTACCCATTCTCATTTCCACTCCCATATGAATTCAATAAATTTTAATTATCAAAGAAATATATTTGGATACACCAAATTTTCCTTGAAAATACTAGTTTAATTCCAGATACCCACTATTTTTATAAAATACAATGTAATCAATTTGATTTTTGGTCCACCGGAACCAATTACATGCGAAACCATCGGTCAATGCTCCTTTGGATGAACTGACTAAAAAACACACATCTTATGCCACTGATGCGCCATCAAATTCACCTAATCATTATTTCTTAAATCTTGGAGGCATCCCATAATCATTAGAGCATGATCACTAAAGTATGATCCTAACTCTTGATGTGATTCTACAGTTGAACCCTCATTCGATCGATTTCCAACTATTGTGTTGTACTGTAGGCACTGACACCCCACATATCCACAATACCACTGAATCATCTTAAATTAATCTAAAGTATAAGTTTTATGCTCATAACCCATTCAACATCACATCCAAGTTAACACCTACTATTCAACAAGGAATATAGTTGAATCTAAATCCATTTAATCACCTATATGTCACTACAAAATCATCCGTCTAATGGATGATTACTTACACCCATGACACTACCCATGCAGGTCCATGTCTCTCATGATCGATATGAGGCTCACCACCTTAAGAGCACTGTTTTCTTCACTTCACTAGACCAAAATAGAACACTATAACCCACACTCTGTCAATCCCTAAACACGAAGATTGGGTGTGAAAAATCCCACTCATTCCATAGCTTCAATATGAGACATAATTCATCACCCATTCCTAGGCCATATGAAATTTATCCAAAATTACCATTGAAATTTAACCTAAAACAAGGTTCTTTCCCTCCAAAAAACTATAGTGGACTCCTCACCATAAAAAATCCTTACCGATCCCTAAGCGCAATGCTTGAAGGACCCACATTGCTTGCATGCCACTCCTATAGAGCCAAACTTATCAAATTATAGAGATAATAAGCATATAAAAAAGTGTATTTGGTGCTCAATTGGTCTTCATCCCACTCATGACCATCACCGATTCAAAACTCAATATGTTCCATATGTGGGAAGTGTGTGTTACTTCAATCTCTTTTAAATATAATGAGCATATGATCATATAGCACTCAGTCCTAGAACCCAACTAATGATCCTATGAGTCTCATCATATCTATATTAGGCTTAAAAACCTAACTTAATAGTTTACCATGACCCTTTCATGTTAGTTTCAACCAACCAAAAGCATAAAAAATTATCTCATCCCAAAAAGGGGTCTGACATCTCTCCTATTTCAAATCTCATTGTCCAAGAAAAACTAACAATTCTCCTACCACATGCCAGTTATAGACAACTAAGAACACCCTAGTAACTCCTATTATAAATTTACCACTTCACCTAGGTTATGGTTACTCACATGATTACCCACCTCACGTGCATTATTACAAAATCACAATCATCCATGCACACTTTCACTATGCTGTTAGAGTGTATCTAGGGTCAATTGGGTGAGACACCCAAAACATCCTACCCTCTCAATGTCACTCTCAATATTATGAAACTATAAATGCCTAAAATACTAAGGTACTAGCACCAAATGTGTTATTCTTATAAAACCCCAAAGTGTAATCACGACTATACCTCTTCCCCAATAGTATATCCAGTGCACTGGTTGAAATCAAGGCAATTACCCAATCCTTTTTATCTCTAGGGAACTCAAAATCATAGATTAACCCCATAAAATGTTTACCTCAATTATAAAATTCATCGAATGACCAAATAATGAGTTTAAACTAAGGGTCTCTTAGTCTCCCACCTAGCCTAAAATTTAGGCCTAAAGAAAGGTCACAACTCACGTGATGAAATCCCTTCCAATGTCTTGAATAAACTACAACATCCAACATGCTCAACCACTTATTCCTTAGTCTCATATATATAAATATCAGGAATCACATGAAAAACCACCCTCAAATAGGGAAACTTATTCTAAAAGGAATTCTCATATGATAATACCCCCTTGAGAATCACACTCTCACCGGATATGGTCTATATAAAACTATACCATCTAAGAGGATCTATGTCAAACACCTATATAATAAGGTTTTATTAGATATAATTTAATTCAAATATATATGGAAAAATTATATATAGGTTGTTACTAATGATTTAAATAACCAAACCAAAACAATATCCACCTTCAAGGGGTTTCTCACTAAGGCATAATGTGCCTTACTAAGTCACATGGTCACTGCACCTATTTTATACATAGAATATTCCATCTCCATCAAGAACCTCACCATGGATCCACATGACAATCCATCAAAAGGAAATACATATCCAATTTGGCCCATCTATGTATAATTCCACCAAATACATAAATGGGAAAACACTATATGATTACTTGTTGACACTTTAGACAACAAATACTCTCATTAGTGACACAATCACACACTATCAGACCTATATGTCATTTGAATCCTATGTTCTGAATCATGATGCATGAGATGACTCTTAACTCTATGGGTTAAGAGAAAAAATCCAATTTAAATCATAAAACTATCAAGCATCCATGTTAATCACTCAAGGTGAAATTAAATATTTATAACTGTACAAACTAATAACATCAATCCCACCCCTGGTAATGTATACTTCCTACCAGAACATATGCTCATGATGCACTAGCCTGATATACATCTTAGTATCTAACACATTCCTAAATATCCTAACTATCTTAACCCAAATAATAAAACAAAATAAAATATTAATACCACTTTGTAATGCCCCAACTCTACGAACCACTAATCTGTGTCCAGATTAATGGTTACTACTTACCTTAGGCATGCCTCCCCATATTCTAGAGGGTGATGACTATTAGGAGGTCTAAGATGGTACTATGGATAGACTATAACCCCTATATTAGAGTACACAATCATAATTAAATAATAAAGAATCATCAATAATATTGTATGTAGAAGATTAATAAACTAAATATGCTATAATAAAATGGAATACAGACATACACAAAGGTAAGGTCGATTTACCAATAGGTCGATCACATATAAAAATAAAATAAAAATAGGTAAATAAAAGAATAAAATTATAGGGTTATCCACTACAATCCTCAAGCCTCACCTCAACCCAATATCTAAATCCCATCTGAGCTACTCCATCTCGATCATGTAAGCCTGCGCCTAAACCCAATCTGATCCTGTAATAACTGAGGGCTGATCAGGTACCCAAGTGTAGCAGCAACCCTAGTAGGGTGTGAGTATATAACTCAATAGGGCACCACTAATGAGGTCCCACAATATACCTATAATTAAGTGATATATGCATGTGACATGATCATTGTAAATAAATAAAATATTGAAAATAAATAAAAACAACTACTACTAATATCTACTTTGGACTGATTCAATAATTTATCTAAGCATTTAATGTGGACTATTCCAACCCATGAACCATGTGCTATACAGTTATCGATCCTTAGGTCCATGACTCTGATCGACCATACCTTCTTCAGTCAGTGTTGATGTGTCTCTAAGCATGTCATGATGACTATGCATCCTAATATAACATACCCATGTCTCCTCACTATATAGATAATTATAAAAAATCTTCCATAGGGGAGTTTTTTTAGTCAAGGCCTAAGCCCATAAGTATCACATACCTCACCCATATGAATTTTATAATTCAAGGGAACAATCCCAAAAGTATCACAACCATAGGGAATGCTACTAGAAATCTCTATCCTAGTATAATATATCAACCCCAGCTCTAAATCTGTGGAATCCCCACCATCCGTATCACAAACCTACCTTATGAGAGTTTTCTCATCTAGTAGTAACACATACCCCCCCTATGGGAGTTTTAATAGTGAGTTATCATAGACCACCCCTATGGGAGGTTTCTTATCCAGTAAACAAGACTGCTCCTCTGGGAATTTTTCAAAACAACAATAAAACACTGCCCTGATGTGTGTTTTCTAAAACATAAATTAAATACCTTCCCTACATAAATTTTCTAAAACAGAAATAAAATACCACCCCTACGATAATTTTCCATTTCATAACAAAACCACAAAGTCCCATCATTAGAGAAGGAAAAAACCATGGTCGACCGGATGCCTAAGCCCATCATCATTATCCATACCCAAGACCATCCTCCCAATAGTCCATCCACATGTGACAAACACATATCAAGGGTACTAACAAGACCTTCTAGGGTCGTCCCTCTCAATTTAACACCCACCATATTAGTGGTATCCAAAGAGTCATAGGAAGGGGATACTAAGTCATAACCATTTCAGTTTTACTCAAAACACCCCTCAAGGTGTTCTGAGTGTCAAGGTAACCCATTTGAGCCACTTGATCAACCATCGATGACTGAGTCCAAAAATCTAGTATACATAGTCCAACATGGCCTTGGAACTTGTCTAATTTATTTAGAGAACAACACTTAAATTCAATATTTAACCTCAATTATACAATAAAATTAATTAATTAAAATGGTCCAATTCATTCTGTAGCATGGTTTCACAATACATGCATCATAATAACATTCATTAAACCATATGTAGAATACAAAGTACCACATACATTTTTTTAAAGCTAGTTCCATTTAAATATATAAACCAACAACTTTTCCCAGGTTCACTAAACCTCATCCAAGCTCTGTTCAAGCTCGAGTCATAACCTGAGCATCTTATGTAGGTTCTGGGTGGAGTGGAAGTATGCAATGGTGGGAGATATATTAAAATTTATTTTAATATTTAGTTTCCCTAAACCCCTAGTGAGGATTATTTAAGTTAAACTTATACTTAATTTATTTTGATCTGAAGAAAATAAATACCTCATATTATGATCCTTTCTTCTTTGATGATGTTTATCTTACAAAATAACCTTTTCAAATATCATCCATTATGATGTGAGGATCCAAGGGTATAATCCTTCTAAAGGTGATCCATATGTGCTCCTTTGATCTCCAAGAAACACCAATCTATTTATGGGTACTAGTATAGTGAATCAATTATCATACGTTGTTCATGTTTATCGATCATCCTTCAATCTTGAAGGAATATCATTGGTGTTTCTAGTTCTTGATTGGGAGAGGGAAGTAGGAGTCAAGAGAGAATTTCTTTGTGTGTAACAATTATCTATATTCATACCATTCCACACAATAGACATAAACTTCTATTTATAGAGCCAGGGTTTATGTTAAAATATTATTTAATTGCTTTCCTACCCTTAAACAATATTATAACTTTTAATAAATCCCATGTCATATAATAACAACAACAAGAACAAAAATAATAATAATAATATTATTTTGTGGTATGTTCCAACTTTCACAATAAAAAATATTATTTAACTGTATTTTTAATTAATATTTGTCACCAGATATAGTCTTGGTCTATTTTAACTTCTATAGAATTTATTAACACACAAATAAATATTAAATATTTTACTCATCAATAAATATTTATGATCAATAAAACATGAATAAAATTATTCATCTGTCTTGATAGAAATATTTATTTTATTAATTAAATTCAAATATAATTTAATCGAGCTCAACAAAAACACTTACTGTGTGACCCTGTAGGATTATTTCTCATTAGAATTAAGTGATCTTGCTTAAAGTTAAAGATTACTATATAGAAGTGGGTCAAGGAACCCAAGAGAAATATATTAATGTTGTAAATATGAAAACCATATATGAACGCTCACTATATAATATAATCCCTTTGTCACAATATCTCATCAAAAAGGATACACATATGTGTCATCAACCTATGTGTTCAATACAACTTTCTTTGACTATCTAAAATAAACATATCAATACACCATGACCATGGAATTTAATGCCATGGTTCTATTCCAATCAAAGGGTCAAGATATCAAATTCCATAAATAGGGAAGGGATAAATAATTCCCCAATTTATCCATTGATAACATGTCTACCATGATGTACCCAATGTACTCTAACTCACTAAGAACATATTTCATCATGGATTTCATAAAAAAATATCTGTTCATGATTCATGACACGCATTAATGATAATCTTAAAGTTTAAGGACCATTACACATGCTCACAGATAGGAATATCCAATGATACCAAAAAATATAGAATTCCTACTAGAAGGTCTGTTCTCATAATATCCCATATCAAAGATTACTAAGTGTGATATTCATGACAAGAAGACTCATCCACTTATGGGTAATTGCACCTGATAGTCATGTTCTATGTGTCCCATCATAAAACCTTATCCGACTGAATAACTATATTTAAGAATATTATCATAACACTTCAAGGTTCTCATCACAGCAGGGAACTGATATGAATTTATCAATGCAATGTATTCTCTAAGAAATTATTACATTAATTTCATATTGGACAACGAAAAATATGTAATAATACATTTTATTAATATTCAAATCATCAAATATACATGTAATAAAATTAAAAATAGTTGGTCCTATGACACCAACTCCAAAAAATATCACCAGTACTAAAGAAAACTTCTTATGGATTTTTGTACGCTATATCTCACATGATAATAATGTTTCTACAAAGTTAAGTCTTTAGTCAAGGGGTCCTATATGTTTTCATCCATGAAAATACTACTCACTGAAACCTCACCTGTATGATAAAAATACCCCATGTGATGATACTTCCAAATTATGTTCTTTATTGGCTTATGTGACCTTAGATATTTTGCAAGAGACACCACTATAGTATTATAAAAATAGTGTGATAATATCATTATTTAGAGGTACCATTTCAAGATCTTGGATGAAGTTTTGCATCCATGGTTCTTCTTTATCTGCCTCATAATTCACAAAATACAAACACTCTTCTATAGAATATATGACCACAACCTTATTTGAGCTCTTCCAGCTCACAATACATCCATTCAAAGTGAAGATGTATCCCATTTAAGACTTTATTTCATATTGACATATTTTGAAACTAACATATGAAAATACTCTAATAAATACTTCTTTATCTCTTTTATAGATTGAGAGTATATCCTTAGTACGCGTCAGGTACTTGAGGGTAGTCTTAACTACCATCCAATGGTGTTCACCTAGGCCTACTTGATATTTTTCTACCACACTTAATACATAAGTGACATATAGCCTAGTACATAACATATAATAAATGATCGACCCAATCACTGAAACATATGGAATCCTCTACATACTTTTTCTTTCATCATGTGTCTGAGGACACATTTTCCTAAAAAGATAAATGGAATATGGCATTAGTAGAAATCCCCTATTGGATTGTTTCATACTGAATCTCTTTATTATTTTGTCAATATATGTACTTTAACTTATGCCGAGTAACGTCTTGGATATATCATGATGGATCCTGATCCTAAGAATATATGACACCTTTCCCAAGTCCTTCATGGAGAAACATTTATTCAACCACACTTTAATAGAATATAAGACTAGTATTTCATTTACAATAAGAAATATATCATCAACATATACTATTAAGAAAATGACCGCACTCCCACTGTACTATTTATAGACATAAGACTTATATTCATTCTTTATGAAACCAAATTCCATTATGGATCCATAAAAAATAAATTTTCCTTAACCTATATTCTTAATTTAATTCATAAATGTATTTTTTCAACTTGAATATATTGTTGGCATCCTTTGAAGTCACAAACACTTTAGGTTGAATCATATGTACATCTTCTTGAAGGTTCCCATTAAGGAAGGAAGTTTTGAGATCCATTTTACAAATTTCATAGTCATGGTAAGCCACAATGATATATAGAATTACAATATATTTATTTGTTGAAACCGGTGAAAATGTTTCATCATAGTCAATGCCTTAATGCTGCTTAAACCCCTTTTCAACTAGTCATGCCTTACGGGTACTGAGTTGTCATTCTATGTCTAGTTTCTTCTTGAATATCCATTTAAAACCAACATGATTTACATCCACTGAAGGATTTTCCAAAATACAAAATAGGTTTTGGTTCAAGGAATCCATTTTATATTTTCATGGATTCTTACCACTTGGAAACATCTGTTCCACTTACTACTTCTTTATAGGTTAGATGATCATTATTATCAACTGATAATGAGTCACCATCCTTGGTAACTATAAAAACATACCATTATGGTTCTCTAAAATCTCTTTTACTACTATACAATAATTGTTTCTATAGAACAACTTATTGTTCCATTGGGATTTTTGGAATTTGTTCCTATTCCAAATCTTGTGTACCTTGAGCATCAAATTCATAAAAGTCTATCTCACGACCACTATTTATTTTAGAGATGTTCTCTATCTCAAGGAGTATGGCGTTTCATACCATTATTACCTTTTTTTATAAAAGTTCATATATTTATTATTCCCTTATTTCCTTCAGATATCCTATAAAGGCACACTTTGTGCCTCTGGGTACAAGTTTGTTACCTAAAGAGGTCTTAAAAAATTATTCTCAACCCCACACATGTAAGTATGAAAACACGAGTTTATTTCAATTACTTAATTGGTATGGTATACTATATTCCATTTTATTTGGCACTTTCTTTAATATTTTTGATACTATTTGTAATGCGTATCCCAAAAAGGATAATGGAAGACACACATGACTCATCATTTATCCCACAATGTCTAACAAGGTGTGATTATTCCTTTCACTTATTCCAGTCCAATGAGATGTATATGGAGGAGTTAGTTGAGATAGAATCCCAAAATCCCATAAATAATCAATAAATTATTGATTAATATATTCCCCACAAAAATCTAAGTTTCTTAATCTTCTTACCAATATGGTTCTCAACATCATTCTTGTATTCTTTGAATTTATCAAAATAATCTGACTTATAACTCATAAAGTAGATATATCCATATCTACTAAATTCACCAGTAAAAGTAATGAAGTTTGAGTACCCAATGCTTTCTTCAACATGAAATATTCCAAACACACTAGTATGAACTAATTCAAGAAGATATTTGGCCCTTTCAACTTTTCCACTAAATGAGGATTTTTTTATTTTTCATTGTAAACATGCATGAAATATACCAAGTAGTTTTATTTCAAAAGAATATAAATATCCATATTGATAAAATGTAGTCAAGTTCTTTTAATTTACATGATCCAGCTGGTGATTCCAATGTTGGGTGTGACATGATTCATGTGAAGTAGTTTTATTATCAATTTCCATTACTTGATTTGTGTAATAAAACACATAAAGACCATTATTTAAATGTGACTTACAATAAAAAATGATATCTTTATAAAGGTAGAAAAATTAACTCAGAAAATTGAAAATAAAACCATATATATAAAGTCTGGAAACATAATTATTTTTTTGGTAACAGATTTCACAAAATAAAAATCTTTCAAAACTAAGATCTTTCCAGATGAAAACATGAGGTGATAGTCTATGATAGCTATAACTACAAGTTTTTCTTTGTTGGCTAGTTCTAGATATATCTCCCTTATGTCAATTATTTTGAATCTACTTGGCTCATATATTTAAATACATATGTTGGCACCATAAGCTGAATCAAATACCCAGTTTGTATAAAGAGATAAATTGCACTCGATAAAAAATGCACATGAAGCTTCCCCTTACTTCTTTGGCTGAGTTTTGTTTTTCTTCCAGTGTCCCTTAACACATAAAAAACAAACAAAATTATATTCCCTTTCCCATCCCTTAATATTCCTCTTCTTTAAAGGGTATTGAGAATATTTTTTCTTAGAGTTCTTCTCTTTCTCTTTCTATTTATTCACCATAAGTATGGAAGCATTTTTATGCTTTGTTTCCTTATCCACCCGGTGAAGAAGAGTGAGAATATCGAGTAGAGACTTCTCAATGTTGTTCATATTAAAATTTACAAAAAAACTAGAGAAATTCTAAGGGAGTGATTACAAAATGAGATTGGTGCACAGTTCATTGAGGATTTTAAACCCTAGTACCTCTAGAAACTCAATATAGCCCATGAGATTGACTATGTGAGGCATAGTTGTCACACCCTCCACAAGATTACACTAAAATATTGATTTTAAAACATCAAACAATTCTTGTATAGATCTCTCTTGGTATAAACCTTAGAGGTTCTAAAGCATTCTATATGAATCCATATTTTCACAGGGCTTCATGATTTCACTAAACATAGATAAAAGAATAAAAAATCAAACATCAACCATGTCACTCAAATGTTTTTTATAGAAAAAGAACTCTTCATAAATGATTTCATTAATAGGTGTATCAGTATGTGAGGATTCTAGCATGTAAGATTTCCTTTCATGAAAAAACACAACCTGAAGTTGTATAAACTATTCCGAGAAGTTACTTCCAATGAGGATATTGTGTTTCTCCAATATAGGACATAGGAATAGTGTGTATGATGAACGTTACATTTTCTATAATTATGAAATAGAATATTATTAGTACTTTTCTTGATTAAAAATTATGTGAGAAATAATAAATAAATTATTTTTATTAAATTTATTAATATTTTATCAAGTCTCAAAAGTGCTCACCATTGAACTTAGAATGTATAGTTTCTATGAATTTCTAGTGTCAATGATCTATATACCTCTCCACATTTTCCCAACATGGGTTGTTCAACCTACTTGAAGGTATTTAGGTAATAAGGTCTTTTCTAACTGTAGGATTATAGATCATTGATCCATTGAGTGGACTCCCCAAACCTAGAATCCTGACTTGGATTTCCTCAACACTTGCCTCCAAGTTATATCAAGTCTAGAGAGGGATACTTATCTTAATGTAATATAGTTAATTCAACCTAAAATCTTTATAAAAACTCCATGTTAAAAGTAATTTTCCCAACGAGTGTTGAAAAACACTTAGTTATAATGATTTTATTATTAATCAAGTAATTAAAGACTTATCTTGACTTAATATTATATTGAGGGATTTTAATTTATTTTTCATAAATTTTATATTGTTTTATCCTTTACATTTATTTTTAATATTAAGTAGATTTTTCTTCATTAATTAGCCATGTTGGATAAAATATTTACACATTAAATATTTATTTAAATTCCATATTTGTATATTAATTCATTTATTTATGTAATCACGATATTGCATCCATAAAATAAACAATTGATAGAAAAAAATGAATAAATAATTAATTGACTCATTCATGAGGTTATCTAATGGTTGATTTAATGAGTGTACATTAAATCAATCTATGAGCTAGGGAAAATAACTCATATTTCTAGTCTTGGAATGATTTAAAACATCCCACCTGTTCACTTGTGTATTAAATTGGTTGGCATAATTACGGTTTTATCTTGAACTGCCACCACATGTCTTGTAAAAAACCATTAATTATATCATTCATAAATCACACGCAGGTGAGGGGAACCAAAGTATTAGTTAAAGGGGGATTACATAAATAAACTTGGATACATAGGTCCTATATTATAATGGAGGGAGGGATGAAACATAGACCATCATTTAATTTAATAATAAATAATTGTAAACCCATGAAACAAATTAAATTAAATAAATCCAACACATACAATGGTCTTGGTGAAGCTCATGAACTATCATACATACAACGTATACAAAAAAGAAAAATGGTTAAGATTCATTTATTACTCATTCTTTATTAAGATAAATGTGCTTTCATAAATTAATAAATTAATTAATTCCCTTTTATCTTAATGACCATCTGAATCCTCTTAGAGATAACCATCATTAAGGAATTAATGGAAAATAAATAGAAGAAAAAATAATTACATATTTATCAAAATAAATTAATTGATAATTTAAAATTATTTAAAACCATTATTAAACTGTCAAAAAAAAAGGTTCCAATCAATAAAATAAGTTTTTAATGATATTATTTTCAATTTAATGTAATTTAATTCTGCCATTAATTGGGAGACTACACAACATGTATTATCCAGTTACAATCTATGTACCTTTGGTTTTTGTGTATCCAGTTTGCATGCCTGGGGCTTCGGTGTGTTAACTCGACTAGTCTTTAGGGCTTGAATATTATAGCTACCCACCGTGCATCTGATTACTATGTGATCAAGATAAATGCATGGACTTAGTCATGTATCTCGGATAGACTACACAACATGTATCATCTAGCTACACACTGTGTATCCCTTTTGTTTTGTGTTCACTGGTTTCACTGAATGGATCAACATGTATTTCAGACATGAGAAATGAAGAACTATATGGAGTTTATATCGCATACACTTCTTGTATATGATAAATTCTCTAGGTTTTCATTATCACTTGGTTTGATAGTGTATAATGACCACACTGATTATGTGATTGACTCCGCTCACCTATGTAGACTACATGACGTGTACGCCAGCTACATGTCGTGTAATCCAACACCCCTTATGCTAAGTTGGTCTGGTCTACATGCAGTGTGTAATAAATTCACCATGTGTAATTAAATTGTCGGTGTGTCATGTACCCCGCAACACATCTAGGTACAGTGCACATGGGTACACAACGTGTACCCCAATTACACGCTATGTAACCCAGTTTTACTAGACCAAAAATTTAGCACTTCCCAATGGAATATACAGTTGTTATTAATCTATTCTTAAACCTTAAATAAAATTAAACATTGAACTAACATGATTAATATGTTGATAAAATTTTAATTTAAATCAGATTAAAGAATGAATAATATGAAATGAAACATTCAACCATGATTGTGTATAGAACAACAATCAAATAAATAATTATAAATTTAAAATGCAATTTATTTGATACCACTTACAGGTTCCATCCACTATGAAAGTGTGAGGTGGTGGGTATATATTAAAATTTATTTTAATATTTAGTTTCCTGGAACCCCGAGTGAGGATATTTCACATTAAATTTATAATTAATTTATTTAGATCTAAATAAAATAAATACCTCAACTTAGTATCCTTTATTCATTGATGATGTTGATCTTTCAAAATACACTTTTTGTATTTTCTTTCACAGTTATGTGAGGATCCAAGGGTAGAATCCCTCTAGCAGTGATCCACACACGCTCCTTTGATCTCCGAGAAACACTAATCAATTTCTGGGTTTTAGTGCGGTGAATCGATTTTCTTGCATTATTCACGTTGATCACTCATCCTTTAGTCTTGAAGGAATCTCTCTTGAATTTATAATTCTAGATAGGGAGAGAGAAAAAGTCGATAGAAAATTTCATTGTACACAACGATTATCTACATTCATACCATTCCATATAATAGACATAATAATATATTTTTAGAGTTAGGGTTGAGGTTAAAATATTATTTAATTACACATCGACCCTTAAATAATATTATAATCTTCAATAAAACCCATGTCACATAATAATAATAATAATAAAAATATTATTATTATTTTGTGGCATGTGCCAAATTCTTCAATAATAAATTTTATTTAACTGGTTAGTAAATTAATATTTTTCACTGGACAAGGTTTTGGTCCATTCAAACTCCTCTAGAATTTATTAAACACTTGAATAAATATTAAATATTTTATTCATCAATAAATATTTTTGATCAATAAATGATGAATAAAATTATTCATTAGTCTTGATAATAATATTTATTATATCAACTAAATTCAAATAAAATTTAATAAATATCATTGGAAACACTTAGTATGCGACCCTATTGGATTATTTTTCCTTGGAATTAGGAGGGATTACCTAAAGTCCAACATTACTGTATAGTGATGGGTCAAGGAACCCAAGAGAAATAACTTAATGTTGTAACTATGATAACCACATACAAACACTCACTATGTATTATAGTCCCCTTATAACAATATCTCATCAATAGGGTTGCACATCTGTGTCATTAACCTATGTACTCAACATGTATTTCTTTGACTATCTGAAATAAACACATCGATACACCATGACCATGGAATTTAATGTGAAGGTTCTATTCAAATCAAAGGTCTGATATATCAACTTCCATAAATATGGAAGGGAAAAATCCTTCCCCAACTTATCCATTAATAACATGTCAATCATGACACACCCAATGTAACCTACCTCACCACAAACATATGTCATCATGGTTTTCATCATCAAATATATGTTCGTGATTCATGAAATGCATTAATGATAATATTAAAGTCTAATAACCATTATACACGATCATAGATATGAATATTTGATGACACAAAACTTGTGGAATTCCTACTAGAAGGTCTATTCTCATAATTTCTCATCATGTAGATTATCGAGTGAGAACTTCATGATAAGAAGCCTCATCCTCATATGAGTAATCACACCTAAAAGTCATGTTCTCTGTGTCCCATAATAGAACATTATCTAACCAAAACACTATATTTAATAATATTGTCATAGCACTTCAAGGTTCTCATGATAGTGAGGAACTTCCATGACCTTATCAATGTGATGAATATTATAGGAAATTATTACTTTAAATTCACGAAGAAAAATAAAAAATATGTAATAAGATATTTTTTTAAAATTCAAATCATTGAATATACATATAAAAAAAGTACAAACAGTTGGTCCAAGGACACCAATTCCAACCGTCCAAACTAGAACACATAAAATTAATTAATTAAAATAAAAACATATAATTAATTTAGAAATTTAAAATTTAATTATAAATTATAAAAATCAACATAATTGATGAATCACATACCTATTAGCCTTGTTGTACCCAACCCACACCAAAAACACATTGGAGGTCCATTCCATGATCCCAATACCATCACAGACAATATCCATATCAATTGGAATTAACACCATACTTAATTTAATTTAAATTTAAGGGAAACCTTAAATAAATTTTTGGCGTGAAATACCTTCAATGAATCATTGATCAATGGCGTGTATACATTATCCTGGGATGACCTATTATTGAGCAGCACCAAATCCCCATCACATTATGATGATTCCACCATGCTCTAATGGAATCATCTATAAACCCTATCCTAATAGAAAAAATATAATAATAGGAGGAAGTGATCAGTAGGGGTTATAGGAGGATGAAACACACCTCAAATCATTAATAAAGAACTATTAAAAAGAACCCCAACCTAAGGGGAAGATGTGGAGAAGAGCGGGAACCAACCCCTAGCTATGTAAGAAAAATAAGGGGAGGAAGAGGTTGTTTCCCCCTCTTAAGATAGTGGGGTTATAAATATCATTCTACCCCTTTAAAATCCCACAAGTTAGCTGGTGGACACATGTAGATTGAAGGTGCCACTGTCCAGACCATCGACATGCCGGTGCTTGTAGACGCAACTCTGATTAGCCCAATCTTCTGCGATTATTTACCACTACTCTCCCAATCCATAAAATATCCCTTCAAGCTCCATTCCACATCAAAAAAAAAAAAAAAATCCTCTTTTGAGGTGTTTAAAACTCTATTTTTTTTGAATCCGGGTTAAAAAATAAACCCCCTCACCAAAAATGAAAATTAAAATTCCTCCCTGAATTTCCATGCTTGTATGGAATAGGTCTTCAAAACCATAAAATGATTTATTAAATTATTTAACTTAAAGTCTATATAAGTTTAATTTTAATAAGTTATGTTCTAACCTATTTAATAAAATTTTAATTATTATATAAAAATTTAAAAATTATAATTAATGAATTTAGAAATTTATTTTGATAAAACTGACTTAATTTTTGGAATCATCAGGGAGAAACTATCTTAGTGTGATTTTTTGTTCTTATAAAAGGTTTTTTAGATAAATAGTAACAAATAATCTTTTGATATATGGTATGTTTTATGTAATTATTATAAAATAAAAATGTCTCAATAATTTATAATTTTTTTAATGAATTAAATTTTATTTAAAGAAGAAAGTAATATATTTAAAAATAATAAACTTAATTTTCAAACCTATAAATTAAATTTTAAAGTCTAAAATATATATATTTTTAGATAAATACTATATTCGATTATATAGTTTAAATTATATATTCTAATGATACCATTCAATTTTTTATGTGTTTAAATTTTAATAAAATATGTGTTTTTAAATTATACACTATTATTAGTTAAAAAAATAAATAATATTATTAGTTTTTATTCAAAATAATAAATTATTCAATATTTTATTTAAATGCACCCCTCTCATTTACTTATAAATACATCTGTTCTAGAACCATTTCTAATCACTTTAAAAAAATTATCCCTTGATAAAATATCTAAAAAAATATATTTCTAAAACCTCTTATATATGTTCTTGAGTCTCTGGTTTAACAAAAAAACCTCCTTAAAAATATTAGGTCTCACTCTAAAGAAAGTGTTTCAAATAGAAGGGTAAGAGTTTTAAAACTTACGTCTTTTCTTTTTTATTATGTTCTTACCCCTTATAGAACTTAAGTTATTCCTATAATAAAATTAAAATAATTTTATAATTTTATTTTAATATATTTAAAAAAACTATATATTAATTAGTTTTCCATTTTTTTAATCTATATTAAAAATATAATTCACCGAAGGTAGGTTTATACAATCAAAGTGAACAATAATGTCCTACTTTCACATCATCCTACCAGTCCAATATTTTATTTATCTAGAAAACTAACTTAATGGGTTTAGTAGGAACCTAAAACCTAAACATTAGGCACCACATACAATTGAATAGAAAAAAAAAGAGTATAGACAACCAATCAATGCTAAAGAAACAAAAATAAATCCCCAAATATAACACACAACACAACAAGGAAACCTGAAGATATAGCGCTCACCAGTCAATACTAGTGATCTATCTTGGGATAGACTTGTATTTATATAACAAGTTTTTTATATCAAGGGTTGGATTATAGTGGAGAAAACTATCCGTGGATCTAAAAATTATGTTCACAAACATCACCAAATCATTATAGGTAAAATAGATTCCATCCACTTTTAGAAAATTCTAGTTCAAATTGGAGGAAAACCATAAAAATATAGCTTTGTTGAGGCTCTAAGGTCACTTAATCCCCCTCACCTTGACCTTGTCTTTTGAATATGATTCAATATTCTGGTGTTTTTGTCATAAAATTTCTTCTCTATAGATTTACCAATTCTTATAAACACAAATTTAAATTTCTCATAGAAAAGTGTGTGTGTGTGTGGGGGGGGGGATTCCCATGTTTTTGAACTTACATATCCCTCCAATCATGTTACAGTAAATTTTTTTCGTAGGACCCTATAAATCTAAATTAACTTTCTCCTTTATCAAAAATTCCTTCCTGATATACCTAGTCATCATAAGTTTTAGAAGTGAGGGATAGTCTTTTGGACACCTAATTTCATTCCCATTAGAGGTAGGAGAGGCCCCTTGTTTTCCTTTATGGGAATGACTAGAAAGTCACCCATAACAATAGATTATTATTCCCCCTATACCCTCTTAGACCCTACTGAAAATACACTTTATCAGACATATCCTCTTCATAATTAGACAAATACAAAGTCTAAATTTTAGATGAAATAGTCTTGGATCCTAGAGAATCCTCCATGTAGCTCGGGTCTGAATTTGAGATAGAAATCCAGTCCTAATTCTTCTTCTTTCTAGACTACACTTCTTTCCAACCCTTAATCTCACCAACCAACACATCCTCATTCACAACTCAAACTAGTTGTTATGGATGAGATTAGATAGTAATTCCCACTCAGGTTGATGGATAATTCCGAGACATTCTTCTTTATGAAAAAATGTTCTAAAATATAGTAAAACCTCGTATTCACCATTAGAAAATTCATAAAAATTGGTCATTATTATACCTAGATCAGTAGAAAAAATTGAAAATACCAGATAGACGAAAGACTCAAGGGGATGAATAACTATAATCTTGGATTTAGTGTAAATTTATGAGATCACTATATTACCATACTCCTTTTATACCTCCCCTAGTTGAGAAGGCATATTAGAAGCAACATTAACTTATGAGACTATAGATAAATAATAATAAAGGTCATTCCTTAGAGTGAGTGCAAGGGTAGGATTAAAACCATCATGGAAAACACCAACCATCAGAGGCAAATAATTTTTCAACATCCAAGACACAAGAAGACCAATGTCTCCCTCTTATATAGAGTCCTCAATTTCTAAATATGTAGGATTGATTTTAGTTAGGGGAGCACAAGGGGCATTGACTGGCTTCCCACCATCTAATAGTGAACTAGAATTGCAAAGGATCTACCCTCACATCTAATTTTAATGGATGTTCTTAAAAACTATTTTCATATATTTATTAATCATTAATAATCAATTAATTTAATGTTTATTATTTTTTAATGAAAAAATTGTTATAATATTAAATATAGTAAAAATAAACTATAATGGTTGAGTAATTTCTTAAAAACCAGCTTACTAAGAACCACTTCCCAATCTATAACTATTTTAGAGTGTTTATTGAATTATTGAATATATATAATTCTATAATTACAGGAATCTATACCTTAAAAGTTTGGAAATTATGGGAGCTTTTGAAAAATATAGTCAGCTACTATCATTACACCAAAGCATCAATGAAATTATAGACTGAACAATCCAAAGAGATTGATGAAAATAAAATTAATCTAATAAATGAATAATGTATTGTAATTATTTTATTATAATAAATGAAAAAATTATTAATAAATTAATTTTTAATTTAATTTTATTATTTATCAAGTTATCGGAGTATCCAAAGTGAGTCATGACTCTATGTAAGAGGCTATATTCCAAATAAGTACTATTTTCAAGTATTATTTATCTTTTGACTATTTTATATTCTATGAATAATCTCAAAAGTATTGAACATATTATTAAATTTTTTTCTATTAATTTTTATGCATTAATTTTCTCCTTACCCCATTATACATTTTTAGTTCATACCTTACTTTGAAAGGGGAATCTCCCCCTATTTTTCTTCCTTTTGGTTATGTTCTCTATCACCCACTATCTCTCTCTCTTTCTCTTTTTATCTTTCTCATATGATCAATTTATGTTCTTTATACTTATTTCTTATTTATTTTTATGGTTATATACATGCCTTTATGGTTCCCTTTCTATTATTTATTTATTTAAAACCCTACAATGTTTATATATAAAAATTTTCCATTTTATTTTTTCCTCTCCTCAATTTTTCTTATATTATTTTTTATACACTTATTATTCCCTTCATGATATATAATATTTTATTATTATTTAGATTATAAATTTTGAATATCTAAAACTATAAATAAATTATTATTTATATATTTACATGATTCACCATTTGACTATGCTTTGGTACATTATTATGAAAATCATTTCTTTCACACGAGTTTGTTTAATTTTATGAATGATGTATGTTTTTTTTCTATTTGGAACAAATATGTATGATATATTATGATGTGATGTGTAGGTATGAAATTATACACCCCCTAATATATGGTTTAATGATTACATATGATGAGATACTACGTACAATACATGTGTAGTGAACTTAACACATTATGTTATGATGTCTTGATAGTGAGGATCAACTTATGCTTATGATGACATGTTTTATTATTTTGTGAAATTATTATGATTATCATGATTACCATGTTTCCATGATATAACTCCACTATTCTATACTTTTAAGTGATAATTTATGATTCTCATATTTCTTGATTCTATGATATGACTATTGAATCTTATGATTATTATTGAACCTTACAGGGATTTTATCTCACCCTTTTATTTTATATATATCTCCATGGTATCCCATGTAGTGATTAGAGTATGATGAGATATATAATCACATTATTAATATAGAAATAAAATTTTATTTAGTTTATTAAAAAATATCATGTTACATACCTAATTAACCAAAGATGCCAGACCTCTATATTTATAGGTGTGTTTTGTTAAATGATTTTATATAAAAAAAGATGTAATATTATGTGTATGAGATATGGGTCATTATTGTTTGTATCATAGTTTGGTATATATGTTTTTTGGGATTAATTAAATTATTATTATTCTAAATACACCATAAATAACCTATTTCAAAAATTAAGAAGTCCTAAGTTAGGATATTCAAGTTATTTATGAGTTATTTTTTCCAAGTTATTAATTTTACCTTATATATATATATATTAATTTGAGTGTTAGCATCCCTAAATTTTCTTTGTTTCAGTCAATGGATAGAAATAAGAGGAATTAACTACTATAAAATTACCTCATAACCATTTTTCTATAGCCACAGTTGGTGGAAATATTGTCATAGTTTGACATATGTCCATGAGAAAAATGACTCATGGCCATAGAACTAATTTGAAAGACCTAAAACCACATGCCACATGGATCGTTCTTGTAGGCCTGACATGCATTAAACAATCACCAAAAACCATGTGGCTCATAGTTGTAGGCTCTATACGCATCATAGTATCACTACATAACACAAAGCTCGTAGATATAGGGCTATGTGTAAAATTCCTAATCGATACAAGAAATGCCCGGCTGATGTAGGAAAAGAGTTATGGAAATGAGCTATGTGGCCCATTAATATAGGACAATATGAGAAGGGTATATAGCCATGGGCCACATATCCCATAACATTAGGTCCCGACCACATGGAATTATAGTTTTTATAATAATTATAACAATAAATATTTAATAATTCTTAAACACACACACACACACACACAAAACACAACCTGGGATACTGACAGAAGCCCTTATAATATAATGTGGAGCTTCCAAGATTAAAAATCAATGGTTATTCATTTTTTAAAATTTTATATGATTTATTACATGAATAACCTCCCATTGTGGTTTACCTATTACCATGGTAATCTCTCATAGTGATAACCTTATGGCCACAAACACCACTTGTGGATATTTTCTCTTTCCACTGGAAATGACCATGGCTATAGACCCATGGAAACAGGCACCTCTCATGCACCTTCTAGTGTTTATAGGGATATAGATATAGGTGGTTCCAATGTACATAAATCTTAGGGATATTTCCACCCCAATAGCCCCCACGGGCCAAAGAACCATGGATATAGTCTATGACCATGGTCTTTAGATCTATGACCATGGTTGTATCCCTTTTATATGATACTAATTGTATCAATAACCAATTTTATGGGTAATGTCTTAATTTTAAAAATAATATGACTAATATTATTGGATTGGGAGTAAAAATCCTCATGGTGGTACTTTCACAATTTAATCAAGTTATAAATTATAACTTTAAATACATGGACTTCTCAGATTCTCTAATAAATAAATAAATTGTGGTTGATTGAAAATGGTCCTCCTACTTTGTAAGATCATCCAATCAATTAATCATATATCAATAAATAAATTAAATTAAATAAATATTTTCCATGCTCCAATTATTTGACCAACATAAGGTGATCTCAACCATTTATCGCTTAGAAAGATAAGCCAGTCAGTGAAGGACTCTGATCAATAATACCAAGATAAAAGAAGGCATCAACTCAATTGAATAAGAAGAAATAAAGAAAGTATTTTTTCAATAAATATTTTACCATCACTCTATGTACTAATATGGAGAGGTAATTTCTTAGACTTAATCGAAGAGTGGATGAATCAGTTGGTTTATTTGAAGAAAAATTCAGATGGCTTGAAAGGTTTACCTATGACTTTGTCATTGACCCTGAAATCATGGTTGGATACTTCTTTATTAGACAAAAAACAAATATTTTAAAATATTTAGTGATTCAAATATTTGATATATATGAGTAAATAGTTTGATGTGGCCTTAAGGTGGGGATAGAGATTATTTATTCTTAGTGGTCTTATGGAAATTATGACAATAAGAGATGAGTGAAGTTTAATTTTAGATTTTTTTTGAAAAAACTCATGGAGGGGAGAAGACTCAACTGCCCACATGTCAAAATTTTGGGAAGAATAACCCTAGGAATATCATCAAATGAATGAGGAAATGTTTCAAGTATAGAAATAAGGGGCATAAAATTCAATAATTCCAAAGGTACATGAAGAATATAGTTAATATGGTGAAAGAAATTAATTCTCCACTCACTACCCCATGGTGAAATGTTTCAAAAATAAGGAGCATTGAAACTACACAAGTCAATGCACCAAGATAAGGGTCATTAAGGATAACCAATGACAAAAACCTCCATAGAAAAGAGAACAAGGAAGAGTTTATGATACCTCTACTACTAAGGTGGATCATAAAAAAAGTGGTGAAATGTATACTTATTATTCATTAAAGAATAATGAATTCACTCTTTGATTCTAGTTCTATGAATTCATTCATGTCATACATGTTGTCTAGAAATTTTAAAACACTACCTCAATACACATATCCTGATTTTTCAATAAAAAAATAAATTGGTGGAATAATTTTATCTCAAGTATATATATCTTCTCCAATTAAATTTTTTTGGATAAATATTCTAAAGAATATAGTTATTCTCCCTTTTGGTATAATTTGACATTGTACAAGTTATAGACTAGATATCTTTATATAAACACTACTGGAAAATAGACCTATACCCACGGTTTTGGGAAAAACCGTGGGTATAGGGGTGCTCTATACCCACGGTTTAAGAAAACCGTGGGTATATGTATAGTGGGGGAACCTATACCCACGGTTCTGGAAAACCGTGGGTATTGGTCACCTATACCCACGGTTTTTCTAAAACCGCGGGGATAGAGTGATTTTCGAAGGCCTATACCCACGGTTTTGTAAAACCGTGGGTATAGGTATTTATTTCAAGGCCTATCCCCACGGTTTTTGAAAAACCGTGGGGAAATTTTTTTTTATAAGGACTATACCCACGGTTTTGTAAAACCGTGGGGATAGCCTATGGCGGCAAAAAAAAAAAAGACGCGGGAAAATAGAAAAAATTTTGCGGGAAAATTTATACCCACAATTTGAATTAATATATATATAAGATTATAGAAATTTATAAGCAAATTAAATTTGCAGCTTGGTTGGTTAGTGTGTTCTGTGTGTATGGTGGAGGTCGCTGTTTCGAATCTCTTCAGTCGAATGTTTTTAATATACAGCGCGTAATTTAGATTAATATAAGTATCATAATATATATTATAAAAACAATTGTGAAGTGCGGCTCAGTTGGTTTGGATATGCCGCTCCTCCGCGATTCCTTAAGGAGACGCGGGTTCGAATCCCGCCGTTGTTTTTTAAAAATTAAATACTTCATATTAATATATATATCTTAATATATGCATATATAACAGAATAGTTGAATGGCTTAGTTGGTGTGGTGTGCGGGATATCACGCAGCGAAGCGCGGGGGCTGGGTTCGATACCCAGGTGGCGAATTTTTTTGATTATTAATTCCCCACGGTTTGAGAACCGTGGGGTCAATGCTTTGCCAACGTGGCCATGCACTTGCCACGCTGTCTCAAATCTATCCCCACGGTTTCTCTAAACCGTGGGTATAGGGTGACCCCCCTATCCCGACGCCGTTCCAGCCCACGGTTCCCAAAACCGTGGGTATAGCCTATACCCACGGTTTTGGGGGCTATACCCACGGTTTTGAACCGTGGGTATAGGGCAATTTTCCAGTAGTGAAACATAATATAAATAGTTGGGAGATGGAAATAAAATTACATATCCCTAACCATCCTCCAATTCTATACAGGTGAAAGGAGAATTATGAATCTCCTTTAGAAACACTTTCTCAAGTTTAATATTATTTCCTTATAAGAAAACATATCAATATAAAATTATTAAAACAAAGGAAATTATTATCCTTTAAGAAATGCCCATTGTATTGGAATATGATAATATTTTCCCTAAAGAGTTACCTAATTTTATTCCTAATAAATAGGTTGTGTTATTAATAGAAATTATACATAGAGATCTTCCCATATCAAAGAGTTCTAATTAAATAACCCATATTGAACTGAAATAGTAGAAGAAGTGGTTATAATAGAACTCATAAAGAGTTTTATACACCATAGTGCTTCACCATGAGGTGCCTCAATCCTCATTTTCAAGAATAAGTGTGTTTAAATGTGTCTCTTCATTAATTATCATGATATTAAAAATATCAAGATAAAGAATAAGTACCCTCTTCCTTGTATTAGTTACTTGTTCAATCAAATATATGGGGGTAATTAATTCTCATAGGTGGATATTTTATCTACATATCAACAATTAAATATAATAAAGGAGGATATTCCAAATATAATCTTTCATATAAGATATAGACACTATGAGATCATATTGATTCTATTCAGATTCACTAATGATTTAATGATCTTTATGGACTTGATGAATAGAGGGTTTAGAGATTACCTTAACAAATTTGTGCTGGTATTTATAGATGATATTAATATATATTATAAAATTAAGGAAGACCATAAAGGGAAGTTAGAAATGTGTTAAATATTTTATGAAATGATAACTTATATGAAAAATAAAACATTAAATGGAGAAAGTTACATTGTTGGTGCATGCTATCACAAGTAAGTAGATATTTATAGATCCTTAAAATGATAAGGTGAATGATGAATATTCAAAACCTACATCCAATAGATATCTATTGTTTTTTTTTATTTTATAAGTATTATATATGGTATTCTATAAATTTCTCTTGATTTTCAGACCCAAAAACTAAGTTAACTTGAAAAAGAGTAAAGTTTTTCAAGAATGAATAATATGAAGAGTGATTTAAGGAGTTAAAAAATGATAGTCAGTGCATTATTAATCATAATACCCTTAATTATAGAAGGGTTAAATAAACTTGGTTTTGTTTGTTTAAACATTTAGACTTTTTTACATAAAATTTTAAATGGTTCAATGATCCATTGTGGAGTTTTGAGCACTATAGATCCTCAATAATAATATATTAAATATAAAATATTGATTTTAATTTGTGTATATTCATTCATAGGAATATTTAATTTTCCTTTGGTTGGATCCTAGTAAGGGAAATATGACACCTCAGTTTCCTCTATAATGGGGGTTTTACCATAGGGGCGATATAACCTTCTTTCAGACTAGGGTCCTCAAGATCAGATCATTATGAGTAGAATTATTTAACTAATTGATTAAATAATTTGACCAAAATCACCCATATTTAACCATATTTAAACTCTATCTATAGGTTTAGTCAACATAAACCCTAGATTGAGAGAGCAATAGAGGGGAAGAGATCAAGGGTGATCCAAATATCCTCAGATATGAAGAATAAAATTGTTTATTGAAAATTTACAACAACACCAGATTCAGATGTAATATTTTATAACAAATGATTCAATCATGTAGAAAGGATTTTTTTTATTTTTTTTATTCTTAATTATTTTGATTATGGAATTTTATTCATGGGATAGTTTCCAAATTCGTTTTCTCTAATATTTATCTGATTTCTAATATTTATGTGAAACCATCACTCCTATGTTTCTTTATTTTATATAATTTATGATGGAAATTCCATGGCTCATTAATAGTGTCTGAGTCCTTGTATTTCCCACCAATAATCTCATCAGTTATTTTTCTTCATTATACCCTCCCCGTGTTCTTCATGTTTTCTCCATCAACTATCATCATGATTAACAGTTTGATGAATTTATCCTAGATCAATGATGATTGATATTTGGGTCTTGTGGTCAGTTTATTTGGATGTAAAAGTGATTATTGGGGAATAAATGATCAATAACACATGATGATGTATTTTTGGATGGATTTGGGATGAAGTTCCTTGAATTATAGTGGTGTTTTGGGTATCCGAGCTATGTGAAAATCTATTTTTCTACTGAGGAAGGACCTGAAATAAATTGTTATAGGTTTGAAAATAATGGATGGGATTTCAGCAGTGATTTAAGTCTAATTAGAGGAAAGAACAAAAACAACAGGGTGATTAATAGTGTTTTTCTATGGGTAGGTCACCACACTGTGATATAGGGTCTCACAACATGATGATGTGGTTAATCCAAGATCACATCATGGAAAAGGATGACATGGAATAAAGGTTAGATGAGGGATGGAGGTCACAATATATAAAAAGGGAACCACAATGTGATGAGTTGACTAATCATTGGAGATAATGAAATGGAATAAAGGTTAGGTGAGGGATGGAGATGATAATATGGTGAATGGTAACCAAAACATGGTAGTCTCAAGTGGTGAATATACCTCACATCATAAATACAGGTTATCCCATGAAAGGATTTATCCTTATATATGGTCACAACTTAGTGGAGGATGTCATGATGTGAGGGATTAGGTAAATATTGAGTGCCCAAAACATTAAAGATAATGGTATTATATGATGATATAGAAACATGGATCTCAAGAGTGGTAGGGGAAGGGGTCATTCCATGGGACCTCCTTTGCACTGATCCATTATGATAAGACTAACATAGTCACATCATGATGGTGCCTTCTAACGGGGAAACGTGGACATGTTTTTTTGTGCATGGAACACAATGATGCACTTCTATTTGGAATATTAATAGAGATTTGAGATGATACATTCAATTAATTCTCCTTATCTCTATGGGTAAGATGAAGGGGATTTTATGAAGTAATCACATCATTCATGAGGTTAGGTACTTTCTTATCCAATGTGTGTTACTTTGAGAGTCATGAGTCCCTCATATTACTAATAGTGTTTGGAACCCCTTAACTATTGTGTTCTACTTAGTGTGTTGGTCCACTATCTATGGAGTTAGGTCTCCCCTCATCTACTTTTTGATAGTCAAAAAGGCTTATGTCCTCCCTTATAGTTCTACAGAGATGATGAATTTTCTAGTTGGGTAGTTCAGATTCTTGAGGTTTCTTGTTGATTTATTTTAAAGTTAGTCTATAAAGAGAGAGACTCTCTTTTATGTCCCCATTTCTCTCCTTTAAAGAATATACGGGTTTCTATTGGTCATTTCTTCCCTTTTTACCCTTGTGGTTTTAAGTTGACTGGTCTTCTTTTCAACTTTTTGTGGGTTTCCAGGTGTCCTACCAGGTATGTATATAATCAATCCTGTATGGGCGTCTTCACTCACACGTTTCTTGTCTTATGTATATAAAGGGAAATTTGGTGTTGTCCTTGGTGGACATGGTGTTAATGGGGTTTAGTGTTAATGGGAGGTGATAGTAGTGGAAGATGTTCATATACCATACTAGTTCATTACAAGGATATATTAACATCTCCTATTTGTAATGGGTTTTCCTCTTTTTGGGGGTGCATATCTTTCACCTTTCTATTATGGTTTATGCAATGATTTATCCTTTATGTATCTTAGCATTTTCTGCATGAATTACATATTGCAGTGAGTTTTATTTTACAATTATTTATTATTATCTCCTTTGTGGTGGTGTGTGTTGTGTACAAGTGCATTATAATAAGGCTTAACATCTTGTGTGATATGCCAACTTAATGCAAGTCATGAAACCTAGGCCTATTGAAGGTGGGATTGGGGTGGCACACCTGACTTAACGCCACCTAAGAGGGGGCATTGATGGGTCGGGTCATGTAAAAGTGGTATCAGAGTGGGATTTCCTTATGGGTAGAGTTTAGAATTTTATTTTTGGTGAGTATTGGTTTACGAATTTTTGGAAATGGTCTTAAAGGGTATCAATTTTAGCTTTTAGTCCAGAAAACCTAGTTCTAGTACGATAGCTAATGTATCCATTCATAAGGACTTGACAACCTTCTTGTTTACTCAGTACACCATGGTGCCAGTTGCAGGAAACAATTAAATGGTACATGAAACATATATGAATGGTTCATAAATTTACATGTACTTCTTGAGTCATCTTCCCTTATATTATTTTATGACCATGGTCCATCTTGTTAAATTTCAGGATGCCTCTACACATCTATCTGACTAGGTTCTTGAGGTAGGGATGTGGGGTTCCTATTATAGTGTTTGAAACTCCTTTTATTGAACAAATTAATGAAAAATATTCCCTATAGGGACCAAATCATGTGGATATTCGACTAGGTGTGTGGGGATCACTACCTTTACCTGCTATGAAGTGAGAAAACCCACCTCCCATAGTGCAGGTAGACATTCCACCACTCACCGAGTAACCTATTATTCTAATTGGACATGATGAGGATATGCATAGGATAACTGTACTAAATTATTTATAGTAATAGTGAATACCTAGGTTTTAAATAAATCCTAACCCTCAGGTGGCCAATGACTGGATTGAGAAGTTGTTTTGAGTATTATACCTTGTTCAGATGCGACTAATATGATAGTAGAGCTAAAATCTTGCCTTCTCCATGATACAGTGGGCCAATATTAGACCATGATCATTCATAACCACAATGAAGTTACTCTTTTTTGGATATAGTTCAACGGAATTTTCTGTGAGGAGTACTGATTGATGATGATGAGTTCTATTTTTATTTAGGATATATTGGAATTGTAGTAGGGAAGCATGTTAATTACTGAGTATGCATAAAGATTCATTAATCTCATGAGGTATTCCCTCAACATGATCCGTGAGGGAATCTTATGAGAATAGAATATTGAGTATGGTGATCTAAAATTATAACCATTTATATCCCAATGTATTCATGGTTTATTAAAAAATAATTGGTGATGGAAGTCTTCTTGGTAGAGGGATAGTAGGTATCAAATATTGATGGCGGTAATCTAGGGGTAGAGTCATCATCTGTGGCTGACCGATGATAGGTATCAATTTCATCACTTAGGAGGAAGGTGTTAGGTCTATTGATTCAAAGAATCAATTTATATTTTTTAAAATCACAATTCAATTCATTAATTATTTATTTAAATTGAGTTTTTTGTTTTATATTTGATGTATGTAGAATAAAAAATCATTAAATGAAATAATGATAATATAAGGTTTTACAAAATATCGATGGTTTGAATATTTTTGAAATATTGATGATTGTATGATTCATGAAAAACTAGTAACTTGAATGATTGAATCATTGTTTTAAAACCACTATAATTGTGTGGAATAACTTCATCGGTAGACATGGTAAGACTTTTAGTTCCTAAGAAGATGAATAATAAACTAATATAAATTAGGTTTCAACTGAACTTAAAGTTTTTAGAAGCTAACTATTAGAGTATTAATTATAAATAGAGATATTATTTAAGGAAAAAATAAATTTTATACACATATGCTTGAGAAAGAGATTACACTAATCTCTTGAAGTCACACAACTACTTATTCAGTTAAGAGATTCTGATCATCATTTTTTATAAGTGTCATATTAATAGTTTATAATTGAGATGTTCATTATAAAATATCTTAGTATTTAAATTTTAATTGCTATTTTTTGAACTTCATGTCAAGGTTTTCCTGGTGTAGAAGAAATATCCAAGATTCTAGTTGTAAAAGTGGAAAATTACCAATCAAGCTGATTGACGGATTCCTGGAGTTGAAGACAGAGGTTTCTGATTTTTTGAAATTGACCTACCAACAGGTTTATAGTCAAGTTCCTATTGGTCCTAGGAATAAAAACCTATTAATAGGTTTAAACTCAAGGATACCTTGAAATATTTTTAATTTTCCTCTTATGCTTTGGGTAAAATGTACAGTTTTAATAATATCCTTTTAGGGGAACTTGATTTGTAAATCAATACTCTATATTTTATTATTTCCACTATACTAGTTATTTTATCTACAATTGATCTAATTTTAATAATTAATTTTTTCTACTACATTTATTTACTTTTATTGGTAACTGTGAAATGTCAATCATTATATAACTACTATGTTTACATTGATTTTAATTTTATTAATTTGTAGTTATATCATATCTTTTTATTTTGGATATATTTAATACCCAAGGAGTAAAATTTTTTTCATTTAATTTAAAATAAAATTCACCCAATCATGTAGTGTATTTTCCATTCATATTTGGGACTAACACTTAGTATCAGAGAAAGTATCTTTGTTTGAGATCGAGTTTAAGATAAATCTCACATTTTTTCCATTATATTATCATATCATCGGTATGTGTTGTAGAGGAAGGATATTTTTTTTTGGTGATGGAAGATATTATGAATGTAAAAAGTTTGTAAAATAAAAATCCAAATAGATAAACTATTTTAAATGAAAATTATTATGAGCATTGGTGCAACCATATAGAAACATATATTACTAACATTGGGGTCCATAATTTTCTTATGCTCACTAGTAGTTATAAAATTCCGGAGAAAGAAGTTTTGAAATTTTCAATTAAATAAAAATATAAATTTCAATTGAATTTCCTTTTTATAAATAAATTGATATATTATATCCATATAAATATTTTGAGTTAATTATATTAATGTTAAACTACTAGTGGTATTTTTAAGAAACATGAAGTCACTCACTTTGGGACTTCTAAAGCCCTTGAAACTATGAAATCTATTCTAAAGGATAATTATCAAAGTTTTGATTTTATTTATGGAGAAATAGTTTCTTAGATGCACATGATTTAGTAAAATCATAAATAGCCTATAATCCCTTAGTGAAAATGAATTATCATATGATTAGTTAGTCGAGAAGTTTATAAACATCTTACCCAAATAATGAGAATTCAAGAGGAAAAATATAGATGATATGAAACATATTAAAAAGATAAGTCTTGGTTATTTAATTATAACTCTCTTGAAATATGATATTATATTAAATCGTGATGTATAAAAATAAAAAAATAATAATTGGGTCACCATTAAATTAATCACAACATCAAATTCTAGAGCTATTAATGATAAGGAAAAAACAACTCATGTTAATAATTATGTTGATCTATGTGAGGGTGAGATTATACAATTTTAAATAATAATGAATCTGTATATGGTAAATAAGAGTTAAAAAAATATTATCAAAAGGACATGAATAATAAATATGAAATTAATTATTATACCACACCTATTTTCTATGAGTATATAAAATAAATTCATATTTGACCTGATTGTCCTAAACTAAAAAGGAAAATATAAAATCTTCAAAGTGATATTCTAAGAAAAAATGTTAATACAGTTTGAAATCTAGTTATACATGGAGTGTGAGTGAAAGAGATGATACTTCTGATATTTCATCCAAATATAGTGATTTCAACCAAAGAATTATAGGTTTTTATATTAGTGTTCCTAACTTTGAGAAGTGTTTGATGGGTAGAGTGACCGTTGAATCTTTTAAAAATATCACTCTCGATTCAAAATCATTCTATGATGAAAGTTTCAATGAAATTAAGAGTTAATAGGAGTTTGAAAAACATACTAAATAAGTATAGTGATCATAAAACAAATTAAATTGAATGAAATAAAGAGTTGAATGAATTATTAGTTGAATTAGAAGACGTGAAGAATGATAATACCAAGATTATTTATAGGTTTAATATATTTAATGATAATATTATAAATCTGACTAATAAGTTGAAAGATATAAAAAAGTTAATCCACCAGAAGTATATGTTAATTTATATGATCAGAAGAAGAATAGTTCTAAGAAGAAATCTAAGAATGTGTCTTCTACTCATGATGATAAAGTGATTTATAAGATAAATTAATAAATTTAATGTTTGAAGAAATGGTTTACTAAGTTTATAGTAGGAATAAAATAATCCAAAAAGATGTATGAACAAATAAAACCTAATTAAAATTCAATTTTTGGGGTTATAAAACTCTAAAAATTTTAGTATACCTTAAAAATTATTTTTTTACAAGTTAATCCCTATTTTGTAAAAAATTTAATAGATAATTACATTGGTTGGAAAAATATTCAATGAATATAATTCAACCATTTGAAAGATCAAAATCATTTATCCCAAAGAAGATTACTGATTGTGGACATTAGAAAGAAAAATAAATATGAGTTCGAAAGATAATTTGTTTTACTTCCATTGGGAATAAAAAGGTCTATTTATCATGAAAATAATTATTAAGACTTAAAGGATCTGCACACCGGTAGATGAAAACCTATTTTAGATGCTCAATATTTTTTTATGTTTACTAGAACTACTCTTTTTATATTTCATGTTTTAAGTATTTTCATTATTTTTTAAGTTTTTCTTTGTATATAATATTAATTATATCTATTCAGAGGAAGTTTTTTTTTTAATTTTTAACTAAATTTTAAAAAATATACTTTTAATTTATATAAGAATTAAAAATTTTATGTTATAATATTTTTGGAAACATTTCTGAAAGAATTACATCTAGCTATTTCAATAGTAGATAACACATGGATAGTTGTAACTTTTTTTATTTTTTTTTTCAAATTTTTTTATGATTTTTTACCTTTTTATTATGTGTTATAAAATCAAAGTAAATATTAAGGTAATGAATGTTAAAAAATTTATTAATTTATATTTTTTTAACATCATATGATTTAGAGAGAATAAATATATAACTTTAGATCATGGAAGATATATAGTGTTTTTGAATGTTCTTTGATACCTTTATAAATGTGTAGACCTATATTTGGATGTATTCATTCACTTAAAAACTATTTTAGAGGAATTTTAAATTTTTTGAATCACTGTTTATTTTTTGATTGTTCTATGGATTCTTTGAAAGATTTCACAACTAGAGAAATTGTGAGAGAGAGGCTGATCAACCCATAATTTTTTTAAGTATTAATTCATGATGAAAGGTGTTATAAAACATCATGGATAAAAGTATTTGTGTTACCTACTTAAAGAAATGTAATATTTTATCCTATGTTAATCAAATAATTCTATAGTACCACTAACTTTATAGAAACTAAAGGTGTTAAATAAGTATCTTTTATTATATTTAAACATAACTCTTACTCTTGAGATATTTGATGAATTACTTGGATTTCCATTGTAAGGAGAAATTTTGTTTATTTTTCACTAACATATAGAATCTCTATGAAGTTTTTTAAAAACTTATGGTGAATATAGTCTATTTATTATAAAGTAAAAAGGTTATAAAACTAGAAATCTACCATTGGATGTACGTATCATGTTCCAATTGGTGTATTATTTATTTTTATATTGAAGAATGTAGATAAGGATACTATTAATATATATGATGTATATCTACCAGATTTTATTTTTAATTTTCAGAATTTGAACCTTGAAAAATTCATCTGGACTTATATCAAAGTAATCCAGAATGGGTTAGTAAATCTAAACATCCTTTTATATATCGATTTGGTGAATAGGGTTCTTGTAAATCTATTAAAATATAAAAGTGTAAAAATTCAATCACATATAGAATTGATAACAAAAAAATATTAATATTTAGATAATATCAAGGTTTATATTAATCTATGATTTTAAAAAGAATAAGTTTATAGAGAATTCATCAATACCAACTTCTACTGATGAAATAAGAACCATTTAGGATTTTTTGTCCATGAAAGGCATGGAGACTTCAAAGGAGAATAGAAAATAAAAAAATTCCCCTCCTACCATTGGGACACCAAAGAATAAGATGATAAAATCTAGATAAGCTGAAGTTCCATTGAAAAAATACCCTTTGTAATGTTGATTTTATACTAGCGATGAATAATTTATTTGATTAATGGAATCTCATAGTGGTTTATTAAAGGATAAGGCTAAGGAAGTAAAGAAGAAGACAGAAAATATGGAAGCTTTAAATACTTACTTTGTCTTAGAAAATGTGGTGAATGAATCCTTAAGAGAATATTTTGATTGGAATTGAGTAGAGGAAAAGAAAAAGAAAAATCATTCTATAAATGTGATGCAATATCAGATTGCTAGAACCATCCTTCCCTCAATAACTATTTGAGATCATGTTATGGAGAAATGACTATTGAAGAGAAATATTGACTTTACTAAAAAGGAAAAAGACACAAAAATGTAAATTCACGAGATTTCATCCTATATATTCATCACATAAAGAGATCGGTGAACTAGATAATAAAACTACTAAAATTTTTATTTTGATAGAAATTCATCCATCATAAACTCCACAAGAAAATCTTTTGGGAGAAATTCTGTCTGTTACTAATAAAACAGAGGCCATTCCAATAGATAAAGTTTCAAAGGAGAAAGGTGATGAAGAATCGATAGAGAAGTCTCATAATGATGTTACGAAATAGGGAATAAAGGATGATTACAATAATTAGAGTATACAGACCAAAAGTGACCAATCACACTATTTAAAGTAGGATCTAGCTGGTGTGTCTAGTAACCATTTCCTTCAGATATTTGAGGGATAAATTCAAACTTTTCCAATATCTTGGGATAAACCTTACATTCAGTCAAGGACTTCCACTACCCCAACTCCATCAACTCCCTCAACCAGTGAATAATGATATCTACCAAATATCTCTAAGAATTAATTCAACTTTAATTTTATATTTTTCCGCATTTCCTTTTTCTAGCAATGGAATCTACTTATATCATCCAATGGTCATCATATGAATACCTAATATTTATAATTTATGGTCATTAATTATCTATAAATAATGATTTATTATTTCTAAATATATCATACCTATCTAGTTCATCATACATTAGACTCTCAGAATTCCTCTATTCAGGAGACTAATGTTGTTGACCAAAAAATGGTTTCCACAATCAGAACCCAACAACCTACCAATTAGAAATTATCTCCTCTGGATTCACCTCTAATTACTATATGAAAACTTTAACAGATCTCCATCCATCCTCTAAAATTTCCATTTATATTTATGTAGTTCCCCCACCATGATTTTTTAGTTAATCAAATCCTATTAATGCACAACATCACCTCAACACTTCCTAAGTCATAACCTTTGTTAGTAGTGTATTCTAAATTTAAATTTCTTCAGTCTTCTAAAGATCCATCAACCTATCTTCCTACAATTTTTGGATAAAATGGTATTTCAAATGAATGTGCTTTATCCAAAAATTAAACCGTAGGTTTATGAATAATTGGACTGCACTATGTGAATCATAAAATAAAAATATAACTTCTTTCATTATCCCTACATCCTCTATAAAACCCTTCAACCACACCAATGATTTCACACATTTGGTCAATGTGATGTACTTAGCTTCTATTTTTGAGATCTCAACATCTGGTTTAAGTTTTCACATTAAAATAAATGCATTTAATGAAAAATAAACACATATTAAAAAGTTCTATTTTGGGTTTCCAAGTAACCAAAAAAGTCTGTGTATACAAAACCTTATAAGGGACCATCCATTATAAAGAAAAGTGTCGTGATCCTTCAACCCCTTAAGTACCATAATGTCCACTTTAAAAAATCCTAATTATATCTCTTAGGGGTTTGACATAAACCCATTGATAACTTCCACTACTTATACAACGTCTATATGAGTAAACAACATGGAATACACCAAACTTCTATAAGCTGATGAACATCAAACATTCAACATGTAATGTTTCCCAAATGGCCTGAAGGCCTTCTTTTTATTTGATTTAAGGATAATACCCCTTTTAAGGGTTGAAGGGGAACCCGTACATGACCCGTAGACCCAAGGCACAAGGCCTGACATGACCCGCAATACCTGACCCGAAGGCCTAGAGGCATACCATGCCCATTACATAACCCGTAGGCCCAGTCCACTAGACCTGCCCCTCCCCAGCTTCTTCATCATTGATCACCTTTTAGCTCCCCACCTTGTATTTATTGATCGGCTAGCATGTATCTGTACAAAGCTGCACGATGCCTAGTCCCGATGGCGGTTGCCATACCCTCTCATTCTTTTAATCCGGTTAGCTCTACTTCTGGTGACTGTTATTGTTTCTCTGATCCTCTTCTGGGTCCTGCTCTATGTGAACTGGGATACTCCATGCTCTTCTGTGTCCCGAAGGCCCTGTGGCCCAAAGGCCTTTGATGAACCGAAGGCCCTTGAGACCTGTAGGCCGAAACCGGTGGCCCGAAGGGCCAAATTGGGTGAATAGTCCCAGCTTCTACAGTACCGAACAATGTCTACTACAATACTGCTACAGTTTTTCTACAGTGCCTGCTACAGTGCTGCTACAGTATCCCTGGAAATTTTCCTCCACTCGGTTTTGAACCCGGGTCTCTTAGATGCCAAACAAGAGCCCTTACCACTTAGGTAAGGGCTCATCGACACATTCACCATGTACTTGAACTCATATTCAATTCATGGTGAATTATCCTTTCTATTATTGATCAGTTTATTTATGGGTGTGGTTATTGGATTAGCCTTACCCATGCTGATTCAGTCCACCATCTTCTTAACATAATTTGACATGATCAGGTAAAAGGCACCAAAACTTGAGTATCTTAATATACACATCCCTAAAAACATTTTTTTATATATTTATATACTTATTCTCAAATCTTCCAGAAAACTCATCTTTTGGCCCATCAATTCTTTCCTTTTATAGACATGAAATTATCATGTCATCAGTATAGAGAAGTAGGGGAATAAAAATACTATCACAAAACTCCTTATGGTAATAGTATTGATATGCATTGATAAAAAAAATACATTCCATCCTGAAATTGTTGAACACAATGTTTCAACTACTCAGTACTTGTTTCAAACCACAAATTAAACATTTAAACCATTACATAAGTCACTGGCTTCATTGATCCTTGAAACATGCTGGCTCCCCCATGAAGATTTCCTCCTCAAGGTCACTGTGAATAAATGTTACCTTCACATACATCACCCCTAGATATAATATCTAAGATGGTACCATAATTATCACCATTAAAATAGTTGTATGCTTAACTACCAGAGATAAAATATCTGATAATTCCACTCTTGGTTTTTGAAAAATATTTCCCAATTATCCTAGCCCTGTATCATATACAATCCACTTATTCCTTCAATATATTTACCCATGTATTTTTAAGTATTTCTTACTAGAAGTCCTCTCTATCAGCCCTCATTTTCTACACATATGAAGGGAATCATGTTCATCCTCTATGGTTAACTCCCATTATTACAAGTCTTCTAAATTTCTTACCTCCTCTAGTATTTTGATCTCCCCATAACCCATTAGAATAAAGTAACTCAATGTATTTTCATACCTTTGGAAATGGATCCTCAATCTATTAGATATTATCTATTTTCCCTATTGTTCAACACATTTTAGTACTATAATATCTGAATATTTATCATCTGGATGTTTTTTTAATCCATATAAATCCATGATATTTCTATTATATCCTACCTTGGAAACAATATCAGATCATGACCTCCTTTCAGAAACTCCACCAGAAAATATTGTGCTTTTAGAACTGTCATGTAACTTGAGTTTTCCATACTATCTATAACATATATACATCCATCCATGTGAACCTCCACATCCAATGATACTTTATTTTCATAAAAAAATTCTACTAGGTTTTTATCCTTCCACAGAATCTCTTTGTTGAAGATCAAGTTTCAACTTCAGATGACCTTCTAAGAGTCATTTCCCCAAAGTTGAAATCCAAAATTTTCATCACTATATCCAATAAAGTAACACAATAAAGTCTTTATATGTATATTTTATAATTACTTAAAATCAATGTGATAATAGGTGATTACAATAAAAAATTTGATATGGGTGAAGTTGGACTTCCTTCCAGGCTAATAGGCTTCTGGTAGTTTCCACCAAATTAGATATGATGAACTTTGATCAATTAAGTAAGGTTAAAAAATCACTTCCTATAAAGACCCAACCATAAAATGTTACTTAATCTTGAACTTTAGTCAAGAACATACATTATTAAAAATTGATTATCTTTTCAGGTTTATTGTTTTCTATAATTAGGATACCTTTCATACATAATATACCACATTTATACAAGAGGATACTACTAAAAATAGTTTCCATTTTTTTCAAAATATAAAACATTAAAGATTAAAACATGATTTATTTGAATAATATTCAAAAATTTAACTTGGATTCCTTATTTTTCTTACACATCCTTATAACCTATGAAAATCATTTAAAAACTTGGGATGAGAAAAAAATCTCAGTAAGGGATATAAAAATAAGGGAAGAACACATTAGTCCATGAATATTTGTAACGTATGAAACCATTTTCAAAAGACATACATGTCACCCACATATACTTAATTTGTGAAACATGAGATTTAAAAAAGATCCAAAAAAAACATAATCACATAAATATAACCATAAAGGTATCTTGGGGAATTAATTACATAATCTTGTAACCCTCTTGGTTACCTTATAATTTGTGACCCGCACGACTACTATATAATTTTTGTAACCATCATAGTTAAACTTGGAGTAACCATATTGACGACCTAGAACTTACACATTCCCAATGAATTTTAGGGAGATATATGTCCCACCCTTCATCATAAATAGTTTCTAAGATGCAGAACATAATCATAAAACATTAATAATTTCATAAAAAAATTTCTTTGGAATTTCGTAAAATAGAATTTTAAAAGAGGTTCTTAAAAGGAAAGTCCCTTATAAATATCAGAAAAATGAAGTGAGACTTAATAGGGTGGATGGAATATTTATATACATTGTAAATAAACATAATTAAACATAATATAAACAAAAACCATCATTGAAATTTTTTTATACCACATAAATAATGAAGTAGAAGGTTAACCCAAAGAATGGAAATCGGATTAAGAATTCCTTTACCTCAGGTTTTTCTTACTTCCAACTTGTTTAAACCTCCTTTATAATGGTTAAAATAGTATTATTAGAATATTATAGAAACATATAAATATTTATAATACTTTATATGATCATTTAATTACATAATTTTATCCTTTAATTGTAATTATTTTTTCCTTGCACTGTTTAGGGATCATTTTTTACATGATCTTCATGATTGGTTCATGAAAGATTTCTGTTGTAGATTGGAAATGAAACTCATGAATTGGAATTGAATGGTATTTATATATTTCCAATACCATAAATTATACCATTTTTAATTTTTAATTCTTACATAAGGATGATTAATAATTTAAAACATTAATGATGTCTGTTTAGATCATTTTAGTGGTTCTTTGATAATAATGACATCATTTTGTTTAATAAATTAAAACCATGTGTAAAAAAGAATTCCAGAAACATGGATGAGAAAAAATAAATATATTATAACCTGGTTCAACTATAAAAATGGTATCATGATCAGACTTTAAGGAATTAAATCAAATTGAAATCACATCGTCCATAAAGTTGGTAATTCGACACATCACAGACAATGTTCTTAATTCCTTGAATAAGTGGGGGAGGAGAAGAATATTGATGATGAATTTTCCATGAAAATGAGAAAATACAGAATATACATGATTCTAGAGCTTACATACCTCTTGTATAAGAGTAGGTGAGGAAATAAGAAGAAAATAAATGAACTCAAAATAAAATAAGAGTTGAGAAATCCCATATGAAATTTCAGCATCCTAACAACGTCGCTTAAAATTTCATAAAATATTTTGAAAAGAGAAAAAGGGTATCTCATAATTTTTAAATAATATGGGTATTAATGGGAATATGGAATGGAATATCCCAACATAATCCAAAGGGAATGAAAAAGAATAACATAAAATGAAAGAAACGAAAGAAAATAAAAGAGTATGTTTACCTCTTGATCTCTTCTCCTTAAGATCCCTCTTAAGGTATTAAGTTTTGGCCTTTTGATGAGACCATAAACTCTAGAACGTGGGGAAGAGACTTGAGAGGAGTATTAGGTAGAACTTAGGTAAGGCTCAAGGCTTGATAGGCGTGGTAGGAAGAGGGGAATGAGGGTGGCATTTATAGTGGAGGAGAGGAGGTATTTTAAATTATTTTAATAATTATTATAATTCTTTTCCCAAGACTATGAATAGTCTTAGTTCACGTGACCCCAAATAGTAATAATGGCACGTGAGTTTGAACCAAATGGCCTTAAATTACTTATGATGTCACAAATAGTGTATTTTACTGATAATTTGAATATACAGTATTTTACCGTATTTTACTATTCATCGAAAATTCAAGAATTTCATAAAAATCCCAAGAATTCACAATAATAATTTTGTTATGTGTAGAATTAAAAAATTAAGTCCATTTTTTGAAAATAATTTTCTAAATATCATTAATTTAATTTTTAAATAAAATCATACTTAATTCAAAAATTAACAAATTTAAAACTATAACTGCTTATATATCACATTGAAAAATTAACCAAAATGTCATTATCTTTAAGCCTTATGAAAATAAAATAATAGTAAAATTTACTATTCATCAGGGTCATATTACTATTCATATGGGTATGTTACTATTCACCAAAAAAGGTTGGTTCCATTAGACTCCAAATAACATACTAAAGACAATTATAGATGACCATTTTTCAAAATTCAAAACATAGAAGTGGAAATTTTTTTAGAGGATAGTTATAAATATATACTTAAAACAATGTTTCATGAATTTCAAATTATTTTTAAAACCTTGGGGTGTTACATTATCCCGACCTTTTGGAAATTGTGTCCTCACAATTTTATTTACTTATTAAACAAGTGAGGGTACCTTGATCATGGTGTCCACCTAGTTTTATCATCATCTTTCTCATGTAAATAGAAGGTCCATGCATTGAAAAAATGATTTATAGATCCTTCAAAATCATTTTCTTCCTTTATCCAAGTACACCTTGTATAAATTGGGGCATATGGGTGTTCACAGAAAAATAGTTTTGGAAAATAATCATGTATGACATATAATTTCAAAACATCTAATAAAACATGATTTTTATAAAATAGTCAGACCAAGTTTGAGTTGAAACTTTCAATCAATGGTCCTTTTAAAATACCATAAGTATGTTCTGAAAGGGTATATTTTAAAAAAATATAAGTAGGTTGCGCAAGGGTCTCATTCTTCAACACCTTTTTCAAAATCATAATATGCTTCAAAATCTCGTAATAAGGTAAAATATTTGAAAATTTCTTGATAATATTTACCTTTCTTGAAAATATGAGAATATTGAAAAAATAGGATTTGATTAAATAAAACCCATGATTCATGATGGTATCGAGGTATAGTGAAGATGTTTGATATCTCAAACAATTTCTTGCAAGTGAGTTTTATGTTAGAAAATGTTTTATAGTCATCTGGACATGACTTTGCAATAATTATTACAAGCATGTAATTAGGAAGAGATATGAATTTTATTTTAGATCATCCTACTTCCATTTTTAACTGAATTTACCTGATCTAAAAAGTTATAAAACAAGGATTTAACTTAAATAATAGACATACATACTAACCATATGTTTAACAAAAACTCATAATCCCTAAAGTTATATAATCCTTTCCTCTGATACCAACTATAAGGACCGGCCTTAAAACAATACTTAATCTTGAAATTTAGTTAATAACATACATTATTACACATTGAGGATCTTTTAGGGTTCAGAGTTTTAGAGAATTAGGCTGCCTTTCATACATAACATACCAAATTCATACAAGAGGATACTACTAAAAACAATTTCCATTTTCTTCAAAATATAAAACATTAAATCTTAAAACATAATTTCTTTGACTAATATTCAAACATTTAACTTGGATTCCTTCTTTGTCTTACATATCCTTATAATATGTGAAAATCATTTAAAAACTTAGGACGAGCACAAAAGCTCAGTAAGGGATATAAAAAGAAGGAAAGAACACATTAGTCCATGAATACTTGTAACGTATGAAATCATTTTCAAAAGACATACATGTCACCCACATATAATTGATTTGTAAAACATGAGATTTAAAAAAGACCCACACAAAACATAAGAACATAAATATAACCATAAAGGTATCTTGGGGAATTACTTACATAATCTTGTAACCCTCTTGTCTACCTTATAATTTGTAACCCGCACGACAACCATATAATTTGTGTAACTATCGCAATTACACTTGGAGTAACCATACAACTGAACTCGAACTTACACATACCCAATGAATAGGATGGATATATAGGTACCAACCTTCATCATTAATAATTCCTAATAACTAGAACATAATAACACAACATGAATAATTTCATAAAAACATTTCTTTGGAATTTCGTAAAACAGAATTTTAAAAGAGGTTCTTAAATGGAAAGTCCCTTATAAATATCATAAAAATGAAGTGAGACTTAATAGGGTGTATGGAATATGTATATAAACTGTATATACACATAATTAAACATAATATAAACAAAACAAATCACAGAAAATTTTTTAATACCACAAAAATAGCTAAGTAGAAGGTTAACCCAATGAATGGAAATCGGGTTAAGAATTCCCTTACCTCGAGTTTGTCTTACTTACAAATTGTTTAAACCTCATGTATAATGGTTAAAATAGTGTTATTAATATCTTAAAGAAACATATAAATCTTTATAATACCTTATATGATCATTTTATTACATCATTCTATCATTTAATTGTTAGTATTTTGTTCCTTGCACTGTCCATGGATCGTTCTTTACATGATCTTCATGATTGGTTCATGATGCATTGTTCTTGTCGATTGGAAATGAAACTCCAGAATTGGAATGGAATGGTATTTATATACTTCCAGTACCATAAATTATACCATTTATCATTTTTAATTCTTACATGAGTATGATTCATAAGTTAAAATATTAATGATGTTTGTTTAGATCATTTTAGTTCTTCCTTGATAATAACGACCTCATTTTGTTTTATAAATTAAAACCATGTGTAAAAAAAAATTATAGAACCATGGATGATACATAATACATATATTATAACTTGGTTCAACCATAAAAATGGTTTCATGACCAGACTTTAAGGAATTAAAGAAAATTGAAATCGCATCATCCATGATGTCGGTAATTCGACACATCACAGACAATGTTTTTAATTCCTTGAATAAGTGGGGGAGGAGAAGAATATTGATGATGAATTTTCCATGAACATGAGAACATACATAATATACAAGATTATATATCTTTCATTCCTCTTGGATAATAATAGGTGATGAAAGAAGAAGAAAATAACGGAACTCAAAATAAAATAAGAGTTGAGAAATCCCTTATGAAATTTCGGCAGCCTAATGGGGTCGCTTAAAATTTCATAAAATATTTTGATGAGAGAAAATGGGTCTCTCATCATTATTACATAATATGGGAAGTAAGTGGAATATGTAATGACATATCCCAACATAATACAAACGTAATGAAAAATAATAACATAAAATGAAAGAAAAGAAAGAAAATAAAAGAGGATGTTTACCTCTTGATCTCTTCTCCTTGAGATCTCTCTTAAGGCCTTGGGTTTTGGCCTTTTGGTGAGACCAGAATCTCTAGGACGTGGGGAAGATACTTGGGAGGAGTATTGGGCATAACTTAGGTAAGGATAAAGGCTTGAGAGGTGTGGTAGGAATAGGGGAATGAGGGTTGTATTTATAGTAGAGGAGAGGAGGTATTTAAAATTATTTTAATCATTATTATAATATTTTTCCCAAGACTATGAATAGTTTTAGTTCATCTGACCCCAAATAGTAATAATTTCATGTGATTTCTAACCATGTGGCCTTAAATCACTTATGATGTCATAAATAGTGTATTTTACTAATAATTTGAATATATGGTATTTTATCGTATTTCACTATTCATCGAAAATTCAAGAATTTCAGAAAAATACCAAAAATTCACCCTATTAATTTTTCGAAATGTAAAATTAAAAAATGAAGTCCATTTTTTGAAAATAATTTTATAAATATCATTAATTTAATTTTTAAATAAAATTATACTTAATTAAAAATTAACAGTTTTAAAACTATAACTGCTTTTATATCACATTGAAAAATTAACCAAAATTTCATTATCTTCAAGCCTTAAGAAAATAAAATAATAGTACAATTTACTATTAATTAGGTTCATATTACTATTCATATGACTATTCATAAGGGTGTGCTACTATTCACAAAAAAAAAACAAGTTGGTTCCATTAGACTCTAAATAATATACTGAACACAATTGTAGAGGACCATTTTTTGAAATTCGAAACATAAAAGTGGAAAAATTATTTTTAAAAGATAGTTATAAATATCTACTTAAAACAATGTTTCATTCATTCCAAATTATTTTTAAAACCTTGGGGTGTTACACTTCCTATACCCAAAAAACCTTAGGAAACCTTGTATGAATCCTTATGCTCCTTAAAATTTCCCCCAATGTCCATTTTATCCTCTCTATGACTCAGTTGTGTGTTTAATTCCTTGATATGGTATTCTTAAAGAAAATACACTTTCCCCATAGAACCTTTAGAACTACCTATATTCACACCCCCGCCATTGTTTGAATATAAGAACTTCAACATGAATCCAGTCTCCCTTTACACCATGGACCTCTATCAGATAAAGATTTCAAAAACCTCATATTTGTGGTTGATAATGTACACCCACATTTTTGTGTGGAATCATTGATAAAGGTCATATAGAAGAGTGATACTCCATGAGAACACAAAAAAAATGGCCCCAAAACCTTAGTGTGAACCAACCCCACCATCTAGTGATTTGGAGCCTTCCCTTTCATCCAGGAAGATACATTCTGATGATTCATAAAGACATAATATTTTTATATTCAATACTCCATGATCCTAATCTTTATCATTCTTTTTCAGTGATTATTTTCAATCTTTTCTAACTGAAATTCCCTATATGGTTATTCCATAACTTCAAGGAATTTAAATATTTGGAATGAATAACTCCTTCTAATACCCATACAAGGAACAACATATCACCCTTTACTCCTTTTTCAATCACCATGGAACCACATGAAAAATTCAAAGCACCAGCCATGAAAATTATACAGAAACTCTCAGTATCAAATTGACCCACTGATATTAATTTTTTCCTTAATATTAGTATGTTTTGCGCATCCTACAACTCCAGTGGGAATAAATTAATTATCTATATTGAAACATTTTCTTTTCCCCATTATCTCAATGGCCTTTTCATCCACAAGATGCACCTTGCTAAGTCTTTTTAATGTACAATTCCTTATACTTACTATCTTGGATATAGAGTGAAATAAAGTTCTAGAGTCTATCATCCAAGACCCCAATAAATTAGCAATAATAAGAAGAAAACTAATTTTATTATACAACATAAGGGTTTTATACTCACTTCTAGAAGTTTACTTTATGTAGTTCTCCCCCCATTCACTATAATACTTTTTTTAGGTGGCCTTTCTCCCACAATGCCAGTATAAGGGACCACCGTTTTATGAGGTAATCCTACTTTTAATCCTCTTTCCTTTCCAATTCTAGTGAATTTTTTATCCAATGGTATATCATCTCGTTCTGAATTATATGAATTACCAAAATATTTTTGAATATTATTTTGATGAACTTATTTATTCAAAATATGGTCCAATATGTCTATGAACATCAAGTCAACCTTTCCATTTAAATTAATCAAAGTGATCACCATTACTTACCAATATTCCAGGAGTGATGAATGTAATAATAGTTCCCATTATAGATCTAAAAAGTTTACCTTCACTAATTTTAAATTAATCTAAACCATTTTAAGTCATTAATATTATCAATAGTATAATTACTTTATGATATACGCATGCCAAAAAGTCTCCTAAAAAAGAATACCATATTCATACCTATTGGGTTTTCATACATGTAATAAACTATCTTCATGAGTTTTGTTGCGGTCTTCACTTCAAAAATATTGAATTCTATATTTTAGGTGAGTGACACATGAATCGTAAAAAGTGATTTTTTGTCAAGAATCTCCCATTATTCCTATTTCATTGCTTCAATATTGGATCCAGTCAATGAAAGATCAATGTACTTTTGTAGAATGAAATCCTCTATAAAAATCTTTCTGAACCCAAATTCTATTCCATCAAACCATTCTATCTAGAAATTAATCACTTTGGATTAAATTTATTTAGAAATTATGGTATCCCATTTCTTCCAAACAATATAGAGTAAGTGTAAAGACCCGTAAATTTCAAGGAAATTTTTTTTCTTAATTTTCTTTGGAATTTTACAAGAGCGCAGTTTCTGACGGCACCTGATTCCGAGCCCCGGTGTGCCCGGAATCATTTTCCGAAGTTTGGCTCGGGTACGTTCAGTGAACGGACGAGCGGGTTTTTATAACTTTTAAACCGGTGCTCGGAATCGAATTTTGAGGGCACCGATGGAATCGCAGCGCCGATACTTGCTTAGAAACTTTTCTTCCGGAGTTGCGTTTGCTCGAGTGTGGTTTTTAATTTTTGGGCTTAAAGTTAAGAAATAAAATAATTGTACGACAAACTTTATTTTATTTCACTTAAGCCACTTGGAAGCCACTTGAAGCCACTTAAAGCGGCTTAAGCTGAGTTGATGCGGATAGGGTGCTATCCAGAAATTTCCTACCCTCTTGGTAGGATATTTGTGAGGTGGGGTCCGCACCAGCCCACCGTTTCTTTCCGCTAAGTAACGCACCCGTGAAAACCCGTCATTATGAAAGTCAACTGACGCATTTTCTTAAATTCTTAACGCACCATTTAATTGGGCAGTTTTATTCGTTGAATTAAATGGGCGGTTTATTCGTTGAAATTAATTCTATGAATTAATTTCATTCATTTCTTAACACGTTTTCGTTTTTTTGGCATGTTAATAAAATAAGGCCAACACACCCTCCTTTTGAAATGTTGTGTTAAACCTTTGAAAAACCTCTAAGAATTCTTCATCCTCCTTCGCGAAGAATGCGAAGAACGCGAAGAACGCCGACCTCCGATGAAGAATGCCAAACCCGCGGAAATTGACGATGCGACGCCGTGTGCCGCGACGCCAACGTTTCCTCTCCTGCAACGTTCTTCGGCGACGTTTCTTCCTCCGCGACAAAAATCTTCGATCATCCGTTGAGGTGAGAGTTTTTGATTCTTTAAATTCCTTTTTGGTTTTTAACTCAAGATGGATTTAATTATTAAAATTAAATCTGTTGTTCTTAAACCTCAGATTTCGTCGACGCGCACCGTATTCCACGACGACGCGACGCCCTTCCGCGACGACGCGACGCCTTCCGCAACGCGATGATCACCACCTTCCAAGGCGATCAATTCCGCGAAGAATGCGCGTGCGACACTTGACGAGGTAGGGTTTTTTTGAATGTTTTATTTTCCTATGATTGTTTCTTTTAAAAATAAAGAACCCGGTTTCATAAGAACAATTTTAATTTATTAAAATTGTTGTTTGCTGTGTTGAATAATTCTCCCGACTGTTATTATCTAACGCAGAGGGTGCGGGCCAAACGAACACGGCCCGACAACCCTCCGCCATTCTTCGTTGTTGTGCGGATTTGGCGGGCGACGAAAAAACATGACGCAAGGCCGTTTTGATGATCCCGCAGTGAAGAACGGAACCCGGGAGGAACAACGGCGCAGACGGGAAGGAAAACGGACCACCGGAGCAACTCCGATGGCCCGCGGAAGGCTCCGGCAGTGCGGGTCGCCGGCGTGGCGGCGGCCAGCAGACCCGCGGCCGCGCGGGTCCGGCGTACATGCGGGACGCGGCCTTTGCCGCGTCCGTTGACCAGGGCGGCCCCCCGCGGGGGCCGCGATGCTGTCACGCGGGGGCAGCGAGCCCCCCGCACTGCTCGGCCGCTCGGACGAGCCGAGCCGGACCGACCGGCCGAGCCGGGCCGCACCCTGGCCGGACCGGACCGGGTCCAGCCGGGTCAGACCGGGTCGGGTCGACCCGGTTCGGCCGACCCAGGGGGGGGGGGGGGGTCGGGCCGGGTCGGGCCGGGCCCAGACCCCCCGTCTTCGGACCGTTTTCGGTCTTTTGCCCGTAACTTGAGCTACGGGACTCCGAACGACACGCCGTCAACGGAAACACGATCCTTGGATCCATACATTCGTTTTGGTATATCGCACTCAAGGTTTCGAAATACTTTGGGTTCGGCCGGGTTGGTTCGTACACGAAACCAACCGGGCCTTCGGAGCGGAAACGCTCATATCTTGAGCTACGGACATCCGATTGACGTGCCGTCGACTTCGTTGAATTCCTCTAAGTGAGACGGATCTTTTGGCTCACTCCACCCGAGGTTTGGACGCAGGTGGAGTACGGTTGGGTTGGTTTTTCCTTAAAAACCAACCGGACCCCTGGGACGAAAAAGCCAATAACTCTCAGACCGGGCGTCTGATTGACGCGCCGTCTGCGACGTTGAGTTCCTGTTGATGATACGGAACTTTTGGATACATCAACTTCGGACTTTGTGTCAGTTGATGTATCAGCCTCTCGGCTCATGGAGCGGACCCTCCCGAACGAGCTTCCTGTGTGCGGGAACCCTAGAGCTGGCTGCGACTGCTACTGCGACGACGACTGTGCAGAGATCCTCAGTGGACTACGACGACGACTGTGCAGAGATCCTCAGTGGACTGCGACGACTACAGCACTCAGCGATCCCTTGTGGGTCAGTGCTATAGGTCCAATGTGGGCCCGATCCTGTGTGGGTCCGATCCTGTGTGGGTCAGCGCTCAGCGGTTCTGTGTGAGCCAGCGCCTACAGGTCCTGTGTGGGCCCGATCCTGTGTGGGTCATTGCGGGGGTTAGTTACCTATCGATCCTTTGTGGGTTCGATGACTTAGATGGATCAGTGATCATCTTTATCATCATTCGAAGAAGTATACCTGTGTGAGCTGAATCTTGTGTTACTCTCCTTTGTGGATTGTGTTGAACTATCCTGTGTGGATTTACGGTTTACTCTCCTTTGTGGATTGTGTTGTGCTATCCTGTGTGGGTATACGTTTTGATTTCCTGTGTGGACTGGGTTGTGGTTGGGCTCGGATGTTGGAGCCGAACGGGAATTGATGACTTAGGTATATGTATGGGCATATACCTAAGCAGTGTCGGTTGTTACTTCGTGATTGTATCTTTCCGTTGTGTTTTATCCTTTGTGGATTTCGGGAGACCTTCGTGGGTCTCGGGGTCCCTACTGAGTAGCTTATTACTCACCCCTGCATGGGCTATGCCCGCACTACGTTGTGTTGGTTGCAGACGACGGACAGTGCTGATTGTGGTAGAGGCTTGCGGAGCAGGACGGTACCTGGAGGTGGACCACAGGGCGGGACGTACTCGGAGCAGTCAGGTGGACCCGAGGAGCAGTGGAGGCTATCTATACCCACCCTTCAGGTGGGACTTCCATAGGATGGCTTGATGCTGCGGCTTTTCTTTTCAGTTGCTGTTTTTCCCTTTCAGTTGTACTTTACAGTTGGGCTTGTATTTCCGACCCCTTTTACTTTCAGCACAGCTTGTTTCAGTTTTTACTTAGTGTTTACTTTTCCGCTTGCTTACTCTGTGGTGCTTGTTTACTTTACAAAGGCAATGCCTTCCCTTTTTACCGGGATTTACGCCTTGGTGCTAGTCGCCAGCCCCTGGCCTATGGATGGCGGGCTTGGGGTAGTCACGGCATGGGCCCTGAGGGCGGGTTGTGACAGTAAGAGTCTAGGAACTCATTATCGATCTTACCCTACAAGGAAAAGGAAAGAATATTGTTATTGAACCAATCTATGAATCACCTTCACCTGGGCCTGTTCACCCAAAACACTCCAACCCTGAGCTATAATAAAAATTTTTGGGTTCACATAAAGTGTTCGATAAAACCATTTGATATAACTCCACTATAACATAAATGCATGGAAATAAAGTTATAAAGTGAACCAACACCATAAATTTCAAAGTTTGGAAGACATGTGAACCCAAGAAACTATATTGAAACATATATCCATCAAATTAAAGAATAAATAATACTATTAGAAGAAATGATTAAAGATTAATAATCATAGTCACAAAAAAACATAAATAATTTTACATGGTTCAAACTTTCTTCCTAATCCATAGGGGGAATGTTTATTTACTTCTATTCAAAAGAGAATGTAGGTTTATTACAATATAAAAGTAAAAAATCATAAGTTATAAGCCTTAATATTTAATTATTATCCAACCAATGTTTCTAATAGTCACTTTAACTATTTATGGGATTAATTCCACCTTTCCCAATCTCAATAGATAAACCCTCAATTTATTCAAGGCCTTCCACCACCTAAACTCCACCTACTGGTCAATAGTGATATCTATCAGAGATCTTATAGAACTAATTCCACTTAACCATCCCATTTTTTACACACTACATCCTTCTAGTTGTGATATCCACTTATAGAATCTGATAGTCATCATTTGACTCCATGATATGAATACATTACTTTCATCTATTATCTAGAAACCTAGACTTGTTACTACTAGATCCTTCATACTAATATAGTCCATTAGACATTAGACCCTAATAATTTGTCTATTCTGGTTGACTAATTTCTTTGTATAGAAGATGGTTTCCACAACCAAATACCAACATTAAGCACTTGTGCAGTCTCAAAGTAGAGGATTGGTAACTCGATATTCACATAGAGGATCTATTCAGTGTGGAGATATAATTTGTTATGGAAATAGTAGATGAGGTCAAATGAAACATGAATTCATAACTCGACATGTAGTAGAAGGTAGTTAGGTATTAGATAAACTACCATGTTAGTGACAATGATGTGATCAAGGACCTCTTGAAGGTAGAAATGTGGTCCTCATGGAGGCAATGTTGGTAGTGGAGCTGGTGGTGCACCAAGAGAAGTTATATAAGGACATTTTTATGATCCATTTCTACCACTACCACCCATAGGTGGTCCACACTAGACTTATAGGGTTAGAATATAGGGAAAAAAATCAATGTGTTTGATGGGGGGTTATGACTAGGCGACATCCAATATGATATGAGGTAGGATTTGTTCCTACTCTACATTATCACCCATACTCATAGATATCAGGGAAATAATTACTTTTTTTATTACATCCCTAGATTGATATATAAAGATTCTAGTAGAGATTCCAGCCTAAACAGTGTAGCTCGAGACTTCTATTGGGTTATATCACATCCCTTCTCACATCTATCAATGATGTAAGATGACACTTAGTGGAGAGAGGTTTTCATGGGACCTCATAGAATACATCATGAATCCATACCTTACCATGAACTAGATATAATCAATTCATACCCAGATATATTCTACCATCATAGAATTATGTGATTTTGATATGATGGATTGAGAATATCCTTTATGGGAGAGTGGGACCTTTATTCAAGATGGGCATGGTCAGTGGATTGGAAGTTACAACTGATCACCCATTAGTTGGAGAGTTTGGCTCTATGTGGGGTAGACACCTTAGGCAATAAGATTTCTACTAATTGAGGAGTAAATATAAATTTATCTTGATTCTATGGTAGGTTTTACCCTTTATAAATAGGCCAATTACAATATCGATATATACCTTGATAATTCTCTGATATCTTCTTTAGCTTATTATGTGGCCCCAAATGAGCTCAAGGAGTTGAAGGAACAGTTGGAGGACCTTATAGAGAAAAGTTTCATTAGAACTAGTATGTCCAACTGGTAATCTCAAGTTTATTTTTTTAACAATGAGGATGATATTTTGAGGCATTGTATTAAATATATCTTCTTGAATCAGTAAACAGTTAATAATAAGTACCCTCTACTAATGATTAATAAAATATTCAAACAACTTAAGGGAGAATAATGGTTCTCAAAAATTGAACTTAGGTCTAGTTACCATCAACTTTGGGTTTTTGAGGAGGATATTTTGAAGATGATATTTTGTTTATACTATGGCTATTATGAGTTTTTGGTGATAACCTCCAACATGATGAATTCCATGGATGTGTTCATGGGCCTTATGGATTGGATTTTTCATCCTTCATTATATTGTTTCATCGATGTATTCATCAATGAAATACTCATCTATTCATAATCAAAGGATGACCATGATGATAATATATAGACTATACTAGAGTCACTTTAGAAGAACCTTATGTATAGTAATCTCTTGAAGAGTCAGTTCTATATTCAAGAGTTCCACTTCCAAGGGCATGTCTTCTCAGTGGGTGGAGGAGCTATGGACTCAGTGGAGATAAAGGTAGTTATAGATTAAGATCCACCTTAGAGTGTGTTTTATGTGAAAATTTTTATTAGGGTTTTATGGTATTATGAGATACTTATGGCCAATTTATCCAGGATTTCATCCCCTATGGATTCCCTCACCCAAAAGGGGAAGCAGTTCATTTGATCCGAGAAATGTTAGAGATATTTCAAGGAGTTGATGCTAAGGTTAATGAGTACTCATATATCAAGGTTTATAGAGGATGGAGTTGAGTACATGGTGTTCTATAATTCCTCTAAATATGGTCTTGGTTGTGTTATGAAGAAGAGGCAGACAATTATTTCTTATGATCCTAGATAGTTGAGACCTCAATATTAAAACTACATGATCCATGATATGTATTTGGAAGTGGTAGTTTTTAATTGAATATTTAGAGGAACTAACTTATTTTTAAGTGGTTCATAGTCCATATGTACTATAATGGTCTTAGGTATATATTTAATTAGAGAGATCTTGAAATGAGGTAGAAACATTGGTTGGAGTTCCTACTGGACTATAACATAGAGATTGTCAACACTCTAGGAAAGGGAAAAGTTGTGGTTGATGCCTCAAGAAGTAAGTAACATTATCAATTCTTATGGGAGGTATAAATATTTTTTGAATCCTTATATTTCTTATTATATTATGGATAAGTGACCTATCATAAATCTATAGTGGTGGTCCATTCACTTCCATAGAATGTGAGGGAGGATCAGTTGGTAGATATTGATTGTGATGTTTTTTCATGATCAAATATCCTTAGGCAATACAAAAAATATATATTATGAAGGTGTAAATCATGTAATAACATTACATTCATGTAATATTGTTCCTATAATACCATAGGAATCAATGTTGTTGTATAGGTATGAAGAAAAGTGTTTCTAGGTTTATCTCCTAATGTCTCACCCATCAACACATAAAGACAGAGCACTAGGTCCCAATTAATTTACCCATACCCCTTAAGGTTCCAAGATGGAATTGGGAAGAAAAATAAATAGATTTTTCAATATTAATAACATAACCAATGATTGTTCACAATGATATCTATGTGATCATTTACCAATTGACCAAGTCAGACCACTTCATTTCTATCTAGGAGCAGAGTTTAGTAGAGATCTTGGGATACTTGTATGTGGAAGAGATTACCTGGATATATAGGAAAATATTGATGATTTTTTCTAAAAAAGATTCTGAAATTATTTCCCATTTTTAGATATTTTTACTATAGGAATTCATGAATTAGTTTTGGATGAGTACAATGTTCCACACTTAGATTGATGGCTAGACCGAGCGATCCATTCAGGTTCTTGTAGATATACTAAGAGATTTTGTATTGAATTTTTTCTAGAGATGGAAGGATCAATTTAATTTAGTTAATTTCACATACAAAAACAGATACCATGACACCATTTTCATGGAACCTTTTTCATCCCTATACGGGAGACCATGTAGGTCACCCCTATGCTAGACAGTGGTCACTGATGGGGCAAGAGTTTGTCTAGGTGATGGTCAAGTAGGTTTAGATGATATAAGAGTTGATGAGGACTGTTCAGATCTCTAATAAGTCCTACATGAAAAAATAGGAGTAATTTAGAGTTCAAAGTGGGAGATCATATGTTCTTTAAGGTCTCACCATGATCTGATTCATGGATATTTGGTTGGGGAGGAAAGTTTTCCCAAAGATTTATCAACCCATTCCAAATCCTATATAGGGTGGGTGAGGTTTCTTAATGCCTAGAATTTCCCCTTCAGATGGAATGGGTGAACATCACCTTCCACATTTTATAGCTAAGGAGATACATTAACATCCCATCACATCGAATTGACTAGGGAAAACTAGACATTGAGAAGAGTTCCCCCATATCGGAGTACCTAGTGGAAATATAGGACCTCCATGAGTGGAATCTTAATAGATGATATATTCTATCGATGTATATCCTTTGGTAGTATAAAAACCTCTATGAGAGATCTTGGGAGTGTAAGAACTAGATGTGGGCTCAGTACCCTCACATTTTTATATAGATTGTGCTTTCTATGGTGAAAATTTTGGAAAGTAGGGAGGATGTAGCTACCTTGATTTTTCTATTTGAACCATTATAATATTTTAAATAATATTTTTGAGGTGGGATGTTGAGAAATTGTGAAATTTTGAGCATTAAATAGCCACAATAATAATATATTAAATAAATATATTATTCTTTGTTTGCTCCCAAATGTTCATTCGAATATAACATTTTCATTTAATCAAAGATTATAATAGAAACTCTAAAACCACAATTGAATTAGGAATGAGGGGTTTTACCGTAGGGGTAGTATAATATTCATTTATATTGACTTATCTGACATAATACAATCACATGGAGAATTAATTAATTAAAATAATTGATTGATTAGATAGTTTGACCTAAATCCGCCTTATTTAATCATTATTAACCTATCTCTCTAGGAATAATTTCTAAAAAATCTAGCTTTATATATGGATAAAAGGTAGTATATTGAGGTAGATTAGAATATTTGTGTAGATGGAGAATAATATTATTTATAATTCTCCAACAACACCCAATGTAGACACATTCATTACCAACAAATGATCCGATTGCAAGTTCATGATTGTTTTAATTTCTCAATTCTTCATGATTGTGAGAATTAAATTTATTTCTTGGGATAATTAATTAAATTCTTGGCCCTATGATTTATCTATTTCCTAATCCTTTCCTAAAACCCTTTCTCCCATATAGATTTATTTTCTATGCTTAATTGTTGGCAATTTTATTCCTGATGAATTACAGCTTGATGCTAGTATCAACCACTAGTGCTACCATCATCTATTATTTTTTATTGTTTCCTACTCCCTTTTCTTTACCTATTCACCATTAACTATCATCATTATTAGTGGTTTGATGAATTATCACTGGATCAATGAAGACTAAGATTTGGCTATTGGGGTCTGTAGATTTGGATTTGAAAGTGGTGATTGGGGCATGTGAGATCCATGTAGGGTGATAATAGATTTATAGAAGGAATATAGATGTGGTTATTCAGAGTGTAGTGGTGTTATAGGCATTGAGGAAACATGTGTGTCGATTGTGTAATGATTTTTGAGTGATTAATAGAAATAAATCAACTTTTAGAGCAAAAAAAGTTGATGGATTTAATTTTGATGAATATTTGTGTTATATTGGAGGAAATGATGATGATAGAAGGGATATTGATGGAAGTCATCTATATTTAGATCACCACACCATGATTTAGGGGGTCATAGTGTGATAAGGTGGCTAATCCAGTATCATTCCATGATAGAGGATGACATGATGTGAAGGTTGGATGAGGACTAGAGGTCATAATGCGGTAGAGTATTTCCAAGAAATAATGGTATCAAGTGGATAAATTGGATTATCATCATATCATATATAAGGGTTATCCTATATAAGGATTTTTACTTATATATATCTATGACATGGAAGAGGATTCCAGAACGTGAGGGAAGGGGTGGAGGTTGAGAGGCCACAATTTAGAAGAGGGTGACACAACATAGAGACTAGGAAATAGGGAGGTTCACAAGAATTAGGGGAATGATTAACACCTTGAGACCCCCTTTAGGCTTGGCCATTATAGCATGGACATCATGGTCCTGCCATAACAATGTATTTATAGTGTGTTAACATGACCATGTTTATTTTCTATACGAAATGTTATGGTGAAATTATATTTAGCATATGAGTTTGTATACAAGGTGATACATATAGTTTCATATCCTTAGCTCTGCAGGGATGAACACAAGGATCATGCAAAGAAATCAGAGTGTTCATTGGGATAGGTGCTCCCTCAACTGATGTGTTATTACACCTGGACTTCGCATCGAGGTATGTTTTTAATTTTTATTCTTATCTCATAAGTTTAGTTTCCTTTTTATAATTGTTTCATTGGAAAGAGGGATAAGCACGGAATTAGTGTGCACTTTTGGCGCTGATAAATGAACACTGCCTTGACAATGCCCGATGAGCAGGCTAGGCACGGGCGAAGCCGTGCGGCCTGCCTGGTGTGTGGGTGGACCTTTTTTTTACCATTAACATTTTAAACGCATAATTTTACCCATTAACACCATTATTATTATTATTATTATCATTATTATTATTGTGATTAGTTTAGGTTAGGTTTTCTTTCTTAGGTCATAATTTTTCCCCCCATCTCATTATTCTTATTTTATTTTATCCCTTCTTTACTTTTATTTTTATTCCCTTATTTTATTTTATTTTTATTTATTTCCTTCTTTTTTTTATCCTTTATTTTCTATTTTATTTTATTTTTTTCCTCCCTCTTTCTCTCTCTCTCTCTCTCATGAGCTACTGTTCATCCGCCCCCTTTGTCTCACACAAACCCTCCCCCGAACCCTACGCCGCCACTGCCGCGCCTTCTCTCCTCCCACCAGACCAGCCTTGCATCGATTACGCTTCTCCCTTCTCCTGCTCATCCAGGCCGCACCTCCCTTTCTCCTAGTCGGCCTCCTCCATGACCGCCCCCTGGTGCTCCTCCCGTTCGGTAGTCGATGGCCCTGCTGCCCTCCCGTTTGTCCTCCCAAACCTGCACCACCCTGCTTCCTCTCATCCCGAAGTCTGCGATCACCCCTCCTCGTCGAGCCGAAGTCCGCATGCACCCCTAGTCCAGTCGAAGCACCTGCAAACAGCCCTTCTAGGTTTGGTCAAGACCCCCGCACCCTCCCTTGCTCGATCGAGTTTCTAGAGGCTTCCCTTCTCGCTTTTTCGGCGTTGCGCAACCCTCGACACCCTCCGGTGACCCCCGACTGGCCTTTTGAACCCACGACGTAGGTGATTTTCACCTCATTTTGTTGTTTCTCTCATTTTATAAATTTTTTGGGTTAGGGTTTCACTTTAGTTGGGGTCCAATTTTGATGTTTTTGGGTCAGTCTACTGTTTTAGGGTCCAATATTTTCTCCGCGTTGTGCATTTGTGGTGCAATTGGGGTTCCACACCATTTTTTTTCAAAGATGGAGACACACCGGTAGGTGATTCCATGCTCAATTATTATCTGATGATCATTTGCATGTTTGTCTAATTATTTTGGCACCTTGTTAATTAGTTTCTAAGATAAAAAATTTATTGTGATTATGTTTTAAATGTGAATTTAATTTGTTGGAAGTGTCTAAGTGAATTATTCCTTTTTGTTTTGAAATCCCACCTTGAACTTTTATCAATGTTTTGTGAATTGTGCTATTAGTGTATTAGGAAGTATAGATGATGTAGTTTATGTTTTTTCATGGTGTAAAAATGCATTTTTCTCTAAAAAGGGTTTTGAGTGAACTTTTCACATTAAAAATCATGTGACATGTTTGGAAACTATTTAATAATTTTTTTAGTGTTTTTCTCAATTATCAAAGTGTTTTGTTAAGTTTTTTAGCTAGTTTAATTTAACGTGTAAGCGGTGCAGATTTAGTTTTTAAAAGTTTTGGTGTGTGTGTGGATTCAAAAGAGGATATCAGTGTGCGAAATACATGTTTTTTGTTTGTAAGCACATTTTTTGGATCTTAAGTGTAATGTGACATGTTATGTGAACCTTGAATTTAGGTTACCACAAAGAGGGAAGCCTGGGGTATTAGGTGGGGGAACCAGGACTAGTGAGCTAGTGTTCCGGAGATGACTTGGCCTGGTTTCACCGGCAAGATTGGCGATTGAAACACTAACTAAACATATGATAACTGAGGGTCATGGCATTCTATGCCATGTTTTCTGAGGGTCGTGGCCTTCTAAGCCACGTTTTCTGAGGACTGTGTCCTTCTAAGCCATGTTTCACCGAGACATGACGTTCTAGGGTCCCACCTGTTTCTAGTACCCATAGGGCCTCTCCCATCCTTTGGTGCTACCGGTTACTTTGCGCACATAAATTATACATGATATGTCACTTGAGTTACTAACCAAACATGTGTTTTCCTTAAACTGATTTTCTTTAAAGTCGTTTTATGAAAACCATTTTCACTAACATTGTTAAGAACTTCTTGCTTTCTTTTTTTTATCATTGCAAATGTATTGTCTTTTGATATTTGTGTGTGGAATATTTTCTTGGTGATATCCTACTGGGTGATTTCTCACACCCTACTTACACCCTTGGGTGTAAGTAGATTTGTTTACGTCTGATACAGGTAAGGGTACAACATTTGGGAGCAGTGGTTCAGGTTGTTAGCAGGCCTCTTTACGTGGCGTTGTGGTGGTGGCTTGAGGGTGGTGTCCTCACACCGAGCGACAGTTCTTAGGTTGGTTTTTGGTCACCTTACTTTTATTATTATTTGGGTTTTGGTTTTACATGTGACTCAAAAACCTGTTTTTGGTTAAAGACTTGTTTGGCTACAACCTTTTACTTTTGTTTGGTTTATTTTGTTGGCTTCTTTATACTTGTTTACTCGGGTAAATCGTTCCCAAAGTTTATTTTGATACCCGGGCACTTGTGCCAGCCCGTGGGGATCGGGAACGCCCTTAGGGCCTTGCCGCAGGCCAGGTCATGCGTCGATTCGGATGGAGACCCAACTTAGTTCATGAAAAAGTAGTATCAGAGGAGGTTTCTTTTGTTGTCTAAGTTATTTTATTTGGAATGAGTCTAGTTATACGAGGGTTAGGATTGTTGGGGATCAAAATTCTGGTTGCGAGTTGGGTTCCTGGCCATCATACCTCGTGATAGACCCTGAGTCTCCATGGGATATCAAGATGATTGTTTGAATTCCCTTCCATGTGGTATGTGCAGGCTGCAGACTGTGCGTGGACATCAGGCAGGGAAGAAGAGTTTGGTCATGATGTTATTTTTGCATATTTAGTTTACTGAGGATTACTTATTTTGCTGAAAATTTGACCTTTCTTTGGATATGATTTGTTGATGATGTTCTTTTATGACTGTTGCTCTTTGCAGCAAGATGCCTCCCCAGAGATCTTATACGCACCCACGAGAGGAAGTCGGGGAGATTTCTCCCTCATCGCTTGATCAGAGATTGGTAGAAGCTGTGGTCCGAGCTTTTCAGACTTTAGGACTGGGGGAGACTCCTTCCCCCACCCCTATTCCAGCTAGAGGAGATGAGTTTGGCTCCAAGAGGGATAAAGCTCAAGAATTTATGAAGAATAAACCTCCTTCATTCTGAGAGAGTTCAGAACCTCAAGAGGCAGAGGAATGGATTAAAAATATAGAATGTATGTTCGAGTTCCTTGACACTTCAGAGGAAGTCAAGGTAAAGTGTGCCTCTTTCCAACTAGAGGGCTCCAGTCGCAAGTGGTGGGAATCAGTGATTCAGGCTGGGAAACATGAAAAGATGAGTTGGAAGGATTTAAAAGCTATATTTAATGAGTAGTTTGTCCTAAGTTCCTGGCCTACGCCAGATCCTGGGAGTTCATGGATCTTTCCCAATGGGACCAGACAGTGATGGAGTATGAAAACCGCTTTTTTGAGCCAGTGTGGTACGCGCCTGAAATTGTTTCAAGTGAATATTTGAAAGCTTAGAAGTTCAAGAAGGGCCTTCAACTAGAAATCCACTCTCAATCCTTCTTGTTCAAGATGGGAACTTATACCGAGGTGGTCGATCGTGGTTTCATTGTCGAGATAGACTAGGGAGGAAATTCAGGGTTTTCTGGATCTGTATCAGGGTTTGGAAGTGGCAGTTCATCCGAGAAGAAGAGGAAGCATGATGAGCAATGGAAGAAGAGTGGTGGCAGATCAGGTCATCCTCCCAGGCAGACTTCATCTGGGGCTTCTGGTGTAGAGTCCATGGTGTGCCATCAATGCGGAAGGGTAGGGCACATCCGACCTGCTTGTCCATACCCTCCCAGACCTTTCCATGGGTGTGGAGTTGTGGTACATCTACAATGTTTCTGTAGGACTGCACGCCCTTACCAGAGTGGGGCTGGATCTGTGGCTTCCAGAGGGGTATCAGTTTAGTCGGAGCTGACCAGGATGACAGAATCTCGGTTTGGTGGCCGTGGTGGTGGGACCAGATTGTCTTCAAGGTAGAGCCTTAGGCGAACAGTCGTTCTCAGGTAGGGACCAGAAATTTTCATGTTGTGGATCGGGCACCAGTGGGATCTGATATTGGATCTTAGACTTTTTGAGGTACCATTCTGATTGCATCTTCTATAGCTACAGTTTTTTTGATACTATTGCTTCAGTTTCTTTTATATCTTCCCGTCTTGTGAACTTGTTGAGCCTTCCAACCAAGCTTTTATCTGTTGCAATGGAGTTAGTAACACCTCTAGGTAAGAAAAAGTATCAAGGCCTTAGGTTACCATCAAGCGCACTGTCTGTGTCAGGAGTCGAGATGGAGTGGGATTTCTTGGTCCTTGATATAGAACTGTTTGATGTGATCCTCAGCATGGAATGACTTGTGCACTTTAAAGCGCATATTGAATGATATTGGCATTGAGTTAGCTTTATGGAACCAGATGGGAGTCCTTAGTTATTTCATGGATAATGGGATCCACTGTTAGGTCACGTGGGACCTCCACTCCCTGAGTTGGGGAATATTTTTTTTCAGTTGTCATCACTCTCACTGGAGGACGATGGTGGTGTTTCTCAGGGTGGGTTACCTCATGTAGTGGATGAGTTTCTAGAGGTCTTCCCAGATGATTTTTCAGGCTTACCCCCAGAGCGGGACGTGGAGTTCTCGATTGAGTTGGCACCGAGAACACAACCTATATCTCTTCCCTCATATCGCATGGCCCCCACAGAATTGAGGGAATTAAAGATACAACTGGACGATTTGGAATCCAAAGGATTCATTCGCCCGGGCGTCTCTCCTTGGGCTGCCCTAGTCCTATTCGCGAAGAAGGTCGATGGAACCCTACTGTTGTGCATCGATTACCAAAAATTGAATAAGGTGACCATCAAGAATAAATACCATTTGCCCCGGATTGATGATTTGTTTCACCAAATGAAGGGGGAAAAGTGGTTCTCCAAAATCGACTTGCGTTCGGGATACCACCAGCTCAGGGTGAGAGAAGAAGACATTCCGAAGATGGCTTTCTGAAGCAGGTATGGTTACTTCGAGTATCTAGTCATGCCTTTCGGATTGATGAATGCTCCAACAGTTTTTATGGCACTAATGAATATGGTGTTCCACCAATATATCGACTCCTTTGTCGTGGTATTTGTGGATGACATCCTGGTTTATTTTGGATCTGAGGAGGAACATGGGCATCACTTGCACATTGTTTTGGGAACTTTTCGGGATCAACGCCTGTATGCCAAACTCTCAAAGTGCACTTTCTGGATCAGGGAAGTGAAGTTTCTGGGGAATGTTGTCTCAGAACAAGGGGTTTCAGTGGATACTGAGAAGATTAGTGTGGTGATGTCATGGGAGCAGCCGAGGAATGTGTTTGAGATCAGGAGTTTTCTTGACCTGACAGGTTATTACAGGATTTTTGTTGGGGATTTCTCACATCTTGCCTCCTCCATGACCGCACTCACCCAGAAAGGGGTAAAGTTTGAATGGATCCTACAGTTCCAGGCATCTTTTGAGGAGTTGAAGCGGTGGATGACCACCGCACCTGTGTTGATCTTACCAGAGTCTGGGAAGGGATATGTGGTTTATTGTGATGCATTAGGTACGGGCCTTGGGTGTGTACTCATATAGGATAATCATGTAGTGGATTGTGGTTCTCGCCATCTCTGACCGCATGAGAAGAATTATCCGACTCCCGACTTAGAGTTGGTAGCAGTGATGCACGCCATGAAGACTTGGTGTCACTACCTCTTTGGGGAGAAATTTGTGGTCTATTATGACCATAAGAGCCTACCTACATTTTCTCTCAGAAGGATCTCAACCTGAGGAAGTTCCGCTGGATCGAGTACCGGCATGGATTTGATTTTGACATTGTATATTCTACGATCAAGGAAAAAGTAGTGGCTGATGCTTTGAGAAGGAAGGTACTAGTGCAGGCATTGAGGAAGTCCAGCGATGAGTGGACTTTGATTGGGCTATTCGCACAAATTCACTTGGAGAGAAAGGAGCATAGCAGAGGTACTTTCTTGGCTAGCATTTAGTTGACTCCCACTCTTCTAGAGTTGATTCAGCGGGAGCAGCCTGGTGATGAGATGTGTCATCGATCTATGTAGTTTCTTCATGGTGGGGAGACTCCTTCTGATTGGTCTTTGTATCCCGAGAGAATCTTGTGATTCAAGGGCTGTGCAGTGGTGCCATTGTCTCTATGGAAGGTGGTGACGCAGGATAGCCACCAATCTCAGTGGTCCGTCCATCCTGGTGAAACCAAGATGTATTACGATGTTCGTCACCAGTTCTGGTGGCTAGGTATGTGATGCACCCAATTTGTGTATACATTTCCATATATATAATTGAAGATAAAAATATGTTTTCAGAAAATATATGTTGTTTTATGAACATATCCGTTGATTTTGGTGATTCTGTTTACTTTCAAGAGTTTCTGGCTAAATACACGAATTAAGGGAACTCTCTGAAAATTTTGAAACTACACGACGAGTACTTTTATACACGCCGTGTACATCTAGACAGGGACACGGACCGAAGGAGGGAGTACACACCCATGTCACCAGGCAGAATATACACAACATGTGAGGCGGCGCTACATTTCGTGTACTACTTTCTAGAAGCGGTGGTTGCTGAGAAAAGTCTACACGCCCATGTGGCCGTTGAAGGAGACACTACGTGTTTAATTTCTACACGCCGTGTCTGCTATTCTAGAAGGGGCTGGTGGCCTAACTTATGATACTACACACCGTGTATGGTGGAACTACAAGACATGTATACTCAACGACCAGGCGGAACCATGTTCAAAAGTCAAAGATGGCGTGTTAGGCCACCTTCCAGCGGAGAAATTGGCGCCAAAGCGCGTTGACGAAAAGTACACAATGTGTACTTTCTATACACATCGTGTACTTTATTTTTCTATAAAAAGAGGCTTTGTCCTACAGATTTTGGAGTTCATAACCCACTGGATGAGAGAGAAGCTATGCTACCACCATTCTCGAAGCCACCGAGGTGCTGTCATTCCGCCATTCCACCTTCCGACACCTTACCTCAACGCTTACACGATGAATCCTTTAGGTATCACGTGTGTCGTTTCTTTCCTGCCTTCTATCTGTAACTAAACCCCTCGTGTTGGGGCTGTGGTTGAAGGGATCATAATTGTGTTTTGTTTTATATAGTTGTGTTTTCACTTTGTAATTCATCTTACTCTTCTTAATTCACAGTCAAATATAACTGAGAATTCTGATCCGGACCAAGGGAAGAATTCTCAGCGATACAAAAGAAAAGTGACAGTGAAAACATCCATGACCATTGGAAAGGTTTCACCGATTAAAATAATGGACTGAACTCAATAAATAATTAAGAACGATGACTACCGAACCAAGGAGTCAACTTCTCTAATTCCATACAAGAGGAACTGGACCAAGGAAATCTTGTAACAAAATGAAATCCAAAATGATGAATTATCATGAACAACACAACCATTTAAACAATCTGCATAAGAATTCCTTAATCACCACAACCCCGACATGTCTTTTCTTCCTATTTTAAACTCTTTAAATTTACCCGTTGTTTTCTTTAAAACTGTTAATCATTTCTTCAAAGTAAAACAATTTAGTTTCAATCAAAAAACCAAAATCAACTCAATCAACTCTAAATTATGCATACTTCACCTAATTAAGTATTAACTCAATTGAATTCATGCACACCATAGTTCCCTATGGATCGAACCTGATCTTATGCAATACTAAAGTTCTAAGAATGGGTAATTAATTTGGGACGCATATAACTTCAATCAACGACAAGAGAGACCAAATTTTGGCGCCGTTGTCGGGGAACATATTTGGTTTTAGTGCTAAAATTTAAATTGTGTTAATAATTGATTTAAGTGAAAATAAAAATAAAAAATTATCAAAAATATCTTTTCTAATCCTATTTCGAATTTTCCCTTTTCCCTTTTACGCCTGGTTTTCGTTTTTGAGTTGTGCGGAACCTAAAGTGTATGTTTAGATGTCTTACACAATCCAGAAGCGCCGAGTCTTCGGAATTAGTTCCGCTTGACCCGGAGATTGAACGGACCCTGCTTCAACGTCAGCGTGCACTGATAGAAACTCACAACCAGCAACCAAAAACCATGGCGAACACGAAAGAGGGAGCACCAACCACGGATGTTGTGGATGAGAATTAGTACCAAGATCAGAAGCCACCCGCTACTAGTCTACCGGAGCAGGCTCCTGGAGCATTCATGGAATTTCTCTCGATGGATTACCAACGACCACCGCAGAAACTCCTCCCATGACCTTATTTCACCCCTCAGGAGCTATAGTATCTGCAACCTCCACCCCCTCAGCAGCTACCTCCAAGACATACTCTTATAGAGTACGAGCTTCCATCGATCCAAGAAGCTGATACGGGCATCGTCCATCCCCCGATCTAGTCTCCACACTTCGAGATAAATCCTGATATCATGCAGCTGATCCAGAACACAGTCCAATTTGGAGGCCTGGCTAGAGAAGACCTGAACACCCATCTCTCCAACTTTCTATAGATTTGCGACACCTTTCGGTACACCGGCGTGTCCGAAGATTCCATCCGTCTTCGCCTATTTTCCTTTTCTCTACGGGACAAGGCGAAAGACTGGATCAAGGGGCTACCACAAAGATCTATCCTCACCTGGGAGGAGCTAGCCCAGGTGTTCCTGTCTAAATACTTCCCACCATCAAAGAGGGTAACGTTATGGAATGAGATCCATAATTTCCAGCAGCACGACTCCGAGTCATTGTACGAGTCCTGATAACGATTCAAGGAGATGGTACGAAAATTCCCCCACCATGGACTCCCACTCTGGATGCAAGTCCAAACCTTCTACGGAGGAATTACAATGAATACCATGTCCGTGGTGGATGCTGCTGCTGGAGGTACGGTGATGCTAAAATCTCCCGAAGAGCTATTCAAACTAATGGAAGACATGTCAGCCAACAGCTTCCAGTGGCACTCCGAGCGGGGGACTCAAAAGCAAGGTATGAACAATATTGACGCTACCACTATGTTAGCTGCTCAATTGGACACTGTATCCAAGAAAATCATTGTATTGAATCTCAAAGGAGAATCTCAAGTTCATGCGGTGAACCATCCAGCATGCGGCGACTGTGGTAACAAACACAATCTGGGAGAATGTCTGGGACTTCCATCCGACCATTCAACAAGAGAGGTGAACTTTGTTGCTCAAAATCGAGGGTCGAATCAATACCAACAGTACCAAAACCCGGTGTGGAGAGATAATCAGAACCAAGGCTACGACCAACAACAACAAAACCCTCCGCCCCATCGACCTCCTGGATAAAATCAACCTCAGTACCAGAATTAGTTTCCGAGATAGCAGTTCCAGAAAGGTTCCTATCAGCAGAAAGGGTACCAGAACCCTCGGCCGCAGCAACAAAGGCAGCAACCACCTCCACCACCTGCCCAGCCATCTCAGCAAGAGAACACATCAAGGTTAGAGGACCTGATGAGTAAATTTATATCAACTACTGAAACGAAATTACAGAACCAGGAGGCTTCCATCCGAAGCCTCGAGAATCAAATTGGCTAGATAAAAAACCAGCTATCAGGGAGGTAGCCCGATACACTACTGAGAAACACCGAGAAGAACCCGAGGGAGGAGGCCCATGACATCATGCTCCGGAGTGGAAAAGAGCTCCAACAGAACCAACCCACACAGCCAGGTGCACCCACACCCCATGATGATGAAGAAAATACTAATACCGACCCCTCTTCTTCTGAAAGCCCACAGAATGAAGTTTCTCAGAATAAATGGAAGGAGGTAGTCCAACCATTCAAGCCTACCTTAACCTTCCCAGAAAGAATGAAGCAGAGAAAGCTGGATCACCAATTTGGTAAATTCATGGACGTGTTCAGAAATCTCCACATCAACATACCATTTGCAGAGGCCCTGACACAAATGCCTACATACGCCAAATTCATGAAGGACATCCTTTCCAATAAACGGAAGATGGAGGATCTGGGCATTATTGCACTAACAAAGGAGTTCTCCGTAGTTTTCAACATTCCATTCCTCCAAATCTCCAGGATCCAGGTAGTTTTACTATTCCCTGCACAATTGGACCCTGTGAATTTGGAAAAGATCTATGAGACTTGGGGGTAAGTGTTAACTTGATGCCATTCATAATTTTCCAAAAGCTCGGGCTCCATGATTTGAAACCAACCTGAGTAGCCCTTCAACTCGCTGATCGATCCATTAAGTATCCGAAGAGGCTACTGGAAGATGTACTGGTAAAGGTTGGATGATTGATCCTCCCAGCAGATTCCATCATCCTCAACATGGGGGATCATCCGGAGGCCCCACTTATATTGGGAAGACCTTTCCTAGCCACTGGGAAGGCACTCATTGATGTGCACCAGGGAAAGCTGATTTTCCAGGTAGGAGACAAGAGAGTCTCCTACAATGTTCTCAAATCCATCAAGCAGGCATCATCGTCCGTTCATGAGGATTTTTCTGCAATAACTACAATGGAAGATCACCTGGTGGATGATCTGGTATGTTCCTATATTTATGATAACTTTAACATTCCATACTTTCCTGTTAAAGAAGAGCCAGGGAACTTGTAACTCCTAGATGGCCAGGGAGGCCACTATTGGGACCATTATCCACCGTAAATATCAGGTAAGCAAGGTAAGAAGGTCCAGACAACGACCTAAAACAAAGGCGCTTCCTGGGAGGCAACCCAGAGGTTACACGCCGTGTCCCACTAATTTATACGGCGTCTACTTATCTTTTTAATTTATAATCTTAATAGTATAAATCTATAGGATAACAAATAAATAACCAGGGATGATTTCAGTGTCGATGGTAAAGTCAATGGAGTTTATTCAAGCCGTCCCAGGTTCGAATCCTCCTGACCTACCTTCGGCATGGGGTTCCTCCTTTTATTTACATGACATGTGTGGTATTTTCCATATATATATATATATATATAAATGTGTTTAATAAAACCCATGATGGGGATGGACCGGTTGGCTAGAATTGTAATCTGGTTCCAAAAGACCCGGGTTCAAACCCAGACAACCGTCCCATTTCCATCATTTGTTATTTTAATAAAACCACACGACATGTACTCCAATATATGCCGTGTGCGCCATAATTTTTCAAATATAAATTAAAAATCATTTTTTAAATAAGAAATTACGTGCGGGTTAAGTTGGAAGATTAGAAAAGTCTCGACACCAGGTTCAAAAGACCCAGTTTCGAATCGCGCTAATCTCCCCTCTTCACCCCCATCCTTTCCTAAATAAAAACCACATGCCGTGCTTTTCTTTCTTTCCATGTGTATAGGCCATATAGAATAAATATATATATTAAATAAATATGAACAACAGAACAACCTTTTCTCTAGTGGTTGAGGTCTTTCATTCGGAACGACCGATCGCCGGTTCGAATCCCGCCCCAAGCACCGGACCAAAGGTTGCACTACTATTTTTCTAATTTTAAAATACACGATGTGTATTTCACGATATATGTCGTGTATAGGTTTATTTATAATAGAATTTGTAGATATATCTATTTTATTTTAATTATTAATAATAATTCTTATATAGTTTACTATAATAATTATATATTTATATCTGTTGTAATTCAAGAAAAAAAAACAAAAATTCAGGATACACGGAGTTTAGTCCAAACATACACACTATGTACCATGGCTATATAATCCGTGGTCCACTCGGCTTGAGGCCGTGTCGCACGACCGTCCCATTTCCTCCTTTCTTCCCGTTTCTTCTCCCGAACGCCACCCGAACCCCCCCTTCTCCAGATCCGTCAATTTGGGGCGTTTCAAGTTTTGATTCTTCTCACATTGTGAACCTCAATCTAGGTACACTGTTCTACACCCTCTATTTCAAGTTTTTAGAATCATTTAGGGTGTTTTTCGGATCAGCCGACCATTCAACATCCTCCAGTACATGGCCATGAAATGAAGAACACACGCCGTATACTACGATACACGGCCACACAAAAAAATATTTCGAAATTTGAATATACAAGGTGTGTATGTTAGGTACACATCGTGTCCTTTTCATCGTGCCCAAGTTCACCTTTGCACACGGCCTCACACACCATTTTCATGTACACGAAGTGTGTGTTTTGTACACGCCGTGTATATCATTTTCGTTGGCCCCTCCGTGTGTGGCACATCTATCACCCCATGTTCTAGAACACAGCGTGTCTATTCGGTACACACCGTGTCTTTTATATGTTTAGTCGACCTGTGTCTCACCCTCTACACAGCCATGTTCTTCATGTGAAATACACGCCGTGTCATGTACCTACATGTCGTGTATTTTTTTCTTTTAACTGATAATAACATGGCCGTGTCATTTGTACCACATGACCACCTACACTTTAAGTGAACACGGTGTGTATGTTTGGTACACGCCGTGTACTTTTACATGGTCTGTTATTCACCCTTGGCGTGTCTATCCAGAGAACACAGGATACTCTCCATTTTTGACTACACGCCGTGTACTCTGGAGTACACGTCGTGTACTATTATTTTCCAGTTTTCTCACATTTTCTTTGTTTTGTTTTATTTCCTTTTTCTTTTTCTGTTGTTTTGTTTTCTATTTCTTTCTGTTTCAGGATATGGAAGATCATGATCCTTCCCATGGGAAGTGGCCAGCCTCTACTACTAAGGTCAAGGAGTCCATTTATCGTCAGATCCGACTCTGACCTCCTACGTAGCCGGACCCAGATGCTCCGGTCTTCGAGCTCCCTCCATTGGCCATTCTGCCGCCAGTCACTCCCTCGTCAGAGGCCGGGACTACTTATGCTGCACCAACTGCCACCTTCCCTGTGCTATCTTCATCCGCAGTTGGTCCCTCTTCGAGCACACCTTCCACCGAGCCACCCTCTACTTTGGCCGATCCACCTACAGAGCCTGCCGCTACTGCTGCACTGGCACCTGGTCTAGAACCTGCAGGTGCTTCTTATCCTTGAACGGTATTCCCGGCCACCGACCTCGCATAGGACAGGATCCGACGCTTCTCTCGTCGGCTGATCCCATTGAGTGGGCGGTACCTTGACAACAGCGTTCCACAGTAGCTCGGTATTTTGGAGGAGTTGGAGGCACTTCTCGGGCAAACCTCGCTCCTCGATATTTTCCAGGTCACCACTCTTGTGTTCCGTGATTTATTCTTGGAGTTTGCGGCCTCGTTTGAGTTTGATGGAGCGGAGTACCAGGAGACACCTGGCGATGCGGTACCCGTAGTTCGATTCTGGCTAGGCGGCCGACAATTTTCTCTTACCATGATAGAGTTTGGTCGAGGGTGTGGCTTCTACCCCCATCCTGTCCCCCCACCCCCCGTTTCTACCTTGACCCGACCCAAGCGCTCTGACCTCATTGCCGTGTGGTGGGAGATCGCTGGGCCTAACCACCAATACTCCCCCACTTCCCAGAAGAGCACTCTTATAGCGGACCTCGTCCTTCGTTTCGCCCACCGGTGCTTCAGCGGCATCCTTTTCCCCCCCCATGAGGATATGGGGGTCGTGACCGGCCGTGACATGGAGCTTCTTACCTATGTCATTCGGCATGACTACCTGGACCTCCCCTATCTCGCTGCCTCCTATTTCCACTCCATGATTACCGGTCGTCAGGGCAACCTGACCAACAGATTTTACACCACCCATTTTTCCCACCATCTAGGGGTGTTCAAGCCCTCTTTACCTCATGTCTTGTTAGGTTCACCCCAGCGGATGAACTTTCTCATGCTCATTCACATGGGATTGGTCTGGAAGCAGGGGGTGCCTACATCTTTGCTCAAGCTAGAGCCCCACCACCTACTACCCCTCCTACCCCAGCTGTTGACCCTGCTCCTCTTTCCCCACCCCCTCCAGCTTCTCCACCTCACCCACCTCCTACTGACCCCAATTCTTCTGACCTTCCTTCTTCTATCCCATCACCCACCCCCTACCGCCACACCCTCGGTCAATCTTTCCCTTTACCACTGCCTAAACGCAATGGAAAAGGTCTTGGGTCGCTTGGACAACCGATAGGTTCAGACAGAGCAGCAGTTCGTTCGTATCATCGGCCGCCAGGACACCATTGCACGCCATTTGATTCGTCTCGACGACCGCCAGGACCGGATGGAGCAACTGTTGGCGCATATTGCTCAGCATCTTGGTGTTCCACTGCCTCCGACACCAGCCTCTGTCTCCGCTCCTGGCCCTTCTGCTACTGCTCCACCACTATCTTCTGCACAAGCCATGGATTCTGTTCTATTGACTACGTTTTCTTTTTCTCACCAGTCACAGGTATCATGGAGCACCTTGGGAATCACTTTTCACGAGGGGAGTATTTTTCCATTTCTATTGTCTCTCTTTTTGGATTTACTTCTTCCACTGCTTTCCCTTTTTTTCTCCCCCATATCACCACCTTGCCCACCCTTTACCTTGGTATTTCACTTGGTGGGACATGTGCGGTATTTAGTGTGGGGGAGCATCTATATCTTTCACCTTAGTCTTTTCCCTTAAACTAATCTAGGAGACATCATTATTAGATTTTATATTTGAAAATTTAAATCAATTTTCATTAATCATTATTATAAATGATAGAGTTATCAGTATGAACTTTTTGAGGATTGCATGCTTATTTTGATTATTGTAGTATTTTAAAATGATTACTGATATAGTTTGAATTGCAACTTTTCATCCTTGATTAAATTACATTGATTAGGCTAATCATTTATATGCATGTCATCACCTGATTGTACCTTTATTATTTTTCCACTCCTGAGAGGTATTCTAAACCATTTTTCGTATTTCTTTTCTAATACCCTCTTTATTGAGAGATTCTTAGGATATGCATCACTACCAGAATTTTCAAGATTTCTTTTCAAAACATGAAGAAATTTTTGAATTACATTAAAATGATTGAGGCATTAGATTGTTTCAACCCATTTATCTTGAGACCTACCCTACATTTGATATTCGTTAATCCCATAGAAGCCATGAACAAACTTTATAGGAAGCCACATTACAAGCCTATTTCCCTTCCTAACCTATTTATTTTTAAACTTTGAATGATTATTCATTTGAACTTTAAAGAGGGAGTTGGAAATACATGGAATATTTTGTGCACAACCATGAAATAAAGTGTGGGGGAGTACCTCTTGATTATTTGGGGCAGAATGGGTTCCAAACATCTACTCATTGTATTCATAAGTGTTTCCCTTGTGTTTTGTTAAAAAAAACAAACAAAAAGGGGACATTATGCTTATTTTCTCATGAACCCTACTTGCCTAAAGAAGATGGTGACGATTAAAAAATCATTTGACTGAGCTTGTGAAGGAAGCATTTTTAGTGAGCTTTACATTGAATATCATGCAATGTTGTTTAAAGGAATTATCCTTCCTTTTTCAAGCCTCAGAATTTATTTTCACATATAAACCTACCAACCCTTAGCCACAGAGACATCTGAACCTTATTGATAAAGCCCTCATGATTTTTGTAATTCAATTTTTCTAAAGTAGATAATAAGGAATCTTACAAACCTATGGATAGAGTGTATATACCTTAGATTAATCATAAATTTGATTAAAAACTTCTTGAGTGTGGAGTGTGATTTTAACTCGTAAGATAAATCATCAAGTGGCATGCTTATTTTTGAAAGGTTGAAAAATGTGTTGAAAGAGGATGAGAGTAGTTAATTGCATTATATATGAGGCGTGACTTTAATATCTTATGAATTTAATTTGTTTGTGCCTTTTTAGAATTTTTCCTCAGTAACTTTATCAGTTATACATTTGATTAATTAAATGCCTTCCTTTTTAAATTATAGGCTCTCTTAATTAGATGTTGGGATTTTGCTTGAGGGCAAGCAAATGACTAAGTGTGGGGGAATTTGATGCACCCAATTTGTGTATACATTTCCATATATATAATTGAAGATAAAAACATGTTTTCAGAAAATATCTGTTGTTTTATGAACATATACTTTGATTTTTGTGATTCTGTTTACTTTCAAGAGCTTTCTGGCTAAATACACGAATCAAGGGAAGTCTGTGAAAATTTTGAAACTACACGGCGTGTACTTTTATACACGCCATGTACATCCAGACAGGGACATGGACCGAAGGAGGAAGTACATGACCATGTCACTAGGTAGAATATACACGCTGTGTGAGGCGGCGCTACACGCCGTGTACTACTTTCTAGAAGCGGTGGTTGCTGAGAAAAGTCTATACACCCCTGTGGCCATTGAAGGAGACACAATGTGTTTAATTTCTATACGCTGTGTCTGATATTCTTGAAGGGGATGGCGGAAAAACTTATGATACTACATGCTGTGTATGGAGGCGCTACACGCCGTGTACGCTCAACGACCAGGTCGCGCCGTGTTCAAAAGTCAAATACGGCGTGTTAGGCCACCTGCCAGTGGAGAAATTGGCGCCAAAGCGCGTTGATGAAAAGTACAGAGCGTGTACTTTCTATACACGCTGTGTACTTTATTTTTCTATAAAAAGAGGCCTTGGCCTATGGATTTTGGAGTTTAGAACCCACTGAAGGAGAGAGAAACTCTCCTACCACCATTCCCGAAGCCACCAAGGTGCCGTCATTCCGCCATTCCACCTTCCGACACCCTACCTCAACGCTTACACGATGAATCCGTTAGGTATCACGTGTGTCGTTTCTTTCCTTCCTTCTATGTGTAACAAAACCCCTCGTGTTGGGGATGTAGATGAAGGGATCGTAATTGTGTGTTGTTTTGTATAGTTGTGTTTGCTCGTTGTAATTCATCTTACTCTTCTTAATTCAATGTCTAATATAACTGAGAATTCTGAGCCGGACCAAGGGAAGAATTCTTAGCGATACAAAAGAAAAGTAACGGTGAAAACATCCATGACCATTGGAAAGGTTTCACCGATTCAAATAATGGAATAAACTCAATAAAGAATTAAGAATTCTGACTACCGAACCAAGGAGTCAACTTCTCTATTTCCAAACCGGACCAAGGAAATCTTGTAACAAAATGAAACCCAAAATGATGAATTATCACGAACAACACAACCATTTAAACAATCTGCATAAGAATTCCTTAATCACCACGTCCCCGACACGTCTTTTATTCCTATTTTAAACTCTTTAAATTTACCCATTGTTTTCTTTAAAACTGTTAATCATTTCTTCAAAGTAAAAAAATTTAGTTTCAATCAAAAAACCAAAATCAACTCAATCAACTCAAAATTCTGCATACTTCACCTAATTAAGTATTAAATCAATTGAATTCACGGACGCTATAGTTACCTATGGATCAACCCCGATCTTATTCTATACTGAAGTTCTAAGAACGGGTAATTAATTTGGTACGTATATAACTTCAATCAACGACAAGTGAGACCAAATTTTGGCACCGTTACCGTGGAACATCTTTGGTTTTAGTGCTAAAATTTAAATTGTGTTAATAATTGATTTAAGTGAAAATAAAAATAAAAAATTATCAAAAATCTCTTTTCTAATCCTATTTCAAATTTTTACCTTTTCCTTTTACGCCTGGTTTTTGTTTTTGTGTTGTGCAGAACCTAAAGTGTATGTTTAGACGTCTTACACAATACAGAAGTGCTGAGTCTTCAGAATTAGTTCTGCTTGACCCGGAGATTGAATGGACCCTGATTCAAAGTCGGCGTGCACTGATAGAAACTCACAACCAGCAACCAAAAACCATAGTGAACACAGAAGAGGGAGCACCAACCATGGATGCTGTGGCTGAGAATCAGTACCAGGATCAGCAGCCTCTCACTGCCGGTCTACCAGAGCAGGATCCTGGAGCATTCATGAAATTTCTGCCGAGGGATTACCAATGGTCGCTGCAGAAACTCTTCCCACAGCCTTATTTCGCCCCTCAGGAGCTGCAGTATCTGCAACCTCCACCCCCTCAGAAGCTACCTCCAAGACATACTCTTATGGAGTACTGGCTTCCCTCGATCCAATGAGCTGATACGGGCATCGTCCATCCCACGATCTAGGCTCCACACTTCGAGATCAAGCCTGCTATCATGCAGCTGATCCAGAACACAGTCCAATTTGGAGGCCTGGCCAGCGAGGACCCGAATGCCCATCTCTCCAAGTTTCTAGAGATCTGCGACACCTTTTGGTACACCGGCGTGTCCGAAGAAACCATTCGTCTTCGCCTATTCCCCTTTTCTCTATGGGACAAGGTGAAAGACTGGATCAAGGGGCTACCATGAAGATCTATCCTCACCTGGAAGGAGCTAGCCTAGGAATTCCTGTCTAAATACTTCCCACCATTAAAGAAGGTAATGTTACGGAATGGGATCTATAGTTTCCAGCAGCATGACTTTGAGTCATTGTACGAGTCCTGGGAACGCTTCAAGGAGATGCTACGAAAATGCGCCCACCATGGACTCCCACTCTGGATGCAAGTCCAGACCTTCTACGGAGGACTTACAATGAATACCAAGTCCATGGTGGATGCTGCTTCTTGAAGTACGGTGATGTAAAAATCCCCTGAAGAGCTATTCGAACTACTAAAAGACATGTCAGCCAACAGCTTCCAGTGACACTCTGAGCAGGGGACTCAAAAGCGAGGTATGCACAATATTGACGCTACCACTATGTTAGCTGCTCAATTGGATGCTATATCCAAGAAAATTGACGCATTGAATCTCAAAGGAGCATCTCAAGTTCATGCGGCGAACCATCTAGCATGAGGCGACTATGGTAACAACCACAATCTGGGAGAATGCCCGAGACTTCCATCTAACCCTTCAACAGGCGAGGTGAGCTTTGTTGCTCCAAATCGAGGGTTGAATCGATACCAACAGTACCAAAACCTGGCGTGGCGAGATAATCAGAACCAAGGCTGGGGCCAACAACAGAAAAACCCTCCAACCCAGTGACCGCCTGGAAACAATCAACCTCAGTACTAGAAACAGTTTCCGAGACAACAATTCCAGCAAGGTTCCTATCAGCAGCAAGGGTACCAGAACCCTCATCCGTAACAACAAAGGTAGAAACCACCTCCAGCACCTGCCCAGCCATCTCAGCAAGAGAACACATCAAGGTTAGAGGACCTGATGAGTAAATTTATATCAACTGCTGAAAGGAAATTCCATAACTAGGAGGCTTCCATCCGAAGCCTTGAGAATCAAATTGGCCAGATAGAAAACCAGCTATTAGGGAGGCATCCTAGTACACTACCGAGAAACACCGAAAAGAACCCGAGGGAGGAGGCCCATGCCATCATGCTCCGGAGTGGAAACGAGCTCCAACAGAACCAACCAGCACATCCAGGTACACCCACACCCCATGATGATGAAGAACGTACCAATACTGACCCCTCCTCTTCCAAAATCCCTCAGAAGGAAGTTTCGCAGAATAAAGGGAAGGAGGTAGTCCAACCATTCAAGCCTACCTTACCCTTCCCAGAAATAATGAAGCAGAGAAAGATGGATCACCAATTTGGTAAATTCATGGACGTGTTTAGAAAGCTCCACATCAACATACCATTTGCGGAGGCCCTGACACAAATTCCTACATATGCCAAATTCATGAAGGACATCCTTTCCAATAAGCGGAATATGGAGGATCTGGGAATTCTTGCACTAACAAAGGTGTGCTCCACGGTTGTTCAACATTCCATTCCTCCAAAGCTACAGGATCCAGGTAGTTTTACTATTCCCTGCACAATTGGACCCTGTGAATTTGGAAAAGATCTATGCGACTTGGGGGCAAGTGTCAGCCTCATGCCATTCAGAATTTTCCAAAAGCTCAGGCTCCATGATTTGAAACAAACCCGAGTAGCCCTTCAACTCGTTGATCGATCCATTAACTATCTGAATGGACTACTGGAAGATGTACTGGTAAAGGTGGTTTGATTGATCCTCCCAGTAGATTTCATCATCCTCGACATGGGGGATGATCTGGAGGCACCACTTATATTGGGAAGACCTTTCCTAGCCACTGGGTAGGCACTCATTGATGTGCACTAGGGAGAGCTGATTTTCCGAGTAGGAGACAAGAGAGTCTCCTAAAATGTTCTCAAATCCATCAAGCATGCATCATCATCCGATCATGAGGATTGTTCTGTAATAACTACCATGGACGATCACATGGTGGATGATCTGGTATGTTCCTATATTTATGATAACTATAACATTCCAGAATTTCTTGTTAAAGAAGATCCAGAGAACTTGCAACTTCTAGATGGCTAGGGCGGCCACTGTTGGGACCATTATACACAGTAAATATTAGGTAATCAAGGTAAGAAGGTCGATCCAATGACCTAAAACAAAGGCACTTCCTTGGAGGCAACCTAGAGGTTACACACTGTGTCCCACTAATATATATGTCATGTACTTATCTTTTTAATTTATAATCTTAATAGTGTAAATCTATAGGATAACAAATAAATAACCAGGTTTGATGTCGGTGCTGATGGTAAAGTCACTAGAGTTTATTCAAGCCATCCCCGGTTCTAATCCTCCAGACCTACCTTCGGTACGGGGTTCCTCCTTTTATTTACACGGTGTATGTGGTATTTTCCATATATATATATATATAAATATAAATGTGTTTAATAAAACCCATGATGGGGATGGACCGGTTGGCTAGAATCGTAATCCGGTTCCAAAAGACTCGGGTTCGAACCCAGACAACCATCCCATTTCCATCATTTGTTCTTTTAATAAAACCACACAACGTGTACTCCGATATATGCCGTGTGCGCCATAATTTTTCAAATATAAATTAAAAACTTTTTTTAAATAAGAAATTACATGAGGTTGAAGTTGGCGGATTGGCAAAGTCTCGGTACCAGGTTCAAAAGACCCGGTTTCGAATCGCACTAATCTCCCCGCTTCACCCCCATCCTTTCCTAAATAAAAACCACACACCGTGCTTTTCTTTCTTTCTGTGTGTATAGGCTGTATAGAATAAATATATATATAAAATAAATATGAACATCATAACAACCTTTGCTCCAGTGGTTGAGGGATTTCATTTGGAACGACCGATCATCGGTTCGAATCCCGCCCCAAGCACCGGACCAAAGGTTGTACTACTCTTTTTCTAATTTTAAAATACACGGCGTGTATTTCCCGATATATGTCGTGTATAGGTTTATTTATAATAGAATTTGTAGATATATCTATTTTATTTTATTTATTAATAATAATTATTATATATTTTACTATAATAATTATATATTTATATCTGTTGTAATTCAAAAAAAAAAATTCGGGATACACTGCGTGTCATCTAAACATACATGCCGTGTACCGCGGCTATATAAACCGCGGTCCACCCAGCTTGAGGCTGTGTCACACGACCACCCTATTTCCTCCTTTCTTCCTATTTCTTCTCCCAAACGCCACCTAAACCCCCCTTCTCCAGATCCGTTGATTTAGGGCGTTTCAAGTTTTGATTCTTCTCACATTGTGATCCTCGATCCAGGTACACCGTTCTATACCCTATATTTCAAGTTTTTAGAATTGTTTAGGGTGTTTTTCGGATCGGCCAACCATTCGGCTTCCGCCAGTACACGACCACGAAATGAAGAACACACGCCGTGTACTGCGGTACACGACCACACACAAAATATTTCGAAATTTGAATATACACGGTGTGTATGTTCGGTACACACTGTGTCCTTTTCATCATGCCCAAGTTCACCTTTTCACATGGCCTCACACACCATTTTCATGTACACAGCGTGTGTGTTTGGTACACGCCGTGTATATCATTTCCGTTGGCCGCTCCATGTGTGGCACATAACACGACCTGTCACCCCATGTTCCAGAACACAACGTGTCTGTTCGGTACACGCTGTGTCTTTTATATGTTTAGCTGACCCATGTCTCACCCTCTACACGACCATGTTCTTCATGTGCAATACATGCCGTGTCATGTACCTAAACGACATGTATTGTTTTCTTTGAACTGATAAAAACATGGCCGTGTCATTTGTACCACACGAACACCTACACTTTAAGTGAACACGACATGTATGTTCGGTACACACCGTGTACTTTTCCATGGTCTGTTATTCACCCTCGGCGTGTCTATCCAGAGAACACGGGATACTTTCCATTTTTGACTACACGCCATGTACTCTGAAGTACACGTCGTGTACTGTTATTTTCCAGTTTTATCACATTTTATTTGTTTTGTTTTCTTTACTTTTTATTTTTATTTTGTTTTGTTTTCTATTTCATTATATTCCAGGATATGGAAGATCACGATCCTTCCCACGGGAAGCAGCCAACCTCCACCACTGAGGGAGATGAGTCCATTTATCATCGGATCCGACTCTGACCTCCTACGCTGCTAGACCCAGATGCTCCAGTCTTTGAGCTCCCTCCATTGGCCATTCTACCGCCACTCACTCCCTTGTCGGAGTCTGGGACTACTTCTGCTGCACCAGCTGCCACTTTCCCTACGCTATCTTCATCAGCAGCTGGTCCCTCTTCGAGCACACCTTCCACCGATCCACCCTCTACTTCGGCCAATCCACCTACAGATCCTGCCGTTGCTGCTGCACCAGCACCTGGGCCGGAACCTGCATGTGCTACTTATCCTTGAATGGTATTCCCGGCCACTGACCTCGCATACGATAGGATCTGACGCGTCTCTCATCAGTCGATCCCATTGAGTGACCGGTACCTTGACAACAACGTTCCGAAGTAGCTCGGTATTTGGGAGGAGTTGGAGGCACTTCTCAGGTACACCTCGCTCCTCGAAATTTTCCAGGTCAGGACTCCTGTGTTCTGTGATTTATTTTTGGAGTTTGCAGCCTCTTTTGAGTTTGATGGAGCGAATTACCTGGAGACACCTGGCTATGCGGTACCCATAGTTCGATTATGGATAGGTGGCTGTCGATTTTCTCTTACCATGAAAGAGTTTGGCTGAGGGTGCGGCTTCTACCCCCATCCAATCCCCCACCCCCCATTTCTACCTTGACCCGACCCAAGCACTCTGACCTCATTGCCGTGTGGCGGGAGATCGCTGGGCCTGACCACTGATACCCCCCCACTTCCCAGAAGAGCACTCTTATAGCCGACCCCGTCCTTCGCTTCGCCCACCGATGCTTCAGCACCATCCTTTTCCCCCGCCATTAGGATATGGGGGTCGTGATCGGCCGTGACATGAAGCTTCTTACCTGTGTCATTCGGCACGACTACCCAGAACTCCCCTATCTCACCACCTTCTATTCCCACTCCATGATTACCGGTGGTCAGGGGAACCTGACCGTCAGATTTTACACCACCCATCTTGCCCACCACCTTGGGGTGTTCGATCCCTCTTTACCTCATGACTTGTTAGGTTCACCCCAGCGGATGGACTTTCTCATGCTCATTCACATGAGATTGGTCCGGAAGCAGGGGGGGTGCCTACATCCTTGATCAGGATCGAGCCCCACCACCTGCTGCCCCTCCTGCCCTAGCTGGTGACCCTGCTCCTCCTTCCCCACCCCCTCCAGCTTCTCCACCTCACCCACCTCCTACCGACACCACTTATTCTGACCTTCCTTATTCTATCCCATCACCGACCCCCTACCCCCGCACCCTCGGTCAATCTTTCCCTTTCCCACCCCCTAGCTACGATGGAGCAGGTCTTGGGTCGCTTGGACAGCCAACAGGTTTAGATGGATCAGTAGTTCGTTCGTATCATCGGTCACCAGGACACCATTACACACCATTTGATTCATCTGGACGACCGCCAGGACCGGATGGAGTAGCTATTGGCGCATATTGCTCAACATCTTAGTGTTCAACTACCTCCGCCACCAGCCTCTGTATCCGCTCCTGGCCCTTCTGCTGCTGCTCCACCACCATCTCCTGCGCAGGTCATAGATTCTATTCTACTGACTACATTTTCTTTTTCTCACCAATAACAGGTATCATGGAGCACCTTGTGCATCACTTTTCATGAGGGGAGTATTTTTCCATTTCTATTGTCTCACTTTTTGGATTTACTTCTTCCACTGCTTTCCCGTTTTTTCTCCCCCATATCACCCCCTTGCCCACCCTTTACCTTGGTATTTCACTTGGTGGGCCATGCGCGGTATTCAGTGTGGGGGAGCATCTATATCTTTCACCTTAGTCTTTTCCATTAAACTAATCTAGGAGACATCATTATTAGATTTTATATTTGAAAATGTAAAGCAATTTTGATTAATCATTCTTATAAATTCTAGAGTTATCAGTATGAACTTTTTGAGGATTGCATGCTTATTTTGATTTTTGAGTATTTTAAAATGATTGCTGATATAGTTTGAATTGCAACTTTTTATCCTTGATTAAATTACATTGATTAGGATAACCATTTATATGCATGTCATGACCTGATTGTCCCTTTATTATTTTTCCACTCTTGAGAGGAATTCTAAACCCTTTTTCATATTTCTTTTCTAATACCCTCTTTCTTGATAGATTCTTAGGATATGCATCACTACCAGAATTTTCAAGATTTATTTTCAAAACATGAAGAAATTTTTGAATTACATTAAAATGATTGAGGCATTATATTGTTTCAACCCCTTTATCTTGAGACCCACCCTACATTTAATCTTCGTTAAGCCCATAGAAGCCATGAACAACCTTTATAGGAAGCCACATTACAAGCCTATTTCCCTTCCTACCCTATTTATTTTTAAACTTTGCATGATTATTCACTTGAACTTTAAAGAGGGAGTTAGCAAAACATTGCATATTTTGTGCACAGCCATGAAATAAAGTGTGGGGGAGTGCCTCTTGATTATTTGGGGCAGAATGGGTTCCGAACATCTACTCATTGTATTCATAAGTGTTTCCCTTGTGTTTTGTTAAAAAAACAATCAAACAAAAAGGGGACCTTATGCTTATTTGCTCATGAACCCTACTTGCCTAAGGAAGATGGTGACGATTACAAAAGCATTTGACTGAGATTATAAAGGAAGAATTCTTAGTGAGATTTACTTTGAATATCATGCAATGTTGTTTAAAGGAATTACCCTTCCTTTTCCAAGCCTCAGAATTTATTTTCACATCTGAACCTACCAACCCTTAGCCACAAAGACATCCGAACCTTATTGATAAATCCCTCATGATTTTTGTAATTAAATTTTTCTGAAGTAGAGAACAAGGCATCTTGAAAAACTATGGATAGAGTGTATATACCTTATATTGAGCATAACTTTTATTAAAAACATCATGAGTGTGGAGTGTGATTTTAACTGATAAGGTAAATCATCAAGTGGCATGCTTATTTTTGAAAGGTTGAAAAATGTGTTGAAAGAGGATGAGAGTAATTAATTTCATTATATATGAGGCTTGATTTTAATATATTATGAATTTAATTTTTCTGTTGCTTTTTAGAATTTTTCCTTAGTAACTTTATCAGTTATATGTTTGATTAATTAAATGCCTTCCTTTTTAAAGTATAGGCTCTCTTTATTAGATGTTGAGATTTTGCGTGAGGGAAAGCAAATGACTAAGTGTGGGGGAATTTGATGCACCCAATTTGTGTATACATTTCCATATATATAATTGAAGATAAAAACATGTTTTCAGAAAATATATGTTGTTTTATGAATATATTCTTTGATTTTGGTGATTCTGTTTACTTTTAGGAGCTTTCTGGCTAAATACACAAATCAAGGGAAGTCTGTGAAAATTTTGAAACTACAGGGCATGTAGTTTTATACACGATGTGTACATCCATACAGGGACACAGACCGAAGGACGGAGTACACACCCATGTCACTAGGCAGAAGATATATGCCGTATGAGGCAGAGCTACATGCCGTGTACTACTTTCTAGTAGTGGTGGTTGCTGAGAAAATTCTACACGCCCATGTGGCCATTGAAGGAGACACGGCGTGTTTAATTTCTACCCGCCATGTCTGCTATTCTAGAAGGGGATGGTGTCCAAACTTATGATACTACACGCCGTGTATGGCGGCGCTACATGCCGTTTACACTCAACGACCAGGAGGTGCCATGTTCAAAAGTCAAAGACGGCGTGTTAAGCTAACTACCAGCGGAGAAATTGGCGCCAAAGCACGTTGACAAAAAGTACACGGCGTGTACTTTCTATACACACCCTATACTTTATTTTTCTATAAAAAGAGGCCTTGACCTATGTATTTTGGAGTTCAGAACCCACTGCAGGAGAGAGAATCTCTTCTACCACCATTCCCGAAGCCACAGAGGTGCCGTCATTCCTCCATTCCACCTTCCGACACTTTACCTCAATGCTTACACGATGAATCTGTTAGGTATCACGTGTGTCATTTCTTTCTTGACTTCTATGTGTAACTAAACCCCTCATGTTGGGGCTGTGGATGAAGGGATCGTAATTGTGTGTTGTTTTATATAGTTGTGTTTTCTCGTCATAATTTATCTTACACTTCATAATTCACTGTCAAATATAACTGAGAATTCTGAGCCAGACCAAGGGAAGAATTCTCAGCAATACAAAATAAAAGTAATGGTGAAAACATCCATGACCATTGGAAAGGTTTCATCGATTCAAATAATGGAATGAACTCAATAAATAATTAAGAACGCTGACTACCGAACCAAGGAATCAAATTCTCTAATTCCAAACAAGAGGAATCGGACCAAGGAAATCTTGTAACAAAATGAAATCCAAAATGATAAATTATCATGAAAAAAACAACCATTTAAACAATATCCATACGAATTCCTTAATCACCACAGCCCCGACACGTCTTTTCTTCCTATTTTAAACTCTTTAAATTTACCCGTTGTTTTCTTTAAAAATGTTAATCATTTCTTCAAAGTAAAACAATTTAGTTTCAATCAAATAACCAAAATCAACTCAATCAACTCTAAATTCTGCATACTTCGCCTAATTAAGTATTAACTCAATTGAATTCACGCACTCCATAGTTCTCTGTGGATCGACCCCGATCTTATGATATACTAAAGTTCTAAGAATGGGAAATTAATTTGGGACACATATAACTTCAATCAATGACAAGAGAGACCAGTATGAGGCATGACATATCTGACATTGTATCGAGATGCGACACTTGTCAGCAGGTGAAAGCAGAGCATCAGAGACCTTCTGGCCTAGTTCAGCCATTACACATTCCTACCTAGAAGTGGGACGAGGTCACCATGGACTTCATTATTGGCTTGCCTCGTACACCCCAAGGGAGGAATGCTATTTGGGTAGTGATTGATCATTTGACCAAGTCATCTCACTTTATCCCGATCAGAGATACAACGAAGGCGGAGGAGCTGGGCCGTTTGTATGTTCAGGAAGTGGTCAGACTTCATGGTGTTCCATCAGTAGTTGTTTCTGACAGGGACCCCTGCTTTACATCTCGGTTTTGGGGAGGTCTCTATAAGGCTTTGGGGTCATAGATTAAGATGAGAATGGCCTACCATCCTCAGACGGATGGCCAAATGGAGCGGGTAAATCAGATTCTGGAGGACATGCTTCACAGATGTGTGTTGGATTTCAGAGGTTCATGGGATAACCATTTGGGATTGGTCGAGTTTGCTTATAATAACAGTTACCAATCCTCTATTAGAATGGCACCCTTTGAGGAACTCTATGGTCGGCCTTGTCGGTCTCCTTTGTGTTGGGCTGAGGTAGGCGAGACCTCACTCTTGGGACCGAACCTCGTTTAGGAGACGTCTGAGAAGGTCAAGTTGATTATAAATTGGTTGTTGATAGCTCATAGTTTCCACAATTCTTATGAAAATCAGAGGTGTTGAGATCTTGAGTTTTCAGTGGGGGAAAGACTGTTCTTGAAGGTGGCCCCTCACTTGGGTCACTGTCACTTGGGAAGGTAGGGAAAGCTGACACTGAGGTATGTTGGGCCTTTGGAGATTACCGAGCAGATTGGAAAGGTGGAGTACATGTTAGCTTTGCCTTCACATTTGACATAGATTCATGATGTATTCCATGTATCCCAACTAAAAAATTATAATCCTGATCTGTCACATGTGTTGAATTGGGAGGAGTTGGAGATTGAGCCAGACTTAGAAGTGTTTGAGCGACCAGTGCGAATAGTGGATTCTCAGGAGAAGGTGATTCGTGGAAAGTCCATTCCCTTGGTTCATATTCTATGGCGAAATGGTAATGACGAGCATGAGACTTGGGAGTGGAAGTCTTAGGTTGATTAGGAGTACCCATTTATATTATCTAATCAGGCTTCGAATTGACTTTCTGAGGGCGGAAAGTTTTCATGGTGGGGAGAATTGTCACACCTGGACTTCACATCGAGGTATTTTTTTAATTTTTATTCTTATCTCGTAAGTTTAGTTTCCTTTTTATAATTGTTTCGTTGGAAAGATGGCTAAGCACGAAATTAGTGTGCGCTTTTGGAACTGATAAATAAACACTGCCTTGAGAATGCTCGATGAGCGGGCATGGAACATGCGAAGCTGTGCGGCCTGCCTGGTGTGTGGGTGGACCTTTTTTATCATTAACATTTTAAACGCACAATTTTACTCATTAACACCATTATTATTATTAGTGTGATTAGTTTAGGTTATGTTTTCTTTCTTAGGTCTTAATTTATTTTTCCCCCCATCTCCTTATTCTTATTTTATTTTATCCCTTCTTTACTTTTCTTTTTATTCCCTTATTTTCTTTTATTTTAATTTATTTCCTTCTTTTTTTATCCTTTCTTTTATATTATATTTTATTTTTTCCCTCCCTATTTTTCTCTCTCTCTCTCTCGCGAGATACTATTCATCCGCCCCCATTTTTCTTGTAAAAACCCTCCCCCGAACCCTATGCTGCCACCACCACGCCTTCTCTCCTCCCGCCAGACCGACCTTTCACTGGTTATGCTTCTTCCTTCTCCCGCTCACCCATGCCGCACCTCCCTTTCTCCTAGCCGACCTCCTCCCTGACCTCCCCCTGGTGCTCCTACCATTTGGCCATCGACCGCCCTCCTGCCCTCCCGTTTGTCCTCCCGAACCTGCACCGCCCTGCTTCCTTTCATCCCGAAGTCCGCACACACCCCTCCTCATCAAGACTAAGTCCATATTCACCCTAAGTCTAACCGAATCACCTACAAACAGCCCTTCTAGGTTTGTCCGAGACCCCTGGACCCTCCCTTGCTCGACCGAGTTTCCAACGGCTTCCCTTCTCGCTTTTCTGGGGTTGCGCAACCCTCCAAACCCTCCAGCGACCCCCGACCGGACTTTCAAACCCACACCATAGGTGCATTTCACCTCATTTTGTTGTTTCTCCCATTTTATAAAGTTTTGGGTTAGGGTTTCACTTTGGTTAGGGTCCAATTTTTATTTTTTTGGTCAGTCTACTGTTTTAGGGTCCAATTTGTTCTCTGCGTTGTGCGTTTGTGGTCCAATTGGGGTTGTACACCATTTTTTTTACAAAGCTGGTGACACACCAATAGGTGATGCCACACTCAATTATTATCTGATGATCATTTGCATGTTTTTCTAATTATATCAGCACCTTGTTAATTAGTTTCTAAGCTGAAAAATTTATTATGATTATGTTTTAAATGTGCATTTAATTTGTTTGAGGTGTCTAAGTGAATTAGTCCTTTTTGTTTTGAAATCCCACCTTGAACTGTTTATCAATGTTTTGTGAATTGTGCTATTAGTGTATTAGGAAGTGCACATGATGCCGTTTATGTTTTTGCATGGTGTAAAAATTCATTTTTCCCTAAAAAGGATTTTGAGTGAAATTTTGACATTAAAAATCATGTGAAATGTTTAAAAACTATTTAATAATTTCTTTTAGTGGTTTTATCAATTATCAATGTGTTTTGTTAAGTTTTGTAGCTAGTTTAATTTAATGTTTAAGTAGTGCAGATTTAGTTTTTAAAATTTTTGGTGTGTGTGTGGTTTCAAAAGAGCATATCAGTGTGCGAAAGACATGTTTTTGTGTATAAGCACCTTTTTTGGATCTTAAGTGTAATGAGACATGTTATGTGAACTTTTACTTTAGGTTAGCACAAAGAGGGAATCCTGGGGTATTAGGTGGGGGAACCAGGACTAGTGAGCAGTGTTCCGGAGATGACTTGGCCCGGTTTCACCGGCAGGATTAACGATTGCTACACTAACTAAACATATGGTAACTTAGGGTCGTGTCTTTCTAAGCCATGTTTTCTGAGAGTTGTGGCCTTCTAAGACACATTTTCTGAGGGTCATGGCCTTCTAATCCACGTTTCACCGAGACACGGCGTTATAGGGTCCGATCTGATTCCAGTACCCATAGGGCCTCTTCCATCCTTTGGTGCTACCAGTTACTTTGCGCACATAAATGATACATTATATGTCACTTGAGTTACAGACCAAACATGTGTTTGCCTTAAACTTATTTTCTTTAAAGTCATTTTATGAAAACCATTTTCACTAACATTGTTAAGCACTTCTTGCTTTCTTTTTTTCATTATTGCAAATGTATTGTCTTTTGATATTTGTGTGTAGAATCTTTTCTTGGTGATATCCTGATGGGTGATTTCTCACACCCTACTTACACCCTTGGGTGTAAGTAGATTTGTTTACGTCTGATACAGGTAAGGGTCCAGCATTTGGGAGCAGTGGTTCAAGTTGTTAGCAGGCCTCTTTACGCGGCGTTGTGGTGGTGGCTTGAGGGTGGTGTAATCATGCCGAGTGACAATTCTTAGGTTGGTTTTTGGTCACCTTACTTTTATTATTATTTGTATTTTGGTTTTACATGTGACTCAAAAAACTCTTTTTGGTTAAAGACTTGTATGGATGCAACCTTTTACTTTTTCTTGGTTTATTTTGTTGGCTGCTTTATATTTGTTTAATCGGGTAAATTGTTCCCAAAGTTTATTTTGATACCCGAGCACTTGTGCCAACCCATGGGGATCGAGAACGCCCTTTGGGCCTTACCGCGGGTCGGGTCGGGCATCGGTTCAGATGGCGACCCGACTTGGTTCGTGACATGTGTACTATTGAGACACCCCAGACCCAGACTCTTGAGCCCAGATTTAAAAACACATTCTTTACATACTTTATTTGATACTAAGTGAGATGAACCAAGATAAAATTACATACAATAATTTCTTTAAATGTTAAATCGCCAAATATTCACAAAATTCCCAATAAATATTAGTTTTAGTTTCTTTGTAGACCATATACATAGATATATTATTCTAGGATACTTACAAACATTACTTCATAATTGAAACATACACGACCTTCTTCTAAACGTATCATAAGTTAATCTCATCACAATAACTTGGGGAATGGGAATATAATAAAGGAATGATATCAAATGATCACTAATGTAAACATTTAAATAAAACATAAGGGTTAGATCATAAACATGTGAGACAAAATGGATAAGTAGAGACATATCTGATAAAAAGAACAGAGGATCATAAGACCATGGTAAGGTAATCAATGAATAATAATAATCATATCATAGATTTGAAGAATATAAATAAATCCTAAATTATGGAAACATAAAAATAATATAGAATATCTTGGAAAACCATACAAACACAAGACAATGATAATAAAATTACATAGTAGAGTAGGTTTCACAACCTAATTTCAATATCATAATGGGTTTAGTTTAACAACTAATGTACCCTTTTTAGTATTGTGCTACAACAAGGGTTGGGAAACAACCCATGTACCTCCTTAGGATTAAGATATTACCCCTGTACCTATTTAGTCTTGGGATACAAAATGTTTTCAACTTTAGGATTGGGTGATAATCTATGTACTTATTTAGTCTTGGCCTACAACTCGCATACCACGTTAGGATTGGGCTAAAACCAATGTATCTTCTTGAGGTCATTAGATCACAAAAATCAACCCAGGCATTGGAGGGTGATATATGACCCCACCTATAAATTATCTATACATATGTGCACAAATTTCAATAAATCATTAATTATATTATAATGAATATATGGGTGGAAAAAACGGGGTTTTCATAATTTCTAGATGTTATCACAAAAATCGACTTTAATAGAAAAATTGTTGATACCCAAAATTCAATCAGCCCAAAAGATTATTTCATAATTAAATTTAGAGGGTGATTCATGAAAAATAATTTCCAAGGAAATAAATACTTTTAGGATAAATGGGAAAATGTTAGTAAAACCATAAAATATTTTTCAGATTTTTTTAACATTTTCATAAAATAAAAATCTTGAAATCACATTCAAAGTCATTTTTGAAAAGGTGAAGTGAATTCCTTAGAAATAATTTTCTTTGAAAATAATCATAAATAAAAGTTCCTTAAAAATATATAAAGGTTATTATAAAAAATTTAGAGTGGATGATAAAATAGTTGATTATAAAATGATGGATTTTTTTAAATATTTTAAAATACCTTTCTGAAAAACACACATTGTAAAAATTTAATAAAACATTGTCTTGAAAATGGTAAAGGGGAACATGATGGTCATATGAGTTAATACATAATAGGGTTTTTAAATATAATAGCATATTTTATTTGGGAATATTAGACATGGATATGGAAGAGAAATCATCACTTAAGTAGGATGAGATTAATTCAAATAATATAATAATTTTATGAAAAATGAATTCATTCCTGGAAAGTTATTTTTATTAAAACTCATTTTCCTTAGTGAGATAAAATATAGAATATAATATAAATAGGTAAATGGATTAATATATAGAACTTATAATAACTATTTTGAAGATTAAACCTTATAACTCAATGAAAGTAGTTTGAGTTACCAAAATCCCTCATGGACAACATAGTTCATGAATTAAGAAACTTTTGAAATGGGGAATATGTGGTAAGAATGTAAATCCACAGGAAATATAAAAAAAAGGGTATAATGTACCCAAAATATTTTTAATAAGTCCAAGAATAACAATTATAACTCAATGAATGAATTTTTTTTCAATAAAACCACTTATAACTTTAGGAGTATTTAAATAAAAACCTCTTGAAATAAAGAGATTTAAATTGAACTTCAAATTCCATGAAAAAAAGGTATATCATGATATAATTTCTCAGTTAGGCATTATATACACCACATAAATGGAATTAGGTGCATAATTAAATACATGTATGAAAGAGAGGTATTTGAGATGAAAAACCCTTACCATATATCATGAATTCCATGAATTCACTCTAATATCCTCTACAAAGGGTGTTAAAACTTTTAGGGATGATATTTTAAAAATACCAAAACCTCTTTAAAGTCCATATGAGTGTTTATGTGGATGTTTTGGTAGATTTTGGGCTAAAATAAGTGGGTTGTGGTGTGAGGGGAAGTGAGGAGAGGAGAATCCCTTTTATAAGTGAAATGGGATGAAAATTTTGTAAATACCCATACATTTTTAATAATAGGAATTAAATACAAAGGAGAGTGGCTCAAATATTTAGAAATAATAGATATAATAAGTGATAAGGTTGAACAAGCTCTCAACCAACCATTTAGAAACATATTTTAAACATGTATTCAATCCATTACCATTATATTTTTCACTTTTACTATATTAACTCTTACCATGGTAACTAGTTTTTATGTTATTTAACTTATCCTTTATTCCTAAAAACTAAAATGGTCCTTATTACATAATTTGGACCCATTAAATCCAAATTTTAAATCAATTTTATTGGATCCCATTTTTAATGGTGATGAAAACTAATTTTAAATATCTTATTTTGTAATATATTAATAATTATTTTAAAGAAAAAGTAACTTATGTTCTAAAATATCAAATATAGGTTTATAAATTAAACATAATATTTTAAAACATATAATGTTACTTATAAAATATATATTTAGTCAAATAATATGTTTCATAAATTTATATGTAATACTTATATACTAATAATGTCATAAAAGTCACGACATTTGTAAAAACTATATTTTTCATTATTCACATAAAAATCAATCATTTTAAAAAAATCCAAAAAATTTAGATTAATATTTTACTAATTTTATTAATCCAAAAAATCTATTCATTTTTTCAAATAAAATTTATAAAATTTGATAATTCAATATTTAAATTGAATCCCAAAATGTAGGAGAAAACAATTTATATAGGAATATAACTTTTTAAAATGTTAACTATTATTTGTTATTATTTACTATAAATTAATAATTAATTTATTTGTAATATATTATTCATAATATAAATACATTTTATTTATATTTAATCATAATATACTTATTTTCTTGAAATAAAACCTCAATTTTAGAAAAATATATTTTTTATGTATAAAATGATTTTTTAGTCATTTTAGCTATACTAATTGAATATCATTAGTATTAAAATTAGTATTTATATTCATTATATACATTCATTAATGTGGTTACACCTATTCATACCTTTTAATTCAATGACTAGGTTTTAAGGTTCATATATAATATCTAAAAAAATATCATGGTTTCATTTTAGTTTAGTGTTGCATATAGATCAAGCTATCAAACACATTTTTTATCTAAGGAAAGAATATAGTGAAATATCAGGTCCTTACAACTACTCACTGAGGAATATAAACCCTATATTAATTATAGAGTTCTGTACTACCTTATCTTTTTTGTTCTACTTAGGGTGTAGGTCCTCTATCTATGGAGATATATCCCTACTCTTCTACTATGTGCAACTCAATGAGGGATGAGACCTCCATTACAGTTTTATTGAGGTGGTGGGTTTTTTTTTGAGTAGTTCTATTTTTTTCATTGCTCAGTTATTTCTACTATAGTTGGGATATGAGGAGTAGAACTCTCTTTTATATCTTGAGTTCTATCCTATAAAGAATATTTGGGCTTCTTTGGCTTATTACTTCCCTTTTTTACCTTTTCCATTTTGCGTTGACTGGTCTTTTTATCATTTATTTATGGTTTTTAGAGAATACTAGTGGGTAGGAATATAGTTACCTCAATATTTAAGTATTTTTCTATAAATTTCATATCTTATACAAATGAAAAATATTTTGGTAGTTACCTTGGTGAACACAATGTTAGTGGATCTTAGTTGTACTGGGTGTTGATAATAGTGAATGATGTTTGTATCTAGTGTTAGTTAAATATAGGGATCTCTCTACCTTATATTTTTTTAGGTTTAATTTTTATTCGGTTTTTTGGTAATGTATATTTCCATTTTCTATTATGTTTTATTCACTTATTTCTCCTTTTTAGAGCTTAGATTTTTTTTTTTCTGAATTACATATTACACTTAGTTTTACTTTTCTGTTCTATATTATTATGTCCTTTTTGGAGGTGTGAGTTTCATACATGTATATTAGGACAAGTAATCCCATCATGTTTGATATACCTATTCGTTTCTAGTCACAATCCCTTGGAATATTAGAGGTAGTCTCGGGGTAACACACTTATCTTACCGCTACCCAGGAGGGGTTTGAGTGGGTCAAGTCAAGTCAAAGGTTTTGTGATATACAATGATGCTTTAAAAATGTTCTTAGGTTGTGTAATAATAAAAAGATAAAAAGTGATGGCCTATTCCACAAGTCCATCGAATTTACAAGATAAAAATTACTAGATACATGATATGGAGTTGGATGTAAGAAACTTTACAATGAAAATTTGAGGCATTATCTATATTGTGAGAATTTTGATATATATAAAGATAATAAATTTAACATCCTCAATTTTCAAGGAATTTAATTTTGATCCTTTTTATGGATTAACTTGGAACTGGGATGAGTTGGAGGCTTAAATATGGTTCTTATCTATTTTAGGGTACACCATAGTTAGGACCATACCATGGTGTTGGCTATTTTATGCTTGGGAACCGAATTTGTGTAATGGGAAGGACAAAACACCCATAGTAGGGCATGGTCCCAGGAATGTGGCACTGTGGGTCATTATTTGTACCATAACCATATTTTCTTAACCACTATATGGTGAGGGGTATTGTTAGTCCAAAATGGGTAAGGTATTGACACCACACTCTGATGGAGGTTGTATTGGGTTTCCCAAGATGGGCGCATTCAGGGTCACAACGACCATGGTGAAAATCACCACACCATGGCAGTGGCTATTTGAAAATTCAAAACATCTGATTTGGATAATGATCACTTGGGGAGGGGAGGGGGGATTTATGATACTTGTGCAATCATAAATAGGTATTTTTAATGCAATATCAACCAGCTCTTACCACTATTCTTCAATTCTCCCACCTCATATTATGTGTTCATTAGATCCATATGATTTTTAGAATAACCTAGGGTGAAAATATAGATTATATTATTTTATGGCCAACAACCGAGGGTGATTTATTCCTTAAAATTCTTGTCCTTATTGATCTAGGTTCATAGGGATCTTGTTCTTGTTTCTACAGTCGCTGTTCTGGGAGAATTAGTTATATTTATTAGTCCAGCTCTATGTTTACCATTGATGGTGGTTGTCATTGGGTAAGTGATATGGTTATAAACTCTTTTCTTGTTTCCATCATTGAGTCTTTTTATAGGAACCTTATTATATTGTTTTTCTAATAATTTTTAGGGACCCTTGACATGTGAGTTCAATCTGGTTGGTGCATGAGCTTGTTTTGTAATCTAATCTTGGATAATATTGATGTTTAATTCATCATGATTTAGGAAGGAAGCTCCTTACCTTAGAAAACTCCATCATATGATTATTAGTATGATGTTATGGTATGTGTTTGTGTGCTTTGAGACCCATGTTGGATATTGATCCCATGTGTGTGTGTATCCCATGAGACCCATGTTTGATATTTATCACATGTGCATGTATGGATAATGGTACACATACTTGATATTCTATATTGTGCCCTTATTTATTATGAACTATTGTGTGTGAATTTATGTCATTTGGGGGTTTTTATTTAAGTATAATGTGATATGTATACCATCATGGCATGGTTATCCCTTTTAGGGGGAGAATGTTTGGCATAAAATAATGATGATAATTAATCGAGGCATAGGGAAGGGGTATGATGACCTTGTGGCCTTACTCGAGGTAATAAAAGGGTACGATGACCATGTGGACTGAACCGATGCACTGATAGAGGTATGACCACCTTATGTATTTACCTATGATATAGAAAATATAGAGATATATGTGGTTCCCTTATAGTTGGGCATGATCATGAATTCTGTTATGACCATTCTTATAGCATAGAAAGGAAGCTATTAAGACCCGAGTTTATTGTTATTTGGTTAACATACAACTTCTCAACACATGGATTGATTATTTAAGGATTTTTTATTTCTTTATTATCATGACATACACCTATTATGCATGCAAACTTATATTAAAGATTCATTGATGGTGTCCTATTGGGTTTTTACTCACACCCTGCATGGGAATCTTGATGCGCATTTGTACTTCATGATTAGGGATCCAGGAAAGGTCAATGTCCTAATGACAGGGAGATGAGGAGATAGAGGTTAGTGTTTAGAGGAGGTTCTAGGATGGACATTGAAGTGTTATTTTAATGAATTTATTTAAATTATAATTATTTATTATACATTGGTTGACCTTCCACATCGGGAGTCCTTGGTTTATTTTTTTGTGTGACTCTATGATACCTATTATTCCATTTTTTATAAAATTGATTATTACTAAGTTCCATTATTCCATTTTATATTATTATTATTTTCTTGATATTTTGATGATATACGACTTATGATACTGAGCATATAGTCTCCCCATTGACTTCATTTAGATACTCACTTCTAATTGATAACCTATTGCATATGGACAGGGATGCATGAGGTCATGTGGTACTCTGGCCTGGACTAGTTGATTTAGGCTAGGGCATTACAATTTGGTATAAAAGGAGGATTTCCATTCTTTTCTTATTGATTATTTTTAGGGAAAGGTATAAATGAGTTATCCTATGTGTAACTTGGGTAAGGGAGTCACGTAGGTTCTTATCCAGCTCTTATATGAAGTACCTATGAGTTAAAAGTTATAGGACTATTTTCTATAGTCATGGTTTTACAATTTTATGAAAATAATGAGTATGTTGGGTCATTACGAATTATGATATTTGGGTGTGTTCATGCGTCATGACTAGGAATATAGGATAACATGTCATATAAAATTGTTGTTTGTTATTCCTAGTAGTTCATTTAATTAAATTAAATGATATATGATTTATTCTTATGTGATATACTATGTTGAAATTTAGATTATTTGAAATTGAGCATGATTGTTGTTATATGTATATGAAAGTGAATAATGTATATTTATAAAGAACCAGGATTGATCCTTGAATAACAATAAGAGAGTTATAACTTATCATTGTGGGTATCCTCGTAGGTTAGGTTTTATGTATAAATCTATTTTTAGGACTATAAAATACTTAGGTTGTTTCTATAGATGTTCTAAGTGCATGTTTGGAATTAAATACAATGCCTATTAGAAGAAATCTAAGAGGAAAACCGATGAAATCAGGTAAGAATACTCCTACTAGGGAAGTTATTATTATAATTACTATATTGGTTCAGTTGGTGGACTTGATATAGATTAGAGTCTTCTCACTTGTTCCTATTAAATGTGGAGGAGTTCTATAAAAATGGTTGATTATTCTCAGGACTTCCAAATACAGCATCCACTAACATTCTAGGCTACCAGAGGACCATTGGACATTGAGGATTGGGTGGATATCATTGAGGGATCTTTGATCCATGAGATACCTCAGAGGATCAATATGTAATGTTGGATTCTTTCATGATTCATGGACCCACCAAGAGGTGGTGGAGTGTTGTGAACCAAGTGAGAATATGCGAGGGTCATACATGGGTGACCTTCAAGGGTATATTCTTTGAGGAATTATTCCTAGGTACACTGAAGATAGAAAATGATCAAGAGTTTATAGAGCTTCAGCAGGGGCTGATGTCGTTATCTGTTTACTCTATTCATTTCAAATAGTTTCTCTGTTTCAATCCACTTTTTACTATGGAAAAGGCATAGATGGACCAAAAGGTTTAGATTGACCTATGACCAGATTTGAGGTGTTAGGTCAGAATAATTTACCTGATGACATACCCAGAGGTTCAATGGAATATGATTGGAATGTGGTGCTGGGTTAGCATCAGATTTCAGGGTTCGTAGAGGCTCGATACAAACAAAATAAATATATTAAATATATTATATCACACACACATACTACTTCCTAAAAATAATGAAATATCTCCTGAATGGTGCCAAATATGGGAAATCTGAGATCATCATTAGGTTTTGGATATGGGGTATACCCTAGGAAGGACATAACATTTTTATGAGTTGGGTGTTTAGTTACATTCCACACGAGGGTAATTCATTTAATATTTTTATTATATATTTTATGAAAAATTTAATTATCTACCAAACTTTGTATCATAAGAAAAATTATTGATCACCATTTGGTCTAGAATGAAGGGTTTATAGTAGACAAGACATAAAATTTGTGTGCATCAGGAGTTTGGTTACATCACACATGATGATAATTCATTTAATATTTGTTTCATAATTTTTTTCAAGGTTTTATTTTTTTAGAATTTATGATAAATATATTCTAATTCTTACACGATGATAAATTTATTTATTAATTAATATTAATTATTTATTTTTTATAACATAATTTATAAGAAATATTACTAATTTTTAACAATTATACATATTTCATATTTTTTCTTTCATAACTTATTACAAATTATCTTAATTTTCTCAAGACTTCAAAATAATAATAATATTTTTGTAATTAACACTAATATTTAATATTTATTAATTTTATTGAATAATTAATAATTAATTATTATAAATTATTTAATGATTATTACTAATAATTTAAATAATTTAAATTATTCTTAAATTTTTAATAATTAATATATATATATATATATCACGATTTCTTAATTAATATAAATACATCAAATATATTTTGACTCTTTAAAAAAAATATACATATCAAATATATATAAACACACACACACACACACAAATATATATCAAAAACCTTACATGTTTTTTTAAAACTTTTATATTTATATATACATTCACATGTTCATATAAATTCATATATATATATATCAATATATATTTTAAAAACCATTATATATGTATATTCACAAGATAACAAATATATATATATATATATATATATATATATATCAAAAAACTTACATGTTTTTTAAACTTATATGTAGATATATATTCAAATTTTCATAAATATAGATGTATACATATATATATATATAAATATATATATTAAAAACCATACACATTTATATATATATATTTAAAACCTTACAATATTTTTAAAACTTTTATATATGTATATTCACAAGGTAATATATATATTTATATATATCAATATTTTCTAATTAATATAAATAAAGTAAATAACATACATTCATTAACCTAAAATATATTTTACAATGCAAGATAAGCATTACTACATCATGAGAATAAAATGTGAAATATGAATAAGAAAATTAAAAGCGTGAAACCACTAATAAATAAAATAATTAATAAAATGAATTATTTTAATTCTTTAGAAATTATAATAAATATTATAATAAATATTTTAATTAATAATTATATGTTTTATAATAAAAAGTAATTGATGAAATTTAATGGTTTGATGTAATTAAAATAATTTAGTGTTTAAAAGGCCCATCTTCTAAAGAATTGTATTTTTCTGTATATTATATATTTTTATATCATTATATTAAATTTAAAGTTTTAAAGGACTATTATAATTATAATTTTATATCTACAAGATTAAAAATTAACACTCATTTAATTAGTAATTGATATGAAAAATTATTAAGAAAACAAATGTAAAAAAATTCATTTTATTTAGTAAAAATATGTTTTCAATATATTAAATTATTTAATTTAAAAGTAAAATTCCTAAATTTTTTGATTTTGAATTTTATAAAAATAAAATAATTTTTAGAATCTTCACATTAATAATATATGTGCATCAACATAAAATATCAAACAAAAATTCTATTAAATTTAAAATTAAAGAATGAGAAAAATACCTAAAAATCAATTGAAATAACCCATACGAACCCAATGAACATGAAAATAGGGAATAATAAGTTTGAAGAAACCTTAAATACCAAATAAACCATGAAAATCAGATAAATTTCTTAAATATGGTTTTACAAAACTAACTCATGTATATAAAATAAAAAAAGCTAAAAAAAACGAAAGTAGATATAAGGGAAATCCATACCAAGACATTTCAAACCCGGTTTGAAAACAATTAATTGAAATATAGTATTTTTAGAGGGGGGATTTTGGCCCATGCACCATTTCCTGTTTGGGATAAGATAAATCCACGAGTGTGAGGAAGAAGAGATGCTATAGGTTTTAACATAAAATTAATTTTGATGGATTAATTGCGATGAAATTAACCCCATTATAATTTTTTAGGAAAATTATTTGTGAAGGAAAATAATGTTTGTCATAAATACATCATATTCATTGACTAGTAGAAACTAAATTATACATTAATCACTATTATCCATCATTACAGTTTTTTGCGTTGGGTGGTGGGTATTCCTACTAATAGTATTTGTGACATAACATATTTTGCGTCACAAATGATGATGTTTTGGGATAAAATAAATGTTACTTCATGGACAATTACATTATAGGGACTATTTAAAATGGATTAATTTCCCATCACAATTAACCTATCACAAATAGCCTATTTTCTAGTTGTGGATTTGGATTCAAATCTTTGGTATTTACACTATGAGGTTGGTCAGTTTTTGAGGTTTATGACATGATCCCCATATATGTGTTGTGTTTTCGTTTTATAGAACTTTTATGACTATTAATGACCCTACGGGGGACAATCTATGCCTAATTAGGGAAAAAAGGGTGGTTCACAGGGGATTCCCAATTATAAATCTCGATCACATGGAGTGTTGTTCAGGAACATACGCCATGTGTTCTTCCTGTTTGGGGAGGAAGAACTTTTTGGACCACTTTTTGGGTACTGGGGTTACATGTCATGTATTTGGGAATTTCCATGAGTTTGAGTAATTGGTGATGTTGAATTTTAGGGATTTCATGCCATATAGTTTGGGTACACGACATGTAGTGGGACAAGGTTGGGTAGACAGTTATATAGGAAAACAACCCATGTAAGGGGGACATGGTCATGTGGATGTACATAGCCAAACCCCATGTATACCATGGTGGTGTAGTAGTACATAGCCAGATCCAAGGTGACATAGTTTATATGGGAGTGCATGTCCTAGCCTGGATGATGGTGTTTGAGTACACGTCATGTCCTCGGAGTACAAGTTGTGTACTTCCCCTTTGATTCAATTTGGAGGGGTTTGAGTGGTTTTTCACCCCAGAGTTGGAATGAGACATAAGAAAAGTACATTTTTATTGTTTCCTTTGTATAGATCATGATGGTGGAACCCTTGGTGTGTTTTGAGGAATCCTAAAAGTTGGTTTTAGGGTGAATAAGTAAAGATAGTGATGATTTCCTCCATAAAGTGATTTCAGATGTCTCCTAAGGATGGGACATGAGATGGAACTTAGGTGAGGGTCATAAGAATTATTAGAGGATATAGAATGAGTTCATTAGAGATCTTTATTAGTGTTGTAGTGAGATTGTTCCTGGGTAGTGGGACTGAGTTTTGACTCGATGTGATGGATAAGTTGGATATATGGATCCAACTAGAGTGAATTAGAAATGGGTTGGACTTGTGGCCAACTACCTCATGAGGTTTTACTACCATGAAGGACTATGAGGCCATGAGATATTTGAGACTAGGTTGTTGGATGTTTTATGCTGAGAGAAGGCCATTGAACATAGAGTATGATTATGGCCATAAATGGGAAGAGGGATGTTTCCACTTTTGTTACGACCTAGAGGATCTAAGGTGGAATGCATCCTATTGAGTAATAGTACTAATGATCCAAAAAGGGATTCCTCATTTGATGTGTGGAATTATAGAGCCAAGTGTTTTCCCAATTGATAAGATGACCCTAAGCGAGTATATGTGGTTGGGTGGTAATGGTTGCAGGTGTTTCCTTAGGAACTGAGTTTATGTATGAGCTAATGAGGTGATATTTTGAGTTTGAGTCTTTTATTACACCATAAGGATGTTGTGATATGGTTGAGTTTCCTTAATGGGAGCTTGGATTACTGAGATGGACTTATTTTTGAGAGAAATATTAACATGATGTTCCACACATATCATTCCAGATAACCATGATTTAGAATTTTGGGAGAGAAACTCTATTTTGATATCAAAGGTTAGTTCATGGGTTGGGTTCTAGGATAAGGTTCTATAAATGGTTGAGTTTTGAAATGGTTATGGATAGTGGACATGATGTTTCTTGGTTATGATTGAGATTGGTAGACATGAAATTCCATAGATGAGAATGAGATTGGTGGACAAAGAATCCCACATATATAGATGGGGTTGATTAAAAGAGGTCTCCATAAATATTGTTTAGGGTGTTTGATATGGAAACCCTCATTCATGGTTTAGGGTGTTGGAAATTTCATTCATCATCCACAAATTAGGTTGTTGGACATGATTTTCTTCATCCACAGATTAGGGTACTGGACATGAAATTCCTCATCCACGGTTTCAAGTGTTGGACATGGATTTCCTCATCCATAGTTTTGGGTGATGGACATGGCATTCCTCATCCATATATTAGGATTTTGGACATGGTGTTACTCATCCATGGTTTAGGGTGCTCTACATGGATTTCCTTATCCAAGGATTAGGTGCTGAACTGATTCTCTAGACACTATTATATTAAAGTATTGTTTAAATCCTAAAATGATGCTTAAGAAAATATATTTTTGTAATATGGGTTAGATTTGGGGTTGATGCTCTATGTTTTGGTGGTACATTAGCATGATATTAGCACCGGATACTGATGTATCTAGGTACTAAGTAAAATATAATGGAAAAGTTGTGGGATCTGGTTGGAGGTTAAATAGAGTGGAGTCTATATGGTTTTTGGGATTCATGGTCATTGAGATGTGTTTAGAGACACCACTATATTGGATAAAGTAGCTATGATGTATTGAGGTCATGTACCCAAGGGTTGATGGTGGTTTTATCTATTTTTATTTTAGTTATTTCATGGCTAGGCTGATCATATTGCTTGAGCATGCAATGATGGCAAAATTTTATAGGTCCACCATTGGGGGTGGGGTGGACTACTAAGATTTATTTCTCACCCCTTGTACATGCATGTTAGTGTTCATACAGAACATATGTTTTCTATATGGTTTATTAATGATGCATGATGGATTGAGAGAAGGCTCGATATTGAATTGTTGGGTTGGTAGATTGTGTAGAGTCTGACGATCCGGCTAGGGAATCTCGACAGGGTACTGGAGACTAGGTATGTGATATGGATAAAAGTTGTAAGTAGAGCCTAATGTATTTATTTTTCACTTATTTTTTTGTATATGTGATCAACCCTATGTAAGATCAATTTTTTATATGGTATGGATGTTCAAGACTTCACTATATTTTATTTTATAATTGTATGCTTATGTTTATATTTATTTATTCTTTCTACATACTCTAATGAACATGATTCTTGATAATTTACCTCTAGTTTTGAATTATGATATGGGGATATAGTCTCCTTATAGTTCCCTCTTAGACCCTTTCTTCTAGTTGGTATCCTTTGGTGTATGAGGAGGTTCACTTGATATTTTATGGTGAACCATCTTGTGGCATCGATTTAGTGGAATCCAGGATAAGATGTTACAAAGTGGTATTATGGGAGTTACTTTCCTATTATTTTACTATTTTAGGCTTGGTATACTGGAGATATTGGAATGTTTTAGACCTTATTATGGATATTTACTAGTGCATCATGAGCAGTTATTTAGGTAGGAATACTAGGTTACCAGGGCTAAGATTTAGGTTCTCTATTTCTGATTCTATAGTTGTATATGATTTTCACCAAAAAAAATAAACATGTTGTTTGGATTTAATGGTTCATGATGTATTTATGGATCTTGGACCATTGGAAGGGGGCATATAATTTGGTTTTTAATCATGGACTCTAGAGGTAAGAGGCATATCATGCATCATGTTTAGCTCATAAGACCCACATCTTATAGGCCTTTGAGTACGTGATTTTATGTATTTACTTCTGATGGTTGGTTCTTTGGATCTATAGTGACATGATCAACATTGATTATTCTATATAGAACTCATATAAAATAGGTGAAGTGACCCTGGTGGGTAAGTATGGTATGGGTATATGACTATTAGACCCCTTTTGGTTGGGTTTTGTTTGAGGTTGGTTGTGTGGCCTAGTCCTCTAGGGAGTGGTATAATGTGCAGATTCTTAGAGAGGATGGACAAACTAATTATGGTTGGTTGGTTGATATATGATTTATTTAAGATATAATACCCTAGTGATGTGGGTTTTGGTATGATGATGTAGTGCAATGTTGGGATAAGAGCATGTTGACTCCCTATGAGCAGTGGCCTTCTATGAGTTATCATATACCTAGGTTAATGGGCCTGGTGGCTTATCGTGAGACTTGAGCAGTAGGGATAACTGAGAGAGATTAGTGAACTTCTTGATGTAACTTCACTTTTGGGAGTTTGTGACTTGTGGATTTCGAGGGATACCCATGAGATGGGTCAGCTAAGTCAGGTGTTCCTTTGGGTGCGTGAGTCACAAAGGAATGGTTTGGACTTTTGATGGCTGTGCACGAAGGGTGAATCCGGGTTTGATCTTTAGGCAAGTTGGATGCCTTTGTTTTGGATAGCACCTAGGGATATCTCTTTCTAGTGAGAATATAATGTGAGTAATGAATGAACAGTTGATGGGGCTTGTGAGATGAGTTTTGTGAAATATGACTCGCTAGAGTCAGAGAAGGTTTTGTGTTGGGGTTAGACAAGAAAATGTAACAATTAAGCATTGGTGAGATCATGGAGGCATAAATGCATGATGACATGATGTGATGTTTGGTTTTTGATTGGGAACTACAAGAGAATATTTCATGATTATTATGTTGAATATAAAACCATGAATAGGATGATAACTATTGTGGTTATGATTAGAGGTTTGTGGTCATGGTGACCCAAGGTCCTTAGAATAGAACTATGACAATCCAAGAATGGATGGGGTTGCATTGATATTCATCAAAAAAAAATATTGTACTAATAGTTTAGATATGATCATGCACAATATCTTGACATAATACTAAGTATAATAAGAGAAAATTGGGTATACTGCAGGCTATATAGATACCGTTTTGGTCAGATAACCCCCCTTGAAGGTTTCACTTATTGAGTGGTGTCTATGAAGTCCTATTGCGAGAAGTGCACTATAGACCATTTGTGAGTGAGGTCCTCATGAGGGATCAGATTTCAAAGAATATAGTGATGAATATTCTTGGATGTTGGGAACATATGATAGTTAATGTTTCATTTTTTTGCTCTGGTGAGAGAAGAACTACAATGCCCATTTTTGAGGCTTGGCTATGATATGGGTGAAGATAGTGTTTAGTTTTGTGGTGATAGTAAGGATACTCTTATAATAGGGAGTATCAGATCAGTTGTGGTTATGTGACCCTTGTGTGGGTGGGGTAAATAATCTAGTGAGGAATACATCAAATGGGGTGGTGGAATGCTAAGGATGTGTTTTAAAGACAACTATGATGGTGGGAACCATCTTGGATTAGAATCAATAGTTTTGGGTTGAGTTATATGGTGGGGATAACTATGATTTTGATGATGAGTTTTAAATTATGTTGGGAATTATTAGGACAGACATGAGTGGTTAGGAATTGTACTACCATTTTGTTGATGGTGGAAAGTGGTGGCTCGACCTGTAATGGATTGTACACCTTATCTTAGTATTTATGTAGATAAACTTGGTTGGTGTATTCAAGTAGAACAAAATGAGTTTAGATAGAGTCTATGATCATGGTGGGTAGAGATATGTGGTTAGAATACCATTAAGGATTCTCAATGATGAGAAGGTTTTTGGTGGAAAGGATGCAAAGACATGAGTTCTTCTAGATTTTGAACTTTGATCAGAAATTTGAATTATTGCTTTGGGGTACTAATGAGGGGTAAAGTATTAATTTTACCCTATTATTTTATCTTAGATAAATTTTCTACCACTCCATTGGACCCAAAATGGGGAGGTTACCCTAGGAAAAGAGTTTGGTGTAATTCTGAGTCATTTGAGTTTTTCTAGAATATTTAATATTTACTTAATTAAATATTAAATTATTTTCATGGGTTTTTGTGGAGATATATTTTAAATGGAGGGTCATATTGATATTATTACTCCTTGGTTGAGTCTTTAATGAGTTGTTTTTCTTAGGTTAGGTATAAACCCGCTTCATGTTTTGGTATTTGAGACATACATTTTATATGGGTTTTAATTAATTAATTTAAACACTCTCTCCCCCATTTGGGGATTCCCATGCATAACATAAAAGGGGATGGGATACCCCTTACATGTGGAAACCAGAATGAGAGAGGAGGAAGATGATGTGCCACCGAGAATCTCCCATAGTGGAGATCGAGATTGGATTGAGGTGCAACAGCTTCTGAGAGCATATTTGGATCCGAAGCCTCGAAGTTTACAACTTGAGATAGGCTGGATTTTTGAGTTTTATGCCTCAATCCCTATATATGTTTTTTAAGAGACCCATTATTACTTCTAAGGACCCCATGGGGGTCGATCTATGACCAATCATGAAAAACGAGGTTTTAGTAGGTTCATAGGGGGTCCATGATTGAAAATTATGATCACGAGACATGTTGTTCAGGAACACATGCCATGTGTTCTTCCCATTCGGGGAAGAATAACTTTTGGATATACATTTAATGTACTGGGGGTACACATCATGTATTGGTGCATAACCATGTGGACGAGTTCTTGGGGAGGTCAAATTTTGGGGACTACATGTCGTGTAGTCTGGTTACATGACATGTAGTGGGTCATATCCAAGTACATGGGCAGGCACCCCATGTAAGGGGAATATGGCAGTGTGAAATTACATGGATAGACCCCATGTATGCTGTGGTTGTGTAGTAGTACATGACCAGACCCTAGGTGACTCTGTTCATGTGTGAGTACTTGGATTGGCCATAGGTTTTGGTGTACATGATGTGTACTTTGAGTACACACAGTGTGATTCCCCTATGATTCCATTTGGATGGTTTGGAGAAGTTCTCCACCATGGAGTCATAATTGGACACAACAATATTCCATTTTTTTTGTTTTCTATATAGGCGGCTTTGGTGGAACCATTGGGGTGTTTTGAGGAAATCTAAGAGGCTGTTTTGGGGAGTGTAAGTAAATATATAGATGTTTTACACCATAAAGTGAGTTAAAGTGTATCTTGAGGGTGAGGCATGAGATAAGACCCATTCAAGGGTTATGATAATGATTATAGGACATAGTATAAGTTAATTGGATATGTTGATTAGATTTGGAATGATATTTTACAAGGGTAATGGGACTGATTTGCGACTCAATGTGATTGATAAGTTGGATATATGGACCGACCTTGAGTGTCTTGGAAAGGGGTTGGACTTGATACCATTTATCGTATGAGGTTTTTCTTCCATGGAGTCCTACGAGGATGTGAAATTCTAGAGATTGGGTTTTAGGGTGTGTTACCTTTAGAGACAGACATTGTCCTAAGAGTTTGGTTATGACCATGTATAGGGAGAGGGATTTCTATGCTTATGTTATAATGTATATGATCTAATGTGGGATGCCTCTACTTGAGTACTCGTATTGAAGATGCAAAGATGGATGCCTCTATTGATATGTGGGATCAGAGGGCCAAGTGGGTTCCTGATTGATAGGGCAACCCTAAGAGGGTATGTGTGGTTAGGTGGTGATGGTTGTGGGTGATTCTGTAGGATATAAGTTGATTTGTGAATGAATTAAGACGAGACATTGAGTTTGTGACTTGGCTTACACCATAGGGATATTTTGATATGGTTGAGCTACCTCTATGGGAGCATGGGTTTCTGAGATGGACTGCTTTGTCTGAGATAGATATACACAATGTTTTACACATATGGTTCTAGATATCATTTATTGATAATTTTGGGTTAGATTCTCTGTATCAGTATTGATGATTTGTTTATGGTTTGGGTGATGGGACAAGGTTTTAGGAATATTTGAGTTTTGATATGGTTAAGGAAAGTGGATATGGTGTTCCATGGTTATGAATGATATTAGTGGACATGGAATTCCATAAAAGAGATTGAGATTGGTGAATATGGAATCCCATAGATATATATGAGGTTAATGTATAGGTAGTTCTGTATACAAGGTTTAGGGTGTTCGACACAAATATCCTCATCCAAAGTTTAGTGTTTTGGATATAAAATTCCTCATCCATGGTTTATGGTGATGGACATAGAGTTACTCATCCATATATTAGGGTTATGGACATGGTATTCCTCATCCATATTTTCTGGAATTGGACATGGAGTTACTCATCTAAAAATTGTGGTACTGGACATAGTGTTCCACATCCATGGTTTAGGGTGATGGACAGAGAGTTCCTCATCCATAGATTGGGGTTCTAGACATGGTGTTCCTCGTCTATAGTTTAGGGTGTTAGACATGGAATTACTCATCAATGGTTTAGGTGTTTGAAAGATTATCTAGGAAACATTATATTAATGTTTGGTATAGATGTTGTATTGATGCTCTGGGTAATATGGTTTTGTTATATTGGTTAGTTTTTGGGATGATTCTCCAGGTTTTGGCGGTAATTTAGCATGATATGAGTACCTGAGACTGATGTATCAAGGTACTGAGTAAAAGATAATGAGAAATTCATGGGATCTATTTGGGGATACCATGGAGTGGATCCCATATGTTGTTTGGGATACATGGTCATTGAGATGTGCTTAGAGAAACCCCAAAATTAACTAAAGTAGGAATGGTTGATTGACATCACAAACCCATGGATTGATGATAGTTTTATCTATTTATTATTATTATTATATCACTTCAAGAATGACAATATGTCAGGTGCATACACTTATGGAAGATGTTTATAGGTCCACCATTGGGGATGAAATACTGATATTTATTTCTCACTCCTATCCATGCACCCTAGTGTGTGTAGAACTTATGTCTAGTTTTAGGTTGAGCACGAATGAATGATGAATAGAGATAAGGATTGAGATTCCATGGTTTAGCGGTTAGCTCATGTAGAGTTTGATGATCAAGATGGAACAGATCGAAGGGTAATTAGAGACTTGGTATGTGACATGGATCATATTTGGTAGTAGAGTATGATGTATTTATTTTTAGTTGTTTATTTTTGTATATGTCATTGGATCAGTGGGAGACCAATGTTGTATGTATGGAATGGATGTTCAATACTTTACTATTTTTATTTTTTTACTACTTGTTTTCTTAGTTTTTTTATTCTTTCCATGTACTCTAATGTGCATGATTATTGGTTATTATTTATAGTTTTTCACTCTATTATTGTGTTATATTCTCCTTATAGTTCTATCTTAAACCCTATTTTCTAGTCAGCAGCCTCTGGTATAAGAGAAGTCATGCTTGATGTCTTTTGGTGAGCTGGTGTGGGGTACTAGTTTAGTGGCATCCGAGCTGAGATGTTACATTAAAGAAAACATTTTCATTATAAATAAATTTAGAAATATGTAATGTAACTTTGAAATCATTGATTGTTTATGATGTTAGGAAATTATGTTCATGTTGTATATGTTAATATAAAAATTTCCTTTCACAGTTTTGTAGAAAAAGTAAAAAAGTATCTCATTTGGAAAACAAAAAGAAGATTCATTTTAAACCAATCTATAAGAAGTAATGAATGGGTAAAAATGAATTTAAAAAATCATAGTATAACACTAAAAACCTTATTCAAAACATTACTAGAAAAAATGGATACGTAAGAAAAATGTTTTTCGACCGAAGAGAGAAATAAAGTTAGTTTTACTTAAAAAAATATTTTTAGTCTCTTGAGTACATAATGTGAGGAAAATGAAAGAAAATAAGTATTCTAAATAAAAAAGAAAATTTGATTGAAATTCATGAGTTTATTTATATGTATATCTTAATAATATATCATTTTTAACTTAATAATTAACAACCCCAATAAACAACGAGATTGTAACATAACACCCTTTGATTATTTGGTAACATTTGAATTGTAATATACATTAAATAAATAACCTTATATAGATACTTAAATCCCCATAAATTTCAGAAAATAATCATAAAATAAATTAATGGGTTATATATAAACTACATAAAATAAACAAGTGGTGAAAATGACATGTGTCTCATAGAAATAAAACTGAGATGAAAATCCCTTACCTTAGGTCCGAATTCCTTCATACATGTTTGAAAATAATGTATTATAAATATATATTTATTATAAATATATTATAGAAAATTACTCATACAATACCATATATTATTTACTTATAACCTTTTATCACCCATTTATTTACAAGTCATTGTTTAAATCACTATTTCAATTGATATCTGCTTCGTTTTTCACGTATATTTTGGTTCGACAGTTTTGGTCCTTGTAATTTGATTATGATCCACACATCTTGAGAATGTTAATAATGATATTAATATAATTTATACACAATATATACATATTTATAATCATGAATAAAACATAGATATAGAAAAATGAATTAAACTGTTCATTAAGACGGTATGACGTCCGTATGCATGAATGCTATTTTCACTTTTTTGACACATGAATTGAAAGAAAGGTAAATAGAAATTCACATTTAAAGAATATTTATTATGTAACATCAATCACGTATTTTAATTAAATCTATACTTATTACTCTCTAAGTAAAATATAAAAGAAAAAAAATCCCATCGCTTCGTAGTGGTGGTGGTCTATACTTACGCATATGCAACATTTTTATTTTCCAACAGATTGGTAGGTAAGAAGGAATATGTGATATTTTAATTATAGAAATATTATTATGTAATTATTATCATATATAAACATTAAAAATATCATAATAACAATATATGAAATAAGGTGGTGGAGAATGAATTGTATTTCTACGTGGAGACAGTCAGTCATACGTATACACAAATGATGATTTCACTTCCCATTTAATGGGAAAGAGGATGGATAATGGTGATTTCACAAAAAAAATATATTTAGGGTAATTAAATTATTAATTTATGATAAATAAAATATATTTATATGAGGTAAATAAAAAGTAAAAATTAAAGCGTTCAATTAAGGAGATTATCTCTTCTTTAAAAGAACTCATTTAGATATCCTCTTAAGGATATGAGGGTTAGCCTTTTGGGAATACCAAAATATCTATAATGTGTATAAGGAATCTTATATGGTATTTTTTAGGATATTTTTGATATATATAGCTCAATATGGGGTGAAAAAGATAAAGGAAGGGTGTCATTCTTATAATTGTGGTGGGAGTCACTTTTGAAATTTCTTGAAATATTAAATTGTAATAAAGTTATTCTCAAGAAAAATAATTCAAAATGGACATATATTTGAATATAATGTAGGATTTGGTCATAATACCATAAATATATAGAATTTTAATAGGTTTATGTGGAGTTTTAAACATTATCATTTGGTTTAACCCCTAGTTAACCCATTTCAACCTTAACCACCATAATGACTTTTTAACTTTTAATGGGTTATAATTTCTATTATAAGGAAAATATTGGATTAAAAATGGATGATGGATGACATTTTAAACCACATATTTTCATATTTTTCCTCTTGAAACATTTTTATAATTTTTATATAATTTAATGAAATATTATTTTGATAAAATATCATTTATGTGAATTTTGACACCATTTATTTAATTTGAATTAAAATACATATTAAAAAAGTTTAAATTAGAATATAATAATTTTAAAAGTCACTAATATGGTATATTTAAACGAAAAAATAATTTAAAACTATTAATAACACAAATTATGTCACTTTGAATATTTTTTAAATCATTTATTTTATTTTTCTATTAATTGAAAAGATGTTGTATTAGCATTGCACAAGAATTTAAGGTAATTTTTTTATCACTAAAAATTATAAATAACATAACATAATGAAGATAATTTAATTATTCACAAAATTACCATTAATATTAGTTCACCACTTTATTTTTTCTCTATGTGAGAACATTAGTGATATTTAAAACTAAGAGAGTGACATTTTGTAACTTTCTTTGATTTAAGTATTATTTAGGTCATTTTCATTGAAAAATTTCCATTAAAAAAATATATTTCAATACTTAGGTGATAAGGGTAGAATTTAATTCATCCGATAAAAATTAGGATGAAAAATTGTGACATTATTACTTAGTTTTAACCAAAATTAACCTGATTTATCCATTACCGAGGTGATAAATTTTACTAGAGTTTCTATTTATATCGATAAAAAGGTGAATATTTACAAAATTTTAACCCAATTATTATAAATATGGAGTAAAATTTTCAAGATTAAATTTATTTAAGTGTTTTAAATTACTTTTAATATAAATGTGTAAAATGCAATGAAAAACAATTTTTAGAAAAAAATGATTTTTAAGCCAAAAAATGAACTTATACTAAAATCAAGTATAATTTTGAATCCTATGTAATTAATTATATTATTTATAAATAAAGGATATATATGTTAATTTAAGATGAAATTAAAATCATAACAATACATTTAAATGAAATTAAATGAAAACTTGATAAAAAATGCACAAAAAAATTGCATTTTTAATATTATATGAAAAATCAATATTTTCAAAAAAACGTAAGTTTTCAACCTAATATAATTTTGATATGATGATTTAAAAAATAAAATTAATTTTATAAAATTAATTTTATAAATGTTCCAGAATATAATTTTAATATTTTCTGATAAAAATCAATAAAAATCATTTTTGAAGAAAACTTATTTTTAATGAATAAATTGAATTTACTAAAAAATTGAGTACTTATTTCCTAATAATTTATCAATAACTATATGAATATGTTTCATAATGTAATTAATAATATTCATACCCTCCAATTTAATAGCTATATTATAACTATAACATTTAAATAATAATATTTCATGGTTTGTTTAAGCTTAGTGTTGTGTGTCGTATAAGTTATAAAACATAATGTTCTTCTTTTAAAATCACGGGGTGTTACATTCTCCCATTTAAAAAATTCTATCATAAAAATTTGAATTTATTATAGTTAATTAAGGGTTTAATATTTGAAAATCATTTTTTTGAAAAACCAAATTGTAAAAACGGTTAATAAAGATTCCTCTTGAAAATTGGAAAGAGAAATATTAAGGTTATATGGAATAAAACATATATAGGATTCTAAATAGGTGAATATTAGTGGGAAGTGAAAAATGGATATGTAATAAAAAATTAATGTACATATAATTATGTAGAGTGATATAGAACATTGATCACAAGAAAGTGAATTATTATGAGAAAGTTAATGACCATAAAACAATAAATCAGTGAGGTGGGAAAAAAGACCATAATTTCATCAGAATTGAAGGTATTAATATTTTTTTCAAGATAACTTTTCCTAGATTTTATAAATTCGTTTACCATCTAGGATTTGAACATAATAAAATATACTTACTTGACTAGTGTAATTTCTTCTTTTAATCAATTTTCACCATAGGATCATATGATCCCCCAAACAATGACTATTTAAGATGAATGTTTTTATGTACAAAGCACTAAAATTAATATTTAAGGAATCATAAGATTCATTATTTTTTTCTTCCACCTATAATTTTTTATAAAAACCAAAATGTTCAGCATACTTTATCCAATATAGATAAATAAAATATGTTAATTGCTAAAATGAAAAAAATAACACCCAAAGTCCATCTGAATCCAATCGATAAATAGTTAACCTTAAGGCTCTGCCAAAATATGTTTATCCAAAACCGAAACCAAAATATATGAATATATTGATCTCATATCCTTCCATGATAAACTTAAAAATTATGTTGAAATAATTTTAATAACTCATAAAGGCTCATACATAAATTTATTTATACTAATCATTTCCCAAAATAAAGTCACAATAAACTCATATATGCTTCTAAAAGATAATTAATCCTTCAATACTTAAATAAGATCCTATATTAACTAAAAATATTTCCATTGGGTTCATCCATGCACCTAAAGATGATCATAGGTTGATTTTAAAATATCAAATATGATTTCCTTATTCCAGAAATTTATATGGGATATATATATATAGTGCTATTCAATACTCAGAATCACATCAAAGTTCACTAAAGTATGAACAGTGATATTTTCAAAGGTATTATTTATAAAATATTAAACATGGAATCCTAACTATAGAGTAGATAATATGTGTGCCATAATTATCATGATTCACTTCAATATTTTTGGTTTCATAAAATTTCAATTTTTTCCTTTGTCTTTTGGGGTTATTATGGATTATTATACTCATTAACCCTTGGATTTTGGAATTAATTCACATAATTCACAAGCTCATTTCATCTATAACATTTATTTGTGGGAAATGTATTTTGTTTAAACCTATATTTGTTCATTTAATTAACTTGATTCAACACGTTACATTAGAAGTATTTTACTCGATGTTCATGTTTCACACACTTGAAACAACTTCTTGTTCCTTTCAGAAATTCACGTGAGTGTTCCATCCCACATTTTTGGAATGTATAAGGTTGGAAAATTTTATTCCCTTCGTGTGATATGCCATTGTATCTTTCATGAAGAACTGTATTCCTTTTCTTATCACTAGAACCATGAGGGTTTATGGTTTCAATTTCAACTTTGAGTTCACATTGAATGATTTCTTCATAGCTTTCAAATTACCTTATGGATAATTAATTTTAAAGTTTTTGTTTTAATCCAATAAAGAATTGATCCTTTTTTATTCCAGGTTTAAAGATTAAACTAGATGCATGCCTTGTAAATCTTGTAAAATTTTCCTCATAGGCACTAATAGATTCATCATAATTTTTCTTAAGCTCAAGGAATTTATTTTTTATTTTGTATGTATAATACCAGGGAAGTACTTATTGAAAAATATCCTCGAAAACTCTCCCCATTCAATGGAGTTAATTTCATTATATAACATTGTATTCTTAATAATATCCCACCATTGATAAACTTTTCCTACAAAATGATAGATGACTAGGAAAACATTTTCATGGTCCCAAAAATAAAAAAAGGTATATTTTCCATCACATTAATACATTTCTCAAGAAACCTCTATATCATAATACCCATATAAGGATGTTTGGTGGTGTTGTATAAAAGATCCAATAACATGTTATTCCCTCACTATATTCGAAAGTTCAACATGATCATTTTCAGCACTAATATGCTGAGAGAGTTGAGTGAATATAACCATAAGATATTTCATCACAACTCTTAAGCATTTTTTTTCTCATGTGGATAGTATTTTCATTGGCCATCACATTTGTTTCCACACTATTCCTTCAATTTCTATTCATTGAATAAATCAAAAAATCATTATAGGAGAAAAAATAGTGGAAAACCATTTAATAATGAAAAATAATTTATAGGATGTCAAAATCAATACACTTTATTTTAAATCAATTCTTTATTAGGTTTAACCTTGTTCATTCATGGTTATTACCAAGACTTTAGGATTTTATTCTATACTTATACCTATCCCAAGAATTCTTATTAATGTTTTCTCATCCAAGTTTTCAAAGGCTAACTAAACATTTATATGATATCAACTATATCACTCCAAGATTTTCATACATAAATATTACATCATTTTAGATGAATATTAAAAAAATTTCACAAATACATTCCCAAGGACTATAAACGTTTAGTGTATTTTGGAAACCAGATGCATACTATTTTTTATTTTATAAAAGATCTTAGACATCTCACATAAAGATCATCCAAATTAGCACTCTTAATAGACATACAATACTTAATACATTTCATCATAATATGGGGAACAAAAAATAATAAAGGGTGAGGTAATAAGCTTAGTAAGGGTAAAAAAGCTTGTTATCAATGATCACATAGGCATAATACGAGTATAAGGGTATGTGAACCTGAGCTTAACATTTGAAAATTATATGTTACATAACAGAGATCATAATCCTAAGTCATTTCATAAATCATGGTAGTTCATAAGACATGAATAATAATGTAAATCAGTGAACATGATCCATGAGAGCATAACATAGACATATGAGTGTTAAAAACACATAATTTTATAACATTTTGAACATGTAAAAATAGAAACAGGTCCACTCATTCTGTTAAGGAAATAAAATCAGAACCTTGTATAAAATTATGGACATGAAAACCACGTCCATTCCTAATCTTATGGAAATGAAAGCTAGGTCTATGTGTAAACTTATGGACTTGAAAATATAGTCTACACATAAACTTATAGACATGAAAATGCCGCAAACATATAATATTATAGACATGGTTTCTAGTTCCATGAATAAAATTGTGAACATGAGATCATGTACATGCATAACATAGTTACCTCATGAGTTATCCTTATTTACACAATACATTGTTGGGATTTAACGGACCCAACTAACAAATAATAATAACCCATTCATATAAATACAACAAGATAATAAATTATAACATAACCAATAGAAAATAAACATGGTTCCTAAAAATATCATCATCATAATCATAAACCACCTAGAGAAAGAATAAGGATGGTATAATTGGATCTTATCCCCCTAAAAGAATAATTAATACCAAATGATGTTATCAAAGAAAAATAATTCCTTTAAAGGATCACTCGAAAGTCTCCTGAGGAAAATACTATTTTCCATTTGATATAACTTTTTTAAAACATAAAATCTTACCAAATATTGAGGAAATTTTTTCCACTAAAAAAAAACTTGAAAAATTTTAAAGGAGGCTTCAAATAATTGATCAGTCATGATAATAGGAAATGTTATTATTACCTTATTCATTAAAATGAAATATTCTTTTAACACTTTGGTTGAAAAAGTCAAAAATACCTTATTCAAAAAATAATAAGAAACTTTCTTTTAAGACATTTTTAAAAAATCCAAACATAGGTAAAACCAAATTTAAAAACATTTTATAATAATAAAAACCTTCTTTAAAACATTTTTATGAAACTTGGATATGGAAGCAAAAGGGTTTTTTGACCAAAGTGAGAAATACAGTTGATTTTCCTTAAAAACATATTTTTTTGTCTCTTGAGTAATTAAAGGGAGGAAAATGAAATAAAAAGATTTATTTTAAAAAAAACTAGAGGATAATAAAAATAATTATTCTCTTGAGAATAAGATCATAAATATTCATCATTGAAAACTTAATTATAAATAATCCCAATAAATAATGAGATTGTAACATAAAACCCTTTACCACTTTGGTAACATTTGAATCATTATCCCCATGAAATAAATAAAAATAAATAGATATTTAAATTACCTTAAATTTAAAAATAATAATAAAATACATTCATGGTTAGTATATACACCACATAACAGAAACATGTGGTGAATATGGCATGTGTGTCACAAAAATGAAAGTGAGATGAAAATACCTTACTTTAGGTTTGAATTCCTTTATATATGTTTGAACATTATATATAATAAATATAAAATTATTATCAATATTTTAAAAAACCATAATCAAATAATACCATACATGATTTATTTATAATATTTTATCACCAGTTTATTAACAATTCTTTATTGAAATCACTAATCAGCATGATATTTGTTTCATTTTTCATGAATGTTTTGATTCGGGAGTTTTGGTCCTTGTACTTTGATCATGGTTAAATCATCTTAATAATTTTAATAATTTCATAAATATCATATATATACATTATATACATATTTATAATCATTTTCAAAATATATAGATAGAAAAATGAATTACACCGTTTATGGAGATGGTAGGACGTACCTACGCATGAACAATAACTTCACTTTTGAAAAGATAGAACAAACGAAAGGTAATTAATAATTAAACATCCCAAAATAATTATTATATCATATTTATAATTAATATTAATTAAAGAAATCCTTATTACTATCCTAGTAATATGTATATGAAAAATAATCACAATGATTTGTGGAGGTGGTAGTCCACACATATGCAAGATCGACATTACTATTTTCCAAAAAATTAGAAGGTAAGAAGTTATATATGATATTATAATTATATAATTATAACTATTTAATAAGTATAATATATATATATATTAAACACATCATAATAACCATCCATGAAATATGGTTGTAGAAAATGAATTGTATTACGATGTGAAGACTGTAAGTCGTGCGTACACACGAGCGGTACATTCACATTCCATTTGATGGGAAAGAGGGAGAATAATGATGATTTCATAATAATAATAAAATTTTAGTATATTTACAGTAATAATGTTATAATTTTATGATAAATAACATCTATTTATAGGTGGTAAATAATAATTAAAAAATAAAGTGACCTGTTAAGGCGATTACCTCTTCTTTGAAAGAATTCCTTTAGATATATCCTCTTATGGATCCTAGGGTTGGTATTTTGGAAATACCAGAACCACTAGAATGTGTTTGAGTAACTTTATAAGAGATTTTGTAAGGTATGTTTGATATATAAGGATAAAATTAGAGTTAATAAGTGAAAGAAAGGGTGCCCTTTTTATAATTGAGGTGAGGGCCAATTTTGTAATTTCTTAAAATATTAAATTATAATAATGTCATTGTCAAGAGAAATACTTCCAAATGGCCATATATTTGAAGATAAAGTAGTATTTAGTTGTAGTACCATAAAAAATAGATTTTTTATAGTTTTAAGTTATGTTTTAAACCATTTATTCTAGTTTAACCCCTCAGTTAACACATTTTGACAATAATATTTTTCAAAAAATTTAATTAAATATTATTTTGATAAAATACAATTTATCTCAATTTTTCCACTATTCAATTAATTTGACTTAAAAGTCATAAATACAAAGTTTAAATTAGAATATAATACTTTTAAATATAACTAATATGTTTTATTTATCCAAAAAATTCTTAGTACACTATAAATTACTCAAGTTATATCACTTTTTATATTATTAAAATCCATAACTTAATTTTTCTGTAAATTGAATGAATGTTGTATTAGCATGACATAAGAATTTAAGGAAATTATTTAATAACTAAAAATTATAAAAAAATTACCATATATAATATAATTTATTTATTCACAAAATTATTGTTAATATCTGTTCACCACTTTATTTTCCCTTATATGGACACGTAATTGATTTTTAAAACTAAGAGAGTAACATTTTGTAACTTTCTTTGATTTAAATATTATATTGGTCATTTTAGCAAAAAATTATCAATTGAAATAATAAATTTAGTTCCTAAGGTTACAATAGTATAATTTAATTCCTAAAATAATAATTATACTAAAAAAATATGACATTATGACTTGGATTTATCCTAGATTAATCCAATTTACCCATTACCGAGGTGATAAATTTTACCACAGTTACTATTCACATTGACAAAAAATAAAAGGGGACTAATTTAAAAATTTGAAACTCATGATTCCAAATATGGAATCAATTTTTCATGATTCAAGTTTCTACAAGTTTCATATTTTAATTTTAAAATGAATGTGAAAAACATAATGAAAAATTCTTTTAGATAAACACATTATTAAGCCAAAAAATGAACTTATACCAAAATAAAGCATAACTATTATTATATTGTAATTAATTATTTTATTTATAACTAAAGTATACATATATTAATTTATTATCAAATTCAAATCATAATGGTTCTTTTAAAACAAAATAAATGACAATTTTATAAAAAAATGCCAAAAAATGGTATTTTCACCATTCATTGAAAAATTAATCATTACAGAAAAATCCCAAAATTTCACCCTAAGATAATTTTCACATGATAATTTAAAAAATTAAATAAATTTTATCAAAAAGTTTTTATAAAATAATTGAATATAATTATAATATTTTCTCAAAAATATCAATGAAAATCATTTTTGAAGAAAACATATTTCTGAAGAACTAATTAACTTTACCAATTATTTTTACTTATTTACAAAGAATTTATTAATACCTATATATATATATATATTTCATAATGTGGTTAATAATATTCACACCCACCAATTTAATAGCTAGGTTATAACTATAACATTTAAATAATAATTTTTCATGGTTCATTTAATCTCGATGTTTCATACCGTATATGCTACCGAACATAATGTTTTTTTAAATCCTAGGGTGTTAAAAAATTCACATGTCATATCACTATTACAAGATCCATATTCATTAGCCTCATACTATCACAAGCCTCAACATAAAAATCAAACCGTGTACCAAAACCAGCATATCCACTTCCTCCCATAACCACTTCCATATAACCAGAATAGTAGGATATCGTGAACATGAAGAGCATCATCCTCATCCCCTGAACCCACCATACTTGAACCCCTTAATGAAACAAATCATACTCTCATCAATTATCACCTATAGTGAATTATAAATAAAATATGCATAGGTTAGGTGTGTAAAACTTTTGGAAACTTGGATGTGTGAGGAAGACACGTGGAACTCAAAACCATTGAGAATTTGTGTAAACACCCAACTTAGGTGTGATTAATATATAAATCACTAAGAAAATACAATGAATAATAGTTTCTCACAAGCCTATCCTATAGGTTCATAGAACCCAAAGCACATAACTCCCACAACCTCAACATTATCAATATCACATCATCATTACTAAAATAAATCTAACCACCCATCGAGTACCACTTAAGAAGCATACAATCAAACATCTGTTTCATAGGCACCATTAAACCATGCAATTTACAATCATTTAATTATTCCTTTACCATCTTTCAATATTTTATTAAAAGCTATTATGTATCCAATTACTATGTTTATTACCATCCACTATCATTAAATTTAATAATTATTATTCTATTTACCATTAATCAATCATTTTTTCGTATCTCCAAACCATTTATTCCAACCCAAGTCTAATTTCAAGAATGTAACATTTCAAGAATTCAATACCTACCTGGAGACTAAAAAGATAAATCAAGACAACATCAACCAACCATGAATCATTACACACATTCCATATCACAAATAATCTGTATAACATTAAGAGAAACTCAATAAGAAACCACACCCATAATTCTACCTTTCCTAAAAACCATCACATCAAATCAACTTCCAAGAAAAGGAGAAACAAAACAATTTATTATTTACACACATCCAATTTAATTACCATATATTATTTTTGTATGAGTTTATTTCAAAAAATATATTTAATAAAACAACAGCATGTTTACACCTGCAAGAATATTTCACAACCAATGATATCCGACACACAATAATGGAAAAGAAACATCATGAAATCTAGTAAATCATATAAGATATCTACCCCTTAATCTTCAATTTAATTTTTTTTGATTGATAATATTGACTAGGATAACTATTACTATCCATACAAAAGGAAATTGAAGCTTGACAATATCACATATACATAAATAATAAGGAGGTAAAGGGAATATCTTACCTCGATTGTACCATGTGAAGATAAAGCAATGAAGAGACACTAAAAATAAAAGAAATCACACCAAGGGGACAAAAAAACCTATAACACACTATCCCATATATTCTACTTAATAAAGAACCACCAAAACCAGTTGTTAACTTGATAATATCCTTCAATAGAAGAATAAATGGAAGAAAATAGAGGTGAAAAGAGAATAAAAGTCATCTATAATCACCAAGGATCAATATACCATGTGAGGGGTTGAAATACAATAAAAGGGGGTTGAAAGACCTCTTAGGGATGGAACTGGATTGACCAAGAATTGGAAAAAAGGTGGAATAATGGTGGGGTTAAAATAAGTTCAATAGTTTATTTTCAATATAGAAATTAGAACATCATTACCCAACACCATATTCCATGATTGAAAGGGGATAATGTAGAAAAAACTATGGAACAAGGGAAGGGATTATGTCTTAATGGGGATGGTCAAAATCACAAGTGAGAAACATGGAATGTCCACGATGAGACCTTATAAACTTAGAAAATTGACCATTCCTTAAGGGAACCACCACATCATATAATTCAAAATCTAAAGAAGAATCCCACATTGTAGCCTAGTTTAATAGCACACTGACCACAAAAATAGTATAATCACTAAAAATAACCTCTCTAGGACTCCATTCTATATCCTACCCCCTTTGTTATTGTGACACTGAATTAGGAAGAACCACAAAATACTCTATTCTAGAGACTCTAAATGGAATCTTCTCATCTACACTGCAAACTCATCTCCAAAGTAGATTACATAGCATAAAACACCTACATGACATAATATTACCCTACATGGTACAATATAATAATTTTCACCACAACATTACTATGTAGCTGATATATCATCTTAACAACACTATTGTTTCCTCCAACCCTTCTCTTATCACCCTAACACCTAAAATAAAAAAAGTGATAGGCCTAAATGGGCCAATCCATTACATTATATACCTCTAAAATGATTATCATATTTTAGAATCAAAATCATAACTGATTAAGAAATAAATCATTAAACGATAAAACACTTCATGGGAGATAACCCTAAAACTGAATAACACCATTAACTAAAAGGAATCTTGCTTAAGGTTCCAAGGTTTTTTTGACTTTGTTTTTATCTATTGGTATGGAACATCATAATGGGAATACATATGTTTTACATTTTTCACCATTGAAATAGATAAACGTATTGAAGAAAATGTTGTCTTCATCATAATGAAGAAATCATATTAGGAAACTAGAATCAAGAATCAAAATCGGAATGAAGTTTGTTAAGAAGTCTTCAACTCCAGATTTACAAGTGGTTCAAGAAATTAGAATGACCATCATAATGTAGAATCTCAATGGTAAAATAATAATGAAAAATCATATTCAAAATGAAGATATATTAAAATGACTAAAAGGAGATGATGTCAAGAGAATATTTGTAATTAAAGGAAGGTTAAAGAATTCAATGAAAGATCTGGATTTCAAGGGGAATTGAATGAGTCAAAGAAATTTTAGGATTTCAAGGGAAATTGAATGAGTGAGATAAATATCTAATATTGAAGGATGATTGAAGATTTGAGAGTGTTGGTAAAGTGGGAAAATATTTTTATGATCCCTATTAAAACATTCTTATGATCCTATAAATATGAAAAGAGTACTTTATGAATTCTTTGACTATCATTTTTCATGAAAAAGGAGAGATAATCTCTACAATTTAAGAAAGAAGATGTTTTCAGATTTTGTTTTATTGAGGTGGATTTCTGGAAAAAAGAAGAATAAGAAGAGGAAGATTATATTCTTTTAGTTACCATATTAGGATGTATAATGACACTAGTAAAATAGGTTTGATATTTATATACTAAATATGAAGTACGTTCATAATATTTCAGTTGTATTCTGATAGATTATTATTTCCATATTGAGCAATGAGACTTGGGAACCCGACTGGGAAATTAGACTGAGTATCATCACGAATTCCAATAAGTTCTTACTATCTTCTGGGTAAGAAAGTGAATAAATTTTTGTAAAGATCATATTTGTGAAAGTTGATCAAGAAGCATCTTAACATGTTTTTAGGAAAATTTTATTACATCATTTTTCACTACTTGAATCACTTGCACTATTGTATTGAACATAATGCTACATGAGTGTAAAGGAATATCCTTCTCATTTTATTCTATAAAAAAGGAGTATTTTCTAGTGTATTGTGTGGTATTGGATTATTTTTGAACCATACGAAGGACTAGATATACTTTTTCAGTAGTGAAACTTGTAAATTATCATGTTATTATGGTTGTATGTATGATTTGTTTTTAACAGAGAAATAAATCATTTATAGTAGTGGATGGATGTTTCTAAAGTAAGAAAACTTAAAATAAAAATATATCACAAATTCACCCCCTCCCCCCTCAGCTATGCTTGAATCCTAGATGGGTAATATAAGTTTTTATTAGTGAGAAGGTCCCATTTTTTTACTATTTGTAGATGTTTTTGAAAGAGAAGTTATGATGGAGAATTTGAATTGTGTCTGTAAAAAAGGTATTCAAATATTCAATCGTAATAACTATCATATCTATAAAGATAGAATGTTTCCTTATCTTTTTTATATTTTGTATGATGTTCTAGATATTATAAAAGAATGATTTCCTCCTATTTATGATAAGGTTACTCTTACTCTCATTGAAAATAAGAATCTTGTGAATTATGAAAGTGCCACAGATTATTTAATTTCATCACTTCATGAAATTGAGTTTTTAAGAGTGAAAGGTGTTGCCACTGCCAAAGGTATTTTGGATAAGTTGAAAAATATTTATAAAGTAAATATAAAAGTAAATAGGGAAAAGTTGAAAATCTAGAGGCCCATGTATGAAGATATCAGGATGGATGAATATGAATTAGTTGGTGACTTATTTACAAGGTTAAATGAAATTGTTATCACTATTATATGTCTTGGTGAAAAGTTATAAGATTATAAATTTTTTGAAAAGATATTGAGAATTCTTCTAGAAAAGTTTGATGCTAAAGTTTCTTCATTGGAAGATAGAGATCTTGAGACTCTATCTTTAGATGATCTTTATAGTACTATCAATACATATGAAATGAGAAGGGAAAAAATTAATGAAGAGTAAAACAAAATATGATTGTGAAATTTCCATTAAAGCTTCTAAGAAAGGAAATTTCATGATGAGTAATGATGAGGATTATCATGCTGAATCTGAATCCAGAAATGAGGTATGTAATGATTTTGATGATTTTTTATCCTTGTTTTCTAAAAATTTCAAAAGAGGTACAAGCAAGTATAAAGGGGAACTTCCCTTAAAATATTTTGAATGTGGATCCATTGGTCACTTTGTGGATAATTTTCCTTGAATAAAGAAAGAAGAAGATAATGCTGAATAGTAAAGAAGTCCAAGAAAGTTTTGGAACAAACAGGGTTATAAGGTTAAATTCTTTGCCAAAGGGAAAGATATAAAATTCCAAAAATCTAAAAGGATAGGTTTCTTATCTAAATATGAAGAAGAAAAATATAGTGAAGTTGAATCCAAAAGGTATATTAAGCATGTTGGTGAGAATAGTTTTATTGTAACAGTTTACAATGAATAATTTGGAAGTAGTTTTTTCTGAATAAGAACAAGAAACTAAAATTGAATTTAATTTGAAAAAATAGTTGAAAGAATGTCCATGTAAGATTAGAAGGATTAAAAAGGAAAATAAAAATTTTAAAAGTGAAATTTCATGAAAAAACATTCAAGAATTTTTTTGATGATAAAGTTAAGTTTCTAGAAGAGATTGATATTTTGAATAAATATATCGAGAAAGAAAATAATCGTAATGTGCATCTAGAAGTTATGCTGAAGGCACAATAAGATGAGTTGGAACTTATCCAAGAAAAACTTTCTAAAGCTGAATAGAGGGTTAAAAGCTTCAAAAAATCTACCTATGAAGTTGTTTAAAGTTTTGGTAAGGATAAAACTGAGAAGTATGAACAAATTTTATCTTCAAAGGCTATTAATAATGTTGAAATTGTTCCCAAGAAGAAGAAAGATGAGAATTTTTTGTATGTGGATAATATTAACAAAGTAGAGATTTTATAAGTTTCTAAACATACTGAGTCCAAAATAGTTTCTATTACTTATGGTTCTAAAATGGATGAAAAAATATAAGATAAAGAAGAAATTTTCATTTGAAAATATAATGTTTGGTGGTCAACAAAGTTCTATTAATAAGGTAGCTGAGAAATATACTCACAACACCAGTCAATTCGAAAACTTCAGAGGAAAATAATCTTTCTATAGATACTGATGGTATTATAGTGGATTCATATATATATAAAATATGTGTTGGTTCAACCAACAACATCACTACCATTCCATAGGTTATGAAAGGTAGGGATTTATGTGGATTCAATCCTTTCAAAAAAATAATTCTGATAAGGAAGTTCTAAAAAAATTAGAAATGGTTGGTGTGAAAGTTAAGAATAGGTTCCAACCCCTTGAAAATATTTGTGAAAGATGTGAACAACTTGAACATATTTCTAAGGATTTTCTTATTTTTTTATTGGCACAATAAAAGTTTCTTAACATTTATCAAAATCCTGAGGTGAATAAAAAAAGGGAAGAGAAAAAGATTTTATTTTTGAAACTACTTTGAAATATGTGAAAGGAAAAAGACCTTGGATTCTTGATAGTGGGTGTTCTTCTCACATGAAATTATAATTAAAACTGATTAATATTTTTAAATAATTTAAATAAGGAATTTCAAAATTTTCAATGATTAATTTCTAAGAAGCAAAGGTGTTGGATCATCCTTCATTGTGAAAGAAAAGATGAAATCAAAGAAATATTTATTTGTTAATGGGATGAAACAAAACCTGATGAGTGTTTAAAAAATTTGTGATGAAGGTAACAAAGTTATCATTAGAAAATATGGGGTTTTTGAAAAGTTATGAATATGGAAAGATAGTTACAAGAGGCCGACATATAAAAGTAAACCTGTTCCAAGTTGGTGAAATACAAAACTCTTGTTACCTGGGTATGGTGGAAGAAAATCAGTTATGGAATAAAATGATAGGATACATATGTCGAAGAAATATGAGAAATATATCAAATTGAGATAGTGTCTATGAAATTCTTGATATTTCAAGAATAATAGATTGATGTTTCACTATTTTTTATAAAGGAAAAATTACAAAGTCGGTGCATAAGAAAGTTGTGATTTGTTCAAAAAAACCCTTGGAACTTATTCATTATGATATATATGGGCCAATAAGAAAATAATAAAATAATGGAGATAAATAATTCATTATTTCCATTGATGAATTTACTCACATTACTGGTGTTATTTATATGAAACAAAAGTTATATTCTATGAAATTTTTTAAAATTTTCAGGAGGAATGATGAGAATGAATGTGAGTATTCTGTAAATAAGTTCAGAAATGATAATGATGGTGAGTATAAAAAAGAAAAATTTGAAAGTTATCTCAATAATTATGGAATTTGTCATGAGTTTTGTTCACCATACACTCATCAATAAAATGGGGTTTCTAAAAGGATTAATAGAAGTCTGGTTGATATGGGGAAAACTATGTTACTTGAATATAGTCTCTCTCATTAATATTGGTGGGAAATCATGAGTAATACTGTGTATATTCAAAACCAATGTTTCTATAAGACATATTTAGATATGAATCCTTAATTTTTTTTAATGGAAATACTAAAATTTTGAAATAATTAAGAGTTTTTGGGAGTCCATGCATTATAAAGAAGAAAGTTGGAAACCTAGGAATGTTTGAGAAGAGAGGTGAAGATGGGATTTTTCTTGGGTATGCTCTGGAAGGAAGAGGATACAGATGATTCAACAAATAAATAAAAAATAATAGTTGATTATATTGATTTGAAAGTTATTAAAAATGCTGAAGAAGATAAATATACTCATGTAGATAAGGAAGTTGAGTAGGATAAGGAATGTTTTGTGAACAATTATAATAAGGAAGCCGACACTGTTAATCATACTCAAGAAGAAGAATCAGACACTTCTATTTCAAGTGATTATAATGAAACTCAAATCATTTATCTTAGACTGAAGAAAGCTATCAGAAGCTCATAACATTATTGGTGATCAACATAAGAAGGTTCAAATAATAAGGAATTCAAATTTTATTACACATAATTCCTTATATTCAAAAGTGGAACTAAAATATGTAAAGGAAGCTTTTGAGCATCTAGAATAGGTTTAGTATATTAATGGAGAAGCATAATCAGATAGAAAAAAAATGATACCTGGGAACTCATACCCAACAAAAGAAATAAAAATGTTATTGGTACAAAATGGTTTTCTGAAATAAGATAAATTAAGTAGGTGAAGTGATAAGGAACAAGGAAAGATTAGTATATAATGGTTTCTCAAAAATTAAAGGTATTGATTTTGATGAGACTTTTTCTCCAGTGGAAAGATTAGAAACAATCAAAATCTTTCTTTCTATTACTGCACAATGAGGTTACAATATTTTTCAAATGATAGTGAAGTCCTCATTTCTGAATGGAGATCTTGATGAAGATGTTTACATTGAAAAAACTCATGGATTTGTTATTTGGATATATGATAGTTACATGCATAAGCTAAAGAAATCCTTTAATTGGATAAAACATGATTTGATAGAATGGTATTCCAAATTGGATACTTGTTTGAGGAAGATGAGTTTCAAGAAAAGAAGAGTTAATATTAATCTTTACATTAAATAAAGTAAGAAGTTTTACCTAATCTTAATTGTTTTTTATGACATTATAATTTATGGGGATGATGAAAGAACTTGTAAAATATTTAATGAAGCGATTAAAAAGTTGTTTGATATTTCCATACTGGGATAAATGAAATACTTTCTTGGGTTAAAAATTTTACAAAAGAGGAAAGAAAATTTTCTTTCTTAAGAAAAGTATGATAAGGGTATTCTTATGAATTCCTTCATAGAAAATTTGAAACATGTTTCAACACCAATTTTAGTGGGAACTAAATTGTCTAAATATGGATGAGGAAAAGAAGTTGATCATAAATATTTTCAATATTTGTTTGGAAGTTTGTTATATTTGACTACCTTAAGGCAAAACATTATTTATGTTGTTACCTTATATGGAATATTTTATAGTTTTCTTAAATAATCAGATTATATTCTATAAAAATAATTCTTAGATATATCAAAGGCACACCAAATTTTAGAATAAGCTATGATAACTCGGAAAGTATTGACTTGTTTGGGTATTTAGAAGCTGATTGGTCATGAAATATTGATGATAGAAGATCCACATCTGGTGGAGTTTTCTTTTTGGGGAAAAGTTGTTTTAGTTGGAATACAAAGAAACAAAATTCAGTAAATCTTATCATAGATGAAGTTGAATACGATGCTTCTACTCAATATGGTATCCAAATTATGTGGATGAAAACTCAATTTTATAACTTACTTATTTAAGTAAAGTTACCCCTTATCTTGGGATGTGATAATAAAAGTGAAATAAACCTTTCAAGAAATCTGGTACAACATTATTATTCAAAACATATTGATATAAAATACCACTTCATCAAAGAGAATGAGGATAATAATTAATTGAATATGGATTATGTTCTTACATCAGAACAAGTTGTTGACATATTCAAAAAAACTTTACTAAAGGAAACTTTTTCTAAATTGAGGTTGAACATGGGTGTCCAACCTCTACGGTTGAGGTATTTTTTTTCTCCCCTATCTTATCTTACCTTTGGATATTATTTTTAAGGGGGATAATTGTTTCATAAACTTATCCTTATGAAAGCATTCATAAAGGGAGAGTTGTGGGTAAGCTGTGGATCTGAGTTGTAAGTGTGCGAACTATTATAACTGTTTCTATAGTGATTATAGGAAACACAATTTTGGTATTCTAGTGAAGTTGATGAACTGGAGATAGGTTGAAGAAGAAAGTAGGATAAAGAAATATAAGGAAGAAATATAAGAAACAAAGCTAAGGAAGAAAAGATAAGGAAGAAAAGATGAGGATAAAAGCTGAGGAAGAAAGCAGAGGATGTTTTTCATGAGTTACTTCTTTTGGATTTCATGGTTTTTCTATCAGTGATTCTCATTTTCTATAATGATATAGCTCATTTAGGCTTAGAATTATTGTTATGTAATCCATAGCTAGGGGTTACAAAGTTTAGTGATTTATGAATCTTGTTTGACAACAAGATCCAAAGAGGGAGATTGTTAGGACCAAGTTGATAATGAAGATTATCATATTTCTGTATTGTCTTTTAATATTAAGGAAATATGAAAGAAGAAGAAATAACCTCACTTTATATTTAGTGAAAATCATACTTACCACTGTATTCATAAAATCAGACTCACAATACTTAAAAAATACCATTGGAATGGGAATATGTTTTCCAGAAGAAAAGGTTCATCAGATTCACCTTGGGTCCGAATTGAGGTTCAGATCGTATTGAGGAAGAGAATCAGATTCTGCATGGATACAATATTAACTCTAATGATTCTTTTCTATTTTTATGCACCAGAAATCCTAAGTAAGTTTTAAAAATTGTGATTATATCTTGATGAAGAAAAGGGGGAGAAAAGATGCAGCCAATCATATTTATGTTTGATTGGAAAGAAAGATGTTGTGGGAAGAGAGGGGAGTTACAATTCTTTTCTTAGTAAGTTAGAAGATTCTGAATCTGATCTTCAATGTTTTAAAACTATTGAGTATGTCATGATATATGCATGATATTTTGGAAGTAGAATTTTTTTTGAAGGAAAACATTTCTAGTCACAAGCTCATCAGTATGGGATCACCATATTTAGAATTATTTAAAGTCTGGATGAATTGGATCATCATATTCAAAAGAAGAAAGAAGTTGCTGATGATACTGGTCCATCAAAATCATTATGCCATAGATAATAATAGTTACTCTAACACTGGTTATTAATTACATTTGTTTGGTATCCTTATGACATCAGAGGCATATTGATAAGAATCTTTTGTTGAAGCAGAAATGTTTTTTAATGAATTTTATCGGGAGATGTTGGGATTTTGAATAAGAAAGGTTTGTTGACACTTAGATAAATAAAAAATATAGTCAACCAATTCTCATCAATGATTTTTTGATTGTTTCAAGTGATAAATAATATTTTTAATATCTCTAACAAGTGTTACAAGAGAAGATAATAAATAAGAAGAGTCTTGTTTGAATACTTTTTGAAAGTGTTGTGAAAGGGAAACATGAAGCTTGCTTGTGGTTCCAAGAATTTGTTTGTATTTGTTTTTATCAGCTAGTATGGAGAATCATAATGGGAATACATATGTTTTATATTTATCACAATTGAAATAGAGAAACATATTGAAGAAACTATTGTGTTCATCATATTGAATAAATCACATTGGGTAATGAGGATAAAGAATCGAAATCAGATTCAATTATATTAAGAAGTATTCAGTTCTATATTTACAAGTGGCAAGAAATCAGGATGAACATCATAATGGTAAAATCAAAATGAAAAATATGAATTGGATTGAAGATCTGTTTGAAATACTAAAGGTAACTAAACTCAACAGAATATCCAAATTTCAAGGAAGTTTGAAGAAGTCAAAGAAAGATCTCAACTTTAAGGGGAATTGAATGAGTCAAAGTGAGATCCTAATTTCAAGGGGTAATTGAATGATTTAAATATATATTCGACATTGAAGGAATATTTATGATTCAATAGTTTGGGTAAAGTGGTAAAATCTTTTCATGATCCCTCTTAAACCATTCTTGCGAGCCTATAAATATGAGGAGAGTACTTTGTGTATTCGATGAATTTCATTTTTCATTAAAGATGAGAGAGAATATAAACAATTCAATTAAGAAGGAATGTTTTAGTTTGTTTTTTATTGAATAATTTTTCTAGATAGAAGAAGAAGAAGAGGAATATCGTATTAATTTGGTTACCATATTGGGCTAGATAATCATACTGAGAAAATCAGAATGGGATTTTTGAACTGTAGAAGATTTAAGTTCATATTATTTCATAAGTATTCTGAAAGAATATTATTTCTATATTTAGTAATCAGACTTGGGAATTAGACTGAGTATAATTACAAATTCCAAGAAGTTATTACCATCTTCTGGGTAAGAAATTGATTTTTTTTGAAAGATCATATTTGTGAAAGTTGATCAAGAAACCCAGTAACATGTTTGTTACAAAAATTGTATTACATCATTTCATGATACTTGAATCACATGAACTATTTTATTAAACATAGTTCTACATGAGTGTAAGGGATATCCTACTCATTTAATTCCACACAAAAAAGATTATTTTCTTGTGGATTGTGTGGTATTGGATTATTTTTGAACCATACCAAGGACTAGATACTCTTGTTGAGTAGTAAACTTTGTAAATTCTTCTGTTCCTGTGGTTGTGTGTTTGATTTATTTTTAGTATAGAATGAAATCTTTAATAGGAGGATAATGATATTTCTAATATAAGAAAACTTAAAAGAAAAATATATCACTAATTTCCCCCTCCCCCCTTAGTGATACTTCAATACTAATTGGTTAATCAGAATATTATGGTATCTTGGATACTATAGGGTACACTAATAATGGTGATATATAAAAATCATGATGGAATCCATTGAATATTTATATTTGGAAGCAATTTTCCCTCTAAAATATCAACTGATATTGGTTATCCTATTACAATATTTTAGTGGTGTCACCCAAAAAAGCTAAACCCCTCTCCACATCCACCTCCTGTTCTCCCCACTAGGACTTATCAACTTGATATATCAAACAAAAAATGCACTATCATATGAAACTTTAAACCTAAAAAATTTACCACCTCTTCATCAAAGTTCATGGAATCCAACTCCTCTATCTCCCTCCATTCATCCCTAGAATATTTAATAACATCTTCTCATGACTTCCATCTTTGTCTGTTTGAAACAACACACCATTTATTTGAGGTGTAAGAGATGAAGAAGTCATAGTCTCTATGAAAATCCATCCTCCTTATTTAGCATGGATCTAGGTCATGTTGGGAGAAAATTTACCTAAAACTCTCATTATTGGTGAATACCATAAATCATTCTATGATGAGGTATGGTTACCATATTTTTAGGGGAAAAACCACTGCCACTAATTCTATCTCATAGATGGAATTATTATTCTCATGGAGGTGTAACTGTCTAGACCCATAGGTGATCAACATCCACTATTGCATAAAGATGAAACAAAAACCAAAACAAAAAGTATCATAGAACTCCAAAACCACCATACCCTCCTTAGGAAATAGGAAGACATATATACTGAGAAACTACCCTTTTAGGTAATCGAAGGTCAAGTGACCCTGATTGGTACAAAAAAATATTGGTCCTTACCAATTAGAGCTATGAAAGGGGATGTTATCCAAGAAAAATCAAACAAAAAACTCTAATAATATAACATAAGACTAAGAAAGTTATGATGCTCTACTACATTAATGGGTGATGGCTGTGAAACAACCATCTTAAACTTTATGGGATCTACTATTACTTCATACTAAGACACTATTGTTGACCTTCTTGGTTTAATGATCACCAAATCATGATTACTATGATAATTAATGAGTTTCATGTTTTCTATTTGTATTTTATATTATGAGATAGATTGGTGGAATTTTCTTTAGTATGACTCACTGTGAAGATGAATTACCTCCAAAGAGACTCACCATCAATGAGAATACTCACCGTCTACAATGAGTCATCGCTAAGATGGAAATTTGACAAAGTATTAGGCACCACCAGTGATGTCTCACCATAACCTTGAGACATTTTCAAGGAAGTAATACCGCTAGAATGAAAAATTGACTAAGTTCTGGGATGATAGACCACCATCCTATCATATAACCAAGAAAGTGTCACCATTCCAAGGACACACCATTCCAATTTCTCACCACTAGACTTCAAGTCACCGCCAGACTCTGAGTCACCACTAGAGTTAGACACCACCACTGTCACTAAATGAACACCACTATTTCAATTAATTTTTATATTTATAATGACCAGTTTATTGGATTTAATTCCATTGATTTTTAAAATTTTTGTTCATTAATTGCTCGATAGAATGCATTGAATTATGTGTCAGACATGTAGTATGAGGATGCGGAGGATCTGGATGATTCTCTTTGCTATTGTTGTTACAGTTGATAAAAAGAACAAACATTACCCTTAAAAAAGTAGAAATCAATAATGTGGAAATATACTTAGAGAGATTCACATTTGAAGTGTGATGGACATTGTTGAAAGAACCAAGAGATATTACCTGCTACATCCTGATTAAACTCAATTGAGGAAGCTGAAGCACATCTTACATCTAGTACCTTCCTGCAGTCAAGTATAAAGAGTCCAAAAGACTCTATTTTGTTGTAACTTCTAAAACTCAAATCAAACCTCAGTTCAAATAACTTTCAAGGAGTCATGAGATACAAATCATATCATTTAGTGCAACACAAAATTTCTATATTCTTACTTTATATATTTGTATTATTTATATTTACATTTTGAGAAGTGTGTGTTACTCTATTTTCTATACACACTATCTTCTGATTTAAACAGAAAGATACATGATATCTTATCTTAGTCTATTATTTTTTTGTCCCACGATAATTGTGGTAGTGGTCTTGTGTGACTAGTTGATTTTTTTGTACTCCCACAAAAACTGTGGAAGAGGCCCTGTGTGGTCTTGATAGTTGGTATACTATTGTAAAAACTAATCCAGAATATAGATCAAAAGTTTATTTTATATAAAATTCTTGGTAGTAGGTGATTTAAAAGTGGAGAGGATTATGTAACAGATTGATAATGAACCTCATACATTCAAATTTTCACTGTTTGTTTTGTTTTATGTGTTTTCTATATCTTAAAACCAAATCTGTTTTTACCATAAAGAATAACCACTACATTGATAGTTATTTTTGATTAAATTTTATGTTAGAAATTGATTTGGTAAATTGATTTCAAAGTATAAAACAAATTTTATATTGTTTTAACTGATACCTAATAAATCTTTCATAAATTTTTTAAAAGGTCAAGTCTTACATAAAAATGATTTTTTAACTGACTGGAATGTTTTTTAAAGTAGGGTTTTTATTTATATCCATTTGTAAATAAATTTTTTTATTGGGGAGTAAATTCAACATCCCTATATAGATACTCACTCCTAAAAATATTTGGTATCAAAGGTAGAGATTTGGTATCAATGTTTGTCAAAAAAAAATGAACTATGATTTCAGTTGTGATTCAAAGATCTAAAATTTACGTTAGTTTTATATTTTATTTATTTAAATGGACAAAATACTAGAAGGTTCTTCTACTAACATACCTCCTTTTTTCAATGGTAATAATTATGCTCAGTGGAAGATCGAGATAAAAATGATTATATAAAGTATGGGATTTGAATTATGTCCTTCTATTGATAATAACAATGAGTTACCTAAGAATCTTAGAAAATATTGGTCTGATGTTATAATGCTTTTCTATAATAATAATTATAAAGACATTAATGCCTTGTATTATGATTTAAGAGATGAGGAATTAAATAGAATTTATTCTTGTAAAATTTCTTTTGAAATTTGAGACACACTTGCTGTTTATCATAAAGAAATAACTAATGTTAAGGATATGAGATTAAATACATATACTATTAAATATGATAATTTTAAAATGAAGCCAGATGAACTAATCATTGAACTGTATCTCATGTTTAATAAATTTTTTAACCCTATGAGTTCACTTGGAAATCTAGTGTATGACAAATACTAAATCATGATACTGATAAGATGCTTTCTAGAAATATGGTGAGGCACATCTATTTCAATTAGAGAATCACATGAAATCATAAAAATTCAAGTTAAGGAGATGATTGGTAAATTGTTGATGTATGAAGAATAACTAAAATTCAACTGAAAGGAAGATAATGAGACTAAAATAAATTCAGTATCCATCAAGACTACTCTATCCAAAAAAAAAAGAGATAAAAAGAGGAAAAGATAAAGGATAAAAGTTCAAGTGATAGGGATTCACCACCAAACAGTGATGAGAATATGGAGAACCTGGCCAGAAGGTTCAAGAAATATTATAGAAACAATATGTTTTTCATAAATCCTTGCTATAAAGGGAATTATGACACAAAAGGAAACTAGAAGAGAGATTGTAAGATGGACGATACCACAAATGTAATTACATGCAATGAATGAAAAATAAAAGGTCACAAGAAAGCATATTATCTAAAGTTAAAATAAAAAAAATGTGATGAAAATGACTGAAGGTATAAGAAATAAATGGAAGCCACATGGAGTGCTTATGAGGATAGCTCTAGTGATTCTGATTCATCAGATGATGAAAAGTCTAATCAATCCAACATGTACTTTATGACTAATGTTTCTAAGGTACATGATATTTTTAATGTTTTGCCTATGATTCATTCTAATAATTATGATAATGAACAAAATTATGATGATAAAGGAAGATATTTTTGAATACTTCATTATGATATAATAAACTTTTAATGAAATTAAGGATAAATATATTGTTCTTAAGAGACAACATGTTTTAACTTCCAATATTAAAACTAATTTATCTGTTGTGAAAGAGAATAATGATTAGTTGTTAAAGGATAATACTAAACTTAATATGTATAAAGAAAAACTAAAGAAGTATTTATAAAAGTTTACCAATGGTAGAGAAACTCTTACTCAGATTTTAGGAAAACTATTTTCTCCAAAATATGTAACCGATATAGGATACCACACTATAAAAAGAAGAGCAGTAAAAAGCACATTTGTTATAAAGTCCAAATCTGATAATTTTATTGCTAGTTATTTTTCTAGAGGAATTAATAATGTGTTTATTTCAAAAAACATATAATCTATTTACAAGAGATATATTAAACAAATATGAGTTCCTAAATCCTTGATTACAAACACTTTTGGACCCATGAAAATATGGGTGCCAAAATCATTTCTTGTATGACTTTTGTTTTATAGGAAAACTATTTGAAGACCTTTTATAAAAGTCTATGGTACTTAGACAGTAGTGTTTCAGGGAATATTACATGACATTATTATAGCTTCAAGAGACTAATAAAGGTTGATGGTGGTTATATCCCATTTAGAAAAAATGATAAAGGAAAAATCATGTACCTTGGCCAAATGGGTAACACTAATACTATTAGGAATTCCAAATTAATGTTTGTTTATGGTTTGAAGTATTATTTTATTAGAATCTCACAATTATGTGATGATGAGTTTCATATAAAATATGAGAATAATTCATGTAATGTTATTGATTCTAAAGACTCTTTAGTTTTTGATATTTTAATAAATGAGAGTGTTTATGTTATTGATCTTAATTCTTTAGTTTCTAAAATATATTCCTACTTGAGTTATTTTCACAAAGAATTTTGGATTTAGCATAGGATACTAGGAGATTGTAATATTCACTCACTTTGGAAGCTTACTTGAAAAGTCTTAGCCAAGGATCTACCAAAACTAGAGTTCCCAAATGACAATGTATAAGGCCCCAGCCTTAAACCTTACTTAATCTTGAGTTATTACAAGATTACACATTGAGGATCTTTTCAGGTTTAGAGTTTTAGAGAATTAGATCATGAAACTTGCATTACATTCCATATTTAAAAAAAGTGGTTACATAAAAGACAATATTCATTCTTCCCATCAATGGAAACATATTTAAAATAAAACACAGATTCTTTCTTGACACATCCTTGACACTATCATCACATCATGTATCTTTCCCTTGACCTGTGAAAAAATTTTCAAAAACTTGGGATGAGCATAAAAAGCACAGTAAGGGTTATAAAAATATGTAAAGGAAACATGAGTTCATATATACATAATAATGAAATCATACTTTACCCATAAAACATAGGCACTTTAACATACCTCATCAAACCATGAATAAATCATAGAAAACATAAGACATAAAGGTAACTTGAGGCATTCACAACATTCTTACGTAGGGAGTAACCCTCTTGGTTACGTTTGGAATACCCATCACAGTATATTCCCTAAATCTCTTCGGAGAAACCCTAACATTTCACTCCTTCGCGTTACCCAATGCATTTGAGAGCTATATCGGGCTCACCCGCCCTTAGTTTATCACGGAACCACCCGTTCTTCATAACAATTCCCAAGAACCATAACATAATCGTATTACATAAAACATGAATAAAGGAAACATAAAATTTCCACATTTCAATCACAATATAGCATTTTAGGATATTGAAATAATGAATCCATTAAAAAAACATTTTCAAAACCATTTAAAACATTTAATGAAGAGATTTTTGAATCAAAGTGTCCCATACCACCTTGAAGCTTTTAACATTTTAAACCATTAATATCCATATAAATAAATCCTTAAAACCATTTTTAAAACATGGATATTAATAAGAACAAATAATTAAAACATTTAAAGTGATATTTTGGTTAAAGGGGTTTTACCAAAATTAGTGACACTTGAATACAATAATTGAGGAATAACATTTAATCAGAACTTTATAATATCATGAGAATAAATGGATTCATGATATAATATTCCAAAGGACAGTATATACACCATATATGAGTGAATTGGCGCATAACAACAATGAAGTCTCAATAGAGATGTAAAATGTGCTGAAATCCCTTATAAAGAAGGTATCCTTAAATTAAGGATAAATCAATCTCAAAATTATGTGTGACAAATATAAATACACCCAATATAATTTGATATTAAGTGTAAAACAATAAAAGGCCATTCACACATATTCAAAGGATGACATATTCAATGACTACATGTTGAACCCAAAGAAATCGAAATTGGGTTAAAAAGTTCCCTTGGTAAAATTCGACAGCCTAACAACGTCACTTCAAGAATTCAGAAAATGAGTTGATGAGAGATAAAAGGGGAATATCATCACTTGGAAATAAAATTTACCTCAATAAGTATATAGAAGAACATATCCCAAAATAATATTATGTGAATTAAAAGACATAACAAAATAAGTCTTTTAAAAAGAGGAGGGTGAAAGGTTCCCTTACCGACATGGGTATCTTTCGAAACATACACCTCGTAAAAGAAGGACAATACAAAATTGATGTAAATACTCATAAAAGAAATTATATTACACAATGAGTAAAACAATGGGCAGTACATACACCAATCAAAGGAAATTGTGGCAAATGTAGCATAAATCTCACGGGTATAAAAGTGAGATGAAAAATCCCTTACGAAAATTCGGCAGCCTAACAGCGCCACTTAAAACTTCCAAAAATGGATTGATGAGATCAAATAGGGTATCTCATCAAATTAAAATAAAATTTAAAGCAAGAGGAATATAAAATAACATCCCCCATCATAATAAAGAGGAGCTTAAAAGAAGTGACATAAAGGAGAGTACTTAAAAAGAAAGAGAGAGGTTAGATCTCTTACGAAAATTCGGCAGCCTAACAGCGCCACTTAAAACTTCCAAAATGGATTGATGAGAGAGAATAGTGTCCCTCATCACATGAACATAAAAATTACAGTAATATTAATATAAAATAACATCCCAATAACAAGAAATATGAGCTTTAAAAGGAATGACATAAAAGAGTGTACTTAAAAAGAAAGAGTGGAGTAGGATCCCTTACCTCGGGTCCGACTTGACTCGATCATTCTTTAACATCCTGAATAATAAACTTGAGTTAATTTACACTTTATTAAGAACCTTTTTATAGTTCATTATTCCTTTTAGATCACTTATTTTCATGTTATAAAAATTATGTAATCATTTAAGTTAATAATGTTTGTTTTGTCGATATTTGGTTCTTAAGTCGAAAGTGGACTTTTTACAATTACATGTTGTTCGTGTGGTCAAAGGTTCTTTATATCCAGAATGAAATTCCTGATTTGGATAGAATATATATCATATATATCGAGCATATACATGTATTTATAATATTACATAATCATTTAGAGGTAAGAAATGAAATGCACCGTTCATGGAGACGGTAAGCCGTACGTACGCATGAACGCTACTTTCATTTCTATGTCATATTAATGGAATTAAAACTAAATGAGAGGTATGTATATTTTAATTCCAGAATTATATTTATCATTTAGATTTATCATTCATCACATATATCCATTATATACATGTACTTATAATAGTATATTACATTTGGGGATAAGAAATGAAATGCACCGTTCATGGAGACGGTAAGCCGTACGTACGCATGAACATTACTTTCATTTCTATCTCATACTTTAATGGAAATAAATAATAATGATATATAGGTATATTATAATTCCAGTATAACATCACATATAATAACATTAAATCCATCCTTTATACGTCCCACGTATGGCATTAACGAATCACATCACTTTGAGGGGGCGGTAGTCCACACTTCCTAAAATGAAGATATCGCATATACCCATAATGGAAGTCATAAAGGTAAGCCAAAAATCAAAAATACAGAAGCTTAAGTAAAACATAAACATATTATATATCATATATAAATATAGTGACATCTTAATGGCCACCTTTGAAGGTGTTATATGAGTGTTGAACAATCATCATTTCGTGAGGCAGAAATTCTCCATCCACGGAAACAGTATGTTCTTTAACCATTAGATGTCGGTGTGTGTAAGTGTAGCTCGAATACTTATTATAAAAACATCCTAGTATATTTAAGATACTGGAGTTGTTACAAAAGAAATGAATAAATAGATTTTAGGGGGTTGGAGAGGCAAAATAAAACAAAAGGACTCAAGTGAACACATTACCTTAAAATCGGGTAACTCCCTTTGGTTTGAGCTCAAAGGCTTCCTTGGGAAGACTTATGCCCAAAGTGAGGATTCAAGGAGTAATAGAGGGAAGTGGAGAGAAAAAATGGGCAGGGGTTAGCCGAGTCAAAGGCTTTGTGGGTGTGGGTAAGGAGGTAGAGGTGGGGGCCTTTTATAAGAGGAGAGGAGGGGAACTTTTAGAAATCATGAAACTATTATTTTATTTTCAAAAGTGTTTCGAATTTCTATGGTCCCACATTGATATATTTCGAATATAAGATGATAAGGCTTCGAAATATTCACATCCAATAGTTTTTGGACAAGTGTAGGTCTTATATTTTATATTATCGTTTCATTTTATTTAAACTGTTTATTAATGAGGTCATCGTTGCAGCATCATGATGTCATAATTAAATTAATTTATTTAATGTCTAAAAATTATAAAAAAAATACTATGATGTAGGAAATATTTTTATATTTCCAATGAATAATTATAGTCAAAAATATGATTTGTATAACCCCATGTAAAAATTGTTTTAGTAGAACATTTCATGTTTGTCTCATTTTTACTTTAACTTTAAATAAAAAAATATTATTGTCATTTTCCAACCAAAGTGGCTTCATGGGGTCCCCAAGTTGACCCATGGGTTTTCTTGGTCGGCCATGACACATAAAATGAGGTTAGGACATGTGTCAAGTTCATTTCATATTATTAAAACATTATTTTTACCTTAAACTACACTAATTACCTCTAATCACGATTAAAAACTTAATAAGTTACTATTCACCAAAAAATTATTTTAATCCCATTGAACCACATTTTACTTCTTAATGACAACCATGTATGTAGGATTTTTTAAATTCAAAACACAAAGGTGGAAAAATTTCATTTAAATGGAAAATCAGTTTTTATAAGTACCACTTAGTGGTTTCACTATTCATCAAAAATTGAAGTTTTTCAGAAAGTTACCAAAAATTCACCCTAAGCTATATTTGATATTCCGAATTCAAAAATTAAGTCTATTTTAAAAAATTCAAAACAAATAGGTCACATTAATTAATTTAATAATTAATTCCCGCTGTCATGACGAATAGCTTGTTTTTATGAAACAATAAGTATCAAAAGATTGACACTAGTTTAAGTCTGATTTCAAAGTGAAATTAATTCCAACGACCACTATTGGATTTAATGGTAAAAATATATTCTAATTTAAATTTAAAACCAATTCAAAAGATAATCTAATCATATAAATAAATTATATTAAAAAGAGGTTTTGAATTAAAATACAACATTTTATACTATTCATTAAAAAAATGAACTTTATCGGAAAGGTTCCAAAAATTTACACAAAGTAAATTTTGATGTCCCGATTCAAAAGAAGAGTTTTATTTGGTCCAAAAGGATGTATAAGAGTGAGAAAAACTACATTTAATGATGGTTCGCCATCAAAAGGCAATAGGTGAACCTTTAGTGAAAACTAGGGCATATACGCCTAAAATTGAATTCTTTCCGTATTTTAAGCCTTTATCTTTTTTTGGATATATGTAAAAACATTTAAAAACATGTATAATAATATTTTAGTTATTTCTATCCATTCCCTCCAATACAACGAGTACATGTTAACTACCATTTAAAATAATATTATTTTATTATTAGAGTGCAACGTAAGATTCCCAAGAAACTCGTTGTTGTGTGTTGGGTACGCCATCGAGCATAGCATCCCCTTTAAAGTTATATTAATACTTTATTCACAAATATGGATAAATATAAAAATGTCATATTCTTTATTTACCTTGGGTGTTACATCCTTCCCCCCTTTTGGGAATTGCGTCCTCGCAATTTTTAAAATTGAGCTTGGAAACATCCTTGAAAGTCCCACATCGGAACAAGAGTCGGTAAAACAATCACTTTAAAATAAAGAAAGATAAGTACAAAGGTCACCCGAGTTAACCCATACTAGGATTCCATGTAGAAAAATATGAACATGGAGGAGAGAACACAGGGTCATGTTCTGATGGAGAGTGATAGAAAACATGTTTAGGAGAAAGTTAACAATAAGAAAATCACAAACTTGTGATGGGTTAAACGGTTTTGGGTTCCCCAGTAGGAAAAGTTAATAGACAACATTTTTTCACTAAGTAACTTTTTATTGAGGAATTTATTTTTGAGCTTAAATAAAACTTAAGGAAACATACTTACTTGTCATGTTGACTTCCAACTTTTACTAGATTCCTTAATCAAACTCATATTTTTTTCCAAAAGACGAGTATTTAGGGAGACTTGTTCGCATTAAGAGTACTATAATAAATTTCTAGAGAATCACCTAATCCACCAAAGATAACTATATACTTCCCATGTCTTTAGGATTTAACCAAAACCAAAACCAAAAAGGTTAGTACAAGGTCAGATAATACAGAAAAGGATAACCCTTTAAAAAGAAAATCTATGCTTAATCTCCAAAATTTTTCCAATAAAACCCAAAGTTCAACGAGGACCATTCAATAACCAATTTGTCCATAAAATTCTTCAAAGTAAACCAATATAAGATTGAAACCCAAATATTTGAAGGATTTAGTCACATAGTATTCCAAGTTAAATCGTAACATTTATCTCCAAACAACATCAGTTGCTCCTAAAGTCTCGTATTGAAACGTAATTAACATAATCACATATCCTCCATGATAGGTTAATCATTTTCATAAATAAGAAAAAATCAACTTAATGTTAATTCATAAAATCATATAACTAAAAATAATCATTCAAACTAACCAGGGACTTCACGTAGTCCAGTGGTAGGTGATAAATACCAGTCGCACTTTGGTTGTGGGTTCGATTCCCGCAGCTTTGTCCGACGCGACGGGTTGTCACACGGTCTGCGTGTTGTCCTTTTTATAAAACTCCAAAAATAACCCTAACATGTTTTAACCTCAATCGTTTCCTTATACCTTTAATTTTCATCTGAATTCGTTAAGATCTCAACATCTTAATTCTTGAAGTCTTATTTCACCACTATAAGATAAAATAAAACGATTCCCAAAATGAATAACATCATACGTTGATCATGGCATCCACTTGGTTTCATCGTCATCTTGCTCACGTAGGTAGAAGTCCCATGCATTACAACAATGATTTAAAGATCCTTCAAAATCATTTGCTTCCTCCATCCAAATACACCTCGTACAACATGGGTCATATGGGTGTTCACAGAAAAACAGTTTTGGAAAATAATCATGTATGACATATAATTCCAAAACATCTAATAAAACCTGATTTCTATAAAATAGTCAGACCGAAATTGAGTTGAAACTTTCTATTATTGGTCCTTTTAAAATACCATAAGTATGTGATGTGAGACTATATTTTAAAAGAAAATATAAATAGGTTGCGCAAGGGTCTCCTTCCTCAGCACCATTTCTAAAATCATAATATGCTTCAAATTCTTGTGATAAGGTAAAATATTTGAAAATACCTTGATAATATTTACCTTTTTTTGAAAATATGAGAATATTGTGAAAATAGTATTTGTCTAAAAACAACCCATTATCCATGATGATAACGAGGTATAGTGGAGGAGTTTGATATCTCAAACAACTTCTTGCAAGTGAGTTGTATGCTAGAAAAAGTTTCACAATCATCCGAAGATGACTTTGCAATAATTATTGCAAGCATGTCATCAGGAAGAGATAGTAATGTCGTTTGAGATCCTTCTCCTTCCATTCGTAACCGACTTTACTTGTCCTAAAAAAAAGTTATAAAACAAATATTTAACTAAAATAATAGATATAGAGACTAATCATGTGTCTCACAAGAACTCCTAATCCCTAAAGTTTTCTAAACCTCCCTTTGATACCAACTATAAGGCCCCAACCTTAAACCTTACTTAATCTTTAGTTATTACAAGATTACACATTGAGGATCTTTTCAGGTTTAGAGTTTTAGAGAACTAGATCATGAAACTTGCATTACATTCCATATTTAAACAAAGTGGTTACATAAAATACAATATTCATTCTTCTCATCAATGGAAACATATTTAAAATAAAACACGGATTCTTTCTTGACACATCCTTGACACTATCATCACATCATGTACCTTTCCCTTGACCTGTGAAAAACTTTTCAAAAACTTGGGATGAGCATAAAAAGCTCAGTAAGAGTTATAAAAATATGGAAAGGTAACATGAGTTCATATATACATAAGAATGAAATCATACTTTACCCATAAAACATAGGCACTTTAACATACCTCATCAAAACATGAATAAATCATAGAAAACATAAGACATAAATGTAACTTGAGGCATTCATAACATTCTTACGTAGGGAGTAACCCTCTTGGTTACGTTTGGAATACCCATCACAGTATATTCCCTAAATCTCTTCGGAGAAACCTTAACGTTTCACTCCTTCACGTTACCCAATGCATTGGACAACTATATCGGGCTCACCCGCCCTTAGTTTATCACAGAACCACCCGTTCTTCATAACAATGCCCAAGAACCATAACATAATCGTATCACATAAAACATGAATAAAGGAAACATAACATTTCCACATTTCAATCACAATATAACATTTTAGGATATTGAAATAATGAATCCATTAAAAAACATTTTCAAAACCATTTAAAACATTTAAAAAGAGATTTTTGAATCAAAGTGTCCCATACCACCTTGAAGCTTTTAACATTTTAAACCATTAATATCCATATAAATAAATCCTTAAAAACATTTTGAAAACATGGATATTAATAAGAACAAATAATTAAAACATTTAAAGTGATATTTTGGTTAAAGGGGTTTTACCAAAATTAGTGACACTTGAATACAATAATTGAGGAATAACATTTAATCAGAACTTTATAATATCATGAGAATAAATGGATTCATGATATAATATTCCAAAGGATAGTATATACACCATATATGATTGAATTGGTGCATAATAACAATGAAGTCTCAATAGAGATGTAAAATGTGATGAAATCCCTTATAAAGAAGGTATCCTTAAATTAAGGATAAATCAATCTCAAAATTATGTGTGACAAATATAAATACACCCAATATAATTGGATATTAAGTGTAAAACAATAAAAGGTCATTCACACATATTCAAAGGATGAAATATTCAATGACTACATGTTGAACCCAAAGAAATCGAAATTGGGTTAAAAAGTTCTCTTAGTAAAATTCGACAGCCTAACAACGTCACTTCAAGAATTCAGAAAATGAGTTGATGAGAGATAAAAATGGAATCACATCACTTGGAAATAAAATTTACATCAATAAGGATATATAAGAACATATCCCAAAATAATATTATGTGAATTAAAAGACATAACAAAATAAGTCTTTTAAAAAGAGGAGGGTGAAAGGTTCCCTTACCGACATGGGTATCTTTCGAAACATACACCTCGTAAAAGAAGGACAATACAACATTGATGTAAATACTCATAAAAGAAAGTATATTACACAATGAGTAAAATAATGGGCAGTACATACACCACTAAAAGGAAATTGTGGCAAATGTAGCATAAATATCACGGGTATAAAAGTGAGATGAAAAATCCCTTACGAAAACTCGGCAGCCTAACGGCGCCACTTAAAACTTCCAAAAATGGATTGATGAGATCAAATAGGGTATCTAATCACATTACAATAAAATTTAAATCAAGAGGAATATAAAATAACATCCCCCATAATAACAAAGAGGAGCTTAAAAGAAGTGACATAAAGAAGAGTACTTAAAAAGAAAGAGAGAGGTTAGATCTCTTACGAAAATTCGGCAGCCTAACGGCGCCACTTAAAACTTCCAAAGTGGATTTATGAGAGGGAATAGGGTCTCTCATCACATGAACATAAAATTACAGTAATATTAATATAAAATAACATCCCAATAACAAGAAAGATGAGCTTTAAAAGGAATGACATAAAAGAGTGTACTTAAAAAGGAAGAGTGGAGTAGGATCCCTTACCTCGGGTCCGACTTGACTCAATCATTCTTTAACATCCTGAATAATAAACTTGAGTTAATTTACACTTTATTAAGAACCGTTTTATAGTTCATTATTCCTTTTATATCACTTATTTTCATGTTATAAACATTATGTAATCATTTAAGTTAATAATGTTTGTTTTGTCGATATTTGGTTCTTAAGTCAAAAGTGGACTTCTTACAATTACATGTTGTTCATGTGGTCAAAGGTTCTTTATATCCAGAATGACATTCCGGATTTGGATAGAATATATATCATATATATCCAGAATATATATGTATTTATAAAAATACATAATCATTTAGAGGTAAGAAATGAAATGCACCGTTTATGGAGACGGTAAGCCGTACGTACGCATGAACGCTACTTTCATTTCTTTGTCATATTAATGGAATTAAAACTTAATGAGAGGTATGTATATTTTAATTCCAGAATTATATTAATCATTTAGATGTATCATTCATCAGATATATCCATTATATACATGTACTTATAATAGTACATTACATTTGGGGATAAGAAATGAAATGCACCGTTCATGGAGACGGTAAGCCGTACGTACGCATGAACACTACTTTCATTTCTATCTCATACTTTAATGGAAAGAAAAAATAATGATATATAGGTATATTATAATTCAAGTATAACATCATATATAATAACATTAAATCCATCCTTTATACGTCCCACGTATGACATTAACGAATCACATCACATTGAGGGGGCGTTAGTCCGCACTTCCTAAAATGAAGATATCGCGTATACCCATAATGGAAGCAATAAAGGTAAGCCACAAATGAAAAATACAGAAGCTTAAGTAAAACATAAAAATATTATATATCATATATAAATATAGTGACATCTTAATGTCCACCTTTGAAGGTGTTATATGAGTGTTGAACAATCATCGTTTCGTGAGGCAGAAATTCGCCATCCACGGAAACAGTATGTTCTTTAACCATTAGATGTAGGTGTGTGTAAGTGTAGCTCGAATACTTATTATAAAAACATCCTAGTATATTGAAGATACTGGATTTGTTACAAAAGAAATGAATAAAAAGAGTTTATGGGGTTGGAGAGGCAAAATAAAACAAAAGGACTCAAGTGAACACATTACCTTAAAATCGGGTAACTCCCTTTGGTTTGAGCTCAAAGGCTTCCTTGGGAAGACTTCTGCCCAAAGTGAGGCTTCAAGGATTAATATAGGGAAGTGGAGAGACAAAATGGGTAGGGTTTGGACGAGCCAAAGGCTTTGTGGGTGTGGGTAAGGAGGTAGAGATGGGGGCCTTTTATAAGAGGAGAGGAGGGGCACTTTTGGAAATCATGAAACTATTATTTTATTTTCAAAAGTGTTTCGAATTTATAAGGTCCCAAATTGATATATTTCGAAGATAAGATGATAAGGCTTCTAAATATTCCCATCCAATAGTTTTTGGACAAGTGTAGGTCTTAGATTTTATATTATCGTTTCATTTTATTTAAACTGTTCATTAATGAGGTCATCGTTGCATCATCATGATGTCATAATTAAATTAATTTATTTAATGTCTAAAAATTATAAAAAAACTACTATGATGTATGAAATCTTTTTATATTTCCAATGAATATTTATAGTCAAAAATATTATTTGTATAACCCCGTGTAAAAATTGTTTTAGTAAAACATTTCATGTTTGTCTCATTTTTAATTTAACTTTAAATAAAAAGATATTAATGTCATTTTCTAACCAAAGTGGCTTCATGGGGTCCCCAAGTTGACCCATGGGTTGTATTGGTCGTCCATGACACATCCAATGAGGTTAGGACATATGTCAAGTTCATTTCATATTATTAAAACATTATTTTTACCTTAAACTACACTAATTATCTCTAATCGCGATTAAAAACTTAATAAGTTACTATTCATCAAAAAATTATTTTAATCCCATTGAACCAAATTTTACTTCTTAATGAAAAACATGTATGTTGTATTTTTGGAATTCAAAACACAAAGGTGGCAAAATTTCATTTAAACGGAAAATCAGTTTTTATAAGTACCACTTAGTGGTTTCACTATTAATCAAAAATTGAAGTTTTTCAGAAAATTACAAAAAATTCACCCTAAGATATATTTGATATTACGAATTCAAAAATGAAGTCTATTTTACAAAATTCAAAACATAAAGGTCACATTAATTAATTTAATAATTAATTCCCGCTGTCATGACAAATAGCGTGTTTTTATGAAACAATAAGTATCAAAAGGTTGACACTAGTTTAAGTCCGATTTCAAAGTGAAATTAATTCCAACGACCACTATTGGATTTAATCGTAAAAATATATTCTAATTTAACTTTAAAACCAATTCAAAAGATAATCTAATCATATAAATAAATTATATTAAAAATAGGTTTTGAATTAAAATACAACATTTTACACTATTCATTAAAAAAAATGAACTTTATCGGAAAGATAACAAAAATTTACACAAAGTAAATTTTGATGTCCCGATTCCAAAGAAGATTTTGATTTGGTCCAAAAGGATGTATAAGAGTGAGAAAAACTATATTTAATGATGGTTCGCCATCAAAAGGCGATAAGTGAACCTTTAGTGAAAACTAGGGCATATACGCCTAAAATTGAATTCTTTCCGTATTTTAAGCCTTTATCTTTTTTTGGATATATGTAAAAACATTTAAAAACATGTATAATCATATTTTAGTTATTTCTATCCATTACCGCCAATACAATGACTACATGTTAACTACCATTTAAAATAATATTATTTTATTATTAGAGTGCAACGTAAGATTCCCAAGAAACTCGTTGTTGTGTGTTGGGTACGCCATCGAGCATAGCGTCCCCTTTAAAGTCATATTAATACTTTATTCACAAATATGGATAAATATGAAAATGTCATATTCTTTATTTACCTGGGGTGTTACATCCTTCCCCCCTTTTGGGAATTGCGTCCTCGCAATTTTTAAAATTGAGCTTGGAAACATCCTTGAAAGTCCCACATCAGAACAAAAGTCGGTAAAACAATCACTTTAAAATAAAGAAAGATAAGTACAAAGGTCACCTGAGTTAACCCATACTAGGATTCCATGTAGAAAAATATGGAAATGGAGGAGAAAACATAGGGTCATGTTCTAATGGAGAGTGATAGAAAACAAGTTTAGGAGAAAGTTAACAATAAGAAAATTACAAACTTGTGATGGGTTAAACGGTGTTGGGTTCCCCAATAGGAAAAGTTAATAGACAACATTTTTGCTTTAAGTAACTTTTTATTGAGGAATTTATTTTTGAGCTTAAATAAAACATAAGGAAACATACTTACTTGTCATGTTGACTTCCAACTTTTACTAGATTCCTTAATCAAACTCATATTTTTTCCAAAAGACGAGTATTTAGGGAGACTTGTTCGCATTAAGAGTACTATAATCAATTTCTAGAGAATCACCTAATCCACCAAAGATAACTATATACTTCCCATGTCTTTAGGCTTTAACGAAAACCAAAACCAAAAAGGTTAGTACAAGGTCAGATAATCCAGAAAAGGATAACCCTTTAAAAAGAAAATCTATGCTTAATCTCCAAAATTTTTCCAATAAAACCCAAAGTTCAACGAGGACCATTCAATAACCAATTTGTCCATAAAATTCTTCAAAGTAAACCAATATAATATTGAAACCCAAATATTTGAAGGATTTAGTCACATAGTCTTCCAAGTTAAATCGTAACATTTATCTCCAAACAACATCAGTTGCTCCTAAAGTCTCGTATTGAAAAGTAATTAACCTAATCACATATCCTCCATGATAGGTTAATCATTTTCATAAATAACCCAAAATCAACTTACTCTTAATTCATAAAATCATATAACTAAAAATAATCAGTCAAACTAACCAGGGACTTTACGTAGTCCAGTGGTAGGCGATAAATACCAGTCACACTTTGGTTGTGGGTTTGATTACCGCAGCTTTGTCCGACGCGACGGGTTGTCACACGGTCTGCGTGTTGTCCTTTTTATAAAACTCCAAAAATAACCCTAACATGTTTTAACCTCAATCGTTTCATTATAACTTTAATTTTCATCCGAATTCGTTACGATCTCAACATCTTAATTCTTGAAGTCTTATTTCACCACCATAAGATAAAATAAAACGATTCCTAAAATGAATAACATCATACCTTGATCATGGCGTCCACTTGGTTTCATCGTCATCTTGCTCACGTAGGTAGAAGTACCATGCATTACAACAATGATTTAGAGATCCTTCAAAATCATTTGCTTCCTCCATCCAAATACACCTCGTACAACATGGGTCATATGGGTGTTCACAGAAAAACAGTTTTGGAAAATAATCATGTATGGCATATAATTCCAAAACATCTGATAAAACCTGATTTCTATAAAATAGTTGGACCGAAATTGAGTTGAAACTTTCTATTATTGGTACTTTTAAAATACCATAAGTATGTGATGTGAGACTATATTTTAAAATCAAATATAATTAGGTTGCGCAAGGGTCTCCCTCCTCAGCACCATTTCTAAAATCATAATATGCTTCAAATTCTTGTGATAAGGTAAAATATTTGAAAATACCTTGATAATATTTACCTTTCTTAAAAATATGAGATTATTGTGAAAATAGTATTTGTCTAAAAACAACCCATGATCCACGATGATAACGAGGTATAGTGGAGGAGTTTGATATCTCAAACAACTTCTTGCAAGTGAGTTGTATGCTAGAAAAAGTTTCACAATCATCCGAAGATGACTTTGCAATAATTATTGCAAGCATGTCATCAGGAAGAGATAGGAATGTCGTTTGAGATCCTTCTCCTTCCATTTGTAACCGACTTTACTTGACCTGAAAAAAAATTATAAAACAAAGATTTTACTAAAATAATAGATATAGGGACTAATCATGTGTCTCACAAGAACTCATAATCCCTAAAGTTGTCTAAACCTCCCTTTGATACCAACTATAAGGCCCCACCCTTAAACCTTACTTAATATTGAGTTATTACAAGATTACACATTGAGGATCTTTTCAGGTTTAGAGTTTTAGAGAATTAGATCACGAAACTTGCATTACATTCCATATTTAAACAAAGTGGTTACATAAAAGACAATATTCATTCTTCCCATCAGTGGAAACATATTTAAAATAATACACGGATTCTTTCTTGACACGTCCTTGACACTATCATCACATCATGTACCTTTCCCTTGACCTGTGAAAAACATTTCAAAAACATGGGATGATCATAAAAAGCTCAGTAAGGGTTTTAAAAATATGGAAAGGAAACATGAGTTCATATATACATAAGAATGAAATCATACTTTACCCATAAAACATAGGCACTTTAACATACCTCATCAAACCATGAATAAATCATAGGAAACATAAGACATAAAGGTAACTTGAGGCATTCACAACATTCTTACGTAGGGAGTAACCCTCTTGGTTACTTTTGGAATACCCGTCACAGTATATTCCCTAAATCTCTTCGGAGAAACCTTAACGTTTCACTCCTTCGCGTTACCCAATGCATTGGACAACTATATCGGGCTCACCCACCCTTAGTTTATCACGGAACCACCCGTTCTTCATAAAAATGCCCAAGAAACATAACATAATCATATCACATAAAACATGAATAAAGGAAACATAACATTTCCACATTTCAATCACAATATAACATTTTAGGATATTGAAATAATGAATCCATTAAAAAAACATTTTCAAAACCATTTAAAACATTTAATAAAGATATTTTGGAATCAAAGTGTCCCATACCACCTTGAAGCTTTAAACATTTTAAACCATTAATATCCATATAAATAAATCCTTAAAATAATTTTTAAAACATGGATATTAATAAGAACAAATAATTAAAAAATTTAAAGTGATATTTTGGTTAAAGGGGTTTTACCAAAATTAGTGACACTTGAATACAATAATTGAGGAATAACATTTAATCAGAACTTTATAATATCATGAGAATAAATGGATTCATGATATAATATTCCAAAGGACATTATATACACCATATATGAGTGAATTGGTGCATAACAACAATGAAGTCTCAATAGAGATGTAAAATGTGATGAAATCCCTTATAAAGAAGGTATCCTTAAATTAAGGATAAATCAATCTCAAAATTATGTGTGAAAAATATAAATACACCCAATATAATTGGATATTAAGTTTAAAACAATAAAAGGTCATTCACACATATTCAAAGGATGACATATTCAATGACTACATGTTGAACCCAAAGAAATCGAAATTGGGTTAAAAAGTTCCCTTGGTAAAATTCGACAGCCTAACAGCGTCTCTTCAAGAATTCAGAAAAATAGTTGATGAGAGATAAAAAGGGAATCTAATCACTTGAAAATAAAATTTACATCAATAAGGATATAGAATAACATATCCCAAAATAATATTATGTGAATTAAAAGACATAACAAAATAAGTCTTTTAAAAATAGGAGGGTGAAAGGTTCCCTTACCGACATGGGTATCTTTCGAAACATACACCTCATAAAAGAAGGACAATACAACATTGATGTAAATACTCGTAAAAGAAATTATATTACACAATGAGTAAAATAATGGGAAGTACATACACCACTCAAAGGAAATTGTGGAAAATGTAGCATAAATCTCACGGGTATAAAAGTGAGATGAAAAATCCCTTACGAAAACTCGGCAGCCTAATGGCGCCACTTAAAACTTCCAAAAATGGATTGATGAGATCAAATAGGGTATCTCATCACATTTGAATAAAATGTACAGAAATAGTAATATAAAATAACATCCCCCATCATAAAAAAGAGGAGCTTAAAAGAAGTGACATCAAGGAGAGTACTTAAAAAGAAAGAGAGAGGTTAGATCTCTTATGAAAATTCGGCAGCCTAACGACGCCACTTAAAACTTCCAAAATGGATTGATGAGAGAGAATAGGGTCTCTCATCACATGAAAATAAAAATTACAGTAAGATTAATATAAAATAACATCCCAATAACATGAAAGACGAGCTTTAAAAGGAATGACATAAAAGAGTGTACTTAAAAAGAAAGAGTGGAGTAGGATTCCTTACCTCGGGTCTGACTTGACTCGATCATTCTTTAACGTCCTGAATAATAAACTTGAGTTAATTTACACTTTATTAAGAACCTTTTTCTAGTTCATTATTCCTTTTATATCACTTATTGTCATGTTATAAACATTATGTAATCATTTAAGTTAATAATGTTTGTTTTGTCGATATTTGGTTCTTAAGTCGAAAGTGGACTTCTTACAATTACATGTTGTTCGTGTGGTCAAAGGTTCTTTATATCCAGAATGACATTCCTGATTTGGATAGAATATATATCATATATATCCAGCATATAAATGTATTTATAATAATACATAATCATTTAGAGGTAAGAAATGAAATGCACCGTTCATGGAGACGGTAAGCCGTACGTACGCATGAACGCTACTTTCATTTCTTTGTCATATTAATGGAATTAAAACTAAATGATAGGTATCTATATTTTAATTCCAGAATTATATTTATCATTTAGATGTATCATTCATCACATATATCCATTATATACATGTACTTATAATAGTACATTACATTTGGGGATAAGAAATGAAATGCACCGTTCATGGAGACGGTAAGCCGTACGTACGCATGAACACTACTTTCATTTCTATCTCATACTTTAATGGAAAGAAATAATAATGATATATAGGTATATTATAATTCGAGTATAACATCATATATAATAACATTAAATCCATCCTTTATACGTCCCACGTATGGCATTAACGAATCACATCACTTTGAGGGGGCGGTAGTCTGCACTTCCTAAAATGAAGATATCGCGTATACCCATAATGGAAGCCATAAAGGTAAGACACAAATGAAAAATACAGAAGCTTAAGTAAAACATAAACATATTATATATCATATATAAATATAGTGACATCTTAATGTCCACCTTTGAAGGTGTTATATGAGTGTTGAACAATCATCGTTTCGTGAGGCAGAAATTCGCCATCCACGGAAACAGTATGTTCTTTAACCATTAGATGTAGGTGTGTGTAAGTGTAGCTCGAATACTTATTATAAAAACATCCTAGTATATTTAATATACTGGAGTTGTTACAAAAGAAATGAATAAAAAGATTTTAGGGGGTTGGAGAGGCAAAATAAAACAAAAGGACTCAAGTGAACACATTACCTTAAAATCGGGTAACTCCCTTTGGTTTGAGCTCAAAGGCTTCCTTGGGAAGACTTATTCCCAAAGTGAGGCTTCAAGGAGTAATAGAGGGAAGTGGAGAGACAAAATGGGCAGGGGTTGGCCGAGACAAAGGCTTCGTGGGTGTGGGTAAGTAGGTAGAGGTGGGGACCTTTTATAAGAGGAGAGGAGGGGAACTTTTGGAAATCATGAAACTATTATTTTATTTTCAAACGTGTTTCGAATTTATATGGTCTCACATTGATATATTTAGAAGATAAGATGATAAGGCTTCGAAATATTTCCATCCAATAGTTTTTGGACAAGTGTAGGTCTTAGATTTTATATTATCGTTTCATTTTATTTAAACTGTTCATTAATGAGGTCATCGTTGCATCATCATGATGTCATAATTAAATTAATTTATTTAATGTCTAAAAATTATAAAAAAAATACTATGATGTATAAAGTCTTTTTATATTTCCAATGAATAATTATAGTCAAAAATATGATTTGTATAACCCCATGTAAAAATTGTTTTAGTAAAACATTTCATGTTTGTCTCATTTTTACTTTAACTTTAAATAAAAAAATATTATTGTCATTTTCCAACCAAAGTGGCTTCATGGGGTCCCCAAGTTGACCCATGGGTTTTCTTGGTCGGCCATGAGACATCGAATGAGGTTAGGACATGTGTCAAGTTAATTTCATATTATTAAAACATTATTTTTACCTTAAACTACACTAATTACCTCTAATCGCGATTAAAAACTTAATAAGTTACTATTCACCAAAAAATTATTTTAATCCCATTGAACCACATTTTACTTCTTAATGACAACCATGTATGTCGGATTTTTGAAATTCAAAACACAAAGGTGGAAAAATTTCATTTAAATGGAAAATCAGTTTTTATAAGTACCACTTAGTGGTTTCACTATTCATCAAAAATTGAAGTTTTTCAGAAAGTTACCAAAATTTCACCCTAAGCTATATTTGATATTCCGAATTCAAAAATGAAGTCTATTTTACAAAATTCAAAACATATAGGTCACATTAATTAATTTAATAATTAATTCCCGCTGTCATGACAAATAACGTGTTTTTATGAAACAATAAGTATCAAAAGATTGACACTAGTTTAAGTCCGATTTCAAAGTGAAATTAATTCCAACGACCACTATTGGATTTAATGGTAAAAATATATTCTAATTTAACTTTAAAACCAATTAAAAAGATAATCTAATCATATAAATAAATTAGATTAAAAAGAGGTTTTTAATTAAAATACAACATTTTACACTATTCATTAAAAAAATGAACTTTATCGGAAAGATACCAAAAATTTACACAAAGTAAATTTTGATGTCCAGATTCCAAAGAAGAGTTTTATTTGGTCCAAAAGGATGTATAAGAGTGAGAAAAACTATATTTAATGATGGTTCGCCATCAAAAGGCGATAAGTGAACCTTTAGTGAAAACTAGGGCATATACGCCTAAAATTGAATTCTTTCCGTATTTTAAGCCTTTATCTTTTTTTGGATATATGTAAAAACATTTAAAAACATGTATAATAATATTTTAGTTATTTCTATCCATTCCCGCCAATACAATGGCTACGTGTTAACTACCATTTGAAATAATATTATTTTATTATTAGAGTGCAACGTAAGATTCCCAAGAAACTCGTTGTTGTGTATTGGGTACGCCATCGAGCATAGCGTCCCCTTTAAAGTAATATTAATACTTCATTCACAAATATGGATAAATATGAAAATGTCATATTCTTTATTTACCTGGGGTGTTACACAATGTCTGTAACCCCTATCAAAAAGGGAAGCAACACATGATTTATTTTAAATTAAACAAGAATTTTTAAATTCTCAACCTCTTGAGTTGGTTCATATGTATTTATTTACGAAATTCAATGTTTCTAGTCTAAATGGGAAGCACTATGTCTATATATTAGTATATGACTTTTCTAGGTATACTTGGGTGTTCTTTCTAGCTCACAAAAGTAAAGGTTGTTCTTAATTTACCATGTATGATAGAACTTTAGAAAACATAAGTGGAGTTAGGATTAAGACCCTAAGAAGTGACCATGGAAATGAGTTTAAAAATTAAGACTTTGTATCATTTTTCTCAAAAAATGGCTATAGTAATAACTTATCTGCTTCTAGGATCACTAAGAAAAATAGAGTTTTGAGAGAAGGAATAAAATAATTCAAGAGATAGCCCAAAATATGCTAAATGAATATGAATTACCTATATATTTTGGGAAGATTCCATAAAAACATCCTTTTACATAATCAATAAAGTTTTAATTAGACCTATCCTGAAGAACCCCCTTATGAAATTTGTAATAATAGAAATCCTATGTTTAATTAATTTAGAGTTTTTGATTGCAATGGCATTATTCTTACCTCCACGAAACCTTTTTTTTACAGCGCCGACCCTTCCCCCACCCCGACCCCTCTTCTCACCCTGTGACCCCGCGACCCCCGCTTCCCCCACAACCCTAGCCCCCCGCGACCCCGACAACCTCGTGACCTTGGTGATCCCACGACTCCGGTGACCCTGCGACCCCAGCAACCCCGGCCCCCGCGACCCCGAAGACCCCGCGACCCCGGCGACACCATGACCCCGACGACCTATACGAACCCTAAGGTTTGAATTCTAGTAATTTTCTTGTAGGTTTAGTTAAAAATCACTCAATAACTTGTATAGAGTAGGCGCCCGAATCTTCATTCATTGTTGTGTTCATTTTTATTTCAACTAATTTCAATGTTTTTCATGTTTATTTTTCTCAGCCTTTTGCAGTCCGTTTGTTTTGTTTTGGAGTCCGCAACATCTCCTGTTTTGTTCCAGCATATCAAGTAAAGGTGAAATTTTATTTTTAAATTATGTTTTTTTGATTTCCAATAAGTAATAAATTGTATTTATCAAATCTATGGTCTGCAATAAGGAATTTCTTTGGTCAAAACTTTATTGTGTAATGAATTTTCATTTTGTAGTAAATGATTATGTTTAGTAAAATTATATTCATTTGATGTAACATATATTTTTTATACAATTTATATTTTGGATAGTGGACCTTATTTTCTATAAGGGATCATTTAATGTATTTGAATTATGTTTTAGTTAAGTTTAGGAAATATAATGTAAGGTATTTAATATTTAATATTGTGTTAAAACGTATTTTAAGGGATCATTTCATTTTTATAATTTATGTCTTATGTTAATGTTTCTCTAAATCATGTTTTGAGAATTAGAAGATAGGGTTTAGTTTGTCCTTAAAAATTTATATTCTTATAATTGAGTTCTATTTAGGGAATTATATTTTATCATGTTTTGATGTTCCAAAGTAAGTGATTACTTTGATTTTAAAAACTTTAATTCATGAATTTATAATTTTGTTAGAAGAATTTAATATATATATATATATATTCATCTCAAATTCCATGTTTTATACCTAAGTGATTCCCAAATTTATTTTTTTAGAATTTAAATTCATATAAATATATGCATGTGATTTCATGTTCGCCATACATAAACATATATAAGTATATTTAAGTATTAAATTTCAAACTCTATGACTAATTGCTTCAAGTGATGTAAGTGGGTGAAACATATATATATATATATATGTGTGTGTGTGTGTGTGTGTGTGTGTGTGTGTATTATACAAGTTATGTAATTCACATATATATGTATATATATATATATATGAATTTTGTAAATGGGTGTATTATATATATGTATATTAGGGATAAAATGTTTATTGACATGTTATGACGTTCACCACAACAGTAATAATGAGATGAAGAATACCCCAAAACCAGGTCTCCCCCACTATCAATCTCCACTCATTGTGTAATGACACTGCACCGAAGGTGGACACCACATACTCTCATCCATTAATATTCATCATCAACCTCTAATTTTATCCTCACATACACCTAACAATAATTCACTATGCCTACCAGTGTCCCTCTTATGTGGTTCATGACCCCTAACCAATAACCCAATGCCTCACACCTTCTCTTCTCCTGGTTCTCTCTTATCCATAGTGTTTTCATCATGATTTGACCTTGATTCTTGTCTATTACTTCATCTTAGGCCCTCTTATTCCTTCAAAATTACCTCTTCCTCTATTTTCTCCTTTTCATCATTGTAATTTGGTTTGGAAAAATCCTAGGTAGAGTTCTATCAAAAATAAGTATTTTTGAATCTTTTTTATAAAATGAATTACAAAGAATCTATGGTGAAATATTTCTAGGACTATTTATATCACACTTTTAATACACATTCATGTGTGTGTGTAACTTCTATCTTTTCATTATAATTCAAATATTGTGATTTCTAGTTATTTGTTTCCTCTTGTTCCATTAATGGACATTGGAATGTTGTGACTTTTCGAGGATCACATGGAGATGTTTTGAGTTGTGAATATGGTTGTGAATTTTTTTGGGAAATTTTATTGTGAGATAGTTCAACTAGGTTTATTTTGTATTTAAATTTTATTTGTATTTTTTTATATATGTTATCCAAACTAGATGATTTTTCATTAATATGTATAGTCTTGGATGAAATTAATCACTTTCATTGAATATGCATCTTTGTATTTTTCATTATTTTTTGAAATGGACAACCTATTTATTTATAAGGCCTACTTGAATATAATGAATTATGACACTTAGGTATGGAGTTCCTTATACTTTTGATACTTGATCATGGAGTACATCAAACATGTGTTACTCAAGCATAGCATTCCTTTACTTTGTATAAATTTATTTTCTGTGTTGAAGTGAATGGTATTGAATTAATTCTAACTTATTGTAGTGGTTTGGATGAATATAATTATTCCAAGTTCCTGAATATAATGTTTAGAGATAATTCCTTCTGGGATCTATTTCCACCTATGTGATTTTGATTATCTTATTATGTTGTCCTAGATGATAGTACCAACACCTCACATTTCATCTCCAAATTCCCAACATGATTCTACTATGAAACTCCAAACACCAAGCCCAAACACATCAACTATTCTTAAAATACCCTAGTTTGATCCCCAAACCACATCAGCCGCATCTTGAATGTGATTTTTGATGTGATCTCCACCTTACCACATCAATTTTTATGCAACAACACTAGTAATTCCTTCTCTAGATGAATTATTCCAAAGGCGCTCAATCCCACCCACCAATGTGCTATCATATCCCGAACACGATGCCTTAAAACTCATGGAATAACAAAAATGTTCAATGCCCACACTGAAGTCTAAATTTGACTCTTAGTTCAACTCCATGGTCAGATCCTTGATCATCCCATTTAACCATAATTCTACACTCATGAGAACTAACACATATATGATCCAAATCACCCTCAAGTCACACCACCACTCTTTTCTATGTGAATACACCAAAGAGAGGTCTAGCAATTCAATCCACACAAGGTTCGTAGAACCTCAAAACCTAATCTCCCAAGTTATTTCATCATGCATTTCCATGAACACCACCACTTATCTAAATCAGGGGATCATCTTTATTATATTATGTTTCTGTAATCTTATACTATCGTATATATGGATATCTTTCTCTATTTAGTATTAACTATGTGTTTTAATTTTTTTTTATTATTGTGTAGGCACATTGTGATAAACATGGATAATAGCTGGATCACATTACCGAGGAACACACCTCAGTATGTTAAGGGATTGAATGAGTTTTTAGATTTTTCAATTTCTAATCGATCCGTTGAAGGGAGAATAAAATGTCCATGTCCTAAATGTAAATTTAGAACATAGTTGAAGAGAGATGAAGTTTATGAACCTTTAATACTGAATCAATTCCCTGGTCAATATTTGTGTTGGATTTGGCATGGAGAATCGAATGTTACAGAAAGATTGAGCACTGATGTTAATCCATAGAATGAGGTCCCAAGTTTGTCTACAATGGAAAATGAAATGCAAAACCTCATAAATGATGCATTGGGCACTGCAAGAAACCACTATCAGCATCAAAACATATCAGAACAACCAGAAGAGGGTGCTACAAATTGCAACGTGACAAGTGATGTTTTTGAGACTGTAACACATGCAGATCAAGATTGTAACATATCATTGGATCCTCATCTTGATTCTGTGGAGCCAAATGTAAGAGAAAACTTCACTAAGGAAAACATGTTTCATGAATTAGTTGACGATGGAAATCAAGAGTTGTATAGTGTGTGTTTGAAATATTCAAAGATTTAATTTCAGCTGAAGTTGTACCATATCAAATGTCTATGTGGAATTAAAAATAAGGCAATGTCCATGATATTGGAATTGTTTCGTGATGCATTTCCTGTAGCAAAAATCCAAGAATCTTTTTATGATACGAAAAAAGTTGTTAACAAGATTGTTCTGAATTATACAAAAATACATATGTGTCCCAATGATTGTATGCTTTATTGGGGAGAGGATTTAAGTAGACAGAATTTCAAGAAATGTCATTCTTCTAGATGGCAGGAAAAGGGTGATGTTGGAAGTCTGAATGAACATAATTTCATGGAGAAGAAGAAAAGGAACACACCAGCAAAGGTTTTGCGTTACTTTCCTTTGATGCCTCGATTGCAAAGATTATTCATGTCATCGAAAATCGCTGAATACATGAAGTGACATTCTGTAGATAATAACAATGATGGGTTAATAGGAAATCCATGAGATTCCAAATCATGGAAGACATTTGATTTATTACATCTTGATTTCTCAGCTGATTCTAGGAATGCTCCATTGGGATTGACTGCCGATGGATTCAACCCATTTAGGACTTTGAGTACCAGTTATAGAATTTGGCTAGTTGTTTTGATCCCTTATAATCTGCCTCCTTGGATGTGTATGAAACAAACATCTTTTATCCTTTCGATGATTATTCTTGGAAAAAAATTCCTCGAAATGATATTGATGTATACTTACAGCCTTTGATTGATGAATTATAGGAGTAATGGAGCAACGATGTTGAGACATTTGATGCTTCTTCTATAACAATGTTCAAAATGCATACAGCTTTAATGTGGACCATTAGTGACTTCCCTGGGCTTGGGAATTTATCTGGTTAGAACACTTACACGGGTTTGGCTTGTCCCATTTGTAACTTTGATTTTGAGCCCAAATGGCTACCTCACAGTAGAAAATGGTGCTTCTTGTGTCATCGAATATTTCTCCATGCATATCATAGATTTATGATGAAAAGATCAAAATTTAATGGTTCCATTGATCGTAGACCACCTGCAAAGTTGTTAACTGGTTCTGAAATATTGACACAGCTTGAAAATGTTGAAACAGAATTTGGGAAGGTTCATCATTTGAATGATAGAGGAAAACAGGTCCGAAGTGCATCGTCAAGTGAAATCGGAACGCAACAATGGAAGAAAAAAAGTATATTCTTCAAAATTCCGTATTGGGAAGTTAATTTTTTGTGTCATAATCTTGATGTGATGCATATTGAGAAGAATGTTTGTGAAAATTTTATTTTCACATTGCTTAATGATTATGGAAAGTCTAAGGATCATCTCAATGCTCGCAAAAACTTACAACCAATGAACATAAAACGTGATCTCTAGATAGATGAGAATGAAAAGTATCCTCTGACAATTTTTGCAATGAAAAATAGGGATAAAGATACATTCCTTCGAATTTTAAAGAATGTTAAGGCATCTGATGGGTATTCAAGTAACATCTCGAGGTGTGTTGACTTGAATAATCATAAGTTACCTGGATTGAAAAGTCATGATTCACATATTTTGTTACAACAGTTACTACCATTGGCATTATGTACATTATTACCTGAAAACATTGCTGCTGTTGTACTCCAATTATCCACATTTTTCAGACAACTATGTGTGAAATCTATACATTAATTTCATCTTGACAACCTTCAGGAGAGATTTGTATTGACCCTTTGTGAAATGGAGATGATCTTTCCTCCGTCATTTTTTACTGTAATGATGCATTTAACTGCGAATTTGGTTGAGGAAGCTAAATTAAAAGGCCCTGTTCATTATTGATGGATGTATCCAATTGAGAGGTACTTTATTTATATGTTTTTCAATTAAGTAAACAATTTTTAGTACTTAATTTAATGCATAATTATGTTTATTTTATTTCATAGATATCTTGGGACTTTGACATCATACATGAGAAATAAAGCTCAACCAGAAGGCTCTATTGCGGAAGGCTATTTGGCTGAGGAGTGTCTTAACTTTTTTTATCGATACTTGGATGATATTGAGATAGGATTTAATCAATTTGGAAATGTTGATGACAGATCGACTCAATCTCAAATACATCAGAAATCCAAAATATTTCCTGCTATTGGCTGATTAGTTGGGAGGACCTCAAATGTGACACTGACTGAATTGGAATTATTACAGGCACATAGATATGTGATACCGAATAGTGAAATTACAGTTCCATTTATTGAAGAGTTGAGGATACAAAAAAAGAGATGAATGATATGCCAAACATGAAATGAGAAATATATAACGAAAGCTGTCAATAAAGAGCTTGTATAATGGTTTGCATGACGTGTAAGTTCATAAATATAGAAATAAGTACAAATATTAGTTTGAAACATACATTTTGTAAATATAATAAAGTATTTTTCTTTTTTTAGATCATGAATACTGATACTTGAGCATAGGTGTCAGAAGATTTGAAGATTCTTGCTAGAGGTCCTCTAAAACAAGTTAGAAAGTTCGATGCTTATAATGTGAATGACTTTAGATTTCGTACAGTCGATCAAGAAGTGGGTTTGAAAACACAGAATAGTGGTATATTTACATTTTTTGAAGTGGAATACTATGTAAATCTGCATGATATTATTGAATTAAACTACCACAAACATTTTTCTGTTGTTTTATTCAAAGGAAAATGGGTCGATATTATCAGAGGTGTTAAAAGAGATTATTTTCAATTTACTTCTGTAAAATTCTCTCACTTGATGGATGTTGGTGATCGTGAACTACATGATCCATATATCTTAGCATCACAAGAAAAAATGGTATATTATGTGAATGATGTTTTCAATGAAGGATGGAGTGTAGTTGCTCACGTAATACAAATAGATTTGTATGATATGGGTGATGAATTGGAAAATTTGACCTATGAAATTGAATTTAATCAACAATAGGAAGTAGAACTGTTTTTCCATCATGATATTGAAAATATTATTCTAGTAAGGTTAAATGAAGTGGATGAAGAAATGGAGCAGGAAACCGACATGATTTAAGGGGAAAATGATTGTATGTAGAATTATTTATTTATTCAGCAACCATTAGTTTCATTTCTACAGTCATTCATTATTATTGTTATATATGTTTTTTCTGTTAGTACTGGGAATATATTTTCATTTTTAATTTTTTTTGCATAATTTTTTTGAAATATATATTCTGAACTTAATTTTATTTGATTAAATGACAGGAATACCAAGGAGGAAGTGGTACACTATTTCATCTAGTTACACGATAGATGACGATCCATCTGGCTCCCTCCCCATGACATCTGAAGCACCTACTGCCGACACCCCTGAACCATCTCCCCCTGCACCATCTCTCACCCCATCTTTGGATGTACCATTCAAGGCTGAGTCATCAACTCCCCCTTCAGGAGCCTCAGCAGTGGGGCAGCGACACACCCCTTCCAGTTCATCACGGGCATACTGGAGTGTCACTGTCATAGGTACAAATTTGAATTAAATAAATTTATTGCGTTTTTTAATACTAATTGTTTGCTCATTGAAGATGGAAAAAATGAAACCGTGGAGAAAAACATAAAAAATGCAGATGTTTGGAATATGACTGGTGAAAAGATATTTATGCCATTTTATTCTTATGGGGTCCTGACGGATGATGCTGCGGGGTTACTTGGCCAGATTCTAGGCCAGTGGTAGTGGAGCCCATTTCCATTCCTATTTCATATGATGATTGGAGACAAATGCCTCCAAGCGGGAAAAATGAAGTTTTTGATTCACAAATAAAGGTAAATTTATTACATTATGGTTTAATGGAATGTCATGTTACTAATATGTTTAAAATGAATTTCTTTATACAGATGTTCTTCCACTTTACAGTTGCTGATGTGATAGCACATAAGTGGGCGTTGAAAAATCTAGGTAATAAATGGAAAGATTTCAAATGGAGATTGTGGTGTGATCTCAATGATATCTCGTTGACTGTGCAACAAATGTAAGAGAAGCTACCCAGTGTGGTACTGAAAGAACAGTGGAAAGTTTTTGTTGACAGACATCGTGATGAGAAGCGGATGGTATTGAAATATATATTATTATATTATCCTCATTTTACATTTATACTTGTATATGAAGAGGACATGGCATTGAATACATTAATATTGAATTGAATTTTATTTATTTCAGGATCTCTCAAGACAGAATGCATCAAACCGGGCTAAGCAAGTCATTCCTCACACCGCGGGCTCAAAAAGATTTTCTAGAAGCCGAACGACATTGGTAATATTTTAATTAGTTTAAATATTTATAAGACAATATTATATATTTAATATATTGAATTTTTGATTTATCTTTGCTTAGTGTAGTCACAGAGTTTAGGGCACGAAGCATCCCGAACTGAACTATGGTTGGATGTTCACAAGAAATCAGATGGAAGTTTTGTTAACGAGCCTACCAAAGAAGTTGGGGTATGAACTCAATTTTTTATTATAATAAATTATTATTAGTTTTTACTGTGTTAATATATATTGATATTTTATTTATAGGTAAAAATTAAAGAACTATGGGATTCCAATCCTACGTAGTTCTACTCGGTGTCTCGGGATGACCCGGTTGCTAAAGTCCTTGGGAAAAAGCATCCTAGTAGAGTGGGCAGGATGAGTTTGGGACCCATACCATATGAGGTTTTTATCAGGCCACCGGGGATGACAGCTGCATCTACTCCTGGATTTAGTCATCCAATACCCGGAGATGTTCAGAAAGAGATTGTTTCTCAATGAAACACAAGTCACCAGCAGGGGGATCAGATATCTGCTTTACAGAAAGAGTTGATTGAAATACATTAGCATATGAACAGATATTCCCCTGGTGGTATCTCATCGACAGGTGGTAGGCTGGTAAATCACAAAAAATAAAAATCATTTAGTTTTCTAACTTTAATTGGTTTTAAGTTTTAATATAAATATGCAACGATATTTAATTTTCAATATAATGTTCTTACAGGTGACAACAGAAAGTGGTGATGAATGTGGTGAGGGTGATGATGAATCATCGGACCCTAAGTAGTTGTATTGTTCATGTTTTGAAAAAATATGGGAACAATTGGTTTGTATATGTAACATTTTTGGCACATAGTTGCCACTAAACATTTTCATGTACTAAAATTTCCTTGATTTTTGGTGTTTCCTTTTATGAATTTTATTGATTTCTTATGTTTCTTTTCATGTCTTGATTTCTCGAGTGTGGTATACATCATTCCATTTAGGCCTGTGTTTGAATTGGTAGTCGATATTTTGGATGACTAGGAGTTAAACCCATTGTTGATGTGTAGAACAAATTGGGTCATTTCATAGTTATCAAGGGGATAGTGTTGTGGACACATTGGTGAGGCCCTTGTAATTTGTCTTACTGGGAGGCCCTTGTGAGTGGTAATTGACCACCAATAAATGGCGTTTCTCTTGTAGCAAATCCTATCTTTGTTCTAGCGAACCAAACATTGCGACACATTGGGATTAAAAACACCTAATATACTTATATAGATCCGCCATTATATTGAATATCAATAAGATGGAGGTTCCAAATATGGGTGGCATAGGATTTGAATCCACACACTCAAGAAATGAATTCCAATAAGGTTGTACTCATTCACATCAAAACTCAATGGAATCCATATGAGAAATGAAGGCATCTATCGTCTCCTAAGATACTACATCCTAAAGTACCATTGGGATAATTTCCTTATATTGATTGAGATATATACCCCATGAAGTTAACTATAGATAAAAAATTAATGTTGTGGTAATTTGCATCAATTTATTTGATCCTAATCAAGTTAGACATCTCATATTGACCTTTATTGATTGATTAATCTACTATTATTATATAATATTTGATAATTGAGATATGATAACATCAACAAAATCACCATAAATAATGGGTTTTTTCCCTATAGAAATTTAATATTGATTTTCACATGTTATACTATTTTGATTTTGAACTAAGTAATATTCTCTTTTGTTGAGATGGTTTTACTATTTTTTAGTGGCGAGGGAGTAGTGGATTCATCCACACCTGTTTCATACTCAATAGAATCATGTTTCCCAACATCAATTGTTTTTAGATTGAAGAAATTACTAATGTGTTACTACCAATAGGAAACACATATTTAAATTGTAAGATGGATATCATTAATTTGGTTGTGATCCCATAGGATGAATGATACTGGAGATGACCATGAGGAAAAAGTGATTAAAAATTCCCCCACCCATGTGGGTTATGTTTTCCATTGTAATTTTATAGTCACAAAGGCCACTTAGTATAGATTCCGATGCTTTTAGATATTAGAGCATTATAACCATCCCTAGTATATTATCTAGATATTCTAATGGGACTCAAGGGTGTTTAAACAAGTAGGGGAATAAATATACTCTTGAGTGTCAGTGGTTGGATATCCTTAGTGGGATCAACTTTTAGATGCTTGAGTATTGACAATAAGTAAAAAAACCCTATATATCTTCTTGAGTACTCAAGGTTAAATGTTAATAAAAATGACTATAGTGAACATGATACTCATAATGAAGTTCTAAGGTGATTTCTACTTTATGGTGGACATATTTATCCAAATCAATATGATAAGAGAAGAACGTGTTCTCATAATCTATTGAAAGGATAGAAAAATGATGAATGTGAAATTATGGACCAATGGTTTTGCCATATAATATTTTTAGTTGGACAACCTATGGGGCATTATTCCCTATAGATTACCATGGGTGTCATATAATTTCAGGATAGATCCATTTAGATGGTATTCCTGAAATAAGGTGTGAACCATCATGCACTCATTTTATAAGGGTAGGAGACAATGTATGTCATGATATGGGGAACATATATTCATAGAAATTGAGTCCTATGTATTACATAACAATTGTTTTCATGCCTCACCATTATGTTCTTTATGGGTACTATCATCTTGTTTTTGGTCTTGAACATAATTGGTGCATTTGGTGATTCAATTTTAATTGAAGGATGCGATGAAGGCATTGAAAAGGAAATAGAATGAAGAAACCCATAAATACATCATCAAATGTAAGAGTTCATAGTTTATCAATCCAATTCCATGTAAATGGATTCACATTAGGTTATCTATTTTTTGATGAGAACCTCCAATGAACTTTCATGTATATAAATATTTGGTATGGATGTCCTTTTAGAACTAAATTACAATGAAAGGTGTTCACTAGTGATTCATACTATAGATTATTCAAAATAGGTATTGGAAAAAGCTGTGAGATTTTGGGATCATCAAATATTATTTGGGTGGAATCATTTGAATTATTGGATTCCCTTATAGATTTATGATTTTTAATGAATAATATGAAAATACTAGTGTTTAAAGAGTTACCCCTATTCCTAAGATCTCTATGAATCTGTGTAGATATGAAAATATATGATTTTTAGGTTAATCATACATATAATACATGTTTATGATTCATTTGTTTAAGGCCACATAGTTAAGAAATTATTCATTTTTCGCCATACAAAGAGGTCTTAGGTGTTTATTGTTGTAAGTTGGTATGAAAAATATTGTTCATTCATATATAGCATGTCAATGTTTACTTATTTTTTTCAATTTATTCTATACCAATTTCCTAGGTTGATGTTTATTGTTTTCTGTTGGTATGTAAAATATGGTATTGCTGGTTTGATTTGTCTTTCAGGGCAGTGGTGCAGCGGAAGAATTTTTTTTTCTGGTCAGCTTTTATCGGCGGTTTAAACCACTGCGAAATGTACATTGGCGGTGGTTTAAACCGCCGCTAAAAGGTGAAAACCACCGCTAAATGTAAAAAATAATTATGTTTCGAGGTGGTTTTAACTTCCACTACATAGTCGCATCGTAGGTTCTCATTCTGCGGTGGTTCTCATGACTTTAACAGTGGTTTTACAGCTGCTGGATTTGAGTTTATTCACGGCGGTTATAACCACCGCGAAAACCGCCACGAATAAACTGATGTCAAGGGCTCGTAAAAACCACCGCTAAACTCAGTAAAACTGCTGTGAAATGAGGCAGCTACAATTATTTCCTTAAACTGCCACGAAACGTAAAAATAACCGCAGCTAAACGATGATTCTCTTGTAGTGACATTATTAAGCCAAAAAATGAACTTATACCAAAATAAAGTATAACTATGATTATATTGTAATTAATTAGATTATTTCTAAATAAAGTATATATATGTTAATTTATTATCAAATTCAAATCATAATGGGTCTTTTAAAATAAAATAAATGACAATTTTATAAAAAAACGCCAAAAAATGGTATTTTCACCATTCATTGAAAAATCAATCATTTCAGAAAAATCCAAAAATTTCACCCTAAGATAATTTTTACATGATAATTTAAAAAATGAAATAAATTTTATCCAAAATATTTTATAAAATTAATTGAATATAATTATAATATTTTCTAAAAAATATCAATGAAAATCATTTTTGAAGAAAACATATTTCTGAAGAATTAATTAACATTACCAATTTTTTTTCTTATTTATGAATAATTTATCAATACCTTTATATATATATATATTTCATAATGTGGTTAAAAATATTCACACCCAACAATTTAATAGTTAGGTTATAACTATAACATTTAAATAATAATATTTCATGGTTTGTTTAAGCTCGATGTTTCATACCGTATATGCTACCGAACATATTGTTTTTTTAAATCCTAGGGTGTTAAAAAATTCACACGTCATATATCTCTAAAAACTTCCATATACATTAGCCTCATACCATCACAAGCCTCATCATAAAAATCAAACCATCTACCAAAACTAGCATATCCACTTCCTCCCATAACCACTTCCATATAACCAGAATAATAGGATATCATGAACATGAAGAGCATCATCCTCATCCCCTAATACCACCATAGTTGAACCCCTTAATGAAACAAATCATACTCTCATCAATTATCACCTATAGTGAATTATAAATAAAATATGTCATAGGTTAGGCATGTAAAAATTACCTAGAATAGAGAGAAGCGAAGAGGGGGTAACCCACCATCCAACCTTGGAAACTTGGATGTATGGGGAAGACACGTGGAACTCAAAACCATTGAGAATTAGTGTAAACACTCAACTTTGGTGTGGTTCATATATAAATCACTAAGAAAATACAATGAATAATAGTTTCTCACAAGCCTATCCTATAGGTTCATAAAACCCAAAGCACATAACTCCCACAACCTCAACATTATCAATATCACATCATCATCACTGAAATAAATCTAACCACCCATCAAGTACCACTTAAGAAGCATAAAATCAAACATCTGTTTCATAGGCACCATTCAACCATGAAATTTCCAATCATTTAATTATTCCTTTACCATCTTTCAATATTTTATGAAAAGTTATTATGTATCCAAGTACTATGTTTATTACCATCCAATATCATTCAATTTAATAATTATTATTCTATTTACCATTAATCAATCATTTTTTGGTATCTCCAAACCATTTATTCCAACCCAAGTATAATTTCAAGAATGTACCATTTCAATAATTCAATACCTTCCTGAAAACTAACAAGAAAGAGCATGACATCATCAACCACCCATGCATCAATACACACATTCCATATCACAAATCATCAGTATAACATTAAGCGAAACTCAACAAGAAACCACACCCATAATTCTATCTTTCCCAAAAACCATCACATCAAGTCAACTTCCAAGAAAAGGGGAAACACAACAATTTATTATTTACACAAATCCAATTTAATTACCATATATTATTTTTGTCTGATTTTATTTCAAAAAATATATTTAAAAAAACAACAGCATGTTTACACCTGCAAGAATTTTCCACAACCAATGATATTCGAAACACAATAATAGAAAAGAAGAGTCATGAAATCTAGTAAATCATATACGATATCTCCCCCTTCATCTTCAATTTAATTTTTTATGATTAATAATATTGACTAGGATAACTATTACTATCCATACAAAAGGAAATTGAATCTTGACAATATCACATTTACATAAACAATAAGGAGTTGAAGGGAATCTCTTACCTCGATTGTACCATGTGAAGATAAAGCAATGAATAGACGATAAAAAGAAAAAAATCACACCAAGGGGACAAAAAACCTATAACACACTATCCTATATATTTTACTTAATAAATAACCACCAAAACTAGTTGTTAACTTGATAATATCCTTCAATAGATGAATAAATGGAATAAAATAGAGGTGAAAATATAATACAAGTCATCTAGAATCACCAAGGATCAATATACCATGTGAGGGGTTGAAATCCAATAAAAGGGGGTTGAAAGACCTCTTAGGGATGGAACTGGATTGACCAAGAATTGGAAAAAAGGTAGAATAATGATGGGGTTAAAATAGGTTCAATAGTTTATTGGCAATATAGAAATTAGAACATCATTACCCAACACCATATTCCATGGTGGAAAGGGGATAGTGTAGAAAAAACTATGGAACAGGGGAAGGGATTATGTCTTAATGGGGATGGTCAAAATCACAAATGAGAAACATGGAATGTCCACGATGAGACCTTATAAACCTAGAAAATTGACCATTCCTTAAGGGAACCACCACATCATATAATTCCAAATCTAAATAAGAATCCCACGTTGTAGCCTAGTTTAATAGCACGCTGACCACAAAAACAATAGAATCAATAAAAACCACCTCTATAGGAATCCATTATATAACCTACCCCCTTTGTTATTGTGACACTGAATCAAGAAGAACCACAAAATACTCTATTCTAGAGACTCCAAATGGAATCTTCTCATCTACACCGCAAACTCATCTCCCAAGTGGATTACATAGCATAAAACACCTACATGACATAATATTACCCTACACGGTACAGTATAAGAATTTTCACCACAACATTAATCTGTAGATGAAATATCATCTTAACACCCCTCTTTATTCCGTTATCCCTTCTCTTATCACCCCTAACACCTAAAATAAAAAAAGTTATAGTCCTAAATGGGCTAATCCATTACATTATATACCTCTAAAATGATTATCATATTTTAGAATCAAAATCATACTTGATCAAGAAATAAATCCTTAAAAGATAAAACCTTTCATGAGAGATAACCCTAAAACTAAATAACACCATTAACTAAACCACAAATGGGAATAGAAACCAAGAAATTCTTAGAAAAAACATCATTTAATATCATATTATAGAAAAAACAGTCAGAACAACTTGGAATACTAGTTGTACATCTGAGACTCACATTCCCACATGATTTCCACCGAGCCACCATAGATCTATAAAAATTGAAGCAAGGTAACAACATAAGAATGTTGTACGTTCTCCTACAAGTCTGGAATATCGAGTAAAAAGTCCATGAATTTGAAGTCATCCTCGATATTTAACTTTTCGTAGTTGATGAAATGGGAACCATAATGTCGGTATAGACAAAGTTGGGTCATATAGAAGACACCATGGATTCAGTCCATCGATAGAGGAAGATCTGCATGATTATCCACCTCAATAATGTGCTTTATCACCTTGAATTTTCTGAAAAGTAGGGGTAAAAAATTTATTCCAAGACCAAACCTCTACCACCAACAATGATTAGAATCCTTTAATAATACATAACCCCCAACCTCAGACTCCAAGTGTCTCCTCCTATGATCAACATAAGATTTATATCGGTCTTATACTACCTTTATCCTATCACATACCATATGGACCTTATCGTTCATACTATATACCATATTTGGAATGGGTATGGTTAAATCCCCAACTTCTGTCCAGTATAATGGGGATCTATAATACCTCCCATACAACACCTCAAACAAAGCCATTCCAATTTAAGAGTGGTATCTATTATTATCGTTGAACTCAAATAATAAAATGTTTTTCACTTAGGATTTTCCAAAAATCTAAGATGCATTCCTTTTAAATATCCTCATTTTTCTGGATGGTCTGTTTCATTTGTCCGTCTATTTGAGGGTGGAATGAAGTTCTATGGAACAACTAACTTCCAAAATCATGTTATAATTCTCTATATAATCATGATGTAAAACTAGAATCTTAGTTTAGGATGATAAACCATGGAACTATTGTAGTCACACAACATCATACAGATACCTCCTTACTAATAAATACATGGTTCTTGACTCCCCAATTACTAATAAGTGACCCCACTTTATCATTCGATTGAGGATTTCCGATGTAACATCACACCCCTTCTTATCCCTTGACAATCCAATGAAAACATACTTCAATATGTCTTCCCAATTTCACTTGGGTACATCCAATGGCTATAATAAACAATGAGGAACATGATATTATACCTTTACATGCTGAAAAAACTAGACACTGTTAAAAAAACTCCACGATAACAAGTTTTATACCAAGAAACAAAAAATACCTCCTGAAAATTATTAGGATCAATATGATAAGGAATATTATCGTATTAAATCATTATCTTTTTTTTGTCAAGGAAATAACAATGAAGGAGAAATTTCCTCAATTTTTTTTGGGTGAAAACTAGACTGACCATCATATTCAGAAAATTGGACTCACTATACTTAAAAAATTACATCAGAATGGGAAGATGTTTTCTAGAAGAAAATTTTCATCAGACTCAAATTGGGTTTGGAATGAGGTTCTCATAATATTGAGGAATAGAATCAGATTTTTCATGGATTCCATATTAAGTATGATAATGATTTTCTATTTTTTATGTCCCAAAAATCATAAGTAAGTTGTAAAAATTGTGATGCTAGCTTGATGAAAGAAAGGGGGAGAAAAGATTTTGTCAATTGTATTGAGGTTTCATTGGAAATAAAGATGTTATAGTAAGACAGGGAAGTTATAATAAATTCCTTAGTAATTTAGACAATGATGAAGATGGTCTTCAATGTTTTATATATCATGAGGAAGTCATGATACAAGTAAGAATTTGTGGAAGAAGAAATTTTACTGATGGAAAAATATTATAGTCTTAATTTCATCATTATGTGATCACCTTATTCAGAATTATTTAATGTTTGGATAACATGGATTATCATATTCATAAGTAGAATGAAGTTTCTGATGATATCGGTCCATCAGAATTGATATTCCAGTGATAATCATATTTATTTTGACACTTATTAGTCATTACATTTGTTTGGTATCCTTATAAATTTGGAGGCACACTAATAAGAAAAATTTGTTGAAGAAGAAATGTTTTCTGTGAAGAATTTTCTGGGGAGATGTTTGGGTAATTGAATAAGAAAAGTTTGCTGAGACCAAGATCAATAAACAATATAGTCAACCATTTCTCATCAAGATGATTTTTTGATTAAGTAAAGTGATAAATAATGTTTTTAATATCTCAAACAAGTGGGATAAGATAAAAGAAGAAATAGGAAGATTCTTGTTTGAAAACGTTTTGAATGTTTTTTCAAAGGGGAATAGGAAGATTGCTTAAGGTTCCAAGATTTTTGTGACTTTTTTTTATCTGTTGGTATGGAACATCATAATGGGCATACATATGTTTTACATTTTTCACCATTGAAATAGATAAACGTATTTAAGAAAATGTTGTCTTCATCATAATGAAGAAATCATATTAGGAAACTAGAATCAAGAATTGAAATCGGAATGAAGTTTTTTAAGAAGTCTTAAACTCCCGATTTACAAGTGGTTCAAGAAATTAGGATGACCATCATAATGGAGAATCTTAATGGTAAAATAAGAATGAAAAATAATATTCAGAATGAAGATATATTAAAATGACTAAAAGGAGCTAATGTCAAGAGAATATTTGAAATTAAAGGAAGGTTAAAGAAGTCAATGAAAGATCTCGATTTCAAGGGGAATTGAATGAGTCAAAGAAATTTTCAGATTTCAAGGGTAATTGAATGAGTGAAATAAAGATCTAATATTGAAGGATGATTGAAGATTTGAGAGTGTTGGTAAAGTGGAAAAATATTTTTATGATCCCTATTAAACCATTCTTATGATCCTATAAATATGAAAAGAGTACTTCGTGAATTATTTGACTTCCATTTTTCCTGAAAAAAGGAGAGATAATCTCTACAATTTAAGCAAGAAGAGGTTTTCATATTTTTTCTTATTGAGGTGGATTTCTATACAAAATAAGAATAATAAGAATGAAGATTATATTCTCTTAGTTACCATATTGTAAAGTATAATGACACCAGTAAAATAGGATTGATATTTCTATATTAAATATGAAGTATGTTCAGATTGTTTCAGTTGTATTATGATAGATTATTATTTCCTTATTACGCAATGAGACATGGGAACCTGACTGGGAAATTTGACTGAGTATCATCACGAAGTCCAATAAGTTTTTACTATCTTCTGGGTAAGAAAGTGAATAATTGTTTGGAAAGATCATATTTGTAAAATTTGATCAAGAAGCATCATAACATGTTTTTAGGAAAATTTTATTACATTATTTTTCACTACTTGAATCACTTGCACTATTGTATTGAACATAATACTACATGAGTGTAAAGGAATATCCTTCTCATTTTATTCTATACAAAAGGATTATTTTCTAGTGTATTGTGTGGTATTGGATTATTTTTGAACCATACGAAGGACTAGATACTCTTTTTGAGTAGTGAAACTTGTAAATTATCATGTTATTATGGTTGTATGTATGATTTGTTTTTAATAGAGAAATAAATCATTTATAGCAGTGGATGGTTGTTTATAAAGTAAGAAAACTTAAAAAAAAATCACAAATTCACCCCCAGCTATACTGGAATCCTTGATGGGTAATATCAATTTTTATTAGTGGGAAGGTCCCAGTTTTTTACTATCTGTTGATTTTTTTGAAAGAGAAGTTATGATGGAGAATTTGAATTGTTTTAGTAGTAAAGGTATTCAAATATTCAATCGTAATAACTATAATATCTGGAAAGATAGAATGTTTCCTTATATTTTGTATCTTGTGTATGATGTTCTAGATGTTATAAAAGATGGATTCCTCCTATTTATGACAAGGTTACTCTTAATCTCATTGACAAGAAGAATCTTGTGAATTATGAAAGTGGAAAAAAATTATTTAATTTCATCACTTTTTAAAATTGAGTTTTTAAGAGTGAAAGGTGTTTCCACTGCCAAAGGTATTTTGGATAAGTTGAAAAATATTTATAAAGTAAATATAAAAGTAAATAAGGAAAAGTTGAAAATCTAGAGGCTCAGGTATAAAGATATCAAGATGGATGAATATGAATCAGTTGGTGAATTATTTACAAGGGTAAATGACATTGTTATCACTATTATATGTCTTGGTGAAAAGTTATAATATTATACTATTTTTGAAAAGATATTGAGAATACTTCCAGAAAAGTTTGATTCTGAAGTTTCTTCATTTTAAGATAGAGATCTTGAGACTCTATCTTTAGATGATCTTCATAATACTATCAATACATACGAAATGAGAAATGAAAAAATTAATGGAAAGTAAAACAAAATCTGATTGTGAAATGTCCATTAAAGCATCTAAGAAAGGAAATTCCATGATGAATCATGATGAGGATTTTCATGCTGAATCTGAATCCAAAAATTAGGTATGTAATGATTTTGATGATTTTTTATCCTTGTTTTCTAAAAATTTCAAAAGAGGTACAAGAAAGTATAAAGGGGAACTTCTCTTCAAATATTTTGAATGTGGATCCATTGGTCACTTTGTGGATAATTTTCCTTGAAGAAATAAAGAAGAAGATAATGATGAAGAGGAAATAAGTCCAAGAAGGTTGTGGAACAAACAGGGTGATAAGGTTAAATTCTTTTCCAAAGGGAAAGATATAAAATTCCAAAAATCTAAAAGGATAGGTTTCGAAGAAGAAAAATATAGTGAAGTTGAATCCAAAAAGATTATTAAGCATGTTGGTGAGAATAGTTTTATTGTAATAGTTAATAATGAATACTTTGGAAGTATTTTTTTATGAATAAGAGCAAGAAACTCAACATGAATTTCATTTGAAAAAATAGTTGAAAGAATGTCCATGTAAGATTATAAGGATTAAAAAGGAAAATAAAAATTTGAAAAGTGAAATTTCATAAAAAAAAATTCAAGAATTTTTTTGATGATAAAGTTAAGTTTCTATAAGAGAATGATATTTTGAATAAATATCTTGGGAAAGAAAATAATCGTAATGCGCATCTAGAAGTTAAGCTGAAGGCACAAGATGAAGAGTTGGAACTTATCTAAGAAAAACTTTCTAAATATGAATAGAGGGTTACAAGCTTCAAAAAATCTACCTATGAAGTTGTTTAAAGTTTTGGTAAGGATAAAACTGAGAAGTATGAACAAATTTTATCTTAAAAGGCTATTAATAATGTTGAAATTATTCCCAAGAAGAAGAAAGATGTGAATTTTTTTGTATGTGGCTAATATTAACAAAGTAGAGATTTTATAAGTTTCTAAACATACTGAGTCCAAAAAAGTTTCTATTACTTATGGTTCTAAAATGGATTAAAAAATATAATATAAAGAAGAAATTTTCATTTGAAAATATAATGTTTGGTGGTCAACAAAGTTTTATTAATAAGGTAGCTGAGAAATATACTCACAACACCAGTCAATTCGAACATTTCAGAGGAAAATAATCTTTCTATGGATACTGATGGTATTATAGTGGATTCATATATATATATAAAATATGCGTTGGTTCAACCAACAACATTACTACCATTCCATAGGTTATGAAAGTTAAGGATTTATGTAGATTCAATCCTTTCAAAAAAATAATTTTGATAAGGAAGTTCTAAAAAAACCAGAGATGGTTTGTGTGAAAGTTAAGAATAGGTTCCAACCTTGGAAAATATTTGTGAAATATGTGAACAACCTGAACATCTTTCTAATTATTTTCTTATTTTTTTATTGGTACAATAAAATTTTCTTAACATTTATCAAAATCCCGAGGTGAAGAAAAAATGGGAAGAGAAAAAGATTTTATTTTTGATATTGCTTTAAAAGCTGTGAAAGAAAAAAGACCTTGGATTCTTGATAGTGGGTGTTCTTATCACATGAAATTATAATTAAAATTGAGGAAGATTTTTAAATAATTTAAAGAAGGAATTTGAAAATTTTCAATGATTAATTTCTAAGAATCAAAGGTGTTGGATCATCCATCATTGGGAAAGAAAAGGTAAAATTCAAGAAATATTTATATGTTGATGGGATGAAACAAAACCTAATGAGTGTTTCAAAAATTTTCGATGAAGGTAACAAAGTTATCATTATAAAATATGGGGTTTTTGAAAAGTTATGAATATGGAAAGATAGTTACAAGAGCCCAACATACAAAAGGAAAATTGTTCCAAGTTGGTGAAATACAAAACTCTTGTTACTTGGGTATTGTGGTAGAAAATCAGTTATGGAATAAAATTATAGGACACATGTGTCGAAGAAATATGAGAAATCTATCAAATTGAGATAGTGTCTATGAAATTATTGATATTTCAAGAATAATAGATTTATGTTTCACTATTTGTTAGAAAGGAAAAATTACAAACTCAGTGCATAAGAAAGTTGAGATTTATTCAAAAAAACCCTTGAAACTTATTCATTATGATATATATAGGCCAATGAGAAAATAATAAACTAATGGAGATAACTAATTCATTATTTTCATTGATGAATTTACTCAGATTACTAGTGTTATGTATATGAAACAAAAGTTATATTCTATGAAAATGTTTAAAAGTTTGAGGAGGAATGATGAGAATGAATGTGAGTATTCTGTAAATAAGTTAAGAAATGATAATGTTGGTGAGTATATAAAACAAAAATTTGAAAGTTATCTCGAGAATCATGGAATTCTTCATGAGTATTGTTCACCATACACTCATCAATAAAATGGGGTTTCTAAAAGGAATAATAGAAGTCTGGTTGATATGGGCAAAAATATGTTACTTGAATATAGTATCTCTCATTAATATTGGTGGGAAATCATGAGTAATACTGTGTATATTCAAAACCAATGTTTCTATAAGACATATTTAGATATGAATCCATAAATTGTTTTTAATGGAAATACTAAAAGCCTGAAAAAATTAAGTGTTTTTGGGAGTCCATGCATTATAAAGTAGAAAGTTGGAAACCTTGGAAAGTTTGAGAAGAGAGTTTAAGATGGATTTTTTCTTGGGTATGCTCCGGAAGGAAGAGGATATAGATGATTAAACAAAGAAATAAAAAATAATAGTTGATTTTATTGATTTGAAAGTTATTAAAAATGCTGAAGAAGATAAACAGACTCATGCAGATATGGAAGTTGAGTAGGATAAGGAATGTTTTGTGAAAAATTATAATATGGATGCCTACGGTGGTAATCCTACTCAAGAAGAAAAATCAGACACTTCTATTTCAAGTGATTAGAATGAAACTCAAATAACTTATCTTAGACTGAAGAAAGCTATCAGAAGATCATAAAATTATTGGTGATCAACATCAGAAGGTTCAAACAATAAGGAATTCAAATTTTATTACACATAATTCCTTATATTCAAAAGTGGAACTAAAATATGTGAATGAATATTTTGAACATCTAGAATAGGTTTAGGATATTAATGGAGAAGCATAATCAGACAGAAAAAAATGATACTTGGGAACTCATACCCAACAAAAGAAATAAAAATGTTATTGGTACAAAATGATTTTCTGAAATAAGATAAATGAAGTAGGTGAAGTGATAAGGAACAAGGAAAGATTATTATGTAATAGTTACTCAAAAATTAAAGGTATTGATTTTGATGAGACTTTTTCTCCAGTGGAATGATTAGAAACAATCAAAATCATTCTTGCTATTACTTCACAATGAGGTTACAAATTTTTTCAAATGATTGTGAAGTTCGTATTTCTGAATGGAGATCTTGATGAAGATGTTTACATTGAAAAAAATCATGGATTTGTTATTGGGATATATGATAGTTACGTGTATAAGCTAAAGAAAGTCTTTTATGGGATAAAACAAGATTTGACAGAATGGTATTCCAAATTGGATAATTGTTTGAGGAAGATGAGTTTTAAGAAAGGAAGAGTTGATATTAATCTTTACATTAAATAAAGTAAGGAGTTTTACCTAATCTTAATTGTTTTTGTTGATGAAATTATCATTTATGGGGATGATGAAAGAACTTGTAAAATATTTGATGAAGAGATGAAAAAGTTCTTTGATATTCCCATACTGGGATAAATGAAATACTTTCTTGGGTTAAAAATTTTACAAAAGAAGAAACAAAATTTTCTTTCTTAAGAAAATAATGCTAAGGGTATTCTTATGATGTACTTCATAGAAAATTTGAAACAAGTTTTAACACCAATTTTAGTGGGAACCAAATTGTCTAAATATGGATAAGGAAAATAAGTTGATCATAAATATTTTCAGAATTTGTTTGGAAGTTTGTTATATTTGACTACCTTAAGGCCAAACTTTATTTATGTTGTTACCTTATATGGAATATTTTATAGTTTTCTTAAATAATCAGATTCACTTTCTATAAAAATAATTCTTAGATATATCAAAGGCATAACAAATTTCAGAATCATCTATGATAATTAAGAAAGTATTGACTTGTTTGGGTATTTAGATGCTGATTGGGCATGAAATATTAATGATAGAAGATCCACATCTGGTGGATTTTTCTTTTTGGGGAAAAGTTGTGTTAGTTGGAAGACAAATAAACAAAATTCAGTAAATATTAGCATAGATGAAGTTGACTATGATGCTTCTACTCAAGATGGTATCCAAATTATGTGGATGAAAACTCAATTGGATAACTTATTTATTTAAGTAAATTTACCCCTTATCTTGGGATGTGATAAAAAAAAGTGAAATAAACCTTACAAGAAATATGGTACAACATTATTATTCAAAACATATTGATATAAAATACCACTTCATCAAATATCATGAGGATAATAATGAATTGAAGATGGTTTATGTTCTTACATCTGAACAAGTTGTTGACATATTCAAAAAACCTTTACTAAAGGAAACTTTTTCTAAATTGAGGTTTAACGTGGGTGTCCAACCTCTTTCTCATCAAGGCTGAGGTATTTGTTTTTCTCCCCTATCTTATCTTACATTTGTATTGAATTTTCAAGGGGGATAACTGTTTCAAAAATTTATCCTTATGAAAGCATTCATAAAGGGATAGTTGTGGGTAAGCTGTGGATCTGAGCTGTAAGTGTGTGAACTAATCTAACTATTTTGAGAGTGATTATAAGAAACACAATTTTGGTATTCTAGTAAAGTAGATGAAGTGGAGACAGGTTGAAGAATAAAGGATGAGAAAGAAATATAAGGAAGAAATATAAGAAACAAAGTTGAGGAAGAAAAGATAAGGAAGAAAAGATGAGGAAGAAAGCTGAGGAAGAAAACAAAGGATGTTTTTCATGAGTTAATTCTTTTGGATTTCATGGTTTTTCTATCAGTGATTCTTGTTTTCTATAATGAGATAGCCCATGTAGGCTTCGAATTATTATTATGTAATCCATAGCTAGGGGTTACAAAGTTCAGTGATTTATGAATCTTGTTTGACAAAAAGATCCAAAGAGGGAGATTGTTAAAACCAAGTTGATAATGAAGATTATCATATTTAGGCATTGTCTTTTAATTTTAAGGAAATATGAAAGAAGAATAAATAACCTCACTTTATATTTATTCAAAATAATACTGACCATTGTATTCATAAAATCAGACTCACAATACTTAAAAAATTCCATTGGAATGGGAATATGTTTTCCATAAGAGAAGGTTCATTAGATTCACCTTGGGTCCGAATTGAGGTTCAGATTGAATTGGGGAAGAGAATCAGATTCTGCATGGATACAATATTAACTCTAATGATTATTTTCTATTTTTATGTACCAAAAATCATAAGTAAGTTGTAAAAATTGTGATTCTAGCTTGATGAAGAAAAGGGGGAGAAACGATGCTGCCAATCATATTTAGGTTTGATTGGAAAGAAAGATGTTGTGGGAAGAGAGGGTAGTTACAATTATTTTCTTAGTAAGTCAGATAATTCTGAAGCTGATCTTCAATGTTCTAAAATTAATGAATAAGTCATGATACATGCATGATTTTTTGGAAGAAGAAATTTTTCTGAAGGAAAATATTTCTAGTCACAAGCTCATCAGTATGGGATCACCATATTTAGAATTATTTAAATTTGGATGAATTGGATCATCATATTCAAAAGAAGAAAGAAGTTACTGATGATATTGGTCCATAAAAATCGGTATGCCATAGATAATCATAGTTACTCTAAAATTGATTATTAATTACATTTTTTTGGTATCCTTAGGACATCAGAGGCATATTGATAAGAAACATTTGTTGAAGCAGGAATGTTTTTTAAAGCATTTTATCGGGAGATGTTGGGAAAATTGAATAATAAAGGTTTGTTTACACTTAGATAAATAAAAAATATAGTCAACCAATTCTCATCAATGATTTTTTGATTGTGTCAAGTGATAAAAAATGTTTTTAATATCTCTAACAAGTGGTACAAGAGAAAAGAATAAATATGAAGAGTCTTGTTTGAAGAATTTTTGAAAGTGTTGTGAAAGGGAGATATGAAGCTTTCTTGAGGTTCCAAGAATTTTTTTGTATTTGTTTTTATCAGCTAGTATGGAGCATTATAATGGTAATACATATGTTTTACATTTATTACAATTGAAATAGAGAAACATATTGAAGAAATTGTTGTGTTCATCATATTGAATAAATCACATTGGATAATGAGGATAAAGAATCGAAATCAGAGTCAATTATATTAATAAGTCTTTAGTTCTATATTTACAGGTGGCAAGGAATTAGTATGACCATCTTAATGGTAAAATCAAAATGAAAAATATGAATTGGATTGAAGATCTGTTAGAAATACTAAAGGGAGCTAAACTCAACAGAATATCCAAAATTCAAGGAAGTTTGAAGAAGTCAAAGAAAGATCTGAATTTCAAGGGGAATTGAATGAGTCAAAGTGAGATCCTAATTTCAAGGGGGAATTGAATGAGTTAAATATATATTCGACATTGAATGAATATTTATTATTGAATAGTTTTGGTAAAGTGGTAAAATATTTTCATGATTTCTCTTAAACCATTCTTGCAAGCCCATAAATATGAGGAGAGTAATTTGTGTATTCGATGAATTTCATTTTTCATTAAAGATGAGAGATAATCTAAACAATTTAATTAATAATGAATGTTCTAGTTTGTGTTTTATTGAAGAATATTTCTAGATAGAAGAAGAAGAGGAGGAAAATCGTATTAATTTGCTTACCATATTGGGCTATATAATCATAATAAGAAAATCAGAATGGGATTTCTGGACTGAAGAAGATTTAAGTTCATATTATTTCATAATTATTCTGAAAGAATATTATTTCTATATTTACTAATCAGACTTGGGAATTAGACTGAGTATAATTACAAATTCCAAGAAGTTATTACTATCTTATGGGTAAGAAATTGATTTTTTTTGAAAGATCATATTTGTGAAAGTTGATCAAGAACCCCCGTAACATGTTTGTTACAAAAATTGTATTACATTATTTCATGATCCTTGAATCACATGAACTATTTTATTGAACATAGTGCTACATGAGTGTAAGGTATATCCTACTCATTTAATTCCTCACAAAAAATATTGTTTTCTTATAGATTGTGTGGTATTGGATTATTTTATAACCATACCAAGGACTGGATACTCTTGTTGTGTAGTAAACTTTGTAAATTATTCTATTCCTGTGGTTGTGTGTTTGATTTCTTTTTAGTAGAGAATGAAATATTTAATAGGAGGATAATGATATTTCTAATGTAAGTAAACTTAAAAGAAAAATATATCATTAATTCCCCCTCCCCCCTTAGTGATACTTCAATACTAATTGGTTAATGAGAATATTATGATATCATGGATACTATAGGGTAAACTAATAATGGTGATATATAAAAATCCTGATGGAATCCCTTGAACATTTCTATTCAGAAGAAATTTTCCCTCTAAAACATCAAGTGATATTGGTTATCCTATTATAATATTTTAGTGGTGTCACCCAAAAAAGCTAAACCCCTCTCCACATCCACCTCCTGTTCTCCCCACTAGGACTCATCGACTTGATATATCAAAGAAAAATGCACTATCATATGAAACTTTAAACCTAAACAATTTACCACCTCTTCATCCATGTTCATGGAATCCAACTCTTCTATCACCCTCCATTCATCCCTATAATTTTTAAAAACATCTTATCATGACTTCCATATCTGTGTGTTTGCAACAACATACTGTTTCTTTGATGTGTAAGAGATGAAGAAGTCGTACTCTCTATGAAAATCCATCCTCCTTATTTATCATGGATCTAGGTCATGCTGGGAGAAAATTTACCTAAAACTCTAATGATTGGTGAATACCATAAATAATTCTATGATGAGGCATGGTTACCATATTTTTAGGGGAAAACCCACTGCCACTAATTCTAGTTCAAAGATGGAATTATTATTCTTATGGCGGTGTAACTGTCTAGACCCATAGGTGATCAACATCCACTATTGCATAAAGATGAAACAAAAAAAAAGTATTATAGAACTCCAAAACCACCATATTCTCTTTAGGAAATAGGAAAACATCTACACTGACAGCTACCCTTTTAGGTAATCGAAGGTCAAGTGACCCTGATTGGTATAAACAAATATTGGTCCTTATTAATTAGAGCTATAAAAGGGGATGTTATCTGATAAAAATCAAACAAAAAACTATAATAATAGAGCATAAGACTAAGAAAGTTATGACCCTATACTACATTAATTGGTTATGGTTATGAAACAACCATCTTAAACTTCATGGGATCTGCTAGTACTTCATACTAAGACACCACTGTTGAACTTCTTGTTTAATGATCACCGAATTTTGATTACTATGATAATTAATGAGTTTCATATTTTCTGTTAGTATTTTATATTATGAGATAGATTGGGGGAATTTTCCTTAGTATGACTCACTCGGAAGATGAATCACCTCCAAGGAGACTCACCATCAATGAGAAGACTCACCGTCTGCAATGAGTCACTGCTAAGATAGAAATTTTACGAAGTATTAGGCACCACCAGTGATGTCTCACCATAACCTTGAGACATTTTCAAGGAAGTCATACCGCCATAATGAAAAATTGACTATGTTTTGGGATGATAGACCACCATCCCAACATACCACCAAGGGAGTGTCACCATTCCAAGGACACACCATTACAATTTCTCACCACTAGACTTCGAGTCACCGCCAGACTCCGAGTCACCACTAGAGTTAGACACCACCACTATCACTAACTAACCACCACTATTTCAATTAATTTTTATATTTATTATGGCCAGTTTATTGGATTTAATTCCATTTATTTTTAAAATTATTGTTCCGTAATTGCTCGATAGAATGCATTGAAGTATGTTTCAGACATGTAGTATGAGGATGTGGAGGATCTGGATGATTATATTTGCTGTTGTTGTTATAGTTGATAAAAAGATCAAACATTACCCTTAAAAATGTGAAAATAAATAATGTGGAAATATACTTAGAGAGCTTCACACTTGAAGTGAGATGGAAATTGTTGAAAGAACCAGGAGAGCTTACCTACTATATCCTGATTAAACTCAATTGATGAAGCTGAAGCACATCTTACATCTAGTACCTTCCTGTAGTCAAGTACAAAGAGTCCAAAACACTCTATTTTGTTGTAACTTCTAAAACTCAAATCAAACCTCAGTTCAAATAACTTTCAAGGAGTCATGAGTTACAAATCATATCATTTAGAGAAACACAAAATTTCTATATTCTTACTTTATCTATTTGTTTTATTTATATTTACATTTTGAGAAGTGTGTGTTACTCTATTTTCTATACCCACTATCTTCTGATTTAAAATGAAAGATACATGATATCTTATCGTAGTCTCTTTTATTTTTTTCTCCCATGATAATTATGGTAGAGGTCTTGTGTGACTAGTTGATTTTTTTGTACTCCCACAAAAACTATGGAAGAGGCCCTGTGTGGTCTTGATAGTTGGTATACTATTGTAAAACCTAATCTAGAATATAGATCAAAAGTTTATTTTATATAAACTTCTTGGTAGTAGGTGCTTTCCAAGTGGAGAGGATTATGTACCTGCTTGATAATGAACCTCATACATTCAAATTTTCACAGTATGTTTTGTTTGTTTTGTTTTATGTGTTTTCTATATCTTAAAACCAAATTTGTTTTTACCTCCATGAAAAACCACTACATTGATAGTTATTTTTGATTAAATTTTATATTAGAAATTGATTTAGTAAATTGATTTCAAAGTATAAAATAAATTTTATATTGTTTTAACTGATACCTAATAAATCTTTCATAAATATTTTAAAAGGTAAATTCTTACATAAAAATGATTTTTTAACTGACTGGAATGTTTTTTAAAGTTGGGTTTTTATTTAAATCTATTTGTAAACAAATTTTTTTATTGGGAAGTAAATTCAACGTCCCTATTTAGATACTCACTCTTACAAATATTTGGTATCAAAGGCAGAGATTTGGTATCAATGTTTGTCAAAAAAATATCAACTGTGATTTTAGTTGTGATTAAAAGATCTAAAATTTCTGTTAGTTTTAAATTTTATTTATTTAAAAGGATAATAGACTAGAAGGTTCTTCTACTAACATACCTCCTTTTTTCAATGGTAATAATTATGCTCAGTGGAAGATCGAGATAAAAATGATTATATAAAGTATGGGATTTGAATTCTGGCCTTCTATTGAGGATAACTATGAGTTACCTAAGAATCATAGAAAATATTGGTCTGATGTTACAAATATTTTCTATAATAATAATTATAAAGACATTAATGCCTTGTATTTTGATTTAAGAGATGATGAATTAAATAGAATTTGTTCTTGTAAAACTACTTTTGAAATTTGATACACACTAGATATTTCTCATGAAGAAATAACTAATGTTAAGGATATGAGATTAAATTCATATATTATTAAATATGATAATTTTAAAATAAAGCCCGATGAACTAATCATTGACCTGTATCTCATGTTTAATAAATGTTTTAACATTATGAGTTCACTTGGAAATCCAGTATCTGACAAAGACTAAATCATGATACTGATAAGATGATTTCTAGAAATATGGTGAGGCACATCTATTTCAATTATAGAATCACATGAAGTCATAAAAATTCAAGTTAAGGAGATTATTAGTAAAGTGATGATATATGAAGAATAAATAAAATTCAACTGAGAGGAAGATGATGAGCCTAAAAGAAATTTAGTATCCATCAAGAATACTCCATCCAAAAAAAAGATAAAAAGAGAGGAAAAGATAAAGGATAAAAGTTTTAGTGATAGTGATTCACCTCCAAACAGTGATGAGAATATGGAGAACCTGGCTAGAAGGTTCAAGAAATATTATAGAAATAATAAGTTTTTTAGAAATACTTATTATAAAGGGAATTATGACACAAAAGGCTACTAGAAGAGAGATTGGAAGATGGATGATAACACAAATGAAATTACATGCAATGAATGAAAACGAAAAGATCACATGAAAGCATATTATCTAAAGATAAAAAAATATGATGAAAATGACTGAAGGTATAAGAAATAAATGGAAGCCACATGGAGTGCTTATGAGGATATCTCTAGTGATTCTGATTCATCAGATGAGGAAAAGTCTAATCGATCCAACATGTACTTTATGACTAATGTTTCTAAGGTACATGATATTTATAATGTTTTGCCTATGATTAATTATAATAATTATGAGAATGAACAAAATTATGATGATATGACTAAGGAAGATATTTTTGAATACTTCATTATGATATAAGACACTTTTAATGAAATTAAGGATAAATATATAGTTCTTAAGAGACAACATGCTTTAACTGCCAATATTAAAACCAATTTATCTGTTGTGAAAGAGAATACTGATCATTTTTTAAAGGATAGTACCAAACTTAAAATGTATAATGAAAAAATAAATAAGTATTTAGAAAAGTTTACCAATGGTAGAGAAACTCTTACTCAGATTTTAGGAAAACTATTTTCTCCAAAATATGTAACCGATATAGGATACCAAACTATAAAAATAAGAGCAGTAAAAAGCACATTTGTTATAAAGTCCAAATTTGATAATTTTATTGCTAGTTATTTTTCTAGAGGAATTAATAATGTTTTTATTTCAAAAAACATATAATCTATTTACAAGAGATATATTAAACAAATATGAGTTCCTCAATCCTTGATTACAAACACATTTGGACCCATGAAAATATGGGTGCCAAAATCATTTCTTATATGAATTTTGTTTTATAGGAAAACTATTTGAAGATCTTCTATAAAAGTCTATGGTACTTAGACAGTAGTGTTTCTGGGAATATTACATGATATTATTCTAGTTTCAAGAGACTAATAAAGGTTGATGGTGGTTATATGACATTTGGAAAAAATGATAAAGGGAGAATGATGTCCCTTGGACAAATGGGTAACACTAATCCTATTCTAATTTCCAAATTAATATTTGTATATGGTTTGAAGTATTATTTTATTAGAATCTCACAATTATGTGATGATGAGTTTCATAAAAAAATTGAGAATAATTCATGTAATGTTATTGATTCTAAAGGGTCTTTAGTTTTTGATATTTTAATAAATGAGAGTGTTTATATTGTTGATATTAATTCTTTAGTTTCTAAAATTTTTTCCTACTTGAGTTATTTTCACAACGAATTTAGGATTTAGCATAGGATACTAGGAGATTGTAATATTCACTCACTTTGGAAGCTTACCTGAAAAGTCTTAGCCAAGGATCTACCAAAACTAGAGTTCCCAAATGAAAATGTATGTAACCCCTATCAAAAAGGGAAGCAACACAAGATTTATTTTAAATTAAACAATAATTTTTAAATTCTCAACCTCTTGAGTTGGTTTATATGTATTTATTTATCAAATTCAAGGTTTCTAGTCTAAATGGGAAGAACTATGTCTATGTATTAGTATATGAATTTTCTAGGTATACTTGGGTGTTCTTTCTAGCTCACAAAAGTGAAGGTTGTTCTTACTTTACCAAGTATTATAGAACTTTAGAAAACTTAAGTGGAGTTAGGATTAAGACCCTAAGAAGTGACCATGGCAATGAGTTTTAAAATTAAGACTTTGAATCATTTTTCTCAAAAAATGACTATAGTAATAACTTATCTACTTCTATGATCACAAAGAAAAATATATTTTTTAGAGAAGGAATAAAATAATTCAAGAGATAGCCCAAAATATGCTAAATGAATATGAATTACCTATATATTTTGGGAAGATTACATAAAAACATCATGTTACATAATCAATAGAGTTTTAATTAGACATATCCTGAAGAACCCCCTTGTGAACTTTGTATTAATAGGAATCCTAAGTTTAATTAATTTAGAGTTTTTGATTTCAATGCCTTTATTCTTAACACTAAGGATAATTTGGAAAAAGTTTCTTCCAAAAGTGATGAATAAATTTTCTTAGGATATTCAACCTCCAGTAAATCCTATAGTGTTTTTAAAAAAAGGAACAAGACTGTGGAAGAGTATGTTCACATCAAATTTGATGAGACAAATCCATATGAGCCTACGACCTATTTTAAAATCCTTGAGGATGATATATAAACTAAAAAACTAAATTCCAAACCTACTAATTATATTGTTAAATAGTCATAACAATCATCTAGTTCTAAGGAATTTCTAGATCATTCTAAATCCAAACCTGTAGAAGAACCTAAAGTGACCAAGCCTACTTATTCTATATTTATTAGAAACCTTAAGTAATATCCTTTAAATTTTTTAGTTAGAGACATAGATAGAGATACAAAGTCTAGATATTCTCTTAGAAATTAGGTTGAAAATCAAAATTTCTCATCTCTGGTAGAACCAAAGAACATTAATGATGTAATTAATGTTGAATTCTGGGTAATGATAATGCAAGAAGATTTAAATTAATTTCAATGAAATAAAGGAGTGTGGGAACTTGTTGATAGACCAAAGGAAACCTTGACTATAGTCACTAAATGAGTGTTTAGAAAAAAAGTTGATGAATTAGGCACTATAGTAAGAAACAAGGCTAGATTAGTTGCACAAAGTTATAATCAAGAAGAATTAATAGATTATAAAGAGACCTTTGAACCTATAGAGAGACTTAAATCAATTAGAATACTACTAGCTTATGCAGATCAACTAGATTTCAAAATTTATAAAATATACGTTAAGAGTGATTTCATAAATGGGTATATAGATGGGGATATTTTTTTGAGAAACCCCATGGTTTTCAAAATCCTAATTTTACAAATAGAGTTTTAAAATTAACAAAAGATTTATGTGGTTAGAAACAATCCCCTATAGCTTGGTAAGATAGGCTCAACAGTTTTATCATTTCAAAAGGTTTTTAAAAAGGTATAGCTGATCATACATTTTTTGTGAAACGAATTTCAAAATATATTTTAGTTGTAAAAATTTATGTTGATGATATTATTTTTGAATCATCAAAAAATTACTTGAGGAGTAAATTTTCTAAAATGATGAAAAATGAATTTGAAATGAGTTTAATGGGTGAAATCAAATACATTTTTATTTTTAAAAAAATAGATAATAAATAATTTTAAATAGAAGTAAATATACAAGGGATCTCTTAAAACATTTTGGTCTAGATAGCACTAAGAGTAGTGATAATCCTACGAGTACGACAAGTAGATTAGATCTTGATGAATATGGTAAACCAGTGGACCAAACTAGTTACAATTTTTTGATTGGAAGTCTTATATACCTTACTTATAGATGACCTGGTATTTTTTTAGTTCATATATGTGTGATTTTTTTTAAGTTAATCCAAAAGAATCACATCTTTTAGTTATAAAGAGAATTTTTAAATACCTCGAATAGACTACCAATTTAGGATTGTTTTACCCAAGAGGAAAAACATTTGATTTAGTTAGTTATTTGGATACTAATTTTGGTGGATGTAAGATAGATAGAAAAATATCCTCTAGAACATGTACATTTTAGGATATTCAGTAGTATCTTGGTGTAGTAACAAACAAAATTTTGTTTCACAATCTACTACTGAAGTTGAATACATTTCTACAAGTTGATACAATGAAAAAATTTTGTGGATTAAACACACATTACTAGATTATGGATATCAATTCCAATATTTCCATATAAACTTTCATAATACAAGTTCCATAAATATTTCAAATAATCCTATATCACATTCTAGAACAAAACATACCGAGGTAATACATCACTTTTTAAGATATAATTTTAGAAAAGTAGATATCACTCTTGAATACATTGGTACAGAACATAAACATGATGATATATTTACAAATATTTTGAATTATAAGAGAATGAATTATATCAAACATGAATTAGGTATGATCAATTTTGGTTAATTTCAATTTTCTAGGTCTCATCATTGGTTATGTCTCACCGCTGTGAATATCTCACCATGGAGTATGTATCACCATTGGATATGTACCACAATTGGGTATGCCTCACCATTGGAAATGTCTCACCATTGGACTTATCACCATTGGAATTCTCACCATTGGACTTCACACTGTTGGTTTGTCTGACTCTTGTGATGTTTCTTGCCTCTGTCCAAATTTTCAATTCATAGTTTTGAACCACCACTTTTTATTTTTAATTATAGTTTATTTTAAATTTATTGTTTGATTTTTAATTTATCCTGATTCCCTATTTTTGATTTACCAGATCCCTAAAAATCCCAAATGATAAATGCAATACTTTTTTTTTAGTTTCAATGAACCTATTTTTTCACACATTTTTTTCTTGGGCCATGTGAGATCCTTATCTTCCCAAGCTTTCAACATATACTTTCACCTATGACCAAGATAAATAAGTTGATATACATGTCCAGTGTGAAGAAAACTTCATAATCTTCTCCATAAAAGTCATGTTCAACAAAGAAGTAGAAAGAGGAGTCCAGTCATTGAGATGTATTTTAACTAGTTAACCCTGAGCTTTAAAAGAGGGTTGTTGTGCCCAAAGGGAAGTTGAATTAGAATAGATACTTTCAAGTAGATCCTTAGTGTTTAATGTTATATAGAACCAAGGATGGATGGATTGGTAATCATCAAATAGGAGACCTTTTTATCCTAAAAAGGTGTATGAGTCCTACATGTATGTGGAGTTTGGTTTTGAAGAAGAAGAAGAGTACTATGTAAGAATCCAAGTTAAAGGTCATAATGTTTTCTTAAAAATAGTGTGATGACTTCTTGGAAGTCCCACATGAAGGTGTTTTTAGTGATTATCAAGGAACCATCCCGAATTATGGTGATTATTTTATTTATGAAGAAGACCTTATTGAGTTTATAGGTGAAAAAACTGTGAGATGGCCTGTTTCATGAGAGTTATATAGAGAGTGTATATTGTTTTCCAAATTCATCCCACACATGATATTCCCAAGTAAGGGTGTTTTTTACCTTAAGGTATCAAGATGTTTATTTGATTTTTCTTATAAAAATAGTAAAAAAGATAAACCTTTTTAGACATCTCATGATTTATATATATCAGAAATGATCATTCCAACCTCCAAATCAAATTCATTGATTTATACAAATATGATTTTTGTTTTGTTGAAATATAAAAGGCTTTTTGATGAAAATGAAGATTCAGCTATGGAATCTAGTATAATTTGTATTAAAATGATAATTTATTGAATAATGTAGATCAATTGGAACTCTTGGAAAAAGAAGTGGGAAGATGATAGTGAGATACTATATAATGAGTGTAACCATATTGATCATCCATCTAGACTAAGATATTTTTTTGATCCTAGTATATAACATAATGAAATTGTTTAATATTCTGATGAGAAGGAAAAAATTTTTGTTGGCTGAAAATAAGAATAGGAATATCTAGTAGATGAGGGTAGTGACCATGAACTATCTCCTAGTTCTCTTATTATCACTTATGGAAGTCATATTCCTCTTATCAATCTACCTAAAAGAGATAAGTTTGTAAAAAGTGATGATGAAGAGACCGAAGTCTCTAAAAACAATTTAAAATCAGTTGTAAATAAGATGATGCATATGGAGTTGATGATTATGGTGAATATGAAGAAGATAATGAAGATGAAAAGGGTAAAGGAATTAGTGATAAAAATGTGGATATAAATGAATTTTCAAATGTTAATGATGATGGAGATTTATATCCTGATGGTTCTAGTGGGAAGGGTATGAGAGAGGATATTGAGAATCCTCAAAATCTACTTGATTTCCCTGAAGGTTCTATTTCTAGAATAGAAGAGAGACTGAGTTTTGTTGAATAAATGGATGTTTCTAATAGAAAATAAGAAGATTCATCTGTTGAGGGGGATAAATCCTGAGGTCATCATAGTTATCAAGTAGATGATGCTATTGATGGAAACCGTGTATATTTTTCGGATGATCAGAAAAATTCATATCAAGTTGTAGTTGAGAAGATGAGAATTTTTACTACCATTGAGTAGTAAGTGGATAAACCAATGGAAGTTGAGTTTTTAAAGAAGATTATTGATGATCTAGTCTTTGGAAAAGATATTTATGTACAGTTGAGAGATTTGGATGCTTTGGATAAGCATTCAGTTGATGATCACATGGAGTATTCCCCTATTTCTGGTGAGTAGAGAAAAATTGTGACTTCTGTTTGGATACTTGTTATAGAGGTATCTATGATTTCTATTTCATTCCTGGTTGAGCCTCTTTGAAACACTTATAGTAGATGGATTGATCCCATGTCAAAGGAGTATTATTTTATCTGATAAGGTTGGAAGTTCACCAAAGAATGGTGAACCTACCATTTGAGAAGATAGATATCCAAAGGTATTAACGGTTGCTCAAATTGATGTTTCTAGTTTATTATAAATGTTTTATTCTATGAGGGAACAAACTCACGCTGTATATCCTATTCATATTGATGTAGTCACCAAGGGTGACTTGGATGTTTTCAGAGAAAAGATGGTTTTAAATTTTTCTATGTTTATAAGGAATTAAGAAACACTTATTACTAAGATCAATGAATAATATGATATATATATATATATATATATATATTTTATTTTGTGATTCACCACATTCAAATAAAGATTATACACCATATTTAAGAAATGTAAATTTAGAATAAAAGACTTTCTAGTGAGATGGAGTCTTTGAGATCTGCTATACATGGGATGCAGTTTGCTTCTCCAAAAATTATGGATGATTTATTGGAGAGAGTTGAAAATCTTACCTCGGTGTCTTATAGTTGAAGTGATAATCCTTTACCTATCATTGATGTTGAGTTTCTATGATTAGTGGTTAGAGAAGAAATCAGAGCTGTTTCAACAAGTTCTTCAAGTGTTGTTTCAGATCCGCCTTAGGAGACCTTAAGTAGAATAAGGTATAACAGTGATCATGTTCTAAAGTTGATTACAAAATGTGATAAGAACATTAAATTTGATTAAGATCCTATAACCAAGGCCATCAAGTATCATATCTATAGGATATATACCAATAATGATTAGAATGCCCACTTTATGTTTTTGGCAGAAAATTTGAGGATGCCTCCAGTGACCTATAATTTTAAGGAACAAGTTGATCAGTTAAAATTCTTGGATCCTCTATTTAATATTTTTTAGAAGAAAATAATGACTTATTTAGTGAAATAGAGTGAGGTATAAATAATATAATTCAATTTATACATATTCTTAAACCATTTCTTTATGTGCATGAGACTAATCTTATAGCTCATGAATCCATCCCAGTGACTTCCCACCTAACTCCTCCTAAAACTACCCCAAAGTATTTCCATCTTAGAGTGGAAAAAGACCTGTTTTCACCTTTCTATCTATGTTCCAAATTTTTTACTTAAATCCAAGGCAATAATTGCAACATATTTGGTATATCCTCAAACAAATTCAACCTCCTTCAGTTATTGCCGATGTTCCTTCAACTATCCCTTTAGTACCCTCAACCACTACTCCAATTGCTTTAGAACCTATAGGTAATATCTCTTCCTAATCCAAGGAAAAATTTAAAAAACTATAAAATCCTTCTAATGAGCCTTAGAAGAATTACTTATTGGACTTAGGGGATTTTATGGGATTGTTTTTTATGTCACTTTTTATTGCACACCTTTTTGGGATGTATTTTTCAATGACTTTATTCGTCAAAATTACATTGATATTATTAAATATATTTATCTTGAATTTCATATTTTAATATTATTTTATTAATGTTTCTATTTTCTTGAGAAATCATGTTTAGTATATAACTGGCCATTCCTTTTGGATGAGCCCGTAAGGGGCGCTCTCTAGATTTTCTCCTCTTCGTCGCCGCCACCTTGCTCGGGTTGGATATTCATCCTTCCCCTACTTGGAGAGATCACGGTAGCGGTTCCCTGTTGCGGTGGAGTCGTTCCAGCCTCACGGTTTGTGGAATATCTATTTGTTCTCTGCTATGCATGTGGGGGGGTTGTGCCTTCTTGAGTGATCGGCTTGGCGGTGATGGGATCTAGTCTGCAACAGCGCCGACCTTTGGGTGATGTTTTCTATTTTGGTACTTTGCAGTCGTTTCTACTTTCATGCATTCATATTTTTGAGTCAATTTTCGATCTAATGAGTTCGTTGATGCTAGAATGTTGTTCGATTTGTTGTTTTTGTGTATTGGGTCCAGCTTGTAATCCGAAATTGGTTTTTTGGATGAATCTTTGAATCTGCTGCGGCGACGCCTGAGGGGTTCTCGCTGGTGATGAACGAAGAAGGCTTGAAGGTGACGATGAAGGTTTTGATGGCAGATACCCGGCTTAAGGGAAGGTGAGTGGATTGATTGTTGGTGAACGGATAAGGGCGCGACTCGATGGCAGGTGCGCATCGAGGGCATCTGTCTTGTTGTTTCTTTTGTTTTGATAATTTGATTTCAAATTTGATCTGGTATAAATCTAGGGATTCAGTTGAATTAATGCATTGTTGTGGTTTTGGAATGGTGAAATTGTGTTGTGGTGAAGTGGATGTGGTGAAGTCATGTAATGGGAACCAGCAACCCATGAACCGGAATTAAAAAAATGGAAAAAAATGATTTGCAACAGTTTCTATTTTCTTGTGCACTTTTTGATAATCCCAAAAGGGGGAGAAGATCTATAGTATTTAACTTTATATTTTTTATTCTCCTTCTTTTCCTTTGATACCATACTACTATGTGTTCCCTTTGATACTATGTATTTCACTTTATTTTTCTAAATATTTATTTTTCTTTGATACAATATGTAGAAAACTTTCATGATTTACCTTTGATTCCATGAGTATAAAATTCACCAATTTGTGATCATCAAAAGGGGGAGATTGATGACCTTATTATTTTAATGATAACCAAATCATGATTAATATGATAATTAATGAGGTTTATGTATTCTATTAGAATTTTATATTATGACATAGATTCAAAAAAATTTCCTATGTATGACTCACTACCAAGATGAATCACCACCAAGAAGATTCACTGCTAAAGGGAAGTCTCACCGTCCACAATGAGTCACCACTGAGATGAAAAATTGACAAAGTATGAGACACCTCCTATGATGTCTCACCATAACCTTGATACAGATTCAAGTAAGTCATACTAATAGAAATAAAAAAAATTCCAAAGTGTTGAGATGACTCACCACCAACCTGACATACCGCCAAGGAAGTGTCACTATTTTAAGGACACACCATTCCAAAGTCTCACTTCCAGACTCTAAGTCACCTCCATGGTTAGACACCGCCAATTTCACTAACTTATCACCATTGTTTCAATTTATTTATATATTTTTAATGTCTAGTTTATTTAATTTAATTCCATTGTTTATTTTAAATAACTATTCCTTAATTTCTCAACAGAATGAATTGAAGTATGTGTCAAACATGAAGTGTGAGGATACAAAGTATCTAGCTGATTCTATTTACTACTACTACTACTACTACTATTGATAAAAAGAGTAATAAGATTCCCTTGAAAAATTAAAACTAAATAAAGTGGAAATAAACCTACAGATATGCATACTTTATATGAGTTGGAAATTGTTGCAAGAATCAGAATAGCTTAACTACTGCATCCTACTTATATAAAACAGAGAAAAATTAAGCACATATTACATCCAGTACCTTCGTGTAGTCAATAAAAAAGAAACCAAAACACCCTATTTTGCTACAAATTTTGAAACTCGACTCGACCCTCAGTTCAAATAACATTCAAGGAGTCACGAGTTATAGAGAATATCATTCAAAGAAACACAAACTTTATACATTCTTACTTACTCTGTTATATTTATTTATATTTACATTATGAGTTGTGTGCATTAATCTATTTTTTACAAACACTATATCCTAATTTAAAATTAATGATACCTGATATCTTCTCATACTATCTTTTATCTTTTTTCCCATGATAACTGTGGTAGAGGTCTTGCATGACCTATTGTATTTGTTTACTCCCACAAAAACTATGGAAGAGGCCTTGTGTGGTTTGGAAAGTTGGTATACTATTGTAAAATTCAATCCAAGTTTTGGATAAAAATTTTATTTTATATAAAATTCTTGAAAGTAGGTGATTTATAAGTGGATAAGATTATGTCCCACCTTGAGACTAAACCTCTTGTATTCAAATTTCTTCTGTGTGTTTTGTTTTGTTTATTTTCTATATGTTAAAACCTAATATATTTTTACCTTCAAGAAAAAACACTAATTTTATAGTTTGTTTTAATTAGAGTTTATATGATAAATTGATTTAGTAAATTGATTTAAAAGGATAAAATAATATTGTATACTTTTTTAATCGAGACCTAATCAATATTTGAGAAATCTTTTAAAAGGTAAAGTATTATATCAAAATATTGTTTTAAATTACTGGGATGTTTTATTTAAATTGAGGTTTTTATTTAAATCCATTTTTAAATAGAAATTTTTATTGGGTACTCAATTCACCCGTTCTTGGGATAATCACTACGACTAACAACTATATTTCCAAGTAAATGTACCTACCATATCCAAAACATATAGCTTGGAAACTTCCCATGGAATTGGATGTGCTAGAGAGTCTATAAAATGATCATCATATTTTAGACATGCTCTTTATTTGTCCTAGGATATATAATATTTTTTTTGATGAACACTACTATGAACCTTTCCATGAACTCATGAAATATAGATTTCATGAGTCCCATGAACTCTTTCAGAAGGTTCTTGACACTAAATGACATAACTAGAAACTCAAAGTGTCTATATTACACCATAAGGGATTAATAAGAATATATTCCTCATTTAACCCAACCTTATGATATACACACCAGAAATCGATCATATAAAACCATCTAGATCCTCTGAACTACTGAAAAAGATCATCAATCCTTAAAAGTGGATAAAGATTCTTGATCATCACATGATTCAACCTTTGTTAGTCCATACAAAGACACAAATTATCATATCATCCTTTTTAGATAATAACATTGGATCACCCTATGATGACTCACTAAGCTGAATGAAACCCATATGTATTAAATCAATTATATAAACCTTAACTCCCACAACTCAGAAGGTTCCATCTGAAAAATACTCATTAAAATTAGAGAGAAACTTGGATATAATTTTTTTTACAAAACTCAACATCACAAAGAGGGGATACTATTACAAAATCCTCAAGAAAAAAAATATAGAAATACCTTGAAAACTCAGGGAGCCTCCACCATCTCAATTCATACTAACATAATTAACAAGTATACCACCATGTAAATATGGGGCATCAAATTACTACTTCCCATTCGATAAAACCATTTTATAATGTAAACTATACACTAACTATCCTCATCAGAGTTTAAAAATATCCTCTAAAAGCAATAAATAACTACACATGTAGAATACAATTGATTCATGGTGATGATTTCATCATTCGGTGGTATTTATTGAAAAAATAACTTTGCACATGACTAGAGCCACCAAATCATCAATATACCACCCCAACATACATTAATGAATGGAATAAGGCTTGTGAATTAAATGAGTTTAAGTATTATAAAAAAACAAATAAAAAACAAGGATGCACAATAAGTTAATCATACCTCTAATGATCTATTCCCCCTCCGGTGCTGGCATATCTATAACATACCACTATACAAGACCAAATCATCCTTCTTGGTTCTATTGACCACTCCTATAGACACACTATGTTCAAGGTCCCAGAAGGTGTGGAACACCCTGAGGTCGGTCCCTTCTAGGACCATCTCCTCTAAGTGGAGCATGATCATATTCGTATGGCCTCACTGGAAAATAGTGTAGAGGGTGATTCTAAACATGGAAACCACCATAATATTTAGCTGCATTGACCACTGAGAACTAATACTGGTGGTGACCATGGTCCCCACATACAAATAATAATGGTATAAATGCCCTAGGAAAATAATGGGAGCTAATGGATCTAAAAAATAGGAACTGTTGAGGCCGATTCCACATAGGTGGAAAACTCAAAGGTCTTAGAATATGAGATCTACTACTAACACCTCTGTTGGATCCTCTCTTATGATAACCCTCCTTATGAGTGCATATGCTCTATCACTTATACCATCTTCTACACCTCCAAGTACATCAGAAACACAAATTTTGTAACTATAAAATGGATAAATAGGTAGAGAACCTCTTTAAGACCCTATGCATAGGAATCCTCATTGGTAAAATGTTTGGGGCTAAAATTCAAAAGTTCCTTAAACATTATTCCAAGCTCCTGCATTGTCATACTTCCATACTAAAGTGAAAGAAGCTCTATACACTTTGTTGACTTCATTATTGATGATGTTAATTAATCCTAGAACACCTTCTAGAAATATACCCATGAAACATTTACCACTTTCCACTCCCCAAGACACAACAAACACAAATAACATGCTTCAACCCTCATCTGATTGGCTACTAGAAGAACCCAAAAATTTTCCCAGGACCAAAACAAATTGAAGGTGATCTCAAGCCCCTCCAACCATTTCTCAATATCCAGATCAGAGATTTTTCCCTCTTACTTCCACATAGATTTCTAGTGAAATAAATACAATTTCATTAACCACTACTAATCCTCCTTAACTGGTTCAACCCTTCCATGGTAAACTATGTATTCCTACTGATCCTCAACATCCATATTCATATTTGGTTGAAGTCCAAGATCTATAACCAAAGGGAAAATAAGAAATTTATCATCTTGATAGTATAGAGTATTATGTTTATTTAATATAATTTATTTTAATTTCTAAACTTACCCCACTCAATCACAAGAATAAATATTATGATGCATGTAAATTTCCTAGGTCAATACCCCACAAGTAGAATCACTTAACCTAGATTTTCCAATAATATTAAGACCCTTTCATTTTATCATATGGGGATCTAAAATACTATTTCCTGGTTACTCTACCTTTCTTACATTTCCTGCTAGATTAACCAAAACTATTTCCTTAAAAACTATGTAATTCTAACTAGTGCCAAAATAAAATCTAAATTATAACTTTTAATAACATTTGATACCACTATGTCATGACCCATGCCACTGGAAACCCATTAGGGTCCTTAAGTGAAGATGATAGTGACCCCTAAGGACCACATCGAGTAGGCCCCAGGTTGGAGACTAACATTGAGGGTATAAAACACATATATGGGAGAAATTACCCTAATAATCATAAGGATAATTGAAAGTAACCACCAAACCGACACCATAAAACAAAAAGGTAAAACCCACAAATAACCTACAATACATGTAATGTTACATGAATATAATTCCAAAATAACCATATCCAAAGTATCCTAAAACACCAGCTCAAAAGATCCTGACACCATACTAGAAATGTATAGCTCGGTCTCCAATTCCCACGTGATAACCAAAATAATATATATATATATATATATATATATATTTATATTTTGGGTAGATAATAACATGCATACTCTATAGGATCATTCCCAAGGGATCACATTAAAATGTGATAAGAGAATATTAATTCCCTAGAGATAAAACTGTAGAATCAATAAGAGCCCATCAGGTAAATTAGTTCCTAGATTCACTAAGGATCACTAACCAAATAACAAATCCATGTATAATAATATAATCAGAAGCATATCAAAAAGGTTACCTTACACTTCTTCCCCTTAGGCTTTCAGATCTCATGTACTAATGTCATATATCATAGTACTCTCATCCCTTCTGTATCCATAAACATCATACGATCACATGTCTCATCATAATAATACCACATGCCACAAACATCACATCCTTATTATCCTATAACCACTTATATACAACTATAACAATAGCGTATCATGAAAATGAAGGATATCAACTTTGTTCCTGCCTCCAACCATGAATGACTCCCACTATTAACCACTTAATACTCTCATCAATCATTACCTAAAGTGAAATATAACCAAAATCCATCATAGACTGTGCATAACAACCTCACTTGGAAGAGAGAGCAGGGAAGTGGGGGTAGATAGTCATCCACCCTCACAAACCAATATTCACGGGGATGAAACCTGAAACCCAAAAACATTAGGATTTAGTTTAAACATACTTTTTCAGTGGGGTGTATATATAAATCAAAAGAAAATACGATGTTTAAATTTTACACATAGCCCAACATTTTGGGTCAAAGAACCAAAATAAACCAAATAACACATCCTCTATGTCCCCATTATCTTACATCAATAATGCTTTGATAACACTAACCACCCATCCCATCCCAATTATTAATCACACAAGAACACATTGGTTTCATAGTTCCCATTTAAATTAATCAATTACCAACAATTTGTTTATTCATTTACCATATTTGAATATTTAATGACAATCCATTCTCTAGGTATAACTTACATTTATTCCCATAAACCCCCATTCAATTTATGAATCATTATTCCATTTACCATAGACTATTTATTTATTTCTATCTCTGAACCATTTAATCCAACAAAGGTTTATTTACCAGAATTTAGAATTTCAAGCATTTTATAGCAACCAAGAAACTATCAAGAAAAAGAACAACACCATCAAAAATCCACACATCAACCCCAAAAATTCCATATTCCACACCATAACCACATCACCAAAGAAAATTCAATAAAAAACCACACCCATAATTCTATCCACCACACAATCCATGACATGAAATCAACTTCACAAGCAAACGAGAAGCACAATAATTTATTTTTTACAAAATTCTAGTTCAATTACCATATTTAAAGGATATAATATTTTTTTGTGAGGTGATTTCTATAAATATATTTCATAAAACAATAACATATTCAATTATTCATGCACATTTCTTTACTGAAACATCTAACATGAAATCATGGGAAAAGAAATATCCTAAAATCATGTAATCTTCTAGCGACATCTCCTCCTTCCCCTTTAATTACATGATGTCAGATTAAGTATCTTTATTCGCATAAATATTAAAATCAGCCCAAAAGTAAATAGAGGCATGATAATATAACACATGCATACAAAATAAGAGAGGACTCAGATCTTCTACCTCTATCTTCACTTTCCAATTCATAGTGTGAAGAAAAAGTGACAAAAAGATACCTAAAAGACTAGAATCACATTAAGGGGACATCAATAGCCTAGAAAACACCATCCAACATCCTTATGTTACTAAAGTACTACAAAAACTTGTTATTACCTGAATTTATAAGTAATTTGGAAATTAGAAGACTATGACGCAACACCCTATACAACAACAAAAAGTGTCTAGCATGGGACAAAACAACAACATAATGTAAGGGACCACACCAAAAGGGGGTTAACAAAAACCACATTTAAGAAACATGACATGGTGCATGGTGAGATCCTACAAACATGGAAAATAGAACCTAAGATAAGAGAACCACCACACCACATAATAATAAAGTTAATGAAAAATGACATGTTTTATCCCCTCTCCCAGTACCACAACTCCCAAATCAACAGAACCAAAAAAAATCACCTATCCTAGACTCCATGTTACACCTTACCCCCACAATGAAATGATACTAAATCAAAGAGAACCACAAAATCCTCTCATATTGAGCCTTCAAACCTTCTCTATTAACCCACAACATAGCCTCATCTACTAACATGACTACACAACATAACACACACTTACACATCATAATAATACCCTCTACAGTGAAATAAAAATTTCCACACTACAACACTATTGTATAGCTATAATTTCAATTTTACTCCCCTACTTCCACCTCCAGGTCTTCACTCAACACAAAAAAAACCTAAAATACACAAATTAATAGGCCTAGAAGGTATAGACCATTAATGTTTAGGTAATGGTTACATAATTTTATTAGGAGTTCAAATCAATTCCTTAATATTCATACACACCATAGACATTGAGGTGTACTCTAAAGTCTATCTATTCATGTTTTCCTACCAAAAGTTACCTCAAATATCTCGGTACCTCTTGATACATCTAATTGGGATAGTGACTGATGAGATATGTGCATCATTCATCATTTTTTTTCTTATCTCTTATGATGATGGAACAAATAGTCTAGTGAAAATTTGAATTACTCTATCTTGATCAATGATTAATACATGAATATTTCATTCCCTTGTTTATATTATCTTAATTTGAAACCCTAATTTGTCCCTCTAAGTCTCCTTGATCTCTTTCTATTTAGTTGTTTGGGAAATAATTTTGGAAAGGTTTTATATATCACTTTTCTTTATTATTTCCAAATCCATCATTTACATATCGATGATGATATGGTCTTTCTCAATCCCTATCATGGGTATAATATATAGTTGATTATTTATATAACAATTAGAAAGTTTAATCTCTTTTCCAGGATAGTAGTGAATTGATAAATCATTATAATAATTTATCTCTAACCATCTTCATTGAAACATATTCAACTCATTTTTTATGAATATATACTGTAAACTTTGGATATATATATATCTGACTCTTATCTCCATAGAGATAATTAATATAAATTTTCGATGTAAATATCACATATACTAACTCCAAATCATGTTTTGGGTAGTTCATCTCATATATCATTAATTTTAGAGAGGCATATAATATCACTTTATAATCTTTCATGAGTACAAAATCCAAGACTCTATTTAAAACCCTTCTTACCTTGGGGAGATTTTGAGTACATATATAGTTTTATATTTTTCTTAAGCTCCATAATTATTTCCTCACAATCATTTATCTAGATATACTATACCCCTTTACATGTTAACATTTTCATTATTCTATAACATCATTATACATTTATCATAATGCATCAGTAGTAACCAAATAATCTATAAAAACTATATATGTATGCCTCATATATAGTTTTGATACATTCCTTAATCACATTATTCATTAAAGGATTTATAATAATTCCTTCACTCCTAAAATAATTTTCCCATGAATGCGACTTTCTACACCAAAAATCCATAGTTACTAAATTTAGTACAGAACTACTTCTTCATAAGAGTCTTTTATAAAATCCTAGGATTATCTTTAAGTTCATTCATACTGTTGGATTATATCATAATTTAATTAGTAAATACCATAAAAAATTTATCAAGGAAGCCTCTAAAGACTCTATTTATCAGGTATATAAAAATTATGGGGTAATGTTTAAATTGAAGTGGATTGAAATCATATAGTCCATATCTCATAGGAAATGAATCATTTTGAATATATTCTCTTTTCACTTTCAAATGATGATATTCAGAATAATGACCCACTTTTAAAATTGATAAACTCCTGAAAGTTGATCGAATATGACATCAATCCATGAAAATGGATAAATGTTCATTACAGTGACCATATTGAGAAATCATAAGTCAATGAAAATCTTCTCTGTTCTATCCTTCTACCTAAAAAAGAGCACCATTTAACCCCATGATGATACGTTGGGGCATACAAACACTTCTTACAAATACTCTTATAGTGTATTATCGAACTCCTATAGTTTTATCTAGGACATTATTTAGGGGGTTCTAGTTAGAGTTGTTACTCTGGGTATGGTTTTAATTGTGAAATATACTACATGATCTCTAGTGGAAGGACAATAAATTCATCAAGGAATACATCTTTATATTATCATTTATTGTTTTTTTCCTAAAAGTTTATTCTTTCAACTAAATCAATATTTTTTAAACATATTAAGCTCCATTGGTTATTAACACCCACACCACTAATGAATTTTTTTCAAGGAGATTCAAAGATTTCCATATAAATTTTTATTTGTATATGATGATTCAGGATATGAAATAACATTTTCCATCCACAAAAATTGATGTGAGATCTATATAATGAGTGTAAATCCAATACCAATATAGCATCAAATTCCCTGAAAGGAATTGATATGTGATTCCATAGATGAATATTACCACTAATGATAACTAGGGAAGAGTTTTATACTTGGGTTGTTATGATTTCACCACTTTGTGTATTAAAAAATATCCCTATATCTAGGGATTAATGAGGTGATTGAATAGTTATTAGAAACATTAAGGATATAATGTAATGAATAGTAAAGTAATTAAATAAAACATTAATTTTTTTTATATAAATAGTAAGTGTATATTGCACTATATCCTTTTAATTCTACACCCCAATGATTATGATGGTGTAAGAATTTTATTTCTCCTTTAGCTTATGTTTTTGTTTTTGTTGATTACCCTTGAAGAACCTAGGTTTTGTGTATTAAACTCAAAAGTTCCCATATTCCTTATAGTGTAATCATTAAACATTGAGTGGAATAATGGGAGGTGTTTTTTTCATACATAATATAGGTCTACTTTATCATGTCTATTTATATTCATGATATTTATTCTATTCTCTCACAAAGTTGAAGAATTTACACCTTCCATTGAGGAAATTACCATGAAGATTCTTTCCACATATTTGATATATGAGTGTTTGGGTATTCTTTCTGAATTTATCACTTGATCATACACCATGAAACTCCAACATTTTTTTGTCTCCATATCCACAAGATCATTCTATAAATTCCATTTCTATTTTGAGAGTACAATAAACTACCTTTTCATAACTCCCAATGTCTCATATAGATAGAGATTTTTAAAATTGTGGATTTAAATTACTAAATAATATATCTATTTTTCATTCATAACTTACAAAAAAACTAGTGGAATGTATTGAAATCCTTGAAAATCATTCCTTATATATTGATAAAGACCCACTCTACTTTTACATAATCTCTGTAAATACTATCTCTACAACGGGGAAAGGATTTGAAGGTAAATATTTGTTAAGAAATATATTCTCAAAGTATTACCACTATATTTCTTCCACATAATCCTTTAGAATCATTTTATTGATCAAATTTAACATTTTAAAATATTATATTTATTAATGATATAAATTGATTGTATCCTATTACTTCTTAGAAAATGATATAGAGAAATTTTATTTCCATTTTTTTGACCCAATGTTCTATAATGATTGGATGACATGGTATACTTAATGTTGATCGTAATTGATGCATAATGAAAATGATGGCCAATTTCACCTTCTTAGGTAAAGGTGGATGTTACATATGGATAAGGTTTATTTATAATTAGAAATATATTGGAAATTACCTCCACGATGTTTTTAGTTCTGCATCACATTTAATTTTTAATGTCATTCGAACAATCACTACATTTTCCATCACATGGTTTGGTAGCCTAGTTTCTCCTAGTTTCAAATTTTTTTTAGAATATATAAATTGAAAAAAACATGTCAATAATGAATTGATAAATAAATTATTCACATGTGTAAATCAATTCTAATGTCTCCAACTATGACATCCTTATGATTTTCTCGGGTTATCTTTTAATAACCAAATTAATAAATTAACTAAACAGTTCTATAATACAAACTGTTAAAACCCATATCCTTAGTACATGATTATAAAATTTTATTAAGATATAAATAATAATTATAATACATTCTAGAATATAAAGGTTTAGTTTCATGAAAAAATTATGTTTGTATAACATAATCACAAAAAAATATACAATATTATTTATTTCTTTTATCATTGTCTTCCAATCAGATATCAAGTTTTCTATAGTAAATTTAATAACTGAAGGACATACATCAAGGAAATGGGTAACTAAAATAATAAAAAAGGGAGGAATAGTTAGAAATGAACATAATACATGAATCAACATATTACATGGTTTAAGAAAATCATCACCCACATATTATAGGTAAAGGATTATCATCATAGAAAAGAAGAATTATTTTAAAGAGACATGGTATGTATCACCCCTGGTTTTAGGTAGATTATACTTTATTTATGCATTTTAAGTATATATAATGTTTGGGTTATGTTTTTGGCGGTTTGGAGGAGTTTAGAAAGTTTTGGAATCTTTTATGGAAGTTCACAGTTTGAGCATAGTTAGTAGAAATTGTGAAAGACTTACTACGAAACTATGCAACATAAATAGTGGGCACTAGGTAGGTGAAAGTTTAAGACTAAAATTTTTATAAACCATGTAGCCACCAAGGAGACACTGTGAAATGTTTAATATTGGAGTTTAGCATGGTTGACACACAATTTTTCAAAGAGTGTGATCAAACAGTATGAGGGTTTTTTGGAGGCAGTGGATCATGTATAGTTAGCACACAGTTTTCATAACTTAGAACTATTAAAATTTAGATATGGATTTTTTGGATCTAATTTTATTTAGAATATAAACCCCTATTTCCCCTAAATGAGTCATAACATGAATTTTGCTTCACCTCTAGGCTATGGATACCATTTCTATTGATCTAGGAGTGATTCTGAGGAGAATCTTTGTACTTTGGAAGATGGATTTATTTGTAAGTGGTATTTATTTATTTTTTCCATATTTTTAATATTTTTCCCTCTCTTGGATTAATGTATATAATCCATTGGGGATAGATTCATGCCGTGATATGTAAATCAAGAGGATTTATGATTGTTTTCATGACAGGGAACATGATCTAATAATGTGGTTTAGAGTTTCAAGAAGGGGTTTTGTAGTTTTTTTTATATTCTTTGGTTTCACCAATAGTTTTGAGGTAAGTGGATTCACTCTCTACTCATCCTATTATAACATGAATCTTTGATTTCAAATTAATTGAATTGAAGGAAATTAATTGTGAAACTTATGTGTTATTCTTGATTGAAAACATCTTTAGTGACGATTTTGTGAAATGGTGGAAATTGGTTGGTTTTATTTAAAGGTCATTACTTTATGAGTTTAAATCAGTGATTTTAAAATATGGTTTTGTTTTTACTAAAGGAAAAGGTTTATTGAAATGTTTTAAATAAATTAATTGTTCTATTGAAATGTATTGTCATGGGTTTTGGAATATTGGTTTGTCTGTGTTCATGTGAATTATGGAAGAATAAGGGCGTGAAGTTTCCCCCATCAAAATAATAGGAAAGATAAGGAAGTTAAGTTAACACCATTAAAATGGTTCACTAAGTTATGGCTTGGTGAAAGTATGACTAACCAATCAAGAGTATAAGAAGTTCCACGGTTGACATAAATGTTTGGATGTGTTTGGTGGTGTGGATTTTTATAAATTATTGGGTATGCTAAAATGGAAATTGAGAGATGGTTTTAAAGGTTTGTTCAGTTTCTTTCCAAGGAAAAATATTTTTCTTATAATTGGTTTTGGATTTCTTATAAACAACTTTAAGTTATTTTAAACTATTTTTTATAAATTTGAAAACATGTTCTACCCTAGTGTCATGAGTGTAGGTTCCGGGCGCAGCGGAAGCGCGTTGGTGGGTTTGCCCAACTTAATTTTTCATTAAACAATGTTCAATCCGAGATCCATCACGATATAAAACGCCGAATATTTGGAATAGAACGAAGAACAAAAAGAAAAGATGAGTCCCAGAACCCTTGAGGAGGATCATCATATGTTGATTATAATTAATTTAATTAATGCATAAGAATTACCTCGTTGGAATTATTTCTTCGTTGATGTGTCCGGTCACGATTCGGTGATCCGTCGTTGCGTCGTAGAATCCAAGTGTAGGATTCCTCTAGCGGTGATCCACACGTGTCTCACGTATCTCCGTACGTCGCCGAAGAGATCTCCGGGTGCTAGCACGGAAGAACCTTCGCTTGCGATGTCCGCCTTCGACCGCCTTGATCCGGTGGAGGATCTTGCTCTCGTAACTTGAGGGCGTTCTTAGTGGAAAGGGGATTCTCTCTTGGCTTGAGAGTATTTCCAAATCCATTGTGCACAACAATGGCTCACCAAAAAATTTGGGGTTGCGAGGATATTTATAATCAGGTTTGAGGTTAATAGAGTTATGGCAATAAATAAACGCGTTACGCATTTTATTTATTTCATTAACTCTTATTGAAAACCCCCATATCGAATTATTAATTCCTTGACATGCGCCCACGCTGATTATAATAAATATCATTTAATAAAACAATATTAAATCCTCAAAATCCCAATTGGAAAAACTACACGGCGTGTAATAATTAATACACGGCGTGTACTTGTTTTCCATAAAACTACAAAGCGTGTATATTTAATATACACAGCGTGTACTTTTATTTTCCATTTTTCTCCACCACATTTATTAGACCTTGAGTAATGGATATTTATTTCTTAAATAAATGTAACTGCATTACTCGCTAATAAATATATTATTTTATCCACAGTATATTCTCTCGAATAACTAGTGTCAAAATAAATACGACCAGACATCCTTAAATAATTATTAAACCACAGTCAGGAATAATATTTATTTAACCTGTTAAATTAATATTTAACTGAGATACATGGACACACTTAGTGTGTGACCCTCTAGGCCTCTTTCTCAGTGGCATTAGGCTGAGCCTGCCTAAAGTCCAAGGTTAGTGTCTAGCAACACGCCAAGGCACCCATAGAGAAAGAAGTTAACGCTGCAATGACGTGTCACCTCCTACAAACGCTTACCGTGTAATATAATCCCTTTGTCTCGATATCTCCAATCAAGTGGGTTGCATGCTAGTGCCATCAACCCATGTGCTTGATTATTCTTTCTTTGACTTCCCGGAATTGAACTTGCCCATACCTTACCATGGCCATGGATTTATTTAGGCTATATCAATTCCATCAAAGGGCCTGAGATATCTACTTCCATTATGGAATGGAAGGGAAAAATCCTTTCTCGCGTTATCTATTAATGCGGTATTACTCGTGACGCACCCAACGTATCCTACCTCGCTGCAAACAGTGTGTCATCACAGTTTTCGTCAATACATCTAAGTGCGCGAGTTGTAATACCCATTAATAATAATCTTAAAGTCTAAGGATCAATACACACGTCCGTAGATAGGAACATCCAATGACACTATGAAATGTGGATTTCCTACTGGCGGGTCTCGTTCTCATAATATCCTCCTGGATATTACCAAGGGCGCACACCATGAGAAGGTGCCTCAAAGTTTTATGAGTCCTCACCCCTAATGACCTGTATTATTTGTGTCCCTCAAATAATATCATCCAGTCATACAACATACATTCAAGAACAATGTTATGGCACTTTCGGGTTCTCATCGTAGCAGGGATCCTCTACGAACCTTTAATGCAACAGCTGTCCTTAGGACATTATCACATGACATGTCACGCAGAAGAACAATCAAGATGTGATAAGGATTTTATTTAATGAATAAAGTACAAAGTAGTTGGTTCTAGACCACCAACTCCAACAGACTCCCACTTGGACTAGAGCCAACTGCTAACAACCTTTAACCCGCTAGCTCTCACATGATATTCATGCTTCTGCTGAGATAGGCCTTTAGTCATGGGGTCTGCCACGTTCTCTTCCGTGGGCACTCTGCTCACTGCAACTTCACCCCTTTGATAGAAATCCCTCAAGAGGTGATACTTCCGGAGTATGTGCTTTGTCCGTTGATGTGACCTTGGTTCTTTTGCAAGAGCCACCGCTGCAGTATTATCACAATAAAATGTAATGGAATATTTACTGATAGGAACCACATCAAGATCTTGGACAAAGTTCTGAATCCAAACGGCTTCTTTGGATGCATCAGAAGCCGCTATATACTCGGACTCCGCAGTAGAATCGGCGACAACTGGCTGCTTTGAACTCTTCCAGCTCATAGCTCCTCCATTGAGACAGAAAACATATCCAGATTGCGACTTCAGATCATTCTGATCTGTTTAAAAACCAGCATCAGCATACCCTCTGATGACAAGCTCCTCGTCTCCTCCATACACCATGAACATATCCTTAGTTCTTCTCAGATACTTAAGGATAGTCTTAATAGCAGTCCAATGCTGTTCTCCTGGATCTGCTTGATATCTGCCTACCATGCTCAGTGCATAGGCAACATCAAGCCTGGTACATAACATGGCATACATGATGGATCCTATAGCCGAAGCATATGGGATCTTGCTCATCCTATCTTTCTCCTGTTGTGTCTGGGGACACATTTTCTTAGAAAGATGTAAGCCATGTGACACTGGAACCAATCCCCTCTTGGATTTTTCCATACTAAATCTCTTTAGTATTTGGTCAATGTATGTACCCTGACTTAGTCCAAGCAGCCTCTTGGATCTATCACGAATGATCTTGATCCCAATAATGTAGGCTGATTCTCCTAAGTCCTTCATGGAGAAACAATTGTTCAACCAGTCCTTAACTGACTGTAAGGCTGGTACGTTGTTTCCAATAAGCAATATGTCATTAACATATACCACTAGGATGACGACCGCATTCCCATTAAACCTCTTATAAACACATGGCTCACATTCGTTCTTAATGAAACCAAATTCCTTTATGGCTTCATCAAATCGAATGTTCCATGACCCGGATGCTTGCTTTAATCCCTAAATGGATTTCTGCAACTTGAAAACCCGTTTGGCTTCACCTGGTGTCACAAACCCTTCTTGTTGTGTCATATAGACATCTTCCTGAAGGTTCCCGTTAAGGAATGCTGTTTTGACATCCATCTTCCAAATCTCATAGTCATGGTAAGCTGCTATGGAAAGTATGATTCTTATGGATTTAAACATGGAAACTGGCGAGAAGGTTTCATCATAGTCAATTCCTTGATGCTGTCTAAATCATTTAGCCACTAGCCTTGATTTATAGGTGCTAACTTGACCTTCCATGTCCAGCTTTCTTTTGAATACCCATTTGCATCCAACAGGCTTTACATCAACTGGCTCATCGACCAGAACCCAAACTTGGTTCTGATACATGGAATCCATCTCAGAATTCATAGCTTCTAGCCATCTTGTATCTTCTGAGCTTTCTACTGCTTCCTTGTAGGAGAGAGGTTCATCATTGTCCAACAATAATGATTCACCATCATCGGTGACTAGGAAACCAAATCTCTTTGGTTCCCTTACCTCTCTTGAGCTTCTATGCAGTACTTGTGTTTCTGGAACCTCTTGCACAGGGACCTGTGGAACTTGTTCCTATACCAACTCCTGTGTATCTTGAGCATTAACTTCGTCGAAGTGAATCTTGCTCCCACTATCCTTCTTGAGGATGTGCTCCCTCTCAAGAAAGACGGCTTGTCTGGCGACAGTCACTTTCTTGTCTTGGGGGTTATATAGGTAATATCCTTTTGTTTCTTTGGGAAATCCTATAAAGATACACTTCGTGCCCCGAGGTGCTAGTTTGTTGCCTGAGAAGGCCTTAACAAATGCCTCGCATCCCCATACACGTGTGTGCGACAAAGTGGGTTTCCTTCCATTCCATAACTCGGATGGAATATCATTTGTCGCCTTAGTTGGTACTCAGTTTAATGTGTATGCTGCAGTTTGTAATGCATATCCCCAAAAGGATAATGGAAGATCCGCATGACTCAACATCGACCTCACTATGTCCAACAAGTTGCGGTTCCTCCTTTCACTAAAACCATTCCACTGTGGTGTATAAGGAGGAGTGAGCTGAGATAGAATCCCAGACTCCCATAGAAGATCGATGAACTCTTGGTTCAGATATTCTCCACCTCGATCCGATCGAAGCTTCTTTATCTTCTTACCAAGTTGATTCTCTACTTCATTCTTGAATTCCTTAAATTTCTCTAAGGACTCTGACTTATACCTCATTAAGTAGACATAGCCATATCTACTCAAATCATCAGTAAAAGTAATAAAGTAAGAATATCCACCACTATCTTCTACTGGAAATGGTCCACACACATCTGTGTGTACCAATCCTAGAAGCTCTGTGGCCCTTTCACCTTGTCCACCAAAAGGCGACTTGGTCATTTTTATTTGTAAACAAGCGTGACATCTATCAAGTGGTTTTAGCTCAGTAGAGTCTAAATAGCCATCTTGGTAGAGCTTTGTCAAACGCTTCTCATTCACATGACCAAGGCGGTGATGCCATAACTGGGTGATGTATGATTCATGTGAGTTTGTTTCATTATCGATTTCCAACACTTGGTTTTCGTAATTTAATACATACAAACCATTATTCAAATGTGCCATACCATAACATACGTTGTTCTTATAAAAGAGACAACCCTTATTTCCAAACTTGAAAATAAATCCATCCATATCCAAACAAGATACATAAATTATGTTCTTGGTAACACTAGGCACAAAATAACAGTTTTGTAAAACCAAAATCATGCCAGTTGGCAATGAGAGGTGATAGTCGCCAATAGCCAATGCAGCCATCCTTGCGCCATTGACAGCTCAAAGATCCACCTCTCCTCTGGAGATCTTTCTAAATCTACTTGGTTCCTGCATTTGAATACAGATGTGAGCCCCACAAGCTGTATATAATACCCAATGTGTAGAAATAGAAAGATTGCACTCGATAACGAATGCACCTTTAGCGTCCCCACGCTTTTGGGTGCAGTTCCTCTTCCAGTGGCCCTGCTTGCCACATGCAAAACACTCTGCTTCCCATTCCTTACCCTGCCTCTGGATCTTCCCCTTCTTGGAGGGACAGTGCTCAGGGGCTTCAGACCATTTATAAGTCTTTGGCCCCTTTGCCTTGTCCTTCCCTTTCTTGTTCACCATAAGGACCGCGGGTTTGTCACGCCCCATGTCCTTATCTACCTGGCGAATCAAGGTCAGAAGCTCCGATAGACTCTTCTCATTGCCGCTCATGTTATAGTTGAAAATGAAGCTAGAGAAGGTCTTGGGCAATGATGATAGGATGAGATCTGTACGCAACTCATCTGGGAATTTAATCCCTAAGATGTCCAAGCGTTCAATGTAGCCAATAAGCTTGACCACATAAGGCCCAGCTGGCGCAGAATCTTGAAGCTTCGTGGTAAAAAAAGCATTGGAGATCTCATACCTCTCCTATCTCGCCTTCTCTTGGTAGAGATCTTTAATGTGAGACATCATTCTATACGCATCCATGTTTTCATGTTGCTTCAAGAGCTCATTAGACATGGCCGATAGCATGAAACACTGGAAATATGTGGCATCATCCATGTGTTTCATGTAGATAGATAATTCCTCATCACAAGCCTCTTTCCCAGGCGCAACTGGAATAGGCTCTTCCAGCACATATAATTTCCTTTCGTTGCGAAGGACGACGCGTAAATGCCTCTGCCACTCTTGGAAATTGGTGTTGGTGAGAAGGTTTTCTTTTTTGAGTATGGTGCGCAATGATATGTTTGAAGTCATTTTCTTTCAGTTTCTACAATTTAAGATGAGCAAAGGTTTAGTACTTTATTATTAAAATTGAGACAAATAAATAAATTAATACTTATTAGTCTCCCACTATTTTATCGAAATCCAATAGCCCTCACCATTGACTTCGGAATATTCTATTGCGTGAATATTCTAGTGGAAAGGATCCATATTGCCCTTCGCATTACCCCAACTAGGGTTGTTCAAGCAACTTGAACGGTTTTTAGGTAGGCATTCCAAATGCCAACTACATTAACTCGCAGTTCCTTGATCTGCTGAGTGGACTCCCCAATCCTGAAATCCTTTTTGGATTTCCTCAACCTTTGCCTCTTGGTCACACCAAGTCCTGCTGTGGCAGTCAACCCTTGATGAGAACCAAGTCAAGTCAACCCAAAACCTTGAATTATAATTCCCCGATAATTGAAAGCACCCCAACTAGGGTTGGTCAAGCACTTTGAACTATGGTTCGATTCTAACCAAGATTATGGAAGGCTATGCTGACTTAATATTTATTTTGAGGGATTTTATCCTTATACGTAAATTTCCATTTTATTATCTTTGATTACATGCTTGTTAATATTAAGTGGGATATACTTAAGTGATTAACCATGACTAAGATAATATTTACGTATAAGACAATTTTATTTTAGTTCCATCTTGCATGCTCTTTTAATTCATTAATTGTGTGATCGTGATAACACACCCACAATAAATAAACCATGCAACTGACAGAAATAAAATAAATGGTATGATCATGAGATTTTCTATTGGTTAGTTTATCTAGCGGTTGATAAACTAACCCAAGACCTAGGGGAGAAACACCTTGAACCTTTCGGGTTCGTGTTTACAGCTTTCCACCTGTCCACCTTTGTATCTCCTTGGATTGGTTTCATCTTGGCTCCTGAATTGAGCCGCCTCCACTAGCTTGGGAGCTCCATCAATTACATATGCATTTATCTCACGTGAAGGTGAGGGGAAAAAGGGGGTTTTTACATAAAATAATACTTGGGCGCGCAAGCCCTACATATTAATGAGGAGATGGCTCACAGGCCAACAAATTTAATTTAAATAAATAAATTAAAAGAAACCATTCACATACAAAGGTCTCGGTCTAACTCATGATCATCCATACATGCAACGATATTTACGCATAAATAAAACTATCATTCAATTCTTTAATCGTTCTTGTTTAAGATAAATAAAGCTTGAATCAATTAATTATCTTTAATTAATCAATCCTTTTATCTTAAATCCCTTTTCTGAATTTCCTTGAGATTCTCATCCATCATAATTTTAAACAAATAAATTCATTTAAAATTATCCTTGTACACAACTTCTACCTTGGAGGCAACCCGGCGAATTCCCATTTATTACGCAGATGTTAAATTAAACACATATATATAAAACACCTATCACATGTTGTGCCTCAACTTTACGCCTGCACCATGGTACACGTCTCAAGGGTTTGTATAATATAATAATAAATTTTAATAAATCTGTGTAATTTGGGTGAGTACACGGCATGTAGTTCCGACTACACGGTGTGTAGTTTTTCTTCACCATCCATCTGAAGTACACGCCCGGGGATAGGGCGTGTTAATGTACTTCGGAAATTTTCAGAGTACACGGCGTGTACAGTGGGACACACGCCGTGTAGTTTCCGCGTTACACGGTTTCCAGCTGGGCAGGCTATGTACGGAGTACACGACCCAACCCTAACCCGAAGGGACTACACGCCATGTTCATTGGACCACACGACATGTATTCCGGAAACCGTGTGCCACCTGTTTCTGGTCAACACACGGTGTCTTAAATTCTTAGAAAGAATCCAATACACGGCCTGATTTAGTGGATCAGTCAATGCATTGAACCTAGACTACACGATGTGTACTTCCAAATACAAGCCGTGTATTCTGGTGTTATACGGCCAGAAACATTTGGCTCCTCCGGATGAGTTCCTCTATTTTATTTTAATCCAAATTAAAAGAAAAATTCATTTTTGTGAGTTGAACGAGAAACGAGAGAGGAGGAACAGATCTCGATATTCAGATTTCCAGAACGATTAAACATGAATTGAAATAACTAAATTATTAAATGCGTAAATCACCAACAAAAAACTAAATAATTATAACCAATGATATGACCCCCTCTGATACCACTTGTAGGTTCTGGGCGCAGCGGAAGCGCGTTGGTGGGTTTTCCCAACTTAATTTTTCGTTAAACAATGTTCAATCCGAGATCCGTCACGATATAAAACGTCGAATCTTCGGAATAGAACGAAGAACGAAAAGAAAAGATGAGTCCCGAAACCCTTGAGTAGGATCATCATATGTTGAATATAATTAATTTAATTAATGCATAAGAATTACCTCATTGGAATTCTTTCTTCGTTGATGTGTCCGGTCACGATTCGGTGATCCGTCGTTGCGTCGTAGAATCCAAGTGTAGGATTCCTCTAGCGGTGATCCACACGTGTGTCACGTATCTCCAGACGTCGCCGAAGAGATCTCCAGGTGCTAGCGTGGAAGAACCTTCGCTTGCGATGTCCACCTTCGACCGTCTTAATCCGATAGAGGATCTTGCTCTCGTAACTTGAGGGCGTTCTTGGTGGAAATGGAATTCTCTCTTGGCTTGAGAGTATTTCCAAATCCGTTGTGCACAACAATGGCTCACCAAAAAATGTTGGGGTTGCGAGGATATTTATAATCAGGTTTGAGGTTAATAGAGTTATGACAATAAATAAATGCGTTACGCGTTTTATTTATTTCATTAACTCTTATTTAAAACTCCCATGTTGAATTATTAATTCCTTGACATGCGCCCACGCTGATTATAATAAATATCATTTAATAAAAAAATATTAAATCCTCAAAATCCCAATTGGAAAAACTACACAGCGTGTAAAAATTAATACACGGCGTGTACTTGTTTTCCATAAAACTACACAGCGTGTATATTTAATATACATGGCGTGTACTTTTATTTTCCATTTTTCTCTACCACATTTATTAGACCTTGAGTAATGACTATTTATTTCTTAAATAAATTTAACTGCATTACTCGCTAATAAATATATTATTTTATCCACAGTATATTCTCTCGAATAACTAGTGTCAAAATAAATGCGATCAGACATCCTTAAATAATTATTAAACCACAGTCGGGAATAATATTTATTTAACTTGTTAAATTAATATTTAACTGAGATACATGGACACACTTAGCGTGTAACCCTCTAGGCCTCTTTCTCAGTGGCATTAGGCTGAGCCTGCCTAAAGTCCAAGGTTAGCGTCTAGCAACACGCCAAGGCACCCATAGAGAAAGAAGTTAACGCCGCAATGACGTGTCACCTCCTTCGAACGCTTACCATGTAATATAATCCCTTTGTCTCGATATCTCCAATCAAGTGGGTTGCATGCTAGTGCCATCAACCCATGTGCTTGATTATTCTTTCTTTGACTTCCCGAAATTGAACTTGCCCATACCTAACCATGGCCATGGATTTATTTAGGCTATATCAATTCCATCAATGGGCCTGAGATATCTACTTCTGTTATGGAACGAAAGGGACAAATCCTTTCTCGCATTATCTATTAATGCGGTATTACTCGTGACGCACCCAACGTATCCTACCTCGCTGCGAACAGTGTGTCGTCACAGTTTTCGTCAATACATCTAAGTGCCCGAGTTGTAATACCCATTAATAATAATCTTAAAGTCTATGGATCAATACACACGTCTGTAGATAGGAAAATCCAATGACACTATGAAATGTGGATTTCCTACTAGCGGGTCTCGTTCTCATAATATCCTCCTGGATATTACCAAGGGCGCACACCATGAGAAGGTGCCTCAAAGTTTTATGAGTCCTCACCCCTAATGACCTATATTATTTGTGTCTCTCAAATAATATCATTCGGTCATAGAACATACATTCAAGAATAGTGTTATGGCACTTTCGGGTTCTCATCATAGCAGGGATCCGCTACGAACCTTTAATGCAACAGCTGTCCTTAGGACATTATCACATGACATGTCACGCAGAAGAACAATCAAGATGTGATAAGTCTTTTATTTAATGAATAAAGTACAAAGTAGTTGGTTCTAGACCACCAACTCCAACAATGAGTTGGTAAGTCATTTGGGGAAAACCTACGGATTTTTATATACACCACATGCTTAAGAGATTTGGTGCATTTAAAAACGTGATATATTGAGACATAGATAATGAAAAGGTATCACAATAATTTAGTGATGCATCATAATACAATGGGCTTGGATTATTGAGTTGGATCTTGGCGCTTGTTGGGATTTTCTGCTAGTTGTCTTGGTTGTCTTTGAGTTGTTGGTTTTGGTTTCTAGTTTGTACTCTGATATGGTTCATGGTTATAGTTTGGTTTCTTTTTAGTTTTTTTACTTTTAGTTGTCTCACATTGTATTCATGCATTATATAGTGTTTTTTTAATTATGGTTAACTTGGTTTGTTTTTTTATTTTTGAAGGTAAAATCATCCCCAATAGTTTATTAAGCCCTTGGAATTTATTTAAATCATTTGGTGTCTTATAGATGTCACATAAGTTCTATTATAAACCTCTACCTCTTCTCAAGACAATGAGGAGGGGTGGTATGTTACAAATGGTATCAGTTTCTTTAGTCCTAGAGTTGAAAATCATCATTATTCGGTCCTTGAATTGGGTTTGTAGTAAGGAGTAGGATCATTGGAACTTGAAATGTATAGAATAAAAATGTGTATCTAACCTATTTATGCTTAACTTCATGTTACTATGGATTTTGGGACCATGATTGTGTTTAGACACTTCTAATATTTTAAACCTCGTCGTTATGGGTTCTGCCAGTGAGAAGAGCATGAAATTAATTGGTAGAAATGAATTTAAAATAGGATTAAATAATTAATTTTGAGTAGTGTTTTATGAGTTTGTGAAAGAAAAATTGTTGATTTTTTTTAAATAGTTTTAAAAGGTTTGATTTTCAAAAAGTGTGGTGGAATTTTCAGAAAAATGGTTTTAAAGTGGAAATTATTGAATTTTAGAAATCCTTGTTGTGATATGTTTAATGTGGAAAATTTGAAATTTCTATGCCTTAAGTTGTTACGAGTGAGAATAAATGGAATTTTATTTTGATTATAAAAATGTCACTAGTTAGATGTAAAAGAAACCAACTGGAAGATGTTGTTGAGAATGTGGTTGCACCTGAGCCACATGTGAACCAACAACTGATTCAAAGTATTTTACCGGTGTTTCAGGCCATGGATAGAAGGAATCAAAGGGATAGATCATGGAAAGTGTATTATTATGTTCAGTTATAAAAGTAGAATCCACCCATTTTTTAGGGAAATTATAAATCAAAAAAAGAAGAGGTATGGATAAATAAGATGAATTAAATCCTTGATTTCCTTAGCAAAATTGTGAAGAATAAGGTGTAGTTGGAAATTTTCATGATGGAAGTTCTTGCATTCCAATGGCAGGATTTAGCCATTCAGGCTAAATTAAACCAAGGCATGACATGGTAGGATTTTAAAGATTTATTTAATAAGAAATTCTATCTTCCTACTTTCCATATTTCAAGAAAAATAGATTTATTCAATTTAAAGAAGGAGAATATCTTAGTGAAGGGGTACATGGATAAATTTATGAATTTATTCTGATTTGCAAAAAAAGTATAGGAAGCGTATCCTTAAAGGAATACATTTTTGAGTTGAGGTTGAGGCCAGATATTCACTCAATGAATACCATGATTTGTTTATTAAATTATATAATGATGGTTAGTGGATAAATAGTGGTAGAAAGATACATCTCAAGAAACATGGGTGGATGATTCATGTTGGTACCTATGGGAAATGGTGTGAACTATAATATTGGGAATAAATGAAACGGGGAAACATATTTCCAAGGGAGTGGTATGACTCATAATTTGAGAGCGAGATCAACAAATCTTTCTCCTAAACCAAAGATAAATCCTAAATATTTTCAATGTGGTTCTTTCGATCACATGAAGTGAGATTGTACGACACCACCTATATTATGTGACAATTTCAAAAATATGGGACATCTTCATTGCTATTGTATCAGTGCATTGATGTAGAGTTCAATAGAAACATGTCTTTTTTCATAGACATCATATGCTTCGACATGATGAGTGAAGAAGAATAATTCTCATCAATAAAACTGAGGAAACTATGGTGATTCTAGGAATACCTTGACTCCTCAACCAGTGAAATATCAATATAGTAATAAAGAGAAAATTGTGGTAATTAAGTAATTTTATGGACATGAAAAAGTGATCATAGATGAGGAAACTATACCTTTGACGATAATTGGTATGATTCTTTTGAATTATACTCCTATGTAATATTTGTTTGATATAAGTGAATCCCATTCATTTATTTGTTCTCATGCTATTGATCTTATATGGTTGCATGTTGAGATGATGCCTTCTACTTTTAAACTTCAAATTCCACATAATCAAAGAGAATTTCAAGCATTTTTTTGAAAATAATGTTCTATAACTTTTGATGGGTATAAATTGATATGAGGTTTATCAATTCTTGAAATGGATGTCTATGACATAATCTGTGGTATGGATTGGTTGACTATGTTCAAATATCACATCAACTATTATACTCAAAGAATGATTTACAATTAATGATGGTGTCAAGAATATGTTTAGAGGATATTTAAATGTAAAGGAAAGTAAAACATGATTTTTGTAACTAGAGGTTGAAACTATATCACACTAGTTTGTAGATTTTACCTTGGAATCTCTATATGGGATTGAAAATAGTGATTTCCAACAATTTTTTATCAATTTCTTGATGTTTTATTGATAATTTCTTAGGGTTTTCACCCAAAAGAGTAGTATACTTTTTGATTACTCTCTTTCTAGGGACCAATCCAATTTCACTTACATCTTATTATATGGAACCAACATAATTATGGTAATTGAAAGTCTAGTCAGAAGAGTTAGAAAGAAAAGGGTTCATTTGGACTAGTACATATCTATGGGAAGCACTAATTTGTGTGTGTGAAAAAGGAAGATGGAACTGTTTGAATATGTGTAGATTTTGATAATTTTAACCAAGTCACAATAAATAATTGGTATCCTCTTCCATGATTTGATTATCTATTTGATTAATTTATGGGATCCTAGTTATTCTCTAAAATTTTCTTACATTTGGGATGTCACCTATTACAGGTTTTGAAAGAGGATATTCCAAAGATATAATTCAGGAGTATATATAGCCATTTTGAGTTTGTGATTATTCCTTTTTGATCTTATGAAAACACTAGATGTATTTATGTAATTGATGAATTAGATATTTGAAATATATATTGATTAAATTGTGCTGGTGTTTGTGGATAATATACTGGTGTATTAAAAGGATAAAGGATGAGCATGAGAAACAGTTGGAAATAGTTTTGGGTATTTTGTGTGATCGTCATCTATATGTAAAACATTCAAAATTTTATTTTTGGATAAAAGATGTAAGTTTACTTAGACATGTAATCTATTAAAAATGTGTCTCTATGGATTAAGAAAATATGGAGTATGTGATCTCTTATAAACCACTGAACAAATGTTTTCAAGATACAAAGTTTCCTTGTCCTAGCTGGATATTAATAATTATTTTCATTAATTTTCATGACTATATTAACACATGATAGACTTGACAAGGAACAATTGTCCATTCCAATGGAACGAGGAATGTTATAATAATTTTCAATAGCTTAAAGTTCACCTTACATAAAAAATGATCTTGATATTTCTAAAATCAGAACACATTTATGTGGTTTACTATGATGCTTTGGGATTTGTGTTTGGGTGTTCTCTCATGTATGAAGATCATGTTGTTTCTTATGGATCATGACAGTTACATTTGAATGAGAAAAACTACCCAACACATGATCTAGAATTAGCTACAATAGTACATTCTTTAAATACTTGGCATCATTACCTATTTGGTGAGAAATTCATGGTGTTTATAGATCATAAGATCTTGCAATACATTTTTTCACAAAGAGATTTAAATTTTGAGATAAAGAAGATGGATGTAGTACCTTCAAATGTTCAACTTTTACTTGATGTATACACCAAGTAAAGGCAAGTCGGTGGAAGATGCATTAAGGAGGAAGTCATATAGGAATTTGGAAGTAGTGTCTTCAGATCAAGGGAAATTAATTTTAGTGATATCCAACTTAGATTTGGAATATGAAGATCAAGGTAGTGATATGGTTTTTATTCTAGTTTCCTTTGTTCTTAATTTGATTGAAAAGGTTAAATAGGAAAATACATATGATTCTGAATGTTTTTCTATGGTTTTATAACTCAATGGTGGTTAGACCATTGAGAGTTAAAATTTTGGTGGGAGTTTATTTTTATCTTCTAGAGATCCTATGGTGGTACATTTGGATTTCCATGAACAACTTCTTCATACTTACCACCATTTTAGGTGGGATGTTCCCAATGTGGTACAAAATATTTATAAGAGATTAAAAGTATAATTTTAGTGGTTTGGAATAAAAAAAAGGTGGATAATATTTTTTCGAGATGCCTCACCTATTAGTAAGTTAAGGCAGAAAACCAAAAACCAGCATGTATGCTATAATCTTTACCAATTCTCATGTGGAAATTGGAACAAATAGATATGGATTTTATAATAATTCTACCAAGGATGGTTCAAAAACATGATACATATAGTTTATAGTGGATCAACTCTCAAATTCATCCCATTTCATTCATATAAATGAATCTCATATAGTGGAATTCGTTTTAGTAATTTATATCTAAGAAATGGTAAAAGACATGTTGTACCGATTTCTATAGTATCAGATAGAGATATGAATTTTAAACCTCATTTATATAAACCCTTACAACAAGCCATTGGGACTTAGTTGAATAAGAGTATGGAATATCATCCTTAGATAGATGGAAAATTCAAAAGGACGATACTTTTTTTGGAAGACATGCTTTGGGATTGTGTAATGGATTTTTGTGGCTAATTGGAGGAGCATATATCGTTAGTGTTGTTCTCATATAATAATAGTTATATATCCTTCATACATATGGATAGTTTTGAATAATTTTATGGGTTTAGTTATAATTCTCCACTTTCTTGGGTGGGAATAGGCGAGGTTTCATGGGTTAGACCATGACTTTTGAAAGAGACAACATAGGACATTCATTTGATCAAGAAGAGGATGGAGACAACTTATAGTTATCATAAATCATATGAATACCATTGTTTATGGTTGTTATCATTCAATTTGGGTGATTACATGTTCTATAGAATCTCTAAAAGTCTTGGTAACCATGATTTTGGGAAGTAGGGAGTGTTATATCCTCCACAATTAGGCTCTTTTGAGATATTTGAACAGATAGGTGAGATGGAATATAAGTTGGATTTGAACCCAATGTTCAGTTCTGTGCATAATGTACTTAATGTATCTTAATTGAATAAGTATCATCATAGTTATAACCACATGATTCTATGGGACCACATTGACCTAGAGCCAGATTCTACATTGGTTCATGTGCCAGTATAGATTTTGATTCACAAGGGAATGTCTTGTATGGGGAAAACATCAAACCAGTGCAGGTTTTATGGAAACATGGTTAGATTTTGGAAGAAATGTGGGAACATGAGTTGTAAATGGTCAAAAAATGGCCCAAACTCTTTCTGGTAGTTGGTGGTTTTCAAATTTCAATGGATGGATAGACCAATAGTGGGGAGAATGTTGCATCCACGATTTCAGGCACTTCACCCTTCATTTATGTATTTTAAATTTATAATATTTTGGTTATGTTTCATGTGGTTTAGAGTAGTTTTGGAATTTTGGGGACTTTTTTGAAGGTTCACGGTTTGATCACGATTTGTATAAACTATGTAACACCTTCCAAGAAACCATGAAACTGAAATAGTGGGTACTGGGTAGGCACATAGTCTATCCAAACCATGTGGAAAACAAAGAGAAACCATGGAATATTGGACAATGGGTTTTATCAAGGTTAGTTGAAAATTCTTCAAAGTGTGTGATACAATCGTTCAAGGGTTTTTTTGGAGGTAGTGGATCATGCACAACTAGCATATGATATTTCTTACTGTATGCCCTAACCATGGGCCATTAAAATTTAGAACTATATTTTATGGATATAATTCAATATAGTATTTAAACCTCTCATTTTTCCCCTAAACAGGTCATAACCCAAATTCCTATTTAAACCTTGGCTGTGGAGACTATTCCTCCCAACCTAGGTGTGATTTCGAGGTGAATTTATGTTCTTTGGATGCCAGATTCATTAGTAAGTGTTTGTTATTTGTTGTTTTCCTTAGTTTTATCCTTCTTACCTATATTGTAATCATGGATCTAATCTTTTGGGGATATATTCATGCCATTTTATGTCAATAATGATGAGATATGATTCTTTTTATGATAGGTAACAAGATCACAGTACATTTTTAAGAGTTTCAAGGTGGGATTTTGGATTTTGGTTACATTATTTGGTTTCACCAATGGTTGCGAGGTAGGTGGCTTCACTCTCTACTCCCCGTATTAGAACATGGAGTTTATATTTCAAATTTATTTAACTTTTGAAATTTATTGTTAAATTGATGTGTTATTCATGATGGAAAACCCCTTTAGTGATGTTTTTGTGAAATTGTGAAAATTGGTTGGTTTCATGGAAAGTTATTTGCTTCATGATTTCAAAATAGTGATTTTGAAATACATTTTTTATTCGTGAAAAAGGTTTTTGGAAATGTTTTCAACAAATAATTGTTTTATTGAAATGTATTGGAATGGGATTTGGCATATTTGGTTGGTGTGTGTTCATGTACATTTGGGATAGATAAGGGCGTGAAGTTCCCCCTATAAAAAAGAATATGAAAAATAAGGGAGTGAAGTTACCCCCATTAAAATGGTTTACCAATTGATGCCTATGTAAAAGGATGACTTACCACTCATGAGTATAGGGTGGTCCATGGATCAAAATCATGTTTAGATTTTTCTGGTCGTGTGTATTTATGGAAATGACTGGGAATGCCAAAAAAAATTGGAGAAATGGTTTTAAATATTTAGTTGGTTGTTTTACACAGATAACTATTTTGGATTGAAATGGTTTTAGCTTTGATATATTCCTCTTTAAATTGTTTTAAATTTTTTTAAATAAATGAGAAAACATGTTCTATCATAGTGACATGAGTTGGGAATTCATTTGGGGAAAACCTAATGATTTTTATACTCATATACCTCTTGGTCACTTTGGTGCATTTTTAGATGTGATATACTGAGACATAGGTAAAAAAAGTTATCCTAGTTATTTAGTTCTTCATCATGATACATTGTTCTTGTATTATTAAGTTTGATCTTGGAGGTTGTTGGGAGTTTCTGCGGGATGACTTGGTTGACTTTGAGTTGTTCGTTTTGGTTTCCACTTTGTACTCTTATATAGTTAATGGCTGTAGTTTTATTTTGTTATCATTTGGTTTACTTTGAGTCATATTACATTTTTCTCATGTATTATACTGTGGGTTTTTTTATCATGTTTATCTTGGTTTTATTATTTTATTTTCAATGGGAAAATCATACCCCGACTATTTATGAAGCCCTTTGAATTTATTTCCTACCTTTTGTGTATTGGGGATGTCACCTAAGTCCTAGTAACACCCTACACATCATATCAAGATAATGATGAGGGGAAGGATGTTACATGGTTGGTGGAATATCCAAACTAACGACACACTATAACATTTTGTTCTAATATTACGCATAAGTTGCGACCAAGAAAGCATAATGTTCACAAATTACACATATTTACAAATCATTATTTTAAAAAATATGATCAAATCTAGTACCCTTGTTCACAATTAATATACATAATGTTACAAGATAAAGAATATTACAAAATGTATTTTGGGTTCTATATAATTTTTGGCCCAATATTCACGTTGCAATACACACATAATCATGCATTCTACATAAAAAAGATACTTATATGAGTCACGAATATGAAGTAAACCCATGAGAAAAGAGTGGGTTCATTAATGTTGTAAAAATTCATATATAAAAAAACATTTATGATCCTCAAAATAATAAATATTAATTTTTTGGATATTATATATTAGCATTAATGGATCATAGTGTATGAAGAGAATATGAAACTACTCGATATAAATCAATGATATGTGTTAGAAAATGAATCATATTTAAATGATCAATTTATATGGATTATAAATAATAAAATGATGTAGAAGCATGAATAACCCATGAAAAATAATATAAAAAGAAGATAAAATGTGAATTTAGAATGTATTTGAGATTAGTTATAGGAAAATATAGATTAAATTTGGATAACCTGTATGATGGAGCTAGGTTTAAGAGTTCGCCTTACCTTAGGTCCCATATTGTTTCATCACATTCAAACCTCTAGTTCAATAAACATATATTTTTTTAAAACACAAATATAGAATTATTTTAAATTATTTTTATCATTATAGACCAATTATATTCATTGGAATTTATTTACTAATATTTATTTTTAAGCTAGAATGGATCGATGTCATGTTTCCATTTAAATTTTCTCGATTTTTTTTATTTAAAAAAACATATTTAATTTCATATATATATATATTAGTAAAATTAATTTTACAAGAATAAAATTATATACAATAAAATATTTATATATTATATATAATTTATTCTAACTAGAAATGAAGTAAGGTATAAGTAAAGTGTTGACAGACATCATTGTAGGTAGTTAATTGACCACTAATAAGACATTATTAAAAGAAGATGAGAGAGATGTATAATACATATCTATATTATAAATAATTTTTGTAGTATATTTCTATAATTAATTATTTTTTAATATTATAATTAAATTATTTTGGATTAATATATAAAAATTTTAGTACAAGATTTATAAAATTGATGGGGAAAATTGAGATGAAAGAAAATGTGGAGGTTTCCATGTTTATGAAGTCCCTCCTTTTCTATGACCATAATACCTTGAAGGGTTTGTTTTGTATGAATATAAAACATCCATATGGGTACTAGGGGAACTAAGATAGGGTAATTGGGCTGACATTTGGGTTGTATATGTGGATGGTATGTTATATTCCAAGGAAATGGAGATGAGGTATTCATACATTAAGAGAGATATCTTTGGGTTAAAATATTGAATAAATTTTCATTTATATTGTAAACACTTATAGTGGTTTTTAAAATTATATATCATATTTTAATAAAATTAAATTATATAAGGTATCTTAAGACTTTTCCCCAAGGAATTTACTAGGTTATTAAAAAAGAAAGAATATAAAATGAAAAACTATTATTTAATTGGAATACTTTAAATTTTATGATTTAAAAATTACTTATTTACATTTAAAATTTGATTTTTTTGATTTTAAATGAATTGTTTATCTTATTAAATTTTTTATGGATAATATGCTTACTATATAATTTATTAGGTCATTAATACATCTTGTGTATTGCAATTACAACTTATTGTTTATGTAAAATATATTTTATTATTATTTAGCTAAAAATGATAATTTTATGAAAATTAACCAAATATTAACCCTTAAGAAAATTTACACACCTATTCAATAAATGAAAGTAATTTTTCAAAATATTTTTCTTTAATAGTAAATTTTAGTTTTTAAAATTAAAATTTGTCTATATGAAAAATATCTTTAAATATATTTTATCAATAATTAAATATTTTGTTCCTTAAGTTTCAAACATTAATGATTATTGTGGTGCATTTTAATATTTATATTTAATTAATTTATTATTTTTAAATACCATTTAAATTCCATTATAATATTTTATTAGTTATGACACTATTATAATGACTAGTTAACTAATATTAATGGTCTGAATACTATTCATAATAATTAGTTTTTTATTCCAATGGCCAGATTGGTTTTATACTTATTATAAGTACCTCCTATTTTCCTCACTCATAATTTAAAAAAATTCTATTTAATTTTATATATTCATATTTTTAAAAATTTCTATTGTATTACCAACATTTTTGTTTCATTTTATATGGTGATGTTCACGGGTCTAATAATTCTAGGTTATCAAAATGATCAAAATGTTTCTATTCATGGTGACTTTTTATTGTACAATTGATCTAATTTGAGCTTTATTGGTGTTATTTATATACTAAATTTATGGTTAACAATCAATATAAAAAATTGTTTTTGGTTTTTATTTTGTTTCCCATGTATTTTAAACTATAATATATTCCCAAATATGACATACATGTTTATTTAAAATGAAAATTAAATATATAAATGTATAGATCATTACATATGATCTCTTCAGCTATTTAAAATGGAGGGAAGTGGTTTTTGTGAATTGATCACATTTTTGGTTATCAAAGGAATAATGTTCATGAATGGAATATCCTAATTAAGGAGATTAGGCTTATATATATTAAAAAGTTTTCTTAAGTTTATCATTTGGCATGATGAATGCTTCTTTAGGGTTAATGGGACTCATACACAAAATTTAATGTTTGTACATGTACTAGTTCATGGTGATATTCATTTATGACATCATATTTTATTCATGAATAGAGGAAAATCATGTTTAGAATTTTAGGATTGTTAATGTCTTACTCTGAAATAATATTTATCGAATGATTGAAATAATTAATTTCAAGATTAAAGAGGTTAATTCTGAGGGAATGTCAACTAAAAAAGTATAATTTGTATCAATCACAATAATTTTTTGGTTGTGAATGCTTTGAAGGGAAACTAGATTGTGTAATGGGTACAAAATTTTCTTAGGATGGTGAGATATTATATAAACATAATAATAGATTTATCAAGGATCAAAATTCCAATGATATCTATTATTGAAAGGGGAATGGTTTCATTTGGTATTAAAACTTTCATAGAACTTTCATGTAGCTGATATAGAGACTAAATAGTTACCTAGTCATACAGTCTCTAGATAATAGAATTTATTACAAGGTGTTCTATGATGAATCTATGTAATGAACCAAAATTTTTAAATGAAAATTGTTTCTTAAAATTAATTTTGCCTAATTATTTTTGTACTCAATAAAACATTTTTTCTTTATTAATGAAGTGAGTATAAATTGAAATGTGACAATTGGGTTTTTACCAATATATGGTCGTTGGTTGATTATAACCATTGGTCAATATTACCATTGGTTAATATGACAATTGTAAATTATACTCCTTTTAACAATTTTAATGTTATGACTAGTGTTTTTAAATAGAAATGAAAGGAAAATTAATGAAGAAAGAAGAGTCGATGACCTCATCCAGTAGAGTTGTGCCATAAGAATCCCATTTGTTTGAGCTTGAGTGGGAGGTGGTGTTACTAGGATTCACTCTTGACTAATCTCATGCTAATATTCAATAAGTCAATATTGAAAGAAATCCCATACGAGGGAATTTCAAGTTAGTGGAAATTACCACTCTGGTGATGTCATCTAAGATGCCCAATGATTCTATCACCATTTCACACCTTACCCTTAGGTCGTACGTGGGTTTTATAAGGGGTTATATTTCAAGTCTTAAGTTACATAAAGTCTAAACCCTTTATATTAATAAATTTTTTATTCCATCTTTTCTGTATTAAGAATGGTTTTTCTTAATAATTTTGAGAAGTATTTTGATAAATTTATTTTTCGAATAAAAATTGTACTTTTCAGGAAACATATAATTATTATAATAAAATAGGGTATTATTAATAATGTTTATGGTAATTAAATAGTGTTATAAAAAAACTAATTTTTAATTATAAGTGATAAAATAACTTTAGTTTTTCATGTATCAGAAATTTCACTTTGCAATTTTACTATGCATTTTCTGTCTCCTTATTTTTTTAATAAATAAGTATTTTTATAGTTAAAAGTTAAATTTATAATATTTATAGATTTATTATGATAAAATAAATTTCATTTTTTAATTCATAATATCGATATTAGGTTATGGTGAATCTGTGATAATTTTATAAAATACATTAGGTTTGCATGAATAGTAAAAATACAGTTTGAGTTTTTTGGTAAGTTTAATGACATATAGCTATCTCATAATGATTTAATGATTAATTTAAAATTATGGTACACTATTATGTGTTATTTTAACTCAATATAGTTCCCAAGTGTCCAATACCATGAGAAACACCATGGGAAATCCCATGGTTTTGCAAAAACCACCAACGAGGTGTCCAAGGAAATTAATAACAAAATCCCACAATTTTTCTATAAATACCCACCAATTAATTCATTTAATTTCATTAAAAAATAATACTCAATGAATATACAATAGGTTTACTTCCCAAGTAGTCCTACCAAGGTATCATCAGGAACCCAATATCCCAATTTTCATTTTTTAGGAACACTCTTCATGGAAAAAGAATCTACCACCCTCCTCTTTTAATCAACCACTAATTTTTATGTTATGCCTTTTAATTTATATTTGATTATGTTGGGACATGTTATTAAATATCCCCCTTAATTTCCAATTTATTTAAAAATTATTATATACCCTTTTTGTCTCATTAACACATTTTATGAATTTTTAGTGACACCGTTAGGCTGCCGAAATTTCGTAAGGGAAATCTCAACTTATCTTTTCCTTTCAAGAACTATTTTTTGTGGTATGTATTTAAACTATCCATACTCTATTATTATATATATTTTATTATATTAATTTACTGTATTAATATTATTTTATTAATGGGAGACCATTTCCCCTCTCTTTTTAATGTTTTCTAAAACCATGTTTTATACCCATTATGTTGTCGATTTTACATCTAGAAATTTCTCTATTGTTCTCAATAAATTATTTTATTTTATAATTTAAATATAAAAAACTATTTATTATCTAGGGTTACTCAAATAAAAATGATATATTTTATTCTGGTATTAACATACACGAAACATTCCTTCCATTTTCATAGGTTTGAAATGACATAAGGATCTTGTTTTTAAGCACTTTCAAAAATGTTGTGATTTTAATATGAAACCAATTTATTTTATTCTCCACGGGTTATTTATGAATTTTTTTATTATGATCTATATGGATAAAATTAATTAATATATATGAAGGTTTCACCATTATAGTGATTCAATTCATTGGGTAAAGAATTTAATCTCTTGATATGATAATTTTTACGATACCTTAGTGAATAAACTTGGTAATATTTATGAAAACTCGGTGAAAAAACATGGTGATATGATTATAAATGGATCAATTAAATGTTTTTTCAACATTTATATGTTATGATTCATGTTATTAATTTTATGATATGCATGTTTCTCATGTATTATCATTATATCTCATGTTCTTATTATTTTACCTCATGATCACATGTAAACTGTTTCGCTTGTCTTCCCTTATTGGGATTTATGATCACCATTTACTTTGATGTATGTACTTAGTTTATGAGATGTAGTAATTGGACATAGCATGAACCGATTAATAAGCCTTTAAAGTGGTTTAAAATGGCGTTTTATGTTTTCATGTATTATGTACCTTATTTCCAATACACTAAACTTTAAAAGATCCTCTGTTTTGTACAATGTTATGAAAAATTAATGTAATAAAAGGAGGGATTCCATAGTTGGTATTGAAGGAAAGGTTTAGTTTTTTTTGGAAATTAGGATTTTAAAACTTTAATAAGAACCTTAGATAAAGGTTTTAATATAGGAAAACATCCTGGTATTTTGGTGAAATATTAATTAATTTGTTTTCGAACAAAGAAATATATATATGGATATGAATGAGTGGATCTGTATATGGAAAGTATGTATCTAGATGTATTAAAAAAACACCACTTTGAACTAGACTCTAACGATAATTGGTGCATGGCAATGGAATTTTCTTCACTCCTAGTTTGACACTTTTGGGGGATATGTTTTGTTAATAACAATCTATTTATGAACTATTATGAAGGATTTATATAAAATGTAATTGTTGTTAATGAATAAAATATTTAATCATGAAGTTTTAAGATATAAAATTCTTTTATAGTTATAAGATTATTAAAATAAAAATGTTTTTCACTAAGTTTCTCTTCTTTTAGAAAATTGATAGAAATAGGAGGAAACATGAAAATGGTAAGCCCAATAGACCATGCACTCATGAACCTCTGATAGAATCCAAAATGTAAATCTTCATGAGAATGATGAATCAACTAACTCAAGTTATATAGAATAACTTGAATCAAGTTGAGAGACCAGTTTCACATCAAAGGGAAAACCTTTCTGTTGAGTCCTTTATGTTTCAACAACCACTAACATTTAGTGGATCTACTGACCCATTTATTTTGGAACAATGGATAATCTCTATAGAAAAGATATTTTATGTACTTTGTTATTCATAATAAGATAAAGTCACTCTTGTTGTGTACCATTTAGAGGGACAAGCTGATTAGTGGTGGGATCTGATTAAAAACATGAGTCCAAGAGGGGATATTTAAGCTATGGAGTGGGAAGATTATATGGGGATATTATTTAATAAGTATTTCCCTCATTCAATGATAATGAAAATAGAGAATGAATTCCTTAAACTAAAGAATAAAGAGAATGAATCTGTTGGATTCTACGAGATGAACTTCACAATACTTTCCCATTATACCTCTATCTTTGTCATGGATCATAATGGGAAGGTTGATAGATTCTTTGATGGACTAATAACTCATCTACAAAATAATTTATCCAATCGAGAGTATGAAAGGTATGTAGAGATAATAATAAGTTTTATGAAGGTTGAACTGGAGTTTTGTGGGACACAATGTTCTGACAAATAAAATTAAAAGAAGATATCCTTAGAGGAAAACTTGGGGAGTATCTTCAACTAAGGAATATGAAGAAATAAATTGAAACTTTCTACATTCATCAAATGTGTAAAGAAGCATTCAGGGAATTTCTTACTTTGGAGAGGGAAATTTTTTACATGAAGAAGAGATGTCCATATCACTCCAAATTTTCATAGTGTGTTGAAGCCTCAACATTTCAAAAAACAACAACAAATGGAATATAGTTCAATCCATTATTAAATTCCAATTCTTCAAAAATAGAAATCTTGGGAACTTTCCCATTCATTTTCCAAATATATGGTTAGTGGAGGGGAATCACCATAAACCTTAGCATAGTCCAAGGGAGAAAGTTAATACTTTTTTTATCACTACAGTTTAAGTTGAAGCTCCAAATGATGTGGTGATAAGTACTCAAAATGTTCTCTCAAAGCTAGAAAGTACCTTGTTTGATTCTGGTTCTACACATTCCTTTGTTTCCTCGATGTTTTAAAAGAGTATATAATCAATTACTAAATTGCTCGAAGTGGATTCATCTTTTAATAATCCTAGTGGGATTATCCAAGAATCATTAGTGTATTGAAACTCTAGTATTTACTTTAGCAGGAACAATCTAATCGCAAATCTAGTAGTCATTCCCATGCTTGAATTCAACACCATACTAAGGATGGACTGACTCTCAAAGTATAATTCTAGGGTCAAATGTTTAAGTAAATAAATATCAGTATTCTTGAGTGGAAAACCTAAAATTATCTTCAAAGGAGAGATATATCAACCTAATATTTGTCTATAAGAACTACCTATAACCTTATTTATGGAGTTAATCATTGAATATGAATAAGGGGATGTAATTATAAGAATAGAAAATGTTCCCATCATTCTGTAACACATTGATGTATTTTCTGAAGAGTTTCTTGGACCTCCTCTATAAAGATTGGTAGAGTAATCCATTTAACTCATTCCTGGTTTCAAGATGATATAAAAAACTCTATATAGAATGGAAAATGTGGAGTTGGAGGAATTAAATAAATAACTCCAAGATCTTTTGGATAAGGGGTTTATTTGACCAAGCGTGTCTCCTTAGGGAGAACCTATTCTCTTTGTGAAGAAGAAGGATGGATCAATGCATCTATTCATTGATTGCAGAGAATGTAACGAGATCAAATTAAAGAAAAAGTACCATCTTTCAAGAATTGATGATTTATTTGACCAGATTTATGGGGATTAATTCTTCTCTAAGATTGATATTTAATTTGGGTATCATCAATTGAGGGTGAAGAAAGAATATATTTCAAAGACCTCCTTATGATCTAGATATGGTAATTATGAGTTTTTTTATTCCCTTTTCATTAGATAATGTACTTTCTATTTTTATGGATTTGATGAATAAAGTCTTTAAGTACAACCTTAATAACTTTTTGGTAGTTTTTATTAAAGATATTATGATATATTCCAAAAGTCACAAGGAGTATGGGGATCAAATAAAGGTGATACTAAAAACTATGATGAAGGAGAGGTTATTTGTAAAGATAAAAAAATATGAATTTTCGTTACAGTAAGTTGCTTTATTGGGACACATTGTAACCAATGAAGGAATCTTTGTCGACCCTATAATGAAAAAGGTTGTGGAGGAGTGGCCTTATCCTAAAACAGTAACTGAGATTCATAGTTTCCATAGATTATCAGGATATTATAGGAGGTATATGAAAGGAATTTCATGAATTTCTAATCCAATAAACAAGTTTACTAAAAAAGGGGTCAATGTAATATAGAAAAAGGAGTGTGATGAATGTTTCCAAGAGATGAAGAAGAGACTGGTTACTACACCCATGTTAACTCTACCCTCTATCAAAGAAAGATTTGTTGTTTTTAGTGATGCATATCTCAAATGTCTTGGGTGAATCCTCGTAAAAAATGAAAATGTGATTTCTTATGCATATCTATAGTTAAAGGATCATGATCAGAATTATCCTATGCATGACCTAGAGCTGGTCGTAGTTATTTTTTTATGATGATATGGAGGCACTATCTTTATGGGGGAGAAATGTGATATATATATAGACCATCAATCTTTTAAGTATATTTTCACACAAAAATAATTGAACATGAGACATAGGATATTATTGTAACTTATTAATGACTTTGATTTTTTAATTCATTATCACACTAGAATAGAAAACCAAGTTATTGATGCATTAAGTAGGAAGGAACCTATTTTTCTGTCAATGATGTGGATTCAAAGAAATCATTTTTCAAAGTCATAGTAAAACGATAAATGGTAATTATAAGTGAAGGGAAATCATCAACACTATCCCAAATGATTTCTCAACCTTCATAACTATATAAGATCAAGAGATCTCAAAGATATAATCCTTTTTTGTAGAATAAATTTGATGCTATGATGGATGGGAAGCTTCTTGGGTTCATTATCAATCAAGAAGATGTACAAAAATTTCATATAAGGCTCTGTGTTCAATCTGTTCCAGAAATAAAGAAGGATCTAATGGATAAATCTCATATATCAACTTTCTCTATACATCCTAGAATCACTAAAATGTATAGGGACCTTCATGATCATTTTTGGTGGGATAATAGGAAAAGGTAGATAACCGAATACACCATCAGGTGACTTGTATGTCAATAAGTGACGGTAGAGTGACAATTTCCTTAAGGGATATTACAACCACTACTCATACCAACATGGAAGTTGGACAATATCACTATGGGTTTTGTCACTGGTCTCCCAAAAACATCCAAATGAAATAATGTGATATGGGTTATAGTGGACCATATAACCAAGTCAACCCATTTTATCACTACTCTAGAAGACTTATCTCTTGACCAAATTACCAAGATATACATGAAGTAATTCATGAGGCTGCAAGGAGTACCACTTTCACTAATTTCTGTTCATGATCCAAGGTTTACATCAAAATTTTGGAGAAGTCTTCAACATGATTTGAGTACCAAATTTAATTTCAATAAATCCTATCACCCACAAACTAATGGCCAATATGAATGGACTATTCAAACACTCAAGTACATGATGAGAACATGATATATGGAATTTAAAGGTGTATGGAAACAACACCTCCCATTAGTTTAGTTCTCAAACAACAACAACTTCCATTTGGGAATTCAAATGGCTCCCTCTGAAGCTCTATATGGGAAGAAATATAGAGATCCTACTTTTTGGGATGAAGATGGTGATAGAAATCTTCTTAGGCCTGATCTTGTGAAATAGAAGATAGAAAAGGTTCAATACATCACCACCCTAAGAAAGTTTATAAGGTGGCTGATGATTTGAGTAAAAATGAAAATGATAACTTATCTATGATGAGGATAAATAAAGATATAATATTTATAGATTTTCATGTGATATACCATGAAATATTGAAGGAGGGTGAGAAATAATATCTTTCCCTAGTAATTTTTAACCATATATCAATGTGAAGACTAAAGTAGAACTGAAGGAACATATAGAGATGAAAAATAAAATGATAAATTTTCATTTTTCCAAACATTATTATGATATAATTATAAGCTTCAACAACCAAGTATGTGTCCCACCAATACAAAAATTGAATAAAGATATATTTGAAGAAGCTAATAGCTCGTCATTCATTATTCAAGATATAAGTATAATGATTTATAGAGATATAAAAGAGTAGTTATAGTGTGAGAACATGAAGAGAGATATCACAAAGTATGTATCTCGGTTCTTGGTATGTGAGTTAGTTAAGGATGAGAGATAGAAGTATAAGGATATGTTACAACCATTACCCATACCAAAAAGTAAATGAGAAAACATCACTATGGATTTCTTCATTGAACTCCCTAGAACATCTAATGGTCATAATAAAATTTTGATTGTAGTTATTTTCCTTATGAAGTAAACATATTTCATTGATATGGGATAATATTTCTCTCTTGATACTCTTGTTAGGATATACATCAAGGAAGTGGTAAGGTTGTATTGGGGTCCACATTCTATTATATTTGATTGAGATTAGAGGTTTACCTCGATGTTGTTGATATACCTTTAGCAAGATCTGGTTACAAAGTTTTGTTTTAGTACTACCTATCATCCTTAAATAGATGGTTATTCTAAGAATAACATTAAAACCATAAATTATTTTTGGAGATCATGTTATCTAGATTTCAAATCTTTCTCAGATTAACATCTTCCTCTAGTCTAGTATTCTTATAACAATAGATTTAATTCAAGAATTATGATTATTTACTATGAATACCTATATATAAATAACTTTTGATATTTAACATTCTAGTATGGAGTTAGAGAACAAAATTATTTGGGACCTAAGATAAATGAGGGAATTTAAGATAATGTTAGTCATTCACGAGTACATTAAGGAATCTTAGAGTTGAAAGGAGAGTGATACTGACAATCATCGATGAAATATTGAATTTTAAGTTTGTGGGAAGGTATTCCTATGAATTTATCTGTGGATAAAGGTTATGATATTTTGAAATAATCAAATATGTGACCTTTATTTATAAAATATTTCGAGATATATGATCATATCATATGGGTTTTTATCACTTGATTCTTCCATAGAACCTTTCTTAAGTCCAAGATGTGTTCCATGTATCTCTTCCAATGAAGTACATACCTGATCATTCACATGTACTGAACATAGAGATCACGCCACTGGAGCATAATATTTACTATGAAGAATAACTAGTACAAATTTTAGATCATAGAGATAATTTTCTATAAAGTAATACTATTCACCTAGTTAAAGTTCCATAGTGGTATCCAGAATTTGATGAAGGTACATGGGAACCTCCCTACAAGCCCAAAGGCCGTTTAATTTTTTTATTTCAAGATTATCCTATTTTTAATTAGGTTGAGCGGGAAAGATTACATGGTCAGTAGGACCAAAGGCACAAGGCCTATGGCATGACCCAAAGGCCCAAATACGAGACACACAAAACCACCCAACCCTAGATATATTTCCATTGTATTCTCCAAATATCTAAACCATGAAAAGTTGTTCGGCTAACATTTACAGATGAATAACTAAATAGTTCCTAGTACTAATGGAGAAATACAAACCATCTCTTCATTACCTATCTGGATAATGCTTCTAGTTGGTGCTTTATGATCTAAAAATTATTCAAGGTCAACTCCATGGATCTGAATTTTTTACCATATTATATATTTCCTGCACCGCTGGCCCTACCAAGCCCGCTGTTAAGATCCCATAACCGTTGAGGCCCTACACTTCAATACCAAACCTCAATTTCCATAGCTCCTATCATAGTCCAACATCCTATGATAATCCACCACCATCATCTCCATGCCCCTAGTCAATTTATGCTCCACTACCTCCTCTATTGATGGCACCAAGGAGCTCGCATTACCCGCTAAGGGTGTTGATTCATTTGCCAATTCCATGGACACTCCCTATGGAGAAAATAACCCACCATTTCTGAATTCCTAAAGCTATCATCCCTTATTTCATTGTGATAAAACCCAAATGATAAATCCACAAATTCAGGGATGCTAGGATTCAATCCTAGGCTATATGTCGAATGATGTGACAACCTTTATGTAAATACTTAGATTTTCCATTTATTTTTTTAAAATATTATATGGATTAATTTTGATACTAGGAACTTGGACGACATGCGATTCTGAGCCCCAATGTGCCTAGAAAAAATGGTTGAAAAATATTAAAATATTTAAGTAGCACGCATGCATGGTTTTCCTAAAAAAGTGAAATAAATTCTAAATAGGTAACCATATTAGAAATCGAAATGAACCATTGAGTTCATAACAACGACTTTATCCTAGACACCACCCAACATTGGTCGGTGAAAGCCATTTGTGGAAAGTCATCATGGGCACTTAAATGAATAAAATAAATTAAGATAATATATTTAATTATGTTGAAGTAGTGACACAACCATTTTCTCTTTAAATTTATCCTTATGTCAAAGATCCAAGATTATCCTCATAATGCTGAAATTCTCTAGAGATGTCAGGAAGGAACCTATAGAGAATCCTCCTAAGGAATGGTGAGATCTCAGATCAAAGATCAGTGCACACCAATCTTGGTAGATCTCACCAACAACAACGAATCAGTGACTATTCCTCATTAGTGAACAATCCGAATCGCGGTAGGATACATTATTTTGATTTTATCTCACATTATCAATTCCTATGATGAACACAAACAAATCCATGAACATATTAGGCCATAGTTCAATCATATTTTCCGGATAGAAATATTATGTGGGTTTATTGGTATAATTAAATATTTGTGATCAGAACTATTGATTGATTCATTTACCTTTATAATGGTTATGAACAAAGATCTACTTGAAAATCGATTGAGGTTCATTCCTCTATATTTGATTTTTCTTTTCTCCCCCAATTCTGGAGTTCATCATTACGTGTTATTTGTTCTTCCCCATATTTGAAACCCTTGTGAACAATAAATCATTGCACCTTTGAATCTTAGTGCAATGATCTGAAACCATAGTTTCAGAATTCCGAAAACACGATGAAGGTGAGATGGCGGTCACGATAGTGAATCAAACGATAGTGGGAATTAAATCTTCATTCTTCATCAGAAACGAGGAATGAGTACGATTACTTTTTCCGAGCCGATTGAAGGCTTGAATCCCATCGATTCAGTGTTAGGGTGATCATAAAATCTTGGATATGGAGTTTTGAGGTAAATAGATCACCTAAATGGAATCTAAGTGATCAACGTCATGTGCGGGAGGAAGAAAACGGATTTTTGGAAAACCCGATACACACGGTGTGTAATCTCTGTCTACACGGTGTGTAGTCCCCAGTTCAATGACTCAACATGTACATGGTAATTACACGAATAAGGGGTGGATTATACGGGTTTCCTACATGGTTTTCACTCCCCCACATGGCTTGGATTGGACCAAGTATATGGGATACATCATGTATTGGTACATGGATAGGGATACATGGGTTGACGTCGTGTACTGTCACACAACCAGAGTACACGAATGGACCTCAGATGAAAGGACAATACATGTGACCTTTTCTACCTATAGTGTACAACAATATTCATGCATTGTACAATAATCTTCATGGCTTGAGATAATTTTCCTCTATATATTGGACAAGTTTCATTTGGTATCATTCCCTTTATTGTTTCTATGAAGGTTAGTATAGATTGTTTCCTACTCCTAGGACCACGATCCCTTCAGGACTTCCTGAATAGAGTTATTGGAATCCCCCTGAGAGGCCCAGAGTGGGATCCTCTAGTCATCTTATTTACCTAGGTGGAGTTATTGGTATATACATGACCAACACTATTTAGGCACTGATCCTCTACTTAGCAGGTAAATCCAGAATGAGTTGTTGGTAGCACCCCATGGCCCTGGCTGTGATCCTCACATGTATCATATTCTCTTCGGACTATTAGAGTATATTTCTCATGGTGAGACCAGAAAATTAGTACCCCTTAGACGTACATCATCTATGTTATGGGACTCAGGTGTGTGTTCTCCTAGATGAGTGCTTCGTGGAATCTTCGAGCTGAATTTATAGTGCTGGTATATGGCAGTTGTGACTTACCTCTATACTGTGTTTCTTGGATCAAGTATATCTGAATATTCTTATATCTGTTCTATAGACATATACGTATGTTGAAATAACTGTACATTACTTTGTTGTATTGCATTGTGGTTTCAGGGTCTCCTACAGAGTATTGTTATACTCACCCATACACGTGCTTTTCCTGCATGTGTCATGTCTTTCATAGATTATCAACCTTTTGATAGAGTATTAGGAATACTAGGACCAGACGATGCTTAGTGAGACCAGATAGAAATAGGTCTGTTCTTGTAGCTTTCAGAATGAAATCCCAATACCTTTACTTTTTGGCTGGACTTGTGTTATAGACTCTTTATGGTGGGCATGTATTTGGACCTGTTTACTTTACATTACAATCCATCATACTCTGGTTGGGGGATATAATTATATGAATGAATTTGTTACATAGTGGTTTTTACATTTCATTATTTTGTGAGCTTGGAGATGTGTTCAGGCGTATAGGTACATAGGCAATGCCTCCCAATTTAGTGATAAGCCTACTCGGTGCTAATCACCATCCCCTAGCCCGTTGAAGGATGTCTTGGTGCGGTGGTTGACATATCCATACACCAGAACTCTAATAACCTACTTTTCGATTCGGTACATGAGAACATTGGTTGCAGGGAAAACAATGGTACATGAATCATATAGGAATGGGTTGTGGTTTCTATGTTATTATTGAGTTGGATGTAAAAATATACTCATTGACCATGGTACATATTTTTTATTTACAGGATGCCTCCACGATTCATACTAGTTTGGATTCAGTAACTTGATCATGGGGATGATGCCCTTAGTGATGAGGCTTCAATATTGGGACCGGTTCCCCAAATGTTACCTCTAGGTGGTGCATCAGCCATATCACCACCTGTAGAGAAGCACACAATACCTATAGTACCAGTGGACGAGGAGCGTAGTTTGATCATGATTCACGTGTTTCAGTGACAGATTCCCCTTAAGTTCTGAGCTGATCATAGACCATGGATGGATGAGGAATAGATTGAGGCAGTGACCCAAGATTTTCAACTGGTCATGACACCAACAGATCAGATGGTGATCCTAGAAGTGATCATTTTTTATGGATCAACATGAAGATGATGGTGTTTGGTTATCCAGACTTACGACGAGGTGACTCTTTCAGGAAAAAAGTTTGATCACCTCTTTAGGGAGGAGTTCTCATCGATTACACTAAGGGATGTGCGTATTCAGGAGCTTCTTCGGCTCTAACAAGGCAGCATGATAGTAGCTGATTATTCATTGAGATTTAACAACCTTTCTAGGTACTTGATGGATATGTTTTAAGACCAGTACTTTAGGGATCAGAACTTTGAGCAAGGTATGAATAAATACATCCAAGCTAACATCATACCTCTAAACATTCTTACTTTTTCTATGGTGCTTGAGTGGGATTTATTGGTTGAAATCTTCTTGATTGATCATATAAAGATGGTGGAAGTCATTAGGGGGAATCAGGAGAGGGGACCTCAACAACAGGGATCCAATATCAATCTTAAGGACCTATACGTGGGAGATGTTTCAGGAGGGAGGTCTTAGGACGGAGGATCTACAGTTCAGGGCTCACAGGGTGGCTTAAATCAGCTTAAAGAGAGGCAGTCTACTCATGTGATGGTAGGGGACATCTCACTTGAGATTGTCTGACCCATCGTACTGTTGACCAAGATATTATGGATGATCCACTAAGGTAGAGACAATGACAGGAGAAGGAAGATCCCTAGGGTGGAAGATGTGGTAGAGGAGCTGGGAGATCAGTAGGAGGTGGTCGACATTTCAACTTGTTACCACCACCACCCCAGGTGGTCCATGCCAGGTTGAGGGAGCAGGAGGATAGGGGAGGGGACAACTGCATGTGGTTGAGGCTTATGGACTAGGGGCTCCAGGAATGATTCGAGGGATGATATATGTCTTTTCTACCTTAGCTGCCATACTGATAGACATAGGTTCTAGTCGTTCCTTCCTCACCACATATCTTTTATGAGACCTAGCACTATGGAAAAAAGCGCTATTTACGACGGGTTATTTGCGACGAGAAGAAATCCCGTCGCAAATAACCCGTCAAGGAAACTATTTGCGAAGGGGAATAGTGCCCATCGCAAATAACCAATTATTTGTGATGGGATTTCATCTCCCATCGCAAATAGTTTGGCTCGACTTGCGCGCCAAACCGCACGAATATTATTTGCGACGGGGCGATGTCTCCCGTCGCAAATAGTTTGGCGCGACTTGCGCGCTAAACCGCGCGGCTTGTGCGCCAAACCGCACATGGATATTTGCGACGTGACCCATCGCAAATACCCGACAGCGGTCAAAAACATTTTTGCGATGGGATGTCATCCCGTCGCAAAAAGACTGTCGCCAGGTACTATTTGCGACAAGACCCGTCGCAAATAACTTTTTAACCGCGGACTGTAATTAATGCGGGCGAGGGTAATTGCGACGGGACCCGTCACAAATAGTACCATTTGCAAGGGGAAGCCCTTCGCTAATAATCTTGTCGCAACTAATCTAACCTATATATACCCCCATCCGTTTTTTCAAATAATTCAGATCTTGCTCTCTCTCTCTCTCTCTCTTCATTCTTCAGTTTCAAAGAGAATTTTTTTTAGTTGATGTTTTTATACAAGAGCAATCAGAGGGTGTCAATATCTTCAGAATATCAAAGTTTATGGTATTTATATTTTTTTTTTATTTTTTTTTATTTTTTTATGTTAATTTTAATTGTTGGTTATTAGTTCTAATTTAATTAGATTTCAATTGATTTTTAATTATATTTAGTTTTACTAAGAAATTGATATTGTTAGTTGTAATTATAAATAATTAGTTATAATAAATATTAATTAGATATAATTAGGAATAAATAGATATAATTAGCAATAAACAGATATAATTAGCAATAAATAGTTATAATTAGCAATAAATAGTTATAATTAGCAATAAATAGATATAATTAGCAATAAATATATATAATTAACAATAAGTACATATAATTAGCAATAAGTACATATAATTAGCAATAAGTACATATAATTAGGAATAACTAGATATAATTAGGAATAACTAGATATAATTTGGAATAACTAGATATAATTAGGAATAACTAGATATAATTAGGAATAACTAGATATAATTAGTAATAATTAGTAATAATTAGATATAATTAGATATAATTAGTAATAATTAGATGTAATTAGTAATAATTAAATATAATTATTAATAATTAGATATAATTATTAATAATTAGATATAATTAGGAATAATTAGATATAATTAGTAATAATTAGATATAATTCGTAATAATTAGATATAATTAGTAATAATTAGATATAATTTGTAATAATTAGATATAATTAGTAATAATTAGCTGTAATTTGTAATAATTAGCTATAATTAGATATAATTAGCTATAATTAGTTATAATGAGTAATAATTAGCTATAATTAGTAATAATTAGCTATAATTTGTAATAATTAGCTATAATTGGTAATAATTAGCTATAATTAGTAATAATTAGCTATAATTGGTAATAATTAGCTATAATTGGTAATAATTAGCTATAATTAGTAATAATTAGCTATAATTAGTAATAACTAGCTATAATTAGTAATAATTAGCCATAATTAGTAATAATTATCTATAATTAGTAAAAACTAGCTATAATTAGTAATAACTAGATATAATTAGTAAAAACTAGATATAATTAGTAATAACTAGATATAATTAGTAATAACTAGATATAATTAGTAATAACTAGATATAAATAGTAATAACAAGATGTAATTAGTAATAACTAGATATAATTAGTAACAACTAGATATAATTAGTAATAAGTAGATATAAATAGTAATAATTGGATATAATTAGTAATAATTAGCTATAATTAGGAATAATTAGGTATAATTAGATATAATTAGCTATAATTAGTTATAATTAGCTATAATTAGTTATAATCAGGAATAATTAGATATAATTTGGAATAATTAGATATAATTAGTAATAATTAGATATAATTAGTAATAATTAGTTATAATTAGTAATAATTAGTTATAATTAGTAATAATTAGTTATAATTAGTAATAATTAGGAATAATTAGTAATAATTAGGAATAATTAGAAATAATTAGGAATAATTAGTAATAATTAGGAATAATTAGAAATAATTAGTTATAATTAGGAATAAATAGATATAATTGGGAATAATTAAGAATAATTAGGAATAATTAGGAATAATTAGTAATAATTAGGAATAATTAGTAATAATTAGGAATAATTAGTAATAATTAGTAATAATTAGGAATAATTAGGAATAATTAGGAATAATTAGTAATAATTAGGAATAATTAGGAATAATTAAGAAGAATCAGTAATAATTAGGAATAATTAGTAATATTTAGGAATAATTAGGAATAATTAGGAATAATTAGGAATAATTAGTTATAATTAAGAATAATTAACTATAATTAGGAATAATTAGGTATAATTAGGAATAATTAGATATAATTAGCTATAATTAGCTATAATTAGCTATAATTAGGAATAATTAGCTATAATTAGGAATAATTATGAATAATTAGGTACAATTAGGAATAATTAGTAATAATTAGTAATAATTAGTTATAATTAGTAATAATTAGTTATAATTAGTAATTATTAGTTATAATTAGTAATAATTAGGAATAATTAGGAATAATTAGGAATAATTCAGAATAATTCGGAATAATTAGTAATAATTAGTAATAATTAGGAATAATTATGAATAATTATGAATAATTAGAAATAATTAGAAATAATTAGGAATAATTAGGAATAATTAGTAATAATTAGTAATAATTAGGAATAATTAGGAATAATTAGGAATAATTAGTAATAATTAGGAAAAATTAGTAATAATTAGGAATAATTAGTAATAAATAGGAATAATTAGTAATAATTAGGAATAATTAGATATAATTAGGAATAATTAGGTATAATTAGATATAATTAGATATAAATAGTAATAATTAGTAATAATTAGTAATAATTTGTAATAATTTGTAATAATTAGTAATAATTAGGTATCATTAGGAATAAATAGGAATAATTAGTAATAATTAGGAATAAATAAGAATAATTAGGAATAATTAGGAATAATTATGAATAATTAGGATTAATTAAAAATAATTAGGAATAATTAGGAAAAATTCAGAAAAATTTGGAATAATAAGGAATAATTAGGAATAATTAGGAATAATTAAGAATAATTAGGAATAATTAGGAATAATTAGTAAACGAAATCTGCTTGGATAATGAACGGAAAATTTGTAATCATCTCCACAACGATGATTACCAAATTTCCTTTCATTATTCAAGCAGTTTTCCTTCTTCTAAGTATTACTAAGTATTGATAAATTAGTAATAAATAGTAATAATTATTAATAATTCGTAATAATTAGTAATAAATTGCAATAATTAGTAATAAATTGTAATAATTAGTAATAATTAGTAATAATTTGTAATAACATGTAATAATTAGTAATAATTAGGAATAATTAGCAATAATTAGCAATAATTAGCAATAATAAGTGTGAGAAAGATGCAATTAAATGAGCTGTCCGACAAAAGAGTAGCCGTCAATCCACTGGAAATTGTGTCGCCCTTAATTAATGATAATTATTAAGTAGTTGTAATTATTTATCTTCTTTTTTAGATAGTGTTTTTATAATTTCAAACTATTCAAAAACATTGATGATTTTATAATTTATGCAGAAAAATATGGGATAAGGAAGTCGACATCAGTCATTATTAGATGATCGAGCTTGGATAAATTAGCGCAGAAATCCAAATGGTTCTGGTTTAAATCCTGTATATATTGAGGGTGTTGAAGATTTCTTAGAATTTACATCATCAAAACCAAAATATGTTTCAGAAGTCACAATTAAGTGTCCTTGTAAAAAATGTGCTCTGAGAATGTTTGACACATTTGATAAAGTTGGGGGACATCTCTTGCGGTTTGGTTTTCAACTAGATTATGTTTTTTGGTATCAACATGGTGAACACAGTTCCAGAGAAGATCATAATAACTTGATTCCAGATCCATCACGGTTTCAAAATTTAGTACATGATGTTGTAGGTCCATCTGTGCAATAAACTAAAACTCATGATGATATTGATTTAACTCCTGAGTTGGAACCATCTGAATTTTATGAGTTGTTGAGGTCTGATGAGGATGCATTATATCCTGGTTGCAAGATTAAAAAATTAGAAGCGGTTGAAAAATTTATGGCTATTAAATCAGATAATGCAATGTCAAATAACTATTTTGATCAGATATTTTCTTTGGTTAAAACACTATTACCTGAAGAAAATGTATTTCCTGCAAATTACTATGAGAGCAAGAGGCTGATTCGTAATTTGGGCCTTAGTTATCGGAAGATTCATGCATGTCCAAATGATTGCATCTTATATTCTTATGAAAATTAGTCATTGGATATTTCCCCCACATGTGGACAATCGAGGTATAAAGAAGCTCAACCAGGGAAGTCTAGATCGATTCCAGTAAAACAGTTGAGATATTTCCCCCTTACACCTAGGTTGCAGCATTTATTTCTGTCTCAGAACACAACGTCAATGATGTCATGGCACAAAACCAATATTTCAACTGATAAAAGCTTGAATCATCCATGTGATGGTGATTCATGGAATGATTTGGATCATATGCATCCTTATTTTTCTACAGAAGCCCAAAACGTGCGATTGGGTATTTCTACTAATGGTTTTTGTCCATTTGGTTCTTATGGTAGTTAGTATTCATGTTGTCCTATCTTTATAACTCCGTACAATTTGCCTCCATGGATGTTGATAAAGGAGCCTTATATCTTTTTGACTCTATTAATCCCAGGACATCCGAAAAAGAATGTTGATGTTTATTTGAAACCATTGATTGATGAGTTAAATTCATTGTGAAGTGATGGTGTTAATACATATGATGTTTCTACGAAACAAAATTTCATATTAAAAGCTGCATTGATGTGGATGATTAGTGACCTTCCGGTTTAAGGAATGTTATCTTGTTGGAGTACACATGGTCTGAAATCATGTCCTTACTATATGAAAGCCAACAAAGCCTTTATACTAGTCAATGGAAAAAAACCTTTCTATATTGATTGTTACCGTAGATTTCTGCGAACTGATCATCCTTTTTGGAGGAAAAAATCTCATTTCAGAAAAGGTACAATTGAAAGAAATAAACCTCCAAAGATGATCTCAGGTATAGAGTTAAAATCAGTTGTATTTTCATTACCCCCCATCACATTTGGACCAATTGTAAACCAACAAAAAATTCATGGATTTGGGAAAGAACATAACTGGATAAAACAGAGAATTTTTTAGGATCTTCCGTATTGGTCTTATTTGTTGGTCCGCCACATGTTGGATGTTATGAATATTGAGAAGAACTGTTTTGATAATTTATTTCATTCAGTTTTGGATACACCAGGTAAGAACAAAGATACTGTAAAGGCACGATTAGATCTGGCCCAAATTTGCAAATGACCAGAACTTGAATTATTTGAAAATGTTAGATCATAGAGGTTAATGAAGCCAAAAGAAGCTTATAAACTATCCAAAGAGAGTCACTTATTATTTTTTCAGTGGATTGTATATTTGAGACTTCCAGATGGCTATGCTTCCAATTTGGGCAGATGCGTTAAAAATGATTGTATTACTGGATTAAAAAGTCATGATTGTCATGTAATAATGGAAAGACTTATGCTAATTGGATTCAAAGGTTTGTTGATTTTTATGGTTTGGGATTCGATAATAGACATATTATATTTTTTTCGAGACATTTGTGCAGTGGAAACAGACTACGATTTGCTAAGAAAATTGGAAGAAAATGTTGCTGTAATTATTTGTAAACTGGAAAAAATATTTCTACCGGCTTTCTTTGACTCAATGGAACATCTGATATTAAATTTGTCACATGAAGCTAAATGTGGTGGTCCAGTACAGTTTCGATGGATATACCCATTCAAGAGATGAATGAAAAAATTGAAGAGAAAAATACATAACAAAGCATCAGTTGAAGGCTCAATTGCTGAAGTTTATTTGCAAGAGGAAATTGATTTTTTCTGCTCTCATTATCTTGAATCTCAATATCCCTCAAAATAGAATCTCATGGGACGAAAAGAGGGGAATGTTAATGAATAAATGGACAATTAATTAACATTTTTTAATCATCCAAATCTTGGTTTTGGTGGAGTTCATGAATGATGACTTTCAGATGATGAACATCAAAGAGATCATACATACGTTCTGCTCAACTGTGAAGAAATGAAATAATTTGTCTTGTGAGTGATTATATCACTTATTCTATAATTTATGTTACAATATTTAAACTTATTTTATTTATAGGTTATATGATAATCATATCAAGAAACAACTTCCACAAATTACAGCAGCTACTCTTGAAGAACGCAGACAATTTTTTTTCTCAATGGTTTCAAAAACTCGTAACATAAATTATTGATGGTTTAATATCAATTACGTTTATTATTTTTTATATTGATAATTGTTTTACAAATTTTCAGGTGTCTCATTATGATGATAAAATTGACAAGAGATTGTGTATATTGAGTAACCCACCATCCAAAATGGTTAAATCTTATAATGCATATGTGGTGAATGGTTTTCGATATCATACACTTGCATATAGGGAATCAAAAAAAGAATGAACAATGGAGTTTTCTTGAGAGGATCACAACATAGAGAAACTGAAGTTGATTTTTATGGCATTTTGGATGAAATTGTTGAGCTGTGTTATCTAGGACAAAATTACATAACAATGTTTAAATGTCGGTGGCTGGATATTGAGAGAGGTTTTCATGTTCATCTGACTCATGGAATCATCTATATTAAATATAAAAGTCTTCTTGCAGTAAATGAACCATTTTTACTAGCTCAACAGGCACATCAAATTTATTATGCAAATTATTGTGCTACCCTAAGAGACTTGAGCGATTGGTGGTGCATAATAAAAATGAAATCTCGGGAAAATCAGTTTACTCAAACTGAAAGTGGTTCCACTGAAGTGGAAGGAATTGAAATTTTTCAAGAGACGACTCAAAATCCATCTGATTCAAAAAGATATGTGAATATCGACGATGACATCCCACAATTAAGGATTGATGGTGATGAAGATGTTAATGATGTTATAAATGAATTTGAAATGACAAGAGATGCTGAAACTGAAACTCATATGGATATTGATGATGCTGAGGAGGAAGATGAAGATATTGACATTGACAGGTATGGAGAAGAGGATGAAGATGAACATTGACATAGTTAAATTCTGGTTATAATCATAACTAATATATATCTATATATAATAGTTATTTTCAACTATTTGCTAACAACAATCATTTTGTGTTTCAGATGGACTCTGATCTATTGCGTGAGTTAGAGAAGGATGAGCTACCTTTGGATGATGAGGATATGGGATCAGCTGACCTTCAGCCTACTGGTGGTTCAGGAGGTATGCAGAGGGGGTGCGGTCTTGTGTGACTGATGATTCCTAACCCTATCCCCGAGCAACGTCCACATCTTGGGTTTGATCCACGCAAACAGGGGTATGGTAACCTGTATATTTTAGTTATATTTCATTAATTTATTTATATATATATACTAATTCTTTGATTATTTATTCCTTTTTCATAGTTTTCAACATGTAGCCATTGGATAGAGGAGTGGTATATTACACAATTATTTTTCTCAGCCATGGATCACATAGGAACAGATTCCCGTTGATGTGCGACGTGACATGCTCCATCATTATCTGGTACGTAAATAAATAATATTTATTTTGAAATTTATTTTATTAAAAACTTGATATTATAAATTATTTGTAGGGTTTATGGCATCCTATCAATTATAGAATGCGCGACGCTATCCACACGACATGACGGGTTTCTATGCGTGACCGTTTCTGCCAGTTTTTTCACAATTTGAGAAGGACATCTATTAAGAAAGTAGGGGTGATAGAATTTGATGAGTTATATAGAGCCCACCGACCAATGTAAATTTCATCTCACGTTTGGGATGGATTATGTTTACACTGGTTGGGTGGTGGATTTCAAAGGAGATCTTCAGTGGGACGACAGAACCAGGGGAGACAGGAGGTGACACATCATGCTGGTATCCATACATTCAGTTCGCATAAAGAGAATATGGTAATTATATTTTTTAAATATTTTATATAACTTTAAATATAAATAGTTTATTTTATATTTCTGTAGGTAGTCGAGCATCCCGATATTACAGAGTTCGACGTTTATCGGAGGATGTACAGTGATCCAGACACTTGAGATATTAGAGGTGATCGCCAGCATCAGATTGTGGTTAGTATTATTTTTTCATTTTAACATTTAACTGCATATAATATTTTTACAATTTTAATTTTAAATTGGAATTGAAGGAGTCATATGAGACTGCGACCTCTCAGACACAGGCTGAGGGTCAGGATGACACGGCTGAGCAGACCAATACTCACCATTTCGATGAGGCGGCATGGATGCAGGAGACTCAGTATGGATTTGAGAAGGGAAGAGTAGTTAGCATAGACTCTCATTTGACTCCAGGTACTTATTATGGTACTGATGTGATTTCGGCATCCAGCTCGATAGGAGCTCGTGGAGAGGCATCATCTTCTGGCTCACAGTATTAGGAGCAGTTGCAAGCTCAGGCTGACCATATAGAGACTTTGCAGAAGCAGCAAGAAGAGATGTGTCGACGACAGCAGCAGCAAAAGCATCATTATGAGGAGTAGAGCCGTCGATAGCAATAGCAAGAGCAACATTACGAGGAGCAGAGCCGTCGATGGTAGCATTAACTTCACGAGAAGATGGAGTACATGCGTCGTTTGACTCATAGTTTAGGGATGGATTTTCCTCCACCAGCTCCTTCAACTCCTCCACCTCCTACTGAAGATGACCCCCCAGTGATTTTTTAATGTTACAATTATTTGAATTAAAATTGTAATATGAATTATTTACATTTTATGTCTTTTATATCAGTTCAAATATGATATAATTTAATTTTTAATATTTTAAATTTTTTTTATATTTTTTTGGGAATATTGAGAATTATAATAGTTTTTATTTTTTTATTGTTTTAATAATAGTAATATTATTTTTTCATTAATCGTAATACTATTAATTTTTTTTAAATTAATTTATTATTTGCGATGGGACCTTTTGCGACGGGAGCCTATCACAAATAGTCTAACTAAATATTTTTAAAACCATATTTACGACGAGCAAGTAGTCCCATCGCAAATAATTTGTTGCGACAAACCCGTCGCAGAAAGTTATATATATATATTTTTTGTGCCGGGACAATAGCATGTCGCAAATAGTTTTTGCAATGGACCCGTCACAAAAACATTTATGTATATATAATACATATAATCAGAATCTTATTTTCAATGGGAATGTTTTCCATCATAAATAATATTTTTGCGACGGGCCCGTCACAAATAATTGTATCTGCGATGGAGTTTTCTACAACGAGCTATTTGCGACGGAGCCCCGTCAGTAAACCCTATTTGAGACGGGATCCTGTCGCAAATAGCTCGTCACAATTGACAAGAATTATAGTGGTGTAGAGATTCCACTTGAACCATTAACACAACCATTATGGTTGGAGAAAACTACTGGAGGAGACTCAGTGATCACATACTTTTTCTGATAATGTGAAGTAACCATTGGAGGTTATAGTTTCAATTGGAACTATTGAGTCAATAAGGTTTTCCTTATGACTTTTCCATTCCTTCTTTTTTTAAAAATCACAAACACCTTATCTTTAAGGAAAATTGCTTTTATAAGGAAAATTGCTTTTATAAGGAAAATTTCTTTTATAAGGAAAATTGCTTTTATAAGGAAAATTGCTTTTATAAAGAAAATTTCCTTTATAAGGGAAATCGCTTTTATAAGAAACATTATCCATATCATATTTTCATCCATATTTTTCTTAAGTATAATATTTGGATTCATTCCTATATTCTCGGAATTGTTTGAAACTTTGATATAAGGTATTCTGTTTTTAGGATCCGAATTCTGGACAAGAACTGTAATAAAGTTTCACTCCGAAATCCAGATGAGAACTGTAATAAAGTTTCATTCCGAATGCCAGATACGAACTCTAATTAAGTTCTACATCAGATTCAGGATACGAATCCTTATGACGTTCGACATTGAATTCTCATTACGAATTCTAATGACGAATTCTCATTACGAATTCTGATAATGAATTTTCATTAAGATTTATGATGACGAATTCTCATTACGAATTCTTAAGATGAAATCTCATTACGAATTCTGATGATGAATTCCCATTACGAATTCTGATGAGGAATTCTCACTACGAATTCTGATGATGAATTATCATTCTGAATTCACCTATTAAACAGAATCTGATCATCTTTGTTTTATACACTCCAAATTTATTTAGAGTCTGAAAATTATCTTTGGTTAGACTCCGAACTTTCATCTTGCTTACGTTGTTATAATCTGTCTACTCTTTATTATTTTCCTTACACTCCGAACCTTCACTCTGAATTTTTCATTCCAAACTTTTAAGTTAGTTTTTAAAACGATGTCGTACATTCTGTTACACTTGTTTTGTTATAAAACGATGTCGTCAATTTTGTTATAAACTAACCGTTGTCTAAGTGACATGTGTACATGTCCCTCCGATCTTTAAGGAAAATATGACTGTTGGAGAAGGAGCTGACCTTACCTATAAATAGGAGCTCATTTGAAAGAGCTCAGTGCTGAAAGGCTGACTGATCTTCGACTCATGTGATTACATGCTTGAAGTGATTTCTAGAGAGAGAGGCTCTTATTAACTCTCAAAGCTTTGTGCGACTCCGAATGTTGGTGATTACATTCGAGGACTTCCAGGGATAGGAAGACAGAGGTGCTGACTACCTTGAAGTTCAAGGACTTCCTTGCTGAGGAAGACAGAGGTTGCCAACAACCTTGAAGTTGAGGGCTTGCGGGAATAGCAAGACAGAGACACTCCGATCTTCGTATCGAGGGATTACCTTGGTGTGGGTAAGACATACTTGCTTGAAAGTATAAATCAAGGGACCTTTATCCAAGGTTGTTGGATACCCTTCTCTTTGGGTTAAAAGACTTATATCTTGTTACTTGTAGTTTTACTACGTGTTTATATTCCACTGCATTTTGTATTATAAGGAAATTATAACTTTATTATACTTCCTTACTTGTACTCTGTTTCATTTAGATTCTATATGATTTAAGGTAGAATATCATATTATAACTTTTGTTAAGTTTCAATTTCCGGAACCATATTTCCAGAACCTACTTTCGGAATCTCTTTCCATGTTTGCATTCAGTGTTAGAGGTGTTGTGAATTTGATTAGTTTAACTTTGTTAAACTTAGCCCTTTCCTTTGCTTAAGGTAAACATAGTTATTTGTAACTAACTTTAAAGGTTCCAAAGGAATTTTTAAAGTATACAATTCACCCCCTCTTGTATATTGAGCATCTACATCACTATTTTGATCCTACAATTGGTATAAGAGGAGGTCTCTGAAATACTTATACTCACGAATAAGTTTTTCTTGCTCACTTTTCCATTCCGAACTTTTCTCATTCCGAACTTTGTTATTACGAATCTTTTCTACTAACAAGTTTGTGTGACGAAGGTTATTATAAGTATGGCAGGAATTAATGTTGGTTCAATTGATAATCTAAATCCTACAAGACCACCAATCTTTGATTGTAATGATTATGAGTACTGGAGAGATCGAATGAAGACTTTTGTTATCAATACTGGAGTAGACAATTTTTTTATGCTTATTGGTGATTATAAAATTCCTGACAAGGAAGTTATAACTTTTACTAACCAGGAAAAGAAAGAATATCAACTCAACTATAAGGTATGCAATACTCTACTTTGTTCAATGACTAGAAATATATATAGCCAAATTTCTTCTTGTGAAGCAGCTAACTGTATCTGGAAGAAGTTAGAGGTTACACACTTTGGAACTTCTAAGGTGATTGAGACTAGGAGAGCTATGCTTAGAGATGAATATCATGGCTTCAACTTTCTTTATGGTGAACCAGTCTGTAAAGTTCAACAGAGATTTATGACTATCGTAAACAGCCTACAGTCTATGGGAGAGAATGGTTTAGATGATGAAGTTATCGTGGATAAGATAATTGATATCATTCCCAATGAGTGGGAATCAAAAAGAAATTCTATAGATGAGAACAGGAATGTCACTCAGATTTCTCTTGATGAGCTTTTTGGAACTCTTCTCCAACATGAAACTAGAATGAAGAGAGATGCTGACAACATCAAAAAGAAAAATGGAAATGGTACTGTTGTTTTCACAACAACATCAAATCAGATGAAAGCTAAGACTCCTGAGAGAGTAACCCGATCTAAGTCTAAGAAAGTTATATTTCAGTCAGATTCTAGTGAGAGTGAAGTCTTAGAAAATGAATTAGCAAATCTTGCTCGAAGGATGAACAAGATAGCTGGCCAGATAAATTTCCAATCCAAGTTTAAGAAAAAGGAAAGGAAAGATAAGAAAGATGGAGAAGTCACTTGTTATGAATGCAGGAGAGCTGGACATATAAGACTAGATTGCCCTATTCTCAAAAAGAAAGAAAGGAAAGAAAGGCATTCAGACAGGAACAGAAAGAAGTATTATAAAGAAAAAGCTAAGAAAGTTCTGAAAGCTAATGACACCTGGAGTGCCAGTGGTGGTGACTCTTCAGATGAATCTTCTGATTATGAATCTTCAGGACAGAAGAATCTTGGTCTTATAGCCAGATTACCTATTGATAATCATTGTTTTATGTCTAAGGTACGAAATGCTGAATCACTGACCAATGTTTCTTTAAATTCTAATGATAGTAAGTATTATAACTCTTCTGATGAAGAAAATACTTTACCTACTTATGTAGAAGTCTCTAGGTTTGCTGAACTTCTTGAGATTGAAAATTCTAAACTCAATAAAAAACATGATAAGGAAAACTCTAGGAATTCTACTCTTACAAAAGCGATATCAGATCTTTCTAAAGATCTTGATAAGAAAAATGCTGATTTTGAAAGTATTTCAAAAAATCTCGAGGAAGTAAGTTCTGAGAAGAACAAACTTTCTAAAGAATTATAAAAAGTTATTTATAATAAAAATGTTTTCGAGCCTAGCTCTAGTTCTAAAACTAATGATTTTGAGGATAAAAACTTGGTTGTAAAACTCAAGTCTGAAATTTTTTCCTTAAAGAAGTGTTTATCAAACTTTACCTATGGGAAAGAAAATTTTGATAAAATGTATTCCCAAATATGACCTTTAAGAAATAAATCCGGATTTGGTTATACCCATGCAAAACCAATTTTCAGTAACAATTATTTTGTTCCTCAAAGTACCCCATTTTGTACCAAGTGTCAATGTGGCGGTCACTGGGCAAAGAATCGTTTCTTAAACAAAACCCAATCTCTAGGATTTCACAAAGCTTATTTCTCTAAGAAGATGTGGGTACCTAAAATTTTATTATTTGAAAATCTCGGATCCAAACAAGTTTGGATTCCGAAATTCTAATTTTCTTCTTGATTTCAGGAAAATAAAGAGAGTACCAGTAACAATACATGGTACATGGACAGTGGATGTTCCCGACACATGACTGGTAACAAAAGCTATTTTGAAAAGATTATCAAAATGAAAGGAGGAAAGGTAACTTTCAGAGATAATGCTAAGGGTGAGATTGTCGGTATTGGTAATATTGTTTTTCTTGGTAAAACATTGATTTCAAATGTTCTTTTTGTTAAGGGTCTTAAGCACAACCTCATTAGCATAAGTCAGTTATGTGATGAAGGTTACCTTGTGAATTTTAGGAATGATAAGTGCTTAGTTCACAATTCAAAGGAAGAATTTATTCTCTCATCCAATAGGCAAGAGAATGTTTACACCTTAAATTTAGAAGACCTCAGGAGCCAAGATTTACCTTTCCTTAGTGAAATGGAAGATCATTCCTGGTTATGGCATAGAAGACTAGGTCACTGTAACCTTAGGAACTTATGTAAACTCTCTAAGAAGAAACTAGTTAAGGATCTACCAGAGCTTAGATTTGATTTTTCTAAAGTTTGTGATCCTTGTCAAAATGGTAAGAAACATAAATCTAGTTTTAAATCAATCGGTGAAGTCTCAAAAACTGATGCATTACAGTTAGTGCATATGGATCTTTTTGGTCCAACACAAACTGGAAGTATTGGAGGCAAATACTATGTGTTTGTACTAGTTGATGATTACACTAGATTTACTTGGGTTTATTTTCTAGCAAAGAAATCTGAAGCTTTTTCTTATTTCAAAAGTTTTAGAGCTCAAGTTAAAAATGAGAAAAGCCTTCCATTTAAAACTATTCATAGTGGTCATGGAGGAGAATTTCAAAATTCTGATTTTGAAACTTTTTGTAGTAAAAAAGGTATTACTCACAATTTTTCAGCACCTAGAACTCCTCAACAAAATGGTGTAGTTGAAAGAAGAAATAGAATTCTTCAAGAGATAACTAGAACCATGTTGAGTGAATATTCTATAGCTAGACATTTCTGGGCTGAAGCTGTAAGTACTGCTTGTTATACTATAAATCGTGTTTTGATTAGACCTTTTCTTAATAAAACTCTTTATGTGTTATGGAATGGTAGAAAACCAAGAATATCCTACTTCAAGGTTTTTGGTTGCAAAGTATTCATTCTGAATACTAAAGATAACTTACATAAATTCGCACCAAAATACAATGAAGGAATTTTCTTAGGTTATTCCACAACATCTAAGGCTTATAGAGTTTTTAATAAAAACACTTGTACTGTTGAAGAAACAGTACATGTAAAATTTGATGAGTCAGATCCATTTGTTTTTAAAACACCTCAGCCTACATCCTCAGATGTGTTTTCAAAAACTGATTATCAACCTTTGATAGAAGAACCTTCTGATAAGGATAATTTTCAAGAAGATATTCCTGAAACATTTACCCCAGAAGACTTTCTACCCTATGTTGATGAACATGCTTTTCAAAACCCAAATCAGGCGTTTCTTAAGAATCATCCCAATGATAGTATCATTGGTGATGTAAATCAACCTGTAAGGACTAGAAGTTCCTTAAGAAATGAAGTAGAACATCTAGCATTTCTTTCCCAATTAGAACCTAAAAGCACTGATGAAGCTTTAGGTGATGTTGATTGGATTAAATCCATGCAAGATGAACTAAATGAATTCGAAAGGAATAAAGTCTGGACCTTGGTTGAAAGACCTAAGGACACTTATGTTATTGGAGTAAAATGTGTTTTGAGAAATAAATGTGATGAAAATGGAATCATAGTAAGAAATAAAGCTAGACTTGTTGCTAAAGGCTATAATCAGCAAGAGGGAATATACTATAAAGAAACCTATGCTCCAGTAGCTAGACTTGAATCTATCCGTATTCTACTTTCCTTTGCAACATTCTTTAATTTCAAACTTTTCCAAATGGATGTGAAATGTGCTTTTCTTAATGGTTATGTTCAAGATGACGTTTTTGTTGAACAAACTCTTGGCTTTGAAGATACAAAACATCCTGATTATGTTTTTAGACTTACCAAAGATCTGTATGGCCTTAAACAAGCCCCACGAGCATGGTATGATAGACTCACTGGATTTTTCCTTCAAAATAACTATGTTAAGGGAAATACAGATCCAACCCTTTTTATAAAGAAAGATAAGAAAAATGTTTTGATTGTTCATATTTATGTTGATGACATCATATTTGGTTCAACTCAGCAATCTTTGACTGACTCTTTTGCAAGTCTTATGAAATCTGAGTTTGAAATGAGTATGATGGGTGAGTTAACATTTTTCCTTGGATTTCAAATTTCTCAAAAAACCAGAAGGAACCTATATATCTCAACATAATTATATTAATAATCTTATTAAAAAGTATGGTTATGACAACACTAAAAGTATTAGTACTCCCATTGGTACCTCAAACTCTTTAGACCTTGATGAAGCTGGGAAACCAGTAGATCAAAAATCTTTTACAGGCATGATAGGAAGTCTACTATACTTAACAGGTAGTCGACCAGACATAATGTTTTCAATATGATTATGTGCAAGATATCAATCCAATCCTAAGGAATCTCACTTAAAGGCAGTAAAAAGAATTTTTCGCTACCTTAAGGGAACCATGGATCTAGGATTATTTTATACTTCTGGAAATGATTTTATCCTAAAAATATTTTCTGATGCTGAATTTGGTAGATGTAGAATGGATAGAAAAAGTACATCCGGAACTTGTCATTTCTTAGGAGACTCATTAGTTTCTTGGTCCTGCAAGAAGCAACATTCTGTAGCACTCTCCACTGCCGAAGCTGAATATGTAGCAGCTGGAAGTTGATGTGCTCAAGTGTTGTGGATGCAACACACACTCACAGACTATGGCTTGAGTTTTACTAAAACTAAAATTTTGTGTGATAACACTAGTGCCGTTTCTCTTAGTAAGAACCCTGCACATCACTCCCGTGCAAAACACATAGATATTAGGCATCACTTTCTTAGGGATCACACACTTAAAGGAGATATTATTCTTCAGTTTATCAGAACACAAGATCAACTTGCTGATATTTTCACAAAATCTTTGCCTTCTGATAGATTTGAATACATTAAACAGAAGTTAGGAATGATAACTATAAGGTAATCATTCTTCATTAACTTTATGTTGAAAAAGTCTCCTGACAACAATAAACTCCTTTTCATAGGGGGAGTACATTTGATTGTTAGTTTAACAAAGTTTTTCAAAAACTGTTTTCAAACTTTTCGGAATTAAAATTCCGGAATGGAATTTCCGGAAACTAAAATTTCCAGAATGGATATGTTCATATAGAAGACTTATGGAATCAAAGACATCGTATTGAAAACTTCCGGAATGGAAAATTTGCGTACTAGTATTTTCATAACGGGATTTTCGTACCGAATCTTCCATAATAAGTTTTTTGTCTTCAAAATTTTGTAATGAAATTTTCATACTGAGTTTTTCGTACTGAGTCTGTTTTTCATAGTGAGTTTTCTGAATTTTGTCTTTTCGTAATAAATTTGTTTTTCGAAGTTTTCGTAAGAATATTACCCATTACGAATAATCCTCCTAAGCCAATCCGAAAGTTATGATTTCCTTACCCAAGTTTTCTTAGTCATATTTTACTTGCTGGAATTTTCTTATATTTTGTTTTCGGATTATAATTTTCTTAATTTTTTGTTTTAATAAAAACCTCAAAAGATTGGATTCAAGAGAATTGGTTTTCAACCGTCAGATCTGATCTCAGCTTATCACAACCGTTCGATCAACCGTGGAAGTTGAACCATCATCTCATTGCCTATATAAAGGGGACTCAAATAGTTGTCCCACATCGGTTTTCAAGCTCTCACGTCCTGAAGCTCTTCCCCTCTGTTTTAAGGCCGTTCCGAACTTCAGCTTTCTCCGATCCGAACTTCTCAGAGGTCTTCAAATCCGAATGTCTGTGGAAGTAGCTTCATAAGACATGTCTTCCTCCAAACCGATTTCGAAGTGGTTAGTATATAGAGAGAGACTGGTTCATCTGGATTTATTCAACAAGTACGACTCTATTATTTCCAAGAATATCAAGCTAAATGGTTGGGAAGATGTTGCGGTGTCAAAACCCGAGAACCAAGATGAAGTGTATTCAGACTTACTTGTTGAATTCTATGAAGCAGTTTCTTTTCTTAATGAAGATGGAAAGGAGAAATTGTCTTTTAAGTATTATGGTAAGACTTATAAGCTTTCATATGCCAAGGCATCCAGCTTGATAGGGCTAAATAATGAAGGTGAAGTTGAGTTTATTTCTCATGTGTTGCCAGATTTTAAGGGTATCTTTGACAAGGAAAAAGCCTTAGAAACTCTCGGACTGGCTGATGACAAGGCTCCAAAGATTTCTAGTTTATCTACAAATTTCAGGATTCTAGAGTTTTGGGTATAGGGTCTTATCGTACCAAGGAAATGTGACAAAGATAGCTTGAAGAAGAGTGAGATCTACATCCTAGATTTTTTGATAAATCTGAGGAAGTTTAATTTGATGAAGCAAATTCTTATCACTCTTGAGAATTTGAAGAAAGGAAATCTGAGAGCTCAGATTATTATGTATCCAGCAATCCTCTCCAAGTTGATAGTTTGGTGCCTTGAGTCTTTCAAGGAGGCTTTCAAATCTAAGACAAGAGTTTGAAAGATTATGCTGGTGAGTGATGGTACACTCAAAAGAATGGATGTAGCCTTTGACAAGGAGTCTGGACAGTTTATTGATCTACCTGCCCAAAAAGAATCAGTTCCGAAAGCTGCTGATCCGGAATCCTCTAAGCCAGTAAGGAAGAGAAATCTGAAGGAAGTGGAAGTAGAAGCTGAGGATCCCAAGTCTAAGGAAGTTCATTCCGCACCTCCAAAACCAAAGAAGAAGAAATCTTACCCAGATGAGGTTGTTGCTAAATGGAGGGAGATGAAAGAAAAGAGAGTGCAAGGGGAGCCTCAGTTTGGCTTGGACCCTGCGGAGGCTAAGGCCTTGAAGGAAAGAACTGCAGATGAGCTCGAAAAACAAGAAAAAGAAAAGAATCTCAAGAAGAAGATGTATGAGGCTGAGGTAGATCAGGATTTGTTAAAATTCAATGAGATGGTTTCAGAAAATATTCCTATTCCGAGATCTTTTTCATTGGAATCTCTACCTGAGACTCCAAGAAGAAATTTCGTTGCTCCGGAATAAGCTGTTGCTAAGACTGCTGAGGAAGTAGAGCAAGTTGAGCAAGTGGAAGAAGAAGAAGATGTTGCTGAAGGAAGTGGTGAAACCGGAAATGTGTTGAAGCAAGTACATGATTATAAGGGGACACCTTCGGAACACTTATCGCTCCGAACTTCAGAAGATGAATCTTTGAAGCTAGTTACTCCAACAATGGAAGAAGAGAAAGGAGAAGAAGAAGTAGCTTATCATGGAGAAGAAGAACAACAATTACATGATATTGATCAGATGGAAAACGTAGAGGTTGGTGGTCAGGAAGTTTCTGATGAGGAAGATAATGTTGTCCAAGTCTCTGATAGTGAAAAGAAAACCCCGGAACGTGATTCTATTCCGAAAAAAGACAAGGGAAAGCAAATTCTTGCTGATACTCCGAGCTCAGAAGTGATGAAGAGAAAGGAAGTTGGTAGTTCTTCAAAGAGAAATATTGACCTTATTGAAGAAGAAAATTATCCAAGAAGAGTCTCGGATTCAGAATCATCTTCGGTGGGGCATGACTTTGTTGTTCAGTCTTTAAAGAAGTTGGTGGGAACCATTCCGACTTTCTCAAGTATTGACTCAAGATGTCAGATGCTCCAACATGATTTTAATCAGAAACCAGACTCCGTATCTATGGTTATGGACAAGTGTGTTGAAATAGAGGCTCAGTTCAAAACATTCTTTGTTGGCTACGAATCCCATAGAAAATCTTGCAAGAGGATAACAAACTGGTCGAGGAAGACTGTAGAAGAGATGAGGCTATTTGATGAATTTCAAGACAATGTCAAGGATTCCTTTGAGACTGAGGATAGGAAGATAAATGAGATAACTTCTTCTTTTGAAGAGAAGCTGACAGATTAAAAGAAATTTCAGATTCAAGAAGTCAGAGATCTAAATGGGAAGCTAAATTCTGTCTCTCAAAACTGGAAGTTTGAAAGGGATCATCGGATTGAGTTTCAAGAAATGATGAAGGCTCAGGAAGAAAAGATCCAAGTTCAGGAAGAAAAGCTTCAAGCCCAGGAAGAAAAGATTGAAGCTCAATCTGCAAGAATAGTGGTCTTAGAGAAGCAAGATGAAGAAGATCATAAAGACTTAAAGAAGATAAAGACCATTCTAAAGGGTCTCATGGCAAAGGAAAAAGATCCAAAATAGACAGATCCGATCTTTTGTTGTACTTTCTTTTGTTGCCGACATTTCAAACGTAATGAAATTTGTGCTTGTTGTTTCTTTTGTTGTTGTAACTAATGTTTTAGGTACTTTGTTATTTTTTTCCATTCCCTCGAATTATTTTTGAAAATCACAAAGGGGGAGAAGGAAAAGATACTTAAGAAAAAGAACTCTAATAAGAGTTTATCTAAGGGGGAGTTTCTCATTAAAGAAGACCTTCTTATTCAAAATAAAATGTAACTCCGGAAATCTAGAATATGATCCTTAGATTTTCAAATCCTAAGGGGGAGTTAGTCGTATTCATCAATATCCTTAAAGAAAAAGGAGATAAGCCTTAATGTTTTTCTTTATTCTTAGAATTTCTTTTTCGTAAGGATGTTTGTGCTTTCCAAAAATGGGGAGATTGTTGAGTCAATAAGGTTTTCCTTATGACTTTTACATTCCTTCTTGTTTTGAAAATCACAAACACCTTATCTTTAAGGAAAATTGCTTTTATAAGGAAAATTGCTTTTATAAGGAAAATTGCTTTTATAAGGAAAATTGCTTTTATAAGGAAAATTGCTTTTATAAGGAAAATTTATTTTATAAGGAAAATCGCTTTTATAAGAAAAATTATCCTTATCATATTTTCATCCATATTTTTCTTAAGTATAAGATTCGGATTCATTCCTATATTCTTGGAATTGTTTTAAACTTTGATATAAGGTACTCTGTTTTTAGGATCCGAATTATGGACAAGAACTGTAATAAAGTTTCACTCCGAAATCCAGATGAGAACTGTAATAAAGTTTCATTCTGAACTCCGGATACGAACTCTAATTAAGTTCTACATCAAATTCAGGATACGAATCCTTATGAAGTTCTACATTGAATTCTCATTACGAATTCTAATGACGAATTCTCATTACGAATTCTGATAATGAATTTTCATTAAGATTTATGATGACGAATTCTCATTACGAATTCTGATGATGAATTCTCATTCTGAATTCTGGATACGAATTCTCATTACGAATTCTTAAGATGAAATCTCATTACGAATTCTGATGATGAATTCCCATTACGAATTTTGATGAGGAATTCTCACTACGAATTCTGATGATGAATTATCATTCCGAATTCTCATTCCGAATTCACCTATTAAAAAGAATCTGATCATATTTGTTTTATACACTCCAAATTTATTTAGACTCTGAAAATTATCTTTGGTTAGACTCCGAACTTTCATCTTGCTTACATTGTTATAATCTGTCCACTCTTTATTATTTTCCTTACACTCTGAACCTTCACTCTGAATTTTTCATTCCGAACTTTTAAGTTAGTTTTTAAAATGATGTCATACATTCTGTTACACTTGTTTTGTTATAAAACGATGTCGTCTATTTTGTTATAAACATACCGTTATCTAAGTGACACGTGTATAGGTCCCTCCGATCTTTAAGGAATATATGACCGTTGGAGAAGGAGCCGACCTTACCTATAAATAGGAGCTCATTTGAAAGAGCTCGGTGCTGAAAGGCTGACTGATCTTCGACTCATGTGATTACATGCTTGAAGTGATTTCTAGAGAGAGAGGCTCTTATTAACTCTCAAATCTTCATGCGACTCCGAATGTTGGTGATTACATTCGAGGACTTCCGGGGATAGGAAGACAGAGGTGCCGACTGCCTTGAAGTTCGAGGGCATCCTTGCTAAGGAAGACAGAGGTTGCCAACTACCTTGATGTTGAGGGCTTGCGGGGATAGAAAGATAGAGACACTCCGATCTTCGTATCGAGGGCTTACCCTGGTGTGGGTAAGACATACTTGCTTGAAAGTATAAATCAAGGGACCTTTATCCAAGGTTGTTGGATACCCTTCTCTTTGGGTTAAAAGACTTATATCTTGTTACTTATAGTTTTACAACGGGTTTATATTCCGCTGCATTTTGTATTATAAGGAAAGTATAACTTTCTTATACTTCCTTACTTGTACTCTGTTTCATTTAGATTCTATACGCTTTAAGTTAGAATCTCATATTATAACTTTTGTTAAGTTTCAATTTCCGGAACCATATTTCCGGAACCTACTTTCGGAATCTCTTTCCAAGTTTGCATTCAGTGTTAGAGGTGTTGTGAATTTGCTTAGTTTAACTTTGTTAAACTTAACCCTTTCCTTTGCTTAAGGTAAACATAGTTATTTGTAACTAACTTTAAAGGTTCCAAAGGAATTTTTAAAGTATACAATTCACCCCCCCTCTTGTATATTGAGCATCTACATCACTATTTCGATCCTACAGGAACCTCTTGGTCGATGATTTGAGGCCTTTTGATGTCATTCTTAGTATGGAATGGTTATCAACAGTCCATGCCTAGTTTGACTATTTTAGGTGAAGGTTATTGTGTGTCCACAATGATGGAATGAGGTTTTACTTTTTCACTAAAAAGGGAACCCAATCAGTATAGGATGGACTCATGCATAAGAGGGTGCATCCAATTACTCATCATTTGTCTAGCCTGACCCTTGGTGTAGTGGATATTACGAACTTCCAGTTTCCTACAGTGGTGGTGGAGTATAATGACGTCTTTCCTAAAGATGTTCCAGGTTAACCTCCCCACTGATAGATAGAATTATTCATTGATTTACACCACAATATGTCATCGATATCTACAGTAGAATATTGGATGACTCCCACATAGATTCGCGAGTTGAGGGTGTAGTTGGTGGACTTGTAGAGGAAGGGATTCCTAATACCCAGTTTTAACCCTTTGTAGCCTCAATTTTGTGTTCCAAAAAAGGCATACAAGATCTTGAGGTTGTGTGTTGATTACTGGTGCTTGAAATAGGTGACCATGAAGAACAAGTATCCACTACTGAGGATTGATGAAAACTTTGATCAGTTGAGAGTGGCCCGATGGTTCTCGAAGGTTGATATTTGATCAGGCTATCACCAGATATGAGTATAGAATGAGGATATACCAAATTCGACCTTCATATGTAGTTACAATAATTATGAGTACTTTGTGATTCCTTTTCACATGACTAATTCCCTATAAGTTTTCATGGGATTCATGAACCAGATCATTTAGCCTTACTTAGATCAGTTCATGGTAGTCTTCATCAATGACATCCTTGTGTACTCAGCGTCTGAGGAGGAACATGCAAGACACTTAAGGATAGTTCTAAACATACTCTGAGAGAACTAGATTAACAAAAAATTCAAAAAGTTCCATTCCTGGATTTAGGTGGTCTACTTTCTGGGACACATTATCTTAGTAGATAGAGTGGTAGTGTACCCAGCCAATGTCGAGGTAGTACCCAGCCAAAGTCAAGGTAGTGTTAGCATGTGAGCCACCCAAGATCATAATGGAAGTGTGGAGCTTGCTTGGGTTGGACGAATATTATCATAGATTGATACCTAATATCTCCAAGATATAAAAAAACATGAAATCTTTGACTCAAAGGGTAAACCTTTCATGTGGACAGAAAAGTGCCAACATGATTTTCAACAATTGAGGTAGAGTCTGACAAGCACTCTAATATTGAGTTTTTTAGGGGAGGGTGCCGATTACTTACAATTTTGTGATGCATATTGAACTGAGATTGGTTGTGTCTTGATGTATAGGCAATATGGGATTGCCTATTTTTCACAGCAATTGAGAATACATGAGTAGAACTATGTGACTCACAATCTTGAGTTAACAATGGTAGTCTTTTCTTTAACTATGTGGAGACACTACCTGATAGATGAGAGATTTATCATCTAATCCAGTCACAAAAAAGTATCAAGTATATATTGTATCATAATGATCTCAACTAGATACATAGGTGATGTATAGAGTTTCTCTAGGACTATGACCTTGAAATTGATTATACTCTTGGGGAGGGGAATGTTGTCCCAGTTTCTCTTAATAGGAGATCTAGTTCGCAGTTGTTGAACGAGGAATTAGAGCTGTTTTCCCCATTGAAGTTATCCTTTTTGGATAGAGATAGAGCATATTACCTCCATTAAATGGTTTTCACCCATCCAATCCTACAAAAATTTAGGGGGGAATAGCTTGAGGATACCGACTGTGAGACTCTACATGCTCAGATATCCACAAGGCATGCTCTTGATGGATTTTCAAAAGGTTGGGAGCATACCATCCTTTTCCGAGGATGAACAGTACTACCAGTGATGTTATTGGAGGATATTTAAGGTAGATTTATATCTCCCATTTTTTGGTACATCCGATCATGGAAAATATGTACCAGGTCCTCCTAAATCAGCTATTATCGCAGGGGATGAAGAAACAAATCACAAATTTTGTCTTTCGATTACTTACGTGTTAACAAGTGAAGGTTGTGAACCAAGTTCCAATAGGCTTATCTCAAGACCTTGAGGTTCCAGAATATATGTGGGATGCTATATCCATGGAATTTGTGATGGGTTCACCATGTATGTCTAGAGAACATGATTCCATCTGGGTGATCATAGACCGACTCACCAATTCATCCCACTTCCTAGCTATCCAGGAGTGTAGTTCAATAGTGACCTTGAGATGCCACTATGTTCAAGAGATAGTTGGACTCCATATCATTCCATCAATGATAGATTCATATCATGATTCTCAATTTATATCCTGTTTGTGTAAGGGATTACATGAGGTATTTGGGACCCAGTTGCACTTGAGCATAGCATTTCACCCGCAAACTAACAGCCAGAAAGAGTAGACAATTCAGGTTATGGAGGACATGCTATGAGTTTGAATGTTAAAATTTGGATATAGTTGGTAGGATCACCTACCACTTGTAGAGTTCTCATACAACAATAGATACTATTTCAAAATTTTATGGCACCATCCATGGCCTTGTACGGGCGACCCTACAGGTCACCACTTTGCTAGATTGACCCAGGAGAGTCACCACATATGGAACCTAAATTGGTGTGCGATACTACAGAGAATGTGAAGACCAACCAAGTGTAGATTAAGACTGCACAGATCCATCATAAATCTTATACTGACGGATGACTGAGGCCATTGGAGTTCAAGAAATGAGACAATGTGTTCTTATGGGTTTCATATCGATGTGGATTTTAGAGATTTGGATGGGGAGAAAAGTGAGGAAGATAATATTTTCATTATTTTTCACGTGTGTTATAATGATTTAATCCCTTAAAAATAATCAATATGAGATTATTGGCATCATTTTAGTATTTTTGGTGAATTTTGGGCATAATTGTAAAAAAAAATTAATTCTGAAAATTTAGATGTTATATGAATCTTTTGTATTTTGGGTATATCTTTCACAATTTTTATCCAATTTAACTGATTCCTTTTTTTAGACTTCCTTTTTTTTTTCAGTATTCAACTTTTTATTTTGGACCCATACCCAATTAAAAATACATTGTCCCATATAAATCAATAAATAGAAGACATTTTTTTGGATGATAGAATGGACACCACCATAGTTAATGAGGTATATATCAACCCAAATATGTCCAAATGAGGCGATTCAAGTTGGAGGATAAATAATTTTCAGATAATAATGATAAAATTAAAATTTATGGAGAAATTATTTTATTAAGTCTACTTCTTAATGATCCCAAAAGAACGAAGTTGAGGAGACTCCTCAGCCAGAAAACGTGTACTTCAATAATTTGATCAAAAATTTTTATACATGTGTCGAATAGATTTTTAATTTTGGGGATCTATAGCTAAATTCATTTAGAAAAACTTTTAAGAAGATACCATAGTGAGTTTCAGAGGTATGGTAGGCATAACTGAAGAAATATTTTGGTGGAAGGATTCTGGAGGAGAAATTTTCTGTTTTTCCTCTCCCTTATTTTATTTCTTTTTATTTTTTAATGTCTTCTTATTCCCCCTTCATCGTGGATTACCTTTACATGGAGGGGAAATCCTCTATGTTATTGGGGAAGGATAGTTTTTTCATTTTCTATTTTTTGAGTTCATTCACTTAATGTTATAAAATATTTTCTCTCTTTTGTGAAGTTGGTTTCAATTTCTAATAACAGTTTTTATTATCAAGCACGGTTGTATTTGGTTTTAAATTCTGTTGTTATTATTGATTTTTTCAATGATCATTTTCTCCCTCCATTAGGTTTTGATATATATATGATGGAATAGATCAAATATTAGTGTTGAAGTACTCAGAGATCATCTGTATGTATGGGATAGGTAGTGGATATTCTTAACTGTTTGGGATAAAAAAGACCCGATCGGGAATTTTTTAAGTCAATTAAGGGTATTTTATGCAACTCTTTGACACCTAGGAAGAATATTAGATCGATATGAGATCTTGGAAAGATTTACTTTTACCATCACCATTTGACCAAGGGAGTGAGAGGAAGCAATTGTGGAATCTCACTTTAATAGCCTTAGTAGAAGTGAATTGGATAAATTGGAACTATGATAACATTTAAATTGGAAAATTGACCCCGACATGATCAATCAATTCATATCACTCTTTTCAATCTATTGGTTTATCAATTTTTTTCTATATTTTTTTTCATTTATTTCTTTTGTTTTGTTACTTTATTTTTCTCTCTAACTCCAACAATTTCAAAAACAACCTCTACTTATTTCTCAAATTTAAGGTGATAGCTTGGTTGCTGTGTGCTTATCCCTAGAGACTACTTAGGTTAAGCACTATACAATATTTTAACTTAGGGAATATTTGTTTTTGTCACACCTCAAGAAAACAATGGTCAAAACTTGGAGCTATTGTTTGGGAGGATATGCCAACAATCTAATTCTAACATTTTGTAAGTATTTTCTTTGCTTTCATTTAAGAAAACTAAAAAAATTCATGATGTATGACAACTAAAATTATTATGTTTGGATTGATAACTCATATATTCAAGGAGAAATGGTAGATAGTGATGAGATTACCCTATTTTAAAGGCTTGATAATCTCACTATTTTGGCCAAGAAAATGACGAGTAACCATGTCACAGGTATCTCCCTTCAAGAACTGATGGACATGGTTAATCAAGTAAATACTGATTATCAAAGATTGTAGTCCAATAAGGTAGTTAAATTGGATAAAGTACATAAACCTAAACCAAAATCAAAACCAATGGTAGAAGTTAATTCTCTACTCATATTTCAAATATAGGAGTCTGATTACCTACCTCTATCTACTACCAATATACTCCACAAGGAACTTTCCACTAAAAAATAAATTGAGGAAAAAAAAACTAAGGGAGATGATGTTTTCATAAACTCATTATATTCTAATTTTATTGAATCTAAATAGAGCATTACATCCCCCTTTTTTTTAAAATTCAGTCTCCTAAATGTTATTTTCCTTGGAAGAATACGATGAATGAGAAGACACAACTAAAGAGGAACAACAGGAGCTCCCCAAACATGTTGATCATTTATTGGATAGAGTTAAAGTGGAGAAAAAAGTGGATTTTCCTATGTAAATAGAGACATAATATACTTACCTTAAAAGGGAAAAATTTGATATTGATACTTCACACTTTAAGTTTTTAAAATAGAATTACACTCTGACATTACCTTTGATTTTTACATTGATGAAGCATACCTTCAGAAACCATTGGAGAATAAATAAGAAGTTGTGAAAGTTGAATCCATGAAAGTGGAGGGTCACGACCCAACCCTACCCGGGCTCGAGCTGCAACTACCCCAAGCCCGCCTCCATATGACAGGGGCTGGCGACCAGTGCCGAAGGCTAAAAAACTCGGGGAGGCCTTTGCTTATGTACTTGCACACACACACACAACACACTCAATAAAAAAGTGCTGAGTAAAAAGAAAAGAAAAGTACCAACTGCTATAAATAAACCACAATGTGCATCGAACTCTAAAAGTACAAAGTTATAGTTGAAGGAAAACTAAAAAGAAAAGGGCCAAAACATGCGCCCAACCAAAAAGTTCCACAACCCGGCAACAGGTAAACAAAAGAAAAACAGCTGGAAGGGTCCCCCACCTAGGACCCGACTCCGACCACCGCACATGGTCCAAGCTCCCAAACTCCTAAGCTCCGCTGAAGTCACGACCAACCTGTCCTTCATCTTCAAGGTCACACCATGTGAAAGAAAAATCCCAAGAAGGTGTGAGTATAAAAATACTCAGTAGGATTCCCTGAAGGCTCGAGGGATAAAAAAGGAGGTACCATAGGGTGAGCCGTATATCGGACAGGGAAAGTAGAGGAGTACAATCGAGAATGCAGTAAGAGTAACAATAGAGAGTCCAACTCAACCCAACAAGAGGTAAGAAGGTAGAATAATCCAGAAACAAGGATCTAGAAACAGTGAGAATATGAACTTCTCATCGAGTCTTCGCTACCTATAGTAGGAGATTAGACTCGTCCAACCACGAGAAGCTATACACAGAAAGCACATGGCATACCCCACACGTCTTCATCTCTCCTAGAAGGAGAGTAACCAAACCCCAAAAGTGGGTACTACAACAAGGTATATACATGTCCATATGCTCAAATAAGAAGCCCAAACAATATCGTAAGGGGATCTCCATCCCATAGCTCAGCCCAAGAAGGTGAGTAGCCAATAGTCCCAGAAGTAACCATCATCGATGCCCAAAATCCCACATGTCTGCCCTGAACTTCAAGTCAAGGGGCTCAAATCACCGCACCTTGATACTATCCGCTTTGGGCGGCACTGACTCTCCCTCACGGTTTTAGGTCACATCCCAAGGACGTGTCTCGGTGGGGAAAGCACCCCTCGTACATGAGAGTTCTGGGGTAATGTCAAGCCACACCTCGTCAATACCCCGCAGTTGAGAGGTCTCCTCAAAGTCGACAGGCGACCCCCTATTCAGCCCCACTAGAGGGTAATCCCTGGAAGTTGACGGGTTCCCACTAGAGGGAGACCCGAAAAGAGTCAACGGGTGCCACATTGCCCAGTCCCGTAATAGGGTAATCCACTAGAGGGTGACCCGGCTAAAGTCGTCGATGAGTCCTAATGCCCAGTCCCGTAAAATGGTACTCTATTAGAGGGAGGCTCGGAACCATCATCGGGGACCACTTCCCAACCCAGCTGGAGGTAAACCCGGTGTCAGGGACCACTTCCAAGCCCAACTGGAGGTAAACCCAGCATTGGTGACCACTTCCCATCCCCGCTGGAGGTAAACCCGGAACCACTATGGCCATCTCGACTGGATGGTACTGCTCGGTGTACACCGCTGTACTGGCCATCCCTGTTGGATGGTAACCCACTGGCCATCCCTGCTGGATGGTACTGCTCTGGCCATCCCTACTCGATGGTACCCCAGTGTCCATCCCAATTGGATGGTACTACTTGGGCCATCCCAACTGGATGGTACCCCACTGGCCAGCCCTGCTGGAAACAACCTCCTGGCTAGCCCTGCTGGAAAGAAACTCCGGGGTAGAGGATCGGTGCCCGCGTAAAGTGTTGGTCACACCGATTCCACAAGAACTCTACCGAGGAACACGAAGGAATGAGAGAAACTCCCTGGGCCTCTCAGGGCGATCACGCTCCAATCCGCTGAGTCACTGTCAAATCAGACTGAGACAAATCATCCTAGAAAGTGGGAAAACACCCACTCTATACAAGCACACATTGTCATAAACAGTGCCGCAGTCCGGTGAAAAGGGCACAATACTGAAACCCATCACAGCTGAAGAAACAGAGGAACCAAACCATCTCTTCCGGCCAAATGAGAACAGAACCAGGGGAAAACTCAACCCTGCTGGTCAATAAACAAGAATAGAACCAGGGGAAAAACTCAACCCCACTGTTCAAACAAATGAGAACAGAGGAACCCTCTACCTCGCGAGAGGTAAAAAGTACGCAAAGCAGAACACGACATGCATATGGGGCCCACACGATGTGTGGCCCCAAGTCAATCCCAACCAAGCGCACAAACATTCTCAGGTACAAACATCCATATATGCCTCCTAGCATTCCTGTATACTCCCAGAGTATACCACGTCTCCAGCAAAAAGGTTAACGTGCACACGACACCCAACGTCAACGCGAAGGCGTAAACATAACAACTCCAACTTGACACCTCATCGGCCTAGGCATGGCTAACTACATCTCTTCAAGCATTACTTCACTCTCCCATGAGTGAACACGATCACACGCCAAGGGTCCTCTACAAACACGGTAGCAGAACTACAATGAGGCACCTTCACATTTCTACATTTAATAAGATCACGTAAGAGTCTCTGCTCGCCTAAACAGATTACACCGTTGTAATCCTCACAAAAAAACACGCGAGATAAACTAATTACTCGCCTCAAATGGATATCCGATGGAAAAGTCATTTGAAACCGCTTTATGCCCAAACGACGTCCCGTGGCCCCGAGCCTCAGCCCCGAAAACAGTCGGGCGCATCGCACCATTGTGATCCCCTTGGGAAAACACGTCAAAAGGACTGCTCACTTGAGTGGAATGGATATCCGAAGAAAAAGATTCATTCCGACATACTGAACATGAGTGGTGCCGTGTGGGACCCACATACTGGTCTCGAAACACAACAAATGGATCACACCATTGCGATCCTCTCGAAAAAGTACACAAGATGGACTATTTACTTGTCCAAAACGGACACCCGGTGGTAAAACTGGAAATCACCACCAACTCCCAAAATGGCCAACATGGGCCCCGCACCAGCATGCTGAATTAAAGCGGGAAGATTGCTCCATTGAAATTCCCTCGAAAAAACACCCAACATCGACAACTCACACACCCCGAATGGACGTCCAGTGAAAAGGTTACAGAACGCTGCTCGCATCTCAACAGATGGGCCGTGGGGCCCACACCTCAACTCCAGATTCAATGAACAAAACCACACTGGAAAACTCGGACTAAGCACCAGGGTCCCAATGCCACTGACGGTGCTCAAAACGGACACCGTACGCGTCCGCGCCGTCCGAAACAAGAACTCTCGGAAAGCGTCAAACCTACTTAACGCACTTGTCATGCCTCCAAACCCCTCATCTCGGGAATTAAAAATTCCCGAGACCATCTCAAAAGGTTCTTCTTAATTCAAGGAATGCATTGCTGCTGACGGTGCATGAATCCGAAACTCCTGCTGCCTTTTAGAGGCGATTTAAATTTTATTAGACCGAACGGGGTGGGTCGGGCCGGTTCGGCCGGCCCACCCACTGCCTGAGCCGGGCCGCGGTTCACCGCGCGGGCCGGCCCGCATCGCCCAGACTGGCTATTTCCCCATGGGACCCATGATGAGTGGGTCCCTTGTTTGCTGGTCGGGGTCACGAAGACCCCGGTCTTCCTCCCGAAACGACCGGCCGAAGCCGGTCCTTCCATGCATCGCTGCCCCGTTGGCGCCTGAAGCTGCCGCCTCGCCCAGCACCTCCACGCTCGCCTGGACCTCCGCTGAACGCTCGCGCCACCCTGCTTTCGACACCCACTCGCCCTCGCCTAGCCACCACACTCCCTACTCTCCCGGAGGACCCCCGTGACCAACACCGACCAGAAACCCCCCAGAAACTCTGGTTTTTGGCCAGAAAACATTCCAAAACCCTCTCACCTTCGGCAGACATCTGCGATCACCTCTGAGCTCGGAATTTCGATCTGAAATGGGCGTCGGAAACCATATAATATCTACTACACATTTATGGGATTTTTTTGAAGACTCAACAGAGATTTGACACAAAATAAACAACTCAAAGATGGATGCAGGAATTGAAATACGAAGCAAGAACCCTACCTCTTGGGCGTAGCCTGTCGGTTCGCGACGATCCGCCAGCCACCCGCAACACCTTGGAGAGGAGAGGATGGAGGAGGAGAGGCCTGACTTGGTGTGTTCCTTCTGCCAGGGGTTGCCAAGGATAAGGGAAGGGGGAGGGTTTGTTTAAATAAAAGAAAATTTAATTAAAAATTTAATTAATTTAAACTCCCAATTTTACCCGCATCTGAAACCTCCGGCGTGGTCAAGATTAAGCCTCCCCTAGGATAAAAACCACCTCCCGAGAAAAACGGCGGTCTCTGAATTTTAATCTAAGCCCCCGTTCAAAAGTTATTGAACTCAACGCCCGAGGCCGCCAAATTACGAAAACGCCTCTGAGGCCATTTTTCACTGACGGCCTGCGCCCGCAAAACGTATACTCCTACTAGGGTAAACGACACGCTCCAAACTCAACGATGCCCTCTGTTTCCCCACCCGAGCCATGGTTTAAGAGATAATGAGTTTATCCATTAAACGGATATATTAATTATTTAATTTATCCATTTTATGTTCCAAAAGCGAGCGAGGGGTCTAAACGTCCCACGCCGACATGTTTTATATCGTTCCTAGGGTAAACACCCCATTCCGGACCCATCTGTGCACTCAGATCTCTGATCCAGATCATCGTTTAGTAGTTATCCCATTTATTTGGCGTTATCAGTGTGAACGCACTGAAAATTTAATTCCGGCCACGGGGGGATCGGAATTTCACACCATCTGAAGGCGCTACTCTGGAATAATATCAAGAATATTCCAAAGTCTTTTGCAGCAAAAACTGGGTTCTTACAATGGAATAATTATTATTTATCCTAACCCACCAAGAAAGTTGTGTCTTATACTCCTAGGGGTGGATTTGATGTACTATATTGATAGAGTCCTTAATAAAAATAAATAAGTGCAAGATGTAAAGAAGAATTTTGGTGTGTTCAACTCAAAAAACTCCACCCGCCATTATATTGAGGATAACCAACTGGAACTGGTCATTTAGAGAAAGTAAAAACCTAGGGACCACTTGGAGGATTAAAACAAGATCTATCCTTATTTTCCCATCTTAATTTTATTTTCATTTATTTTAATAAATATCTTTTGTTTTCTTCTGTTCTTTTTTCTTGTACAGTTTTAGTGTGAAACACTTAAGAGCTTAACTCAATGTTGTACTACCAATATGTCAGGTTGTACCTATCCTATAGAATTACATGATTTCTATGATTCATTTTCAAATCTTGTTACATGTTAAATATATTTGAATTCATTGAGGACATTTCACCATTTAAGTGTGGGGGAGGGAAACTTTATTGTTTAGGTTTTTTTATTTTTTGTTTGTTTTTCAAAAAAAATTGTGTGTTTTTCATATTTTTGTGTGTTTTGTTTTCAATTTTGTGTGTTTTTGAATCATATGATCTGAAATTATTATCATTGAAATTTTTTAAAACTATTTCAATGTGTGAAATGATTTATTCCATGGAACTGAGCTTAAATGAATGCTGAAAATGATTTTTTTCCAAGTTCAAATATTTGGGAATTTCATAAAAAGTACTTTTATTTTTAATCCCATACCAAATCTCATTATCTTTAATCCTTTAAATCACTTTCTTAGGAGGCTTCTAAAGCATTTTTCTTCACCTCACTTCTCGAGTGAACGAAACCATGATTGATTTAACTAGAATTTGATTTATATATTTCAAACATGGATGGTTTAAGGTACTTTTGTTTTAAATTATTTATGAACTTCCTTGGTTTTAAGTCCCCCTTTTCAAAATAATCCTTTTAATTCTAGCCTGCCTTGTTCATTAAATCTTGTTATCACTTAGGAGCCATGAAATTATTGTTAGGTTAACTACATTAGAAGACAATTTTACCTATCCAACATGCTCTTGAAGTGAAATTTCATGATCTAATCAAACTTAAGTGTGGTTTGAATCTATTTTGTATTGTCATATCTCATTTGGTGATGCTTTCAGTAAAAAATAAATTTTTGAAATGATATTTTTGATGCTGAAAAATATAATCCTATTGAAAGTAGTTTTTTTCTAGAGCATTCATGATAAGAGAAGCTGTGGCTTCTGGATCTTCTAATAGAGGAAGAAAGTTGTTCCTTTTTTGGAGATTTCAATAAAAATCATGTTTGAGAAGATCAGAATTTTTTCTTCTGAAATACCAAATAGTGTGAACTTTACGTGATTTTTAATGATGATGGAGCTGATTTTCCAATATGTTTATTGAGGTGGAGACCATAATTTAGTGAAAATTATAATCTTGAAATTTTGATTAAAAAAGAACTAAGACTTCCTCATTACGCCTAAGAATATTTCACATCAAAATCTTACCAATAGGAAGCCAAAGAAAACCCCTATAAAGTCCTAATGATAAAAACATGTCCTTGAATTACATTGAGTTGATATGTAAGAATTTATCAAGCCTATGGTGATCCTTTCATTGGTTTTTATGAGAAAATCCTTATTGAAAATTAAAATTTGTGGGATGTGAGAAAATTTATGCGAGATAGGTGTCTTGTGTGTATGGGAAGAGAAATGAAGATGAAAAATAACGAATAATCTAAATAGGGAACTTGGAATAATGGTTATTGATGGGGCATGCTATATTTTATTTCTTGGTTTGAAATTGTTGGATCTCATGAGCATTTTTTTTATTTTCATTTATTTGATTTTGTTCTTGACATGTTTAGGAGTCAAAGTGATAAGTGTGGGAGAACTGATCAAGCTAATATTTTCATTATTTTTCATGTGTTTTTAAATGATTTAATGTCTTACCATTAATCAATATGATCTTATTTTAATCATTTTAGTATTTTGGGTGAATTTTAGGCTTTATTGATAAAATTGTTTAATTCTAGAAATTTAGCCGTTTTATGGATTATCTGAATTTCAGGTATATAATTTATAATTTTGATCCAATTTAAGTGATTCCTTTTTTTAGTATGTATTTTTTTCTTGGGCTTCATCTTTGGTTTTTGGATCCAAAACCAATTCTAAACACACTGTCCTAGATAAATTAATAAAGTGAACAAATATTTCTGGAAGATAGAATGAACCCCACCATAGTAAATGAATCATATATCGGCATAAATATGTCCAAATGATGTTATTATAGTTTTAGGATAAGTAAGAATAATATTCTCATGCTCAAATTAAATTTAATTAAGAAATTAACTCATTAAGGATACTTTTGAATGCTCCCAAAAGGAAGAAGTTGAAGAGGCTCCTCGTCCAAAAAAGTATAATTCAGTAACTTAATCATAAAGTTTTATACATGTGTCAAAAATAATTGAAATTTTGATGTTATATAGAAAAATTCATTTCAAACAACTTTTAAGAATAGACCTTGGTAAGTTTAGGAGGTCTGGTGGGAAGAATCGATGAAAACTCTCTATGGAAGGATTCTAGAAGAGAAATGTTCTATTCTTCCTTTCCCCTTTTTTATTTATTTATTGTTTTGTAATGTCTCCTTCTTCCCACTTCTTAATGGATTCCATCCACATGGAGTGGTAATACTCTATTTTATTAGTCAAGGATAGGTTTTTACTTTTATAATGTTTGAGTTCATGCACTTAATGTTATGAAATATTTTCTCTCTTTTATGAAGTTCGTTTCAATTTCAAATAATTGGTTTTATTATCAAGTACGATTGTATCTGTTTTTAGATTCTATTGTGGTTATTTGTTTAGTTAATGATCATTTTATCCCTCCATTAGTTATATATATATATATGATGGAATAAATCAAGGATTATTGGTTAATTACTCAGATATCATCAGTACTTGTGAGAGGGGTAGTGGATATTCTTGATTAATTGGGATAAACAAAACCTGGTGAGGAATTTCCTAAGTCAATTGAGGGTATTCACTGAAAATATTTTACATATAGGAAAGAGAGTAGATTTATCTGATATCTTTTCAATATTTACTCACACCATCACAATTAGTCCAAGAGAGTGAGAGGAAGTGATTGTGGAATCTCACTTTAATTGGATTAGTAAAAGAGAATTGGATAAATTGAAACTATGATAATATTGCAATTGGAAAACTGATCCCAACCTAATCACTCAATTTGTATTGCTGTTTTTAATCACTTTCTTTGTCAATTTGTTTTCAATATTTTTTTCATTTCTTTCTTTTGTTTTATTACATTAGTTTGTTTTCAAACTCAACCAATTTCAAAAACAACCTCTACTTATTTCTCAAATTTATAGTGACATCTTGATTCTTGAGTGCAACTCTCTAGAGGCAACCTTGATTAACCACTATACTACATTTTAACTTAGGAAATATTTTTTTACACACCATGATAGGCACATGTTAGAAAGCTATCTCCATGGTTCGTCAACCCCTTTTAGGTACATGATAGAGTTGGAGAGGTGGTATACCTCTTAGCTCAAACTTCAATGTTTGACCGAGTACATGACATCTTCCATGTGTCACAACTGAGGAGGTATATGGATGACCCATTGAACTTCATCAAATGGGAAGAGGTATAAATCGAGGATAGAGAGAATTTTGACGAGTACCCAGTAGAGATCAAGGATCGGTAGGAGAGGATCCTTCATGGGTGATCGATTCCCTTGGTGCGTGTCCGGTGGTAGCATGAGAATCTCTAGGAGAGAACCTGGGGGAAAGAGGTATGGATTTGTGTTCAATACCCTTATATTTTTGAGTATCCTTTTTTTTATTTCTGAGGTCATAAAGCCCTAAGGTGGGGAGAATGTAATGACTCGTATATGGGTTAATTTTGAGACTAGGAATGGAGACGGTGTGCGATTCCGAGGCCCGATGTTCCAAGAACAAATGGTTGAAAAATATTAAAATATTTAAATAATGCGCACACACGATTTTCCTAAAAAAGTGGAATAACATCTAAATCGGTGCCTGGATCAGAAATCTAAGAGCACCGTTTAGTTTAGAACAAAAACTTTACCCTGGGTATGACCCAAAATTGGTCGGAACATGTCATTTGGGGAACTTTAACATAGTTGAATACATTAATAAAATAAATTAAGAACATTAATTTTATTTTGCTGACGCAGCGATGAAACAATTTTATCATTAAATGTATCGTTATGTCAGAGATACCAGGTAAGATTCATAAACCTGAAATTATCTAGAGACACCAGGAATGAACCTTTGGAGAATCCTCATGATGAATAATGAGATCTCAGTTCAAAGATCGACACAAAAAATATTGAAATATGTCACTAACTACAACAATGAGCCGACCATTCTTCATTAGAAAACGATCCGAATCGAGGTAGGATGCATTATTTTTATTTTACATCCCGTTCTTGATTCCTTTGATGAACACAGACTAATCCGTGAATAGATCAGACTGTGGTTTGATCGTATTTGCAGGATGGGATTATTCTACGGGTTTATAGGGATGAATAAATCTTTTTGATTTGAACTGTTGATTGATTTGTTTACCATTATAATGGGGGTGAAACAATATTGACATGAAAATTAATCAAGGTTTGTCCCTCTAGATCTGATTTTTCTTTTCTCCCCCAATTCTAGAATTTTTCTTTACGAGTTCTTAGTTCTTCTCTTTATTTGAAACCCTTATGAACAATCGATCATTTCACCTTTGATTTTTGGTGCAACAATACGAAAATATATATCCAACATAGGGGAAACTTGACGGAGGTGCGACGGTGGGCATGGAAGCGGATCTAATGACAGTGTGTGTCAAATCCACATTATTTAGCGGAAATGAATAACAGCTATGACCATGTTTTCCAGGCCAACTGAAGGCATGAATCCCATAGATTCGTTTTTAGGATGGCCAGATGAGCTTGGATCTAGAGTTTTGTGGTGAAAAAATCACTAAAACAGAATTCGGGTGATCTACGATTCAAGCGGGAGGAAGAAGACGAGTTTTTAGAAATCCAGACACACATGGCGTCTAGTCTCTGACTACATGGCATGTAGTCCCATGTTGAATGACTCAACATGAACTTGGTAAGTACACAAACATAGGGTGGAGTACATGGGTTTTATGAATGATGTGTACCCCCCACATAGCTTGGGTTGGACCAAGTACACGATCTACCTCATGTACTGGTACACATGCAGGGAGACATGGGTTGACTCCATGTACCTACACATGGACAAAGTACATGAGAAGACCCTAGATGAAAGGACACAGCGTGTGACTTTTTCTACACTTCATGTACCCCTCCTTTACATGACATAGTTTAAATGGCATGGGTTGTTGTACATAGTTAGTTCCCAGGGTCAAGGGGCATGGCGTGTGACCCTACTACAAACCGTGTACCCCAATATACATGGCTTGAGCTACTTGTCCTCTATATCGTGGATATGTTTTTTAGGGTTTGTTCCCTTTATTGTTTCCATGAAGGTTGGTATAGATTATTTCCTACTACTAGGAACAAAATACCTTCAGCATGACTTCTTGGATAGAGTTGTTGGAATCTCCCTAAGAGTCCTATAGTGGAATCCTCTATTCATCATCATTCCCTAGGTGGTGTTCTTGGTATCGAAATGATCAACAATATTCGGGAATTGATCCTCTAATTAGTTGGTTAATCAATATTGAGTTGTTGGTATCACCCCATGGACTTGGATTCGATCCTAATATGTGTATCGTATGATCTTTAAACTATTAAAGTATCTTTGTCATGGTGAGGTCCGACGAGCATTATCTCTCAGACATACATCATTAGTGCTATAAGGATCTGGAGTGTGTTCTCCTGGATGAGTGATTCATGGAATCTTAGAGCTGAATTTCTAGTGCTGGTATACAATAGTTGTGACTTAGCTCTAGACTATGTGTCTTGGATCAAGTATATCTGGATATTCTTATTATATGTGATTTAGAAAAATACCTGTGTAGAGCTGACTATAATTTCCTTTTTTGTATTGATTTGTGGTTTCAGGGTTTCTTATTGAGTGTTGTTATACTCAAACCTGCTTGGGATTTTACCAACCTTGTAATGTCTTATGTATATGATTGAACGTTTTATGGAATCCTAGGTGGACTAGGACCAGATGGTACTTAGTGAGACCAAAAAGACTGAGGCGTGTTCTGACGGCTTTCAGACAGCATTCCCAATACCTTTACTATCAAGATGGACTTGGGTTACGGACTCTTTGTGGTGGGATTGTATTTAACCCTATTTACTTTACTTTAATTTTTTTCATACTTTGGTTAGGGGATATAGTTGTACGCATGCGTTGGTTACTTAGTGGTTTTTCAATTTCATCATATTGTGGGATTGGAGATGTGTGTGCGTGTTAAGGTATGTAGGTAATGTCTCCCATGTTAGTGACGTGCCTACTCAACACCAGTCACCAGCCCCTATCCTATTATATGCAGGCTTGGGGAGTCATGGAACATGCCCTACTAGGATGGGTCATGACACTTTACCACAAGTCCAAACCCGAGATGCACTATATGGTAACTTGAAGATGTGATTAAGTAGATGTACCCTAATTGTTTTTTTTGTATTGTAGTGATAGAATTTTAAGGAAAACGTTTGAGGGGGGTATAATTTCACACCATAATATTTTATATGTATTCATTTTAAATAAAATTTATATATTTTATAGATTTATTGATGCCCAACACCGAGTGAAAATGAAATCATTTTATAATATACCATTATAACATAGCTTTTGCATTGGCATGTATGAGCACTATCAACCACATTATGAAATATATATTGAATTGTTTTATGAAATTCAAATATACTGATTATTTCTTAAGAAATAATCATTAAATTGTTTTAAAATATATTTTTAGGATTAAAAGACCTATTTTTATAAAGAAATGTTTATTTATAGGTGTTATAAATATTTATATGAAAAAATACACTGATCATCATAAAAAGTGATTTTAATGCAACTTACTAGTAATAAATGAATAATCATCCATAAATTAGTAATATAATGGATTCCAATGAATATTAAATCATTTCAAGGTAAAAATAGATATTTTTCATAAAACTATTTTGATGAGGGAAATTTGTTTTACTCATAAATAAATAAATAAATATTAATTAATGGTTTTAATGTAATTTGTATATTATATGTTCCATAAAATATTTTAACATTCATTTGGTAATTTTTAATTGTCATTAAATTAATATAAATCCATTTTTATGCCTAATTTTTTTTAAGTATTCTAGATGCGTTTTTCACGCTTATCTAAATGATATATTTTAAGTAATTCTCAGTATGTCATCTATCTCATTTATAAAAGGGAACCTCCTCTATACTCATATTCATACATTTTGAGCCTTATATCTCAGCCAATACATACCAATAAATCATACTATTTTCCTTACCATCATCTTAAATCCCTCAATCTTCCACTATTCCCAAATTATCAAGTCTAAAATTGTAATCCAAAGGATGTCTCTCAAAGAAGAGGTATAATTATTAATCGATATAGTTCAATATTATTTATCTTTCAACCTTATATAAAAATGTTCTATCCATCATAACATGATTTTTATAGCATAATCATTATTATGAGATAACGTGATGATTTTTTCAGAACCATTTTCCACCTCATTTCCATCAAATTGGAAATGAAAGTATCGCTCGTGCGTATGTGTGGACTACCACCTTTACAAAGAGATGAGATTTATTTTACATAAAATCGTCACATGGATATCTATAATTCTATATTTAAAAAATATATATCATATTGATGATATAATTATTATTTTGGGGTGATAAAATAAAACTAATATTGTTTCCTTATTTTCATTATAAGATGAAAACAATGTTTATGCGTACGACTATCATCTACATAAAAACTACAATTAATTTTTTCATATCTAAATATTATGGATGGTTATAAATATGTATATAATTAATATATATGGTATTTATATCAGGATAAAATTATACAGATTTACTATCCACGATCATAATTCACGGTCCATGAGAGATGAATTGAAACATACATGAAAAATGGAAATTTTCATCTAGAATATTGATTTTAATAAATAATTGTTAATGGATGTGTGATAAGATGTTATAAGTAAAAAATATATGGTATTATAAGTATGAATATAGTTCTAGTATATAATTTAAATGAATTTTTATTTATTATAATGGAGTTTATAGAACTTATGAAGAATGTAAAAAGTGAGGTCAGAGTTTTAAGTTATAATGCAACTTTTTACTAGGATTGTTTATGCTTAAATTTTCTGATGATAAAATTATGTCATCAATATCTAAAAAATATCATTTCTATTATTAATATATGTTTATTTCTTTATATGACATGATATTATTTACACGACCTCTAATTAATTACATAGGATACCGAAATTATCGTTTTAAGGAAAACAAAATTTTATTATCTCTTCTGTTGAGAATCATTCTCATCCAGGTACATATTTACTTTTAAAAATTTTAAAGATTTTTTTTTTAAATTTTTCAATAAATTTTTTTAAAAATAACCCAATTATTTATTAAAGTCAATTATAACCATGTTTTACTTTATAATAACTATTTTAAAAGGAATATTGTTTTCCGAACAAGTTTCAACTGACATTTTACCGAATGCATGAAAAGAATATTTGTTTTAAAATATACAACATGAAAAAATATTCCTACCATCATGACAAACACTTTATTTGAAAATTAAATTAAAAATTTTCATGTTTACTTTAAAATAAAATGTTTTCCTATATATTTAGATAATTTCAAATTTTTAAATAAGCAATTCCAAAATAAAAAGGGTATTTTTCTCAAGAAACATTCGAGTAATATTTTAAAGGAATTTTTCATCTATGAAACATCCATTAATGTTATTTATGCTTCACTAGGGATATAATACAATAATAACATCATTATTCATTCTCTGTATAGTTTATGATTATTATATTGATGAATACCATTTCCATTTCCATGGGTAAAGTTGTGATGAAATGATTAATGTTGTCATGATCTTGTGACATATATATAAATAAATTATGATTATATTATTGGTGTTTCCATTATAGGCCTATAATGAATTGGGTAAAGAATAATGTTTTATAATATCAAAGTGTACATGATAGGTTATCCTATTCCTAAATAAGGTCACGAGAGGTTATCCCAATACCAAATCTGGTTCCCAGGTTGTTAGCCCAAGCCTAAAATGTGATGAATGTATTAGCTTATATCCTTAACAAAAGATTTCCAATATTATTATTATGAAACACGTTTTGACACTCTTTTTTTTAAAATATGTCATTCCAATGTTATGTTATCATAGATCATATTCTTTGATTCCTTTATGATTCTTATCTTATGAACTAGAAAAATGTATTCAGTGGCTCAAGATTTTGATATTTGAATTATTGGGTAGGATTTTAAAATGTTCATCTCATGTTATCATACCTTTATAATCATGTTATGTTTCATAATGATTTTTGATTGATATCTCCCTTGTTTACCCTTATAGATTATTTGATCTCACCATTTAAAATGTTTCATTTTCCCTAGGATATGAAGAATTTTTTTATGTATGATATGTTTAAGAATGGTGATAGTGGTTAAGAAATTAGTGGGAGATTATTTAGATCATTTATATTCCAGTTGTTTATTTATCCATGTTTTTAAAGGATCTAAACCATTATGGTTATAACATGGATCATAATGATATGTAACAAATATTTATAAAAAATGAGGTAATATTTATGTATGAAATATTTGGATCACATCATTCATGGAGTTCCAGGTTACCTATATGTGTATAACTTTTATAGATATGGCTTTTGATAATTAAGTATCTCAATACCATATGATTCATTTATTTTCTAAATAAAATATCATACCATCATTTTTTTAGATTACATGATGTTTTATCTCTTATTTTTTTTCTATGAATTCTATAGGATATATATTCACTCACCCTTGTATAGATATCAAGACTATACAAGTTGTGCCTATATAAATAATGAACATATTGAAGAAAACATCAGTGGATGTTTTTCCAATGTAGTGGTAGATTATTTTTTCTTTATGGTGGTCGTTGTTGTTGGTGATCATCTTGGTGTTGGCATGGTAAGGAGTTCTCATTTACAAATTATACGAGGGTGGTATTTATTACATGTTGTTGGGACTTTAATGTTACCCAAATTTATGGAGTCTTAAATGTTTACAATTTTATGATATTTTTAATTTGTCACAAGCATATTACATTTTAACTGGTTATATGTATGGTTTACAATATTATAAATATTTTTGGAGATATATTTTAATATGCAGGTTTTATAGGATAAAGCCTCAAATGTGACTGATATGCCTTTATTTGTCTAGTCACTATCCCCTGTACAATTAATTATTGGATTATGGTGGAACAAATGGTCTTCTATAGACTCATGTGGGGTTCCAGTGTATTATGTAGTGTCATTAATGTTCATTTAATGTTATATCATAATCATTTTTATATAAAATAAATTAATTTATTATACCAAAAAATATATCTCTCACTGTGAAATATTCATTTATTTGAGAATCATATATCATAATACTTTTATGCTACATTAACAATAGATTTTGAGTCTTTGGATCAAAAATAAATTTCAATATCTTTACCAAGATTTTTTAGTCCTAAAATAACTAAAGACCACATAATACACTTTCCCATCATTTATAACAACAATGGAAAGAAATACTTTACCAATATAACCATTCATATATTATGTTTTCTTCTATGTTTTACAAAATGGTTCATTCTATATATAATTTTTTTATGATGGATGTCTCTTAAGAAGTTATCAATTTTTTGAAACTAATTATAAATTTTCTTCCATTGAGCATGATTTTTTTAGTGATTATGCGTGCCATCCTAAATTATTTTATCTACATTCCATGTAAATATACTTGAAGTCAATGAATTTCCATATATCGATATAATAATTTAAATGATTTAAGAGTACTATATGCTCTACTAAATGCTTGATTCCCATTTCTCATATCATGTTTCACAACACATGGGATATTTTTGAAGTGATCATAATCCCCTCAAAATAATATACTATCTTTTGGATTGTTATGTATTTTATCATTTTTCAAACCCATTAAGTATAAAATTAATTTAATCTCATAAAGTATATATAGAAACTCATTATATTCATGTGAATTATCCTATAAAATAGAATGTAGATTTTAAAGTTTCTTTCCCTTCATCCATTTCAAGATTTAAAATTATATAGTTTCAATATGGATAAAGATAATGAATATTTAGTACAACTTGAATAGAGTATTATATTTAAAAATTATTTAACATCTCAAACATATTTTAATGATCAAAAAGTTAAACTTCAACAACCATTATCATTTTCTCAATAAAATATAAAACATCCTATATAGTTGTACCATGAAAAGATGATCCATAAACTATATTGTTATATCATTTTGTAACAACATTCAGTTATTCACTGTGTTTGATCCAATATTTATAACATTAATATATTTATTGAAAAAATAATTTATTTTGATATCAAATCTATAAAAATCCATATTCAATAAAAAAACCTAAATATGGAAAAATAAACCGAGAATAGTCATTTTCATGATATGTAACAAACATGACAGACTTGTTAATCCCATACTCTTACTATTTTTTCATGTAATTGGAATCCATACATATCCCAATAATATTTTTTCTATTTTTCAACTACATTAATATTTCACTAAAACTTTCATACGCACAATGTATGCATATAATGTTTCATTTTTTACCTATATACATTATATAATGTATGACTTAAAATATAATTTTAATACATAAATATATGAAATATACCAAATAATACATAAATGTTATATATTTGATAATATATTCCTAAATTTATACAGACATTAAAATTACTGTAGATATTAATTTATAATATATATATATATAACAGAATATTTTACTTTTATTTATAAATACATAATATATATACATATTCTGTCTTTCTATCTTAAAAATTTAATGTAGGTGCACCCATATATATTTAAATAAAAAAAATTAAACAAACCAACACACACAGTCAACGAGAGAGAGATATAGAAAGTATAAATTTTAATGCATAAATTATAAATTTATAGAGTATTCTAATAAATTATAATAAAAATGTTTATAAAATATAAAAAAAGATACATATAAATCTAATAAATGTATATATATATATAAACAAAAATATAAAAAAATATATACAAAAAACATATTAAATACAGGAAATTATATGTATACACATATATAAATACAAATAAACATGTGCGTGTGTGTGTTTAAGAATTGATATATATTTATATACATATATACATACACACACATAGGCATATATATATATATATATATATTCATCTGTTAAACTATATATTCTGACTATACCCACACAAACACACACATAGAGAGAATTCAATAATATGGAGGAGTAATGATGAACAATTAAAAAGAACGATAAAATAATTATACGATTGGTAAGAATATCCTTTAAACTATATTTTCAATTACATAACTTTGGTTTTTTAGTCAATTCACCCAAATAAATTTATAAAATAAAATAAAGGGGTCAGTTTCCATGATTTCCTATAGATATAGAGGAGTAACATAGAATTTTACAGTTCATTTGATAAGGGGCATGGGCATTCATCAAAATATTCTAGAAAGAACTGATAAAAAGGGCATTTATCAGCACTAAAAATGTTAGGGTTTAAAAATAATAATTTTATCGATGGTAGTTTTAGTCCTGATAATAATATTCCATTATCATCATGAAAATTAGAGTTGATATATATGTAATTTAAGAAAAAAACATATCTTGGGAGACTTTTGGGGTTTGAATCCCTTTACTCAAGTCATGGAATAAATGAAACTTTTGTGCATCCTAGCGTGGTAATTGATTATATACATATATAAATATATATTTTCAAACTTATTTATTATTACATGCACATTTTTTATATAAATAATAACAATAATATAAATATATATTTATATGTAAATGGCTCTAAAATATATTATAATAAAATTATAAAATTTCAAATTAATTAATTATATTTGAAATATATTAATATTATTTATTATGTAAAAAATATTAATAATAATTAATTATTTTATAATATAACTAAATATATATATATATATAATATTATATATTATGTTAATGTATAAATATTTATTATTATATGTTATTAATTATATATATATATGAATGTAAGAATATTAAAAATCACATTGAAATATAAAAATTTACAATAAATTATTAATTATATAAATTTATATGTATAATATTATTTACATAAAAAAATATTAAAACATAATAATTCTATTTAGTTATTTTTATCTATACTTAGAAAATATACATTTAATTATGAAAATGAATATTTTTTTCCAAAATTTTTTTTTAATAATTATATATAAGTATAATTAAATTTAAATATGTTAATAAATACATTAAAATATGAAATTATTTTCAATATATTTCTAATTTAGTATAAATATTATATTTACTACCATTTATCTTCAAAATAAAATACTATCCATCATTATTTTTATTTTAATTATTATTTATATTTTAAAAAAGTTTTTAAATATATATAAAAAATTTTGGATTGATATTGATATTAAAATTAATTTTAATCATACTTTAAAAATATAAATATTTAATTTAATTATATTTATATATTTAATATTCCTTATATTATAATTTATAAATATAATAAAATTTAATGTAATTGAATATTATTAATTAATAATTATATTAATAATAAGTAATAATTATATAGATGCATAAAAATATTAAAAAATATATAATTTTAATGTTAATAATATTGAAACTTTATAAATTTTTTAATCTATGTTCAAATAATTATTTCATTTAAAAATAAACTATTTACTTTGTTCAATTAATATCATACATTATCTAATACAAAGAAAGATACACACATGATAGATACATAATATTTAATGTTATATATTTTCATTTTTATTAAAATGAATTTAATTTTATATGTTAATAATATATAGTAATACTATATATCTAGTCATATGTATATATACAATGTGTATATATACAATATTTTAAGGAAAGTATAACCTATAAGGATGCGTGTTCATGTTCTTATGCGTTTGTGTATACTATAATGATATATATGATGGTTCATCGGTAATAGTGAAATCAAAATTATTTATAAATACGTGTCTTAGTGATTGTTTGTGTGTATATATATAACAAACATATACTTTGTTTTATGATTTTATAATATATATTTATTATCAGTAATAAAGTTGACATTGAAAAAGGTCTATTTTTATGTGTGCTAAGTCTAATTATAATAATAGTTTACTTTTAGCAGTTAGTAGTTTTAACATTAACAATGGTAACCAATATTAGCACTTATAAAAGAAACAAATAAAATCCAGTGTTATTTTTTCAGGATTATGTTGTAGGTTTTCAAAGGATTATGTTGTGGTGAGACTACATCTATTTCTCTATAGACCAGGAAATACTCCAAAAACCAAGGATTAGTAGTCCTTTATGGACTTAAACATTACCGTGTAGTCTTGGGCTTAACAACATAATATAATCCCGTAAAGAGGAATAACCGTTTTTCACATACAGACTGATCTTTCATCTATGAAACATTCTAGTGTGATATTAATCTTTAACAGATAATTTCTTTTTATATTGTACGACAACATTTCCCATAATAAACAAAAATATCATGAAATATCAAGAAAAACATATTATAAAGTGGTATTCAATTCGTGAATATATAACTCAATCATTATCACAATTTTAGAAACTTATCAACATGGAAATATCTATTGTGATGTCATTAGTTCATACATAACTAAATATAAATATTACACAGATGTATTACAATGTGTTCACTGCCCTTGCACCATGATTTCTTCATCGATAATAACACTCCGAAAAAATATCACATTCAAAATCCCAAATTATTCTATGTGATTCCAAAAAATTCAAATTATTTCCACCTCATCTAAATCATTTTAATTCATGAAATATTAATTTTCAGTCTCATAATGATAATATGTTAAAAATATTTTGATGTATCGATAATAAATCAAAACACAAACATCTCATTGGAAAACCACTTCTAAGTCATTCAAAAATTAATTCCTGCAAACAATCTTACCTATTGAATGAAATTTATACTTGTACCCCATAAATCTTAAACATCATATTCAATCAAAAAAATCTCCCTATTTTCATTTTTTCTAAATGATATAACATTAATCATTCTCCAATATATCAATGAATGACCATTCAATCATTGCATTTTCTATGAGACTGCAATCATCATATGAACCAATAAAAATTAATAAAATTCACCAATTTATCAATAAGAATGATTTAAATTCAAATAAAAATACTTTCGATGACAATAATTACTAATTATTCTTTTTAAAACACTTCACTTATTTATGAAAAACTACCCACACACATAGATACTCAAAAAAAATTAATTTTTTTTACATAAACACAAATATAGAGAACCTCACTTAATATATTCCCCTTTTAAAAAATTATGCATAAATATATTACCCCCTAAAAAAACATATTTAAAGAATTTGTGCTGTTATAACCATTTGGATATTAAAATTATAAAGAGATCAAGGGAGGTATGAGATATCATACATTATTAATTTAATGGTAAAGGTTGATTTTTATTCTTTATCTTTTCATGGTATAAAAATTAATTAATTAAGTATGTATTTGATCATGAAAGAAACTCCTCAACTTCTAATTTAGGATATGTGAACATTTCTTTTCATAACATTAGGAAGAAACATTCTATAGAATGTTCCTTTTTATTGTGCTTCTCTATATCTTTTATTTCATAATTTTGACATGTTTGTGCTATTATTTAATAAAAATATTCAACTATTTGTTCAATAAACATTCCACAAGGTCCTTGATAGGGCCATAAGGCATCGTTAAATCCTTTGTTTGAATCATTTTTAAATTTATAAATACCATAACTACACTAACTACTAATGAGTAAAATAATGGTTTTATGAGGTCAATCCCATGAGTAAAAGTGGAAAATAACATTAATCCAATAATAAATACCTATGATTACTAAGATAAATTATTAAACTAAACTAATTAAAAATAATAGTATATGGATATGAGAAAGTGGGAGAAGAAAAGTAAATTTTTTTTACAAATCTTATGAAATCAATGTTTATCCATTAGTTCCTATAGAGGTTCTTGAATTCACCCTCGTTGTTGAAACATTAGGTCTAAGAAATTCCAACAGTCATGGTAATTACTATCCATTTCAAAGTTTGACTTTTCTTAATGGTATTGGTACTTCAAATCACCAAGATATGGTTAAAATGAACCCAAGATTAAATGTAGAACCTATAATTCCCAATGTTCATGGTTAAGGTTGCATTCTACAATCATATTTAAGGTAATTACCCCTCACTCAACATACACAATAGTCATGCATGGATAATAAAAGAATAAAATTTTAAAGAATTAATAAAAGAATAAGATATATTAATATTAAATAAATTAAAAAACACTCTTACACTAAAGAAATCACCCTTTAAGACATATATTGAAAAAAATAAAGTCAACTTCTCATGTTATCCATAAGTGGGTGATAGAAAATAAATAAAATAAAAAACCTGAAGAAGAATCCGAAAAATCCCAGATCCTCAACAACCGCTAAATTCATCCTCCTGAGATTGATTTATCCATTGAAATTTTTTTTATAGTAAAAATATTTCTCTAAGGACCTTTACTTGGATCCCAAAGTCTCTCCTTCAAATATTTGGATATTTACTCACTTTGAATTTAGTCAAAGTTTATCTCTTTTTTAAATTTCTAATTTTTGTCCACATTTTTAATCAATTTATTATATTTTAGAACCTCATAGAGAATATATCAAATTTATACATGTATGAGAGGGTAGATTCACAAACCCAAACATTTGTTTTTAAATAATCATAAGTATTGTACAAAAATATTACTCTTGTATTTTTTATGTTATCTTTTACTTCTTTCCTTTTGTGTGAACACACCATAAATAATTCCACTCTACATTCATGGGAATTGCATATTTCTAATTCTCATGTACAACACATTATCAACTCTTATAAAATATCCAAGGTTATTTCATCCCCACAACGCCTCTACATGTGTGAAATCTCCTTCAACCTTGATGATGACCATGGTTTTGAAGGAATTTCTATCAATTTTTCTACCTTCAACCTTCCCTATTTACCTTACCCAAGCTGGCTATGACATAACCCAATTATCTATACTGGTTTACCCTCACCTACACTATGTACCGTAGTTATCTAGGAGTTTCCGTACTAGTTTTAATCTTACAACCTCATTATGAAACATGACATGCAACAATATAAAAGAGAGTAAGTAGTTTCATTATTAGAGAGATCCTGTGCATGATGACCAATAATTCTACAACATAAAAATGGTTGTTTCAGCCTTATCATCATATAAGGAATCATGTTTTCATGTGGGGCATCCTTCATGATAAAACCTCTGTACAATAAGATGTATGAGTATAATATTCTCATCCATGGTATCTCCATCCTCCCTTAGTGGTCATGGATGGTGGAATGTTATCAAGAATAGAATCTCATGGAATTTACACCACCAACAATGGTGGTCTAGTTGTGTTGATCATGACAATGGTGGAAGCGACTAGTGGTGGAGTGTTTCCGAGTATGGGGGTGCGTGACTAAAGTGATATGAGGTTAATTTTTTACTAGAAATAGTTCAATTTTTTAAACTTATTCCGCAACAATGTTTTTATGGGATGGTCACTTGTTTAAGAATAGATCTTCTATATAACCAGCTCTGAATCTTGTTATGGGGATGAGATCTTTCATAAATATGCACACTGTTTTCCATAAAGACCGCGCAATACTATTGCGCGGTTCACGACCATCCTTGTGAACCATGCACAAGCTCTACTCCCTTTAGTATCATGTGGCTCATATGAGTTTAATTTTTGTTTATTGGCCATGGTTTTACTTTGGTTTGTGTGAAAATATCACATTATTACTTAAATTAAATTAAAATATCTTTTAAAAATTATATAAAAACAAAAAAAATCAAATTATTTTAAAATCATAGTTTTTTACTTCTCTTTAAGAAATGTTTAATCAAAATTAATTATACACATAAAATAATGAATTATTTAATTACAATGGAAATTTTATTAACAAATAAGTTTTATTATTATTTAAAATTAAAAATATTTCATATTATTAATAAGGTTATCAAATACCCCCACACTTCAACTGATTCATTTCCTCAATCATAAAATATTAACATTAATAAATAAAGAACAACATGATACCAATATTCAAATTTCAAAAAAAAAAACAAAATGTAAATGGGAAGATAATACTTTCATGTTCAACATTAATAATCAATTCAACATCAAACACTTTAATGAAATTTATCAAACCAAGTATTTTACTTCGACACATTGAAATTTTGTGGATATTTAACTTTTATTCATTCAAATATCCAAATCTATTACAATTAATCATTATAAGTTAAGATCTACCGCACTATTAATTTTTTTTTCTCACCACTCAAAGTAAAAAATTCCAGTAGAGTTATGCTCATACCATGAGTACATGATCCTCCCATAATCTTTCACGTTACCTTTATTCTCTACCCCATAAAAGAAAATGTCACATAAAATTATGAGGACTTATCATTAAGGATCATATGAATCTGAGGATTAAAGATGATATGAATTAATGTTAAAAACAATTAACGCTAAAAAATAGGTTCCTCTCTTAATCATAATTCATGATAATAAAATGTAACATGAAATGAATTTATCCTCTCTAATATGTTGAAACACCCTCTTCCCATGATAAATTTAATGATTTGAAGCATGAGAACATAATGAATGAATTACACATTCTTTAATATTTTCAAAATTTTCATTTCTTCCCTTTTTTAATTAGTTTTTCATTTCAATTTTTTTTGAAAGTTGAAAAAGGAAAAGTCTCACATCCACCAACGAATCCCAAATGATAAAAATAATTGGTCAGGTAATGGGGATTTTGACCCTCCGAAACACAACCCATTTTTTTCATTTGTTTTTCAATTTTCTCAATGGTGGTAAAAAATATAAATATAATGAAAGTTAATAATAAAATTTTCCAATATCATAGAAATACCCCAACATATCTCCTCAATAGAGTGAATCCATTTTTCACCATATACTACCTTTACCCCACTCTTACACTTTAAATTTCAAGAAAAACAAAAACATTAGGGAATAGAGGATATAATTGGATTATAATATGTATCGTTCAGAATAAGGTCACTAATGAATTATAAGGGATTAAAAGAAGGATTAATTACATGGTAGGAATCAAGGATAATGGATTATCAAAAATTCATCCATAATTTTAAATGATACATTTCTGAATCAAATATTTGATAAAATTAAATGAAATTTTTAGTAGAAAGTATAACCTAAGATCACTCAAGAAATATTTCACAGAAATAATTAGAAATATTTACTTAGGAATAATCTCAGGAATGTGAAACATATGATATAATTCATTCACTTATGGAATGATAAAATAATAAAAAACTAATCCATATGAATTTATGAAATTAAATGAATGAAAAATGGTATGGAAATTTAATTTACAAGAGTCATCTAATTTTCTCAAATAATGATTCACCCAATTTTAACATATAATTATCTCTAATAATTCAATTTCACATTCTAATCAATCAAAATTATTAATATTGAAGCATAAAACATGGGATCATGGTATTCCTATGAAATTCATATCTCACAGATCACAAATATAGAGAAAGTAAAAAATTTGGGTCATGTAGTTTCTACTAAGTTAAAAAGACAATTAAAAAAAAAGAGTTTAGGTATGAGTGGATTTAAAAGTGAAATCCCTTTATAATAAAGTTATAATCCTCCTCTTCTTTTATTTTGGGTTATCCTTATTCTTGAGACTTCATGAAGACCCAAAAATAGAAAACAAAAAAATAATTAAATTGTAATAACCATATCATTTAAGATAAATTTTCTTAAGAGGATTTAGAATTACTTTCAAAATTACATTGATAATATATTTTCAAAAAAGTCCTAAGGAAATAAAAATAACATAATCAGGTTTCTTACCTCAAATATAATCTTGTTTAAGGTCATTTAGATAAACATGAACACATTTTATCTCATATAATATAATATTTATTAATAGAAAACCCTCTCGGGATTATCTAATTTTGACTTTTTTGCACATCCGGTGTGGTTCTTCACATCCAATTCATTGTAGTAATATTGAATTTTTTATGTGTTGAATACCAAGTAGTGGATTTCTATTTTAAAATAAATTCCTTGGATTTCTATACTTTATAGAAATCATTAATTTCTTCTTCTTATGGATGTTCTTCATCAACGTATTTAGTAATTTTAATTTTAGCACCTCTCGCCTCATCCTTCTCCTTATCACTTCGAGGTGGTAAAAAAATATGGATAGTATTGAATATATTAGAAATATATCAAGCTTTATCTAGACATGTAAAATATCCTCTTCTTATTCTATAACATTCTTAAGGCTCATTCCCTCTCCCACTTATTTGATTGTGGGATCCTCTTTTTTTCCATTTTCCTATATTTTTAAATTTTTCATGTATTAAATCATAAAATTAACACTCTTCTATTTAATTTTATTCCTCATGGTATTCTTTTTATTTATCTTCTTTTAGTCCAATGGTGAGGATGTATTTCATGGTTATTTAAAATTCCATGACATCCATGGAAGTTACCTTTCTCTTGAATTCTTCTATTGTAATGGGCCATAATTTTATCAAAGGAATTTCCATTATTATAATTATGTCATGTAGTATAATGAAAATAAATCACATATGTATGATACTTTATTAATAAAATAAATCAATATGAATTATAAATATTACAATAGATCAATAGATAGAATATAATCTAATATAAATAGTAAATTCTACATCTGCTCAATCCAATCGAATGACAAAACTCACAAAAAAGCTGTTGAAATAAAACATAATTCTCATAAAAAATATAAAGGTAAATATAAACTTGAGATAAACAAGAAGAGATTGATGAATGAAATAAGTGTAATTTATAGGATGTATTAAAGACTTATTACTGTTAAAAATATTATTGTTGAAATAGTAACTTTAGCTTTAGAATAGTAATATGACCATTAAGAATAGTAATATGACCATTATAAAAGTAACCTTACCTAAGAAAGTAAAAATAAAATTTAGGTATCTTATAAATTAAAATATGATATATTTATATCATGGAATAATTAAATAAATGTTTTAAAAATGATGAACTGAGTGTTTCCATTTTTGTGAAACATAAATGTTCATTTACAATTTTATAATAATATAATAATTTTAAAGAAAATTTATTTTGCTAAAATATATTCATAAATTATTATTTGTTTGTATTATAATTATAAGATAATTTCATGAGACTTTAATAAAATTTTTAAGGTGTCACAAGATCAGTTATAATATTTAAATATGTATTTTTAAAATAAATGATGATTTTAATTGAAAATTAAATTTATCATATTTAGAAAATTATTTTCATAAAATGGAGTTCATTTTTTGAATTACACTTCAAATAATGGTTTGATTTATTTTTTGTTATTTTTCAAAAATAGTTGAATCTTTGGTGAATTGTAAAATAAGATAATTTTCGGCATTTAACATATACATGAATAATTTAGTTATGAATGATGTATGGGTGATGAAAGCACCATTATTTCGAAAACTAATTCATTATTTAATTTACATAGTTATTAGGATTGACACAAATTATAGTATTGAAGAAAAATAAAAATCTAATGAAAAAAATATTCAAAACACCCCTCTACCCTATAAATACCACCACTCACCAGACCTTATACTCACACCTCCTAAGCCTTGAAGCTTATATAAATTATTCCTTATTCACATTCATAATAATCTTATTAAATTACAATAGATTTTGGTATCAAAAAAATACCAAACCCATATTCCTTAAGGACGTTCTCAAGGAGATGATATTCAAGTGGTAAAATCTTATACCTTCCTCTTTAAAATTATTTCCTTCTTCTTCCTCATCCTTTACATAGCTATACAAAGTTACAAAATAACTATAGTAACATATATATACTATAATTTATTATTTTAATATAATATTCATCATAAAATCTATTCTCTTATCCTTTTATTCTAAAAATGAAAATATCATACGTGAGGTGTCGATTTACCGCCTTCATGGACGATGAGTTTCGTTTTCAATTACCAACATAAAGGCTGGTCATAAAACCATTATTTGGGTTAAATAATACTTATATATTTAAATTATATCCTATTTCATGTTCTGTAACTAATATATATACATAATATTAAATAATAAAACAAAACTAGTTCACGATGATAAATAAACCTCCAAAATAAATGAAAAAAATTTCATTAATGTTTTATCTAATCAGTCATTCTCATATCTAAAAATAAAATGATATATGTGAACATTTATAAATATTGATATATATAAATACCATATCATTACAACTATGGAGTTTTTTCTTCCATTTTAAAAGAACTCCCATAATTAAACTCAAGGGAACCGATCATACAATCCTAGAACAAACCCTCCCGGAACAATGAAGTTAAATATTGTAACTCTCCATACCTCCAAATTTCCTTTGGTTTATACTTTATCTCTCTTTACACCAATTTATTTCTTCATTAATATTATATACTTATTCTAAATTCTGTTTATATTTTCCAAAAGCATGTATTAAGATAAATTCATTCTTATTTTATGGGGGGATACACGTTTTAAAAGGTTCCCTTCTCAATTCTTCTTGATAAGCAAGCCCGATTAAATGGAACATCCCAATTTCCTACCTTTTTAAAGTACACTCCATATTATATTTTAAGACACCATTATATTAATAAAATAATTAATTTTATAATGAAAAAATATCTTGGTTAATTTCTTGTTTTATAAAAAAAATTATTCATTTTTCCTATTTAAAGACTCTTTAATTTTTTCCCTTAAACAACATGAAAGTAGCTCATTTCTAAAGTTTCTTATACACTCTTTTTAAATTTTTTCTTTTAAGTTGGAAATAATTTATCATTATCTATTCCTATTTTCCCTTATGAATGTTCTAGTATTATTTAAATTCATTACTTCTTATACAACATCATAATCCACCCTTTGGTTATGTATTGTGACATGATTACGATACCCATTTCTTCAACTGGGTAAACCATATGTTTATTCCCTATGTTTGATTCTTCATGTGTATCACATATGCATTTAAATGTTATGATGGGTTTTCCCAAATATTACTCCAATGCATTGGGTATTTTTTAGTCACATGAGACATCATTTATGAGATTAGGGAGTAAACCTAATCCATTATGGGACTTTGTTCACCATGTGATATAGTCTTGGTAGTTATACTTTACTCATGTTTATGTCATGTTTTATATTGCTTCCACATTCTAATATTTAAGTGGTCATATAATTCCATTTTTTATGTTCTATTCTTCCATATGTTTACTCATTATACATACCTTTTATGTTATCATATTATACCTTCTAAATCACGTGTTATGGTTTATTCCCATTAATATTCCATTACTTGTATTTTTTTATCATCCCTTATATATAAGTAATCCCTAGGTTATTCCATTTAGTTGTGGGATCTCAAATGAAGCTAGGATATACTCATGGAAAAGATGTCATATTTTTGTTTCAAGTTTTCTAATTATGCACATAATCTTCCAATGATACTAGAATTTATGATCCTTGGTTTTTATTTAATATATAATTATGCTTAAAATTATGTAATAATATGTGTAAAAGGCTAGGGTCACTATAGTTAGTAACAGATAATGGTCTAGCTATTTTTGGATTTTTAGACTAGATGACTTTAGTAATAACCTTAGGGATAATTCTAACACCATGGATAAATTATATTGAAACTTAGGGAATCACATGTTGGGACATAATTCTCATTTATAAGTTTATCCTTCAATGTTCAAAGATTCCTTTTTATATGTTTAATAGCTAAGTATTCAAGACCCCTAATTAGATTTATTTTTCTTAGTTAATGTAGGGAAATATGAGGATCCATGATAATAATAAATATGATTGGAAATGTGATGATTACCTTAATGAAATTCAAAATCTGAGGGGAATGGGAGATCAAAATTTCATGGAAGTATTCGCATGATTGGCTCATGTTATGAATAATAACTTCAATCATGTGGAACTACCTCCTTATAACAAAGAGAAAGTTGTGGTTTAATACTTTATGCAATAAAGGCTTCCTATCCTTAGTATATCTTCTAATCCTATTATTGTATAATAATGGATTAACTTTATTGAGATGATATTCTATGTCCTTTAGTGCTAATAAGAAGGGAATTTCATGATAGAAGTTTATCATTTTGATGGGGAAGCTGATCGGTGGTGGACATTGATAAAAAATACAAAGTATAAGGAGGAAATTGATTCCATGGATTGGGAAGGATTCAAGAAATTATTTTTAAATAAATATTTTCCTCTAACTCTTCATATTAATATAGAGAGGGAGTTCCTTAAACTAGAGAATAAATAAGATGAGTCCATTTGGGTGTATAAGGTAAACATTATAGGGCTTTCACGATATGCCTTTGGATTTATCATGAACACTAAAAGCAAGGTGGATCACTTCTTTAGTGAATTAAATCTGATTCTATGAAACAATATAAGGGGAACCCGAATATGCTTCAAATATGGAAGTGAGGGTCATCAATTTTATTTTTTAAAGAGGGATTTAAAGAAGACCACTGATGTGGTAGAAGAAAGGAAGGTTTAGATAAATACTCAGTGTGTAGTGAAATGTTTCAACTATAAAGATAATGTTTAGTATGTAATCCAATGCCATACGGCAAGGTTAGTCAGAGGTAATCAACAATAACAACCTCAAAGGAATCCTAAAAGGGTATATGGTATCACTACTTCTACAGTGGTACCCGATATTAATGCGGTTAAAAGTACCTTGGTTATTCATTCATGAATAGATAAAGTAACATTTTATTATGGTTTTATGGATTCTTTCATATGTTTCAATTTTAGTAGATCTATTTTAAAAAACTTAAAAATATGAAGGTTGAGTTATATGCATGAATAGGAAATGGAGAAATTATTACATACAAAGTATATAATTCCTCCCAAGAAAATGTTTTGGACTAAACCTCCCAAAAAATCTGGTCTTACTTCTTTTGGTGGATTTTGATGCTACATTGGTCATGGATTGGATATCCCTATACAAATCCAACATCAACTATTGGGAAAGGGAGGTCACTCTTCACATCCTGAGGAATCCCCTAATTCTATACAAGTATAATGAGGATAGTGAATCTACTTTACAATCATCGTATCAATTTTGGATATTATAGTCTGATGATAAATAATATCTATCTCAAATTATTGAGAAAAAGGAGGGGATCATGCTCGAAGAAATTCCCATTGTAAGAGACTACACTGATGTGTACCGGGAATAATTTACTAGTCTTCCACCTGACCATGAGTTTGAGTTATCAATTAAACCTTTTCACTAATCACTACCCATATCAAAGAAACCTTATTGAATAGGCACCATTGAGTTGGTATACCTAAAGAAGTATTTATTAGAGAATCTAGAAAAGGAGTTTATATTCCAGAGTGCTTCACCACAGGGTGTGCCAGTCCTCTTCATCAAGAATAATAATGGATTGAAGAAACTCTATATTGAATATCATTATCATAAAAAAACCACGAAAAAGAACAAATATCCCCTACCATAGATAGATTAATTATTCGATCAACTACATGGGGACATGTATTTCTCTAATTTGGACCTTTGGGTGGGATACCACTAATTAAAGGTGAGGAAGGAAGATATTCCCTAGATTTACTTTGAAATGAGGTATGAACACTATGAGTTCATAGTGATTACCTTAGAACTCAATAATGCTCCAGAAATATTCCTAGAATCAATTAATAGTGTATTTAGATATTACCCTGACAAATTTGTGGGTGTCTTTATCGATGATATTCTGTTATAATTCAAGATAAATGAGGAACACAAGGAGAATTTGAATACCGTGATAAAGAAATTATGAAGGGAGAGACTTTATGGAAAGTAAATTAAATGTGAGTTTTGGATTGTGGAAGTATAATTCTTGGGGAATGTTATCACTATAAAAGGAATATCTCTGGACCCTTCTAAGACAAAGGAAATCTAAGAGAACCAAGGCCAATATATATAACAAAGATCTTTAGTTTCTTGGTTCATCTGGGTTTTACCAATGATTTTTGAATAAATTCTCAAAATTTTCAAACCAACTAAATAATATGACTCAGAAGGGAGTAATGTTTTTCTAGATCGATGAATGTGAAAACTGCTTCAAAGTGTTTAAAAAGAGTCTTATCATTTTACAAGTACTTACACTACTAATAAGTGGAGAACTCTTTATGGCATTTAAAAATACTTAAAATAGGGCTTAGGATGTGTAATAATGAAAAATGAAATTGTGATATCCTCCACATCAAGGCAGCTAAATATTCATTTGAAAAACTATCGCACACATGATCTAGAGTTAGAAGCTATGATCTTTTCATAAAAAATATAGTGGCATAATCTCTATAGGGAAAAGTGTGAGATATATTATAATCAAAAGATCCTTAGATATATATTCAAATATATGTAGCTTAATATGTTCCAATAAAGATGGTCGTAGATCCTTAAGGATCACAACTATTCAATCCACTACCATCATGGTGAAGAAAACAATGTGGTAGATTCTCTAAGTAGAGTGGAACCTATAACCTTATCAATGATAATGATTGAGAATGATACAATCTTCTTAGACTTAAAAATGATGGAAATGAGAACAATTAAAGAAGGAAAATCATAAATCCTTTCTCAAATTATTAGTAAACTATTGGGAAAAAATCCCTTAATGTGTCCCTTAAGTATGTTTTTGGTGTGATTGTGTTTTTTGACAAAGCCATACGATTGCGAATGAGAATGGTTCATGTTTGCCGAAGTTAGGTTTTTAAGGTGGCGTAGTTACCCTATGTTTTCCAATTTTTTGGGCCTCAAAATTGGGAGTTTGATTTTGGAAAAGGAAGGATTTATTCATAAGAGTGAACGGTATGAATAATGTTGAAGAAAATTGGAAATGGATGAGAACCACGTACCAAAATTCATGGACCGCGTACCATGTTTCAGGAACGGTACACAGAGCAGCAGGAATGGTACGTGGGAGTGGTTCTCAAAACTAAAAAGGGTTTTCAACATAAGGTGGTGTGGTATGTGGATTTATTGTCATTGGTGGAAGATATAAACTGCATAGGAGCAGAGACAGTACACAGATCACACATAAAAAATGTTTTGCAGGAAGTCTTGCGGTTCGCTGCGGCAGGAGGATCGGTATGCAGTGGAGGGTGTATCGAATCAAAGATTTGGTAAATCTTGTATTAGTAGACATTAAAAATATCTTGTCGTATAAAAGTATCTCTAATAACACCAATTATAAGTGAGATCAAATACCATTAGAGAACAATTTTTTTCTTGGGGAATTCGGAGAAGTCCGAAGGATGTTCGCGAGGGAGAATTCTACAAAAGATAAAGTGGTTCGCGTGGAAGAAATTTCACAGAAGGATTTTGAAGATAATTTTAACCTAAAAAGGACATAGTATGCAGAGGAAGAAGGTGAAGTATACAGGCGGTTTGAGAAGGTAGTCCATGAATAGAGAACAGTTCGCAGAGAAAGGGTGATTCATAGAAGAGGTTCACAGAGTCTGTACGTAGAGACGATACGTGATAGCGAATACATAGGAAGTCGGTGGAGGAAGTGAGGTTCACAAAAGAGAAAGTGATATGTGGAGGTGGTTATCCATGTACCATACTCGGTACACAATATGCGAGAGGAACATGGTGGTTTGTGATTTTCACAAGGAAGATTGTGAAAGCTTTAAATCCGTTTACGAAAGTATTTCAAAGTATTTAGCAGTACCCGGGAAAAGGGACTTATTCTACGGGTGAAAAAGGAACTTCAAAAAAAATGTCTACCTATAGTTGAGGATGTATGAATTCATGAAAATGAAGGGACCTACATGTCCATAAAATGTGTTTGACCTACAAGTCTATAAACTGTGTGTGGATTCCTTTCCAGAGCAGTGAGCGTGGGAAGAGGAAGACCGTGACCCTTTCCAACGGCAGTTAGCCAGAGAAAGAGACATAGAAAGTGACCCTTGGGAATGAAGTGAGAAAACTATAAACTTTGTAAAGGTAGTGATTCGGGGTATAGAAGATCTATCCTGAACTTTGTACTCATTATTGGTAGTGAACCTTATTGAATTCGGTACATTGACACACCATTATTGTATTCTCCTTAGACGTATCCCAGTGAGGGTGAACCAAGTAACAATTATTGTGTCCTATGCACGATATCATATATGTTCATATATTACAACAAAAATAAGAGAGAATTCAGTTTTATTTGACAACAAAATGAGATCCAAAGGGGAAAAAGTTTCAATCTATCACACCTAGATTTACCCCCCCTCTCAGGGTATTCGACCTAGTGGACCTAACATCAACCATCCCTTATGGATAAAATATAGAATGATCAAAGATATGATATGGAAATTCAAAATAAGGAGGAAGCTATCAAAAAAGGTAAACCACCAGTGTTCAAAATTGATGAAGAAGGAGTTTTATGATTTGGGTCACGATTATATGTACCATCCAATCCAGAGATAAAGAAGGATCTTTTTAATGATGTACATCGGTCAAAATTATCTACTCACCCAGGGAGCACAAGGATTTATCAAGATATATGAGTGAACTATTTCTTGGAAAATATGAAGAAAGAGATCGCTAAATATAAATTAAAGTTCCTAGTTTTTCAGTAAGTGAAGGCTGAAAGAAAAAATTATAAGGGGATGATGAAACCATTCCCCATACCTAAATAGAAATGAGAAAACATCACTATGGACTTTTTCACTCGACATATAATGAAATACATAGGAAATAATGATATATGTGTTGTAGTGGATCATCTTATGAATACAACTAACTTTATTGCAATTCGAGAGGATATATCACTCGAAAAATTTGAACTAATATACAATAGGGAAGTTTTGAGGACATATGGGGCATCATTATTTATTATATCTGATTGTGGTATGAGATTTACTGAAAAGTTATAGAAAAGTCTCCAACATGATCTAAACACTGATTTGAACTTCAATATGGATAAATACCCTCTACTAATGGCCAATATGATCGGACTATTAAGACATTAGAAGACATGCTGAGAGCTTATTCTATAGACTTCAAAAAATCATGAGAACAAAATCCACCTCTATTTGAGTTATCTTATAATAATATTTTCAACTCAAACATACAAATGGATCCATATGAATCTCTTTCTGGGAAAATATACAGAACACCATCATGCTATGATGAATTTATTGAACTGAAGATACTAGGACATGAAATGTTTAAATAAATTGTAGAAAAGGTGAAAACATTTTACAGATCATTAGGGCAGGCCGAATTAGAATAAAGAGAAATGAAAATAATTTTCTATGGGACATAGATTTTGAGGTTGGTGACAAGGTATTTCTATGAATATCTCCATGGAAGAGAGTCATGATATTTGGGATGAATGGAAAGCTAAGTCCTAGGTACATCAGCCCCTTCGACATTCTTGACTGTGTCAGAGTTGTGGCATATCTACTAGAACATCAATCAACCATGTTTGATGTACATAATTTATTCCATGGTTCCCCCTTGATGAAGTGCATAATAGATCCCTCACATGTACTAAATTCATAGGTGGTGCAACTAGAAAATGATATCTCTTATGAGGGTCAACCAATGAAGATATTGGACTATAGATATAAAGTTCTACATGACAAGAAAACTCACATGGTCAAAGTAATATGGATGAACCATAAATATGAATAGCTAACATGGGAATCGGAGGAAGTGATGAAGGAGAAATACCCTCACCCATTTTCTCCATAGTATGTAAAATTAAATTTTAAGGGAAAATTTTCATAAGGGTGGGGCGGGGGAGAATGCAACGACCCATAATTTTATCAATGAAATTTACCCTCTTATAATTAAGTCATAAATTATTAATAACACACATGACATAGAGAACCCACTGAAAAAATTATTATCATAAATGAATTATGATACTTTAGTCAAAAAAAAAAACTAATAATAATGATAAATATTAAAACATATCAATAAATAAAAAATAAGATAACAAGAATACGAACACTTGGAAATTCTCAATCCACTAGAATGATAATACTCACAAACAAAGATATTGAATTATAAAATAATTCTCATTTAAAATGAAAAAGTATATATAACCTTGAGAGAAAACATAAGTGATTGATGAATGAAGTAAGAGGTATTTATAGGAAGTAGTAAACCCTTAAGACTTTTAGAAATATGGTCATAGGAATAGTAACCTAACCTTTAGAATAGTAATATGACTGTTAGGAATAATAATATGGTCATTATAATAATAACCCCATCTATTACAGTAAAAATAAAATTTAGGTATCCTATAAATTAGAATATGATATATTTATAACATGGAATAAGTAAATAAATGTTTTAAAAATGAAAAATTAAGTGTTGACATTTTTGTGAAACATAAATGTTTATCTAAAATTTTATAATTAATATAACAAATTAGTGGAAAATTTATTTTTCTGAAATAGATTCATAATTTAATATTTTTTTGTCTTATAATTATAATATAATTTTATGAGACCTCATAAAATTGGTTATAATAAGAGTATCCGTATTTTTCAAATAAATGAATATTTTAATTAAAAATTAAAATTTTCATAAAATGGAGTTGATTTTTAATTACACATTTCAAAAAATGGTTAGGGTGAACTTTTTGTGTTTTCATAAAATAGTTGAATTTTTGGTGAATAGTAAAATACTGTAATTTTTAGTATTTAACTAATTAAAGACCTATTTACTCATGAATGATTTATAGATCATGGAAAAAATATTATCTAGAATTATATTTTATTATTTAATGTATTTAGTGATAAGTATAAACACTATTGATATTCTTGATCCAAAATAACAAACTAGTGAATACAATAATAAACAACACCCCTCTCCTAGCGCTATAAATACCACCTCTCACCACCCCTTATACTCACACCTCATAAGCTTTGAATATTGTCTAAATTCTTCCAAATTACCTTCCCAAGAATTTTTTCCATGTCTATGATATTCTGGTCTCAAAAAAAGACCAAACCCAATTGACTTAATGTGGTTCTCAAGGAGATGATATTTAAGAGGTAAAATCCTCCACCTTCCTCTTTTAAATTATTTATTTATTCTATATAAAACTTTCCTCTACCATCCAGAGTTACATGATAAATCTAGTATCACATATATACATTAATCTTATTATGTTAATGGAATTTATATCATTAAATCTATTTTTTATCCTTTTATTCTAAAAATGAAAACATAGTCCGTGAGGTGTCGATTCACCGCCTTCATGGATGATGAGTTTCCTTTTTTCCATTACAACCTTCAAGGATGGTCATAGAACCATTATTATGGTCACATATTATTAAAATATGTATATTATACCCTTTTTCATATTATTTAACTAATATATATACATAATATTAAATAATTACACAAAACTAGTTCGTAATGATAAAAAAACCACCTAAATAAACTAAACAATTTTCATTATTGTTTTATCTAATATATATTTATTATATCTAAAGAATATGATATTTAGGGCCATTTAAATCTATTTAATTATATAAATACCATACCATTACTCTTATATTTTCTTTCTTCCATTTGGTAAGAACTCCCATAATTAAACTCTTGGGAATCGATCAAAAAATCTTGGAATGAATGCTCCTAAAATACAAAATTAAACATTATAACTCACCAAAATGGCCACAAATGAACTGAATAAAATTATAATAAATAAAATAAAGGTATAATAGGTTCTTAATTAATAAATTAGTAGATATAATTTCATTTTCTAGTACATTAAGTGAAAGTGGAGAACACATCAGAGATAAGATAAGGGATCTATCTGAACATCCAAATTACCATTGGATTGCATTTAATCTTTCTTTAAACCAATGTATTTATTCATTATTCATATTTAATTATTCTAAATTCTTTGTATAGTTTCCAAAAATATGTATACATATTAATTCTTACTTATTTTATGTGGAAATATAATTTTTAAAAGGTTCCCTTCTCAATCCCTTCTAATAAGCAAGCCTGATTAAAGGGAACATCCCAATTTTTACCCATTTTGAAGTACACTCCATAATATGATTTATGCCACCAGTATTTTTATAAAATCACTCATTATATTATGAAATAATATCTTTGTTCATTTATCATTTTATATAAATAATTATTCATTTTTCCTCTTTAAAGACTCTTTAATATTTTTCATCAAACTGCATTAAATTGACTCATTTATAAAGTTTCTTAAACACTTTCTTTACATGTTTTATCTTTAGTTGGACATAATTTATCATGATAGATTATTATGTTCCATTATTAATGTCCAATTATTATTTAAATCCATTATTTTATGTACAACATCATGATACAAAATTTGATTATTCCTTATGACATGATTACAATACCCATTTCATTCCATGGGTTTCCCTTACATTTATTTCCTATGTTTGATTCTTCATGTGGAATATATATGCATGAACCTATTAATATGGGTGTAACTAGATAACACTACTATTAATTTGGTAATTTTCAGTCTTATTATATGTCATGTATGGGATTAGGGAGTAAACCCAACCCGTTATGGGACTTTGTACACAATGTGGTATAGTCTTGGCAGTTTTCCTTGACTCATGTTTATAGCATATTGTATATTTATGCCACATTACCATGTTTCCATGACCATATGATTCCATGTTTTATGTGCTATAATTCCATATTTTTACTCATGATCTATTCCTTTTATGTTATCATTTCATTCCTTCTAACTCATATGTCATGCTTTATTCCCATGATTATTCGCTTACTAGGATTTTTAGCTCATTAATTTTGTATATGTAATCCCTAGGTTATCCCATAAAGTTGTAGGAGCTCAATGGAGTTAGGATCACATTATGGAAAATATTTTATATCTTTGATTCATGTTTTCTAATTAATTACCTAATCTTCCAAATACACGAGTCATTACGATCCTTAGTTTGTATTTTCTGTATTATTATGATTAAAATCATGTAATAATATGTGTAAAATTCTATGGTATCTATATACTTGGATTCATAAATTTGTTGTGATGGAATTTACAAGTATCAAAACACTTTATTGAATAAAAAACTAATCAGAGAGTTTAGTTCCTCACCTAAACTCTAGTATAATTATGGGATGCCTCCACCCTTCATTTGAATATTATCCTTGAGTTGGTCTAAATTATGTGATAAATACTCCATTTTAATATATATGCATTAATTTTCTTCCACCATGATTTGTATCCCTTCCATTACAAAGAAAAATGCAATCCAAGCATAGTAAAATAAAACAAATGAAACAAAATAAAAACCTAGACTAAAATTAGAAAACTAAAAATACATGGATAAGATACCTATCTAAAATTTAAAATTAAATTTCTCTTCATGCCTTATCATAAAAAATGAGTCTACAAATTTACTGGGCTGGAATACATTGTTAAATCCTTCTTCTAGATATATTTACAAATATGTAAATACTTGAACTACACTAACTACTAAATTGTAAAATATTGGTATGTTGGTGTCAATCCCAAAAGGACAAGTAGAGAATATATTTAATCTTATAATAAAGACCAATGATTACTTAGAGAACTGATTAAAATAAACTACTTGCAATGAATAGTTTGAAATTTTAGAATGTGGAAGAATAAAATTTAAAAAAACATACCAAGCCTATCACATCCAAGTTAATGCGTTAGTTCTTGTAGAGGTTCTCTAGTTCAACCTTTTTGTCATAGTAATTGGGACTAATAAATTAAAATGGAAATGGAACATTACTTTCCACATATAGGTTTCTATTTTCTCAATGGTCATGGTACTTCGGTTCACCAAGAAATGGAAAAATTGATTTTTTTTTAAATTTATAACTTATCGTTTCTAATGGACATGGTGAAGGTAGTATTATATTAATAATATTTAAGGTAACTCCCACTCACTAGACATGCACAATGTTCAGGTATGAATAAGAGAAGAATACATTTTTAAAGAATTAAAAATAGAATATTAAAACCCAATATAAATTCAATAAAAAGCCACACTGCCTACAAATCATTTTTTCCATTATCAGAAAGCCGGTTTATAAGGGTTGCCGAGACCCATAGATACAACCAAACATTTCAAAATTAAAAGATCACCCAAACAGAAGGAAACCACGCAACATCTCAAGCCACGAACCCACGCGCCAGCCTCGAAACCCGAGATCGCCTGCCACAGCATCATCAGTCTTGAGATACGCCCCCAAGGCGACTGACAAACCCACTTTCACCAGATCACCGACAAGGTTCATCGGATCCCGTCATCGTCTTCACCGGTGACCGTCGTCGTCTACCATCAACCATCATCATCTTCACTGGCGAGCATCACCGATATCAATATTATCACCGTCGGAGAAACATCCAGACACCAGATCACCAACCTCAACACCCAAATCACCAAGAGAATAGAGAAAAAGCCTAAAACCTTCACCCCCGTCTCACAGAAAGGAATCAGTCGCAAAAAATCTTCGATAAAACAACAAAACCTCCACCCAACAACCATCACGAACAACAAAAATCAAAGAGAACAAAAGATATTTCACCAAAAACCAAATCAAACCGCGCAAGAAAAGGAACCACAACATCACCCTAACTCGGACGATCCCGCCTCCACCAGAACAAACGACCACATCAGACACAAAAAAACCCCAACGAACTCACTGGAGAAGAGAAGGAACCCCACAAACCGTCGACAAACGAGCGCGACCCCCAACACTGAAAAAAGCTCACCACAGGAAAACAATAAGAAGCTGATAACAACACCAGGAGCACTCCAAAAAGTATGCCATAGACGCAGACCGGTCTTACACCCGTAGATTTGAACCATCCACCACTGATGCCCAAAGCGAACCTCCACATAAAAAGAGAAGACCACAAACCTGCCTGACTCCACGATCATAGAGATCCTCCACAAACCCACCGAACGCGAGGAGAAACGCCGTATCTTTCGCAGTGAAGGAGTGGCGACAGCAAGAGAAAAACCTAGGTCGGGAGACCTTTACGGGCGAATTAGAAGAATAAAAAGACACACTAAAATTAATTAAATCTCCCTTAAATACATAGCATGGAAAAATCAAAGTATCCCTCTTATTCTAGCCATGAAAGGGTGATGAAAAATAAAAAAATAAAAACCAAAAGATGAAATAACAAATCCTGGATCCTTAGTATCCTCCATGATAATCCTCCCAAGATTAATTTTCCTCTTCAGAAAACCTTTTTATTTATTGTCTAAATAAGTCTCTAAATTATTTTCCTTAGATCACAAAGTCACTCAATCAAATCATCATTTTTTTATTTTAATTCAGTCAATGTTTCTCTCTTTTTAAAATCTTGTTCTTTTACTCACAGTTTGAATCTATTTTAAATATGTTATAGACTCTTTGATAATATATTGAATTCCTCATGTATAAGAGGTTAACATCTCAAAATTTTAATTTTGTTTTAAATCATTAGCACCATTTCATATAAAATATTACTATAAGATTTTGTATGTTGTTCTCTACTGCATTCTATTTTACATACACACCATAATTGAGCTTTTGTGGTGTTCATGGGTGTTATATATTTTCACATACCACGTATTACATGGGATCATCTCCTTTGGCATATCCAAATATGTTTCATCCCCAAATTCTACCTTAATGCATGAAATCACTATCAACCACGATGATGACTATAGGATTCCAAGTCATTTAAATCATTGTTTCTACCTTTATCATTACAAATTCAACAGGAATAATTTGGAGACAATGTATCAAAAATATTTAATCCATTTTTCCATCACCCATGCCATGAAATAGGGTAATTAGGGAATTCCAGTTCCCATTTCAATCTCATGACCTCCCTATTCCATATGGCCTAGCTCAATATGGCAGAGGAACAATAAATTAATTATCAGAGAGCCCATGTGTTCTATGACAAAGCATCCTATAATGTAACAATAGCTATTTGGTCCTTCTCATCATTCATGGCTTCATATTTCTATATCGGGTAGCCTTTAGCTTAGAAATGATTCGTAGGAGGTAGTCCATTTTTTCAAGAATCATACATGGTGTCTCTATCCCCAATTAGTGTCTATCTTTGGTGGAATAATATTAAGAAAGGAATATTATGGAAATTTATGATGACATTAGTGGTGGTCTGGTGATGTAAAGTGTATCCAAGATGGTAACGAGTGGTGGAAGAGTGGTTCTAAGTGTGGATATGAATAGTGAAATAAATATGATGTATCTTTTGTTAGTGGAGACAATGCCGCATGTTAAACTCATTCCTCATAAAATATTGTACAGTATGGCATCCTATTTCTAATAGGGACACCAAATCCCCTCCTTAGAGGCCTAATGTAGGGATGGGATACCACATACACATGAAAAAGCATGACCACGTGGATCACACCAAACCATTTGATGGGCCACAACCACTCCTATGCCCTATGTGTGAAATCTTAACCATCTAGTCTCATTTTTCTCATGTGAGATATATCCTAGTTTCCCAGTCGCGGTCCTCATTTTTATTTTGTGAAAAGAACACATTTTTACTTAAAATACATGAAAAATACTTAGTAAAATCCGATAAAAAAATAAAATTATCTTAAAATAATATTTTTATTTCTATTCCAAATATTAATATTCTTAATTAATAATACCCATAAAATAATGAATCAATTAATTACATAGTATAGTTAATAAAAAAAATTATTATTAAAAATTTGAGTTTTTGAATGGACAAAATAAGGATTTTAGACTTCCTATCGAGGCCAATATTTAAACCTTACATATGTAATGAATTGTTTTTCTATACATATCATAATTAATAATTTGAAATGGATTCAAAATCACTACCTTTATCATCTTGTGGGGTCATAATTTCATCAATGAATTTCCACTATCGTTTCATTAATGAAATCTCCACTACTCAAGTTTTTGAAAATATTGAGTTGTAAATATTATGCTAAACTATTATAAAACATGAAAATTTTGGTTAAATATTTGATACACATAATTTAAGGATTCAATATGGCCATTTAACTTGACACATTATTGTTTAAAAATAATTTACTTAACTTTACCTATTTTTAAATGCATTGTCACATAAACATGTTTCTTCTATTACTTGTCGTAGATTAAATATTCTTTTGATGAACCCATATCATCATATAATGTGCAGGTATCCTAAAAAAATGACACTATAATTTAATTCATCATAGTGAATGTGAAAGGATTTTTATAAATAAATGAATTGAAAAACATCATTTTGAAATATTTCCTTACATCCATTTGATGAAATAGAACATCGAGATACTCTAAATATATTCCTATATATTTTTGATATTTTTTCTAATCTATTATCTTAATAACTAATATATGATTGGTCTAGAATGATATATATTCCATAAGAAACAAATTTTTTACTTCTCTCCCTTTACCCACAGATCAACCCTCTATTCTTATATTTTTGGGATTTATATTTTTCAAAAACTATGTCAAGGTCGATCTTGATCATAGGTTTTGATCAAGGTTAATCTAAAAAATCACTACATCTCCCTTTAAAAACTACCCAATTGTTTTATAATTTTAGGTGACTATAATTTTTAGTATATCATTATTTAAATAAGATAAATTTTTTTCACTATCATTAAGTGACAAAACATATGTCCTATAATATCATCAATAAAGATCCAAATATATGAATTATATTTTATTTTACATCATCTGAAAATTGAGGGATAAAAATAGTTCTATGTTTCAAACTATAAACAAAGATAATAAACATGGACTATTATTTCTTTTCACCAAAATCCACTGTGCCAACTCATCCAATTTTAAGTGTTATATGATTTTAAAATTTTAAATATCATTATGCATACTCCTCACTCAAATTATAAAATAAATTATAACCTTTTCTGTCAGAAAGACAGAAATTGTCAAATATCACTAAGATATTCCATTAAGATTCATTCAATGAAACTTCCATATTTTGTGCTATCACATTTAATACATTTGTAATTTTATGAAGTCTTTGATCATTGATCATACTAAATATCATTATAAAAATGGTTATGAACTCTTTTTACATGTTTCCAAGACGATCAAATCCCCCATATACTTTTTTCTAGACATCAAACTTATTGTTCACATTAAAATATAAACATGCAGTATCCTTCAAAAAATTTCTTCTTTTTATAGATTTCCTGCACCTAAATTCTAACAGACAAATGTTTTCATAAATTATTTTTAATGTTACTGTGAACCGAACATTTATATCTATATTTATACAAAAATACATACAATATCCAATGAATTTGTAATGTATCCTGAGAGATGTTTATTTTCATGTCTATGATTTAATTTCTAAAAAAATAATTTTAGATACTTGAAAAAAACAAAGAATTTATGAGTATGTGTGTGTGTGTGTGGGGGGGGGGTGGTTAACCTATTTCATACAATTTTTACTTCTTTATTCATTTTTAAATATAATTACCTATCTTTAAAACATTTGAGTTTTTATCAGGAATTCAATTTGTTATATTTCAATGATATTTATGGTTCAGGGTTTTATATAATTAGGTCATAAATATTACATAAAAACCCCATATATTGAAAAGTGATAACTTATATTCAATATAAATTATTACAATAATATAAAACTTTTAAAATGAAACATGTTTTATTTAAAAAAAGATTCATGAATTTCAACTTTACTTCTTCTTTGTTCTTACATATTTGTAAACCCTATGATTTTTTTTGAAAATGTGAAATGAGTAAAAAATGATCAGTAAGTGACCTAAAAGACGAAAATTCTTTAGTCTAGTGAAAAAAATAAAAAATAATAAAAAAATTACCTTTATAAAATCTTCTTTGATCTTATGAAATAAATCATATCCATATGAAAATTCACACATTTTTTCTCAAATAAGACCTTTAACACTTATAGTAACTAAATATAAACCCATGTTAGGTGACTTATTGCATTATATTCATAAACCATGCTAGAAATAATTGAAGACTAGTTCAAACCATATGAAAAACCTTTTAAGATAAATCCATCCTAATTTCCATTGAATATAAGTAACATTAACCAATCCATTAGAGAGCTATAATGGGGATCACTCATCGTATAGGCTATTTTTAGCTCATTTGTTTGTATAAGATGTATGAGGATAACTATATCATATAATATGTATTGATTACAACTTATATTCATTTATAATGATCAAGTACCTTATAAAAAACAAAAAACTTATTATTTCACTTTTCATCATAATCCCCTTGAAAAATAATTTTAAACCCATATGCAAAACATTTTTAGATATCAAAACAACATTTTCTATAAAAAAAAATTTCAAGACCAAAATACCCAGAAAAAATTAGAAAGGGGGTTTTTATTTGAATAAAATTTAAAATATTATAATTTAATTTAAACATAAAATAATGTTTATAGTAGAGGTAAATACCATTAATTCTATATACATTAAAATATAACATTTCTTATTTCATTTTTGTAAAGAAAGTTAAAACAATTCGTATACAATACATAAAAAGAGTTATTTTGAAAAACATTAAAATAAAATAAAATGAGGAATAAATTATATTTTATAATTATTTTATATATATAAATACATCTATAAAATAATTTTAAAAATATAGACATGGAAGAAAAATATTTAAAAAGTAAATATTTGAGATATTTAAAATAAGGTTTTATGTTAAATCACCTCTTACCTTGAATCTGAATCATCACATACACTCATATATTCCTGAATAAAAATGTTATGTTAATAATTTACTTTCTTAAAACCATTTTTAGTAATTATTATTTCTTTTATTTTATTTTTTACCATGTTATACTTAATTAATTAATCATTTCAGTTCATGTCAGATGATTTGACGATATTTGGATCATATGTCTAAAATGACTTCAGCAGGTTTACTATGGTTAGTGAAAACATTATTAAATCATAAAAAAATTCTAATCATGAAATAATTAATATTTTAAAAATAAATTATAATTTTAAAACAAATCATGAATGATATTTATGAAAAATGAACTTCGTTAGAATCACGGATACAGTAGGCCATACAAACACATTAGTAACATTTCCATTTTTCAATGATCATTACGAAAATAAGGTAAGTATTATTTTATATTTAAAAAGTGATAATTATAACAAAAATACAATATTATTATTTTTTAAATATATTTATATAATATCATCTATGTTATGTGGTGATGGAAAACAAATCACGTCGCTTTGTGGATATGGCAATCTACACGTACACACGAATGATATTATAATTTTTCTATGAATTGAATGATATGAAAATATATGATATGTTAATTTTATATAATGATAATTATTTCTTTAATATCATATATGAAAATTAAATATGTCATTATAAGAATCCTTGAAAGGCGATGATGGAAAATTATTTACATTAGTTCATGACATGGTAGTCCGCCGTACACACAAACGATTGTTTCATTTCCCATTAGATAGAAGAATAAATGGATTTAGTTATTACATTATAATAATAACATTATTATATATGTAATATACTAAATTTATGATCTCATTACGGTTATAAAATTATTTATGGATGAAGAAGAAGAAATAAAATGAAAACGCTTGGTTAAAAAACTTACGTCTTTTGAATACAACCTCTTTAGGTTTATAAAAAAAATCCTTACTAGGTAAGATTTATTTTTAAAAAAATGAATCTATGATTTTGGTTGATATTTAAAGAATATATTATTACATTTATTTAATTAAACTAAATGTTTTTTAGGTTTTAATATAAGAGGGGATGAGGTTCCCTTTTATAAGTGAGGTAAGGGCTACTTCTATAATTACATAATGTATTAAATTAATATAAATTATTTTTCATGAATAAGTAGATAAAAAATGATATAAATAGAATATAATATGAGTATGGTTTGAAATAATCTCAGAAAATAATATTTTATCAAGTTTATATTGTGTTTTTACACTTACTATTTTGTTTTCACCCTTGTAAACCATTTTAGATGATTATCATGATAAGAAAGTTTTTTACTCTTTAGGGGTCAAGATTGTAACTATAAAAGTAAAATTTACCATAAATGGTCCATGGTTGATATTTTAAACTATATCCCAATAACATGGCCTAATATAGGTTTTTATGAATTTTAAATCATTTAGTAACATATTATGTATTATAAAATATCATTTATGACATTTTTGGAACTATTCATTTAATTTAACTTTAAAAACTAAATGAAAGAAAATTAATTTTTATATAATTATTTAAAACACACCAAAATTGTTATATTTATATAAAATATTTTTTGGAAAACAATAATTCATTTAAATTATATTAATTTTACCATTTTTAGAATCATTTATTTTATTTTACTAATAATTGAATAAATACTATGTCACTGATGTATAATAATTTAAGATAATTATTTCATTAATAAATATTATAAATAAATTATCGTGATAAAAAAATAAATTATGATTAAAATAACCATTTATAACTAAATATAAGTTGTTTTTATCCCTATTATAAAATATTATATTTATTTAAAGTAAGAAAGTGATATTTTTGGTGTTATCTCTTACTTGAATATTATAATGGTAAAAATCAAATAAATATGGAACCAAGTTTTAATATTTTCTTATTTTTTTGTAAATATAAAAAATAAACTCATAAAAGAGTATAAAGGAAAGTTTTACAGTCATTTTGTTGTCCATAAAATGTCATTTTTAATCTTAATTTCACGATTTACCCTTACCATGGTGGAAATTATTTTCCATTGTCACTATTCATAATGAAAAAAATAAAGGGGATATTTTTAAATTTTTTGGAACTATTAATTCCAAATATGGAATCCATTTTCTAAGGATCAGTTTCCATAATTGATATAAATTAATTTAAAATTAAAGTACAAAATGTAATGAAAAATAGTTTTTCTGGAAAATGCGTTTTAAGCCAAAAAAAGAACTTATAGGAATGATAATGATACAAATAAAATTTTATATAATTAAATAAGACTTATATTATTTTGATAATAAATTTAAATAATAATAATGTTTCTTTTTTGATGGAAATGAAAATTTTAAAAAAACTGGTATTTCTGACTATTCACTGAAAAGCCAATCTTCTCATAAAAATACCGAAATTTTACCCTAAGATAATTTTGGTATGATTATTTCAAAAAATGAAGTTAATTTTTTCAAATTAATATTCTCAAATTTAGATATAAATCCTTTAAATAAATCCATTTATATAAAAAATTTAGTAAGAATAAAACTATTTTCCATTTTGGTTAGAAAATTACATAATATTCTTATAATGAATATGAATATAAAAAGTATAATTAATGAATATTAATAAGACCTGAAAATTATTTATTGTAATATTAAATAGGTTTTCACATTAACAATTCTATCATATTTTGGAATTACGTGTCAACTTCAACTTGTTTTTTGAATTCAGGGATTAACAATAAGAGGAAACATTCTTCTTTCTACTTTTTACTTGATGTAATAATATTTTTTTACTTTCCTTCATGATTACATAAATATATGGAGTGATATTTTTAATCATTTAGATAACCACTAACAAACTTGGGGTTTTCCATAGTATTCTGATAATTCCTATATTATTCTTCAATATTATTCATTCTTTTTTGGATATAAAACCTTATCATTAACAATTGATAGTTATCCTTAAATTTATTCCTGGGAAAAATAAACAGTTAAACTTCCATTTACATAAAAATTAGTTTTAGTGAGGAATTTAATTTATTATTTTTGTAAAGTGAAACACATATACATTATAATTCTTCTAAAAACTACAATTTTATTTGTACGTAGTCTTTTTAACTCATTTGGCATCTAAAGTATTTGATACAATTTTTTTCCTAAATCAGTTTAATCATTTTATCCAGACCCTATTCCAACTCAGTTATTAGTGATAATATTAATTTCATCTCAATACCTTCTAGATAATCATAGAACTCTTCCTTAATCAACATGGAAATTATAATCTTCTCACATTGATAATTATATGATAGATAATAATCAATTTGGCTATCATTTTATTCCACTTCCTTCATTGTAAAAAATAAGTCTACATTTTGATTTTGGAACATTTCATATAATTTACATTATAAATATAATTCCTCTAATTTTTTTGTGTCTTCTTACTAGAGAACATTCTTTTTTATGACACTTCATATTCACTATCATCACCCTTTATCAATTGATAATAAAATTATTATTGTCCAATTTTATAATATTTTTTACAAATCAATAGATACTTACTAAGATATTTTCCTATCCAATTTTTTACGTTTCTAAATATGATAGAAATTCTATTTTAATGCTTTATATTAAAATTATATTCTAAAATTAACACTTCACTTTCCTCATTGACCTCTGTAAAATTCAATAAATTATTGATTGATTTGAAATAAATTTCCTTAACACTATTACTTATATCCATTGAATAAATAATGTTACTCATTTCAATTAAAGTAAGATATTTTACTTGTCATTATGTTGAAATTAATTATTAAATTATATCCAATTGTTTAATACCTCACATAAAAATTTTCATCAATTATACGATGTAACTGCATAAATTGTTTTGAACCCTCTTTAGTTTTTCCACAACCAACGATTGGTCTGACATTATAATTAACTTTAGTGAAATAATCAACCACTTAAATTTTATTAAACATATAAATTTATTGAAAGTGAGGATTTAAAATTTTATATTTTTCTACCTTTACTATAACATTACCTTAATGAATAAATAATATCTACAACTAGATTACTTTATTAACTTTATCTCTATAACATTTATTAATTTTTTCTGCATAATTGAGTTTGAGATATCATTATTTTCATTACCATCAATCTCAATATTCTTCTTACAAGATAGAGTGATCATTATACCATCCATTATTAGAGTAAACCCATCAATTATAATTTTGAACATTCCATTACTAATAGGTATAATGTATTAAAACATAATTTGATTACAAACCTTGTAATTTATTCAATAAATGGTGGAAATTATTTTTCTATTAATTGATTTTTTTATAATCCATGATGAAAAAAATTCATAACCAATAATAAAAATAAGAAGGGGGATATTCTTAGAACATCTTCAAATAGACTTGATGATTTAAAGGGGAATATGTTACTCTAATACCAATTATAAATGAAGCTATTACCAATTTTCGGTTGTCCAAATTTGATAATTCCTCTATAGGGGTGAATCAATGAATAAATATATTTTATGATTCATACCCCAATCAAACTTTATCATGAGTTAGGACTAAACATAAAAGTTGACAAAAAAACATTTATCCTCACAACCAAACCATTTAATGTGAATCATTCCAATTATGAGATTTCATTTTAACACACACATAACAAATAACAATACTCTTTTATATAATATTTATCAATCATGAATAATATCTAAATTTATTACATGGATTATATTATATATAAATATGTGATCTAATTAAATTAGAATTTTTTTTACAATGACCGACGTCTATCATAAAACTCCAATGTGTACACATTCCACTTAATAAGTTTAATATGACCACTACACTATGTATTATCTATCCAAATAAACTAGACCTATAGTCTTAGGAAGTCACCATGAGTCTTAGAAGTTGATTCCAATTAATTATCTCCTCTTCTTATCCTCTTTGATCATTACTCCTATAAAATTTAGAAATATGATTCATCCTCTAGAACAGACAATATATTCTACCATTATTAATATAGATTTCATAAATTATAGATAATACTCTAATCATCTGACTGTATGAAATAAGACCAGGATCTAATTTGGAATTCTCTAAAATTAATCATCATAAAAAAAGACTAATTTATTCACATTCTAATGATTCTTCTTTAAAATTTTTTGATAAAAAAATTATATATTCAATTTACAATGACTATTATTTTAATTATAAAATTTAATAAATATATTATTCACTCTTCAAAGACACTTAAATTACATAAAATCAACCCTTCATAAATTATTAGTAATTAAATTTCAAATTCATTTCCATAAACAATCCTCTCTTAAACTTCTCAAATTAATCTATTAGTTTAGCGGTTACCTTTTATTAAACATTGTAATAATTTAGGGTAAAAATTTATAAATTAAGAGAAAAAATTAAATACTCTAGGAATCCACATAATGATGAAAAATTGAAAGTTGATTTCAACAATAATCAAAGAGTGACTATAAATTATAGCGTGACTATGATCATTATAACGAATCATGGTGAAATATAGAAATACCATCTAGTAACCAATGAATTTAAATTATATGTACTAAAATATTCTAAGAATATTATGACGTAATTCCTCTATTGAACTATAGACACATAATTTATCAATAAACAAGGGAGAACATATTCACCATTGAATTTATCACTCTGATATGTTCTTGGGTAACACAATGCAACCTACCAATTCTTAGTGGAAAATATTTCTTCCAATGAAAACTAATTATTTACAATGAAATTGTTGAAAAATTATATTGTTATTCAAATTTAAATTTTATCCATCAAATAACAACATCATAACACATATAATATATTGACACCATGAATCATATTGACATACCTATTATTGCATTTTGTTCTAGTCATAAAAGATGAGATCAATAATATTTAAAATTTTAGAACCAAATAATGAAATGGATATATGAATTAAAAAAAGAATAACTATAAATTTAAAATACATTAATCATTAAGAAACACAATAATATATTAAAATTATACTCATGGTTTGATTCTATCTTCAATTTCAAAACTCCTTTATAACATTAAATTCTAACATCACATGTATTCCTAGGAATTTCAGAAATCTAAATTTTCCTCATCACAACTAAACATTCTAAATTCATATGATATAGAATATAAATAATGTTTTATAATTATTTGGGAACTTTGTTGATGAAATTTCAATAAAATACAACAAATACATCTCATGATACATATTTCTCCATCATTCAACAATATCCATTTTTTAAAAATACCCCCCTTGAAAGAAACTTAATGGTAACCTCTAATATCAATCGTCTTTCTAGTCACAACAAAAAGGAAAATGGGTTCATGAGTTATGAAGTTAAATAATTATGATATACATTCATTAAAATAAAAATCAAAAGATTCATTTTATCCCTTGGAACCACTTGCCACCAAAAAACCCCATCTACTAAAATATATTTTTCATCATGTATATGGTTTAGGCCATGGATTTTTAGCTTGGGAGTAGATAAGAAGTTGTTTCATTCCACTTTATCTTTTTGATAAATTATAGATAAATGGAGGATGATAAAAAACCACACTAATTTCTTCATTTTCCGTAGTGTTGATTTATTACTATAATTTTTTTTTCAAATTTAATTTTATTGTTCTGAGTCCCTATTTTTCATGAAATTTAATATTTTTCTACTGGGAATTTAGTTCTATTATAGAATTATTTTGTTTCAAATGATACTCCCATGTCACATGATTTTAGTTATTTAACACTTATTTAATCATTAATTCATTATAAAATCAAAGATGTGAAATTTCTATTCATAGTGTTCATATAGCTCCCAATAACTAAAAGCATATTTCAATGATTCTTAAAGTACCATAATCAATCAAAGATAAATAATTATGTTTAATGTTAAAAAGTGATCATGGTTCCATGAAAATTATCCTTGAATTGTTTTTAGAGATAATCATGATTTTTTATAGTGGTTGAGTTAGTGTTAACAGGATATCATTATTAATTGGATATTTATCATAAATAAACGATTTTATCATAAACATATAAGGATAAATAAATAAGTTAAGTAGAGGATTGGAAAAAATACACCTCATTACAAAATTCATTGAAAAACGTTTAATGAGTTTCATTTTAATTTTATAAAATTTTGAAATGTAAATAACTATAAAAATAAAAAAATGAATCATAAGATAACTTAACCTATAAACTATCAATTTAAACAAATTTATATTTAGGTTTTATCTTATTATTATATATAATTGAATTATAAAAATTATTTAAACCCCAATTTGGAACTAACTGTGATAACCCAACCATAACATATATATATATTTTTAGAAAATGTTATACAATTATACAACACACCAAAATGTTCAAAAAATACCAAAACCCAAAAGTACAGTGTAAATAGAGATTAAAAAAACATTTATCTAATACACTATATATTAAAAATTCCTTATTTAATATTACCTATACAAAAATTCCATGTAGACATGTCATAAATAATAAACTCCCTCATTATATGGTGAACATGGAAACATAGGAAAAAGGGGGATCTCAAATTCTCAATAAGTAGTGAAGTATATGTGATATCAATTAGATTAATACAGGTGATCATAATAAATACTATAAAGGAATGATCATAAAATTAACATATTGATATGGAATATTAATATTCATGGATTTCAATTATATAAGGAAATAATACAAAATTTAACGGAAACATAAATATATATCATAAATTAAAAATATGGACCACATAAGAAAGTGGAATAAATATTACCAAAGGATACCATATTAAAATGCCTGATCTAATGTCTAAGACAATCATAAAATAATAAACTAGGCTATCTATTCATGTGCCATAATATAGTTGATCAGGTTTACATCCAATGTGTAATAGAAAAAATATCTATTAAGATATAAAACATTACATAATGAATGAGAGGGATATTTAATTATAGTCCCACTGATCACATAAATTAATCAATATATATATATATATTCACATGAACAAAAAAATACCAAATATATTAAAATACCCAACACAATAAAATAGTAAAAACAAAATTTATTATTTTTATAATTCTCATGTGGTATAAGAAATGCATTCTGATATAGAAATTAGATTATATAATTAAGGTATACCCCATCTCAATTGAAGGAAAAATTAATGAAATATGCTCTATATAGTTATACACATTGATAAAGAAATATTTAAAGGAATATAAGATATAATTTTAATGTTGAAATATATATTTCATTTAAGAAAGAAATTTTTAGAAAATAGATAATTTAAAATTTATTTTATATATCATGAGGAAAAAATATTTATTCAAAAAAATGGTTGAAGAAAACATCAAAAGAAAAATATATAGAGAAAAATAGAGAAAAATTCATTAGAGAAAATAATCAATGTTAATTTTGATGGAATTGAGAGAAAATGTTTTACATCCCACAATTATAAATATGTTATAGTTATTTACAACGAATTTATAAAAATATACAAATAATAAAATGTGAATATAATACATACCATGTAAAATTTGAAAAATACGGATATAGATGATAAAGATTGAAAAATAATAATATAAATAATATTCCACTTAATTTGAGTCCTTATAAACTAAAACACTCTACATATCTAAATAAAATTAATTAATAATAACTAAAATATATATTTTAAATCCTTATTTAAATTTCGTTCCTTTATATTGATTAATTATATTCATTATTATATATATATATGAGTATAATTTTTTGATTAATCTATGAATAATTTGGTATGGTGGTATCAATTATTATTTTATGATTAGATGTTTATAAAATATAAAACCGTAAATGTGATAGAATAATAATATTGAAATGACTAGGTGAATGATGGGTTGAAATAGGGAAGTTGGTTAAATTGATGTCAACAACATTTGTTAGTTTTTATAAGTTGACATGTGCGACTTGTTACAGTTATAATCTAATAATAATCTATTTATCATACTCATTCACATGAATTATATATTAACTCAATTGAAAGAGAACACATGAATTTTTTAAGGTTTGATTATAATGTGGGTATTCACGTCCTTGTTGTGTTTGGTTTGAATCAGAGAGATAAATGTATAAATTATATAGTAATGTAGTAAAAAATGTGAATGTATCATATCTGACCCAAATGTATCTCCCAACAACCCAATATCCTTAATTTCATTTGTTATGAATCCATTCAGTTAAAAAATATGTTATGCATGAGATGAGTAGATATTGTGTACTATCTAGAATAGTTAAACACTAAATAAATGATCTTATCAAGAGTATTATTAATATTCAAAATGAATATAATCTCCCTTCAACTCCAATAGCATCAATGTATAGATTTTTCTTCGGATAACAACATATTATTGATATTTCACTCAATATTTGACTCCTTATTGTCTTCAGTAATTATCATCACTAATTCTAGAAACACATAATCTAATTTTAAATATTTCAATTGAATAAAATTTCAAATATTTAATTTATAACCTCCCATAAAAATCTAAGCCTCAACATATCTATATTAATACCAGTAAGATATATTTTTAGAAACTATCCCAACTTCAATTATCCAAATTGGTTTTCAAAATATTCATGTTTGAAACTCCAAAATTATTTTATATAAGATATTATGAAGAGAATAATTTAATTCTTATAAAATTTCACCTCGTTTAAATCCTCAAAATTGTTCCTCATTTAAATTTCCATAAACAATAAATTATTATTTCATTGTAATTTGGAAAAAAATATATTTTCTATTCCAAATTTCATGATCACATTAACAAACCCTTGCAGTGTAACACTTCTTCTCATATAACATTCTTCATCATCAAATCTCAATATTCAAAAAAGCTATATAAAATATCAGATAAACATTTTTCATTGTGATTATTATTACATGAAGTTTAATAAAATAATACTCATATTTAATTTCTCATTCTCCTATGAACTCAAAAATTTAATATTACATTTTTCAAAATCCTAAAATGTATTCTTAAGTATGATATGATCCTTCTGATTTACTATTACATATCATATTGAAAAATTCATTTGATTGTGTTTTATGCTCTAAATGTGTATATTGAATATAATGTACCATAAAGATATCTTCCATTTATTATTACATATGACCCCCCAAACTATGTATTATCTATCAAAATAAACTAGACCTATAGTGTTCGAAAGTCACCACGAGTCTTTGAAGTTTATGCCAATTGAGTATCTCCTCCCCTTCTTCTCTTTGATCATTACACCTATAAAATTGAGAAATATGATTCTTCCTCTAGAACACAAAATTTCTTCTACCATTATTAATATAGATTTTATAAACTATAGATAAAACTCTAATCATCAGATTACATGAAATAAGAATAGAATCTAATTGAGAATTCTCTACAATGAATCTTCATAAAAACAAGAATTATTTATTCACTTTATAATGGTTCTTATTCAAATTTGTTTGATAAAAAAGCTTTTATATTAAATATATAATGATTATTATTTTCATTTTAAAATTAAATAACTATAATCTTCACTCTTCACAGACACCTTAGTTACAAAAAATTGACCCTTTATACATTATTAGTTATTAAATTTCAAATTCATTAAATAAACTATATTCTCTTGAACTTATCTGACATTATATTAATCTATTAGTTTAATGGTGACCTTTTATTCAACCTTGTTATATTTTAG